>OY728147.1:988111885-992911885 GCA_963277665.1 Viscum album
ACTCCTCCATAGACCGATTCGTCCCAAACCACCAATTATTACTCTTAAATTCCTAAAAAATCTTGAATATACTGGGATATAATGTCAATGTTGATCTATGAAACTCATAAAGAACCTCCTCATGCATTACTAATGGAATAAACAATCTCCTACAGAACAACACTCGATGCTGATTATTCTCCATACACCCCCTAAGAGCATTACCATGAAAGATGAAATATAAAATCACTTCTACATATGAGTATACTCATTGAGACTCCTCCAATTTCCACAAAAGGGTGATCTCAATGTCATATGGTACAAGAAACCTCTACCACCATCGTCTTTCACTTCAAGATGTATCACTTCCATCTCCTATATTACGCTCTAGGAATCTCTAGACTCCCAAACAACACCCCATCACAACTTTCTATCAAGCACGTCAATAACTGTGTTCCCTTTCTCAAGGGTATAAGATATATTAAAGTCATAATCCATAAATAATTTCATCTAAATATGCTAACACCAATTCAAATCTTTTTGAGAGAAAATATACCTCAAGATCTTATGATCTGTGAAGACAATACAATTTTATCCCATGAGGTAATGTAGTCAAAAAATTGTAGAAAACACCCCAACTATAAATTTGAGACCATGGGTGATATAATTTCACATGTGGGGATGTAATTTACTAGACCCATTTGAGATCATTGATCTCTTATACATTAGTACACAACCCAACTCAATATGGGAAATGTCAAAGAAAACCTCAAACATAACTCTCTTCTCTAACAACCAAATAATGAGAGCACAGTCAAATGATTATTGATAATGATAAATCCATAGGACGACCCTAACCTTTGTAGTCAGAGATGCCAATGGGTCTGAAATCCAAGATAAATTAGACATGAAATGTCAATAATAGTATGTGAGACCAATGAAATTATGAACCTCTTCAATATTTTTCAGTGCTTCCTTTAAAAAAAATTCCTTGATCTTAAAAGGATTTTCCACCACCCTATGGTGGCTGAGAAAATGCACCTCACGCATCCAAATCATGCACTTATACAACTTCACATAGATATGATGGTGCTGAAGAACACGTAAAACAACCCCAAGATTCCAAAAATTTATTCTCTTTATACTTTGATTATATGAGGATTTCATCAATAAAAACTACCACAAACTGATCTAGAAACTCATGGAATTCAAATTTCATGAGTCCCATAAAAATATTTAGGGTATTCATGAAACTGAAAAACATAACCACATACTCAAATTTCTAGTATCAACACCTGAAAGAAGACTTTAGCATATCCTACCCCTTCAACCTCATTTGATGATACCAAGACCAATGATTGATCATAAAAAACTATCTAGCTCTCTTCTACTAATTGAATTGTCCATATATCCTTATAATTGAAAATAGGTCTTGATCATCACTTGATTCACTCACCAAATATCTATGCACAATATATGACTATATTACACCATCCTAGTGAGCACTAGGGAACCCCAAGGTGACACACTAAGCCAGATTAAACTCCTCTACATCAAAAAGTCAAATTGAATCCTTAAATATTATATTTTATAAGGTTCCATCCAATAATTATTCACCAAAAATCATGGAGGCACTAGGATTTTTCTCTATCTCAAACTTGATATCACATCAAGGGGTAGTGTTGCAACCACTTTTGGAATGAAATATTAAAAATAATCCAAAAATATGTTGAACGTCATCATCAGTATGCTTACTGAATCCAGTGAAATATCTATTAACTAAGACAAGAAGCTATGAATTCTTACAACACATTTAATGGTCTCCTTCACAAATGAACATTATGTTCTTTCCTTACACAATAAAGATTAAAACTCTCTTTCAGATGCAATTGATATCTAAAAACATAGAACACAACCAATCTATGCTAAGGATGAAAACATATAGTTATATTTGAAATAACAAGAGTCACCCTACTGATTGGTGCTCCCCAAATACCAACTCACAACCTATAAATATATCAAGAAAACTCATTTGACCTCCAACCAATGTAGTCAATACTAGGGGTGATGGAAGTCTCCCCACCTTAAGCCCCAAGGTGCAGACCGAGGTGGGTGAAATAAAGGAATGTGATGATCCAAAATAATACAAAGGAAATTACATGTTAAAAAAGAAGTACATTGTAACTTGGATGACCTACTACCCATCTGGAACTAGTGTCTCCATAGCCTGTAAGTGACCACACCAGCTTCTATGCACCACTGCTAACAACTAACTCTATAGGAACACTAAACCCAATGTCCATGAGGATGGGTGATGCACTGCTGTGCATAAGGAATTTCCACTTGGTTTAATATGTATAAAATGGTTTTTTGGATGGTTTTGCATGAATTTCACAATTTTGATGTACCTTGTTCTTTGTGTTTCGGTCACCAAAGGATAAAAAATGGAGTCTATGAATTTTGGAGATTCAAAATGGAATTGGAGGCTTATGGACCCTTTTCCCCTAACTATGTCAGAATGGAGTCACCCAAATCAAGCACTAGACATGAAGGATGGGAAAATTAAAGAATTTCAATGACAGAGGCAACCCACACGGTCTCCATACAATTATCTAAACAGTGTGCAAAACGTGCGGGAGAGGATACCACTGATAGTAACCTCTTCACTGTTGGCACACGAACTTCCCAAACCATGCGTCCCATCCAGCAAAACCGTGCAACTCAAGGATTTGAGACAGTAGCATCCGTAGGGTTGGCGCACGGTCTACCATACCGTACACCCAAACCGTGCGGACCACTATAGTTTTTTGCTTTTTCCTTTTTCACTTTTCACCCACTCTTTGACACGGGGTTCCCTTTTCTACCTGAATTTGGACAACTAAAAAAAGGACTTTTCTGACCAATAAGAATTTGGGGAGTGAGCTGGAACAAGGGGGATTGGGGAAAGAAGAAGAAGCAGGCTGGGAACTAAGATTAAGGGGGGAAGAAAGGTTTTTAGGCACTGGTTCTTGTAGTTTTTTTATACTTCGGATTCTTTTATTTTCTGTTGTAATGAACTCTCTAATGAATCTTAGTAAGTTTATTATCCTTTTCATTATGATTAGCTCCCCCCCCCCTCTGTTGGGGTTGAGGAAAATGTGGGTTCGTTAGAACAAATTTCTCTATTATTGTGTTTACTCATTGTCTCTCACCTAATTCTCCCAACTTCTATTACTTATTTCGCTGGAAACCCTCTATCAGACCAAAAATGGTGTTTCCAGGGATCTTTGGGAGAATTATGACAAGGATATCCATACCCATTGGATATAATTGTCGTTTCTAGAGGGAGGTTCCTAAATTAAGAGTTAGTAGAAATCAATTTCCAGAACAAGGGATTGATTCCTACCGACTTGATCAGAACTCACTGGACCAATGGACTTCCGAAAAAAATGAAACCCAGAAATGTGTGTTATTATGAACAACACAACACAATTGGGAATAAGGTTTAACGTCCCACACGAATGTCCAGCCCCGACACATTTTCATTAAAATCTAAAATCCAGTTTTAAGTAATTCTCAATTTTCAAGTTCAATTCGTAGTGAATTAGAAAAGTTCAAGTAATTAGTTATCTTTTGATATCTGTACCATGAACAAACTAATAATATTTAAATTCAGCATCTTCACCTAAGTTATTTCAAATCAAGAGGCAAAACGACGATACTAATTCCCTGTAGATCAACCCCGTACTTGCACACTATACTAGTTACATGTTAAGGAAATTAATTTAGTGCTGAAAAATACTTCAGGAAAATAACCGACCAAATTTTGGCACCGTTTCTGGGATTGCGAGTGTCATTTTTGTTAATTTAATTTGATTCATTGAGTGAAAACAAAAATTAAAAATTTTCTAAAAAAAATTCTTTTGGTAATCACATTTCTGTTTTTCATTATTTTTTTCCCTGTTATGCTAGGTGTGTTGTTTTTATTGTGAAGGCTTGTAGGTATATGAGTGGCCAGGTCACTCATTCTTAGATTGACGAGTCATCAGAGTTACACTTGATAGATCTAGAAATTGAAAGAACATTGTCTAGGTGACATCGTGTACTTATGGGCGATCAAAACGCAAATGAACCATTGGCACAGTAGGAGGAAGAACTTGGGGCTATCAAAGGAGTTGGGAAGCCGTTTTTTATTAAAGGAAATGCACCACCGGGTGGCGAGGAAGAGCAGCATGAAATTGGTGAAAACATCCAATTTTATGGATGGTTCATGCATGTTTACCTATGATGAAACCATTCCCAAGTGCAAGTTGGATTGACCAGTGATCGTCTCTAGTCTGTGGTGACCATGAATGTGCTTCAGGTCATGTGGATGAATGAAACAGGTGACGATTTAGGTTAACCCAGGTTTTTTCGTTAAAAAATGGTATCATAGATAGTTATTTATATTTAAGAGTTAATGGTGGTTTGGATCTAGGACCTTCGAGACTTGAGAGGTAGAAACCTTGACCAGCTCTTCTTTATATGAAACCTTGAGTTACCATGGGTAGTTTGGGACTATGGTTATATTTTGAACTCAGTTGTGAGTTTTTTTATGATGTTTTATCTCCGTAATTGTAGTTATTTGGAGATGCATATGCTGGGGGTTTTCATTTGGTACTTTTTTATTTGTGTTTTGATGATGGATTACTCTTGATGAAGCTTGTGCTTATGTCTTATAGACAATGCCTCCAAGAAGGAACTTTTCTAGGAGTAGAGAGGGTGTGGAAGATAACACCCCACTATAAAAACCCTTCAATTGATCCAAATTTGTTAGATTCAGTGATTCGTATGATCCAAACTTTGGGTCAGGTTGGTGGTCATGAACATACACGACATGTGGTCCATGTTAAAGTGTTTTCAAGGAAGAATCTACCAGTGTTCCAGGGAGAAAATGTACTCAATGATTTAGAATAGTTTTTGGATTGTATTGATCATATATTTGAGTTTTTAATGATATTTGAGACCTATAAAGTGGAATTTTCTATAAAAATGCTAGAAAGACTGAGTAGGATGTGGTGGGAGTCAATGGTGCTTTCAGGGAAGCATGCGGATTTCATTTGGACCACTTTCAAAGTGGAATTTGATCAGTAGTTCTATGTAAAGACCTTGAGTGCAGAAAATGACCATGAGTTTCTGAATATTGAGTAGGGTGATGACTTAGTGACGGTGCATTCCACCAGATTTATGGAGTTTTTCACGTTTCATTGAATTTCCTTGAGAATTATTATCTCAAGTCTTGACATTTTGAGATGGGCTTGAAGCCAGAGATAAGTTCTATTATAATTATTCATTGTATAACAACCTATTCAGATGTGGTTGAAAAGGAAATGATTTCATGGATAGATTTAACTGAAAATACTAGTCTCAGTGGTGTTCCTTCTATGAGTGGTAGCTAGAGTTATTGTTCAGAAAAAAAGCATAACCAAGATGAGTCTCATAGAGGTAGTGGGAGGAGTGTCCAAAATTCATTGAGATAATCTTCTGTGGATCCAATGGGGCACATACTAGTTGTTTTTTATCAGTGTGGGAAAGAAGTACATAGTAGGATGAATTTCCCAGAGACTCTGAGGTCATTCCATCAGTGTGGGAAGTCAGGGCATATCTAGTTTTTGTTTCTTAGTTGGAATCATGTGGCAGTGGTGTAGGATCTATTTTGGTGATGGGATATCAATTTCAGTCAGAGGCTTCAAAGGGTGTAGGACTTCATCCCCATGTAAAGGGATATTCTCACCAAGGAAATAAGATCCATAGAGCTTCTTAGATAGGTATAATCTTTATAGGGAAGGTCATTCCAGAGGAATCTAATTCCGAGATGGCTACCATTTGATGTAAAATGTTCATTTATTCTTATATGAAATCCGTTTTATTTGGTATTGGTGCATCCTATTCATTCATTAAATTTATTCTGATTGATTCATTTGGTATCTGGGATAAGTTGATGCCTTACATCATTTATTTTCTAACCCCTTTTGGTAGGAAGAAACATCATGGTTTTCTGTTCCATAAGTATCATGTTTTGGTAGATGGTGTGGAGTTCATTTGTAACTTCCTTATTTTGGACCTGGATGTGTTTGACCTCATCATAGATATGGGTTGGTTCATTACTCCTCATGGTATCACCCACATCTGGGATTGTAGTATCAGTTGCTTCAGGGTAGGGTTTGATCTTGTTATGGTTGTCTAGGTTTTTTCTTGATGATTTTTAGTAGAGTTATTCAAAAGAACTTATAGTGGTCGTGGATTGGTACCTAGAAAACTTTCTAGAGGATTTATTAGGATTTATTCCCCATTCATAGGTCATATTTACTATCAATCTGATCCCTACGATGATCTCAATTTCCATAACATCTTATCATATGTCTCTGGATGAGCTAAAGTAGATGAAATTTAATCTAGATGATCATGATAGAAAGGGTTTTATTCAACCTATCATGTCACTATGGTATTTTACAGTGCTATTTACAGGGAAGGAGTATGGTAGCCTCTGAATTAGAATATACTACTGTAAGATTAAATAGGTGGAAGTTAAGAAGAAATACTCATTTACCATAATTGATGATCTATTTGACCAGCTCAGAGGGCCCCATTGGTTCTTGAAAATCATCCTATGATTGGGATACCGATAGTTGAGGTTATAGGAAGAGGATGTTCAAAATACTGCCTTCCAATGTTGGTATGGGTACTTTGATTATTTAGTTTTGTTATTTTGGATTACCAATTCTATGACTATTTTCACAATGCTAATGATCTAGATCTTTAATCACACTTTAGACTCCATCATGGCTGTGTTTTTAGATGACTTCTTGGTATATTCCAAGATGGAGAAGGAGAATGATGACGATGTGGAAGTTGTTTTGTGAGTTTTGATATAACATCATCTATATTACAAATATCTCAAGTTCTAGTTTTGGATTTATAAGGTGAAATTTCTAGGCCACATGATTTCATAGGTATGAGTCTTAGTGGATTAAAAGAAGGTTTGAGCAGTTATGTATTGGGAGTAGTCCAAGAACATGTTTTAGATCCATATAATTGGATTCGTTGGGTATTATAGATTTTTTTTTCAATACTTCCCTTGTATATATTCTCCATTGAATGCTTTGAATAAGAAATTGTTGATGTTTTAATGGGATAGAAGTTTCAGAGTGCATTTAAGTAGTTGTGACCCATTTTACATCCTAACATATTCTAATTCTTCATAATCCTGAGAGAGCTTATGAAGTTTATTGTGATGCTTTCAATGTGGGTTTGGGGGTGTGTGATGATGCAGGGTTACCATGTAGTGGCCTATGGAAGGATACCACTATACTCAAATTATTGGGATTATCCCACCCATGACCTACAGTTGGCATCCATTATGCATGCATTGACGATGTTGCAATATTTCCTCATTGGTGAGAATTTCAGAGTTTTTGTGGATTTAAATGTCTTGAAGTGAATTTCCACCTATAGGGACATAAACCTTCAATATAGATTCTGGGTGGAGTACCTTCATAATTTTTATTTTGAGATTGTTTATATGTATTAGAAAGGAAATGTGGTCATTGACACTTTGAGCAGGAAGATTCCAGTACTGTCTGTTTTAGAATCAATAGATGAGTGGGGTCTGATGAGTTTATTTTTTGGATTTGAGGCTATACATGAATGATGATAGAGGGTAGATATTCTTGGCTAGTGTGTTGGTTACACCCTATCTCTTTGATCTAGTTGAGGCTTATTAGGTATCCAAACCGGAGTGACATCAGATTAATAGTGCCATAAATGGTGGGGAGACCTTGGGTGATTGGTCTTGGTCTCATGATGATTCTCTTCTTTTCTATAAGTATGTGGTTGTTTCTTTGAGCCTATGGTAAGAGTTTATGCCTGAGTCACATCATTGTCTTTGGTTCATTGACCATAAGGTGACCAAGATGTTTATACCTTGAGAGTTAGTATTGGTATCCATGGATGAGACATGATGTGGAATACATTGATTCTATGTTCTTAACATTCTAGAGAATCAAAGTGGAGAATTAGAGACCATCAAAGCTATTCCAACCACTTACCATTCCATTATGTAAGTGGGATGATATATCTATGGTTTTTTTGATAGGGATACCTCATACTACGATTGGGAAAGATTCCATATGGGTCATTGTTGATTGTCTAGTGAAATCAGCCCATTTTTGTCCCATTAGGGAGTCGATGAAGGTAGAGGAACTTAGGTTCTTTTATGTTTAATAGGTTGTCCACATTCACTATTCACCCTCAACAATAGTGTCACTCTAGGATTACCATTTTATATCTCATTTTTAGAGGGGAATCCAGGAGGCATTGTGAACCCAATTGAGGTTGAGCATCGTGTATCACTCATAGATGGATGTCTAGTATGATTCGACGATGCAGACTCTCTAGGATATGTTTTAGGTGTGTGTGATTGATTTCAGTGGTTCATGGAAAAGGTACCTACCATTAGACAAGTTTTTATATAAAAATAACTATCAATCCTTGTTCAGGATGGCCTTGTTTGAATAATTGTTCAGTTAGTCATGCTAATCCATGTTGTGTTGGGCTGAGGTGGGAATGCATTCTTTGGTTAGAATTATCCTCATCCAATAGATTATTAAGACATTGTGGATGATTCAGAAATGGATAGTGACAAATCAGAGTCACCAGGAGTCATATTTCGATCATCATCATTTCCTATTGGAGTTTTAGGTGAGTGATCATGTGTTTCTATGGGTATTAATTCAACTGGGTCACTATCATTTGGGAACATAGGGAACATTGGTTCCATGTTATGTCGGGCCATTTCAAGTTGTGGAGATTTTGGGGAAGGTAACCTATCAGTTGGAGCTTCCACCATGGTTGATCTCAACACACAATGCCTTCCAAGTCTCCCAGATGAAGAGATACCATTTGGAACCATCATATGTGCTAGAGTGGGAAGTCTTGGAGTTAGAGCCTGATGCCACCTTGGGGGAGCAGCCTATTCGTATTGTAGATGTTCAGAACATGGTACTCCATGGGGAGGTGATCACATTGGTCCATATTCTCTTGCAGTGTGGTAGTGATATACATGAGATATGAGATTGGTAATATTGGGTGATGTAATGACTTGGGTTTTACCTGAAAGGCTTTTTAATATTTCTAATAATATTTCAGAATCCATAGGCAAAGTCGATGTGGGATATTGGGGCGCCGAGATCCTCAGAGTGGCGATATTAAAATTATTAAATATATTTCTTCACACACATTTATTTTCTCTTGAAGTGTGGAATAACTCTATTTAGGAGTTTCAAATAGTAATTTTAAGTCTGTATTTCAGTTTAGAATGTCATGTTTACCCTAGGCACGACAAAAATATGGTTTTCTTCAGTTTTTTAGTCAGAGGTGAGTTAGTGTAAGGGTGTTAAAAATGTGTTAATTTATTTAATGAAATTAAATAAATTATAACCCCTCCCCATACTATGTGTGTATCAATAGAAGAGCTAAAACCATCCTCCCTTTTTAGATAGACTGAAAAATGTGGCTGAATCAAGGTGATAAGATGCCGTCGACCCCCATTTTTGATACTGATCATCTTCATATTGAGGAGCATCATGATTCGGGCATTGGTTTAGACATGATGCTTCGGAATTTCTCCATGAGGTATGCATATTTTATTTTTAATTCACAATCCACTTTTTTATTTGTTGTTTTAAAGTTATAAAACCCTATTGTGATTGCTAGAGATTCTTTCTAGGACAATCTGTAGGTTTTGGGGGAAATTGGGGTGATTTAGGTAGCTCGTAGGAAAATTCCCATCAGAATTACCATTTACACGGTGTGAAAACTACTGACACATGTTCTGTGCTCTTACCATTTGAAGAAGATGAAATTTGGGGACTATACGCTGTGTATCGGGGTTACACATCCTGTAGTGACCCCATGTCGTGTGGCCATAGGACATAACCAGGGTATCCGTGTGATAATACATGGCTGTGTATAATTACTTGAAAAAAGTACATGAGCTTGGGGTTATGAACACAAGTGTAGGAAAATGAACTATCCAAGTGTCTATTTATCCAGGACACATTGTGCACCCAGGGTTCATTCCATGTGTGAGACACGAATAACTTATTCATGTGAGGAAAGACATGACTCAGAGGATGGGGTGAGGTAGGGAAACCCAAGTATAGACCATACACAATGTGTTTTCCTATATAGATAGCCAATCCATGCAAATAAAGTACACATATAGGTGCACAGGTGGGTTCACATGGCATGTGGGTCCCAGTGAAAGCTGTGTACTTTTGTGAGATCTTCTTAAGATCTTCTATCATTCCTATCATCTTCTCCAGGTCTTAGATTCAGGCTTGTGAGTAACTTAACCTGAGCTATTTTTTGTATAGAATATGATGGTGGCCTCTATAGGGAGCTACAATATATGATGTGTTGTGATTCAAGTATGATATTGAATTATCTATGATTAAACTTATGTAGTGATTTGGGTGGATCACTGGCTTGACATCTGGGTCGACACCCTTCTCTATCATCTGAGTATGTGGCCCCCCTAGACACTTTAGGCTGGTAGATCGATGCTCCCCTATTATATTAGTGTGTCGATCCTCTACTTGTTGTAGTCTTTCAACATGATGTATGATGAACATGAAATTCCTTTTAGTTGAACTTGACCGATTCTAGAGATCAGTGTGGTTCTTAGAGGGATACACTAAGTCTAGTACCCCCTATGGAATTAGGGTACGAGTTTACCTTACCTATTTTATCTAGAAAAGATAAAACTCCCCATATCATGGGTGTAGGTTCTCTACCCATGGGGTAGTTCTCCCGGGGAGGTACTCCACTTGTGGGCTAGAGCAAGGGTTCCCTGACTCATTCGTGTAGTTGGAGATAACTCTCCCCTACTATGTCAGGGTGTAGGACCTCCTAACTTATTGGCCATATAGAGTAGGAACTCCCCTATTGGACTAGGGTGTGGGTCCTCTATCCAGGGAGTCATTACTCCAATTCCATTTCAGGGTGTTTTTCCTCCATATGTGATGTATAAATAGAGTGGGTAATCCCCTACTGTGTTAGGGTGAGGGTCTTCTATCCTTGGAGTTAGAGCTCCCCTATTGCTCTAGGGTTCAGGTCCTCCATACGTATTTCTCTTGTAGAGTTGGTACTCTCCTATCATACTAGGGAGTGCTTCCTCTATCTTGGGGTCAGTACTCCGCTTCCTTGTAAGGGTATGGTCCCCCTATAGTGATCTTACTTGTAGCATGTTACTCCCCTGTCGTATGAGGGTGTAGGTCCTCTAACAACATATTGCTACCCCCTTCCACACAGAGGTGTGGTCCTCTATATATTTAGTTGTAATCCCCAATTATATGATGGCGTGGGTCCTCTATCCTTTAAGTGGTACTCCCCTATCATACCAGGGTGCAGGTCCTCATCAATGGAGTTGTACTCCCCTATCTATGTGTAGCAGTGGGGAGAGAGTCCTCAAATAGAGTAAAATCTCCCTCAGCTATGGAGGAAAATTAAAATTAGCGATACCCTCCCCTAGTTACATTTGATACCTGGTTAAAAGTTAGTGCTCACTTGAAATAGTGAGGTGTGTCCCAATCAATACAGGAGTGACAAAGTTTTGGAGGGTTTGTTAGGAGCTTGTACCCCCTTGGTTATAGAGGAGTGGTGAGGTGTAGGTTCTTCTATTCTCTCTCATTATATAGGATGCACATTGTGTATAGGCTGAAGAAGTTCTCCCTAAACTATGTGTAGTGGTGATGGGTGGACATCTCTAATTGGGTTTCTTATACATTTCACTGCGTGCAAGGTAGCGATGAAGGGACCTATGGTGCAGAGAACTAGAGTTAGACCTGGTGAGTTGTTCCTGATGGAGTGTGTTCTCTCATACATACCATCAAGGATCACAATAAGAAAACTAGGCTATAAGAACAGACCTATACCCATGGTTTTCCAAAATCGTGTCTATATGTATTTATACCAAAGTTATATCCATAGTTTTATATAAAACCATGGCTATGATGTATATTTTTGAAGTATATAGCCAATGTTCAGCGAAACCATGGCTATAGAGTTTTTTCTAATTTCTATATACATGGTTCTGTAAAACTGTGTCTTCATAGTGTTTTTTCAGGGGCTATAGCCAGCGATTGTGTAAAACCGTGGCTATAGAGTATTTTTTTGAGGGTTTTAGCCACAGTTTTACTCAAAATGTGGCTATAGAATTTTATTCAATGGATATAGCTACAGTTTTTATAAAATGTGTCTATATAGTATTTTTTTCGTTTTCTATAACCACAGTTTCTCAAAACTGTGGCTCTTGGTTTCCAGCCCTTGCACGAGAAAAAAATTAACCCACAAAAAAAGAGAATGAAGGGTTATACCCATGGTTTACATGGTATACACATATTTTTTAATAATATATATATACATATATGTATATATATATATATAGCAAATTATATATATATATACACCAAAATATATATATGGTGTAGTGTATAGGCAACCAAATCCCATCAATGAGGTCCATAGATCGAATCCTGCTATGAAAATATTATTTTTCGGCTATAGTCATGGTTTACTGGGGCTATAGTCATGATTTTCCACCATGGAAACACACCTATGGACACCATTTTAAACCATGTATATAGCTCAACTTCCTTTGTGGAAAACTATGGTAGCTATTATGTTTCCATGTTGGAAAACTGTGGCAACAACCCTAAGAGTCGTGGCTATAGATTTTAGCTATAGCCACGTCAATATGTTCCATAGATAGATGGAATCGTGGCTATAGATTATAGTTGTTTTTTCCCCTATATCCATATTTTTGGTCCATGGATATAGACAAAATTTCTTCTTGTGGATGGTAGAAATTTCTCAATGGGGTTTATCTCTTGTATGGGTACCATATAGGATGAATGAGATCATCGAGTGTGTTATCCTAGTTATTTATTACCTTTAAAGCTGTGAGTAGAATCTTGTTGATGGATATGAGTTCAAAACCTCATGAGACTTGGTGTCTAAGATGAGTATATCTAGGTGTTTCTTGGAGTCCTTGTGGTGTTTTCTTGTGTTTAGAATGACACACCTTGTGGACTAAGCTGACTAGTCATGTATAGCTAAGGATGGTTTAAGACGGAGTTTCTCTCTTTTGTTTTGGTTCTCTATGGATGGTTCGAGAAGACTGATGCCTTTCACTTTCTCCCTTTTCTTTTGGGGTTTTCAGGAACCAACTGAGTATGGTTATACTCACCCCTACATGAGATTTTCCCGCATGTGTTGTGTCTTGGGCATACCACATTCCATTCAAAGGACTCCCCATAGGACCCGAGGTAGATAGATATTAGCGATATAGACCGAATGAGGTGTTTACTAGAGTTGGGATGAGGATATTTCCTATAGTTTCATTTGATAAATATCCCTTTATTTTCAATAGGTTTGATTCTTTTATAGTTTTTGGTGGGCATGCGTATTTCCATTTTACACTTTCTGTACTTATATTGTAATCTGTTTTTGGATAGATGTATATATGAATTTTAGTTTATAACTTTTTATATCTCTATAATTCTGCATCAATGTGTTTTTGGGCGCTTGCATAGAAGTATATTAGGAAGAGGCCTCCCTTTTGTGTGATATTTGTACTCGACACTAGTCGCGATCCCCTGAACTATTAGAAGTGTTATTGGGGAGTTCCAAGTCGGGCCTTGTTGGGTTTGGTTGTGATAGGAGAGGGAGTAGTGGCCTCACAATTTTTCTTCTAGTTGGTACTGAAGACTTTATTGGGGGATAATTGACATGGTGGGGAGTTTTTAACACCCATCGAGTCACTGTTATGTATTATTTTGAGTTATTTATCGTTGAGTATGTTCCTGGAGTTCTTAGGTGTTGGTAGTCAAAACCATGAGTTTTGGGGGAGACATACCAGGGTGCACGGTTAGTGCACAATTTTTTTTAAATCATGTGACAACCATGAGAGGGGTGATTTAGTTTTTGGCATTGAGGTTTCACATGGATTGAGCAGGCTTTTCTATACCATGTGATACCCCATTGCAAACTATGCAACTTATTTTAGGTGGATAGTGGTACCATCACATTTTCTCCAACCATGTGTCCAAACTATGTGACCTTATCCAGATTATTCAAAATCATGAATTTACCATTTTCCCCTATCACGGTTTTATGCTTTTGGGGTTGTTTTCCTTCTCCAATGTGTGCATGTCTCCTCCCATGGCCATGGATCTCTCCCCTCCTTCTTTGGTTGATTTTTATTGGGTTCTTAGTGTATTTCTTGAGGTAAGTTTATTTCACCCTTAATTTCATCCTACTTTCTCCTCCTCAAGCCTTGTTCTTCCATTTTTATGGATTTTTTGAACCTTAGGGGTGGTGTTGGTCGAATTTAGGGTTTATAATGGGGGTTCTGGTTGATATATTACAGATTTTGTGTGTGAGGCCTCATTCTACCTCTTCAAAGTGGTATTCATCGAAGGAGATGAACTATGGATCGAATCTAAGTAAGGCGTCTCAATTTAAGGGTGTTTTCCATCACATACCATTAAATTTTGAATTGCCTTTGTTTTATATTTTTTTAAATTGACATTAAAATGATTTATGCTTGGTGCATATTCCATTTTAATGTGTTTCCTGGATTGGTTAGTAAATTTGGTGTTTAAAGCCAATTTTTTCAAATGGGTGTGGCTTGTATGACCACCAATTGTTTGATAAAATGTATATAAGAGGTTTTTTTAGTTTTAAATAGATTTTTGAAGTGGTTTGAGAAAAGGTTTTACCTTGGAAATTATGTTTTGTTAAATTGGTCATATTTGGTTTATAAAATAGCTTGTGTTATGGATTGATTGATGCGACCACTTTCTTATGATGTATTGGCATGGAATAACATGTGGGTTATCCCAGGTCTGAGTGAGGGGGTTGTTCGAGGGACCATGTGAGCCTTTAGAGGGAGGACCATCAAAGCCTCTATTTGTTTCCAAGAGATTGAGTGAGACTATGGGTAGGATGACCATGTGAAATTTCATATTAGTTGTCGAGAGACTATGTGAGCTCATGGAGTTGGGCCCGGGGAAGGTTTTGGGTGCTTGTATTGCTTATCTATCGAGCATACTTGTTTAATATCTCACCTTAGACCTGATGGTTTGAGACCCTAGGTGCACATTACACATTCCCCTTTTGTTTATATGCATTATGAATTTGATTAGTAGTACCATTTTGATTTGATGATATATATTGTTCCTATTTTCTCATTTCTCATTTATATAGTAATATGATATATAAATTCTATGATCAACTTAATTATAAATTTCAAATGTTTTTTCATGTTATGCCTTATGGTTGTGTTTATTTACTTAATCTATGTTTGGAATTTTCTTCAAAAAACCATGTTTTGTTTTTAAAGAAACCAAAGGGATTTTAAAGGTTTATTTTAAAATTATATATTTTCAAAGTGGTTTTACTTTTGAAAAAAATTCCATACTTATATATAGGTTTTAATGCGTAAAATAATTAAATAAATTCATGGTGGAATCCTATCAGGCTTCATGCTTTACACCCCACATGGACACTTTTTTCACGTTTGTGGATTTTGATTTTCAGGAAATAGGAAGAGGTAAGGGATATATATTCCATGGTTTCTCTTCTTTATTACCACCATCCTATGTTTTCTGGAGGATACATGGTCTTGTAGGGATGGACTCATGTAGAGTTGTTTTTTATTTTGTACCCATTGGGTTTTACTTGGGCCTTGTTTGAAATTTCACCCTTTCTTTCCAGATTGGGTTGTTTATTTTGATATACCACATATATGATTAATTATGGCATGTTTTTAATTCGATGTATGTCATTTTTCATGACATATTCTTGTACTATACTCTTGAATATAATGATATTGGTGTGTCCATACCATTTTATAGATGGGTTATTCCCATTTACCAGTGAAGAAACTGTTCCCTAGTTCTTGTTGGTTATGCTCAATGCTTATTGCCAACCAGTAGAGATTGAGAACACAATTTGTTCCATGTTTAGAGCCAAATCAGGTGATGGGTTAGGCCAAATTGGTTTGGTACATTACATAACATAATGAGAACAATGTTATAGACTCCACTCCATCTTCTCAAATAGTAAAATCCCAAATATTTATCAAAGAATCTGGAAAAAAACGTAGAAAAGTTTTTAGGATTGAACACTTTGGAGTACTCAGTAGAATCATATTTCGAAACAATTCTATAACCTTGTGAAATACTAGCGGTAAGATCGACATACAAGAAAAAACTAAGATAGACCAAAAATTTATTAAGAATAGGGTTTAATCTAGTAATAAATAACTTATGTGATTTTATATTATTAAAATTATATATAACTATCACCTTTAAATGCATCACCTAGAAGGTCATAATTGGAAGATGTTCACAAGTTTGAATAAATGAGGATGACATAAGGTTTTTAGAATCAAGGGAATAATTTTAATGTCTGGAAAAAATAACCAACAAAATAATAAGGAAGAATATATAATCCTATCTATCAACCCATTCCATCCACCTCATAATAACCATTATATAAAGAAATAAAAATAGGAATATTTGGATCTCAAACTATTCCAACCACATCATCACATCCATCATATCCCCATAGTATAACCTAATTAACTCATCGACTCATTCTATAACCTCTAAACCATAAAATCCCAAGAAAAATGTGTGTATGTTATAATCCTAATTCATTATCGAACATTAAAAGTATAATATCTTGTGTCAGTATGATTCTTGAGTTTTTAGAAGAAATTGATTTTTTGTAAATTTGGTGGAAGGTCCATTTTGAGAACCAAGATATAAATTGAAAATTAAAGGGCTAAATAATATCAATATGATGTTTTTGAACATGTGTTTGGGACCTATAGATAGATTAGGTAATTAGATGAGTATTCCTAGATTCAGGTAATGTTTTTAATGTTTTTGGAAGGTTCATTCCCAGGGTGCACAAATTTGTGTTTATAGTTTAGTATAAACTATGAGACACCCTGAGGGTGATGAATTTTCCAGTTCAATTAATACATTGAATGAATGGTTACATGGTTAGTGTAGAATTTTGAAAAAAATAATATCGGTGGTCTTCTTGGTACATTGGGACGTGAGTTAGAGCAGTTAGTTCAGGGAGATTGACGGTGATTCTGATGGTTTTTTGGTGACTTTTTGGATTTAAAATTTAGAATGTTCTCAGTAGAATTTCTTGAAATTTGGATTGGGAGGGTTATGATGAAGTTTTTGAAATTTGGTTTTATTCTTAATTGTGTTGGTAAAAACAATTGACTCTCTGTAAGGATCAGCTCCAGATGAGGATACAGAACAGGAAGCATTCATCGGTGCATGACCATTCATATCTGGAATATTGAGAGGGTATGTATTTTCCATTGGTACTAGGCCCGTGCAACCCTATTCAGGATAACTTTTTGAGTGATTATGTGAGGTGGAGGCTTGAAATAACATTGTAGTTTTTGGGAGGACAAGTTCCTATTAAGCTTTTTATGGGTTATTTATTGTATGATGTTATTACGGGTTTCCCACTTTTCCCTCAAAAGTGATTTTGAAATAAAAAATTTAATTTTCTGTCAGTCAGTAGAAAAACATTATGAAATATTGCAGACTGATACAATGGTAATTTTCATAGTTGGCACACAATTTGGTAAACTATGTGATATGGGTGTCCTTGAGAAGTTCCCACAACACTATTGTTGTATATTTTATCAAACCATGTGGCCAAACCATGAAACAAAAAAAGTTATATTTTTATGGTTTTCCGCTTTCAGTTTTTAAGAGGGGGGATTTCTTTTATTCTTTTCCCTCATGTGCATGCCCTAGCTGGCCAAACCACTCACCTCCTTCAGTTTCTATTTAATTTTAGGGAACCCACTTTTCATTTTATAACATTTTTGGTTTGATTTCTCCTCTTTTGACCCCCTCCCACCCTTTTTGTTGTTCTTATTTAATTTATTTCCTCTCTATCTAGGGTTTTGATTTCTATTCCATGAGATTATGATGGAATTAGATGAAAATAAAAGTTATTTAATTTTTTATTGTAATGAGAAAATACCATGAAGAAATATTAATGATGTTTCATAATTATTAACGTAAGGTACACTACATTGTGATTTTTATTTGGTTTCCCTTGATTTTTAATTAAATAAATTATTGAAATGATACCAATTGATTGGACATTAAACAAGATGTTACCAAAAGCATGGTGTAAACCTCCTATATTTATTGGTTGTGGTTTGTGTGTGACAAGGACACTCTGTATTTATTTCATCTATTATGATGAATTTTATAAATATATAATCAAATTATAAATAAGAAAATTAAATTTGTTTGGTATAATTAATTAATTGGTATTTTCTAGCTTGGCCTAGATGAATGGGTAGTGACTTAGGCTTTGATTATGCATGGTCAATGTCACACCTACTTTTTAAATTATTTATTTTTATTAATTTATATATTTTTATTTTTTCTTTGTTTTTCTTTTTATTTTTTGTTCGGGTGCGGCTACCTCCACTTCGCATCATATCTCCCCCCCTCTACCCATTGTGCACTCACTGCCCTCCCCTTTGTTAGCCTCCATTCAACAAACCCCCTAGTGTGCCTCCTCCGTTGAAGCTACCTCTAGCACAGCGTTTCCCCAGTGCGACCTCCCTTTCTGGTTGTGTTTTCCCATCCCGACGAACCCCCACTACTGTGCGGATGGACTCCCCACATTCCTTCGGTGACCGTAGAACCGCCAGCCTCCTCTTTGGAAGCCATTGACTTTCCATCCTTTTCCTCCCCCCGTGGATCCTACTCCTGTAATCATTCCTCCCTCCTTATAGGGTTTTAAATTAGGGTTCTGTTTTTAGGGTTAGATTTTGATTTTTTTTGTTTGAATTATTGATTTAGGGTCCAATTTAGATTCCTCGCTATGTGATTAGAGTTTGAAACCAACTTCTGAGAGTTTTTGACACCCTATGTAATTTGTTCTATTGATAAACATTATTTGGGTGAATGTTTTGTTTGCTTTATTAATTTATTATGCTGTATGATTAATTTATTTGATGAAATTTATTGTCTAAAGTAAATGGCTATGAGTTTAATATGCATCATGCTGTGGAAATTTTTGGAGGTGGTTAATTAATTTTTTAAGGTATGGAAAATCTGTTTTTGTGGGTTCTTGAGGAGTGTGTGTGTTGAAAAATATTTTGGATAGTAAATGGGACACTTTGGTCATATTAGCTTTTTTCACTTTTATGTATGAATTTTGAAGTGTTTAAAGAATGAGGAACTTGTTTTAAAAATGGAATTAGGTGGTGTATATGGTTTATTAAATGGTGTTAGTAATGTGAAATGTGTTATAAAAGGGATTGGTGTGCTTATGTGTTGGGTCTGGATTTTGTAACAGAAATGGTTGTGTTGTGTGTGTGTGTGTCTTAGGGTGGTTTTACATGGAATGGTTTTATGGGTTGTTTGAAAATTTCAAACTAGGTATTTAATGGCGTATAAAGTGCGGATAGGTTTGAATTATGTTCTTAAATGAAAATGACATACTTTGGCATGTTAAACATGTTGTTCATGTCTAAATGTGAATTTTAAATTGTTTTAAAAAATATAAACCTTTATTAAAAAATATATTAAAGTACTAGTGGTGTTATGAAGGTTTTCGTCCTTTGTTTTCATCATTCGTAATTTTGTGTTTTCTTGTATTATAAAAAGGGAATTTTAAAAACTGTTTAAGTGGTGGTAAATGTATTTAGGGTGATCTTTCTCTTGTTTCTTTGTTCAATTTGTTTTTTTGCCCTTGGTAATTTGTAGACTCCTTTTTATTGTTGGAGCGGATTTTTATTTTCACGGTGTGGATTTTGGTCATCGTCGGCAAAGTCATATATATATATATACATGGGTAAGCATGTAAATATGTATATACTCCTTGTGCATATTCCCTCATGGTTCGGGGAATATGTACTTGGGTCAAAGGGTATATATATATATATGAAGATGTATATGCATGTAAGGTGAGGCGGTCTCGGGTTTCCATCATCAAAAGATACGTGTTTTGAGGTATGGACATTTGTGACGTTTGTTGGTTTCACACTTGATTTATGGTGTTATTTTGATGTTTTAAGGTTTGTTATAATTGTTGTGTAATGCGATGGACTATTTGGTGCAGTTTCGAGTCACCAAGTCAAGGGAGACTCACCTACATATGCATAGGTATGTATTTATATATACATAGGTTCCCCCATTACACATATATTCATGCATGACAGTGTTTATATGTATATGGGGTAAGGTGTGCTTATGTATATATATAAAAGTTCATGCATAGGTGAGTCGAGATGGGCATATGCATATAAGTTTATATGGAAGGATCCCCTTGCGCATTCCATGGCCATACGAGTGTGTGCATAGGGCATGGTGTCCTTGCATATATGTGAAAGTGCATATGCTTAATGGGGGAGCATCAACCTTGAGTTAGAAATCGCCAAGAGACAAAGTGGATGGCTTGATTCCACTATGAGGTAGGTCTCCTATGCCTATGCCTTTAATTTGAATTTCATATTTTCTTTCTTGTTTTAAAAATATGTTTTACATTTATGCTATATACACATGTTATGAAATCTGGTTGAGATTTCTAGAAATGATTATGCCTTTTTTTTGGAAATTGAAATGCATTTTGAACACAATTGGTATTAAGTGTATTTTCATTAAAAATTGATTTTCTAAGTGGTTTTGAATTGGTAATGAGTATTTCTAAAGGTGTTTTGACTTTTGGCCAGTTAGTTATAAAAAGTGTTCCTTTTATGTAATTAAGCATGTTTGGCACCTTAAGAATTATTTATGAAAAAAAACCTCTCTTGAGGAACACCCACTTTGTTTTAGAAAATGATATGTATGTTGAATGTGTTATTATGTGCCTAATGTTAAGGCTTATGAATTATGTGACGTGAAAGAGGGGGGATGCGCTTAAGGAGGGAGAAAGGTGGTGAGAGGTTGAATGAGTTTTGAATAAATAAAGTGTTATGTACAAATATGTTTCTTGATAAGGAAATCTCACCCCCACTTGAAATAGAGAAAAATGGGAAACCAAGGTATCTAGGTGGGTGGACCGCGGCTAGTACACTAGATGACAGGACAGGGGTTCGGCCCAGTTTCTTCTAGAAGGATTTAGCCAACAAACTAACTAAACATATGAATGATAATGGGTCATGGTTTCTAAGCCATGTTTTATGAGGGTCATGGTTTCTAAGTGATGTTTTTTTGAGGGTCGTGGTTTCTAAGCCACGTTTCACCAAGGTACGAGGTCTTTAAGGTCCCACTTGTGCTAGCTACCTATAGGGAATTTCCATTGCGCTCGTTTGTGACATGAATCTTGTGATGTGATTTTCATTTTAGTTATCGTATACTTTATGTCTCATTTATGAAAAACCATTAATTAATCTAAAATCTTTTTTTGTCAATGTATGCATGGAAGATAGTTTGAAAATACTGTGGAATAGAAGTGTTTTCCTTGAAAATGATTACTTGTGACTTGAACATTAAAAGAACGAAAAAAATTATTTTATTTTTTCTTATTTTCAAAATGGCATGATTGGATTTCTTATTAAATGTAGGGGCATAAGACATTGTTATATTTTGGTATTCCTATTGAGCATCTCAGTGCTCATGCCTACTCTACTTTTTGAGTATCAGGTTTTAGATTGGGATCACTCTTGGAATGAGCGTGGTTATATGTTTGGTGGTTACCCATGGGGTCATTTGGAGGTATGTCTAACTGGCTATCTTTATTTTATTTTCGACTATTCCTGTTTAAATATTTTTCATTTTATTTTTATTTATCTGTATTTTATCATTTGGTCTAAATCATTCCCAACTGCTTTTTTTGATTCCCGACACTAGTTTCCTGCCTGTGGGGATCAGGAACGCCCTTTGGGCCATGCCATGGACCAGCTCGGGTGACCAGTTCAGGGTCGACCCGAGTTGGTTTGTAAAAAAACGGTATCATAGGGAGGTTTACTCTCTTATGTCATGTTATTTTGGGATAGACTCATGGCTGTCCAAAGTTAAGAGTGTTAGAACTCGACGTTCTAGCTAGGATCATGGTGACTAGCCAACACACCACACAATGGGACTCATGTTACCAGAGTAAGTTGAGGTTTTTCTGAGTCGTTGCTCCTTGTGATTATTCTTGTTTGGGGGAAATGAAAAGAGTGTAGGTTCAATGGTCCTAGTGAGATTGTAGGGTTTGGCAAGCCATGTAAAGATGGGGATGCTGTCCTAGAATAGTCTCTTTGGTGGTGTTGTGATTGGCGTATGGCCGCTAACCTTATGTCTCAGTCACCCACCGACACAAGTCTCCTCTTGCATCATTCCTAATATCATTGTTTTGGATTCTTGGAAATATGGTTTTTAAGTAAAAACGATTTGGTCTTGGAAAATTTATTGAAATGAAGCAATTTAGAAAGAAAAATATGTATGAGTTTTGAAAATTTTGGGTTGGATGTTTTGGTTTTGAAAAAAATGGAAGTGTCTAGTTTGATCTTTTGTGCTCTCATGGGAAACCACATGCATGTGTATATATAGAAAGAGAAATTATTAATTTAATGATCAGATGAGTGACTATATGGACATGATGTGGGTGCTAGTTTGGCCTAGAAACATGCATGTGTGAGGCTCATGGGACACCATTGGTGTATGTGCAACTCAACAATTTCGTTTATTTTCAGAAAGTTTTTTTTAAAGGAATGTTTGGTGTTTTAGTAATCAGTGATTGTGTGGCATGACTCTGTATTTTGGAAAAGTTAAATGTGAGGTGTTTCGAGTTGAGAATCCATTTTTGAAGGATTTGTGTCTTGAGTTTTACTTCTTATTTGTAAGTTGGTGTGAAAGCGTGTGGTTAGTGGTTTCTTTTTAAAAGTGCTTTGGAAGGCCCTTACAGTGGTTCCCCCTGCATGTTTAGTGTTCTCTTGCAGTATGTCTTGTCCATTGGACCAGATTTATTGGGAACATGGATTTACTTCCTGACTAGTGTACACCCCAAAAAAAGTGTTAATATGTGATTGAAGTGCGGTCATTGCTTATTCATCATGGGAAGGCCCTCCAGTTGATTGAAGGACTCTCTTCTTGAATTCTAGAATTGAACCCACCCCTCCTTTTTACAACTAAGTGGATCCTCTTACTGTAGGATGAAATATGTGAGGGGAGTTGAGGGGAGTTTTAGTCTCTTTGAGTTGTTTGAGTTGTTGGGTATAAAATTTGACACTGTTGCGTATGATGGTCCCCAAGAAATGGTGAAAGAAATTCTAGTGGATAAGGGTGAAGGTAGTTCAAGGTTATCAGTGCTGACCGGTGTCTTGAAGAGATTTTTAGTACTTTTATCAATTGCAAGGGTCATGTTTGGTGATGTCTTGAAGTGTGAGTTCTATTTGAAGAAAAAGCGTGGATTTCGAAGGATCCTTAAGAAATCCCTATTTTCATAGGAGTGTGTCCTCTAAGGGAGTTTTAATTTTTCTGTTCAAAGTGGAGTGTTTTTCATGCATCTTACCTTCTTATGTTTCTTGGTTAAGGTGAAGAGGTGATGCACGCGCATCATCCAAACCCCTATTGTTGTGGATGTGCCACAAGGAAGTAGTTGGATGTCCTGAAAGGAGAAGCTCCATTCAAGAGTTTTCATTACCTAACTGTGAGGTAGGAGATGCTTCAAATATAAGGGCTCTAGCCATAGGCCTCAGAGTGAAGCTGGCGTGTGTTCATGAACACTGGGAGTGTATGGGACCCTAACTTTATTTCTATCGTCAGTGTTGGAGGTGAAAGCAGTTTAAATCATTTCCTGTAGCAGTTCCATTCCGAATGACCCATGTAACATCCCATGATTTTAATATGAACCACTATGTGCTTAAATGAGCCACTGAGTACTATCTGAAATTTATAACCAAGATGCTAAACTTAAGTTTGTCACTTTTGTGTTTTGAATTTCAAAAATATGACGTACACGGTTGTGTTCAGTAAGTTATTTGGAGTCTGATGGAACCAACTTTTTTTGGTGAATAGAAACAAACCCTTATGAATAGTAACATTGAAAGTAATATGACCCTAATTTATAGTAAATTGTATAATTATTTTATTTTCTTAAGGCTTTAAGATAATGACATCTTGGTTAATTTTTCAATGTGATCTAAAAGCAGTTATAGTTTTAAAATTGTTAATTTTTGAATTAAGTATGATTTTAATTAAAAATTAAATTAATAATATTTAGAAAATTATTTTCAAAAAATGGAGTTCATTTTTTAATTCTACATGTTGAAAATTGGTTAGTGTGAATTTTTGGTATTTTTCTGAAATACTTGAAATTTGGAATAATAGTGAAATACCATAATTTACAAAAAAAGCTAAATACACTAATTATAGAGTCATGTGTGATGTTCTACTAATGTAAGACCAATTGGTTCAGATTCAAATGATAAAATTATTTTATTTAGTCATGGAATACCCACTATTCCTTTTTATTTGGGGAAATAATAAATTAATGAATTTTATATTGAGAAATCCCCTCTCCTCACCACTATAAATGACACCCTTCACACCCTCATTTCCTCACACCTCTCAAGCTTCAAGACTTTTCTAAACTATGCTAAAAAATATCCCCTATCCCCATCATGTCCAAGAGCTTCTGGTCTCATCAAAAGAACAATCCTAACTTCCTTAAGGAGGATCTCAAGTGGAGGATTCAAGAGGTAATTTTTTTTCTCTCTCTCTATCTTTTTCCTTGAAATTCCTTTCAATTTCAAGTTCATTTCTTAATCTATCCCCACCTATCCCCATCCACACGGTATGGTAACTCTAGTATCTCAAATATAATAAAATTTTATGATAATAATGGGATAATTTATCATCCAAACCCCTTCTCCTCTTCTTTTTATTTTATAAAAGAAAACGTTGTTCGTAAGGTGTTAATGTATCACCTTAAAGAACGATATGTTTTCTTTTTTACATTTCTACTTTATGATCTGGTCATGAAACCATTTATATGGCTGAACCAGAATATTTTATATGTATTATATCCTATTTTATGTTCTGGAACTAACCTATGAAAATATTACTAAATGATTAAAAGAAACAAGTTCGTTGTTGTCAAAAACCTGCCCAAATTAACCCAAACAATCATAATTTAATTCCTATCTAATAATTCATCCATGTGGTATATAATATAATTCATTATAGGATAATTTAAACTCTTTTAATATCATTAATAACATGAATTATTAGTTCTGGAAGATTATCCATGTTCTACACGAACTTCCATTAATGAATACAAGCGAAGCATTCAAGAAAACCATAAAAACAAACATTCATGAACAATGTATTTAAACTCTATAACTCATCCAAAGACCCATAAAATAACTTAATGAAACCATAATTAAAAATATTTATTTAGAAAAGGTTCTCTAATTGTTAAATAATTAATATAATGTGATTATATAAGACATTAATGTGACAGAAACGTTCGGATACAAGGTAAGGAGAAAATCTTGAACCCAACTTTCTTTATTCGGATTCTCCCTATTTCACTCCATTTTTGTTATGGTCACTTCTTAATGATTTATTTTTACATTATTATCTTACCTTTTCTGGGATATACATGTTTTCTACTGAAGTTTATGTTAAACAAATTTTTTCCAAAATAACTCTTCTTCAAAAAATACACATTTTACTTCTCACTCAAGGTCAATGGTTATCAAATCAGGTATGTTATTCACAGTTTATTTTGGGAACCCAATGTTTATGAATTTATTCTTAAAATATGAAACCCATTCCATTAAATGTGTTGTTTATGTTCATTTTTAATATATATTCATTATGGTATGCATGATAATGATAATGATATTGTTATGATGTGACGGGTGCACCCAGAATTATATAGCGCATTATGAATGTTTCAATGTGACGAGTGTGCCCATAATTATACAGCGCTCCAATGAATTGGGTAATGTAAAGAATATCATGAGTTTGAGTGCAGTGATGTGTGAACAAGATGCTAGATTTATTCACAACTATGTGTGGTAGTTAGCCACTAAGACATGATGTTTCATTTTTATGCATTGCCACATTTCGAGTCTTTTATTAATGCTTCATATCAGGTTCATGATACTTTTACTATGTTATTATTGTGATAACCTACTGTTATATTCTTCATATCTATCCTCTTATTGGGCTATTAGCTCACCCCTTTCTGATGTATATCCTCAGGTGATTATGTGTACTAAAGAGTTTTAAAGGGACAAAAAGAAGCTAATGAAGAATGAATTAAATAAATGTAATTGTTTTGTATTGTAAATATTTATTTATGGTTTGTCTAATCCTTCAGATCCTAGACCAGAAAAGGTCGTAAACTATATAATGTACTGTTTATTTTTTTGTTATCCTTTATACAAAAAATACATAGCATGTTTTAGTACTGAATCTGGAAGTGTGGGTTTAGGGATTTACAAATGGTATCAGAGGAACGGTCTTGACAAATTTGGATACTAGAGGTTGTCATTTTAAAATTAAATTTTATACTTATGGTTAATTTGGTATATATAAGAAAATAGTTTTCTTAATTATCAATATATAAATTCAGAATTATGTGTACAATGAACGCATTGGGAGGGCCCAATTCATTTAAGGAGGAATAATTTAACATCCCAAGATTTTAATAGGAAACACTATGTGCATAAATGAACTACTGAGTACTATGTGAAATTTGTAACCAAGCTGTTAAACTTACGTTTGTCACTTCTCTGTTTTGAATTTTGAAAATCTGACATACACAGTTGTGTTTAGTAAGTTATTTGGAGTCTGATGGAACCAACTCGTTTTTTTAATAGTAACATACCATTATAAATAATAATATGAATAGTAATTTGAACCTAATTAATATTAAATTGTATTATTATTTTATTTTCTTACGGCTTTAAGATAATGACATCTTGGTTATTTTTTAAATGTGATATAAAAGCAGTTATAGTTTTAAAATTGTTAATTGTTGAATTAAGTATGATTTTATCTAAATATTAAATTAATAATATTTAAAAAATTATTTTCAAAAAATGGAGTTCATTTTTGAATTATATACGTAGAAAATTGGATAGTGTAAATTTTTGGGATTTTTCTAAAATACATGAAATTTTGATGAATAGTGAAATACCATAATTTACAAAATAAGTTAAATACACTAATTATAGAGTCATGTGTGATATTCTGCTGATGTAAGCCCAATTGGTTCATTTTCACATGAAACAATTACTATATTTATTCATGGCAGACTCACTATTCCTTTTCTTGTGAGGAAATAATAAATTAATTATTTTTCTATTGAGAAATCCCCTCTCTCCTCCACTATAAATGCCACCCTTCACACCATCATTTCCTCACACCTCTCAAGCTTGAAGCCTTTTCTAAACTATGCTCAATTATTTTTACTTTCCTCTCCCCCACGTCAATGATCTTCTAGTCTCATCAAAATACCAAGCCTAGCTTCCTTAAAGAGTATCTCAAGAGGGGGATTCAAGAGGTAATTCCTCTCTCTATCTTTTCCTTTAAATTTCTTTCAATTCCAAGTTCATTTCTTAATAAATCCCTACTTATCCTCATACACATGGTATGGTAACTCCAGTATCTAAAATATTATGTAATATTATGATACTAATGGGATAATATATCATCCAACCCCCTTCTCCTTTTTTTATTTTATAAAAGAAAACGTTTTTTGTGAGGTGTTAATTTATCACATTCAAGAATGACATGTTTTTTTCCATTTCTAATTTCATATATGGTCCTAATACCATTTATATGAATGAACCAAAATATTTTATACTTATTATATCATATTTTATGTTCTATAACTAACCTATGAACATATTACAAAATGATTAAATGAAACAAGTTCGTTGTGGTAAAAAAAACCGCTCAAATTAACCCAAAAAATCATCATTTAATTCCTATATAATGATTCATCCGCATGGTATATAATAAAATTCATTATAAGAACATTTAAACTTTGAGAATATCATTAATAATATGAATTATCAGTTCTGGAAGTTTATCCATGTTCTACACAAAATTCCATTCCAGAATACAAGTGAATCGTTCTAGAAAACCATAAAAATGAACATTCCAAAGTAATGGATTTAAACCCCATAACTCATCCAAGGGCCCATAAAATAACTTAATGAAACCATAATGAACCATATTTATTTAAAATGGTTCTATAATTGTTAATTAATTAATATAATGTTATTATACAGGACATTAATGTGACAGAAGAATTCAGATACAAGGTAAGGAGAAAATCTCGAACCCAACTTTCTTTCTCTAGGTTCTCCCTGTTTTACTCCATTTTTGGTATTTTCACTTCTTAAAAATTCATTTGATCAAAATTATATAACCTTCTCTGAGATATACATGTTTTCTACTTATGTTTATGTCAAAAAAATGTTTTTCAAAAGAACTCTTATTTCAAAAAACAACTTTTACTTATCACTCAAGGTTGATGGGTATCATATCAAGTATGCTATTCTCACATTATTTTGGGAATCCAATGTTTATGAATGTATTATTATGAGATGAAACCCATTCCTTTCCATGGTTTTGTTATGTTCATTTTTTATATATGTTCATTGGTGAATACATGATAATGATAATGTTATGATGTGACGGGTGTGTCCGGAATTATATAGCGCAATATGAATGTTTCAGTGTGATGGGTGTTCCCGAAATTATACAGTGATCCAATGAATTGGGTAAAGTGGTGAATCTATTGAGCTTAAGTGAAATGATGTGTGAACAACATGCTAGCTCTGTTCACAACTATTTGTGGTAGTTATCCACTATAACATGATGTTTTATTTTTATGCATTGCCACATTTCGAGTCTTTTATTAATGCTTCTTCAAATATTCATGATCCTTTCCCTATGTTATGATTGTGATCACCCATTTCTATATTGTTCATATCTATCCTCTTACTAGGCTATTAGATCACCCCTTTTTTATGTATATCCTCAAGTGATTATGTGTACTAATGATTTTTCAATGGACAAAAGGAAGCTAGAGAAGAAGGAATTAAATAAATGTAATTGTTTTGTGTTTTAAATGTTTATGTGTGGTTTGTCTAATCCTCTAGAACCTAGACCTGAAAAATTCCTCAACTGTATAATGTATTGTGTGTTTTTCTATTATTCATTATACGAAAAAAATACATAGCATGCTTTAATACTGAATCCGGAAGTGCGGGTTCAAGGATTTACAAACCATTTGGGTACATGAGGTTTTTCATGGCTATGAGGGGGCACGGTTGTCACGTTACCTTAATTTCCTGGTGGTTGTGTCCCACCGAATGTTATCACTTTTAGTAGTCCTAATGGGGTCTGTTGTATAAATCAGCCTCAAATTTGATTAGAGCTCATCCATTGATGCGGAGGTGTTGGTTTGTCTTGGGACATGGTTTGATGCTCCAGTAGTTGGGTCCTTCCCTCCCCGCCCCTTGTGGTGGAGTGTTGTTCACTATCGGGAAATTTCCAAAGTTTTTTATCTCCCATCAGTTCTAATGGTGGAGAGACCCACGGTGGGTCTCACACAAATTTCTCTAGAATTAATCAGTGTTGTTCTTTTTCATAATGGTGGGGAGTCTGATCGGGCCTCCTCGTGTCGGTTTTTGAGTCTCATCTCAATCATTTGTAGGTTTATAATGGTGGGGATCTTCTATGGGCTTCCCCATGTTGACCTTTTGGTTCTGTTCCTAGAGATGACTTGGTGATAGGAAATAAGAGTGTTCTTTGGTTAGTGGTTTGATCTTATTTATTCATTCTAGTCAAACCGTGTGGTTTTTGTTTAATGGTGCTTGAGGTGTTTTGGCTTGTGATGTTGGTTTCTGTGGGTGGGAGAGTTCCTTTCCAAAATCAATCAACTGGAGGTGTTCTATCTCTTTTAGGTGGGTGACACTTAGCAGAATATTTTTTACAGGTTTCTTGAGGTTGTCGTTTAGGTCACTTTCTCTGAGTAGAATGTTTTTGCCTCTTTTCACTTGTTTTTCATGGGTATCTTCTTTGAATATTAAGATAGTATTGGTTTTGTTTGATCTAAGTATTTTTGTGGCTTTATAGGGGTGGATTTCTTTATAGTGGGGAGAATTTTCACACCCACTTTTTAAATTATTTATTTTATTAATTTTCTTATAAAATTTACTTTTATTTATTTATTTATTATTTTATTATTATTTTTTCTTTATTTTTATTTTTATATGTTCTATGGGTGTATCAACACCCACCCTTTGCACCGCATCTCTCCCCCCTCTACCCAGTGCGTGCTCGCCGCCCTCCCCTTGGCCGATCTCCATTCGACGAACCCCTTGCATGCCTCCATTGGTGAAGGTACCTCTGGCACAAAGTTTCCCTGGCATTACCCCCATTTCTGGCTGTGTTTTCCCATCTTGAAGAACCCCCACTACCATGTAGATGAACTCCCCCTTCATCCAGCGACCGCGAAACCACCAGCCTCTTCTCCGATAGTCATTGCCTCACCATCGTTCTCCTCCATTGGCAGCTCCTACTCCGGTAATCTTTCCTCCCTCCTTTCAGGGTTTCAGTTTAGGGTTCCATTTTTTTATTCTTCAATTTTGATTTGTTTTGGTTCGAATTATTGATTTAGGGTCCAATTTGGATTCCTCGTGGTGCGATTTTGGTGTGATTTTAGTTTGACACCAATTTTTGGGAGTTTTCGACACCCGATGTACATTGGTCTATCGATAAAAATTATTTGGGTGAATTGTTTGTTTACATGATTAATTTAGTATGATTCATGATTAATTTGTCTGATTAAATTGATTTTCTAAAGTAAATGGCTATTAGTTTTATATGCGCCTAGTTGTGAAATATTTTGGAGGCGTTTAATTAATTGTTTAAGGTATGTAAAATCAATTTTTGTGGGTTCTTGAGGTGCATGTGTGTTGAAAAAGAATCCTGAGGTAAATGGATCACTTTAGGCATATTATCTTTTTTGTTCAATTTTGATTATGAATTTTGAAGTGTTTAAAGAATGAAGAACTTGTTTTAGAAATGGAATTGGGTTTTGTAAATGGTTTATTAAATTGTATAAGTAATGTGAAATGTGTTATCGAAGGGTTTGGTGTGGTTATGTGTTGGGTCTGGATTTTGTAACTGAAATGCCTATGTTGTGTGTGTTTGTCTTAAGGTGGTGTTTTATGGAAAGGTTTTATGGGTTGTTTGAGAACTGTAATCCTGGTTTTCAAAGGCATATAAAGAGTGGATAGGTTTGGAAGTATATTCTTAAAGGAAAATGAAATACATTGTCATGTTAAACATGATTTTCACTTCTAAATTGGAATTTTAAATTGTTTTGAAAAATGGAAATCTTGCTTTAAAAATAGTTTATAGTGTGAGTGGTGTTATGAAAGGGTTTGGCCATTGTGTTGGTCAGTCTTAATTGTGGGTTTTCTTTTTCTATTAAAAAGGGAATTTGAGAAACTATACAATTGGTGGTAAATGTATTCATGATGTGGTTTCTCTTGTTTCTTTGTTCAATTTGGTTTTTTTGAAGCCCTTGGTAATTTTTAGACTTCTTTTAATTGTTGTAGCGGGGTTTTCTCATCACAGTGTGGATTTTGGTCATCGGTGGCAAAGACATAAATTTATATACATGGGTAAGCATGTATATATGTATATCCTCCTAATGCATATTCCCTCATGGAGTGTGGAATATGTATTTGGGTTAAAGTGTGTGTATATATATATATATGAAGATGTATATGCATGTAAGGTGACTCGGGCAGCAATCGTCAAAAGATGCGTGTTTCAAGGTATGTACTTTTATACTGTTGGATTGTTTCTCACTTGATTTATGGTGTTATTTTGATGTTTTAAGGTTCATTATAATTGTTGTGTAGTGAGATATACTATTTGGTGTGGTTTTGTGTCACAAACCAGGCCGGGTCATCATCCAACCTGGCGCCCGACCCGGTCCATGACATGGCCCGAAGGGCATTCCCGATCCCCACGGGGTGGAAACTAGTGTCGGGCATCAAAATAAGCCAGTTGGGAATGATTTTGGCACATAAAAAAGATGAATAAACATAAACTAATAAAGCAGATAAATAAAGGGAAATAAACCAAACAACTTAGTAGCGGAAAAAGGAATTAAAGAAGCGATGTGACATACCTCCGGTGACCCCGTGGGTTGACATGGAATGTAAACCACACTCGCTCCCAAAAGCGATCCAAGACTTAAACCTGCAATAGAAAGGTAAAGTAGGAATGAGCACCGAGATGCTCAGTAGGAATTCCATAATATAACCACGTCCTATGCCCCCACCATTATTAATAAATCCAATTGTTCCAGTTTGAAAATAAGATAAAATAAAATAATGTTTTTCATTCTTTTCAAATTTAAGTAATGAGTTTTCATTTTCAGGTAAATCATTTCACTTGCACTGCATTTTCTAAATAGGTTCCAAGCATGTATTAACATTCCAAAATGAATAGAAACCAGTTTGGACTAAAATATGGCTTTCATAAACAAGACATCAAATATGAAACAACTGAAAAGAAAGTTACATCACAAGAAGCATGTTTCAAATGAGAACCATGGGTAATCCCTATAGGTATCTATAACATGTGGGAACCTAGAGACCTCATACCTCGGTGAAACATGGATTAGACACCACGACCCTCAGAAAAACGTGGCTTAGAAGACCACGACCCTCATAAAACGTGGCTTAGAAGACCACGACCCTTAGAAATTCATATGTTTAGTTAGTGTTGTTGCGTCAATCCTTCTAGACAAATCGGGATGAACCCCTACCGTGTCATCTAGCGTACCAGTCCTGGACACCCACCTAGATACCCAGGTTTCCAATTGTGATCTATTTTAAATGGTATTGAGTTTTCTTTATCAAGAAAACATGAAATTACATAACACTTTATTTATATAAAACCCATTCAACCTCTCACCACCTCTCTCCCTCCTTAAGCGCATTCCCCCTCTTTATATCACACGACCACTCACTAGCCTTTAGCCTAGGCACATATCACAAACCGCACATTAACACTTGCATCACATTTTATTCAAATTAAGGGGAATGTCTCAAGAGGGGTTTTCCATTTTCACAAACCAAATCTAAAAGTTCCAAATGAGCCTCATCACTTTAGAAAGAGTATTCGTCATTTTAGAACACATAAAGGTTCTATATATTTAAAACAAGGTTAAAAACACAATTAAAATGAAGTAATACTTTTAAAGAGGTCAAACCATCCTTTAATCTCATGTTCACACCAAAACCCGTTGTGAAAATCACTTTGGAACCCCTTTTTAAAAATAATGCATGTCGTTACACTTTTATAACACAATTGAATGAAAGGCCGCACAACTTTTGGAAATACCCATTTCATGTTCAACCCCTATGAAACCACTTTTTATGAACCAAAACCATATATATATAGTGCATATGAATTTCACAAAAAAAAAGGAAATACTTTTTAATGAAATATCAAGAAGAAATGGAAATTCTAATTAAATATTAGATCATAGGGGACCTACCGCACACTTGTCATTATTTGTCGACGACCACTTGAATCGACCATGCGCACTCCCATGAACATGAATTTATACATATATATATAAATACCCCTAGATGCATTTCACATATTTCTCACGCCATGAGGGAATATGCACAAAGAGGGCATTTATATATATATATATATCTTACCATATGCATGCACATGCAGGCATTCTTGACACCCGCAACTTCAAACCACACAGTAGAGTTCAACGTGCTATAAAAATAACTCAATAACACAATTAAACACTTAAAAATCTAAAAAACGTTTCAAAATAACATATAAGGGTTAGATCTAAGGATAAACCCATTTATTATAACACAAGAATCAATCACATAAACCATAAGAGATAAACTACTCACACATTTCAACCCACCATTTGAAAGAAAAGTGAAAACCCCATTTTTAAGATGAGACCGCACATCAATTTAAAACAAAATTCCCAATAAAATATTTAATGAACAAAATAAAAATTTTATGAAACAACTCCAATTGGTATCAAAAGGCTTTGAACATATATGCCCACTCAAAAAATTCTTCTAAATCCAAACGCACACTAATCACATGACAAAACAGAATTTATAGCACCTGCGCAACACTAATAAAATAACAAACATGGGTTTTCATCATGAACACACTCCATTACATATGAACAAGAAACTAAACAAACCCAACACATGATAACATCAAGGAAAAACCAAATTTTCATAAAAAAAATAAATTAAAGAACATGATATATTAATTAAACAAGTAACGAAATTTCTCAAATAACATTTGAATGTGGAACCACCTACCTCAGTATAGACAACTTTGCGAAAATGAAGCGAATCTCCCGTCGCATGACAATCGCACCACAGTGGGCCTAATACGAACCCTAAAAACAAATTATCAAAGCAATAGAATACAAAAACCAAATCAAACAAGGAAATTAGAGAACCTAACCTAAAAAGGTGACCGAAGAACCAAGACGGACCGAAATCACAAGGCAGCGACCAAAGCCCTACAAGATAATTTCTATGAACCTTAAAACACATAAAGAACATCACATAACTAGCTATGAAACCAAAAAATGACATTAAACCTTACCTCGGGTGTCTATGACAAACCAAAACAAGATGAACCAACATGGAACAATCCAACTCCCTACCGAGAACATAATAGGGAGTCAAAAACATCAAAAACCCCAAATACAAGATGTGCGAAATAAGTGGAAACAATAAAAACTCACCTTGGGTCATTGATGGCGGACCGAACCACATCGAATCGCCTCTCCTTCAGTGGTGGGTTCCAGGACACGCTCCGAAGGGCCTCAAGAGACCATTTTCTCCAGCATAGAATAAGAGAAAACTGGAAAGCAAAGACATGCCCGATGATCTAGGGTTCGACCAAATGCAAAAGGGGACGCGAAGGAAGAAATATTGGCCAAATGAAGAAGGAGTGGGAGGGAGAGGACTCACCGGCGAAGGTAGTGACAGACAGCAACCGGGACGACGACAATGACAACTGCGGGCTCGATGGAGGAGGTCGACGACACAGCTAGCCGGTCAGCAAGCGAGTAGGTCGGCTCAATGGGAGGGAGGTGCACGGCTGGGAAAGCAAGGGAGGGAGAGCGGGGCGCTGGTGGTGGTTTGTCAGAGGAAGGTCGTGGGAGAGAGAGCGAACAAAGGGAGGGAGCTGGCTGGGTGGAGGTGATTGCGCTGGAAGGGGGTGCGTACAGGGTAGAGGCCACGTGGGGAGGGTATGAAATTAAAGAGGGGAGGGGGGTTGTGCACAACAAAAAAACAATTAGGGTTAAAAAATAATGAATAATAATAGTAATAAAAACATAAAACATAATAATAATAATAATAATAATATTCAATATAATAATATTAACAATAACTGAATTTACAATAATAATAAACTAAATAATAATATTATCATCATTATTATTGGATCATTTTTTTCATCATTTTGTTTTTATTTCATTTTGATTTTAATTTAAAAAAAATTAAAACTTTAAGAAACCAAGAGACAAATAAAATAAATAAATAAATAATACAACTGTGATGGAAAGATACCGGGTCGGGGTGTGACAATTCTCTCCACCACAAAAACATTTTTCCCCCATAAAGTCATCCATCCAAACGAGGAATCAAAGTCGAGTTTGAAATAGAATGAGGCTAACAAAATCACAACTCAGCGTGAATTTTCACTCCACCAGTCACACCCGACAAACTGTCAGAGAAACTATAAAGAGAAGATCCATCATGAAATGAGGATGGTTCTCCCCAACACAAGAGCCCAACATACACAACCAACATTGAGACCGTCAGCATGGGCCATCTCTGGAACTGCTAATTTGAACCCAAGAGGAAACCGCCACACAGACCAAACCACGAAGAAGGAATGGCAAGATTCATGGTGGGTCTCCCCTCCATTTAAGGACTGACAAGCATAAGCCAATTAGCACGAACCGACATGAGAAACCCAACACAAACTAACCCATGAACTCTCCACATAAAACATACCCCCACTACATGGGTCCTTGAAAAAATACCCCAAACCCAAATTATCAGACTAAACCCCTATTCCTCATTTCCCAAGACGGATGTGTCTCCAAAATGAGCACATTCTAAAACAAGAATGGGTCACCACTTGAGCTAGCCACACAAGAGAGAAAACCATCCCATGACTCATATAAACAAAGAGACAACATTCAAAGCTCACATTTGAGGAGGAAAAACTACTAAAATTACAATAAAATGATACCACCACACCTCCTTACTGCCTAAGTGGGGTATTTAAGGAACAAAGACCACAACAAGGAAACGAGGCCTCTATGTCTCTTATAACAAATCAAAACCTTCAAAGGGGAGGGAGATATAATAGAGAAAGTTAAATTATCCCTATTGCAGCACTTGCAAAGAAGTTTACCAAGGTGACCCACACCCCACAATTCTTGACTGCGTGAATAGATGCACTCTGAGACCTGTGGCTGGAGCTCTGATGTCTTGATTCATCTGCTGCCCCAAAGTCAGGAGCTGACATCCCCCGGTCGAGACTCCTTCTGATGAGGCCGCTAGAGAAACCTCTCCAAGTGTCCCAAAATGGCCACACCGATGGAAATCCATCATAGGATGATGACAAGGTGACATAAAGTACCCAAACCGAGCACACTAGAAGAAAACAAGAGGGTGGACCAACTAATAGAAGTTGGAATTGACAAGAAGACTTGTATGAAATAGGTTCCTTCGATTCGCTCTCATCCCTGGATGTGGAACCTTCTTGAACACCAAAAAGAAATGGTCCTAGGACTGTGGACAAAAACCCCACACAATATAAAATTTAACTAATTCCATGATCCTACCTTCAGAGAAAATGAAATCAACCCCTTGGAATGCCCCACATAGGGCTTCACTGCTTGTTGGCCTTACACGACACTCACTAGTTCTTCCATTTTCCTCTCCTTCACTTACTCAGGCATAAACCATCGAATGAGAGCTGTCTTAAACACCTTAGAAGACATACCATGATGAAAAAACGTAGGGATTATCTCCCCCACCCATCCAAATTTGCACCTTCAAACAGACCCAACCCAACACAGACTCTCATAGCTTTGGGAGTTTCCAATAACCTGAAAACACCAACGATTTCACCAAGCCAACCCACTACCTTCAATAGATCACGATCACCATGGAATCTGGACAATAACCAAAAAGAATTCAATTCCACCACTCCGCTATGATCTTGGGTAGAACCAACAACTAGAAGAGGCTCACTAGGAACTTCTGGGACTTTTCTGGGCAGCATACTCCAAATCAAGAGGCACAAATCCGAATCTAAACTCATCATAAATCAAAATTCCACAGCTCAATCACAAACGAAAGATCAATCTCAAATCACTATTCCAACCACAATTCAGTATTTCAAAACCAAGAACCCATGAAAAAGAATACCCGGCATGAAAATAGAACGCTAAACAATTTCTCACTCAATTTTTCAAAACATTTAAATTACCTTTTTGAAAACAATTTTTTTTCAGCAAACAAAACAACTTCAATATCCACCATTGGTATTCCAGGAAGTCTCACACATACATATCTCTATACTAGATCAAGAACCCATCCACTCAAATCAACAATTTTTCCACTTACCACATGCGCAACTCAATGTATGTGATCACTAATATGAATACCAAGGGTCAATTCAAGACACTTCTCATTTTCAAAATAGATCATTCAACATAAACCACAAATTCCCAACCGATTTGTGAAAGTCACTTATCATTAAACAAATACATTTCCAAATTCAAAAATGATTTCCATTTCAAAAACAATTTTCTACTCAAAAAACCATATTTCCTTTTGAAAACACCTTAAAAAAATCCATTTTCATTTTTGAGATCTACTCACACCAACCAAAATGAAGGTCAAACATAACTCACATCAAAATTTCCAAAAACAAAGAACTAGTGGCTATGGAAACCCGGTAACATGGCGTAGAAGACCATGCTCCGAGCGAGCATTAACCACAGGAAGTGTCTTGAACCATGCACTTGGGTTGTAAATGTGTCGCTAATAAATGAGAACTCGTTGGATAACACCGGATCACTTCCGTTGCCATCCCCCATCCACACAGACCAAGCAAAACAAAAACTCAACTATCATACCACCCCTGGCAACTATAGCCTCGGGACGGGAAAGGGTTCATGACGTCCTTCCCGCACTTACCTATCGAGTCCCGACACACCTAATCATTAAGCTACCAGACACCACAAATAACAAGGCCCCTCTGATACCATTTTTTCATGAACCAGGTCGGGTCGTCATCCGACCTGGCACCCGACCCGGTCCACGACATGGCCCGAAGGGAGTTCCCGATCCCCATGGGCTGGAAACTAGTGCCATGTATCAAAATAAACTAGTTGGGAATGATTTTGGCCCATAAAAAAGATGAATAAACATAAAATAAACAAGAAAATAAATAAATGGAAATAAACCAAACAACTTGGAAGTGGAAAACGGAATTAAAGTAGCAACGTGACATACCTCCGGTGACCCCGTGGGTTAACGCGGGATGTAAACCACACTCACTCCCAAAAGCGATTCAAGACTGAAACCAGAAACTGAAAGGTAAAGTAGGCATGATCACCGAGATGCTTAGTTGGAATGCCAAAATATAACCACGTCCTATGCCCCCGCCTTTATTAAGAAATCTGATTATTCCAGTTTGCAAATAAGATATAATAAAATAAGGTTTTCCTTCATTCCAAATTCAAGTAATGAGTATGCATTTTCAGTTAAAGCATTTCACTCCCACTACATTTTCGAAATAGGTTCGAAGCAATTATTAACGTTTCAAAATGAAAAGAAACGAGTTTGGATTAAAATATGGCTTTCACAAACAAGGCATCAAATATAAAACAATTTAAAACAAAGTTACATCACAAGCAACATGTCGAAAATGAGCACCATGGGTAATATCTATAGGTATCTAGAACATGTTGGAACCTAGAGACCTCGTACCTCAGTGAAACGTGGCTTAGAAACCACGACCCTCAGAAAAACCTGTCTTAGAAGATCAAGACCCTCAGAAAACATGGCTTAGAAGACCATAAACCTCATAAATTCATATGTTTAGTTAGTGTTGTTGCGTCAATCCTTCTAGACAAACCGGGACAAACCACTGTCGTGTCATCTAGCGTACTAGTTCTGGTCACCCACCAAGATACCCAGGTTTCCCATTGTGCTCTATTTCAAATGGTTGTGAGTTTTCTTTATCAAGCAAACATACAAGTACATAACACTTTCTTTATCTAAAACACATTCCACCTCTCACCACCGCTCTCCATCCTTAAGCGCATTCCCCCTCTTTATATCACACAACCACGAACAAGCCTTTACACTAGGCACATATCACCAACCGCACATTAACACTTGCATCACATTTTTTTCAAATTATGGGTAATGTCTCAGGAGGGGTTTTCCATTTCTCAAACCAAATATTAATGTGCCAAACGGCCCTCATCACTTTTGACGGAGTATTCGTCATTTTAGAACACATATATGTACTATATATTTAAAACTAGCTTAAAACCACACTTAAAATGAAGTAATACTTTTAAGGAGGCCAAAACATCCTTTAATCTCATGTTCACACCAAAACCCATTTTGAAAATCACTTTGGAACCCCTTTTTAAAAATAATTCTTGTTGTTACACTTTCATAACAAAATTGAATGAAAGGCCGCACAACTTTGGGAAATACCCATTTCATGTTCCACCCCTATGAAACCACTTTTTTTGAACCACAACCATATATATATAGTGCATATGGATTTAACATAAAAAAGGAAATTCTTTTAAAGAAAAATCAAGCAGAAATGGAAATTCTAATTAAAGATTAGGGCATAAGGGACCTATGTCAAACTTGTCGTTATTTGTCGATGACCACTCAAACCAACCCTACGCACTCCCATGCACATGCATTTATACATATATATATATATATAAATACCCCTAGCTGCATTGCACATATTCCTTATGCCATGACAGAATATGTACAAAGAGGGCATATATATATATATGTATGTATTACCTTATGCGTGCACATGTAGGCATTCTTGACACCCGCAACTTCAAACCACACAGCAAAGTTCAACGTTCTATAAAAATAATTCAATAAAACAATTAAACACTTAAAAACCCTACAAAACATTTCAAAATAACACATAAGGGTTATCGCTAATGACACACCAATTAATTATAACACAAGAATAAATCTCATAAACTATAAGAGATAAATTAATCACACATTTCAACCCACCATTTGGAAGAAAAGTGAAAACCTCATTTTTAAGATGATTCCGCACATCAATTTAAAACCAAATTCCCATTAAAAGAATTAATGAACCACAAAAAAATTTTATGAAACAACTCCAGTATGTATCACAAGGATTTGAACACAAACACCCACTCAAAAACTTCTTCTAAATCAAAATGCACACCAATCACATGACAAAACATAATTTATAGCACGTGCGCAACACTAATAAAATACCAAACATGGGTTTTCATCACGAACACACTCCATTCCATATGAAAAAGAAACTAAACAAACCCAACACATGATAACTTCAAGGAAAAACCAAATTTCCATAAAAAAAATAAATTAAAGAACATGATAAATTAATTAAATAAGTAATGAAATTTCTCAACTAATATTTGAATGTGGAACCACCAATCGTATTATAGAAAAATTTTCAAAAATAGCGTGAATCTCCCGTCGCATGACAATTGCACCACAAGGGGTCTGATACGATCCCTAAAAAAATTATCGAAGAAATTGAATAAAAAACAAACCAAATCAAACAAGGTAATAGGAGAATCCTCACCTCAAATGGTGATCGACGAACCCAGACGGACTGAAATTACAATGTAGCGACCAAATATCTACAAGATAATTAATAAGAACCTTAAAACACATAATGGACGTCACATAATCAGCTGTGAAACCAACCAACAACATTAACCCTTACCTCGGGTGTCGGCGACGAACCAAAACAAGACGAACCAACATGAAACTATCCAACGCCCTACCGAGAACATAATAGGGATCAAAAACACCAAAAACCCCAAATATAAGATGTGAAAACAAGTGGAAACAAAAAAAACTCATCTTGATTCAATTTCGGTGGACCGAACCACACTGAATCGCCTCGCCTTCGGCGGCAGTTTTCGGGAAACGCTCTGATGGGCCTTAAGAGACCATTTTCACCAACATAGAATAGGAGAAAACTGGAAATCAATGACACGCCCGATGAGCTAGGGTTCGTCTGGACACAAAATGGGACGCGAAGGAGGAAATATTGGCCAAATGAAGAAGGAGAGGGAGGGGGAGGACTCACCGGTGAAGGAAGCAGTGGCCTGCATCCGGGACGATGACGACGACTGCAGCGGGCTTGGGGAGGAGGTCGCCGACATGGCTAGGTGGTCAACAAGCAAGGAGGTCGGCTCGACGGGAGGGAGTTGGGCAACTGGGAAAGCAAGGGAGGGAGAGAAGGTAGCCGGTGGTGGTTCATTGGAGGGAGGCCACGGGAGGGAGAGCAGCTAAAGGGCGGGAGCTGGCAGGGTGGAAGGGGTCGCGCAGGCAGGGGTTGCGCGCAGGGTAGAGGTCGCGTAGGGAGGGGAGGGAATTAGAGAGGGGAGGGGGGGGTTGCGCACAACAAAAAAACAATTTGGGTTTCAATAATAATAATAATAATCATTAATAATAATAGTAATAAAAACATAAAACATAATAATAATAATAATAATAATAATAATAAATAAAATAATATTAATAATAACTGAATTTATAATAATAATAAACAAAATAATAATAATATCATCATTATTATTGGATAATTTTTTTCTTCATTTTGTTTTTATTTCCTTTTTATTTTAATTTAAAAAATTAAAACATTAATAAACCAAGAGACAAATAAAATAAATAAATAAATAAAAACAAATGTGACAGCAAGATACCAGGTCGGGGTGTGACATTTTGAGTCACCAAGTCAAGGGAGACATTACCGCGTATACATACGTATGTATTTAAATATATATAGGTTCCCCTGTTACATGTATATTCATGCATGGTAGTGTTTATACGTGTATGGGGCTAGGTGTGCCTATGTATATATATAAAAGTTCATGTGTAGATGAGTGGAGAGGGGCATATGCATATAAGAATATATGTAATGATCACCTAGCACATGCCATGGCCATAAAGGTGCGTACATAGGGGATAGGTGTCCTTGCATATATGTGATAGTGTGTATGCTTAGTGGGGGAGCATCAACCTTGAGTTATTAATCACCAAGAGCCAAAGTGGATGACTTGATTCCACTCTGAGGTAGGTCCCCTATGCCTATGCCTGTAATTTTAATTTCATATTTTCTTGCTTGTTCTCAAAATATGTTTTACATTTATTCTATATAAAAATGCTAATAAATCTGGTTGTGGTTGCTAGAAATGATTATGCATTTTTTTTGGAAATTGAAATGCATTTCTAATTCCATTGGTCCTAAGAGACATTTCATGAAAAATTGATTTTCGAAGTGGTTTTGAATTGGTAATGAGTATTTCTAAAGGTGTTTGTCCTTTCAGCCATTTAGTTATAAAAAGTGTTCCCTTTATGTAATTAATCCCGTTTGTCACCTTAAGATTGTTTAATTAAAAAGAAATAACCTCTCTTGAGGCAGTCCCCCTTGGTTTTACAAAATTATTTGAATGTTGAATGTGTTATTATGTGCCTAATGTTGAGGCTTATGAATTGTGTGACGTTAAAGAGGGGGAATGATCTTAAAGAGGGAGAATAGTGGTGAGAGGTTGAATGAGTTTTGAATAAAGAATTTTTTATGTACAAATATGTTTTGTTGATAAAGAAAACTCACCACCACTTGAAATAGAGCACATTGGGAAACCTAGGTTTCTAGGTGGGTGGAATGGGGCTAGTATGCTAGATGAAATGACATAGGTTCTTCATGGTTTCATATAGTAAGATTGACTCAACAAAACTAACTAAAAATATTAATGACCGAGGATTGCGGTTTCTAAGACACGTTTCACTAAGGTACAAGGTCTCCAGGGCCCCACTTGTGCTAGCTACCTATAGGGATTTCCCATGGTTCTCATTTGCGACATGATTATTCTAATGTGATTTTAATTTCAATTGCTACATACGTTATGTCTCATTTTTGAAAAACCATCATTTAATCTAAACTCATTTTTTTCATCAATGTATACTTGGAAGATATTTTGAAAATGATGTAGAATAAAATCATTTTTAAAAAAAAATGTTAACTTGTGACTTGAACTTAAAAAGAAGGAAAAAAATTATTTTATTGTATCTTATTTTCAATATGGCATGATTGGATTTCTTATTAAAGGTAGGGGCATAGGACGTTGTTATATTTTGGAATTCCTACTGAGAATCTCAGTGCTCACTCTTACTTTACTTTTCAGTTTTAGGTTTTATTCTTGGTTCTCTCTTGGAACGAGCATGGTTCCATGTTTTGTGGTGACCCATGGGGTCACATAGAGGTATGTCTAGCTAGTTATCTTTATTTTTTTCCACTGTTTCTGTTTAGCTATTTTTTCTGGTTTATTTCTGTTTATCTATATTTTATATTCTAGGCTAAATCATTCCTCACTACTTATTTTGATGCCCGACACTAGTTGCCAGCTCGTGGGGATTGGGAATGCACTTCGGGCCATGCCACGGACCGGCCTGGGTGACCGGTTCTGGGTTGAACCAGGTTGGTTCATGGTATTCAAGGCTTGGAAGTACCTTTCAGGTTATGGTTTAAAATGAAAATGGATTTAGGAAGATTAAGGTGTTCTTGGTACTACCGTACGAATTTATGGTTTTATTTTAGTGTATGTGGATATTTAGTCATGCCACTAGGGGTGATTAACCCTTGTTTAACAATTGAATTATTTTATTTAAATTAAATGATTTAATTTTAACATAAATTTGAAACGTAAATGAAGCACCATGGATCATGTAAAGTGAAAAGGGACACAAAAGTCACTTGAGAACTAGCTTGCATCCCTTGGTCACTGATGGTTTTGGTCGTAATAATTATTGTGATTCCCTCTAACATAGAGACCCCTTGAGGGGTGTGATCAGAGTGAGTGTGGAGTAGTGGCCCTCATTTAGGAGATCCATACGACCTCTTGGAATAGGTTTATTGAGTTGGATAATGTTTTTACCCATGGTCCATATGTGACCATAGTGATAATTTGGTCCCCTTTAACCCATTGAAGTGAACCTAAAATTAGTATTCTTTTCCCTTGATATGTGATTTTAGTATGGGTAGGAATTGTGTATATTATTGATATTTTGGGTGTGTGGATTGACTTAGAATGACCTAGTACATTGAGGTGGTCCATGAGAGATCCCTATAAACCATTGTTGATGTAGTGTATCATGTTTTCCCTATGGGGCCTTGTTCTATTTATGAAAATTCTTAGTGATTTTCATGAGGCCATGGACCCCTAGAAGGGTTCCTTTTTATATTTAATGACATAGGGAACCCAAGTAGGTATCCCAATGTTTTATTCACTTGAATTTTAGAAAAGGGAGTGATGGTTTCAGGTGTCAACATAGAACCCGTACCTTATATGTGAGATGATGAGTTGTGGATAATGATGATGAGTTTAGGAATTCTACCAACCCATATTTAATTTTATTTTAATGTTTTATAGGAAAATTTCATTTAACCGGTGTTTACATTAAATGATATGGAAAATTCCAAAATAGGCAGTCTTGACACTATTACAGAAAAAACCCTCATCAACAGTCTTGATATAATTTATTTTTAGGGACTGAGGCATTTTGCATCTCCATGAAATGAAGGATTGATCCTATATACACCCTTTTAGGTGGTTGTTAAATGATATATGTTCAAAAAATGTGGTGTTATGTATATATTGACAATGAGGGTGTGATAATAGAAAAGTCTCCATATAGGGAGGTATGTGATACTAAAGAAATCACCCCTTGTGAGGTGTTCTGTGATACTAAAAAAAACTTATAGGGTGGTCCATGACGACTAAAGAAAACTACCTTTTGGATGTCTATGATACTCTATTTTTCATAGTCATGACAAAATGCTTAGAGACACTCCGACACTAGTCAAAGCATGTATAGTTTATTGGGGTCGTGGACCTAAGGATTGATGGTGGTTTATTTTTTATTTCTAAAAATATATTTTTATTTATTTAGAGCATTTCACATAAACATATCACTACATTATTGGTTAGTATGAGATCGCGTTGGTGGTGACATATTTAGTTTTGTTCTCACACCATGCTTGGGTTGTTATTTCACTTGGGTACTTGAGCAGACTCACTTGGTTGTAGGTACAAGTTGGGAAGAGGGAAGGGATTGGATCATTGAGTATGATTGATCAGATTTTGTTGCTGGTTTGAGGTAAGGATTACATTTGGGATTAGGGTATAATTATATTTTGTTTCTTTTGTTTTTATGAATATTTGATTGGCTGAGTGGAGGATCAGTCTTGTATACCTTTATGTCAATTTTTTTTGAATATTTCCACAACTTTATTATTTTCATACTTTTATGGTTATGGATTGTGTATGATACTTTTTTATTTCTATTATGATTGTGCACTCTGATATATGGGGTATAGTCTCCCCATGATACCTCCTTAGACCCCCGCTGCTAGTTGGAAGCATTTGGCATAGGAGGTGTTACGCCTAAGGTCACATGGTGCCAATGGACATATTACTAGTCATAGCATTCTGGGATGAGATGTTATAAATACGTTTACATGTCATAACCTTGATCCATTACAACTCACACATATATTATCAAACAAACGTAGATAAACCAAAAAATTAACACAAAATCATACATGTAATCAAACAAATAAAACAAGAACATATAATAAAATTAAATGAAACATCACAACACATAATAAGAAGAAATAATAAAATTAATATGAAAAATAAAATTAATATGAAAGACATCACTACTAAATATTACCACTGATTCCATATTAATATTTATCTACCTTTACTTAATCATTTACTATATTTCAATTAATTTTCAAATTAGTTAATCATAGCCTTGTAAACATGATAACTCAATTAAATATGACCCAACCATACATTTAACTCCTAATGTCAAACCCAAACCTAAATACTTCACCCCAGAGAAGTGAAAATATAGAAGGAAGCAACTACTATGAACGCCCTATCAATATGATACTTAATATTTTCCAAATTAATATAACTAACCTTAAACTAAACTAACCAACTAGAAATGGAAGGGAGGAACTAGCCCTATAATGTTAAACCATATCCCAAATTCATCCTAAGACATCAATCCTTAACAATAAAATGAACTTACTCAACTCAAGAATGTTAACTCATAAAATGAAAATATCAATTCCATATCACCTTCCAATTTAAATCCTTTATTAAGGTACTTTATATCTTGTTAAATCTATTTATATTTTTATATATCATTCCCAAATTCATGTTTTTCCCATTCATGCATGTATTTCCAACATATATTTTTTAATATAATGTGGAAGAATTTTATCATAAGATAATATCATTTATTAAATTCAAATACATATTTTTATAAAAAAATAACAAAACAGGGAATACATTTTTAATAATTTATACATAACATGGTGTAATATTCGTTTCTTCTTATTTACATTGCCAATATATATTTATCCATTCCAATTTATTTTCCAAAAAACTTATCATTTCTTATGGGAAATGACAATGTATCAACAACATGTAAACATGTTTAAATCATTATAAAAACATGGAATAATATATATTGAAATTCTAATGAAGGACTCAAGATGGATGGAAAATAATTAGGAAAAAAAATAATAGAAAATATATATATATAAATTAAATAAAAAAGAAATGTAAAATAAACCCCTCCCCTAAAACAAAATAATAATACCTGGTCTGAGAGAAGAGTATGATAATAAAATGCATCAAGTAAATTACAACCCCTCCCATAAAACCAAAGAATTTCTATTGAGTCTATGGAGAGAGTATAGACATACCTTGATATTTATGGTTTGGATAAGGTAGATTAATAATTATTAGAGTGATACAAGATTTCTTGGTTTATAGGATTCAATCAGAGGTTTTTATTTAAGGAGATAAAGGATGGTTCCCATATCTCATTTTTAAGGGGCATGAAATTAAATGAAAAATGATAATATTTCCAGTCATTCAGTTACAAAGGATAAAAATAAAGGGTATTAAGGATCAATAAAGAATTATAACATTTCATATCATATCAATCATGTCATATTAAACAATATAGAAGAACAACTAGAATTCCCCATCCTTATGGAACCGAGTAGATCTATATCGAGGAAGCTGGAACAACATACCCGGGAATATAAAAAAAGATCCCAAAAACCTTCCTTGTGCTAATTTACATAAAAAATCCTCCAGAACCATGTATAAATGATTCTACAATTTTTCCAATGAAAAATAAAAATAATGAAGGGAAGGTGAGATATGAACCTAGAATATATAATTATTCAGATGCATGGTGAAATGCCATCACCCATACAAGAATTTTAATGTATGGGGAATTTGAATTTTTTAGTTGGTAAATGGGAGCTTTCTAAAACTGATTTTTGGTGAAAAAATTAGAGAGTTGTAACATCTAAAAGGAAGATATTTTGATGTGTTTTGAGGCCCAATAGATTCTTTGATTCCTTAGATAAGTCTCGAGAGCTTTAGGGTTTAATATTTTAGTTTTGGGAATAACATCCTAGGTGTGAAATTAGCACCAGGTTAGTTCTAATAATGAACCCTAACCATGAGAACTAACATGTATAAGCACAAAATTTATTTAACCATTCTTGGAGCTCTAGTAAACCATGCGAGTGTCTGTAGAAAGTTGCAGAGGAATTCACATTTTTTGAAAACCATGTGCAGTAAAAATATGAAATGGAATGTCCCAGACAGTTAGATCTATATGGATTACACATGGTATGTTAAAACATCAATACAAACCATGAACCTCTTAAAAATTGGGGAAATCATGAAATTTCTTCTTTACCCTTTTATGTTTTAACCCCTCCTTTCTCCTCTCCCTCAACCTAGCAACCCCTAAGCACACCTCCCTCCCTCTCTTATTCTGTGACGAGTCTCCATTATATGTTTTCCATTTTAACTTCCATATAATGTTTTGGAGAGTTATAGTTAGGGTTGAAACTCCTCTTCCCTTCCTTCTTCATTTATTTCTCAATCAATAGAACTTTGTCCGATTATGTCGAATATGCCTTATTTTCAAGGGATTTGTATGATTCTTCATTTTCTTCTAATTTAGGCTTTACCAAAGGCTAATACTGACCACTTGGACCATTATTAATCTTAGGTATGTGGTTCTCTAAATTAATACCATATTATTTAATAGTTTTCATAAGTGAATTAGTGCATATCATGCCGATGTTGCTGTACTTTGACCAAAAATAAATTAAATGTTTTTATTGATCCTTGTTTAAGCCCAATGATTTGATTATTATGCCATAATACCAATATAAAAGTGTTCTTAGAGGTTTTCCTTAGTTTTGTAGTAAATATTCTTTTTAATTTTTTAGATTATGTTTTTTAGGGATGAGAGTATGTACTCAATTTCTGACCCTCCATTCATATAGGTAAATGAGATGTTTTACGTTTATATGGTTGAAAGGGAAATAATGTTTAGATTGATGATTGTGAAATAGAATTTCATAAACATCAATATCTTTAGATTAGAATTTATGTTTTACTTGGTGATCTAAAATTTAATGTGGAGTTCATAAGTTATTTTTTCCCTATTTTTTATTAATGGTAGAATTTTCCATGAAGTGGAACATAATTGATATGTTAAAAATGATAAATTATTTTATTGTAAAGAGGATATTTATAAGTAACCCTTTGTTGTAATGTGTACTAATAAGTCCATGATCATGAGTTTTTAAATAAAAAACTAAGGGTCTTGGTTACCTAATGAATTAACTTTTGTAATTGGAATGTTGAAGAATAAGGAGGTTATTTTGTGGACAGTTGAGAATAAATAAAATTATTGAATAGTGTGATTTTTGAATTGTTTAAATATTTTCTAGGAATTCATTAGAGATATTCCATGGTCATTTTATAGACTTTATTTTTGTAGAATCCCATGAGCGAGCCCATGATTTTAATGAGGGACTCAGAAGAATGTCAGGGTGTAATGACACCCTCATATTCATTGAGGCCCAATGCTATGTAATTACTTATGAATGCCATTAGATTCCTCTTTGATTCATTATCATGAATTCCTTGGGGAAGATCCCCATTGGATTTATGTAATTTCTATAGCTATAGAATTCCACAAATTAATGCTTTAGATTCATACAGGGTACTCTTGTTGAATTCTTTATGAAGATCTCCATAGACTTTTCTTGATCTATTTGGGTGGAATGACTTGAGTTTAAGCCATGTTTTCCAATAAAGACGTGCTTCTAAATTTAAAGGATTATTCCCTGAGTTCAAATAAGTATACTAGATTAGTGGAATTCCAGGGATCACCCCCTTTAGATTCCCTATGAGTTTTCTGAGAGATAAATCTTAATTGAGAAATAAAAATTCCCCTAAATTTATTGTGACCATGGTTGTCTTCATTGTATACATTATAAAAAATAAATAAATGGTGTACATATTGATCAGAGACTCACCAATTATGGAAAACAAGGTATAGACTGATGTTAGGTATCACTATAGATCCCAAGCATCAATGTTTGTTTTATTACCTTTTATTTAAATTCCTAAATTGTTAATTATAATCTGTTAAATGATAATTGTTTATGTATTGAACTTATGTACAAACTTGATTATGGATTGGTTATTTAAAGATGCTATTTTTTATGACCTAATAAGTTGTAATCACACCCTTCTTGGGCCAATATGACACTTGGGTACTTAAGAATCTATTACTAATTCATTTCATGTGCAGTTCTAGGAAAGTGTCTGATATTTTTAATTGTGTGATTTCTAAGATAAAGAATATGATTTTAGGATGCGGTAAAAACTTGGGTCCATTTTTGTGGAATATCTAGTTGTTTAAATGTTGTTATTGAGATGTTTTATATAGTTTTTTATTGATATATATCATTCCTAACATGTATTGTTTACAACTCATTTATCATTTCTTAATTATTGGCTATTGTTGATACTTAATTTGATGTTGTTTTACCATTCACCTATCTGGATGGTGTATGTGATTTCCTTTATTTACACTATTTTTTTACTTTGATATGCAGATATAGTATCCTATCATACCATCATAGATCTATGCTATCAGTTTTCATCCTCCATCACACAGTGAGGTGTGTTTGAGGCCATATAGAACATCAACCTAGAGCACCAATTCAGTGGCTCCCCTGGCAGGGTATTACAAAATAGTATCATAGCTGTTTTTATTTTTTTATATTATTTGGGAAATCAAGATAGGATACTAGGAGTGAGTTGAAACATAGTAATGAGGTCATTCCTAGGAGTGATCAACTCATGTACTGGGGAAAACCAAGTTGATAGGGATCAGAATTGTTGTTATTAGGATTCACTATTACAGTTGACATGATTTTCACCTTGCACAAGGCACCTCATTTGTGATGTTATAGGATTATGGGATTGTTCTCTTTTACCACTTTTGAAAGATATATATATATATATAGAGAGTGTTCATGTGACATTTTAGGGACATAGGATTTTTATATTATTCATATGTTGCATGTGATTTATATGTTCCTTGCATGTGATTGACTGACATATCTGTTGTCCTTGGTTGATGTATGTATTGTATATGATTTATGTTGATTAGTGATTGTATCTATTTGATTTGTGTCTTTTTATGTTATATAATTTATTAGTAATTAGGATAATATTTTATTTAAAATGTTCGCAGTTTTATATCTGGTATTTTCCATATAAGGCTATGGTGGAATCATACTTTATAAATTCCTAGGATGATCTCTTTATATATAAGAAGATATAAATAGATTGATGATGGTGTTGATTAAATATGGTTCCAGTAAGTTTCTTATAAGTTGTTTTTCCACATAACTTGTGAATTTTACTTTATTTAATCAAGAATTAGAAACATAGAAGTTTTCTAAAGTGTAGTAAAAATAAAGTGTAACATCTAGAAACATGTAAATTAATTATTCAATGATGATGTTAGTTAAATAAAGTGTTAGTTAGAAACCTATAAGGATTTTTCTTTTATGACATGTAAATGAAGACCTGTTTAACTAATCCTTTGGATTATGGTAATCTTGATAAATCTAGTAAATATTAAGTGCAAAGAATAAATTTGAAGCATAGTGAACCCTGTTGGGAATGAGAACATTTTTCATTTTGTTAGCAGAAATTATTTGGAAATATAAATTATGTAAAAAATGATGGTTGGGTTAAATTAAATGTTAGTAATAAATTTATTATGATCTTTCTATAATAACATTATGATGGAATTATATCTAATGAACCCTAAAATGTGAAGCTTGTGAAATGATAACGTCTTAACAATATAAGTTTGTAAAGTGTTTAACCTTAAATTGGTGAGATAAACCTAGTGGGTGTTTGGGTTTTTACCCTATGTATGTGTTTTTGAGGCTTTGAGAGTGCTATAGTTATGTAATATCCTTATGAATTTGAGACTTTTATGATGCAGGGTTTTTAATATCATGGAACATCTTACCTATTGTAGCTTCATTTGGTGTTGTGACCATGACCTATGATGTGGTGTGGGTATTTTTTATCCTAGTGGAATAACTTTTAATTTGTGTACAAGACCCTATAATGATGTTTGGGAAGTTTGGTTCTACGTGACCTTGGATCGAGGGTGTGTTTCATCCTAAGGGTTTTGGCCCGTGCAATACTTGATGTGTGTGATTGGTGGTAGAACCTAGTTACCTTCTTAAAGAATGAATCTAGGACACATATATGGTGCATGTGATCTTTTATGGGGACCTATGAGAGGGGTCAGTTGATTATGTGAGTTCCTCTATGTTTGAGAGGTGGGGGTGGGTGTTTCTTCTTACAACATCAGTACACAAAGGGTGATACTAGTTATGTATTTTATGTACATTATATTCCTTTGATGTTCTAGGATAATCAATTGTGTACTAGTGCTTTAGGTCTTGAGGCTAGTTTAGGAGTGGCAGACTCGTTCGGATTCCTAACCCTGTTAAATAATTGGTGTGGCTTCCGAAGGTTTGAGTGATGAGAATCAGTGTTTCAGTGTCTTTATAAATGAGGAGAATATGTGAATGATTGCGTATTGGATCAATGTGTGGGTGGTGTCATTAGTGTGCGATAGAAGATTATGGGACATCTCAAGAACTTTGGGGCCTGGTTTCTCTATGGTTTAGATACCCTTAAATGGGTTTCAATAAGGGAATGTGTATATTTGGTGTGTTTCAATATCAAAAGATGTTATAGAAAGAAGGATCATTCATATTTATAGGTATGTATTTTGCTGGTGCGATTGTGGAAAGATGATTGCTGGTAACCCTAGGTGGAAAAACCTAAGGCGATTAAAGTGTGGTTATATGCTTTAGGTTCTACAAATGATGCTCATGAATATGGGTGGTCATGCGCTTGGCATTAATATGTATAGGTTGTGAGGCCAATTATAAGAGAGCATTTGGGATGATTTTTTTTTAGTGAAAGTGATATTCTAGGAGCATATATTGTTGTTGTATTAGGATTGTTATCCTAGAACGGTAACACTCAACTCAGGAGATAATGATTAGATTTCTATAATTTGTTCATATTTGAGTGTGGTCACTTATTGTTTAGATGGAATTGAGTTGATGTTTGGGTATAGGAACGATTCACCTGAGGTTGTTCAATTAGGTGTACAATATAGGTGTGATGAATCATTGAATGGTTTTAAATATTAAATCACCTGGGGTTCTGGTGATTGGTATCATGGTTGGGGGTATAGGGTATGATAGATCGAGTGCCTAGCCCTATCATGTTCATGATATAGTTCAAGTAGCTTAGTGTGAGCAGTGTTAGAATATTACAGTTTTGGAATAATGCCAGGTGAAAAGAGGTCATGCGATAGACTTGTGCATAAGTGAATTTCTTGATTTTAAATAGGATTACTAAGGGTTCTCATGATTAGGTAAGGGTAACCTATGTGTGAGCATGTTTAGTGGTTTATGCCTGAAATCTTGGTTTGAGTGTGACAAAACTCATGGGATCATCTTGTAAGTTGTGGGCATGTGACCCTCATGCATAAAGGGTTGTTGATGTATATGACTAGTCTTTAGATGAATGTGATGACACTAAATTTTTCATGCGCATGTGATTTTTATGTAACCTATTCTATTTAGGGAATTCCATATGATATTTTCCATGTGATTATATATGGAATTTGAGTGATGGATTTGTGCGCATGGTAAAATTTTGGTGATTATATCATGATTTAATTTTTTGGAACATCGGTGCTCGGGTGAGAGCATGATGATTTGTTCTATTGGTCAGTGATTTGACCATGGAATCATAACAAAGGTTGGGGTAAGACCATGGTGTTCATTAGAATGATCATGGGATGCCTTAGTGATCAAATCATTTAGATTTAGTAATTTAAATACACATTAGTAGCAAAATATGACCATCCTTGAAATAGGATGTCCAAAGGAGTTTATACTATTTTATTTATATTTAAATGGGATTGGTTAGTTTATAACACTTCAATTATATCTTATTGGTTGCATTAGGTGAATTTTTGTAATTGGATAGGGATTTTTTAGAAATAGTCAGTGAGTTATGGTTGTGATTGGGTAGTGGAGGCCTGTCCATTTTGGTTTGGATTTTGGAAATGAGGATGAAAATAGGTGTTAGACAAGAATTTTTATGAATTTCTTGGGGTGATGCATTCAAGACAGTACTGAGTGAAATTTTAAACACAAGAATGGGCTTTTGGTAAGAAAATGTTTTAGTGTACGTCACAGTGCATCAAAATTTTCTATTTTGAGCTTATTCTTTTGGTGGAAAAAAACATAGGCCAAGAAAATAAACCGAACAATGACAAGTGGGTGTATCATGATATAAAGAAGTTTTAAATCCTCATCATTGTTTTTTATAATAAGGCGTTTGATACCTTAGGTTTAGATAGTCTTGTGTATTCTATTTGGAAACATGTTTTGGGAATGCATTGGGAATTTGAGAATTGAATGCAACTATTTGACATCAAATTGATGATTGATGTAGGTCTAATGACACGGTTGGATGACCACTAAAAATTATCAGGGATGATAAGTGTTATGATGGAGAGTTTTTAATTCCCTCACTCATATAATAATTTGTATTTTAAGAGAATTTTAATTTTTATGTTAGTGGATGCAATTTTTTTAAAATAAATTTTGGGATCAAGAATTTGAGAGTTAGAACATCTAAAAGATGATTTATGTATGTTGTTTGAGGCTTGATAGGTGCCTTGGTTACTCTTATTTGTCACGAGAGATTCAAAGTTTGAAATTTCAATTTTGTAAATAGCAGTTTGGGCACATGGTTTGATCTAACCATGCACCCTAATAGTGAATATATATATATATATATATATAAGCACACAATTTATTTCACCATGTTTGGATCTTGGGGAAAACATGCCATATTCTGTAGAAAGTTGCAGAGGCATTCACAAGGTTGGTGTACAGTTTGTAAACCATGTCACCAAACTGTCCACCAATTTAAAGGTGGTAAAATAATAAAATATCCCCTCCATAATTTTATGTTTTCACCCCTCCTTTATCCTCTCCCTCGACACAAAATTCCCCTGGTACTCCTCACTCCCTCCCCTCTTTTCCATGATGGATCTCCCTCATCCATCATCCATCTTCACTTTCATCTATGACATTGTTGAGTTAGAGGTATGGTTATAAGTCCATTTCCTTTACTTATTATTTTATTTCACTTTCAACTAATACCTTTAAAGTTATATCTAATATTCCCTATTTTTATGACATTTGTTGATTTTTCATTTTCATCTAATTTAATTCAAAACAAATACTAATACTGGATGTATGAACTATTTTAAGAACAAATTATGCAATCCATTAAATTAAAACCATATTTTTGCCTAGTTTTCATATGTACATGAGTATTGTTCATTCCGGAATCATTGTAATTTGACCTAAAGTAAGTTAAATGTTTGTATTGATCCTTTATTAGGCCCAATACTTTGATTATTATGCCATAATCCCAAAATAATGATGTTACTATTTGATTGCCTTTGTTTTTTTGGTAAAACATCTATTGGATTAGTTGGATCATGTTTCCTATTAAGGATGGGAGTATGGAATTAATTTAATACCCTCCTTTTATATTGTAAAATTGGTACCTTTACATTTATAGGTTTTAAAGGGAAATCATATTTAGATTGATGATTATGAAATAGAATTTCTCAAAGATCGATAAACATAGATTATAATTTAAATTTGACTTAGTAACTTAAAATGAAATGTGGTATTCATATGTTTTTGTTGTCCCTTTTTAAAAAAATTGTAGAATGTTCCCTGAAGAGGACCATACATGACATGATAAAAAGATAAAATTTTGAATTGTAAAGATGATATTTCTTGGTAACCCTTTTTTGTAATATGAATTTATAGTCCTTGATCATAATTTTGTAAATGAGAACTAAGGGACTTAGTTTTATAATCAATTAATGGTAGTAAATGGAATGTTGAAAAATAAGGATGTAATTTTGTGGAATGTAAAGAATGAATAAAATGATTAAATGTAGTGAGTGTTATCTTGTTTAATGATTTTTCAGGAATGAATTGTGGAGATTCCATGGATTCTATATAAACATGATTGGTTTGGAATTCCATGAGTGATCCATAGATTCTAATAGGGGACATAGATGAATACTGAGGTGTGATGACACCCTAAGATTCCGAATGAGATTATGTTATAGAATTCCTTGATAAATCCATTGGATTACTCACAGATTCGTTAATGTGAATACCTTGGGGTGGATCCCCCTTGGATTTGGGTAATGATTGTATATATTGAATTTTATGGATTAGTTCCATGGATTTTTATAAGGTATCCTTATTCAATGTCATGATATGAGATCCTTGGTGTTAGCTTGATTTATTTGGGATGAATGCATTGGGATTAAGTCATTTATTCCAATTAAGTCATGGTTTTTAATATCAAGGATGATTTCTTGAGTTTCAACAAGTCGATTGAATTGGTAGAATGCCATGGGTTACCCCCTCATATTCCCCATGATATTTATTGAGGTATAATTCCCATTTGAGCCATGTGGATTCTCTAGAATTTCTATGACCATGGTTCCCATGGTTTTATACCTTGTAACCCATAAATATATGACATATATAATGATTAGAGACTTATTGATGATGACCAAATCTGGTAGATGCCGATTTCTTATGTCACCGAAGATCCCAATCATTTATTATTGTTTTCTCCACATTTTATTTAAATTGTTAAACTGTTAATTTTAACATGATTAACAATAGTTCTTTATTTATTTCAGGTAAAAATTCACTTGATTATGGACTAGTTATTTAGATAAACTATTGGTGGTGTCCTTTTGAGTTCCACTCACACCCTGCTCGGGCCTCCATGAAAATTGGGTACCAGATCCATTATTGACAATTAATTATAGGTGTAGGTCTGGGAAAGAACCCAATGTTATTGATTGCCTAATTTATAAGATGAAGCATGAGAGTTTGGGACTGAGTTATAACTCAGGTCATTTTTTTTGGACTGTCCAATATTGTAACTTTTTTGGAGATATTTTATATAGTTTATTGTTGATGTATTTCTTACTTGAAATGTGTGGAAAAAATCATTTATCATTTCATAATTATTTGTTTTTATTGAACTAGATTGGATTTCATTTTATTATACACATACCTTGATGGTGAATGTGATTTTCTTTATTTACATTATTTCATTACTTTGATATGTGGGTATAGTCTCCCCATCATACAACATTAAATCCACACTGCGAATTTTTATCCTATGGAATACAAGGAGGAATTCTTGAGTCCATATGGTACACCGACCCAAAGCAATGGTTCAGTGGATCCCATGGTGGGGCATTGCACATGAATCACTTGTTTCCCCCATTTAAAACATGATCCAACACCCTCTTCAAAAACATAGATAGATCATCTAATTTTATACAACTGAATGAATCTATGGTTTACTAATTATCACCACACTAACCCTTTTAAATCCATAATAAAAAATAAGGTTCATGGTTCTTTGAATATTTCCATGTCGTGACAGTACAAATCATGATTCATATATTATAGATGAAGGAAATTTATTTTATGTAATCAAACACTAATTTTCTGATTTTATGATTGATAATTCCATGACCAGTTATAAAATATGATTGAATGAGGATAACATAATAAATTTGGTAATTTACCCTCAACAATCATAAAATATGATTCAACCTAAGTGGAAAATAACAAAGGCACGATGCGACCCCTGATATGTAATATAATTGATATGTAAGGAATTTTGAAATCAAACAAAATTTAAAAGAAACATGAATACGTAATATATATTCCAATTGTGATTCACAATTTATATATTTTTATTTGTAAAATATTTTTGAAAAGGAATCAATACATAAGATTTTATATATCAATGAAATGAATCTTATTCCTTGAAAAATAATCAATACGTAAGAAAATATAAATATTATGTAATATATTGATGATAAGTGATATATTTCTCTAGGATAGAATATGATATGTAACATATTTTCCATTGAAAAAATTATGATACAAAATACATTTATCATGAATAAGATTTTATACTTTAAAAAATATCAATACGTTATATTTTCACTAATTTAAAAGGATTTTTCCTTTAACTGAAATTGATACATCGAATATTCATTGAAAAAATTAATATGTAAGATAATTTTATTTAACATGTAATGTTTTATACTTTATGTAATTTTAATATGTAATATAATTTCACCTTACGTAATATTATTTGATATATATAACTTTCCCCTTGATTTGAAATCAAATATGTAATATATTATAACCATCATGTAAATTTTTATCAACATATATGGTTTTTTAATTTTTCAAAAACAAATATTTAAGGTTTTGTTATAAATCAAGACACCTTGAGGGGGGGGCATAGTGTATCCAAAATTATTCCTTTTATGTTTTTTAAAATTTCTTGATCTTGTTCCCATGTTACTAGTAACCATTTTCAACCTATAACTCCTGATATTTAAATCACTGAAAAAAATAAAAATATGCAAGAAATTAATGCATGCACAAAAGAAAAAGATTTTACTTGGTTCACTACATAGTTATAAATCTGAGGTTGTCACACTCAAAATGTGTTAATGTTCTAAAATCCACTATGTTTTACTATTTCTATGCATACAATGTTTTTTCCATGGTCACTCTATGCTAAACACACAACATTTGAATGTTTTTGTGTTCAGTCACTCACCAACCAAGGTACAACCCCTCTCCCCCTCCTTCACACACCGCTTTGATGAATGTTGGAGTAGTTTATGGACTTGAGGGTATCACTATATCAAGTATAGAAAGCTTTTCCAATTTCATCTTCAAACCAAAGTAGATGCTCCTTTTATACTCGTGGTTTCTACACCCTTCTTCTTTAATGATATACGAGACAAACTTCATATCATGGTAATTGAGTCTTAGACATCCATGATATCACTAAAACATCACTTTTTTATCTAGATGAGGATAATTACACACTTTAATTATTCTATTGTACTACACTCTCTACACCTAGATAAATTGATGATACTTGTTCACTTTTTCTCACAAGCCTTCTCTTGCATGGAACTAGATAATTTAATAAGTTTTGTTATGTGTCTATCCTTTTATTCTTCTCTAAATCTCACATCCTTCAATATACTCCACCTATTCTCCATTACATCTCTATTTATAAATTTTATATATCAATTTATTTTCTATTGTATTTTCAATGGACATTTGTGAAATTACTTCATGCAAACCCTAGTTCATAGAACATTCTTCTTGTGTAAATTTCATGTGATGTGTTAACTCTCGATCCACTTTACTATCTACATAAAGGCAGTAACTTCAACAAGTTTATGTTCAAGGGACTACCTTTTTTATAATGTTAATATTTTCTTATATTTATTAACTTTTCACTACATAATTACTGATGGGTTTTGTATTTTCATCATATGAATGATTCCAGTGAAAGAAAACTCAAATATAACCTGTTCTATCTTGAATGAATCAAAATGAATGGAAAATAAAAAATACAACATACCTATATCACAGTTACAGTAGACTCAATCTTGATAGATTATGCTTGATGATGATCACAGAAGCATCAACTCTAGGCCTCCTACCTTCACAAGTAACCCATTGACTAAAGGATCCATGAGCATACCGTATGGACTCCCAAACACCAAAGGGGTGATAAAAACATCATTGATAAGAGTAGAAAAAATTATGATATCTAATGTATCTAGATAAATATTTTCATGAAACTTATAATGACAATCACCACTAATCACACCCCAATATGAGGGATACTATCCCTTTTATAGTTCTCCTTATGTTACTTTTTTAATAAATAAAAACGTCATATATATTCAATGAATTAAATACATTTATTATCATTTAAATATCAATTGAACATATTAAATGGACATTTTCATAGTTTTTAATGCATTCATAATGATTTAAACTAAAGAAACCACATGAGAGATGTTGTAGTAGTAATTCCTTCAAAATATGAGCCCTACATTGGGTGGAATATAGTATAGGATTTCTGATTTAGGATTCATTGGTGTCAATTAATTATTATGATATACGAATGAAATTATTATCATTGAAGTTCCACTAGTGCAGAAAACCTTATTTACGTCACCATTTTTTACGTCGATTATATATAACTGACGTGATAATATGTGTAAACATGGTTTTTTAAGTCAGTTATTTTATAATTGATGTAAAAAATGCGGTGAGTAGATTTTTAACATCCGTTATTTTAATAACCAATGTTAAAAATCACTTGTGTTCGGTTTTTACGTCGGTTATAAAAGAACCGATGTAAAAAACCAAAGCGCGGGGGGTATTTTACGTTGGTTATAAAATAACCGACGTAAAAAACCGAAGCGCGGGGGTTTTTTTACATGGGTTATAAAATAACCGACGTAAAAACCCAAAGCTCTTGGGGGTTTTTACGTCAGTTATTTGATAACCGACCTAAAAAATGAAAGCATGTGGGGTTTTTTACGTCGGTTATTTCATAACCAACATAAAAAACGAGATATGTACGTGTTTTTTACATCAGTTATGTTATAACCTACTTAAAAAACTGTGATTTTTGATGACTTTTTTACGTCGGTTAAATAATAACCGACGTAAAAAAATCCGTATCTAATACATTTATAACATCGGTTATTATAATAACCGACGTTATAAATTTAAAAAAACAGTTTGTAAAGTCGGTTATTTAATAAAATACGTTATAAAAACATTTAAAAAATTAACAACCCCCGAGGTTTGTCATTTACAAATTTTCATTCGACAGTCCGGCGGCTCGTCTCTCTCACGCGATAAACCCTAATCGGGTCGTCGATCTCGCTGCATTACACTCGTTTTACCTACAATGTTTATCATCTTTACTCTCCTCAGATCTATCATCTCAAATTACAACACTCAAGTAAGCATTCCATGAATTTATTTCGTTTGTTTTTTTTCCTAGATAGTCTATATTTATGTTCTGCGATTTTTGTGTGCTTATTTTAGTTCGTTTTGTGTGCTTTCAACTCGTTCGATTTTTGTGTGATATTTTCCCGGATCTGTCATCTCAACTCGTTTTGTGTGCTTTCAACTCACAACACGAAAGGCATTCTAAAACCCCCATTACATTTAAGCCTTGAACTCATAACACTATATTTTTGTGTGCTTTTTTTTTCATTCGTTTTGCCTATATCGTTTGTTTTTTGTGGTCCCAAATTTTTTTTGACGGATTTGGATATGTCTTTAATTTTATATATTCATTTTATCTTGAAATTGAGTGCTTTTAATGTGTGACTCTTAGGTTAATATTTGGGTGTATCTTATAACCTATGAAGGAGATTCATTAATTTTGAAAGGGGAATCCAATTATGGTTTTTTAATTATTTGATTTCATGTGGGCCTCAAAAGGGGGGTTTTGAATGGGTGTTATGTGTAAAACCTTGTCACACTTCATGAAGGTGTTTTATGAAAAAGTTTGTTTTTCATGTGTATTGTTTGTGACATTATTTGAGGTAAATTATTAAATTATGGGGGTGGTTTAATTAATGTGTATTGAGATGAAATTTATATTTTGGATTTGTATTGGTATGATTTTTTTTCCTGAATGGGGGTATTGGAATGTCTTTTTTGTGCAAAACATGGTTGTTCCTCTTGGGATTGTTTTATGAAAATTGAAAATGATTTAGTGAGTTAAAAATGTGATAAAATGGTGTAAATGCAATATTTTGGTGATGTTATTCACCTAATAAGGGTTTTTGAAATTTAAAGAGGTGATTTAAGATGTCAAACATTTTCAGAATGTTTTATAAATTGAGGAATTGTTTCATGAAATTGTGATGTTCGTGCGAAACATGTTTGTGGTCTATTTTGTGTGACTTTTTTGATAAAATAAATTATGATATTAGTTATCGGGAAACTTGTGATTGTTTGACTAGTTGAATATCAATGATTATATTTAATTATCATATGATCATTTAAGCAGGCATATTTAATAATATTTAATACCATCTATTTCATACTGAAGTATATATTAAATGCATGTGTTTTTCGTTGTTCACCATCCATGGTTTTATATGTAAACCATTGTTTGGGGGGTTGTCCAGGGGGTGGGGGCTGTCCAGAGGGTTGGGGGTGTCCAGGGGGGTGTCCAAGGGGGTGGGTGGGTGTGGGGGCTGTCCAAGGGGGTGTAGGATTGTCCAGAGGATTTTGTGGGTTTTCCTGGGGGTAGGGGGCTGTCCAGAGGGTTGGGGGTGTCCAGGGGGGTGTCCACGGGGGTCGGAGGTGGGGGTGGTGTCCAGGAGGGGTGGGGGGTGCTGTCTGGAGGGGTGGGGTGCTTTCCAGGGGGTGGGGGGGGGGTGTCCAAAAGGTTGGGGGGGGGAGTGTCCATCAGGGTGTCCAAGGGGGTAGGGGGTGTGGGTGGTGTCCAGGAGGGGTGGGGGTGTTGTCTAGAGGGGTGGGGGGCTATCCAGGGGGTTGGGGGGTTATCCAGAGGGTTGGGGGGTTTCCTGAGGGGTGGGTGGGTGCGGGGGGATGTCCAAGGGGGTGGAGGCATGTGCAGAGGGTTTTGGGGGTTTTCCAGGGGGTGGGGGCTGTCCAGAGGGTTGAGGGTGTCCAGGGGTGTTTGGAGTTACATTGTGATTTTCTCCATCTGAGTTTTTATTTTAAATATGATTTGATTCTCAGGTTTACTCCATTCTCTCCAATTTTATATCAACCATGTAGGTACCATGGTTTTCTTTTATTCAATTGAATTTAAAACCGTTATATCTAACTATATTTTCTTTTAGTAATAATATTCAAGCATATTTTTTTTAAATACGCATAGATTTGTTTTATATTTCAAAATTGTTTTACATTCAAATTATGAGTTTTCTCATATAAACTTATATTTGTATTATTTTAAAAATATATATATTTTTGATATTTGTTATAGGTAATAATGAGTGGAAGTTGGATTACAGCACATCGAAGGAGCAATGAATATGAGGAAGGTGTTGATGCCCTTTTGGAATTTTCTAAACGAAATGTTCCATGTAGTGACAATTTTTTCTGTCCATGTCTGAAATGTTTGAATATGAAGAAGTTGAAAAGTAGAGAGATAAAAGATCATCTGATATGTCATGGTTTTAATCCGAGTTACAGCCCTTGGATTTGGTATGGTGAAACTGGACGAAATGTCACTGATGATAATGATTCACAAGATGGTAACTCCGATGGAATTAAAGAAATGATTCGCGATATTGTAGCAGAACAAATTGAGATAGAACCGACAGTTTCACGTCTATATGGTGGTGCTGAAAAACCATTATATCCTAGTTGTACGGATTTTACGGTTTTGTTGGCTGTGTTAAGATTGATTAACTTGAAGGAGAAACATGGATGGAGTGACTGATGTTTTACAGAGCTACTACAATTGATGAAAGATATTCTTCCAAAAGATAACGATCTTCCAGATTCATATTACAGGGCCAAGAAATTATTATGCCCAATGGGATAGGGATACAATCAAATACATGCCTGTCCGAATGACTGCATTATATATAGGAAGGAAAATGAATTTCTGTCAGAGTGTCCTAAATGTGGGACGTCACAGTATAAGGTGAAAGAGAAATCACAGGCTGATGTAGAGATTACAAAGCTCCCTGCAAAGGTATTTTGGTATCTTCCTATAATTCATCATTTCAAACGATTATTTTCTAATTCACATGATGCAAAAAGGTTAAGATGGCATGCTGATGAGCAGGTATGTGATGGAAAAATACATTATCCTGCTGATTTACCACAATGGAAGAAAATTGATGTGCAGTCCTCTATATTTGTAAATGAAATAAGAAATCTCAGATTAGGGTTGTGCACAGATGGAATGAATCCATACCGAACCCTCAGTAGCACACATAGTTCATGGTCTGTTTTATTGGAAATTTACAACCTCTCTCCTGAAGTTTTTATGAAGCACTAATATGTCATGTTTAGTATAATGATCTCTGGTCCAAAGCAACCCGACAATGACATTGATGTTTACTTGTCACCGTTGATTGATGATTTGAAACAGTTATGGGCGGATGGTATTTGGGTATATGATTCTTATAAAATGGAATTTTTTCAACTGCATGCACTGCTTCTATTCACTATAAATGACTTCCCAGCGTATGGAAATTTGTATGGATATAGTGTTAAAGGGAATAAAGCATGTCCAATTTGCGAAAAAACAGACATCATATTGTCAATTGCATCATGGGAGGAAAACAGTGTACATGGGTCATCTAAAGTTTTTGCCTATGGATCACCCTTATAGAAGACTAAAAAAGGCATTCAATGGCTCACAAGAATTTGATACTTCTCCAAAACCTTTATCACTAGATCTTTATTTTGAGAGGGTGAAAAACCTTGATTTGACATTGGGAAAGACACAGAAATCTGGTAATAATAGACATATTTGGAAGAAAAGGTCAATATTTTTTGAGGTACCATATTGGAGGTATCATGAAGTCAAATATAATATTGATTTTATGCACGTGGAGAAGAATATATGTGATTGTTTGATTGGAACATTGTTGGATATTAAAGGAAAGACTAATGATGGGTTGAATGTAAGATTAGACTTACTATCAATGGGAATACGTTTGGAGTTAGCCCCCACTCTTAAAGGAAGACACACATTTCTTCCCCCGGCTTGTCATACATTATCGAAGAGGGAGAAAATTAGATTTTTTCAGTGTCTTCATGATATCAAAGTGCCTCAAGGTTATTCTTCAAATGTAAAAAATTCTGTCTCATTGAAGTACTTGAAGTTGATAGGTATGAAATCACATGATTGTCATGTCATGATGCAACAAATTCTACCAGTTGCATTGCGTGGAATATTTCCCATTTGTGTCAGAAATACTATGATGAAGTTGTGTTATTTTTTCAATTCAATTTGTAACAAGGCGATTGATGTGAATGCTTTGATCATTTTGGAAAAGGATGCAATTTTTATACTCTGTCAATTGGAAATGTATTTTCCTCCAACTTTTTTTGTTATAATGGTACATTTAATGATTCATCTGGTTCGAGAAATAAAGCTTTGTGGACTTGTATGTCTTCGTTGGATGTATCCTTTTGAAAGGTATATGAAAATATTAAAGGGTTATGTTAAAATTCTATATCGACCTGAACCCTCCATTATTGAAAAGTATATTTTTGAGGAGGTAACAGAGTTTTTTACGAGCTACTTGGATGTGGCGCAACACATAGGTTTGCCTCCATCTCGCCATGAACGAGTTAATAATGAGGGAACATGGATTCGTGGCTTTTAAGTCAAATCATTGTCAGCTGAACAGATATAGAAGTTAGAATCATACATCTTGAATAACATAGCTGATGCTCAATCATATGTCACATTGCATATTAATGAGTTGAAACGATGTCATCCAAAGAAGAAAGAAATGTGGATTTTGAATGAGCACAACAAAAATTTTTTGTGAGGGATTAAAAAGACTTTTCTTGGTAGATCAGATGTATCAGAGACATTAAAATGGATAGTGGGTGGTCCATGTTTAAATGTGATAACATGGTCCGGTTATGACATTAATGGCTATAAATTTTATACAAAATCTCAGGACAACAGAAGTGCAGTTCAGAATAGTGGTGTATTGGTGTTTGCAGAAGCAATGCATTTTTCGAGTGCTAAGGACAAAAACACAGTTTCTGCATCAAGTACATATTATGGAGTGATTGAAGAGATATGGGAGGTTGATTACTTTAAAATTAAAGTTCCTGTTTTCAACTGTAAATGGTTTATCGGTAACAACATTGTCAGACATGATGAATTTGGAATGTCACTTGTTAATCTGAATAGATTGGAAGACACAGCTGATTCTTTTATAATGGCAACACATGAAAATACAATTTTCTATGTAGTAGATCAATCAGATATGCAGTGAGATGTTGTTTTACAAGAGAAAAATCAATATGTTGGTGAGGATGAAGTTGATGAAGATGCTGATTTATGTGAGATCCTTACTTCCATTGAAAGATTAACCGAACATAATGATGAGAATGTTGAAGACATGGTTTGTGCCATAAGGAACGATCACGATGAAAAAATTTGGGAAAACAATCCATTTGTACATTCCTAAAATTACAGGTAACATATATTTATTTATTGTTTACATTTATTTTTTTCATAAATGTTAGATGTTGTAAGTTTTTTATTTATTAAAACATGTTTTAAAACAAAATAAGTATAAGTTTTTTTTAAGTTTGTTTAGTTTACTTTATCATGTTTACCATTACATGAATTATATATCTATTATTTTTGTTTAGTGACAATTACTTTACCATGTCTACCAGGATTACCAGGTTTACCATGTTTACCATCTTGACCATCTTGACCATATTTACCATCTTTACCATTGTTTAACATGCTTACCATATTACCAATGTTTACTATTACGTAACTTAGTACACTTTTCTATTTTCTGATTATAGTAGTATTAAATTTTTTAAATTTGTATATTTTTGAACTAACGTTTGTTTTTTTGATTTGAAGGATAATGACAGATCATTCAGTTGATCAACCACATGATTCTAGAGATAAGAATATTGGTCATACCTCTGGGGAGGAACATTCACATTCTCCTATTAGAACAATGAGTTCAAAGGTCGGTAAACATGGGTGCACACGTTTACCAATATTATCAGTTGCCCGTACGCAGGATCAGAGGATAGTCGTTGAGTTTGATGATGATGATATTTCTAGAGGTCCAAATGTAAAAGATTTTAAGAGTTTTGTAGCAACTGAGGCTAAGAGAAAAGTAAGCATTCTGTATGATGATTGGAGAAGTGTGGATAAAGAGATAATCCCTCAGTTATGGGAGACGATTTTGGTAAGATCTTTTGCTATTGTTTGAATATTCTTTAAATGTTTCTAGTATATATAATAAGTTTAACCTCTTCTTTATCATATGAAATTTGATATTCCTGACATTAGAGGAGTCAGGAAGAAATTCTTATCGTTGGCTTCCAAGAGATGGATGATTTTCAAATCAAACCTCTCATCTGATTTAATTTATGTTCATAGGAGTCATGACAATCCATGTCGTATATATCCCTTTATAGATGAAGACACATGGAGATAGTTTTTTGAAAGTAGAAGAAAAGAGTCATTTTTGGTAAGGGCAGTGTAAAATTTTATAATATTTCTTATATAAATGATCTTATTAACCTTTTGTTAATGATTTCTTATTCTTAATTTACAGCAAACAAGGAAAGCTTATCAGGAGATCCAATATAAAAATGTATACCCTCATAGTTTATCTCGGGGAGGGTATGCATTATTGGAAGAACAAATGATGGGGGGAAAATTTCAACAACTAAGAGCTGAGTCTTCAGGCTCTGGATAGGTGGCCCCTCCATCCCATCCATCAAGACATGAAAAATGGAAGAGAGCTCAGAAGGGCAAAAAAGGACAATATCTTTCGGATGAATTGAGAATCGTAGCTGAGAGGATTGTAAGATATATATTTTATTTATTTAAGTTAATCATTTTCTTCATATAATTTCAATCATTACAGAAATGTTCAATTAATTAATATAGGACTCTCTCGAGGAGAAGAGCTCATAGGGGACATTTACAGCTAATGGGAGGGAAGATATTTTATCTGTAGCATTGGGAAGGCCCGAACATCCTGGTCGTGTAAGAGGATATCTGGCAGGTGTATCAGTAAGAAATGTGTTGCCATGTTCTTCAACTTCAAACTTTGAGGGGGTTTATAGAAAAAAAATTGATTCATTGGAGTCTGAAATTCATAATATTAATGCGATGATGGAATACAAGATTAGAGCATCGGTGTAGTCTATGTTTGCAGACATGTAAAGGCAATTTTATACTGCAGCTCCCACTTCTCCACCTCCCCCTACAGACCCCATTATTTATCCCCCACCTCCGCCAATAGCTCCCACTCCCCCACCTCAACCTGATGACCCCATTTTTTATCCTACTACTCCGCCGTAGCTTCCTACTTATTGCGAGTTGTATCTTGATGATTCTAAACAGCATATAGTAGCATATGGGTTGGTATATTTTATAGGAGATACAGTTCATCATTAACAATTAGAGGTAGGGAATCAGAGGGTCACACTATAGGATATTATAGATAGATCATCTCGGGTACCATTACCTATAGATGAGGTGGCGACAGTTGGACATAGTATTATCCATTTTTTAATTTGGTCATCCTGACTTCTTCGACTCTTTACCATAGAGGTATGAATGTTATATCTTTTATTTTATTAGTTGGACATACTATCAGCCATTTTTTAATTTGGCCATCCTGACTTCTTCGACTCTTTACCATAGAGGTATGAATGTTATATCTTTTTTTTATGAAAGTTGTTTTATCATTTGATAACTAATATATTTTTCAAATTATTTTTACAGGAATACTTCAAAGGTAATGAAATACTGTATAGACAACAACAAAGACAAATCACTATCACCTCAGATACAGAATCCAGTAGTCTTGACAGATTGTCAAGATATTCATATTTGTTGGTGGATCATTATGAGTTTCCAATGGAAGATCATGTTTGTTGACGTTAAATAAATGTGGGGATTATGAAAACTGATATCATGGAGCTTGTTACTGGAGATAAGTTGGGAATCAACATGGTGCCAATTATTTCCATGTAACTCTTAACACCTTTTCCCTGCGTTATACTTATTAAAAATGTGTACTTATGTCTGTTTTATATTTGGTATCTTTATAAAATTTGTGAGAGAAATGAGATGATAGATGTATATGGATTCATGGACCCACAATTGATTTCCCCTGAAGCATGTGCATTGGATTAGGAACAAAGAATGCTTTATATTGATGAAATATTTGAAAAGAATATAGTCACACCATGTTGGATGATGCCTTTTTGTGAGAGGTATGAAACACATCTCTCTCAAAGAGATAATTATCCTTTAACATAAAAAACCACTAACGTTAAATTTTATTTTATCAGTGATAATTGGATGTTAGGGGTTTTTTTGGCCAACAGAGAAAGCACTTTATTGGATATGCTCTGTCCATGATGATGTGCGGGAAAGTTTTAAGAATATATTGGAAAAGTATGTTTCAATTTCTCAATATTTTTATATATTATAATAAATTTTAAATTTACCCCATTAGTATTATTTTCTCACAGGGCATGGGTCTACTTTCGAGAAAACACAACGAAATGGAATGCAAAGATCGAATATGTAAATGCGAAGGTAAATATACATTTAGAATTTGTACTTTTTGATTTATTAAATTAAAATAATATATTGAATTTACACTCATTAAAATAGAATTTTCATGACCAACAAGGCGTCATCCAATGCAGATATTATATGTTAAGATTTTTGTATGAATTAATAATAATTAGGACAGTTGTGAATTTTGACCTGGTAAGATTTCCTCTTAAACTTTGCCATAAAATTTCAATTTTATTTACTCATTATAAACGTTAACTACTATCCTTTTCATTTGTAGCTTTTTGATGACCCTCAACCCTATAATGCTGAAGACATCAAACAACTACAAGTGGAGTGGTCCAATTATTTTACAGCTTTGATTAAATTTTAGTTGTTTGTAATGTAAAATGTAATTTTGAATATTGTCATTGTAATTGTGAATTTGGTAGTCATTTAGGTTTGATTTAGTTTTTTTTGAAGTTGACAGTGTAAGTTTTGAATGTTATATATGTGAATGTTTAATTTTTCACTACTTATTGTTTTGGTCTACTTATGATGGTTTTTCATGTATGGATTCTGGTCTAGGGGGAGGGGTTTCAAGGGTGTGGGGGTGTTCAGTGGGGTTGGGGGTGTCCAGGGGTCTGGGAGGGCTGTCCGGTGGGGGGGGGGGGGGTTGTCGAGGGGGTGTTTGGGGCTGTCCAGGGGGTTAGGGGGCAGTCCAGGGGTGTGTTGGGGGCTCCAATGGGGTGGGGGAGGGCTGTCATGGGTGTTGGGGGGGGTATACATGAGGGGGGTGGGGTTGTCCCGGGGTGTTTGGAGCTGTCCAGGGGGTCGGGGGGCAGTCCAGGGGTGTGGTGGGGGCTGTCAAGTGGGGTGAGGGGGTGCTATTTAGGAGGGTGGGGTGGGGGGGGGGGGGGTTGTAGAGGGGTGTTTGGGGCTGTCCAGGGGGTTGGGGCAGTCCAGGGGTGTGGTGGGGAATCCAATGGGGTGGGGGCTGTCATGTGGGGTGAGGGCGTGCTGTTCAGGAGGGTGGGGTGTTGTCGAGGGCTGTTTAGGTCTGTCCAGGGGGTTGGGGGCAGTCTAGGGGTGTGGTGGGGGCTATCAAGTGGGGTGAGGGGGTGTTGTTCAGAAGGGGGGGGGGTTGTTGTGGGGTGTTTGGGCTGTCCAGGGGGTCGGGGTAGTCTAGGGGTGTGGTGGGAGCTCCAATGGGGTGGGGGAGAGCTGTACAGGGGGTATACATGAGGGTGGGGCTATCAAGTGGGTAAGTTTTATCTGTTATCAATATAAATTCTTAAATTTTATTTACTTCATGTTTTGATCTTCAGTTTTTGTGGTATGAATTATTGATTTGGTTTCTGGTTGATTTTGGGGGAGAGAAGAGGACTGTAGTGGAATTTTTTTAAAATTTATTTGCCTTTCACATCGGTTATTTTATAACCGACATGATAAAGAAATCGAGAAGCGTTTATCACATCGATTATTTAATAACCGACGTGATAAACCATTTCCCACGCCCTTTATCACGTTGGTTATTGATTAACTGACATGGTAAACCCCTCCCGGTACTGGTCTATCATGTGGGTTATTTAATAACTGACATGATAAACCACTTCCCAGGCTTTTTATCACATCCGTTATTGATTAACCGAGGTGATAAACCCCTCCCGGGACTGGTTTAGCACGTCGGTTATTTAATAACCGACGTGATAAACCATATCCCAGGAGTTTATCACGTCGGTTAGTCAATAACCGACGTGATAAAGTCACCCGCACGTGTTTATGACATCTATTATTGTATAACCGATGTGATAAAGACCCCCTGGGTTTATCACGGAAGTTATATAATAACCGACATTATAAACCCCCCCCCCCCGGGTTTTTTCACGTCGGTTAGTAATTAACCGACGTGATAAACACCACGATGTTATGTATGTTACATCGGATTTTAAATAACTGATGTAAAAATTTTATTTATAACATCTTTCGTATTAACGTCGGCTAAAACCCGACGTAAAAAATGAAAAATAACCGACATAAATAACTTTTTCTGCACTAGTGTTCACATCTAAAAATCTACCACTTGAATTTAATTCACTAAGGACTTAATGAAAAACTTCACAACTCTTTTTTAATATATCCAAAAATTGTTTTAGATAGGTTTTTATCAAAATCTATTCATGTTGAAACAAAAAATCTATCCAAAAATTTATCCTTATTTAAGATCCTACCTATGTGATCCTAAATCCTTATTATCTTTGAAAAAATAAATCTATATTTCATAGATGTAAGTGAAGAGAAGCCTCATAAAAACATCAGTGCTACTCAAGCTACCAATGGGACTTTGTGATCTCCATCAAACATACTAATACCTATATAAAAACTTATAAACTATAATATATATCATATAAATCATATTAATAACTATATAAAATATTTTTAAATCACATTTAGTGACCACTAGACACAAAACATGTTAATTTAGTGTATTCCAATTCATATTTTCTTGATTCTCTAAAAAAGATTGACTAGATTGATGAATATATCACATATCTATCATCTAGAGGATCATTAAATTGAATATACCTCATAAAAGTAGTTGAAAACATCATAAGTGACTCAAATAAGCATGGATATAAATTTCCATAGTCTAATACAATCAATATCCATAGGCCATTACTTATTATATAGATGAAAAAAATACCATCTTGGTTGTTCTTCAATCGATGGCATGATCAACAACATACCCAACCACCACCTAATTAGATAATTCATTTTTTTACATATATTCATAATGTATAAAAGTATGAACTTTCACATGAATGGTATCTATATAACCCTAGATAATAAGAAGTGATAATAACCATACACCTCTAAGTATATCGATGACAATATGAAATTCCATAAGATATAATTTAGTCGTAATATATATTTGATAAGTCTTTACTTATTACCTTGTGAATATATTATTTTCATCACATATACATCCCTTTGTAATGAGTATAAAACTCTATTGATGAGAACCATAACATATCATCACAACCCATTACACATTGTGAATATTATCGATTAGGGACAACTAAAAATCATACTTTGAGGGGATATCATCATTTGAACATTCATGTAAAGTACATATCATCAACAAATAATTAATGATTAATGTAAATTACCTTTATTATAAAATCATGATAAGTTTACAACCATTAAAAATAATTTATCATAGGTTTAACACCTATAGATACTACATGAACCATATATTATTTTGTGGTAATTATTTCATTAATTTTTTTACATTATCTTATGTAACCACCCTATAAAATATTTACATCACCCATTTGAATGATATCTCACATGGGTTTGTATTTTTAAATAATTTGTGTTGTCCTTTGGTTATACCAAAGTTACTTATCCAGAGTAATAACACCATTTTTTGTCATAGTAAATCTCAATTACTACCTAAATGATAGGAACCAAATTTAATTCAAAAATAAACATCTTGATCCAGATATATTCTTTAACATCATCTAATTTAGTGATGCACTCTACCCCTATTTTTTATTCCACCATGGTAGATTATTTGAAACTATTCCAAGAAATAGATCAACCTCCTATAAAAATATATAACTAGACTGAGATATCATTCCATCTTGGTCATTTTGAAAAATAACATATCTTACACCCTTTAAACATAGATGATACTATACTCTATAGAAAAAAACACATCCTTATTGGTGTTATGTCATCGAATAGAACTAATTTAAAACCTAAAAACTATTAGAAAGAAGTAAGATAGGGTATCAAATCCTTAGATAAGAAAGTGGTGGATGCAGTCTAAGAAATAAAATAAAAAATTAAATATAAACACATGATAATATAAACAATAGTGATAAAAGAGATGATGGTATGAAAAGATGATGTGAAAATAGGGAATGAAAATAGAGGAGAAATAGATGAATGAGAATAACATGCGTGAGAAAATTTGACTTTGTTGTTAAAGAATTTATTTGTTTATGAAAATATAATCAAGATCAATGATAAAAAACATGTAGCCAAAATCTTAGTGGATTATATTGGCCAACAATCAGATGATTTTTTAGTTTTTCATGAAAAAAACTAATTTAATTGTCAAAATCAATAAACTAATTTCAATTTGAAAAATATTTCACAAAAAAGGTTAAATATATGAACCATAACAATGTAATTTCACTACTCAGTATTTATCCAAAAATCATTATGAAGTCAGAAAATATGATTTAGAAATCAATAATTAAAGAAATAATAAGAAGATGAGAATTCATTCATTGATATTTCACTCATAAATTAGCTCTAGTACTACCCGTTTTTCCTTCCTTCACTCTGCTTTAGAAATCTTTAATAGATGTCTTTCTCTGTATCCTGTATGAATGAAATTTTCTTTCTTTTTTTTACAATGAAAATAATTATTATTCCATACTAAAAAAACCAACTTAACTTTTCTATATTGACGTGTAAGTCATCATTTCCATTATTTTTCCTCAATTGAATTATGTCACCACCCCATCAATTTAATAATTCCCTCCAACAATTTATAACACCTATACATGCAATTAATAATTCTATATGAAACCCAAAATTATTCTTCATGACATCATAAAATTTCAACCTTGAACCCATATAATTCCATTATAAACATATGTAATTTATAGTCATCAACTATATTTTTTTACCTACAATGATTTTTAATAGGAATTGACATTGATAATTCTTTGGGGAATACTTTAAATATGTTGGGTATACAATTTTTCAATACAGAAACTATAACATTAGAGGAATTTGAGGTCCATTTCACCATTTTCTCTACTCAATATTGCAACAAAAACAAATACTAGAAAAAAATATCACTTAAACATATTGATTCAATATTTCAAACACCATCATTTGATCTAATCCATTCAGCACATGATCTTAAAATCATCTTCACCTCTGGATCTTTAAAAACATTCCATATTCAACCTTAGTTTCGATGGTGGATATAGAAATAAAATATTCTCTAGTTCAATTGATATTGTAATCATGACATAAACCTTACACCAATTTATTGTACAAGGACTCATCTTCAAGAATTAGTGAATCCAATTCGTCAAGACCATATATCGAAAGAAAAATCATGTGTAATTCATCAACTATAAAGGCCTTGTCATATTTTGTTACATTATCTTCTACAAAATCTGAGCTCAGAATCTCTAGTTCATTTTCTCTTACTTCAGTATGCTCAACTTGAATTCACTTTTTATTTTCAATGAATAGTGTTATTTAGATTTTATTTCAAGGTCCATGGACCATCATCAACTCTATCAGTGATACAGATCTACTCCAGTCATCTTCTCATGCATGAAAAAAATTCCATCATCAACCTTAGTTTAGATGAAAGTAATACAACTATAATATCCTCTAGAGAAATTGACATCACAATCCTATCCTAAACTTTACAGGACATCACTGGACATGAATTCATCTTTAGTAATTGATGAATCCACTTCATCAAGACCTCATCTTAGAAGCATCTTAGTGTGTAGTTCTTCCATAAGGAAGGTCTAGTCATCATCTATTACTTTATCTTCTACATACTCTGTTTTAAAAAAAAATTAATTGACAATAAAGAGGAGTGTAATAAAATAAATCAAAAAATAATTCACAAAAAATGTCTGGTGAAAAAATAATTTATAAGCAAAAAATGTGATTTTTTGAAACAACTATTTTTTAAACGATTGAAATTAATTTTAATCAATTATTTTTATTAAATTTATTTAATTTTAAAGTAATTTTTCTATTCCCATTCATTATTTCATATTATATTTATTTTTTATTTTTTATTTATATTTTATAAGAGTTTAAAGTCACCTACTTGAAACATTATTGCATTTCAAGTTGGTGACTTTGTAGGTTTATAAAATATAAAATATAAGTGATTTCTAAATGAAACATAAAACAAAGATTAAATGTATAAAAAATAATATAAATATACAATAAATTCATAAATGTAACAAAACAAAATTAATTTACATGACTCAAATGACTTATGCATTGTTTTCCTAATGTATCAAAACAATCTGAATGTGTTTGCTCAGTTTTGATCACGTCACTTTTGTTTTTTACTATAATGTCATTTTAAAAAGAAAAAAAATATACTTTTTGTTATACCCATCAAATCATGTGTTAGTTTGACATGAGAATTATTCAATGCTTCAAATTTTACTTATATTTAATATATAATTTATATTTTAGAGGTGTTCAAAGTCATTAACCTGAATCATTATTATGTTTCAAGTTGGTGACTTTGGAGGCCTATAAAATATAAAATATAAGTATAATCTAAATGAATATCAAAATATGGATAAAATATATAATAAATAAAAAAAATTAAGAGAAATTACTAAATATTTTTCCAAAATTATCAAGAAATTTTTAGCATGTCTGCTCGGTTTTCAGTGAGTAACACATGTTTTGAACTAAAATATCAATTCTAAAATGATTATAGACACATTGAGTCATATCGAGAATACCGTGTATCATATATATGTGAGGATAATACCTAAATGTCAAAAATGATTTTTGTATCATTTTTATAAATTATAAAAATAATCTAAATGTGTTTTCTTTGGTTTTGAGTACATAACATGTGTTTTTTACTAAAATGTCCTTTTAAACTGAAAACACGCACTCTAAGTCATAATGGTCACATCGTCTGTCAGTTTGACATGAAACTTTTTTCCTACATAAAAAATTTCTTATGAATAAGTTTCCAAAGTTATTAAAAGAATAAAAGTTTGTTTTCTAAGTTTTTAGTGAGTGACACACTTTTAGAACTAAACTGTCAATTTTAAACTGACAACAAAACTTTGAGTCAAACCAGGTAGAACCTGTATCAGGTTGAGGTGAGTTTTATTCCTACATGTCAAAATTAAATTATGTAACATTTTAATAAAGTGATAAAACAATATAAATGTGTTTAATTAGTTTTGGGTAATTCACTTATGTTTGTAACTAAAATATCATTTTAATTTGAAAACACACACTTTGAGCCATACTAGTCACCTCATTCTTCAGATTTATATGAGACTGATTCCTACCCTAAAAAATTATTTATGAATCATTGTCAAAAATTATCATGGGAATATGAATGTGTTTTCCCTATATTCATTGAGTGACCTATGTTTGGAACTAAAATTTTAATTTTAAACTGATAATGTAAACTTTGAGTCATACCGGGAACACCGTATATCATATTACGGTTTGGATGATTTCTACACCTCATAAATTAATTATGGGTCATTTTACTGAAGTATCAAAACAATAAAAATACATTTGATCTATTTTGATTATATCAATTTTCATTTTTATTAAAATTATTGATAATTTTAAATAAAAATACACAATTGGTAATTTAGAAAAATGATTCATAAGTAATTTTTGACCTATAGGAATCGGTCTCATGTCAAAATGATACACAATGTGACTCGTATGACTCAAAGTGCATGTTTTTTGATTAAAAATACATTTTAGTAAAAAACATGAAATATACTCAAAACCAAGAAAACACATTCAGATTGATTTGACACTTTAGGACAACGATACATAAGTCATTTTTTTGACATTCAATTTATTTCAATTAATTTTATAGTTTTAGAGCCAGGGTTTTAAATTTAATATAGATTTTATTTATACTATATTTTATGAACATAAAATTTCCATATAACAAAAATTTTAAATTATTAGGAAAATATAAAATCTTATAAACTATAAATTATATTTCGGTTTTAAAGGAAATTTATAACATAAAATCATATGGAACATCAATCTAACATGATATGTGCTTAAATGAACCAATTAAGATGTTTTTTGAAAATGAAAGTCTATAAAAACATACGCCATAGAGGGAAAGATAGAAAAATAATCTCTGATTGTTGTGAAATCATAGGACAACAACTGTAGATTTATTTCTGGATTTTAGAAACAGACGTTGTGTCAAACTGAGGTATCGTTTTCCTGTGATGACTGAAAACTAATTTTTTCTAATTTAAAATGATAAAATGTTCACTTGAAGGATACAACGATTGAAATAAATTTCTAATTTAAATGAAATATTATAAAAAACATATTAAAATTGTTTTTGACTTGTTTGAGTTGATGTTGCATCAATCTGACGTGTGATGTGCTTGAACTGACTAAATAAGGTTTTTCTAGAAAATGATGGTATTTAAAAATGTGAACCATAGTAGGAAAGCATTCCAAATGAGTTTGGATTACTATGAATTCACAAAAAACAACCATAGATTTATTATTGAGCGTTAGGACCCAATAATGAGTCAAACTAAGGTGTCATTTTCCAGAGATGATGGAAAACACAGATTCAATAATTTAAAATGATAAAAAAACGTGTTTTACTATTAAACCCAAATAATTCTTTTTTCCAATTGATGTGAAATCTTATAAAAACTATCCTATATTTTTTGACATATGCGAGTAGACGACGCATCAATTCAATGTGCTATGTGATCAAACTGACCAAATAAAGTGTTTTTAGAAATGGTAGGCATTTAAAAACATGTTTCATAGTGTGAGAGATGATAAAATAAGATTGTATTGCTATAAAATCAAATTAAAATAACCATAGATTGATTTTTGAATTTTATGAACTGATGACACAAAAATCTGATGAGTCATTTTCCTAAGATGACTGAAAATGTAGTTTGAGTAATATAAAACGCAAAAATGTGAGATTAATGGTTAAAAACATATAACACAATGTCCAATTGACATTAAATCTTATGATATATATGTTAGAATTATTTTTGTGTTTGTGTGTGAAGGGGGATTATCAATCCAACATGTGATGTGCTCAAACTGACTAAATAAGGAGGTTTTGAAAAATACCGGTCATTAAAAATGTGTTCCACAATGGGCGGGACAAACAATTGAGATTATATTTCTATGAAATAATAGTTAAAAAATCATAGATTTATTTTTCAATTTTAGGAATTGATGATGCATCAAATGAATGTGTCATTTTCCATAAATGAGCAGACACATAGTTTCAGTAATTTAGAACGCTAAAATGTGTGCATGACATTTAAAACAACATAAAAAGATATATAATTGATGTGAAATATTATAAAATCTATATTAGAATCAATTGTTACATGTAAGAGTTTTACTAACCTCAATACAACACATGATGTGACAAGTATGACATAATTTGTGTCTTTTTATTTAAAATGGACATTAATTTTAGTAAAATGGAAAAGTGAAATACTCAAAACTGATAAAAATCATTAATATTGTTTTTACACTTTAGTAAAAATATCTGTAAGTCATTCATGATGTGTAGGGATTAGATTCACCTCAATTCATCACATGATGTGATAGGTATGAGTCCAAGTGTTTCTTTTTATTTAAAATCAACATTAATTTTAGTAAAATGATATGTAACGTTCAAAAAACTAAGGAAAATCATTAAAATTGTTTTGATACTTTAGGAAAATGATATATAAGTTATTTTAGAAATCTAGGAATCATCCACACCTCAATAGTACACATGGTGTGACTGGAATGACTCCAAGTGTGTCTTTTAATTTAAAATTGACATTAATTCTAGTAAGAAAGTCAAGAGGCATTCTCAAAACAGAGAAAAAACTTTTTGATTATTTTGATACTTTAGTAAAATAATAAATAATTCATTTTTGACATGTATATATCATAATCACCTTATTCCGACACACATTGTAACCAATATGACTCAAAGTGTGTCTTTTTATTTAAAATTGACATTAATTTTAGTAAAAAGGACAAGTTATATACTCAAACCTAGGAAAAATCATCTAGATTATTTTGAAACTTTAGTAAACTGATCTATATATAATTTTTGATGTGTAAGAATCTATTGTAACTCAATCGAACACATTATGTGACCAGTATAACTCAAAGTGTGACTTTTTATTTAAAGTTGACATTAATTTTAGTAAAAAGGACAATTGACATACTCAAAACCAATCCAATGATTTAATATTGTTTTGATACTTTAAGAAAATGATCTATATGTAATTTTCGATGTATAGGAATTATATGCCCCCAATACAATGCACATTGTGCCCAGTATGACTCAAAATGCTCGTTATCAGTTTAAAATTGACATTTTAGTTAAAAACGTGTGTTACTCAATGAAAACCAAACAAACACACTCTAATTATCTTGATAATTTATGAAAACGATTCATAAATCATTTGTGACGTGTATGAATCTGTCTCACATCAAACTAATACAAAATTTGATGGTTGTAACCGAAAGTATGTGTTTTCATTTTAAAATGAATTTTAGTTAAAATGAAAAGTGGCATACTCAGAACTAAGAAAACACAATCAGATTACTTTAATACTTTGGGAAAATATTCCATAAGTCATTTGTGTCTTGTAAAATAATTTTTTTAAATTTATGAATTTCTTTTACATTTCAGTTATTTATTATATGTTCAATCCATGTTTTATTTTTTATTTAATATGTTCTTATAGTTTATATTTTATAGGTCCCCAAATCAACCAACTTAAAACGTAATAATGTTTCAAGTAGCTGATTTTGATTTCCTATAAAATATAAAGTATAAATTCAATATAAATAAAATATAAAATAATGAATGGAAATATAAAATATAATTGAAAATGAAAGAAATTTCTTAATAACAATTGATGAGAAATAATTTCTATCACACAAAATATTGTTGTTTCAAATCATAACATTTGTACTTATAAATTATTTTCACAGTAGAAATTTTCTGTGGATTTTTTTTAAAATTACATATTATACATTCCTTTTATTTTCAATTATTTTTTTTGTAAAATAAATTTTTTATATTTCTTTTTTTATTTCATTTATTTTATATTTTATGCACATAAGTTTTTTGAAGTATAAATATTATGTTTTAACCAATAATTTTTATTTCCTATAAATTAGTTTTCCTTTTATATATATATGATTTTTATTATTTTCAAATATTTTTTATATGTTTAATCCACGTGTTATGTTTCGTTGAGATTTTTCTTGTAGCTTATATTTTATACATTTTTAATGTAACTTACTTGAAATCTAATAAGTTTTATTGTGTTTCATATAGGTGAATTTGTAATATTTTAAAAAATAAACTGTCAATAAAATCAAAATGAGATATAAAGCATAGAATAAACACATAAAATATAATTTAAAATAATAATATTTTTTATGAAAATAATAAACAAACAATAATATAGCTAATATAAAGCAAATTTTTTTTAAAAACATAACATTTGGACTTTAAAAGAACTAGAAAACTCTATAAGCATATAAAATATAAATTATAGATAGTTTCCAAATGAAATTTAAGACATTCACTTAAAACATATAAAATAACTAAAAATAAAAATATTTTTTAAAATAAATAAATAAAAAATATTAAGTATTAATAGTAATATATGACTTAATAATAATAATACTACAATTAATTAATTAATTAAAACTAATTATAATTTTCTACTTATTAATAATATTAAATAAAACTATTATATTATTTTTATGAATTATTGTAATTAATCTATTAGTTAATAATAATAATAATATTTAATGACACTAAAATTATTTATATGATCATCATCAGTATTATTAATTGTATTATTATTCGTAAATATAATAAAAAAAAATAATTTACATGAAACAAAATATTATTAAATATTTATAACTCATAATAATAATAATATTTTTATTATTATCAAATAAACTAATAATCAAATAATTAATATTGATTCGATGATTATTTTTGAAATATCGAATTAAATATATTATTAATTACTTTATTTATATTCACTATTATAAATTATTATTAATTAAATTATCCATATAATTATTTAAAAATAAATAAATATTGTTTAATTTTTGACTTTGTTTTGTTATATATATATATTTATATATAAAAAAAATATAAAAGTAAAAAACTAAAACTCTAAAAAAAAGTATAAAAGTGGACAGGTTTTCAAAAATGGATTCAGTAAGTGTCCCAAAAAACTTGTTTATCCATTAATCACCTTCATATATTTTTGTGAAGGGAGGTTCTTATTTACATGTCTCCTTCTACTGAGAATTCGACCATAGGCATCATAATACTTTGGGAAGTTGATTTACCAGTACTGTATTTCAGGAATGGACAAATTTCCCCTTTGAGATAAGAATCTCTGGTTTAGTTTCTCTTCATTCCGAGTTCATAGCTTTACTTCACTTTTAATTTACAAATACTAGGGTTATTCAGATTCAATAGCATGGTCCATGGACCATTGTCCACTCCATAGGTGAAATACCTCACCTATAGTCCTCATCTGGGCCAATGTCAACAATTCAATTAGATGTCCTCAGGCATAGATTGGACTCATGTTCCCAGATCTGGGTTGGGTTTCCCTTTGATCTTACAGGGTTCATCAAAAAATGGTTTAAATTCCAGATTTTGTCCTTGACATTAGGCTTAAAATAGATCCATTCATCTTTCTTCAATTGATACTTCCATATGGACTTGTTGGTGGCTCTCCATTGATAAAAAAATGGGTGCCAATGAATTAGTTTGAGTGATCTTCGTTGATCATTAACTGGGCTTGGTATTCCTCCCAAGTTTGGATGGGTGGTAAGGGTGTAGAATGGTTTATGGCGTGTTTTTGGATGCCCCAGACCAATGGTTTATGTTTAATTTTTTTTGCACCGTGTTTTGCTTTCATGGTTATACCCATTCTTTTTTAATGTATCCATATGAGTTTAGTAGGGCTTGACGTGAAGAAGATATCCACATAGCCTGATGTGATTTCAACTTCAAAAAAAAAAAATATTTAAATCTTGGAAGGATGAATAATAAAAATAAAACATTATTACTAACAATTAATTCAATGATTTATCATTTCAACACTAAAATAAACAAAAGATTATAATTAACCAAATTAAATACACATTTTAGCATTAAATAAATGGTTTTTACAACAAAGAGATGTGATAAATACATGAAATAAAGGCCACATCACTTAGTCATTCTCAATTACATAATAACGTTCTTCACAACAATCCAATGGCAATCAGTAGGATTAGATTGATATCTACCAGTTATTCTTTGATCATAAGCAACATCTGGTTGGGTACACAACAAAACATACATGATTGATATCATTACAATTGCATAGAAAATTCAACCCATCCATGCTAATTCTTTATAAGGATTCTGAATATTCCCAATATTCTTTTTCATGTAACATTGATAAAGAACCTTCCTGGAGTTCTCTATGCTAAATTTTTTACTGATTTACTAATGTAAGTGTCCTGACTGAGTCCAAGAATCCTCTTAAATTTATATCTATAGATCATCATACCTAGTATGTAGGTAGCCTAAACCATCCATGTCAATCATTTATTATCACATTCCTAATCACACATTCATAGGGTGAAATGTTGAGATATCATTTCTGATAATTAGTATATCCTCTACATACAATATTAGAATTTCTATTATACTCCAACTAATCTATTTGTACACATATGAATCATCCAAATTTTTTATGAAACAAAACTCTTTGATTATATCATTAAACCAACTATTCTAACTTCAATCTTCATGATGCAATCCATAAATGGACCATTGTACCCTTGATACCTTAACAATTTCATTGGGAATTTCAAAACCTTCATTTTTTATCATATACAAATCCTCAAATAGTTTCCATTTATGAACACTTAGGTTGACAACTATTTGATATATCTCATAATCAAAATAATCTTCTATGGAATGTAACAGCTTAATAGAATTTATCCTCACAATAGGGGAAATTTTTTCTTAATACTGAATTCCAAAAATTTGGTTGTAACATTTTGTAACTATGTGTGCTTTTTTAGGTAGGCACTATGCCATCAGTGTCAGTTTTCTTACAGAATAGAAACATACACTCTACAGGTTTCACCCCTTTATATGAATTTCAAATGTTCTAAACATGGTTAGTGTACATGGATTCTATTTTATATTCCATGGATTTTAATAATTTCTTGTAATGATAACTCTTGATAAGTTCTTGATAGGTGGTAGGTTTATCTCTTATGAATATTACCTCATTATTTTCTATGAGAAATCCATATGTCATGATCTCTTGATGAATCCTATCAAACCATTGAGATTTTTGTGTAACATTATTCAATAATTCTTGCATAAGTATTTTTGGAAATGACTCAACCACCACCTTAGAAGCACTTCTTATTTACAGGTCTTAAAATTCTATAAGTTCAACATTCATACCACTAATTCCTAGACTTATATGTTTCTTTTAAAGGAAAGCATCTCGTCAGCCCACAATCACTTTGTGTTCTGTTGGATTATAGAAATAATATCCCACAATGTCATTGGGATAATCTATAAATTATCATTTTTTCAAATTTATTGATGAGTTTATTAGAATCCAAATTTCAAACATATGCTTCACAACCCCAAATTCTCATAAAATATATTCTAGTATGTATTCTAGTATACATCTTATATGGTTTATTTATGAATGCATTATATGGAACATGATTTAATAGAAGTGAAATATTCTATAGAGAAAAACCCTAGAGTTTAATAGGAAGGACATATTGAATCATCATTGATCAACCATTCCAAAAAATGTTAAAATCTTCAATATAGACACACCATTAAATTATTGTGTTCTATGAGGAGTGAATTTTGAAAAAATTACATAATCCATCCAATGATCAATTAAATCCTAACTTAATTATTCACCATCCTGATCTGATCAAATAATCTTAATACATTTTCTAAGTTAATTATGTATTTTTTTCTAAATATCATTAAAATTTTCAAAATTTATATACCTGTGTTTCATAAAAATTACATATCAATACCAAGTAAAGTCATTCGAAAAATTAACAAATTACTTAATACAAAAAAATTCTTTTATACTCACTGGTACACATACATGACCATGTATGTGATCCAACAGTCCACTTTACCTTTTTAACTTCTCTACTAAAAGGTACTTTTTTCATCATTTGTAACAAAAAGGATTCAAAATTCTCAAATTATTAATAATTGAATGGTTCCATTGATCCATATCTATTAAGTCTTTGAATCAGTTTCTCATTTATACATCTTAGGAAATAATGCCAAGGGTAGATGGTATTATAATTAACCTCAAACTTCTTGTTTTGATTATTATAAACATTATTATCCATATTTATAATGTATAAATTTTTTACTATATTCACAATTCCATAAAAATATTCATTCTCATATATAAAAGAACTTTTGTTATTAATAGAGAATGAAAATACCTTATTGTCCAAACAAGATATAAAAATAAAATTATTATTTATGATGGGAGAATAATAATTAATTTCCAATTCTAGAATTAATCCAAGTTTTATAGTTAGACCATAAATATTGACCTATAAAAAATAACTCTCTCTTTATTACCAATATTACTACCCACTTTACCCTTTGTTAATTATATTATATAAATGAGGTTGTGTTTGTCAACACAAATGTCTGATACACACCTAGTATCTAAGAACCATGACTCAGAGGTGTTGGAATTAATCTCTATTACATTCTCATCCAGATGCTTTAAATGATTCTTCTAGAGAATAATTCTAGATGCCAATCTATAACTATTTTTTAGTTCTTACCTATAAGTGATATCAATATGATTATTTTACATTATACCTTTATCTACATCAATGACATATCAATGGATGAGTATTATATTTTATATATTTTCATCATGGAATTTTAATTAAAGTGCTCCCATTAAAATGATAACCCCCTAAATCATATCAATTTAGTGTGTCAAGATCCATATTTCATCATGACTTACATAAAGTATCACACAAATAAGACACAACTATTTAGGTAGGGAAACATCTTAATCACATCAACTATGATTCTTGGATAGTTGAGTGGGTAACACTTTACCTAATTTATCATATGTATAAACCCTACTATATTCCTCTTTTATCCTAATTAAGGGTTTTCTAGTGAAGTGAACCTCAAATAAAATTTCAAGAACATACTAAAAAAAGACAATCTAGGCCCCCGACTTTGGCATGACCTACCTAAGGGTGTTCTAGAGACACTGATCACATTATTTCCTTACAGAAGATAATCCATGGGTACCTATCTTTGGAATGACCTACCTAGTTGGCTGATCGAGGACATCACATTTTCTAATTTTGAAGGAATTTGATACTTAATATTAAGGTGTTTTTTATTTTAAAAGTCTCACTAATTTAATATCCATCAAATTCATAGTAAATTAATAACTATTTTATCTTATGAAATCTTTATCTTCTCATGTTTTATTCCTTTGTATGAATTATTCCAATGATTTAGCTTTGGAATCCCAATTCCATCCACCAAATTAATGTGTTCACTCTACAATAATATATAATTCCTTACATAACCCAGAAGTTTGTGTTACTCTCCTAATAACATAAGACAAGTATATTAATACATATATAAATTCATATCATGCAAAAGTTATACTAAATTTTCTTGTAAAGTCATAGATTTATATGATATTGGTAATCTTTACATGATTAATACCATAGTAAAAGATATCTAACCATTCACATTTTTAGCATAAGGCATATGGCTCCCGGATGGTGGGTAGTTTGACCCCAAGTCCCACTCCTTGGGAAGATTTTACTCAAGAGAGATTCCAATTCATAACATCTCTAGCACCTAATATGAACAAAATATATTCAATAACTAATATCATGCCCATATCTCTAAAATAAACATGGGTCAATATAGATAAAGACCAAAACTTATAGATTCTAACCTAGAATCTAATGCAAGGACATATCTCCTAGAATTAATTCATGATATAAATATAACATTCACATTTATTCACACTCTCTATACAATTTTATAATCATGAATAATGTAAAAAAAATAAAAAATAAAGTAAATGATGAATGATACATAAGTATAGGAAAGTAACCAAACAAGTGATAATGTTGGAATACAATAATAATCTAAAGTACAAAGAAAACAAATAAACTCCAGCAGCATCTCAAGTCTCAACTTGGTCTCATGCTCTCCGAATCCATAGATGTAAATTACCTAACGTCGAAGGGTGCTTTCCCTTATCTATACTTGTAGCAATACAATCTGTTTGGGCCCAAAATAATGACCCAAACAGGGTCTGAGATGAATCCCAGTAGGAAACCACCCAAATATCTATGCCTAATAGTCAGTGAATATATATGGTTGGTAATGAGAAAAATGAAGCAGTAAACAAGGAAGTACTCAAAAGTAAATAATCCTACAATTTCAATTGAATTCATTTTCATATATCAAGTAAGAATCTAATCAAAAACAAGTAACCCTCTGGGAAGTACACACATCCTAACCCCTCTGGTTTAACCAATAAAATACAAGAAACCCTCTGGTAAGTACTCACAGTCTAACCCCTCTGGTTCAGCATTAGCAAAGACTCTCTGAGGAAGAAATCACTATCCATTCCCCCTGTGGTCTCATAATGGTAAACTATATACACTATGAGGAAGCACTCAATGTCCAATTCCCCCTGTGGTCTCATAACGTGGAACTACAGACACTCTAAGGGAGAAAAAATTCTACCTACCCTATGGTCTTGCAATGTAAAAGTAAATAGACACTCTAGGGAATCCGTTAGCATCTATTCCCCCTATTTTCTACTACAAAAAGTTCCCGTAGACCTATGTAGGTCAATCATGAACAACGATGTTCAAAATCCAAAGTAAACTTTATGAACTACTTGGATAAGGGATTTCAATAACTACTTGGCTAAACAACTATAAGAATATAACAACATCAGATAATATCACCCATCCTAGAAACACTAGGCATGGAAAATTATCATCCTAACCGACAAAGCTACACCAAACTGTCAATACCAAAACAAACATGGGAAACACATCCATAGCATGGAAAAATAAAACTATCCACAAACAAGATCCCTAACTCAAGCAATCAATCATATTAGTAATCAACAGGGGTAATATCTATAAACACACAATACCCCAATCTCGGGTGTTGGGTACTTTTGCACATAATATTCAATTAAAAAATACAGAAAGGCACAAACCACCTACCTCAACGTTGTATGATTGATATAGTTGAATAACAACCTTTGATTCGACCCAAAATTCCATAGATATATAAAAACGTCAAAAATGTTCAAAAAAATAATATCTCACAAAAGGAGAGAAATTCAGAAACAAGGATCTAGAAGAAGGAAGATCTCACCGTGCTGATTCCAACACAATCAACGGTAGTTGAATCAGAGAACATATGATCGGTCAGGGGCTCTAGAAAGAATTGTGCACCTAGATCTCTCTGGGACAAGATGTCATTAGAAGAAGGTGTTTTTGTGAATGAGACGCGACCCCGATCCGATATAACAATTAAAAAGAAAATTACACAATGTGTTCATTAAAGGTACACAACATGTACTTTCCTTAACCAGCCCCCGCTTTAGGTGGTCTCTAGGTCAACCCACATGGCCATGTACTCGGCCGTTACACGGCCAGTACACAGTCACCCGCCACAACCATGTACATGTTGTGTACTCCAAAGTACAAGATCTGTACTCCTTAAATTTTGAGTTTCTCCTATTATTCTCAAAAACCCCAAAAAAGAAAACTCATACCTGAAAATAAGGTCTGAGTTCTTACAAACTTCCCCGAATTTCCCTAGCATGTATGTGTATAATAATAATCCTCAAAAATATCTAACTATTATGATCCCACATCAGTATCTCTCTCCTAACTCCTGTCTTGTACTCGCCCATGCTACAATAGCACCCGTACCAGAGGAACATACCATCCACAGAGAACCTTCGCACTGTGATCAACAATCCGGATAGGATGCTCCTCGAATGATGAGTCCTCATACAACTCAACCTCATCAGGTTGAAAAACTTGAGATGAGTATGAGAAGTAACACCGTATCTGAGAAACATGGACGACGTCGTGTATATCCTGATACCACTGAGGCAACTACAACTGATAAGCAATCAGCCTAACCCTTTCCAAAACATCAAAAGGCCTGATGTACCTCGATGAAATCTTACTGTGTCTCCTAATCCTCCTATGTCCCAACCTCGGTGTGACACGTAGAAAAACATGATCTTCGACCTCGAACTCCAAAGGTCATCTCCATAGATCATCAAAAGACTTATGTTTTGACTGTGCAGTATCCAACCTCTTCCTAATCAATTCCACATGCTCTGTGGTCTCCTAGACAAGACGAGGTCCCAACATAGCTGCCTCTCCTACCTCCATCCAACATAGGGGTGATCAGCATGGCCTACCGTACAAACCCTCAAAAGGTTCCATCTGAATAGTTTCTTGAAATCTATTATTATAGGAAAAATACACAAGAGGTATATGATTCTCCCCATAACCTCCAAAGTACAGGACGCATGCTCGTAGCATGTCCTCCAGCACATGAATCGTATACTCGGACTGGCCATCTATTTGGTGATGGAAAACTATACTCAGAAGAACCTATGTACCCAAAGACCTATGTATTCCCTACCAGACCCAAGAAGTAACATGTGCATCCTTGTCTAAATAAATGGAGTGTGGAACCCCATGTAGATGTATGATCTCTCAAATGTATTGTCTTCTCAGCTCATCAACAATGAAGGTCTCCTTGATTGGTAAGAAGTGTGCAACCTTCATGAGTCCATCAATAAAAACCCAAAAAGCATCATTACCTCAAGTAAAACTTAGTAGACTTTCCACAAAATCCATCACGACATCATTTCACTTCCACTTGGGAATGGTTAACCACTACAAAAGCCCTACGGGCTTCTAACACTCTGCCTTCACCTACTGACAGGTGGAACACTTCATGAAAAACCCAGAAACATCTCTCTTTATACCTGGACACCAATACTAATGGTGTAGAACTCGATACATCCTTGTGATACCAGGATGAACTCCCCACACCGAGGAATGAAAGTCCCACATCAGCTCCTCACGTATGTCTACTAACACCCATACGTGCCCATGAAAATGCAAGATTTCCTCCTCACCTATGGTCCATCCAGGAATAATTTCCTCTCCTGACACACATTCCTATAGAGCTGAGACTTCAGAATCTTATTGCTGCCTCATTCACAATTGATACAGAAGAGTATAGGTTATAACTATAGAAGAAAGAAACATCTACCCCTATCTAAAGTCCACCTTTAAATGAATCTTGGATAATAGAGCCATAAACTTCCACTCACTAATGGCCTCCTAAACTGCCTTTATTTGAGTCCTACTCAATGAATTAGCTACTGCATTGTCTTTCCTAGGCATATAAGCAAGATCAATGTCAAAGGGATGAAGGTACTCAACCCACTTTCGCTGTCTCAAATTTAGATCACACTATGTAAAGATATATATGAGTCTTTTTTGATCAGTGAAAACCAAAAAATTCTCTCCCAATAGGTAATGTCTCCAAAAACATAGAGAATGAACAACTGTAGCCAACTCGAGATCGTGCATCGGGTAATTCCTCTCATGCGGCCTTATTTATCGAGACCCATATACAATGACTCCTTCCCACTATATAATTACTACTCCTATCCCAATACCTGATGCATCACAATACATAGTATAACTCTTTCCCAGCTCTGGAGAAACTAGTATCAGTCCTAAATTCAACCTCGCTTTAAGCTCTTGGAATGCTGAATCATAAGAATCTATCCACAAGTACTTCACACCCATCCTAGTCAGGCCTGTCAGTGGAACTGCTAAGTGTGAGAAGTCATGTATGAAATATCTATAGTAACTAGAAATCCCTAGAAAACTATGTACCTCAAAAATGTTCTTCAGATGATCCCGGGAAACTACTTCCCTCACTTTCTCTAGGTCTATTGATACTCTTGTCTGTGAGATAACATGACCCAATAAGTGAACCTGGTCTATCCAAAAGTGTCAATTTGAGAGATTAGCATATAAATGATTCTCTCTCAGTGTACTCAAAACTATCTCATGATGGATATCATGGCCGTGTCGAGTGTGAGAGTACACCAAGATATTATCCACGAAGACTACCATGAAATAATCCAAGTATGGATGGAACACTCGGTTCATGAGTGACATAAAATCTATAGGCGCATTCGTGAGACCGAACGACATGACCACAAACTCGTATAGTCTATACCTGCTCCGAAAGGTTGTAATATGTATATTAGATGGTCTAAATCCCAACTGATGATAACTAGATCTCAATTAAATCTTCAAGAACACCCGGTCTCCTCAAATCTGATCGGAGAGAGCATAAATCCTCGGCAAGGGATATCAGTTCTTTACTGTCAACCAGTTTAGATCCCAATAATCCACACAAAGTTTGAGGGTACCATCCGCCATCTTTGCAAACAGGATAGGTGAACCCTAAGGAAATGTACTGGGTTGGATGAAAAACTTTTCTTACAACTCCTCCAACTTCTTCTTGAGCTCTTGTAACTCTAGTGTATCTATCCTATAAGGTGGAATGGACACCGATGCCATTCCTGGGATGAGCTCAATAGAAATCTATACCTCTTAATCCAGAAGAAAAATTGAAAAGTCCTATAGAAATACATCCCTGAAATGATCGACCATTAAAGGTAAGTCATCTGTAAAGTCCCCTGGTCATCCAGATATAGAATAGAAATTTGGTCTGTAACTCTTCCCAACCCATGATTCTTGGGTCTGGCTCTACTCCCCTGAACATCCCATTAACCCTTATGTAAAAAGAATCAGACCTTTGGTGACGTAAAACTCACCCTACGAAGATATCAATCAACAACATCCTGGAAAGGAACTGACCAGTCCATTCTAGAAATGAGATCATACCCCTTCTTCTCTAAGACATAAAGTCCTATAAAAAGTGACACCAACCAACCTCAAGAGGTCACTCCTTGAACTGATGTACACTAGCCATTCTAGTCCCCAATAGAGTGTCTAGTATCAATATTTCCACAGATGAAAATATAAAGAGCCCAAGTCTCTCCACAATAACAACAAATATGAAACTATGGGAAGCCTTTGTCTCAAAAAGTATAAAACCTAAAAATTAAGAAACTAGAATCATACATATAACTATAGAGGGTTCTAGATCCTACTCCTACTAGGTCTACTCCACTACCAAAGTCTGTCATGTACTGTGGCCCTATGACCCTGCCTGACCACCCTGATCTGATCCACCATATTTTTTCTGAAATCCTACCAAATGGATACCACGACATCAACCTCCACCTCATCCTAAATGGAGAGAATAACTCCAGATCTCCGACTGATGAGAAATTGGTGGTTCTGCCTCAGTATGAGTAGTCTAAATAGATCTTCTATCACCAGATTCTAGTGTGAAAATCAGACAGAACCACTGAAGATGAACCATCTTTCCGTAAGACCATAATTATACTGGTTATCTTGGGAAAGGTGGCCTTGTATTCCCGCTCTTCATGCACTGGTAGCACAACATCAAACTACCAGAAGATGTATCCCACTTCCTCGGATCCCCACACGTAGACTTCCTATGGCTCTTCCTACTATAATTAGGAGGGATACGAACTCCGAATGCTGATCCTCCCCAGCTCATAGCTAAAAAATTCCTCAGATTTTTCTCCCTGATCAGTGCCTGGTTGAATGTAGAGGTGTTGGAAGTCAACCTGAAGATATCTACCTGAGGTCAAATGTCATGAATAATACCATACTCAAGCTTTTTCTCCAAGAATAACTCATCACCTCTAAAAATGGGTGTGAATCACTAAAACTCTATGAATCGAGAAGAATAATCCATGACCTAAAGGGTACCCTACTCCAAACTCATAAACTCTCAGGCTCGATTGGCCCTCAAAGTCTCCAGGTAGAAGTAGTCATAGAAGGAACACTGGAACCCATCCCAAGCCATAACCTATTGGCATCCCACCTATGAGATCACATCCCACAATCTCTTGGTGGAATCCGATAGAATGTACGTAGTGATATTCACCCTCCTCTCTGGAGGCATCTCTAGATGCTCGAAGATCGATAACATGGCTTCTAAACATGAATATGCTGTTTGAGGTCCTCCACCCCATGAGAAAGTGGGAGGATGATGCTACTAAAAAACCCGTGTTAACTATTCCATAAACGGGGTAGGCTACAGTACTCCTCAAAAGGTCTGAATGAACCTCATAAATCCCACTCAGAACTGTGCATCAACACCTGTATCTGGGATAATGGCTGGTGCCAAGACAGGCACAACTGGAGGATCAGCTTGCAGTTGTTGATCTGCCATGTACAGTGTCTGTTCACTACCCTATAACGGGCATACAATCAGAGGATGTATCTGTGGAATGCCTCTTCAAGGTCAAATTCACACCTTAGATCAATATTAAAAAGGTCTAAAACAATGAAGTGAAATAAGGGAACATGAGAAAGAAAGCATTCAAGATTTTTCAAAACAGGGATACACGGCGTGTAAGACCCCTACACGACGTGTTCATTTAAGCCATCACATGGGTGTGTACTCTTGACATCCCTAGCCATGTAACACCACATATACATGGCATGTTGTCCTAACACACAATGTTTACTTGAATCCTCATCTCCTGCTCAAGTTCTTCTACATGACTTAACCCACACAATTCTCTTAGAGAAGGACTGCACGACGTGTTTAGTCCAGACACATTGTGTACTAAAAATAACTTCACTAACATGTGTTGTTAGTCACACGGCCTATTAAACGGCTGAATCTACACAAAGTGTTTGTGTGAGACACGACCTGTACTGACTACGCATAATTCACCAGTGTCATTTGTCACATGACCAGACTCATGGCTCCTAAGACACGACATGAAGATAGGGTAAACGGCGTGTCCCACCAACAAATTTCCATCCCAGTGTCTCTACCCACAAAACTATTGACACCTTTAGAAACTACATAATGTGTACATAAAGTACATGACATGTACTTAAGAAAAGAAGTTCCTTCCCGAACAGAAGGATACATGTATTGTATTCTTCAATACACATCGTGTATTCTGGGTTTTTCCAGAAAGTAAGGTTCATAAACTACTCCAGAACCCCTAAAACAAAGATCTAAATTCCGATCCGTGGGGGCCCATACTCTCCACGAATCAATGTTTGGAATCTTATACATGTCATATGAATGTGTAACAGTGCAATGATCCTCCAAATTCCAATCCACAAGGGCCCATAACACCTCAAGAACCAAAGTTTGTCATTCACTCAAATGAAACCATACACAATACAATAACCTATCAAATATAAGGTATTCTATCAAGGCATCTATCAAAACAACATGTATATCTAGCAAAGCACCTATCACAACAACATGCAATCAATAATTCATCCTAAATGGCATGGAATGTTTGCATGACATGTGATATCTAGAAATTGACTATATGATGCATGAGATGGAATAACCTCATATCATTGGGTAGAAATAGAAATAGAACCTCAATAACATCAACAATAATAGCACAAAACATGTGAATCACCCAACGATGAAATCAAATCAACTGTAAAATGGTAAAACTAGCAAAATTGAAATAATCGAGGTAAATTATCTTTTTGCTATACACAGTTTAGCTAATCCCATGCACAAATTATTACCAACTACCTATTCCATCCTATCACTGACTATAGGCTCCAAACAGTAAGTCAAGAAGAAAATAATTCCTCTGATACCATTTTTTAACGTCCTGGTTCTGGGTGCCGCCCAGAGGTGCCCCATACCCGGTTGGTCACATGTCCTCCAGCGCATTTCCCTGAACTCCAGAGGCTACTGAGTAGTATCAAGGGAATTGGTTGTGATAGTGGGGAAACTATTCCCTAATTGTATGAGTAAAAAATAGAAATAAACAGATAAAAGTAACAGAAGAAATAATAACATGCAATAAGTAAATAGCAGAAGATTGAAAGTAATAAACAATTGGAGAACATATATAAATGATGCATGATACATATGTCTATGAAATAAGCCAAACAAGTCACAATTATAGAATAAAATTCTAATCCAATGTACAAATAAGACAAACAAACTCCAGTAGCATCACAAGGATCAACTTGGTCTCATGCTCTCTAGCTCCACAACAGAAAAGTACCTAATGAGGAAGGGTTCTTTCCCTTATCTATACCTGTAGTAATATAATCTGTTTGGGCCCAAAAGCAGGACCCAAATAGGGTGTGAGGATAATCCCAGTAGAAAACCACCCAAAGGTCTATGCCTAACAGTCAGTGAATATATATAAAAGGAAATAATAAAAATGAATCAGTAAACAAGGAAGTACTCAAAAGTAAAAAACCCTATAGTTTCAATTGAATTTATTTTCATACATCAAGTAAGACGATATTCAAAAATAAATAACCCAATGGAAAGTAATCACAGCCTAACCCATCTAGTTCAACCGATCAAACACAGGAAACCCTCTGGAAATTACTCATAGTCTAACCCCTCTAGTTCAACTTTAGCAGAGGCTCTCTGAGGAAGCACTCACCATCAATTCTTCATGTAGTATCGTAATGGTAACCTACAGACAATCTGAGGATTCACTCAATGTATAAATCCCCCTGTGGTCTCGCAACATGGAACTATAAACTCTATGAGGGAGCACAAAGTCTATCCCCCCTATAGTCTCACAACGTAAAAGTAAATAGACACTCTAGAGAAGCCCCCATTATCCATTCCCCCTATGGTATACTACACCAGGTTCCCAAAACCCTGTGTAAGTCAATCGTCCACAAATATGTTCAATAGCCAAATTAAACCTTAAGAACTACTCGGAAAAAATATTTCAAGAGAATCTTTTCTAAATGGCTACCAACATATAATAGCATCAGATAATATCACCCATCCTAACAACACTAGGCATAGAAAATAAGCGGCCTAACTGGTAAAGCTAGACCAAATGGTCAATACCAAAAAAAGGGAAACACATCCATATCATGAGAGAATAAACCTATCCACAAACAAGATCCCCAAATCAAGCAATCAATCATCACAGGCATCAATAGGGTTAAAATCCCTAAACACACAATACCCCAATCTAGGGTGTTGGGAACTTTTTTACAAAATATTAAATGACTAACTATGGAAAGGAACAAAACACCTACCTAAATGTGGTACGATCTATATAGTTGAATCCAATACATTGATTCGACCCATAACACTGTTGATCTAAAAAATATCTAAAATGTTAAACCGAGAATATCTCATGAAAGGAGAGAAATCTAGAAACAAGGTTCTAGAAGAAGGAAGAGCTCACCATGCTGATTCCAACAAAATAAAAGCTGGTTGAATCAAAGAATGAATGATTGATCAGGGGATCTGGAAATAATTATGCTCCTTAGCCACTCCTGGATGAGACGTCATTAGAATAAGGGGTTTCTGTGAATAAGACGTGACCCCGATCCGATATAACAATTAAAACAAAAAGTACACTACTTGTTCTTTAAAGGTACATGGCATGTACTTTCCTTAAATTGGACCCACTTTAGAAGTCTCTAGTTCACCCCATATGGCCATGTACTCGGCTATTATAGGGCCAGTACACGGTCACCCATGACAACCGGGTATATGGAGTGTACTTATTTAATTTCTAGATTCTCTTAGTTTTCTAAAAAACACCAAAAAAGAAAACCCAGACCTGAAAAGAATGTTTGGGTTCTTACATAAAAAATCTCCAATAATGTGCACTATTTAATGAAAAATCACCTTATCGAGGTGAAGTTTTATGTAAGACAAAAGTTAAGTGAGATCTGTCCATCATTAAATAGACACACTACATGCAATTCTTTAGATTGAATTATCCCATAATTAAGCATCAAGACTTCTCCCAAAATTATGTTAACACTCAATGTAACATTAGGATGAGTAAAAATGATTCCATGTTTTTCCAATCTCGTGATTCAAGAGATGTTAACTACATAACACATTCTATAAGCACACTCCATATTACATTAATTTCTCAACATAATAATGATTGATTCTCCTGAATTTATTTTATCATATAACATAATTTTAATCATGTAAAATCAGTTACTATTTGATAAAAATGTTCTTTAGAAACTAATGAATTAAATGAAGACCTGTCGAAGAACCTAGGTTTGGTACTGCTTATGGGTTTTGGATGTTCATCATATAAATAATGAAAGAGTAATAAAAACCACACAAAACCCAATATATCTCAACATAATTAACGTGCATGGAAAATAAATAACACAACTTACCTATATCATATTTTCAATAGCCTCCATCTTGATTGAGCATGCCTAATGATGATAACTAAAGTAGTAGATCTATGCCTCCTGCATCTATAGGTAATCCATAAGCTAAAGGATCCATGATAGTATCTTGAGGACTCCTGAATACTGAAGGGGTCCTAGGACCTTTTATAATAAGTGATTAATGTAATTTTGAGATTTAATATAGATATAAAAATATTTACATGAAATTGATTACCACAATCACCACCACACACACTCCAATAGGATGGATCATATCCCTTTTATAGGCCTCCTCAATTCTCATCTTTTAATGTAGAAACAAATCATCCATATTCAACACAAAAAATTCATTTCGTCCCATTTTAATATATATTAAACCTATTAAATGAACATTAATTTTGTTTTTAATCTATTCATAATGGATTAAACTAAAGAAACTATGTGAGATATGCCATCATGGACGTTCTATACAAATGCACACACTACACTAGGTGAATGTAATCTCAGGTTCATACATAACGATATATTGGTAGAAATGTATCATTAAGATATATATATATATAATGAATATATTTTAGTCACACATCCAAATATTTTTGAAAATCATTTTTGATTTCACTCTGACTTAAAAATACATCAAACAACTTATGTTTCAGTGAATTGTCTTTAAGATAATATAATTTTCATAGACATCGCATACATTCATTCACTGTATGGACTTCATAACATTTTCATTGCACATTTTTTCTATGTTCATGTTCCTTAAAAATCTAGAGGACACAGGAATGTAACTTTCATAGTTTTATATCCCATATCTTCCTTTATGAATATAGATAACTAATCTCTTCTCAAAAACATTTTCCACTGATCTGTTTCTCACTCTGTTCCTTTTTTGCCTATCCTAAAAATTATTTAGTGAGTGTATTTATAGTAAATTGTTTTCCATGGAATATCCCTTAAATATTTTAAAAAATGTAGAAAACCACATACTTTCCCACATGACACTGAAAACACCACACCTTATATTTACAAATATGTTTGTATTCTACCGCCATGCATGGATTGCCTTCACCTTTGTTTTCAAAAAAATTTCAATGTCACTATTTCTCAAACTCACTAGATTGACCTTGAATTAAATTTATTCAAAAAATCATAAATCAATTTTATTTCATAATCACATTCATAGCTCAAACTACAAGAAAAAACCTAGTTTCTCTATGATTATTCTCGAACTGGCATGTAGCACCGCTATCACTTTTCTTCACTAATTTGGGAGACTTTATTATTTTCATGATCTAACAATGTTATTCAATTTCCCATTTGATTCATGATGTGAAATCCGTAGGTAAAACATGAAATCTCTCATCAATAAGAACCCGAGGATCATGGTTGAAGATGAAAACATTTGACGTCATATCAATAAAACACCCTCATTTTTAAAACATAGATAGTACACACTACTCGCATCCCACATAGGTTTATTCTTGAGACTTCTGCTTGGTTTATAATCTTTAACATATTTAAAAAACTTTGATAAACCCTTTAGAGTCACCATATTTGGTAGGTCTACCATGCTAGCCCATATAGTAGCTTTTTACCTAGTACATATATATGTTTTTCGTACCATGTGACGACCCATGCTTTCCCATCAACTACTATGCCACATTGTCCTATGAAACTTTCATGCATGGCCACTACCCTTTAAGGTTGTACGACTACTTCAACTTTCAATCCTAGGTTACCTTTTTTCCCTTAATTTATTTTTAATTTTTTTTTAAAAATACCATATACTATATAGTATAACACATCTTCCAAGTGTTTCAATAAATTATTTAGGAAAAATAAGTACATTAAATGTACATGTTATGAATTCTTAATAACTCTACGCAATAAATCCAATTATTCCTTCAATTAATAAAAAATATATTTTTAATAAATTAATTTTACACACTCATGGTTTCAACATTCCCCCTTTATTTTTTTTAAAATACTTCATAAAATCTATTTTCTTCTTATAACTCCAAACCTATAACATAAAATATGGATTTTAGGTGCATTCACCTTTTACCCATTTGTTAATAAAATGAAAAGGGTTATTTTCAACAAAATTTTACCTTTAAGTTCTCTCTCCACATAAGGTTTCTCCAATTCTTCCATTTCCCCCCTTTTATCAATATTTTCCTTGAACCATTTTTTTAATGAAATTCAAATACATAAAGGGGAAATATGTTCTCCTCCTACTCTATAAATCTATATAATAAGATATTATTCTCCCAATTTAGTGTACTATTAATTATAAACCATTTGAAACCACTAGTTTTCATCAACCAGAATTGGATCTGTCAATAATATGAGAATTTATCTTCAAAAAAAGATTGAGATGTCTTTTAGTTCCTCACGATTTTGGAAACATTGACCATAATTTTCAATTTTATCCTATAATAATCTAAGACATAGAAACTTTCAATATTCAATCCACCTTATTCTTGAAAACATTATTTTTCTTCACTACTGAAAAAACGACCTATACCCATGGTTCAAAACCGTGGGTATAACATATACCCACAGTTTTGGGAACCGTGGGCTGGAACGACGACAAAATAGGTATCTCAGCCTATACCCACAATTTTGGAGAACTGTGGGTATATGGGAGTCAAATGTGGCTCACCGCCTGTTCCGGCGTGGCACATAACAGACCCCACGATTTGGAAACCGTGGGGAATTTAAATTCAATAAATCTGCATGTTGGGGGAATCAAACCCGCAGCTCGCGCATAGCCTCACAGGCGCACCACCAACAAGATACCAAATGAGCTATAATATTTACTTTCTATATATACCTATATCAAGATATATATATTAATATTAATCAGTGTGGTATTTAAATTACAAAAAAGCTGTCAGAGGGATTCGAACCTGGGTCACCAGAGCACCCCACGTCCGCACTTCCCCGAAGTACCACCTGAGCTATCATTTTATTCTATTATAAATACATACAACTAGCTATATATATTAATATTATTCACGTTATGAAAAATGTAAATGGAAGAATTCAAACCTGCGACCTACAGTAGAGGCGGAGAACTGTTTACCAACCGAGCTACTGAATCTTTGAAATTAAATATTTGTATTTAGGTAAATATATTAATCTATAATGGGCATAAATGCCTTCCCACCAAATTTTTTTTATGTCCCTCCAAATTTTATATCCCCGCCATAATGCGTGAAAGCTATACCCACGGTTCTGGTGAACCGTGTGTATAGGACTTCAAAAAAAATTCCCAATACCCACGGTTTTGATGAACCGTCAGTATAGGTCTTCAGAAAATACCATATACCCACATTTTTCTCTAAAACTGTGGGTATAGGTCTTAAAAGAAAACTATACCCACAGTTTTTGGCACAACCGTGGGTATAGTTGGCCTATACCCAAGCCTACTGAGTCATAGCTCAGTGTAGGAAACAATAGTTTAAGTTAATAATCAAAAATAGTGTTTCTTACTCACCTTTTTTTTAAATTCTAGTTTCTTGACCTTTTAAAATCTTTATAAGAACCCATCATCTCAATCACACTCACACCAAACCATCATCGGATAATCAATGATGTATAAATTGTGTGATACATACCATGTGTCTATCCAAGATTTTAATTTTACATTCATGATCTTCCTTTCATTATAGGGAAAATAATTTTTCAGATAAGGCAGACAAGCCTTTGAGTTCTCATCACTAACTCCCTTTTAATGTATTTATCTCTCGGAACTATATTTTTAGATATTTTTTTTCAGAATGGGGAACCAATTTTTAGTAATGATTTTTCTTCTACTAGCTTCTTGGTATCTTGAAAGTAATCAAATGTTACCTTAATTTTTAGTAGAATAAAAATTAATCATATTATAGATAAATGTCGATTACACTATTCTAGAGTTATCTTTTCCTTCTTTTAGTGGTCAGATACCACTTAAGAAATGGTCTGATGCAACCTTTTTATCTTCCATGATAGTTTGACACCATTAGAACTATAAAATAAGCTTCAACATATCTTTATCTTCATGTTGTTCAATTCATAGTTTTTTCTCCTTGAGTACTTTCAACATATATATTCACTTTTCATCACATTAAATCTAATTTTTTTTCACCACATATAACCCCCTAGATCACATCTCCCATTTGAGGCTACACTACATTCAATATATATTAGAAAAATTCAAATGTATGTACCTCTGATATCCTAAATTTGAGGATTATGGTTGGCATTGATAAACCAACAAAAAGATTCCCACTTTATTTTAAACAATGATAGTGGTTATTATTGAAATTACCCATTTACATTTATCACTTTGGGTGTGAGATTTATAGTACTCCATCTTATTTGGATGTGGTTCAATATTTTTAGTGGGACTAAACCCACTAATACATGTTTTTACCAAAGATTCATTTTTAATGCATCTTACATCATGAGTCCTCTATGATAGGATGACTCTTCTATTAACCTACATCTCTTTCATTCTAGTATGGTTTGTAAAATCACTATGTCATGCATCATGCATGTACACATATTTTTTTAATTTGATTCATTACAGACTTCTTTGATCATGGTAGGTATTTCTTGATATGATCATCCATCTTCCTCATAAATGTAACAAGTTCATTTCTCTTCAATATTTTTTTTTCTTTCTCTCTAGGAGGGTTACTATGTGTGAACCATTATTGGTGTATGGTGTACCTTTCTTTGAGAACTATTTATCCTTTAAATCTATAAATCTATTTTACACATTGATAGATTTTGTTTTGATGTAAACTATTTTAGGGTTTTTTATAGGAATAGAGAAATTCTTAATGATACTTTTACCTTTTTTCTAATTACAATTATTTAACATATGACAATAATTATCACATATAAAACATATCCTGTTAAAATCATACATCTTTTAGTTTTTTGTTGATTGATATATTTATGTATTAGTTTTTATACTTCCTTTACACCCTTGAGATTCTAGAAATAAATTCATGTCATGTACCATTATACCATAGAACTAACACTTTGTAGCTACCATTCTCTGAGAGTTTTTTCTTTCAAATTTTCATGACACATCATTTATTATGTTTTGGTTAATTTTAATAACCCTTTTGTTTTACATCCTAAAATTACCTAAAAACATCTGTAAATTTTTTTATTTCATTACCATTAATTCTATAAAAAACACATATTGACATGTTACTCTTTTTATATCAACGTATTTTTTTAAAGAAGTTCCAATCCTTTTAATTTTTTTTCTTGATTAATCTTTGTATAGTCCTCTCATACCCATTTTATAATTCACTATATGCTATTTTGTTTTTTTGGATGATGACATATCACACCTTGAACTAGTTTTTCCCATTATAGCTAGATTCTAATCATCAAAACTCTCTTTAGAATTCCTAAATGACTCAATTAACCCATTGTAATTTTTTTTATTTTTTGAAACCATGTATTCAAAAGTTCTCAAATTATTTTCCAAAAAAAATCACTTCGAATTGAGTTAATCTCTTTCATCTAATAAAGATTTCTTTTTCTTCATACTCCCTTTTGAAAAACATCACATATTTTACATTTTCTTATTATGAATATACTATAGAAATTTCATGTTCATTAATACTTTTCCTAGAAATCTAGCTTGTAATTATTGACTTCCATTCAAGAATGTAATAATCCCTCCACTGATATCTATTTTTCTTCAAGAATCTTTGTCAAGCCCTCAATTTTATCTCTGTTATTATCAAAAAATTTCATTTCAAGGAGGAATACCACTAAAACATATTTCTCAATGAGATCTATTGACATCATTGTTATAGATTCATCACATTATTTAAATATATTCTCTAGATCATCAATCATTTTTTGAAGCTATTCCTCATCACCCTTTATCTGAACCTTGTTTAGTTCTTCTTAGTCAATATCCTCATAATAAGTATGCAAGTAATATTCATTACTAAATCCACTAAAAAAAATTTCTTTTAAAAAATTCAGATTAGAAGGGATACTGAAAAAATAAGTCTTTTAAAAGTAGAAAATTTCTCTTAAAGATACTTAATATTCTCATTTTTTTATTCTATAGAATCACCCAGACATCAACCACCATAACCCATTATTTTAATTTTTTAGTTAATTCTCATTATTTATGAATTTCATTTTGATTTTCATCAACTTTTCCATAATGGGAGTGTTTGACCTTAATTTACCAACTATATTCGTAGGACTATTTAAAAAAAGTTCCAATCTTCCAGTTTATCTTTATTTGAATATATAGTTATTTAAAATATACTTTATGTTCTACTTCAAGGTCAATAACTCCCTCTAAATCATTATTCTCTTTTTATTTTATCTTTACCTTCTTCTCTTGATCTTTCAACTTTCCACTTTGATATGAACGAGAAAAAAAAATAAACATCAAGTCTTAAATATTACCTCAAACAATAATAGCATGTTTGAAACCAAATAAGATTTTTCTATCTCTGATACCACTTACTGTAACTTGAGACACCTTGATAGGGGGGTTAATCAAGATGTTTCCCAAATTAAACTTTTTTATTTTACTTGTTTTTTTTTATTTTAAGATATCTTAATTTTGTTATAAGAATATATGTTCAACATGTAACTCTTAATTTTGAAATCAGTGAAACAAATACAAGTATATAATAAATTAAATAATGTACAACACATAAAGATTTAACTTAGTTCATTATAAGGGGCCACGTCCAAGGACCACAAACCGATAATGTGTAAATGTTCCAAAATATACTAAGATTCATTGGTTTTTTTGGTATAATGTTTCTACCTTGGTCAGTCTATTCTAGGTGTATTTATTTTTCAAGATTTAGGGTTTGGTCACTCCTCCACCAAGTGTCACCCACTCTTATTCACCTCAACACACTACATTTATTATGGTTGTATTATTTTATAGACTTTAGGGTCTCTCCATATTCAGAATTTAATTATTTTTCTATTTATGGACCGAATCATTTTACACATATTAATACATGATTTTTAAACATAAATATACAATAAGTACAACCCCAAAGATCATGTGTTCTAGTTTCTTAGAAAAATAGGTTTATAATACATCTGAAGGAAAATAAAACATAAAATACTAATTTTATTCTCCAAAAAGAGATCCTAAATTCATTTTAGCTCTCAAAACTACATTGGATAACCTGAGAAATATATAAAAGAAAGGGGTGACCTAAAAATCCCAATAAGAGAATAAAAATGATAAAGAAACATAATGTATGAGTCAAAGGTATTTCATGACACAATAAAAGATAAGGATAATGAGAAATGAAATGAAAGTATAAAATAAAGAACATTGTATTATAATATCAGGATAAAATTGGAAATGTGGCAGCAACACAAAACATGACATAGACTTGATTCAAGGATAACTTCCTAGAAAATATCACATGGTGGAAAAAGTCATATAATGGATTATTTTTACTCTTTCAATCCCATACAAGATGTCTCTTGAGGCTAAATATTTACCCAATGCATTGAATAACTATTTGGGTTCACCCATTATAACATTTTTAGGATATATGTGAAAAAAATGAAATTAATCATAATTAAGAACATAATAATTACTCATGGAATGAAAATGAGTGGCATAATCTTTCATCATATTATAATCGAATGAGATTTCACAATGAATGAAATAGAGAAACGAGGTTAAGGAATATGTTATCCCATAAAATGACGGTAGAATAATCTAGGTATATATTTGAAAGACATATATATATATATATATATATATATTATATAATCACTTGTAAGAACCCGGTTCTTATTTTTGAGGTACGGGCTTCTTCTTTTCTCTTTTCCTTATGTGTTTTTGAGAAAATATGGAAAATGGGGAAAAATCCTAAATTTTTGAACTACACACCGTGACATTTTCCACACGCAGTGTACTTTTGGCCTTGTTGGGATGAGTACACGGGGCATGTAGCCATGTCGGCAACGAAGGGTGTAGGAACCGACTACACATCTTGTAGTGGTACTTTACACGCTGTGTAGTCATTCGGTAAGCCTAAATATTAAGGCGGTGGTGTAGCCGCCAGCTGGGTGACAGTACACACCGTATACTCAGGAGTACATGCCATGTACTCATGTCAACGGATGAATAGTGTGGCGGTGCCTCAAGAGGAATAGTTAAATGAAGGGAGTACACATTGTGTACTTGGAAGTACACGCCGTGTACTTTGTTTTTTTGGCTTAAAACAGGTAGTAGCCTCATCATTTGGAAGAGGAGGAATTTGAGCCGTTTTGGAGCCAAAGGAGGAGGCCGAACCTTTGATGATCCGCCGATTGTTCTTCTGGAATCCAATTCCGCCTCGGACGATCACGTTGGAACCGCACGGGTAAGCCCTTTCTTCTACTTAAGCCGTTCTTACCAATTCTCTCCCAAAGGAAAGTTTTTTATGTTTTAATGGGATTTATTTTTCATCATATCTATGTCGTTCTTGGGCGTTTCTTGGATTGGCGTTCGTGTATAATGCTCGTTGGCCTATAATGTAGGTGGCTTGGTGTAAATTTCCAACTGTCATGCGTTTTTGTGCATTTTCTTACAACAAACCCATGTTGGGCTATCATGTGGCTGAGGTCGTTTCTATAAATAATGCCTAGAATTGCATAGATGATTAAATTGTGATATAAAAATGCTGGTTGGGATCATTTCTTTGATCCGGAACCACCCCGGGGGTGTGTTTCACTGTTTATCCATTTGTCCAGGATACCCGAGGGTATGCCATTAAAGTAGTAATCATAGAATTTCCTAGAGAGGAATTGCTTGTTTACTGCATTTTGACATGTTGGGCATGGCCTGGTTACCTGTTTAGCCTAAGGGAGTTGTTGTGATTAGCATGAGGGAACTGCATTGTTAGCCTGAGGGCTGTAGTTATTTCTCCTGAGGGAAACCTTTCATGCTTGAGGAATTGACTTCTGTGCCTGAAGGAGACACTTCCTACGCCTGAGGGAAATTTATGTTATGCCCGAGGGCAGTACCTGTGGGTTGGATTTTGTATAGCCTAAGGGCAAGCCTGAGGGTGTGGTTTACTATTTTACCTAAGGGTGAGATTTTGGTTGTCTGAGGATGCTGACTGCTTACTTGGAAATTCACTGTGGTGTTTTTCTTAAATGACTAAATGAGTAATAAAATGGAAATATAACTGGTAGTTAGTTACTTTTGAGTATTGATTAGTTTATTGCATTTTACTACTACCCACTATTGTTGCATTCTTACATGTAGTTGGGAACGGGCCTTAGATGGGTTCCTACTGAGATATATTTCTCACACCCTATTTGGGCTACACTTTTTGGCCCATACAGATTACGTTTTTTCATGTGTAGATAGGGGATAGAGTCCCTATATAGGTACTTGACTATTTCTGAGGATTAGGAGGTCATGAGACCAAGCCTAGGCTCGTGATGCCGCTGCCAGTTGTTTTACCTTGTTTTGTTGTACTCTGCATTTTTCTTTACTGTATTAATGTATAACATGTTCTGGCTATTTTCATAGTACTTGAGACATGTGGCATCACTATTTATATACTGTTGATTATTTCAGTTGTGTATGGTTTACTTCTTCTGATGTTTGTTCTTTGTTTTATTTCAATTCTGCTACGCTACACTTTGACAAATGAGGGCATAGTTTCCCTACTATCAGACCTGGGCCCTCGTAGCTAGTCAACATCCTCTGGCATTTTGGGAAATACGATTGAGGTCACGTGGAGAACCGGGTTCGGGGTACCCATTGTGTGGCACCTAGGTCCGGGATGTTTCATCACTCCACAAGATTAAAAATAGGTAAAGTTAGTTAGATAGATAATGGTCATAACCTGATGAAAAGGATTGTTTAGAGATATGACTTTCCTCGATCCTCATTCACCACGTGTGTTCTTTATATTCTTGAATAATTAAATTATGTTAATTATTTATATTATTTATAACTTTTTAATGTTTATTATTCATTTTATTTTATTTATTATAATTTTTTATTCAATTTCTTAATTTTTTATCTTCAAGTCGTATATTTTGATGATGTTCAGCTCATATGTCCAAAATCACTTTGAAAAGTTTAATAAGTTCAATGAAATTAAATTTTCATCATATAAAAAATAATAATAATGAAATAATTATCATTTTTATACATTAATTATACCTTTAATACCAACCATTAATTATGGTTATGAAAAATGAATTATGTTACACTAGTGCAGAAAACGTTACTTACATCACCATTTTTTACGTCGGTTATATATAACCGATGTGATAATCTATGAAATGTGGTTTTTTACATCAGTTATTTTATAACCGATGTTACAAATCGCCCGTGTTCGGTTTTTACGTCGGTTATCAAATAACCGACGTAGAAAACCAAAGCGCGGGGGGGTTTTAAGTCGGTTATTTGATAACTGACGTAAAAACCGAGATATCTAAAAGTTTTTTATGTTGGTTATCAAATAACCAACATAAAAAACCAAAGCGCGGGGGGGGGGGGGGGTTTACGTCAGTTATCAAATAACCAACATAAAAACCAAAGCACGTGGGGTTTTTTACGTCGGTTATTTGATAACCGACGTAAAAAACAAGATATCAACGAGTTTTTTACGTCGGTTATCAAATAACCGACCTAAAAACCAAAGAGAGGGGTTTTTTTTACGTCAGATATTTTATAACGGAGGTAAAAATCGAGATATCTACGAGTTATTTATGTCGGTTATGTTATAATCGATGTAAAAAACTATGATTTTTTATGACTTTTTTACGTTGGTTATTTTATAACTGACGTAAAAAAAGCAGTATCTGATACATTTATAACATCGGTTATTATAATAACCGACGTTATAAATGTAAAAAAATATTTTATAAGGTTGGTTATTTAATAACCGACGTTATAAAAACATTTAAAAAATTAACAACCCCCGAGGTTTGTCATTTACGAATTTTCGTTCGACAGTCTGGCGGCTCGTCTCTCTCGTGCAATAAACCCTAATCGGCTCGTCGATCTCGCTGTGTTAAACTCGTTTTGCCTAAAACTTTTATCATATTTACTCTCCTCGGATCTATCATCTCAACTCGCAACACTCATGTAAGACTTCCACAAATTTATTTCGTTCGTTTCTTTCCCAGGATAGTCTATATTTATGTTTTGCGATTTTTGTATGCTTTTTTTTGTTCGTTTTGTATTCTTTCAACTCGTTCGATTTTTTTGTGCTTTTTTTCCCGGATCTATCATATCAACTTGATTTGTGTGCTTTCAACTCGCAACTCAAAAGGAATTCCAAAACCACTATTTCATGTAAGCCTTCAACTAGGAACACTATATTTTTGTGTTCTTTTTTTTATTCTTTTTTACGACATCGTATATTTTTTGTGGTCCCAATTTTTTTTTGATGGATTTGGATATGTCTTTTATTTTATATATTCATTTTATCTTGAAATTGGGTGCTTTTAATGTGTGACTCTTATGTTAATATTTGGGTGTATTTTATAACCTATGAATGTTATTCATTAATTTTGAAAGGGGAATCCAATTATGGTTTTTTAATTCATTGTTGTCATGTGGGCCTCAAAAGGGGGTTTTGAATGGGTGTTATGTGTAAAACCTTGTTACACTTCTTGAAGGTGTTTTATGAAAAAGTTTGTTTTTCATGTGTATTGTTTGTGACATTATTTGAGGTAAATTATTAAAATATGGGGGTGGTTTAATAAATGTCTATTGAGCTGAAATTTATATTTTGGATTTGTATTGGTATGATTTTTTCTTGAATGGGGGTTTTGGAATGTCTTTTGTGTGAAAAACACGGTTTTTCCTCTTGAGATTGTTTTATGAAAATTAATGATGATTTAGTGAGTTAAAAAGAGTGATAAAATGGGGTAAATACAATATTTTGGCGATGTTATTTACCTAATAAGGGTTTTTGAAAAGAAAATAGGTGATTTAAGATGTCAAACATTTTCAGAATGTTTTATAAATTGAGGAATTGTTTTATTAAATTGTGATGTTGGTGCGAAACATGTTTGTGGACTATTGTGTGTGACTTTTTTGAGAAAATAAATTATGAGATTAGTTATCGAGAAAATTGGGTTCATTTGACTAGTTGAATATCAATTATAATTTTTAATTATCATACGATCATTTAAGTAGACATATTTATTAATATTTAATTCCATCTATTTCATGCTGAAGTATTTATTAAATGCATGTGTTTTTCATTGTTCACTATCCCTAGTTTTATATGTAAACTATTGTTTGGGGGGGTTTTCCGGGGGTGGGGGGCTGTCCAGAGGGTTGGGGGGTGTCCAAGGGGGTGGGTGGGTGTGGGGGGCTGTCTAAGGGGGTGGAGGCCTATCCAGAGGGTTTTAGGGGTTGTCCAGAGGGTTGGGGGGGTGTCTAGGAGGGTGTCCAAGGGGGTCGGGGGTGGGGTGGTGTCCAGGAAGGGTGGGGGTGATGTCTGGAGGGGTGGGGTGCTGTCCAGGGGATGGGGGGGGGGGCTGTCCAAAGGGTTGGGGGGTGTACAGTGGGGTGTCCAAGGGGGTAGGATGGGGGTGGTGTCCAAGATGGGTGGGGGTGTTTTCTAGAGGGGTGGGGCTGTCCAGGGGGTTGGGGGTGGGTGGGTGTGGGGGGCTGTCTAAGGGGGTGGAGGCCTTTCCAGAGGGTTTTGGGGGTTGTTCGGGGGGTAGGGGGCTGTCCAGAGGGATGGGGGTGTCCATGGGTGTTTGGATTTACATTGTGATTTTCTCGATCTGAATTTTTATTTTAAATATGATTTTATTCTCAGGTTTACTCCATTCTCTCCAATTTTCTATCAACCATGTAGGAGCCATGGTTTTCTTTTATTCAATTGAATTTAAAACTGTTATATCTAACTATATTTTGTTTTAATAATAATATTCAAGCATATTTTTTTAAATACTCATATATTTTTTTATATTTCAAAATTGTTTTACATTCAAATTATGATTTTTTTCATATAAACTTATATTTTTCTTATCTGAAATATATATATATTTTTTTGATATTTGTTATAGGTAATAACGAGTCGAATTTGGATTACGGCACATCTAATGAGAAATGAATACGAGGAAGGTGTTGATGCCTTTTTGGAATTTTCGTAACAAAATGTTCCAAGTAGTCACATTTTTTTTCTGTCCATGCCTGAATTGTTTGAATATGAAGAAGTTGAAAAGTAGAGAGATAAAAGATCATCTGATATGTCATTGTTTTAATCCGAGTTACAACCCTTGGATTTGGTATGGTGAAACTGGACGAAATGTCACTGATGATCATGATGTTTCACAAGCTGGTAACTCTGATGGAATTGAAGAAATGATTCGTGATATTGTAGCAGAACAAATTGAGATAGAACCAACAGTTGCGCATCTATATGGTGATTCTGAAAAACCATTATATCATGGTTGTATAGATTTTACGATTTTGTCGGCAGTGTTTAAAATTGATTAACCTGAAGGTGAAACATGGATGGAGTAACAGAAGTTTTACAGAGCTGCTACATTTGATGAATGACATTCTTCCAAAATATAACGATATTCTACATTCGTATTACAAGTCCAAGAAAATATTATGCCCAATGGTATTGGGATACAAGAAAATATATTCATGTCCGAATGACGGAATTATTTATAGGAAAGAATATGAGTTTCTGTCAGAGTGTCCTAAATGTGGGACATCAAAGTATAAGGTGTAAGAAAAATCACAGGCTAATGTAGAGATTACAAAGCTCCATTCAAAGGTATGTTGGTATCTTCCTATAATTCATCGTTTCAAACATTTATTTTCTAATTCACATGATGAAAAAAAGGATAAGATGGCATTATGATGAGAGAGTATGTGATGGGAAAAATAAGTCATCCAGCTAATTGTCCGCAATGGAAGAAAATTGATGTGCATTATTCTACATTTGGAAATGAAATTAGAAATCTCAGACTAGGGTTGTGCACAGATGAATGAATCCATGCCGAACCCTCAGAAGCACACATAGTTCATGGCCTGTTTTATTGTTAATTTACAACCTCTGTCCTGAAGTTTATATGATGGGAAAATATGTCATGTTGAGTATAATGATCTCTGGTTTAAAGAAGCCCGGTAATGATATCGATGTTTACTTGTCACTGTTGATTGATGATTTGAAACTGTTATCGGCTGATGGTATTAGGGTATATGATTTTTATAAAATGGAATATTTTCAACGGCATACAGTGCTTCTGTTCACTATAAATGACTTCTCAGCGTATGGAAATTTGTCTGGATATAGTGTTAAAGGGCATAAAGCATGTCCAATTTGCAAACAACAGACGTCATATTGTCACTTGCATCATGGGAGGAAAACAATGTACATGGGTCATCGAAAGTTTTTGCCTATGGATCATCCTTATAGAAGACTAAAAAAGGAATTCAATGGCTCACAAGAATTTGATACTACTCCAAGACCTTTATCCCCTGATCTGTATTTTAAGAGGCTGAAAAACCTTGATGTGACATTGGGAAAGGCACATAAATCTGGTAATGATAGACATATTTGGAAGAAAATGTCAATATTTTTTGAGCTACCATATTGGAGGTAACATGAAGTTAAACATAATATTGATGTCATGTATGTGGAGAAGAATGTCTATGATTGTTTTATTGGAACATTGTTAGATATTAAAGGAAAGACAAAAGATGGGTTGAATGCAAGATTAGACTTACTATCAATGGGAATACGTTTTGAGTTAGCTCTCACTCCTAATTGAAGACGAACATATCTTCCCCCGGCTTTTCATACATTATCAAAGAGGGAGAAAATTAGCTTCAATCAGTATCTTCATGATATCAAAGTGACTCAAGTTTATTCTTCTAATGTAAAAATTTTTGTCTCATTGAAGGACTTGAAGTTGATATCTATGAAATCACATGATTTTCACGTCATGATGCAACAAATTCTACTAGTTTCATTGTGTGGAATATTGCACATTCGTGTTAGAAAGACTATAATGAAGTTGTGTTATTTTTTCAATTCAATTTGCAACAAGGAGATTGATGTGAATGCTTTGAAAATTTTGGAAAAGGATGAAATTTTGGTACTTTGTCAATTGGAAATGTATTTTCCTCCAACTTTTTTTTGATATAATGGTGCATTTAATGATTTATTTGGTTCAAGAAATAAAGCTTTGTGGATCTGTATATATTAGTTGGATGTATCCTTTTTAAAGGTATATGAATATATTAAATGATTATGTTAAAAATACATATTGACTAGAAGCCTCCATTATTGAAAGTATATTTCTTAGGAGGTAGCAGTGTTTTGTACGAGCTACTTGGCTGCGGCGCAACACATAGGTTTGCCTCCATCTCTCCATGAACGAGTAAATAATGAGGGAAAGCGGATTCGTGGCTTGGAAGTCAAATCATTGTCAGCTAAACAGATGAAGAAGTTAGAATCATACATCTTGAATATCAAAGATGATGCTCAACCATATATCACATTGCATATTAATGAGTTGAAACAATGTCATCCGAAGAAGAAAGAAATGTGGATTTTGAATGATCACAACAAAACTTTTTTGTCATGGATTAAAAAGAATTTTCTTGGTAGATCAGATGTATCAGAGACATTAAAATGGATAGTGGGTGGTCCATGTTTAAATGTGATAAGATGGTCCGGTTATGACATTAATGGTTATACATTTCATATGAAAGCTCAGGACAACAGAAGTGCAGTTCAGAATAGTTGTGTTTGCAGAAGCTGTGCATTTTTCGAGTGATAATGCATCAAGTGCATATTATGGAGTGATTGAAGACATATGGGAGGTCGAATACTTTAAAATTAAAGTTCCTGTTTTTAACTGTAAATTGTATATCGGTAAAAATAGTGTCAAACACGATGAATTTGGAATGGCACTTGTTAATCTGAATAGATTGGAAGACAAAACTGATTCTTTTATAATGGAAACGCATGCAAAACAAATTTTCTATGTAGTAGATCAATCAGATATGCAGTGGTCTGTTGTATTACAAGGGAAAAGACAATATATTGTTGAGGATGAAATTGATGAAGATGCTGATTTATGTGAGATCCCTACTTCTATGGAAAGATTAATAGAACATAAGGATGAGCATGTTGAAGACATTGTTTGTGCCATAAGGAAAGATCACGATGAAGGAATTTGGGAAAAGAATCCACTTGTACATTCCTAAAATTACAGGTAACATATGTTTATTTCCTGTTTACATTTATTTTATTCATAAATGTTAGATATTTTATGTTCTTTATTTATTAAAACATGTTTTAAAATAAAATAAGAATATGTTTTTTTTGTTTTATGTTTGTTTAGTTTACTTTATCATGTTTATAATAATTACAAGAATTATATATCTATTATTTTTGTTCAGTGAAAATTACTTTACCATGTTTACCATGTTTACCAGGTTTACCATGTTTACCATGTTTACCATCTTTACCATCTTTACCATCTTTACCATAGTTTAACATGCTTACCATATTAACAATGTTTACTATTATGTAACTTAGTGAACTTTTCTATTTTCTAATTACAGTAGTATTAAAATATTTGAATTTATATATTTGTGAACTGACATTTGTTTTTTTGATTTGCAGGATAATGACAGATCATTCAGTTGATCAACAACATGATTCTGGAGATGAGAATATTGCTGGTTATACCACTGGGGATGAACATTCACATGCTCCTATTAAGAAAAAGATTTCAAAGTTTGGTAAACGTGGGTGCACACATTTACCAAAATTATCACTTCCCATATGCAGGATTAGAGGATAGTCGTTGAATTTGATGATGATGATATTCCTAGAGGTCCGAATGCAAAAAAAATTAAGAGTTTTGTAGCAACTTAGGCTAATAGAAAAGTAAGAATTTTGTATGATGATTAGAGAAGTGTGGATAAAGCGATAATCTCTCTGTTGTGGGAGACGATTTTGGTAAGATTTTTTGTCATTTTTTGACTATTATTTTAATTTTTCTAGTATGTATAATATGTTTAACCTCTTATTTATCAGATGAAATTTGATATTGCTGACACTGGAGGAGTCAGGATGAAATGCTTATCGTTGGATGCCAGGAGATGGAGGGATTTCAAATCAACCCTCTAATGTGATTTCATTAATGGTCATAGGAGTCATGACAATCCATGTCATATATATCCTTTTATAGATGAACACACATGGAGAGAGTTTTTTGAATATAGAAGAAAAGAGTCCTTTCTGGTAAGGGTAATGTAAAATTTTATAAACTTTCTTATATAAATGATTTTATTAATGTTTTGTTAATGATTTCTTATTCTTAAATTACAGCAAACAAGGAATGCTCATCAGGAGATCCAATCTAAAAATGTATACCCTCATTGTTTATCTCGGGGAGGGTATGCATTATTGTACGAACAAATAATGGCGGAAAAATTTCAACAACTAAGAGCTGAGTATTCACGCTTTGGAGAGGTGGCCCCTCCATCCCCTCCATCTAGACATGAAAAATGGAAGAGAGCTCGGAAGAGAAAAAAGGGAAATATCTTTCGGAAGAATTGAGAATCGTAGCTGAGAGGATTGTAAGATATCTATTTTATTTATTTAAGTTAACTATTTTCTTCATCTAATTTCAATCATTACAGAAATGTTCAATTAATTAATATAGGACTCTCTTGAGGAGCAAAGTTCACAGGGGACATTTACTGCTACTGGGAGGGAAGATGTTTTATCTGCAGCATTGGGAAGGCCCGAATATCCTGGTCGTGTAAGAGGATATCCGACAGGTGTATTGGTAAGAAAAGTGTTTCCACGTTCTTCAACTTCTAACGTTGAGGGGGTTTATAAAAAAAATAGAATCCTTGGAGGATGAAGTTGAAAATATTAATGCGACGATGAAGGACAATATTAGAGTGTCGGTGTAGTCTATGTTTGCAGAAATGAAAAGACAATTTCAGACTACAGCTCCCACTCCTCCACCTCCCCCTGCAGACCCCATTATTTATCCTCCACCTCCACCAATAGCTTCCACTCCCCCACCTTAGCTTGTGGACCCCATTTTTTATCCTACTCCTCCGCCGTAGCTTCTTACTTATTGCGAGTTATATGTTGATGATTCTCAACATCATATAGTAGCATATGGGTTGGTATATTGAATAGGAGATACAGTTCATCATCAATAATTAGAGGTAGAGAATCAGAGGATCACTGTACAGGATATTATAGATAGATCAGCTAGGGTACCAATACCTACAGATGAGGTGGCGACAATTGGACAGAGTGTCGGCCATTTTTTAGTTTGGCCATCCAGACTTCTTCGACTCATTACCATAGTGGTATGAATTTTATATCTTTTATTTTGTTTTTTTATTAAAGTTGTTTTATCATTTGAAAACTAATATATTTTTCAATATATTTTTACAGGAATACTTCAAAGGTAAAGAAATAATATATAGACAACAAAAAAGACAAATAGCTATGACATCAGATACAGAATCTAGTAGTCTTGACAGATTGTCAAGATATTCAAATTTGTTTGCGGGTTATTATGAGTTTCAAATGGAAGATCAAGTTTGTGGATGTGAAATATGTGTGGGGATTATGAAAACTGATATCATGGATCTTGTTACTGGAGATAAGTTGGGCACCAACGTGGTGTAAATTTTTTGAAAGTAAGTCTTAACACCATTTCCCCGCGTTATATTTATTAAAAATGTATACTTATGTATGTTTTGTATTAGGTCTCTTTATAAAATTTGTGAGAGGAATGAGCCTACAGATGTATATGGATTCATGGACCCGCAATTGATTTCCCCTGAAGCATGTGCATTGAATGAGGAACAAAGAATGGTTTATATTGCTGATAGACTTGAAAAGAATATAGTCACACAATGTTGGATGATGCCTTTCTGTGAGAGGTATGAAACACATTTATCTCAAAGAGTTATTTATCTTTTAACATAAAAAACTACTAAGGTTAAATTTCCTTTTATCAGTGATCATTGGATATTAGGGATTTTTTGCCCAAGGGAGAAATAACTTTATTGGATATCCTCTTTCCATGGTGATGTGCGGGAAATTTTTAATAATATATTGGAAAAGTATGTTTCAATTTCTCAATAGTTTTATATATTATAATGAATTTTAAATTTACCCCATTCGTATTATTTTCTAAAAGTGCATGGGCCTACATTCGAAAAAACACATAGAAAAGGAGTGAAAAGATCAAATATGTAAATGCGAAGGTAAATATCCATTTATAATTTGTACTTTTTGATTTATTACATAAAAATAATATATTGAATTTACACTCATTCAAACAAAATTGTCAGGAACAACAAGGCGTCATCGAATTCAGATATTATATGTTAATATTTATGTATGAAATAATAACAATTGGGACAGTTGTGAATTTTGACCTGGTACGATTTCCTCTTAAACATTGACACAATATTTCAATTTGATTTATTCATTATACACGTTAACTACTTTCCTTTTCATTTGTAGCTTTTTGATGACCCTCAACAATATACTGCTGAAGACATCAAACACTTACAAGTGGAGTGGTCAAATCATTTTACAGGTTTGATTGAATTTTAGTTGTTTGTAATGTAAAATGTAATTTCGAATATTGTCATTGTAATTGAGTATTTGGTAGTTGTTTAGGTTGGATTTTTTTTTTTTGATGTTGACAGTGTATGTTTTGAATGTTATATATATGAATGTTTAATTTTGCTCTACTTCTTGTTTTGGTCTACTTATGATGGTTTTTATGGTATGGATTTTGGTATGTGGGGGAGGGGTTCCAAGGGTATTGGGGTGTGTTCAGTGGGGTTGGGGGGTGTCCAGGGGTCTGGGAGGGCTGTCCGGTGGGGTGGGGGGGGGGGCAGTATAGGGGGTGGGAGGGCTGTCCCGGGGTGTGGGAGGGAGGTCCAGGGGTGTGGGAGTGCTATCCAGGGTGTGGGGGGGGGGGGGGTATACATGAGGGTGGGGGGGGGGGTTGTCCAGGGCTGTTTGGGGCTGTCTAGGGGTGTGGTGGGGGCTGTCAACTGGGGTGAGGGGGTGCTGTTCAGGAGGGTGGGGGGGTTGTCAAGGGGTGTTTGGGGTTGTCCAGTGGGTCAGGGGGAAGTCTAGGGGTGTGGTGGGGGCTCTAATGGGGTGGGGGAGGGATGTCCAGGGGGTATACATAAAGGTGGTGGCTCCAATGGGGTGGGGGAGGGCTGTCTAGGGGGAATACATGAGAGTGGGGGCTCCAATGGTGTGGGGGAGGGCTGTCCATGGGGTATAGATGAGGGTGGGGGCTCCAATGGGGTGGGGGAGGGCTATCCATGGGGTATTGATGAGGGTGGGGCTGTCTAGTGGGGCATGTTTTATATGTTATCAATATAAATGCTTAAATATGATATCCTTATGTTCTTGTGGTACGATTTATTGATTTGTTTTCTTGTTGATTCTGAGGGAGAGCAGATGAGTGCATTCAATTTTTTTTTAAAAATTGTCTTCCACGTCGGTTATTTTAAAACCGACATGATAAATAAAACAGGAAGGGTTTTTCACGTCGGTTATGAAATAACTGACGTGATAAAAAGCCTGGGAAATGGTTTATCACGTCGGTTATTTAATAACCGACTTGATAAATAAAATGGGAATGGTTTATAACATCAGTTATTTAATAACCAACATGATTGAAGCCCTGGGAAAGGGATTATAATGTCGGTTATTTAATAACCAACGTGATACAAGGCCTGGGAAATGGTTTATCACATCGGTTATTAAATAACCGATGTGAAACAAGTGGGGGGGGGGGGATTATGACGTCGGTTATTATATAATTGTCATGATAAACCCCCCTCCCCTCGGTTTATCATGGAAGTTATATTATAACCGATGTGAGAAACCCCGGATTGGTTTATCATGTCGGTTATTAAATAACAGATGTGAAACACAGAGGAGGGGGGGGGCTGGGTTTGTAATGTCTTTTATTATATAATTGACGTTATAAACCCCCCTCCAGCCGGTTTATCACGGAGGTTATATAATAACCAACATAGGAAACCCCCCCGGACTGTTTTATCACGTCGGTTATTAAATAACCGACGTGAAACATAGGGGGGATGGGTTTATAACGTCGGTTATTAAATAATCGACGTGATAAACCCCCCTCCCCTCGGTTTATCATGGCGGTTATATAATAATTGGCATTCTAAACCAGTCCGGGGTGGGGTTCTCACGTCGGTTAATAAATAACCGACGTGATAAATGATTTCCCAGTCCTTTTATCACATCGGTTATTTAATAACCGACGTGATAAACCATTTCCCATGCCTTTTATCACGTCTGTTATTAATTAAACGACGGTATAAACCCTTCCCGTTTTCTTTATCAGGTCGGTTATTATATAACCGACGTGATAAACATCGCGGTTTTATGTTTTTGACGTCGGTTTTTAAATAACCGACGTAAAAACGTTATTTATAATGTCGCCCGTATTAACGTCTGCTAGAAACCGACGTAAACAATTAAAAATAACCGACGTAAAAAATGTTTTCTGCACTAGTGTTTTGATCATGGAGAAGGATGGTCATACATATTCATTAGTAACATTTTCATTTTTAAATAATCATTATGGAAATAAGGTAAGTGTAATTTTATCTTAGTATAATGATAATAAAATCATAAATATCATATTATTTTTTAAAAAAACCTTTATATACTATCGATATGAAATAGTAATAAAAAACGAATTATATCGCTTCGTGAGGTGGTAGTCCACCGTACACATGAACGATGTTATCATTTTCCAATGGATGGTAAGGTAAAAAGGTATATAATGAATTAAATTTCAAGAATGATTAATATTTAATGAATATAATATATAAATGTTAAATATATCATAATTATTACCCATTATAGGTGATGATGTAAAACAAATTACATTTGTTTGTGAGGTGGTAGTCCTCCATACACACGAATGATGGTTTCACTTATAATTTCATATAAGGGGAGATGGATGCATGTTATGAAATTAATATAATAACATATTATTATATTTGAGATAATTATTTTATTATATTATAATGATTGAGTAATATTGGATGGATGTGGAAGAAGAAATAAAATAAATATTCTTTCTTAAGAATGACACATATTCTTCAGACCACCTCTTTAGAATCATACCAAAAACCTCTCTAGATTTAATTTAAGATCAAAATAAGGAATCTAGGAAATGTGGAAGGAATTAATAAATTTATTTTTTTAGTTAGTTTTTTAAACACTAGTATTTTGAAGTGTGAAAAGGATAGGAGAGTAGGTTCCCTTTTTAAAGTGAGAGGTAATGACATTTTTATAAATATCCAAAACTATTAAATAATACCAAGTCACTCTCATGAAATCTTCCTTAAAAATTAATAAAAAATATAATTTTTGAATTATATGGTTAATAAACACCTATAAAATTCAAAAATAAACATTTTTTAATCATGTTATTCTATTTACCTCTAAGGTTTCTCACAATTACCATTTTAGTTTTTTTACCACAACAACTTGTTTTTTACTATTTTTCTATTCATTATGACCAAAATGAAGTTTAAATTATTACCTAATATTAATTTTTTTTTTAAAATTATGAGATAAAATTTTTCAAATTCAAATTACATAAGTGGAATAATTAAAATTTAAATTAAACCAACAAAATTCATTGAGAAATAATTTTTAGGAAATTCATTTTTTTCAAGCAATAAATGATATTATATTGACTATATGACTAGTAATCATCATTATCTAAATTAAAATTATTATAAATAGATATATGATATATAAAAATAATTTAAATAGTTATTTATTAGGGGTTATTTTAATTAAATAAATAGGAAAAACAGTATGCACTTACAAACAATTTTCAAAAAATTGTGTTTTTAAGTATAAAAATAATCTTATACCAAAATAAAAAAAATTATGGAATACAATGAAATTAATTAGATTATTATAAACAAAATAGTTCATATTTAATTTTAATAATAAATTTAAAAAATAATATACTTTTAAATTACACGACTTAGTGAAATGAAATGAGTGTATTTGAAAAATGAGTAATTTTCACTATTCACTGAAAATCAACCATTTCAGAAAAATCTCAAAATTTCACCCTAATTAAATATTGATATGATAAATTTAAATATTTTTTTTAATTTTATAAAATAAAATTTCAAAAAATTTAATAAACTAATCGTAATAATTTCTCTGAGAAATTAATAAAAATAATTTTTTGAAGAAAATTTATTTTTTATAATAAAATTTCATCATTAAAAATTGAGTTCTTATTTCCTTGGAATTTAAAAATAAGTTTATTTAAATTAATAACATTATATATATTTCCTAAATTAGTTATTCCTATTCATTCCCACCAATTTAACAGCTTGGTTATAACGGTCATATATAAATAATCATGGTTTGTTTAGGCTCGATGATGTGTGTCACATTCTCTATCGAACATAGTTTTGTTTTTTTAAATTCATGGTGTTAAATTCTATGAAATAATAATCCCATGTATATGATCCTTTTATACTCATAGTTACTGTTATCTTTTTCATTAATTATAGATTAGACTAACTTCACTATATGAGAGTTGATTCTTAGTCTTATATGATATCAATGAAACAAAACTTCTTCTAAGAATGAGGAATGCACCACAATAAAATCATACTATTGTAAACATCCATCGACACCCTTATAAATGGATTATACTTCTTCCATTTTACTCAACATACATCTCTTTCACTAAACCAGATATATCAATAAGTTAAATTGTGTGTTTATTTTTTTAATCTTTTATAAATCCTATGTATTTCAATATGATAAGAATTTTATACATTTTTTATAATTTCTTTAGATATTATATATCATTTTTGTTATAATTTATTGTCAATAAATTTTTTTGAAGCAACTTTTTTGAAACCATATTCACAGAACTGCCTTCTTACATTCATTTCATGTGCTTTATAAAACTCTTAGTCTGCTTTGCTATCTACATAAAGATATGTAATTCAAGACATTCATGTTCAAAATATTTCATTTGTGTGAATGTTAATATTTAATTGGTTTTAATATATTTACATGACATGATTCTTGAATTTATTTCCATTTTTTCTCTGATTCAAGACTACTTTTCAAAACATCTGTTACACAAAACTGTATTTATAAAAATATAAATTTAATTTAATTTTCATACTTATGTTCACTATATATAATTATCAATTATTTATTTACACAATAGGACTATTCCTATGTTCTTTCATGCAATTAGAAGACAAATAAGTGTATCTCATGTAGTTTTATATCACACAGGTTCTTTCAAGAATATAGAGAGCCTATCTCTTCTCAAAAACATTATTTGATACTCTTTTTTAACTCTATTCCATTTTCTTTTCCCCCTTCTATAAATGATGTAGTGATGGTATTTATAGTAAAATCTCAACCATGATATTTCCCTTGATATCCTCCAAAAAATATGATAAACCACACATTTTACAATAAGTCTATGAAAATTACCGCACCTTGTATTTTAAAATGTATTTGCATTGTCCTAGAAAGAATGCATTGCCTTTTCATTTCTTTGACAAGTTTTATTAGCATATATGTTCCAAAAACTCACTAGCTTCACCTTGAAATTTATTAATATAAACTCTCTTACATCACTTAAATCTATAGTATACATTCTTATCTCAAACTCATATAAAAAATTCATCTTCTCTATGATTCTACTCAAACTTTTGTGTGGAACCATTGTCACTTTTATTCACTGCTTTGAGTGACATATATATTCTCATTATATCACATGGACATTCAATCAACTATTTCATGAGTTATGTGAAGTTAATAGGTTCAACAAAAAATCTATCGTTCATACAAACTGTATGTGTGAGATTAAAGATGATAACATAAAATTCCATATCAACAAACACGACTGAATTTTTAAAACATGAACAATATGTGCTACTTGTATCCCACATCAGTTTCCCTAAAATTTATACTTGGTTTATATGCTTGAATGTAGTAGATACAATTAGAAAAATCCTTTATATCCACCCCACCCAATGGGCCTACCATGTTTCTCCACATGGTAGCATTTCCCTAGCACCACCTCATTCTTTCCATGTCATTCACTGACCTATTCCTATAACGTAAACTACTCTATCTTATTATTCTATGTGGATTCCATTCTTAGGAAGAAACCATTAACGATGGCTATATACTTTATCCGACTAGCCTTGGTTTTATTTCCTTTTATTATTTAATTTGAATCCACCAAACACTTTTAGAAAATCCAATCTATTATTCTAGTACAACACAACTTCCAATTCCTTCAATAAATTCATTATTCAAAACAAAAAAATCTTCTAAACATGTCATATATCCTTAATAACTCCATGAAATCAATCTAACAATTCATTCAATTCATCTCAACACATATTTTCAAAAATATAATATATAAAATCATGGTTTTAATATGGTTTCTATGTTAACAAAAATCCATGTGTAATAAACTTAGTTCATGCATAAGATATATCCAAAACCTCCATGAAATGTTTAGTATTTTGAACATAACCAAATTTTAGAAATCAGATTAACACTCAAAATTTATAGAATTAATTAAAAAATAAAAAAAACATTCATAAACCTCCAGAAAAACAATAAAACATCCACATAGACCAATAAAACCCTAAAAATAATAATGTTAAGGGTTTAGGAAAATTTAGGCCATTACATGAGCCTCAAATCATTGAGAATCACTAATGAATCCTCTCCTGAGATGACCCTAGATATCCATGAATACTCTCAATCACCTATTAATTTTTCTTCACTTATAAATATGTATATAATGTAAATGGGGTAAAAATATAATGAATAATAGGCATAATGCCTCCTATAAATTCCACATTGTGGAATCTTCATCATTGAAGAGATTAGGAGAAGAGTAGGGAAGATCCTTTGATCAGATCCTGAGCTATCACATGCATAGGATACCCTACCAAAGATATATACGATCTCGTACCTTCACCGCATTCATCATAAAAAAATTTAAATCTATATGGAATAATTTATAAAAATTATCTCCAAAAACCTATGCCCTTTTATTTTCTTCAAGAAATAAAATAAACCTCTTACATAAAGCCCCTATCATCTGTGTAATATATAGTGGGACCTAATACTCTGGCCTAGCATGGATAAAGCTAAATGTGATATCTATATCCTCTAATCAGTGCTCTGTATCCAAATAAAAGATTATCCATTCATACTTTTCCTCGACCTAATGATATAACTCAAACTAAATCTTCCTCTAAGACTTATCCTCTTCTATAGGGTCAACCCTCCTCCAGTAAACCTGATCATCCTTTTGCACAATTATTAACCAAACCATAGGTGGAAAGTGACTAATAAGAATCAATTTAATAAAAATGGAAACTCCTAATCCAATTTTCATGAAATTTATTAAGACTCATTTAATTTGACTCATTCCAATTTACCCAAAAATCACCCCAATTCAAACACAAGACAAAATAGAATGATACATGCTTCTCTACAAGGTCTCTTCCATATAACCAAAATTATATCAAATATGGTATTATATAAGACTATGGTCCATGCATTGGATTATATGAGTCCCTAATCACCTGTGTTCTAGAAGGTCTCCCTTTCCACATCCCACACTAAGTTCAATAGATACTGTCACCCTACAAACCAATGAAATCCTCACTAGTTCTTTACTCCATACTCTATACCAACATTGATATATAGCTATTTTACCACTCTATCACAATTTTCTTCACTCTAGGCCTAAGTGTGGTTCCCAATGGGAATGATTCATGATAATTACTCCTGCCCCTGTCTAGAGCTACTAAATCCCCACATCACAATCCCACCATGAAATCCTAATCCATCGAATACCATAGGTTCTTGTAAACCAAATTTTAGAGTGTTTCATAGTTGTAAAACAATTATAGTAAGATTATTCTCTTCAAAAAAGGTACATATTAGTTTTTCATCATGATTTGTTGTTGAATTTTTTGAATATAGATGATGGATGCAGGGATGAGAATCTATGTAGAGATGGTAAGTAGGTTCAACCACACTTTGGTAAGTAGGAATATTATATAATGCATCAAAAATATTCAAGGTCTTAAGTTACTTTATTTAAGGTGTAATGTAGTCATTACCTTAAGGGTAAGGAGAGTTCCTGAGGACTGACAGAACTTTTATATCCTTCACAACATTTCAAGTAAATTTTGATAGTGTTATTTTTTTTTTTCATATTTAGTGTTTTCTCAGATTTTCTACTTGTGTATGTGTTTTTTATTCTCTTAAACTTTTTCATCACTTTATATACTCCATGGTTATAAAGCAATTAACCTGAAGAGTTGATCTCGAGAAAGAAAGTGGCTACATGAGCCTCTTTATTCACCTCTTTTATGTCAAATTTTCAATTGATGTGGGTAGTGAGGCTCTAATGGATTTGGTTTGGTGATAGTAATTCTTTTTATGAAATATTTATATTCATTACTTCCTCTATTTCATTCTTTTTTCATTCCTTTTATTTTTTCAACCAATATATAGTATATTTGGGTGAACTGAGACATTAAAAATATATGTTTAAATTTGGTGTAAGGAAAAGTGGCATGATAATGACTATAACATGTTCACTTTGTTAGCACTATGAATGAGGTAGTGCTAAATGTATTTCAAAGGTTATTTGCAGTGAATTAATATTTTCAGAGTATAGTAGGCAAGTTCATGAATGTAATTTTTTGAAATATAAAATTAATTTAAAACAAATTAAATATATAAGGATTCATGTTTCCAAAACCTAGGACCTAATTCATTTTTCATAACATGGGAATTTTTTTTTCTTTACTATCATTTTTTCAAATAATAGTCCATTCTTATTTTAACTTAATGTAACTAAAAAATAAATAACAAAATCATTTTAACACTTTACTTCCATTTTATATATTTTAATGATTTATTTGATAGAGGGTCATTCTCTTCAGGAGTTTTAAAAGTATTATTTGAAATAGGGTCACAAAAGTCCACTAGTAGTTAGTGACTTGAGACTTTAACACTCACCCCAGTCACTCCCCTACACACGCCGAGCATTTAAGTTCACATGATCACTACCTAAATGGTTTAAACATCAAATAGTAAATATAATTCAAATTTATATCTTATTCAATTTCATTAAAAAGACTTATAAACTAAGAAATATTATTTTTTTAAAATGGATTCCATATTTAAAATATATTATAAAAAAATAAAATAAAAAGGTTTGCATTTAAAATGGGTATTAGATTCATTTTTTGAGTTTTGTTTTAGGTATTAATTTTTTAATACTAAAATTATTTAGGATCAATATTAGCTGTAAATTCATTAAATGGTTTTTGGTTTAAAATTAACATTTTTAATAGGAAATTACCTGATTTTATCCCAAAATTCAATTTTATAAAATAAAATAAGAAATATAGATATGTTTTATAATAAAAATTTCAAAAAAAATTATATATTATTATGAATCAACAAAAATACCCAAAAGAAATCAATTGATATATTATATGTATATTCATGTATTCAAATTATAATATTATATGTTATATTTTTTCAATATTAACTAAAAAATTAAATATCTATGATTTAAAAAAAATAATACCATTTAGAATAGAGAAGTCTTATTAACAATGTTTCTTTTTCCTTGATACCATCATTATGTATACCACATAGATAATTTCAACCCTGTATAACATATCTCTTTTCTAAATTCTTAAGGTGATTAAATTTTATATATTTTCATAATTTGTAATTATCTTGACCTGATCATCATATTTTCTTTTAGAATGATCTTTGGTGGGGTGATGTCTCTTTTAATTAAAAATTTTAAAATAATTACATAATAATTATTCAAATGAAAACCAATCTCTCCCCATTTGTTTAAATTCAAAGTTGTAGAGTGAATAATTTTATTAACTATATTTATTATGATTTGAATTTTTTTTAAATGATGGTGTGTGTGATCATTGATGTCCAATGATTATTTCGAATAATAAGATTTGAAGTTGCTATTAAAAAATGAATTAAAATTTAAGAATTTTTATTTTTCATAAATGATGATGTTGATGAAAATAAAAAATAAATGTTAACACTATAACAGATTAACCCTTTTTCATCACTAAAAAATTCATTTATCAATGCTAAAAAATCACTGAGAAAGCCATTGTAAAAGGGGGTATTTATCAATGATTTTTAGCACTGATAAAATCTTTTATGACTCACCACAACCATTTTTAGTGATGAACGAGTCCCAAAAAAAAATATATTTGAATACATATAAAACATACCAAAATTTACAAAATTTATATAATATATATTTATCATTATTTCAATACATATTCATAAATTAAGTTATTTTTAAAACAATTATAAATATAAAAAATACATTTTGTAGAGTGTGAAAAAATCAACAATCCTAAGAATTTTAAAAAACTATATAAATGAAAATATAATTGAAACATGAAACATATATTCAAGTAATAATAGACTATATATGTTGTATAAAAATAGTAGATAAATTTATATCGATTTTGAAATTGAAAAAAACTCATTTGGCTATACTATCCACCCCATGCATTGGAACAACGCACGATTAATTCCTACATATCAAAAAAGGATCAACGATCATTATCATATATTTTAATGAAAATATGGATGAATTTAATAAGTTTTTATTTTTTGATTCATGTTTTTAACTTATTTAACACTTAATATGTTAAAATACACTTTTGGTCATTATGGATACACAAAGCATTGAAATGAAATGTGAATCATTCCTGTAGGTCATAAATGACTTAATGATAGTTATCCTTTTGTTTCATGAAAACCCAATATTGTTTTGTAAATTTTATGTATGTGGAAGACCTTTTGAATCAAAATATCATTTTGATATTGAAGACATGCAGTTTCAATCAATCTTTCCACCTTATACATCCAAATTATATGTGATTAATTTATACATTTCAAAAAATAATAAAATATCATATTTATGTAGTTTGATAACGATCCAAGTGAATTTGATCAGTTTTGAGTTTTTGAAATGTGTTTTGTAATTATTTAATACTTAAAAATGAAATAATACACTTCAGTTCATTCTAATTACACCAAATTTTATAATTATATGTCATTCATTACTACATGTTAGAAATGAATAAATGATTATTATCCTATAGTTTATGGACAATCCAAGATTCTGTTTTCTTTTTTTGAGTATATGGCACATGTTTAGAACCAAAAATATCATTTTTATATTTACAACACAAACTTTCAGATACACAACTCACTCCAAAGGTCATAATAATATATAGTTAATTGAAACATGTTACAAATGAATCAATGATCATTTTTATAGATTTTGATGAAAATCCGAAAACACTTGATAAGTTTTGAGTATGTGACATGTGTTTTGAACTTATTTAACGCTTAAATAGAGAAAAATACACTTGAGGTGATTAAAACTAAACCAAATATCAAAATGATGATAATTAAATTATTAAAGGTAAAAAATGAACCCAATATAATTATTATAGAGTTTTATGACAATCCAAGATAGTTTTACCAGTTTTGATAATGTGATTCTTGTTTTGAGAAAAACTATATTTTCTATACATTGAAATGATGCACTTTCAGTCACACTATAACATCTCAAACCTAATCACTAGGTCTGAGCCATAATACCACATAACCTCATGCATGTCTCCCTGTATGCAAGAGGCATCCAACTAGTAGTGTGGGTTTGAGTCCATTAATGGGGAGACTATACCCTAAATTACATGGCATATGATCAATAATAAAAAAATAAACTATATAATAAATAATTATTGTAAACATGTGGAAAAGTAAGTATGGAAAACATGTAATACAAATAATTCATCTCCCGTAAGTGGTAATCATGTTCCGAAGAAATAAATAAGATAAAATAAATAAATAAACAGTGTATCTTCTAGAGTTCATCCTGATCTACTACTAGATCCATGCCCCTCTGCTCAGATATCCACCATAGGGCCCTTTACATTTTACAAATTCCTCATGAAATCTACAAGAACATAAAAATGGCCAAGTTAAGTGTGTGTAAAATACTAAATATGACACCACCAATAACTCCTTTACCTGATGTGATCAAGTATAATAGTTTATAAAATAATAATGATCAATGCATAAAAATCACAAACATACAATCCAAAACCGAGTGGTTGTTCAGTAACTAAGCCACAAAAAACCCCTAGTTATACCTGATTTACCTATATGTAGGTTGGATAATCAATGTTTATGAATAATCAAGGATTATCCATGAGGTTAAATAATCATTCTACTCGGCATCGTGTTACCATGAAACTCAGCATCACTACTCATCAAGAAGGTTATTATCTCATCATATACAAAGGATAAAGATATAATTAACATCATTTAGTCATCAAGACATATACTAGGGATTAAGAGCTAATCGACATCCTTTAGTCATCAAGTAACATATTCAAGGGATGAAGATCTAATAGGCTCCCCTTAGTCATCGAGAGCATCAAACAATATCCCGAGGCTTTTTTGTATCCCTACCCTGTGCATAGGTCCCTCGTTGTCATTGTCGAAAGTCATCCACACTCCCACTATAAGGGATAATATTTGAGGATGGTCCACCTATATTGGTCTCCAAGAAAAATATAAAAAGATAATTATAAAGTATAATTATTAAGGATAATTTATAATAAATTATCAAAAGATAATTATTCTTGAGGAGAATATAATGAGTAGATACATAGACCTGAATGATATTTTGTCAATTATCAAGTTGATATAATGTATCATCACATGTGATATTTTGTTTTTATTTTAAATAAAATACTATTTTTTTTGGTTTTAGGGACCCTTGATGAACCATGAGCATTGAAGTACTTAAAGTTTACGATAATATAGCCGCAAAGAGGGATCTTGGATGATTTATTCCATCCTTTTTACATTGACAAATTTTGAGTTAGGAAGATCCTCACCCTTTTTAGCCTATTTACACATATATCCTTAATTGGATTATTTGTAGTCATATTTTGTTGAAAATGCAAGATTACGATCGCATGTGGGTGTGTCTGTGTAGCCATGGAAACCTAATGTTACACTTGATTTCATGATTACTTTGTTGTTTTTTATTCATGTTTGATGATGATCACATGTGTTGTGTGTTCTATATTACTTATGATGATATGTTATGATTTTTCATTTATCCTACCATGATATGTATTATTTGTGATATTGTTCTTGGATCACAAGACATGTGGACCATCATGGCAATTTATCCCATAGAGGGGGAGTGCTCATGACTTGCGATAATGACAAAGAGGGACCTATGAACAGCATAGGGATACAACAATGCCTCGAGAATTCCATGTTGTGTACTCAATGGATAAAGGATTACGATTATATCTTGATCCCTAGTATATGTTACTCAAAGAATAAGGGTTTCTGATTATCTATCGATACTTATTATTTGCCTTGATGACTAAGGGAAACCGATTTGAACTAAATCCCTTGTATATGCTAAGAACATAACCTTTTTGATGAGCAGTGATGCCAAGTTGAACAATCACACAATTATGAGTATCATGATTCATTAACCTTGTGGATAATCATTGATTCTTCCATAACATTTATTATCCATTGAGTATATCACTGAAGCTGGTACAGTCGGGGGTTTGTGGCGGATTGGTTGGTGCACAACCACTTGGTTTTGGATTGTATTTTTATTCCTGTTATGCATTGATCATTATTAGGGAATAAATTTTTATACTTTAGAACATCAGGTTAAAGAAGCATTGGTGGTTTCCTAATGAGTCTTGTACCCACAACTTAATTTTGAATTTTGATTCACTTGTAGATTGCATAAGGGAGATCGTGAAGGGTAAGGGTCCTGTGGTGGATAGTTGGGTGGGGGAGTGTAGAGCTAGTAGCAGATCGAGACAGACTCCAGAGGATCCAATATCTATTTATTTATATTTTCTACTATATTTATTCTAGAAATTCTTTCCAGTTACAGGAGATTATTTATTTGTATTACATGTATGTCATCTTTGATTTTTTTCATGTTTACTCCGATTAACAATTATATTGTTTATTATTGATTATTGATCCTATGACATGATATTGAGGGTATAGTCTCACCATTGATAGACTAAAACCCTCACTTCTAGTTGTAAGCCTCTTTCATATGGCTAGATACACATGAGGTCACATGGCATTCTATCTCGGACCCAACGATTCGAGTCGGGATGATACACAAACCATACACAACATGTATCAGAATGACTTGTAGTGAATTACTAAATTTTATAAATGATAAATGATCATTTTTATAGAGTTTTATGAAAATATGAGTGCATTTGATCAGTATTGAGTATGTGATGTGGGTTTTGAACATATTTAACACTTAAAATGAAAAAAATACATTTTAGGTCATTCTAACCACATCGCATGTCAAAAAAACATGAGATTCATTTATACACGTCACAAATAAATATAAGATTATTTTCCGAGATTTTAATTATAATTTGAGACAATTATCTTTTTTTTAAGTTGATTTCACTCATTTTGAACAAAAATACCTTTTTATATTGAAAACATGAACTTTCAGTCATATTATCCACACCACATATCTGAATGATGTGAACTTAATTCCTATATATCATGAATGAATCAATATTTTTTTATAGATTTCCATGAAAATATGAGATTTTTTCTTAGTTTTGATTATGTGATGTATGTTTTGAACTAATTTAAAACTTAAAACATAAAACACACTTTAGATTATTCCCACAATGCGATGCATTAACATGATGTGAAGTAAATTTCTATATGTTTCAAATGAATCAATGATCATTATTCTAGATTGTAGTGATAATTCAAGTAGGTTTTCTCAGTTTTGACTATGTGACAAATGTTTTGAAGAAAAATATCCTTTTTTATATTGAAAAAAATTAATTTTAGTCACATTTTCCACCCCACACATCATAATGATGTGCTCTTAATTCCTACATGCCACAAATGAATGAAATTTTTTTTCATAGATTTTGATGACTATATGAGCGTGTTTGATCATTTTTTAGTATGTGAAATGTGTTTTTAAATTATTTTAAACTTTTTAAAATATGAAAATATATCAAAATAATGACTATGTTCGACAGCATAAAAAATATGCAATGTCGAGTGTAAGTTAACCATGCTATATTATTATTTAAATATGATTGTTAAAACCTAGCTGTTGAATTAACGACAATAAATATGATTAACCAAATTATGAAAAATATTTAAATTTCATATTAAATTAATATGTATTTATTAATTATTTATAAATAAGAGCACAATTTTTAGAAAAGTCATTTTATGCTTCAAAAATACACTTTCTTCAAAAAATGTTTTATTGCTTATTGTGAGAAAATATTATAATTAAGTTATGGAACTTTATAAAAATTTGTTTGATAAAACTAACATTATATTTGAAATCAACCTATCAAGATTATATCAAGGTGAAATTGTTAATTTTTTTTTGAAATGTTTGACTTTTCAATGAATACTGAACATATAGATTTTATTGTAAATTGTATTTTTGTTTAAATTATTTACAAAGTAAAATTTTATTTTGAATTATTTTTTGAATTTAATTAGTTAATATTTTGTTAAAATAATTAAATAATTGGATTTTAAATTAATTTTATATGTTAATTTACTAAAAATCATTTTTTACTTTAAAAAGGTATTTTAAAAAAAACTAATTTTTTTTCGTGTTTTTCCAGTTTAATTTTGAAATAAATTCTGAAAATTCTTTTTTTAATCAAGAAAGATGGATCAAATATTTGGAATCAGGTATTCTAAATTTTTAAAAAATTTCCCTCTTTATTTTTGGACATCATGAATAGTGACATTAGTAATTTTATTTCCACAGTAAAGGGTAATTTGGGTAAATAAATTTAAAACAAAAATGATAAGGACTAAAAAATGAGCATAAAAGTTGCCTTAATTTTATGGTATGAGTATATCTCATCCATAATCTTCAAAAAATGGAATATATGGCCTTTTATTTTCATTTGGAAATGATTTTGGCCATTATAATGTTAATGTGAATATAATGCTAAAAATGTCACACTCTTACTTTTAGTAACTATAATATTTTTAATATATGGATAAATAGATGATATGTTTGGTTAAAAAAATATATTGAAATTTTGAGTGATTTATTTTTATCATGGTAATTTATTTTTAATATTTATAGAAGAAGTAATTACCTTAAATGCTTATGCAACACTGATGCGATATTCATTTAATTAATAGAAAAAAAAATAAATTTAAAAATATATGAAAAATATGATTTTATTAAGTATTTTCATTCAAAGATTTTTTTAGACAAAAATTTAATATTATAGATGTGTGTATTAATTTTCTTAAAATTACATTATTTCATTTTAGTTTTAAAAGTAAAATTAAATGAATAGTTCTAAAATTATTAAAAATATTATCTTTAGAAAAAATTTATTTAATAATATGATTTAAAATCATCCTCTTATTATCTTCAAATCATTTTAATTTGGATTCATTTGGACTTTGAAATTAATTTATATTAATTTAATATGTTAAAAAATTCTAAGAGTGCCTCTCCTCTCTCTTATAAAAGAGAACCACTTATTCTCATTATTTACACATAAAAGTATTTTTGTTAAATAAATACCTTACCAAATATCTTATTATAATCTCTTTAAAAATTCTAGAGTTGTTGGTTTAGGTATAATACCATCCATTGTGGTCTTAATGTGTTAAGAAAAGGTGATTTTCCAAAGAAGAGGTACAGTTTTTAACTACATGTTTTAGTTTTATTTCTTCTTAAACCTCCTTAAAATATTCTTAAAACATTATAAAATAATAACACAAGTATCCTTCATATATAGGTATTTTATTATGTAAATTTAATAACTGATATCAACTACAACCTCTATCTATTGGGAAATGAATCCATCATTCGTGTGTACAGAGGCCTACCACCTAATGAACTAATAAAATTAATTTTCCATAACCACCTCTCATGCATGGTTATAATTATTGATTTAATGAATATACATTATATTTATGGAATATTTATCATTATGAAAAGATAATATATCAGTTAATTTCTTATCTTTTCATTCATTGAAAAATGATAATGTCGCTCATGTGTATGTGTGGACTACCACCATCATGAAGTGATGTGATTCATTTTTCATCACCACATCACATGAATGATATGTATAATTATATTTAAATAGATAATATACTGTTTATGATATAATTATCATTCTTTTAAAATTAAATAACACTTTCCTTATTTCAATAATATCCTTGTAAAATGGGAATGTTACTCATGTGTATGTACGACCTACCATCTCCATGATTGTAAAGTAGTTCATTTTTGTTAACCATATTTCATGATTGATTTTAAAATTATAATTTATATATGAAAATGATAATTATTTCATTAAAATTATTTTTTTATATGATGAAACAATGATCTATTTTACCATAGTCAACCCACCAAAGTCATTTAGGACTTATGAACTGAATATCATCAAAACATTTGAGGTGAACTTAACTGATCAAGTAATTGTATAGAACATGGTAATGGATAAAATGAAATGAATAATAACCTTTAAAATAGTTTTTATTAAATTAAATAATTAACATATTTTTATTATTCAATAAGGTAAGGAACATACATGATGAGTCTGACTCGAGGTCTGAGCCACTTTACTTTAAAACCTCACTTTAAATATATTAATGATTTATTTTATTATTTTTTTTATTCTATATACATATTACTAAATGTCACGACCCTTCCTCGGGGCCCATGTCGTGACTACCCCAATCCATCCTTCCATAGGCCAGGGGTTGGATACTAGCACCAAAGGCGTAAATCCCGATAAAAGGGAAGTCATTGCCATTATAAAAGTAAACAAGCACAACAGAGTACACAACTGAAGTACGCACAAAGTAAACCGAGTAAAAAAGTACGTGCTGAAATGTAAATGGGCTAGTATACACACCCAACTGAAAGTACAATACAACTGAATGAAAGTACAACAATAGTAAATTAAAACAGCAGCCAACGAGTCGTCCTCCAGATATCCCACCTGAAGGGTGGGTATATATGGCCTCCTTAGCTCCTCGGGTCTAGCTGTCCACTCAGTGTACGTCCCGTCTAGTTGTCCAACCCTCGGTACCATTCAACTCCACAAGCCTCCACCTCGATCGGTGATGTCCGTCGTCTGCATCCAACACAACTGAGTTCGGGCATAGCCCGTGCAGGGGTGAGTATATGATACTCAGTAGGGACCCCGAGACCCCTGAAGGTATCCCAGAATTTACAAAGGATAAACCACAAAGGAAAGATATAGACACGAAGTATCAAATGACTCTACTTAGGTAGATGACCATACATATACCTAAGTCATCAATTCCAGTTTGGCTCCAACTCTCGAGCCCATGCACAACCCAGCCCACATAGGAAAGAAGTCAATCACGCCATTAGTAATGATTGAATAGTCAAGACTCAGCTCACACAGGTATACTACTCACAAAGAAGGGTGGCGATGATTAGATGTAGCCTCTGAATCATCTTCTCTGGCAAACCCATGTGGGATCCACGTACAGAAGTCATCGTTGTCGAACCCACGTCGGATCCAAGTATAGTAACCATCACAGCGAACCCATGGAGGATCCAAGTACAGTCGTCCTCGATGCCGAACCCACGGAGGATCCTAGTACAGTCGTCATTGATGCCGAACACACGTAGGATCCAAGTACAATCATCATCGTCATCGAACCCACGGAGGATCCCAACACGGTAGCCGTCGCAGCTTCAACCAGCTCTAGAGTTCCCTCAGACAACGTACTCGATTCTGGGAGGGGCCGCTCTTTGAGTAAAGGGTTAGATATATCAACTATCAAGAAGTATATAGTTGATGTATCCTGAAGTTCCACCTCGTCAAAATTAATTCAACGCGATAGACGGCGTATCAATCGGACGCCCGGTCTGAGAGATATTAACTTTTCCATCCTAGGGGCCCGGTTGGAAATATACTCATCCAATGTCGGCCACTTTCAAAAGATGCCCAAAACTCACTTAGAGTATCTCAAAGTGACCAACTCGTTGAATTATTCCCCTTTAAATGAATATGGGCCCGACCTGTTAAGCCCAGTGGGCCGACGGGTTGGGTTAACCCTGTTTTAGCAGGTCCGCCCCGATAGGGGTGTCAGACCAGCCCGAAGAAAAGTGCGGCCTGGTCCGAAGGGACGTGGCCTATCCCAAAGGGGTTTGGCCTGGACCGGCGTGGTCCGGTTAAGCTGGGCGCGGCCCGGCTGGGTGAAACCTGGCGGGGCGCGGCTCGGCTGGGCGCTGCCCCACTGGCTCGGCCAGCTGGCTGAGCGTCTCAGCTCGGAGGCCGAGCAGTCCAAGGGGGCGCAACCCCTTGGTTGTCCGAACCGGCGGTTCCCAGTAGCGCATCCCTCCCTAACCGGCCGGCCATCTGGCATAATCGGCCCGCACTGGCGGGCCGCGGCTCTTCCAGCACGGTGCCCTCCTGGCACCGTGACTTTTCTTTGCCCGGCCGGCCGACGGGCCAGCCGTGTTCGTTCGGCCCGTGCCCTCTGCATTAAGCGATAGTAATAGGCTGAGAAAATCAAGATTATACAATGAAGAACCGAGGCACAAAATTGAATCCATTAAAATTGAATATAACCCATACCTCAATAATTGACATTGCATGTTGGGCGTTGTTGAAGATAGCGTCATGAGGAAAGGATTCGTAGGTGACGTCAGAGTGTGTCCAAGGAGGAAGCGGCATCTCCTCACTTGTTGCAGAGAAGAGAATGGATGGCGCGTCATCATTCTTCGTTGGAGGGTCGGTGTTCTTCCCCAAAAACTCAATAGCTCTCCCCCAACTCCTCTTCACACAATGATAGCCTCCCCAAAATAAAATAATAAGCTACCCTATTATTTTATTTAACACAAGACATTTAAAATTCAAACATTCAAACCACTTCATTAATTAAATGTGTTGGCAATTAATTAAAGAGAGGGATAGGAGGCAGAAGATCTCATAAATGTTGGGAGAGTTGTCAACATTAAACATGGGTGTTTAATGGGGGGGGGGGTTTAAGGGAGTTATTTGGAGAGTTTAAAGATGGTTATGGGAGATGAAATGTTGGGGATCGTGTGGGCCCCACCTCTCATATATCCACACATGGGATGTTGGGTCGTTGTGGGACCCACCAATAACTTCCTATGGGAGGGTTAAACTTTAAAATATATAAAAAAAAATTGTTCCAACAATTTTATTTATTTTAAACTAAATCCTCAAATAATAATTCTCAACTCGCATAAAACGAAACAATAGTAAAGTTCCCCTTAAGCATTTACCGGTGCTGTGAGATCATCGGTGCCCTCAGATTTCAATTCCGAGCACTGGTTCAAAAGATAGAAAAACCAGCTTGTTCGTTTACTGAACATACCTAAGGTAATCTTTGAAAATTGATTTCGGGCACACCGGGCCTCAGAATCAAGTGTCGTTAGAAGCCACAGACTCATAAAATTCCAAAGTATTTATGAAAAAAATTTCGTTGAAATTTTTGGGTCTTTACACTAAAATTATTTTATCAATGTATTTATATAGAAATAGGTGAATTTAAAACGGGTTTTTATGATTCTTTTGAATTTCATTGAATGGTTTTTGAAAATAATTTTTTATGGAATGCTTTGGATTTCATTACAAAAGTTAAAAGGAATGTTCTATTTTAAAATATACAGTGACAATGGTTTTACCCACCATAATTACCATTATTTTATTTTTGGATTCCTTTATAAGATTCAATGTTTTTTTAAAAGAATGACTCTTTTTCCCAATGTTCTTGGAATTTTATTTTTTAAAATTGGGTTTTAATGGAATGAGATACAAGAATATCTAAAAAAAGGTTCTTATGGGAGCAAAGATTGTTTTTAAGATACATCATTCTATGTATTATATTATGGTTATTAGGTATTGTTTATGAAAATGAGTGGATTAGTTATAAACCATGTTTAAGTGATCCTGTTATATATTTTCAATGCTTTGGGTAAAGGGACTATGTTAACTGATTAGATTTCTATTAAGTGATTATGGGAATGTTCCATGAAGGCTCTTCTTAGTGTAACCATGATGGTTATTTTTTGTGTAACCATGTAGGTTATTAAATGTCTAATACCTAAAGTTATCCCATTTTTCAGAGTGATATGGAAATGATGTCTCAAGTTACTATACAATTTAATTATTCTTGATATGTATTTTTAAGAAAAACTTAATATTTTACAAGGTAATCTAATGAGATTATGTTTAAAGTAAAGTACCTGCTACTTTTTAAGGGTGAAAATTATAAATTTGGAAAGAAAAATTTATGAGTCTTTCATGACTTCAAGAAACTATTATGAGTTTTATTATTCTTTTAAGTGTTCTTAGGAAATAATTTATGAAAATATTTTTATAGAGAAGTTGATTTATTGGATAAAAAAATGTTTGTTTTGAATCCCAACGTTTATTTTGAATAGGATAATTTTATTAGTATTCGTAGTCTGAAAGTTTATTTTATTATTTTTATGTACATTAATGTGATTTTTGTTTTCTTCCTACATTATATATATTTTTTCCATTGGGTTTAAGCATGGGAAAGGGAAAAGAATAAGTCATGTTTCAATTCATAATAATTTTTGGTGAAAAGAAATCATGTTTTATTTTAAAAATATTATATTGTTGAAAAAATGGATACTAAGTAGAAGTATTCACATTGTAAAATATAAGATTATATATAAGAGATACAACCTAATTCTATAAAACTATAAATCTAAAAAATATTTGGGAATGAAAAAAAATTAATTCTAGTCTAAGGACACTAGAATATATAATGTTTAAATCTAGGTCCTTATAATTTAAAATGAAAAAATACACTTTATGTCATCCCAACTACACCGCACATTGGAATGACAAATTTTTTATTTGTATAAGTAAAAAATTAATTGAAAATAATTATTTTATAGTTTTATGAAATTTTGAGATCATTTACTCAATTTTGAGTATATGAACCATGTTTTGAACCAAAATGCCATTTTATATTGACAACACACACTTTCAATCACACAATATGTCCCATATCTCAGAATGACACATGGTTAATTCATAAATTTCACAATTGGATCAATTTTTATATATATTTTGAAAAAATATGACTGTATTTAACCATTTTAAAGATTTTGACTTGCGTTTTGGAATTAACACTCAAAATAAAAATACAGTTTAGGTCATTTTGAATACACTTCACATTTTAATAATGTGAATTTTTGGTCATATAGGTTAAAAATGAATAGAAAATAATTATCCTAGTATTTCTAGAAAATTTGAAGTCATTTTCTTGATTTTGAGTATGCGATTCATGTTTTTAACTAAAATATAATTTTTTATACTGAAAACAATCAATTTTAGTCATGACATCGACCTCGTATTTCATAATGAATTGAAATTAATTTCTACAAGTAAAAAATGTCTCTATAATAATTATTATTGATTTTGATGGAAATAAAAATCACATTTTGTTAGTTTTGTGGTTATGATCCATGTTTTTAACTTATTTAACACTTAAAATCGAAAAAATATTAATTCATTATGATTAAACTGTGTTTTATAATAACATGTGTTTCATTCATACAGGAAAATAATGAATTGATGAGTGTTATCCAATTGTTTCATCAAAATATGTGATCATTTTCTTGGTTTTAAGCTTGTGACCTATGTTGTGAATTGAGAATATAATTTTTATACTGAAAACTAACACATTCTATGTATTCAAATAAAATAAAGAAAATACACTATAGGTAAATAAATTTTTAATAATGAAGATGGGTACATATAAATACGAAAAGGATTATCAATTTTTATAGTGACTATATAATTTTCATATAAATATCTAAAAAAACTAACCATTAAAATTTAAATAGTAATCGTACATCAATAATTAATAAAATATTCTTTCTTCAGAAGCATCATATATAAAATTATAGCTAACGGTGAAATTATCATATTGTAAACAAATTGTTGGAAGTTTTTTGTTAAATTCAACCACCACACAATGTAACATGAGTTTATTTGTTCATGAAAAAAATATATTTATTCTAAAAAAATGAACTTTATTTTTTTGGTGTAGGGGTTAGATCTAACGAAAACGACCAGCTATATTTTTAATAATATGATACTACATATTCCCTTTCTTAAGAAAAAACTTTCTTTCAATTATATAGTGAATTCAACATTTTGTGTCATATAAAATGATTTTTATCATATGGATTTGAAATAAATATCAGTAATAATGAGAGTTAAATTTGATGAAAATAAATATATATTCAATATATACTTACCTTTTCCAGATTTTTCATTATACGAGTGAGTAAAATCTTAAGGTAAAAAGGGATTTTATATATAACAAGTTAGAAAAATAGATACCAAACCTAATATTCTTATTGAATAAAAATAATATGAATAAAACCTATATTATATATATAAAAAATCAAGTAACCTCATACTTGTTTTTTATAATTTTTATTTATTTAGTAGTTGAAGTGTTTTTATCACTTTATTGATTATCCAAATTTCCTCTTTAGGGTCTCCTCTAAACTATAGGACATTACCTTTACCAGGTTAAATATACAATACCTATTATGTTATAAGTAAATGATAAGCCTACAATGAATTGAAACTTTAATATGTCTTTTATATCATTTTTAAAATCATATGGGACCAATTTTCATTTACAGGACAAAAGGTATAAAAAATCAACATTACTTTTGATGATATTATTAAGGGATTATATTTGTATCCTTATTTACTGAAATTAACATTTATAAATCGTAATTTATTAATATTTAATATCAATCTATTTTCAATCCATTTGTAGTATAAAATTGGAACATGAAATGATGTTTATTCAAACTTTTATTTTTTTCAATGATTCTAAGGTAATGTACATTATTGGAAATTTTATTTCAACCTTTGAAACCTAATATAGGAATCAATTCTTCTAAAATAGTGACTGAACTATATTGAACTGTATTATGTTTATCTTATACCATTTTGTAGAATGTATAAAAATTAATAATATTGTTTTTATAAGATAACAAATGAAAAATTGGTCATTTGGTTGACTATTTTAATTTATCATAGATTGATTTAGGATATTAAGACAAGTATTTATAATTTTATTTCATAAGACCATGTAAAAAACAACCGGTTGTGTGTGTTTTATATCCAACCTTTAACTCTTATTGGATTGAAATTCATAAGAATGTACTTATGAGTTTTATTGTATAGAACAACCTTTAAAATAGTATGAAATAGATACAAGTGATAATTTTTCCAATCTATGATGGATAGTGTCACAACATCTATTTTTGAAATCCATTCACCTTTGATGACCTATAACTAAAATCTATTTTTTCCATTAAATAAAAAAAATTTAATATTAGTTTATTGGTAAACTAACACAAGTATCTATTGAAATTATGGGTTAGAGAGAACCGACATGATCCCCCATTTTATGGGATGGGAAGAACCCATATATTCCCTTATAAATGAAATGGGATAAAGGAACTGGACCCATGAAACTCACCTATTCACATGAACATTCATGCACAAACTTACCTACACCATAGAGGGGGCTACCTGGAATATGAAAGAAACCATGTACTAACCCTAGAAATGATTTATTCTCTTTTTATTTGCCTTGAATATTCCAAAATCCATCATATGTGCCAATGAGAAAAACCGTTCCACAATAGGTAAAAGATGAATGAAGGAGCCCATAGTGGTAGTGATCGACACCCACTGGAAAAATTGAGTTTTACACCTCAACACAATACCAAACCACAATGACGAACATTATAAAATACCAAACTGTGCCCTAAAATGGTGAATAAAAAATCAAGAGTTGAGAATAGAAAAACATTCTCCACATAGTGACAATGACCACTGATGGAACAACCACTACAAAACATGAGTATAATGAACCATAATCGAGGACCTACTTCCCCTAAATGATGATTATTGGATACAAATCAGGATGGTGTAGAACATTACCCCCATGGATTCCATTAAGAAGGTACTATGGGTTCTTGGTTAACGAATGATGATGGAGATGATACAGTAACGGGGGAATCACCGAGTAATTATAGGGAAAACATCAAAAAAGGTGAATGTATGAGAAAATTATAAGAAAATCACAACCAGAAATTATATGGAATTGGGAAACAATTAGACTATGTAGATTGAATTACATCCACCAATCATCACTAAGAAAATCATCATCGAGGCCACACTCATCAGAAAATTAGATTTTGAATAGAGATAAGGGTTCTTAAAGGCCATGACTTAGAATCCATAGAATGAAAAACTAATGAATAATGGAACACTTTTAGTTGAAGAAAACATCACCACCCAAGTGGAAAATTTCAAGGAGAATATTCTACGAGAAGAGGAAAAAAAGAGAACCAACACCGAGGAGCTAACAATGAATGAGTGAAGTCACTAAAACAAAATGATAATAAATTTTTCGCCTGAGGAGATGAAGATCTTTTTAATCTAGAGATATTTATTTTGAATATTGAGCTTCCCAACACAAAAAACATCATTGATGCTGATGAAGGTAACTCTAGACAAGAAAAAACAACACTCCTACTACCATTAACAAATCCACAACTTGGACAAACGAAGATATCCTGATCGAGATGAAAAGATCTCCACATTTTTTGATTGAATTCTTAAGGAGAAAATATAGTGGGAGAGGGAGAGGAAGGATGGGGGAATATTGACCAAGATTCTTTAAGAGGAGATCTTTTCAGAGTGATGGCATGATGATTGTTGAACCCTTGGTCCCCTTTGATTACCTATCCCTGAATGGCCCAAAGGCCTTCCTTTAATTGAATTTTGATAACCTCCCTTTCAAAGGATAAGGGGTAACCCTTACAAGACCCGTAGGCTTAGAGAATACATGACCCATATGTCTTAGAGGAAATATACAGACTATAACTACATCGAATTTCTCCTCCCCAGCTTCTGCATCATGATATCAGCTCTCCACCTTCGCATGGCTGTTTGGCTAGGCTTCCTGTGCATGCACATGCTAGTCCCGATGAAAACCACACACCCTATATTTCTTCCACATATGTTAGATTCTTCTCTAGTGAATACACCTTCTTTGAATCCTCATATGGAGTCTACTCCTTGTAGAGTCATCCTAGTCCATTAAGCATAATTTCAGGTGGTCCGAAAGACTTGTGGTGGACCAAAGGCCCTAAGGTGGCATGAAAGCCTTACTGGCTCGAAGGTCTTGTGTCGCCCGAAGGACTTTAAGGATTTGAGGACCAAACTGGTGGTCCAAAAGCTCAAACAGATGAATAGTTCTAACTACTACAGTACTAAACAGTACTAGCTACAGTACCCAGAAATATTTCTCCACCCAGATTTGAACTCAGGTCTCTTGGATGCACTTACTGAGTTCTCACCAATTGGGATAAGACTCTTATGCCCCTTTGATTTGCTATCATTTTGAGGATTTGGAAGACAAATTCTATCTACATCGAATAGGAAGTCAATAACGAATTAAATGAATTCTTCTATATTACAATTCTACATCGTAAAACCATTGACAAAAGGTTTATTTTTTTATATAACCATTCATTATATTCATTTAACATTAAATGGGAAACATATAACTATAACATATGGGGACACAATGCTAGATCTTCATTACCAAATATATTTTCAAGTTAACCATTATATGGGATGAGATATTAAGTAATAATGTGATAGTGACTGAATGTTCAAGATGTGGTGAATTGACCCATTTAATACAATTAATGAATTATTGGAAAAATTAATTATTAATATAGTAAATGAACATATATTTTTTTATAATAATTCAAATATAAATTATAATACTATACACTTCTCGACTCTCAAATGTAGAGAGTGAGACAACACCCAATTAATAGGAAATTTATGACTTTTGAATGGAGATCATAACCCATTACGATGCCTTTTAAAACCCATAGGTTCAAACCAAGATAATATTTTTGCACACTCGGTGGATTAAATTGATCACCCTACCTATTTCAGACACGGAGACACAACATATGACCTACCTTTTAATGTGGTGGTAAAAACCAAACCATGTCTTTATCTATACCATGGCATAATTGATTCCCTTAACTTTTAGTAGTTATGGTATTTTCCATACCTTTTATATGGGGTTGTATAACCCCACTTTCTACTTTTATACATAGTGTATCCCAGATACGATTAATCATAAAAAAATAGAAATAAGTAAAAATATAGAAACTAGATGAATGAGTAAGGATCTGAGTGTTGAGGTGGCAAGGTTCTCCCTAGCAGAAATGAATCAAAATGTTGAATTTTATCTAAGAGTAGTAATTGATCACCGAAGTGTATTTTATAATACATTATAAAAATTACCTCAACCACATTTATTTAATATTGTTTTGTCGAACTCAATATATAGAATTATTTTATGCACATCCTATTAAAATTCACGAATCTTACTAAATTTAATCCTTACTAAAGAAAAATACAACTCCTTTATTGAATGTGTGTATAAAAATATCCCCACATGGTTTACTTTGATAATCTATAATATTAACTCATTTTTTGGGGTGGAAGTCATTAGAATACCTAATAAGACATCAATAATCAATGATAAATAAAATTAAAATTATTTGGAATAATCCCATAAATCATGTAAGGTAATCTGTTCAAATGCTAAACAACTTGAATTTTAACCTTGCATTTTTCCAAGAAACTAGCTTGCTATATTAACTTAGTTGAGTATCATTTATTTATATACGAAATTATTCAAAAGAAATTTCCCTAGAATCAAATGAATTAACAAGTAATTAATAAATGATTAAAAAAATTGAAAAATATAATAAAACCCTACATAAAATATAAATGTATAAGAAATTTGAAAGAACATAGAATCATGAAAAATACACCCTTAAAGAATGGTAGGTTGATGTCATGGTAGGTTATGACTGTGGTTGGTCTAAGCTCATAGTAATTCACGCTTTATATTAAATAATTATTTTCTTCATATGGTCTATTGACTTCAATACGTGGTGGTCAGACTCAATGTGGAATCAAACCAATTTACAACATGTGGTCAATTGATTTTCCATCATATTGTTGATTACTTTTTCAATGTTCTCTCAATTGGTTTAGTATACTCTATTCAAACTCTTCACATGTTTTTATTAAATGATAAGATAGATTTACCTTACAATTAATCTAAAACATTATAGTCAATTGAATTTATTCATATAGTTGGTTAAATAGTTAAATTTTCTTCATATTCTTGTATTATGGTTAATCTGTAGTCATGAAGTCATTAAAATTCCTTCATGAAGACACCTAGAGTTTCTTTATATGGTCATATGTAATTTTTTTTCATACGATCACTTAGATTTTTTTCATACGGTTGCTTGGATTTGTTTTATTTAGTGACTTGAGACATATCCAGAATTTATAAAAATAGATTAATAATATGACTCACAATATATGTGATATTAAACTATATAGGGATTCATTTTCTCTAAAATCAATTCACTAAATATATGAAAAATAAAAACATCATAATAGTAATTAATTATAAATAATATCATTTATTGTAAACAAGGAAAGCATAAAAACAAAGATTTATTAACTCATTTTAATGAAAATAAAGTATTAAAATTAATTTAACACCCCAAAAATTATAAAATAATAACATTTTATTCAATATCATATGTTATACGCAATGCTATGTTTAGCTTGCATTACACACAACATCGAGTTTAGATGAAATGTGAAATATTATTAAAATATTCTTATTTAATAAAATTGTTATAACCAATCCATTATATTAGAGGGTATTAATAGTACTAAATAAATTATAAAAAATATGGATATATAGTTATTAGTAACAAAATAAGAATCATTTTTAAGAAAAATAAATGTTTTACGGAGAACTGTATTTTTCTAAAATACGGTTTAATCACACTTTTCACACATAATTTTAAATTTACTTTTTTTATAATTTTAATAAATTTAAATGAAAAAATAAAATTCATTTTTAACATTTAAATATTGAAATTATATTAGGGCGAGTTTTTAGGATTTTTCTGAGAGGATTCATTTTTTGATGAATGGTGAAAAATACTGGATTTTAATTGATTTTTTATTTAAATAATTTATAATGTTAAAATATATTTTTAATTGGTTTTAAAGTGAAATTAATTCAATTTTATATTAATTAAATAAATTTAGGTCATTATAATCATTTTTATGTTGAATTTAGATATAAAAACATTGTAATCTATTGGATTTTTTCACTTTAAAAAACAGGGTTTAACGTCAGGTCTGCAGGATTAATTTTGAATTAATTTATTTTCACTTATATGAATTTAATTTTTTAAAATGGATTCCATATTTTAAATAATCATAATTTTTAATTTATAATAAGGTCTAATTAATTTTTGACCAAAATGAATTGTGAATGCAGTAAAAATTAATTACAATGATTAAGGTAAAAAAATTGATTTAGTGTGGTTTAAACTAGAATGATAAGAGTTAAAATGGATTAAAATATTATCTTAACTTTATTTAATGAATTTATTTCAACATTTTCCATCAAAGTAACTAAAATATGGAAATTCCTTGCCACTATCCTTTGAATATGACCAATATAATAAGTTATGTAGAGAAAATGAAAAATAAGGTATTTTTAATTATTTTAATATTTATAATGGTTTTTGATAGGGAGTCATTTTTTAGTTATAAATATTATTATGAAATATAAATGAGTTTTTTTCATAATGATTTATATTTAATTTTTTAGATGAATTAGTAACTTAAAATGCATAAGAAATGACAACACAAAAATTATTTAGTTAATAAAAAATAAAATAACTAATACTAAAGATAATAAAAGTGAAGTAAATTGAATGAATTATTATGGTCAATTATTTTTATAGATGAATATATCATGTTACATAGGTTTTAACATAATATATTCAAATTACATAATCACCATGATGTTTTTTAAATTTAATTTAAATGAATAATTTCAAAATTGATATTAATGTTATTTTATGATAAAATATATTTTATTAATATATTTAAAATTACAAAAAATCCTAAATTCTTAAAATTGTTTTTTAAATTTTAATAAATAGAAAATATGCTCCATTAGTATACCAATATAACTTTTATTATGAGTATATTAACCCTTAAATAGTAAAAACTATGTTAGCATAGTTAAGGTTAAAACAAAATATTTACACATTACATGTGCTTGTGATAAAGTTAATTTCCAACACGCATAGGGTTTTTAATTGATAAATTGGATTTAATACAAAGAATTAGTTTTTAAAAATTATTTAATATGTCATAGTTTAATTTATTTTTAATGGATAAATTACCCAGGTTAGAAAACTAGTTACAATAGTAAGAAGAATAAAATGGTAAAAATAAGGAAACATATAAGTTAAGGAACAAAATGATTAATACAAGTGTTTAATTGTGTGTTGGAGGTATTTCGTGGCCATATCATCCTTACAAACCTTTAATTATCAAATTTTAACCCACTTTAGGTAATATTGATCTCCCAATAGTGAATACTTTTGATTATTTCTAGGAATGCCCCTCCTTCTCAACAATAAGAGGGAACTCACTCCCATCACTTCTCCACACCTATAAATCCATTTGGATCATCCAATCTATAATACCCTATTAGATTTCTTTCAATTATGTTTAAACCATTGTTTTGGTTTTCCTTTTTTTGGTTGAGTATTACTAAGAAAAAATTGGGAGAATACCTGTAATGTTGAATTCCAGGATTGGTTGAAATTTTCAGCATAAAATATATAGTTTTTGTAGTTCACTAGGAAATTACATGATGTGTAATGGGAGTACATAATTCATATAGAAACTAGATAGAACTAGTGAACTAAATACACTTATTGATAATTTTACATGTCGTGTAATGAAAAAATATCACGTTTTTAACAAAAACTGTGAGATTTTTCTTTGTATGTGGGACTCAAGGATTTTATGAAATTTTATTCAATTACATTCCATGTAAACTCATTATGTCCAGTTTTATGAAAGTGGTTTAACTAAAATTATTATTTCATTCATACATTTTTTCCTTGATCTTGATCTATAGGATCTTCCTAGGGGATTTTGAGTGAATCCCTCTTGTACGGACCACTTAATTTAGTAATTGATCATAGTTGTTGTTGGATTGCTTCGATCCAGGTATATAATACATCTATTTCTTATTTGGATTCATTTTAGGCTATTGTTTGGTTTAATATTTGTGACTAAACATGGGTTTTTATCGATATTTTCAATTTCTAGGTGTTCCTTGTCTTTTGAAAGATGTTATATTGGTTTTTGGTCAACATTGATGAAAGATGCTAGGTTTCTACCATATTGAGGTGGGAATTTCTATACTATGTGTTAATTGTATGAATTATATTTCTTTATTGATAAATTTCTCTTGTTTTTTCATTGATTTTAAGTGATAAATGGATTCAAATGATTTCTTAGAAAGGAAAATGTTTTCAAATGGGTTACTCTTTGAAAATTTATTTGGATGATTTGAAAATGGGTTTCCAAACTCTAAAGTTGATCGGATTGTCTTTAAAGACGTTTTATAAAACCGTGTGCATGGTTTTGAAATAAGATTTAGATAATTACACATTGGGAACCTTGGGTCCATCGATCAATAGGCATGGGTAGCCTTAGTGTCTGTTTCCCAACTATGAGGTGAACTTTTATGATATTGAATGGTAAAAATTGTTATGAGTTGGATCCAAAGATATGACTATTTAGGCTTTTTATTGTTTAGAATATAGTGTCCTAGAGGATAGAGCCCATATGTGAGATGATTTTTTATTTATGGTTATTTATAGTATGATTGTTTTAATCATGGATTGTTTCTCATAGGTTTTTAATGAGGTAATATCATATAGCTTGATATGATTGGTTTTTTAATGGATATGTGTTTATAAATTTACCTCTTGATACATGGATATGATTTCCTTATTTATCACTTCTACTTATCATATTTTTTGTTTGAGAACATGACATAAATTTATAAAAACCAATGTATGAAACGGGAAAATAATTTATATATAGTTTGGAATTATAAAAATGGTTTGTAAAACATTTTCTTGAAATCTAGAATCATTTCATTCTTATTATTTGAAATTATATAGAAACTATGGTGGTATCAAACTAGGCACTAGTTCATATCATAATTATTACTTTGGAAGTGTTTTGATGTTTTCTTATAGGATTCTGGTAAATGGAATAACACCTTGCAGTATGTTAGCTTCTATTCTTATTGTTTATTTTAGTTCGGGTTAGTCTGGAGGTGACTGTTGGTTACGTGATGAATTTAATTACTATCCGGTTTAGTATGTTTTATCTTGAATTGTATTTTTTATATCACTTATTTCTACTTCATACTCTGGTTTTATGTATTTTTTTCCTTATATTTAAGAATGGTTTCTATTTCCCATTTTACCAATATTATGTGTCTGGTTGGTTTGGGTGGCTTGTCTAGTTGACTCGGGTTAGTTCATTACAATTTCGTGTCATAGGGATTCTCATCTTGAGGTGTGTTCACACTTACTGAGTTTGGTTCTATGTCTTAGGTAGATATAAGTTAGGGCCTTTTGAATTTAGATAGTATGTTTAGAGAAGTGGATTATCCATCTCACTTCTGTTACTAAAACCAAGTGTATAGGGACTTTTACTAGGTTGGAGATATGGATTCTGAGATCATCTAAATTTACATTATGTGATTTTTATTTTAATTGAATTATTTCATTTTACGTAAGGTTTTTCATTTCTAGTTTTTTTAATTCCTAATGTTTTAAACCATTTTTATCAATTCTAGAAGTTGGTGGTATGGTTTTGGAATTTTTTATGACAGATTGGTTTTTAAATTTTGTTAGAGAATACCTATGAGAAGAGATCTTCCAAATCCAAGAGAGGAATCTTCAAGATAGGTTTCTCTTGTAAATCCTCTAGTGTAACCTACATTGATAGAAATTATTTTCTACACTCTTCAAAATATAGGTCATGTGGGTGTTGGGAACCTAGGACATATAGTGGATCATGGATCAAAATTTACTTAGAAACATCCACCCATCTGTAGGGGTGAAAAAATGACCCCCAGAATCAGAGGAGTGTCTTGATAAGATAGAGGTGAAATTAATGTTTTTTAAGAATCCTAAAGAATATAAGGTGAGTTTTTTCATATATATTTTGGAGGGATTGGGTAGGATATTTTTGGGATTCTATTTTTCATGTTATGTTTCAAAAGGATCAAACCAGGGATTCCTTTAAGAAAATATTTAACTAGAACTTTTATCCTGAGAAATTTCCAACAGAAAACACTTGGTATTTTCTAACCTTATATCCGGGGAAGTGTACCATTTTAGAGTATTCTACCCATTTTTTTGAGTTAGTAGATTTTTCACAAGATCTTGTAACCAATGAGTACATAAACTATTATAGAATTGTTTTAGGAATGAGGCTTGATATTCATTTGATGTTGATACTCATTTACCTTCCATAATTTGTGGAGGGTGTTGAATAAGAATCTTTAGCTAAGACATACATTGTTGGGAAGATATGTTTTGATAGAAATTCAGTTTTTTCAATTATTTTCCAGAGTATACCATATACCTAAAAATGTTAGAATAAGAGTGGTAAGTTTTCTTTAAGACCTATCTCATGGGGGATGAAAGGGAAAAATTTTATTTTCTACTACCAGTGTGGCCAGAGAGGTCATAATAGGCCTAAATGTGTATAGGATTTTATGACTTTTCATATTTGTGGATGATCTAGCCATCAACAATGCTTTTTTGAAAAGATATATCAGGGTAGTAGGGTAGGATATACTCTCACCAATGGTTTGTGGGTCTGTACAGATGCTGCCATGGTTAGGGGTATAATCCATAGGCCAAGGGAGATGTTCATGTGGCTAAGACTGGATGAATTTATGTAGTGGAGTATGCGCTAGAGGAATCTGAAGTAGGACCAATTACTGTTAGAGGTATGGTGTTTATCACATATTTTATGGTGCTATATTTTTTTGATATGGGTGATACTCATTCTTTTATATCATATATGTTAGTGTACCTATTTAGATTTCATTTGGAACTTATGATATTTTTTTCGATCTCTCCACACGTTTTGGAAAGAGGTTTGAACATGGGTTTAGATGTCCCACATGTCGGGTGATGATAACCAACTTTGAGTTGGAGTGGGACTTTTTAGTGCATGATCATGAAATATTCAACTTGATTATTTAAATGGATTAGATGACTAGTTTTATGGTCCATATAAACTATTGACATAGTTGACTTTAGTTCTTATCTACCAATAGGTTCAGTCATGTTTTTCAGGGTGAGTGAGACTCTAGATCGAGATGGGTAGGGCTTGTTTTTCTATATGCTAGGGTAATCTCATACCAGTTTTCAAAGATGTTTCTTGATGAAATCGACCCTTTATTAGGTGGTTTAATTCCTATAGTAGTGTGTGAGTACCCCGAGGTCTTTCCAGATAATTTTTCTAATCTTCTTCCATAGAGAGAGGTTGATTTTACTGTTAACCTACTCCATGGTTCATTGCCTTTTTCTATACCATCCTACCATATGAAACTTACTGAGTTGGTGTAAAATAAGGTTTAACGTGAGGAACTAGAGGATACATGATTTATTTATCATCGTGTGTCACCATGGGATTCACCTGTCCTTTTTGTGAAGAAGGAAGACAAGAAACTTATACTTTTTATTGATTATGCAAAGTCTAATTGTGTGACCGATAAGAAAAAATTTCATTTCCCAAGGATTGATGATTAATTTGATGATATTAGTGTGGATCAATGGTTTTCTAGGATTGACCTATGGTTAAGGTATCACTAGTTGATTTTTTAAGAAGTGTATATTCCTAAGAAAACCTTTAGGAGTTGATATGGGTATTTAAATTTTCGGGTTATTCCATATGGTCTCACTAATTCTCCTACAGTGTTTATGGATTTGATAAACTAGATATTTCTTCAGTTCTTGGAATCATTTATTATTGTGTTTTCAGATGATATTTTTGTGAACTCCATGTCAGAGGAGGATCATATATACCATTTTAAAATCTTCCTTCAAACCTTGAAAGAATATCATCTGTATGGAATGATTTCTATGTTTGAGTTTTAGATATGATATGTGATGTTTCTCGGGTATTTTATATCTGAGCGGGGAATCTTATTAGATCCTAAAAAGGTGGAGGAAATTATATCTTGGGAGCATCCTATAAATGTTTTTGAGATATGGAGCTTCTTGGGTTTGGCTAGTTACTATAGACAATTTTTAAGGACTTTTACAAGATTGATTATTAGATGATAGATTTAACTCATAAGGGTGTAATTTTTGAATGGAATGAGTAGTGTTAGAAATATTTTTAGGATCTTAAGGTGAGGGTTAATTCAAGACTAGTTTTTATTATTCTGGAACTGTGGCTAGGTTATGATGTTTTATGTGATGCTTTTGGTACATGTTAGGGATGTGTCTTGATATAGGGGAAATAGGGTGTGGCTTATGGCTCTCACCAATTATTCCCTCATGAGAATAACTACCGTACCAATGAACTTTAGTCGATATTGATTATACATGGACTCAAAACATGGAGTCACCATCTATTTTGGGGGTAGTTTACGATATATTATGATTTTAAGAGCCTGGAATATATTTTGACTAAGAGGGATCTGAATTTGTGACAGAGATTCTTGGTGAAGTGTCTTCATAATTTTGATTTAGATATTTTTTTATCACTGAAAAAGAAAATGTGGTTACTGATACTTTGGGTAGAAAATTAATGACACAATCCATGATGATATAAATTAAGTAGTGGTATTTTATGAGTTTATTTGCTGATATGATCTTCTTAGTGGAAGAGGTTTCTAAACAGGTGTTCTCCAATTTGACTCAATATGATTCATATTTTGATGAGAAAGTTTATCTCAAGTATGTGGATGACACTATGTTCAAACGCTATAGTGAAAGTATTTATAGTGTGGATACCTTGGGTGAGTGGTCTCGGTCTCCCAGTGGAGCATTGTTCTTTTGTATCAAGTTGGTTGCCCTATTTTCCTTGATATATGAGTTGTTGGATAGTGGAAACCATTCTTGTTGGTCCATGATCCATGGGGATACCAAGATGTATCATGAATTCCAATGTTAGTATTGATGGAAAGGGATGAGATAGTCGGCTGAGGAATTATTTTGTACCTTACTTTTTAGAGATTTAAGGTGAATCACTAGAGACCTTTAGGGTTTTTACATCCTTTACCTAGTCTGGTATTGAAGTGGGATGATATTTCCATGGATTTCATCATCGGTTTTCCATGGAATTCTATTGTGAAGGATGTAATTTTGTTGATCATGGAAAAATCACAGAATCAGTGTATTTCCTACTAATAATAGAGACTATTCAAGTGAAACAACTTGGGGACTAGTATATTCGGGAGATTATGAGACTTTATAGGGTTACCTCTATAGTTGTTTCTAATATAGATATGTGGTTCACATATAAGATTTAGAATGTTTTTCATAAGGTGATGGATTCCAAGATTAAATTAATCACAACATATCATCCATAGACAAATAGACATATAGTTAGGAATATCCATGTTCTATAGGATATGCTGCAGGATTGTATGATTGATTTTGGAGAATCTTGGGAAAATAATTTTCCTTTATTTGAGTTTTCGTATTATAATAGTTATTAGGATTTGATACAGATAGTGCTCTTAGAGGCATTTTATGGGTGAACATGTAGATCTCCCTTGTGCTGTGTAGATTTGGGGGAGTGTTCCTTGGTTGGGAAAAGTGTTGTTTAGGGGATAATGGAGATGGTGTAGTTGATCCAGAGGTATTTGATCATGTATGTGAGTTGTCAAAAATACTGTGCAGACTTTTGGTGTTGGCCAATGGAGTTTAAGGTTAGTGGTAAGATATTTCTTAAAGATTCACCTTTCTTGGGACATAGAATTTTGGGTAAGAAGGTTAAGTTGGAACCAAGGTTTTTGGGCCCCTTTGAGATCATTGGAGGACTTGAGATGGTGGACTATCAGTTTCACTTTCTATTTGGTTTGAAAACTATACATGAAATGTTTCATGTTTCCCAGTTGATGATGTATATAAGATATATTTATCAAATGATTAGATGGGAGGATATTGATATTGATCCTGATACCACATTGGATGACCATCTAGTTTAAATAATGGATCTACAAGATAAATTGTTTCATGGTAAAATGATCCCCTTGTTCTGGGTACTATGGAAGTGAAGATAGGATATGCACAAGACATGGGAGCAGGAGTCATTGACGAGGACGAATTTTCATTCTATTTTTTTTATCCAAAATCATGTGGAATTTCTAGGGTAGAAATTATTTATGATGTGGAGATTCTAATGACTCATTACCATTCTATCAGGTATGTTTTAACCATTGTTTTTTCATTTCTAATTGGTTTGTAATGCCGAGAAGGAATTGAAAGGATATTTGTAATGTTGAAGTTAATGATTTTTAAGAATTTTTAACATAAACCTGTAGTTTTTTCTTTTCATTGTGAAATTACATAATGCGTAATGGGAGTACACAAAATGTAATGGATCCCAAATAGAACATGTGAACAAGATACATAGTGTGATAATCTTACACTCCATTTAAAGGGTACACACTATGTAACAAAAAAATATTGGGGTTTTAATAAAATGTGATGGGGTTTTTTATGTATGTGGGAATCAAGGATTTCATGAAATATAATGGGATTACATGTTATGTAAACTCACGAGGGTTGGGTTTAAGTGGTTTAGATCAAATTATCCTTTCATTCATATAGGCATTCTTGCTCTTGACCTATAAGATATTCCTTGGTGATTTTTTTGTGACTCCCTCCCATCCGGATCGCTTTGTTTAATTATTGATCACCATTTTGGATGAATTTCTTCTCTCAAGGTTTTTAATCCTTCTAGTTCTTATTTGGGTTTTTTGGTTGTGTTTTTTTATGTATTTTTTATTTTATAGTGTTTTATATTGATCCCTTGTTTCTTGGTACGCCTTGTCTTTCGAAGGTCGTTCTCTTGGTTTCCGGTCACCGCCATTGAAATCAGCTGGGTTTCTACCATGTTAGGGTAGTTGTTTCTCAATAATGGGTTAATTATATGAATTTCATGTCTTTATTCATAAATACCATTGGTGTTTTCATTAATTTTAAGTGATAAATTGTTTTAAATGATTTATTTTTTATGTGAAGTTTTTCAAAAAAAAATGTTTTCTTTGAAAATGGATTTCATTTATTTTGAAATGGTTTTTAAAACTCTAAATATGTTTTTCATAGCTTTGGAAATGTTTTAAAAAATTGTGATCATGATTTTGAAAAGAAATTTGGAAAATTGAACATTAGGAACCGTGGGTACATCATGAAAGAGACACATTTATCCTTAGTGTGTGTTGCTCTACTCAGAGGTGACCTTTTGTGATATCAATTGGCATGAGTTGATATCAGTTGGATCCAATGTTATTTTTATTTAGGATTTTTAGTGTATATAATGTTGTGTACCAAATTTTATATTCCATATGTAAGGTGAATTTTCAATTATGGCTATTTATCAAATGATTTTTTATCATGGATTTTTTTTAAATATTTTTTATGATGTTGTATCACATAGATTCACATGATAGGTTATTTCAAGGATACATGTTTATCTGATTACCTCTTGATTCATGGATATGATTTTCCTATTTTATCACTACTACTTGTCATATTTATGGTTTTATAATATATAAGGCTTTTATATAAACCAAATTGTAAAAAGGTAAAATGATTTATAAATGGCTTGGATTTATAAATATTGTCTGTAAAAATATTTTTTTGTAAAAGCTATAATTATTTAATTTTTTATATTCAAAGATGTATAGAACCTATGGTGGTATCCTAATGGGATTTATATCACACCCTAATTGTGAATTTTGGTGATTTTAGATGTAGTATTACATGATTCAGGTAAATGGAGGAGAATATTGTAGTATGATTGCTTCTCTTGTTGCTATTACTTTCAGTTCATGTTGGTCTGGATGTGACTGTTGGTCACGTGGAGACATGAATTTCCTTCCAGGATATCCTTTTTTGGTTGTATTTTATGATTTTTTTGGTATATAATCTATTTATACTTCATAATATGGTTTTATGTCTTGTTTTTCTTATATTATGTAGTAGTTTTTCTTTTCATGTTTTACTAATATTACATGTCGAGCCGGTTCGGGTGGCTTTTCTAGTTGACACAGATTTTTTAATTACAAAATACCTACCCAAATCACATCCAAAATTTCATTAACTCAACCTAGAATAATTATTTTGGAAATAAATCTAACCTTTAAAGGCTTTAGTGAAGAAATAAGGAGGAAACCATAGTAAGAGGTAATTTTCTTCAACAAGCATCTTTATTTTTTTTCATTCTCCTCCCCCCTAAATTTTTATTAAACCATGATGATATAATAAAATAAATATATTCCATACAATGGGATGTTTTTATAATAAATTAATTAACTAAAAACATATCCACTTCCATCAAATGAATTACAAAATCATCATTCATGCGTACAACAGATTGCCTCCTCACAAACTGATGTCATTCGTTTTTCCATTTCCACCTCTAATGGTTGGTTATGATGATGAATATAAAGTACATATATAATGTTTATTACATATTTATACCTATGGATTCAGAATATCAAATATATATATACATGTATATATATATATATATATTCCATTCTGTATGAGATACGATAATGTCCCTCATGTGTACGACGAACTACCGCCTCACGAACCGATGTGATTCGTCTTTCACTAAAGCTTCACATGTAAGGTGATAAAGACAATATAAATGATTATATGTGATATTAATGACATAATTATGATATTAATGACATATTTATAATTATATTAATGTAATATATATCATTTTATTTATTTCATTTTCACTCAGAGAAAGATAATAACATCATTTGTGTACGTGTGGACTACCGCCTTTATGAAGAGACGTGACTTTCTTTTCCTCAACAAATCACATGGATGAAATATATAATAATATAATATGGTATATATGATATCATGATCATTTGGGTGAGTTAATATATTACTTACCTCCTTTCTATAATGAATAGTGAAAACTATAAAGGATAGTCATGTGTATGTATGACCTACCATATCCATGATCGTAACATACTTAATTTTTCATAACCATCATTTATTAATAGTTTTAAAAGAAAAATTTATGTAAAAATATGGAAATTATTCCATTATTATTAATTTTTATGTAATATAACTATATAATAATTAATATAAAATGATATTTCATGAAGAAACACGCATGTGAGACTATTGAAATTAACACTCGAAACAATGGAAATAGTGTAATATTATTAATAAATAAGTGATAAGATTTTATAAAAGGATAATATATGATATAATAAATAATAATATGGTTTTATTATAATTTAATAATATGTTTAAAAAAACTATGCTGGAGGTTAAGTTATGTTTAATCAAATGGAAACATGAGGCAAGGGATTTCATCTCAATTTCATTTCATTGACAAATATTTTAATTTTATGAACCTAATTTATTTTATATTATGTATATACCACCCATTTAACATGTAATATAATAAATAATTCATTATTAATGGAATTTTATGTTTCAATTTTAATTATTTTTTCTAAGGGGATTTGGATTAAAAGTTACTAATTCGTAAAGAATTTCATAACTCAACTTCTTTTCATTGGGTTATATTACAATCTTCAATATTCTTATGAATATGTGCATAATAATTTTTTATGTTTTATTTACTCATTATTAATGTGTATTTATAGTTAATACTCATAATTGTTTCCTTGAATAATTATCACTTCAATATTATGATCATTGTAAGGGTTTATTTCCGAATCTCATTCTCATCGAGACCGTTTATTATTAAATTCTAGTTAAATGAAATGCTTAGATAATTTTTTAATAAAACATTTAATTTTTTTATTATATAGTTTTTGATGATCTATTTTCATGTAATATTTACATTTTAACAATTTTTTTAATTAAAATGTTTTATAATTTTTTAGGAATATCTGACTTCATTTGTCTCTTCGATCGGAAATATATTTTCTTTCGAAACCGTGTTTTCTAACTATTTTTTTCAATTTTTTTTAACATTTTAAAAATGATATCTGAAATAAATTTTCCCCCAATTTTACTATTTAAAAACTATTTTCAAAGGTTTTTTTTATTTTCAAAACAATACCTGTTTGGATTTTACTGAAAACATGAAAGGAATATTCTTGTCGTTTTCGGAATAAGTAACTTTTCTATCCATTTTAAAATGAAAAAACAATGTTATTTTTAACTTTTATGGAATTCAAAAAATCACTCTCTATAATAAACATCATTTATTTGAATCTTCATTTTCATTTTTAAGGAGATTTTTAATGTAAATATTTTATAAGTGATTTTCAATGAAAAGGATTTTAAAACTATTTTTCAAAATGAAAAAGTTATTTTACTCAAGAAATTTTTAATGATATATTTATGGTACTTTTATTATTAATTATAAAACCCTTTATTATTAATTTATAGGTTATATGTTATATTGATACCATTTTTATTATTCCTCTGGATGGTTTATGATCATTTTCACTAAGTATTGACATTCACTTTCTTGATTCATTTTTTGTAGTCAATAAATTTCAATCAAAATTTTCACATTCCTATGATCAGTGGATATTAAAATTTTTATATATATATATATATATATTATTTATAATGTTTATGTTCAATTATTAAACAATATATCACTTATACATACGATGTTCAATATTGAATTTCATTTGTTTATTTGGGGAAATACTGATAAAAATGTATTCTATAATCGATATGGATATTTGATAAGGTATATTGTTTATGAATTAAATTGATTATTTGCAATATGAGGAATGATTTTAACATCTATGATATGGGTAATGCTCGATTGATGATATACCCTTGATGCATCAGTAGTCTCATGGGACGAATCCGTTGGCTAGCCTTAGTTATGTGGGCTTTCGCCCTGTACTTTTTAAACCATCTTGTAAATGGTCTTGAAGTTTAAGGTATCATGTAACAGGGAAACATGATGTCCAATAAATATAAATTTCCATCATTCTATATTCAGTTATTACTATCTAAGAGATTTTCACTATGTCATTATCTTAATATTCATTTCATTATTAGTTTTTTGATTAAATGGAATGTGTTTCAATTTATTATCTTTGCATATTTATTATGCCTTTTCCAATTATGATAGTAAAGTTATTTACTAAAGGGAATGTGTATTTAGTTATTTACATTCCCATACTGATTAGTATCTATGAGATTTTCTTATTGATATTATATCCAGATGCACTTCCTTCTTATTTTATTTATTATATGACATGTGTGTTTCATTATTACATAGTCATATTGATTATTCTTATTGATTCATAAATGATTCCACTATACTTAACCCTTACCGGGTATTTGAGCTCGCCCTTATTATTTCCCTTTTTCTAGGATTCCATGAAGTTTGTTATCAATGTTATGAAAGAATAATCTAGAGAGAATAATGTTATTCTCATAAAGAAAAATATGTCGTAATTTCTGTTTTAAAATGTAATGTAAGAATCATGTATGTATCTGGTTTTCCAAGACTGGTAAACTAATTATTCCTTCAGAATTAGATTCAAGGTATGTTATGCCAACATAATGAAGTATGAAAATGACTCTTGGCTATTGGGTTCAAGGTCACAATAATAAATGTTGTTATAAATTATAATTATGCAACGAATATGAATTTTAATTATAAAAACATAAAAGTGGTTATGATCCAATTAAACATTTACCACCTTTTTGAAAATTATAGAACTCGATCCAAATTTCATCTAATTTTTAAATTCATTAAAAATATAAAATAGATGTATTTTTATCAAATGTATCAACATTTTAATTTTAAATATAATCCCACGGTAACATAAAACATATAAAACTCCCATTAAATGAGTACTAGGAAAGAAATCGACCCTTCTAATTTTAACCTAAAACATAAAAAACTTCCCCTAAATGATTACTATGATATTAAATAACCCTTATAATTTTAATATATAACTCATAAAACTCCCTATGAATGATTACCTAGAAATAAACCAACCCTTAAAAATTTAACAATGATAAATTTAATCTCTCGAATGATTCATGTGTTTTTACTCATATAAAGTAGTCCAAACTCTTATTTGAAAAATATTTTAAAATCCTCAAAGAGGAATAATATAAGAGATGAATATGAATATCATATATTATATAAAAAAATTTGAAGAAGTATCCTAGATGTAGAATTTAATTCTCTTTAAAGTCAAGTAAAATTTCCACCATAATAAGTTTAAATTTTATTTTATCAAACAATGTTAAATTCATGGGTTTAAGAAAAATTCAGCATACTATTGTTATATAGAAACATATTATCAAATAATATTTCCACATTGAACAAGAAATTTAAGAATATCACATATAACATCAATTTGTTTATTCCTTGAGTGATGCAAATGATTATTTTATATAGAAGATTCAAAAGTATTGTCATAATAAATAAGTATATATTCAAAAATAAAACCAAAATCAAAAAGTATTTTTTAATCCATAAAGTATGTGAATAATAAGAACTACCAACAATGTACTCATTATAAGAAGTTGATAAAGAAGATGAAATTTTTTTCTTAGAACTCTATGAAACCAAAAATTTACCATGAACCTATAACACGTATGTTGTGGTTTTCTATCTATTTTTAAATCACCAAAATCATAATATAAAAAACTAGTTAGTTCAAATGAGGTATGTGTAGGATAAAACAATCCAAGACTCAAAGAGCCTTTAACATACTTAATAATCATTTTAACCACATTTAAATGACTATATTATAGATTGGATTGGAATCTAGTACATATACACACTGAAAATATAAAATCTAGTCTAAATGATGTAATATTAAGTAATATACTAATCATATATCTAAACATATTACTATAAATATGTTTTATAGATTCATCATAATATACATTATGAAAAGTTATCATTGGAACATTTGAACTTTTACAACCATTAAAAAAAATTTCTTAACTATTTCTTTAACAAATTTTTATTAATAAATAAAAATACTAACTTTTCTTTCAAGTTTTTGGAATCCTAAAATGAACTTAAGTTCACCCATAAGACTCATATCAAATTCAAGGAAAATAAATTTGTAAATTCATTACAAATTGAATCAGTTGAAGATCCAAACATAATATCATCAACATTTTTTAAATAATTAAAATATTTCTTAAATATATTTTAATAAGTAGTGTTATATAAAATTTTACCTTTTCAAAAAAATTATTCAAATTATTCATTATAAACCTCTAATACCAAGATCTAGGAGCTTATTTCCAACAATAAATAGATTTTAAATGTTTCAAAACGTGGATTGGTTTAGATTCATTCTAAAATACTAGGGGATATTTTTTAGAAACATTTTCAGAAATATATCCTTTTAAAAATGATCTTTTGACATTCATTTAAATTTTTTTAATTATACAATGAGATACATATGGACAAATAATTATTATAGATTCTAAATGAGAAACTGAGTCATATGATTCGTCAAAATTTGTTCCTTATTATTGATTTTTAACATTGAACCACTAATATTTTTTTTCATTATTCTAGATTCATAGAACTTATTTACAATGAACCATTTAGTCCTGATGATATTGTGATCTTTAGGGTGTTTGATTAATTTCAAAAATTTATTCATATTAAAATAATTTTAATATTCACGAATTTCTGTAATCCATTTTAATTTAGATAAATTATCATCCAAATTTTGTGGTATATAATCAAAAATAAAAGAATGATAATAAAAAATATTTCTTAAGGATTTTATAGTTTCAATACCAGTTTAAATATCACTAATTTATTTACTAATCAGGTAGTCTTTATAGACTTTTTATGTTTTTTCAGGGGAAAAATTCTTACCATCATTGAATATATCTCGATCTAAATTTTAATTTTCACCAAATTTGATATCTCTAAATTCTTCCTCAATCTGGTCTAAATCTGATTTTCTTTACTTTAAATTATTTTCACAAAATTTAAATTGTACATATTTTTAATCTACATATGTTATTTTGTTATAAACTATACATTTGATACTAGAGTTAGAATATCCTTGAAAAATTCATTTATCATATTTTCAATCGAAATTTTCCAAATAATATTTGGTACTAAGAATGTAATCCTTATTAATAAGAACTACAAAATAACAAATTATAGGTTTCCTTTATTTTCAAATTTCATATGTTTTTTTTAAGAATATCCTAATAAAAATTTAATTAGAAACATGAAAATACGAGTTAATAGCATCTGCGGAGATTTTTTTGGAATAATACTAGTTTAACCTTATCATATCCATTTATTATAAATTATTATTTTTTACTTTCTACAACATTATTTTTTTGGGGTCAAAGGAGAAATACAATTATTACTATTCCCATTATCTTCACATAATTTATTAAATTTGTAACGACCCGAATCCGGAGCCACGCAATTGGTGCCCCATGCCCGGTTCGCCACATGACCTCAAGAGCATTTCCCCAAATTCCAGAGGCTACCGACTAGAAGCGAGGGCCGTGGTAAGTTATTGGGGAAACTATTCCCTCATTTGGTAAGGTATACAAGGGAAAATAAATAACAGTCAATAGAAGAAGCAGTAAACGACATACCACAACTGAAACCAAACATTGGAAACAATGAATATATATAGTAATGATGACAATGATGTAGCAGGTACAAGTTTCTAAGGAAAGAAGAAAACACAACAACATGATAAAATACAACTGAAAAAAAAGTACTAAAAGTAACAGCAACTCCAGCAGCATCGCAAGCCTAGGATCGGTCCTATGCTCTCTAGATCCAACCAGCAATCATGTACCTGAAGTAGAAGGGCCACAATCCCTATCCACACCTGCAACCATATAACTTGTTTGGGATGAAAATCAGGACCCAAATAGGGTGTAAGACTAATCCCAGTAGGGAATCACACTAATATTTGTGCCCTACTGTTAGTGAGAAAAAATGAAAAATTAAATGAAATAAATGTAGCAGAGAAATAGAGGTACACCAAAGCAACAATCCTACAAATCTAAATTCACATTTATTTATTAATTTAATACAATCATTTAATTATCAACCAAGGAGTCTAGCAAACATATTTATATTCTCAAGGCACAACAAGTAACACAACAGGTATCTCAACAGACTACCTAGACAACAAGAAGTACAAACCCAAGCTTGTTCATTGGCATGGTGGACTCCTCAAAACCAACCAAAAAAATAATAATACTGACTCTCTGGGTGGCTCCTACTGACAGACCCCTCTAGTCAAATAATTATACAAGGCACAAACACTCTGGGAAGCTCTCACCGTCAATTCCCCTATGGTCTTGCAACGATAGATAAAAACTCTCTTAGGAAGCACTTACGTCTAATTCATCATGTTTTCTCGATACGTGCATAAAATAAGGACACTCTTGTGAACCACAAAGTCCAATTCCTATAGGTCCTGCGTACGTAACTAATTTATAATAGACTCTCTAGGGAATCCCTTGATCGTTAACTCCCTCTTTAGGCTACCACACCAGGTTCACACAGCCCTGAGTAGTCTAGTCATGCATAATCGACTTTCAGAAGCCCTAAGTATGTTCAAAAACTAATTCACTAATAGCTTCAATGCCTCAAAAGCATAAAAACAGCAGGCAATATATGCAATCAACTATAACAGGAGAGACAAACAATGCTACAAGGTTTTCCTCACATGCAACCTAATCCAAACGGTGATAAACATCCAAATCAAGTGAAATCAATCATGGGTGATCCTCAAAAATGCAACCAATCATATATTAATATCAATTAACCTCAGTAAAACAAGAAATATAAGGCAATTAAACAAAGGAATCAAAATCCCTAACCCATGATACCTGATACATGGGTATCCGACACTTTTTTCACAAAAATTCAAAGACATTCAACGTAGGGCGACAAAACACCTAACTCAATCCTAGGAGATAAATATACTTGAGACATGAAGATTGATTCTTCTTAGAATGACTAAGATCCAAGAAAACATCCAAAACTCTCAACCCACGATATTTTGAGAAAGAGGTAAAATCATGGAATGAAACTCAAGAAGAAGGGATAACTCACCACTCTGATTCCAACACAATCGACATCGTTCGATTCGGGTAACTCATGAAGGATTTGTGGTTCAGAGAAGAATCGACCTCCTCAAGTTCTCTAGATGGAACTAGGCATAGAAGAAGACGGAAGCAAGGATTAGATGTGACCCCGATCCGATTAATGAAATAAAAATGAATGTACACGGTGTCTACTTCATGAGTACATGACGTGTACTCGCCCCTTCCATACACCGCATTATGAGGCCTCAACCTCATCGCTACACCCCGTGTGTGTGGCCTGGACATGGCCAGCACACAACCTCGCACAGGAAAAAAGTACATAGTGTGTGCTCATAAAGTACATGGCGTGTACTTCAAAAATTTCAAGAAACTCCTCTTTTCTCAAAAACTTTAGAAAAAGGAAATACATACATGAAAAGAAGATTCGAGTTCTTACAAACATCCCCCCTTAAAGAAATTCATCCCAAAATTGATCTAGCAAGGTGGCGAAAAAGAAACCTCAAACAACTTTAGCAACTGTGATCGCATATCGGCCTCCCTCTCCCAAGTCTCATCCTACACACGACCATGCTTCCATAGAACCAGTACCAGAGGAACATACTAGCCACGAAGTACCTTTGTGATACAATAAACAATACTAATAGGATGCTCCTTGAATGATGATTCCTTCTCCCGCTCAACCTCCTCAGGTCGAAAAACATGAGATGGATCTGATAAATAGCATCGAAGATGAGAAACATGGTATACGTCATGAATAGCCTGATATCTCTAAGGTAACTTCAACCTATAAGAAACCATAAAAACTCTCTCTAGAACCCCAAAACGGCCCGACATATCTCAGTGAAAGTTTACCCTGTCTCTTGATCCTCTTTTGTCCCAACCTCGGGGTAACACGTAAGAAAACCTGATCTCTGACATCGAACTGCAGAGGTCATCTCCGCAGATCAACATAAGATTTCTGATGAGACTGTGCAGTAGACATCCTCTTCTGAATCAACTATATCTGCTCTGAGGTCACCTGAACAAGATGAGGTTCCAGAAAAGCTACCTCTCCTGCCTCCAACCAGCACAACGGTGATTGGCATGGCATACCGTACAAAGCCTCGTAAGGTTCCATATGAATAGTCTCCTGAAAACAGTTTTGATAGGAAAACTCCACAAGAGGAACATGCTTTTCCCAAGAACCACCAAAGTCCAAAATGTAAGCTCAGAGCATATCCTCAAGCACCTGGATCGTGCGCTCTAACTGGCCATCTATCTGGGGATGGTAATCTGTAAATAGATGTACTTGTGTACCCAAAGCTTTATGTAGCCCCTGCCTAAAATGATAAGTAAAGTGGGTGTCCCTATCCAAAATGATAGTACTCGAAACCCCATGAAATTCCACAATCTCAAAGACATACAACCGTCCAAGCTCATCGACATCGAAGGTTTCCTTTATTAGAAAGAAGTGATCAAACTTCGTGAGCTTATCAACGACAACCCATACCATGTCGTTCCCTCTCGACGATCTCGGTAACCCTGTCATGAAGTCCATCGCGAAATCATTCCACTTCCACTCAGGAATGGGTAACTGCTGCAAAAGCCCTATTGGCCGCTGGTGTTCTGCCTTCACCTGCTGACAAGTAGAACATCTCATGACAAAACCAGCCACATCTCTCTTCATATCAAGCCACTAGTACTGGAGGTGTAGATCGCAATACATCTTGGTGATGCCAGTATGAACTGCCCAGATAGAGGAATGAAAGTCTCGCATCAGCTCCTCGCGTATATCTGCTGACACCCATACACGTCCCTAGAAACGCAAGATCACATCCTCGCCAACGGTCCATCTAGGAATAGGTTCCTCTCCTGACACACTTTCCCGTAGGACTAGGCCTTCAGAATCTGCTAGCTGCCTCATTCGAACTCGGTCATGAGGCACATTGGTAATAGCTACAGAAGATAGGAAAGTCTGCCCCTGCCTATCGTGCTCCTCCAAATGCATTTCAGAGAACATAGCCATAAGCGGCCACTCACTACTGGCCTCCTGAACTGCCTGTATCTGAGTTCTCCTACTCAGTGCATTAGCCACTGCATTGCCTTTCCCAGGCATATAGGCATGTTCGAAGTCAAAGGAGTAGAGTTACTTGACCCACCTCCGCTGTCTCAGATTCAGGTCACGCTGTGTGAAGAAGTACTTGAGACTCTTGTGGTCAGTATATACCACAAAATGATCTCCTATAAGGTAATGCCTCCAACAACGCAAAGCATGAATAACTGTATCCAACTCCAGGTCGTGCGTAGGATAATTTCTCTCATTTGGCCTCAACTGCCGAGATCCATACGCAACAACACGAACCTTTTTCATAATCATTGCTCCTAGACCGATGCCAGATGCATCACAGAAAACTGTATAACTCTTCCCGGCTCTTGCAAAACTAGAATCGATGATGAAGTCAACCTCCCCTTTAGCTCCTGAAAGGCTGAATCACAGGCTTCTAACCAAACAAACATTATCCCCTTCTTAGTCAAGACCGTTAACAGCGCTACTAGGCGTGAGAAGTCCTGTATAAACCGACTGTAGTAACCATCCAGCCCCAAGAAACTCCGTACCTCGAAGACATTCTTCAGAAGCTCCTAGGTAAATACTGCTCTCACCTTTTTGGGTCTACTGATACCCCTGTCTCTGAGATGACATGACCCAGGAAGTGGATCTCATCCATAAAAAAGTCTCACTTTGATAGCTTAACATATAACTGATTCTCCCTTAGAGTACTCAAAACGATTTCAAGATGTGTTGCATGGTCATGTCGAGTGTGAGAGTATACCAAGATTTCATCCACGAAAATAACCAAGAAGGAATCCAAGTATGGATGGAACACCCTGTTCATCAGTGCCATTAAGACTTCTGGCACGTTCGTGAGACCGAACATCATAACCAAGTACTCATATGGACCATACCTTCTCCGGAAGGCTGTAAGGTGTATATCAGCTGGCCTGACATGCAACTGATGATAGCAGGATCTAAATTCGATCTTCGAGAACACTCTGGCTCTTCAATGCTGATTGAAGATATCATCGACCCTTGGTAAGGGATATCGGTTCTTGATAGTCAACTGGTTCATCTTCCGATAATCCATGCAAATCCTAAGGGTACCATCTGCCGTCTTCGCAAAAAGGACATGCGAACCCCAAGGAGAAGTACTGGGTTAGATAAAAACCTTTTCCTACAACTCCTCTAACTACTTCTTGAGATCATGAAACTCAGGTGTATCCATCCGATAAAGAGTAATGGACACCGGTGCTGCTCCTGGCATGAGCTCAATCGAGAAGTCTACCTCACGCTCTGGAGGTAAACCTGAAAAGTCCTCTGGAAAGACATCACTGAAACGATACACCATTGGAGGAAATTCTATCTACAAAGTCCCCTGGTCATCCAGATAAAGAATAGAAAATTGAGCTGTAACCCATTATAGCCAATGATGCTCAGGTCTAACTCTACCCGCCTAGACATCCCACTTGCCTCTGTGAAGAAAAGACCTACCATCGAGTGATATGAAACTCACCCTGCGGCGATAGCAATCGACGACTGCCTGAAAGGGAACCAACCAGTCCATCCCGAGAATCAAATCGTAGCCTGTAATCTCTAGGATATAGAGGTCCCATAATAAGTGACACCCTGCAACATATAGAGGGAATTATTTGCACTGTCATATGCTAGACGTCCTCATTCCCAAGGGCGTGTCGAGAGTCAACATGTTAGCAGATGAAAAGACACAGATCCCAAGGATCTCCACGATAGCAACACAGATAATGCTATGCGAAGCACCAGTATTGAAAAGAGCTGAAGTTAAAACTAAGGCTACTAAGATCATACCTCGAACTGTATAGGGTCCGAGATCCTGCTCATGATGAATATGCTCTACAGCAAAAGTCTGGCCTATACCACAGCCCTTTGTAGCAACTTGAAAACCTTGAGCAGCTCCTCCCTAAGCCTTACCACTGCATCCACAGCCTCTACCCTAACCTGGACGACATGAAGTACTCCAGACCCCAGTCTACTGCGGAACTGGTAACCCTGATTCTATACGCGGGGTCGAAACTGATCCTCCTTCACCAACTACTGGAAAGGGAACCTTGCAGAAACGCTGCTGGTGACCCATCTTTCCGCAAGATCGGCACTCCACTGGGTCTCTTGGGCACTGGGGATTTTTATGCTCTCTCCTACCACACTGATAACACACCACATGGGTTCCATAATGGAGATCTCGTCTACCAGAAGGAATACCTCGCTTCCTCGGGTCGCCTCGGGTAGACTCTCAGTGGCGCTTCCTACTGTCTGTTTGAAATGAATCAGCCCTGGATGCTGAGCCGCCCTGGTCCATATCTATAGTCTCCCTCTGGTTCCTTCCTGTGATTAGCTCCTGGTTGACTATCAAGGTAATATAAGTCAACTATAAGACATTCACCTGTGATCTGATCTCTGGATTGAGTCCCTCCTCATAATTCCTTTCCAAGAACAGCTCTTCATTCCCTAGAACAGAAGTAAAACTTTGTAACTCTGTGAAACTGGAGGAATACTCCATAACTAAAAGAGTACCTTGTTGGAGGTTCCTGAACTCTATAGCTCTATCAGCCCTCAGCATCGCTGGGTAGAAGTAGTCGTAGAACGTACGCTTAAACTCATCCCAAGCCATAGTCTGTTGGCGCCATGCCTAAGAAACTACATCCCACCATCTTTTGGCGGAGTCTCACAACATGTAAGTCACGATATTCAACCTCCTATCAGGGGGTGTCTCGAGATCGTCGAATATGGATAACATGGCTTCTATCCATGACTCCGCAACCTACGGTCCTGCATCCTCTGTGAATGTGGGAGGATGTTTCTACTGAAAAACCCGCATCAGCTCTGCCATAGTCGAGGTAGGATGCTGAACTCCCTAGAAGGTCTGCATGAATCTCATGAAACCCTCTTTGAACAGAGCGTCAGCACTAGTGTCCGGAATCACTGCTGGTGCCATGTCCGGATAGATAAGCGGAACTACTGGTAGTCCCTGATCGGTCACATCAGGCGTACGATCACTACCTGGTTCCTATCATGAAATGAGAGGGAGTATTGGTGACATAGCTCTAAAAGATCAAAATGATCCTTCATTAACGAAGAACAAAGTTGCAATATAAGAGAGTAAAATATAATATGAGGGAAAAACCATTAAAAAATTGGGAAAAACATGACTACACAGCGTGTTTCAAAAAATTTTACCCCGGGCATCTACCTTGGCCATACATGGCTGTGTAAAAAACCCGACTACACAGTGTGTTCTCAAACTACACTGCATGTACTAACCTTTTTCTCCCTGCTCAGTTACTTCTACACGACTAAGTCACACGGACTATCCCAGCTGAAGATTACACGGTGTGTTGAGGAAGATACAACCTGCACTAGACATGCCTTACCTGGCCCGTGTTTTTAGCGACACAGCCTGACACACGGTTGACCCTTACATGGCGTGTTCCCAAGAGACACAGAGTGCACTTGAAGGAAAACCATGGCCCGTGTGGTTCATTACACAGACATCTACACAGATGACCCATACACGGTGTTTTCCAAACAAACACGGCGTGTATAGGAGATGATAACACCGACATGTGTTGTTTGTGACAAGGATGGGTACCTAGAACAAGACTACATGATGTGTTCATACCAAACACGGTGTGTACAACTATATTTTTCCCGACCCGTGTTGTTAGTGACACATCCGGCTACACAGTTCACCACTACACGACGTGTACATACCATACATGGCGTGTTCCTAAAGACCATTTTACAGTCCCGTGTCCTTATCCACACGGTCAGTGACACGACCAAAAACTACATGACGTGTATTTATAAAGTACACATCGTGTATTTTGGGTTTTTCCAGACAGTAGCCTCAGAACTGCACCGGAGCCCACAAAACATAGAAAATAGAGGATAAGATGCCAAATTCTGATCCGTGGGGGCCCATACTCCCCACGAATCAAAGCTTGATATCATAACAATAAATATAACATGTAACAAAATAAAAAACTTACAACCCACCAAATTCCGATCCTCGAGCGACCATAACACCTCTAAGACCAAAGTTTGGCATCCATGATAAAGAAGCTCTAAACAACCGATAACCTATCCACATAAAAGGTATTTTATCACAGCAGCTATCACAACATCATGCATTGTCTATCAAAAATTCTATCACAACAGCTTGAAATCTCTAATGAAACCTAAATGGCATTGAAAAATGCATGTCATGTGATTTTATAACATGTTCCTATATGATGAATGAGATGGCATTCCCTCATCTCATCAGTTTGAATAAAATGGAACCGCAATCATATAAACAGTAACAGCACAAAACAATTTCATCACCCAACGGTGAAATAAATTAAACTGTAACATTTACTAAATTCGAAAATTACAAAATTCGAGGTAATCTGAATTTTTCCCTATACACGGGTTCTTGAATGCCCGGGCACAACTATTTACCATTTACCTATTCTATCCTATCCCTATCTAATTTCACCAAACAATAATTCCAATAGAAAAGGAAGAAACCCCTCTGATACCACTTTGTAACGACCCAAATCCGGAGCCACTCAACTCGTGCCCCATTCCATGTTTTCCACATGACCACTAGCACATTTCCTTAAATTCTAGAGGCTACCGACTAGTAGCGAGGGACCTGGTATGTTATTGGGGAAACATTTCCCTCATTTGGTAAGGTATACAAGGGAAAAGATATAACATTCAATAGCGGAAGCAGTAAAAGACATACAACAACTGAAACCCAAAAGTGAAAGAAATGAATATATATAGTAATGATGATAATGATGCAGCAGGTACATGTATCTAAGGAAAGTAGCAAACACAACAATGTGCTGAAATACAACTGAAAACAAAGTACTAAAAGTAACAACAACTCCAGCAGCATCGCAAGCCTAAGCTCGGTCCTATTCTCTTGAGATCCAACCAGCAATAATGTACCTGAAGTAGAAGGGCCACAATCCCTATCCACACTTGCAACCATATAACCTATTTGTGCTGAAAAGTAGGACCCAAATAGGGTGTGAGACTAATCCCAGTAGGCAATCACCACAAGATCTGTGCCCTAATGTCAGTGAGAAAAATAGCAGAATTAAAGGAAATAAATGCAGCAGATAAAAAGAGGTACACCAAATTAAAAATCCTACAAATATCCATTATAATTTATTTATTAATTTTATACAATAATTTAATTATCAACCAAGGAGTCTAGAAAACACCTATATATTATCAAGGCACAACAAGTAACACAACAGGTATCTCAACAGACTACCTGGACAACAAGCAGTACAAACCCAAGTTTGTTCTTTGGCTTGGTGGACTCGTCACAACCAACCAAAAAAATAATAATACTGGATCTCTAGGTGGTTCTTACAGGCAGACCCCTCTAGTCAAATAATCATACAAGGCACAGACACTCTGGGAAGCTTTCACCGTCAATTCAACTATGGTCTTGCAACGATAGCTACAGACTCTCTGAGGAAGCACTTATGTATACTTCCTTGTGTGGTCTTGATACATGCGTAAACTAAGGACACTCTTGGGAAGCACAAAGTCCAATTCCTGTACGTCCTACATACGAAACTAATTTATAACATACTCTTTATGGAAGCCCTTGATCGTCAATTCCATCTTTAGTCTACCGCACCATGTTCACACAGCCCTGAGCAGTCTAGTCGTGCATAATCAACTGTCAGCATCCCTAAGTAAGTTCAAAAACTACTTTGATAATAGCTTCAATGCAACAAAAGCATATTAACAGCATGAAATACATGCAATCAGTTATAACAGGGCTAACAAACAATGCTACAAGGTATTCCTCATAGGCAACCTATGCCAAACGGTGATAAACAGCCAAAGCAAGGGAAATCATCCATGGGTTATCCTAAAATATCAAACCAAGCATATATTACTATCATTTAAACTCAAGAAAACATGAAATATAAGGAAATTAAACAAAGGAATCAAAATCCATAACCCAGGATACCCGATAGATGGGTATCCGGCACTTTTTGCACAAAAACTCAAAGACATTCAACATAGGGAAACAAACCACCTACCTCGATCCTAGGAGATCGATATACTTGGGACACAAAGATTGATTCTCCTTAGAATAATGAAGATCTGAGAGAACTTCCAAAATTATCAACCTAATATATCTTGAGATAGAGAAAAAATCATGGAATGAAACTCAAGAAGAACAGAGAACTCACCGTTGTGGTTCCAACGCAATTGACGACGTTCGATTCGGGTAACTGGGGAAGGATCGGTGGTTCGGAGAAGAATCGACCTCCTTGGATGCTCTGGACAGAATTAGGCGTAGAAGAAGATGTTAATAGGGATTAGACGTGACCCCGGTCCGATTAATGAAATAAAAAGAAAAGTACATGGTGTGTACTTCATGAGTACAGGACGTGTACTCACCCCATCCGTACACCGCATTAAGCGGTCTCCACCTCATCGCTACACCGCATGTGTGTGGCCAGGACATGGCCAGCACACGACCTCGCGTGAGAGAAAAGTACACAGTTTATACTCATAAAATACACGTTGTGTACTTAAAAAAATTCCAGAAACACCGCTTTTCTCAAAAAATTCAGAAAAAGGAAAGACATACCTGAAAAGAAGTTTCGGGTTCTTACAAAATTCCATATTTTAGATCTCACCACCACTATCAATTTTAACTGATTTAGTTAAATATTATTTCTTTATTTTCAACCAATTTATAGTGAGGAGTGAATTTAAACAGATTCTTAGATTTATGTGTGAGGAAATATTTCCATGTAAATCTACAATAGTTATCAATAATAACTAACACATACCCTTTTCCTTCAAGACTTCTAGTTTTTATGGGTCTAAATAAATCTAGGTATAGAATTTGAATGAGTTTTGAGGGTTATACCTTATAAACATATTTAAATCACTCCTTATGCTACGTACATTTCAACTTTGAATCACATACATAGGTGTTTTCTAGTATCGACTTGGGAAGATCGAACACCTTTTACATTTCAGAAATATTTTGTAATAACTTGATGTTTTCATGACCCAATATTCGATACTATAAAACATTATTATATAGTTAATTATTTAAACATTTTACATTTTTTTAAAAAAATCATAAAAAATAAATGAAAAACTATTATCCTTTATTTTTTATAAAAAAATAAAAATTATTCCCAAAAAACAATAAATTTTTTATTTTCAAATTTTACATTCATATTATCATAATAAAGTTATGAAATAATTATTAAATAATTCTTTAATACTTTAATAAATAGAATCATTGAAATAATAACTGAATTATAAATTACCACTTTTCCAAAACTATTTGATTCATCTTTTGAGTTATCAATGAAAGTAACACTACCATAATAAAACTTATTAAAAGATAATAATTTAGATATATCACTAGTCATGTGTCCTGAACACCCATTATACATGAACCAAAAATCCTTTTTTATGCTTCGAAGACATGTTTCCTACAAAATAAATATTTATGAATTATTTGGTACCCAAGAAAACATGGTTCCTATAGGATTAATATATGAATTTTTGGGAACCCATATTTATTTCAAACATGTTTTCACTGTTAATCGATAAGAAAATGATTTATAAATTATAGCCCTGGTATGACCAAGAGACCGTGGAAATCTCAAGGAACATTCATTTGAATAATGAACTTCAATTTGACATTTAAAATATGTGATAGTATATTCACATTCACTCAAACCATTAATGAAAAGGTTTTACATATTTTCGGGAAACTTTCATTACAAAATACCATTTTAATCCATTTTCATATAATGTAAAGTCATCATTTTTTATATCCTTTTATCCCTTAAAAAAGTGTATATATCATCCTTCAGCCTTCAAATTTCATTTCTAAGTTTATCATTTTATTCCAAGATAGACTAAAATTTAATTCTCTATGATTATTCACATTTAGGCCGATAATGTTTAACTTTATGATTTTCATGTCAAACAACATCTAGATTAGCACATAATATATCATTTGATACTAGAGGAGTATTTCTTAATTTATCATTTATAAACAGAGATTTCTTATGATTATTCTTAATATTCTTGAATAATCCTATAATCATGTTTACCTAATGATTGATTATATTAATGTATTCATAAAATTAATTTTTAGAAGTATCCCGATCCAAATTATAAGAGGAATAAATAACATATTGAATTATTTTAATGATGCTATTAGGAACATGTTTGCTGATTTTTTTCTACACTTAATTCATCGCTCAAATTTGAATCTAATGTGTAACTCTATATAGCTAATATTTATTTCCTTCCTCTTTTATATTGATCTGTATTATTCTTATCATCATTGTGTCTTGGTTAGTTAGGTTTGATTTTCCCTCTTTCTATTCATTTATAAAAATGACTTCATTATCACCATTAACCTTCTTTCTATATTTATTCTGTGGGTAAGTATTTTTTCTTCTTCTAGAGAGGTTTTCTTTCTTGTCCCTTGGGAAACTTGAATAAATGTTTATATTTCACTTATTTATAAATAATAATCATATGTTTAAGTTGAAACATATATTTTGGATTTAATATAAATACCATTTTTTTAATTATTCTCTTGAACAATATTTTTCAATTATAATTCATATTGTAGTAATGAACAATTAATCACATCTAAAGTATACTATTTAAAATAATTACTTTCAATAAATGATAAATTTTTATCATGAAATTTGTTAGATCAATCTTCTTAAACCCTTTCAATGATAATATAATTATCTATGCCTTTTCACAAGGCACTCATGCCATTTATAATACTTGTAAATCTATGAAACATTTGATCAACTATCTCTTCTTATTCCATTTTTTTACTAATACTCATAAATTAATATGACTTATTTAGTTCATATCAACTTATATGAACCTAGAAGATAAACATGATGTATAACCCAAATTTTATGTGTTGTTTTTATTCAAAAATATAAATATACACATTGATAGTGAAAATTTTTGTTCATATTTCTAATCAAATAATGAGGATTTTTTAATTTTTTTTCAATAATAAAACACATGTATTTAATTGTTTTATAAAAACAATAAGTAATTTGAATTTTAGAATGAAAATGGTCTAAATTTTTTAAAGTTCTTAATTCTAGATTTTTAACAGATTTTTACCTCAAGGGTAATTTGGCTATTTATTAAAACATATAATTTTAAATTGAGTGATTATTTTTTTATTAGAATACTTATTTTATTTACTTCAACATTTTTTTTCTAGACAAGGGTCTTATTGTTCCATCTAGAGTCATTAACAAATCAATGAAGTTGATTGTTCTTTCAGGCGGACTGTGTGGACCCCACCACTGCAACGGAACCACATCTCGGATTACACACCTTAAATGAAGGTTATTATACATGGGATATAACTAGGAAATAATGGATCCCCACAAAAAAAAATTTAGGGAGTTTTTAATTCATTGAGGCAGCCATTGGATGATACACTTTTGAAGGAAGCTTCCTGGAACCTTTATCTAGGAAAAGAAACCTCCAATTAAAAAAATCATAACTCCTACAAACTGTGTCAAAATGTGCTTAAATTTATAGTGTGAATGGACAATAAATTTATTCACAACTATAATGCAGGGGTCTGTGCATGAATCGACCAATTAATGGGTCAAAAAGGAAACAAATCGTGGAGGACAGAATCTTCCTATAAAAGGAGAGGAGCTCCAACCTCTCAAATCATTCCTTGACATCCCATTCCATCCAGCATCATGCATAAAAGAGGAGGAGAATTTCATCCTCCTTGTTCTTCATTCATAATTCTTTCCTCCATTTTTTTGAATTAAATGACCCCAACTTTCATGGAGGGGTAGTATCCTTTGTGATTAGGTGAAGGGAAGGTGGACCCCATTTTGTGATGTTTGAGTTTCTGAAGTTTTATTCAAAGAAATTCTTTTCTTTTAAATGAATTGTTTTCAATTTAATTTATTTTTGAATTTAAATTAAATATAATATTATTTTGATTTATTCTTAAATATTAAATTCCACTGATTTAAATATTATTCTACCTTTGCATGATCTATCCATTTTTACATCGATTGGTTAATCTGTGAAGAAATTCAAGTAAGGGAGTTATTTGGCGATTGCTAAATCATGTATAGAAATTAATATGGATTAATTTAATTATTTAGGGAAAATAAACACCATATTTTGTATTTCCTGAGTAATTAATATTAGTCCATTAAGATTTCTACACATTGATTAATAATTAAATCAAAGGTGAAATAAATAAACAGTTGTCATTCTATTCATTTTATTATCTTTTCTAAAAACAAAGATTAATATTTTTTAAAAAATATGATGACATCATAAATGGGAAAACCCAACCTAAATCCAATCACTTATATCTCATATTAAATTCAAAAACCTTCTTAATAAAACATCTTTCTTTCTTAAATCATTCAAACTTGTTATTCTTTAAGTGACACAAAGATGAAAACACTACTCCTTGGGGAACAATATTCTGGTTACCATACATACTACACCCTTAGGGGGATTTAATTGATTTTTACACACCAAATGACAAGAATGTGTCACAAATTCTTATTAATTTCACGATATATAATATAAATCACCTTATAATTAGAAAAATTTTTATAAAATCATTAATAATTAATGACTCAAGATCAAATTCATGTAGATTATTTGATTTCACCATCATTTTCTAGCTGTCAATGATGAAGTGTTCAATAAATTCCTTCATATGAGATTTATAGAATCCATAATCAATTCTATCAAAGTGTGGAGGTTTTTTAGGTGTTCATTCATCATTTAAAGTAGTTCTTTCCCTGTAAAACATATCATTTTCCTTTAATTATTAAGTCATAGTTTGATTAGAATAAATAAAATATAAATATTCCCAAGACAGGGGAAGCCATTTGATAATAATTATTAGGTCTTAATGTGAGAATAATATAATGGCTGGGGGGTTGGGATGAATTTAACCTTTTAAGATATTTAATGAATTATTGAATAGGTTAATAAAAAATGTAATGTAAATAAATGATAAATGAACATGGTTATTTTTACAGTAGTTTAGATGAAAATGATCCTACTATACTTTTAACCCCACTCTAACATAGAGGGATATTAAGCCCACTAAATACATAATCTATGAATTTTAAAGGGCGATCGCAACCATGTAAAGTAATTTTATAACGTTATAGTCACAACCCAAGGAATGGTTTTTTCACACTTGGTGGATTAACCTGACCACCATTCCTTTTTCATAGTAGGAGGCACAACACATAACCTTCCATTTTTAAGTGATGGTAGAAACCAAAACCTAACTTTATCTAGGCCAAGACATGATCGATTCCCTATCTTTTTACCAGCAATGATAGATCTCATACATTTTTCTTGGGGTAGTATAACCTAAATTCTACCTTTTATGGGATGTAAAACCCATACACAATTAAGCACACAAAAATAAAAATAAGTAAAAAAACAAAAACCAAATTAAGAAGTAAGGATATAAGTTTCCATGTAGTAAGGTTCCCTCCAACAAAAATGGATCAAAAGATTAATGCTCAATTGAGAACAGTAATTGTTCAAAAAAGTGTATGGTACATTACAGTTCAAAACTTTCATCAACGTAATTAGTTTACACTAGTTATTTCTAAATAAATATATTGAATTCCTTATTACACACTGGATTCAAAATCATGGAGATCATTACATTTCAACCTTCCCAAAGAAAATTATGAATCCTTTATTTCATTTGGAAAAATCCCATAGGGTTCACTTTGATAATATATAACATTATAAAAGTAATTATAGTGTAATACCATATAATTATTAATACAACACTAATAATAAATAATAAATTGTATTTAAATTTATTGTAATTATTCCACATATATTGTGAGGCAGTCTTTTCAAATTCCAGACAATTTGAATTTGAAAATCATGTTTTTTCAAGAAACCATTGTGGGACTTTAACTCACATCAGCATCATTTAATTATTCACTAAATTATTAAAAAAAATTACTTGGAATTGAAACAATAAAAATGTAATTAATAAATTATTAAATCAATAAAAAAACTAATAATTTTTTTATAAAATCTAAATGTATAAGAAATATGAAAAAACATAACATCTTAGAAAGTACCCATTAAGGCACGATGGGTTGATATCATGGTAATTGATGAATTTATGTAGTAACAATCTCATGTTAAATAAATCATTATGTATGTTAGTATTTTAATCATATGTTTGATCTATTTCAATGTGTGGTCGATTATCTTCAACATGTGGTTGATTCAAGTTATAGTGTGAAAACGATTGATTTATCAACATTCGGTCAATCGGTTATTCAATGTGCAGCTGATTAGTTTATCATAATCAATTAAAACTCTTTATGAATTGAATTTAATAGTTGAAAAAATTCACCATACATTCAATTAGAAACCTTTTGGTTGATCAAGTTTCTTCATGCAGTCGGTCGAATAGTTAGAAAATTTTTGACAACCTGCCTAAAGGTTGATCCATAGTCATGTAGTCACTTGGAATTTCTTCATATGGTCCCTTGTACTTTATTTTTGGTGGTCAATAGGAGTTTTTATTATTATAGAAACATGGATCTGAGACTTAACTAGATTTTACAAAATATATTAATCAAAATACCAAAGTATATGCAATATTAACACATATAGGGTTGGATTTTTCTTCAAAACCATTTCAATGTATAAATGAAAAATAAAAAAATCAGAATAGTATTTAACTATAAAAAATAACTTTTCTTATAAATAATGTAATAACAAAAAATAATTTTCTTAACTCATGTTAAAGGTAATAAACTATTGAAATAAATGTTGTGAAGAATTATAATTATGAAATAAATATGTAGTATAATTATTAAAACAAAAATAAACAAATTCTTTAGGATCAACCTCAACAAGAACATATATAATTCTTATAAAGTGATTACATTTTTTTTACATTATTGTAAACTTGACTAGATAAATAACCTTACTAGATATTTATTTGAAACAAAAATAGATTAGTTATTTTAACCCGAACATTTTTCAGAAATATACAATGTTTTTCCAAAAGTATAAAATATTGAATCAAAATAAGAAAATCATGTCATTTTAATGATATTAATTTAATATTATTCATAAATACAACATTTATGATTATTTATAAATGAACCTTTGAAAATATTAAACTATTTTAAAGTAATATAATTAAAATATCTCTTTCCCAGAATGAGTGTGAGCATCTAGATGAAGAAAATTTCATTTATCCTCAACCAAAGGTTCTAAATCTTCCTTAATTCTAATTTTAATCATGTTTATCCTAACCTTAAATCCATATTTTGTCTTTCCATGTATTTACTAATATTCCAAATATACTATCAAATAAATTTTTTCTATATGCATGGAAAATAAGAAACAAATGACATAAAAATTCTTCTAGTAAGTTAGTTAAAAACGATCTATTTTTCCAACCAATTATCATTGTTTTGTTTGAGAATATTTTACCAAATACATTTATGAAATAATTTACCTTCATATGTAATTCTTCACCTATGAATGGGAAAGGTAAAAATATTTTTCTTAAGTTCCCATAAAATTTTATCATTTAGGATCAATATCAATGTCATTGTGGTAAAAATATATGATTTCTAAGGTAAATACTCTTCATACAATGCGTGAACCAAAGTGAGATGATATGTCCTTCATATATAGGACTCCCTAACCACATTTTAATGTTCTAACATAAAAAAATATCATAAAAATGGAAGTGATTTATCATACCGAATAAAAAGGATCTCAACAAAAATTATTCTTCATTCTGGGAATCATACGTTGTTAAGCCTATATTCTACATTAAGTTCAAATATTCAACAAGTGAAGACAAATACATTTTAATATCATTATCAAGATATTTTTGTCTTGAAATATGAAATGAAAACATAATATACATAAAACTTAAGAATAATCATGGTTGTAAATTATAATTTACTAATATAATCAAAAGTTTTGTGAGTGATGATTTTTACACTATAAGGATTAATTCCATCCAAAAATAATGTAACAAACAAAAATTCAAGGGTCATTACGAAATTTAGAATAATCATTTCCAATTTTCCTCCATTCAGGAGTATCTACTAGGTTATGTGGTATACCATTCTAAATTATTCAATTTTGGTTCCATGTCAACTAAATTATAGTTTAAAAACATTAATATAGCCATCAAAATCACAGAATGATAAGAAAATACCATACAAATTTTTATGGAGTTTTTTCCTATATCAAGATTCATATCGCATGGTACATTTCTATAGTGATTAAAACTTTTTTTTGGAATAATATGAAATCATTTGAAAAACATTAATTTTTTTTGTAGAATATACCCATCGACCATATCATTCATTTAGTATCATATGTTTCATAGTTAATATTACTTTTATCTAGAAGATATCCTTCAATAGAGAAATAATATCAGTGAAGTTAAGTTCTCTCCATCCTTTTCCCACTTTCAAGTCATGTAGTTTTAATACTGCTGATAGTGTTGTATAATTCATACAAGCATTACCAAATATAATCTCTTCACAATTCTTCAAATTATCAAATATTTATAGACAATATATAAATTCATCTTAAACCACCATTTCAATTTTCTTAACACAATCTACATCATTGTATACACTATCAAAAATAAATTATGATAAATGAAATCTTTTTTTCTTTCTGCAAGATACATTTACTTCTTCTCCATTCTTGGTTCAACATTTTTATGTTTGATCAATTCCATAAACAATCCAATTCTATTTCAATTCAGTTGGAATAATTCAATTTGAAGAAAAATAATGCATATACGGACACATGTTTTGATATGGGTCATTTACATTATCCATTAAAAATTCGATGAACTATTTAACACATTCCTTATAATATTTTCTCACATGATTGACACCTATCCATTTTGACTCATATTCATCCAATTTTTGATAAAAAAGCATAAAATATTCAGTATACATAACATAAATCTCTATAAGACACAATAAGCACACACAAACATGTAAATATTAATATATACATTTACAAATACATATAGCATATAAAACACACACACATATATACAGACACACACATATACAAACATAAATACACATTGTCTGAATATAATCGTATGAAACAGAATGTAGAATTATATATACATTTATATAACATATAAAAACCATATTATCTAAATAATATATTTACATAAACATTATCAAAAAATACACAACAATACCCCACATATAAAATTTATATATTTATATATTTGTATATACTATATTAAATATAAATAAAAACACTATAAAAAATATATATGAATATGTATATTTATAAAATCTATAAATATTATTATCCAATACATATATATATATATATATATAATGAAATTACCCTTAAAACCAGTTCCAACATCCGAGGGTGGGGGAGGGGGTGAATTAGATGTTGTCTATTTTTTTTTACCAAATTCCAATTTATGTTTTGAGATTTTACCTTTTTGTTTTTGAAACTCTATTATCTGTTTGGATAATAGTTGAACTTTATATAATTTACCAATAATATACACCACATGAAATATAGTAATGAAATTAAAGGATGGTACACAATATTTTTACAAGGTTAGACCCTAATGTAGTAATCATATTCATTATTTTGAGGGCTTATTCACCTCAATAATAGATTTTATACTGTAATAGATCACAAATTATATTGGGTGTGGGAAGTTATCATCCCAAACCAAAGTGAATCACACACCAAAACACATATTCATACTGTGCATCCATTTTTAGTATCTCACCAGACTTATAGATTCTTACTGAACTTCAATATTCTCAACACAAAATGGGATCTTCTATCACAATTCATGAATGAGATCATCTATAATCATAAATATTTTAGTACATCCAATATTCTGATATTATTCCTCAACAAAAAATTCATTGATTGTCTTTAACTCTTCAAGAATAATTCATTCAACTCTGTATCTACAGGAATAAAAAAATTTAAATATCTTATAATAAATCTATTTTCATAACATTCTTAATTAAATATTGATCTTTTTTATCTTTATGAATCCAAAATCTCCTACATTTTAAAATAGATCAACACCCATATCATAAACAATAAGAATAATGTCAATCACTCCTCCTTCTCTTTTTATTTTTCAAAAAATTATGTAATACTAGATATAGCAGGGTATTATTCTTCTTTTTATTTGATATACTGATGGTGAATCCTTTTTAGTACAAGATTAATATCATCATATTCTTATTAATTTAGATATTTATTATTTCATCAATTTTTTATCAAGCTCTCAGTGTTACACGTATACTTCTCTCTACTTATTTTTCTATTTTATACATAGGTTATTGAAACAATATTTTCTATATTTGTAATATAGAAAATATTTAATAAAATTTTGGGCCATGATTCTTATTTTATTTTTATATTTCTTTATCTCAAATTTCTATACTTGGGTGTCTCCCACAATCTTTCATATTTCATTTTCTCAAATGGTTGTCTCCTGTAAAGTGAAAGACCAACCTTTCTCTTTTATTTATAATTTTTTTCAATAATAAAAGATATAATTTGGAATTTATATAGGAATTGAGTCTCTTAATTTCAAAAAAAATTCTATAACCATTAATAAATAAAACATTCACCATTAGTATAAGAAAAATCATATGATACATCAGGCTAAGGCATAGAACTTTTCATTATAGAGGATGATTTCTATGAAAATAGTACAAATTTAGCTTGTGTCTATAAATTATAGATAACAAATCATCTCCCAGTTATTCTTATCATTTAAATTATGATTTAATGACATATGATTTTGATATGTATAACTTCAAGAACAAAACATGCCTCTTCAAATTTATTCCATTGATTAAATAATTCTATAATTTCATTGATTCAATCTCAATTTATTTCTCAAAAATTACCCTTGTATTGATATTGTTTTTCATATTAAACTAGTTTGAATCAAATTTTTTTGTGGTGTTATAAACAATTGGGAATAACTCCAATTTAATAGTATGTTCCTTTTTATCCCATTACATTGCTGGGTTTTTCTATAGGAGGGTCTTGGAAGAGGCCTAGAGTGGTCATGGAAGAGTTTGAATTTTTAATGTTGGAATCAAGGTGAATACACGATTTTTAAATATTACATGTCATGCAAGTGTTTTTAATATATTGTGAATTTAAGTTCATATTGTGTTAAAATATGTGTATATTTTCTAGGTAAAATAATAAAAAGGTGACACAATTTTCCATAAAATATGTAATTTTTAGAAACCCATGACTTACACATCATTTTATTCTTACACATGAAAACTCCTGAATTATAGGTTTTAAATCCTTTTCCTAGCCGAATTGTCTTTCATTTGGTTTCCTGACTTCTCTCTCATTTTGGTAAATCCCTCGGAACCTCAAAGAGTTATTTAAGACCACTTCTACCCACTTCGATCTATAGGTTTTGGTGGTTGTTCATTGGAAATCTGTGGTAAACCCTTACTTCTTCTTAGTTACTTCCTCTTGTTTTTATTCATAATTTCTTTGTGGTGGTATAGTATGGTTTGGGTTATGTTTTGGGTTTCATTTTTATGGTTTCTAGGTGAAGTGTAGGTTTATCCTTATTTTCTTGTGGTGCTATTGCGGTTTTTAGGTGTTCTTCTTCATCTTGCGATGCAAAGTAAGTCAGAATGGCTTTTTTGAGGAAGGTAATCCCTTGTTACTCTATACTATGTATCATATAAGATGGGATTTTTTTATCTATGGGAGATGGTTTTTTTTTGAATTACTCAAAGATAAATAATTGGTTAAATTTAAATTGAATGGGATAAAGGGGTTTGATTCATAGGTTTTTACAGCTCTGTTATTATTGTGATATTGTGGATTGTACATGATTTATGCCCCACTAAAAATTATGATTGTTGGGGGATTTTTTTGTGATGGTTGATATGTTTTGTGACAACGATGACTGTTTTTATGGTTTTGATATCACCCTAAAATTGAAATTGGTTGACCACTTATATTTTTCTAAGGAAATGGTTTCCCTAGGATTAAGGCTTGTGTGATAACACCCCAAAAATAAAGTTGAGTGTGATAAAACCTTCTTATAAATCAGTAAAATGATCTTGATGTGTTTTGATGTGTAGTCTTTCTTGTGGTATGATGATGTATGGTTGGGAAATGTGGGGATTTTTGTTTTGTTGGGAATGATTTTGGGGCGGTGATGTGCTTTGTTGGATATGATTTTGGGGTAACGAGGTGGTTGTTTAGTCATGATTTTTGGGTGGAAAGGTGGGGGTGTGATGGGGATGATGAGATGTATGTGATATGTGGTTTCTACGTAGTGATGGAATAATTATTTTTTTACTAATAATTTTAAATGGTATGAGTTTTTTGATTAATGAGTTGGAAATGGTTGATGAATAATTTAATGGTTGGGTTTTTAGTGAAACATGGTTTTTGATAAATATTGAAATTAATTGGATAGATGATATAATTAGTAGGAAATGTGAAATGGGGATTGTGTCTATTTGTTTTTTCTTATGCATTTAGAGGTGGTTGTAAAGGTGGTCATGTTGTGAGTTGGTTAGTGTTTGGATTCGAACCCATAGGTTGGGTTTGTGTGTGTGGTTATATGTATATACTTGTACATTCATTTTTATTTCTATACTCACCCCAACCATATCAAGAACTTTGTGTCAACACCCACATAGTCACGTGGGGGTGTTTTTATCAACATCTACTAAGGAGGAGCTCTCTCTTCCAGGAGAGGATGGCATTGTAGAGTCCATGATATCAGGAGGTTTTTTAATTCATTATATGGTGGTTGTGATAGCCCAAGGTTTTTCAGGTGAGATGTGATGGACACGGTTTCCTCCGGTGAGATATGATATTACTATGATTATGGGGTGGATTCTGGTGGGGGTCGTTCATGGTAGGAGGAAGTCATGTGGTCGATGTCCCACATGTTCATGATACCCTACCACTATGGTTATGGTAGTAGTTGTTTTGTGTCCTAGGTGTTTTTGGGAAATTCAGGATGTGGCCATGCTTTTTTGGCAATGGGCCTAGGTGTTTTCATGTGAGATGTGTTGTGACTGTTCTTGTGGTGCGATGTGGTACATAGAAAATATGGTTGCACTATGAAATTTGATTTTGGGGTGTGAGAGAAGAATACTAGTGGGAAAGTGGTACTGGGTACCTCATATCGATATGATTATTTTTATATTATATTACATTGATTTCATTATTTTGTGATCATGCCTTGGTGAGGTTGGATTTGGTTAGTATTCCTGTATAGTGCTGTTTAGTTATGCTATTTTCTAATGTGTCCATTTTTATACTCTTTTCACTTGTGTATGAGAGTCTTGTTTTCCCTAATATGTATACTTGTATGATCACCCTATGTACATAAACAATTTTTAGGTCTTCGGGAGGATTACATGGACCGTGATGGACATTACTAACCCATACCTTGGATTGATTCCCTATCACTGGTTTAGCTTTTAGTTTGGGAATTTAAATGGTAGAATTTTATCTGTATTAGTTTTATTTATAAATTATTGTTGGATAGTTTTTGTTTTTTTATATTATGACTTGGAGTTGTTTGTGGATGATCCATATTATCTACCGATACAACATTATTATAGTGGGTAATTCCTCTAATTTCCTGAGATTTTTAGACCATCGGTGATAGTCACAAACCCAAGGCCCACTATCTGTTGGAAAAATGGGTCGTTATCTCTCTTTCCTCATTATGGTATCTTTGGAGGGAGGGTTCATGACAACGTGGTATCATTAGAGTACTTGAGAGATAAGTAGGAGTTTGGAACAGTGAGGTTTCCTGGGTTGGTATGGAAAAAATTCCAATTGACAATGGTTTGTGACGTAGCCCATAAATACTGGATAGGAAAAAAAATTTAGGGGCCCCTATGATCCAGTGCACATGCTCTGAGCTTATTGAACTACCATGTGATGTAGACCTGTTCAGAGGGTACAAAACTAAGGGAGGTACATGCATCATGATGACTTGTGTTCTAGTCTGAATTTGAATAATTTTGAGAAGTTAAATTAAATAAAATTAGTTATAATTAATCATAATATAATTCCTTACATCCTAAAGTTAGGAAATTATTATTTTCTCATTAAGATATGGATCATATTCATCATGCACATGTGGCTCAGGAAGTTGAGGTAGAGTAGGCACATCCAGTTTATCACTGTAGGGTTGATCTGATAGAATAGGATGAGGCTTGGAATAGGGTGTTGTGTGCTTCTCAGTAGCATTATTTGGGTATGTATGAGGGTAGTGTTTCATATGTCTAGATAAAGAGTTGTATAAGGGATCTTAATATCACTATTAGTTTTATCTTGGGCCCGATAGAGTACTGGGATCCTTTGGCAGTCAGTTAGATATGGGGATATATACATTAGTAGTTGATGTTGTATCTGGGGAAGCGGAAGAAGGTAGGTATTTCATGGGACAACTTTCAAAACGAGTTCCTTGTTGTGTTTCTGTCGTCAACCATGAAGGTAGTTGACATGTAGGATCTTCTTTCTCTTTTGTAGGGGAGTATTTTTATACTAGATTTTTGAATCAAGTTCAAGGAACTTCATCTATTTTCCCAAAATATTTCTCCATAAGAGTATTCTCATGTGATACATATTAAGGAGGAACTCTATCATTCTATACAACATTTAGTTACTCCTTTTCTATTTACAATGTATTTGGAATTACAGAAGAAGCCATATGTGATTGAGAAAATGCACTCACAAGGAGGTTTAACATGATAGGGGCACCAACAAGGTTCCTATAAGAGTAGATTTTTTAGTAGTAGGTCTCATTCACCAGGACCTTTGAGGTTTTGACTAGTGGGGAGTCAACCCCAGCAGCTTCCTTTCCATCCTTCTTCAGAAAATGGTTTCCATGATTTTCTTGGGGTATCTGTGCCAAAAAAATTTTGTTTTGGGGTTCTTGGACATCTCTAAATATAGTATCTTGTGGTTCCTTTAGACCAGTTAGGTGGTTGTGTATAAGATCAGTTCCATCATTGGCAGCAGTTTCTAGTGAGGACATTCCTGTAGCAGGGGTAACAGGCTTATGCTCTACTGGGGAGAGATGCAGTAGGTATAGGCTGACCTTAGGATGTTACCTGTGTTTATGGACCTCAAATTTATCATGGTAATAGATTTGGTCATATATAAATAGGTAGAGGAGTTTTATGAGATCAGTTTCATGCAGTGGATGTGGTAGTGACAGAGGGGCCATAGATCCTCAGAGCTATGATCAGTTTGTTTATTACTCTTGTTTGTTCCCTGTTTGATTAAATAAATTCACACTCCCTTATTTCACCCACTCTAGTATGTGCTACGGGACTAGAAATATAGAGGCTTCTCATACCCCTAGTGTTGACTATGCCTGTTGGAGCCTAGACATGATTGTTTGATGTGTGTTGAGTGTGTTCACTGATGATGATTCCACATCAATTGTATGGTGATATTTTATTTATAAATATGAATCTATACCAAATTATCATTTACATTGATTGGTTTCATTCCATACATATTTTTATCTATTTCTTCTAGAGGAGAGTCATTTTATTTTATGTGGATGGTCAATGTATGGTTTTCATTGGGGAGTGGAGTTTTCTGGTGGGTAGTCATCACGTAGAGCCCATTACTTCTTGATTGGTTGAGTTTTCGATGGAATTGGTATAATCTAGGACATTGGAGGTACCCATGGTCATTGGGGAATCTTAGATGTTTTCCTAGAGGTGGTTGTGATGATACCTCCTCAACATGATGTTGAGTTTTTAACAGACTTTCATTCTGGTGCTTCTTTGATTTCAATGGCTCCTTATCATATGGAATATTTTTAGTAGTGGTAATTGAGGATTCAGATAGATTATCTGAGGAAAACTTGTATTATGTAGAACATTGTGTTTCCATGGGGTGATCTAGTGTTGTTTTCCAATAAGGGGGATAGTATTTTGTGGTTTTCCATAGCCTACTAGATGTTGAACTAGGAGATGGTCAAGAACCGTCACACTCTTCCATGCATAAAAAATATTTTTGACTATCTGAGATTGGCGAGTTGGTTTTCTATGATTGATCTATGGTCTGGATATCACCAGTTGAGAGCGAAAGAGGATGATATCCCAAAGACAACCTTCAGATATAGGCATGTTCACTTTGATTTTGTAAACATGCCAATCAGTGTTACTAACACACCTGAAATGTTTATGGGTCTTATGAACGTTTTGTTCCATGAGTTCCTAGACCATTTATTTATCATATTCATCGATGATATATTGATTCACTCAAGTTCATAGCTGGAGTATATCGACCATCACAAAAATATATTTCATAAAATATGATTATACTAGCACCATATAAATTTTTCCAAGTGTATTTTTTGGATATGATAAATGCATTTAACAAGGAATGCATTGTCTCAGAATGGTGTGTAAGCGGACTCTCTAAAGTTTAGGAATTGTTTCACTAGGAGACACTAAAGAATGTAGAATATTATTGTAGTTTTCCTGGTCTTTCTAGCTATTATCAGAGGTTCCTTCTTGATATATCTTGATTTTTTACACCGTTTATATCATTGAACTAGAAGTACCATGCTTTTGTGTGGAAGGATACATTCTGGGAAACATTTAGTTACATGATGTGTATGTTGGTTAGTACACTTGTTCTATAGTTTTCTGAGGAGGGTGTGATTTTTGAGGTGTTTTGTGACACTTCTAGTCTAGTCATAGGGGGAAATTTATTTTAGAAATGAGCATTGATCTCTTATGGGTCTAGGCCATTATTCCCCCATGAGCGTAACTATACGACCCGTGATATGTAGTTAGCAGTGGTTCTGTTTTCTCTCAATTTTTGGTGACATTACCTAATTGGGGATCTCTTTGTGGTCTTCATATATCATAAAATATTGAGGTATATCTTTTCTCAGCATAATATAATCATGTGGCAACAAAGGTGGATTGAGTTTCATTAGGATTACGATTTTGAGATATCCTAAACATTGGGAAAGGGTCATGTTGTGGCAAACTCTTTGAGAATGAATTCATGGAAGGGAATTGTTCAGGAGTCTAGGGATTCATAGAGAGTGATAATGGATGTTGTATCCTTTCACATAGAAGACAAGGTGGATAGTGGTATAGGAATCTTGTTTCAGATAATGGTGTAGTATTATTTTATGCAATATGTGGAGGATTCTCGGTGGGGATAATTAGAGGTAGAGGTGATTCATGATCATGTTGTCCATGGTGAATCATCATAGGGTTGGTTAAAGGATGGTTGGAACCTTGTTTTTTCAATGGATGTTACTTTTTATGGTAGTGATGCATGGGGGATTTTTTCATGAGTATTATAGATAACATTTGGTACTAAACCCAAGATTTTTCAAGATTTATCATGTCTTGAGTGGGCTCGAGATGAAATGGGAAGTGGAAGATTTTGTAAAAATGTTCTTTGTTTTCAGATTTTAAATGCTGAGGATCATGTTCTTCGAATTTTTTTATATCATTTGGATGTTCTCGAGTGGAAACAGGATAAAATTTTGAGAGACTTAATCACAAGGTTACCCAAAGCAATGGGAGTATATTATTTTATCCCATGGATTATGGACCACATAAAAAAATAGGCCCCTTCTTAGCGATCAAGGAGTCGGGTGTAGTGAATGATTTGGATAAGAGTATATAGTTGAGGTGGTGTAGTTGAAAAGAGTTCCAATGTTCATTATCAAATATTATGAATCACATTTTACCTCATGAGTATGAAGGGGTTTTAAATATGCTTTTGGAACTCAGTTACACATCAACACCACTTTCCACCCTTAGAGAGATGGTCAGATAGAGAGGACTATCCATACATTGGAGGATATGTTGTGAGTGTTTATTTTACTTTTTTTGATATTTGTTACAAAAATTTCCATTGTTTTAGATTTCATAAAAAAACATTAGTGAGGCTCTGTTTGAGGGTTTTTATGGGAGGCCATTTCATTCTCTATTGTGCTAGATAGAGGTTGGGGAGGCGGCATTTTGTGGTCCTAATGTGGTGCATAGCACAACAGAAAAGGTTCAGCTTGTCTGCGACAAGATTAATATAGCGTTTGGACAACAAAAGTATTATAATTATCATTGGAGGATTCCCTTTTATTTTTAGGTTGAGGACCATGTATTCTTAAAGGTTTCCCTTTGACATGGGAGGATGTGGTTTGGTAGGGGAGTAAGATTTATCCCATGTTTTTGGGCCCTTTGAGGTGTTGGGGAAAGTTGGTGAGGTGGGGTATCGGTTGAAATTTCCACTACAGATGGATAAAATTCAAGATTTGTTTCATGTCTCTCATATTATTTAATATCTACACAACAAATATCATTTCATTAACTAGAGAGAGTTGTATATCAAGGACGACATGACGTTCTTAGAGTGGCTAGTAGAGATCCATGATCACCGAGTGAAAGCAATGCATGGACCGGTCATTCCTTTGGTTTTTGTGTTGTGGAGTAATGGTGCTCTATATTAGAGTCATTGGGAGAAATAGATGTAGATTCATTCCTAGTACCCATAATTTTTTTGAGTTTTTATTTTCTATATTTTTCGTTATGATGTGATGTTTGGAATATGGTTTATATGATATACTGTCATCCTTGTTTTGTGATCTGTGTTGTGCGATGTATAATAAATTCCCAACATATGAAAATGTTATTAACTGATTCCTAATAGATATGTATTAACTGAGACTTGATTAAACCCATGTAGGTAAGTTAGTTCCACCCATGGAGGATAGTATCTTGACATGGAGTATGGAATTCCCTGATTCTTGTGCTTGGGGTAGTGGGATTAATTAGTTATGACTTAGTTATTTTGTAGTGTGGTCATATGGGAGGAAATGGTTTGTGGTTATGTGTTGATGAGTTTGTGTGATATGTTTTGTTACTGTTTGGTTTGGCATGTTTGGATGGTGATAACATTTGAGGTATGATGAGATCCTTAAGAGGTGTCTCATGGGGTGGTTGTTTGGACCCATTTCCTTCTATGATTTGTTTTGGGTTTTTGAGGGAGAGAATATTTTTGATTTATATTTTATGTAATGTTCCATTACTTTCTGATCTATTAATTTTTCAGGTTTTGGTGTCTGAGGTTCTTGGATGAGGCCTAGAGCAGTAATGAAGCAGTTCAGATGTTAAATTTTATAATCATGATGAATATACAATGTTTAAAGATTATATACCATATAAGTGTGGTTCATATATTGTGAAGGAAGGTTCATGTGGTGTTACATGATTTGTATACTTTATGGGTTAAATAATAAAATGATGAAACATTTTTTTGTGATAGTTGGAATTTTTAGAAACCCATGATTAACACATCTTGTAAGCATTACGTGAAGATAAATAGATAGAATTTGAGGTTTTAAATCATTTTCTCAATAAAATATTATTTCATTCACCCTCACCCCATATCATTGATTTTGGAAAATCTCTAGGCACCCCTTGGAGTTCTTTAAGCCCTCTTCCCCCATCTTTGATTCATTGTTTCTGACAGTTGTTCATTGGAAATCTATGGTAATCCCTTCCTTCTTTTTGGTTAGTTTCATCCTTTTTATCTTCATAATTTCACTATGGTGGTACATTTTTTTGGGTTGTGTATTGGGTTGCATATTTATGGTCTTTAGGTGTGGTGTAGGCTGATCCACATTTCCTAATGGCACAATTGGGGTTTTCGGGCATTCTTCTTCTCCCTGTAGTGCGCCATGAGTTGAAAAAGCTTATTTGAGGTAGGGAATCCATCTTTTCTACTTATTTTTGTTTCATTTAGAAGGGTTTTACTTTTTTTATTTATGGGAGGTGGTTGTTCTGAATTAATTAAAGATAAATAATTGGTCAAATTAAAATTTAAATGGTTAAAGGGGTTTGGTTCACATGTTTTATAGATTTTTTATTATTGTGGTGTTGGGAATTGTATGGGCTTGATTACACACTGAAAATTGTATTTTTTAGGGTATTTTTTTCACTCATTGATATGTGTTGTGACTAATGTTACTGTTTTAATTGTTTTGATATCACCCAAAATGGAAATGGTTAACCCGTTATATTTTTCTAATGAAATGGTTTCCCCAGGATTGTGGATTTTGTGATAAAACCCCTAAAATAATGTTGACTATCATAAAAGACCGTTGTATATATGAAAAATGATCTTGATGTTCTTTGATGTGTGACCATTCTTGTGGGATGGTGATGTATGGTTGGGAAAAGACGGTTATTTTTTTGTTTTGCTTTTGGAGTGATGAGGTGGTTATTTGGCCATGATATTTTGGAGGCAATATGGTGGTGTGATGGGGATGATGAGGTGTATGTGATATGTGGTTTGTTTGTTCTAGAAGTGCATGTAGTCAGGGAATAAATAAATGATTAATAATTTTTCGAAATGGAATGGGTTTGTATGATTAATGGGCTGGAAATGTGTAATTAATAATTAAATGGTGGGATTGGTCATAAAATGTTATTTTTGATAAATAATGAAATAAATTGGATAGATGATGAAATTGGATGGAAATGTGAAATGGGGCTTGTGGCTTACTGTTTGGTATTATGCATTTATAGGTGGCAGCAAAGGTGGTGATGTTATGAGTTGGTTAGTGTTTGGTTGTGAACCCATAGGTTGGGCTTGTGCATGTGGCAATATGTCCATACTTGTATATTATTTTTTATTTCTATATTTACCCCACCCACAACGAGCACTATGTGTCGAAACCCGCACAGTCACATAGGGGGTGTTTTTCCCATCATCTAGTGAAGATGATAGATGGCTGGCTACCCACTCTTTGCTGCTCTCTCTTCCATTCAAGGTAGGTATTACATAGTCTGTGATGACTGGTGTTTGTCAGTTCATTATATAGTGTTTGTGATAGCCCATGTATTTTCAGAAAATATGTGATAACCCAATTGTCTTTTCGTGAGATGTGATATGACTATGCTTATGGGGTAACTTCTGGTGGGGGAAATTCATGGTAGGAGGAGGGAATTATGTTTATTTCCTTCAAGTTCACGATACCCCAACACTCTGGTTAGGGAAATGGTTGTGTTGTAGCCCAGGTGTTTCTGGTAAAATTGTGTTGTACCTATGCTTGTGGGGTGGAAATGTGTTTTTTTGTGGGTGAGATGTTTTGAGGATATAATTATTGGGTAGTTTGATATACATAAGATAAGGGAGTTCTAGGATGTACGATGTTGATGTGTGAGAGATGTAGACCAGTAGGAAAGTGGTGTGGGTACCCTATATCGATATACTACTTATTATATTATATTACATGGCTCGTATTATATGGTGAGCTTTCCTTGATATGGTTGGGTTTGGTTATTATACCCGTGTAGGTGATTTTTAGTTATGATACTTTTTAATGGGTGCATTAGTATGATATTTTCAAATGTACTTGAGTGACATAGGTTTTCCTACTAAGTATACTTGTATGCAAACCATACATATATAAACCATTTTCATGTTTCTGGGAGGATTATGTGGACCATACTAGACATTAATAGCTCAGAACTTGGATATCTTTTATTTAACTAATTTATATTTGATTTTGGGTATTTACTTTATAGAAGACTATATGTATTATTTTAATTTATATATCCATGTGGGATTATTTTGGATTATTTTTATATTATTTTTTAGAGTTATTTGTGGATGATTCATCCTATCACATTGTCCTAAAATATTTATAGGGTAATGAAACTCATTTCATTTTATTTTTATACCCTTGGTGCTAGTCTCCAACCCGATTCCTTCTTGAGATGATACTCGAGGGTCATTATCTCTCTATTCTCATTGCGGTTTAATTAGAGGTAGGGGTCCTAAAATCTAACATCAAATTATTTCAATCTCTATTTTGATCACAAAAATTTAATTTCAAATATTTTCATTTGAAATTCCAAGATATAGAATAATGATATTCTTTCTCATCTTATCATTAAGTATTTTTTAATCTCTAGATTGGATCATGGCTCTTAAAATCATCATGATGTTTTAAACATGATTAAAAAATATTGGAATCCACAAATTTTATTTCTTCTTTAGAATCAATAATTCTAGAAATTAATATTTTAAAATTTCATATTCCTGAAATTTTCTCTATGTTTTTACTTTTCTGGAGCCTATTTTTACTCTTTTGAGCTAAAATTAATTTTCCAAAGTCCCAATTAAATCTTCAGAACTCAGATTTTACTCTTTTAAATTATACCTTTACTTTTATAAATAATTTTTTACTCTTTTGAATTCATCAAATGAGTTTTTCACAGTGAGATATAACTCTTATAAAGTTTCTATTTTACACTTTTAAAATCATTCCTTAGAAACATTATACACCATCTTACATTTCCAATGTATTCAAGACTTATCCAAAATATCATCTTGCACTTTATAGTTCTATAATTATTATAAAGAATTCAAAACCAATTTAGTTTAACTATAGGCCATGTAAATCACTTTAAATCTTCTAATAAATCTTTAAAATAATAAATTTAATTATTTGAAGAAGTCTAAAATCCTCTATCTCACTTATGAGGTATTTTTCATTAGATAAAATACTCAACTTGGTGTATTTACAATATAGATTTACTTCACTTTTAATTAAACCTTCACTTTAGCAATCAAAAACCTTCATCCAAAGGATCTTTTTAACTAATTTCTTAAACCAAAACTCTAGGTACTCAAAGGATTGTTTGTCCCCAAATTCATATAGATCTCCCTACTGGATAGATTCTTACAAACTTATCCAATTGTTTCTAGACAACAATTTTCTTTGAAATTGATATCATCTCTCTAATTAATTGATGTAACGTACTACTCATACAGCATTCATCTTTTCTAACATTATTTTCAAGAATAATTAGCTATCATCCTCTTAATAGTTAGTGGAAATGTATTCTTGATTGGGTGGATTCTCACTCCACCCATCACAGAAATCATACCTTCACTTTATTATTGATAATAAATACAAAAATAGACTCTCAAATACATTTAGCTACTTCATATACATATAATATAAACACAATAAACACAGTCACACAAATATTAGAAAAATACAACATTTTTAAGATAATTTTATGCATAAAATTTATAGACATAAAAATAAATATTTCAATATTTATAAAAAATAAATAAATAACAAACAAAATATGTAACATGCATAAATAAGTTAAATATAAAAATATATATGCACATATGTATAATTTCAAATATATATTATATCTATATATAACATCTATAAATATATATATATATATGTGTGTGTGTATGTGTGTGTGTCTAAATTGTTTTATATAACTATGACTATATATATATTCAAACACACACACACATACATTGGTTTATGTCTATGTGTTTGAATATATGTACATATGTGAATAAATTAAAAGAAAAGAATAAACCACGAAAAAATAATTTAAATGTATTAAAAAATAAATGAGATTCAAATAATCAGGATTTATAACTGATTTGAGGTTGGAAATAGATTAAAGATAATGATTTGGTAGCACCGATGTAACATCCATGATATGATAAAATGTATAAGATGTTATGTTAATGAAATAATTATTTTTTATTTTGTACCAAATATATTGTGGGAGTTAAGGGTTTGTTTCTAGGATAAAGGACCCGAGAATAATGAGTTAGCGAGTTGAGAAGAGGAATGGCTTAGTGGGCCTATAAAGAACCCACTGGCTTGCCAGTGGACTCCAGCAGCCAACTTATGGAGTTATTATCAATTTTGAATTTATTTAAGACTGCATCGGCTATCTGTTGGATCCGGTAGATTTCCAAAAATTCTTTTAGGCACACTAGCCATCTGGTAAGTCCCATCGTCTCATTGGTGTGCCCAATATGGTGGTGCAATTAAAGATCCATCCAAACCCAATTATCAAATTTTGGTTTTGAGACCCCCATGGGTCCTTACGCTCTCCAATACTTATTCCTTGGTCTACCCAACAATTGAACAATCTGATAAGAAAGAACGTTGAGTTTTATATTTTTATCTATAACAAATATATCTTTATCTTTGTGTGTAAAGCGTGGATCTATGTCGGATATGTGGTTTCCTTGTTGATCTAGTGGCGTTTTACCCCATTTCATTGCAAATCATTAGATAAGTAATTCTGTTGATGATGTTTGATGATTAAACCATGACCTACCTTTAATTATATACATTTTTCAGGTATGTGTTCTTAAATCACCATCATCAAACTCTTCTTGAAAACATAATAACGGTGGAACTGAAACTTGAATCTGTTGATGTTTCCATGGTAGATTGGTGGTGACATTTATATTTCAATGATTTCTTGTTCACCAGAGAAAGTATTCTTTATGAACAATGACATTTCTGAGTAATCATTTCTAGAATGATCATCTTGATATCTTCTTCTTCTTTATCCTCACCATGAATCTTTTTTCAAATGAAAAATTATTTATGTGAAAATGTTTGTTGGCCAGACCTATGGAACTATTATAGAATCAGCAAAGAATTCACAAGCTGTTCTTCAATAAATGACAGATTTCATGAATTGACATTATTAATTTAAAAAAAACTCATGTTTTACTCCTTTGGTGATTACCTAATGGTACTGACTCTATAATGAAATTATTGACATGGAATTATATTGATTCTTCATTATAATCTTCTTCTAGACAAACCAGAACTTAAGTTTGGCACCCATGACATGTGATCATTTTCTCCATGGTGTGAATCATAATTCAATCACCGTTTCCTTCAAAAATATTGACTTCTTCATCAATGACTTGATGAACTATGTTTATTAAGTTTTAGGCTTCTTATTTACACACGTTTCCTTGGATTAATTATTGTGTTGGAATACATCATTTACTAAGCATGATTTTGATCGAATGTGGGTGTGTGTATCATGTGGACCCATTAGTATGTTTGATTCCATGAGTAATGATAGTGTATATTTTTTCCAAGATTGGTGATGATCACATGTTTTTATGTGATTCTTCTCTATTCACATGATTATACATATTAATGTCTATGTATTCTCTACCCTTTTTGTGTGCTACCATGACTTGGAGGTTGTTCTTAGTAATCGTGACATGTGATCCATCATGGGAGGTTTATCCATTAAAGAAAGAGTGAACATGGCTTAAACAAATGATTAAGATATAACTAAGCACAAGGTAGGGGGAAAATGGCATGCAGTCTTGACCTGAGGTATTATGTTATGGGCATGATGGATTAAAGTGCTGACCCGAGTCACATATGGGGTACTACAGTCTGGTGGCTTAACCTATAATGGATTTGGGATATGATGGTATGAGGGCATGATCTGACTCAATTCCTTAAGACCATTGGGACATTTATTAGGATGTTATTGTCTTATAATTTCTCATTTTTAACATCATATGATTATCCTACCAGCTTGATGCTGAAGTTGGTATAGTCGAGTGTCTATGGTGGCTAGGTTTGCACACAACCAATTTATGTATGGTATGATTGTTATGATTGTTATGAATATATTATTATCATTAAATACAACTGTTATACTTTATCAGAGATTTTGAGGATGATTTTTCGGTGTCTAATTGGGTTTTATTACTCACTCCATGTATGAGAATTTCGATGCACTTGAAGACTTCATGTTTATAGATCTAAGTGAGGGAAAGGGGCCCATGGACGATGGATTAGAAGAGTATCATTGAACTAGTGGTGTATCAAGAAATAATCAAAAGGAAAACTCATTTTTTATTTTTTTATTTTATCAACTTATACTATGGTTTTGTAACGACCCAAAATTTTGAATAAATATTGTTTCCTAAATTTGTGTGTTATTTTATTTTATACTCAACAAAGATTTTTCATTTGATAACATGAGTATAATTAAAATGAGACTGTTGGGTTTTGACTGTTATTTTACCATTGGTCAATATGACCGCTGGAAACTAAACGTTTTGACTATTGTCTCTAAATACAAGCAATCTTGGTTAATTAATATAGAAAGAAGATTCGATGGCCTCACCCAGTAGTCTTGGACCGATCGAAGCCCATCTAACAGAACTTGGGAAGGAGGTAGCACCACTGGTCTTTGCTCTGGACCAAACCCAAGCTGAACTTCATCGTATAAAGCTAGAATGGGATCGCCTTCACGAGAAGTTTAAACTGATCGAAATTACTACTCGTGCAATGTTGGCCGAGCCTCCCTCGGATTCTCACACCTTAGCACACCTTACACTTAGGTCCTATGCTGTTGTGATAAGGGGCTATGTAAGGATACCGTAAATGTCTTGTGTAATCCTTTGTTTTAAATAAAAATTTTGATTTCTTTTATGAATTTTAAAATGACCGGATAAATATAGTATGCATATTTTTGATGAATTTTATAAAAATGGATATTTTAAATATGTTTATGTAAACCCTAAATAATTAAAAATGTGTAATGATATTCAGAAAATGGTCTTCTACAATTATGTTCAGTACGAAATTTAGAGTCTAATAAGATCAACTTGATTTTTGATGAATAGTAAAGTATGAATAGTGATTTTATGATTAGGATTAATAATGTGTCTAAATGGATTAGTAATGTCACTTAAAGAAAGTATTAAAATAATCTAGGCACTTTGATTAAGTAATGTGATTCAATAAAATGGTTAAATAACGGTTTCATAAATTATTATTCAAGTAATAGTTTTTTCAGATGAATAGTGTTTTTTAATTAAAATTCTAATTAAAATTATTTAGAAAATTATTTTTATAAAATGGACTTCATTTTTGAACTCAAAGCATCGATATTATGTTAAGGTAATTTTTTGGGATTTTTCTGAAAAAAATAAATTTCCGATGAATAGTGTTTTTCATTAAAAATTTAATTAAAAATATTTAGAAAATTATTTTTATAAAATGGATTTCATTTTTGAAATAAGAGGATTTATATTTGGTTAAGGTGAAATTTTGGGACTATTCTGAGAAAATTGAATTTTCGATGAATAGTGAAAATACAGTTTTTAAGTTACGGGTGATTAATGACATCATTAAATGATGTATTAAGTATGTAATCAATATGGTCGACTTATAAATAGTAAGATAAGGTATGAGGTGTCCCATGTGGCCAATACCATGGGCAAATACCATGGGCAAGCCCATGGTTTTTCAAAAACCACTAATGAGGTGTCCCTTGGCCATTAATGCCTTGTCCCTTCACTTTCCCTATAAATACCAAGCCATCCTCTCATCCATTCGACTCCCCACTCTCCCCCAACGATGTTCTGTTCTCCTTACCTCCCAAGGAGTCCTCCCAGGGTGCCCACAAGCCCTCATGGTCCAAACCATTGAGTTTTAAGAGTTACGTTTTAAGGTAAGGGATCCGACCTCTCTCTTTAATTTCAAGTAATCTCTTTTATGTCATTCCTTTAATTATCCATGTTCATATGTTGTATTATGTTCTTTTATACTCCCCTTACTGCCCTTTTGATGTTAATATAATGAGAGTTCCCCTCTTACTCTCATTATTTCGTTTTATGATGTTTTATGTGGCGCCGTAAGGCTGCCGAAATTTTTGTAACAGATTCTTTCTCCCTTCTCATTTTTCAAGATCTATTTTCATGTAAAGTATTTCAAGTTACTTTTTATTATGTTGGGGTATGATCTCTAAATTTATCATACTGATCTTTTATGATCATATGATGAGAGACCCCATTTGATCTCTTCAATTCAGTATTTTGAAGTTTTAAGTGGCGTCGTTAGGCTGCCGAATTTTTAGGGGATTCTTTCACCCTTCTCATTCTTTTAAAAGTTCTACTTTCATGTGAAGTCTTTGAAGTTCCTTTTTAATTACGTTGGGGAATTATCTCTATATATATATCATACTTAACTCTTATGTTCACATGATGAGAGACCCTATTTGATCTTTTCAAACCATTTTGTTTGAAGTTTAAGTAACGCCGTTAGGCTACCGTACTTTCATAAGAGAAATCTAATTTTTTTCTTCCTTCCATGTTTTTCATTTCAAATGGTATGTCCTTGAAATTTCATTACAATGATCATGTATCCTTCTTATTCTGTCCATATACTGTTTTATGGGTCATTTATGAATGTTTGACCCATTTTCCCTCTCTTTTTAATGTCTTCTAAGACCTCGTAACATAGCCGTTATGCTGCAGAATTTCCGTCTCAAAATGTATCTCTCTTTTTCTAAAGTTCATTTATATTATTAAGTAAATACTCAAAGCTCTTTCTTATAAAGGGGTATTCACATATATACCAAAATGTTCTATTTTAAATTCTGTGATTTACATACATGAGACCCACCTTCCTTTTCTGTGGGTTTTAAAGTGACGTAAAGTTCATGTCTTTAAAGAAGTTTTTAAAACGTTGTGATTATGAAATGAAACCCATTTATTTTATGCTATATGGGTTATTTATGAAATGTTTGATGATGATATATGTGTCTCAAATGATAATAAAGGCAAATTTAAGGGTGTTCCCTGATAGCGCTCCAATGCATTGGGTAATGATGTAACCACTAGAGATTACAATTTTCACGATACCTTGGTGAATAACCTTGGTAATTTTCAAATGACACCTTGGGGATAGACCTTGGTGATATGTTCATGATTGTCTATGTTAAATGATGTAGCCACATCTTCATGTTATGAAAATGTTATTTTTATTATGATATGCCTCATGATTTCATTCTCATGCCTTAAAGTTCTTTTCATGACCTTATTGAAGTATCTAAAGTTCACATGTAAAATGTTTCTCTTGTTTCCCTTACTGGGATTTTTTCTCACCCTTTCTTTTGATGTATGTCCCTAGGTTATGTGATGCAGTAATGAACCAAGGATAAACATGAGGAGAAGCCCTTCAAGTGTTTTAGAAGAATGTTTTATGTTTTCATGTTTAAAGTTCCTGGTTTCCAAGACACTAAACCTTAAAGATCCTTGGTTTTGTAAAATGTAATGAAAGATTATGTGATAAAAAGGTGGGATAATATAGTTGGTATCAAAGGATGGTTTAGTTATTTGTGGAAATTAGTATATGAAACTCTAGGAAGAACCCTATAGAAAAGTTTAAAAAAATAGGAAATCTTCCTGCTATTTTGGTGAGTATTGAGTAAGGGGTTGCCAAGCAAATACATCCCTGTCTGGATACGAGCAGGTAGAGGTGGCTCTGGAATAGATTTACATAGGGGTAAAACCCAAAAACACCGCTTTGAGCTAGACTTGAACGGGACCTGGTACACGACAACGGGCCTTGCTGCACTCTTGGTTACGACACTCCCGGGGGATATGCTTTGGTAAATTCATAAGCTTAGTATGAACCATTGTGAAAGGAACAAAGATAAAATAAAATAAAGATTCACATCAGAATATATGATCATGGATAACCTAGATGGGAACCTAGGGGATCACAAGTTAGGGTATACTTTTCTTCTACAAGTTATCCTTATATGATTTGAGTTCCTTTTCATGATTATTGGCTAAGTACTTAAGCCCCTAATTATGCTTTCTCTTCTTAGTTAATGGTGGGAAATGGAAGAACATGTCCCAACAAAAAATGTGATAAGAAATGCGACAATTGTCGTATTAATATGACAGGGATGATTATGGGATTAAAATATGATTATTATTTTGGAAGACGTTCACTATTTTGGGGACCCTATATGATTGAGGTAAATAGATTACTACTGTATTTTCATTGAAGAGTATGGTTGAATTATATTTTGAAGAATCGATGAATTTAAGGTGGACTTATAGTAATGTAGGTTACTTATGGGAGTGATTAACCTATCTTGGGTAAAATATGTTTAATTTAGTTACTTTTGTTATAAGATGTTAGGAGTGGTTGATGTTGTTTGGAGATGAACAATGAAGTTTATTTTGGAAGACTATGTTATGAAATCCTTCTTGTATTTGGGTTTCAATCTTAGTTTGGTTTATTTTGAGGAATTTTTAAGGACCGTTATTTATGGAATGGACTATAATGAACTTTGGGTAGTACCATGGAACTTTGAAGATTTAAGTAGTTTCCATTCCTATGGGATTATTTCTTTTTGAAGAGTTGTTTTAACTTACCCTTTCTATTTTTGGGATAATGTTTAAAGATAGAAGAAATAGATAGTTAACCTTTTGTGGATTATGAAGATGATTTTTGTGTTTTGACGAGACCAAGTAGTTTTGAATGCTCATAGTTTGGTGAAAAGATTAGTTTTGGGTAGAAACTTATTAAAGGATGAAACTCTACATGAAGATAGGTATATTTTCTTATGTTTTTGTTTTATGTTGTAAATGAATTCCTCAAAATTATGAAAAGGAACGTAAAACAAAAACGTTGTTGGTTTACGTTTCCTAAAAGGTAATCAAAGATCGTTTACAGACATCATAAGTTTGGGATTTTCTTATGGTTAACGTTCTCCTAATCATGTTCTCTATCACTCTCCCCCAGAACTTGACCCTTTGTTTTTCTTCCATGTCCATGTTTTCCTCCATGGAATCCTAGTATGGGTTAACTCGGGTGACCTTTGTACTTCCCTTCCTTTCTTTTAAAGTAATAGTTTTTATGACTCCTTTTCCGATGTGGGACTTTCAATGAAATTTCAAAACCTGATTTAAAAAAAAATTGCGAGGATGCAATTTCCTAAGGGGGGAAGATTGTAACGACCCAAAATTTTGAATAAATATTGTTTCCTAATTTTGTGTGTTATTTTATTTTATACTCAACAAAGATTTTTCATTTGATAACATGAGTATAATTAAAATGAGACTATTGGGTTTTAACTGTTATTTGACCATTGGTCAATATGACCGCTGGAAACTAAACGTTTTGACTATTGTCTCTAAATACAAGCAATCTTGGTTAATTAATATAGAAAGAAGATTCGATGGCCTCATCCAGTAGTCTTGGACCGATCGAAGCCCATCTAATAGAACATGGGAAGGAGGTAGCACCACTGGGCTTTGCTCTGGACCAAACCCAAGCTGAACTTCATCGTAAAAAGCTAGAACAGGATCGCCTTCGCGAGAAGTTCAAACTGATAGAAATTACTACTCGTGCGATGTTGGCCGAGCCTCCCTCAGATTCTCTCACCTTAGCACACCTTACACTTAGGTCCTATGCTGGTGTGATAAGGAGCTATGTAAGGAGACCATAACTGTCTTGTGTAATACTTTGTTTTAAATAAAAATTTTGATTTCATTTATGAATTTTCAAATAACCAGATAAATATAGTATGCATATTTTTGATGAATTTTAGAAAAAGGATATTTTAAATATGTTTATGTAAACCCTAAATAATTAAAAATGTGTAATGATTTTTAAAAAATGGTCTTCTACAATTATATTCAGTACGAAATTTATAGTCTAATAAGATCAACTTGATTTTTGATGAATAGTAAATTATGAATAGTGATTTTATGATTATGATTAATAATGTGTGCAAATGGATTAGTAATATCACTTAAAGAAAGTATTAAAATAATCTAGGCACTTTGATTAAGTAATGTGATTCAATAAAATGGTTAAATAAAGGTTTGATAAATTATTATTCAAGTATTAGTTTTTTCAGATGAATAGTGTTTTTTAATTAAAATTTTAATTAAAAATATTTTGAAAAATATTTTTATAAAATGGACTTCATTTTTTAACTCAGAGCATCGATATTATGTTAAGGTAATTTGTGGGAATTTTTCTGAAAAAAATAAATTTTCGTTGAATAGTGTTTTTAATTAAAAATTTAATTAAAAATATATAGAAAATTATTTTTATAAAATGGATTTCATTTTTGAAATCAGAGCATTGATATTTTGTTAAGGTGAAATTTTGGGACTATTCTGAGAAAATTGAATTTTCGATGAATAGTGAAAATACAGTTTTTAAGTTACATGTGTTTAATGACATCATTAAATGATGTATTAAGTATGTAATCAATATGGTCGACTTATGAATAGTAATATAAGGTATGAGGTGTCCCAAGTGGCCAATACCCTGGGCAAATACCATGGGCAAGCCCATGGTTTTTCCAAAACCACTAATGAGGTGTCCCTTGGCCATTAATGCCTTGTCCCCTCACATTCCCTATAAATACCAAGCCATCCTCTCATCCATTCGACTCCCAACTCTCACCCAACGATGTTCTGGTCTCCTTACCTCCCAAGAAGTCCTCCCAAGGTGCCCCCAATCCCTCAAGGTCCAAACATTTGAGTTTTAAGAGTTACGTTTTAAGGTAAGGGATCCGACCTCTCTCATTAATTTCAAGTAATCTCTTTTATGTCATTCCTTTTATGCTCCATGTTCATATGTTGGAGAAAGTTCTTTTATACTCCTCGTACTTCCCTTTTCATGTTCATATAATTAGAGATCCCCTCTTACTCTCATTATTTCGTTTTCTGATGTTTTAAGTGGCGCTGTTAGTCTGCCGAAATTTTTGTAACAGATTCTTTCTCCCTTCTCATTTTTCAAGATCAATTTTCATTTAAAGTATTTCAAGTTCCTTTTTATTATGTTGGGGTATGATCTCTAAATTTATAATAATGATCTTTTATTATCATATGATGAGATAGCCCATTTGATCTCTTCAATTCAGTATTTTGAAGTTTTAAGTGGCGCCGTTAGGCTGCCGAATTATTAGGGGATTCTTTCACCCTTCTCATTCTTTTCAACGTTCTACTTTCATGTCAAGTATTTGAAGTTCCTTTTTAATTATGTTGGGGCATTATCTCTATATCTATCATACTGATCTCTTATGTTCACATGATGAGATATCCTATTTGATCTTTTCAAACCATTTTGTTTGATGTTTAAGTAACGCCGTTAGGCTACCGAACTTTCATAAGAGAAATCTAATTTTTGTCTTCCTTCCATGTTTTTCATTTAAAATGGTATGTCCTTGAAATTTCATTACCATGATCATTTATCCTTATTATTCTGTCCATCTACTGTTTTATGGGTCATTTATGAATCTTTGACCCATTTTCCCTCTCTTTTTAATGTCTTCTAAAACCTCGTAACATAGCCGTTATGCTGTAGAATTTCCATCTCAAAATGTCTCTCTCTTTTTCTAAAGTTCTTTTATATTATTAAGTAAATACTGAAATCTATTTCCTCTAAAGGGGTATTCACATATATACCAAAATTTTCTATTTTAAATTCTGGGATTTACATACATGAGACCCACCTTCCTTTTCTGTGGGTTTTAAAGTGACGTAAAGATCATGTCTTTAAAGCAGTTTTTAAAACGTTGTGATTATGGAATGAAACCCATTTATTTTATGCTATATGGGTTATTTATGAAATGTTTGATGATGATATATGTGGTTCACATGATAATAAAGGCAAATTTAAGGGTGCGCCCTGATAGCGCTCCAATGCATTGGGTAATGATGTAACCACTAGAGATTACAATTTTCACGATACCTTGGTGAATAACCTTGGTAATTTTCAAATGAAACCTTGGGGATGGACCTTTGTGATATGTTCATGATTGTTTATGTTAAATTATGTAGCCACATCTTCAAGTTATGAAAATGTTATTTTTATTATGATATGCCTCATGATTTCATTCTCATGCCTTAATGTTCTTTTCATTACCTTATTGAAGTATCTCAAGTTCACATGTAAAATGTTTCTCTTGTTTCCCTTACTGGGATTTTTTGTCACCCTTTCATTTGATGTATGTCCCCAGGTTATGTGATGCAGCAATGAACCTAGGATGAACATGAGGAGAAGCCCTTCAAGTGTTTTAGAAGAATGTTTTATGTTTTCATGTTTAAAGTTCCTGGTTTCCAAGACACTAAACCTTAAAGATCCTCGGTTTTGTAAAATGTAATGAAAGATTATGTGATAAAAAGGTGGGATGCTATAGGTTTGACCTTCCACTTTAGGGGCCTGTTTTTACCTATATTCCATGCATGCCGTTGGTTTATTTTGTTTCCACACGATACTCTGATCATTATAATATTATTTAATATGTTTTACTATTATTTATTTTAGGAAATGATATTGAGGGTATAGTATCCCCACTAATAGACTTAGACCATCGCTTCTAGTCGGCAACCTCTTTCATATGAGGAGGTTCATATGAGGTCATGCTGCAATTCAGTTCAGAATCGGTGGCTTGGGCTGGGACATTGATAAATAGTAACATATAATAGTTTATTATTTTATTTTTAGACTAACTTAGGATATTGTAGAGAGTAGATATCTATGTGGGACTCGAGTTGGGGGGTTTCCATGTTCCTAGATAGCTCATGTGTAACAAACCTCTAAGTAATCATAGACGGTATTATTATTACAATGTTTATGGGATTTTGAGTTCACTCATGCATTATGATTGGACACGTAGGTTCACATGACATATATATACCTATTATTTTGTTATATACTATTTATTTATTTTAATTCATTGTTTTGTGATAGATTTTTGAGATAGATTCTCTATTATGTGGAATATCTATTTCTTCTTACTCTATGACATATCATTGTTGGAATTAATTATTTGAACTTAGAATACTATTGTGTTGTTTTATATATACAATTATTATGACCAACATGTATGAAATAGAACATAGACCAATACTAGGAGGGATATACCTTGGGTTTTGGGTATAATCCTAGTGAAACCTTTATTTGATCCCTTAGACTAGTTAGGATATAATGGTATTTGTTATGAATGCTTCTCTTCATGATATAGTGTTTCCAAATCATAGAAGATTGATGGGACTGCCAGTTGATGTGGGACGGGGTGCTCCAAACACCCATGTTCCACCTATTTCTAGGTTTGAGGGTGATTTAGAGATCACTTCCCCGCCTTCTCTAGTGGTGTAGGTAGTAGGCACATTCTAGTCGAGGTCCCTTCAATTGAGATCCATGGTCGAATACACCAGGGATTTAAAAATCCAACTTCCACTATAATTTTGTGGAATTGAAGGACCAAATGAAGTTGAGGATTTGGTGGGTCTCATCAAATTAATCTTTGAAGTTATTTATATTCCAACAAATAGGCAGTTGAAGTTGCCATCATTCACACTAAAGGAACCCACCATGCATTGGTGGAAGACATGGGATAGATTGGCTGATGTGATGGCCTCACCTAGGATGCCTTCAAAGACCTTTTATTATGATATTTATTTATAAATATGATGAATATTTCCCAATAATGGGAGTTCATGGATATATAAAAGTTTTCCATGATAGAATCTTACCACTCTACTCATTTTATTAATATTCTTCTATTTACTTCACTTCTATCTAGAAACGAGGCTAAGAAGGTCAGTAAATGTAAGATCAAACCTCATCCTAACATAAACAAATTGGTATTTAGATTTTAACTAACATCACACACATAGAATATATGTAATTCCTTGAATATTAATAAGTTCTCAAAGGAAGGAAAATTAGTTTCTCTTCTTCCACCCTTTAGTGCCCTGGCTGGTGGACCTCCTCCTACTATAGTGAGTAACGTTTCTGGTAGCATGAAGAGGGAGGCTAAGTATGTAATGAAGAGTAGTGGTGTGGATATGGATCATAGTTCAGATTCTTAGATTCCTTAAAGAGGTTATCGGTAGTTATTTAACCGTGGGAAGATCATAAACTATAATAGGGATTTCTCATCACCTCAATGATAGTACAGGTACTGTGGAAAGAAGAGAAATCTGTAGAAGTTTCTCCAGAGATCGTGGAGGATAGGATTTCATAAGGGGGAAGGAATATGTGGTTAGGAAATAAATTTTATGACTAGGTCTCTCAAAATTTGACTCTAACGTTGACTTAGACTAGAAATGCATCCTATAATTAGGGTCATAAACCTAAGAGAATTCATGTTTATGTAGTGGATCCTAATCTATAAGATGGTGCTGAATGACCATCTAGTATTAGATTTACAATTTTTATTAACACTACATTATATATAACATGTATGATATTGGTACTTCCTATTCACTCATATTTTCTCAAGTTTTTATTAACACTACATTATATATAATGTGTATGATATTGGTACTTCCTATTCACTCATATTTTCTCAAGTTTTTACTGTAATTGAATCACTGGTAAAGTTATCTTATTAGTTATTTTCCCTTGAAAAACAATTGGGAAAAAGTGGACCATATTTAGTGATTCCTAGAGTATCCTATAGTCATTGATTATTATGAAAATATATGGTAATTTAAAATAATAGAGATGGGGAAATTGAATGTGATTCTTATTTTGGACTAGCCGACCAGGTTCTAATCTCATATTGATTGCTATCAAAGATGGGTGTCATTTTCTTCATAAAAGTTATAGAGGTTCGTGATGACTCAAGAATGGGAATTGGGATAAGGTAGAGTTGGTACACACTTGATTAATCTTTGGATGATCATAGTGTATATGTAGTTATTTTCTATCTTATATGGAGGAGTGTTATCCCACTCAACTTTTCTTCTGGTCATGGATCTCGATCAAGATTTCTTCCTAGAGGACTTTATTGGACTTCCCCCTCATAGAGGAGTTGAATTTGATATAGAGATCATGAAATGTTTGAAACCCATTTTGATACTCCCTTATCATATGGTGCTATCTAAGATGAAGGATCATAAGGTATATCTTGAGCTCTTTGAGGAATAAAGATTTATCGTCATGAGTAATTCAATATTGGGTGAACCTATATTGTTTTTCAAGAAAGTGGGTGGAAGTCATTGAATATGTATTGATTATTTAAATATGAACCAGGTGGTGGTGAAGAAAAAATATCATTTACCCAAGATCAATGATATTGTTGATCAATTATGGGGCGCCTAATTGTTCTCCAAAATTGACCTTCAACCATGTTACCACCTGTTATGAGTTAGATAAGAGGAAATACCAATGACAGTGTTTCATAGTAGATATAGGGTGTAAAAGAATCTATTGATTCTTTTTTGTTAGACTAATGTTCCAAAAGTGTTCATTTACCTGATGAACAAGATCTTCCACCATTACCTACACTTGTTCTTCACGGTTCCTATTTATGAAATCTTTATCTACTTTTAGACACCGAAGCACCATTCTAGACATACTAATATACTCCTTAGTATTCTTCAAGACCATCAACATTATGCCAAGTTTTAAAAGCATAAATTTAGATTCAAAAAGTGAATTTTTTGATTAATTTCATTTCTAAGATATATATAACTATTATACTGGAGAAAACGTAGGTATTAGTGTCCTATAAATGTCCCCAAAACATGTTTAAGATCAGGTGCTTCTTGGGAATTTCTAGATACTACATACATTTTATCCCAGAATTCTCCCAATTACCAACACCAATGACTATTCCAATGAATAAGGGAGTAAATTTATAGGGGTTATAACAATTTGAAGAGGAATATATTTAGCTGAAGAGAGAGTTTAGTATAGATCTAGTGCCTATAATTATTGATCCAAGGATTGGTTATGATGTGTACTGCAATGCATTAGGTGTTGCATTGAGAGTAGTACTAATGTTCGATATGAAGAATGCACCGAGGAATGGTAATTTTGTATAATATTCTCTTAGTTTTAATACATAGGTTGATAAGGAGATTGGGGAGTGGCCTTCTACGGAGTTGTGGTGCTTGGTGTGCATTCTAGATGACTAGAGGATGGATAATTTTGATTATAAGTTATTAAAGACTTGTTCACCTTTGGTGATGATATATGTTAACATGGATCAAGTTAGTACTATTCAAGAGTCTGAACCAAAGTATATTGTGATATGGGAACAACTAACATGGGGTGCCCGGATTCCCAGGTGGTCAATAGATGACGATTATGTGATCATGGTTCATGGGAGTGTATTATTCACTGATTCAAACTAGGAGCAAATGAGGGACCTCCATACCTCTATATGGGTGGTATATCCGAGTGTGATAAAGATGTACCATTAATTTAGGTAATAGATCTAGTGTCCAGGGATGAATGGGGGGATTTCTAGATTTGTGTCAGAATGCCTTATTTGTGAGAGGGTAAAGAATGAGCACCAATGTCCAAGTGGTTTTCTTCAGCCCCTTTCAATTACCACGTGGAAGTGGGAGGATGGAATGATGGGATTTTTGATTGGTTTCCTAAGACTTCAATAATCCATGACACCTTCTTTGTGATTTTTGATTAGTTGATGAATGTTTCTCACTTTCTACAAATTTTAGAGACTAACTCAGTGGATGAGATGGGAAATCATTAAGTCCATGACATAGTATGATTATATGTATTTCTATTGAAATTTTTTTTTACTGAAAATTATGTTTCATATTTCAAAATTGGTAGGGCTTGTAGAAAGACATACGTACTTATTTGAAATTGAGCACAACATACCATCAACAAACTAATAGATAATTCAAGAAAAAAATTAACATACGGGTGGATATACTTCGGGCTTCTTCCCTTTACTTTAGTGGATCTTGAGATGATCACCTCGATTTTTATGAGTTTTCATACAAAATTAGTTACCATGATTTGATCCAGATAACACCTTATGAGGCTCCTTATGGGAGGATACTTCATTCAATATTTTATTGGAATGAGGCTAATAGGGAAGCATTTGTAAGGATCATCATGGAACCAGAGACCTCTGATAGAGTACAACTAGTCTAGAAGTGGTTGATCAAAACTCTTATAAAGAATAAGACATATTAAAAATTTAGAAGGATACCCTTGGAGTTTTTTAGATGATCATGTATTTTTGAGTGTGACACTATGGTTAAGGAAAATGATTTTGATGAATTAGGGGAAGTAATATCAATTCTAGGTTAGACCCTTTGAGATCACTAAACATGTTTATAAAGTGTCATTTTTCAATATTTAGTCTATTTATTTTGGTAAAAATAGTGTGTTTTATGTATTATATATTTATAGGTACATTCCCAATCCTATGTATGTCATCTATGGTGATTATGTTGTGCTAGATCCTAACACATCATATGTGGAGCATCTGGTGCAGATTTTAGACTATTGTGAGAAATTAATTTAAGGGAAGATAGTACCAGTAGTCTAAATTATTTAACATAATGGATGGATCCATGATGAGACCTTGACATGGGATGTTGATGTTTAAGCATAGTGTCTTTAGTTTTTCAGACAGAACCTTGGAGGGTACTTCTTGAGGATGAAAAGTTGTTTGAGGGGGAGAATTGTAACATAAATACCCTATTAAAATGTATAATGTGTTATGTTAATGAGAGTATCCTTACAATTTTGATCCAAATATATTGTTGGATTTATGTTAGTTTATTTCATTATTAATGGACCCAATACTAATGAGTTAGTGATTTTAGAGGAGGATTGAATTGGTGGGGATGTAAAGAACCCACCAGTTAGCCAGCGGGTCTCTACATTGCTGTAAAAACCACCAGATAGATAGTGGGGCACCACTGACCAGAGAGTGGGGAGCCATCAACCGGCCTATGGTGTGACACTAACCAACTAGTGGCTAAGGATGAATGCTTTTCATTTTTTCAGGCACACCGGCCAGCTACTGAGGCCCACCAGTTCACCGATGCACCTAGTCTGGGGGTGTAATTAAAGAACCCCATGGAAATTTAATTCAACTTAGTTTCCAATCATTTAAAATGAAATTATGAACCCTATAATAAATTTCTTTTCTTAAACCCCCTTGGTCCTTAGGATCTCCAACACTTATTCCCTGGCCCCCCTAATCCTTGATAGATCCGAGAAGAAAGAACAATGATTTTTCTCATTATATCCTTTCTAAATACATATTTTTCCTTATAATTAGATCATGTATCTGTGTCATATAAAGGGTTTAATTATTGATAAAATGTTGTTTTACTACTTTATTAATATATCATTGGTGAATTGAACGTGTTGACAACGTTTCATGATTAAACTATGATCTACCTTCAATAATTAACATTATCCAGGTAAGGGTTTTTGAATAATCATCCTTGAACTCTTATTTATAGTGGAATGATTATGTAACCTAACATGAATCTTTTAACATTTTAATGGTGTATTTGTGGTGACATAAACGTGTCAATGATTTCTCATTGAATGTAGAGAGGATTCTAAAAGAATGATGATGTTTACGGGTAAACCTTTTTGGAATGATCATCTTGAGATACTCTGCATGATTCTCACCTTGAATCTATTTTTTGATGATGGATTATTTATCGACTGAGTATCACTTGACAGATCCATGTACCTCTTCTAGAATTAGTAATTAATTCACAATTAATTAATTTTTGGTTGAAAAATTTGACGAATTAGTGTTATTTATTTTGACCTACCTCAAGTTAGACTCTATTGGTCAGAACCAAATGGTATGTGATTCTAGAATGATGTTTTTGACATGAAATTCTCTTGATATTTTTTTATAAACTTGTTCTTAAATAAACAAAACTCATATTAGGATCCCTTGACCAATGAGCATATTCTATGTGGTGTGGAACATTGTCTGATAATTGTTTCCTAGATAAGATTAGAGTTATTTGTACTTTAGAGAAATGTTATATCATATGATGTTTATAACTTATAAGGGGACTGATAATGGATTGATATGGAGATGATGATGGAACTGGTCATAGGGTAGGGTAATAATGTCCTATAGGCCTGACCAGAGGTAGCACATTAGTGGTATGATATCCTCGGGGCCTGGCTTGAGGCACATACATGTTATAATAGTCTGAAGGCCAAAACCATGATGAATATCGGATATGATGGTATTTGGGAATAATTGGAATCAATTATTTGATACCACTATGAAACATGTTACAAATCTAGTGGATTATTCTTTCTCACTTTTCCCATCCTATGATTATTCGAATGGAATAGAGCTGTAGGAGGTACATATGGGAGTCTCTGACATCATAGTAAGGGCATAACCACTCAGTACTTGCGGTATGATTGTTATTATTTATATGAATTTATTATTATTATCGAATAAATATATAATAGCTGACCACACTTTTTAATGATGCATTGGTGGTTTCCTACTAGGTTTTATTTCTCATAACCTATACGAGCATTTTAATATGCATGAAGACTTTGTATTTAGGGATCAATGTAATGGAAAGGGGCCCATGAATAATGGATGAGTAGAAAAACATGGAGTTAGAAGAAGAATAAGATGGACTCCCTAGGAATCCATTGTTTATTTATTTATTTATCTTCCTCACTTATACTATGGTATGGATTTCCAATCTAGGATCCCATTTATTACCTATATGACAAGTATTCCTTTTTCTTATTTAGTTTCTATATGATATATTGATCAATATATTACTTTTTAATCTTTATTATTATTATTTTTTCTATGTCATAATAATGAGGGTATATTCTCCCCATTTATGGATTTAGACCCTCACTACTAGATGGTATCTTATTTTGTATAGAGACATCTTCATGGGGTCATATGGATCTTCACTTTGGACTTGATGGTTTGGGCCTCAGTATTACAACCAACTAACTAGTGGTGAATGTAGATAAGGAATAATGGAGGTTCCCAGTGGCATGTATCGATAAGGGGAAAGGAAGAAAGTGGTTGAACATGGTTATAACGTTATGAGTCCATTTTTAGTGTTATATTAAAAAGTTATAAGATATGGTACCTTTCCTAGAGCTTAAAAACCATTTGAAAACATTTATGAGTTCTTATTGCTAAAAAAAGTGTCAATAAAATTTAGTGTTTTATATTTTATAACAGGGATACACATAAAAAAATTATTTTAAAACACATTAATATATTATTTTTCATGCTAATTATAACACCTGACTTTTCCTATTTGAATATATTTTATTATAATGATTTTTCTAGGATGAAATTAGTTAAAATTCATAAATATATAGAGTTTAGGGGTGATGTGTGGTCCTAGGACTACGAGTGATGAATTTTCACTTTAAAATGTTGAGACATTGGAAGTTTTACAATCTTATGTATGGTTTTGAAAATGTTTATGTTCACCACGCATTCTTGGAAAATCATTTGAAACATTATTTTTATGTCTAAAATTCCCAAGATGTTCCATAATTGATTTATGGACTATTTTAATGATATTTTTGAACATTTTATATGGTTATAAAATTTTTGGGCTGTATATTATATATTTCATTATTATTTTTATAAAATATATCTGTAAAATTGAATGTTATGTGTGTTTATATTATATTACATGTAATTATGTTGTCAATTTATAAATGACATTAAAAAATTGTGATGTAATTATTTCCTATGAATTTGGATATATATATATAATATTATTATTATCATATGATAATTAATATATTAGTATTTTTATAATTATTATTTAGAATCAAATTATTTGGATAAAAAGGGAAAGTTATCCCTCTTTCCCACATATGTTGAGTGGATCCTTGCCACAATTTGTTGTATTTTGATAATTAGTAATCCCTCTCATAGTTTATGATAATTATTATTATTGGTTATATTATATAATATTAAATTCATGTGAAATATAAGCTTGTAATAATCGATGTAAACATATGACTGCTATTGTTAGTCTTTTTCTATTATCACCATTAAAACTAGCATTGATAAAAACTCATTTTTATTAGTTCTAGTTTTAGAACTAATAAAGGAGGCCTTTATAAATTCTAGTTTTAGTGATCATAAATAATTCCTTTCTCAGTTCCATTTTTAGTGCTAATAAAATCTATGTTAGTTGTTGTAGTATTTCCCTATATGAACAACACACTAATATAGCCGATATTGCCCAAAAAACAACATTTATATTCCAACAATTGAAATATTTTCTTAAAATAAACAATATATATTCATTTCACTATTTTAACAAAAAATAAGTTTATATATAAATATTGTAACAAATTACAATTACATTTGATATGACCATTCTTTACAAACAAGTACATTTTTCAGAAAATTAAAAAATAATTAAACTTGGGATAGACTGTCTCCATGGATCAAACCAATCCATAAAAAAGGATAGGGTACTATTAATAAAAAAAATATTTTATTATACTAATATTTAATAAATAAATAAACAAAAACTAAATTATATAATAATGCACAAATAAAACATAAATAAAATGGATAACATAATACATAATATAAACATACCCTACACAATATTCAGTTTATCAAATATAGGAATATCTATTGTTGAAAGTACATTTTTTGTTGCTAAAACATTTTTCTAATATATATGGATGTGTTACTAAATTGTTGGTAAAAAAGTACCATTAAATGTTATTGTAAAAAATATAATAGTCATGTTGCAATTACAATAATACCAACAAATAATATATTTGTTGGTCAAAATGTTTATCAATAGATTCATAAGACAAGTTTATCATTTGGTAATAACATTACAAAAATTTATATTGATATTGATATGATTATTGGTAAAAGTCACTGATTTGTCCCTATAAACAATGTCCACAAATAATATCAATTTATAATTCATTTTTAAATGATGCATTCATATTATAATATACATTGGTAAAGATATATTATATATTTATTAACACATGTATATAAAGTATACCTAATAAAATTATTATATAATAATTATAATTTTTTTCTTGAAAATTATAAAGAAGTTTTAGGTGGTTAATTTGTAATATAATATTAAATTTTTAAAAAATAATTAAATAAATAATAAAAAACATTAAATATTTTAAAATAATTAAAAAAAGAATAAAATAAATTTTAAATTACTTAATATTTCCCTTAATAAATAACTAATTTTTATTAATAATCCCAATATATCATATATATATATATATTTATATACAACCTCATCCCATATTAATGGAAACAAGTACTCGATACTCAATAATTTTATCTTGTGTATAAATTAAAATATATATATCCAAGAAATGAGTAATCACATTACTTGATAAACACAAAAATATGTTCCAAAAACCATTAATACAAAATCAATTGAATATAATATCCTTGAAACTAATACAAAAGTACATAAGTAGAACTATAGCTACCATACATTGTGAATACCCCTTAAAACATTTTCTAGAAGAGTCAACTAATAGAAATCCATCACCATCACCTACCCAAAAAAATACACAAATCAAACAATAACCATAAAATCAAATAATATAAATGGAAAAGAAATCATTGTTTTATAATATAGTTTAAATGAGTGCAACGTTTCACATTCCTAGAAATATACCTTCACACTGGCCAACTGATTTCATCAGTTCCTTAGTTGTACTTATCTATTGTCCTAACATCTACAAGTCAGGGTTATACCCCTATATTTTCCTCATTTCTCATTATTATGTAATATCATCCAAATATTATTTGTGTTCCTATGATTCCACTGATTATCCCACCCCCCACACCTTCTATATTAGTACCCTGGTGGGGATAGTTTTTATTTGATTATAACATACTTCATATTCATTATTAAATACATATTTTACCTTTGAGAAATCATTTTATATGATTAAATTTTATTTTAAATTATAAAATATGAATGAGTAATTAGTATTTTTTCACAAGAATTTACTGAAATCACACCATGTTTTACATCATTAACAAAGATAATTATATTTTTGGAAAAAATTATAGATGTAAGAAACTATAATTTTTTTAATAATTAAACGATACAAAAATAATAATAAATAATTTTTTTTTCATATATGTGGTTTAATGGTTCCTATTTCATCTAAGAATGAATATTAATGAATTATAAACTATAATTCTCTAAAATTTTAAGGTACACTGTGACCTAGTTTTGGTGTATCTTGTATGTATTTTTTTAACTTTTGAGATGTGTTTGAGGTGTTTAAGTTCCCAATTTGTGAATTTTAGAGGATTTATAGTGGTTAAATTAGAGGTTTGTCCTTTTTGATGGTCAGTAAACTATGGTTGTGGGAATGGTGCTGGTAATTTTGATGTTTCTTTGATGACTAAGTGTAGAGTATGTTGCATTGGGATTTTTGTGTTTAGAGATAGGCTAGGGTGTTGTCTATTTAGTGGTGGACTGTACCGCTGCTAGCAAAATGTCTTGCCTAGAAATTTTTGAAGGCATGTTGACTTGGGGTTACACATGTGAGACACAATGATAGGATAACATCTTTGGATCCCATGTTGAGGAATACATGCTAGGAATAGTTCTTAGAGAGTCTTGCTATTGAAATCAGGCAACATGGAGCTCTCCTTGTCATGGTATTGAGTATATAAAGGGTAAAATGACTTGAGTTTTTGTGTTATGGAATAGTGTAAGATATGGTGGTCTTTTAGTGGGGTTAATTATGGTGGGTAATTTCCACACTAAAATTACTATAAAAATAGACCACACTTTGAATGGAGGCACCATAATGTTTTCAGATTTCACTACACCATGGTGAATGTTTTCTATCCTCCTCCATACAAAGAATTCATAATCTCCCTTGTATTAACTTTTGTAATATTATTCTAAAACCTATATGACCTCTATTCCTATCATCACCCTCCAACCACACCTTGATGAGTCTAAACCCCTTGGATCAAGCACCAAATTCCATATCTATTGAGGATCACCTTCTTTCTGTTGATTGAATCTATAAACTCTTGGTGACATTGGTTCTCATTGGGTAAGAATAATTGATTTATAACTCCTATCATGTTATTCATCTGGGATCCTATTTCTATAATAATCATTAGAGGAATTTGTTACGGTTGTAGGAATTTTTGGTGTGTGGGCTTGATCCAGGTGGCGGTTCATGGCTTTGGTCATTGACCCTGTTAAGGTAGGAAGTCCTTAACATTTAATTCATTTGTTTGAAATTTTATGTTTTTATTTTCTTGTGGGTGTGTGTGTGGAATGTAAGACACCTTCCTAATATGATTTTCATGTGTATCCCTTGATACCATTATTGATAAGTCATGCTTGTGCCTTTCTATGTTGTTCTTGTATGTGGTTGTGTATTTCCTGGGAAAGCTCTATTTTTTATATCTAGTGACAAGTTATAGGTGGAATCCTCATGGATCAGTTAACACCTTATAGGTGGAGAATGTGAGATGTGATTACAAATGATTACAGTGGGGTCTTTAATGAAATATGATAGGACATGATGGTCCTGAGGTATGATGTGATAATGGGAAGTGTGTCTTGATGGCCATAATTCCCGACCTAAGAGGGTTGGCGGGTCTTGACATCCTTACGACCTGATCTAAGGTATGATATATTTTCTACTTGTTATAGGACTTATGTTGGACCTATGTAATATTCTAAGACTCATGAAATCATATATAACTTCTCTTCTAGAACAGAGCCAAAGAAGGCAGAGTTGTGGTTCATGGAATCATGGTCAGTGCATGATGACATGAAAATTGATTGTTTATTTATGTATTTACAATATCATCATGGAATAAGATTTTTTATATTGCTATAATTATGTTAAGGAAACATTTTTTTGTATTTTTTGGGTTTATAATCACACCCTTCAAGGAAATATTGATGCTCATGTAGTATTTATGGTTAGGGATCTAGCTAAGGAAAAGGGCCATGTATAGGGCAGCATAGTAGGTGGAGCTTAGAGGGCAATATAGATGCTTCAATGAATTTCGGAACGTTAATACAATGACTTTATTTTATATCTTTTGGTTTTCATACATTTGTTAACCTATCACATTGGGTGTAATTTGATTTATCTTGTAAAACTTATTATCCCTAGGTTAAAGTATGGGTATTATTATTTCTTCCATTATATGAAATTTTTATTTATTTATTACTTGTTTTTATATGTTATTAGGTGTATCTACCAAATGAATATTATCTAGAAGTTCCATATTAGGACCTCATTTTTAGTAATAAACCTATTGCGTACAACATGTAATGCATGAGGTCATGTGAGACTCATGCCTAGACTTAGTGATGTGGGTCAGGGTGTTACAAAGTGGTATCAAATGTGGTATTATTTATTTTCTAATACTTCTCTTAATTATGTTTTATTACATGGTAGAAAAATATATAGGCAATGTTGAACCTTTTAAGGGGAGTCATGTATGATTCATGCCAACTCATATGTAATAGACCTACGATTTTCCTGTGCTGGGATTATTGTTATCAGTTTAACTTTAATTTTTTATTGCTGATTACAAGTATTATTATTTCAGTATTATAGTTTATTGGATTCCAATATGTTCAGTAATCATGATTAGGCATGTAGTCTCACATGTCATATACCTATTTCTTGTCATACATAGTAGTTCAAATAATTAAAATTCAGAAGTAATCTTTTTCTTACCTATAATGATGTATCTTTTCTAACATTTAGATTAATTGAACATGACAATGGTATACCATTATATATATATATGTATTACTATGAATAAAATTTATGTTTTTGATACTTTTTTTTATTGGGGTCATATGTTATAGAATTAGTTGTTCTCTTAAGATGATTCTTCATGAGCTGTTTCTTATTTATGTGACAATTAATTGCTTAAGTGATGTTGTAATTTAAGCCATGTAGGGTGATCTAATCATTCAATGGGTAATTATAGAAACTTTAACCTCATATTCGTTAAATGGGACCACCTAGGTATGTGGTTTATAATTTTCCTATAAGGTAGGATTCTCCTATATTTCCCCTATATATACATGATGCAACCGTGAATTCTCTAGTAGTCGCTCCAATGGAAAAGGAAGTGAAATTTCATTAGGATATAGTCTTGCACCTAATACCAATTCATGGTGGAGGATCCCAATGGGGTAGAAAAAATATGGTTTATTATGTTAGGGACTTCTATTTTTTCATTCCCCATCCTTATATTAAATTGGATCCCCTAGGATGATAAGGATAAATTGTCATCATCGATGGAATCATCGATATGTTGGATAATCCAAATGATCATTGGTAGAAATTGGATGCATATATGCTTGAGGTACATGCTTGGATGTGGTGGAGTGTTATGAAAAAAGTTTAGATGTGTGAGGGTATGACTTGGAAGACCTTTTAGGACACCTTGTTTGAATATTTCTTCCTAGATACACTGATGTTGGATAGATCCAAGGAATTCATTGAGCTCCAAAAGGTGGTGATGATGAAGAAATAGTTTTTTCTCATTGTATGGAGTTGTGTTGTTTTTTGTTTTATTTTGGTTAGAAATATGGCATAAAAGGATTAAATTTTCAAGATTGGTCATTGAATAGGGATGAGGTGCCAAGTTAAAATTTTGATCTGATGAATAGACCTGATGTGCTTCGCAGGGCTACCAAGATCGATAAGGGACTGGAGGAGGATAGAGTAGACAATATTCTTCTAGAACTTAGTGGATTAGTGAGTGGCATCACTAGAAGTGTTTTAGTTTTTTTAGTTGGAAGAGGGAATTCAGAATACATGTTTTTGGATGACAAGAGATGGATGGAGCAAACATAGTTTTCTTTATCTCCCTCCTTGGCAGGAAGTGCTCCATAGTGATTTAATTATTGGAAAATGGGAACCTACAATCAATTTTCCCCTATACTCAATGTTTCATCGGTACAATAAGATGAGATATATATATTATTTATATTCAAGTGCATCATGAATGATTTCACATGGAATATTCGGAAGAAACAGGCTTTGAGGGTGTGCATAAGAGTATCGTATATTGGGAGTCAGAAAATTACAAGAGGTTCAAGCTATAGAGCAGACATGGGGTCTCCACAGTATCTATAGGATCTATAGGTTTTAGTGAACCATGAGAACTAGGGATCATAAGGGAAAGGTCATGGGTGTAATATAGGTAGAGTCTATATAGTAGACAAGGTTATAAATAATCATGGAGTGATACATTTTATTCTTTGAGGCATGGTCTTGATTATATCTTCACTTTCTTTTTTATTGTTTGATACATGAGATTCCCATTGCTTTATCTCTATTCAAGTTTTTTATGGGTTAGGTATCCTAGTTAAGTTCTTCTATGAACAATTATCTCTTTATACATTCCTGTGAAAGGAGGCTAGTTATCTCTAGAGGTGTCCAAAGAGTCCTGTGGTGGTGGCTATTGACTTATATGGGATTTCATAATCTTAGAAATGACTAGCTTCAATGTGATTTTTTTATGTATGGGTTTACTAGTTTTCAAGATCAAATTTATTATTACTAAATATGAATAAAATTTACTTCCCATAATGAAGAAAATTAGTTCTTAACCATAGAATGTGATTTTGGAACCAGAAGAGGGGGACCAAACAATACCAAGATATAGCCATTATAGTGTAGTGTATAGTTTTTTCAGAATATCATACCATAATTTCATCCTCTCTTCCTCTCATAGTGGATCATTACTCTGATGTTTTTCTATATGACTTATCTGGAAATCCTCATAATAGGGGAATTTATTTTGACATTTAACTTATTCTATGTGAACAACCTATATCGATTCCTTTGATTTGTATGTCACCAATCGAGTTGAAATAAAAAAAGATGAAACTTGAGGATTTAGTGGCGAAATGATTTATTTGATAGAGAAATTATCCACAGTATACACCAATTTTGTTTATTAAGAAGGAATATGTTTCCCTTTGGATGTTTTTAGACTATAGAAATATGAATTAGGGCAAGTAAAGAATAGGTATATGTTTCCAAGGATTTATGACCCAATCAATTAGTTGAGGTTAGACTAATGGTTCTCTGAGATTGAATTTCATTTTGGGTTCCACCATATTTGGTATAGAGAGGAGGATAAACCAAAAACAAAATTTAAGAGGATATATTGGTTTTGTGAGTATATCAAGAATCCTTTTGGGTGGATTATTTCTCCATTAGTGTCCATGCATCTCATAAACCTGATCATCCACCCATACCTAGACTCCTTAATTATTGTACTCATTGATGATATTCTGATATATCTAAAAAAATTAATTTCATGTTATAAACCTTGATATCATGTTAATTATTACTCAAGTGTATCAAATTAATACTTATCTTTATAAGTGTGACTTTTAGATCCATGAGATGATTTTATTAGGGAATTTGATTTCTGTGACTAGAATCGGGATTTATATAGAGATACAATAGGTAGTTACATCATAAGTACGAGATATGATTTTTTTTGGATTTAGAGTTTAATTAGTTTAGATGGGTATTGTAAGTGTTTCATTTAGGACTTATCTCATCTGATTGAACCTATAAATGGACTTCCAAAGAAAGGGGTTAAGTTTGAGCTGATCGAACAACATGAGGAGTCTTTCCTAGAGCTAAAGAGAATGTTGCCATGTTCCCCAATTATAGTTTTACAAAAACCTAGGATTGGTTGTTTATTATGATGGTTCATTTGTTTTCATAGGAGATATTTTTATGAATAGAGGTCAAGTAGTTTCTTATGGGCCTCTCCATCTATGAACCCATGCTTGGAAATACCCCACACACAATTTTAGAGTTTTCTGTGGTGGTTGATGCCCTAAAATGTTTGTGTCACTATATTTTTTATGCCTTTTTTTAATTTATATATACCATAATATCGTACAATATGCCTTCTCTTAATGATACTTGCACCTTTTATATAGATATTGGGATGAGTACCTACAAATTTTTGACTTCACGATGTCTGAAACATCTGGAAAATGGAATGTTGTTATAGATTTTCTCAAAAGGAAGATGCATGAGCTCATTGATTTATATTCAAAATAAGATTTAAGGTTTATGATTTTTATATTAGATTATTGTATGGGTTCAATTGAAAATAAAGTTTTTGATGGAATGTTCTATATGGGAAATCACTTTTTCCTTAGTGGAATGGCTGAAATCTAATCAGAAGTCTAAACTTGAATGTTTGGTGATGTGGTAATGATTGGTGATAAATGAAATAGTTATAGGATGGTCCTTGGTTGTGGATTCAATTATCTATATATATGGTAGCATAGTAGTCCCTACTACTATGAGAGAAGAGTTGATGAGAACTATCATGCACCGAAATAGGTAGTAAACATAGGATCCACTAAGATGTACCATGATATCGTGGGATGTTTTTGGTTTCGAGGAATGAAGAGAGACATTAAAGGTTTTTTCTCCCATTTTATAACCTTCAATGGTTTAAATCCATGTAATAATGACTAGGTTTATTTTTTAGCAACATCACATTCCCATGTGAATATTGGATGAAGTGGTGATGGACTTTGTTATATGATTACCCAGGACCCTGAAATTTTAAGATGTTGTGTGGGTTATAGTTGACTAGTTGATAAAGGTGTCACATTTATTTCCAACTCGATATACTAATTTAGTGGATGGGTTATCTAATCTCTACATTGGATAGATAGTGAAGATTCATGGAGTTTTTGTGAGCATGATAACTATCCAAGATGATCATTTTATGTTGTGTTTTTTGAAAGTCTTGAAAAAGGAAATGGGAACTCAATTAAATATATGTACTACATATCATTCGTAGAATAACATACATTCATAAAGTTAAATCCAAATTTTAAAGGATATTCTCAATGAATATGTTTTTAATTTCAATGGTGCATGGGACAACCATTTATACCTTTTAGACATTACTTAAAATAATATTTTTCAGTCATTAAATTGGATGGATCCATTATAAAATCTACATGGTCAGCCTTGTCATTCACCACTATATTGGAACAAGGTGGGTGAGGAAAATTTCATTGGGCTATGTTTGGTACAAGAGGCCTAAGATAATGAAACATTAATTTGTAGGCAATTAGTGAGAACTTATCATAGGAAATATTCTTATAATGACTATAGATGATGACCCTTGGAGTTATCCATTAGAGATAAAGTTTTCTTGTGAGTGCCACCTCATATGGGGAATCGATGATTATGGAAATAGGGAATGTTAGTTCCATGGTTTGTGGGACCATTCAAAACTATAAAGTGTATCCATATATTGGTAAATTGATTGAATCATTGTCTATGATATTGAAATATTTATAATATATTCATTGAGTATCATCATAATAAGAACGAATCTGGACCTACACAGGTGATTAATAGAGATGATGTTGAGTTGAAACCCAGTTCATCATTCATGGGAAATTTTATTTAGATCATGAGAAGGAGTGAGAAGTTGTTACAAAGGGAACAATGCCACTTTTCTAATTTTGTAGCATCATGGGTGTATTCAAGAGGAACCATGGGAGTATGAATCTAATGTTTAGGCTCAATGAACTGAGTTTTACTAGGAAGACCACAAAGACTTTATCAAGTATGTTAAGTCATTTTTGGGTTATCTTTGTAAACACCTAAATTTTAAGTGTGAAAATTGCCTTATTTTTGGTATATATTAGTTGAATATTGTTCAGATTTTGTGACGTGTTATAGGTTCTTAGGGGTCTACAGTATTGAGTTTGGAAAAGTTATGGATGTTAAATTTATGTTTTGGACTTTTTGTTGGTAAATAAATAATGATATTAGGTGTTTCAAAATCCATTTTGATGTTTCTTTGAGGGTTGATCATGGAGTACATTGTTTTAGGATTTGGGTGTTTGGAGACAAGTTATGGTGTTGTGTGTTTGGTTCTAGAGTGCACCAGGACCAGTGAAATGGATTTCATGGCAATTTTACAAGGTGTGTTTCAATGGGGTTTCACATGAGGGACTCAAGGATAGGGAAATTATGTGATAATATTTTATGAGTAATTAAGGCTAGGAATGGTTCTTGGAGAGTCCTGTGTCTGTAATGGGAATCATGGAGCTCTCTATTTCATGGTGATCATCATGGTGGGGAAACAATTTCTTGAGTTTTTTGGACTATTCCATAGTGAAATCCATGGTGGTGGTTAGTTGAGAGTAATTATGGAATTATATATATATATATATATTAAAATTACTTTAAAATTGATTCTCACTTTTATTGGAGGCACCACAATATTTTGGGAGTTCATAATTTCGTGGTGAAGTCTTTCAGGCCTCCACTAGATAAAGAAGGATCGAGCTCTCTTAACTCAAATTGTTGTCTCTTTCTCTCAATCCTAGACAAACCCAACAGATATTTTCACCCTCCATCCAAGACATGATGATTCTAGACCCCTTTTATCAAGGATTAGATCCCATATATCATGATTAAACTTTTCTTTCTCTTGATTGAATTTAGAAACTATTAGTGATGGTGGTTCTGATTAGGTAATCCTAATAGATTTCATTCTCATATCATGTTCTTATATTGGGATTTTTTTCTAGTATCCTCATGTTATTAATTAGGAATGGTTATAGGTATTGTTGGTGGGATGGGTTAATCTGAGTTTTAGTTCATGGATTTGGGAATTGAAACTCTTTAAGTGGGACGTCCTTACCATTTAGGGCATTTGTAAGAATTTTTTTGTTAAGATTCTGATGTGGGTGTGGATTGTGAGACCCTTTATTAATGTGATATGCATGTGGGTGCATGTGTATCCCCTGATTCCTTGATAAATATGGTATTCTTGTGCCTTTCTATGTTTACCATGTATGTGGATGTGTACATTACCAATGAAAACTCTGCTTCTTTTATCTGGTGATAAGTTATTTTTGGAACCTTCATGGCTTCGTTAATCCCTCATAAACAAGATACAAAATTAGTATTTTGGGGTATTGAATAAAATATGGTAGAGTATAATGACCCTAAGGCCTAACTTGTGAATGAGAAGTGGGGTATGATGGCCTTGAGGTCCAACTCTAGATGGTTGGTAGGGCATGATGGTCTTGTGGACTGACTCATGGTATGAAGAACTTATGGAATATTAATAGAATTATATTTTCTGTGTAGCTTATTATAATTCTCTTACAATTATATGTATCTTCTATTACAATGTGGATCTGAGGCCAATAGATCTAGGGTTCATGGGAACATAGTTATCACACAATGATTTGACACTGTATTGTTTATTAACACAATTATTATCACGCCATATACTTTTTTATGTTGATGAACATATGTTACAAAAAAATTAATGGTTTCCTACTGGGATTATATTGACATCATTCAAGAGAATCATGATGTATGTACAAAATTTATGATCAGGGATCTAGCTAAGGGAAAGGGCCTTTTGTTGCGTAGCTATGTTAGTGAATCTTGGATGATATGGGTGAGTCCTAGATGGATTATGGATTGTTGTTGAAATGAATTTAGATTATTTTATTTTTTCTTCATACATAGGTTGACCTACCACATTGGGGGTCCATTGATTTATCTAGTATGATTTGTATGACCTATGTTACAACATGAGTATTCTTATTACTTATAATTTATGTATTTATTATTTACTTATCACTTCATAGTTTTTGTATATTATTAGGTATATGTACTAAGGGAATAGTCTCCCTAAGTTCAATCATAGTCCCTATCTACTAGCATGTAGCCTCTTGTGTATGGTGAGGTGTGAATTGTGTCATTTGACACTTTGATTTGGATCTGGTGATATGGGCTAGGGCATTACAAAATCTTTTTTATACATATCATAATTTGAGATGGATAACTCATATATTGAAATCCTTCATACTACATTTGATTTATGTGACAAATATAAACTTAAATTATAAGAGTGAGTATATCAAAGTTATAATAATATTCATATTTATATTCATGAACTCAAATAATATGAATCTAAAAATTCTAATATTTTATATTTATAAAGGAAAAATAAATTTTTATGATTAATTATTACATGGAGTGAAAAATTTATACATGTTTTTTCATAGCATGTTAATTATGGGTTATCATTAACCCCTTAACACCACTCTATATGTATAATGATAGTGGATATATAGATTTCACTATTGTATCCATGTTTTTTATCAATCCTCTAATAATTATATATGACCTTGAAAGAAACATTAATATATTTAAATTTAAATCACATGTAATAATTTGATATTATTTTGGATTAATAAATATATGAAAATTGCCTATTCCTAGTATCTTTTCATCCTTCACTTTCTGATTCCTTTCTCACCCACAAAAAAATGATTGGATGAATATATCACCTATATGAGGACCACGTAGGTCCACATGAGTTATGAGGGATAATGCATTCACATGGGATACATGACATAAGAGTGGATCCGAAATCACCATAGTGAATCAATACGAAATCAAGCGAAATTGATTTTAAAATGAGATTTGATCTCGCAACCATTGAGATACCAGTTGAAGTTGATATCTATATACAATGAAAAAAAAATTGAAATAAAAAATATATAGAAATACATCCTAAAAATAATGTTTTAAAAACAAAATAGTTATAAAAAAATGAAATCAAAAACCTGCATGGACTTTAGTATTTGATCCCCCAAGAAACCTAAAATAAATGTGGCACATTATTCTATGGTGTCCCCACTACAGCACCATTCTCTATGATCATACATTATTTTTCGTTCCATAAAATCTTTTTTCTTCAATAAGTTTCTTTAATTCATTAATAAACAACTGATATATTTTATAAAATAAAATTTTACAAATAAATTTATTGAATTTACATGAAACCTTCACTATATTCATAACTACATTCCATGCAATGAAAACTAATTATTTTTATATTTTTTTATTTTCATTTAAAAAATCATTCACTCTAAATATTAAAATTAATATTTTTAATTTTAATTAAAATCTATGAACATGAAAATATCACATTTCTTGTAATTTATTCTACACCTCTTCTTTAGTATAGATTGATTTAGAATCCATGTGAGTCCTTGAAATTACATTTCCCAGTTTTTTCATCATATTTTCTCGACTTTAATGGGAAAAATGATACAGTTTAAAACACACAAACATAGCTTGGATTTTTTAATTCAATAAAATAATTATATAATCATTATAAAAGTCCAACCTATGTTGAAGTGATGGACTATAATATTTAATTGAAACAATTTTAAGGAGTACATGGGAAATAGTATTTACATTCAATATATTTAATATATATGCATATTAATAATTAACCAATTTAAAGACACATGACATATGAGTGGTCAAGACAAATTATGTAGAGGTACATTCATTTTAAGGGGTAGATATTACAATGAAATATTCATGACTCATGATGTAATGAAAATTGTATTAGGAATTTTCATATAATCTTGAATCCAGTCACTCATAATATACTCCAGAACTATGTAACATATACTTGTATAGATAATTTCAAAGCGTTTCCTTTCTATATGTATCATTTATAACATAGGTGACCATTAAAATTTATTTTTTACGTTCTTCCTCACCTGACTAGAAGAAAATTATATTGGTTCAATTCAATTTTCAATCTAAATTCCCAGTACTAAATATTTTTTCAATGAATTTATCAAAATTGATAAGTGTTTTACTTAGTGTCAATGACATAAGATTATAAAATATATCTTATCATCAAGTATATTCTATAATTAAACAATAATATTATACGTTAATTCTTATAAATTTTCTAATTATAGAAAAAATAACATTAATATTTTATACAAGAAACATAATATGAACAACAAGAAATAGAAAATGGAAAACACAATAGAAAAGAAGGAATTAAACCTTACTATTTAAGGTAAAAATATGGAAACATGGAGCTCTTAACTCACCTAGATGTAGTTAAATAATTATATTAAATTCATCCAATTCAAATATCACAACTTAAACCCCTACAAAATCCCAGGCATAGCCTATAAAAAACTCAATTGACATGAATAAAATAATAGTTTCTCACCAAACTAGTAATCCAAATTTTATGAATCAATCTTTAGTTAAATTGTGTTTACCAAAACATGTCCATTACATCAATAAGATTAAGAGTAAAAAATAATTATATAGGCACTACCATGATATAAGAATTACCATTAGGCTCTATTTAATGACACTTCATAAAAAATGATTATAATAATAATAATTAATTCTCTATACCTCCACTTATTTATGTTGATTTATTTTGATATTAATGTTTCAATAGAGAACTAATTCATTTTCACTAGTTCAATCATACATATCATTGTTAATTTCAGGGCTTCCAAAAAACATATACTATAATGAATTTTAAAAACGAAAATAAACTTTTTTATTAACAGGAAACACTACTAGTTTATAATCACATATATATAATTTTGATGTTAAAAATATAAATTAAATTATATATATATATATATAATATTATATAGATTTTAACTAATTAAATCGATTAACATAAGAAATGCATTGAAAAACTATGATTAAATAGTATAAAAACTATTAATGCAATAAAATGAATATAATGCATTTAAAAGTAACAGGGAATGAGAATCATGAATCAATCATGAAAAGAAAAAAAATTGAGGCCTTCAACACCCTAAATAAAAAATTTATAATAACCACATACAAAATAGACAGATATTATGCACATAAGTAATAATTAATACCCTTTTAATATGATTATTAGGGATGCATTCATATATAAAACGTTATATCACTAGTATTTAATGGTGTAAAATTTTTATGTGGACTTCATGTTTTACTATATTGTATAAAATGAACACATTTTTGTTCAATTTACATTACATGTACCTATAATTAGACTTACAATTTATTCTATTAAAAATTGATCTCAATAACACACTCATTCAATATCATGGAAATATTATTCTTTTAAACACAAACCATGATATGGATCACAATGATGTATAAGGTTCACCTCTTAATGGGACAAGGCTTGACCTTATTTTTATATGTATTCTTCCAAGATAACACTACGCACTTGAATCAACTAATAGGTACAGGAGAGTAGAATTTATCCTTGATCATAAATTACATGACTCTTGACAATGTTTTATTTCATCCCTTACACTAGTACATCCCACACTTTACAATAATAGTAAATATTGGTAACTACTGACATGTCTTCTAAAAATAAATAGCTATCAATACATTGAGTGTTATGACCACCGTTTCTTCTTTAGTTCTTTAAAAGTAGAAAAAACCACTTCAATTGTATTCTCAACACTGTATGAAACCAATTATATCTAAATCATCATAGTGAATCTAATTATTTATTAATTTATTTTAGAAAAAAATTATTCCACCTATTCATCTTCTATGAACTTCCTAACCAACTCACATATTCTTCTTCAAAATATTCTTGATAATTTTCTATAGGTAACGTTCACACACACCCTATTTTATTATTATTCAACAATATATTCATTCATATGAATGATTAAAATTTTCCAATTATATCTACGTATTTAACTATATTCCACATATTATAAAATAGTTATAGATATTTGAATTTATACTTCCCTGAAGACTCAGCCAAATGTTCATCATGATATTTGAATTATCGTGTACTTTTCATTCCTTATTAAAATGAAACATATAAATCACCTGTAATAACTATATATGAAAATCATGGCTTCAAAATATTTCCATAATATCTTATCCAATCATATAATAACCCATTATTTGATTATAATTATCATTCTTCTTTCAGCATAGATAATCATCAACTTGAATCATGTCTAAACTTAAGCACATGATATTTGTTAATTTGTAGAAGGATACACTACATTACCTAAATAAATTCATTAATAACTTTATACTTAATTAAAATATAAATATATCACCATGAATCTACTAATTTAATTTTATTATTCTTTGAATGATTTAAAATACAATATATATCATTGAAATCATCCCACAAGAGTTCCCAAACATTAATTTCAGTTTGTTCAGAATATGAAAATATAGTATATACTGTAACAATATATTATGAACCTTAAGAAATTAAATATTTTAATATATTATTTAGAAATAATATGTTATGTGGTTCACCAGCATCAAACATGACTCAAAAACATTAAACATGATATTCAAAAGTCTTATGCACAGATCAAAAAAATACACGAACCTTTGAATTGAATTATGTCAAAAGTAAAAAATTACCCATAGAATTTATATAATATGAAATAAATATCTTAAATTATAGTAAAATATCATAAAATATCATCTATTCATAATAATCCTTTCATGCATGATATATTATTTTTTTACTTTCCAATAAAATTTCTAGAAATCAGAATCCCTCCAAACTCTTCTAGAACTTCTCTATATAGAAACCCACTATCTCCAACCATCCAAAAACCAAATACTCATATATTGTACAAAATTTTATATGATTTTTAATATTATTTATTTATTGAAAACAAAATAAAATATAATAAACATATTCACTTTTCATTCCTTTAATAATCTCCCACAAACTTCTACAGTATTCAAAACATCTCTTATTCTCAACAATCTCCCCTATTAGATTTTGTTGGAAACCAAGAAACATAAATCACTCTAGATCATTGAATTCACAAAAATTAATCATGAATAAATAATTTTATGTTTTTTTTAGTATGTTTATGAAATTAAATAATAATATTGAATTATTATACGATGTTTTCCATAAAAACAATGATTTATATTCAACCTCTTGAAACCCAATCCACATGATTTCCATGATGATGATACCACTATATAAAAAAGATAAAATTCAGAACTTATTAAATCAATAAGTTATCATCACATCTTAGAATATACATTTATTTAATAAATAATTCAATATCACATAAAATCTATCCTCAAATTGATAGATTTATCCCCGAAACTTGCTAAAGAACTAATTCCTATATTCACTTCAACAAAACTATTAAAACATTTCACACATAAAAAATATTGAAATCATAGCCTACTTATTTAAAACTCTCTCTAAATGTATTCCCTATATGATATTACTCCCCAAAAAGTTAATAAATATCAATAGATACCCCATATATTATATTCCCTCCCTTTCACAAAACATAGGAAGATAAAGATGAAGGATGATTTATGTTGCCATTTATATTCTATCCCTTTGACAATAATATCCAATGAAAAGATGATATAGGGGTAAAAACACCATACCTTATACTTTAATGGAGTGAGGTTGGACACCCAAAATCAACCATTGATTCTGAAATAAATTCATTGGAAATGGATTGGTGAACTAATGTGTAATTTTCTCTTTTACAGGAACAAATTCTAACTTCATTTTATTTCTATCAAGATTCTTGATGAAGTTAAATTTTACATCAATGACCTTAGATCGTGAATAATTAATTGTATTCATTGTAATATTTATTACACTTTTATTATCACACCCAAGAAGTAAGGGAAAATTAACTTCAACTTTAAGGTCATATAAATGTGTTTTCATACATATTAGTTGAGTAATTTCTTGAGTAGAAGACACACACTCAACGTTAGTAATGATTAGTTTCACATAATTTTACTTATTAGTGTGCCACAAAATACACCTATCTCCAAGGAATAAAACTCCACTAGATGTGGACCTCCTGTCATCAACAAAACCCATCCAGTCTATATATTTATATCAAAATAGATTTAAAAAACCCTTGTTTTCACATTTCAACACAAAAACCTAATATACCTTTAATATACCTTAGAATCCTATTTAAAACACAAAAATGAAACTCTTTTGATTTAATTTTGTACCTGGAACATAGTGTCATGACCAACACCAAATCTAGTCTTGATGTAGTTAAGTATAGTATACATATAATTAGTTTTAAGAACACCATTGAATTTACTAATTTTCTATATTTATATTTTAAAAAAAACATTACTACTAAAACTGGCATGGAAACAATATTTTAATTCTCCATTCTAATCCTTTTAAAAATTTACCTAGCATACTGCTTTTAATAAATAAAAATATGAATTTTTCATTATGAAATTTAAAAGACAATTAAGTACCTCATCTCTCCAAGAATGTAAATTTTAAATAACTTTTTCCTATTCTTGTAAAATATTATATCATCTATATAAACAATAACAATGAGATATTTATCTTTATATTATTTGATGTAGTGTTTTTTCCCACTCAACCCCTTTTGAAATTTAACTTCATTAAGTATTATTACAACTTATAATACTAGATCTTGTGTATTTTTAGCCCATATAAATCCATATTTAAAATTAAAAAACAATTATCATATTTTCTAATAATGTAACCACATGTTTTATCAATGAATATCCATCTTACAACTATCCATTAAGAAAATAATTTTGAAATTTATTTGAAAAATCTGGTACAACCTTTATGATGCAGTAGAAAGAAATATTATTTTTTTCTCATGACATTCAAATAGTAAAAAGGTCTCATTAATTTCCAGTCCTTCAAACAATGAATATCATTTACACACCAATCTTTATCTATTTCTCACTAATTAACCTTTTTCAATCAGTTTATTCTGAAAACCCCACTTTTTCCTGATGAAATCATTCTCTTGAGGTTTGGGTACCAACTCCCATGTTTCATTATTCTCTATCTGGTATAATTATTCATTCATAAAATCAAACCAATCATTATTATTCGATGATTCTTCAACATATCTCTATTCATCATGAGAAACCAATGAGGTAAGAGTTGTTGTCCTCAATTTTCACCTTGTTAGTACCCTTTTCCCTTGATCTCCAATGATATTTTGGACCTAAAGCTTCCTTATCAGCCTTAGATAAATGCATGATATTATAAATCATCACATCAAATGAATTTATATCATTCTTCAACCTAAACAGATTCAGTACTTTCACCCTTTTATGGAATTTATTCGAGCTGTTTAACCAAAACATTATCATCATCATTTATGGAATATACTTAATCATGGGAAATTCATTTCTTTGATTATTCCAACACATTTATATTAGTAGTATAATTTTTTTTTCATTTTTATAGATGTTCTATTCTTTTCCATTTGGATGATAAATAATGAAATCTCTGTCAACACTTCTGTTTTCAAACATCATTAGAATTTTATCATTATCCTTGATAACGCAAGGACTACAAATCACACAAAGTTACTTTAAACTTTGATATTGTTTTAAAACATATCATGAGGGGACAAATATTTATTTTTACCAGGTGAATAATTATTTTGAACGTGAATTTATTCGCCAATATATTTCCCTAAAAAATATCAATAATTATCATTCTTGACCAACATTGTATGAGCTATCTCCACCAAATATTTATCCTTTGTTGTGATGCACCATTTACTTATGGTGTGTATGGTGCATTTGGTTTATATTAAATCTCACAATTATATAAATAAGATTAAAACTTACCATTTTTAAAATTAATTAAATTTTATATCTGAATTTTATTTATATATAAAACCATACTTTTTTTTAATTCTTCAAAAAAATTAAGTATTATAAATGTCTCATACTTGTATTTAATAAACACAACACAATTAATGGATTTAAATTAATTAATGTAAGTAATAAATTTATTATATCTATATGTTTATTTGTTCCTCATAGGCCCACAAACATATGAATGAATAAACAATATAGGTTAATTGGATTGAATCGCAATGTTTTTGTATAAAGTGTTAAAATTTTTAACCTTTTAGAAAGTTAAGAAAATCCAATATATTTATCTTTTCAAAAAAAGAACATCACTAAAATTATTTCAACTACTTTATTTCAACATACAGTGTATTTTGGGATTTCATATTTCAAAAATATTTTCCTTTATCAAAAAGATATGATTTTCTTTTCACTAAGATGCAAAAGCCTTCAATCCCATAATCCATTTTATTCATTCATACTAAGACAATATTAATTTTCTAAATCACCCACTTGAAATAAATTATATTTAGTCCACTATCCTCCTATAACCATTCTTCTGTATTCAAAATACTTGATCAATAACCCATAATTCAAAAATATTTTCCTTTATCAAAAAGATATGATTTACTTAATAGATTGTGTTTTATTATTTCAACATACAGTGCATTTTTTGTTTTCATATTTTCTTTCCCAATCACTATTAAACCAACTAATTTAATCTTGATTGACCCATCATTTACAAGGTTAAATAAGACATAATTTCACATTTAAAAATAATTCAGGAGTTTTAAATATAATCTAATGAGCTATGGTCATCCATCATTCAACATCGTTGGATTTTTTATTTTAGATAGTGTGAGTGAAACTTCGATAACTAATGATTTCTCATTATATTTTCTATTTTTATATTGGGAATTTTGAGTGTTGAAACTCAAAAATTTTTGGTCTAGAAAAAGGATGAGACAATTATTAACATTATGAACCAACTAATTACACCTTCTACTAACTTTTTGATGCATTTAAAACCTAATCTCATATTTTTTGTTAAAATTTATTAACTTATTTCTAAACAATATTCCTTTGAGAGGGATATATCCCCATAAAATATTATTTCTAAAATTTCCTAGGTATGTTATGATATTGGTAGATAATACAAGACATATTTTTTGTTTTACTAAAGCATATAAATTACTAAAATAAACCATATAAATCATACATTCTTTTTATACAACATCCTATCTAAAATATTGCACTTATCTTCTTTCTAACTTTGAGTTAAAAATATTCTCTGAATTTTATAGACTCAAATTATTGTAAACATATTAAATCATCATTTTAATAGTATTATTATCCTCAAAATTTATAGATTCACCAGATGTATCATTTTTTGACTTTAATTTGGTGTTTCTAGAATTTATATATTTCTGACTGTCACTTTATTTTTCGATAAATTTATCCATCATGACATGGTACTTCTTATGTGAATCTTAAAAAAAGTATATTTCCTTAATATGAGGATAATTTTTCTTGTAATACTAATTATAATTGTTTATTGATAATTCTTCAGATTATAAAATATAATTCTAAAACATTTCTTTTCACTTGATCAGACCTTCTTCTACTTTTACCATTTTTTGTTTCATATGGATAAGCTCATTCTGCTTTTCCCTTTACATATTATTCTATAATTATTTTAACAGTATTATACTTCTCATGAATAATGTTTATATCATCATTATTATGAAAAAACCTTTTATTATATAAACTTTTCATTTACATGGTACAAACAAAGGATCTTATAAAGTTTAGTTTTATGGAAAAAAGGTACATAATACATGAAAACATAAAAAATAATTTTAATACACATGAAATGATTATTAATAGGTTAATACTATGTAAATTTACTATATATCATAATGTTGGTACATACATCAATGGGAAGAATGAACAAAAGTCATAGTAAAGGAAAACAAGGCAAACAATTAACATTTGACCATGATAAATATCAATAAGAACTTGAAGAACATAATTAAGGCATGAGAAAAAGAAAAATGGAAATATCATAATAAAAAAAACATGAATAATAAAATGGAAATGTGGATAAATAATTTTAATTAGATATTAATAAGTATTTCACCAAGGTTTTTCATCGAGGAACCATAAAAATTTTATTGAGGTTTTATACCAATGTATCGAAAAACACATCATCTATAGAGATTAAATTGTTTAACTAATGCATTGGAGTGATATGAAAGAACAACATTAATATTTTTTCATTTTTATGTGATCCAAATAGATCATAATAAATAATTTTATAAATAACCCATGTAAAATTAAATAAAACAAGTTTCATATAAAAAACCAAGCGTTTCAAAAGTACATTAAAAACGTGATCATTATGTGATTTTATAACCCACTGAAATGGAATGTGGGTTTTATGTATGTCAATACCAAAATAAAATAAATATTTTTTAAATATTTTTTAGTACCCTTGAATTATAAAGGGGCTTGAGTGTACAAAAAAAATAAAATAAAATGGAATTTCTTGAGGAGAAGAGATAAAATTTGAGAGGTAAAATCGGCAATATAATGAGTATAAAATGTGGTTTTAGAAAAGAGTAAAAAGGGTGGGGAAATGGCTATATAATTGATAAAATATAATTTATATATAATGGAATTAATAAAAATGAAATAAAATAGAGTGAACATAATATTTAGAATATATATAAAAAAGTGGTTCTTGAAATGAAGAGAAAAAAAGATATTTCCCTTACCGTAAAAGAGTTACTCCTAAAACATGAGGATTGAGACATTAGAGGTTTGATGACACTGAGAGAGGACTCCTTGGGAGGTAAAACTACCATTTATTCATGGATTATGTATTATGTGTAAAATTAAATGGACAAATGGTGCATATTTAAAACAAAAGTGGAGGATTTGATTGTTAATTTCCAAATATAGGCCTTAGAAACCTTGGATGCGGAAAACCAAATATTGTGGGCTTGACCATGGGATTCAAACAACACGACTCTACTAACTTGAACACCTCCTGAAAAATGGTGGTACATTCGTGGGGGTGCCTCAACTAACATCGAGTCGTAATCTCCACAAACTTGAACACCTTTTTTAAGAGATTTCATTAATTCTTCACTTATTGATTATTATATTGGGATTGGTCAATGTTGAACCACAGTTATGATACCTCCCTCCCAAGTTCTGATACATGGGATTCAAACAATACGACTCTACTGGTTGAGCCCATCAACTCTTCATTCTCTATCAATTATCCTTTGTCAAAATTTTACTTATAAACTCTAATTATAACTTTAAAAGTATTTTCAAGAGTGTAGGTTCCAATGGTCATCCTAACCAACAATCATAATTATCCACAATTAATATAATGTTTAAATCCAAATAGACACATTTCACTTCATATTTAATTCATTATTAGAAATATATGGTTTTTTTTCAAAAATAAAAATATAACACATATTTTGGGAAGAAAATTTATTAAAGAAGTTTGGGTCATTAAATTATTCCCCCTTAATAAATTTCATCCATAAAAATTCAACTCATCATCTCAGTTGAGAAAATATGTGGGTTCTTTCATCTCATTGTATCCTAGGGTTCCCACACTTCATCATCATATTTATTGTTCCTCTACAACACTTTGAGGAGGTAGGTTGTCTTATTACATAGAACTTTTACTATATTGTCCCAGATATCCACTGGATACTCCTCATAAAAGTGTTCATGTTCCTTTTTTACCACCTCTGGGTTTAGTACATGTGAAAGGTCATGTATGTACTTTCTCAAGAGAGGTACATGAAATACAACATTAACTAAAGCTATATTTGGTGGAAGTGAAAGTTGATAGGACACTACTTCTATGCGATGAAGTAGTTCATAGGGGCCAATGTACCTAGGGATAACCTTTCCTTTCTTCCCAAACCACATGAATCTCTTACAAGATGAAATTTGAGGGAATACATTGTTGAAAATATCATACTCCAAGTCCCTTCGATGATTGTCAGCATGGATCTTCTACAAACTCTTAGCATCCTTTATGTGTTATTGGATGTCATTGACCTTTTTTGGTTATCTCTTACACATGATCAGGCCCAATAAAATTAATCTCACCAACTTCATATCCATAAGTAGTAGTTATACATCACTTTTTATATAGATCTTCATAGTGTTCCACCTAAATAATAGAATTTATGTTTTTGTTGTAGGAGAACTCAACTAATGGGATATATTGATCCCATACACCTTTAAATTCCATTGATACTGTTCTCAGTATTTCCTTGAGTGTATAAATAGTCTTTTCTGATTTTCCATTAGTTTGTGGGTGATTGGACCAATAGAAATTCAATTTATTATTTAGATCATGTTGAAAACTTCTCTATAATTTTTACGTGAACCTTGGATCATGATAAAATGTTATAGAAAGTGGAAATCCATGATAACTCACCAATTTATTTATGAATATATTTGAAAGTTGTTCAAGAGGAAAATCATCCCAAATATTGATGAAATGGGAAGTCTTGGTGACATGATCCACTATAAACCATATCACATTATTTCCTTTGAATTTTCTCAGAAGACCAGTGACAAAGTCCATAGTGATATTGTACCACATCCATGTTGGTATGGGTAGTGGATATAATACCCCTTTAGGTAGTTGTCTCTCTACCTTCACTTATTGATACCCCAAGAATCTTGTATAGTAGTAAAAAATATCCCTTTTCATTTTATCCCACCATTAATTATCATGAAGGTCCCTATAGATTTTAGTGCTTCTAGGATGTATAGAGAATATAGAGCTATGATCTTTATCCATCAGATCCTTCTTTATTTCTAGTATAGATTGAACACATTTCCTTGTATGAAATTTCAGGACACCTACTTGATCAATATTGAACTCAAGAAACTTCCCATTCTTTACAGGCTCTATCTTCTTCTATAAAAAAGGAGATTATCTTTAATATTTTCTAATATTATATACTAATGATAGTTGAGAAATAATTTGGGATATGGTTAATTATGTCCCTTCACATACGATTCCAATTTCCTATTTTACTAGGTATTTTATTAAATGATTTCATTTAATCCCCATCATTTCCATCATAATATGTTCTTTCCTACTTAATTCTTCAGTGAATTTGTTTTCTCTTTTGGGATGAAAATGAATTAATAATAAAATTATTTAAGATGTTTGTGACATCTCCCCTATATCATGTTTAATTCTAATTGTGTGAAAATATACTTCAATCATTGGTGGTCTATTTATATATCAAATTTATCACCATAAATATAGTTCCACCATATGTCCAGCAAAAAAACTGGAGCTATGTCATGACCTGCCTTCACCAAAATGAGGGAAGGGGACAAAAGATTTCCAAACCCTTCCTTACTCATGCTTAATAAGAGATAATGTCCCTTGAGACCCACCTTTAATAGGCCCTGAAGTGGTGACTAGGACTAAGGGTATAAAATCACCAATAAAATGGAAAGTATTACCCTTTTTATTTAGTAGGATCATGAGATAAAATAGTAAGTCACAAACAACAACAAAACTATAAGTAAAAGAAAGGCCCAAACAACCTTTCCCATATGCATGTTTCAAATAATAAGTACTAAAATACAAGAAAACTCCAAAGGTAAATAATAAAGAAAGGAAAACAGTAACTAAAACTGTCCCAACTCCTGAACTAGTATGGTCCCACATAGTCTATATATTCCTCCTATAAATCTAAAAGTAGTTTCAAATACGAAGGGTGAGTAAACATGTACACTCAGTAGGGAAAAGCCAAAATCACTCATTCACAAGTTGGGAGGTATTCTAATGCCCGTGAGAAAAAGTGATAACCAAAGCACCTAGTAAGGAAAATATCTTCCCAAACCTCACCAACACTCCCCAAACAATGAAAGTCATGTTAGGTAATATTAATAACACATCGATGTTTGGGTACCCCTCACCACTCCCCCACTGGTTATTAAAGACATCCTACACGTCTGACATTCCTTTCCATTTTCACCGCAGTCCCACTGCCATACCCCGCCCACACATAGCTGGGCTACCACAACCACACATCCCACCTGCAAAAACATAGGCCACAACCACACATAACCACAACCATAGACACCTGGTCTAGAACAACTACTGCCACACCCAAAGACTCCTATGCCTGAACAATTACTTCCATGCCCGAAGACACCTGGGCCTCATCCTGAAGACACTAGTGAAACAAACTGCCCGCACACACCTGGGTCGACCACCAAAACTACCCTGCCCAAAGAATCTTGGGATATAATGGACCTCAGGCCATCACAACCCAGCTGAAGAGTCTTTGGATACTCGGTAAGGGGAGCAGAAAAGAAGCTAATAACTAGCCACTCATAGGAGTGTTGGGAATAAACACCATCCCCCATGAAATGGGGGTGTTCGGCATGAAGTGATAAACTTGGGTGGAGCGTGAATAAGAAACATAAAAACTAAATTATACATATATGAAACAAGCCCATACACAAACACCCACATTAATATTCATTCATAAGAAGCACCACAACCACAACAATGTCACAAATCATTCCCAGAAAATAGTTCCCCATTGAACCCATTCGTGTTTACATAATCAAGTGATTCCATTTAGATAATTTTTCACTACCGGGAAACTAACGGTAATATCCACAAGACAAGGAAGGAAAAATATCCAAACATTAATTCAAGCATTCAAACTCGGTTCTCTAGTAAACTAACAATAACAAAGGGGATCTGTGATATCCCTAAAAGTACAGGAACCAAACCAATCCCCAACATACGACCCAAAATGGCCCCCAGATCCACAAGCTAACAACTACACAACAGGGGATCCCATCCCCATCCATGTCACCTCACAAGCATCAAGAAGAACAACCATAAATAGCACCAGAACACAGTAAGAGTTTTTCTAGATTTAGACACACCATTCCTTTAGTTCCTTCTTTCAGTTTGGTTGACCACGGTGACCACACAAGGTTTCTTATTCAGCAGACATCCATTTAATCATCGAAGTTTACGTGATTAACCAGTTTCTATGTTGAAACCATTCAATCACAAAATTATCAAGAAAACAAAGGTTCATTAGTGCACAAGGAATTACCACCATCATCCCCGATTTTTCAGTGGATATAATACCATGAAATTCACAACATATAAGAAAAATTATAAGAGTATAACATCTTCATCAAACACATCCCATCATTCTTTAAAAGTATGTTTATTATCATCATTAAGGTTTGGTTTCATCCATCCTCATATAAACATTATAATACCCGCCCCACATGATACACATTAAAGAGAGACAAAGGATGAACCCATCTTGGATGATCAACGATCAATGTTTTTCTCTACGCACCAAGAACTGGGGATGCCTGTCTTAGAGGGGAGGAACTCCAAGGACTCCAGGTGTTAGCAGAAAAGCTCCAGCATAGGTGCACCACTAGCCCCGAGAAGGGGGGGGATCCAAAAACACCAAGTAAAAGAAAATAAGCAAACCATGAAAATAAATAAAGAAAGAAATAATTCTCATGTGATAAAGAGGCGAGATCCTGGAGTTACAAGATAAGAATTTTGAATGTCTTTAATGGTAGTTCATGGTTTTACCACATGGTTGGGGGGTTACACATGATAGAATTAATTTTCATTTAATAATTCTCAGTGGAGAGGTGGACATAATGGCTGTGATTTAAAGGGTTTCTTTTAAATAAAAGAAAACACAATCATGGGTGGAACTGGAAAGTACGAGAAAAAGGGTGTGACACTCAGGAAAAGCCACACATTTGGGTAAGTCAAGGGTTGATCGAAACATGGGGGATTTTAGATATAATTAATGAGCTTTAAAAGGATTTTAAAGGGGATATTAAAACACTCTTACGTCAAAAGACATGTGTTGGGAGAAGAATTGGAAAAAGAATGAAGGGTGGGACCCCTTTCGGTGAGACACTGTAACGGTGCCACGATCACTATGCCACCATAAGAAGTGCCATCGTCAGGGTGCGTCTATCACTGTGTCACCGTCATAGTACCACCAGTTCAATGAAACTCTATGAGTGGTGACAATGTCATGGTGCCACCATTTTGGTGGAACACGGTGAGCTGTTCCATCATCACGATGCCACCGTTTTGGTGTGCGAGCGTGACCGATTCCACTGTCACGATGCTGCCATGATCAGTGCCACTGTTTTGGTGGAACCGAGCTTCAGGAAATGTTCATAACGAGACACTACCCAAGACGTGACATCATATACCTCTGAAAGTATTCTAGCCCTCGATAATTTAAACTAGATCATAAGAGAAGATAGGGGTCCGAACAACCACCTAGAGAGATACCTCTCAAGAGTAATCCCCATCGACATCTAGAAACACCTCTACCTCAAGAAACCACACAAATATATAACGGTGTCACTGTCCAATCATATAGATTAGGGAGTCCTTTCACCCATGTAAATATGATATCTTCTTTGGGCGACACTGACTCGCCTGCATGGGTTTAATCACATACACTCTAATGCATCTTAATTAAGGATTTGGTCTTCCCTTCCCCACCATCTGGACCCTTCACACACATTCAGAGATCAATGAAAACAACACATTCATAGTTAATAAGGATAATCACTACATCACAAACCAATAAAAAATAGAATAGAGAAAAACTCAAAACAATTTTGGGTATTAGGTGTGCATCCGTGCCTTCTATTACTAGGTACTCTCCTTGAGGCCACCATGCCTCTAGAACACACAAACCAAGGGAATGGTTCATCCACGAAGCACCTTCTCCTCATGACCTTCGATCCTCACTAGTCCCTCTATGAACGTTGCATCACCCTCGATATCTATCTTTCCCCAATCGAGGAAGTGTGAATCATCATGTAGATACCAACTGATGTAAGACACATGGAAGTCGTAATGCACTCTCAGTAGCGGTGGTCATAGCGCTAGCTGATAAGACACTTCGTCGACCCGCTGCAATACCTTGAAGGGTCTAACGAACCTGGGAGAAATATTACTCCCACTGCCGAACCTCCATTGTCCACACCGAGCGGAGATCTTCAAGAACACATGGTCCCCAACCTCGAACTCCAAGGGTCTTCTACTACTATCAGCATATTACTTCTTCTGGTCCTAGGCTTCCTTCATCCTCTCTTGTATAAGTTGAATCTTCTCTGTCGTACTCTGCACCACTTCTGGGCAAAGAACACCTCGTTCCCCATCCTCTTTCCAGTACACAGGTGAGAGACATAGCCTCCCATATAATGCTTCAAATAGAGCCATACCAATGGTAGGGTGATAGCTATTTTTTTAGGAATACTCTACCAGAGACTCGTGTCAGGCCCACAATCCCCCACTGTCTAAAACACATGCCCGTAGCATATCCTCCAACATCTGTATGGTGTGCTCTATCTGCCCATATGTCTGGGGGTGGAAAGCAGCGTTGATGTTTAGTTGGGTGCCAATAGCATGTTTCAATCCTTTCTAGACCTGTGAGGTAAACTGGGTATCCCGTTCGGAGACTATGGACCTCAGAACTCTATGCTACAACACCACCTCATCCACGTACTGATGTGCAAGGGAATCCACCGCTCTCGACTCCTTGATTTCCAGGATGTGAAACAATTTCATTAGCCAGTCCACCTCTACCCAGATTGAATCACTACCCCATTTAAATCTGGGTAGTCCGGTGATGAAATCCATCGAGATGTCATCCCACTTCCACTCGGGAGAACTTAAAGGGTGTAACAGACCTCCTGGGATGCGGTGTTCAGCTTTTACCTTCTAACATACGAGACACTTCGTCACAAACTCTACCACATCTTGCTTCACCCCGAGCCACCATAATTGACCCCTCAAGCCCTGGTATATCTCGGAAACATCTGGGTGCACCACCAGGGTATGTTGTGGAACTCAACATGAACTCTCTTTCACATTTCCATAGATACGATCAACGTCCCATGAAACATCGTACGATTCCACCTGTCTTCTGATGATCCTTCTGGAGCATTGCCCTGACTAACATGATCGCATATCACTTTAGCCTCTTAGTCTCCTTACTGAGACTCCTCCACCTGATGCAACAGATAGGACTACACTGTCATCTGAAATATGAAACTCCTACCACTATCCACCCTTCCTTCCAGGTGTAGGGAATCCAACTCCTCCATCGCCTTCCAAGCATCGGCCGACTCTCGAACCACAACCTTCTGCAACTTCATGCTCAATGCATCAACCACCACATTCACCTTTATCGAGGTGTAGGAAATTTTGTAGTCATAGTCCTGAAGAAACTCCCTACATCTCTGCTATCGAAAGATTGGGTCCCGCTAGGATAAGTTATACCTTAAGCTCTTCTGATCTGTGAATACCACAAACCACTCCTTAATGAAGTAGTTCCTCTACAACATTAGTGTGAAAAAAACCGCTATGAACTCCAAATCGTGGGTTCCATAGTTACGCTCATGGGGGCATAACTACCAAGTCCTATAAGAGATCACTCCTACTGTTGCCTCAGTACACAATCCGATACATGGCTTGAATCATCATAGAATACCTCAAACGTCACCAAATCTTCTGGAAACCTCAACACTGGGCACTAACTAATTTCCATTTAAGATAACTGATGTCTTCCTATCACTTCTCACTCCATACAAAAGACTAGTCTTTCTTGGTCAAGTCTGTCAAAGGTGTTGAATATTGGGAGAATTTGGGAACAAATCTTCCGTAGTAGCCCACTAGACATAAGAAACTATGAACCTCCTCCACGTTCTTGGGTGATTCCCATGAAATAACTACTTAAACCTTTGATAGATCAACCTCTATTCACTTCTCGGACACCTCGTGTCCAAGGAAGTTCAATTCTCGTGTCTAGAACTTTCACTTGGACAATTTTCCATAGAGCTGGTGCTGTCAGAGGTCCTCAAAAACCATCCATAGATTCTCAGAGTTATCCTCCTTTGATCTTGAGTATATTTGGATGTCGTCAATAAACAATACTAAAAAACGGTTTAGATATTACTAGGATACAGAGTTCATGAGCCCCATGAACATAGATGGTGCGTTCGTAATTCCAAACGACGTGGCCATGAACTCAAAGTGACCATATCTACACCTGAAGGCACTCTTCGAGATGTCCCCCTCATTCACCCTCAACTTGTGATTTCCTGATCACAGGTCTTTCTTGGAGAACCATCCTTCCCCCTTCAATTGGTCAAAGAGGCCTTTTATACTCAGGAGAGGGTAAAAATTCTTATTCATTACCTGATTCAGTCTATGGTAGTCTATGCACAGCCAGAGACCACCATCTCCCTTCTTCACAAATAAGACTGGAGCACCCCATGGTGACGTACTTGGTCGAACAAAACCATTCTTCATCAGATCATCAATCTGAACCCGTAACTCTCAAAGCTCATAAGGTTCCATCCGATATGGAGCCATTGAAATCGGACGAGCACCAGGTTGCAAGTCTTTCCAGAAATCAATGTCACGTAGAGGGGGTAGAGTCACCACCCCCTCAGGGAAGATGTCCATGAAATCAATGAAAATCCCCGAAACATCCACCATATTTTTATCTACCATCTCTACTGATAGCTCAGCTGACAAAGAAATTAGTGGTTTCATTTGTTGGTTGCCCTCTTGGAAACCCTGCTCGTCGATGAAGGTCACATGTTGTTCAACCACATATGAAAACATGATCCATATTCGGAACCAGTGGATAAAATCACATATGTAGAACAACCATTTGATGCCTAGAATGGAATCATATGACTACATCTACCGCAAAAGATTGTCCCCACTGGACTGGTGTGGTCCCAACATCAGTCTACATTCTCAGCAATCACGAGACAAGCTACATTTGACCTCCAACTGTCATACTGAAAACCAGGAGTACGAGAAGTCTCTCTGTGTCTAGACCCAAAGCATGGGCTAGAATGGGTGCAAAAAAGGAGTGTGAATCTCATTAATCAAACAAGGAAGATACAAGAGTGCTGATCCGACAGATTGTACCTCGATCGACTTCCATCCCTGCTGGAACTGCTGCCTCTGCAGCGTGAAACTACCCATGCCCAGCTCCTCTTCCCCTCGACTGTTGGCCACCTCCCTGAACAAGCCCTAGTTGAGGTCCATAATGGGTTCCCTAATGTCAGATTCCACCCGCAACGTCTTCTCTTAGAGGAGTGAGAGCTCTCTATCCCTGCTGCTGCTGGTGAAAGGGCCTGGCTAGAAACTGCTGCTACTGAGTTGGGTGCTAGACCAGACCACCCCTACCGTATTGTAATCAGTCCCAACACTGATTCAGAAGGTGCGCACACATTCCACAGATGAAGCATCTTGGTCCTAGGCCCAAAAAGAAAGGGTGAGGACTGAGAGATTGAAACTGGAACTGCTGGGGCCTGCTCCCCACTAGATGAAACGTAGAAGGTCTTGATGCAGGAGACCTGCTACTGACGACCTTTCCATTTGATGAGCCCAACTGTCTCCCCTCTCGGGGCACACCACCTAGTGTGTGCATCCTCTCCACCACTTTAGCCTATTCTAGACTTCCATATATGTCGGTAGGGTGTAGGGAGTAACAACACACTGAAGAGAAGGTCGGAGTGCCCCCTCTAAACATCTCTCCCGAGACTCCTCATATGGAAAGAGGTCTGGAGCAAAGAGAAGGAGATCCTTGAACTTGATCCCCAAATTCGTCATTGACATACTCCCATAATAATGGAAGAGTAGATCATGCCTCTTATCAGCCTTCATCATGGAAAAGTGGAATTCCGCTCGGAACACCCTCTTGAAGTCAGCCAACGTAACCTCAGCCTCTCTCTTCTCCCTACTATAGAGCATCCACCACTGACACGCTGCTCCCCACATCTGGATCACAGCCAAAGGAACACAGTACTCCTTCGGAGCCCATGTCAAGCTAAAATCTATCACCAGATCCTCAAGCCAGTTCTCTGTCTCTATGTCTGAGATGCTTCCCTCGTACTTCCGGAGGGTCTGCCGCTAAAAGGAATGAATAGTACTATTCCACTGATCGTTCTCCTCCTCTCGGTCAGCCCTCTACCGATCATCCAAATCAACCTCTTTCCCCTCGATCTCCCGCACTACTCGTGGTCGTCCTCCACCTGCCATATCTGCAAGGTAAACAAAAAATGCCTAATCTCGAGTAGTGTACAAGATTGATTTTAATTTTTCTTAGACTTTTTATTCATTTTAAATCCCCTAAATACCAGACACACAAGAACACAAGTCATTATGATGCATGTAAATTTTCTAGGGTCTCTACCCTGTAATCAGTGTAGCCTCACTTGATCGTTCAGTAGGCCCAGAGTCCTTGCATCAGATCACAGGGGGCCCAAAAATCCCATGTCCTTATCTATCTTCCCTGGCCTATTTCATGCACCAAGATTTATCTAACTCTGTTTCCCTACCATCCCATGCAATCCGCCCTGTGCCTAACTCCAGACTCCATCCTGTCTCCCAACCACCCTCTGATACCATTCTGTCACAACCCACCTTCACCAAGATGAGGGAAAGGGACAACATATTTTCAAACCCTTCCTTCCTTAAGTTGAATGATAGATAATGACCCCCTAGACCTGCCTTCAATAGGCCCCAGAGTGGCGACTAGCACTAAGGGTTTAAAATTACACATAAAATGGAAGGAATTAACATTTTTATTTAGTAGTATCGAGAGATAAGATAATAAGTCCCAAACAACAGCAAAATTGGAAGTAAAAGTAAATCCCAAAAAATCCTTTCCCATATGCATGTTTCAAATAATAATTACTACAATACTAGAAATATCCAAAGGTAAATACCAAAGAAAGGAAAAAACATCAACAACTATCCCAATGCCCGAAATAGTACAGTCCCACACGTTCCAAGAAGTCCTCCTAGAAACCTGAAAGCATTTTTATATACACAGGGTGAGTATACATGTATACTCAGTAGGGAAAAACAAAAAGCTATCGTGCACTAGTGGGGAGGCATTATAATGCCCCGTGAGAAAAGATGATAATCAATGCACATAGAAATGATACTATCCACCCAAAACCTCACCAAGGCACACTCCCCAAATAACGCAAGTCAAGTAAGGCAATAGTAATAACACATCGATGTTTGGGTTCCCTGTACCACTTCCCCATTGGTTATTGAAGACATCCTACGTGTCAGACATTCCCCACCATTTTCACCGCAGTTCTACTACCATACCCTGCCCGCACACACATAGGCTACCACAACCACACATCCCACCCGCAAACACTTGAGCCACAACCACACATTACCACACCCACAGAAACCTATGCCAGAATAACTAATTCCATGCTCGAAGACACCTAAGCTCAAACAACTGCTCCCATGCTTGAAGACACATGAGCCTCATCCCAAAGACACTTGGGAAAAAACTTTCCCACACACAACTGGGCCGACCACCAAAACTACCCTTCCCGAAGAATCTTGGTCTATAATAGACCTCAGGCCATCATAGCCTGCCCTAAGAGTCTTGCACTACTCGGGAAAGGGAGCAGAAAAGGAGCTAATAACCATCCACTCATACGAGTGTTGGAAAAAAACACCCTCCCCCATGAAATGGGGGTGTTTGGTAGGAAGTTCTCAACTTGGGTGGGGTGTGAATAAGAAACATAAAAACTAAATTATACATATAGGTAACATGCACTCATCCGAACATAAGGGTCCTAAACCCAACCCATACACAAACACCCTCATTACTATTCATTCATAAGAAGCACCACAACCAGAACCATGTCACAAATCATTCCCGAAAAATAGTTCCCTGTTGAACCAATTCTTGTTTTCTTACTCAAGTGATTCAATTTAGATAATTATTTACTACCGAGAAACTAACGAGCATATCCACATGCCATGGAAGAAAAAAATGTCAAACAACAATTTAAGCATTCACACCCGATTCTCTTCTAAAGTCACAACAACAAAGGGGATACATGAGATCCCTTAAAGTACTGAAACCAAACCATGTCCCAACATACTACCCCACACAGACCCTAAATCCACAAGATAACAACTGCACAACAAGGGATCCCATCCCCATCCATGTCACCTCAGAAGCATCAATTGGAACAACCATACACATCAACAAAATAGAGTAAGAGAGTTTCCAGATTTAGACACACCTTTCCTTTAGTTCTCTCTTTCCATTTGGTTAACCGAAGTGACCACACACGGATTCTTATTCATCATAAATCTATTTAATCATCCATTTTTACATGATTAACCAGTTTCCATGTTACAACCATTCAATCACATAATTATTCATAAAAAGGTTTATTAGTATTAAAGGAATGACCACCAACAATCGCGATTTTCAATAGAAATAAGCCCATATAATTCATAACATATAAGAAAAAGTAGAATAGTACAACAACATCATCAAACAAACCCCATCATTTTTTAAAAGTCCCTTTATTATATTCATTATCTTTTGGTTTTATCCATCCCTGTAGAAACATTAGCATACCTTCCCCGCATGATACACAGTAAAGAGGGAAAATGAAGAACCCTACTAGAATGATCAATGATTGAAGTTTTTATTCATGTGCCAAGAACTCGGGATGTGCGACCTGAAGGGGAGGAACAACGAGGACTCCAAGAGTGATCAGAAGAGATTGAACACAGGCACACAACTTGCCTCAAGAAGGGCGGGACTCAAAACACACCCAGGAAAGGAAAAGAAACCAACCAAGAATAAGAAATAAGGAAAGAAAGAATTCCCATGCGATAAAGTGGTGATATCCTGGAGTTACGGGATATGAATTATAAATGGTTTTAAAAGAAGATCATGTTTTAACCACATGGTTGTCTGGTTACACACAATGTAATTAATTGTAATTTAATAATTCTGATCAGAGAGGTGGCCATAAAGGTTGTGATTTAAAGGGTTTCTTTTAATTAGAGGAAAATTACCATAGGGGAGGAACTGGAAACTATGGAAAAAAGGGTGAAACACTGAGGAAAAACCAATTGTTTTTGTATGTCAAGGGTTTCCCGAAACATGGGGGAATTTAGATATCATTAATGGGATTTAAAATTCTTTAAACGAGGGTTTTAAAACACTCTTATGTAAAAAGATGCGTTGCGGGAGAGGAACTTGAAAAAGAACGAAGGGTGGGGCACCGTTCGGTGAGACACCGTAATGGTGCCACAGTCACGGTGCCACCATAAGTGGTGCCACCATCACGGTGCGACCATCATGGTGTCACCATCACAGTGCCACTGGTTCATTGGAATAGCATAAGTGGTGCCACCTTCACGGTTCCACCGGTTTGGTGGAACACCGTGAGCGGTGCCACCGTCAGGGTGCCACCGGTTCTGTGGAACACCGTGAGCGGTTCCACCATCACGGTGCCACCATTTCGATGGAACACCATGAGTGGGGCCACCATCATGGTGCCACTATTTCAGTGTGCGACTGTGACCGGTGCCACCATCCCAGTGCCTTCGTGACCGGTGCCACCATTTTAGTGGAACCGTTTGATGGAACCGAGCTTCAGGCGATGTCCTTAATGAGCCACGACCCAGGTCGTTACAAGCTATCTTCAGGTCATGCGTAGGATAATTCTGCTAATGAGGCTTCAACTATCAAGATGCATAAGCAATCAAATTTGCATTTTTCATGAGGAATCTCCCAATATTTTTAAGATATGTATCTCTAAAAACAATGAATCCTTATCTGATAGAGGGTATATGTAACACCCGATACTTTTATGTGAAAAATTTAGTTTTTAGGTTATATAAATCAAAGGAATCTTTCACTAACACTGGATTGGCTTGCTTTACATGCAACCGCGACCTTCCTCGATAGCTTGCGTCGTACGCAATACCGAGTTTTACTAAACAATGATATGCTATTAAAATATTATTAAAACTAGCCATTATGACTAGTAATAACCACTTTTTAGAATTTTATAAATTTTATTTTTCAAAATGGACATCATTTTGGGATTCAGAATATCAAAATTAGCTTACGGTGAAATTTTGGTATTTTTCTGAAAACATTCAATTTTTGATAGTGAAACCACTAAGTGGTAGTTAAAAACTGAATTTTTCATAAAACATAATTTCACCGCTTCTGTGAGTGGAATTTCGAAAATCCAATAGACACGGTTGTTGTCTGTAAGTAAAATGTGGTTCAATGAGATGAAAATAAATTTTTGGTGAATAGTAAGTTTCTACTTTTATTTACCACGATTAAAAGTAAATAGGGTAATTAAGGGTAAAAATGATATTATTATTATCCTAACACATGTACTAATTCTATTGGATAAGTGTAATTCGACCGAAAACAACCATAGGAATAAAATATGACCATTTAGGCCCACTTGGATTAGATTAGGACATTTATTATTAATTTATTTAAAGAAGGGTTAAAATAGTTAAAAACAAAGTTTAATAAGTAAATCATATTTAATATGGGGTTATACATAAGATAAATTCGATTATAAATATTCATTAGAAATATAAAAAGATTTCCTACATAATGGTATTTTATTTTTAATTTTTAGACATTAAATAATTTAATTTATTTATGACACAACGATGATGCTGTAATTATCTTATTAATGAAATATTGATATAATTGATGTTATAAATACCCAAATAAATTTAATTTGAGACTTTTTATGAACTAAACTAATTTTATAGGTTAATATGACATGTTATTATTGATTTATGTAACTTGTTTCGAACTAATAATTCTGTTATGATTTTCACAAAAATCAATTACTAAATAGTGTCAAAATTGACATAAAATAGTTTTTAAAACAAATATTATATTACTAATTGTTATTTTATTCCTATAAATCTATGGTTCGGAAAAATGACTTAGATAAGGGTATATATATTAATAATAAACAACTTGGGGTTCGTTTGGCTTGATATGGTAAGTTTATTAACCTTATAGTGTAAGAAAATAAGAAGACACAGTAAAATTTAAATTATCCAACTTAAAGTTAAATCTAAATGATAAGGTTAAAATTGATACCTAAACTTGTCTAAATTCTATTTTATAAGAGGATTTCGACCCCTACCCACATTAGCTTCGAAATATATAAATTTGGAGCTATTAAAAACAGAATTTGACTTTATAATAAAATAATATTTTTAGTTATTCCAAAGGTGCCCCTCTCCTCCCTTATAAAAGGGAACCTCCTCCCCCTCTACGTCACACCACTTTGATCCTTCATGCTCGGCCAAACCCTGAAAATTTCTCCTCTCCACTTCCCTAGAAACATCCGAGTGGTTCTGGTCTTCTTCAAAGACCTATTTTAGTGCCCTAAAAGGAGGTCTCAAAGAAGCACTTCGAAGAAGATGTAATGTCCGTTACCGATTCTTTCATCATTATTTCTTCTTCCACTTCTTCTTATTTAGTTGTTTCGTAATGAAGTAATAACATCAGTATCACTCACATACTGATATTTAATTATATGTATGAAACAACCCTATTTCACCATCTATCCATCCTATGGAAAAAGAAATCACCGCGTGTGCGTACGTACAGAATACCGTCTCCACGCTGTGGTGTAATCTATTTTCCACCACTAACATAATTGGATGGGTATAAGGGTGAAATTAATAAATATATATGATTATTGTAAAGTGATATTGATTCTTAAATAGTATACATACACTCCAATACAATTCCACGATCATAGGAATGATATCATCACTCGTGCGTACGTACGGAATACCGTCTCCACGATGTGATGCGACTCAGTCTACATGATCATCATTTCATAGTGATTATATAAAGGAATTTAATGAATTAATATAATATATATTACACTAATAACATTATGGAAATTTGGTATCTATAACCTAAAGAGAAGAATAAGAATTTATTCAACAAAACACGCATAAGAACAAAAAGTAATAAACACCCGAATAACAAGTAGTAATGAAATATTACTAATAAGAAACTAAGAATATGACCATATATGATATCATAACAATAAGTATGATTCTGGAATAATTTAATAACATTATTTAAATCATTATATAGGAGGTTCGGACACTTACGAAGCAAATCGGACCTAAGGTAAGGGAAATATCAAAATCTCATTTTTATCCGAGATTGTTTATACTTTGGTATTTACTAGGGTGTATTTTATCATCCACATCCATGTTTCCTCAATATGTAATATTATTTCCATCCACCTACAATTGTTCAAATCCAATTTTACCCTTCGGTAACTTTTTAGTAAAAGATATGAAAAGAATCTTTTGTCGTTTTTCGTACGAGGTACTTTTTGACTTTTCCGACAAAAGTACGAGAAGAATGTTTTTTTAAATTATACGGCATGAATGGACTTTTAAAACAAAATTTCCAAGAATCGTCCTTTACAAGTTATCAAGTTTATTTTTAATCAACTTCTTTTATTTTAAAATTGTATGACATGTTAGGAAAGGAAAAATGATTTTGAAGTAGAAAGGATATTTTCCTCAAGAATGAATTTCAAGTGTTTTATCAAAATTATTTTCCATCTAAGATAATAAAGGGTTATGTTTCTATCCATATTATTACATGTATTTGATTATTTTGTGATGAAAATATTTTTATGAATTCTTTTATCTTATATGAATTGTTATATGATGTTACGATGTTTAAAGATTCCCATTTTTATTACATGGGTTATGCTATGATGTATGATTTATGATTTTGTGGCACTCATAAGAATGGTATCATTATGAGATGGGTGGGACCTATATCTCCCTCCAATTCATTGGGTAAAGATTTTATATCTCATGAGATAGACATGGCTGGAACGGTAGGTTATACCGGTTCAGTGAAACAGGATTGAACCGAGGAGTGAACTCGGTTCAGAAATTGACATTGTCCACTAAGATAGTCTTGGAAATGAGTCTTGACTAATAATAAATGATTCTCTATGATTATGTGTGTATGACACAAAGTTTCATGTTTTAAGTTATGATTATTGGGATTATATTTCACTACTATGATTTATCCCATGTTACGAAATTATGATCTCTTTTGTAGGTTAAGATTTCCAAAAGTTACGTGCATATGTATGTGATGTGATTGACATTTCTTTTGTTTACCCTTACTGAGCATTTGAGCTCACCCTTTTGTATTTTTTATTTCCCCAAGTCAAGAAGAAGGTTATTAAGAAGAATATTCCAAAAAGGGACTCTAGATATGATGAAATAAATGGGAGGCAAAGTAGATGCTTTATGAACTAGTTGTTTATGTTTCCCAGTTTCTAAAGACACTATACCTATACGGTATTTTTTTGGTTTTGTTATATTTTGTAATAAGTGTTCTTCAATTCTGATGTAATAACAATTTATGTAATGTATGTGTCATTATAGTTGGTATCAAAGGAAAGGTATAGTCAACCTTTGGAAACTAAGATGTGATAGCCTTAGTAAGAACCCTAAGGATAAGTCTAAGAATAGAACACAATCTTAGTGTTTTATAAAAGGCCATGAATAACCTAGGATAAGACCTTAAGTATGAAATTTTATTCTTGATTATGTGGTTTTCCAATTATAATTAGTGTTGCTCACACTATTCTTCTTGGTTTTAGTCAATGGCTGGAACCCAAAGGAACCGTGTTAATGCAGAATGCGATGGGAAATGCAATGATTGTCCCCCTGAGCAACCAAACGTTATGGGAGATTGAATGAAAAATCTTGTAGCCATACTCACACAACATTCTCAAGCTATGAATCATGCAGGACTTCCAAACAAGCAATGGAAGGAGCAACATTCTTTTGAATCCATCATGAGACAGCATCCACCTTCATTCAGCGGGTCTACTAATCCATTAGTTTCTGAACAATGGATTAGTACTACTGGAAAGATATTTTCAGTTCTTCAAAGTTCTGAGCATAATAAAGTCATCTTAGTAGTGTATCGTTTGGAAGGTGATTCTGATCAATGGTGGAATATTATTAAGAATACGAGGAAAAGGGATGAAATTGAGTCCATGGAATGGGACAAGTTCAAGAAATTATTTTTCAATAAGTACTTCCATTGTATTCTCCGAACAATGATGGATAAAGAGTTTCTTGAACTGAAGAAAAAGGATGATGAATCTGTCGGTACCTATGAAGCAAAATTTACAAGACATTCAAGGTACGCTTCTGGTATTATTATCCAACTTGAGAGGAAGATCGATCGATTCTTTAGTGGCTTAAAACCAAGTCTTAGAAGGGCCTTAGCCATAAGGTACTTCAATAGCTACGAGGAAATCGTTCGATGTGCACTCAAAGTTGAGATGGAGATTGGAGTAACCCATCAGTCATATGGGTTTGATAAGAAGAGGAAAATGGAATTCAAAGGAAAATCTAAAGATCACACTGAAAAGAAGATGAGCTTTCCCATATTCTCAAAGTGTGGAAAGAGACATAGAGGGAGTTGTCTTAAAGGGACAAGTAAATGTTTCAAATGTGGAAAGGAAGGTCATCGGGCATTTGAAAGCCACCATGATGGGAAGAAGGTGTCTAATGATGAAAACAAAGGAAGGGATACACAGAATGAACCTACTACACTTCAATGTTTCAAGTTCAAGGAGATTGGACATTATGCCAAAAAATGCCCTAATCCAATGGTTGATGATGATGGTCGATGTCAACAAACTCTTAGGGCTAAAGACAATGGAAAGTCACATGCAATTTTTATCAGTGATGTGGAGTACGATAACGATGTGGTGAAAGGTACACTTACCATCCACTGTAAAGTAGCAAATGTTTTATTTGATTTTGGATCCACCCACTCCTATATTTCTGAAGAATTTTACAAGGGTATCACCGTATTTCCTCAATAATTAGATGTTGAGTTAGCTGTGACAACACCTAATGGCACACCAGTCGCATCAAAAGTTTATAATTATTATCCGATTGAAGTTTGTGGGAAATTGCTTCCTACAAATCTTGTGATCCTTCCTATAGTGGAATTTTATGTGATTATTGGCATGGATTTTCTTTCTCTACATGGAGATCATATCAATTTCCAAAGAAGGGAAGTCACATTTCATATTCCAGATCAATCTATGATCATATATCGATGAAAGGATGAACATAACCTTCTAGTGGAAATTTCTTCATTTTTATGGGTATTGATTCCACTAAATGAAGGTTATTTATCTCAAATGTTTGGTGAGAAACTCATGATTAAGAGTATTCCCATTGTACGAGAGTTTGATTATGTCTTTCTGGAGGAATTACCGGGTCTTCCACCGAATCGTGAAGTTGATTTTTCAATAGAACTCGTACCGGGTGCTTTGCCTATTTCAAAGACACCTTATAGAATGGCCCCAATTGAGTTGCAGGAATTGAAGAAGCAACTCTAAGAAAATCTTGATAAGGTGTTCATACGCCCTAGTGAGTCACCTTACAGAGCACCTGTTGTGTTTGTTAAGAAGAAAGATGGATCAATGAGACTCTGCATTGATTATCGAGAACTTAACAAGATCACTATCAAGAACAAATATCCTCCCCCATGAATTGATGACTTATTTGACCAACTACGCGGAGCTCAATTATTTTCCAAGATTGATCTTCGTTCAGATTATCATCAATTAAGGGTCAAAAGGGAGGATATACCAAAGACAACTTTCCAAACACGGTATGGACACTGTGAATTTATAGTGATGCCATTTGGTCTTACTAATACCTTTTTTATCTTCATGGATCTGATAAATAAAGTCTTTAGAGACTATCTTGATAAATTTGTGGTAGTCTTTATAGATGATATTCTTGTCTATTCAAAGAGCAAGGAAGAACATGAAGATCACTTGAGAATTATATTGAAGACCCTGAGAAAGGAGAATATTTATGCCAAATTTACCAAGTGTGAATTTTGGCTTCAAAAAGTCTCAATTTTGGGTCACATAATCTCAAAAGAGAAGATATCTATGGATCCAGCAAAAACAGAGGTTATCGAAAGATGGTCGAGACCAACAATAGTAACTGAGATCCGATGTTTTCTTGGTTTGGATGGATATTATAAATGTTTTGTGAATTATTTTTCACGATTATCTAATCCACTCACCAAGTTGACTCGGAAAGGAGTTATGTTTGTTTGGACGGAAGAATGTGAAGTGAATTTCAAGGAGTTGAAAAGAAGGTCCTCCAGTGCACATGTGCTCACACTGCCTTGTAGTGGAGAAATGTTTGTGATCTATAGTGACACATCCAAAAAGGGATTGGGGTGTGTTCTTATGAAAAATGATATGGTGATAGCTTATGCCTCACGACAGTTGAAAATCCATGAGCAAAATTACCCAACACATGATTTGGAGTTAGCTGCGGTAATCTTTGCATTAAATATTTGGAGGCATTACCTTTATGGTGAAAGGTATGATATTTATACTGATCATAAATGTTTAAAGTATATTTTCACACAATAGGAGACGAATATGCTCCAAAGAAGATGGTTGGAGAAGATTAAGGATTACGACTGCTCAATCCATTACCACCCTGGGAAAGAAAACAAGGTGGCAGATGCATTAAGTCGACAAGACCATGCTAGTTTATCCATGATAAGGATCACAAAAGATCCAATATTTATGGATTTACAAAGGATGGATCTTGGAATTATAATGAAAGGGGAAAATCGTATCTTTCTCAAATGAATGTTCAACCATCTATACAAGTGAAGATTAAAGAGGAACAAAAAGAAGATGTCGAGTTACAAAAGAAGGTGAGAAATGTTCTTGAATTCAATCTTGATTGTGATGGGATAATAAAGTTCAGGAATCGGGTTTGTGTTCCTCCCAACCCCGAATTAAAGAAGGAGCTGCTGGATGAGGTTCATAGTTCTTCATTATCTATTAATCCTGGAAGCACGAAGATGTATAGGGACCTGAAAGAGTACTTCTAGTGGGATGGCATGAAAAGAGATGTTGCTGAAAATGACTCTCGATGCTTGGTTTGTCAACAAGTTAAAGCTGAGAGACATAAGTCTAAGGGGATGTCACAGCCATTACCCATACCCGAATGGAAATGGGAAAACATCACTATGGACTTTGTCACAGGACTTCCTAAAACATCCAAAGGCAATAATGTTATCTGGGTCATAGTTGATCATCTTACAAAGTCTGCACACTTCATTTCTATTAGAGAGGATTTCTCTCTGGATCAGCTTGCCAGGATATATGTAAAGGATGTGGTAAGATTGCATGGAGTACCCATTTCTATTATATCTGATCGGGATCCAAGATTTACCTCGATGTTCTGATGAAGTATTCAGCATACTCTAGATACATAGTTGAGTTTCATCACTGCTTATCATCCTCAGACAGACGGTCAGTCGGAGAGAAAAATTCAAAATCTAGAAGATATGTTGAGAGCTTGCTCTATGGATTTCAAAGGTGGTTGGGATAAACACCTACCTTTGGTGTAGTTTTCTTATAATAATAGCTTTCACTCCAGTATTCAGATGGCTCCTTAGGAAGCTCTCTATGGAAAGAAATGCAGGACTCCAACTTGCTGGGATGAAGTTGGGGAATGAAAGCTATTAGGACCTGATCTCGTCGATGAAATGACAGAAAAGGTCAGATAAATTCAACAACACATAAGAGCAGCTTAGAGTCGATAGAAAATTTATGCCGACAACCGAAGAAAAGACCTAGAGTTTGAAGTGGCTGATAAAGTGTTCTTATGAATATCTTCCTGGAAGAGGGTTCTGAGATTTGGAAAGAAGGGGAAGTTGATCCCTCGATATATTGGACCTTTTGAAATACTGGATCGTGTTGGAAAGGTATCTTACCGATTGGCGCTTCCACCGAATCTCTCTCAAGTTCACGATGTGTTCCATGTATCTCTCCTTTGAAAGTACATACCTGATCCTTCACGTGTACTTAACTCAGAAATTGTACCGCTGGAGCAAGATCTTTCTTATGAAGAACAACCGATAGAGATTCTAGATCGTAGCGAAAAAGTCCTACGAAGCAAGACCACTCGATTGGTGATAGTTTAATGGAGGAACCACCAATTAGAAGAAGATACATGGGAGCTTGAGGATATGATGGGGTAGAGGTATCCTCATCTGTTTGTTACAAAGTGACGAATTTCGAGGGAAAAATTCATTTTAAGGGGGGTAGAATGTAACACACGAGACTTTTATGTGAAATATTTTATTTTTATGTTATATAAATCAAAGGAATCTTTCACTAACACTGGCTTGGATTTCTTTACACGCAACCGCGGCCTTCCTCGATAGCTTTCATCGTATGGAATACTGAGTTTCACTAAACAATGATATGCTATTAAAATATTATTAAAACTAGCCATTATGAATAGTAATAACCACTTTTTGAAATTTTATAAATTTTATTTTTCAAAATGGACTTCAATTTTGGATTCGGAATATCGAAATTAGCCTAGGGTAAAATTTTGGTATTTTTCTGAAAACATTTAATTTTTTATAGTGAAACCACTAAGTGGTAGTTAAAAAACTGAATTTTTCATAAAAAATATTTTTACCGCTTCTGTGAGTGAAATTTTGAAAATCCGAGAGACACGGTTGATGTCAGTATGTAAAATGTGGTTCAATGAGATGAAAATAATTTTTTGGTGAATAATAAATTTTTACTTTTATTTACCACGGTTAAAGGTAAATAGGGTAATTAAGGGTAAAAATGATACTATTATTACCCTAGCACATGTCCTAATTCTATTGGACATGTGTAATTCGACCAAAAACAACCTTAGGAATAAAATATTACCATTTAGGCCCAATTGGATTCGATTAGGACATTTATTATTAATTTATTTAAAGAAGGGTTAAAATAGTTAAAATCAAGGATTAATAAGTAAATAATTTTTAATATGTGGTTATACATAATATAAATTCAACTATAAAAATTCATTAAAATAAAAAGATTTCCTACATAATGGTATTTTATTTGTAATTTTTAGACATTAAATAATTTAATTTATTTATGACACAACGATGATGCAGTAATTATCTTATTAATGAAATATTGACATAACTGACGTTATAAATACCCAAATAAATGTAATTTGAGACTTTTTATGAATTACACTAATTTTATAGGTTAATATGACATGTTATTATTGATTTAAGTAACTTGGTTCGAACTAATCATTCTGTTATGATTTTCACAAAAATCAATTACTAAATAGTGTCAAAATTGACATAAAATAGTTTTTAAAACAAATATTATATTACTAATTGTTATTTTATTCTTAAAAATCTATGGTTCTGCCAAATGACTTAGATAAGGTTATATATATTAATAATAAACAACTTGGGGTTCGTTTGGCTTGACATGGTAAGTTTATTAACCTTATAGTGTAAGAAAACAAGAAGACACGGTAAAAGTTAAATTATCTAACTTAAAGTTAAATCTAAATGATAAGGTTACAATTGATACCAAAACTTGTCTAAATTCTATTGTATGAGAGGATTTCGACCCCAACCCACCTTATCTTCGAAAAATATCAATTTGGAGCTATTAAAAACCTAATTTGACTTTATATTAAAATAATATTTTTAGTTATTCCAAAGGTGCCCCTCTCCTCCATTATAAAAGGGAACCTCCTCCCCCTCTTCCTCACACCACTTTGAGCCTTCAAGCACGGCCAAACCCTGACAATTCCTCCTCTCCACTTCCCTAGAAACATCCTAGAGGTTCTGGTCTTCTTCAAAGACCAATTTTAGTTCCCTAAAAGGAGGTCTCAAAGAAGCACTTCAAAGAGGAGCTAATGTCCGTTACCGATTCTTTCATCTTTATTTCTTCTTCCACTTCTTCTTATTTAGTTGTTTCATTATGAAGTAATAACATCAGTATCACTCACATACTGATATGTTATTATAAGTATGAAACAACCCTATTTCACCATCTATCCATCCTACGGAAAAAGAAATCACCGCGCGTGCGTACGTACCGAATACCGTCTCCACGCCGTGGTGTAATGTATTTTCCACCACTAACATACTTGGATGGGTATAAGGGTGAAATTAATGAATATATATGATTATTGTAAAGTGATATAAATTCTTAAATAGTATACATACACTCCAATACAATTCCACGATCATAGGAACGATATCATCACTCGTGCGTACGTACGGAATACCGTCTCCACGATGTGATGCGACTCGTTCTACATGATCTTTATTTCATAATGATTATATAAATGAATTGAATTAATGAATATGATATATATTACACTAATACCATTCTGGAAATGTGGTATCTATAACCTAAAGAGAAGAATATGAATTTATTCGACAAAACACGCATAAGAACAAAAATTAATAAACACCCGAATAACAAGTAGTATTGAAATATTACTAATAAGAAGCTAATAGTAAGACCATATATTATATCATAACAATAAGAATGATTATGGAATAATTCAATAACATTATTTAAATCATTATACAGGAGGTTCAGATACTTACGAAGCAAATCGGACCTAAGGTAAGGGAAATATCACAATCTCATTTTTATCCAAGATTGTTTATACTTTGGAATTTACTGGGGTGTATTTTATCATCCACATCCATGTTTCCTCAATATGTAATATTATTTCCATCCATCTACAATTGTTCAAATCCAATTTTACCCTTCGGTGAGTTTTTAGTAAAAGATATGAAAGGAATCTTTTGTTGTTTTTCGTACGAGGTACTTTTTGACTTTTCCGATAAAAGTACAAGAAGAATGTTTTTTTACTTATACGGAATGAATAGACATTTAAAACAAAACTTCCAAGAATATTCCTTTACAAGTTTTCATGTTTATTTTTAATCAACTTCTTTTTGTTTAAAATTGTATGACATGTTACGAAAGGAAAAATGTTTTTGAAGTAGAAAGGATATTTTCCTCAAGAATGAAGTTCAAGTGTTTTATCAAAATTATTTTCCATCTAAGATAATAAAGGGTTATGTTTCTATATCTATTATTACATGGATTTGAATATGTTGTGATGGAAATATTTTTTTGAATTCTTTTATCTTATATGAATTGTTTTATGATGTCATGATGTTTAAAGATTCCCATTTTTATTACATGGGTTACGCTATGATGTATGGTTTATGATTTTGTGGCACACATAAGAATGGTATCATTATGAGATGGGTGGGACCTATATATCCCTCCAATTCATTGGGTAAAGGTTTTATATCTCATGAGATAGACATGGATGGAACGGTAGGTTATACCGATTCAATGAAACAGGACTGAAACGAGGAGTGAACTCGGTTCAGAAATGGACTTTGTCCACTAAGATAGTCTTGGCAATGAGTCTTGACTAATAAGAAATGATTCTCTATGATTATGTGTGTATGCCAAAAAGTTTCATGTTTTATGTTATGATTATTGGGATTACATTTCACTACTATGATTTATCCCATGTTATGAAATTATGATCTCTTTTGCAGGTTAAGATTTCCAAAAGTTATGTGCTTATTTATATGATGTGATTGATATTTCTTTTGTTTACCCTTACTGAGCATTTGAGCTCACCCTTTTGTATGTTTTATTTCCCCAGGTCAAGAAGAAGGTTATTAAGAAGAATATTCCAAAATGGGACTCTAGATATGATGAAATAAATGGGAGGAAAAGTAGATGCATTATGAACCAGTTGTTTATGTTTCCCAGTTTCTAAAGACACTATACCTATACGGTCCTTTCTTGGTTTTGTTATATGTTGTAATAAGTGTGCTTCAATTCTGAATAAATAACAATGTATGTAAAGTATGGGTCCTTATAGTATAGTTAACACAGGTGAAGTAACCAATATCTTCTTCAGCTATTGGAAACTTTTTTCACACTTATTTTTTCAGATGATCTAGGCCCCTTTTCGAGTTAACTTCGTTAGTGGATTAGAAATTCATGATTTTTTTTCACTAACCTACTATAATATCCCACCAAACAAAGGAAACAACAAATCTCAGTTATTGTTGTAGGATGATGCCACTCCTACACATCCTTTGTCTTGGTCAGGTCAACTGAGATTCCTTCATTGGTTACAATGTGACCTAAGAAAGATACTTGTGGTAACCAAAATTAATTTTTTATGAACTTTCCAAATAGCCGATCTTTCCCCATAGTTTTCAATATAAACCTTATATTATCCTCATTCTCATTGTGACATTTGGAATATAACATAATATCATCAATAAAAATGTCCTCAAAGTTATCAAGGTATCCTTTAACCACTATATTAATAAAATCCATAAATATAGTAGGACAATTGGTCAAGGGGAATGGAATAATAAAAAACCCAAAATGCCCATATCTTGATTAGAAGGGAGCCTTTGTAATATCTTCTTTCTTCACTCTCAATTGATGATAAATAGATCTAAAATGATTTTTTGAGAATAATTCAGTTACACAAAGCTTGTCAAACAAATCATCAATCCTTATATTAGGGTACTTTTTCTTCAATTTGATCCTATTATGTTCTCTATAATCAATTCATTACTTCATTGATCGAAACAAATTCACCACAAGGATACATACTTTGTTGGATAAACTCCTTCTCCAAAAGTTCCTGGAGATGTTTTCTTTAATTACTACTACTTCACATTTTCCATTCTATACAGGGTCATTAATATTGACTTAGATCTAGAAATTATTTCAATGGAGAAATATACCTATCTTTATAGAGGATGTCCAAGTAGCTCCTCATGAAATACATCAATTTGTTCCAAAATGACGGGGTATTGAAATTTGGATCCCTAGACCCAACTTGTGTTCTACTTTGATTACCACTACATGTATACAGTTTTCTATATATATATCTCTGTGTGTGTGTGTGTGTATCATTACAGAATAGTGTAGCTACTTCTGCATCTACTTTTTTATGGTAATGTCATAGATTACATGTCATATCAAAGGGATATATCAAATCACATGCTATAATAATAACATAGAGATAATATAGCAGTAATATTAAATTAATTTCCTATGGTCCAGATACATCATTCTAATAGAACATAGATGATGTGTGACTCTACTGTTTTGGGGGCTCATAAACATTAATACTTCTTCTCATGAATTTCTCACATGGTTATCTCTAGTAGTTGAGTTCATGAGGAAAACCCCACCAATAGGAACACCAAGTGTTTTAGGTGTCATTGGTTGTTCCTATTTACAGACATGTGTACTGGTATCCATACATGAGATCATTATCAATATATGTCATTTTATTGTGTACTTTGATGTAAGATGAAAACCGTGATAATGAAGTTGTGTAGAGGTAGTTTTTATTGGGTATGTCATTGGTGAAATGACATTGATTGAATGGTCAAGAGAGGATTTGTTGCTTCCAAGTTGAGGTAGAGATATATCAGGCCTGGTTGACTAGGATGGTAGCACCTTAATAAATCCATGGCCATGGTAATTGAAGGTAAATCCATCCCAAAATATCAACAAATAATAAATCAAGTAAATGATTATGAAATAAGTGTTCATCCTTCTTTATGAAATATCGAGGAAAAAGATATTATATTACACAAAGCGTGTTCGCAGGAAGGTAGTCTTTCCTTTGAATTTTCTTTATCTCTATAGGGGCCTTGATGGGTTGTTATACCCCTCTCTTGGTTTGTGAATATTAGTCACCACTATTGAGATAACGGCCTAGAGGGTAACACACAATAGTGCTTTGAGAATCTTCCCTATACTGTTGAAAAAGAATATAGAACTTAGTGGGCCCCACCATGAGGTATGAGTATTATGCAAGTTCTATGAATCACTAAGAAATAAATAAATTCATTATTATTTAATTAAGGAATAATTAGGTTGAATTTAATTATTACTTATATTTAAAAGTGATTAAATAAATAAAAGGATAAATATTAAGAAAACAGATATCAAGGTATTATTCCGGGTTCGTGTAATATTACAAGGAGATGAAAGCCGAGTTAATGTCTCAAGATTATCACGTAATATATATTTCAAATATATTAATGTTTATTGATATAATATAAATAATATTAATGAAATAGTTTTATTTTGTCAAAAATAATTATGTATAATACATTTATAGTGGATTTTTGTTAGACGGGGGTGGGGAACCCAAACCCGGTATTATAGATTTCCACTATATAAGTGGAGATAGGATCTTACCTTGATGACTATATATTGGTTGGAAGTGAGATCCTACCTATCCTATTAATTTCTAGAGATAGAATATCTCAATAGAGAAAGTGATTCAAGTTCTCTCTTCTCAAATCGAAGACGGTGGATCGTGGTCATCATTGCTGCGTAGAGATGGTCATCGGAGTTCCGCATTAGCACACATATTCTGAAGAATGATGCGTGATCAGATTCAAGAAGAGTGTCTAGATGATCTAGATGGTTTTGGCATGGATGACTTCAAGAAAATGGTGTTGGAATATTGAGACAGTCATATGCGCATTAGATCCAAATTAGGTATACGTTAATTTTATCTTTTTTACATTGTTTAATCCACAAGTGGTCCTCAGACCATACTGGGATAAAATTGCTATAGCTGACAATGTTTTTTCATTCTGGTGATGGTAAATTTTTTAAATTTCTAACCTATCGTCTTACAATGAGCATCCTGGTATCTTCAATTGGTATCATATGGATCCATGGTTTTTTTGAACCAAAGAAAAATTAAATTAATTTAAATTTTGAGTAGAGGGTGTTAAAACAATTCCACAGATCCGACCACATGTCGATCCGTATCTGAATGGATAAGTAGCGGTCATCTGATATTTTTAAAGAATCGATGTCATTTTTAATAGACATACTTGTTTTGTATTCTAAAATTTTATTATTTTTTATAAGTATACAAATTTTAATTTGTATTTGAGTTCTTCAATATACTGGAATTTGAACGACTTTCGGCCAGAATCCGGTCTCCGGAGTATTGTCCAATAGTGACCCAATTATTGAGAAATTAATATAAAATTTAATTTAATTTTTTTTTTAATTTTCTCAGAATAAAACTTTCTTTTCAAATTTTTCCATTCCAATATCAGAATGATTTTTGTGACGTTTTGGTTTTATTGGGTGGGTTTTCTTTTTTTTTCCATGGAAGCTTGACAGAAAAAAAGGAGTGGCTATGGTGGTGCTTCCCCTCTCCCTAGACCAAGACCTACACTATGCACCGCTCTTTCCATCTCCACCATAATAAAAGGACAAACTAATTGCTTGTGAACCTCCCTTTCTTCTCTCTTTCTCTCTCTCTCTCTCTCGGTTGAACCTATACAACGGGTGCTTCCCGATCCACCGCGCCTCACTGGAGCTGCACCTTAGGGATACTTCTGTGATGCCGCTACCACTTCCTAGCCCGCAGCACCGTCCTATGATCCCTGTCGCCTAGATCCATATATGTATCACCATATCGACCTCACCGTTCCATCCCAACCTGCACATCACAGTCTGCATCTGTTTGTCACTATCTCGAGACTGCCTCAACTCCCATGTGAATGTAAGACCTACCGTCTCCATGATAGTAATATATTTAATTTTTCAAAACCATATATCATGATTGGTTTTATAATTATAACTCATGTATAAAAAGATAATTATTTTATGATTATTATTTTTTATATGATAGAATAATGACATATTTGACCATAGTCAATCCACCAAAGTAATTTTGAACTTATGGACTGAATATCATCAAAATGTTCGATGAGAAATTAATTGATCAAGTAATTGTATATAAAATGGTAATGGATAAAATTAAATGAATAATAAACTTGATAAAAGTTATTATTTGATTAAATAATTAAAACAATTTTATTATTTAGTAATGTAATGAACAAACATGATGAGTCTAAATTGAGGTCTGAGACACTTTACTTTAAAAACATCACTTTAAATGTTTTGATGATTTATTTTATAAATTTTTTTATTCCATATCCATATTAGTAAAATTAATTTATCTCTTTATCTATATAGAAATATGTGAATTTAAAAGTTAATTTTATTTATCTTTGGAATTTATTTCAAAGGGTTATGAAAAGAATCATTTTATGAAATGTTTTGTATTTCTTTACAAAAGGAAAAATGAATTTTCTATTTTAACATATACACTGACAATGAATTTTCCCAACACCATAACCATTATTTGATTTTTGTATTCCTTTATTAGATTCCATGTTTTATTCAAAGAAATTCCCACTTTCCCTTTCTTCAAGGAATTTTAGTTTAAAAAATTGAGTTTTAATGGAATGGGATACATCAATATCTAAAAACGTTTTCTTCTAGGTGCAATGAATTTTTTTTATGATGGGATATTCTTTGTATTATATTATAGTTATTTGGAATTGATTATTAAAATGAGTTGTTCAGTTTAAAACCATGTTCATGTAAGGATGTTATATATTTCCAATGCATTTTTTAAAGGAACAAAGTCAAATTATTTGATTTCTATTAAGAGATTATTGGAATTTTCCATGAAGGTTATTCCAAGTGTAACTGTGATGGTTATTTTTTTGTAATGATGAAGGTTATTCAATTTTTTATCCTTAAATTTATCCCATTTTTTAGAGTGATATTAAAATGATGTCTCAATTTAGTATACAATTTACTTTTCTTCATATGGGTTTTAAAAAAATGTTATGATTTTATAAGGTAAACTAATGAGCTTATATTTAAAGGAAAGTGCCTAATACTTTTTAAGGGTGAAAATTATAACTTTGGGAATAAAATTTTATGAGTCTTTCATGACTTCAAAAAACCATTATGATTCTGTTATGACTTCAAGAAACCATTATGAGTTTTATTTTTTCCTTAAATGATTTTTTGAAAATATTTGGAATCCTAAAATATATTTTGAAAAGGTTAATTTTTGTAACTATTCATGGACTGAAAGTTTATTTCTTTCTTCTTGTGTACATTACTATGATTTTTGTTTTCTCCATACATTTTAAATATTTTTAATAGGGTTTGAGGATGGTAAAGGGAAAATAATAAGTCAAGTTTAAATTCATGAAGATTTTTCATGAAAATAAATCATTATTTACTTTAAAATTTTAATAGTTTTGAAAAAATGGATAATAATTAGAAGTGTACACTTTTTAAAATATGGGATTTTAGATAAGTGTTATGACCTAATTATATGAAACCATAAATCTAAAAAATATTTTGGAGTGAAATAAAATTAATTCTAGTCTAAGGACACTAGAATATATAATATTTATGTCTTGGTATTTGTACATTAAAATGAAACAAATACACTATATGTCATTACCACTACACCGCACATCAAAATAAAATGTTGTTTGTTTGTACAAGTCGAAAATTAATTGAAAATAATTATTTTAGAGTTTTGTGAAAGTATGAGATCATTTTTCAGTTTTTAGTATATGAACAATATTTTGAACCAAAATTTCATTTTATATTGAAAACCCACACTTCCAGTCACAGAATCTTCCCCATGTGTTAGAATGAATCACGGTTAATTCATAAATATCACAAATGGATAAATTTTGTTTCAAATAGTATGAAAATATTCTAAGAGTATTTTATCATTTTTAATAATGTGACATGAATTTTTAATTTAACAATTATAATAAAAAATTCACTTTAGGTCCTTTCGAATAAACCACACATTAGAATATTGTGAAGTTTGGTCATACAGGTCAAGAAATGAATCAGAAATAATTATCCTTGTATTTCAAGATAATTTGAAGTCATTTTATTTATTTTGAGTATGTGATTCATGTTTTGAACTAAAATATAATTTTTAAATTGAAAACACACACTTTAAGTCACTCCCAAAACCTCACATGTTAGAATGAGTTGAAATCAATTACTACAAGTAAAAAATGTGTCTATAACATTTTTATAGAGTTTGATGAAAATAAAATAAAATTTTATTAGTTTTGAGTTTGTGATCCATGTTTTTAACTAATTTAACACTTATAATGGATAAATATTATTTAGATCATTCAGTTTACACTATGAGTTAGAATAACATGTGTTTTATTTCTACATATCAATAATGAATCGATGATTGTTATCATATAGTTTCATGAAGATATGTGATCATTTTTTTAGTTTTGAGTATGTGAACCATGTTGAGAATTGAAAATATCATTTTTATATTGAGAACACACGCATTCAATTCATAAAACTAAATTATGAAAACAAACTATAGATAAATAAATATTCAATAATGAAGTTGGGTACATAAAAATTTGAAATGGATTATCAATTTTTATATTGACTATATAATTTTCATATAAATATCTATAATAAAAAAATAACCATTAAAATATAAATATTTACAATACATCAATAATTAAAAAAAATTATTCACATACCTCATATATAAAATTACAGCTAATAATCCTAAATAACCATGAAATTAGTATATTTTAAATAAATTAATGGTAGTTTTTGTTAAATTCAACCACCACCAAATGTAACTTGAGTTTATTTTTTATAAAAAAAATATATATTTATTCTACAAAAATGGACTTGATTTTCTTGGTGTGGGGGTTGGATCTGACCAAAAATACTAGCTAGTTATTAATAATATGATACTACCATGATTACATATTCCCTTTCTCTATGATTTTGTTTATTTTAATTCTATAGTGCATTCAACATTTTGAGTCATCTAATTTTTTTTATCATATGTAATTAATATAAATGTTAGTAATAATGGGAGTTAAAGCTTAGGAAAATAAATTAATAATCAATATATAATTAAAATATAAAGTTTTTTATTTATTGGAGTGAGTAACATCTTAATGTAAAGAATGGATCTTATATATGACATGTTTGAAAAAAAAGATACAATATGTAAGATTATTTTTGAATAAAAACCATATGAATAAAACACATATTATGTAAAACAAATCAAGTAACAACATACTTTTTTTTATAATTTAATGTTTTTATTTAGTAGTTGGTGTTTTTTCTCACATTACTGATTATCCAAATTTATTATTTTGGGTCTCCTCTAACGTATAATACATTACATTCACCAGATCCAGTATGAAATACCTATGATGTTATAAGTAAAGGATCACCCTCTAATGAATTGAAACATGATTATGTATTTTCTTTCATTTCCAAAATTACAAGGGACTGATTTTCTTTTTCAGATTAGAGGTATAAAAAATATACATTACTTTTGATGTTGTTATTAAGGTATTATATTTGTATCCTTTTTTACTAAAATTAACTTTTATAAATCCTAATTTATTAAGATTTATTTTCATCCTATTATCATCCCATCTTCAGTATAAAATTGGAACATTAAATGTTGTTTATTCAAAGTTCCATATTTTTTGAATAATTCCAATGTAAGATATGTTCTCATTAATTTAATTTCTATCTTTGACACATGATATAGGAATCAATTCATCCACAATAGTGACTTCACTATTTTTAACTATACTATGTTCACTATATTCATTTTTATAGAATGTAGAAACATTAATTATATATCCATTATAGGATAATACATGAACACTTATTCCTTTGGTTGATTATTGTAATTTATCATATGGAATAAGGATATTTAGAAAATAATTTATATTTTTTTTGTAAAACCATGTAATAAACTACTGTTTTTGTGTATTTTATATCCAACCTTTAACTTATATTGGATTCAAATTCCTAATAATGGATTTATGAGTTTTAATGTATAGAAAAACCTATGGATTATTATTAAAAACATATATGTGATAATTTTTCCAATCTAGAATATATAGTGACACAATATCTATTCCTAAAATATATTCAACTTTGATGAACTATAACTAAAATATATTTTTTTATATAAATAAACAATTTTTATATTTTTTATCGGGAACCTTACACAAGACCCCATTGGAATAATGGGTTGGAGGGAACCTATGTGATCTCATATTTTATGGGATGGGAAGAACCTATATATTCATCTATAAAGGATATGGGATAATCGAACTTGAACCATGTGACTCACCCATTCCCATGACCTTTCATGCACTGACATACCTGCACCATCATGGGGGATACCTAGAATATGGGAGAAACCATGTACTAGGCCCAAAGATGACATATTCTCTTTTCATTTGGATTGGATGTTGCATCAGCCATCATATGTGACAATGAAAAAAACCATATCACAATAGGGACAATATGAAATAAGAATCCCATAGCGGTAATGACTCACACACACTAGAAAGCCTGAGTGTCACTCCTCAACACAATACTAAACCACTCTGAGGACCATCATAAAAGGTCAAAATGGGGTCTAAAATGGCCAATAAAGAATCAAGAGTTAATAATATAAAAACATTCTCCACATAGTGACAATTAACACTAATGGCATAACCACCACAAAATATGAGCATAATGAACCCTAATCGAGTCCTTGATACTACCAAATGTTGATTATTGGATCCAAATCAGGCTGGTGTAGAAATTTACCCACCAAGGATACTGTTAAGAAGACGTTGTGTGTTCTTGGATAATGAATGGTGGTGCAGATGATGCAGTTATGAGGGAATCACCAACTAATTATAGGGAAAACATGAAAAAAGGTGAATGTATGATGACCTTATAAGAAAAGAACAACTTGAAATTCCATGTAATTGGGAAACAACGAGACCATGTAGATTTATTTACATCCACCACTCACCGCCAAGAAAATCATCATCGAGGTCACACTCATCAGAAACATAGATGTTGAACAGGGATTAGGGTTCTTGGAGGCAATGACCTAGAAACCCTAGAATAAAAAAATAATTGAGAATGAAACACTTTAAATGGAAGCCAACATCACCACCCAAGTGTCCATTGTCTATAAGAACCTACTAGGAGATGAGGAAAAAAAGAGAACCAACACTGAGGAGCTTATAATTAATGAGTGAAGGAACTGAATCAAAATAACAATAGATTTTCACCCTGTGGTGACAAGGATCCTTCCAATATTGAGCTATCTATCTTGAATATGGATCCTCCAAAACAAAATCGGAACATCATTGATGATGATGAAGGTGGCACCAAACATGAGAAAAATAATGCTCCCACTACCATTAATAAATCCATAACGTGGACAAAAGAAGCTATCCTGATCGAGATGCATAGAGTTCCACATTCTATGGATGCCTGATCAAGGAGAAAAGATACTGGGAGAGCGAGAGTGAGGATAAGGGATTATTAACCAAGATAATATAAGAGGAGATCTCTTCAGAGTGATAGAATGATGGTGGTTTAACCCTTGGTCCCCTTATATTCCTTGTCATTGTGAGGTTTTGGAAGATAAATTTTATCCACATCGAATAGGTATTCATTATATAATTAAAACACTTCTTCTATAATATAATTACACATCGTAAAACCTTTGTAAAGACATCAATTTTTGATATACCCTTTCAACATAATAAAATAAATTTTAGTAGGGCACATATATATAAAACGCACAGGGACACAAAGCCAGATCTCCATTACCAAATAAACTATCAATTTAACTATGATACTGGAAGAGATGTCAAGTATTAATGTGATAGTGGATGAATGTTCAATATGGGATGAATTTACACTTAATATAATTAATGAATTAATGAAAAAATTAATAATTAATGTAGTGTAAATAGAAAATAAATGACCATAATTATTTTTATAATAAATCATATATAAATTATAATACTACACTCTTCCCCACTCTCAAATGTAGAGAGAGATAACACCCACTAAATATGAAATCTATGACTTTTGAAGGGAGATCATAACCCTTTAAAATTAATTTTTAATCCCCTGAGGAACAACCAAAGATAATATTTTTTTCACAACTTGTGTATTAACTTGATCACTGTACCAATAGCAGACATGGAGGAACAACCTATAATCTACCTTTTAATGTGGAGGTAGAAACCAAACCATGTCTTTATCTAGACCATGACATAACTGAATCCCTTACCTTTTAATGGTAATATTTTTCACATACATTTTATATGGGGTTGTATAACCCCAATTTCTACTTTTATAGGTAGTATAACCCATGCATGATTAATCATACAAAAAATAGAAATAAGTAAAAAAATAGATACTAGTTGAAAGAGTAATGATCCAAGTGTTGATGTGGAAAGGTTCTCTCTAGCAGCAATGAATAATATTATTTAAGTTTAGCTAAGAGTGGTAATTGATCAAAGAAGTGCATTTCATAATAAATTTTAAGAATTTCTTTGACAAAATTGCTTTAATATTGTTTTATCAAACTCAAAATATAGAATGATTTTATGCACACCTAGTTCAAAATCATGAAACAAACTAAATTTCATCATTACCAAAAAAAATATGACTCCTTTATTGAATGTGTGCATAAAAATATTCCCACATGGTTTACTTTGATAACCTGTAATATTAAAACAGTTTTGGGAGTCGAAGTCATTATAATAATTAATACAACACCAATTATCCATAATAAATAAAATTATAATTAATTGGAATACTCCCATAAATTATGCAAGGAAATATTTTAAAATTATAAACAACTTGAATTTGAAACACTTATTTTCCCAAGAAGCTAGCTTGAAATATTAACTTTGGTGAATATAATTTAATTTTATACTAAATTATTAAAAATAAATTTCCTTATCATCAATAAAATTAACATGTTATTAATAAATTATTAAAAAAAATAAAATTAATAAAAACTTGTTTATAATCTAAATTTATAAGAAATGTGAAAAAATAGCATCATAAAAAATACACCCTTAAATAATGTTAGGTTGATGTCACGATAGATCATGACTTGTGTTGGGTTTAAGCTCATAGTAATTCACTCTTTATAGTAAGTCATTATTTTCCTCATATGGTCAATCAAATTCAATATGTGGTCAATCAGATTCAATGTGCAGTCAAACCAATTTACAGTTCATGGTTACTTGATTTTTCAACATATTTTCAATCAATTTTTCAATGTGTGCTCGATTGGTTTAGCATAGTCTTTTCAATGTCTTCACATGGATGATTCAATGATTAGAAAATTTTACCTTAAGAAGAATAAAAAACCATATAGTCAATTGAATTTATTCACATGGTTGGTTAAATAGTTAAATATTTTCAACTGCCTGTATTATGGTCGATCCATTGTTATGTAGTCATTAAAGTTTCTTCATGAATACACTCATCATTTCTTCATATAGTCACTTGTACTTTTGTTCATACAGTCACTTAGAATTTATTCATCAGGATGATTGGATTTTTTTATGTAGGTAATTGATACATATCCATATTTTATAAAGTTGATTTATCAGAAGACTCACAATATATGTGATATTAACCCATAGAAGGATGTATTTTCTCCAAAATCAGTACACAAAATATATAAAATACTAAAACAACATCATAGTAATTAATTAAAAATAATATCATTTTTTATAAAAAAGATATGCATAAAAAATAGTTTTATTAACTCATTTTTAAGGGAATAATGTATAGATATAAGTGTAACACCCCAAAAAATATAAAATAACAACTTTTTATTCAATAACGTATGTTACACACAATAATGAGTTTAGCTTGCGCTATACACAACACTGAGTTTTGATGATATGTAAAATATTATTATTTAATATAATAGTTATAATATATATATTAAATTAGATGGTATTAATAGCACTAAATAAATTATATAAAATATGGTTCTCTATTTATTAGTAACAAAATAAGAATCATTTTAATGAAAAATGTCTGTTTTCTAGAAAACTACATTCTTCTAAATGATGGTTTAATCGGAAATTGCACACATAATTTAAAATTATTTTTTTATAATTTCAGTAAATTTATATTCAAAAATAATCTTCATTTTTGAAATTGTAATATATAAATTATCCTATTGTGACTTTTTGGATTTTTTTCTGAGAAATATTATTTTTTGATGAATGGTGAAAAATATTTGATTTTAATTGAAAACAAACTTTTCATTTATCTAATTTATAATGTTAAAATATATTTTTAATTTTTTTAAAAATAAAATTAGTTCAATTTTATATCAATTAATCTAATTCATGTCATTATAATCATTTTCATATTGAATTTAGATGTAAAATCTTTGTGATATTTCGAATATTTTTACTCTAAAAAACTCGCTTTCACATCACGTCTCTGGGATTATTTTTGAATTAATTGTTTATCAATTAGGTAAATTTAGTTTAAAAAAATGTATTCCATATTTTAAATAATCATAATATATGATGAATAATAAGGTCAAATTAATTTTTGACCAACATGAACAGTGAATATAGTTAATATTTATTACCATGATTAAGGTAAAAAAATAATTCAGCAGGGGTTAAATTATAATGATAATAATAAAAATATCCTAAAATATTTTCTTATTTTTATTCAATGATTTTATTCAACATTTTTCATCAAATTCTCAGAATTATGAAAATTCCCTTCCTATTTTTTTGAATATAACCCATATAATACGTTATGTAGAGAAAAAGAGAAAAAGATACTTTTAATTATTTTAAATTCTACAATACATTGGTTTTGTGAGAAAACAAAATTGGTTCAATTATACATATTATTATGAAATATAAATGAATTTTTTTCCTAATTATTCTCCTTTAATTTTTTTAGATGAATTATTTACTTAAAATGCTTAAGAAATGACAACACTGAAATTATTTAGTTAATAAAAAAAATAAAATAACTGATACAAAATATAATAAAAGTGAAGTAAATTGATAGAATAATTGTGTTCATATTAATTATAAATAAATATATTATGTTAAATATGTTTTTACAAAATATTTTCAAATTACATCATCAACTTTATGTTTTTTAAATTCAATTTAAATGAATAATGTCAAAATTGAAATTATTGTTATTTTACGATAAATTATATTTTGTTAACATATTTGATATTACTAAAAATCATATATTCCAAAAAGTTATTTTTAAATGTTAATAAATAAAAAATTATCATCCATTAATAGACCAATTTATCTTTTATAATGAATATATTAACCCTTAAAGAGTAAAAACTATGTAAGTATTGTTAAGGTTAAAGTAGTGTTTTTTCACACTACATGTGCATGTGATAAAGTTAATATCCAACACACATAAGGTATTTAATTGAAAAATTAGATTTAATACCTAAAACTAGATTTTAAAAATTGTCTAATACATTTCAATTTAATTAATTCTTAATGGATATATTACCTAGGTTAAAAAACTAGTTACCATTGTGAAAGACCAAAATGTTAAAAATAAGGAATCATATAAGTTAAGGAAAAAAATTATTAGGTCATGTGTTTCATTTTTGTTTTTGGGGTGTTTCTTGGCCATATCATCCATAGAAACACTTAATTATCAAATTTAAAGCCACATTAGGAAATATGGTGCTCCCAATAGTGAATACTTTTGATTATTTACATGAAGTATACTCCTTTTCAACTATAAAAGGGAACTCACTCCCCCCACTTATTCACACCTTTCAATCCATTTAGGTCATTCAATATGCAATTACCTATTATATTTTTATAAATTATTTTTTAATAGTGGTTTTTAATTTCTTTTTTTTGGTTTAGTAATGAAGATAAATAATTATGAGAAACTTGTAATAGTGAATACAAGAATTGGTTGGAATATTTAGCATAAAACCTACAATTTTTGTTGTTCTCTAAAAAGTGACATGATGTGTAATGTGCGTACATGATGTTTAATGGAAAACAAATAGAAATTATGAATTGAATATACATCATTATATTTCTACATGTCATGTAATGAAAAAATATCATGTTTTTAATAAATTCTGATAGATTTTTCAGCATACGTGGGACTCAAGGATTTCATGAAATGTAACTGAATTACATGCCATATAATGTCATGTGGTTTAGTTTTATGAATGTGGTTAATCTAAAATTCTTATTTCATTCATAATAAGTTTTCTTTCTCTCAACCTAGAGGCTCTTACTAAGAGATTTTGGGTGAATCCCTCCTATCCGGATCACTTTATTTAGTAATTTATCACTATTGTGGTTGGATTTCCTTGATCTATGTATGCAATCCTTCTAGTTATTCTTTGGTTTTGGTTGAGGCTATGGTTTTGTTGAGGATTTGTGATCCGATAGTGTTTTCCATTAATCCTTTTTAGTTTCTTGGCGTGCCTTGTCTTTCAAAGGACGTTCTTTTGGTTATGGTCACCATTGTCGAAAGAAGCTAGTTTTCTACCATGTAGAAGTAGGAATTTCTATATAGTGGGTTAATTTGATAAATTTTATTCTATTCATGATACATTCATTTTATTTTTTAATTGATTTTATGTGATAAATGTATTCAACGGATTTCTTAGAAAGTAAATTATTTACAAAAGGGGTTTTTTTTGGAAATTTATTTGTTTGATTTGAAAATGTATTTCCAAACTCTAAAGAGGATTGGATTCAATTTGGAAACGTTTTATAGAATTGTGGGCAGGGTATTGAAATGAAATTTGGATAGTTTCAAATTGGGAACCTTGGGTCTATCTAGGAAGAGACACAAGTAGCCTTAGTGTGTGTTTCACAACTATAGGTGACCTTTTTTCATATCGACTGGTAGGAATTGGTATCTGTTAGATCCAAAGATAAGATTATTTAGCATTTTTAGTTCCTAGAACCATGTCCCAGAGGATAGATATAATATGTGTGGTTCTTTTTCATTTATTTTTATTTTTACTATGGTTGTTTTAAGAATTTATTTTTTCTCATATGTTTTTTAAAAGGTTATATCATATAGCTTCACATAATACATTATTTCATGGATATGTGTTTACTAGTTTACCTCTTGATGCATATATATTATTTCCTTCTTTGTCAATTCCACTTATCATATTTCTAGTTTTGTAACATGAAATAATTTTATGAAAACCAAATTATAAAAAGTGAAAATTATTTATAAATGGTTTGGATTTATATAAATGGGTTTTCAAACAATTTTTTTAAATCTATAAATGATTTATTATTGATATTAGAAGTTTTATATAAATAAGGGTGGTATCCAAATAGAAATTGTTTCAAACCCTAATTATACCTTTAGATGTTTTATTTTAGGATTCAGGTAAAGGGGAAATCACCTTATAGTATATTAACATCTCTTTTTATTGTTTATTTCAGTTCAGCTTTGTCTGGAGGTGACTGTTGGTTACGTAGGGAATCGAATTACATCTTAGTTTAGCATGTTTTGGCTTGAATTGTATTTTTTTATCTCACATATTTCCGCTTCATAATATAGTTCAATATCTATGTTTTCTTATATTTATTTATGGTTTCTATTTTCCCATTTTACCAATTTTATGTGTTGGGACTGTTTGGGTGGCTTGTCTAGTTGACTTGGGTTGGTTCTTTACAATTTGGTATCATAGGGATTATTAGATTGAATTATGTTAACACTAAACTATTTTGGTTATATGTCTTGTGTAGATAAGAGTTGGGACCTTCAGAATTTAGATAGTATGTTCAGAAAATGGGCTTATCCATATCACTTCCAAGACTGAAACCATGTTACCATGGGTGGTCAGGGACTTTTATTAGTTTGGAGACCAAGATTTAGAGGTTATTTAAATAAAATATATGTGATGTCTATTTTAATTAACTTATTCCATTTTAAGAAGGTTTTTTATAAAAAATTTTTTGTTTTAAATTATAGATGTTTTAATGAATTTTTATCAATTCTATAAGTTGGTCTTATGGTTTATGAAATTTTTTCATGACTGATTGGTTTTTGTCTTTTCTTAGTGAAATCCTATGATAAGAGATCTTACAAATCATATAGAGGAAGCCTCAATATAGTTTCCACAATAAAATCCTCCAATGTACCCTACAGTGTTAAAAGTTATTATCTGCACTCTTTGAAATCTGGGTCATGTGGGTGTTGGGATCCTAGGATGTGTTGTGGATCATGGATCAGAATTTACTAAGAAGTATCCACCAATCTTTCATGGTGAAAAAATGACACCAAGAATCCAAGTAGGGTCTTGATAATATAGATAGGATATTCAAATTTTTTAAGACTCCTAAATATTCTAAGGTGATCATTTCAATATATATGATCGAGAGACCAAGGATGATATTGTGGGACTCTATTGTGGATGTTATGTTTCACAAGGAAATTACATTGGATTCCTTCAAGTAAATATTTAACGAGAAATTTTATCCTGAGGTATTTCATATAGAAAATACATCCGATTTTATGACCTTAGAACTGAGGGAGCATACCATTCTTGAATATTCTACCCATTTTATTGATTTAGCATATCTATCACCATATCTTGTCACTAATTAGTAATTTACATATTTGAGGGTTGAGTAAGGACTGAGGCGTGATATTTGGTAAGAGTTGATACTCATGTTCCTTCCATTCTTTGTGAAGGTAGTTGACTAGGAAGCTTTAGTTAAGGGAGACATAGTTGAGAAGATAGGTTTTAGTGTAAATTCTATTGGTACAATTTTTTTATAGAGTGTTCCATATAACTTGAAAGGTTAGTGTAAGAGTGGTCAGTTTTCCTTAGGACCAGTCATAGGGGTGACGACAGGGCATCAGTAGGTTTTCTTCTACTAGTGTGGAAAAATAGTTTCTACCAAGACTTACTTTGTGGAGTCTCTTAATACTTGTCATATTTATGGATGATATAGCCATCTAAAGTGCTTTTGTGAAAATTTATCTTAGGGTAGTAGGGTAGGATCCACTCTCTCCAAGGGTTTGTGGCTTTGTATATATGATTCCATGGGCAGTGGGTCTAATCCTTATGACATGGGATATTTTCATTTGGCTAAGACCGGATGACTTTATGTAGTAGAGTATGAGCCAGGGGAATTTGAAGTAGGATGAACTTCTGTTAGAGGTATGGTGTTTATCTCATATTAGATGGTTATAGATTTGTTTGATATAGGTCCTACTCATAATTTTATATCGTATAAGTTAGTATAAATGTTGGGATTTCATTTGTAACTTTTTACATTGTTTTTGGTTATCTCCACACCTTTGAGAAAGAGGTTGAAACAAGGTTTTATATTTCCCACAGGTTGGGTGACGATAATTTACTTTGAGGTGGAGTGGGATTTTTTAGTGTAAGATCTTGAAATATTCAACTTGATTATTAGAATGGATTGGATGGTTACTATTATGTTCTATAAATACTTTCATCATTATTAATTTTAGTTCTTATCTACCAATGGGTTTAATCATGTTTTTTATAGTGAGTGAGACTATAGATCTGGAAGGGTAGGACTTGTTGTTCTATACGCTGGGGTATTCTCATTCCAGTTTTCAGTGATGTGTCTTGATGCAGTTGACCCTTTCTTTGGTGGTTGAATTATTGTAGTTATGTATGAGTACCACGAGGTCTTTATAGATGATTTTTATAGTCTATGGTCATAGAGAGAGGTTGATTTTACTATTAACCTACTCCATGGTTTGACATCTATTTCTATTCCATCCTACTATATGGATCCTGATGAGTTGGTAAAAGCTAAGGTCAAAATTAAGGAACTAGAGGCTACATGACTTATTTGTCATAGCGTTTCATCATGGGATTCATTTTTCCTCTTTTCAAAGAAGGAATACATCAACCCTATACTTTTTATTGATTATGGAATGTCTAATCAAGTGACCATTAAGAATAATTTTCTTTTTTCCAAGGATTAATGATCACTTTGATGAGATTAGTAGGGGATCATTAGTTTTATATGATTAACATACAGTTAGGTTATCAACAGTTGATAGTCCAAGAAGTGGATATACCTAAGAAAACCTTTATGAGTCAATATGGGAATTTTGAGTTTCTAGTTATTCTGTCCGGTCTCACAAATGGTCCTGTGGTGTTTATGGATTTGAGGAACCATATATTTTATTTGTTATTAGAATCATTTGTTATTGTGTTTTCATATGATATTTTTTTGTACTCCATGTCATATGAGTATCATATAAACAATTTTGAAATATTTCTTCAAACCTTTAAAGAATATCGTTTGTATGGTAAGCTTTCCATGTTTGAGTTTTGGATCTAATAGGTGAAGTTTCTAGGATATGTGATATTTGAGAGGGGAATCTTAGTAGATCATGAAATTGTGTAGGATGTTATGTCTTGGGAGAATCCTAGAAATGTGTTTGAGATCTGGAGCTTCTTGGGTTTTTCTAGTTACTATAGATAGTTTTTTAAGGAGTCCTTAAATATTTCTTCTTTGATGATTGATTTAACTCATAAGGGTGTAATGTTTGAATAAAATGGCTAGTTTTAGATATATTTATATGAGTTAAAGGTGAGGTTTAATTAAACACCAGTTTTGATTCTTCTCGAACTAGGGTCGGATTATGATGTTTTCTATGATACTTCTGGTATGGGTTTCGGATGTGTGTTGATGCAGGGGGAACGGGTTATGGATTATGTCTTTCTCTAGTTATTACTTCATGAGAAGAACTACCCAACCCTTGAACTTGTGTTTGCTGTGGTTATAAATACAGACAAAATATGGATTTTCTGTCTCTTTTGAGACCATTTTATGGTATATTCTTATCATAAGAGCCTATAATATATTTTTCCTCCAAGGGATATAAATCTTTGATAGAGATTATTAGTGGTGTGTCTTCATAATTTTTATTTAGATACAATTTATACCCCTTGGAAACAAAATGTGGTTGATAATGCTTTGGGTAAAAAATTACTGACACAATACATGATGAAATCTGTTGAGTAGGGGTATCTGATGAGTTTATTTACTGATATGATATTATAGTGGAAGTGGTTACTAGATATGTGATATTGAATTTGATAAAAGATGAATCATCTTTTCAAGACAATGTTTATCTTGAGCAGGTGGCCAACACTGAGTGACAATGCATTAGTGAAATCCATTATAGTGTGGATACCCTGAGTGAGTGGTCTCAGTCTCCCTGTGGAGCTTTTTGCTTCTGTAGCGGGTTAGTTGTTTTGTTTTCCTTGAGACAAGAGTTGTTGGATAGTGGAAACCATTTTTGTTTGTCTATGAACCCTTGGGATACCAAGAAGTATCATTACATGAGGTGTCAGTATTTCTACAAAGGGATGAGATGGTTGATATTGGATTTTGTTTTGTGGTGGATTATTTGTTAGAGATTTAATGTGGAGAACTAGAGACCTGTATGTTTTTTATAGCCCTTACCCAGTCTTGTATAGAAGTGGTATGATAGTTCCATGGAGTCATTCCTTGGTTTTCCATGGAATCCTAGCGGGAAGGATGTGATTTTGTTGATAATTGAAAAAAATCATTGAATCAGTGAATTTCCAAAATATCATGGAGATGATTAAAGTGGAACTGCTTGAGGACTTGTATATTCAATAGTTTGTGAGAATTTATAGGGTTCACTATATAGTTTTTATAATAGGAATATGAGGCTCACATCCAGGTTATGGAATGGTTTTCATAAGGTGATTTATTCCTTGATTAAATTAATAATAAATTATCATCCACATATGGATAGAAATACAGAGAGGGCCATATTGGTTCAATAAGATATGCACTAGTCTTGTGTGATTGATTTTTTTGAATCTTGGGAAAAGAGTTTTCCTTTGGTTGATTTTTCCTATAACAATAGTTATTAGTCGTAAATACATATGGCGCCCTTCGATTCTTTGTATGGGAGGCCATCTAGATCTCGCTTGTGTTTTATAGAGTTGGGAGAGCAGTCCTTGTTTGGGCCGAGTGTTGATCAAGGTATGATGGAGATGGTGTAGTTGATCCATAGGAATTTGATCATAGAAGCGAGTTGTCAGAAATCCAATGTGGACCTTTAGTGTTAATCGATGGAGTTTAAGGTCAGTGATCATGTATTTATTAGAGTTTCAACATTATTGGGACATCACCAGTTTGGTAAATAGAGTATGTTGGCACTAAGGTTTGTGGGAACCTTTGAGATCACTGTCTGATTGGGGAGGGTGGCTTATCAGTTTCATTTTTTGTCTTGTTTGACATCTATCAACGAAATGATTCATGTTTCCTAGTTGATGATGTATATAACATATCCTTATCGTGTGATTAAATGGGGGGATATTGATCCTGATCCTGATACCACTTTGGATGAGCGACCAGTTTAGATTATGGATTTCAAGATAATGTATTGCAGTGTAAAATGATCCCTTTGGTCTAGGTACTATGGAAGTGTAGATAGGATAGACACAAGATGTGGGAGCATGAGTCATTGATGAGGCATCATTGTCAAACTCTTTTTTTTGGATCTTGATTCATGAGGAATATCTAAGGTAGAAAGTATTTATAATGGGGATATTGTAATGAAATGTTAAATTTATGTCAGGTATGCTTTATCCTTTGTTTTTTTTCTTTTTAATTGGTTGAGTAATGCCGGGAAAGAATTTGGAGGATATATTTATTGTTGAAGTTGGAGTTTATTAGGAATTTTCAGCATAAACCTGTAGTTTTTTTCTATTTGTTGGGAAATTACACAATGCATAATGGGAGTACATGACATGTAATGGATCCTAGATAGAACTTGTGAACCAGATACATAGTGTGAGAATCTTACACACTATTTAAATGGTCCACATCATGAATTAAAGAATTTTGGGTTTTTAATAAAATGTGATGGGGTTTTTGGTGTATGTGGGAATGAATTATTTCATGAAATGTAATGGGATTACACATTATGTAAACTAATGAGGGTTGGTTTTAAGTGGTTCAAATAAAATTATTATTTCATTCATACATGCTTCCTTTCTCTTTACCTCTAGGATATTCCTAGGTGATTATTTTGTGATTTTCTCCCATCCAGATCAATTTTTTCAATGATTGATTAGCATTTTGTATAGATTGCTTCTCAGAAGGTATATAATATTTTTTGGTTATTAATTGGTTTTTGTTGTGGTTGCGTTTTGTCTATGAATTTGTGATCAGATAGTTTTTTCTACAGATCATATTTTGTTTCATGGCATTCCTTTTTATTTGAATACTTTTCTCATGGTTTCTGGTCACTATCATTGAAATAAGATAGTTTTCTACCATGTTGAGGTCAATGTTTCTCCATAATGGGGTTGTTTTTTGAATTTCATGTACTTATTAATAAATTCTTTTGGTTTTTTCATAGATTTGAAGTGATAAATGGATTCAAATGATTTATTTTAAATGTAATTTTTTAAAAAAGGTTTTTTTATTTGAAAATGGATTTTATTTATTTTCAAATGGGTTTTTAAAGTCCAAATAGGATTTTATTGAATTTGAAAATGTTTTAAAAAATTTTGATCATGGTTTTAAACTGAAATTTGGAATATTTAACATTGGGAACCTTAGGTACATCATGAATGCGACACAAGTAGCCTTAGTGTGTGTTGCACTACTAGGAGGTGGCCTTTTGTGATATGTTGTAGAATGATTCGATATCTATTGGATCCAATGCTATGCCTATTTCGGATTTTAGTGTCTAGAACATAGTGTCCCTGAGGTTAAATCCCATACGTGAGGTTATTTTTCAATTATGATTATTTATCACATGTTTTTTTCCTAAATGTTTTTATATAAGGTTGTATCACATAGATTAAAATGATAGGTTGTTTCAAGGATATGTGTTTACCCATTTACCTCTTGATGTGTGGATATAATTTCTTATTTTATAACTTATAATTGTCATATTTCTTATATGAGAATATGAAAGTATTTTATATAAACTGAAGGATAAAAATGGAAAATGATTTCTAAATGGTTTGGATTTATAAGAAATGTTCGTAAAATTTTTTTAAAAAAAATCTATATTTGTTGCATTTTTTATATTTGAAACTGTATAAAACCTATGTTGGTATCCTACTGGGCTTCATACCACACCATACTTGTAAATTTGGGTGATTTTAGATGTAGTATTACATGATTCAGGTAAATCAAAGAGAATCTTTTAGTATGACGACTTCTCTTGTTGTTGTTACTTTAAGTTCAAGTTGGTCGAGAGGTTACTGTTGGTCACATGGAGACATGAATTACTTTCTGGTTTATCCTTTTTTATCTTTTATTATATGACATTTTTTTGGTATATCATATATTTTTTCTTCACACTCTGGTTGTATGTATTGTTTTAATTATATTTAGGCCTAGATTTTGTTTTCCTGTTTTACCTATATTACATGTTGAGCTGGTTCGGGTGACTTTTATAGTTGACCTGTATTTTTTTTAATTACACAATCCCAAAACAAATCACATCCAAGATTCCATTACATCATCCTATAATACTTAGTTTGGGAATAAATCCAACCATTAAAGGATTTAGTAAAAAACTATGGAATATACTTGAGGAAGAGGTAATGTTCTTCAACAAGTGTCTTTATTTTTCTTGCTTCTCATCCTCCATCAATTTTTATTAAAACATGATGATATAATAACCTCAATATATTCTATACATTGAATTTTTTTATGATAAATTAATGACAAAAATCCATCTCAACTTCCATCAAATGGGTTATGAAATCACCATTCGTGTGTATGACAGATCGCCGCCTCACAAACAAATGTCGTTCATTTTTCCATTTCCAACTCTAAAGGTTAGTTAAGATAATGGATATAAAGTGTATATATAATATTTATAACATATTTATACTCATGGAGTCACTATATCATATATATATATATATAATTATATTCTATTCCATTGGATATGTGATAATGTCCCTAATGTGTACGGTGAACTATCGCCTCGCAAAGCTATGTGATTCGTCTTTGACTAACACTTCACATGTAAGGTGATAAAGATAATGTTAAATATTATATGGGATATAAATGAAATAATTTTGACATTAATGTCATGTTTATAATTATGTAAATGTTATATATATCATTTTATTTCTTTCATTTTAACTATCATAAAGATAATAACATCGTTCATGTATGTGTGGACTACATCCTTCACGAAGCAGTGAAAATCTCTTTAAATCACCACACCACATGGATAAAATATATAAGAATATAATATGGTGTATATTATATCATTATAATTTTTCTATGTTAATTTATTAGTTACCTCTTTTCATAATTATCAGGGAAAACTGGAAACGTTACTCTTGCATATGTACGACCTACCATCTCCATGATCACAATATACATTATTTTTCATAACCATCAATAATTATATATTTTAAAAGTAATATTATTTTAAAAATATGGTAATAATATAATTTTTATTATTATTTAGTTTATATAAATATATAATATTTGAAATAAAAACACATTTCAAGATGAAATACGCATAATAAACCATTGCGATAAACACTCGAATCAATGGAAATAATGTAATATTATTAAAACATGAGAGATGAGATTTTATAAAAGGATATTATGTTATATAATATATATTAATATGGTTCTTGTATAATTTAATACACTGTTTAAGACAACCATACATGAGGTTAAAGTATGTTTAATCAAAAGGAAGCATCAGGTAAAGGATTTCATCTCAATTTCATTTCATTAAAGAATATTGTAATTTTATGGACCAAATTTAATTTATATGATGTATATACTACCCATTTTACATTTAATATCATGAAAAATTAATTATTCAGGGTATTTTATGTTCTAATTTTAAGTACTTCGTCTAAGGGTATTTGACATAAATGTTACCAATTAGTAAAGAAGTTTATAACTCAAATTCTTTTCATTGGGTTATATTACTTAGTTATTGTCTTTGATATTATATGATTATGTGTATAATGAATTTTTTATGTTGTGTCTCTAACTATTTTAAGTGCATTTATATATAATACTTATAATTTATTCATTGACTAATTCTCAGTTCAATGTTATGATTAGTGTAGGGTTTATTTCATAATCTTATTCTCATCAAGATTGTTTATTCTTAAATTCCAGTTAAAGGAAATCATTAGAAGATTGTTTAATAAAACCTATAATTTTATTATTATCTAGTTTTGATGATATATTTTCATGTAATTATAACATTTAACTACTCTTTGTTACTTAAATTGTTTTATAATTTTTTTAGAATATCTGCCTTCATTTCTCTCTTCGCCCGGAAATATGTTTTCTTTCTAAACCATGATTTCTAAATATTTTTTTCAAAAATGTTTTTAACCTTTTAAAAATTATTTATCAATGTCATTTTCACCCTATTTTACTCTTTAAAAAATGGTTTTAAATGAATCTTCTATTTTTTTGAAAAAAATTCTTGTTTGGATTTTACTAAAAATGTGAAAGGAATATTCTTATTATTTTATAAATAAGAAACTATCCTATACATTTTAAAGTGAAAAGGAATGTTATTTTTAACTTTTACAGCATGTTAAAAATTTCCCTCCATCATGACCATCATTTATTTAATGCATCACTTTCCCGTTTACCAGGATTTTTCTAAAGAAAAGGTTTTTAAAATTTATTTTCAATGAAAAGGATTCTGAAAAATGTTTTTCAAAATGAAAATGTTATTTTATTTAAGAAATTTTTTAAATATATATTTATGGTTTTTTTATTCATTAATGAGAAAACCCTTTATTATTAATACATGGGGTATATGTTATATTAATACCATTAATATTATTTATCTAGAAAGTATATGATCATTTTGACTAATTATTGACATTCAATTTCTTGATTTATTTTTGGTAGTAAATTAGTTTCACTTAAAATGTTCACTTTCCTATGATTATTGGACATTAAATTTCCCCTAACTATACATATTATTTATAATTTATATGTTTATTTCTTAAAATTAATATCAATTCTAAATATAATGTTCTACATTGAATTTCATTTGTTTATCTAGGGAAATATTGATAATATATATTCTACACTTGATATTGATATTTGATAAGGAACATTATTTATGAATTAAATTGATTATTAGATATATGATTAATTCTCTGAACATATATGATATGGTTAAGGAACGGTTGATGATAGCACCTTTATGCATCCATAGTCTCATGTGATGAATCATTTATCTTGACTAAGTTATGTGGGTTTTTGCTAAGTATTTTTTAAACCATATTATGAATGGTCTTGAAGGTAAAGGTATCATGTACAAGGGAAACATAATTTCCAATAATTAAAAATTTTCGTTTATTTAATATTTATTTATTACTATCTAGGATATTTTCACTATGAAATTATCTTTAGATAAATATCGTTACTAGTTAATTGATTAAGTGGAACATGTTTTCATTTATTTATATTTCCATATTAATTATGTCTTACCCAATTATGATAGTAATGTTATTGACTAAAGGGAATGTGTTTTTAGTTATTTACATTTTCATATTTATTATTATCAATGATATTTTCATATTTATATTATATCTGGATATACATACTTATTAGTTTACTAATTATATGACATGTTTGTTCAGTTATTACCTTGTCATATTGATTATTCTTATTGATTCACAAATAATTACATTGTACTTAACCCTTACTTGGAATTTCAGATCACCCTTATTTCATTTACCTTTCCCAAGATTCCATGATGCTAATTATGAAATTTATGAAAGAATATCTAGATGGAATAATGTTATTTTCCGAAAAAAAGATGATGTCATTTGTGTATTAAGATATAATGTAAGAATCATGAATGTATCAAGTTTACCATGACTGCTAAACTAATTAGTCCATTGGAATTCAATTCAATGTATCTTAAGCCAATGTAATGAAGTATGACATCGACTCTGAGCTATTAGGGTCAAAGTCACTACAATAAAAGCTGTGATAAATTATAATTATGCAATCAATAAGTATTTTAATTAAAAATATAAAAGTGGTTATGATCTACTTCCAAATCTCAAACCTTTTTTATAATTATAAAACTAAATCCAAATTTCGTCAAATTTTTAAATTGATTAAAAATATAAAATAGATGTATCCTTCTCAAATGTATCAATAGATTATTGTTAAATATACCCCCTAATATTGATAAGATTTATTAGTAAATAAACTGACCTATATAATGTTAACATCAAACATATAAGTCTACCATTGAATGAATACTAGGAAAGAAATTTACCCTTCTAATGTTAACCCAGAATACAAAAAACTTCCCTTGAATGATTAATAGGATATTAACTGACCCTTATAACGTTAACATAGAACATGTAAAACTTCCTCTAAATGATTACTTATAAATAAACCAACCCTTAACATTGATAAATTTATGACCCCCCATGATTCATTAATTTTAACTCAAATAAAGCATTCCAAACCCCTATTTGAAAAATATCTTAGAATTATTAAGGAGACACAATATAGGAGATTAATATACATATCAGCTAGAAAATAAACAAAATTGAAGAAGTATCCTAGAAGAATAATTTAACTCTCCTTAAAGTCAAGTAAAATTTCCCTCATACTAAGTTTAAATTTGATTTTATCAAACGTTTTTAAATGTAGGGGTTCAAAAAAATGCCAACATACTATTTTTCTATAGAAGCATATTCCAAAATAAAATTTCTTTATTGAACATGAACATTGAGAACATCACATCTGACCTCAATGTGTTTATTCTTTGAGTGATGAAAATGATTTTTTATATAGAAATTTCAAAAGTATTTTCACAATAAATTTCTATATTTTTAAAATTAAAACCAAAATAATAAAGTATTTTTTAATGTATAAAGTCTGTGAATCGAACGAACTAAAAAAAACATACACACTACAAGAATTTGATAAAGCCACTAAATTTTGTTTCTTAGAACTATAAGAAACCATACATATTCTATGAACATAACAATTTTATGTAGTGAATTTTCTATCTATTTTGAAATAACCAAAATCAGAATATGAAAAATTAGTTAGTTCAAATGAGGTATGGGTAGGATAAAATGATCCATGACTCATAGATCCATTAATATAAATAATAATCATTTTAACTACATTTAAATGACTTTAATTAGGATTGGATTGGAATCTAGTACATTTAAACACTGTAAAAATAAAATATAGTCTAAATGATGTTAAATAAAATAAGATACCAATAATAGATCTAAACATGTTATTATAAATATATTTTATATATTCATCATAATATACTTTATGAGAAGTAATCTTTGGAAAATATGAACTTTTACGACCATTCAGATAATTTTTTTAACTGATTATTTAACATATTTTTATTAATTAAGAAAAGTACCATATTTTCTTTCAAGTATTTGGATTTTTAAAAAGAACTTAAGTTCACCAATAAGACTCAAATCAAACCCCATGGTCATTAAATTTTGAAATTAATTACAAATTGAATTAGTTGAAGATGAAAAAATAATATCCTCAACATTTATTTAAACAATTAAACTATTTCATTAATATCTTTTAATAAATAGAGTTAAATACAATTTTACCTTTTCAAATTAATTATTCAAATTATACATTAAGAACCTCTAATATGAAGATTGATGAACTAATTTTGAAACATAATGTTATTTTAAAAGTTTTAAAACATGGTTTGGTTTAGATTCATTCTCAAATCTTATGGGATCTTTTTTAGAAAAATTTGAGAAATATATCCTTTTAAAAATATAATTTTTATATCTATTAAATAATGTTAATTCAATAATGATATATATATGACCAAAGAATTATTATATATTCTAAATGCGAAACTAAGGCATTTGATTCTTCAAAATTTATTCCTTATTATTGATTTTTTACTCTAAACTACTAATCTTGATTTTTTTATCATTTTTACAGATTCATCTTACTTATTTCTAATGAAAAATTTGGTCCCAATAATATTTTTATATTTTTATGTTTTATTAATTTCAAAAATTTATTCATATTAGACTGATCAAAATCTTCATGAAGTTCTATAATCCATTTTGAATCATATAAATCTTCAACCACTTGTTGGGGTACACAATGAAAAATAAAATCCTAATAATGTAATTTATTTCTTAAGGAGTATTAAGTTCTTACACTAGTTTAAATATCAAAAATTTATTTGTCAATCAGATAGTCTTTATAGACAATTGACTATTTTTAGGGGAAATATTCTTACCATCACTGATTATATCTGGCTTTAAATTTTTTGTTTCACCGAAGATGATATTTCTAAATTCTTCCTCAACCCGGTCTAAATATAATTTTCTTTCCTTTAAATTATTTTATTAAAATGTAACACGTATATATTTTTAAAAAAATAATGTTATTTTGTTATAAAATATGCATGTGATACTAGAATTAATGTATCCTTGAAAAATACATTTATCATTTTTTGAGTCAAATTTCTCCAAATAATATTTGGTATTAAGAATGTAAACCTTATAACAAAAAACTATAAAATAACCAATTATCGGTTTCTATTATTTCCCTATTTCATAAGGTTTATTCTTTAAGAATATCATAATAAATATTCAATTAAAAATATGAAAAGATTAATTGATAGTATCTGGCCGGATTTTTTTTTGAAATAATACTAGTTTAACATTATCCTAGACATTTCTTATAATGTATTATTTTTTACTTTCTACCACACAATTTTTTTTGTCCTATGAGATGTAAAATTATGACTCTACCCATTATCTTCATAAAATTTATTCAATTCAATATTTTAGAACTCACCACCTCTATCACTTATAATTGATTCAATTAAATATCCTTTTTTATTTGGAACCAATTATTAGTGGACAATAAATTTATATATATTCTCATATTTATGTTTAATGAAATATGTCCATGTAAATCTATTATAGTTATTAATAATAACAATAACATACCCTTTTCCTCCAAGACTATTAGTTTTCATGTTTATAAATATATCCAAATATATCATTTTAATGAGTTTGAAGTTTCATACCTTATAAAAATATTTAAATCACCCCTTATGTTTCTTACCTTTTAACTTTTAATCACATACATATGTGTTGCCGAGTTTCAACATGGGTAGATCCAACACCTTTTGCGTTTTATAAATATTTTGTAACAACCTAATGTTTTTATGGTCCAATCATCCATACCATAAAACATTATCTTATTGTACATTATTTAAACATTTTACAATTTGTTTAAAAAAATCATAAAATTAAATAGAATAATTATTCTCTTTTATTTTTTATAAAACAATACAACTTGTTATCAAAAATCAATAAATTATTAATTTTGAATATTAAATTTCAAATTATCATAATAATGTTTTGAAATTATTATTAAATAATTATTTAATCCTTTAATAAATTAAACCATTGAAATAACAACTGAATTTGAAATTAAAACATTTCAAAACCTTTTTCTTTATCATTTGAGTAATCATTGAATGTTACAATACCGTTGTCAAACTTATTAATAGGCAAACATTTAGATATATCACCAGTCATGTGTCATGAAAACCCATTATACAAGCACCACAAATCCATTTTGATGCTTCCAAGAATGTTTTCCTACAAAAAAAATATTTAAGATGTGTATGGTACCCATGAAAACATCGTTCTAATAGGATTATTATATTTATTTTTGGGAACCCATATTGATTTAAAATATTTTTTCATAGGTAATTAGTAGAAATTTATTTAGAAATTAAATCTCAAGGATGATTGAGAGAATATGGAAATCTGAAAAATAATTCATTTGAATAATTACCTTAAATTTGACATTTAAAATATATGATATTAGATTCATTTCCTCTTGAATCATTAATGAAAAGGTTTTATATATTTTTGATAAAATTTTATCATAAATAATACCATTGGAATCCTTTTTCATACTATATAAAATCATAATTTTTAGGACTTTTCCTCCCTTTAAAAGGTGAATATATCATCTTTCATCCTTTCGATTTAATTTCTATGTTTATCATTTTATTCCAAAATAAAGTAAAATTTAATTCTCTTAGGTCAAATATATATTCTTCTCCCATTTTTTTCTAATAATCTTCACTTAACATGCCTTATTTAGTTCTTATCAACTTATGTTATAATGACCCATACATTACATAGATTTTTATTACTTCATAATTGAAGCATACTTATTACAACATATAACAAAACCATGATAGGACCGTATATGTATAGTGTCTTTAGAAACTATGAAACATAAACAAACAATTTATAAAAAATCCACATTGTCTCCCTTTTATTTTATCACATCTAGAGTCACTTTTTCCATATCCTACTTAATATCCTTCTTCCTGATCTGGTGACAATAAAACATACCAAAGGGTGATCTCAAATGCTCAGTAAGTGTTAGAAAAGGAGATATCAATCATATAATATTCATAAAAAATTAACATTTTGAAAATCTTGTCCTGTAAAAGAAATCATAATATCCGGACATGGGAAAAATCATAGTAGTGAAATGTAATCCCAATAATCATAACATAAAACATGAAACTTTGTGGAATACACGCATAAACATAGAAAATCATTTCATATTAGTCAAGACTCATTTCCAAGACTATCATAGCAGACAAAGTCCATTTATGAACAGAGTTCACTCCTCGTTTCATTCCTGTATCACTGAACCGGATTAACTCGTCTTTCCAGCCATGTCTATCCCATGAGATATAAATCTATACCTAATGAATTGGAGGGAGATACAGGTATTACCCATCTCATAATGATAACATTCTTATGTGTGCCACAAAATCATAAATCATATATCATAGCATAACCCATTTAATAAAAATGGGATTCTGAAACATCATGCCATAATAACATAATCCATATAAGATAAAAAGACTTCATAAAAATAATTCCAGCATAACATAATCAAATCATTGTGAAAATATGTATATAAATAGAACCCGATATTATCGTATATGGAAAATAATTTTGAAAAAACACTTCAACTCCATTCTTGAGGAAAATATCCTTTCAACTTCAAAAAAATTCTTCCTTTATTAACATGTCATACAATTTTAAAATAAAAAAAGTTAATTAAAAATAAACGTGAAAACTTGTAAAGTAATCTTCATGGAAATAATGTTCTATGAAATCATAAAAATCCATTCATGTCGTATAAGTTAAAAAAACATTCTTCTCGTACTTTTGCTGGAAAAGTATGAATAGTACATCGTACTAAAAACGAAAAAAGATTCCTTTCATATCTTTTAATAAAAACTCACCAATGGGTAAAATTGGATTTAAAAAACTATAGGAGAAATAATATTACATATTGAGGAAACATGGATGTGGATGATAAATATTCCCCAATAAATTTTGAAGTATAACAATCTCGGATAAAAATGAGATTGTGAGACTTTCCCATACCTTAAGTCTGATATGCTTCGTACATATCCAAACCTCCTGCATAATGATTTAAATAATGTCATTAAATTATTACAGAATAATTTTCATTGTTATGATATCATATATGGTCATATTCTTATTTTCTTATTAGTAATATTTCATTACTACTTATTATTCGTGTGTTCATTGCTTTATGTTCTTATGAGTGTTTTGTCGAATAGATTCTTATTCCTCTTTTTAGGTAATAGATACCTCATTTACAGAATGGTATTAGTGTAATATATATCATATTTATTCATTCAATTCATTTATATAATATTTTTCAATTAAGATCATGTAGAACGAGTCACATCACATCGTGGGGATGGTAGGCCGTACGTACGCACGAGCGATGATATTGTTCCCATAATTATATGAATGGAATTGGATTTGATGATATAATATCTCAGAATTAGTATCATGTTATAATAATCATTTATGATTATTCTTTACACCATTATACACATCCATGTAAGGTGGTGGTGGAAAACATATTACACCACGGCGTGGAGACGGTATTCCGTACGTACGCACGCGCGGTGATTTCATTTTCCATAGGGTGGATAGAAGGTGAAATAGGGTATTTTCATATTTATAATAACATATCAGTATATTATTGATAATGATGTCATTACCTTATAATGAAACAACTAAATAAGATGAAGCAAAAGAAGGAAGAAACTTGAATGAATCGGTAGAAGAGATTACCTCTTCCTCGATGTGCCTCCTTTAAACTTTTTCTTAAGGGACTAGAGATGGTCTTTTGAGAAGACCAGAACCTCCATAATATTACTAGTAATGTTGAGAAGAATAATGGGTAGGGGTTGGCCGATCTTGAAGGATCAAATTTGTGTAAAGAGGAGAGGGGAACCTTTGGAAACCTTAAAAATATTAATTTATAATAAATCTAAACCCACATTAAAACCTCCAAAAATTACTCATATTCCAATATTAGAGGATATATGGTTGGAATATCATCAAAAAATAAAATTTAGACTTGTTTGAAATTTATTTTAAACTTTATCAACGTGATTTATCCTTATTTAATCTATTTAATTTTATTTGTGGTAATAAGATTCTAAATTTTAAATTGTTTAAAATAATTACTTATGTGTTGTTAATTATACATAATTTGATAATTTATGACATTTTAGACGATAGAAATTTTAATTTATAATTTTTAAATATTTTTGTGATTCTTAAACAATTTTATATTATGTTACTTTTATAAAATAACAATAGTGTCAATTGTAACACTATTAATTTATTTGAATTTAAATAAAATCCACACAAAATATATGTTCTAAATAAAAGATTTAATAGATTTATAACATGTCATAGTTATCTATAAAATTCGTGGATCACATTAAACAGTTCATATAATATTTATTTTAATATTTTTAAAACCATTTATTTGATATTTCAAACAATAAAATAATTTCAACATCACTATTGTGACACCTTTAATGATACTTATTTAATCTCTAAAAACTATAAATAAATTCACATGATGTAGATAAGTTTATTATATTGCTGGAGTTTATTCATATTCGATGTTTCATGAAGTTTATCACTAAATTTAAATTATTATACTTATAAGATTTAAGAGCGTGACATGTTGTCACTTTCTTTGGTTTTAATAATAATTAAATTATTTCCATGGTAAAAAGTCCATAAAATGAATCTAATCTGACCCTTCGGTGATATGGGTCGACATTTAGTCATCCAATATAATTTTGGTAGGTGTTAGGGTAATTTTATAATCTTTTTTTTACCCTTAATTACCCGATTTACCTTTAATTATAGTAAATAAAAATTACCGTAGTTACTATTTATAATATCAAAAAAATAAAGGAACCTATTAACATATTTTGGACCCACTTAATTAGAATATTTAATTCATTTTTCAAAATTCAAAACACATATGTTGCAGTAATTAATTAAAAATTAATCCCGTTGTTAAGAAACTAGGTTTTAAAAGATAAAACATTGCCAAAGATTGAAATTTTTTTACCTATTAATTAAATGTAAAATTAATGGTAATGACATAAATTATATTAAATGTTAAAAATATATTCTATTTATACTTTAAAACCATTCAATATCATAATTTAACAATATAAATTATTGCGATGGAAAAAGTTGTTTTTAATTAAAATATAGCATGTTTTTACTTTTCATTAAAATATGAACATTATCAGAATAATATGAAAACATTATCCAAAGTAAATTTTTATATCCTGATTCCAAAAAATAATTTTATTTTGTAAAATTGAACTTATAAACATGTCAAAAACTAGATTTAAATTGGGTACGCCATCAAAAGAAGGCAAAACTGCATTTTCTAAATAATACTTATTTTACCCGAAAATTTTATTTTGTTCTCAAACCATGTTCTACAAAATGCATAAGATAATGTTATAAATTTCAAAATGTAGTTAATAGTATTCAAAAGGGCTAGTCCATAATAATATATCGTTGTTTAGTGAAACACGGTATTGCATATTACACACACTATCGAGGAAGGTCGCGATTGCGTGTAATGCAAGCCAAGCCTGTGTTGTGTGTAGTGAAATATTTTCTTGATGTTGTGTATACCATAAGATATTAAAAGAAATTTATTTTTCAAAAAATATCAGGGTGATATATTCTTCCCTAATTTAAAATAATTTTCCCTTGAAATTCGTCACTTCGTAACCAATAAATGATGATACCTCTCCCTCATCATATCCTCATGTTCCAATGTAGCTTCTTCTAATTGGTGGTTCCTCCATAAAACTTTATCCAAGTGAGTGGTCTGGTTTCGTAGGACTATTTTTCAATAATCCAGAATCTCTATCGACTGTTCTTCATAAGAAATCTCTTGCTCCAGTGTTACAACTTCTAAACATAGTACATGTGAAGGATCGAGTATGTACTTTCTTAGGAGAGATACATGGAACACATCATGAACTTGAGAGAGATTCGGTGGAAGAGCCGATCGGTAAGATACCTTCCCAACACGATCTAGCATTTCAAAAGGACCGATATACCTAGGGCTTAGCTTTCCCTTCTTTCCAAATCTCATTACTCTCTTCCAAGGAGATATTCGTAAGAAAACTTTATCACCCACTTCAAACTCTAGGTCTTTTATTCGGTTTTCGGCATAACTTTTTTGTTGAATCTGAGATTCACTTATGTGTTGTTGAATATTTCGGGCCTTTTCTATCATCTCATCAACATGATCAGGTCCTAATAGCTTTCTTTCCCCAACTTCTTCCCTGCAATATGGAGTTCTGCATTTCTTTAATAGAGAGATTTATACGGAACCATATGAATACTGGAGTGAAAGCCATTATTATAAGAAACATCCACCATAGGTAGGTGTTGATCCCAACCACCTTTTAAATCCATAGATCATGTTCTCAAAATGTCTTCTAGAGTTTGAATTTTCATCTCAGACTGACCATCTTTCTGAGGATGATAAGCAGTGCGGAAACTCAACTCTTTATCTAGGGTATGCTGAATACTTCCCCAAAACATCGAGTTAAACCTCGGATCCCAGGCAGATATAATAGAAAGTGGTACTCCATAAAATCTTACCACTTCCTTTATATATATCCTGGAAAGCTGATCAGTATAGAAATCCCCTCTAGAAGCAATGCAGTGTGCCGACTTCGTAAGACGATCAACTATAACCCAGATAGCATTATTGTCATTGGATGTTTTAGGAAGTCCAGTGACAAAGTCCATAGTGATGTATTCCCATCTCCATTATGGTATGGGTAATGGTTGTAACATCCCCTTAGACTTCTATCTCTCAGCTTTATCTTGCTGAAAAACCAAGCATCGAGAGACATATTCAGCGACATCCCTTTTCATGCCATCCCACCAGAAGTACTCCTTCAGGTCCCTATACATCTTCGTGTTTCTAAGGGGAATAGATAATGAAGAACTATGAGCTTTATCCAATATTTTCTTATTTAATTCTGGGATGGTAGGAACACAAACCCGATTTTTGATCCTTATTATTTCATCATAATCAATGTGGAATTCACGAACATTTCTCACCTTCTTTTGTAACTCGACATCTTTTTTCTCTGCCTCTTTAATCTTCACATGTATAGATGGTTGGACATTCATTTGAGAAAGTTATGATTTTCCCCCTTCCATTATAATTCCAAGATCCATCTTTTTTAAATCCATAAATATTATATCTTGTGTGATCCTCATCATGGATAAGCTAGTGGTATTGTCGACTTAAGGCGTATTCCACCTTGTTTACTTTCCCAGGGTGGTAATGAGTTGAGTAGTATTAATATTTAATCAGTTCCAACCATCTTCCTGGGAGTATATTCATCTCCTTTTGTGTGAAAATATACTTTAAACTTTAATGATCAGTATAAATATCACACCTTTCACCATAAAGATAATTTCTCCAAATCTATAATTCAAAGATTACCGCTGCAAACTCCAAATCATGAGTTGGGTAATTTTTCTCATGGATTTTCAACTGTCGTGAGGCATAATCTATCACCATATCATTTTTCATGAGAACACACCCCAATACCTTCTTAGATGTATCATATTAGTTCACTAAACTTTCTCCACTATAAGGTAGTGTGAGCACAGGTGCACTGGATAACCTCCTTTTTAACTCCTTGAAATTCTCTTCACACTCCTCGGTCTAAACAAACTTAACTCCTTTTCGAGTCAACCTCGTGAGTGGATTAGATAATCATGAAAAATCATTCACAAAACGTTGATAATAACCAGCCAAACCAAGAAAAATTTGGATCTTAGTTACTATTGTTGATCTTGACCATATTTTGATAACCTCTATTTTTGCTAGATCCATAGATATCCCCTCTTTTGAGATTATGTTACCCAAAAATAAAACTTTTTGAAGCCAAAATTCTCACTTGGTAAATTTGGAATCAAGATTATCCTTTCTTAGGGTCTTTAAAACAATTATCAAGTGATCTTCATGTTCTTACTTTTTCTTTGAAAAGTCAAGAATATCGTCTATAAAGACTACCACAAACTGTTCAAGATAGTCTCTGAAGACTCGATTCATTGGATCCATGAAGATATTAGGGGAATTAGTAAGACCAAATGGCATCACTGTAAATTAATAGTGTCCATACCTTGTACGGAAAGCCATCTTTGGTATAACCTCCCTTTTGACCCATAATTGACGATACCCTAAACGAAGATCAATCAGAAAAGTATTGAGCACCACATAGTTGGTCAAATAAGTCATCAATGCATAGGAGAGGATATTTGTTCTTGATAGTGATCTTGTAATGTTCTCGATAATCAATGTTGAGTCTCATTGATCCATATTTCTTCTTAAAAAACAGAAAAGGTGATCCCCAATGTGATGCACTAGGGTGTATGAATCCTTTATGATGATTCTCTTGGAGTTGATTCTTCAATTCCTACAACTCAATTAGGTCCATTCTATAAGGTGTCTTTGAAATGGGTATAACACCCGGTACGAGTTCTATTGAAAACTCAACTTCACGATTTGGTGGAAGACCTATAAATTCCTCTGGAAAGACATCATCAAACTCCCGTACAATGGGTGTATTCTTAATAGTGAGTCTCTCTCCAACCATTTGAGATAAATAAACTTAATTTATTGGAATCAAGACCCATAATATAAAAGAAATTTCCACTAGAAGGTTATATACATCCTTGCATCGATAGATGATCGTTGATTGATCAGGAATATGAAATGTGACTTCCCTTATTTGGAAATTGATATGAGCTCCATATAATGAAAGAAAATCCATGCCATGAATTACATCAAATTCCACAATAGAAAGGATCACAAGATTTGCAGGAAGCGCTTTCCCAAAAACTTCAATTGGAGAAGAATTGTAAACTTTTCATGTGACTGTTGTGCCATTAGGGGTTGTCACAGCTTACTCAACATCTAATTTTTGAGGTAGTACGATGATAAATGTAGAAAATTCTTTTGAAATAATAGGGTGGGTGGATCCAAAATCAAATAAAACATTTGATACATGAGAGTGGATGGTAAGTTTACCTTTCACCACTTCGTTATTGCACTCCACATCACCGATAGAAATTTCATGTGACATTCCTTTGTCATTGGCCTTAAGAGTTTGTTGACTCTGATCATCATAAAAATCCTTGGATTAGGGAATTTATTATCATAATGACCCATTTCCTTGCACATGTAACATTGAAGTGTAGGAGGTGAGTTCTATGTAGCCTTTTCATTGTTCGCATCAGTAGACATCTTTTTCCCATCATTATAGAATTCCAATTATCGATGACATTATTTTCCACATTTGAAACATTTACTTGTCCCTTTAAGACAATTCCATCCATGTTTCTTTACCCACATTGAGAATAAGGGAAAACTAATCTTCTTTTCAGTGTGGTCTTTATATTTCCCTTTGAATTCCATTTTCCACTTCTTATCAAACCCATATGACTAATGGGTTACTCAAATCTCCATCTCAACCTTGAGAGCACATCAAAAAATTTCCTCGTAGCTATTGAATTCCATTATGGCTAACACCCTTCGAAGACTTGGTTTTAGGCCACTAAAGAATTGATCGATCTTACGCTCAGGTTGGATAATAATCCTAGAAGCATACCATGCAAGCCTTGTAAAATTTTCTTCCTAGGTACCAACCGATTCATCATCCTTTTGCTTTATTTTAAGAAACTCCTTCCCTATCTTTGTTCGAAGAATACGAGGGAAGTACTTATTGAAAAATATGTTCTTGAACTCGTTCCATTCCATGGACTCAATTTCATCTCTTTTCCTCATATTCTTGGTAAGATTCCACCATTGATCAGCTTCACCTTAAAAACGATATACTAATAAGATGACTTTATCATGTTCATGAACATTGAAGAACTGAATATATCTTTTCAGTGGTACTAATCCATTGCTCAGCCACTAATGGATTAGTAGACCCGCTGAATGAGGGTGGGCGCTGCCTCATGAAAGATTCAACAAAATGTTGCTCCTTCCTTTTCTTGTTTGGAAGTCATGTATGATTCATATCTTGAGAAATTTGTGTGGGCATGGATATAAGATTTTTTATTCCATCTCCCATAACGTTTGGCTGCTCAGGGGGACAATCATTGCATTGCCCGTCACATTTAGCATTAACACAGTTCCATCGGGTTCAAGCCATTGACAAAAACCAATAAGCATATTTTAAGAAACACTAATCATAATAGGAAAACCACATAATCAAGAATATAATTTCACACTTCAGGTCTTATCATAGCTTATTCATGGCCATTTCTAAAATACTAATATTGTGTTCTATTATTAGACATATCTTTAGGGTTCTTACTAAGGATTTCACATCCTTGTTTCCAAATGTTGACTATACCTTTCCTCTGATACCAAATATAATGACCCATACTTTACATACATTATTATTACTTCAGAATTGAATCATACTTATTTAAACATATAACAAAACCATGATAGGACTGTATAGGTATAGTGTATTTAGAAAATGGGAAACATAAACATCTAGTTCATAAATCATCTACATTTTCTCCCATTTATTTCATCATATCTAGAGTCCCTTTTGGCATATCCTACTTAATATCCTTCTCCTTGACCTGGGGAAAAGAAAACAAACAAAAGGGTGAGCTCAAATGCTCAATAAGGGTAAATGAAGTAGATATCAATCATATCATATTCATAAGAACATAACATTTTGAAAATCATTTCCTACAAAAGATATCAAAATATCATGACATGGGATAAATCATAGTAGTGAAATGTAATCCCAATAATCATAAATTAAAACATGAATCTTTTTTTCATACACACATAATCATAGAAAATAATTTCATATTATTCAATACTTATTTCCAAGATTATCATAGCGGAAAAAGTCCATTTTTGAACTGAGTTCACTCCTCGTTCCAGTCCTGTATCACTGAAGCAGATTAACTTGCCGTTCCAGACATGTCTATCTCATGAGATATAAATCTTTACCCAATGAATTGGTGGGAGATATAGGTCCCACCTATCTATTAATGATACCATTCTTATATGTGCCACGAAATTATAAACCATATATCATAGCATAACCCATGTAATAAAAATGGGATTCTTAAACATCAGGCCATCATAACATAATCCATGTAAGATAAAATAACTTCATAAAAATAATTCGATCATAAAATAATCAAATCAATGTAAAAATAGGGATAGAAACAAAACCATATGTTAACTTATATGGAAAATAATTTTGATAAAACACTTGAACTCTATTCTTGAGGAAAATATCCTTTATACTTCAAAAACATTTATCCATTATTAACATGTCACAAAATTCTAAACTAAAAGAAGTTAATTACAAATAACCTTGAAAACATGTAAAGTAAGATTCATGGAAATAATTTTCTATGAAATCATAAAAATCCATTCATGCTGTATAAGTTAAAAAAATATTCTTCTCGTACTTTGGTCGGAAAAGTCCAAAAAGTACCACGTACTAAAAACGACAAAAGATTCCTTTCATATATTTTACTAAAAACTCACCAATGCGAAAAAGTGGATTTAAAAATTTTTAGGAGAAATATTACTACATATTGAAGAAACATGGATGTGGATGATAAATATTCCACAGTAAATTCTAATGTATAAACAATCTCAGATAAAAATGAGATTGCGAGATTTTCCCTTACCTTAGGTCATATATGCTTCGTACGTATCCGAACCTCCTGTATAATGATTTAAATAATGACATTAACTTATTAAAGAATCATATTTATTTTTATGATATAATATATGGTCATATTCTTATATTATTATTAGTAATATTTCATTACTACTTGTTATTCGGGTGTTCATTGCTTTATGTTCTTATGCGTGTTTCATCGAATAGATTATTATTCCTATTTTTAGGTTATAGATACCTCATTTACAGAATGGTATTAGTGTAATACATATCATATTTACTCATTCAATTCATTTATATAATCATTATTCAAGGAATATCATGTAGAACGAGTCGCATCACATCGTGGAGACGGTAGGCCGTACGTACGCACAAGAGATGATATCTTTCCCATAATTATATGAATTGAATTAGAGTTGATGATATAATATCTCAGAATCAGTATCATGTTATAATAATAATATATATTTATTAATTAAACCATTATACACATCCAAGTAAGGTGGTGGTGTGAAACAAATTACACCACAGCGCGGAGACGATATTCCGTACGTACCCACGCACGGTGAATTCATTTTCCTTAGGATCGATAGAAAGTGAAATGAGTTTGTGTAATATTTATAATAACATATCAGTATATGGGTGATACTTATTTTATTACTTTATAATGAAACAACTAAATAAGAGGAAGAATAAAGAAGAAATTTGAAAGAATCAGTAGAAGAGATTATCTCTTCCCCGATGTGCCACCTTTAAACTTCCTCTTAAGGGACTAGAGTTGGTCTTTTGAGAACACCAGAACCTCCAGAATATTACTAGGTAAGTTGAGAAGATTAATGGGCAGGGGTTGTCTGATCTTTAAGAATCAATGTTGTGTAATTAGGAGAGGGATGAGGTGATCTTTTATAAGGAAATAGAGAGTCACCATTGGAAACCTCAAAAATATTAATTTCTTATAAATCAAACCCCAGTTAAAAACAACCAAAAATGAATCATATTCGAATATTAGATGAGATAGGGTTTTAATCTGATAAAACAATAATATTTAGACATGTTGAAAATTTATTTTAAACCATATCAACTTGATTTATCCTTATTTAATCTATTAAATTTTATTTTTGGTAATAAGATTCTAAATTATAAATTGTTATAAATAATTACTTATGTGTTGTAAATTGTCCATAATTGAATAATTTATTACATTTTAGACCATATAAATTTTAATTTATAATTATTAAATATTTCTGTGAATTTTAAACATTTTTATATTATTTTATTTTTATAAAATAACAATAGTGTCAATTTTGACAGTATTCATTTATTTGAATTTAAATAAAATATATACAGAAGATATGCTCTAAATAATGTATTTAATATATTCATAACATGTCATATTTGTTTATAAAATTCATGGGGAACATTAAATAGTTCATATAATATTTATTTTAATATTTTTAAAACCATTTATTTGATATTTCAATCAATAAAAGAATTTCAACATCACTATTGTGAAACCTTTAATGATAATTATTTAATCCTTAAAAATTCTAAATAAATTCACATGATGTATATAACTTTATTATATTTCTAGAGACTATTCATTTTAGAAGTTTCATGAAGTTTATCACTAAATTAAAATTATTATACTTATATGATTTAAGAGAGAGACATGTTGCCACTTTCGTTGGTTTTAATAATAATTCAAATATTTCCATGGTCGAAAGTCCATAAAATGAATCTATTCTGACCCTTAGGTGATATGAGTCGACTTTTAGTCATACAATAAATTTTTTTCAGGTGTTAGGGTAATTTTATAATATTATTTTTACCCCTAATTACCTGATTTACCTTTACGTGCATTAAATAAAAATTACCGTAGATACTATTCATAATAACAAAAAAATAAAAGTAAAATTTTAACATAAATGGGACCTACTGAATTAAAATATGGAATACATTTTTCAAAATTAAAAACAAAAAAGTTGCAGTAATTAATTTAAAATTAATCCCATTGCTAAGAAACTGGGTTTTAAAAGTTAAAACATTTCCCAAGATTGAAATGTTTATACCTATGAATTCAATGTAAAATTAAGGTTAATAACCTAAATTATATTAAATGGTAAAAATATAATAAATTTATACTTTAAAACCATTCAATATCATAATTTAACCATATAAATTATTGGGATTAAAAAAGTTGTTTTTAATTAAAATATAGCGTGTTTTTATTAATCATTAAAATATTAACATTATCAGAATAATATGAAAAATTTATCCAAATTAAAATTTTATATGCTAATTTCAAAGAAGAATTTTATTTTTTCAAATTGAACTTATAAACATGTCAAAAACTAGATTTAATGTGGGTGCATCATCAAAAGGGGGAAAACTGCATTTTTTGAATAATAGTTATTTTACCCAAAAAATTTATTTTTTTCTCATACCATGTTCTAGAAAATGCATAAGATAATGTTATAAATTTCAAACTGTAGTTAATACTATTCATAACGGCTAGTACAGAACAATATATTGTTTTTTAGTTAAACCAGTTATTGTGTACGACACACACTATCGAGGAAGGTCGTGATTGTGTGTAATGCAAGCCAAGACAGTGTTGTGTGTAGTGAAAGATTCTCTTGATGTTGAGTATAACATAAGTCATTAAAAAAATTTATTTCTTATAAAATATCATGGTGTTACATATGTGAACCTAGATGTGTAACTTAAAGTATTTTCCAAATTTCTAATGGTGTTTTTTTATTTAAAAATATGACTATACACATTCAAATTAATTGAACAATATATAATATGCATCACCTTATAATTAGAAAAAAAATTGAATCATTACCAATTGACGAATAAAGATCATCTTTAGGTAGTTTTTTTGATTTCACAATCAATTCCAACCATCAATGGTTATGTTATTAAAAAATACATCCATATGAGATTTTCAGAAGCCATAATTAATTCCATTAATAAGTGGATATCTTTTATGAGTCCATATATCATTCAAACTAGTTATTTCCCTTTCAAACATATCACTTCCCATTAACTATTAAGTCAATATTTGATTAGCATAAATAAAATATAAATTTTCCAAATATAGGGGAATAAATTTTATACTAATTGTTAGGTCTCAATGTGAGAATAATATTATGGTTACGGTGGGGCTGAATTGACCCTTTTATGATTATTAAATTATTAGAAAAGGTTAATAGTTAATATAATGGAAAAAAATGATAAATGAACATTATTATTTTTATAGTAGTTTAGATATAAATTATCCTTCTATAGTTTTCACCCCTCTCAATTGTAGATAGATATTAAACCCACTAAATATAGAATATTTGACTTTTAAAGGGTGATCAAAACCCTTTACAATGATTTTTAAACCCTAGAGGCACAACCCAAGGCATGATATTTGCACACTTAGTGGATTAACCTGAGCACTTTATCTTTTGAACATCTGGAGGTACAACCCAGAACATTCATTTTTTAAGTGGTGGAAGAAACCAAACCCTACCTTTATCTAGACCAAGACACAATCGATTCCCATTCTTTTTTCCTATAATTATAGAACTCACACCTTTTTTATGGGATGGTATAACCGAACTTATAACATTTATGGGTAGTAAAACCTATACAGAATTAAACACATACAAATAGAAAAAAGTAAGAAAAAAACTAGATGAAGAAATAAGGATCTAAGTATCCATGCAGTAATGTTCTCTCGAACAACAATGGAACAAAAGATTAAATCTCAGTTGAGAGTAGTAATTGATCACCAAAGTGTATGGTACATTACATTTCAAAACATTCATCAACCCCATTAGTTTACATTGGTTCTGTCTAAATCAACATATGGAGTTATGTATTTCACACTAGATTCAAAATCATTGAGCTCATTTCATTTCATCCATCCTAAATAAACATGAGACTCCTTCATTACATGTGAAAAAAATCACGCATGGTTAACTTGGATAATCTATAACTTTAAAGAAATAAGTATAGTGGAATTACATAGAATAATTAATACAACACTAATAATCCAAAATAAATTATATTTAAATTCATTGGAATTCTCCCATAAACCATGTGAGGTAATCAGTTCAAATTCCAGAGTATTTGAATTTGAAACTCCTGTTTTTTCAATAAACCATTGTGGGAATTTAACTCACACAAGTATCATTTAATTCTACCCTAAATTAACCAATATAAAAATTCTTGGAATTGAATCAATCAACAAGTAATCAATAAATTATTAAATAAATAAAAACAATTAACAAAAACTTCTATAAAATCTAATTTTTTTATAAATATAAAAAATATAACATCATAGGATGTACCCTTTAAGGAATAGTAGGTTGATATGATGTATTTCATGAATTTATGTAGTAAAAATCTCATGATAAGGAAATCATTATGGTATGTCATTATTTTCCTCATATAATAGATCTATTTCAATGTGTGGTTGATTTGCTTCAATGTGAGGTTGATTAAATTTATATTGTGAGAATGATTGATTTTTCAACATACAGGCAATCGGTTTTTCAATGTGAAGTTGATTATATTATCATAGTCAATTAAAGTCTTTATATGTTCAATTTATTAGTTGAAAAAATTTACCTTACATTCAATTGAAAAACTTGTGGTTGATTATGTTTCATTATGGATTTAGATGAACAATTAGAAAAAAATTGACTACATGCCTAAAGGTTGATCCATAGTCATACAGTCTCTTGGTGTTTCTTCATATGGTCCCTTGCACTTTATTTTTTGTTGTCACTTGGATTTTTTTTATTATGGTTACTTGGGTTTTGCTTATATGGAATAATTATACGTAACCAAATTTTACAAAATATATTAATTAACAAACTCATTTTATATGTGATATTAACCCATATATGGATGGATTTTTCTCTAAACTCATTTCATAAAATATATGAAAAATATAAACATCATAATAGTATTTAATTATAAATAATAATTTTTCTTATATATAATGTCTGAATGAAAAATACATTTCTTAACTCGTGTTAGAGGGAATAAGGGATAGAAATAAGATGTAACACCTCTGGTAAATAAAGAATATGACATTTTTATATTTATCCCTATTTTTGAATAAAATAATAATATTACATTAAAGGGAACACTATGATCGATGGTGTACCAAATACGCGACAATGAGTACCTTTGAAATCTTAGGTTGCACTCTAATAATAAAATAATATTATTTTAAATAGTTGTTAACGCCTAGCCATTGTAATGGAGGGAAAGAAAAAAACTAACCAAAAAATGATTATTTACGTTTGTAAAATATTTTTACTTTTTACAATAAATTTTAGAGGATTAAAAATGCGAACGAATCCAATTTTATGCGTAAACATTCTAATATTCTTTAAAAGGTCGATTAACCACCTTTTGATGGCGAAACTCTTTTAAATCCACTTTTTTACAATTTTATGTGTTATATTTGACAAAATAAAATTCTTCTTTAGAATCAGGACATCAAAATTTACTTTGTGTAAATTTTTGGTATTTTTCCGATAATGCTCATTTTTTAATGAATTGTGAAAAATGTTGTATTTTAATTCAAAAACTCTTTTTAATATAATTTATTTATATTATTAGATTATATTTTGAATTGGTTTTAAAGTGAAATTACAATATATTTTTACCATTTAATCCAATGGTGGTCTTTGAATTAATTTCACTTTGAAATTGGACTTAAACTAGTGTTAATCTTTTAATAGATATTGTTTCTTAAAAACATTCTATTTGTTTTGACAGCGGGAACTAATTATTAAATTAATTAATGAAAATTATAAGTTTCTAATTTTTTAAAATAGAAATCAATTTGGAATTCGGAATATCAAATATATCTTAGGGTGAATTTTTGGTATTTTTCTGAAAAACTTCAATTTTTGATGAATAGTGAAACCACTAAATGGTAGTTAAAGAAACATATTTTTCGTTTAAATGAAACTTTACCAATTCTGAGATTTTATTTTCAATAATACGACATACATGATTGTCATTATTATGTAAAATGTGGTTCAATGAGATTAAAATAATTTTTGGTGAATAGTAACTTTTATGTTTTTAATCACAATTAGAGGTTATTAGTGTAATTTAAGGTAAAAATAATGTTTTAATAATATTAAATGACCTTGAAACATGTCCTACACTTATTGGATGAGTGATGGCCAACCCATAAATTCCATGGGTCAACTTGGGGACCCCATGGAGCCACTTTGGTTTGAAAATGACATTAATAACTTTTTTTAAAGTTAAAATTAAAATGTCACAAACATGTATTGTTTTAATAAAACAATTTTAACATGGGGTTATACAAATATTATTTTTGACTATAAATATTCATTGGAAAGATAAAGATATTTCCTACATCAATATATTTGTTTTATAATTTTTAGACATCAAATAAATTAAATTATTTATGATACCATGATGATGCAACGATTAACTCATTATTTAACGATTTAAATAAAATGAAAAGATAATGTAATATCTAAGACCTAAACTTGTAAAAAATCTATTCGATGGGTGTATTTCGAACTCTTATCACCTTAGCCTCAAAATATTTAATTTTTGGACCTTTAAAATCCGAAAAGAATTTTATAATAATGTAAAGGTTTATAACTTTCCAAGAGTGCCCCTCCTCTCCTCTTATAAAAGGCCCCCCACCTATACCACCTTACCCACACCTCTCAAGCCTTTGGATCAGCCAACACCTGACCATTTCATCTCTACACATACCTATATTGATCATTGAAGCCTCGCCTTTTGGCAGAATACCTTCCATGGAAGCCTTTGATCTCAAATCAAAAAGAGTTACCCAATTTACAGGTAATGCCTTCCCTTGTGTTCTTTGGTTTTATTTTGCTTCTCCAACCCTCTAAAATCTTTTTATTCCATTATTTTGTAACAAAAACAGTATCTTAAATATAATAGGATGTTTTTATGTGATGTATTAGAGCTACACTTACACACAACTTTGTCGAATGGTTAAAGAACATACTGTTTCTGTGGATGGTGAATTTCTGTCTCACGAAACGTTGATTGTTCTTCATGGAGGCCATTATGATGTCACAATAGTTTATATATGATATATATTGTATTTATGTTTTCTATATTCTTCTTAATTATATATTTAAAAATTTCTTTTATGCTTTTCATGTTGTGCAAATGCGATAATTTAATACGAGGAGGTGTGGACTACCGCCCCCTCAAGTGATGTGACTCGTTCATGCAATACATGGAATGTATAAAGAATGAAATTAATGAAATTATGTGACCTATAAAACATATATATTATAGTGGAATTATAATATATATATCTATCAATTATTTTTAATTCCATTAATATGACAAAGAAATGAAAGTAGCGTTCATGCGTACATACGGCCTACCATCTCCATGAACAGTGCATTTCATTTCTTTTTATCTCCAAATGTTATGGAATAGTATAACATGAATATGTACTGAATATATATTATATTTAAATAATTAATAGTATTCTGGAGATGATTTAATTATAACTACATGCACAATCATTTTCAAACAAGTTCATTTTTGACTCATGTACCAAACATCGACAAAAACGTCTGATATGAACTGACATTATTAACCAATTATTATTATAACATTATAATATGTTATATGAACTGAATAATAATATTTAAAAGAGTACCATAAGAAATTATAAATTGACCAATGTTTCTTATTCATGAATATAGAGAAACGAACAAGACATGTCAGACTTGAGGTAAGGGATCCTACATCTGTCTTTCTTTTTAAGCACTCTCTTTTATGCAATTTCTTTTAAGATCATCTTTCTTATGTTTAGGGATGTTATTTTATATTACTATTTTTGTACGTTTTATGTTCATATTATGAGAGACCCTATTTTATCTCATCAATCCATTTTTAGATGTTTTATGTGGCACCGTTAGGCTGCCAAGTTTTCGTAAGGGATTTTTCAACTAACTTTTATTCCCATGACATTTATTCTACGTTTGCCACCATTTACTTTGAGTGGTGTATGTACAGAACATTATTATACTCTTTTTGTAGTATAATTTAAATTATTTGTATTTACATCTTCATTTTATGACCCTTCTTCCCTGGGGTTTACGTTTCGAAAGTTACCCAAGTCGGTAAGGGAACCTTTCACCCACCTCTTTTTAAAAGACTTCTTTTGTTATGTATTTTAATTCACATACTATTATATTGGGATATGTTATTCTATATCCTTATTGATGTAAAATTTATTTCCAAGTGATGAGATACCCTTTTTGTCTCATCAACTCATTTTCTGAATTTTAAAGTGATGCCGTTAGGCTGTCGAATTTTTACAAGGGAACATCTTTACCCAATTTCGATTTCTTTGGGTTCAACTTGTAATTCTTGAACATGTCATCCTATGAATATGTGTGAATGACCTATGATTGTTTCACACATAATATACACTTATATTGGGTGTATATATATTTCTCACATATAATTATGTGATATATTTATCTTTAATGTTAGGATACCATCTTTATAATGGATTTCATCTCAATTTACATTTCCATTGAGAATTCATTGTTGTTATTCACCAATTCACTCTTATATGGTGTATATACTATCCTATGACATATTATATCATGAATATATTTATTCTCATGATATTATAAAGTTATGATTAAATGTTATTCCATAATTATTTGAATTCAAGAGTCTATCGTTTTGTTAAAAACTCTTTAACAAAAATATTGTTTTAAATGTTTTAAAGATTTATTATTCTAAATATTTATCTTTAATTTCCATGTTTTCAAAATGGTTTTCAGTATTTATTTACATTTACATTAATGTTTTAAAATTATAAATCCATTAAAATATTCAAAGTGGTATGGGACACTTTGATTCAAAAATCTCTTTTAAATGGTTTTTGAAAATGGATTGATTAATTCAATATCTTGGAATTACTTATTGTGATTGAAAATGAAATGTGGTTATTAAAATGTTTATATTTGAAATATTTTATATGTAATGATGGTACTTGGACATTTTATGGGTGGTTACGTGATAAACCATATGACGGGTGTTTCCATGAATACCAGGACGGGTGGTTACGTTATAACATCCAATGCATTGGGTATGGAAGTCGGCCGTATGGTTATTCCATTAAGTATGTGTGGAAGTTGACTGTATGGTTATTCCATTTAAGTATGTTTATGTCCCAAGTTACCTTTATATGTTAGGTGTTCTTTATATGGGGTTTATGGTAATCTTTTGGATAGAAAATGGTAAGTAATGTTCTTTTATTTATTGAATAGTTTTTCTACATCATAAAGGTGAAAAGTATTACTTTGGTAAAGTATTCATGGTTTACTTTTTTTTAAAAAAACTAACAGTTTTCATTATTTGTGTAGCCTTTTCTAGGATTTTTGTGCTCATCAAAAGTTTTTGAAATGTTTTCCAACTAGAATTAAAGACGAATAGGGTCAAGGATGGGATCAAAGAAAGACATGCTATATATAACATGGAACTAGACATGTTTCTTTTTAAGTGTTTTTTTATATTTTATTGAATCTTAGTAGAAGTGTCTACTATGTAATGTTTTTATATGCAATAGTTATGACCTAATTCTCTAAAAATCTAAACCTGAAAAGATAATCTATGTGAATTATTCATTTAATTCATGATTAAGTAATGTTTAAGGACGGGGCCTTATATAAATGGTGGGAGAAATTAAAATTATGAAATAAAAAAATATCATATTTATTAAATCATAAATAAACAAAGTGGTTAGGATACAATTAAATAGGAAAATATATAATTCACATAATGTGATTAAATTGTCTTTTTACATTATTGGAAACTTTACAGTATAAATAACCTTTCTAGATATTTATTTGAAATAAAAATATCTTAGTTATTCTCTCTCATACATTTTTCAGCAATATGCATTGTATTTCTACAAGTATAAAATATTAAATCAAAAAAAGACAATCATGTTATTTTAATCCAATTAATTTTAGATCCTTCATCGATAAAAAACTCATGATTTTTTATGAATGAACCATTGGGACTATTACACTATTTAAAAGTTATAGAATTAAAATATCACTTTCCCAGAAAGAGTGTGAGCCACTAAAGGAAGAAAATTTCATTTCTTCTCACCAAAAGGTGCCAAATCTTCCTTAATTATAATTTTAATCATGTATATCCTAACCTTAAAAAATTATTTGGTATTCACTTATGTATTTAGTAATATTATAACTATAATATTGAATATATTTTATATATATGCATGGCATATTGAAAAAATATGATATAAAAACTATTCAATTAAGGTAGTTAAAAAATGATCTATTTTTTCAACCCATCATCATAGTTTTTTTAGATAATTTTTTAATAAATACATTGATGAAATCCTTTACATTCACAAGTAATTATTCACCTATCAATGGAAAAGGTATCAAGCCTTCTTCTGAGTTCCCATCAAATTTTCTCATTCAAGATCAATATCAATGTCTTTGAGATAAAAATCTAGGATTTTCAAGGTACACCGTCTTTATATAATGTTTCAACTTAACTAAGACCATACCTTCTTCATATATATGACTCCATAACCTCATTATAATGTTTTTCCATAAAAAAATATCATAAAATGGGAATTGATATATCATACCAAATAACAAGGATCTCAAAAAAAATTATTATTTGTTCTAATAATTATACAATATTAAACACATATCCCACAAAAAGTTCAAATTTTCAATAAGTTAATCTAAATAAATTATAAAATCATTGCCACGATATTTAGGTCATGAAATAAGAAAGAGAAAAAATATACTTAAAATTTAAGAATAATAATGGTGGTAAATTATAATTTACTAATTTAAGAAGAAGTGATGTGAGTGGTTATTTTTACACAATTTGGACACATTCTATCCAAAAACAATTTAAGGAAATAATTTCATGGATATTTTCCAAATTTGGAATAATCAGTTACAATTTCCCCCCATTGAGGAGTATCTATTGTGTTCCATGGTTTCTCGTCCTCAATTATTAAATCTATGTTCCATGTCATCTAAAATTTAGTTTGAGAACATATATAAAGCCATTGAAACCTTGTAAATATAGGAAACTACCATACAACTTTTTATGCATTTTTTTTCCTATATCAAGATGTATCTCACTTAGTACATTTCTATAGTGATTAATACTCTTTTTAAATAATATTCAATCATTTGGAAGTCATTAATTTTTTGTAACATATACCCCTCAACCATAACGATGATTTATTATCATATGTTTTCTAGGTAAGATTACTTTTATCTTTAAGATATCCTTCAATAGAGAAAGAATGTCTATGAAGTCGGGTTCTCTCTATCCATTCCAACTTTCAAGTCATATAGTTTTAATATAGTTGACAGTGTTGTATATTTCCAACAATCATTAAATAATTTTACCCCTTCAAAATTCATAATATTCTACAATATTTAGAGAAAATCTATAAATTTATCTTAAACCACCATTTTCATTTTCTTAATACAATCAACATCATTGTATACACTTTCAGAAATATATGATGATACATGAAATGTTTTTTTGTTCTAATTTCAAGATAAATCTATTTCATCTCCATGCTTCTTCCAACATTGTTGAATCTCATAGATTCTATAATAGATCTAATTATCTTACAATTTAGTTGGACTAATTCAATTTTAATAAAAACAATTCAAACAGAGACACATTATTTGAGAAGGGTCATTTACATTATCCATTAAAAATTCTTCGAACTCTTTAACACCTTCTTTATAATCTTTTCTCACATGATTGACATCAATCCATTTTTGAATCTTATTCATCCTATTATTGGTAAAAAGGCATAAAATATTTAATATAACTAACATAAATTTCTATTAAACAATACAAACACACACAAACATGTAAATAGTAATATGAACTTATACACATACATATAGTATATAAAACACACACAAATATTTATAGACACACACATATACAAATATAAATATACATTGTATCAATATAATTACAATAAATATATTGTAGAATTTTATATAGAAATATATAACATATACAAAACTTATTATCTAAATAATATATTTATATAAACATTATCAACACACCCACACTCCAATACCACACATATTAAATTTATATATATACTTATATATACTATATAAAATATACATACAGTCACTATAAAAAATATATACGAATATGTAAATATATAAAATCTATAAACATTATTGTAAATACATATATATACTAAAATTTCCCTTAGGTTTGGTGCCAACACCCAGGGGGTGAATTAGATATTGTATATATATTTTTACCAAATTCAAATTTATCTTTTTTGATTTTACATTTTTGTATTTTAAACTCAATTATCGGTTTGGGTAATAGTGGATCTTTTTAGTATTTTCCAATAATATACAACACATGAAATATAGGAAAGTATGTAAATGAAGGTACAAAATATTTTCATAAGGTTAGAACATGATGTAGTAATCTTACCTTTTATTGTGATTGGTTATTCACATGAATAATATATTTTCTACTATAATAAATCAAAAATTACAATGGGTGTGGGATGTTATCATCCCATACCAAAGTGCATCACACACAAACACACATAGTCACAATGTACGTCCATTTCTAGTTTCTCACATGACTTATATCTTCTCACTGACCTTCAATATTTTCAATTGGAAGTGGTATCTTCTTTCTAAATTCTTGAATTAGAAAATAAATAATCATAAGGATATTACTTCATCCAATATTCCGATATTATTCCTCAAAAAATTCATTTAATGTCCTTAACTATTCAAAAATAATTCATTCAACTCGGTACCTAATTGAATAAGAAATCTACATTTCTTATAATAAATTTATTCACATAAATTTATTAATAAAATATTTTGCTTTTTTTATCTTTATGAATCCTAATTATAACCAATATGTAAATTTACCAACACCCATATCATAAACAAGCACAAAAATTTCATTTACTCTGCGTTATCTTCTTCTTTTTCACAAAACTATATAATACTATATGTATCAGGGTATTCTTATTTTTTATTAAATACAAATATAGTAAATATTTTTTAGAATAATATTAATATCATCATATTCTTATTCTTTTAGAGATTTACTATTTCTTCACTTTTTTCTCAAGCTCTCAGTGTTACACCAACACTTCTCTCTCCATATTTTTCAATTTACTACATAGGTTTATAAGGATAATATTTTATATATTTATAATATTAAAATTATTAAATAAAATTTTGGGTTGTGATTCTTATTTTTCTTTTCTCTTTGTTTTTCTCAAATGTCTATACTTGGGTGTCTCCCAAAATCTTGCATATTACTTTTTCTCAACTGCTTGTATCTTATAAAGTGATAAAGAAACCTTTCTCTTTTCTTTTTAATATTTATAGACTATAAAAGATATCATTTGGTATTTATATTGTATTTGAGTCTCCTTATTTCAAAAAAAATCCACAACCACTAATAAATAAAACATTCATCATTAATGAATGAAAAATGATACATTACATTAGGTCGAGGTGTATAACTTTTCTTTATAGAGAAGGATTTCTTGGAAAATAGTAAAAATTTATATTGAGTCTATATATTCGAGATAAAAAATCATCTCACATTTGTTATTATAATTTATATTATGATTTAATCACATATCATTATGATATGTATAAATTGAATCATAATACATCCATATTGAAATTTAATTTCACGATTAAATCAATCTTGAATTTCTTTGATTCAATATCAATTTATTTATAAAAAATTCATCTTTCATTGATATTCCTTTTTATTGAACTTGTTTGAATAATTTTTTGTATATTCTAATGAATTGGGAAAAACTCTAATGTAACATTCAATTCCTTCCCGGCCTATTACTTTGCTGGGTTTTGGTGTTGGAGGAGCTTAGATGAGGCCTTGTATAAAGACTCAACCATATTACATTACATAATCTTGAATTTCTTTAAGAAATCACATACTTTCACATTGAGGATATTTTCAAGATTATAGTTTTAATGAATTGGGACATAACACATTTATAAAATCACACATTAATATATAGTGGATACCATAAAAACAGTATTCATTTCTTGAAAAATATAAAACATTTCAAATAAAACATGATTTATTTGATAGTTCTTTAAACAATTAACATGGATTCCTTATCTGTATTACACATCCTTATAACCTGTGAAAATAATTTAAAAACATGGGATGATAACAATAATCTTATTAATGGATATAAAAATAAGGAAACAACAAATTAGTCTATGAATACTTGTACCATATGAAATCCTTTTTAAAAGACACACATATCACCCATATATACTTACTTTGTGAAACATGATATTTCCAAAATATTCCAACATTACATAAGAACATAAATAGAACTATAAAGGAATCATGGGGAATTACTTACATAAACTTGTAACCCTCTCACCTACCTTATAATTGGTAACCCTCATGACTACCTTACAATTTGTGTAACCATCGCAGTTACATTTGAAGTAACCATACGACGGACCACTAAATTACACATAAAAATGAATTGGAGGGAGATATACATCCTACCATTTATTATAGAAAATTCCCAAGAACCATAACATAATCCTAAAACATGAATAATTATATAAAAACATTGATTTTCAATTTTTTAAAATAGAATTTTAAAAGAGGTTTTTAAAAGGAACGTCCCTTATAAATATCATATAATTTAATAGAGAATTAATACAGTGGATGGAATTTGTATATACATTGTAAATAAACATAATTAATCACAATATAAAAATGTTCATCACACAAACAACTTTAATACCACATAAATAATGAAGTAGAAAGTTAACCCAATGAATGGAAATTGGGTTACCAATTCCCTTACCTCGGGTTTGTATTACTTAAAACTCATTTAAACCTCCTATATAATTGTTAAAAGTGTGTTATTAATAAGTTATAGAAACATATTAATGTTTATAACACCTTACATCGTCATTTAATAACATCATTTCACCCTTTAATTATTAGTATTTTGTTCCTTCCATTTTTTTGGGTGCGTCCTTTACACGTTTACCATGATCGGTTCAAAATGGATATTCTTGTCAAATGGAAGTGAAAATACATAATTTGAATGGAATTTTATTTACCTATTTCTAAAACCATAAATTATACCTTTTATTAGATTTAATTCTGACATGTGGAAGATTCATAAGTTAAAGCATTATTGATATTTGTTTAAGTCATTTTGACGATTCTTTGATTGTAAAGAACTCATTTTGTTTTATAAGTTAATAACATTTGTAAAAAATGATTCCAGATCCTTAAATAAGTTATAATACATAAATTATAATATTTTCCAAACATAATTTTTTTTTTCATAACCAGTCTTGAAGGAAGTAAAAGAAATTTAAATCACATCCTCCACGTTGTCAGTAATTCGACACATCACAGACAGTGTTTTAATTTCTTGAGTAAGTGAGGGAGGAGAATAAATATAATGGTGAGTATTAAAAAAGATGATTAAATCCATATTATGTAATATAATGAATCATTAATGACTCCTATATATGAGGCGGTGAGGAATGAAGAATAATAAAAAAGAAAATGAAAAGAAATTAAAGAAAATAAAAGAGGATGTTTACCGCTTGATATCTTCTCCTTGAGATTCTTCTTAAGGCCTTTGGTTTTGGCCTTTATGTGATACCAAAAGCTCTATTAAGTGGGAAAGATCATGGGGAGTATTATTGGGTATAACTTAGGTAAGGCTCAAGGCTTGAGATTTGTGGGAGGGAAAGGGGAATGAGGGTGGTAATTATAGTGGAGGAGAGGAGGTACTTTACATTAATTTAATCATTATTATAATATTTTAAATTAATACAACGAATAGTCTTAATTAATATGAACCCAAATATTAATAATGGAATATTAGTTTGAACCAAGTGTCATTAAATCACTTATGATGTCATAAATAGTGTTTTTAACTGATAATTTGAGTATATGGTATTTTACCGTATTTCACTATTCATTGAAAATTCAAGAATTTTAGAAAAATCCCAAAAATTAACCACATCCATTTTTAATGTGTATAATTCAAAAATAAACTCCATTTTTTAAAAATAATTTTCTAAAAATAATTAATTCAATTTTTAAATAAAATCATAATTTATTCAGAAATAACATGTTTAAAACTATAACTTCTTTTATATCCCATTGAAAAATTAAACAAGATTTAATTGTCTTGAATCCTTAAAAAAATAATAAAATTTACTCTTCATTAGGGTCATATTACTATTCATAAGGGTATTTTACTATTCAGTAAAAATTAATTTGGTTCCATTAGACTCCAAATAACTTATTGAACACAATTTTAAATGATCGTTTTTCAAAATTCAAAACATCGAAGTGGAAAATTATGTTTTAATGATAGTTATAAATATCTAATTAAAACAAAGGTTCATTCATTTCATTTTATTTTTAAAAACTTGTGGTGTTACACCTAGAGCGGTCCTAGAGAAGTTTGTATTTTTAATACTGTAAGAAAGGTGAATACATGATGTGTAAATCTTACATGCCATGTAATTGTGGTTCATAAACTGTGAAGGTAGGTTCATAGGGTGTTAAATTTTTTTATATTTTTAGGGTAAATTAATAAAAAGGTGATTAAATTTTTTGTGAAAGCTATAATTTTTAGAAACCGATGGCTTACACATCATGTAAGTATTACATGTAAAAATGTATGAATCCCAGGTTTTAAATTCATTTCTTGGTCGAATTTTATTTCATTTGGATGCCTACCTTATATTTCATTTTGGGAGATCCCTAAAATCCTAAGGAATTATTTATTCCCAATTCCTCCCTCTTTGATCCATTAGTTTTGGTTGTTGTTCATTGGAAATTCGTGGCATTCCCTTCCTTCTTCTTGGTTAGATTCATCTAGTTTTTCTTCAGATTTTCTTTGCAGTGGTACAGTTTGGGTTGGGTTATGTTTTTTGGGTTCTCTTCATTTCCTTGCGGTGCACAGTGAGTGAGAATATATTCTTTTGTTGTGAAGAATCCCTTCTTACTCTTTATTGTGTATCATGAAATATGGGATTACGTTTTTTACCTATGGTGGATGGTTGTGTAGACTTAATTAAAGATAAATAAGTGGTTACGTTTTAATTGAAATTGATATTGCTGTTTGATTTGTATGTTTTTACAGCTTTGTTATTACTGTGATATTCTGGATTGTACAGGATTGATGCCCACTAAAAATTGTGGTCATTGGGAAATATTTTAATGATGATTGATATATTTTGTGACAAATATGACTACTGTTAGTGTTGTGATATCATCTTAAAATTGAAATCGGGTGACCACATATATTGGGCTACGAAAATGGTTTCTTTTGGATTATGGCATGTGTGATAACACCCCAAAAATAAAGTTGAGTGTGATAAAATCCCCATGTAAAATTTTAAAATGATCTTGATGATTTGTGATGTGTAGCTATTATTGTGAAACGACAAAGTATGGTTGGGGAATGTGGGGGTTGTTTCATTTTTGGGCATGATTTTGGGGCTATGAGGTGGCTTGGTGTTAATGCTTTTAGGGTAGTAAGGTGGTTATTTAGTCATTATTTTGGAGTGTATAGGTGGTGGTGTGATGAGGATGATGAGTTGTATATGATATTTGGTTTCTTTATACTAGATGCTTAGGTAGTGATGGAATAAATATTTTTCTAATAATGTTTTTAAATGGAATGGATTTGTTTGATTAATGGATTGGAAATGGTTGATGAATAATTAAACAGTAGGATGTGTGGTAAAACATGGTTTTTGATAAATATTGAAATTAATTGGATGTATGATGTAGTAGCTGAAAATGTAAAATATGGATTGTGTATTTTTGTTTTTTGTTATGCATTTAGAGGTTGTAGTAACACTGGTCAGGTTGTGAGTTGGTTAGTCTTTGGTTGTGAACCCATAGGATGGGGTTGTGTCTGTGACTATATTTTTATTCTTGTACATTCAATGTGATTTCTATATGCACCCCACCCACATAGAGAATTATGTTTCATCACCCACATAGTCACGTGATGGTGTTTTTATCGACATCCGATGAGGATAAAATATCTCTTCCATGAAAGTTAGGTATTGTAGAGGTTGTGATTTTCAGCGGTTTGTTAGTGCATTAGATGGTGGTTGTGATAGACCATGTTTTTTCAGGTGAGATGTGATAGCCCAAGTGTCTTAGGTGAGATGTGATATGACTATGCTTACAAGGTAGCTTTTGGTGAGGGTTGTTCATGGTAGGATGAGGGAATGAGGTCGATGCCCTACATGTTCATGGTACCCTAAAAATCAGGTTATGGTAGTAGTTCTATTGTGGCCCAGGTTTTTCTGGGTGAGACGTGATGTGGCCATTCTTGTGGAGAAATATTCTGAGGTGTTTTCATGTGAGATGTGTTGTGAATGTTCCTGTGAGGTGGTGTGGTATACAAAATAGATGAGATCTCCATGATGCTTGATGTTGGGGTGTGAGATAATAATACCATTGTGAAAGTGGTATGGGGTACCCTATTTCGATATGATTCTAGTTATATATTATAATGTGGATTTAATTATTTTGTGAGCATGCTTTGGTGAGGTTGGATTTGGTTAGTATACCTATATAGGTGCTATTTTGTTCAACCATTTTCTTATGTGTACTTTAGTATTCTTTTTTCAAATGCATATGACAGTCTTGGTTTTCCTATTATGTATACTTGTATACTCAACCTACGTACATAAACTATTTTCAGGTTTTAGGAGGATTATATGGACCGTGATGGACATTACTAGCTAGGGCCTTGGTTAGATTCCATGGCACAACATTAGCTTTGCTTTTGGGTATTTAATTTTGAGAATTTTATTTATATTTTTTTATTTATAAATTGTTGTGGGATGGTATTATTTTTTCTATATTATTCTTTGGAGTTTACTATGGGTGATTCATCTTATCTCTCAACCCAATATTATTATAGAGGGTAATTCCACCTATTTGTTGATATTTTTTTACCCTAAGTGACAATCGCAAACCCGAGGCCCACATGAGGTAGGAATCATGGGTCATTATCTATCTCCCCTCATTACGGTATCTTAGGAGAGAGAGGTTCATGACAGAGTGGTATCGTAGTAGTGGTTGAGAGAGAGGATGAAGTTTTTAGTTAGGAACAATGAGGATTGTATGTGTTGGTATGGAAACAATGCCAATTGAAAACGGTTTATGACATAGTGTAAAAATATAGGCTAGGAAAAAAGATTTTAGGGGGCCCTATGATCCTGTTCACATAATCTAATCTTATTTAACTACCAAGTGAGGCTGACCTGTTTGGAGGGTAGAGTCCTAGGAGAGGTAAAAAAATCCTGATGACTTGTGTTCTTATTTGATTTTTTGTTGATTTGGGAAGGTCAAATTAAATAAAATGAATTAAAACGAATCCTAATATAATTATATACTATCTAGTATTAGAAAATCATTTTTTTTCATTCAGTTATAGCTCGTATTCATCTTCCACATGTGGATTAGGAAGTCGAGATTTATTAGGAAGATCCAGTTTATCGCTATAGGGTTGATTATGTAGAGTAGGATGAGTCTTGGAATAGGGTGTTCCGGTCTTCTGACTAGCAGTATTTGGGGAAGTATGAGGGTAGTGTTTCATATATGCAGATAGAGAGTTGTATGGAGGATCTGAAGATCACTATAAGTTTGATCTTGTGTTCAATAGAGTATATGGATACTTTGGCAGTAAGATAGATATGGGGAGTTGTACATCAGTGGTGCATGTTGTATCTAGGGGAGTTGAAGAAGGCAAGTATTTCATAGGTCAACTTTTAGAAAGAGTTCTATGAAAATTTTCTTTCGTCAACCATGAATGTAGTGAATAGGTTGGATATTCTTTCTCATTAATAGGGGAGTATGTCAGTACTAGAGCTGAGAATCAAGTTCAAGTACCTTATTTACTTTTCTCCAGATCCTTTTCTATATGAGTATTCTCATGTCGACATCTTGAGGAAGCACTCTATCCTTTTATACAGCATGTAGTTACTCCTTTTACATTTCCAATATCTTTGGAAGTTCAGAGGAAGGTAGAGGCAATTGAGAGGATACATTCACAAGGAGGTTTACCATGATAGGAGAACCAATAGGTTTCCCTAAAGAGAAGAGTTGCCAGTTGTAGGTATTAGGCTCCGAGGCCTATGAGGTTTTGAGAAGTGGGGAGTCAACCAAAATAGATTCCTTTCTATCATTCTGGGGAAAGTGGTTTCCATGATTTTTTTGGGGGTATTTGTGCTAGTTTTTTTGGTTTAGGGGTTCATGTACATTAGCAGAACAGGTACATAGTGGGTCATTGATCTCAATTTCGTGGTGGTGGATATGATCGGTGCTTGCCACAACAACAGTTTCTAGTGAGACCATTCCCACAAAATGGGCAACATTCTTATAATATAATGAGGGGAGATGGAATAGGTAGAGGTTGACCTTAGGATATTACTTGTGTTTAGGGACCTTAACTCGAGCATGGTCATGGAGTTGGTCATCAACAGATAGGTACTGTATTTGGGTGTGATCAGTTCCATCCAATGGAGGTGGTAGTTCCATAGGGGCCACATATCCATTGAGATATGATCAGTTTGTTTATTACTCTTGTTTGTGCCCTGTTTGTTTTAGGATATTCACTCATTTTTGTTCCACCCATTCTATTCTATGCTATGGGACTATGCCTATAGAGGCTTCTCATACCCCTAGTGTTAACTATGCTATTCAGAGCCTAGAATAAATTGTTTGATTTTTGTTGAGGGTGTTGATTGATGAAGAGGGAACATAAATCCTATGGTGATATTTTATTTCTATAGATGCATATATACAATGTTATCAATGACATCGACCGGTTATATCCCCTACATGATTTTATCATTTTCTTCTAGACGAGAGTTGTTTTATCAGATGTGGATGGCCAATGCGTGGTTTTCATTGGTGAGTGGGGTTTTCAGGTGGGCAGTCGGCATGTGGATACCCTTATTTTATTGTGGGATGAGTTGTAGGTGGAATAAATACAAGCTAGGACATTGGAGGTACCCATGGTCATTGGGGATACCTTGGATGTTTTTCCTATAGTGGTTGTGATGGTACCTTCTCGACGTGATGTCGAGTTTGTGATAGACTTGTAGTCTGGTGCTTCTTCTATTTTTAAGGCTCTCGATCATATCGAATATTTTGAGTTTCTATAGTTGTGTATTTCGATAGATGATCTGATGTAGAAGGGTTTTATCCCACCCAGTTGTTGACATGGGGTCTTCCATTGTTGCTTTCCAAGAAGGGGTATTGTATTCTAAGATTGTGCGTAGACTACTGGAGTTTGAACCAGGAGACCGTCAAAACCATCATTCTCTTACAAGGATGAACATTCTTTTTGACTTGCTGAGAGGGGTGAGTTGGTTTTATAAGACCAATCTGTGATCTGGATATCACTAGTTTAGAGTGAAAGAGGATGATATCGTGAAGACAAACATCAAATGTAGGTATGTTCACTTTGAGTTTGTAAAAATGCCAATCAGTGTTATAGACTAACCAACCATGTTTTTGGGGCTTATGTAATCTTTGTTCCATGAGTTTATAAACCATTTTTTATCATCTTCATGAAGGATATCCTGATTCACTAAAATCCATAAGAGCATTTTGACCTTCTCAAAACTATATTTCATGTTTTTTTAAGCCACTATATCTATGTAAATTTCCATAAGTTTATTTTTTGGACATGATAAGTACATTTACCTGGGAATGTGGTTTCTTATAATGGAGTAGAAGTGGGATTGATTATGTTTTAGGCAGTTGTTTCTTAGGAAACAACAAATAACATGGAAGAGGCTTGAAATTTTCTTGGTCTTTTATTCTATTATCAGTGGTTCATTACCAATATATCTCGAGTTTTAGAACCGTTTACATATTTGAATAGGAAGTACTGTGCATTTTTTTACTGATCGGTTCAAGGAAACATTCAGTTACCTGAAGGGAATGTTGGTCTATTCTCTAGTTCTTCAGTTTCTGGAGGAGGGTGTGATGTTTGAGGTGTTTTGTGATTCTTCCAGTATAGTCATGGGATGCATATTGAAGTAGAAATGATCAATGATCTCTTATGGGTCTAGGACATTATTCCCCCATAAGTATAACTATACCACCCATGATATGGATTTATAAGAGATTGGGTTTTCTCTAATTTTTTTGTGAAATTATCTCATTTGGAAGAACCTTTTGTTTTTTATAGATCATAAGATGTTGAGGTACATCTTTTGTCATCATAATATGAACTTACATCAGTGGAGTTGGATTAGGTTTCGTTAGGATTTATATTTTGAGATCTCCTAAACATCGGGAAAGGGGAATGTTGTGGCCAATTCTTTGAGCATGAATTCAAGGAAGGGTGTTTTTGGAGTATGTGGATTCATGGAGAGTGATGGAGGCCTTGGAAACCAGGAACTTATAGGAAAATTTATATAGAAGTAGAGGATTATTGTTTCAGATAATGGGGTATTATTCTTTGATGAAGAATGTAATGGAGTCTCAATAGGGAGACTCAGAGGCAGAGGTGATTCATGATCATGATATCCATGGTGAATCTCTAGGGGGATGGCGAAAGTGTGGTGAGAACCATGTGTTTTTTCTTTGGAGGTTATTTTTTCTAGTAGAGATGCATGATGTATTACTTCATGAGTTTCATAGATAACCTTTGGTACTACACTCAAGAGTTTCCAAGATGTATCATATCTTGGGGATTCAATTTTTGGGGCTCGAGATGAAATGGGATGTGACACATTTTGTAAAAAAGTGCTTGGTTTTCAGCTAGTAAATGAAGAGAATTGTGTTCCTAGATGTTTGTTACAACCTTTATTTGTTCTTTAGTGTAAATGTGATAAAATTTGATGGATTTAATAATAGGGCTACCCAGATCTTTGGGAGTATATGAAATTATCCACGTGATCATGGATTAGTTGGACAAATATGCCCACTTTTTAGTGATCAAGTAGTCGGGTAGAGTGGATGATTTGGATAAGAGGTATGTATATGAGGTGGTTTAATTAAATGGAATTATAGGGACCATTATCATAGATTCATATTCATAGTTTACCTCATAGGTATACAGGCATTTCAGTATTCATTTTGAACTTAGTTATGCTTCAACAACGCTTTCCACTCGTTGAGAGATGGGTAGATAGAGTGGACTATCTAGATGTTCGAGGAAATGTTGTGAGTTTGTGTCATGTACTTTGGTGGATCTTTGTTACAAAAAGTTACATTGTTTTATTTTTCATATAAAGACATCAGTGTGGATTTATTAGAGGCTTTTTTAGGGGAGGCCATGCCATTCTCCGTTGTGTTGGATGGAGGTTGGGGAGGTAGTAGTTCAAGGTTGTGATGTGGTGTAGGGAATGATAGAGATGTTTCACCTCGTATATGAGAGGATTAATGTATCTCATGACTGGTAGAATTATTATACTGATCATTGGAGGAGGCCCTTTTAGTTTGAGGCTGGGGATGATGTGTTCTTAAAGGTTTTCCCTTGACGTAGTAAGATGAGGTTTAACAGGGGAGTAAGATTTCTCCTAGGTTTTAGGCCCTTTGAGGTGTTTGGGAGAGTTGGCGAGGTGGAGTATTGATTATAATATTCACTATGGATGTAGAGGATTCATGATGTATTCCATGTCTCTCAGTTTCTTCGGTATCTCCAAGATGACTCCCACACAATTGACTGGGGAGAATTGAATATCGAGGTTGACACAACATTTGTAGAGCCGCTAGTAGAGATCCCTAATCACCAAGAGAAGGAAATTTGTGGATGGTTAATTCCTTTTGTATGTGTTTTTTAGGAATGGTGTTCTATAGGAGAGTAATTCAGAGTGATATAGATTGATGCATGTCCCATACCCAATGTTTTTTTTAGTTGTTATTTTCTCTATTTTTCATTATGATGTGATGTTTAGACCATTATTTATATGATGGCTTGTTTTACTTATTTTTTGATGTGTGTTCTGTGATGTTTGATAAATTTATAAAATATGAAAATGGTATGAACTAATTACTACTAGATATTTATGAACTGTGGTTTGGTTAAACCCATGTAGATAAGTTAGTGCGACCCAGAGCAGATAATATCATGACATGGAGGAAGAAATTCTCTAATTCTTGTGCTCGGGGCAGTGTGATTCATTAGTTATGTAGTGGTTATGTTGAAGTGTGTTCATGTTTGAGGACAAAGTTTGTGTCTATGTGGTGATGAGTTTTTGTGATATGTTTTGAGGCAATTTAGTTTGGCGTGTTTGGATGGTGATAACATTTGAGGTATGATGAGATCCTTGAATGTTATCTCATGGGTGGTTTTTTTGTACCCATTTCCTTCTAGGATTTGTTATGGGTTATTGAGGGAGGTAATATTTGGTGAGTTATATGATGTAATGGTTCATTCCTTTCTGACCTATTAATTTTCTAGGTTTGGGTGTTGGAGGTGCTTGGATGAGGCCTAAAGTGGTCCTAAAGAAGTTTGGCTATTAAATGGTTGAAACAAGATGAATACACTATGTGTAAATAATATATGCCATGTACATGTGGTTCATGACTTGTGAAGGTAGGTTAATTGGGTGTTACATGATGTGTTTATTTTTATGGTTAAATAAGAAAAAGTTGATGCATTTTTTGGTAATAGATGTAATTTTTTAAAACCCATGACTTACACATCATATAAGCATTGCACAAAGTTAAAATGCAAAAATCTGAGCTTTTAAATCCAGTTCTAAGCCCAATTTTATTTCATTCATCCTCACCACGTATATTTCATTTTAGAAAATCTCTAGTCACCTTGAGGAGTTATTTAATCCGTCTTCCAACCTTTTTAATTTATTGGTTCCGACAGTTGTTTGTTGGAAATCTATGGTAAGCCCTACCTTCTTTTTGGTTAGTTCATCTTGTTCTTCTACATAATTTCCCTATAGTGGTGATTTTTTTAGGGTTTCTATTGGTCTGAATCATTATGGTCTTTGGGTGTTGTGTAGTTTTTTCCATAGTTCATCATGGTGCAATTGTGGTTTTTGGGAATTCTTCTTGTCACTGCAGTGCACATTGAGTTGACAAAACATCTTTGAGGTAGGGAATCCCTCATTTCTCTTTATTGTGTATCATTAAAGAAGGGTTTACATTTTCTATCTATGGGGGATGGTTGTTCCAACTAAATCAAAGATAAATAATTGGTTAAATTGAAATTTAAATGGTTGAACTACATGATTCACATGTTTTATAGTTTTTTTATTCTTGTGATATTTGGGATTATATGGGCTTGATTCCATACTAAAAATTTTATTTACTAGGGGATTTGTTTGTGCTCGCTGATATGTGTTGTGAATAATGTGATTGTCGTAAATTTTTTGATATCACCATAAACTATAAATTGGTTAACCCCTTAAATTTTTCTCATGAAATGATTTCACTAGGATAACGACTTTTCAGATAGGACCCCTAAATAAAGGTGGAATGTGATAAATTAACCTTGTAAATTTGTAAAATGATCTTGATGTTTTGTGAACTATTTCCATTCTTGTGGGATGTTGATGTGTGGTTGGGGAGGGATTGTGGTTTTTTTGTTGTGTTTTTGGGGTGATGAGGTGGTTGTTTGGCCATGATTTTAGGAAGTCAAGGTGGTGGTGTAATGGGGATGATGATTTGTTTGTGATATGTGGTATCTTTGTGTTAAAAGAACAGTTAGTGATGGAATAAATAATTGATTAGTAATTTAATTGAATTGAATGAGTTGGTATGATTAATGGGTTAGAAATGGATCATTAATAATTAAATGGTGGGATATTTCATAAAATTTGGGTTTTGATAAATAATGAAATGAATTGGATAGATGATGAAATTGGATGGATATATGAAATGGGGATTGTTGATTATTGTTTGGTATTATGCATTTATAGGTGGAAGCAAAGGTAGTGATGTTGTGAGTTGGTTAGTTTTTTGTTATGAACCCATAGGTTGTCCTTGTGTGCGTTTCTATATGTTTTTAAATGTATATTATTTTTTATTTCAATATACACCTCACCCACGTCGAGCACAATGTGTCGACACACGCACAATCAAGTAGGGGGTGTTTTTCCAAACATCCGGTGAGGAGGATAGATAGATGGGTACCCTATCAGTCCTACTCTTTATTCTAGGTGAGGTAGGTATTGCATTTACTTTGATGACTGGAGGTCTGTTAGGGTATTATATGGGGTTTGTGATAGCCCATGTGTTTTCAGGAAAGATGCGATAACCCAGGTGTCTCTTAGAAATATGTGATATGACCTTGCTTTTGGGGAAGCATCTAGTATGGTTCGTTCATGATATGAAGAGGGAAAAAGGTTTAATTCCTATAAGTTCACGATACCCTACCACTACGATTATGGCAGTGGTTATGTTGTGGCCCATGTGTTTTAGGAAAGACGTGATGTAGCTATGCTTGTGGGGAGGCAACCTAGTTGTCTGCAGGTGAGATGGGTTGTGGTTGGTCTTGTGGGATGGTGTGGTATATATAAGAGAAGGGAGTTATATGATATATTATGATAAGGTGTGAGAGTAGAATACCAGCGAGAAAGTGGTGTGGGGAACCCTATATAGATATGCTTCTTGATATAGTATAATACTCGGCTTCCATTATTTGGTGAGCCAGCCTTGGTGAGGTTGGGTTTGGTTAGTATACTTGTATAGGTTCTTTTTAGTTATAATATTTTCTAATGGGTGAATTAGTATGCTCTTAAAAAATTTATACGAGTGAAATATGTTTTCCTACTGAGTATACTTGTATGGTCACCCTACACATATAAATAGTTTTTAGGTTTCTTGGAGAATTACGTGGACTGTGCTGGACATTACTAGCTTGAACATTGGATATCATCCTTACTGATTCTTTATATTTGGTTTTGGGTATTTACATTGGATAATTTTATCCATATCAGTTTAATTTATACATGCATGTTGGATTTTTTTGGTTTCCTTTTATCGTATGTCTTGGATTTATTTGTGGATGATTCATATTATCTCATTATCCTACATTATATAGAGGGTAATGACCCTCTTTTCATCTTATTTTTATACCCTGGTGCTAGTGTCCAACCTGGGACCTACTTGAGGTGATACTCGAGGGTCATTATCACTCTCCCCTTATTGCAGTGTCATTGGAGGTATTGGTCCTTACATCCACAGTAACATATTTCAATCTCTATTTGGATCACCAATATTAAATTTCAAATATTTTCATTTGAAATTCACAGACACTGAATAATGGTATTCTTTATCATCTTCCCATTCAATATTTCTTTATCTGAAGATTGAATCATGGCTCTTAAAATCATCAAAATGTTTTAAACATGTTTAAACAATACTGGAATCAACACATTTTATTACTTATTTAGAATATTTAATTCTAGAGATTTTTATTTTAATATTTCATATTTATCAAATTTTCCATTTCTTTTTACTATTAAAATGTTTATTTTTACTCTTTTGAGATAAAATTTACTTTTCCAAAGTTCCAATAGACTATTAAGAACTAAAATTTTACTCGTCTGAACTATACATTTACTCTTCTAAAGAAATTATTACTCTTTTGAGTTCATCAAATGACTCTTTCATAGTGATATATAAATCTTATAAAGTATCTATTTTACTCTTTTTAACTCATTACTCATCCAAATTATACACTAGATTACCCTTCCAAAGTATTTAAGACTTAGAAAAAATATCATCTTGAACTTTATAATTATGTAATTATTATAAAGAATTCAAAAACTAATTTAGTTTAACTCTAGGAAATATAAATTCCTTAAAATATCCTAATAAATTCTATAAATAATAAATTTAATTATTATAATAAGTCAAAACTCTTCAAGCTCACTTCCAAAGTATTTTTCATTAGATTAAATACTCAACTTAGAGTATTTCCAATATATCTTCACATCACTTCTAATTATACCTTCGCTTCAGGCATCAAAAAACATCATCCAAATGAAATTTCTTCACTAATTTATTAAACCAGAACTCTAGGTACTCCAATGATTGTTTCTCCACTACTTCAACTATATCTCCCCACTAGATGGATTCTTACAAACTTCTCCATTTTTTTGTACACAACACTTTTATTTGATATTTAGATAATCACTCTAATCAATTGATGTAATGGACTACTCATATAGAATCCATATTTTCCAACTTCCATTTCAAGAACCTGTATATATATTCCTTTGAATATTTAATGGAAACCTCTTCTGGATTGGGTGGATTCTCACTCCACCCATCACACAAATCATACCTTTACTTTCACATTGAAAATAAGTACAACAATAGATTCTAAAATCAATTTAGGTACTTCAAATAAATATAATATAAACATAATAAAAACCAACACACACATATGACAAAAATAAAAAAAAATTAAGATAATTTTATGCATAAAATTTATAAACATACACATATATATTTCAACATTTATAAACCAAATATAAATAACGAACTAAATATGTAACATGAATAAATAAATTAAATAAAAAATATATATATTTGCATATATATATTTTCAAATATATATATGTATATATTATCTATATGTAACATGTATATAAATATATAAATATGTGTGTGTGTGTGTGAAAATTTTTATATAACTACAACTATATATATATATATATATATATTCTAAAACACACATACATATCTGTGTGTCTACATGTTCGAATAAACACACATATCTGAATATGTATATATATTCTGATATTTTTAAATATACACCTAAAAATTAAGATAAAACAAATAAACCATGATGTAGATTGCCTTTCATTCTTCTAGGCACACTGTCCATTTGGTAAGTCCCACCAGCTCAAGTTATTGAGTCAGATCAGGCCCACATACTCAACCAGTAAGTCCTACCAGGCCCCCATACCATCATATCGTGACTCTAGAATGAAATTATTAACATGGCATTCTATTAATAATTTATTATAATATTCTTCTTAATGAATCATAACTTGAGTTATGCACCCTTGACATGTTATCATTTTATCCATGGTGTGAAATGTGGTTTGGTCACAGTTTCCTTGAAGAATAAAGAGTTTTTCATCAATTTCTAGAAGAAAAAAGTTTTTTTAACATTCAAGCATCTTATTTAAACATGATTCTGTGGAATAATTCTTGTGTTGGAATACCTCATTTACCAAATTTGATTTTAATTGAATATGGGAATGTGTATCTTATGGACCTATTAGTATGTTTGATTCCATGAGTTTTGATAGTGTATATTTTTTCCATGTTTTATGATGATCACATGTTTTATATGATGCTACTATATTCCCAGGATGATATATATTACATTATCTGTATTCACTACTCATTCTTGTGTGCTACTAGGACTTGGAGGTTGTTCTTGGTACTCGAGATAGGCGGGACATCATGTGATGTTTATTCATTTGAGGGGGAGTGCACATGTCTTGAAAAAATGAAGAAGATATACCTAAGAATAGGGTGGGGCTTCGATACATAGTGTCTTGACCTGAGGTACTACGTTCAGGGCATGACATCCTAGAGGCCTGACCTGAGTCACATATGGGGTACTACAATCTGGGGGCTTGACCTATAATTGAGTCCAGATATGTTGGTATGGGGGCCTGATCTGACTCAATTACATGAGACCACTAAGACATTGATTAGGATCCTAGTGGATAATCATTTCTAATGTTTTATATATTATGACTATCCTACTAACATAGAGCTGAAGTAAATACATTTGGGGGTCTATGGTGGTTAGGTTTTCACACGACCACTTAGTATGTGTGGTATGATTGTTATTACTGTTATGAATTTATTATTATCATGAAATAAAATTGTTATAATTTATCACATTGTTTGAGGATAAATTTGTGGTTCCCAAATGTGTGTTATTACTCACATCCTGTTTGATCATTTAGATGCACTTTCAGACTTTATGTTTATGGAACTAAGTGAGGGATACAGGCCCACGGATGATGGATGAGTAGAGTAGTATGAAACTGGTGGAGGATCGAGAAACACCCGAAAGGGAACCTTAGTTTATTTATTTATTTATTTTATGAACTTATACTCTGGTTTGAACTTCTACTTTTGGAGCCCTGTTATTTCCTATACTGAATTCATACATTTTGTTTATTTTTTTTCACATGACACTTTTATCATTATATTATTGTTTAAACTATTTAACTATTATTTGTGTTTTGACATGAAACAGGGGGTATAGTATCCCCAATAATAGACTTGGACCCTCGCTACTAGTCGGCAACCTCTTGCATATGAGGAGGTGTATATGAGGTTTTGCGGCACTGTGGTTCAAACACGATTGTTCAGGATAGGGAATTGTGAAATAGTATCATAGAACATTTTATTCGTTTATTTTTAGACTAACCTAGGATATAATAAAAAAGAGATACCTATGTGTGACCCGATTAGGAGAATTTACATGTTCCTAGATAGCTCATGTGTAAAAAACATATAAGTTATCATGGAATAGATAATTAATACAATTTTTATGAGATTTGAGGTGCACTCATGTATCATTATTAGTCACATTGGTTCACATGCCATATATATAAGTATTATTGTGTTATATAATATCTATTTAATTTAATTTTTCATTTTGTGATAGATGTTTGAGATTGATTCTATATTGTGTGGTATATTTGTTTTCCCTTACTATTATGACATATCATTGATGGAATTAATTAGTTGAAAGGATCTTTCTATTGTATTGTTGTAAACATATGATGATTGTGACTAACATGTTGGGAAGATACATTAGGCCAGTACTAGGTGGAATATACCTTAGTTTATGGGTATAATACTAGGGAGACATTTTTGTGATCCCTTGTACATGTTATGATACAATGTATTTTTTTATAAATGTTTCCCTTCCTGATAAAAAGATGATAACTCATAAAATATTGAAGGGACTTCCAGCTGATGTGGGTTGGGGTGATCCCTACACTCCTGTTCCACCTCTTTTTATATATGACGGTGCTTCATAGAGAACTACCTCACCTTCTCTTCTGGTGTAGGTAGTAGGACCACTCTATTTAGGATCCCTTCCACCGAGATCCATGGTCGACTACACCACAGGTTTATAACCCCAACATCCACCATAATTTCTGGGAATTGAAGGACTAAAAGATGTTGAGGATTGAGTGGGTATTATCAAATTCATCTTTGAAATTATTTATATTCCAAAAAATATGAGGTTTAAGTTTACATCATTCATACTAAAGCAACCCAACATGCATTGGTGGGGAGACATGTGATATATTGGTGGATGTGAGGGCCTCACCTAGGAAGCCTTCGAGGACCATTTATTAAATATATATTTATCTATATGATGAATCATTCCTAAAAATTGGAGTTCATGGATATATAGAAGTGTTCCATGATTGAATCTTTCCACTCTACTAATTTTTCAAGTATTCTTATCTTTACTCCACTTATGTCTAGAAACAAGGCTTAGAAGGTCTATAAATTTGAGATCAAACTTCATCTTGATATCAAAAAATTGGATTGTAGATTTGAACTAACATCACACCCATAGGTTATATAGAAGTTATTTACTATCAAGAACATCTTAGTGGAGGGTCAATTAGTTGTTCTTTTCCACCCTTTAGTGCTCAGGTATGTGGACCTCCTCCTATTATAGTGAGTGCCTTTTTTGTAGAAAGAAGAGGGAGGCTAAGGATTCAATGAAGAGTAGTGGTATGGATATGGATCAGAGTTCAAATTATTCTATTCCCTTAAGAGCTGATCAATATTTTTTAATTGCAGGAATACTAGACACTACAATAGGGATTTCTCAGCACCTCAATGAAAGTGTAGGTAGTGTGGAAATACGGGTAATCCATAGCAATTTTTTCAGAGATCTTGGACGTCATGATTTCATTAGGGTGAAGGAAGATGTAGTTAGAGAATAAATTACATAACTAGGGATCTCAAAAATAAAAAAAAATTCTGAATTAGACTAAAAATGCATCTTAGAATTAGAGTCATGGAGCTAAGGAGGGTCTTTTTTATTTAGTGGGTCAGACTCTAGAAGATTGTGGTGAATGACCATCCACAGTTTTAGGAACAATTTTTAATAACCCTACTTTATATTCTTCCATGTTCAATATCAGTGCTTCCCATTCTTTCATATTTCCTCATGTTTTTATTGTAATTGACACACCGTTAATGTTACCCTATGAGTTAATTTCCCTTGGTACACAATTGATAAAAAGTGGAGCATCTTTAATTATTCCTTGAGTGTCTTATAGTCATTGTTTCTTATAGAAATATATGGAGATTTATGATAATTGAGATGGTGAAATTCAATGTGATTATTAGCATGGACTAGATTACCTTGTTTTGAGATCACATTAATTTATATCAAATATGGGTATCATTTGCTTCACAAAAGAGAGATAGGTTTGTGATGACCTAAGAATGGGAATTGGGAGAAGGTAGAGTTGGTGCAGACATGATTCATATTTGGATGATATTAGTGTATATGTAGTTCTTTTCTCTCTTAGAAGTATTAGTGTTTTCCCCTCAACTTTTCCTCTAGTCACGGATCACTATTACGATGTGTTCCTATAAGAATTTATATGGTTTCCCCCTCATAGATAAATTGAATTTGAGATAGAGATAATGATAGGTGTGAAACCCATTTTGATACTCCCTTTTAGTATCGTGAAAACAGAGATGAAGGGTCTCAAGGTATAACTTTAGTTCTTTGAGAAAAAGAGATTTATCATCTAGAGTGCTTAACTATGGGGTGAACCTATCTTGTTTTACAATAATGTGGATGGAAGTTATTGAATCTGGGTTGATTATTGAAAGATGAACTGGGTGATGGTGAAGAACATATATAATTTTCCCAAGATTAATGATATTTTTTATTAGATATGGGGAGCCTAATGGTTCTCCAAGATTTATCGTCGATCGAGACACCTCCTCATATGTGTTGGATAGGAAGAAATCCCAAAGGTAGTGTGTCAGAGTAAGTATAGGCAATAAAAGTATATGTTGATGATCTTTTGGTTTGAATAATGTTTCATAAGAATTCATTTACTCATGAAAAAGATCTTTCAACCTTACCTAGACTTTTAATTCATGGTTTCTATTTATAACAACTTCATCTACTCTATGACATTGAAGCATAATTCTAGAAATCATGAGATACTCTTTAGTATGCTTCGAGAACATTATCATTACAACAAGTTGTTTATGTGTAACTTTTAGATTTATAAGGTGATGTTAATAAGAAATTTTATTTCTAAGATATATATATCTATGAAACTTGAGAAAGTGTAGGTATTATTTTTTTATACATGTCCCCATAACAGGTTTGAGATCAGAAGCTTCTTGGGAATTTCTGGATACTATATACATTTTATCCTCGACTTCTTCTTATTATCAACACCTATGACTATGATGATGAATAAGGGAGTAAATTTATAGGGGTTAGAATAATGTGAAGAGGAAAGTATTGAGCTTAAGATGGGGTTTACTATAGCTTCGGTGCCAATAATTCTTGCACCAGGGGTTGGTTATGATGTTTACTACAATTCATTAGGAATTTGATTAGGAGTATTACTAATTTTGCTTGAGTAGGTAGCAGATTATGGGTCACATTAACTATAACCAAATGAGTAGAATTATCCTAATCATGACTTATAAAAGGTGTTTATGGTTCATGACATTATGTTTTGGTAATATTATCTATTCGATGAGAGGTTTTTTTCTACATTGACCATAAGATCCTCCATAACATCTTCACACAGTGAGACATAAACTTTAGGAAATGACACTGGGTGGAGTATATGTATACATTTGACATTGAGATGGAGTATGTTCTGAGGAATGGGAATTTCTTAGAATATTATCTTATATGTAGGACATATGTTGATAAGGAGATTGGGGAGTGTCCTTATAAGGAGTATTTGTGCTTGGTGTGCCTGTTGGATGACTGGAGGATGGATGCTTCTGAGTATAAGTTATTGACGACTTGTTCCTCATTGGTGATGAAATCCATTCACATGGATCAGTTTGAGACTATTCAAGTGTCTAACTCTAAGTATTTTGTGATATGGGAATAACTAACTGGAGGTGTCCCAATACCCATGTGGTTGATGAATGACTATGATTTGATCAAGGTTAATGGGGGAGTATTAGTACATGCTTTAAAATAGTAGGATATGGCGAGGGACTTCCATACCTTTAGATGGTTGATACATCCTTGCTTGATAAAGATATACCACTAAGTTAGAAAATAGTTCAGGTGGCTTGGGATGAATAGGGACATTTCTGGATTTGTGTCCTAATGCCTTACCAATTTGAGGGTAAAGTATGATCACTTATGTCCTAGTGGTTTTCTTTATCCCCTTGCAATTACCTTATGAAAGTGGGAGGATGAAATGATGGCATTTTCGATAGGTTTCCTATGACTCTAATAATCCATGACAATTTCTTGGTGAGTTTTGATATTTTAATGAATGTTTCTCACTTCTTAAAAATTTGAGAGACTCACTCAGTAGATGAGATAAGAAATCATTATGTCCATGAGATATTATGATTATATGGATTTTAATTGAGAATTAGTTTTTACTAAAAATTATGTTTCATATTTTAGTTTTGGATTTGCTTGTAGAAAGTCCTAGGGACTCATCTAAAATTGAGCACAACATACCATCCCTGGACTAATGGATAATTAGAGTAATAAATTCACATACTTGTTGATATACTTCGAGATTATTCCCGTGACATTAGTGGATCTTGGAATGATCACCTAGCTTTGTATTAGTTTTGATACAAAAATATTTACCATGATTTTATTCGGACGATATCTTATGAGGGTCTTTATGGGAGGATATTTTGTTCACTAAATTTTTGGAATGAGGCTAATGGGGTAGTAGTTGTTGGGATCAGCTTGGAATATGAGACCTCTGAGATAGTATAACTAGTCTAGAAGAGGTTGATCACAACTCTAATAAAGTATATGAAATATTTTAAAAATAAGTGGATACCATTAGAGTTTTTTAGGTGATCATTTCCTTTTGAGTGTGACTCTATGGTTATGCCACCACTGTTGATGAATTAGGGGAAGATAGAACCGTTGTAGGTTGGAACCTTTGAGATCACCAATAATATTGGCAAAGTGGCATATTTTCTAGATATTACTTCTATTTATTGTGGGATGAATAGTGTGTTTTATGTTTCATTGATTTATAGGTACATTCCAAATCTTATGTATGTCATCTATGGTGAAGATGTTTTACTGGAACCTAACACATAATATGTGGAGCATCCGATGAATATTTTAGACTATAGTGAGAAAGTAATTTGAGAGAATATAGTACCAGTAGTCTAAATTATATAAAATCATGGATGGATCTATGATGAGACTTGGATGATGGATTTTAATGTTCAGGCATAGTGTCTTTAGTTTTTTAGGTAGAACCGTGGAGGGAATTTCTCGAGGATGGGAATTTTTTAGAGGGGTAGAATTGTAACATCAATTCTCGGTTAAAATGTGTAAGATGTTATTTTACTGAAATTCTCTTTCATATTTTCTTCCAACTCTATTTTAGGATTTATGGTAGTTGATTTCATTACTAATGGACCCAAGAATAATGAGTTAGTGATTTGAGAGGAGGCTGGACTTGGTGGGGATGTAAATCATATACTGGTTTTCCAGTGGGTCTCTACGTTGCAGTAAAATCCACCAGATAGCTAGTGGGGTTCCACTGACTAGATAGTGTCAACCCATTATCCATAAAATGGGGCGACACTAGAAAATAGTGGTTAATAAATAATTCCATTCATTTTTTCAGGCACACCCGCCAGCCAGTGAGACTCACCAGTTCACCGATGCACCAAGTAAGGGGGTGAAATTAAAGAACCCCATGGGTATTTAATTAAACTTAGTTTCCACTCAGTTGAAATGAAATTATGACCCCATAAGCCTATTCCTTTTTTTAACCCCCTTGGTCCTTAGGATCTCCAACACTTATTCCTTGGTCCCCCTAACACTTGAAAATTCCAGGAATAATGAACAATGAGTTTTCTCTTTAGATCTATGCTTAATATATTTTTCTATTTACAAGTATAGAATGTATCTATGTCATATATATGGGTTCCTTATTGATAAAATGGCCTTTTTATAATTTCTTCATAGATCTTTGGTGAGTCGAATGTGTTGACGAAGTTTGATGATTAAACCATGATCTACCTTCAATAATGAACATTATTTGGGTAAGTGTTAATGAATCATCATCCATGAACACTTCTTGAGAGTATAATTATAGTGTAACTTAAGATGAAAATTATAATGTTTCCATGGTGTATTGGTGGTGAAATCAACATGTTAATGATGTATTTTTGAATGGAGTGTGGATTATAAATGAATAATGATGTTTCCAGGAAATCCTTTTTAGAACAATCATCTTTGGATATCCTCCTTGATTCTCACAATGAATCTATTTTTTTATGATGAATTATTTATTTACCAATGATAAATGGATAGATCCATGTCCCTAGTTAAGAATCAATAATTAATTCATTATTCATTATTCATTTGATGAAAAATTTGTTGAATTGGTGTTATTCATTTTGACATACCTCAGGTTTAATTCTCTTGGTGGGAACCTAATGGCATGTGATTCAAGAACGAAGTTATTAACATGAAATTATCTTTATACATTGTTATAAAATTATTCTTTAAGAAACAAAACCCTCATTATGAACCCTTTGACCTATGGTCATATTCTTTATGGTGTGAAATATTGTCTGATCACAGATTCCTTGATAAAATTATCGTTATCGGTACTTTAGATAAGTAGAATATCATGTGATGTTTATACATTATAAGGAGAGTGGTGATGGATTGATATAGACATGCTGATGGACCTGAGCATAGGGTAGGGGCCTGATTTCCTAGAGGGTGGACCTGAGGTTGCATGTTCGGTGTATGATAGCCTGGAGTCCTGACTTAAGGCACAGATGGGGTATAACAATATGAAGGCCCAAAACATAATGAAGCTGTGATATGATGGTATGGATTCTTGATCTGATTCAATGACTTAAGACCACTAGGAGGCATGTTATGATTCTTATGGAATATTCTTTCTCACTTTTCACATCCTATGATTATCCTAATGGCCTGGAGCCAAAGAAGGTACATATCGAAGTCTATGGTGGCTTAGTAAGGGCATGACCACTATGTACATGTGGTATGATTGTTATTATTTTTAGTAATTTATTATTAACATAAAATACATCTATAATACTTGAGAACACATTTTAATGATGCATTGGTGGTTTCATACTTGGTTTTATTACTTATAACCTATACATGCATTTTTATATGTGTAAAAACATAATTTTTAGGGATCTATGAAAGGGAAAGTTTTCTGTGGCTGATGGATGAGTAAAGAAACATGGATATAGAAGAATACCTGGATGGAATTTAGAGGAATCCATTGTTTATTTATTTATTTATCATCCCCACCTATTCTATTGTAGGTATTTCCACTACAGGATCCCATTTATTACCTATCAGACATGTATTCCTTTTGTTTATTTAGTTTCCATTACATACTTTGATGAATATATTATTTTTAATATATTTTATTAATATTTTTTCTCTGACATGATAATGAGGATATAGTCTTCCCACTGATGAACTTAGACCCTCACTACTAGATGGTAGCCTCTTTTATATAGGGAGATGTGCATGAGGTCACATGGAACTTCAGTTTGGATTAGATGGTTTGGGATAGGGTATTACAACCATCTAACTAGCAGTGAATTTAGAGAAGGAAAAATTGAGGTTCCCAGTGGCATGCATGGAGAAGGGAGAAATGAAGAAGGTGGATGAACATGGTTATAATCCGATGAGCCCATTTATAATGGTATAATAAAATGTGCAAAGAAAGGGTACCTTTACTAGATCTAGAAAACCATTGAAAAAGGCTATGAATTCTTAGTGATAAAAAAGCATCAAGAATATTCAAGGTTTTCTATTTTATAATATGGATAAAAAACAAATTGTTAGATTTATAACTCATTAACAAATAATTTTTCAGGCTACATATAACACCCCACTTTTCCTTTTTGAGTATATTTTATTATAATCATTTTTTAGGATGAAAATAGTGAAAATTCATAAATATTTAGAGTTTATGGGTGATGTGTGGTCTTAGTACTATGCATGAAGACTTTGAACTGTTAAATGTTGATACATTGGGAATTTTATGATCCTATGTATGGTTTTGAAATTGATTAAGGTAACCACACATTCTTGAAAAACAATTTGAAACATCATTTTTATGTCTAAACTTCACAAGATGTTCTATAATTGATTTATAGACTATTTCAATGTTTTTTTAGAATTTAATAAGGTTATGAAATTTATGAGTTGTGGATTAGGTATTTTATAATTATTTTAAAAATATATATTTGAAAATTGAATGTTATGTGTATTTATCTTATATTACATATAATTTTGGTGCCAATATATAATTGAAATTAAAATATACTGATGTTATTATTTTTACTTGAATTTAGATATATATATATAATCTTATTATAATCATATGATAATTAACATATTATGATTTATATAATTAGTATATAGAGTATATGAATTTGGATAAAAAGATAATGTTTTCCATCATTCCCCCATATGTTGATTGGATCCTTACTACTGTTTATTATTTTTTGATAATTAATAATCCCTCTCATATTTTATATTTATTATTATTTTTGTTTTTATTATATTATATTAAATTCATGTTAAATATAGTAATGTCAAAATATATGTGAACATATTAATTCAATTTTTTGTATTTATCTTTTGTCACCATTAAAACTAGAATTGATAAAAACCAATTTTTATTAGTGCTAGTTTCAGAACTAAAATGGAAGGCCTTTATTAGTGTTAGTTTTAGTGCTCATAAATAATTCCTTTCTCAGTTCCATTTTTAGTGCTGATAAAAGATTTGTAAGATATTTTAGTATTCCCCTATACTATCAACACACTATTATAGCTGATATTAGTAAAAAACAACAATTATATTTCCAAAATTGAAATATTTTTATATAAAAACAATATATTTTCATTTCCCCATTTTAATAAAAAATAATTTTATATATAAATATTATAATACATTATAATTACATTTTATATGTCCATTATTTATAAACAATTACAATATTTAAATTACTAAAAAATAATTAATCGAACTCATAATGAACTATCTCGATAGATCAAACCAACCCATATAAGTGGATAGTGTACTATTAATAAAAAATTATTTTAGTAATATAAAATAAATAAATGAATAAAAACTAAATTATATAATAATTCAAAAATAAAACATAAAAAATTAATAACATATTACAAAATTAAAATATACTCTATAAAATATTCAGTTTATCCAAAATGGGAATATCTATTGTTGAAAGTAAATTTTTTGTTGCTAAAGAGTTTTACCAATATATATGAATGTGTCACTGAATTTTTGGAAAAAATATACCATTCAATGTTATTTTGAATAATAAAATAGTGATGTTACAGTTATAATAATATCAACAGAGAGTATATTTGTTGGTCAAAATGTTTCTCAATAGATTAATTGGAGAAGTTTATCTTTTGGTAACAACATTACCAAATTTTATATTTGCATTCATATGAATATTGATTAAATTGAATTATTTATCACTACAAACAATGCCAAAATATAATATCAATTTATAATTTATTTTTAAATGAAGCATTTATAATATAATATACATTGGTAGAATGTTATTAAATATTTATTAATATAAGTATATATAGTATAACATATATAATTATCATAAAATAATTATAATTTTTTTCATAAACCTTATAAAGGAGTTCTAGGTAGTTAATTTTTAAAAGAATATTATATTTTTTAAAAAATAATTATATAAATAATAAAAACCATTAAACATCTTAAAATAAATAAAAATTTAATAAAATAAATTTTAAATTACTAAATCTTTTACATAAATAAATAAATAATTAATTTTAATAAATATATCACACACATATATATATATAACCTCATCCCATATGAAAAGAAACAACTACTTGAAACTCAAAAATTTTGTCTTGTATGTAAATTAAAAAATATTTATCCATGAAATGAATGATTTCATTAGTTGATAAATACATAAATATGTTCGATAATCCTTTTATCCAAAATATCTTGAAGATAATATCATGGATACTAATACAAAATTTACATCACTAGAACTATAGTTATCATACATTTTGAATACTCTCCTAAAACATTTTTTACAAGAGACTGCTATTATAAATCCATCAACATCACCTACCCAAAGAAATACACAACTCAAATAATAATCATAAAATTAAATAATATAAATGGAAAAGGTATCACTATTTTACAACATAATTTAAATGAGTATAATGTTTCACATTCATAGAAAGCTACTTCCACACTTTTGAACAGAATCCATCAGTTCCTTAGTAGTACTTATATCTTGTCCAAACATCCAAAATAAAAGGCTATACACCTATATTTACCTCATTTCTCATTATTATAAAATATCATACATGCCTCATGTGTGTTCCCATGATTCCACTGATGATCTCAACCCCCAATTCTTCCATATTAGTACCATGATCTGATAGATTTTTATTTTTTTATAACCTACATTATATTAATTATTAAATACATATTTTATCCTTGAAAAATAATTTTATATGATTGAATTTTAGTTTAAATTAAAAAAATGAATGAGTAAAAAGTATTTTTTTCATAATTATTCACTAAAATCACCGCATTTTTTACATCATTAATAAAAAATATTATTTTATTGATAAAATAAAAATGTTGGATATTATAATATTTTCTGTAATTAAAAGATACAAAAAAAACAATAAATATTTAATTTTTTGCATATATGAAGTTTATCGGTTCCAATTTCATCTAAGAATGAAAATTAATGAATTATAAACTATAATTATCTCAAATTTCAAGGTACAGTGTGACTTAATTTAGGCTTATCTTGATATAATTTTTTAGCTTTCGGGAAGTGTTTGAGGTGTTTGAGGGACCAATATGTGAATTTTAGAGGAGTTTTAGAGGATACAGTAGAGTTTTTACCTTTTTTATTGCCAAAATATTATGGTGGTGGGAATGGGGTTCATCGATTCAAAGTTTCATTGGGGCTTGATTGTAGAGAATATATTTACTATGATTAGTGCGTTTAGAGATAGGCTAGGGAATTGGCCTTCTAGTGATGGAGTATACCAGTGCTAGTGAAAATGATTTCCTAGCCATTTTAGAAGGAATGTTGACTTGGGGTTACAAATGTGAGAAAAAATGATAGGAAAACATATTGGAAATCCATATTGAGGAATACAAGCTATGAATAGTTCTTAGAGAGTCATTTTATTGGAAACATGCAACATGGAGCTCTCCATATCATGGTCCTAAGTGTTGAATGTGTGAAATGACTTTAGTTTTGGTGTTATCCCATAGTAGAAGTTATCGAGGTCTTTAAATGGGAGTAATTTTTGTGGGTGATGTCCAGATTCAAATTCCTTGAAAAAAATACCACACATTGAATGGAAGAACCATAATGTTTTCAGATTTCACCACATCATGGTGAAGGCTTTCTATACTCTTCCATACAAATAATTCACAAGATTCCATGGATTAAATTTTTGGATATTATTCTAAAACCTAGATGACATATATGACAATAATCACCCTCCAACCACACTTTTATGATTCTAAACCCCATGGATCAATTACCAAATTCTATATCTCTCAAGGACCACCTTATTTCTCTTAATTGAATCTAGAAACTCTTGGTGAAATTGGTTCTCATTATGTAAGACACAACTATTTATAACTCGTATCATGTTATTATTCTGGGATCCTATTTCTAGAATCATAATGTGAGGAATTGGGGATGGTTGTAGGGATTTTTGGAGTGTGGGATTAATCCAGATGGTAGATCATGTATTTGGTCATAGGTACTCTTAAGGTAGGAAGTCCATTACATTTGAGGCCATTGTTTGAAATTTTATGTTATGATTTTCTTGTGTGTGTGTGTGGAATGTGAGACACCTTCATGATGTAATTATTTTGTGGTTTAATGTGTATCTCATGATAAATTTATTAATAAGTCATGCTTGTGCCTTTTTATGTTGTTCGTGTATGTGGTTGTGTGCATTTCTAGGGAATGATCTGTTTTTTCTGTCATTGTGACTAGTTACAGGTGGAAGCTTCATGGATTTGTTAAAACTGTATAAGTAGAGAATGTAAGATGTGATTTATAATGATTTGTGTGGGGTCATTAATGATATATGATTGTACATGATGGACTTGAGGTATGATGTGAGAATGGGGAGTATGGATTGATGGCCTTAAGGCCTGACCTGAGATGGTTGGAGGGGAATGACATCCTTACAGCCTGACCTAAGTTATGCTGAAAATTTTACTTATTATAAGACTTACGTTGGATCTGTGTTTTATTCTAAGACTCATGAAATTAGACATAACTTCTCTTCTAGTATGGAGCTAAAGAATGTATAGTTGGGGTTCATGGAATCTTGGTCAGTGCATCATGACTTGATAATTGATTTTTTATTTATGGATTTACTTTATCATCTTGGAATAAATTTTTTAATATTTATAAACTTATGTTAAGGAAATATTTTTGTGTTTTTTGGGATTATACTCACTCCCTTCATGGGAAAATTGATCCTCATGTAGTATTTAGGCTAAGTGGTCTAGCTAAGAGAAATGGTCTTGCATCAGGCAGTTGAGCTGGTGGAGCTTGGAGGAAAAGGGATATGATTGGATGAATTTTGGAATGTCAATATAGTGAAATTATTTTATTTATTTATATCTTAATACATTTTTTAACCTATAATATTTTGTGTTATTTGTTTTATCTTGTATGACTTATTTTCCATAGGTTGCAGCATGGGTATTTTTATTGGTTCCATTATATGAAATTATTATTTAATTTTTGATTCCATTTGTTTATATGCTATTGGGTATCTATATGAATGGAATAGTGTCTAAAAGATCCATATTGGACCCTCATTTCAAGTCAGAAACCTCTTTCATACATAGAGTTATGCAAGAGGTCTTGTGATACTCCTTCCCGAACTTGGTGATGTGTGTTAGGGTGTTACAAAGTGGTATCAAATAATGTATTCATTAGTTTCCAAACCTTCTCATAATTATGTTTTATTAAATGATAGAAAATATATAGTATATTTATAACCTTGTAATGGGAGTCATGTGTGATTATTGACAGCTCATACATAACGAACCTCTGAGTTTCCGGTGCTAGGATTACTGTTATCAATTTTACTTTTATATATTTCTTACTGATTATGAGTATTATTATTTAACTATTATAGTATATTATATTCTAGTTTTTTTTTAAATCATGATTATGAATTTAGGATCACATGTCATATACATATTTCTTTTTATACATAGTAGTTCAAATAATTAAATTCTAGAAGTAATATATTGTTTCCCCTTTTATGATGTTTCTTTTCTAAAATTTAGATTACTTGAACTATAGAATGTTATACATTAATATATATATATGTATTAATATTAACAAAATGAATGTTTTGGATACTTGGGTTTGTGTTGGGGTCATATTTTATATAATCAGTTTTCTTCTTAGGATTATTCTCCATGATTTGTTTCATATTTATGTGACTGTTAATTACATAAGTGATGTTGTAATTTAAGCCATTAAGGGTGATATAAGTATTCATTGTGGAATTATTAAAAATTTCACCTCAGATTCATCATATGGGAACACATAGGTAATTGGTTTAGAATTACCCTGCAAGGAAGGATGTTCCTATTATTCCCCTATATTTACAATAGGATGCAGCCAAACATGCTCTAGTACTGTCTCTAATGTTTCAGGAAGTGATATCGCTTTAAGATATAGTCTTTCATCAAATAACGATTCTGGGTGGAATCCCCCAAAGGGGAAAGACAAATAAGGTTTATTATGTCTGGGAATTACAGTTTCACATTCCCCAATATTATATTGCATTGTATATCCCATTATGATTAATATATATTATCATCGTCGAGGAAATAATTGATAAGTTGGATAATCTAGTTGATTGTCGCATGAAATCGGATGCATATATTCTTGAGGGACCTTCTTGGAGGTGGTGGAGTGTCCTGAAAAAAGATGAGAGGTTTGAGGGTATTAATTAAAAGACCTTTAAGGACCCCTTATTTGAGGATTTCTTCCTAGATATGCTGAAGTTTGATAGATTCAAGGAATTTATAGAGCTCCAATAGGAGGTGATGACAATGACATTCTTTTTTCCCATTTTATGGAGTCTCATTGTTTTGGTCTTATTTGGTTGGAAATGAGGCATAAATAAATTATAAGATCAATATTTTCCATCAACTAGTGATGAGGTTCCAAGTTAGAAATTTTGATCTGATGAAAAACATTGATGTGCTTCGCTAGGCTCCCAAGATCGGGAAGGGACTGGAGGAGGATAAGGTAGAAAATATTCTTCTATCCCTTTGTGGATTTGTGAGTGGCATCACTAGCTGTGTTGTAGGTTATTTTTATTATAGTTTGAAGAGGAATTCAGAAGACATGTTCTAGGATTAAATGATATAGATGGAGTAGACATAGGTTTCTTTGTCTTCCTCATCGGGAGGAGCTTCTCCCTAGTGATTTAACTATTAGAAAATGGGAACCTACAATAAATTTTTCACAAATACTCAAATTAAGTTTCATCAGTATAGTAATAAGGGATATATCTATCATTTCTATTCAAGTGCTTTTTGAATTAGTTTACATGGAAGTTATATGAAGAAACAGGCTTTGAGGGTGTGATTAAGAGTATCGTAGATTGGGATTAAGAAAATTACAGTAGGTTCAAGCTACATAGCAGACATGGGATCTCAATAATAGCTATAGGATTTGTAGGATTTAGTGAAGTATGTGAACTAGTAATCATAAGGAAAAGGTCATGGATCTAATATATCTAGAGACTATATAGTATAATAGGTTACAACTAATGATGGAGATAGAAATTTTATTCTTTGAGGAATGGTCAGGATTATGTCTTCACATTCTTCTATATTGTTTAATACATGATATTCCAATTCCTTTATCTCTTATCAAGTTGTATATACATTATACATGACATTTAAGTTCTCCTATGAATTATTATCCATTTATACACCCCTTGTTATGAAATATGGTTATATCTAGAGGTGTCTAGAGAGTCCTATGGTGATGGATATTGACTTATATGGGATTTCATAATCTTTGAAATGACTATAATCGATGTGATTTTTTGTATGGATGGTTTAAAAAATTATTAAAATCAAATCGATTGTTAATTAAAATGAATAAAATTTACTGCCCATAATGGATAAAAGTATTTATTAACCAGAAAATGTGATTTTGGAATTGGAAGAGTGGGACTGGACAATAGCCAAGATAGATCTATTATAGAGTAGGTGTCGACTGTAGTTGTTATAGAATATCAGAGCATAGTTTCATCCTCTATTTTTATCGTTATTGATCTTTACCCTAATTTTTTTATAGATGACTTATCTAGACGTCCTTATAATAGGGGAATTGATTTTGATATTGAACTTATTTTAGGTACACAACCTATATTGATTCCTTCTTACTGTATGTCACTAATTGAGTTGAAATTAAAAAATATGAAACACGAGGTTTTAGTTGAGAATTGATTTATTCGATAGAAAAATTCTCCATAGGGTACCCTAATTTTGTTTATTAAGAAAGAATATTTTATCCTCTGGATGTGTTTGGACTATAGAAAGATGAATCTGGTCATAGTAAATAATATGTATATGTTTCTAAAGATTTATGACCAATTCAATTAGTTGACATTATCCTAGTGGTTATCTAAGATTTAATTTCATTTTGGGTTCTTCTTTCTTTTTTCCAAAGAGAAGGAAAAACTGAAAATAAATCATTTAGGAGAATATATGTGTTTTTTGACTATATCATGATTCCTTTTGGGTGGATTAATGTTCTATTAGTGTTTATGGCTCTCACTAACATGATCTTCCACCCACACATAGACTCTGTCTTCATTTTTTTCATTGATGATATTTTGATATAATTGAAGACATAGTAGTTTCATGCTATAAACCTTGATATCATGTTTATTATGATTTTATTGTATCAACTTTATGTGTATATTTAGAAGTGTGACTTTTAGATCCAAGATGTGAGTTTATTGGGAAATTTTATTTTTGTGACATAAATCTTGATTGACACTTGCATGCTCGATATATGTATTGGGTTGAGTATATATAAATGTTTGACTTCATGATGTTTGGTACTTCTGGACATGGGAATGTTGTTGTAGAGTCTCTCAATAGAAATATATAGGATCTTGTTGATTTATCTCTAAAAGAAGATTTAGGGTTGATGAGTTTCTTTGTAGATTAATTAATTGGTACAATTGACAATCAAGGGGTGAAAACATGTTCTACCTTGGTAATAACTTCTTCCTTAGTGGACTGGGTGAAATTTAATCAATATTCTAAACATGAATGTTTGGTGATATGGGAATGATTTTTGAGAAATGAACCAGTTCCAAGATGGTCTTTGGTTGTGGATGACATTATCTATATCCGTTGTAGGATAGTAGTCCATAGTCCTATGGTATAAGAGTTTATGGGAACTATCATGCACCAAAATAGGCAGTTCACATAGAATCAACTATGATTTACCATGTTATCAAGCAATTTTTTTGGAGTCCAAGAATGAAGAGGGACGTTGAAGGTTTTTTCTCTCAATGTATAACATATCAATGGTTTGAACCCAAGTATTAGTGGATAGGTGTATTTTTTATCCTCTTCCCATATCCATGTGGAATTTGGACTAAGTGGTGAGGAAATTTGTTATAGGGATACCAAGGACCCTGAAATTTTGAGATGTTTTGTGTGTTATAGTTGACCAATTGATAAAGGTGTCACATTGCTTTCCAATTTGAGAGACGGATTCAGTGTATGAGTTAGGTAATCTCTATATTCAATATATATTAATGTTTCATGGAGTTCTTATGAGGATTATAACAATCTAGGTTTCACATTTTATATTTCATTTTTATAAAGTGTTGAAAATGGAAATTGGAACTCAATTAAATATAAGTACTACATATAATTTGCAGACGAACAGTCATTCAAAATGTGGGATCCAAATTTTAAAATATATTCTCAAGGAATATGTTTTGGATTTCAGTGGTTCATGGGATGGCCATTTTTCCTGGCCATATTTTACTTATAATAAAAGTTTTTAGTCAATAATCATATGGATCATTAGAATATCTCTATGGTAAACCTTTTCATTCACCATTGTATTGGAATGAGGTGGGTGTGTCAAATTTCATTGGTCTATGTTTTTATAAGAGACCTATGACAATGAAACGTTAATATGGAGGTTATTGGTGACCACTTAGAATAGGAAACATACTTATATTGACTATAAACAATGACCCTTGGAGTTATCTATCAGATATCATGTTTCATGCGATGGTCATTTGGGGAATCAATGATTGTGGAAACACTAAAAGTTAGTTCCAAATTTTGTGGTACCATTAAAAACCATCGATTACATTAGAACATTGGTCTTCTGATTGAATATTCTTCTACAATATCAAGAGATTCAAAATGTATTCCTTATGTATCATCATTATAAGTATGGGAATAACCCTACACATGTGATTAGTAGAGATGATTTTGACCTAGAAAATAGTTCATCCTTCATGGGACATTCGATTTGGATTATGGGAAGGGGTGAGAATGTTTTTCAATGGGAAAATGCCCCTTTTTCTGGTTTTTTAGCAGCACAGGTGTATTCAAGAAGAAACCTAGGAGTAGGAATCAAATGTTCATGCTCAATATATTTATTTGTTTGATGAAGACCATTGAGTGCTTCTCAAGTATGAGAAGTCATTATAGGGGTATATTTGTAACTACCTAAAATATTAAGGTGCATGGTTGTTTAGTTTTGGTAAATATAATTTCGATTTTTGTTTATCTTTTGTGATGTGTTAGAGGTGCTCAGGGGTCCATAGTATTGAGTTTGGAAATGTTATGGATGTTAAATTAATTTTTTATACTTTTTAAAGGTCACTAAACCATCATAGTAGTTGTTTCATTGTCAATTTTTATGTCTCATTGATTCTTGACCATGGAGTAGAATATTTTAAGAATTATGTGTTTAGAGGCAATTTATTGTGTTGGATGTTTGGTGCTGAACTGCACCAGGACTAGTGAAATGGATTTATTGGATGTTTTAAATGGTGTGTTTCCATGGGGTTTCACATGTGATACTCATGGAGAGGGAAATTAACAAAGACGTGTTTTGAGGAAGTTAGGAAAGGAATGGTTCTTAGAGATTTGTGTTGTTAGAAATGGGAAATATGGAGCTCTCTATATCATGTTGATCATTATGGTGAGGAAACAATGTCTAGAGTTTTTGGAACTATTCCATAATGGAATCCATAGTGGTGGTTAGGTGAGAGTAATTATGGAATGAAATCTATATATTAAAGTTCTTTTAAAATTGAATCACACTTTTATTGGAGGCACCACAACATTTTGGGAGTTTCACATTTCGGGGTGAATTCATTCAGGCCTCCTCTATATAAATAAGGACCAAGCACTCTTAACTCATATTTTTGTCTCTTACTATCGAACCTAGCCAACCCTACAACTATTTTTACCCTCCATACATGACTTGAAGATTGTAAAACCCTTGGATAATATATTAGATCCCATATCTCTGGAGTATCCCCTACTTTCTCTTGATTGAATCTTGAAACTGTTGGTGATGATTGTTCTCATTAGGTAAGCATAATCAATTTCATTCTCATATCATGTTATTATATTGATATTTTTTATAGTATACTCATGTTATGAATTAAGAATGGTTATAGGTATTATTGGTGTGATGGGTTGATCTGTGTGGTAGTTCATGGCTCTAGAAATTAACACTCCTATGGTGGGATATCCTTACCATTTAAGGCATTTGTATGAATTTTTTTGGTAAGATTATCATGTGGGTGTGGGTGTGGATGGTGAGACCCTTTATTTATGTGATATGATTGTGGGTGCAAGTGTATCACGTGATACCATGATTGGTATGGTATACTTATTCCTTACTATGTTTACCGTGTATGTGGATTTGTACATTGCCTATGAAAACTCTGCTTCTTCTGCATGGCAACAAGTTATAGTTGGATCCTCCATGGATGGGTTAATCTATCAGAGGGGGAAACTATGAAAAACGACACATGATTATTTTAATAGTGTCTTGAATGAATTATGGTAGAGTATAATGTCCATGAGTCTTGACCTGAGAATGGGAAACCTCAAATAAATGTGGCACATTATCCTATAGGGTCCCCACTACAACATCATTCCCTAGGTTCAGACTTGAACATTCTTTCCATAACAACATTTTTCCCCAAAGAATTGTTTACTTAATTTATAAATAAATGATATATTTTATAAAATCAATATTTAAAAATAATGTTATTACATTTACATGAAACCTTCATTGTATTCATAATTACATTCCATGCATTGGAATCAAATTATTTTATATTTGATGATTGTTATTTAAAAAATATTTCACACTGAATTTTAAATTTAATATTTTTAATTTAAATTAAAATCAATGCACCTAAAAATATCACATTGCTTGAAATTTCTTCAACATCTCTTTTTTAGTGTAAATTAATCTGAAATATTTGCGATTCCTTGAAATTATCATGAACCGTTTACGTTCCCATGTTTTTCTAACATATTTCCTTGACTTTAAAGGGAATACAATGATACAATTTAAAAGGCCAAAAGTTGACTTGGGTTTTTTAATTCAATAAAAGATTTATATCATCACTATAATAGTCCAACATGTGTTGATGTGATGGACTATAATATTTAATTGAAATAATTGTATGGAGTACACGATAAATAGTATTTACTTTTAATATATTTAACATATATACATATTAATAATTGACTAATTTAAAGAAATATTATACCTTAGTTGTCAAGCGGAATTATAGAAAGCTATAATCATTAATGGGGTATATCTTACTATGAAATATTCATGACTTAGGATATAACAAAAAATGGCTCAGGTATTTTCATATAGGCATGAATCCAATCACTCGTAATATAATCCAGAACTATGTATGGGATAATTGTGTAGATAATTTTAAAGTCCTATCTCTCTATATGTAAAATTTTATAACATAGGTGTCCATTCAAAGTTATTGTGTAATATATTCCTAACCTAATATGAAGAAAATTTTACAAGTTCAATTCCATTTTATTCTAAATTATCAGTACTAAACATTTTCTAAAAATATTTTATCCTAAATGATAAGAGTTTTACATAGTTCCAAAAACATAACATTATAAAATAGAATTGTTTATAAAGTAAATTCTAGGATTAAACAAAATATATAATTAAATTCCTATAAAAATTCTAATTATATACAATAACAAATTTAATATTTTGTACAAGAAACTCCAAATGAACAAAAAGACAAAGAAAATGGAAAAAAAATAAAAAAAGAATAATTAAACCTTACTATTTAAGATAAAAATATAGAAACATGGAGCTATTAACTCACCTGTATTTGCATAAATAATTATACTAAATTCATCTAATTCAATTCATCCCAACTTGAACACCTACAAAATTCCATGAATAACCTGTAAGAAACTCAATTTACATGAATCATATAATAGTTTCTCACCAAACTAGTAAGCCAAATCAAAAGTATTAACTTTTAGTGAAACAAACATACTAAAAAATTTCCATTACATCAAAAATATTTAAAGTAAAAAATAAATATTAATCTACTAACATGATATAATTATTACAATTAGGCTCTATTTGATGACACTTCATAAAATTGATTATAAAAATAATAATTAATTCTCTATTCCACCACTTATTTAAGATCTTTTATTCTGATATTAATGTTTAAATAAAGACTCTATGCCTTTTAACTAGTTCAATAATACATATTATTTAATTTTAGTACTTTCAAAATAATTACTATAATGAATTTTAAAAACTAAAATAATTTTTTTAACAAGAAACACTACTAGTTTTTAATCACATATATTTATCATTGTGATGTTAAAAATATAAATATATATTCAATATATATATATATAAAATTATAAAAATTGAAAATAATTATATCAATGAACAGAAGACATGGATTTAAAAAACTAATATTAAATAGTACACCAAATGATTAATGAAATAAAATGAATATAATGCATTTAAAAATCATAGGGAAGGAAAATCGTGCATTAATTATGTAAAGACACTAAATTGAGGGATTTCATGCCCTAAATAGAAAATGAATAATAACCACATACAAAATAGACAAACATTATTCACATAAGAAATAATGAGTACAGTTTTTATAACATTATTATGGTTGAATTCCTATATAAAACATTCAATCATTAATAATTAATGTTGTAAAATTAATGTTTGGACTACGTGATTTACAATTTTGTATAAAATGAACAAATTTTAGTTCAATTAAAATTACATGTACCAATAATCAGACTTACAATATATTCTATTAAATATTGATATCAATAACAAACTCATTCATCATCATGGGGATATTATTCTTTTAAATATGCACCAACAAGAGGATCACAATGATGTATATGGTTCACCTCTCAATTTGACAAGTCTTAACCTTGGTTTTATATCGATTCCTCCAAAATAACCCTACCCACTTTAATCAACTGGTAGGTACAAGATAGAAATGTTTATCCTTGAACTGAGATTACATGACTCTCGAAAATGATTCAGTACATTCCACACAAAAGTGAATCCCACAATTTACAGGAACACCCCAAGCTTCTATGGTACGTTTTCCTATGAATTATATAGTAGCTTTCATTATACATAACTTCGAATTCTAGCACACCATGACAAATCAAACTTGCCATTTTAAAATAAGTTATGAATAGTAATACCCAATTTTTGAAATTTTATAAATTTTATTTTTCAAAATGGATTTCATTTTTGGATTACAAATATAATAATATGCTTTTGGTGAATTTTTGGAATTTTTCTGAAAAGATTCAATTTTTGATTAATAGTGAAAAACATTGCGTTATTGTTTAAAATTAAATTTTTATATAAATAATTATTTATTTTATTTAAATTTATTTTAGGTCAAAATATATACATAATACCTATATTATCCCAATGTAATTAATTAGATTCGTTTTATAATAAGATTAGATATATCAATTTTTATTGAACTTTTTACCGTCTTTTACCCACCTTCTAGGCACGTTGGAAAATTTGTATGAAACTTAATTTTACCACTTATGTGAATTGAATTTCAAAAATCCGAGAGACATGGTAGATATCAGTAAGTAAAATGTTATTGAATGGGATGAAAATAATTTTTGGTGAATAGTATCTTTTAACTATTATTTACCACGGTTAAAAGTAAATAGGGTAATTAAAGGTAAAAAAGATATTATAATTACCTTAACACATGTAATAATTCTATTGGATAAGTATATTTTGACCAAAATCAAAATTAAGAATAAAATATTATCCTTTTGGTTCACATGGATTAGATTAAGAGATTTATTATATTTTATTTAAAGAAGAGTTAAAAGTGTTAAATTCAAAGTTTAAAAATTAAACCATTTTTAATATGGGGCTAAACATAAGATAAATTAGACTATAAACATTCATTAGAAAGATAATTATATTTAATACATAATTTTATTTTATTTATAATTTTTAGACATTAAATAATTTAATTTATTTATGTCACAATGATGATGCAGTGATTACCTTATTAGTGAAATATTAAAATATTAGATATTATAAATATCCAAATAAATGTAAATTGAGACATTTGAAAAATTAAAATAATTTTATAAGTTATTATGACATGTTAGGGTTGATTAAATTATTTTTTCGATGTAAAAATGTTGTTAGGACTTTAACAAAAATCAATTACTAAATAGTGGTCAAATTGACATAAATGAGTTTTTAAAACAAATACTATATTATTAATTGATATTATATTCCTATAAATCTGAGGTTCGTCCAAAGGATTTAGATAAGGTTATATATGTCAATAATGAACCACTTTGGGTTCTTTTTACATTTAATAGTATGTTTGTAATCCATATAATATAAAGATAAAAGGAGACATGGTAAATGTTAAACTATTTAACCAAGAGATAAATCTAAAAGATAAGGTTAATATGGTGACCCAAACCTATATAAAACCTATTTTTTGTGATTATTTAGACCCATACCCACATTATATTAGAAATTTATCCATTTTTATCCATTAGAAACCGAATATGATTGTATAATAAATTATTATTTCATGTTTTTCCAAAAGGGACCCTTACCTCTCTTATAAAATGTTACTTCCCCATCTCTCAAAATCACAACTCAAAAGCCATTTGGATCTACAAAAGACTACCAAATATCCTACCAACTACCCTAAATTCAACCAAGTGGCCTTAAATTGATCATAAATCCATCATAAGGATCCATTTTGATCAAATCAAAAGGAAGAACCCATAGAAGAGGTAATAAGTTCATCACCTTTTTAAAAGTTTTTTTCTTCTTCCACTTCCTCATTCATTGTTATTTCCATTTAAAAATAATAAATACAGTACCTTATACATACTGTGATTTTATTATACATATTTTACAAGAATATTCATTATTCTATCCATCCTATTAATGACAATGTCATTATACGTGCGTACGTACGGCTTAGCATCTCCACGTCGTGGTATAGTTTGTTATTCAACACTTCATTAGTTAGATGTGTATAATAATGAATAAAATTGATGTAAATAATAAATATAACATGTTAATTATTTTTTATATATGATATTCCATCCATTTACATATGATTTTAATATCAAAAGAATGATATTGTCGCTCATGCGTATGTACGAATTACCGTCTACACAAACATGATGAGATTCATTTCCCCATCGTGACCATTCAAGAATAATTTTCATTTTATGAGTAAAAATAATGTTTAAGAACATAATATCATTCTGGATATTAATGAAATACATTCTATCCATAAAAACATGACTTTCATAACAAATTATATAAAATAAAATGAATCATTTAACACCCAAAACGACGATGATACTAAAATATTATTAACAAAACAATATTAGAAGATCATATATGATATCATATTTATGTTTATGGTTCTTTTATAATTTAATAGCAATTATTTAACTATTATACATTAGGTTAACTTACCCTCGACCATGAAAAAGTACAAGGTAAGGGTAAATTCTACAATCTCCTCATTATCTGAGGTTGTTTATATGTGTGTGTCTACTAGGACCTCCTAATCATCCACATCCATGTTTCTTAAAAATTAATTTCAAAACATTTTTACTATTTAAAATACTATGGTTTAAAGTCATTTATACCCTTGTTTGACTTTTTATAAAATGGTTTTAAAGGAATCTCTCCATCCTTTTTCAAACAAGGTACTTTATGACCTTTTAGACAAATTAAGGTAAGAATGTTTTTTAACTTATGTGGAGGGTGCGGCTATTCTCTGATGTTATAACACCTTCAAAAAATAAATTACAATCTTAAAAGAATATTTTTAAAATAAATGTTTTCTTTTATAATTATGTGACTTTTAAATGGCTTCAAAATTTCTCTCAAATAATTTGGATTTCCTATATGTCAACATCCTTTGAAGCATTTTACACATGTTTGAAGTCGATTTATGATGATACAATCTTTTATATTGTATTGAACGTTTTCTGATATGTTTGACTGAGGATGTGTTATTTTTATACATTATATGGTTTATGGTTAAATTATTAACATTTCGTATGTAGTTTTAATATGAATGTTTATGTTATGTTTCAAATATTTTCATATGAGGAATGAATTGGACTTAGTATGTGATAGGTGGAGCCCACTATATCTCCTCGATAAATCAGTAGGTATCATGAGACAAACTAGTGTCTTGGCACAAGTCCTTGAAAAAATATTTTTTAAAATTTAGGCATGAGGCCTTGACTATGTAGTTATGATGTCCAGTATTATGCATTCCATCATTATGAAATTAGCTTTTGATATTACATGTATTTATTCGACTAGTATAATATCCATGTGAATAAGTAAATGGTATTATTTTGATTTATATTTTACATATTATACTAAATTTTAAGTTTAAATGGGATTTTTTAGTCGTATACATTGCCTTAAATATTTATGCTTATTTATGAATGTTTCTGCTATATTTGTATCCTTTATGAGCATATGAGCTCACCCCTTTCTATGTTTTATTTTTTCCTAGGATGTGAAGAAGTATTTTATGGCTAACCTGAAGGTAAAGGATAAGGTATATTAGTGTGTTCAGATAGGGGAAAAATGTTTTCGTTGTTTTTGTTTCATGATGTAATGTAAAACTTATGTATGTATCTAGTAATTCAAAAGCTACTAAACTAATCGATCTTTCGGGTATTGACCTCTTGTAATCATGATAGTGTTATGTAATAATGCACTTACTCTTTGTAACTAGGGTCAGGGCGTTATAGTTTGTATTAGAGGATGTTTAGTACAAACCTTGGAAACTAGATTTAGAAAAACTCTGATTAGAGAACATTACCCTAAGATATACATTGAAGATTAGTATAGAAGAACATCCTAGAATTTTGGTAATATAGATATTTTGTGTATTTTTCAATCATTACATCACTTTCTGGATATGATAAGGTAGAGGAAGCTCTGGCATAGATGTAACTAGGAGTAGAAACTCGGACAAAGAGTTTTGAGCTTAACCCAGGGTATCCAGGTACACGACAATAGGCCTTGCTGCATTCTTGGTTATGACACTCCAAGGGGATATGTTTAGGATAATTAAAATTTTCTTTACAAAACATTATAAAGGATTTTTTAGTATACACTTCCTAAAATAAAACAATTTTATGATTCTGAATTATATCCATAAACTGTTCAATTTTTGTTATGTTTTTACAAGTTTGGAATTATGTATTGCGATTCATAAACTAATCTAGTGTATTCCATTGTTTTAAAATGGAACATTGTGGAAGGAAGGGAAACCATATCAATGCACATAATACATTTAAAGACTGGCCTTCTAATCAAGATAATTATAGTGGAGTTGGTGATGCAACTGGTTCTGATCATCTTATCACCATACTGGCATAAATCACACAGGTTATGAATAATAACCATAACTGTATAGAGAAATCTAATCCACAACATGGAGAATCAATGTTAGACCACTTCATAGGAAACAACCACCAAAATGTTGTGGGACTTCAAATCCATTTGTATCTAATAAATGGATAAGTTCCTTGGAGAAAATATGTCATGATTTCATGAGTAGTGAAAGGGAAAAAGTTTTCATGGATGTTTATCACCTCACAGGAGAAGCAGATCAATGATGTTCATTGATTCAAAACACAATGGAAGATGAAGAAGTATCAAATTTGGAATGGAAAGAGTTTAAAGATATTTTCCTAGAAAAGTACTTTCCTCATGACCATCGAGAAGATATGGAAAGGCAATTTCCAAGTCTAAGGAAAATGGAGGACGAGAATATTGTAATGTATGAGGCTAAATTTACAAGGTTAGCAAGGCATGCTGTAGATTATATATGTAACCCAAGAAGTAATATTGGTCGATTATTTGATGGGTTAAAACCATTTCTCCATTGAGCGTTAGTCTCACAATCCTTCTTGTCATACGAAGATATAGCCTCATGTGCTATCAAGACATAAAAATAATTCTCCAAGAGTTATGAATTTAATGAAAAGAAAGAGAATAGGAGATCTGCTATCTTGTAATAAATGTAGGAAGAAACACCCTGGTACTTTCTTGAAGGGAATGAGAGTTTGTTACAAGTGTGGTGAAAAGGCCCCCAAGCTCGTGATTTCAAGGGAAAGAAAGAGGCTATGAATGTTGAATGATACAATTGTAGAGAAATGGGGAATTGTACAAATAAATGTCCTAAGAACCGGGGAAAATTACCTCTATAATGGAAAAGGGAGCAAGGCCAAGCTTATTCAATCACTACTGCTGAGGTTGAAGCTCAGAATGATATGGTGGTAGGTAATTTAATGGTTTCGTCATATTTTGCCAAGTATTAATTGATTATGGATTATCGCATTGTTTCATATCTTCCCAGTTTTCTAATAAAATTTGATATTTCTAATTTGATTTAACAAGGGAGATGTCAGTCAAAACTCTTAAGGGAAGTATCATTGAAACAATGTTTTTCCAATCATTTACCATTAGGGTATATAAATGTGCTTTATCTATGGATCCAATCGTCATATCCATGATTGAATTTGATATAATCCTCGCTATGGATTTTATTTTGGACCATGACGAAAAAATTTATTATAAGAAGAAGGAGGTTATGATTTTTTATGATGATAAAGAGTACCTTATCTTTAGAGCAGAAACGTCACCATCTTATTCTTATCTAGTTCCACCCATAGTACATCTAATAAATTCAATTATTGTGGAGGAATAGAGTGAAATAACTATGGGTTAGGAAAGGAATGCTCAAATAGAGTACGTTCCTATTGTGCAAGAATATGTTTATTTGTTTCCAGAGGATTTACCAGGATATCCTCTAGAATGAGAAATTAGATTTTCTGTTGATTTAATTCTTGGTTCAAGGCCCATATCAAAGAGCCCTTATATAATGGACACTATGGAATTAGTGGAACTAAAGAGACAACTATATGAATTGAGTAATAAGGGATTTATTTTCCCTATTGATTCCCCATGGGGAGCCCCTATTCTTTTTATTAAGAAAAAAGATGGATCTATGAGGTTGTGCATTGACTACAGGGTGATCAATGCTATAACTATAAAGAACAAGTATCCCCTACCTCGCATTGATGATTTATTTGATCAACTTCATGGAGCTCAATATTTTTCAAAGATTGATCTTCGATATGGATATCAGGAGTTGTGCGTGAAAAAGGAAGACATTCCAAAGATAGCATTTGGAACCAGGTACATGCATTACGAGTTTACATTAATGCCTTTTGGACTGACTAATGCACCCTATGTTTTCATGGATCTAATAAATATTGTTTTCAAGGAATATATTGAAGACTTTTTAGTGGTATTTATTGATGATATCTTGGTATACTTCAAAATTTAAGAAGATCATGAAAATCACATGCACATTATTATGAAGACTCTTAGAAGAAATTAATTATATTCGAAGTTTAGTAGGTGTAAATTCTAGCTTTAAGAGATTTCATTTCATGGAAATATTGTATCTGTGGATGGAATCTCTGTTGATCCTTAAAATACCAATGCAATCCAAGAATGGCCAATACCGATGAGTATAAATGAGGTACACAATTTTATTGGTTTAGCAGGTTATTATCGGCGCTGCTTCAAGAATTTTTCCTGATTGGATAACCCATTAACCAAGCTCACACGTAAAGGTGCTAAATTTGTTTGGAAAAAAGAGTGTGAAGAAGGTTTTGAAGAACTGAAGATTAGACTATTCAATGCTTCTATATTGATCTTACCATCAGGGAATGATGGGTTTGTTATATATAGTGATTCTTCTAAATAAATTACATGGTTGTGTCCTTATGCATAATGATAGAGTTATTGCCTATGCATCACGATAGCTAAAAATTCATGAACATAACTATCTCACTCAGGATCTTGAGTTAGCAGCTGTAATATTGTCTTTGAAGATATGGAGACACTAACTATATGGTAAAATATTTAAGATTTATATTGATCACAAGAGTTTGAAGTATATTTTCTTTCAAAAATAACTCAACATGAGGCAAAGGAGATGGATTGAACAACTCAAGGATTATGATTTCACTATACACTACCACCTGGGGAAGGAAAATAAGGTTGCAGATGCTTTGAAAATAAAGGATCATGGAGTTATGAACAAGATGAGAGTTGAAAGGGATCCTATGTACATGTATATAGTAAAAATGGATATGGGAATAATCATGGATAGTGAAAAATTGATACTTTTTCAAATGGTTACCAATCTATCATTACTAGAAAGGATAAAAAGTTCTCAGACTGATAAGGAAGAGATTCAAATGTAAATTAAAGCTGTGAATGATGGGAGAATGATCGACTTCATATATGAAGATGGAATTTTGAAATTTTGGAGGAGAATTTGTGTTCCTGACATACCTGACCTAAAAATGGAATCATTGGATGATGCTCATAGCTCTAATTTCTCTATAAACCATGGTAGCACTAATATATATAGAGATCTGAGGGAACATTTTTGGTGGGATAGTATAAAGAGGATGATTGCTTATTATGTGTCAAGATGTATGGGTTTTAAACAGGTAAAGGCTGGAAGACAACATCCTAGAGGAATCATGAAACCTCTTTTTATACCTGAGTGGAAATGGGATGATATTTCAATGGACTTTGTCATGGTACTACCTAATACTCCTAGAAGTAATGATGCAATATGGGTCATTTTTTATCGTCTTACCAAGTCAGTATATTTTCTTCCTATAAGAAAAGATTTACCACTTGAACGTTTAACAATGCTATATATTAATGATGTTTGTAAGACTTCATAGTGTACCCCTATCGATTGTTTATGATCATGATTCATGTTTTACATCAAGATTCTGGAAAAATCTTGTGAAGGCCCAAGATATAGAACATCATTTGAGCACTGCCAACCACGCTCAAACTGATAGACAATCAAAACATACTATTCAAACCTTATAATACATGTTGAGATATTTCTAAATTGAATTTCAATGTATGTAGGATCAATATTTACCTCTGTTATAATTTTCTTATAAAAATAGATTTCATTCAGGTATTCAGATGGAACCATATGAAGTGTTATATGGAAAGAGATGTCACACACCAACTTATTGGGATAATGACAGTGAAAGAAAACTCATAGGCCCAGAACATGTTGAGGAAACAATTGATGAGGTGAAGGTTATACAAAGCCACATCAAAGCTGCCCAATGTAGGAAAAAGATCTATGTCGATAACCAAATGAAGGATTTGTAATTTCAAGTAGGAGATCATGTTTTCTTGAAGGTATCTCTAGGGAAGGGTGTTATGTGATTCGGTAAGGAGGGTAAATTGAGTCCTAGTTACATCGGACCTTTCGAAATACTAGAATGAATTGGAGTTAAAATTTACCATTTGGAAATGCCTCCAAGTCTCCCTAAATTTCATGATGTGTTCCACATATCACTGTTGCGAAAATACATGCCTGACCCAATGAATATACTCACCTATGAAGAAATAGAACTGGAATCTGATTTTTCTTACTGTGAAGAGACTATTAGGATTATTGATACTAGAGGAAAATTGTTGGGAAACCTGATGACTCGTCTGGTAAAAGTTCTATGGAGAAACCATAAGATGGAAGAGGCAATGTGGGAACCCGAGGATCTTATGATTAAGAACCAACCGAATATTTTTATGCAGTAGTATTCTAGAAATTTCGAGGAAGAAATTATTTGAAGGAGGGAGAAATGTAACACCCCAAGCATCCACGATACATTTTCCTTTGAATAATATAGTATCTTGCGCTATACACAACTTTGAGTTCTAGCACACCACGAAAAATAAAACTAGTTGTTTTAAAAGTAGTTATGAATAGAAATAACCACATTTTGAAATTTTATAAATTTTATTTTTCAAAATGGACATCATTTTTGGATTCGGAATGTCAAAATTATCTTAGATTGAATTTTTGGTTTTTTTTGAAACATTCAATTTTTGATGAATTGTGAAAAATACTGCGTTATTGTTTAAAACCAAATTTTTATTTAAATAATTATTTATTTTATATAAATTTATTTTTGAACAAAATATATACATAATACATATATTATTCTAATTTAATTCATTGGAGTCATTTTATAATAATATTAGATATATAACATTTTATTGAACTTTACAGTCTTTTACCCACCTTCTCGCCACGTTAGAAAATTTTGCATAAAACGTAATTTTACCACTTCTTTGAATTGAATTTAAAAAATCTTAGATACATGGTTGACATTAGTTGGTAAAAATTGGTTCAATGGGATAAAAATAATTTTCGGCGAATTGTAACTTTTAACTTTTATTTACCACGGTTAAAAGTTAAGAGGGTAATTAAAAGTAAAAATGATATTATAATTATCCTAAAACTTGTCCAAATTCTATTGGATAAGTGTATTTCAACCAAAATAAACCTTATGAATAAAATATGATTCTTTTGGTCCACTTGGATTATATTAGGACGTTTATTATATTTTATTTAAAGAAGAGTTAAAAGTGTTAAATCGAATGTTTATCAACAAAACCATTTTTAATATGGGGCTACACATAAGATAAATTCGACTATATTTATTAAATAGAAATCTAATGATATTTCCTAAATAGTGGTATTTTATTTATAATTTCTAGACATTAAAAAATTTAATTTATTTATGAAATAATGATGATGTACTAATTACCTTATTGATGAAACATTATAATAATTGATATTATAAATATCCAAATAAGTGTAAATTGTAACTTTTGATGAATTCCAAGAATTTTATAGGTTAATATGACATGTTAGGGTTTATGAGATTATATTTTTTGAATTAGTAAAGTTTTTAACACTTTACTAGAAATCAGTTACTAAATAGTATCAAAATTGACATAAATGAGTTTTTTAAAAAATATTACATTATTAATTGAAATTATATTCATTAAAATCTACGGTTCGACCAAATAAATTAGATAAGGTAAGATATGTCAATAATGAACCACTTGGTATTATTTTGGAATTTAATAGTAAGTTTATTAACCATATAATATAATAATACAAGGAGACATGGTAAATGTTAAACTATTTAACCAAGAGCTAAATCTAGAAGATAAGGTTAATATGGCGACCTAAAACTGTCTAAAACCTATTAGTTGAGAGTATTTCGTCCCATCCCCTACATAGACTAGAAATAAATCCATTTGGATCCATTAGAAACCAAATATGATTGTATAATAAATTAATATTTCAAGATTTTCCTAAAGTGACCCTCACATCTCTTATAAAAGGGTACTTCCCCTTCTCTCAAAATAACACCTGCAAAGCCGTTGGGATCGACCAAATCTAGCACAAATATCCTACAAACTAACATCAATTTAACCTAGTGTACTTACTTTGATTATAAATCCAACCTATGGATCCCTTTTGATCAAATCAAAAGGAATCACCAGAAGAAGAGGTAATAATTTCATCACCTCTTTCAGAGTTCTTTTCTTTTTCCCCTTCCTCTATTTTTCTATTTCCATAACAAAATAATAACTCCATTATCTTCTACATACTGTTATGTTATTATAAATATATTACAACCATATTCATTATTCTATCCATCTTATTAATGACAATGTCACCATACGTGTGTACGTATGGCCTACCGTCTCGACGCAGTGGTGTAGTTTGTTATTCAACACATCATTAGTTGGATGGGTATAATAATGAGTATAGTCGATTTAAATAATAAATATAACATTTTAATTATTAACTATATATTATATACCATTCATTTACATAAAATTTTAATATCAAAATAATGATATTGTTGCTCGTGCGTACGTACAGATTACCATCTCCACAAATGCGATCAGATTCATTTCCTCATTGTAAACATTAAAGAGTAATTTTCATTTTATGGTTACAAATAATTCTTAAGAACTAAATATAATTATGTTTATGTATCAAATACATCCTATACATAACAAACATGACATACATAACAAAACTTATAAAGTAAAATGAATCTCTTAACCCCTAAAACGATGATAATACTAAAATATTATTAAAAAAGAAATATTAGAAGATCATATATGATATAATATTTATGTATATGGTTCTTGTATAATTTAATAACAATGATTTAACTATTATACAGGAGGTTACTGTACCCAAAACCAAGGAAAAGTACAAGTTAATTGTTAATTCTACAATCTCTTTGTTATATGAGGTTTTTTATACGTGTGTATATACTGGGACTTCTTTATCATCCAAATCCTTGTTTCTTGAAAATTTATTTCAAAACATTTTTACTATTTACTAGACTACTGGTTAAATTCATTTATACCAATGTTTAAATTTTTATAAAATGGTTTTAAAGCAAACTTTTATTTGTTTTTCAAACACGGCACTTTATGGCCTTTTCGACAAATTAAGGTAAGAATTGTTTTTTAACTTATAGGGATGGTGCGGCTATTATCCACTATTATAACACCTTTTAAACATACCTTTACATATTATAAGAATATTTTAAAAATAATTGTTTTATTTTATAATTACATTACTTTTAAATGATTTCATAATATCTCTCAAATAATTCTGATTTTATCCATGTCAACATCCTTTGATGGAATTTACACATGTTTAAAGTCAATTTATTAAAATACATTCTTCCTTATTGTCTTGAAGGATTTGAGATATGTTTTTCTGTGGATGTGTTATTTTTATACCATTCATGGTTTATGGTTAAAGTATTAAAATTTCGTATGCTAGTTTTAATATGAATGTTTATATTATGTTTCAAATCTTTTCGGATGAGGAATGAATTGGACTTAGTATGTGACGGGAGGATCCCACTATATCTCCTCAATACATCGGTAGGTCACTAGAGGCAAACTAGTTTCTAAGCACAAGGCCTTGAAAAAATCTTATTTGTAGTCTTGGAACAAGGCCTTGACAATGTGGTTATGATGTCTGGAATTATGAATTCCATCCTTATGAAATTAGCTATTGATATTACATGTGATTATTCTACTAGTAGAATATCCATGTGAATAAGTAAATTAAATTATTTTGAATTATATTTTACATATTATGCTAATTTTTATGTTTTAAAATGATTTTGTTTTAGTCTTATATGTTTACTTAAATTTTTATGCTTATTTATGAATGAATCTATTATATAGTTATCCTTACTGAGAACCTGATCTCACCCCTTTCTATGTTTTATTTTTTACCAGGATGTGAAGAAGTATTTTATGTTGGACCTGTAGGGATAGGCTATGGGATATAAGTGTGATCAAAAGGGGACAAAATGTTGTTGTTGTTTTTATTTCGTGATGTAATGTAATATGTATTTATATATCTAGTACTTCCAATTCTAATAAACTAATCGGTGTTTCGGGACTTGATCTCCTATGATCATGACAATGTTATGAAACAATGCACCGATTATGGGTAACTAGGGTCAGGGAATTACATTTACAATGATAATAAATATTGGTAAAAACTGACATGTCTTCTAATAATAAACTTCTATCAATCCATTGAGTGTTCCGAGCACCTTTTCTTCATGTGTTATTTCAAAGTAGAAAAATACCACTTCAATTTATATTATAAACACTATATGAACATAATGACCAAATCACATGTTCTTCCTCAAAATAGTCTTAATAATTTTTTATAGAAATCATTCACACACACCCTCTTTTCTTATTCTTCAACAATATATTCAGACATATTAATGAATAAAATTTCTCACTATATCTACTTGTTTTCCTATATTACACCTATTATAAAATAGTTACAAATAATTGAATTTATATTTCCCTATGGACTTGGCCTAATGTTCTTCATGATATTTGAATTATCATATACTTGTCTTTCCTTATTAAAATGACACATACAAATCCACTATAATAACTATATAGTAAAACCATGGATGCAAACTATTTTCATAATATCTTATCCGATAATATAATATCCCATTAGTTAATTCCGATAATCCTTCTTTTTCATCATAGATAACAGTCAACTTGAATCATGGATAAACTTAAGCACATGATATTTCTTCTTTGGGGTAGTGATACACTACATTGCCAAAATAAATTCTTGAATAACTTGACACTTAATTCTAGGAAAAATATCTCACCATGAATCTCTTAATTTACATTGATGATTCTTTGAATGATTTTAAATGCAGTATAAATCATTTAAATCATCCCATAAAAGTTCCCAAACAGTAATTTAATTAATGATAAAATCTGAAAATTCCATATATACTATAACAATATATTAAGACCAATAAGAAATTATATATTAAAATATATTATGAAGAAAAAATATCTTATATGGTTCACGAGAATCATATGTGACCCAAAAACATTAAACATGATATGCCAAAGTATTACGCACAAATCAAAAAATTACACTAACATTTGAAACGACTTATGTGATAAGTAAAAAATAACACATACACATCATATAATATGATATAAATTTCTTAAATTATCATAAAATATCATAAAATATACTCTATTCATATTAATCTTATCATGTATGATATATTACTTTTTTATTTTCCAACAGAATTTCTAGAAATTAGAATCCCTCCAAACTCTTCTAGTACTTTTCTATATCAGAAACCACTACATCCAAACATCCAAAAACCTTCTACTAATTTTTTGTACTCAATTATATATGATTTTTAATATTATTTATTTATTGGAAACTAAATAAAACATATTCACTTTTCATTATTTTAACAATCTCTCACAGTCTTCTACAATATCCAAAACATCTCTTATTCTCAACAATCTCTCTGATTGGATTTTGTTGGAAACAAAAAAACATAAACCACTATCAATATTTTAATTGTTAAACATGAATCATAACTCAATAATTTTAAGATAAATTGAGTAATATTGTTATAAAAAATAAGAATATTAAATTATTATATCATGTTTTCCTTAAAAATAATTATTTATATTCAACCTTTTCTGACTCAATCAACTTGATTTTCTTTGATGACGATACCAATCAAATAGAAATATAAAATTACAAACATATTCAATAAATATGATTTCATCACATCTTAGAGTCAACTTTTATTTAATAAATATTTCATTATCACATAAAATTTATCCTCAAATTGATAGATTTATCAATGAAACATTCTAAAGAACAAATTTTTACATGAACTTAAACAAAACTATTAAAACAGTTCACACATGAAAAATAATGAAATCATTTCTTACCCTTTTTAAACTACCTCTAAATGCATTCCCCAATAAGATATTACCCCCAAAGAGTTAATAAATATTAATAGATACCAACCAATATTATGTTCCCTCCCTTTAACAAAACATAAGAAGATAAGGATAAAAGAAGTTTTATGTTGTCTTTTTTTTTTTCTATCCATTTAAAAATAATATCCACTGACAAGATGAGAGATAGGGAAAAAACACCATACCTTATCAGTGTAACACCCTGGCCCCAGTTACCCGGAGTCGGTGCATCATTGTGTAACATTGGCATGATCACAAAAGATCAAGTCTCGAAAGACCGATTTGTTTAGTAGCCTTGGAAATACTAGATACATTCATAAATGATACATTACATCATAAAGTAAAAAAATACAATAACAAAGTCTCCATAGTCCACACTCATATCCTCTTCTGACTATCCCTGCAGGTCATTCATAAAATACTTCTTCACATCCTGGAAAATATTAAAACATCGAAAGGGGTGAGCTCAGATGCTCAGTAAGGATAACAATATAGCGGAAGCTTTCATAAATAAATATTAACATTTAAGGAAATGTATACCTAAATAAAAGCCTTTTAAATTTGAACTTTATCATAATATGTCAAAAGTAAAATGAAATAATGCCATTTACTTACTCACATGGATATTCTACGAGTCGAATAATGACATGAAATATCAATAACCACTTTCATAATGATGGAATTCATAATACAGACTATCATAACCACATAGCCATGGCCTCGTTCCAAGTCTACAATAATATTTTGTCAAGGACTCGTTCCAAGACACTAGTTTGTCTCATGAGAACTACCGATGCATCGAGGAGCTATAGCGGGCTCCACCCGTCACTTATTAAGTCTAATGCATTTCTCATATGAACAGGTTTAAACATATCATAAACCATAACATAATTTTATCACATAAAACATGCATAAAGGAAACATAAGATTTCCACACTTCAATCAAAAGATATCAATACAACACATTGATATAATAAAAACATTATCAAAACCATTTTCAATACCAAAATAAAAGAAAAGTAAAACTTGGTATTTATTTTTCATTTTAAAAATGTTATGGCTTATAGAGTAAGCTGAAACTCAAATAATAGTCGCGGCGGTGGAGAAGTCGTTGTCTCCGCATACGTACAAAAAAAACATTCCTTTTGTAGTTTAGTAAAAATGCGTCGTATAAAAATATTCCTTTTGAATAAAAGTAAAAGTCAAAGGGGGTTTATACACTGTATAAATGATTGTTGTGTATAAAACCAAATATGCCTCAATGAAAGGAGATTGAGATGAATTCCTTACAAATATCATTTATAAAATAAAATAGATCTATTATGTGTATTCACTATAAGTACACATAAATAAAGTACAAATACAAGATAGTACATAATAATATCATGACATAATTTGAAAGTAGGAGATTAACACAAAGAATGGAAATTGGGTTAAGAAGTTCCCTTAAAAAGATAATTTTTTAAATAAAATTGATCTATTATGTTTATTCACTATATTTAAACATAAAGAAAGTATAAATACCAGATAGTACATAATAATATCCTGACATAATTTTAAAGTAGGACATTAACCCAAAGAATGGAAATTGGGTTAAGAAATTCCCTTACCTTGCGTCCTGTCTTGACTCGACCGTTCTTTAACCTCCTGAATAATAAACTAGAGTTAATTTATAATTGATTAAGAACCATTTTCAAGTTTTTAATTCCTTTTATATCACTTATTACCATTTTATGAGCATTATGTAATTATTTAAGTTCATAACGGTCGTTTTGTCGATCTTTGTTACTTGAGGCAAAAATAAACTTCTTTTAATTACAAGTTGTTCATGTGGTGAAATATACATTATATCCAGAATTATAATCATGATATAGATATTATATATCTCATATATATCCAGTATATAAATGAATTTATAATATTCCATAATGTTTAGAGATAAGAAATGAAATGCACCGTTCATGGAGACGGTAAGCCGTACGTACGCATGAATGCTAATTTAATTTCTATTTTTTATTTAATGAAATAATAATGACATAAAGGTATATTATAATTCCTGTATAATATAATATATAATATCATTTAATTCATCCTTTATACATCCCACATATGGAATTAAAGATTCAAATCACTTTGAGGGGGCGGTAGTCCGCACTTCCTAAAATGAAAATATCGCTTTTACCCATAATGGAATCAATAAAGGTATGCCATAAATGGAAAATAAATAACCTAAAGTAAAACATAAACATATTATATATCATATATAAATAGAGTTACATATTAATGGCCAGCTTTGAAGGTGTTTTATGAGTGTTGAACAATCAGCGTTTCGTGAGGCAGAAATTCACCATCCACAAAAATAATATGTTCTTTAACCATTAGATGTAGGTGTGTGTAAGTGTATCTCTAATACATCTTATAACAACATCCTAGTGTATTGGTGATACTGGTGTTGTTACAAAAGAAATTAATAAAACGATTTTAGGAGGTTGGATAAGCAAAATAAAACAAAATAACATAAGAGAAGACATTACCTTAAAATCGGGTAACTCTTTTGATTTGATCCAAAGGCTTCCTTGGGAAGAATTATGCCCATATTAAGGCTTCTAGGAGTAAGGGAGGGAAGTTGGAAGAGTATTTGGGCAGATTTTGGCCGAGCCAAATGGCTTGTATGGTGTGATTAAGGTGGTATTGGTGGGGGTCTTTTATAAGATGAGAGGAGGGGCACTCTTGGAAGGATTGAAATGTTACTTTATTATGAAATTATTTTCGAAATATAAAGGTCCCATAATGATATAATTAGAGGCTAAGATGATAAGGGTTCGCAATCCACCCATCCAATAGGCTTTGGACAAGTGTAAGTCTTATATTGTACATTATCCTTCCATTTTATTAAAATCGTTAATTATTGAGGTAATCGCTGCATCATCATGGTGTCATAAATAATTTTATTTATTTAATGTCTAAAAATTATAAAATAAATATCATGATGTGGAAAATCTTTTTAGCTTTCTAATTAGTATTTATAGTAAAAAATATGACTTGTATAACACCATTTGAAAATTGTTTTATTAAAACAACTTATGTTTGTGACATTTTTATTTTAACTTTAAATAAAAGTTATTTATGCCATTTTCCTACCAAAGTGGATCCATGGGATCCACAAGTTGACCAATGGATTTTCCTGGTCGGCCATTACTCATCCAATAGGGTTAGGACAAGTTTAAAGGTCATTTAATATTTTTATAATAACATTTTTACCTTAAATTTCACTAATTACCTTTAATCGCAATTAATTAAACTTAAAAGTTACTATTCACCAAAAAATTATTTTAATCCCATTGAACCACATTTTAATTCCTAATGAAAACCATGTATGTCTGATTTTTGAAAATCAAATCACAGAAGTGGTAATATTTCATTTAAATGAAAAATCAGTTATTTAACTACCACTTAGTGGTTTCACTATTAATCAAAAATTGATGTTTTTCAGAACAATGCCAAAATTTCACCCCAATCTATAATTGATATTCCGAATTCAAAAATAATTTCTATTATAAAAAATTCCAAACATATAAGTTTCATGAATTATTTTTATAATTAACTCAAGCTGTCACAACAAATAGCGTGTTTTTAAGAAACAATATATATCAAAAGATTGACAATTGTTTATGTCTAATTTCAATATGAAATTAATTATAATGAACACCATTGGATAAAATGGTAAAAATATATTCTAATTATAATTTAAAACCACTAAATAGTATAATTTATCACTATAAATTATTTTGATTAAAAAATTTGTTTTTAAGTATTCTTCACTATTCATAAAAAATTGGATGTTCTCAGAAAATTAAAAAAATTCAACATAGGCTAATTTCGATATTCCGAATCCAAAAATGAGGACCATTTGGAAATATAGAATTTAAATAATTTCAAAAAGTGGGTATTACTAATCATAACTGCTACTTTGATTGGTTGTGGTGTGTTAGAATCTCGAACTTGCGTACAATGCAAGCTATTGCATTATTGAAAGAGAAGCGTATCATGGAAGATCAGGGTGTTACATTCTCCCCTCCATCAATAAATTGCGTCCTCGCAATTTGAATTTTTTTTGAAAATAAAAGGTTGAAAATAGAAAATACTTTTGTGGAAAACCCACATTAGAAACATGGTTAATAAAAATATAACTTTAAAAGAAAGAAAGATAAGTACAATGGTCACCCGAGATAGCCCATACTAGGATTCTATGAAAATATGGATATGGGAGAAAAACAAACCATCAAGGTTTGATGGAGAGTTGTAGAAAACTAGATTAGGAGAAATTTAACCACAAGAAAATCACAAATTTGTGATTGGTTAAACGGTCATTGAATCCTCAGTTGGAAAAGTTAATCGGCAACGTTTTTGTTTTAAGTTACCTTTTATAAAGTTGAGGAATTTATTTAGGAGATTTACTAAGAATGTATGGAAATATACATACTGGTCATGTAGACTTTCATTCTTTAATAAATTTTTACCACAAACCCATCTTTCACTCTAAAAGATAATAGAACTCAAAAATATTCTATTTATCATAATTGTATAAGGTTCCAAATATTAACACATACCATTTAGATTAGGAAAACTTTTTGTAATAACCAGGGACTTCTTGTAGGCTAGTTTTAGGTAATAAAGGCCTGTCGCACTATGGTTGTGGGTTCGATTCCTGCAGCTTTGTCCGACGCGACGGGTTATGCCCTACCCGACAGGTTGTCCTTTTCTAAAAAATATAGTATTATAATATTCCAAAAATAATCTTCTAAAATATTTTAACCTTAAAAAATACTATTCAATGTTCAACTTAATCCATCTCAACCTTTATAGTTATCCAAAAGACCTCTATCTAGACTTTCTCTAAAAGGTCTCTTAATTCCAAAATCAATTTATCAGATTCCACGAACAACTTAAAGTTTCTCTTATTGTCACATACTAAAAATATGATTACCTTAATCATATTAAATCCGTAATGAAATAAACAAGTACTACATTACAATCCTTATATATATATATCACATCATCCTTATGACCAGAATATAATGCTTGAGTCCAAAAGTACCAATACATTAATTATTCCACTTCAACTGTAGTAACAACATAAGATTGTACTTGATCCCTTGGCCTTTTCTAAGGTATGTTTCCCTGACGCTTATGACATTCATTTGTATAATTCCTCATTTCCCTACAATTATAGCATTCAACATTGATAGCCTCTTTCTTTCCCTTGTAATCACGAGCCTGGTGACCTTTTTATCCACATTTATAACAAACTCCCATTCCTTTTAGGCAAGCACCAGGTTGATTCTTCCCATAGTTATCACATAATGGAAAATCCTTCTTTCCCTTTTTCCATTTATCCACCTCTTTTTCCACCTTTCTCTTCTTCTCTTGCTTTAATTTGTTGTCACAAGACTTAGAGAATTCCTTTTCTGTCTTGATATCACACGAGAAAATATCTTCGTACGATGAGAAGGACTGTGATACTAAAGCTCGATGGAGAAATGGTTTTAACCCATCAAAGAAACGATCAATCTTACTTCTTGGGTTACATATATAATCTGCAGCATGACTTTCTAACCTTGTAAAGTTAGCCTCATACTTTGCGACATTCTCATCCTCCTTCTGCCTCAGACTCACAAATTTCCTTTCCATATCTGCTCGATGGTCATGCAGAAAGTTTTTTTCTAAGAAAATTTCCTTAAACTCCCTCAACTCCATACTTGATACTTATTCATCATCCTTTTTGTTTTGAATCAGCGACCACCATTGATCGACATCTCCAGTGAGGCAGTAGACTGCCCTGACAACCTTCTCCCTTTCGCTACTCTGCAAGGCGTGGAATATTTTCTCTAAGGAGTTTATCCATTGCATAGCTACTAATGGATTTGTACCCCCATTAAATGTTGGCGGTTGTTGCCTCATTAGGCAGTCTAACATTGATCCTCCACGTTGCGGATCAGGGTTCTCCATACGAGTAAGGTTATTATTCATAACCTGAGTGAGTTGTCCCAGTATGGTAATAAGATGATCAGCACCAGTTGTATCTTCAGATTCACAATAATTATCTTGAGCAGGAGGGAAATCCCTACACGGAGTGCGTGCATTGATACGGTTTCCATTCCTTCCACTGGGCATAATTTCTAAACAATGGCATAAACTAGATTAGTTTATGAATCAAAATACATAATTCCATACCTATAAAATACATAACATAAATTGAACTATTTATGGATATAATCCATAATCATAAAAAAATTTCTTTGACGAGGTATATACTCAAAACCCTTCATAGTGGTTTGTAAATAAAATGAGAATTATCCTAAGCATATCCCCCAGGAGTGTCGTAACCAAGAGTGCAACAAGGCCCGTTGTCGTGCACCAGTTCCCGTTCGAGTCTAGCTCAAAGTGGTGTCTTGGGGTTTTACCCCTAGGTACATCTATGCCAGAGCCGCCTATACCTGCTCGTATCCAGACGGGGATGTATTGCTCGGAAAACTCACAAAATATCTATAATACCAAAATTCTAGGAAGTTCTTCTATACTAATCCTCAAAGTCTATCTTTGGCCTATGTGCTCTAATCAGAGTTTATCTAAATCTAGCTTCCAAGGTTAGTACTAAACTTTCTCTGATACCAACTATAACGCCCTGACCCCAGTTACCCAGAGTCTGTGCATCATTGAGTAACATTGGCATGATCACAAAAGATGAAGTCTCGAAAGACCGATTAGTTTAGTAGCCTTTGAAACACTAGATACATTCATAAATGTTACATTACATCATAAAGTAAAAAACTACAATAACAAAGTCTCCATATTCCACACTCATATCCTTTTTTGACTATCCATGCAGGTCATTCATAAAATATTTATTCACATCCTGGAAAATATTAAAACATTGAAAGTGGTGAGATCAGATTCTCAGTAAGGATAACAATATAGAGAAAGCTTTCATAAATAAATATTAACATTTAAGGCTATGTATAACTAAAACAAAAGCCTTTTAAACTTGAAATTTAGCATAATATGGAAAAAGTAAAATGAAATAATTCCATTTAATTACTCACATGGATATTCTACTAGTCGAATAATCACATGAAATATCAATAACCACTTTCATAATGAAGGAATTCATAATGCCAGACTATCATAACCATGTATCCAATGCCTCGTGCCATGTCTATAATAAGATTTTGTCAAGGCCTCGTTCCAAGACACTAGTTTGTCTTATGAGACCTACCGATGCATCGAAGAGCTATAGCAGGCTCCACCCATCACTTATTAATTCCAATGCATTCCTCATATAAATAGGTTTAAACACATCATAAACCATAACATAATTTTATCACATAAAACATGCATAAAGGAAACATAATATTTCCACTCTTTAATCACAAGATATCAAAACAACACATTGATATAATAAAAACTTTATCAAAACCATATTCAATACCAAAATAAAAGAAAAGTAAAACATGATATTTATTTTTCATCTTAAAAAAGTTGTGGATTGTAGAAGAAGCTGAAACTCAAATAATAGTCACGGAGGCGGAGAAGTCATTGTCGCCGCATATGTATGAAAAAACATTCCTTTTGTAGTTTAGTAAAAACGCTTCATATAAAAATATTTTTTTTGAATAAAAGTAAAAGTCATAGGGGGTTTATACACTGTATAAATGAATGTTGTGTATAAAACCAAATATGTCTCAATGAAAGGAGATTGAGATGATGTCCTTACAAAGATAATTTTTATAATAAAATAGATCTAGTATGTGTATTCACTATAAGTAGACATAATGAATGTAAAAATACAATATAGTACATAATAATATCGTGACATAATTTGAAAGTAGGAGATTAAACCAATGAATGGAAATTGGGTTTAGAAATTCCCTCACAAAGATCACTTTTTAAATAAAATAGATCTATTATGTTTATTCACTATATTTACACATAAAGAATGTATAAATACCAGATAAGACATAATAATATCATGACATAATTTTAAAGTAGGAGATTAACCCAAAGAATGGAAATTGGGTTAAGAAATTCCCAAACCTTGCGTCCTGTCTTGACTCGACCATTATTTAACCTCCTGAATAACAAACTAGAGTTAATTTATAATTTATTAAGAACCTTTTCAAGTTTTTAATTCCTTTTATATCACTTATTACAATGTTGTGAACATTATGTAATTATTTAAGTTAATAACAGTCGTTTTGTCGATCTTTGGTACTTGAGTAAAAACTAAACTTCTTATAATTACAAGTTGTTCATGTGGTGAAATATCCATTATATCCAGAATTATATTCATGATATAGATATCATATATCTCATATATATCCAGTATATACATGCATTTATAATATTTCATAACGTTTAGAGGTAAGAAATGAAATGTACCGTTCATGGAGAAGGTAAGTCGTACGTACACATGAACGCTACTTTCATTTCTATTTCGTATTTAATGAAATAATTATGATATAAAAGTATATTATAATTACAGTATAATATCATATATAATATCATTTACTCCATCCTTTATACATCCCACATATGGAATTAACGATTCAAATCACTTTGAGGGGGCGGTTGTCCGCACTTCCTAAAATGAAAATATCACGTTTACCCATAGTGGAAATAATAAAGGTATTCCATAAATGAAAAATACAGAACCTTATGTAAAACATAAACATATTATATATCATATATAAATATAGTTACATCTTAATGGACACCTTTGAAGGTGTTATATGAGTGTTGAACAATCATCATTTCGTGAGGCAGAAATTCTTTATCCACAGAAACATTATGTTCTTTAACCATTAGTTGTAGGTGTGAGTAATTGTAGCTCTAATAATTATTATAATAACATCCTAGTATATTGAATATACTTTTTTTGTTACAAAAGAAATGAATAAAAAGAGTTTAGGGGGTTGTATAAGCAAAATAAAACAAAATAACATAAGAGAAGACATTACCTTAAAATCGGGTAACTCTTTTGATTTGAGCCAAAGGCTTCCTTGGGAAGAATTATGTAAAAAGTGAGGCTTTGAGGAGTAAGGTAGAGAAGTTGGGAGAGTATTTGGGCAGAGGTTGGACAAGACAAATGGCTTGTAAGGTGTGAATAAGGTGGTAGTGGTGTGGCCTTTTATAAGAGGAGAGGAGGGGCACTCTTGGAAGGATTGAAATGTTACTTTATTATGAAATTATTTTCGAATTCTAAAGGTCCCAAAATGATATATTTCGAGTATAAGGTGATAAGGGTTAGAAATCCACCCATCCAATAGGCTTTGGACAAGTGTAAGTCATAGATTTTACATTATCCTTCCATTTTATTAAAATCATTAAATAATGATGTAATCACTGCATCATCATGGTGTCATAAATAATTTATTTTATTTAATGATTAAAAATTATAAAAAAAAATAATGATGTAGGAAATATTTTTATCTTTATAATTAATATTTATAGTAAAAAATATGACTTTTATAACCCCATTTAAAAATTGTTTTAGTAAAACAACTTATGATTGTGACATTTTTATTTTAACTTTAACTAAAAGTTATTTATTACATTTTCCTACCAATGTGGATCCATGGGGTCCCCAAGTTGACCCATTGATTTTCTGGGTCGGCCATGACTTATCCAATAGGGTTAGGACAAGTGTAAAGGTCATTTAATATTTTTATAATACCATTTTTACCTTAAATTTCACTAATTACCTTTAATCGCGATTAATTAAACTTAAATGTTACTATTCACCAAAAAAGTATTTTAATCCCATTGAACCACATTTTACATCTTAATGACATCCATGTATGTCGTATTTTTGCAAATCAAATCACAGAAGTGGTAATATTTCATTTAAATGAAAAATCAGTTATTTAAGTACCACTTAGTGGTTTCACTATTCATCAAAAATTGAAGTTTTTCAGAACAATGCCAAAATTTCACCCTAAGATATAATTGATATTCCAAATTAAAAAATGTTGTCTATTTTAAAAAATGCCAAACATATAAGTTTCATTAATTAATTTTATAATTAATTCCCACTGTCACAACAAATAGCGTGTTTTTAGGAAACAATATATATCAAAAGATTGACAATTGTTTATGTCTAATTTCAAAGTGAAATTAATTATACTGAAAACCATTGGATAAAATGGAAAAAATATATTCTAATTATACTTTAAAATCACTAAATAGTATAATTTATCACTATAAATTATTTTGATTAAAAAAGTTTATTTTAAGTATTCTTTACTATTCATAAAAAATTGGAAGTTCTCAGAAAATTAAAAAAATTCAACGTAGGCTAATTTCGATATTCCGAATCCAAAAATGAGGACCATTTGGAAATATAGAATTTATATAATTTCAAAAAGTTGGTATAACTAATCATAACTGCTACTTTGATTGGTCGCGGTGTGTTAGAATCTCGAACTTGCGTACAATGCAAGCTATTGCATTATTGAAAGAGATGCGTATCATGGAAGATCAGGGTGTTACATTCTCCCCTCCATCAATAAATTGCGTCCTCGCAATTTGAATTTTTTTTTGAAAATAAAAGGTTGAAAATAGAAAATACCTTTGTAGAAAAACCACATTAAAAACATGGTTCATAAAAATATAACTTTAAAAGAAAGAAAGAAAAGTAAAACGATCACCCGAGATAGCCCATACTAGGATTCTATGAAAATATGGATATGGGAGAAAAACAAACAATCAAGGTTTGATGGAGAGTTGTAGAAAACTAGATTAGGGGAAATTTAACCATAAGAAAATCAGAAACTTGTGATTGGTTAAACGGTCATTGAATCCCCAATTGGAAAAGTTAATCGGCAACGTTTTTGTTTTAAGTTACCTTTTATAAAGTTGAGGAATTTATTTAGGAGATTTACTAAGAATGTAAGGAAATATACATACTGGTAATGTAGACTTTCATTCTTTAATAAAATTTTACCACAAACCCATCTTTCACTCTAAAAGCTAATAGAACTCAAAAATATTCTATTTATCATTATTGTATAAGGTTCCAAATATTAACACATACCATTTAGATTAGGAAAACTTTTTTTAATAACCAGGCACTTCCTGTAGGCTAGTTGTAGGTAATAAAGGCCTGTCGCACTATGGTTGTGGGTTCGATTCCTGTAGCTTTGTCCGACGCGACGGGTTCTGCCCCACCCGACAAGTTGTCCTTTTTCCGAAAAATATAGTATTATAATATTCCAAAAAATAATCTTCTGAAATATTTTAACCTTAAACAATACTATTAAAAGTTCATCCTAATCCATCCCAACCTTTATAGTTATCCAAAAGACCTTTGTCCAGACTTTCTTTAAAAGGTCTCTTAATTCCAAAATCAATTTATCAGATTCCACGAACACCGTAAAGTTTCTCTTATTGTCACATACTAAAAATATGATTACCGTAATCATATTAAATCCTTAATGAAAACAACAAGTACTACAGTACAATCCTTATATATATATATATCACATCATCCTTATAACCAGAATATAATTCTTGAGTCCAAAAGCACCAATACATTAATTATTCCACTTCAACTGTAGTAACAAGATAAGATTGTACTTGATCCCTTGGCCTTTTCTGAGGTATGTTTCCCTGACGCTTAGGACATTCATTTGTATAATTACTCATTTCCCTACAATTATAGCATTCAACATTAATAGCCTCTTTCTTTCCCTTGTAATCATGAGCCTGGTGACCTTTTTCTCCACATTTATAACAAAATCCCATTCCTTTTAGGCAAGCACCAGGGTGATTCTTCCCACAGTTATCACATAATGAAAAATCCTTCTTTCCCTTTTTCCATTTATCCATCTCTTTTTCCACCTTTCTCTTTTCTCTTGCTTTAATTTGTTGTCATAAGACTTAGAGAATTCCTTTTCTGTCTTGATATCACATGAGACAATATCTTCGTACGATGAGAAGGACTGTGATACTAAAGCTCGACGGAGAAATGGTTTTAACCCATCAAAGAAACGATCAATATTACTTCTTGGGTTACATATATAATCTACGGCATGCCTTTCTAACCATGTAAAGTTAGCCTCATACTTTGCGACATTCTCATCCTCCTTCTGCCTCAGACTCACAAATTTCCTTTCCATATCTGCTCGATGGTCATGGGGAAAGTTTTTTTCTAAGAAAATTTCCTTAAACTCCCTCAACTCCATACTTGATACTTCTTCATATTCCTTTTTGTTTTGAATCAGTAACCACCATTGATCGACATCTCTAGTGAGGCAGTAGACTGCCCTGACAACCTTCTCCCTTTCGCTACTCTACAAGGCGTGGAATATTTTCTCTAAGGAGTTTATCCATTGCTCAGCTACTAATGGATTTGTACCCCCATGAAATGTTGGCGGTTGTTGCCTCATTAGGTGGTCTAACATTGATCCTCCACGTTGCGGATCAGGGTTCTCCATACGAGTAAGGTTATTATTAATAACCTAAGTGAGTTGTCCCAGTATGGTAATAAGATGATCAGCACCAGTTGTATCTCCAGATTCACAATAATTATCTTGAGCAGGAGGGCAATCCCTACACAGAGTGCGTGCATTGATACGGTTTCCATTCCTTCCACTAGGCATCATTTCTAAACAATGGAATAAACTAGATTAGTTTATGAATAAAAATACATAATTACATACTTATAAAATACATAACATAAATTGAACTATTTATGGATATAATCCATAATCATAAATTTTTTTTCTTTGACGAGGTATATACTCAAAACCCTTCATAGTGGTTTGTAAAGAAAATGAAAATTATCCTAAGCATATCCCCCAGGAGTGTCCTAACCAAGAGTACAGCAAGGCCCGTTGTCGTGCACCAGTTCCCGTTCGAGTCTAGCTCAAAGCGGTGTTTTGGGGTTTTACCCCTCGGTACATTTGTGTCAGAGCCGCCTCTACCTGCTCGTATCCAGATATTGATGTATTGCTCGGAAAACTCACAAAATCTCTATAATACCAAAATTCTAGGAAGTTCTTCTATACTAATCCTCAAAGTCTATCTTCGTCCTATGTGCTCTAATCAGAGTTTATCTAAATCTAGATTCCAAGGTTAGTACTAAACTTTCTCTGATACCAACTATAACACCCTGACCCCAGTTACCCGGAGTCTGTGCATCACTGCGTAACATTGTCATGATCACAAAAGATGAAGTCTCGAAAGACCGATTAGTTTAGTAGCCTTGGAAACACTCGATACATTCATAAATGTTACATTACATCATAAAGTAAAAAACTACAATAACAAACTCTCCATAGTCCACACTCATATCCTCTTCTGACTATCCATGCAGGTCATTCATAAAATATTTATTCACATCCTGGAAAATATTAAAACATTGAAAGGGGTGAGATCAGATTCTCAGTAAGGATAACAATATAGAGAAAGCTTTCATAAATAAACATTAACATTTAAGGCAATGTATAACTAAAACAAAATCCTTTTAAACTTAAAATTTAGCATAATATGGAAAAAGTAAAATGAAATAATTCCATTTAATTACTCACATGGATATTCTACTAGTCGAATAATCACATGAAATACCAATAACCACTTTCATAATGAAGGAATGCATTATGCTAGACTATCATAACCATGTAACCAAGGCCCCGTGCCATGTCTATAATAAGATTTTGGAAAGGCCTCGTGCCAAGACACTATTTTGTCTCATGAGACCTACCGATGCATCGAAGAGCTATAGCAGGCTCCACCCATCACTTATTAAGTCCAATGCATTCCTCATATGAACAGGTTTAAACATATCATAAACCATAACATAATTTTATCACATAAAACATGCATAAAGGAAACATAATATTTCCACTCTTCAATCACAAGATATCAAAACAACACATTGATATAATAAAAACTTTATCAAAACCATATTCAATACCAAAATAAAATAAAAGTAAAACATGGTATTTATTTTTCATCTTAAAAAATTTGTGGATTGTAGAGGAAGCTGAAACTCAAATAATAGTCACAGAGGCGGAGAAGTCATTGTCGCCGCATATGTAAGAAAAAACATTCCTTTTGTAGTTTAGTAAAAACGCTTCATATAAAAATATTCCTTTTGAATAAAAGTAAAAGTCAATGGGGGTTTATACACTGTATAAATGAATGTTGTGTATAAAACCAAATATTCCTCAATGAAAGGAGATTGAGACGATGTCCTTACAAAGATAATTTTAAAAATAAAATAGATCTAGTATGTGTATTCACTATAAGTAGTCATAATGAAAGTAAAAATACAAGATAGTACATAATAATATCATGACATAATTTGAAAGTAGGAGATTAACCCAATGAATGGAAATTGGGTTTAGAAGTTCCCTCACAAAGATCACTCTTTAAATAAAATAGATCTATTATGTTTATTCACTATATTTACACATAAATAATGTATAAATACCATATAGGACATAATAATATCATGACATAATTTTAAATTAGGAGATTAACCCAAAGAATGGAAATTGGGTTAAGAAATTCCCTAACCTTGCATCCTGTCTTGACTCGACCATTATTTAACCTCCTGAATAATAAACTAGAGTTAATTTATAATTTATTAAGAACCTTTTTCAAGTTTTTAATTCCTTTTATATCACTTATTACCATATTGTGAACATTATGTAATTATTTAAGTTAATAACAGTCGTTTTGTCGATCTTTGGTACTTGAGTAAAAAATAAACTTCTTATAATTACAAGTTGTTCATGTGTTGAAATATCCATTATATCCAGAATTATATTCATGATATAGAAATCATATATCTCATGTATATCCAGTATATACATGAATTTATAATATTTCATAACATTTAGAGGTAAGAAATGAAATGTATCGTTCATGGAGACGGTAAGTCGTACGTACGCATGAACCCTACATTAATTTCTATTTCGTATTTAATGAAATCATAATGATATAAAAGTATATTATAATTAAAGTATAATATCATATATAATATCATTTACTCCATCCTTTATACATCCCACATATGGAATTAACGATTCAAATCACTTTGAGGGGCGGTTTCCCGCACTTCCTAAAATGAAAATATCGCGTTTACCCATAGTGGAAATAATAAAGGTATGCCATAAATGAAAAATACAGAACCATATGTAAAACATAAACATATTATATATCATATATAAATATAGTTACATCTTAATGGACACCTTTGAAGGTGTTATATGAGTGTTGAACAATCATCATTTCGTGAGGCAGAAATTCTTTATCCACAGAAACATTATGTTATTTAACCATTAGATGTAGGTGTGTGTAAGTGTAGCTCAAATACTTATTATAATAAAATCCTAGTATATTTAAGATACTTTTTTTTGTTACAAAAGAAATTAATAAAAAGAGTTAGGGGGTTGTATAAGCAAAATAAAACAAAATAACATAAGAGAAGACATTACCTTAAAATCGGGTAACTCTTTTGATTTGAGCCAAAGGATTCCTTGGGAAGAATTATGGCCAAAGTGAGGCTTCGAGGAGTAAGGTAGAGAAGTTGGTAGAGTATTTGGGGAGAGGTTGGACAAGCCAACTGGCTTGTAAGGTTTGAATAAGGTGGTAGTGGTGGGGACCTTTTATAAGAGGAGAGGAGGGGCACTCTTGGAAGGATTGAAATGTTACTTTATTATGAAATTATTTTCGAATTATAAAGGTCCCAAAATGATATATATCGAGGATAAGGTGACAGGGGTTCGAAATCCACCCATCCAATAGGCTTTGGACAAGTGTAAGTCATAGATTTTAAATTATCCTTCCATTTTATTAAAATCATTAATTAATGAGGTAATCACTACATCATCATGGTGTCATAAATAATTTAATTTATTTAATGATTAAAAATTATAAAATAAATCATGATGTAGGAAATATTTTTATCTTTCTAATTAATATTTATAGTCAAAAATATGACTTGTATAACCCCATTTAAAAATTGTTTTAGTAAAACAACTTATGATTGTGACATTTTTATTTTAACTTTAACTAAAAGTTATTTATTACATTTTCCTACCAAAGTGGATCCATGGGGTCCCCAAGTTGACCCATGGATTTTCTGGGTTGGCCATGACTCATCCAATAGGGGTAGGACAAGTGTAATGGTCATTTCATATTTTTATAATACCATTTTTACCTTAAATTTCACTAATTACCTTTAATCGCGATTAATTAAACTTAAAAGTTACTATTCACCAAAAAAGTATTTTAATCCCATTGAACCAAATTTTACTTCCTAATTACATCCATGTATGTCGTATTTTTGAAAATCAAATCACAGAAGTGGTAATATTTCATTTAAATGAAAAATCAGTTATTTATGTACCACTTAGTGGTTTTACTATTCATCAAAAATTTAAGTTTTTCAGAACAATGCCAAAATTTCACCCTAAGATATAATTAATATTCCAAATTAAAAAATTATGTCTATTTTAAAAAATTCCAAAAATATAAGTTTCATTAATTAATTTTATAATTAATTCCCACTGTCACAACAAATAGCGTGTTTTTAAGAAACAATATATATCAAAAGATTGACAATTGTTTATGTCTAATTTCAAAGTGAAAGTAATTATAATGAAAACCATTGGATAAAATGGTAAAAATATATTCTAATTATACTTTAAAACCACTAAATAGTATAATTTATCACTATTAATTATTTTGATTAAAAAAGTTGTTTTTAAGTATTCTTCACTATTCATAAAAAAATGGAAGTTCTCAGAAAATTACAAAAATTCAACATAGGCTAATTTCGATATTCTGATTCCAAAAATGAAGTCCGTTTTGAAATATAAAATTTATATAATTTCAAAAAGTGGGTATTACTAATCATAACTGCTACTTTGATTGGTTGCAGTGTGTTAGAATCTCGAACTTGCGTACAATGCAAGCTATTGCATTATTGAAAGAGAAGCGTATCGTGGAAGCTCGGGGTGTTACAATCAGGGTGAGGTTAAAAACCCAAAATAAACTATGGATTCTGAAATACATTCTTTGGAAATGGATTTGTGAACAAATATGTAATTATATTATTTACAAGGACATATTCCAACTTTATCTTATTTCTATCAAGATCCATGATGATGTTAAATTATAGATAAATGGACATAGATCAGGACTACTAAATTATATTCATTTTAATATTTATAACACTTTTATTCACACACCCAAGAAGTAGGGGTAAATTCACATCAACTTTAAGGTCTTATAACTATGTTATCATCCATATTAGTTGAGATGTTGATTGAGTAGAAGACACACACTCAACATCAGTAATGCTTAGTGTCACATAATTCAAGTTCTTAATGTGCCAAAAACACACCTCTCTCTACGTAATAAAACCCCACTAGATGTGGACCTCCTATCATCAAAAAAACCCTCCATATCTATATATGTATATATAAACAGATTAAAAAAACCTTGTTTTCATATTTTCAACCAGAAAATCTATTATACCTTTAATATAACTTAGAATACTCTTTATAACACTGAATTGAAACAATTTTGGTTATGTTTTGTACATAACACATAGGGTAACGACAAACATCAAATGTAGGCTTGAAGTAGTTATGTATAGTATACTTCTATTTAGTTTTCAGAACACCGTTGGATTAAATTATTGTTTCTATTCATATTTTTAAAACATTTTTACCACTAATATATCTGTGGAAACAATATTTTAATTCTATATTCCAAACCTTTTCAAAATTTACCTAGCATACTACTCTTGAGAAAGAAAAATATGATTTTTTTCATTATGAAATTTATAATCCAATAATGTACCTCATCATTACATGAATATAAATTTTAAATAAATTATTCATATCTTTAGAAAATATGATATCATCAATATAAACAATAACAATGATACATTTCTCTTTCTATTATTTAAAGTTGTGTTTTTTCTAATCAACCCCTTTTAAAATTAAACTCATTTAAGTAGGTGTACAACTTATAATACAAGATATTGGGGATTTTTTAGCCCATATAAATCCATATTTAAAATAAAAACACAATTATCATATTGTCTAAGAATGAAGCAAAATGTTTTATCAATGAACCCCCCCATCACAACTATCTATTAAGATAAGAATGTAGAAATTTATTTTAAAATCACATACTACCTCTGGGATGCAATATAAATAAATATTATTTTAGTCTCAAGACTTTCAACTGGTGATAAGGTATCATTAATTTCCACACCTTGAAATAATGAATATCCTTTACACACTAATAATTGTTTATTTGTAACTAATTCACATTTTTTATTCAATTTTCTATGAAAGACCCACTTTGTCCTGATTAAATTATTCTATTTAGGGTTGGGTACCAACTATAATTTTTCATTCTTCTCTATCTGGTCTAATTATTCATTCATAACATCAAAACACTCAAGACAATTCAACTAGTCATCAACATATCTCAATCTAACTTGAGAAAATAATAAGGTATGAGTTGTTTTCCTCATGTTTATCTAGTTAATACCTTTTTCCCATGATATTTATTAATGTTTTAGAACTGAACCTACCTCCTCATCCATAGATAAATGCATGATATTATACCTAATCACATTAAATGGATGTATGTTATTCATTAACCAATACATATTCTCTACTTTCACGTTTTTGTGAAATTTATTCAGGATATTTGAACAAAACATTATCGTCATCACTTATAGAATATACTTCATCGGGGGAAATTTATTTCTTTGATTATTCCAACACCCTTATGTCAGTAGTATCATCAATTTAAATTTCTTTGTATAAGGGTTATCATTTTCCATTTGGATGATATCAAATGCAAAATTACATCAAAACTTTGGTTTTTAAGATTAACAAGAGTTTTTACTTTATCATTGTTAACACAAGGATTACAAAATAGGCAAAGATACATTAAACATTAATATTTTCTTATTAAATCTCATAAAGATACATATATTTATTTTTAACATGTGAAAAATTATTTTGAAAGTGAATTTATACACCAATATATTTCCTTCAAAAATATCAAGAATTATCATGCTTGACCAACATTGTCTAAGGTTTCCCCACCAAAAATCTATCCTTTATTGAGATAAACCATTTTCTTATGTTGTGTATGGTGAATTAGGTATATATTAAATGTCATAATTCTCTAAATAAGATTCAAACATACCATTTTCAAAATCAATTCCATTTTGGATCTGAATATTATTTAGAGAAAAACCAAACTCTTTTTTTTTGTAATTATTGCAAAAAATTAACTATTATCAAGGCCTTAGAATATAGTTTCATAAACATGACACAATTAATGCACGCCCATTCATTAATGTAAGTAATAAATTTATTATCTCTATATGTTTAATTTTTCCTTATGGGCCCACACACATATTAATTAATTAACTCCATAGGTTAAGTAGATTGAATCACCACATTCTTGTGAAAAGTGTCAACAATTTTACTCTTTTACAATGTTAAGAAAATCAAAAATATTTTTTTATTCAAAAAAAGAACATCAAGAACATTGTATAATTGGGATATCTTTTTCATGTTCTTTTTAATAAGTTTTAATAGCCTTCAATTCCATAATTCATTTTCGTCTTTCATAATAAGACAATATAAATTTTCAACATCACCCTCTTGAAATAAATTCTCTTTATTCCACAATCCTCCTATCTACATTCTTATATATTCAAAATTATTTATCAATAAACCACCTTTCATGAATTGTTTCTGTCATCATAGAGCTACGAATTACTTAATTGTTTATGTTTCATTATATCAACATACAATGTGTGCTTGGATATCATATTTTTCTTTCCCAATCACTATTAAACTAACTCCTTTAATCTTGAGTGACCCATCATTTCCAAGGTTCATTAGGCCTTCCTTCCACATTTCTAAATTATTCAATCATTTTAAATCTTATCTCTTGAGATACGGTCATCCACCATTAAAGATCCATGGACTATGTATTTTAGATAGTGTGAGTGAAACTTCAACAACTAAAGATTTATCATCAAAATTTTCTATTCTTCTAAAGAGAATTTTGAGTATTTAAACTAAAATTTTTTGGATATGTTATAAGTATGAGACAATTATTAGCATGACGACCCAACGGATTACACCTTCTACTGACTTCTGGAAGCACTTGAAACCTAATCTCATATTTTTGTTAAAAATTATTAACCTATTTCTGAACATTATTCCTTTGAGAGCACCAGATCCCCATAAAATATTTTTTCTAAAAATTTCTAGGAATTTTAGGATATTGGTAGATAATACAACACATATTTTTTGTTTTACTAAATAAATTATATTACTGTAATAAATGATATAAATCATACTTTATTTTTTGTACAACAATCTATCTAAAATATGTACTTATCGTCCTTCCAACTTTGAGTTAAAAATATTAGCTCAATTTTATAGATGAAAATTATTATAATCATATAAAATCATCATTTTAATATTATTATTATTCTTTAAATTTAAAGAGTCACTAGTAGAATCCTTTTTGTCTTTAATTTGATGTTCCATTAATTTATATATTTTTGAGATTCACTCTATTTTTCTATAAACATATCCTTCGTGACTTTGTTACGCTACTTTAAATCTTAAAAAAAGAATTATTTTCTTAATATGAGGATTTTTTTCTTCTAATAATAATTTTCATTATTTATTGAAAAATTCCAACTTATAAAATATAAATAAAAAATTTTGATGTTCACTTTCTCAGACCTTTATCTACATTGAAAATGTTTTGCTTCATATGGTTAAACTATTTCTCTCTTTTCCCATTACCTATTATTGTATATTTATATTAAGAGTTTTCTAATTATCAATTATATTATTTATATCATCATTCTTATGGAACACCACCTTTTATTTCATAATCTTTTCATTTACATGGTACAAACAGAGGATCTTTTAATGTTTATTTTAATGAAAAAATGATACATAATACCTAAAAACATAAATAATTATTGTAATAAAAATGGAATTATTATTATAAGGTTAATACTAAGTAAATTTACTGAATCACATTATTTGGGTACATACATAAAATGGAAGGATGAGAAAAAGGCCCCATACAGGAAAGCAAGGTAAACAGTTTACATGTAACCATGAGAAATATAAATTAGAACTTGAAGAACAACATAAACGAATGATCGAAGAAAAAAGAGGAATATAATAATAAAATGAACACAAATAATAACATGGAAATTTGGATAAAACATCTAAATTATAAATTTGTAAAGATATCACCAAGGTTTCTCACTGAGGCTTTATAAGAATTTTACCATGGTTTGTTACCAAGGTATCATAAAACATGTCATCTCTAGAGATTAAATTCAATACCCTATTCATAGGAGTGATATCAGAGAACAAAATTCATATTTTTTAATTTTATTATGAAAAAATTATATCATAATAAATAATTTCATAAATAACCCAGGGGTAATTAAAGAAAACATGTTTCATATCAAAATCATGGTGTTTCAAAATTACATTTAAATTATGATCATTATGTCATTTTATAACTCACTGAAAGGGAATTAATTTTTTTGTATGCAAATATCAGAGTAAAATAATTTATTTATAAATATTTTTTAATAATAAATAGGTTTGGGTATACAAAAAAAATAAAATAAAATGGAATTTCTTGAGGAGAAGAGATAAATTTTGAGAACTAAAATCAGCAACATAATGGGTATAAAATGTGGTTTTAGAAAGTGTAAAAAGAGTACAAAAAGGGGTCTCCCATTGATAAAAAAATATTTCTTAAGTAATGTAATGAATAAGAATGAAATAATATAGAGTGTAAATAAAATTTTGAATATATATAAAAAAGTTGTTCTTGAAATAAAGAGAACAAATGATATTTCCCTTACCTTAAAGAGTTACTGCTAAAACACGTGGATTGGGACCTTAGGGGATTGAGGACAACTAGAGGGGACTCCATGGGAAGTAAAAAGACCATTTGTTTTTTTAGGATAGATTATAAGTGAAATTAAATGGACAAATGGTGGGTACTTAAAGAAAATGTAGCTGATTTGTTTATTAATTTACAAATAGTGGCCTTAGAAATATTGGATGTGGAAAACAAATAACCGTAGACTTGACTAGGGTATTTTCCCATGGTATTAAAAAAATGGGACAAATTTTATGTTATTTTAATACATAAGAGTTTATAATTATTTTATATTACTTATTTTGGCAAAAAAAGTAATGTTTTATCAAAATCAATTTTTTGAAGTTAAAATTTTATATTTAGAATTTGAAAAGTAAATTATAGATTTTTAAATTGATTTAAATATATTAAAATACTAGATAATAATAAAATAACATATTTTAGATTTTTAATGTTTTTTAATTAATTTTTATATCATTATTATATAATTACGAAGTCATTAAAAATACAAAAAAACAAAAACTGTTATTTTACTATTCAAGAAAAATTAAATATATTAGAAAATTCTCATAAAATCAAACTAACCTAATTTCAACATGACGAATTCAAAAATTATATTTATTTTATATGAATAATTTATTAAATATGATAATTCTAACTTTTAAAAATAGAAATAATTATTTTTTAAAAATAATAGCAGATTGAAAATGCACAGTAAAATGTCTCACAATTTGAAAAAATAAAATTATTTTATCATTTATATTTAAATAAGAGTGTTTTAATCATAATATTTCATTAAAACAAGTATTATTAATAACATATTATTTTATTATAAATATTTATATTTTTTCTAAAAAGTAAATTTTCTATCTGAAAAATAAATTCGTCAAATTCCATCTCAAATTTATTAACCAAAACCATCTTGAAATGAAATTTTTCGAATCAAAATTTTATTTATTAAATGGAATTACAATTTATGTAACTATATACATGAAACATAACCCCTTATTATAGTCGCATATACCCTAAAATTATGGTGTGAAATGGTGGTAGTTTTGTGGGGGTTCCTTAGCTAACATCACCCAAGTGGAAATATCCACTAACATGAATGCCTAAGATAGGAGATTTAATTCAAGCCTCACTTATTTAATCTCATCTATGGATTGGTCAATGGTGAACCCCGGTGATAATACCTCCCTCCCATGTTCTGATAGATGGGATTCAAACTGCATGACTCTACTAGTTGAGTCCTTTGAATCTTCTTTATGTATCAATTATCCTTTTTCAATTTTTTTTATAAAAACTAATTATATAGTTAATTTTATTATCATGATTATAGGTCCCAGTGGTCATATTGGCCAAAAACCATTATTTTTCAACATTAATATAATAGTCGAATCCAAATGGTCACATTTTCCATTATATTTAATACATTATTATAGATATATGTTTTTTTGTATAAAATCAAAATATAACACACATATAATGGAAATAATTCTTATTAGAAAAGTTTGGGTCACTAAATTCTTCCCCCCCTTACGGAATTTCGTCAAAAAAATTTCAACTCATCATATTAATTGAGAAAAGGCGTGGGTACTTCTATCTCATTGTATCCTCCGGTTCCCACAATTCATCTTCATATTTATTTTTCATCTACAACACTTTGATGAGGTGGTTAGTCTTGTTGTGTATAACTTTGTCTCTATGGTCTAAGAGTTACACTATTTACTCCTCATAAGATAAGTCATGATCCATTTTTACCACCTTTGTATTCAGTAAATGTGAATGGTTAGATATGTATTTACTCAAGAGAGATAAATTAAATACATCAGGAACTGGAACTATATTTAGTGAAGTGAAAGTCGATAGGCCACAACCCATATGCGATCAAGTATTTAATAGGGGCCAATGTACCATGGGATAACTTTCCCTTTCTCCCAAAAACTTCCTGACTATCTTCCAAGGTGAAATTTGAGGGAATACTTTATTTCCAAAATAAAACCTGAAGTACCTTAGATGATTTTTAGCATAGATCTTATGCCAACGTTGATCAGCCTTTATGTGTTATTGGATGGAATGAACATTTTTTCATCTCTTTTACCAGATCTGGATCATTTTCTCACCAACTTCATCTCCATAAGTAGAAGTTATACATCACTTCAGATATATATAATAATAGTATTCTATTTTAATAATCGAATGGAATTTGTTATTGTGTGAGAACTCAACTAATAGGATATATTGATCTCATCCACCTTTAAATTACATTTATCTTGTTCTCAGCATGTCCTTGAGTTTCTAAATAGTCCTTTCATATTGTCCGTCATTTTGTGGTTGATAGGACAAACTAAAATTCAATTCAATATTAAACTCATGTTGAAAAATTCTCTAGAATTTTTACTTGAACCATTGATCATGATAAAAAATGATTTAATGTGGAACTCCACGCAACCTCACCACTTCTTTTATGTATATATTGGAAAGTTGGTCCAGAGAGAAATTTTCCCAAATAATTATAAAATGGTATGTCTTGGTGAGATGATCCACTATAACCTATATAGAATTGTTTCATTTTAATGTTATCAGGAGAGCACTGGAAATGTCCATAATGATGGTGTCCCACGTCCATGTTGGTATGGGTAGTGGATGTAATACCATTTCTGGAAGTTCTCCCTCTACCTTCAGTTATTGACACACCAAGAACCTTGTACTGTAATAAGAAATATCCGTTTACATGTTATCCCACCAATAATGATCAAAAAATTCCCTATACATGTTAGTGATTCCAGGATGTAGAGATAATGTATAGGTATGAGCTTCATCAATCAATTCCTTCTTTATTTCTTGGATAGATTGAACACATAGCCTTGTTTGAAATTTTAGGACACCTTCTTGATCAATATTGAACTCAAGAAATTTCATGTTCTTCACAGGCTCTATCTTCTTATGTAACAAAGGATATTATCTTTGACAGTTGCAAATATTCTCTAGAAATGATGGTTGATAACTCAATTGGTATAGGGATAATGATGAAGATTCCCTTATTTTTTCCATTGTCTAGTCGTACTATGTATTTGATCAAAGTTTCTCCTTTAATCCCCATAATTTCTAGCACAACAAGGTATTTTCTACTTTATTAATCAGTGACTTGTTTTGCTCTTCTAGGATGAAAATGAATTGAATAACCAATGTCTCTAAAAATTTCAAACCATCTCCTCTATCTGATGTTTAATTAATTTTCTGTGAAAATAGACATCAAAATTTCGTGGTTTTTGTATATACAAAATTTCTCCCAATAAATATAGTTCCACCATATCTTCAGAGAACAAAATAACAACTAGCTCCATGTCATGAGTAGGATAATTCTACTAATGAAGCATTAACTTTTGAGATTCATAAGCAATCACCTTTTCATTTTTAATAAAGATGCACCCAAGCCCTCTCACATATTCATCTATGTAAATAATTGACCATTATCTGATAGAGCATAGAGTTAAAAAAGGTGAAGTGACCAATATTTTCTTTAGCTCTTGGAAACTTTATTCACACTCCATTTTCCATATGAACTTGGCTCCTTTTTGAGTTAACTTGGTTAGCAGATTAGAATTTTGTTAAATTTTTTTCACTAACCTCTTATAATCTACCACTAGACCATGGAAATGAAGAATCTCAGTTATTTTTACAGGATAAGGCCACATCTTTACAACCTTTGTCTTGGTATGGTCAACTGAGATTCTTTCAATGGTTATAGTGTGACCCAAGAAAGAAATTTGTTTGAACCAAAATCCAAATTTACTGATCATTCCAAATAGCCTATCCTTACTCACATTTTTCAATATAAACTTTATATTATCCTTATTCTCATCACAAATTTTGGAATATATCATAATATGATCAATAAAAACTACCCTAATGTTATCAATGTAGCCTTTAAAGACTCTATTCATAAAATCCCTAAATATAGTAGGATAATTATTCAAGATGAAGGGAATTACAAAAATCCCATAATACCCAAATCTTGATTGTAAGGGAATATTTATAATATCTTCTTTATTCACCATCAACTAACGATAAATAGATTGAAGATCAATCTTGGAGAATAATTCGGCCCTACAAAGTTGGAAAAACAAAATATCAATCCTTATATGCGGTTACTTTTTCTTCACTTTGATCCTATTAAGTTCTCTTTAATTGATGCAATGCTTCAATGATCCATCCTTCTTCTTCACAAAGAGAACATATACTCCACAAAGAGACACAATTAGTTGAATGAACCCCTTTAAAAAAGATCATAGAGTTATTTCTTTAATTTTTACCGCTCCACATTTTCCATTATATATGGGGAATTTGATATCAACATAGATCAAGGTATTATTTAAATGGATAAATATACCTCTCTTTATAGGATAATTATAGGTCACTCCTCAGGAAATACATTAATATATTTTTTAATGATGGAGATGTTGAAATTGGGTTCCCTAGACCCAAAATGTGTCGTACTTTGATTACCACTACATGTATACAATTTATATATATATATATATCTGTGTGTGTGTGTGTGTGTTTATCATTCCATAATAGTTTAGATACATCTGAATTAACTATGTTTATGGTAATTTCCTTAGATTACATTACATATCAAAGGGTTATAACAGATCCTAGGATATAATGAGAACCCATAGATACTAAGAAAATAATCATAAATTAATGTTATATGGTTCAGATACATCATTCTGATAGGGCACAAATGATGTATGACATTGAGGTTCTGGGGGCTCATAACCATTGAGACTTCTTCTTATGAAGTTCGATCATGGTGATCTCTAGTAGTTGAGATCACGAGGACATGAACACTAATAAGAACACCACATGTTTCAAGTGTCATTGGTGGTTCCTGTCTATGAACAAGTGTAATGGTCTCTTGAATTGAAATCATTATTAAATTATATCACATGATTGTGTACGTTTATTCAAGATGAAAACCATGGAAATGAAGTCTTGGAGAGGTAGTTTGTATTGGGTTCATCATTGGTGACATGACATTGATTGAATGATCATAATAGAATTTTCCACTTCCATGTTGAGGAAGAGATATCTTGGGCATGGAAAATTATGATGGTAATACCTTCATAAATCCATGGTTGTGGTAGTCAAAGATAAGCTTGTCATGAATGATCAACAAATAATAACGAATTAAAAGGATGATGACCAAAGTGTCCATCCTGATTTATGATATATCGATGACAAATATATTATATTATACAAAGCGTGTTCGTAGGAAGGTAGTAATTGCTTTGAATTTTTATTCTCTATATAGAGGCCTTGATCGGTTTCTTGACCTCTCTCTTAATCCATGAATATTATTCACTCTTATTGAGATAAGGTTCTAAAGGGTCACACACAATAGTGCTTTGAGAATATACCCTATTCTGTTGAATATGATTATAGAACCTTGCAGACACACTATAGGGTAAAAGTATTATGAATATTCTATGGATCACCAAGAAATTAATAAATTCATTTCTGTCCAAGTAAGGAATAATTTGGTTGAATTTTTTATTACATTTATTTATAAGTGATTAAGTTAATACAAGGATAAATATTAATCAAATGAATATCAGTGTAACATTCCGAGTTCTTTTAATATTACCAGGATATGCGAGTTGAGTTAGTGGCTCAAGATTATCACATAATATATATTTAATATATATTAAAGTCTAGTGATAAAATATAAATAGTATTTTTTTAGTTGATTTGATCACAAATAATTATTTATAAAACTTTTATAGTGGATGTTTATTACACAGGGGCTAGGAACCCAAATTGGGTATTATAGATTTCCACTATAAGTTGAGAGAAGATCTTACCTTGAGGACTATTCATCTATTGGAAGGGATAACCTCTCTATCCTCTAGATTCATAGAGAGATACTCTCTCATTTAACCTAAAAATTAAAGTTCTCTCTTCACAGATCAATAATAGTGGATCCTGGAGATCATCACTGCATCAAAGTGGTTGTTGGGGTTCCACTCTAGCACCCAAATTCTAACAAATTATGTGCTAGTACATTCAAGAAGCATCTTTGGATGATCTAGAGGGATTTGGCATCGGAGCCTTAAAGAACCTAATTCCTGAATACTGTGATAGTCTTTTACACATCATATCTGAATGAGTTATACATTTGGTTTATTTTTTTTACTGTTTTTAAAGAACATGTGGTCCTCAGACAGTATTGTGATCAAATCACCAGAGTTGACATTATTTTGTCATTTTGGTTATGGGAAAAATATTAAATTCCTGGACAATCATCTTTCGCTGAGAATCCAGATCCCTTCAATTAGTATCAGAGGGATACATGGTTTTTCTAAGTCAACAAAAAATTAAATTAATTTAAATTTTGAGTATAGGGTGGGGAAATGGTTCCATCGGATCTAACCACGTATCGATCAATTTTCTAAATGGCCAAGTAGTGGTCATCTAAAATTTATAAAGGATCAACTTCTTGTTGAATAGATTTACATGTTTTAGATATTTAAATTTTATTATTTTGGTATAATCTAGATTTTAATATGTATTTCTATTCTTCAATATACCAGAACCTGGCCAACTTTCGGCCAGGATCCGGTCACCAGAGTTTTTTCGGTAGTGACCTGATTATTGAGATATTAATATATAATTTAATTTTAAATTGATTTTTTAAATTTCTCAGAATCCAACCTACTTTTCCCATTTTTCCATTCCACTATCAGAATGATTTTTTTGATTTTTTGATTTTATTGGGTGGGTTTTTTCTTCATGGGACATGGAGGCTTGACTGAAAAAAATGAGTGGCTATAGTGGCGCTTCCCCTCTCCCTTGACCAAGACTCACATTATAGACCCCTCCTTCCTTCTCCTCCCTAGTCGAAGGCTCCACTAGCAGCTAGTTGAGATCCCTCCCCTATCTCTCTTTTGGTTGAACATGCACAACGGGTGGTTCCCAGTCCCCCGTGCCTCACCAGAGCTGCACCTTGAGGCTGTTGCTGTGACACCGCAGCTGCTTCCCAACCCACCATACCATCCCAAGTTCCCCACCACCTAGATCTATCTCCACATCATTATCTTGATCTCACTACACCATCCCTACCTAGCTACCACCATCCCCAGCTAGCCACCTCTGTCAAGAGACCACCTTAGCTTCCATATCTAGTCGTACCAAGTCCTCTTCCACCCTCCCCACCTCTACGTGGAACACAACCACCACCTAGGTTCAGGATCCACTACCAACCAATGTCAGTGTCTTCCATCACTCTCCTTCCATTTACACTATGGATATTCGCCAGAGTAGACATGCTCCACTATGGTAGAACCACCGTGGTTGTACACGGTCATCCCAAATCTTCTTTCTTAGGACACTTCCACCTTCTCCCACGTGCACCATTGCAGGTTCCTCTCATATACGGAGGTAAACCTTACACATTATGGATACTTCCAAAGTTGTTTTCCCCCCACTAACTAGGGTATATCTTCCCAACCCAAAACTGGTCTAGGTAGGTTTTCCTGGGCCATAAAACCCATGCACCAAGTTTTTTATGCCTATATGTGCCGTCATGGGCTACAACATAGTCTGCTAAGGTCCATGGTGGGGTTTTCGGTTAGGGTTGAATTTATTTTGAACCAAATAGATTAATTTTATTAATTTTATTTAGTTTTTAAATTAAATCAATTAAAATAAATTTTGTTGTTTAAAATATAAAATAATCCAAAATGATAATTAAATTTAATATTTAATTTTGGATTTGAGAATTAAATTGAAATTTAAACCAATAAATAAATTAAATGAATTTATTAAATTCATTTAATATATTGAAACATCATTGTACTATTTATATTTATAATAGTTTATTTTATTTCCCATTATTTTATACTGACTGGTCTTGAGCTAGTGACCGACCTGTCCATATCTGGTTTTGATTATTTTTTTATTTTTTTATTTCCAACGATGTTTGTAATAATTAGATAGTTAAATGATGGTCTCTGTATTGCCCCTTTAAATTCATAAATATTTAAGGGACTACACATACAATGAACCTATGGTACATTGAACCCCTAGACCCCCTCGCATGCATGCAAGTATATTTGTTAAAAGAAGATGTCGTTCCATGATGCGGACCCCACCAAGTCGAGGTGGTAATCCAGGTAGGAGTCGAGTACTTTTCATTGAGGGAAAGAAACGATATGAATAAGGATTTGACTCTAGTATGGAAGATCCTAGGTTATGATTAATCCATAATGGATCGATAAAAATAAAATTCTCAAGACCAGTCAAATTTCACATTTTTTCCTTTATTCATTTTTTATTATTTTTGAAAGTGCATGATTATGTCTTGATCACAAAAAATAATAAACAAGATAAAATGCATAAAGATGTGAAAAATATTTTTCTATTTCATGTTCAGTTATGAGCATGACTACCTAGTTTGAACTTATTAAATAGAAATGGATAATATTCATCAATAAATAATAAAAATCCATCAAAGATATATCAATTCTTAAATCCTTCCATCACTTAAATTTCAGTAAAACTTATTGTTTGGGTTGCTCGTCAGCCAATGTTGAGAGAACCTCCGATTACGAGGGAGTTCCTATAAGATTAATGGGTTGAGTTGACTAAATATGGTAGAAAATAAGTATGCAAATATATCTTTTTATCAATTTAGAGGCAAGACATTGAGAGAATCGCGTTATGTTTCCAAAAGCTGGGAATTTACTCAACAGTTCATGGAATCGCGAGTTAATGTGGTTGGCTAGCCTAGTGCCTACCTAGAAACTCTCGAAGTAGTGGTGTTGAGAAATATTTTAGACTATGAAGATTAGTTTATAGGATATTTTCCACTATAATACTCATGAAATAGAGTATTAAATTAAAATTTTAACTAATAAATAAATTTTATGTATTAAAAAAATCATTTGGTATATGGAAACACCCGCATAATATTTAAATTTATCATTGTTTAATTTAATAATGCATTATTTTATACCTACTGGTCTTGATCAAGTGACCTACTTTTTCATATATTGTTTTGATTATTTACTTATTTATTTATTTCATATGATGATTGTAATAATTAAGTAGTTAAATGATGGTATGTGCATCATCTCTTTTTAATTTAAAAGTGTTTAAGGTCTTGTGCATCCAATGAACTTATTGTACATTGCACCCCTAGACCCCCTCACCTGTGTGCGAGTATATTTTTTAAAAGGCGATGATGATTCATGATTTAGACCCCACCATGTTGATGTGGAAATCCAGATGGGAGTCGGGTACTTTGCATTATGGGAAAGTAGTGATATGAATAAAGAGTTGACTCAGGTATGGTAGTACCTTGGTCAATATTAATTCGTAATGGATTGATAAAAATAAAATGCTAAAGACCAGTCTAATTTCATGTTTATCCATTATTCATAGTTTATTGTTTTATGCAAGCGTGTGATTATTTCTTGATCACATAAAATAATAAACAAGATTAAATGAATAAAGATGTGACATATATTTCTCTATTCCTAGTTCATTTGTAATCAAAACAATCTAGTTTGAAAATATTAAATAGAAATGTATTATATTCATCAATAAATAATAAAAATATCTCATAGATATATCAAGTCTTAAATCCTTCCATTACTTAAATTTGAGAAAAATCCGTTGTTCGGGGTGCTCGTCAGCCAATGTTGAGAGAACCTCCTATTACTGAGGAGTTCATATAAGAGTAATGGGTCGACTTGAAAAAATTTGGTAGTAAATAAGTATCCAAAGCTATATTGCTATCACTTTAAATGAAATATGTTGAGATAATCTTGTTATGATTCCAAAACCTAGTACATTACTTAATAATTCATGGAATCATGGGTTAATGCCATTGTCCAGCCTAGTTTCTTCCTAGAAACTCTCCAAGTATTATCATAGTAAAAGCTTGTAGACTATGAGGAGTAGTTTCAAGGATCCTTGACAATAGAATACTCAAGCAATAGAGTAATCCAAATCTAATAGTGAGGGCTATTAGGGTTTGATAAAATATTGCGAGACATTTAAAATGATAATCAATCAATCTGAAATTTCAAATAGTAATCAATATACATTATTGAATGATAATACTTATCATTTTTAGATTTAAAATGGAAATATCCAACACCACAATTACATTATCACTATGATCTATTTTGGAATATGAAAATATCTTGACTGATCATAACTTCTAGGAATGGTACAAGCGATTGTGCATAGTAAAACCCTAAGAAAGGAAGCATTGTGTACTAGAATCCTCATTACCTGATGATCCTCCTCAGGGATCAAGCATGGAGGAAAAATATAAATGAAAAAAATCATGTATATGATGAACTAGATGTTTAGTTCATCATGATTACATCCGTGCCCAGCCAATTTCTGAAAATTCATGAGGATGAGGATACCTACAAGATGATTTAACATCTCAACGAATTATATTAGGAGAGGGAAAAGAATGGTGTGATATCTATTGTGTATTTTATAGGTGAAGGATAGTGTAAGGGAACCAAGAAGGTCCTCATGTACCCAAGATGATCCGGTACATTGTGAGACTTGAAGATCTTGGGTTAAAATTGAACCATGAAATTGAAACAGCGCTCATTATTTCCTCTTAACACCAAGGTTTGAAACATTAATTTTCTATTATAACATGAAAAATATTACAAAGTAACTCCCATACCTTTTGGATATAGTTCACCAAGTTGATAATGATATGAAAAAGACCAATTCATCTGTAATTATGGTGAACAAATGAAATAAGGGAAATGAAAAGGGGTATAAGTCCATGTTAAAGATGAAAGTCTAACAGCCTTGGTTGTGGGAGACTATCACATAACATTTCTATGTTATTTGGTTCTAGTATTCATTAATTGTTATCATGTACCCAAAGTAACACAAAACATAATATCACTGTCATGTTTGGACATGATGGGATTTTTTTTCAAGTTCTAAAATAAATGTTGTTTCATTTATAAGGATAATATGTGTTATGGTATGGAACATCTTAATAATGTCTTATATATATTTGAAATTGAAAACCCCATAATGAAAATAAATGGAATAAAACAACGAGAATGACTCATATTACACTCTCTTATGGAACTTCAGGCTACATCATGTAAATGAGAAGAGATTACAGAAGTTACATCAATGAGGGTATTTAGACTTATTACTGTTAAATCCCTTGAATTTATGTCACACTTGTTTAAAAGGGAAACTAATCAAAGAAACCATCATTGGGAAGGGAGAAAGAGCCAAATAATTACTGTAATTAATTCATACTGATGTATATGATTCATTTCCAATAAAGAAAAGGGGTGGATTTTCATACATCATTACTTTTACTGATCACTATAGTAGGTACAACAGTATTTAATTAATGTGGTAGAAGTCCGACTCCTTTTGGCTGTTTAAGGAATATCAACATGAAGTAGAAAACCTTCTTGGTAGGAAGATTGAGGCACTTCACTCAGACCTAGGTGGAGAATATCTAAACCATGTATTCATTGATCACATGAAGGAGTGTGGGCTTATATACCAACTCACTCCTCTTAATATGCCATAGTGGAATGGTGTTAGTGAAAGGAGGAATATGACCTTGCATGGCATGGTAAGATCAATGTTGAGTCATGAAACTCTTCCATTATCATTTTGGGGGATATTCCCTACAGAAAAAACAAATTCCCTTAACTGAGTACCAACTAAGGTTGAAGATGTGATTCCATGTGAGTTATGGCGTAGAAAGAAACCCAATCTATCACACTTATGTGTATGTGGTTGTGAGGATTTTTCAATGACTATACCTGTAACGACCCAAAGATTCATTAATGGAAAATTCTTCTTGATCCAGTTAAATGTCACTTTATGAAAAATGTTTTTATATGTTTTCAACTTCTTTAGTTTTATGTTAAGAATTTTGACTGTTGTTAATATAGCCGTTGAACAGTGATCACATGATTAGTATAAATATAGGACCATAACAAATCCAATTTACTCAGACAAATGAAGCGATGGCCTCATCCAGTAGAATTCCCCCATACGAAGCACATTTTTCGGAGCTCGAAAAAGAGGTGGCATTAGTGGGATTCACCCTTGACCAAGCCCAAGATGAGCTTCACCATGTCAAGCTCGAATGAGACCGTCTACGGGAAAATTGGAAGTTGATAGAGATTACCACTCGAGTGATGTTATCCGAGCCACCCCAAGAGTCTGTCACCATCAAACACCTTACCCTTAGGTCTTATGTGGCTGTTTTAAGGGGTTTTGTAACAAATAAGTAGTACTATGTTCATGTACATTATTTTTGTATATAATAATGTATATAATTTCTAGTCATTTTTGATACATTGTAAATAGTTTTCAAAGTACAAATGGTGTTTTTAGTTATTATTTAATTAAGAAATATATTTTATTAAATTAAGTGATTTTTGAATAAAATAATATTTTAATAAAACAATAATATTATTATTAAATTAATTTTTATTAAATATAAATGATCTAATAATTTTATGAATGCAATTAATATTTTATATTAAGGTTTGAATGCCATTTCTGTCAAAACCTGTGAATTTTCGATAAATGTTGGTTTTTATTTTAAAAGTTAAAATTAACATATATAGAAAATTAATTAGATTAAATAAATGTCATTTCTGGAATCAGGATGTCGAAATTATCCAACGGTGAATTTTTCATAATTTTCTGGGACAGTCAAATTTTTGTATAAAAATTAAATACCGTTTAAATATATAATGTGTTTTATGACATCATAATGACCCAATGGTGATGTAATAAAATACAATAATCCTTATGTTCGTCCAATATATGTTTTATCATTAAAATAAAGTGATTTTGGGTTTTTTTAAATTATTTTTTCAAAGCATTAATGGACCCCTCAAGACTTATTCAACACTGTGTCTTTTTCAAATTAATTTCCATGGGAGTGTGACTCACCTCCACATAATCAACCCTAATATTTTAAGAAGTTAGGACTTGGGCCTTATAAAATATTGTTTTACTCTTCCCTTTTCCAAAAACTATGGGAAAAACCATGGGATGATGTGTGGTTTGGATTAATTTAATGTAAGGGGACCCAAACATAAATAATAAAGAATTCTCTCACCTTTCCTTTATAAACCCACACAAGATCCCACTTCCTCCTCACTAAAATCCCATGTAGTTCGTCCTACCTCTTCCCTACTATCTGTAGAATCCTCCCAAGGTGCCCCAAACTTCAAAAAAGCCTCTCACAAGCCTCTCTCTAGCCTTTGGAAGCACACTTCCATGTAATGGTTTTTTCTTCCTTTCTCATTTTTTTCAATATTCTTTAACTTGTATTTCCCTTTTAATTTCAATTATGATTGTTGGGGTATGGTTTTTGACCTCCCCCATACTTCCATATTATTGTTTGAATGATGGGAGACCACTTTCTCTCTCATTAAATGCCTCCAATGTACACCTGTTACTATGCCGAAATTCCGAAAGGAACTTCTCTCTCTTCTTTTACATTCATGCAATACTCTTGTATCATGAACCTAAATTCCATTACAATTTATGGGACATGTATCTATATGACCTATTTACTGTCCATTACATGTAAATATGATGAGGAACCCCTTTCTATCTCATCAACTTTTTTTTAATTCTTACGTCACGCCGTTACGCTGCCGAAATCGCACCGATTTTCTAAGCCAATGCCATTGTGTAGTGAATACCATGCCCATTTCTCCATCAAGGGTATTGACCTTTATGCACATTTTCTTATTGATTTTAATGTTTCATGTATGAATTTAACATTCCTTTATCATGGAATAAATGATTATGTTTTATGAATCCATGTTTTATGATCCATGTGGCACACTTATGCATGAAATGAAATGTTTATGAAGGGTGCACCCTTATAGCACTCCAATGCATTGGGTAAAGTATAGTATCATGATATGTCATGTGAAATGACTGTTGACTCATGCTAATTCAAGTTCAACGAGGGTTTACTCGTGCTTCATGTGCAATGAGGGTTTACTCATGCTTTATGTGCAATGAGCTTTGGCTCATGCTAATTCCTTGTTAAGTGTTATTGCCACATTTCCATGTTATGATTATCATGCTTTATCATACCTTTATGTTCATGTTTCTTTTATTCTCTACCGATATTCCTATTGTCTAACCTGTATTGTACTCCTCATGTTATTCCATGTGTACTCCCTTACGGGGCTTTATAGCTCACCCTTTTATTATGCATGTCCTCAGGTTATCCCATTAAATGCTAAGTACGAAGGAATTTAGTGGTCATGAAAAGGAAGTTTTCAATAAATATGTTTTATTTCATGTTTTAAGTTTTTATGTAATGATCCTAAGCCCCAAATACACTATACCTCTCGATCTTCTTTGTTGTATCAAGTGATGTTTTATGTAATGAATCATGTTTAGGTTGTAATAAAGAGCAGGGTTGTCATAATACCAAGTGAAATATTAGAATCTAGATGAAATAAGTTCCTATTTATAGGGTATCCTTAGGAAGAAAAATGATATTACCTATACAAACCTTTATATAGAAATGTTTTTTTGGAAATTTATCCCATATTTCTAGAAATGGAAGAAAATTCCAATGGAAATAGTTGGAGAAAGATTGAATTTGATGAAGTTAATTCTTCAAATGTATAAGATTTGGTATGGGAAACATTATCCACAAGAGAAAGTGTAAGAATAAGTGGTTCCCAAGACAAAAATACTACATAGGTCTACTAGAGAGGTCATAGAACTAGAGCGTTATGGTTTTCGTGTCACTGAGTCAGGTGACACATTACTCCTTGAGGATAATGAACCTCCAACCTAAAAGGAAGTAGTAGAAGGAAAATAAGATGCTAAATGAAAAAATGAAATGAATTCTAAGATGGAATCTATGTACCAAAATCATGTTTGGATTTTGGTAGACCCTCCAGCGGATGTAAATCCCATTGGGTGAAAATGGGTATTCAAGAAAAGATTGACATAGATGGTAAGGTTCATACCTATAAAGAAAGGATGGTTGCAAAAGGATTCAAAAAAAGTTAAGGCATCGACTATGATGAAACCTTCTCACCAATATAAATGATAAAATATATTAGAATATTGTTTGCAATAGCATCATTTCAAGATTATGAATTTAAAAAACAGATGTCCAGATTACTTTTCTAAATGGGAAGTTCATTGAAGACGTTTATACGACTCAACTCGAAGGGTTTTGAAGGTCAAAGAATTCCAATAAGGTGTGAAAGCTACAAAGATCCATTTTTTGGATTGAATTAGGTATCACGATCATAGAGAGTTTCTTTTGATGATGGCATAATAGAATTTTGTTTTTTCAAAAATTAAAGTCATCCATCTGTCTATAAGAATGTCGATGGGAATTCCATCATTTTCTAAGTGTTAAATTTTGAGGACATATTAATTATGGGAAACAAAGTGAAAGTATTATAGTTATTAAAGACTAGCTTAAATTAATGCTTATCCATTAAAGGCTTAGGTGATGAAACCAACATTATATGGATTAATATCTATCGAGATACATCTCAAAGACGGATTGGGATAAGTCAATGTTCATATATTGACAAGGTACTCAAATGGTATAATATGAAACAATGTAATAGAGGGTTGTTGGATATGTCACATGGTATTAATATCTACAAACAATGTGTCCACAAACACAGGAGGAGATTTATAGAATGAGTCAAATCCATTATTCCTTGGTAGTGGTTTCTATCATTTATACCATGCTATGTACTAGGTTTGATGTTGCCTTTTGTTTATGAATGGTGGTAAGATATCAAGATAATCTAAGAGAGATGTAGTGGTCTACTCTTAAATCTATCCTAAAGTACATGAGGCACACAAAGGATATGTTTCTGGTGTATGGATGAGGAGAAGAATTAGTAGTGAGGGGACACACTGATGACTGTTTCCAAATAGATCATGATGATCTGAAATCACAGTCAGGATATATATTTTTCATAAATGGAGGTACAGTGATATGGAGAATCTTGAAGGAATATGTGGTCTCTGATTCTATACTAGAATCTAAATATATAGTGGCTTCCGATGTAGAAAAACAATCTATATGGATACCCATATTTTTCTAAGATATTAGTTTTGTTCCAAACAGTGCAGACCCTATTCATATTGATTATGATAATACTACTGTAGTGGTGTTTTAAAAGGATCTCAGGTCTCAGCAGAGGAAAAATCATATACTTAGGAATTTTAATCTCTTGAGGAATTTTATTCGGAGATGTGAAGTACTAATTAGCACAGTAGCCACAAATGACAATGTGGAAGACCCCCTGACTAAATTTATCTCTCAGTAGAATCATGATTCTCATGTGAGGGATATAAGATTGAGACTTGTAATTAGTTGGATCTAGTTTAAGTGGGAGTGTTGAATGAGGGTTCCCTTGACCCAAATTGTGATTCACTTTGATTACCACTAATTTGATACAATTAGTTATATAGTTATATATGTGTGTTTATCATGCCATAATAGTGTAGATACTTTTGTATCCACTATGTTTATGGTAATTTACTTTGATTACATGACTTTTCAAAGGGTTATATTAGCTCTCAGGCTATTATGGGAACCAAGAGATACTATGACAATAATCTTAAATTGATGCCCTATGGTCTCGATACATCATTATGATAGGAATCATATGATGTATGAATCTCAGGTGGTGGGGGATCATAAGCATTAATAATATTTCTCATGAAGTTCTCACTTGGTGATTTCTAGTAGTTGAGATCATGGGGACATACCTTCCAATAGGAACACCACGTGTTTCAGGTGTCATTGTTTGTTCATATCTATGGACATGTGTAATGGTATCCCAACTTGATATCATTATCAATTAATTCTATTCATTTTCATATTGATTCAAGATTAAAACCATGGTAATGAAGTTGTGGTGAGGTAGTATGTATTGGGTACTTCATTGGTGACATGAAATTGATTGAATGATCAAGATGATATTTTTCTCTTCTGAGTTGAAGAAGAGATATCTTGGGCCTAGTTGATTAGGATGGTAGTACCTTCATAAATAAATGGCCATGGATGTCGAATGTATGTCCATCCTAAAAGATCAAAAAATAATAAATCAATTAAAGGATGATAAAATAAGAATAGATCATGCATTACGAGATATTGATGACAAAGAGATTATATTACATAGAGCATGTTCATAAGAAGATAGTTGTTTCTTTAACATTTCCTTATCTATATATGGGACTTATTGGATTGCTAGACCTTTCTCTTGGTCTGTGAGTATTACTCACTACAATTGAGATAAGGTCCTAGAGGGTCACAATCAATAGTTCTTTGAGAATCTGCCATATTCTATTGAATTGGAATATAGATCATGGTGTCCCCCACAATAAGGTATGGGTATTATTAAAGGTCTATGAATAACCAAGAAATAAATAAATAAAGTATTATTCAATTAATTAATAATTAGGCTGAATTTATTTATTACATGTATTTACAAGTGATTAAGTAAAAACAATTATAAATATTAAGTGAATAGGTCTCAATGTAATATTAAGGGTTCATTTAATATTATCATGAGATGAAAGTTGAGTTATGGCCCAAGATTATCACATAATATACAATTAATATATATTATAGTTTAGTGATAAAATATAAATAATATTTATGGAATAATTTCTTTGGTCATAAATAATTATTTATAATACTTTTATAGGGGATGTTTATTACACGGGGGTCGGGAACCCAAACCAGGTATTATATATTTCCACTATAGAATTGGAGAGAGACTGTTAAATTTATGAATATTAATGTATTGGAATGTAGAGCCTCTATATCCTCCAGATTCCTAGAGAGAGACTCCCTGAATTGAGAAAGCGATTCATGTTTTGTCTTCTCCGATTGAACACGGTGGATTTTGGTGATCACAACAACATCGAAGTGGTCATCGGAGTTCTGTACTAGGACCCAGATTATGAAGAAAAACACTTGAGAAGATTCAAGAAGAATTTTTAGATGATATAGAGGGATGAAACATCAGATCCTTCAAGCAAATGACATTAGAATATTGCTAAAGGCTTATGTGCGTCAGATCTAGTTGAGGTATATGTTGGTTTTATTTTTGTACTCTGTTTAAATAGGGCATGTTTCTTGGACCATATCAAGATAATATAGTTCAAGAAAAGGATGTTTTTTTATTCTAGTGATGGAAAAGAATTTAAATTCTTGGCCTATTGGTTTCTTCTAAAAATCACAGTACATTTTGTGGACATTTTATATTCATATACTTTAATTTACTTTTCATCACCACTAATCATTTCTATAAAGAAGGATTTGGGAGGTTCGTCTAGTCAAATCTCAGGTCATGATATCTCTCCATTGAAAAGAACTATAGGGGTTCCATTCAAGACTACTAAGATTACTCTGATTTTATAACTAATATTAGAATTAAAATTTGAGAGATAATCCATCCATAATATAATATCAAATTATAGTATGTGAATTACTACTAATTTTTTTATAATATTATTCTATTAAAGTAAAATAATAGAGTTTATATACACTATTAATGCTTTGGATAATCCCTATAAGAGTCTTGACTGATAGATTTACGTATATTAGTTCAGGGATTGATTCTACATTCTTTGATAACATTGAGGAAATAAAGGAATGCGTGGATTGAGAATCAAACAAAGTACTTTCTTGAATTGAGGGAACAATGAGAGTACCCACCACCACATCATTTTGAGCTTCAACATTAGCCATAATGATAGAGAAAGAAGGACCTTAATCTCTTATCCTATTCTGAGTTTGATGGTTATTCACCTCTACTCTCTTCAGATTTGAAAAGTGATTGGAAAAGTTATCACGCTTTCCACACATATGGAATTGGAAATCAGGAAGGGCTTACACCATCTTCCCATTTTTGTTAGTGTTGATATGTTGAGGCTTCAACTCACTATGATAGTTCGGAGCAATATGTATATATCTTCTTCGCTTTTAACATTTCCTGCCCCTGAGAAAGAATTCCCCTGAATTCTTCTTCACACATTTGTTGGATGTGGTATGTTACACTTGATTTCTTACTCTTTTATGATCAAAGTTCCTTCCTATGATTAGATTCATTGATCTATTCCTTTAATTCCATCTATGTGACCCCTGCATCTTTCCGAACTCGAGTTCAACATTCATAACTCTTCACACTATCATCTCATATCTATCATAGCCTCTATTGGAGAGATTATTCTATAGATGTGGCCTTAGTCAACCGAATAATCTATCATCCTTTCCGTTAGGATTAATGAAAGAGATAAGGGTGTAATGTGAATGTTTTGTAATGATTATCTCATAGCTTCCAATAGATTCATTTTCCTTCTACTTCAGCTCTACGAATTCCTTCTCCATTTTCATTCGTATCAAACCTGGGTAATATTTTTTTATAAATTTTCCCCTAGAAATTTCCCTCTACATAACTTCAATATCCCTTATTCGATTCATGTTTTTAATTAGTTTCCATTACAAATCAGATTCTTCCTCTAAACGGTACATATCCAGGATGACATTGTCTTATTTCGAATAATAGAGTTAAAAAATGATATTTTATATAGATCTTATCCATTGTTTAGCAATCAATGGGTTGGTAGATCCACTAAAGGAAGTTTTCTGTTGACACATGAATGACTCAATGGAAAATTGTTACATTTAGGGTGAATCTGGTATCTTATCTTGAATCTAGTCATTGTTCATAAATCAAGATAGATGATTAATTATTCTCATGAAGTTTTCTATTCTGGCATCCATCATAGGTTCATCGACACATGATCTATTGAACTCACCATTTACACGGTTCCTCCTATTTTCTTCCATTTTGTAAAACAAAAAATATATTAATTAGAAATGTGTTTCTTTTAAGAATATTATAATTTTAAAAGAATTTTATATATTGAAACCTCATTCTTAAAATGTTTATCATTAATAACAATTTCATTTTCTATAAATCATTTATAATGGTTCATAAAAATCTTGTGATTGACCAAAAATATCTCCCAGGACTGTCAAAATAGGAGTAAAATAAGGACTATTGTCATGCACCCATTACTATTTGATTGTAGATCAATGTATTTCTTTCAGGTTTTACCCCTAGATAAATATGTGTTGGATCCATATCAACTTGTTTGTATCCAGACAATGATTTATTTTCTCAAAAACCACTTACTTAATACTTTATCAAAATACTAGAATTTGTTATTATATTTTATATTTTATCTATGGTTTTTTCTAAAGTTTTCAAATCAAAATTTTAAAAAATAAATAAACCACCCTTGGTTACCAAATATGGAATCCCATATTTTATTATATAAACTTTTCATTTACATGGTATAAATAGAGGATCTTTTAATGATTAGTTTCTTGGAAAAAATGTACATAATACATAAAAACATAAAAAAATATTCTAATACACATGAAAGGATTATTAAAAGGTTAATCCTAAGTAAATTTACTAAATCTCATAACCAGGGGACATAAATTAAATGAAAGAGTGAGAAATATTCCCAGTTATGGAAAGCAAGGTAAATAGTTTACATATAACCATGGGAAATATCAATAAGAACTTGAAGAATTCCATAAAGGCATGAGAAAAGGAAAAGTGAGATTATAATACTCAAAAAACATTAATCATAACATAGAAATGTGGCTACAACATTTTAATGACACTTTCATAAGAATATCAACATGGTTTTTCATCAAGGTGTCATAAAAATGTTCTAAAGTTATTGACAAAGGTATCATAAAACATGTCATCTCAAGAGATTAAATACATTAACCAAAGAATTGGATTGATATCAGGGTCCAAGTTCAATATGTATTAATTTTTATGGGATCCACATAGATCATAAAATATAATTTCATAAATAAACTATGGATAATAAAAGAGAACATGTTTCATATCAAAATCCTGGCGTTTCAAAAGTGCTTTAAAACATTATCATTATGTCATTTTAGAACCCACATAAATTGAATGTGGGTTTTATATATGTCAATAATAGAATAATATAAATCACTTTTACATATTTTTTAAAACCCCTATATAATAAATTTGTGTGGGTATTCACAAAAAGAAAATAAAATGGAAATTCTTAAGGAGAAGAGATAAATTTTGAGAAGTTATATCAGCAACTTAAAAGGAATAAAATTTGATTTTATAAAAGTCAAAAGAGACGGGATAAAGGATTATCATTGATAAAAAATAATTTAAATTAATGAAATGAATAAATAAAAAATAAATATTGTGTAAATTAATATAAAATAATATATACAAAAAGTGTTTCTTAGAACAAAGAGAAAATAATTATATTTCATTTTCCTTAAATAGTTACTCCTAAAACATGAGGATTCTAAACATGTGGGATTGAGGACATCATGGGAGGTAAAAATAAAATATCATCAGAGAGGATGGACAGTTAGTGAAATGAAATGGAGAAATGGGTGGGTATTTATAGCATAAGTGCATGAATTGTTTATCAATGTACAAATTTAGGCCTTGGAAACCTTGGTTGTAGAAAATGAAAAAACATGGTCCTATATATTGTATTTTACCTTAGTATTGGAAAACTGGGATCAATTTTATCTTATTTTAATCCAAAATAGTTGAAAATCATTTTATATAACTTATTTTGGCATGAAATAATACAGTTTCTTCAAAATAGCATTTCTAATTTAAAAGCTTCTATTTTAAAAGTTGGTAAGTAAATTATATTTTTTAAAATTTATTTAAATATATAAAAATTATTGATAAGCATAAAATAACATATTTAATATTTTTTATCATGGTTAATTAATTATTAAATCATTATGAAATAATTTTAATGTCATTAAATATACTAAATAACTCTAATTATACTTTTACTATTCATGATAAATTAAAGTATTTTAGAAACTTTTTATAAATTTACCCTAACCTAATTTTGATGTTCTCATTTTTGAAATGATATTTATTTTATCAAAATGAATCTTTAAATATGATAATTATAAATTTTAAATACGAAAAACCTTATTTGTTAAAAATAATATTATATTTAAAATGAATAGTAAAAATTTCTCACACTCGGAAAAATAATACTATTTTATCATTTATATTTAAATAAGAGTGTTTTTATCATACTATATAATTAAAATAATTAATATAAATATTATATTAGTTTATTATAAATATTTATATCTTTTTTAAAAAGTACAATTTCTATTTGAAAAATCAATTTATCAAATTCAATCACAATTTTTTTAAGAAAAATCATTCTTAAAATTGAATTGATAGAATAAAAATTTTATTTATATATTGAAATTACAATTTATATAAATAAGGATTCATCACATAATCCCTTATCACACCCATATACGCTCTAAGAGTAAGTGGTAAAATTGTTGTAGTTTCGTGGGGTGCCTCAACTAAAATTAACCGAGTGGTAATCATCACTAACATGAACTTATCCCATATTTTATCATGCTCAATATTCCACTGTTAATGCTCATATTGGTATTGTTCATGGTTGAACCATAGTGATGATACCTCCCTCTAAATTTCATAAATATGGGATTGAAATGGAATGACTCTTCTCGATGATTCTATCAACTCTTATTTTGGTATCAATTATCCCTTTTCAATATTTTACTTATAAACAGTAATTATAATCTTAAAATTACATTCAATTGTATAGGTCCCAATAGTCATATTGGCCAAAAATCATAATTTAATAATTTTCATGTAAAGGTTGAATTGATATGTTCAAATTTACTTTATATCTACTTCATTAATTAAGAGATATGGTTTTGTGAGTAAAATAAAAAAATAACACACATTTTCAATAAAAAATTATTACTCAAAAATATAGGTCATTAAAATTCTATTTTAGAATTTTTTTTATTTTTCTTCAAAAAATATAGATTCATTATTATTGTAGTACTGGTTAGAGTTTTTTAACATTCTGATATCTTTATCTGTTTTAAATGTCCTTGAGGGACATTATTTTAATTATCTACTTAGATTTAAATATATATTACTATCTTCATCACTTTCAAAATTTATTTTATCACTTGAAACATTTTTAAAATTAACTTTTTCAATAAAAAGTTTTTCACTATCTTCATCACATGAAGACCCAACATCATCTTCATCATCATTTACTTCATATTCTTGAGAAAAGAAGTTTCTAATTTTAAATTTAGAGAACCTATTAACCTTAAAATTGGTAGAAAACTTTGAATTGTTTTTTTTCTTTTAGAAACATATAGTATTCACCACTTTCAAACAACCATATTTGTTATTTCTTGATATTGGGTAGTTTTATGTGAAATTATCAACTATTATACACCCAAAAATAATTAAATAGATCATTCCCTTGTATTTTACTTTCACTCTTCTAATGTTTTACTAGAAAACATACATATGTTCATCAAAATCCTAATTGAATTATTCATCAGAATATGAACTACTTGTATATTCGTATTTAGAAGAAATCTTATTAGTCATCTTAGATTTTGAGGATTTAAAGGAAATATCTTATTTATCCTTACCATTATATTTTATAACATTATATTTTATCATCTCATAAGATATTAAAATAATATATAAGTCATAAATAGAGATGTATTCCAGATAGTTATCTCCCCAAGAAGATACATTTTCATCAAACCCTTTAGGTGAGATATGAAAGGGCTTCCCTAAAATAGCAGAGTCTTCTAACTTATCCCCATAGCCAATGATCATTCTCAAAACCTCATTTATCCATTTTAGGAATCTATCAACAGTCTCATTATCACACATTTGGATATCTTCATAATTAAGTATCTAAATCTTTAACTTTTGTCACTTCACTTTGTTATTTCAATTATAGATATTATCTAGTTTTTTTCTAAATAGATTTGGATATTTTTATTTCTTGGACTTCAATAAATTCACTTTCCGATAGATAAGATGAAATAAAATTTCTATCATGACAATAATTATATATATTCTTCTTATCTTCCATTTTTATGACATAACCTTCATTACATTGGGGGGGGGATTCCATTATTTCTAGCTTCCAATATATCATAACTGATATATAAAATCTATTAGAATATCCTATCATTCTATATGTGATAAAAGTTTTTGTAAAATATGGGAATCCCCTTATAGTTCTCTATATTTAAATTTTCCATTGAAGAAAATTAGAAACAATGATAACTACTTCAACTAAAAAATATGAAATATTAACGTTAAAAAAACCAATCCCAATCAAAGGGATCCTGGTGCCCCAATACAACTTCTGAAAACACGGTAGGATCTTTGAGTGATCACTAAAATGGGGGGTGGATGAATAAATTATATTAATTATATTTTATGTTTCATTACATACAACCTCCATCCCTAATTAATAGGAGTGATGGTTTTGGTCTATACATACTTTCAAAGACTCACCAACACAAGGAGAAAAATGATTTACAAGTTTGACTAATAAATGTGAGATGGATAGTTCATAGTGTGATGTGAATTCTAAATCTATCACTCTACACACTAGAATCAAACTGTAGGTACATGAATGAAACATTTATTATTGAACTCATATTACATGTCTCCTACCAATGTTTCAGTTCATCCCACACACATATGTATCCCTAACATTAAAATGATAGTAAATGTTGGTAAAACATATATATCGTTAATAAAATGATTTTATCATGTCATTGAAATTATTGAGCTCTTATTCTAAAGTTCTTACATAGTAGAAAAACCCCACTTTAATTTTTATACACAGTACCACATAAAACCAACACTATCTACTTCTTCATCATGAATGAGGTTCTTTGGAAATATATAAAATAAACAACTTATTATTTCTACTTATCACTATACTAAGAAAATAATTTCCAACTCACCTATAAATCTTCATAATATTCATGATAATTTTATATAGGAAACATTCACACACACATTCTATTCTTCTTCATGAACTATATATTCAGAAAAATGTGTGGATACATTTTCCCAATATATATCCTTCTTTTCTATTCTTCCACCCAAAATTAAATAGTTATAGATATTTGAATTTAAATTTCCCTAAACACTCAGCCTGATGTTTTTAATGATATTTGAATTATCATGGGCTTCTCATTCCTTCCTAAAATTCAACACATAAATCCCATATAATAACTATACATGAAAAAATTTGAAACAAAGTAATCCCAAAACGAATACTTAAATCATGGAATAAACCATTTTATTACTAAAAGTAGCCTTCTTAATTCATCACAAATAATCATCAGAATGAATCATGGATTAACTGAAGAACATGATATTTATTCTTCAAGTAATTGTATACTACATTGCCTGAATAAGTTTTGGAATAATAAAAAGAACCAAAATAATTAATTATTATATTTAATTTCATGATGAAAAACTCACCATGAACATACAATTTACTTTGACGATCCTTAAAATGAGTTTAAATGTATTATAAATAATCAATACAATCCCATGAAAGTCCCCAACCATTAATTTAATTATGCAAAGATTATAGAAATATCTTATGCATTGTAACAATATCTTAAATCCCATAAAAAAATACAACACAATATATAGTAAAAAATATCTTATATAGTTTATAATCATTTTACATAGATTGGAAGCATCATATGTCAAATTCATTAATTTTACATGCCGAACAAAAAGTCATAAAACCCATTAAAATGGCTTATGTGTAGAGTCAATAATTATCCCAAACTTTATATCTTATGAAATAAATATCTTATGTGACTGCTAACTATCATATGATCTCCTAATTCAATACTAATTATCTCACATATGATACATGCCTTTTTTTATTTTCCATCATCAGATCTATAAATCCAAAACCATTTAAACTCTTCCATCACTTTTCTTTATCAAAAACAACCTTCTCTTAACTTCCAAAATACCATCACCTCATAAATTATACTCCATTTTATGTGAGATTTAATATGATTTATGTTTTGACAAAAAAGCTAACATAATAAATACATTTACATTTATTTATTTCTAAAATCACCCTTAAATGAAAATAATATCCAAATTGTATCTTATGATAAATTGGTATGAGAGTACCCATAAACACAAAAGGAGTGATAGAACCTTCTTGGTGAAGATAAATTGTGAACGTGGAGGAATATATACTTGGTAATTTCTTATAACTATCTCAAACCCTAATAAAGGTATATCATCCATTTATATATTCCCCTTTAATTTGATGAAGGGAATCATGCATTGAATACCAACATTTAGCCGACAATATATGTTACAATAATGACTTCCCATTGAGTATATGATAATTTGGACACTTCAAATGATTATGATCAATTTATCGATCCATAAAATATTCACATCAATAATTCCTAACAGAAATAAACTGATTGAGATATATGGATAAATACATGCACAAAGTATCTCATATTGCAATCCTATCATACACTATGATAGGTACCAATCGTAAGCTATGATAGAGGAATTTTCATTCCATATCATAGGTTATGATGTATGGAATATCTTATAATATGGTATACAAATTTTAGTGAATATACAAAAAAGGAAATATTAATAAAGGAGAAGGGATAAAAAGAGGGTGGAGCGGAAAACAAAAGAGGCGGAAGGGGATTTATTAACAGAGAGGCGGAATGGTCAAGCCCAATAACACGCCTTTTGTTCCTCCTTCGGTTTCAATTTTTTCGACCGTTACTACTGGTCCTTCCTGGCCTCTGCCTCCCCCTTCGACAGTTTATGAGCCGGGTTTTTTCTCTCTTTCCACTTGTGGCCATCCGGCGGCTCATGTCCCGTTGGTTGGAACCCCAACCCTACCCTCCATGGTCCCTTCCTGCTCTGTTGGTAGTGGGGTATCCTTCTGTGATGTTCTCTGCGGCTCGGTCTAGGATTCTCCTTATTTCCATGCAATCTCCGTGGAACCAATACAGCCCTTAAATGAAGGTAAAAGGGGTTGTCTAAAGGTTCCGATGTTGGATTTGAAGGAGGCCAAGTCCTATCTCAGATGGACTCTGGTGGCTTCCTTCAGGGTGGCCAAGCCGCCTCTAGATATCTTCCAATGGTGGATTGCATCTTGGGAGATTCAAATTCTAATGCAAGTCTCGGATCTCCACATGTTATCTTTCTATATTTTCCTATCCTCTGAGATGGAATTCATCCATGTCTGGTGCATGGTTCTGTGGTTCTTGGGTCACTGGAGTTTTATCCTAGCCAGGTGGTCCCTAGAATCTCATAAAGGCAAGGAAATTTCGTTGGCAGTGGTCTGGATTTGCCTACCAGGGTTGCCACTGTAATTCTATAATGAAGGCCTTTTGAAGCTGATCGATGTCTCAATTAGGTTCTTCTTATGCTCCAATGACAACATGAGGATGGGAATGTTGTCATCGGAGGCTCACATCTATGTAGAGCTAGAAATCGCCTATACTCTTCAGAGAAGTTGGAACTTCAGGTTGAGGATTCTTTCACTAGGTCCCATACCTGGTTTACCTGATGTTTCCTAGGCTCTGCTCGCATTACCTTCTACAATGGGCACTCTGTCTAGCTCTATCAGCACCGTGGGAATACATGATGTGGTAGAAATATAGGAAGGTGGAAAGGAGATGTGGTGATCAACCTTCTCCAATGCCTCATGCTAAGGAGACCCTGTCAAAGGCACTGGATCTTGTTCCCTCCAAATTAGCCTTAGGGGTCGCCTCAGTGGTGCCTCTGGAGTCTACAGCTCAGGTATTTCCTAGGGATTCCTTGGCTCTCATACCTTACATTCTGAGGAGTATTTTGGTTTTCCGGGTTCCTCCCTCCCAACCTATTTTGAATAGGCTTCTTCAACCCCCATTAGCAAGAGTCCATGTTTGTGTAGAATCTCGGGGTTCAGGTTCCTACCCCCTCCTACAAATGATTTGTTGAATAGTGGATTAGGGGTGAACTAGTGGGCTATGCTGTTTTTCTCCGACATCTCAGGAGATGATCCTGGGGATCCTCCCCTCCTTCCTTGGCTATGATGCCCTGGCTCTCTCGGGCTCTTTCTGAGGGGTCTTACCCCTGATTAGAAGAGTCCAGTGAAGGTGGGTCTTGGTCAGCAGCCTGGGATCGGAGGAAGCACAACTCAAACCTATTAGTAAGTCATTCTTCTCCCATAGGGCTTCCCAATAATGAGACTGGGGTTCTCACAAGATCGAGGGGAGATTTTCATCAATTGGTATCACCTTCCCTCGTTTCAAAGGCTATGGTGTATAGAGCCCTCCCTAGGGTGATCATTTTTAAATGATTCCCTAGTTAATATGGAATTATAGGGGGCTTGGCACCTAGGTGAAGTCGGATTCTCTCACCTATGAATCCTCCGGCCACAAGGTTACCATGTTGGACATTCGTCAACACAAACAGAAAACTTCCATGAATTGGAGATTACACCAGAAAGCTATGGATGCATGGATCCATGTAGGCTGAGCCGGTTAACAGGTATATTTGGGTTTTTTGGCATAAAAGATGATTGGTGGACTTGGTTCAAGCTAGGGACTAGTTTCATACTGTTATGGTAACCATATTTCTTGTTTCCTTCTATGCTTTTTTCGTGTATGAGAGTAGTGATATGAACACCCGGGAGTAATTGTGGAGGCAGTTAAGCATGTTTGATCTCAGTTCAAAACCGTGGATTGAAGGAGGTGACTTTAATGTGGTGAAAAATACAGATAAAAGGAAGGGTAGAGGCCCTTTACCTAGAAAAGATAAACTTTCATTTGTGCGCTTAATGTTATATAAGGGTCTCTCAGACCTAGATTTTCTGTGTGTCCAATTTACGTGGTGTAACAAACGGCGGGGACCATTCCATTCAGGGGGTTGATTGGACCATTACCTAGACTATATACATGCTATATCTGTTTTCTCTAGCATAAAGTTAACTCACCTCTTTCAGGGACTATCAGATGATTCCCCACTTTTAGTCTTTCTGATGTCCTCGAAGAGGCCATAGGATCCGTTTGGATACTCCCAGTACTGGGTGGAAATTCTAGGCTACTATGACCTGGTCATTTCATTGTGGGGACATCCCTCTCAAGGTAACCAGTGGAACACCCTTAATGGGAAATTGAAGTGGCTTCATCCCTTACTTCATTTGTGGTCTAGAAAACTCATTTCCCCTAAGGAATAATTAAGAGATGTTATAAATTATTTTGAGCGACTGAAAAGCAATCTGAAGGAAGTGTGGGACAATGGGGTCTATGAGGAGATATTGGGGAAGAAGGGTACTACAGATGACTTAATTATCAAGCAGGAGTTCCTAGCTAGGGAGAGGTCTAGGATAAAATGTATTAAAGAAGGAGAAAAGAATTCGGCCATCTTTCATGCATTTATTAAGGAGAGGAAACAGACGGTAAGGCCGAACATACAGTTGGAAGACAAATGCTTTATGAGTGATAGAGAAGTTGTTGGAGGATTGGAAAAATACTTCATCCAGGATATTCTAGAAAGACCACAGATGATATTTCCCACTGGATATCCATCAGATTACATGGAAATCTTCGAGGTTATTCATAACTTGGTGTCTAAGCAGCACAATGAGAGCCTGGGGGCTATACTAGACAAGGGGGAGATTACGGAGGCACTCTGACACTTATCTCCAAATAGCACCCCAGGACCAGATGGTTTCCCTACTTCTTTTTACTTGGCATCCTAGAAGATAGTGAAGGTGATGCTGATCGCAGCCATACAAGACTTATTTCATGGTGCCAGTTTTCCTTTGTTGGAATGTTCCACCACCCACATCCTCCTACCCATGACTAAGGACCCGTCCTTGATCTCGCATTATGGCCTAGTAAGTTTGTGAAATATCCCTTGGAAGATCTGGGCAAGTCTTATCAACTTGAGACTGGTGATCTATATTCATCGATGGATATCTCCCGAGCAGCATGGGTTCATCAAGGGTTAATCTATCTAGGATGTTGTTTCCCTGGTGCAGGAGATGATTAATGTTGTTAACTTTAAAATTCATCGATCGAACATGGTCATCAAACTCTATATGAACAAGGCATACAACCGGGTAGAATGGACATTTATAAACAAGGTCTTGGAAGGTATGGGCCTGAAATCCTAGAACATTGATATTCTCTTCCGTTTCTTCAGTGATGCATGGTTTTCAGTTTCGTTTATGGGTAAATAATACGGTTTCTTCGTGTCTGCTCGGGGCCTCAGACCTGGGGACCCCATCTCACCTACTATTTTTATTATCATTCATGATGTCCTGAGCCGACTCATATAGAGAAGTATCAACAATGGGGGATTCCTCCCTTATCGCTTCTGGTTGAAGGCTCCAGTAATTTCCCACCTGATGTTGGATAACGATACCATCGTATTCCTGAATGACAAAATTATATCTATATGTATCATAAACGAGGTGCTAGATGGTTATTGCTATTAGAGTGGACATAGCATCAATAAAGGAAAGAGTGAATTCTTTATCTCCAATATGTGCTCAGTTGAGAGGGTGGATTCTATCAGCATGTTTCTAGGCATCCAGATGGGGGAGTTCCCTACGACCTACCTCAATGCGCCTTTATCGTCTGGGAGAATTCATATTAGGGACATCAACACCCTCATATCCAGGATTATGGTGACAGTGATAAACAAGAAAATAAGTTTTTATCTTTTGGAAGGAGAATTTCCCTGGTGAACAATGTCTTAGTGGCTACTCCCATTCACAACATCTCCTACAGCAAGGTCCCTAAGGGTGTTATCAATTCCATTGATAGGATCCTCACCTCCTTTATCTAGGACCCATACATGGAAGGGAAGAGACACTAGGTTTCCTAGAATAGAACGGTGAAACCTGTGGGTGAAGGGGGAATTAGCATGTGAAACCTCAGTGATACCATCTTCTATATATATGAAATAATAGGATGGAGTGTGTTGGAACGACGTACTATGTCGGGAACTACCTTGCAAATTCATTCTTAATGGTTTCTAGGATCAGTGGATGGGGTTTCTCTACCCTCTGGTCGATGGTTCACCCTATTGTTGAGGTCCTCGGTCCCTTTTCCCATTGGTTAGTTGGGAGAGGTGACCTCTCTTTCTGGCGCCAGAACTGGGGTGGCGGTGTGATTGAATTTTTTGGGTGCATGGCCATGAATATATCATTCAGGGATGGGAGCCTATTCAGATTTATCATTTCTGTGGTTTTGGATAAGAGTCAGAGTGAGTGTTTCCATCTCATTGAGCTAAACACAGAGGATGATAGATGTTTCTTCACTAATTTTTTCTCGGACCTCTTATCAGCAAAGGACTTTCAGGGTGTTGTTCATGAATTGGTGCATCTAGGGTGATGGTATGAGATTAACTGGGTGAAAATCATTCCCACTAAATTCAACTTTCTCACATGGAGGCTTCATAATAGAGCCCTTTTGACTGATGACAACATCCAAAGGTGCAATATCCAACTGGCTTCCAGGTTCATGTGTTGTAGTGATCATAGAGAGGAAAGCACTACCCATATGTTTTTCAATAGTTAATGGGAGAGAGTGGTATATAATTCCATGGGATAATTCTCGGTGTTTCATTCTCCGTATGTCAATATACTTCCCTTTTTGGAGGATTGGTTCCTTGGCATAGAGGGAGGTGGGGCAGAGAAGGTGTCCCACTCGGAGTTCATGTCTGTCGGGTGTTGGTGTATTTGGCAGGCGCAGAACAAGATGAAGCATGAGGGCAGGGTAGTGACAGACCATGTGATCATTGTCTAAGAAAAAAACCTATTGCTGGACTTGAATAAGGCACAGAATTTTTGGATGGAGGCTCCCTCACATCACCATTTCAATCCTGTTCCTGGGTAAATGTGTCTTCCAGTAGCAGGGAAGGCTACTGGGTAAGCTGGCGTATTTCTTTGGGTGGCTTGAAACTCAACACAGACGGTTCTTGTATACAGGGGAACATGAGAGGTGGAGGGATTGTGTGGGATGTTAGTGGCACTGTTTACATAGCTTTCTCGTCCTGACTAGGTCACGGATCCTCTCTTAAATGGAAGGCTATGACTATGATCACCATCCTCAAGTTGTATAGGTTTCAGGTGCTGGACATTTCAGAGGTTGAAACAGACTCCTTGGTTGTTCACGATTCATTTAAAGTTTATAGTGTTATGCATTGGTTGATATGCTATACTATCATAAAATGAAAAATAATTCTCAATATAAACATTTCTGTATGACATGCCTGGAGGGAGGGGAACATTGTGGAGGACTACATAGCCTCAGTAGAGTACCCTAGCATGGTGGATGTTTATTTAGACATGGATGGTCTCATTAAACCCTATGGGATCAATTTTATTAGAGGGGATGCTCTCGGATTACACTACTTCAGACACCTATAGGTTTCTTCTTATTGGGCCTTCTTCTTTTGGCCCTCCTCTTTTTGTATTTCATTTGGTTACCCTTTATTTTCAATAAAATTACATAATGAAGAAGGAGGCAGAAGGGGGATCTATGGTATATTGGAAGATAAAATGGGTATAGATAAGTGATAAGTGGAAATGGTGCGGTTAGAGTAACCGAAAACTCTGTATTTATTAATTTTTTATATTTTATAAAATATATTTTATATTAAAATATATTTTTTATAAAATATTTCACCAAAATAAATCATCCTGAAACTTGATTCATTATTTTTTTGAATTGTGTATGAAAATTTTCCTAAATTGATTTCATGCATTCTACAAAATTAGTTGATGTAATGTGTGAAATTAGTCAATTCATTCCATTTTTATTTAAATTATAATCCAAATAATTAATGAAACCATTTCATTCATTTTTTAGGTTGATTAAACAAAATTCATGAAATTATTTCCCACATTTCATTTATAGATTACATACAATCTAGAAAATAATTATATTGGTGACTATTTTGGATGAATGGGATTGATGTCCCAAATAATTCTTTTGAGAATAGTTATTTGTGATGTATATAATTTTTTTTAAAAAAAGTTATGTTTATTAATTAGTTATTGTGGTGAATTGATCATATATCAATTTTGATACAATTGTTTTTATCCATAAGGCACAAAAAATTTATTATGATGAAATTAATTTTATTAAGGAATGCTTCATTGGTAATAAACTATTAGAGATAAATTTTGTATCCATTATAAAAATTTAATAGATATATATGACATTTGTAATAAGGGTTTACCTATTTAAATGCTTTTTAATGAAGGAAAATAATTAAAATAGATGAAAAAACATTATAAATATATGACCATAATTTATTATTTGTGACAAATATGATTTCCCAATACAAGTGACCATCGTTAATAAATTTTTAAAAAATAAGAAAAATTAGCTATTTATGATCAATAATCTATTCTTTGTAAATGTTACTCATAAAAATGATTTAGAAACATGAAAAATAATTTTGGTGAGAACAGTTATGAGGGATTACCATCCTTAAAAAATTTTCCTTAAATACCCACCAAAATTCATGATTTATATCATTATATTCTTTTAAATATTCTTAATTATCTCATTTTCAGTCATTATTTAGAAGGTGATTTTCAATGTTTCATTCAAGTTAATGATTTTGATAAATATAAAGATGTTTTTTATAATTTTATAAAATATTTAGTTTATAATTATTTGTGGTTTTAGATTTAGAATATTTTGTTTTCATGTAACACCATATGATTTTAAAAGAAGATCATTATGTTGGATAACGTCTTCAACATGAAACACTGAGCTTAAATTACCCATGAAATATATAACTATAATATGCTAGATGTTAAATTTGTGGGTATGACTAATATTAACTAATTTATCAAATAATTATATATATATATCCTACTAAATATAAATTATTGATAAATTCACAGTAAAAAATTAATAAATTTTTAGTATAATAATTTTATTATTTAAAATTATTTTAAGGAATTCATTGAGAAAATAATATAATTAGTTTGTAGAAATTTTAGAACAAGTATATTATATAATTAAAAGAATTTTTTAAATCATAATATCAAAATTAAATTATGGTAAAATTTTGGGATTTTATAGAACCAATTGACTTTTTAGCGATAGTTATTTTTTTGATTTTTGTAAAAATGTCATTTCATTTCAATAAATTAATTAATTTATCATTTATATTAGGTTTTTAATGCGATTTAAAGTAATATAAGTATTAATTAGTTATATTTAATCCAATTAATTAATTTTTAATCAAATTTATATTACATTTTATTATAATTTTATTTTTGGGTTTAAAAACAAGATTTTTCTAAAAACAATTTTAATCTACATAATATTTCTCCTTATTAATTTGTTAAACCAATAAATACTGGGTATTGTTATAAATTAATTATATATATATTATATATCAATGAATATTAATTGTTATTAATACAATGATTATTATTATCCACATATATAATAGAAAATATTCTGTTTCTTGATAAAATACGCTTCTTGAAAACCCTGTTTTTCTTCATGTCTGTAGGTTTTATTTTAAAGTAAATATTTTTACTTATATAAATTGAATTTTGTAGAACAGACTGAATATTTTTAATCATCATAATTTATATTATCTTATATGTTCAACATAAATTTTCATCATAATGAATAGTGAAAATAATAAAAATTAATTATCACTGTTACGGTGAAAATCGGTTTACTGGGCATTAAACTAAAAAGATAAGGGTTAAAATGTTCTAAAAACTTGTCCGAATTATATTTTATGGAAATATTTTGACCTTATAATGTATAATTATCTATAATGGTTTATTTTTTTCCTTTTTTCATGCAAAAATTGTTGGTATAACTTTTTAAAAAAAATTTCAAGTGTGACACTCACCTCACTTATAAAAGGCACCCCCTCTCCTCTCTTATTCACACCTTAAAATCCTTATGGATTGGAAACGAAGTGACAAAATTACCTCCTAACTTCACTAACCATTTTATAGATACATTTTATATCACAAATCCAACCTAAGAAGGCTATTGGTGCTAAGTTAAGAAGAATGTTAGATGAAGAGGCATCATGCTTAACCGGGCATTTTTATTTTATTTCTTATTCCAACTCTTTCAAATATTATTAAATTATTATGATATAATAAAAAAGGTTTCTCCCATATACTAGTATTATATTATTTTAATGTAGTAACATAAATCCATATTCTATTCTATAAAATGGGATATGAAATCATCATTTACGTGTACGACGGACTACTGCCACACCAACTAATGTCAATCACCTTCTATCATCACCTCTCAAAGATTTTATGATGGTTTAAATATATATTATACTTTTTGACATATTTCTACTTATTTATATATGAAATCATATATACCTTCTTATTTTCCATTCTGTGGGTTATATGATAACATTGCTCGTGTGTACGGTGGACTATCGCCTCGTGTGGAGATGTGATTCATTTTTCATTAACACTTTACATAGAAGGTAATAATGATAAATATAATGAATATATGTGATTTATATGAAGTTATTATGATATTAATGAACAATTTATAATTTTTAATTTATAATATATTATTTTATATATTATACTTAAAAATGATAACATGGTTAGTGAGTATGTTTGGATTTCTGCCTCCACGGAGTTATGTGTTTATTTTCTAATTAACCCAAAAAATAGATGTTACATATATGTTTATTATAAAATAATATTAAATTTATTATATAACCTTAATTATTTAAATATAATATGATTTTTTCCGTTTATCTATAATGATTATTGAAAAATGGAAACATTACTCATGTGTATGTATGACCTACCACTTCCATGATTATAACATAGTTCATTTAACATAAACATATTTAATGATTTGTTTTAAAATTATAATTGATATATAAATTTGGAAAATATTCCATTATTAATTTTATGGTGATGTCAAAAAAATAACATCTTTGACCATGTTCAACACACCAAATCCATTTTGAAACAATGAACTAAACATCCTCAAAACACCTGACATGGACTTAACTAATTAAATATTTAAATATTCCATTAATGATAAATAAATTAAATTATTTAATTATAAGTAATTAAACATGTAAAAATTTCTGGAGAAATAAAATAAATTATACAATAATATTTATATGTGTTAAAGTACACACATGGAAAGTTTAAACAAGCGTTAATCTGTTTTTGTCTCACTTTTTATTTTTGTGGGACATATTCTAATTCATAACATATTTATATTATGTTGGGTATATACTACCAATTTTACATGTAATATCATGAATACTTCATAAGTAACTTTGTTATATGTTTCAAGTATAATTATTTCATTCAAGGGGATATCAATTTAAATTTATTAAGGTGTGAATAATTTCTTAACTCAATTCTATTTTATGGGTTATATTACTTATTCATTAAATTTGTTGTGAATTATTATGTGTGTAATTAATTTTTATTATCTTATGTTTTTTTAATTCTTTAATGTGGATTTACACTTGATGGGCATAATCTATTCATTTATTAATTCTAAAATAAAATGGTATGATTATTTTAATGGTTATTCGTCTTAAAATCTCATTATTTGATAAATTTGTTTATGATACAGACCTATATTCATTTTTATGTGTATATATTGAAATTTTTACATGTTATATCAAGGATCTGTTTATGCTTTTTATATTTTGAGTTTAAATTGATGTTATTTTTTCACAGGGATTATTATTGAAGAGTTACCAAGGTGGGGAAGGCTTTATTTTATAATTTTCTTTCATTTTGGGATTATTTATAGGGATTTTTCTTTTAGAGGAAATAATTTGATTTTATTTTCCTGAACCACATATCCTTATTCTACACAAGTTATAAATGTGGATACCATTTTTTATTTTAATTTCTTTCCTTATTGATTAAATAAACATCAATAAAGTAATTGGTAGTTGATACTGATCTTGTATACTATTTTAGATCATGTATTCTCCTCCAAATCCTTTTTTTGTAATTTCCCAAACCCACTTTATAGAAAAGTGGTAACCTCACATCAATAGAATTAAATCCAAACCATAGGTTTCAAAATTAAAAATTAAAAATTAAAAACGGGGAGAAAATAATCTACAAACACAGATTAAAAATTTGAAATACAAATAGGTATATGAATCTTACCGAATCATCACCAAACTACGTCTTATCTACACAACCTATCGTATCATCAGCATCCTATCGCATCCTCATTATCTTTAATATCCATGTATTCTAAAATATTTTCAAAATATTTCTTTATAAAAATAAATTATTTACTAATGATATTTTACATTGTCTCTGACCATATTTTAAAAGGTTTTATGAATGAAATGTATTAACGTTTTCCAAATGGGTCACTTTTTAATTCCTTTACAAAATGTTTGGGAACAATTTTTAGTTTAACATTTAGAAAATTAGCATATTTTCCCACTGTTATTTTCAATATATTACTTGAATTTTATAGTATATGTTTTTATGATTTTTTCAAAGGAAATTTTTTTTATTATATTTAGTTAATATTTAGTTTCTAAAATTTACTTTCTATGTAAAAAAGGGTATTTTCTTTAAGAATATTTTTAGTGATCTTTAAATTATATTTTCAACCATCAATTTGAACAAACCTTATTTTTACTTATTATATAATTGGTATATTTTATAATGATACCATCCACATTCTTTATTTGGAATTATTATGATATTTTCAAAGAGATTGTTATAAAACCTATTATTTTTCAACGGGTTAATCATGATTCAAAGAGATTATCATGGAACACGTTTCTTCTCATGGTCTAATCATGTATCAAAGGGATTTTCATTGAACCCATTTATTTTCCATATGTTTATCTTGTTTCAAAGATATTTTCATGGATGAAGTTTCATTTCCTTAGGTTTATGATGTTTAGAAAATAATAAATATTTTTTTCTATGAGTTTTTGATGAAATGGGTGCTCTACGTAGTTTATTCATGATATGATTCTTGGACATTGTTTATGATAATGGGTGGTTATGTTAAATACCAATGACGGGTGGTTATATTATTAACTAGGTATGGGAAGTTCCCAAAAAATCCATGTACGGGTTGTTCCATGATAAACCAAGGGTGAGTGGGTCCTTGATAGCCATATAATACACTAGGTACTCCAGATATTAAAGTCAATTATACTGGTTATTCTATTTTTATGAGTGATATGAAGATAATTTTCTATTACATTGACATGTTTTATAAATTCTTTCAAAAGTTTTTTTAATTATTGTTTAGATATATATTGACATCATATGGATCATGATTATTGATTCTAATGACCATATACATTGTTATATCCTCATTCCATGTTTCATGATTGATGTGCTAGGTGTTAATCGGAATTATTATTCTTATTTCATTATCATGAAATTTTATTATGTCATCATACCCTTATTCTCTTTCTATTCTTGCTGATGAAATTCAATTGTTAATTATCATGTTTACCCTTACTATGATTTTATCTCAATGTTATTATTCTTAATTTTCCCAAGGTTATGAAGAATGAGGTTGAAGGAATAATGTATGGATGTGTATCGTATGGATAATTATGATAATATAATTTGTAATAAGAAAATTTATGTTAAGTGGGATAAATTATCATTTAAAGACATGGTTATTTCTTATGTAAGAGTTTATCCTCATCATCCAACACAATAAACCTAAAAGGCCATTAGGTATATATTTGATCCAAGATTTCCTTTTGATGATGCATGTTTTGGATAGTGAAAATTGGGTCAACATATTCATTATAAAATCCAGAAACATAAATATTATGATTTCATCATCAGGTATGAGATTGTGTTTCATGGAATGTATAGTTTATATCGAAGGAGAGTTTTGATAAATTTGTAGATTATAATGTTTTCATGTGGTTTTATCGTAAGAGGTATGGATACCATTATAGGTCTATAAGATTATGAATGGTCATATGATCAAATAATTAGACACCCCTTTGAGGTTGTAGGTGATGATATATTAATGTGATTAATGAAATTCTACGAGATGTTTTATGAGGTTAAATTATATGTAAATATTTAGACTAACTCAAATTTCTAATTTACATTATGTCGAGAAATTTTTATATTATTGATAAATTGTTGGGTTTATATGGTCTTGGATATTGATATAATTATGATAACACAAGTTTTATAATGTAGATAACAATGATATTGAAAAGTTATTTGGTGACAAAGTGATTAATTTTATTTCAAAATAAGGTCACTATTATTTTTGGGCTTGAAAGTTAAAAGGTACGAGATAACCATTGAGGATAAAAAACAATTTATTTTTGAGTTTATTGATATTATTTGAGATATGGGGTTATTTATTAATGGAATGATTTATTATTAATATTTGGGTATTACTACAAATGTTATGAGATTAATGTACTATTTCATCATAGGATGGTTTATTTATTTTAGGAATTACACAAACTTGTACTGACCATTTTGTTTATTATTAAAGTATAAAGATATAAATAATAAAAACAACCATTTTATAAAGATATAAGTACTAGATTTATAACCATATTATGGATATGTGATCCTTTATAAGTTTATTTTAGTGCTTTAGGTATGAAAAAAACATTTTGAATACTCATAGTTTTGAGAAAAATATGAGATTGTGGTGGAAATTCATAAATCAGTGAAATTATACTCATCATTTAAGTATATACTATCATGATCCTAGTATATAGGGAAAATTAATTCCTCAAATATAGGAAAAGGATCTTGAAAAAAATTCTTATTACCATCATTTCTTGAGTATATCAATAACCTTTTTCAGACCTCATTAGTTTATGGTTTTTTGGTAGTTGATTTTATCAAGATCATTAACATTATTTTGATCACTGATATCTTCCACACTATATCATTATTTGGATATTATTATTTTCTGACATATACAAATCTTCATTTTCACTTATTTTATCTAATCTGGAAACCAAGTATGTGTTATTCCAGATGACCCTCACACTCCATTTTCTCCTTTATCAGGAGGTTTTTTTAACCATTTTTATGGTGTGGGTTTCGAACATTGAAATTTCTTTCAAATTTAAACCCTTTGATTACTTAGTTCAAGTTCATACTGTGAGGATAAAATTTATTAGGGTATAGGGAATGTAACACCATGATATTTTTAAAGAATACAAATATGTTTCATAGTGTATACGACACACAACACCGAGCTTAAACGAACCATGGAATGTATAATCATTATAACCTAGACATTAAATTGGAATGTATAAATAATATTAAATAATTTATGATATATTTATGCATATATTAATTTAATAATAAATATTAAATAGTAAAAAATATTCGTAAAAAATCAATTTATTTTTAATAAAGAAATTTTATTCTTCAAAAATATGTTTTCTTTAAAAATGATTTTATTTATTTTTTTTAGAAAATATTATTATTAATTTTTTGAAGATTAAGAAAAATTAATTTTATAAAATTAAAATAATTTTTTAAATAATAATATAAAAAATAAATTAGGGTGAAATTTGATATTTTTTTCAGAAAATAATAACTTTTAAGTGAATTGATAAGAATAAATTTTTTTGTAAAAATATCATTTTTTTACAATAAATTAAGTAATTTTGAAGCCCAATTATGTTTTGAATATTGGTTCAAGTAACATAAGACTTATTTAATTAAATTTAATATACCTAATTACTTTTAGATCATTATTATTGGATTTTATTATAAGTTTATTTTTAGCTTTAAAAAGAAAACTTTTCTAAAAATTATTTTAAAGTGCATAACATTTATAATTTTTAATTTATTGAAACAAACAATAATGGGAAATTATTTAAAATAAATTAATATATTTTATATGAATAAATATTAATTAATATTCATACAATGACTATTATTTATCATATAGTTATCATTAAATCATCTTTTTTTTGAAAAATACAATTTCTAAAAACCTACTTTTTCTTCACGTTAGTGTGTTTAATTTTAAATTAAATACTGAAAAATATATGAATTTGATTTTTCAAAAGTGAATAAATATTTTTAGTATTAATAATTTATATTTACAAATAAATTCAACTTAATTTTTTACCATAATGATTAGTGAAAACAATAAAAATTAGTTATCGTAGTTAAGATGAAAACGGTTTTACCGGGGTTAAAAAATGATAAGTGTTAAAATGACCTAAAACTAGTATAATTATATAATATGACCATATTTTCACCTTATAATGTATAATTATCAATAATGGTCTATTTTGGATTCTTGTGTCAAGTAAAAAAAATGTGGGTATCACTTTTTCTTTTCAAAAAGTACAAGTGTTCCACTCACCTTACTTATAAATGGACACCCCCTCTCCTCCCCTATTCACAACATAAAATAATTTTCTTAGGGAAATAACTTCCCAAATTATATCCTAAATTCCATTACCATTAACTATATCCCTTGGATTGATCAGAAATCTACCCAAATAAGGATTTTGGTGTTATCAAAAGGAGGTAGTTCGGAGAAGAGTTATCGTGCTTAGCCAAGATATTTAATTTAATTTATTCCTAATAATATTGAATTATTATTAAATTATTATAATATAATTAAAAAGTGAATAACATATACTTATGTGGTATGATGTCAATATAAAAACGTAAATCTATGTTCTCTTCCATCAAATGGGATTTGAAATCATCATTCGTGTATACAGTAGACTATAACCTCATGAACCGATGTCAGTATTTTTCCATAATCTCCTCTCATGTCGTGTTATAATGAAGTATTTAAATTATATATATATATATATATTATTTTTATAAAAAATTGATACTTATTTAGATATGATATCACATACACCATCTTGCCTTCCATATCGCGGGGGATACAGTAACGTCACTCGTGTGTATGGTGGACTACCATCTCGCGAAGCGATGTGATTCATATTACACTAATGCATTATATGGGAGGTAATTAAGATAAATATAATGAATATATGTTATATTAATTAATTATTTATAACTCTTAATAGATATAATATAATTTTATATCTAATATAAAAAATTGATAACATCATTAGTGCGTACGTGTGGACTACCACCTCTACAAAGTGATGTGATTATTTTTTTATCCCCAAAACACATGGATGTTATATATAATTATATTTAATGAAATAATATGATATTTATGATATAACTATAATTATGTATATATAAAATAATACATACACTCTTTCCATAATGATCATTGAAAAATGGAAACGTTAGTCATGCGTAAGTACGACCTACCATCTCCATGATTATAACATAGTTGATTTTTCATAGCTGTATTTTAATGATTGGATTTATAAGTATAATTTATGTATAAATATGATAAATATTTAAATATTATTATTCTAGATATTATAAAATAATTACTACTTTAATAACGGGCAACACACCGAAGCAATTTTGAAAAATGAACCAAACATCCTCAAAACACCTGATGCGAGCTTAACTAATAAAGTATATAACATTTCTTTAAAAATAACTGATTTATGTACAAGTAATTAAAAATAAAAAACAAATAATTGGTATAATCTTAATATAAATAAGTTAAAAGACACACATGGATTTTCTAGACATGAGGTATGGTTTTCTCATCTCACTTTTTTATTTCTATGATACATATGACATATTAACCACTCCATTATATAGTGTGGTATGTATATAACCCCTATTAATTTAAATATCATGAATAATTGATAAATAATTGTATTTTAAGTTTATATTTTAATTATTTCATTCAAGAAGAAGTTAATTTAAATTTACTAACATTTAAGTCATTTCATAACTCAATTTAATTTCAATGCTAGAAAACTAATCTATACTCACAGTTTATAACCATTGTTATAGACCCCAGAACCATTAGTGTAGCCTATAAAAATGGTTCTATAAACCTTGGGTATTATAGGCATCAGTGTAGGGACATACCAATTGTTTAAAAAATGATTGGTATATCCCATAACCAAATTTAAATGCCCACTATCTAATTTAAATTTTGGATATGGACTCCTATCCAAAATCGATGTATGCCAATGAATATTTGAACCATTTTTTATATATTTTTAACCCCAATGGAAAAATTTAGCACCATCTATCACCTTTCATAGAACCTCTAAATAAATTAAAAACTTTGATACACATATAATGTAGTTAATTTATTATATATTAAGATTTTAACCTTCAGATTTTCAATAGTTTTAAAACCATTTACAATACTATATACATTCCAAAAAATCAATCAATTTTAGTAATTACAGATCATTCATGAATGTATATTTATTTCCAACTAAAAAATATTGGGGATCAATATCTCCATCCTCACCACTAGTTCCATCATCATCATCATCAACAACCTCATCAGCATCGTCCCTGGGAGCTTCATCATTATCATCACCCCTAGCGGTATCATCACCTAGAATACCACTAGGAATCTCATTTACATAACTTGATGCATTATATAAAGAGTTAATTGTTTCCATATATGAATAAAAATCATTAGTAGACTCTGATAGAAGTGACAGACATATAAATTTCATAAATTTTAATAATTGTTTGGTGACTAGTTTATATTTTTCATGCTCTAATATAACTATTATTTTGGACCCACCAGCTTCTGCATGAGCATTTTTTGGATTGATGGTGTTAGATATTTAAGATATATTTGATGGGGGATAATACATAGTGGGTACGATGCTTTTCCCATGTCTACATTAGAATCTCCTATGGTTCTCCCCAACTAATATGCGTCTCATATGATCATTTAGATTGAATTTGTCATCTTATTTCTCATCAAGGTCCTATAGGGAACACTATAAAAAATATAAACATGATATATAATTATTACTTTCGTTTTAAAATTTTAAATATCATTAAATAGACTTTCAATATTTTATTATGTCAGTGCATTTATATAAATTTTATATTTTTTCTTCCTAATCGAGAAAAATAATTTTTCTTGAGAAACTCATCCTTCGATGCACAATGTCGATTGATGAAAATGAAATTAATTATAAAAATAGTAAATTATTGAATTATAATAAATTTATAAAAAAACCAAAAAATTAATTGTAAATACATGTTAGACTAACCATCTACTCACATCAAGTTAAAACATTCCCATATTAGATTAAATTATATTGCTGAGTCACTATATGGTATTAACATTAATTCTAAAATTATATTAAGATTCAAGAGAATGAATTTTCATGTGATTAAGTGAATGGAAAGCTCAAATGGGAAGAATTTATAAGGAGTAATCTGTGTTATATTTATAATATAGCAAGAAACACATTTTAAAGTATCTAATTTAAGTTACATAAGAGTTAAACAAAACCTAGAATGAATTAAAATTTTAGTTATTGAAGAAATTACTAAAATAAAGAAGCATCTAACTAAATCATTTACTATAATTCATAAATGGAAACCATTTCTGTTAACTATATTGTATCTATCCATCAATAGTTCCCATTTTTGAATTAACTGGATCAAATGTAATAATTCATAAATAAAAACCATATGAGTTAACTATATAGTCACCATCCATCAATTTCTATAATAGTGTGCAACAGTACTCTCAAAAGGGGTACTAAATTAGAAATTACCATATTTATCATGAAGTAATCATTTTTATACATTCTATTTTTTCAAATATTTTCAATATTTTATATTTTTTGAATTTGAAGATAAATATAAATTTAATTAGAAATTTAATAATATTGTCATAACATAATTAATACATAACAATTATTATCTAAACATGGGTATGATATGGATTCGTATTTTATGATCATTTTAGTCCAAATATGTTTTTGTTAAATTATTTATTTATTTGGTCTCTTGGTTATTCAGTTCATTTGGTTCGTTTTTGGGTTTGGATATTTGGTCATTTGTACAATTAATTAGAGTATTTTTAATATTTTTTGGTTTGGTAATTTGATTTAATTTGGGTGAGGTTCTTTATTTCATTATGTATTTATTCATTTGGTTCATTTTGGGTTATATAGTTTGTAATATTTTTCTATTTGGTCATTTAGAAAGATCATTTGGTTCATTTTAAGTTAGGTAATTTTGGTTGAATTGGGCAAGCCATTTTCATTATTTTTGGGTTAAGTAATTTTTGTGTTATATAATTTGGTTTATTTTGTGAAATTTTATTTTGTTCACTTTGGTTTAGGTCATTTTGGGATCGGTCATTTGGTTCATCTCTAGGTTATTTCCTATTTTAGATAGTCCATTTTGTTTATTTTGGGTTAAATCATTTAGATCGTTTTAGGGTTATTTAATTTTTGGCTAGTTCATTTAGATATTTATTCATTCTTAGGTTTGATCAATTTTTTTACTCAAGTTTAGGTTTTTTGGTTTATTTTGGGTTATTTCATTTTGTTCATTTTTGGTTAGGACTTTTTCAGTTTGGTAATTTTGTTCATTTTTGGGTTATGTCTTTTTTAAATTTGGTTATTTTGTTTATTTTGGGGTAGATCATTTGGTTTATTTTTGGGTTATGACTTTTTTGGGTTATGATTTTTTTTAATTTGGTCATTTGGTCATTAGTTTGTTTGGGATTAGGTCATTTTATCAACTGTTCATTTTTTTGTTAGGTTAATTAGTTAATTTTGGGTTAGTTTATCTATTTTTAATTGGGTTAGTTTATTTAGTTAATTTTTGTTTAGGGTATTTGGTTCATCTTTGGTTATGTCAATTGTTTAATTTTAGGTTAGTTTATTTTGTTTACAATGTTTATTTTGAACTAAGAAGTTTTTAAATGTATCCCTTGAGGTATGATATATTAATAAAAGAATGTTTTAAATTCTAGAAAGATTTTATTTTAATGTTATTGAAGAGTTAAATTAAAATCAAGGAAGCAAGTTTTTCTAGATTTCAATTGGACTTCCAGGATGTTTGGAGGAGTAAGGTTTTAATAGCCTGGAGGGAGTATGAGGACTTCATTTAAGTTATCAACTCAAGATTAAAGGGGAATTTCTGTCAATATATTAAAAAAATTCATGAGAAGATATCTTAAATTTCAATATGAGAATCTTTCTAAATGGGGAACTTACATCCATCTGTATGAATATTTCATTTTTAACAATCTTATGACTATATGAGTTTGTTTAAAGACTATTTTATTTATGTTTTAATCCTTTTTATGACTATTAATGTTTTTATACTTCTTATAATGACAAATAAAATGGAATGAACACTTTAGGATGGTCTGATTCTCTTCAATTAAGGTTAGGATGATTTGAATGGACTATAAAAAATTACATGTTAGACGATTTTATAGTTTACATGAAAACTATTTATTAAAATCAACGTATTGTTTACAAAATAAAAATAAAATAAAGAAATAATAAAATAATGAACCTAAAATACCCATGTTGAGCTATGATTAATGGAAAGAGGACATATATGGTTGGTCCAATAATATCATTGGTGGATAGAAAGTGTATAAAATTGTTGGATCCCCAAAGTATTTCCAACTTAATGCTGAGAACAACTCAAAACAAAAAGCATCTAGTTGTGAAAAATATGTGCAAAAAACACTCTATAGAATAAAAAATTATTTATAGTTCTTTGGTTGAACTATTATAAGTTTTTGAATAAGGAAATTGATTTTTGGGATTATTATTCAATATTTGATGAGTTTTAAAATATTCTATTTTAGTTCACTCTCAACATGAAAAATTATTAACACTGTATAATAGATAGATCCCCAAAAACATTAAATTAATCAAATAACTCCCTTAGAATTAATTAAAAATATAAATATAGATATCAGTTCCTTTCTTATTAAAGTACCTGGAACCTCTCAAGCTCTAGCATTGAAGTGCGCCCCAAAGTGTGCATATACATCACATCATCCTTGTTCTTTTTGTTTTTATGACGCTTACTAAGATGAAAAATTCAATAAAATTAATAATAATTAAATTTTCAATAAAAATTATTAATGATTGAGGTTACCTAAAACTCATCAATCTTCCAATATAAAATTATTTCTTTTTATTACATTATTCGAATGTTAGTGAATATTGGTAGAGACTACAAATTAGGGATGAATATATTATTCTATCCATCATATAACTAATTATTATATCATCTCCACAATATCCCATGATCCATCAACTATGTGATCATTACAACTTCACTGTTGAGAAGGATAAAATGATCTTGCCACAAACATGGTAATTCATATAGGTACAAAAATAATATAGATATAAATTTAACAAATTTTCTTACCCATATATTTATCTATGATTTCTAGCTGATTTCGTTATTGATATGACTCCTTGAGACTGGTTTCACTAGAATGATATCCTTGTTGTTGGATAATGTTTCCATAAAAATTCCCCTATCTGGATTTTTAACCTATCGTTTGATTTTTTTCATTGTAATCTACCATTATTTGTGCTTGAAAATTCAATGATTCACACATATGGGTGTGACTACATCTCTTATTAGATGATCCCACTAAATAAGATAAATAAAAAAATGTAAATTAATTCATAGTATAATAGTCAGAAATGATGTTATATAATTTGAAACACTTATAAAAAACATTATCTAGGATGATCATTTGTCTCTAATGGATATATGGGCTTTCATAGATCATTATCCTATAAGGTATTTGAATTTCATGACTATAATTTCAAGTAGTTTCCATCAGAAATTTCTAATGGACAAATTTCCCACTGCCAATTGTCCACATATAACACCTATTTGCGATGGAGGAAGAATTTTTTCGCGACAAGTATTTATTTGTGATGGATTTATAAATCTGTCTCAAATTCCCTTTGAGTCGATAGTATTTAGGAAATGAATTGAATTACATCATTAATAATTCTCAATGAAAACATTTGTTGTGACATACTTAATTTCATCGCAATAATACCATTTCAAAAAGTATCGAGTTTTAATAGGCTGCGCTGCTCACTTTTTCTTCCTCTTATTTTTATCCTTCCTTCCCTCTACCAAACGAAGTGGAACTCTACCGGCCACCCCGCTTAATATATCCCCAAAAGCTCTATTTCTTTTGATTTTTCGGTGTTTTAACACCAAATCTCCAAGGTATAGACTCTTCTTATGTCCTTCGTCAGTTTTTACCATATTTTCATTAGATTAATAAATTGACAAAACCTAAGTTGAAAATTTTACCCTATGATAATGATTTATTTGACATGTAGGGCTAGTCTAAATTTATTATTGTATATTTGAGTAGTTTTATAACACACCAATTATTTAAATTTTATTTATAGTATTTTTTACAATGATTGATCTTTTAAATTGTATTGATTTGTTTCAGGTGATTAAGGTTTTTGAAACACAATAAGTTTATATTATCTGAAATATGATTATTATTAAAATATGCTTGAAGTTTTTATTTTTTTGAAAATATACTGGTTTCTTTAACACTAAGATTTATTTTAATTTTCTTCATGTGATAGGGTTGCAAGAAATTAATTATAATTTTACCCGTTCTTTGTTTCTTATTGTTTTTTTTGTTTTATTATTCCTTTTATTTGTTTCCAAGATCCAAATTTTTTATTGTGTGCATATGATATATGCCTGAATATTTTTATGTCTAAATATTTGTTATTTTAATTTTTTTATGTTCGTGCATAATAATAATATTTGCGCAAGCATAATATTTGTTTATAATTATATTTCCACGTGCATAATATTTGTTTATAATAATATATTTTATAATAAAAAAATTTGGTGCACGTGCATGAATGTATGTATGTATGTCTAAATATTTTTATGTGTAAATATAATTGATTGGTTTTTAATAATGAAGAAAAAATTAATTTTAAAAATTAATTTTATTAAAATGTTATTTATAAGAATATTGTTTTTTAAAAAACATTAAAAAATTGTATAATTGAAAACACTGAAAATTAAAAATATTTAATATTTAGTAAAACCTTATTTAATAATAATTAGAATAATTTTTTGTAATAGTTTGTAAATAAAATTTAACATATATAGAATTATTATAAATTCGTAAAAAATACCAATTATGAAAAATGTTGTATTAATTTAAATAATTAGAATAAATCAATAAATGATTTATAATATGTAAAAATTAATTTGTATTTTTTATTAATAAATTATAAATATTAATGATAATTATAAAATTATAATAATTTTTAAAAAACTTATAATAAAATATAACAATATTTAGAAATTAATAATTATTCGTATAAAATCTTGTATTTATTAAAATAATTAGTATTAATATTTTGTAAAAATATTATAAAAACAGTTGACTCACACAAATATTATTATACATCTAGGGTAAACACTATTAATTAAAAAAATTATTATTTCTAAATAATGATAAATTAAAATTAATTATTAATTCAAAAATATAAACTCAGTTTTATTTATAAATTAGTTATATAAATTATAAATTCAAGGTAATCAAATCACACACACTAACATATATGTTTCTATAGATTTGATATTTTTATATTTGATTAAAAAAAAGTTAGAATATATTTGATGTATTTATATTAATTAATAAATTGTTATATATATAGTAATTATTAAAATTTTAATAATAAACTAAATTAATTAATAATAATCATTACATAATTTATAATAATTTAGATAATTTATAAAATTGTAACAATAACAATCAATACATAATAAAATATTAATAATAAATTTATAATAATATTATAAGAAATTATGATTTATATATATATATAATAATTACATAATTTATAGTAATATAAATAATGAATAATAATCAATACATAATAATAATTATATCATTTTTAATAATTAATAATAATTAATAATAATCGTTACATAATTTATAATTAATTGTGATATATATATTAATTATTAATTAATTAATAATCATTTTATATAAATGTTTAAATAGTTAAAATAATATGTATTAATAGTTTGTATTAATATTGTTATCTATATTTATATGTAAAAATAAATAATTATATAAATAATATTAATAAAAGATTAAAAATGATACCCCCACCTGCGATATAACGAAACAGTCGACACTAACAAATGTTATGTCACACCAAGTGTAAATCCCACATCCCAGAACCAATGACGATCTCAGATTTATCATACGATACATAGTTTGAAATATATATTCAATTTTTATAATAATTTATAATACAAATATTAAATAAATTACCCTCTCTTGTAATGTAACTACCCGACACTTACAAATCTAATGTCATGTGTAGGATAAACCCCACACCCCCAACTCAGTGGTGATCTCCAATTTGTCATATACGACACTGTTCAAGAGTTATTCTATTATTTTCAAAAAAGTAGCACGTATCTTATATAATATATATAATATTATTTTTATCTACATCGAGCCTCTATAAGCCCTGTAAACTAGTGCTAACTATAACGCCCCAACCCCAGTTACACAAATTTGGTGCCTTATTACATTACATTGGCATCATCACAAAAGATCATGTCCTTAAAGAACAATCAGTTTAGTATCCATGGTAGTACTAGATACATACATAAGTTTTACATTATATTATGAAATGAAAAACAACTAAATTGGGTATCCTATGAACACACTCATGTCCCTTATCCTATCCCTACAGTTCATTCATAATATAATTCTTCACATCCTGGGAAAAAGAAAACATAAGAAAGGGGTGAGCTCAGATTCTCAGTAGGTATAAAAATATAGCGAAAATTATAACAAATAAGCATAAAAATTCAAGGAAATGTATAAGACTAAAGGAGAAGCCTTTTAAACATAAACTTCAACATAATATGGAAAATAAAAATCAAATAATTCCATTTTCTTATTCACCTGTATATTCTACTAGTCTAATAATCACATGTAATATAAATATATAATTTCATAATAAAGGAATGCATAATGTCGGACATCTTAACCTAATCGTTATGGATTCGTGTTAAGACTAAAAATAAAAAAAAATCAAGTCCTTGTGCCAAGACACAAGTTTGTCTCATGAGACCTGCCGATGCATTGATAGTCTATAGTGGGCCCCACCCGCCACTTACTAAGTCCAATTCATTCCTCATATGGACATGTTGAAACATAACATAAACATTCATGTTAAAACTAGCTTATGAAATGTTAATACTTTAATTATAAACCATTAATGGTATAAAAATAGAACATACACAATCAAACATATCACGAAACCTTCAATATAATATGGATGATTGAATCATAATAAATCAACTTCAAACAAGTGTAAAATCCAACAAATAATGTTGACATAGATGAAATCAATCCAAAAACTATTTGATAGAAATATATCATTATACTTTTAAATCATTTAAAAGTTGCATAATTATATAGAAAATCTATTATTTTGAAAATATTCTTATATGATTTCAAGGGAATATTTTAAAATGTCATAATGGTGTAAAATAGTTGCACCGACCGTATGAGTTTAAAAAACATTCTTTTTTTAATTTGTCGAAAAGGTTATAAAGAACCTCGTTTGGAAAAAAATAAAAAGTGTCCTTTAATTTTTTTTAAAAAAAGTAAAACAAGTGTATAAATTAATTTACTCCATAGTCGAGGAAATAGTAAAAATGATTTGAAATACATTTTTTAGAAACACATATGTGGACGATAAAGATTTCCCAGTAGATACATATAAACAACCTCAGATAATAAAAAGATTGTAGAATTAACCCTTACCTTGTACTTTTACTTAGTCCATGGTACATTAACCTATTTTATAATGGTTAAATCATTGTTATTAAATTATACGAGAACCACATAAATAAATATGATATCATATATGAGACTATAATATTGCTTTGTTAATAATATATCAGTAGTATCATTGTTTCGGGAGTTAACTGGTTCCATTTACATTATATGTTTTGTTATGTAAGTAATGCTAGTTATGAATGTGATGTATTTTATTCACATCCAGAATGATATTATTTTCTTAAATATAAATTTTAATCATAAAAAAAATTATTCTTGAATGGTTGCGATAGGGAACGAATCTCATCATGTTGTGGAGACAGTAATCTGTACGTATGCATGAGAAACAATATCATTCTATTAATGGTGAAATCATGTGTAATTGGATGATATATTATATATAAAGAATAATTAACATGTTATATTTATTATTTACAAAAATCATACTCATTATTATACCCATCCAAATAATGAAGTGTGGAATAACAAACTACACCACAACGTGGAGACGGTAAGCCGTACGTACGCATGTATGGTAACTTTTTAATTCATAGCACAAATAGAATAATGAATATGGTTATAACATACTTATAATTACATCACACTATGTATAAGGAACTAGATTTTTTTTATGGAAACAATAAAGAAATAGGAATTAGAAGAATAAAATAACTTTGAAAGATGTTATGAAATAATTATCTCTTCTTCAGTTGTTTCCTTTTGATTTGAACAAAAGGACTCCTTAGGTTGGATTTATGATCAAATTAAGGCCTATAAATTGAATTGAGGGTAGTTGGGAGGATATTTCAGAAGTGTTTGGACGATTCAAATGGCTTTGGATGTGTGAATTTAAGAGAAGGGGAAGTACCATTTTATAAGAGTGACGAGGGGAACTTTATAAAAATCTTGAAATATTAAATTATTATAAAATTAATTTTCGGTTTCTAGTAGATCCAAATGGATTTATTTCTAGGATAATGTAGGTATGGGTTGAAATACTATCATCTAATATTTTTAGACAAGTTTAGGTCACCATTCTAACCTTGTATTTTAGATTTAACCCTTAGTTAAATAGTTTAACTCTTACCATATCTTCTGGTATTCATACACTATATGATTAATAAAATTACACTAAAATTCCAACATAACCTTATGTGGCTATTTAATGAAATATTTAACATTATATAATTCATTTGGATGAATCATTGGTTTTTAGGAATATTATATTATTTAATAAAGTTTTTTTTTTGTTTTAAAAACTTATTTATGGCAATTTTGACACTATTTAGTATTTGGTTTCTGTGAAAGACCTAAAAACTTGATTAATTTGAAAAAAAAATACATTTAATAAACCATAAAATGTCATATTAACATAGAAAATTTGTGGATAGCATCATATGATTAAATTTACATTTAATAAACCATAATAATGTGTTTCATCCTGTTGAAGTAAATTTTACTTACTGATGATAATCATTTCTATCATATTTTTGAAATAAAATTCATAGAATTGGTAAAATTATGTTTTATGCAAATTTTCTAATGTACCTGGAAGGTGGATAAAAGAGGTTAAAAAGATCAATAAAATTTTATATATCTAATATTATTATAAAATTACTCTAATGAATTACATTGGACTAATATAGGTATTATGTATCTATTTTGAATTTAAAATAAATTTAAATTAAAAAACAATTATTTAATAAAAAGTCAGTTTTAAACAATAACGCAGTGTTTTTCACTATTAATTAAAAATATAATGTTTTCAGAAAAACACCAAAAATTTAATCTAAGATAATTTTGATAGTTAGAATCAAAAAATTAAGTCCATTTTGAAAAATAAAATTTTAAATATTTCAAAAAGTGAGTATTACTATTTATAACTACTTTTTGAATGGCTGGTTTGATTGGTCTTAGTTTCTTAAATCTCAGAGATGCATACATCATACATTGTGGCATTATTCAAAAGGAAGCATAATGTGGAAGCATGGGGTGTTACATTCTTCCACCATTCAAATAATTTAATCCTAAAAATATCTAGAATATTAATGCATCAAAAGATTCAGGTGGTTCTTCATCATAAGTTTTTTAGGCTCCCACACTGACTCTTCCATTTTTTGGTTTCTCCAAATAACTTTTACAAGAAGAGTTATCCGGTTTCTCAAAACTTGTTCTATGGTATCAAGAATCTTGATAGGCTCTTCACAATAAGAGAGATTGTGTTCTATTTCTATTTCTTCATAGGTGAGTACATGCGTTGGGTTTGGCATGTATTTTCTCAATAGTGAAATATGGAACACAACATGAACATTGGAGAGACTTGGATGAATTGCCAAACTGTAGGCTAAAACTCCAATTAGTTTCTGAATTTCGAAATTTCCAATGTACCTGGGACTTCATTTACCATTCTTACCGAATCATATAACACCCTTCCATGTTGATACCTTGAAGAAAGCATGATCTCCTACGTGAGATTCAAAATACTTCTTTTGGTTATCGATATAGCACTTTTTCTTACTTTGACCTGCTTTGATGTGGGTTTGGATAATCTTCACCTTTTCCATTATTTCCTCAACAAGTTCTAGGACTATGAGTTTTCTTTCTCCAACATCATCCCAACAAGTTGGTCGGAGACACCTTTTTTCATATAACACTTTATATGGTTCCATATGAATACTTGAATGGAATCTATTATTATAAGAAAATTCTACCAGAGGTAAATACTGATCCCACAAACCTTGAAAGTCAAGTGAGCATGATCTCAACATTTCTTCTAAAATTTGAATAGTTTTTTTATTGTCTATAAGTTTGAGGGTAGTAGGAAGTGCTAAAATGACGTTCAGTATCCAGGGATTTCTAAAGAATTTTCTAGAATTTTGATGTAAAACAGGGATCAAGATCAGAAACAAATGACAGGGGTACACCATTAAGTCCATCAACTTCATTAATATATAGAATTTCTAAATGTCCAAGTAGTAAATCTTCTCTTATAGCATGAAAATTTTCTGACTTGGTAAGACGATCAACAATGACCCATATAGCATCATTCATTCTAGGAGTCTTTGGTATACCCATGAAAAAGTCAATCGTAATATCATCCCATTTACACTCAGGTATTGGAAGAGGATGCATAACTCGTCTAGGATGTTGTCTTCTAGTCTTCAACTGTTGACAAACCAAACTTCCTGACACATAATCTGCAATTTAACTCTTTATGTTGTCCCACAAAAAATGTTCCTTCAAATATATGTACATCATAGTGATAGCAGGGTGTATACAGAAATTGGAGATATGAGCATCTTTCAATAATTCCCTTTTTAGATTAGTTATGTTGGGAACACAAATCCTCTTCCCAAATTTCAAGATTCTATCTTTATATATGAAGTCAATAAATCTCCCATCATTCATTGCTTTAATTTTCTTTTGAAACTCTTTATCATCAGTCTGAGAAATTTTTATCCTCTCCAGTAAAGATAGTCTAGAAACCATTTGAAAAATTATCGATGTTTCACCTTCAATGATTATTCCCATATCCATCTTTACTAGTTCCATGAACTTAGGATCCCTTTAAACTCTCACCTTGTTCAAAACTCCATGATCTATGATCCTTTCTGCTCAAATAATCTGCCAATTGATTTTCTATCCCCAGGTGGTAGTGTATAATGAAATCGCAATTCTTGAGTAGTTCAAGCCATAACCTTTTCTTCATGATTAGTTCTTTTTATGAGAAAATATACTTCAAACTCTTGTGATCAATATATATCTCACATTTTTCACCAAAGAGATTGTGTCTCCATATCTTCAGAGTAATGATTATTGATGCTAACTCAAGATCATGAGTTGGATAGTTTTGTTCATGAATTTTTAGATTCTGTGATGCATAGGCAATAACTCCATCATTATTTATAAGGACAAAACATACTTCATTCATTGATGCATCACTATAAATAAAAAACACATCATTACCTGATGGTAGAGTCAATATTGGACCATTGACTAATATTCTCTTAAATTATTGAAAACATTCTTTACACTCTTTATTCCAAATAACTTTAACACATTTACATGTGATCTTGGACAATGGTTTATCCAATCAGGCCAAATTCTAGATGAAACTCTGATAATAACATGCTAAACAACTAAAACTACAGACCTCAGTTATACTCGTCGGTGTAAACCATTCTTGGAATGCCCTTTTCTTTGAAGTATCAACAATTATTCCATCCCTAGAGACAATATATCCAAGTAATGAAATTTACTGAAGCTAGAATTTACACATTATAAACTTCCCACATAATTCATTTCATCTAAGAGTTTTTAGAATAGTGCACAAGTGATTTTCATGGTCTTCGTAGCTTTTGTACTATACCAAGATATCATATATAAATACCACTAAAATGTCATCAAGATATTCCTTTAAAACTCTATTAATTACATTAATGAAAACAAGGGGTGAATTAGTCAGTCCATAAGGCATTACTGTAAACTCATAATGGCCATACCTTGTTCAAAATGATGTCTTTGCAATTTCATCCTTTTTCACGAACAATTGATGATATCTAGATCAAAGGTAAATATTTGAAAAAATATTGAGCTCCATTATGTTGATCAAATAAATCATCAATGCGAGGTAGTGGATACATGTTCTTTTTTTTATATCATTGATCTCCCTGTAGTCAATACACATCCTTATAGATCCATCTTTCATCTTAACAAAAACAACAGGGACACCCCATGGAGAAACACAAGGGAGAATAAATCCTTTATTACTAAATTATTTAGTTGTTTCTTTAGTTACACTAATTCCAAAGTGGCCATTCTATAAGGGGTCTCTGATATGGGCCTTGAACTAGAAATTAAGTCAATGGAAAACTCAATTTCCCATTTAAGAGGATGTTCAGGTAAATCCTATGGAAACTCATCAGCATATTGTTTCACAATTGGTACATCCTCTATTTGAACATTACTTTCCTCACCCATGGTTATTTCACTTCCTTCCTCCCCAATAATTGGATTTAGTAGTGCTATTGGGGGTGGATCTCGATAACAATCAGATGGTGATGTTTCTATACTAAAGATAAGGGATTCCTTATCATTATACAAAATTTAAACCTTCGTCTTCTTATAATAAAATTTCACATAATGTTCTAAAATCCAATCCATACCGACGATTATATCAAATTCAATCATGTGTATGACAATAAGATGATTAGATAAAGTATTATTATATTCCATAATTGTAAATGATTGAAAAAACATGGTTGCAATGATACTTCCCTTAGGAGTTTTGACTGAAAACTCCATTATTACATAAAAATGGAAATGTCTAATTTTCTTGGAAAACTGAGAAGATATGAAAGAATGAGATGATCCAGAATCAAATAAAGCATTGGCTAAATTTGAGGAAATGATTAAAGTACCTATCACCATGTCATTCAGAACTTAAACCTCTGCAGTTGAGATCGCATAAGCTTGGCCTTACCCCCTTGGCATTTTACGAGGTAATATTCCTTAATGATTAGGAAATTAATTTTCATAATGTCCCATTTATTTACAACTGTAGCATCAACATTTACAATCTCTTTATTCCCCTTGTAATCATGAGCATAGTGGTATTTTTCTTCACACTTGTATCAAACTCTCATCCCCTTTAGGCATGTACAAGGATGTTTCATCCCACAATTACTGTAGGATGGAAATTCAATTTTTTCATTTTCCCCTTATTTCTTTTTCCATAGTGTTCAGTGGATCTCTTCTTCCCTTCTTAACTTTAAAGTCATAAGACTTGGAGAATTAATTTTCATCCTTGATAGCACATGATCCTATATTCATATGATGAGAATGATTGTGAGACTAATGCTTTGTGTATAAATGGTTTTAACACATCAATGAATTGATCAATCTTACCTCATTGGTTACATATATAATCTGCATCATGCCTTGCTAACATTATAAAGTTTGCCTCATACTTTGAGACATTCTCATCCTCCATTTTCCTCAGACTCAGAAATTGTCATTCCATATATTCTATATGTACGCGATGAATATTTTTTTCTAAGAAAAGATCTTTAATCTCCCTATATTCCATATTTTACATTTCTTCATGTTCCTTTGTGTTTTTAATTAATGACTTCTGTTGATCTGCATCTCTGGAGAGGCGATAAACAACCATGACAACTTTTTCTCATTTTTCTACTCCACAGATCATGAAATATTTTCTATGAGGAACTTATCCATTGCTCAAATACAAATTTATTTTTAGTCCCATTTAATTTTGGTGGTTATTTCCTTACGAAGTGGTCTAATAATGATCCTTCATGTTGTCAATCAGGGTTCTCTATATGGGTAACATTATTATTCATAACCTGAGTGATTTTTTTCAGTATGGTTATAAGATGTTCAATACTAGTTGCATCACCATATCCACTATATTTAACTTGAATAAGAGGGAAATCCCTACATTAATTATGTGCATTGATACATTTTCTATTCATTCAACTATGTGACATTTCTAAACAACAACATACACTATATTAGTTCATGAATCACAATGAATAATTCCAAACATGTAAAATACTTAAAATAAATTGAACAGTTCATGTATATAATCCATAATCATAAAAAAAAATTATTTGGGTAAATGTTTACTCATAAATCCTTCATAATGGTCTGTATAGAAAATTCAAATTATCCAAAGCATATCCCCCAGGAGTGTCAAACCAAGTGCACAGTAAGGCTCGTTGTCGTCTACCAGGATACCCCAGGTCATGCCCGAAACACCTTATCAGAGTATTCACTCCATGGTACATATGTTCTAGAATGATTTCCACTTGTAGTATCCAGGCAAGAATTTATTTCTTGGAATACCCACATTATATATACAATACCAAATATTTTTTATGTTCATCAATACTAATCCTAAAATTCTATCTTAGGGTAATGTTCTCTAATCAGAATTTTTCTAAATATAGTTTCAAAGTGTTGTTCTAAAATTCCAATGATACCAACTATAATACCCCAAACCCAGTTACCTAACTTCAGTTCATTGTTATATAACATTGGCATGATCACAACAGATCATGTCTCAAAATACCGATCAATTTAGAAGCCTTGTAAGTACTAGATACGTACATAAGTTTTACATTACATTATGAAATGAAAAAAAATATTGTGTCTCCTTTGAACACACTCATGTCCCTTAATCTATCCCCATCGGTCATTCATAATATACTTCTTCACATCCTGAAAAAAACATAATAATGGGGTGAGCTCAGATACTCAGTAAAGATAACAATATAGATAAAACTATAACAAATAAGCCTAAAAATTTAAGGAAATGTATAAGACAAAAAAACAATCCTTTTAAACATAAACTTCAGCATAATATAGAAAAGATAAATCAAATAATTCCATTTAAATATTCACATAGATATTATACTAGTCGAATAATCACATGTAATATCAATATCTAATTTCATAATGATGGAATGCATAATGCTGGACATCTTAACCACATAGTCATGGCCTCATACAAAGAATAAAAATAAAAATATTAACACTTACTTATGATAAGACACTTGTTTGTCTCATGATACCTAATGATGCATAGAGGGGATATAGCAGGGCCTACCCATCACTTACTATGTCCAATGCAATTCTCGTTTGAAAATGATGAAACATAACATAAACAATCGCATTATAACTAGCATAAAAAATGTTAATGCATTAACTATAGAACATGAATGGTATAAAAATATCACATACACATTCATACATATCCCAATACCATCAATTAAATAAGGAAGACTTTATCAAAATAAACAAACTTCAAACAAGCATAAAATCCAACAAAGGATGTTGACATAGATGATATCATTCCAAAAACTATATGAGAGAAATATATCTTTCTACTTTGAAATAATTTAAAGGTTGAAAAATTATAAAAGATAACATTTATTTTAAAAATATTCTTATATTATTGTGAAGGATTCTTTTAGGGTGTTATAATTGCAAAAAATAGCCGCACCCACCGTATAAGTTAAAAAAATCATTCCTTACTTTTTTGAAAAGGTCATAAAGTACCTTGTTTGGAAAATGACGGAAATATTTCCTTAAAATTTTTTTATAAAAAGGCAAAAAAGGCTATAAATGAATTTATCCTACAATATAGGAAATAGAAAAAATGTTTTAAAATACATTTTTAAGAAACACAGATGTAGATGATAACGAAGTCCGAGTAGAAACTTACTTATAAACGACCACAGATAACGAAGGGATTGTAGAATTAACCTTCACCTTGTACTCTTACATAGTTAAGGGAAAGTTAACCTCATTTATAATGTTTAAATCATTGTTATTAAATTATATAAGAACCATTAACAAAAATATTATTTCATATATGATCCACTAATATTGCTTTGTTAATAATATTTCAGCAGTATCATTGTTTACGGTATTAACTGATTCATTTTCCATTATATTTTTTGTTACATAAGGAATGTTAGTTATGGATATGATGTATTTGATTTATATCCAGAATGATATTAAGTTCTTAAACATTATTTTTAATCATCAAATGAAAATTATTCTTGAATAGTTATGATGGGGAATGAATCTCTTCGTGTCATGGAGACGGTAATCCGTACGTACGCACGAGTGACAATATCATTCTGTTGATGGTAAAATTATATGTAATTGGATGGTATATTATATATATATATATATAATCTTTGATATGTTATATTTTTTATTTACTTCAATTATACTCATAATGTACCAATCCATATAATGAAGTGTTGAATAGAAAACTACACCACGATGTGGAGACAGTAATCCGTACATACGCACGTATGGTGACATTGTCATTCATAGGATGGATAAAATAAGGAATATGGTTGTACCATATTTATAATTAAATATTTTTATTTATAAGGTACTGGAGTTATTATTTTCGTATGGAAACAAAAATTATAGAAGAATTAGAAGAAGAAATGAACTTTGAAAGAGGCGATGAAATTACCTCTTCTTCAGGTGCTTCCTTTTGATTTGAACAAAAGGGATCATTAGGTTGGATTTAATATCAAATTAAAAACTCTAGGATGAATTTAGGGAAGTTTTTAGGATATTTGGTCAAGGGTTGTCCGATCCAAATGGCTTTGGAGGTGTGAATTTAAGAGAAGGGAATGTGACCTTTTATAAGAGGGGTGAGGGGAACTTTAGGAAACGTTTGAAATTTTAAATTGTTATAAAATTAATTTTCGGTTTCTAATAGCTCAAAATGGATTTATTTCTAGGTTAAGGTGGGGATTGGTCTAAATCCTCCTAACCAATAGGTTTTAGAAATATTTAGTTGACCATATTAACCTTATCTTTTAAATTTAACCCTTAGTTAAATAGTTTAACTCATACCATGTCTTCTTGTATTCTTACACTATATAATTAATAAGCTTACTTCAAAATTCCAAGAGAAACTAAAGTTGTTAATTAAGGAAATATCTAACATTATCTAATTCCTTTGGCCGAATCTTATATTTTTAAGAATATTATATCATTTAATAAAATAGTATTTAATTTAAAAAATCATTTATGTCAATTTTGACAGTATTTAGTATTTGGTTTTTTAGAAAGTCATAAAACTTGATTACTTCAAAAAAATACATTAAATCAATTCTAACATGTCTTATTCACTTATATAATTCTTGTATGGCATCAAAAGTTTCAATTTACATTTATTTTAATACTTATAAAATCAATTATTTCAATCTTTCATTAATAAGGTAATTACTACATCATCATTGTGTCATAAAAAAATTTAATTATTTAATGTCTAAAAATTATAAATAAAATAATATTATGTATCAAATATTTTTATATTTATAATGAAGATTTATAGTCTAGTTTTTATTATGTATAACACTATATTAAAAATTGTTTAGTTATTAAATATTGAATTTAACGCTTTTAACTCTTCTTTAAATAAAATATAATAAATGTTATAATATAATACATGTGGATGAAAAGGATCATATATTTGTATTAAGGTTTATTTTGGTCTAAAAAAAATTATCCAATAGAATTAGGACATGTGTCGGGGTTATTATAATATTATTTTCATCTTTCATTACCTTATTTACTTTTAACCGTGGTAAATAAAATTCCAAAGTTACTATTCACCAAACATTATTTTAATCCTATTGAACCATATTTTACATAAAGATGAAAACCATGTCTATCATATTTTTTAAATTCAATTCATAGAAGTATTAATATTATGTTTTATGGAAATTTGCTTATGTACCTAGAAGGTGGGTAAAAGAGGTTGAAAAGTTCTATAAAATATTATATATCTAATATTATTATAAAATATCCTCAATTAATTAAATTAGACTAATATAGAAATCCTGTATCTATTTTGACTTTAAAATAAATTTAAATTTGAAATAATGTTTTTAATAGACAGTCGGTTTCAAACAATAACACAGTGTTTTTCACTATTCATCAAAAATTGAATGTTTTTAGAAAAATACAAAAAATTTACACTGCTAATTTTGATATTCTGAATCCAAAAATGAAGTCCACTTTGAAAAATAAAATTTATCAAATTTGAAAAAGTGGTTATTACTATTCATAACTTTTTTTTAAACAACTGCATTGATTGGTCGTAGTGTGCTAGAACTCGGAGAAACATACATCGAATGCATTTTCATTATTCAAAAGAGAAGTGTATTGTGGATGATTGGCGTGTTACACTATCCCAGTGCATCACTTTTCTCATATATCATAGAATATTCCATGATGGTAAAATATAATAATAACATGAAACTAGTCAAAATGATCAACAATAATTATTCTTATTCTTGTTGTTTTTATATAACTATGGACTCGGGAAGTAGAAAATAGTATCTATTATGTGATTATGATTAGATACAAAATTTAAAAAATCCAAACAGATCAAGTTTAAATCATTTCTCTATTGAAGGTGTTGAAGCCTTTATATCATTTTCATCGTCAAATTTATATTTTGTTTTTGAAGTAACAATTAAATGTTTGTGTCATAAATGTGGTATTAGGACATTCGAAATATTTGACAATGTTGGACATTATCTATTGCATTATAGTTTTTTGGAATGATTTTATTTTTTGGTATCAAGATGGTGAAAATATTTAAGTAGAAAATATATTGTTTTAGGGTTCTAGATCCATCATTTCATAATTAAATACATGAGGCATCTAGTACATCTATTCATGAAAAAAAACTCATAATGACATTCGACATCCTGAATTTGAAACTTCTCAATTTTACAATTTGTTGAAATCCACTGAGGTGGCCTTATATTCGAGAATCCATATGAGAAAACATAAAGCTATTACAAAATTTATGGATATTTAATTAGATATTAGAATATATAATAGTTATTTCAATTGGATTTTATCTTTGGTTAAGTCATTGTTGACTAATGGAAATATATTACTTGTAAGTTTCTATGAAAGTAAAAGTTGGTTCATAATTTGGGTCTAAGTTATCAGAATATCCATACATGGTCAAATGATTGTATCTTATATTATAGTGAATATGAATCTTTGGTTAATTTTCAAACATGTGGAGAATCGAGGTATAAATAGTCACAATAAGTAAAGTCCAAAATTCTCAAGAAACAATTGAGATAGTTACCAATTACAACTCATTTATAGTGTTTAATTATGTATCACAACACATATGGATTTATGACATGGAATAAATAAAATATTTACATCACAAAAATGATAAATCATCTTTTTGAGGGCCACTCATGGAATCATTTTTGTCAGACACATCATTCTTTTGTTCCAGAACATTGTAATATACGTCTGGTCCTTTCTACTGATGGTTTTTTCCACTTGGTGCTTACAGAAGTCAATATTGTTGTTGTTCAGTTTTCATTATTCATTAAAAATTACCTCCTTGTATATTAATGAAAGAAACATATATATATATATATATATATGATGCTGTTAATTCTATAACATCCAATGAATAATATTAATTTTAATTTGAAACCTCTAATTGATGATTTAATTTCATTATAGAACAACAGTGTGACTACATTTGATATAAATACATATTAGACATTTATATTGAAGGAAACATTAATATGGATAATCAGTGACTTTTCTGTGTATGGTATTTTATCTAGATGGAGAACATGTGGGATGAAATCATATATGTACTTCATGTATGATAAGAAAGTGTTTAAGCATTATTATGGGAGAAAGGTTAGTTATTTTGATTGTTATCAGAGATTCCTTCCGGTGGATCACCCTTTTCAAAGAAATAGAATTAAAGTTATAGAAGGTCAAAATAAAATAGACGCACCATCAACAGTTCTCTTAGGTAATCAGGTAAATTATATTTTCTCTGCATTACCTCATGTTACTTTTGGACCAACCATAAGTGAGAAAAATATAAATGGTTTTGGGAGAGATTATAATTGGATAAAGTGGAGTAATTTTGGGACCATCCATATTGGTCTGATTTATTGGTTAATCATGTGTGATATTTAATATATATTGAGAAGAATTTTTTTTGATAACTTGTTTTATACCATGTTGGACACACCTGGAAAGACCAAAGATAATGTAAATGTGCGGTTAGATCTTGTGAAGATTTGTAGACATCTTGAACTTGATTTATTTGAAGATGAATGATCACAAAAATTAATGAATCCAAAATAAGCATACTCACTTGAAAAATAAAACCATTTATTATTCTCTTAATGGATCAGAGATTTGAGGTTACTAAATGGTTATGATTCTAATTTTTCTTATTGCATCAGAAATGGGAATATTACCGGGTTAAAAATTATAGATTTCTATGTCATAATTGAATGCTTGCTTCATATTATTCATAGAAGGATGTTTAATTATTCAATCTAGTATGTGTTGACCAAAATGTCATTTCATAACATTTTATTATAATTAATTTAAATCCACAAAAAAATATTTTGCTTAATTTTATGTAAATAAGTGAAAATATTCCCAACGAGCTTCTATGATTCCATGGAACATTTAAGATTAGATTTTCCATATCAATCTAAATGTGGACGGCTTGTAAAATTCCGGTGAATGTATCAATTTGAAAGATGTATGAAAAAATTAAAGAAGAATGTATGAAACAAAGCATCAGTTGAAGGGTTGATTGCAGAATCATACTTGCAGGAGGAAATTTCAAATTTCTGCTCTAATTATTTTCAGTCCAAATATCCTTTGAAACATAATCAAATGGGTCTCAATTGCACAATTGTTGATGATTTCATAGTCCATCATTTTTCGGTTATTAATCATCATGGGCTTGGTTTCGGTTGTTATCATGACTGATGGATTACAGATGAAGAACTGCACATAGCTCATACTTATGTTCTATTGAATTATGAAGAAATGACACAATTTGTGAAGTAAGTACTACCTTTTTATTATTTAGTTACATATTTATAAAATATACCATTTTTTAAATTAAATTTCTTGTAGAATATATGATTACAATATAAAAAATTAATTTCTACAAATTACATTTCCTGCTCTAGAGGAATTTTGGAAAATTTGTTTGCATATTGTTTTCAAAGAATGGTAAGTAATGTTTTTTCGATGGAATAATAAATCAATTTTTAAATAATATCTATTATTAATAAGTTGTATTTTTCATAGGTAAAAAACATGAAAGTAAAATTGAAATTTGATTATGTGTGCTAACAAATCCTCCATTGAAATTGGTAAAATCATATAATGGGTATATGGTTAATGGATTTTGATTCCATACACACATATATGGTGACTCAAAGAAATCAATGAATAGTATTGTTCATTAGAAAGGATACCATTATAAGGAAAGTGAAGTTGACTTTTATTTTATGTTAGATAAAATAATTGAGTTATTATATCTATGGATAAATTATGTTACAATGTTTAAATGTCATTGGTTTGATACTGATCAGGGGTTGCAAGTTCATCCAAGACATAGATTTATTGACATTAAATATAATCGACTTCTTGCATCAAATGAACCATTTTTGTTTGAACATCAAGCATATAGAATTTTTTATGAAAATTAATGGTATGTTCCAAGATACTTGAAGAACTGGTGGAGTGATAAAAATAAAATCACATGACAATAAGTTTCTTGAAAATTAAAATGGTTCTTTAGAAGTGCAACATATTGAAAATTTTCAAGAAACAACCCAAAATATATCTCTTACCCGATGGGATATAAATATCGATGATGAAACCCCTTAGTTAAGGGTCGATGATATTGATAATATTGATTAAGTAATAAGGGATGATGAAACTGAAAGTCATATAAATGTTAAAAATGATGAAGATGAGGATAAATACATTGATGTCGATGAAAATGGTGACGAAGATGAAAATTGATGTATTATATCTCGGTCTTTAGTTATGTGTAATTACCATATTCTGATATTTATTAGTTTTTTAAATTTCCTATTTTTATTAACAATCTGTTATATGTATCATTATTTTATTATGACATTCATTAGTTTTTTTGTATATCATAAGTCATCTTTGATATTCTCATTGATATTTATAAGAATTAAAAGAAATATTTCACATAAATTTTTATGAATTTTAATAGAATATAAATATTTATGTATGAAATTGGTTGACCATTATGAAAAATCAAAAAAGATAATTTTTTTCCCAATTCTACATGGATTCTTTTTCAATATTATTCATCTTTTTATATTTCCTCTAACCATTCCATAATGAAAAACTAGAATCTTCAAATTCATTACACAAATTGTTTCTTGACATATGTTTAGGTGGTAGTTCAGTGTCAATAGTTTTATCAAACATCTGACAATTCTTCTTATATTGACGATCCATTGGACGGAATGGTCAATTACCCAAGAAATTTAAACATTGATGACATTTTTGTCTTCATGATCTTGTATTATTTATAAAAATTGTACATAATATTTTTACTTTTTGGCTCTAACCAGGCATCATTTCATAATAATAGAAATCATCCATAGTCTATATTAGGGTATCATGCATTTAAATTATATTTTTTGATGAAGCATCGAATGTGTGCACACCCATATGCCAATGTTTCTTTAACTATATTATTAAAGGTTTTAAGTAGATTTATGTATCATTTCTAGGATAAAAAGGTATAGATATTATTATACTAAACAAAGTGAATTTGTTTTCATAAATATCCATGATGTATGATTATAAAAATGAAAAAAAACTGGCCACATGTTGTGAGAAATAGGTATCTAAAAAATTGATTAAAACCATTACAGGATAGACCTAACCAAACATTATGCACCTCATCTAAAAAATCAAGATGGTGTGCATCAAAAGTACGCCATTATAATACATATATATGATGAAATAAATCATAACTATATTTAATTCAATCAATATCAAGCTATCAAATATTAGTTTATAATTCTACAAACATGAATAGTTTTTTAATCTTGGGGGTCAATGAAAAGTGACACATGAATTTATGTGAAAAATGATATGGTGTCCCAAATGATTTTTTCTTCCATCAAGATTTACCACATTATTTATAGTTTTTTTATGGTTCTATATCTTTCCAAAAATAAACTACAGTCTTTTGGAAAAGCATGAAATTTATTAGTAAAAAATCCAGGATTCTTAATTAACTTCGATTCCATATAATTAGTTGAAGAAATATTTGATTAATTAGGAAGAAAGTTCTTCAAAAAGGTAAGAATTAAATCAAAGGTGGTATTATAAATTCCATAAATTGTTTTTCCATGGTATAACCAAGAAAAAATTTCTAACTTTTTTATCTTACTACATTCTAGATATACAAGGGTTTTTTCATCTTCCATTAATTTTTTAACTCTCTCAACTTAATCATATTCATTTTTCCCCATGTTTATTGATATTGTTATCTTCTTTCAATGGAATATTATCTATCTCTTGATGATGCACAAAGATAAACTAAGAAAATATTATTTTCCCTATACCACCTCTTAATATAGTCTCGTCTCTCTATTGTGATACTAATAACAATAGTTTGTTTGAAATTTATTTTCTTTTATATATTATCTAACTTCTTCTTGAATCAACCATAGTCTTCCAACATAATTATAAAATGGAAATTATAAAGAACCACCATATGAAGAATTTTAAATGAAAAATCTAAAAAATATTAAAATTCATTTGAAACTTAATTGAAATCCAATAGGAATATTACATAAAACTTATATCCATTAAATTTTGGGAAAAACAATATATTGAAATAAAAAGTAAAAATAATAATCGAAAATTTCCATACAACCAATTTTAATATGAAATTCATAAAATCATACCAGTATCTAGAAAAATAGTGAATAATAAAAATAACATGTGATATAAGAGATACCTACAAATAAAGAAATAAGGTGGGTTTCCCTAAAACATAAGAATTCACTATAATGATGCATAAACTAAATAACAATGAGACAATAAAAAGTTTCACTAAAGTTTTTAACTATAAATAATCAATCAACAATAAAAAAAATGAACAACTATAATTTCATGAAAAAAAATAATTACTTTCCAAATGATAAAAATACATCAAACATTCCAAAATAAATTCCCAAAATCAAAACTAGTATAACATCGGGGAAGTGATAAATATAAATAATATGGGAGAAGAAGAAATACCTTATAATATATACTAATTCAACATCAAGATCAAGATGATTTTAGGATAATTTTCTTATTTGGATAATTTAGTTTATAATTTTTTGTTTATATATCCCAACCAACCACAATAATGATCATTTTTTTAAAACAAATTAGGAAGGAATGATTGGAATTCCCAAACCACCCACAATAGAAACAAACTAATAATTTTATTCATTATTTAGAAGTGACAATTGAAGGAGGTGACTTCCATATTTTAGGTTCCACCAACTAATGATATTCACTAAATGTGGATCCTTTAGTATCTTTGAAGAATATTTAGTTTATACCCTTCTTGGTTTGTGACCAACCCAAAGAGTATTTAATTCCCCATAGGATCAATCAGTTTAGAATTTACGAACACAAAATTCAAACAACTAAATCTCCAAATAATATGTATAAGATCATGAATGTATAAGGATGATCCCAAAAATAAAAGGATATATAATACACAATTCAATAATTACAACACGAAACTAATTATAGGAAGAAAAAAATACATGAAAATTAAATGAATAAAGATTGATGATGATTTAAGATTATGATAAATGAAAACAAAAAATGTACTAAACATTAAATTCTTAGGTTCATTTGCTCTTGATTGTAAAAACATAATGACTTATTCCAATTTCCATTGCAATTATGTCTATGTGACCCCCATATGAGTGATTACTATCTCTCTCTATCTCTCATAAATTCACCATTTTCATATTCGTATACTCTAGTATATTTGTGAGATGTAATGAAAAATCATTTTTAAATTCATATCCTCTCATACCCAATGGTTATAGTGAAATTAGTAATCTAGTAACGACATTATGGGGCAATACATTAATAAAAAATGGTAATGTAATGAAAAATAAGGTGGAAAGGGAGGGAATATAATTTATTGTGAAACCCAACATAAATTGAATCAAAAATCCATAGTCATCCTAGTATAATCCCCCTATAATTACATGTTAGGAAGAAATAAATATCACTCTCTTTTGTTATCAATGATAGGGTGATGAAAGAAATGAAATAAAACATAGAGAATCTATGACTGTATAACTAATTGAGCCTATATACTATATAAATCCCACTAAAAGATCATTATGGTCCTTTTATCCCTTTATTTCAAGCCCAAACCAATTATTTATAGGTAAAAATTATTCATGATCTTGAATTCACCTTCCCAAAATAACTCTCCAAATTTTAACATTGATCTTATGGTCAATAGATTTGAAATTCCTTCAATAAATTCACAAATAGTATCATTTCATTTTCATGCTGAATGGAGCTTCATGACATGATCATAAATCAAGGCACAACATGTGCATAAGCATATATGTTTCAAAAAATCACTAGAGGAGAAAAGTTTTTGTCCTTCACTCGAGTGAAGGAAATTAAGGATCGTGGGTGAATGGGGGAGTTGGGATCTGGATGGATATGAGAAAACTCTATAAAAATATTATATATTACAATGGTTTGAATAAAACATTACTATAGACTGGATACGTGAACTCTATACCAATGGATCATGAAAACAGTTAGTATAGATTTGTAGGGATAACCTTGTTTTCAAATTGCGTTTCATTGGGTTATATTACATCTTCATCAACATTCTTATGACATGATTATATGTGTAATGAATTTTTATTACATTGTGTCATATTTCCTCTTATTTTATATAGATTTAAATTTTATATTAATAATCTAATTATTTATTAATTCTCAAATTCAATTATATGTTTTTTATAAGGGTTATTCATCTCAAGTTCTCATTATTTGAGGAATATGATTATGATATGCACCTATATTAATTTTTGAGGTGTTTATACTGCACTTTTGACATGTTATATCATGGATATATATATTTTCATGATATTTAGAGATTAATTTTACATTATTCTTTTATGGGTCTTATGATTCCAGAGTTAAAAAAGTTTCAAAGACTTTACGTTACAATCTCCTTTATTTTTGGGTATATTAATGTTGAAGGTTATTTTAGAGGAAATAATATTATTTTATTTTTATGAACCACATATTCTTATTTTATACTAGTTATCTATATGTTTAACATGTTTGTTTTTTATTTTATTCATTATTGTTTTAAAAAATGTCAACAAAGTCATTTATAAGTGATATCGATCTTATATTTTCTTTTAGACTGACTATGATTCTCTTCTATATATGTGTATTATAAAATGTTTTCTAAAAGATTCTTTTTAAAAATAAATTTTTTTATAAAGATAATTTACAGGGTTTTTGACCGTATTTTAATTGTTTTAAAAAATGAAATTTCATAGCATCTTCCAAATGGTAACTTTTGACCCCCATTACAAAATTTTTGAAATCAATGTTTATTTTAGTGTATAAAAAATGAATTGATATTCCCACTATAATGTATATTATTTTCCATGAACTTTAAATTATATGTTTCCATGATTGTTTTTCATGAAAAGTATATTTGCAATATTTTGTGAATATTTCTTTTTAAAATTGATTTTCAAAGTAGAAAATAGTACTTTCCTCCAGAATGTTTAAATGATATTTTAATGGTATCTCTATTCATCAATATCATTAATCATTATAGCTACTTATTATGAAATTTTTATATTTTTTTATGATACCATCCCCATTCATTTTTTGGATGATTTATACTTCTTTCAAAATCGATTGTTATGGAATCTATTTCTTTTCTATTGATTAATCATGTTTCAAATATATTGTTATGGAATCCATTTCTTCCCCAAAAATTAATCATGTTTTAAAAAGATTGTTATGGAAACTATCTGTTTTTTATGGGTTAATTATGTTTCAAGAGAGATTATCATGGTACTCATTTCTATTCTATGTGTTAATCAATTGCTGAAAATAATAAATGTTGTTTTTATGAGTTTATGAGGAAATGAAACCTCTATATTCTTTATTCATAATATGGTTCATTAAAATTATTTATAATGATGAGTGGGTCCATGAAAGCCCTCCAATGCATTGGGTACTTCCTAGATGGAAAATGACCATACTAGTTAATCCATTTTTAAGAGTGATATGAATATAATGTTACAAGATACACTAAAAAGTGTTACTAAGTGGTGGTTTATCAGTAGTAGTTCTAGTAACTGCCAAGAAATAAATCCATTTAAAAAATAATGTTGGTGTGATCCAACCGACACTATTTTTCTAAAAACATTTGTAGATTTTTAAATTAAACAGTTTTAAAATGTTTTAAAACACCGTAATTCTTCCCCCTCCCTTCCTCTCTCAGTGCTTCCCCAATTCCATCCCCTATCCTCCTCTTCCCTCCGCAGTGGAAACCCAAATACAATGACCCACATTCCCCCACCCCTCAAACCTAACTCCTCCTTTATCAGTGGATACACTAACCCCTGTGACCCCTCATCCGACCATGACCCATGTGATGCCCCTCTGACCTCCCTCTCCCCAGATCACGGTTCCCCTCCTCACCGACGAGGTGGACCCCCCCTAACCCCCTCTCCCCATCTCGGTTCCCTTCCTCGGTAGCGATGTAAACCCACCCTGACCTCCATCACCCAGATCATATCCCCTCCTCTACAATTGTAACGCCCTGACCCCAGTTACCCAGAGTCGGTGCATTAATTACATAACATTGGCATGATCACAAGAAAGATCAAATCTCGAATGACCGATTGGTTTAGTAGCCTTGGAAACACTAGATATATCCATAAGTTTTACATTACATCATCAAAATAAAAAAGAACTACTACAACAACATATTGTCTCCATAGTACGCACTATTAACCCCTCATAATATCCCTCCAAGTCATTCATAATTATTTCTTCACATCCTGGGAAAATAAAACATAGAAAAGGGGTGATCTCAAATGCCCAGTAAGGATAACAATATAGCGGAAACTTTCATAAATAAGAATAAACATTTAAGGCAATGTATAACTAAAAGAAAAGCCTTTTAAACATTAACTTCAACATAGTATGGCATAAATAAAATTAAATAATTCCATTTACTTATTCACATGGATATTCTACTAATCGAATAATCACATGCAATATCAATAACCACTTTCATAATGATGGAATGCATAATGCCAGACTATCATAACCACATAGCGAAGGCCTCGTGCCAAGACTACAAATAAGATTTTGCCAAGGCCTTGTGCCAAGACACTAGTTTGTCTCATGAGACCTACCGATGCATCGAGGAGCTATAGCGGGCTCCACCCATCACATATTAAGTCCAATGCATTCCCATATGAAATGTTTTAAACATAACATAAACATTCGTATTAAAACTAGCATACGAAATGTCAATACTTTCACCATAAACCATGAATGGTATATAAAAAAATAGCACATCCACAGTCAAACATATCACAAAACCTTCAATAAAATATAAAAGTTTTGTATCATAATATATCATCCTCAAATAAGCGTAAAATCCATTAAAGGATGTTGACATAGATGAAATAAAAACTCTTTTTAAAGAAATATCTCTTTCTATTTTGAAATCATTTAAGAGACATATATTTATAAAATAAAACATTTTCTTTGAAAATATTCTTATAAGCTTGTAAGGGAAGCTTTGACGATTTTATAACAGCGGAAAATAACCGCACCCGCCGTATAAGTTAAAAAAACATTCTTATCTTCATTCTGTCGAAAAGGTTAAAAAGCACCTTGTTTGGAAAACGACGGAAAGATTCCCTTATAAACCTCTTATAAAAATTCAAACAAGGGTATAAATGAATTTAAACCATATTCTTTTAAATATTAAAAATGTTTTAAAATACATTTTGAAGAAACATGGATGTGGATGATAACGAGATCCCAGTAGATTATTACGTATAAACAACCTCGGATAATGAAGAGATTGTGAAATAACCCTTACCAATTTGGTAAATTATAAAACATACAACCCATGAAAGAGGTATCATACAATGAATATGTAAATACACATAAATTAGAGTGTATTACACAATGAATATAATTATGGGCAGTACATACACCACACAAAAGGTGATGGTGGCAATATGGCATGAATCTCACGGGAATAAGGAGTGAGATGAAAACCCCTTACCTTGTACTTTTCCTTGGTTGGGGTAGGTTAAACTCTTGTATAATGGTGAAATAATTGTTATTAAATTATAAAAGAATCATATACATTAATATGATATCATATATGATCTTTTAATATTGATTTGATAATAATATCTTAGTATTATCGTTGTTTCGGGTGTTAACTTACTTGTTTTATTTTATATGTTTTGTTATGTAAGCCATGTTTGTAATGGATAGGTTGTATATTATTCATATCCAGAATGATATCAAGTCCTTAAACATCATTTTTAAATCATCAAATGATAATTATACTTGAATGGATAGGATGGAGAATGAATCTTATCACGTTTTTGGAGACGGTAGTCCTTACGTACGCACGAGCGACAATATCATTCTTTTGATATTAAAATAATATATAAATGGATGTTATATCATATATACAGAATAATTAACATGTTATATTTATTATTTACATGAGTTGCACATCATTATTATACCCATCCAAATAATAATATATTGAATAACAATTACACCACGACGTGGAGACGGTAAGCCGTACGTACGCACGTATGGTGACATGTTATTCAAAGGGTGGATAGAATACTAAATATGGTTGTACCATATTTATAATAACATCACAGTATATGTGAGATAATGGAGTTATTATTTTATAATGGTAATAACAAAGAAAGAAGAAGTGGAAGAAGAAATGAACTTGGAAAAGGGGTGGTGAAAACATTACCTCTTCTTCGGGTTCTTCCTTTTGATTTGATCAAAAGGGCTCCGTAAGTTGGCTTTCTGATCAAACTAAGGCCTCTAGGATGTATTGAGGGAAGTTGGGAGAGTATTTGGGTAGAGTTTGGCCGAGCCAAGTGGCTTGAGAGGTGTGAGAAATGAGTAGAAGTGGTCTCCTTTTATAAGGGAGAGGAAGGGCTCTTTAGGAAAGAGTGAAAGTATTACATTATAATATAATTATATTCGGATTATAATGGTCCAAAAATCATTGAGGTCGAAGATGAGATGACTAATATTCTAAATAACATCAACCAATAAGAATTGGACAGGTTTTATATAATATGTTAATCATTATAATCTTATTTATTTAAATGATTTATTAATGAGGTAAACATTGCATCATTATTGTGTCATTAATAATTTAAATTATTTGATTTCTAAAAATTATAAATAAAATATAATTATGTAGGAAATCGTTTTATCTTTCTAATGAATATTTATAATCGAAAATCCAACATGTATAACCCTATGTAAAAATTGTTCTTCTAAAAGATGTAAGCTTATGCCATTTTTATTTTTATTTTAACTTTATTAATATAATGTGTCCCTACCACATACAAGTGGCTCTAAGGGGTACCCAAATCGACCCAAGGATTTCCATGGTCGGGTATGTGTCCACCAATAAGGTTAGGACACGTTTTAGGGTAATTTTGTATTATTATAATATTATTTTTTAAACCTTATTTACCGGATTTACCCTTTAACCATGGTAAATAAAATATTTACCGCAGTAATTATTCAAAATGTGTAAAAATAAAAGTTACCTATTTACATAATTTGGAAATCCTGATTCCAAATATGTAATCCATTTTTCCAAATTAAAAACACAGAAGTGGCAGAAATTAATTTAATATTAATTCCCGTTGTTAAAATAAAAAACGTGTTTTTAAGAGATAATAACTATCAAAAGATTGACACTTGTTTATGTCTGGTTTAATTGTGAAATTATGTCCAATGACAAATATTAAATTAAATGGTAAAAATATATTCTAAATATACTTTAAAACCACTAAAATTCATAATTTATCAATAGTAATTATTTTGATTAAAAAAGATGATTTTAATTAAAATTTAGTAATTTTCACTATTCATCAAAATATAAAAGTTATCCGAAAAGTACCAAAATTTCACCCTAGGCTAATTTCAATATTCCGAATCCAAAAATGAAGTCCATTTTGAAATATAAAATATATATGATTTCAAAAATTAGGTATTACTATTCATAATGGCTAGTTTGATTGGTTGTGGTGTGTGTTAAAACTCAAGGTTGCGTACAACACACGCTACTGTATTATTCAAAGAAAGCATACCATGGAAGCTTGGGATGTTTCATTTTAAATTTTTGATGTCCCCATTTAGTCAAAAAGTTTAAAATATTGTATTTAAAAAGGGTTCACTATTAAAAGTTGATAAAAGTGCAATACTGAAAATGAATTTGTTCTTGCATTATATCTAAGAAACTCATAATATGGATTCTAAAATTATAAGGATTATATAAAGTTTAAAATTTAGATAATACTATTCATAACCTCTTTTTAATGGATTTTTTTTTTGTAAGTTATGGTGTGATTGAACTCAGTGTTGCGTGTAGTGCAAGTTATTGAATTATTTTGAAGAAATAACACACTATGAAATCTTGGGGTGTTACATTCTCCCATCCTTCAATAAATTGCGTCCTCGCAATTTGAAATTGTTCTTCGAAATTAAAAGGTTGATAATAGACAATATATATGTGGGAAAACCCACATCAAAAATTGGGTTACTAAAATTTAGTCTTAATATGAGGAAAAGAGAAATGAAAGGGTCACCACCAAATTATGATCTTGATTAGGAGAACATTGGTGGCAATTAGAGACATATAATTGGAGGAAAAACGTAAATATTTATAGGTAGTGATTGAGGTCATCAATCACAAACAAGTATAAAATTGAGGTCATTATATTCATCAATCTATGATGATTTGAAATACCATCGGTTCTACAAAACATAGGGTATTAGGATAACACATTTTTGACGTTTCAAAATATCTTAGTTGAAATCCCACATCGAAAAATGAATTAATGAGGCCTCTATTTAAAATAAAGAGTCGAAAGTATGAAGATTACCGAAAATAACACATACTAGGGTTCCATGTAGGAAAATATGGATATGGAAGAAAAATCTAACCATCAATTATCTGATGGAGAGTGGTAGAGAACATGGCTATGAAAAGGCCAATAATCCCAAAGCCATAAATTAGTGATGATTTAAGGTACCATCTAAGAAAACATTTTTGTTCTAAGTTTCTTTTCTTAATATTGAGGAATTTATTTATGATATTGGCTAAGATCATAAGGAGATATACTTACTTTATAATTAGAGTTTTATCCATTAATAAATTTCTACCACAAACTCATATTTCACTCTAAAAGATAATAGAATGTAAAAAAATTCTATTTACACTATTCGTATAGGGTTCCAAAATAAACGAATTTATAATTCATATACAAGATCATTTAATAAAAACTACAGTATTTAATCCAGGACATCTCGTGGGCCATTGGTAGGTGATACACCCTTGTCGCCCTTCGGTTGCGGGTTCAAGTCTCGCAGCCTTGCCGGACGCGACGGGTTGCCGCCCGACCTCCGGGTTGTCCTTTTATGGCAATCCAAAATAATCCAAACTAGAACTATCCAAAATACTTCTGTCCAAACTCACAGTCCAACATTTATAAGGAAGGTGAACATAATATAGATCCTTTTTACCCCGTAATAGCATATGAATACCTTCATCATGTATTACAATATTCCATATTGATTACATTCATGCTCCCTTATTCCATATAGAATGCTGGATATACTTCATTAATCCAAAAATATTTTAAACCCCAACAATGATGGAATATACAAATCATTAATCAGTTCCAAGGTAGTCAATAATATCCAATATAATTTATCCAAAACAATCACATATTATTCCAAAATCACTACCTCAGTATCAGAACTATATTATGATTTATCATTTTCTCAACCATATATTTTCCAAAAATTTATCCTGCTATTGAGTCACTTTTCTTTGTTCCACACAATCTCAAGTCCTTAATGAAATAGTACTGCAGTACAATCCTTATATACTCCATAATTATTATAACAAGTACATTGTTGATACAACACTCAATTGACATAATCAACATAAGAACTATAATCATTCCTCTTCATCTGTGGTAGTATCATAACTTGATTATTATCCAATAACATCATTTCTGGCATAGTCTGATGACTGGGACATAGGTTCGCGTAGTGTCCAAACTCCTTGCAAATGAAGCATTGTACATTTAAAACCATTTTCTTACCCTTGTAGTCACGTACTTTGTGCCCTTTTCCTCCACACTTATAACAAATTCCCATTCCTTTCAGGCAAGTTCCAGGGTGTTTCTTTACACAGTTACCACATATGGGAAAATTCTTCTTTTCCCTCTTCCCTTTATCCATCTTTCTCTCTTCCATCCTTTTCTTCTCTTGCTTCCCTTCAAAGCCATAGGACTCAGTAAACTCTTTACTTATCTTATCAACACATGATATTATTTCTTCATATGATGATAATACATGGGAGACTATTTCTCTTATAAATTCTACCTTAAGACCATGAAAGATATGATCCTTCCTTCTCTTTGGATCATGTGCATTTCCGGAGTTCTCATTCCTTCTACTGGGCGCCATTTCTAAACAATGTCATACACTAGATCAGTTTATGAATCAAAATACATAATCCCATACTTATAAAACACTTAACATAAATTGAAATATTTATGTATATAATCCATAATCATAAAAATGTCTCCTTTGAGGATGTATATACTCATAAACCCTTCATAATGGTTTGTAATGAATGTGAGAATTATCCTAAGCATATCCCCCAAGAGTGTCGTAACAAAGAGTGCAGCAAGGCCCGTTGTCGTGCAGCAGTTCCCGTTAGAGTCTAGCTCAAAGTGGTGTTTTCGGGTTTTACCCCTAGGTACATCTGTGCTAGAGCCGTCTCCACCTGCTCGTATCCAGACAGGGATGTATTGCTCGGAAAACTCACAAAATCTCTACAATACCAAAATTCTAGTAAGTTCTTCTACACTAATCCTCAAAGTTCATCTTAGGTCTACGTTCTCTAATCAGAGTTTATCTAAATCTAGCTTCCAAGGTTTGTACTAAACTTCCTCTGATACCAACTGTAACGCCTCGACCCCAGTTACCCAGAGTCGGTGCATTAATTACATAACATTGGCATGATCACATGAAAGATCAAATCTCGAAAGACGGATTGGTTTAGTAGCCTTGGAAACACTAGATATATTCATAAGTTTTACATTACAACATCAAAATAAAAAAGAACTACTACAAAAACATATTGTCTCCATAGTCCACACTATTAACCCCTCGTAATATCCCTCCAAGTCATTCATAATTTACTTCTTCACATCCTGGGAAAATAAAACATAGAAAAGGGGTGAGCTCAAATGCCCAGTAAGGATAACAATATAGCGGAAACTTTCATAAATAAGAATAAACATTTAAGGCAATGTATAACTAAAACAAAAGCCTTTTAAACTTTAACTTCAACATAGTATGGAATAAATAAAATGAAATAATGTCATTTACTTATTCACATGGATATTCTACTAATCGAATAATCAATGCAATATCAATAACCACTTTCATAATGATGGAATGCATAATGCCAGACTATCATAACAATATAGCCAAGGCCTCGTGCCAAGACTACAAATAAGATTTTTCCAAGGCCTTGTGCCAAGACACTAGTTTGTCTCATGAGACCTACCGATGCATCGAGGAGCTATATCGGGCTCCACCCGTCACATATTAAGTCCAATGCATTCCCATATGAAAAGGTTTAAACATAACATAAACATTCGTATTAAAACTAGCATACGAAATGTCAATACTTTCACCATAAACCATGAATGGTATATAAAAAAATAGCACATCCACAGTCAAACATATCACAAAACCTTCAATACAATATAAAAGTTTTGTATCATAATATATCATCCTCAAATAAGCGTAAAATCCATTAAAGGATGTTGACATAGATGAAATCAAAACTCTTTTTAAAGAAATATCTCTTTATATTTTTAAATCATTTAAGAGACATATATTTATAAAATAAATAATTTTCTTTGAAAATATTCTTATAAGCTTGTAAGGTAAGCTTTGATGATTTTATAATGGCGGAAAATAACCGCACCCGCCGTATAAGTTAAAAAAAACATTCTTATCTTAATTCTGTCGAAAAGGTTAAAAAGCACCTTGTTTGGAAAACGACGGAAAGATTCCCTTATAAACCTCTTATAAAAAGTCAAACAAGGGTATAAATGACTTTAACCCATATTATTTTAAATATTAAAAATGTTTTGAAATACATTTTGAAGAAACATGGATGTGGATGATAACGAGATCCCAGTAGATTATTACGTATAAACAACCTCGGATAATGAAGAGATTGTGAAATAACCCTTACCAATTTGGTAAATTATGAAACATACAACCCATGAAATAGGTATAATACAATGAATATGTAAATACACATAAATTATAGTGTATTACACAAAGAATATAATTATGGGCAGTACATACACCACACAAAAGGTGATGGTGGAAATATGGCATGAATCTCACGGGAATAAGGAGTGAGATGAAAACCCCTTACCTTGTACTTTTCCTTGGTTAGGGTAGGTTAACCTCCTGTATAATGGTGAAATAATTGTTATTAAATTATAAAAGAATCTTATACATTAATATGATATCATATATGATCATTTAATATTGATTTGATAATAATATCTTAGTATTATCGTTGTTTCGGGTGTTAACTTACTTGTTTTATTTTATATGTTTTGTTATGTAAGCCATGTTTTTAATGGATAGGTTGTATATTATTCATATAAATAATGATATCATGTCCTTAAACATCATTTTTAAATCATCAAATAATAATTATACTTGAATGGATATGATGGAGAATGAATCTTATCGCGTTTGTGGAGACGGTAGTCCGTACGTACGCACGAGCGACAATATCATTCTTTTGATATTAAAATAATATATAAATGGATGTTATATCATATATACAGAATAATTAACATGTTATATTTATTATTTACATGATTTTCACATCATTATTATAGACAACCAAATAATAATATATTGAATAACAATTACACCACAACGTGGAGACGGCAAGCAGTACGTACGCACGTATGGTGACATGTTATTAAAAGGGTGGATATAATAATGAATATCATTGTACCATATTTATAATAACATCACAATATATGTGAGATACTGGAGTTATTATTTTAGAATGGTAAGAACAAAGAATGAAGAAGTGGAAGAAGAAATGAACTTGGAAAAGGGGTGGTGAAAACATTACCTCTTCTTCGGGTTCTTCCTTTTGATTTGATCAAAAGGGCTCCTTAGGATGACTTTCTGATCAAACTAAGGCATATAAGTTGTAGTGAGGGATGTTGGGAGGGTATTTGGGCAGAGTTTGGCCGAGACAAGTGGATTGAGAAGTGTGAGGAATGTGTAGAAGTGGTCTCCTTTTATAAGGGAGAGGAGGGGCTCTTTAGGAAAGAGTGAAAGTATTACATTATAATATAATTATATTCGGTTTATAATGGTCCAAAAATCATTGAGGTCAAAGATAAGATGACTCATTTTCTCAATAACATCAACCAATAAGAATTGGACAGGTTTTAGATAACATTTTAATCATTATAATCTTATTTATTTAAATGATTTATTAATGAGGTAATCATTGCATCATTATTGTGTCATTAATAATTTAAATTATTTGATGTCTAAAAATTATAAATAAAATATAACTATGAAGTAAATCTATTTTTAATTCTAATGAATATTTATAATCTAAAATCCAACATGTATAATCCTATGTAAAAATTGTTCTTCTAAAATATTTAAGCTTATTCCATTTTTATTTTTATTTTAACTTTATTAATATAATGTGTCCCTACCACATACAAGTGGCTCTAAGGGGTCCCCAAATCGACCCAAGGATTCCCATGGTCGGGTATTGTCCACCAATAAGGTTAGGACACGTTTTAGTGTAATTTTGTATTATTATAATATTATTTTTTAAACCTTATTTACCGGATTTACCCTTTAACCATGGTAAATAAAATATTTACCGCAGTAATTATTCAATATGTGTAAAAATAAAAGTTACCTATTTACATAATTTGGACATCCTGATTCCAAATATTTAATCCATTTTTCCAAATTCAAAACACAGGAGTGGAAGAAATTAATTTAAAATTAATTCCCATTGTTAAAATAAAAAGCGTGTTTTTAAGAGATAATAACTATCAAAAGATTGGCAGTTGTTTATGTCTGGTTTAATTGTGAAATTATGTCCAATGACAAAAATTAAATTACATGGTAAAAATATATTCTAAATATACTTTAAAACCACTCAAATTCATAAATTATCAATATTAATTATTTTGTTTAAAAACGTTGATTTTAATTAAAATTTAGTAATTTTCACTATTCATCAAAATATAAAAGTTATCCGAAAAGTACCAAAATTTCACCCTAGGCTAATTTTAATATTCTGAATCAAAAAATGAAGTCCATTTTGAAATATAAAATATATATGATTTCAAAAAGTAGGTATTACTATTCATAACGGCTAGTTTGATTGGTTGTGGTGTGTGTTAGAACTCAAGGTTGCGTACAACACACGCTACTGTATTATTCAAAGAAAGCGTACCATGGAATCTTGGGATGTTTCATTTTAAATTTTTGATTTCCCCATTTAGTCAAAAAGTTTAAAATATTGTATTTAAAAAGGGTTCACTATTAAAAGTTGATAAAAGTGCAATACTGAAAATGAATTTGTTCTTGCATTATATCTAAGAAACTCATAATATGGATTCTAAAATTATAAGGATTATATAATGTTTAAAATTTAGATAATACTATTCATAACCTCTTTTGAATGGCTTTTTTTTGTAATTCATGGTGTGATTGAACTCGGTGTTGTGTGTAGTGCAAGTTATTGAATTATTTTGAAGAAATAACACACTATGAAATCTTGGGGTGTTACAACAATAATGAAATACCCCCTTAAAGGTTTCATCTTCATAACCCTAAATATATTATTAATTAACTTTATATAGGCAATAATTGTTGATAAAAAGACTATATAATTTATTTTTTATTCATTCAATATATATATGGGTGTGTGTGTGTGTGTAATTTTGGATTATAATGTGAATCTAGATCAATCATAATTTTATTTTTTGAATTTGATATTATTTAATTACACTTTATTTTATATAATTTAATACCTTCAATTTTTAAAATATACCTAATTGAGACTATTTTCCAACTCATGACCAATTGGTGTTAGGGTTTGGGGTCACACGTGGTTTCATCCCCAACCATGAAAAGTTATATAAGGACAAAGTCCTTGAAAATTATATATTAGACTCTTTTTAAATTTATCTTAATGCTTCATATTTTATGAATATTTCTGGTATCATTTAGTTTAAAATAATCTATCGAAAAATGATAGTGTAGTTATGATTATGTTTTAAATATATGATAATTAATTATTGGTTACGGTACATGGAAAACCCATCATAGTTTCCTTGATTTTATTTTAACTAACTTGATTTTAAGATAATTTATAATAGTGTATAGCTTGTTTTTGTTGTTGAGTCAAATGGATAATATTTTATCAATTTATCTGAAAACCACAATACAAATTATTCAAATTTATGTTAACATCATGATTTTTATGTTTAAAAGAAAATGAAGAATCATCTAATTCAATGTTATGTAAAAAAAGTTGATTTATATAATTCTTGGAACAACATGAAGTAACAATAAATCAGTTCAATAGAATATGGACATAAAGAGTTGATTTTTTTGGTATGCATGATATGTTGTGATATCTAAATAAAGTATAATTTTCTTTCATATTTTTAATGGGGTCCTCTTGGTCTATGTTAGATCAGGTGAAATGGTTCAGACATTGACCAATGTAGCTATTTTTTTAATGAAAGGAACCCTCAATAATTACAACACTATGATAGAATAATAAATTATCGTTTTCTCAAATAAAAATAATATCATATATATATAAAATATAAAAAATTGATATAACTTTATCATCTTTAATGTATAGGATATTTTCCACACATCCATCAATAAATATTAAATATTTCAAAAATGTATCTAGTTTCAAAAACCATTCTCTCATGTCTTATCTTAATGGTTATAGATCATTCTTTAACTTAATAAAATAATTTTGTCTTTACCAAGAAATGCACTCCATCCTCCAGCTCTCAATTTAAGAATACATTTTTGATATATTTAAGAACTTTAATGGGTCTCCTTTGTGATAAAATGTGGTGGTCATCAAATTTATGTCATTATTCATCTTTTTTTGTGAGAAATAATAATTTATTTGGTTCATGTTTTTATATTATAATTTTAGTATGAATTTTTTATTATTTGATTCATCCAATATACCTTTATATTTTTTATGAAAGTGTCAATGGAGATGTTGGGTGATATTTATTTTTTGATTGTACCTATTTGATTTGACATTAATATATGTATATCTTAATGTACATGGAGAATACAATATAATACATATGGATAAAATATGGATTAATTTACCTCTAAAACCCCTTTATATGCCAAAGTTTTGGAAAAAATTTAGATTATTCAATTTCAAACTGATCAGTGGATATTATAATAAAATGTTAGTGTCCTAATTTTAAATTCAAGTTCTATTTGAATAGAAATGAAGTTTATGAAAATTTGGTATTGAAATAATTTCCCAATCGATATGTATGTTGGATTTGGAATTATGAATCAAATATTATAGAAAGTTAAAAAATTGAAAATAATATCAATGAAATACAATGTGACTTGGTAGAGGATAATTTAGGTAAAAATTTATCAGATGAAAATTTTGGTTTTTTAAAATACAATGTCCTAGATTATAATAGATCAAAAAAATCTTCATTTTGTCCTTATAAGGTTTATATATCTGAGAACTTCAGTAAAAAATTGATATTTATGAATTATTTGAAGATGTACAAAAAGAACTGTATGAAGGGTGTACCATATATTTGAAGTTGTATTTTCTATATATATTATATCATATCAAGTGTTTCTTTGTAATTACTAGAAAAGAAATTTCCATGATTTTAGAGTTTCTTAATGATGTATTTAGTGATTCTATGATCACTACATCATTTTATGAGATGAATAAAGTCATGAAAAAAGATTGAGTTGATTATACAAAGTCACATTAATTCCCTAATGATTGTATGCTTTAATAGAGAGAAGAGTTTGATAATGAAGAATTCACAAGATTTCATACAAGTAGATGGAATTCGATGAACAACAACTATATTAAAAATCAATACAATCCTAGGAAGAAATAGACGAAGAAAAATATTGCAAAGGTATTGTGTTACTTTCATATGAACCCATGCTTAAAGAGACTATTCATTCCATTTAAGACTACATACAACATGATGTGGCATGTTCGGGATAATAATGATGGCTTGACGAGACATCCAAAATATTCAACATCCGGGAAGAGATTGGATTCTTTATATCAAGTTTTTTATTAGATTCTAGGAATGTATGTTTGGGATTGGATTTTGATGGTTTTAAACATTTTGGTACTTTATGTACTAATTATATAATTTTGATGGTTGTTTTTATCCCATAAATCTACCTCCCAAGAGTTTATACAGAATAATACTTTAAAAATATTTTAATGATTATTCTGGGATAGAAAAATCATCTCAATGGCAATGATTTATACCTTAAACAATTAATTAAATAATTGAAAGAATTATGGGATGATGGAATGGAAATATGTGATGCTTCAAGGAGACAAATATTAAAAATGAATAATGCATTAATGTGGAAAATTAGTTGATTTATTGGAATAGTAAAGTTTTTTGGTCGGAACAATCATACTACTTTATCTTGTCTAGTTAATAATTATGATTTTGAACCACAGTGATTACCTCATAGATGAAAATAGAGTTTTATGTTTCATTATCTGTTTCATGATTCTTATCATAAATTTAGTTTTTACAAGACATGATTCAATGGAGATATTTAATTGATAAATTCACCAAAGGTGTTATCTGGTTCAGAAATCATGGGATAATTAATGAATATCACTAAAGAATTTGGAAAATTTCATCTATTTAAAGAAGGGAGAAAAGGGTACAACGAAAAATATCCAAAGAATATAGAACCCAACAATGGAAGAAAAAGTTTATATTTTTCAAACGTCCTTTTGGGAGTTTAATTTGATACATCATAATATCAATGTAATACATATTTAGAAGAATGTCTCTGACAATGTAATTTTTACAGTGCTCAATGATAATGGTAAATCGAAGGATCACCTTAATTCTCATAAAGATTTGTATTCAATGAATATAAATTATTGTAATGCTCGACCCAATTTACCCAGAGTCAGTGCATTATTACATAACGTTGGCATGATACAAGGAATCATGTCCCGAAAGACCAATCGGTTTAGTAGCCATGGAAGAACTAGATATATACATATGTTTTATATTACATTATGAATTTATGAAAAAAACAACAACATTATGTCTCTATAGAACACAGTCATATCCCTTATCCTATCCTTAATGGTCAGTAATATGTTTTTTCTTCACATCCTGGGAAAAAATAAAACATAAGAAAGGGGTGAGCTCAGATGCTGAGTAAGGATAACAATATAGTAGAAACTTTCATAAATAAGCATAAACATTTAAGGAAATGTATAAGACTAAAACAAAAGACTTTTAAACTTATACATCAGAATAATATGGTAAATATAAATCAAATAATTCCACTAAATTATTCACAATGATCCTCTACTAGTCGAATAATCAAAGTAATATAAATAGCTAATTTTATAATGATGGAATGCATAATGCCAGACATCATAACCGCATAGTCAAGGCCTCGTTCCAAGACTACAAATAAGATTTTATCAAGACCTTGTGCCAAGACACTAGTTAGTATCATGAGAACTATTGATGCATCAAGGATCTATAAGAGGCTCCACCCGTCACTTACTAAGTCCAATGCATTCTTTAAATGAAAAGGTTTGAAACATAATATAAACACTCATTTTAAAACAATCATATGAAATGTTAACACTTTACCCATAAACCATGAATGGTATAAAAATAAAAAATACATATTCAAACATATCAAAGAACCATTAAAATAATATGGATGATTTTGTCATAATAAATCAACTTCAAAAAAGTGTAAAATCCATCAAAGGATGTTGACAAAGATGAAATCAAAACTATTTGAGAGAAATGCCTATTTCTATTTTGAAATCATTTAAAAGTCACATAATTATAAAATAAGACATTTATTTTTAAAATATTCTAATTATATTGCAAGGGAAGCTTCAATGGTGTTATAATGGTGGAAAGTAGCCGCACCTACCGTATAAGTAAAAAAACATTTTTACCATAATTTTTCGAAAAGGTCATAAAGAACCTTGTTTGGAAAACAGTGGAAATATTTCTTTCAAACCATTATATAAAACGTCAAATAAGGGTATAAATGAATTTAACCCATAATCTTGTAAATAGTAAATTTCATTTGAAATACATTTTTATGAAACAAAGATGTGGACGATAAAGATGTCCCAAAAGATACTCACCTATAAACAACCTCAGATAATAAAGATATTGTAAAATTAACCCTTACCTTGTACTTTTCGTTGGTTGAGGGTATGTTAAACTCATGTATAATAGTTAAATAATTTTTATTAAAGTATAAAAGAACCACATACACAAATATGATATTGTACATGATCTTTTAATATTTATTTGTTAATAATATTTTCAGTAGTATCATTGTTTTGGGTGTTAACTAATTCGTTTTCCATCATATGGTTAGTTTCGTAAGTCATGTTTGTTATGAATATGATGTATTTGATTCATATCCAGAATGATATTAAGTTCTTAAATATTATTTTTATTCATAAAGTGAAAATTATTAGTCAAGATCTTAAACATTATTTTTATTCGTTTTCCGTCATATGGTTTGTTTCATATGTCAAGTTTCCTCTCATTCCTCTCAAATTTTAGATCATGTTTCTCTCTAAACTCTGATTTTAGAGAGAGAAATATTCTAAGTTATTTTTTTTGTTCACGAAGAATGTGTGAAGCCGTTTGCATCAATAGAAAATCAGCCTTAAATGTATTTATGTTTTTTTAATTTTTTTATGTTAATTTTTTTATTGTTGATTAGTTATAATTAAATTAAATTTATACTGTTTTGTCATTAGTATTAATTTGTACTAATAAATTGAAAATTTTAATATGAATTTTTAATAATTAGTAGTAATTATTAATTATTAACGATAATTAGTAATATATATAAATAATTTGTAGTAATTAATAATAAATGGAAATAAATATCAATAAATATTAATAAATAGGAATAATTAGTAATAATTAGGAATAATTAGTAATAATTAGGATTAAATATTAATAATTACTAATAACTATTAATAATTATGAATAATTAGGAATAAGTAGGAATAATTAGAAATAATTATTAATAATTAGCAATAATTAGTAATAAATAGTAAAAATAGCAATTATTAATAATAATTATAAATAAATTGTAATAATTAGTAATAAATAATAATAATTACTAATAAATACTAATAAATGCTAATAATTATCAATAAATAATAATAATTAGGAATAATTAGCAGTGATTAGAAATGATTAGCAATAATTAGAAATAAATAGCAATAATTAGCAATAATTAGAAATAATTAGGAATAATTAGTAATAATTAGGAATAATTTGAAATAATTTGCAATAATTAGTAATAATTAGAAATAATTAGCAATAATTAGAAATAAATAGAAATAATTAGTAATAAATAGCAATAAATTGTAAACAAATAGGAATAATTAGTAATATATATGAATAATTAGTAATAATTAGGAATAATTAATAATAATTATGAATAATTAATAATAATTAGGAATAATTAATAATAATTAGTAATAAATTGTAATAGTTACTAATAAATTGTAATAATTAGTAATAAATTATAATAAATAATAATAAATACTATTAATTACTAATAAATACTTATAATTAGCCATAATTAGGAATAACTATAAATAATTAGAAATAAATATCATTAAATAGAAATAAATAGAAATAATAAGCAATAATTGGGAATAATTAGAAATAATTAGCAATAAATAGAAATGAATAGAAATAATTAGCAATAAATAGCATAAAATAGAAATAATTAGTAATAAATAAAAATAAAAAATAAAAAATATGAATAATTTGGAATAAATAGGAATAATTAGTAATAATTAGAAATAATTATGAATAATTAGGAATAAATACTTATAATTAGTAATTCTTGCTAATAATTAGTAGGAATTAGTAATAATTTCAAATAATTATCAATGAATAGGAATAATTAGAAATAATTAGAAATAAATAGCAATAATTAGTAATAATTAGAAATAATCAGAAATAATTAATAATAATTAGTAATAAATTGTAATAATTAGTAATAAATTGTAATAATTAGTAATAAATTTTAATAATTAGTAATAAATTTTAATAATTAGTAATAAATTGTTATAATTAGAAAAAAATTCTAATAATTAGTAATAACTACTAGTAATTAGTAATAAATACTAATAATTAGTAATATATTAGCAATAATTAGTAATAATTAGTAATAAATACTAATAATTATTAATAAATACTAATAATTAGTAATAAATTAGCAATAATTAGAAAAAATGATTAATAAATAGAAATAATTATTAATAAATAGCAATAAATATTAATAAATTGGAATAATTAGTCATAATTAGGAATAATTCGTAAAAACACTATTAGATCTTGCCCAAATTTGAAGGTGACCAGAACTTGAAGTATTTGAAAATGTCAGATCACAAAGGTCAATGAAGCCAAAATCAGCTTATAAACTATCCAAAGAGAGTCGTTTATTATTTTGTCAGTAGATTGCAGATTTGAGACTTCCTGATGGTTGTGCTTCCAATTTGGGAAGATGTGTAAAGAATGGTCATATTAATGGATTAAAAAGTCATGATTTTCATGTTATAATGGAAAGACTTATGCCGATTGGATTCAAAGTCTTGTTGAATTCTATGATTTGGGATTCGATAACAGACATATTATATTTTTTTGAGACATTTGTGTAGTGAAAAAAAACTACGATGCGCTAAGAAAACTGAGAGAAGATGTTGCTATAATTATATGTAAACTGGAAAAAATATTTCCTCCTTCTTTCTTTGACTCAATGGAACATTTGATATTACATTTACCACATGGAACTAAATATGGGGGTGTAGTATAGTTTGGATGGATGTACCCATTTGAGAGATGCATGCATAAATTGAAGAAAAAAATACATAACAAATCATCAGTTGAAAGGCCAATTGCTGAAGCTTATTTGCAAGAGGAAATTGCTTTTTTTCTGCTCTCACTATTTTGAATCTTAATATCCCTCAAAAAAACTATAGTGGAAGGAACGAGGGAAATGTCAATGAAAAAATGTAAAATCATTTATCATTTTTTAATCAGAAAAATCATTGTCTTATGTGGAGTTCAAGAACGATGTCTTTCAGACAATGAACATCACAAAACTCATACATATGTTCTTCTCAACTATGAAGAAATGATAGCATTTGTACTATGAGTGCTTCTATAAATTATTCTATAATCTCTCTTACACTGTGTAAACATATTTTATTTGTAGGTTATATGATAATCATATCAAGAAACAAGTTCCACAAATTACAACAGCTGCTCTTGAAGAAGGAAGACAAAAAAAATTCTCAATGGTTTCAAAAGTTGGTAACATAAATTATTGGTGGTTTAATATCAATTCTGTTTACTATTTATTATATTTATAATAATTGGTAACAGAAATTATTGATGGTTTAATAAGAGATTTGTATATCGAGTATCCCACCATCCAAAATGGTTAAATATTACAATTCATATGTGGTGAATGGTTTTCAATTTCCTACACGTGCATATGGGGAATAAAAAAACAATGAACAGTGGAGTTTGTTTGAGAGGATAGAATCATAGAAAAACAGAAGTGGACTTTTATGGCATATTGGATGAAATTATTGAGCAATGTTATCTTGGAAAAAATTATATAATGATGTTTAAATGTCGGTGGTTGGATACTGAGAGAGGTTAGCGTGTTCATCTGACTCATGGAATCGTCGATATCAAATATAAAAGTCTTCATGAAGTAAATGAACCATTTTTATTGGTTCAAAAGACACATCAAATTTATTATGCAAAGTACTGTGATACATCATGAAACTTGGGTAATTGGTCGAGCATAATAAAAATGAAATCTCGGGAAATTCATTTTACTCAAACTGAATGTGGTTCCACTGAAGTGGATGGAATTGATAATTTTCAACAGACTACTCAAAATCCAACTTTTTCACAAAGAATCGTGAATATCGATGAGGGAACCCCACAATTAAGGGTCCATCATGACGAAGATGTTAATGATGTTATAAATGAAATTGAAATGACAAGGGATGATGAAAGTGAAACTCATATGGATATTGATGATGCCGAGGAGGAATATGAAGACATTAACATCATTAGATATGAAGATGATGATGGAGGTGAACATTGGCATAGTTAAATGATTTTTATGATCATAACTAATATATATATAATAGTAATTTTGAACTATCTACTAACAATAATCATTTGGTGTTTCAGATGGACTATTATCTATTGCGTTAGTTAGAGGAGGATGAGATACCTTTGGATGAGGGGGATGTGGGATCATCTGACCCTCAGCCTATTGGTGGTTCAGGAGGTACATGGAGGGGGTGAGGTCGTGCACGACGGATGATTTTTGACCCTATCCGTGAGCGACGTCTACGTCATGGCATCGATCCACGCACACGGAGGTATGGTAACCTATCTATTTTAGTTAGATTTCATTAATTTATTCATATATATACTAATTGTTTGATTATTTATTATTTTATAACAGTTTTACACATGTAGCTGTTGGATAGGGGAGCACTATCTTGCACAATTATTTTTCTTAGCCGTGGACCACATGGGAACAGATTCCCATTGATGTGACTCTCAGCATGTACAATCATTGGCTGGTACGTAAATAAATAATATATATTTTGAAATTTATTTTAATAATAACTTGATATAATAACTTATTTGTAGGGTTTATGGTATCCCATCGATGATTGCATGCATGATGATATCCATTCAGCATGGGAGATGGCTATGCGAGAGCGTTTGCTTTAGTTTTTCCACAATTTGAGAAAGACTGCCATTAAGAAAGTAGGAGAGACAGTATTTGATGAGTCGTTTAGAGCCCAATGACCAGAGTAAACTTCATCTCAGGTATGGGATGGATTATGTGCAAACTAGTTGGGTGGTGGATTTTAGAGGAGGTCTTCATTGGGTCGGTAGAACTGGGGGAAACAGGATGTGACGCATTGAGCTGGTTGCTGTACTTTCAGTACGCATAGAGAGCATATGGTAAGTATTTTTTTTATATTTTATATAACATCAAATATAAACATTTGATTTTATATTCCTATAGGCAGTCGAGCATCCTGATATTATAGAGTACAATGTTTATCGGAGGATGTACAATGATACATCCACCGGAGAGATTAAAGGTGATCGCCATCCTCAGATTTTGGTTAATCTTATTTTTTTCAGTTTGAAAATTTACTGGATATAATATTTTCACAAATTTAATTTCAAATTATAATTGAAGGATTCATATGATGCTGGGACTTCTCAGACACAGGTTGAGGGTTAGGATGAGGCGATTGATCAGACTAGTGCCCACCATTTCGACGAGGAGGCATGGATGCAGGTGACTCAGTATGACTTTGATAAGGTTCGAGTAGTTGGTATCAGATCTCACGTGACTCCTGGTACTTATTATGGTACTACGGTGTTGTTGGCATACAACTTGAGGGGAGCTCGTGGAGAGGAATCATCTTCTGGATCACATTATCAAGAGCAGTTCCGAAGTCAAAATGACCTTATAAAGAGTTTGCAGAAGCAAAAAGAAGAGATACGTCAGTAGCAGTAGCAGAAGAAGCAGCACGAGGATGAGATGAGTCGATGGAAGCAGGAGTAGCAGCAGCACGAGGAGGAGATGAATTGATGACAGAAGCATCACGTGTAGATTGAGTTCATGTGCCGCCTGACTCGTAGTTTACGGATTGAGTTTTCTTCACTAGCTCCTCCACCTCCTCCAGAAGACCACCCCACAGTGATTCTATTATATCAAAAACATTTGAATTTAAATTTTTTGTAATTTGAAATATTTACATTTTCTGTCTTTTATGTCAGTGCGATTATTACATAATTTAATTGTTAATATTTTATGATTTTTTAGTGAATATTGATAATTTTAATAATTTTTTATTTTAATAATATTAATATTATTGTTCCATTAATCATAATGTTATTAAATATATTTTTTCAGAATTATTTTTTTAATATTTGTTTATTTTAATAATATTAATAATAATAATAATATTTTAAAATTTTTGTAATATTATTTTGTGAATATTGAGAATGTTAATATATTTTTATTTTAATTATTTTAATAATATTACAATTAATTTTTCAATAATCATAATTTTATTAAATTTATATATTTTTTAAATTTATTTATTATTTGCGACGGGATCTGTTGCGACGGGTTCCCATCGAAAATTGTCTAAATAATCTCTTATAAAAAGTGTTTACGATGAGATTAGGGACCCTTCACAAAAAGTATTTGTGATAGGATTAGAGACCCATCATAAAAAGTATTTGCGATGGGCCCGTCGCAAATCATCTAAAAATTTTTCTTTTAAATATTATTTTCAATGGGATTACGGGCCCGTCGTGAATACTTTTTACGAAGGGCCCATCGCAAAAAATTTTACATATATAAAGTATATAATCAGAGACTTATTTACGATGGGGAAGTAGCCCGTTGCAAAAAAATATTATTTGCGAAGGGTCGATCGCAAATAATATTTTTGACGATGCTGTTTTCCGCAACAGGCTATTTTCGACAGAACCCCGTTGCAAAAACGTATTTGCGACGGGATCCCGTTGTAAATAGCCCGTCGCAAATATCTATAATTATAGTAGTTCTAAAATCGATGGAAAAATACTGCATATTTAATCGTGAAATTTATTAACTGATGGAACGTCATTCGGAATTAGTATTTTCCCATTATGTATGTAATTTTTTTACGTGTTTTAAAATACTAAAACATGTGTGGAGCAGTCAAATCCATAGAAAAAACCTCATATTTATGTGAAATGGTGGTAAACCAAAAATTTATTTTTTCTTGATGTGTATGTGTAGAAATTATATCAATATGATATGTGGTGTGGTTAGAATTACATGGTATACACTTCCAAAAGGTACAAAATCCTTTAAAAACATGTGTCGGGGGGGCCAAAACATAGAAAAATTCATCATATTTCCCTGAAATTACATGACAATAAGAGTAGATTTAATTTTTAAAATGTAGGAACCAACGACACTTCATTATGAATTTGGGGTTTCTTGGCATGGTTGTATGCACATACTTATTGTTTTAAAACACTAAAACATGTGTGGAACGATCAAAACCATAAAAATGACCTCATATTGATGTAAAATAATGGGAAACCCACTGCTAATTTTTTTTTATTTATACACATGGAAAAAATGTCAATCTGATAAGCAATATTGTTATAAATACTCAGTATACACTTTTAAAAGGTATAAAATCCTTTAAAAAATAGTGTTAGGGGTAAAAATAGGAAGATGATGTCAAATTTACCTAAAATCATATTGAAATTACTATATGTTTAATTATAAAATGTTCAAACCAATAAGATGTCATTCCAAATTATAGTTTGTTTGTTATGGTTGTAAACACATTTTTTGTGTTTTAAAGCACTAAAATAATCATGTAATGGTAAAACCCATAGAAAACAACCTCGTATTGATGTGAAACAACGATAAAACTACCATTGAGTTGTGTTTTATGTGTATATATAGACAACACATCAATTTGAAATGCAATGTGGTCATAATTACCCATTATACACTTCTGAATGGAACAAATACATTTAAAAACATCTGTATTGGGGTGAAGACAAGGAAAAAGATTTCATATTTACCTAAAATCATGGTACCTTAAAAATAGATTTTATTTTGATATTTAGGAACTAACGACATGTTATTCTGAATTACGGTTTTCCCATTATGGATGAAAACATGATTATAGTGTTTTAAAACACTAAAATTTACATGGAATGGTAAAAATCATAGAAAAATCCCTTAGATTGATTTGAAATCATGGGATAAAAATTATAGAGTTTTATTTGATGTGTACGCACAAAAAATACATCAACCTGACATGGAGTGTGGTTAGAATTTCTCAGTGTATACTTTCGAAATGTACAAAAACCTTTAAAATAAGTTTGGGGTGTCAAAACTAGGAAAATGACATCAAATTTAACTAAAATCATTGGAAAATGAACTTGTATTTAATTTTTAAATGTAGGAACTGACAACACATCATTCAGAATTACGTTTTACCTATTATGTCTGAAAAAATGTTTTCAGTGTTTTAAAACACTAAAACATGTGTGTAACAGTCAATCCCATAATAAATGAGCTCAGATTGATTTAAAATCATGATGCAACCACCAGTGACTTGTTTTTGATGTGCACGAATCCAAAACACATCAATCCAATGTGTGGTGTGGTTGAAGTTACACATTATACACTTCTAAAAGTTATAAAAGCCTTTAAAAACAAGTGTTTGGTGGGGGGGAGGGGGTTCAACATCTTGGAATATGATGTCATATTACCTAAAAATCTTTGGAAAATGTCAATATATTTAATTATGAAATGTAGGAAATGAAAACACATCATTCCAAATTTTACTTTTCCAACTATAGCTATAAATTCATTTTTAGTCTTTTAAAACACTAATGCGTGCATGGAACAATAAAAAATAAAGAAAACTACATCAGATTGAAGTTAAATCATGGGAAAACCACCATTTAGTTCTTTTTGGAATCTACGCATAGAAAAAACATCAATATGATGTGCATTTTTGTTGGAATTACTCAATATACACTTCTGGAAGGTATAAAAGCCTTTAAACACATGTTTTGGGTGGTCAAAACTAGGAAAACAATGTCATATTTCCTGGAAATCAGAGAAAAAAGAATTTTGATTTAATTATGAAATATAGGAACTAAAAAAATTTCATTTTGAATTACAGTTTTTCTATTATGTCTATAAACACATTTTTAATGTTTTGAAACACTAAAACGTTTGTCGAATGGTCAAAACTATTGAAAATGACCTGAAATTGATTTTAAATAATGGTAAAATCCCTAAATAGATTATTTTGAAATATATAAAATGTTCTGATATCAAAATATTTTAAAAAAATTATTATGTAAATTTCAAATAGACTACACATTGCTTTAAAATTAAATTAGAATATTTTCTTATCCCTTCTCATTTACAAGTATTGAATCATATCTTAAATAGGTATTTTTATGTTTTCTAAGTGTTTTAATTATATATAATTTATTTTATGTTAAAGTATAATATTTTTTGTAAGAAAAATTACAAATTTTATGTGTATTATTCTGAATATATTCTATTTCTTTTCTCTTTTTCATTTATTTTCTTAAATGTTATGGTTTTTAATGTATGTGTAAGATGATGACAATAGGTAGGAGGTTGACCATTATGATCCTTGAAATTCTTCTTAAGGAAGCCGTGATGGTTCATAGTTTCTATGGTATGTCAAAATTTTACAAATTATTCTGCTGTAATTCTGATTTATTTTTCTTAGTTATAATATTTGTTTTATTTTTTGTTACAGTTGGTGAGAGAACTTGGTTGATTTTAGTGTATGAGAAGATGTCGAGGCAGAAAGATGTAGTGGAGGTCATGACATTGATGTATATTTGGCCTAGGTTTTTTTTGAACATATTTTATATGTATATATTTATAATGGAGGAATTAGTTGGAAGATGTATGGATTGACTGTGATTGAGGTTATAATGACTAGATGTTTTTATAAGACTATATATGTATTATATATGTATGATGGTTTAACATATATTTAGGTTTTAGTTTATTAAATGTTAGTTTTTTATATTTATAGTTTTTATTAAATATTTAAAAAAAGACTGCAAATTTAGAAGCGGTTTTAAGTAATTGTCGATAAATACATTAAATATAACATGGTTAGTGGTGGTTACAATTAAACATATCTAAAAGAAAAAAATGGTAATATTTTCGATGGTGGTTTATTTTATTTTAATTATATAAACCTTAGATATTTTTTTATAAAATAACTTTCTCTAAATAAACAATTAACTTCCGCTAAATTCTCTAAAAACGACACATAAGAAAACCACAATAAATTTTAAAAAACCAAATCTAAATTACTAAAGACTATGTAATATGAAAAAATTTTAATAACTAATACTAAAATATTATACATCAGTTTAAATATAATATTTTACATGAAAAATCTACTGCTACATACAGTTTTTTTGTAGTGATACCAATATGTTTTATTTATTTTTTCTATGGGGTTCTAATGATTCTGGTGATAAAGATTGATTTTTTATAGATTATGATTATTGATTCTTATGGAACATTCCATTATTAAATAATTATTCCATATTTCATTATTGATTATATAGGTATTAATAGGTATTAATATTGTTATGTTATTCTCATTCGCTTTGATTATGTCATCACACCCTGATTCTCATCTTATGTTCACTAATTGAATTCAATTTTTAATGATTTTGTTTACCCTTATTATGTATTTTATCATACCCTTCTTATGTTTCCATTTCACCTAGTTATCAAGAATTTGGTGGAATTAATTATTTCTAGATGGTTTTCATATGGATTATGTGGACTACTTAATGAGAAATAAGAAAATTTGGGTTAAGTGGGATCAATTCGTATTAAAGGACATACATATTATGTATGTAAGAGTTTGTTCTAATTCATTAAAAATCTAAACCTAAAAGTTTCTTAGGTATATAAAGGGTAAAATATTTCATTTTTAGGATTAATGTTTTGGATGGTGAAAATTGGGTCACCTTCATCGGTATCAAAGATAGAATTTTAATTTTTATGATTTCAGCATTGAATCCAAGAGTGTAGGTTTAGGGCATTTATAGTTGGTATCAGTGGAGGATTTTGGTAATTTTTAAGATTATGATGTTTTCATGTGATTTTATCTTAATATTTATGGATACCATCATAGTTATATAATATTATAGATGATCATAATTCAAAATACTTACACACCCCCTTTATATTTTAGGTGATAACATCTTAATGTGATTAATGACATTTATGGTAATATGTTATTATATTGAATTTTATGTGAATATTTTGTTTAATGTAAATAATGACTTTAAATTTTTTGGACAAAAGATTAAAACTATGGATAAAATTTAGGTTTTATATGATCATGGATATGGTGGTAATTATGGGCACACATGCATTATCATGTAGATAAATGTGGGGTTGAAAAATTATTTTCTGACTAAGGGATTAAGGTTTTTTTAAAATAAGTTCACTATTGTATTTGAGATTGAAAACATAAAGCTATAAGATAACAATTTATGTTAAAATAATATTTAATGATGTGTTTATTGAGATTATTTTGGATATGGTGTTATTTATTTGTGGAATTATTTATTTGAATTTTGGGTGTTACCATCAATGTTTAGATGTTAATTTATTATTTCATCATATGATGGTTTATTAATTTTAGGAATTACCCGCCTTATGCTAACCATTTTGATTTTGTGTAATTTATAATGATATAAGGAATATATTATTAACCCTTTTATGGTTATGTGATCCTTTATAAGTTTATTTTATCCCTTCAGGAATGAAAAAAAGTCATCTTGAATACTCATCATTTAGAGAATAAGATGTGATAGTGGTGGATATTGATAAAAGAATGAAATTATACTCATCATGAAATTATATTTTCTCATGCACCTAGTCTATATGGAAAATTAATACCTCAACTCTAGTAAAAGGATTTTGAAACAATCTTGTTTCCTATTACTGTCATTACTGAGGATAACACTGACCTTTTTCACACCTCATTGGTTTATGGTTTTGTGGTTGTTTATTTTATCATGATCATTCAATTTCTTGTGATCAATGATCTGTGTAACTCTTCATAATTATTTGGACATTTATCTTTTATTATATATCCAAATAATCACTTCCCACCTATGGTCTCCCATTTGAAAATGTAGTACGTGCTATTCTAGATGCCCCATTTACTTTTTTTTCTCTCCTATAAATAAGATGTATTATTAACCCTTTTTATGATTTGAGTTTCCAACATATGTTTTTTCAAATTTAAAACCTTTTATTACATTATTCAAGTTCAAATTATAAGGATTTAATTTTTTAATGTGGGGAATGTAACACCCTGATATTTTAAAATAATATTATTATGCTCAATAGAATATTCAACACACAACATCATCATTAAATGACCCACCAAATATATAACCATTATAACTTAGCAATTAAACCAGTTCCTATAAATAGTATAAAATACTTTGTGATATATATATATATATATATATATATACAAATTTCATAATCAATGAAAATTATTCATAATTTCTTTGTAAATAATCAATCAATTTTAATAAAGTAATTTGATTCTTCCAAAATATGTTTTCTTAAAAAATGTTTTTTATTTATTTATGGGAGAAAATATTATAATTATTTTTTGGAATTTATAAGAAAATTATTTTATAAAATTAAATTAATTTTTGACATCATCATACAAAATATAACTTAAGGATATATTCTTGTATTTTTTAGAAAGTATTTACATTTTAGTGAATAGTGAAAATATCGATTTTTTTAAAATGTTATTTCTTCTCAATAAATTATGTAATTTAAAATTACCCTTATATTTTAAATATTGGATCCTTGTTTCATGTGAAGAATGTGGGTATCCATTTTTCTTTTGAAAACATACATGTGCACCACTCTCCCTACTTATAAAACTCCACCCCCTCTTATATTCACACCCTAAAAGACTTTTGGATAACTAAATTCTTACAAAAATTCGTTTATAACTTCTATAAACATGACCAAGATCCTTTTTTAATCATTAGTCCAACCTATTATGGATTTTGGTGCTAACCTAAGGAGGTTGTCCAAATTAGAGTTATCTTGCTTAACTGAGTGTTTTTCTTTTATGTATTCTTTCACCACTTTAAAATATTATTAAATTGTTATTATATTATAAAACTAGTATATAACTTATAATTATATGTTATTATGTTAATTTAATAACTTAAATCAATTTCTTCTTCCGTAAAACATGATAATAACTCCTCATTTGTGTGTATGGCTGACTACTGCCTCACAAACCGATGTGATGTGTTTTCTATCATCACCTCTCATGTATTGTTTTAATGATGTATTATATATATATATATATATATATATATAATATTTTTAACATATTAACACTTATTTAGATATTATATGTCATATACCTTCTTACTTTCTATTCTGTGGGGGATATGATAACATCGCTCTTGTGTACGGCGGACTACCACCTCGGGACGCAATGTGATTCATTTTTCACTAATGATTTTAATTGAAGTTAATAAAGATATTTTTAATGAATATATGTGATATAAATTATTTAAATATGATATTATTGGAATATTTATCATTCTGAATAGATAATACATCCATTTATTGCCTACACTGATAAATGATAACATCTTTCACGCATATATGTGGATTACCAACTCCACGAAGCGATGTGATTACTTTTTCATAACCACAACACATGGATGATAAATAATTATATTTAATGAAATAATATGATATTTATGATATAAATATATTTCATTAAATTATATATAATACTTACCTTCTTTCCATCATGATCGTCAAAAAATTGAAACATTACTCATGCGTACATACGACCTTCCATCTCTATGATTGTAACATAGATCAATTTTCATAAAAATATTTCATGATTTTTTTCTGAAATTATAATTTATGTATAAATATTAAATATATTACATGATTATTATTTTTGTATATTTTGAATCAATAAACATTTTTCCAATGTCAACACACTAAATCCATTTTGAAGCAATGAATTGAACATCATCAAAACATTCAACGTGGACTTAACTGATTAAGTATTTAAATATTACATTAAAAAATAAAATAAATGTTGTAAGTATAAGGTATCAAAATGGGAAAATTTTATTAATAAATAAAATAATTAATATAATCTTATTATAAATTAGTTAGTGGACAATCATGGAAGTTCTGGACTGGATGTCATGTATTCATATATAACTTTTTATTTATATGATAAATATGCCATATTCCGCACTTATTTATATTTTGTGGTGTATGTAATGAAAATTATAAATTTAATATCATGAATCATTCATAAATAATTTTATTTTATGTTTTTATATGAATAATTTCATTCACGGGGAATTCAATTGACGTTTACCAAGGGGTAAAGAAATTCATAACACAATTTATTTGTGTCGAGTTATATTACTTATTCCTTAGCTTTATTGACTAAATATTTTCTGTGTAAATTTTTTTGATTATATTAGGTTCTATTTCCACTTATTTTATGTGGATTTTAATTTTATTCAAATAATCAATTCATTAATTAATTCTCAAATTTAGTGGTATGTTTTTTATAATGGTTATTCATATCAAATTCAATTTATTTGAGATATACATTTATGATATGCACATATAATGATTTTCGATGTGCATATGCGACCCTTTTGACACGTTATATCATGGATCATGTAACTACCCAAGATGTTATAAATAAAATTCCCCTTGTGATTTAATTAAATGTATTATTATGTCATATGGTTATAGAAAACACATGCACATCATTATTTTGATTAAATATTATCAGATTTAAATGAAATTTAATAATCATCAGTATAGATAATATATTAGTTTAATAGTGATCACATGATTAGTATAAGTAAAGGGTTTTAACAAATTCAATTGACATATAAAAAGGATGTTATAGCCTCAACCAGTAGGATCGTAAACTTTGACGCCCATTTAATAAGGCTTTTGAGTGAGATAGAATCACTAGGATATTCCCATGTCCAAGACCAAGCCAAGATTCAATGACTTAATCATGAGAGAAATTATTTAGGGGGGAAGTTCAATCTCATTGATATCACAACCCATCACATGTATATTGAACCACCAAATGAAAGTCTCACTAGTGTTCACCTCACTCTTATGAAAATTTCTTGTGTATTAAAATAATATGTCTCAAGTCCTTAGAAGTATGAGTATGTATATTTTTTATAGAATAATTAATATATTATCATCCTACTATTCTTCCTATATAAATAATTTATATTTTCATACAATAAAACACAAATAGTATTTTTGAGTAATATTCAAATTCAATTACGAAATTTATTTTGATTAATTATTTCATTTTTAAAATAAATAAAATTTTATTATTATTAAATGATATTTATTATATATGAATGATCATATAATTTTAAATATGTCAAATGTAATTTTTATAAGGATTCAAAAAATCCTATTACAAAACACCCATTATCTCTCAATAAATATCGATTATTATTTTAAAAGTGAAAATGAACATATTTAGATAATTATTTTGATAAAATGAATATTATTTTTTGATTCATAATTTTTAAATTATCCAATGGTGAATTTTTCATAATTTTCTGAGATAATTGAATTTTCAGGAAAAAATGAAATGCTATATAAATATACAGCATGTATTATGACATCATAATTGACAAAGAGTGATTAAATAATTACTATAAATGGTATAAAATACCAAATATATGTTTTCCATTTAAAATAATGTGATTTTATGTTTATTTTATAAGTTTTATAATGCCTTGATGAATCCTCCGAAACCATTAATATATTTTATTTTTTAAATTCATTTATTTAAAATTATGACTCACTTCTACATCAGTAAGGGTTTTATTTTATTAATTTAGATCCATTAAATTATAAAATAGTTAATGCAACTCCCATTTGGCATAAAACATGGGCAAAAACCATGGAATCAATTGTGTTTTTTTGTTATTTTATTATACATAGTCCAACACCTATGTTTGAGAAATAATAAAGAATTCCCCACTAAAAATATTTGGACCATGTACTTACTCTAACATCCCTTCTATAGACTACTCCCAAGGTTCTCCCAAGCTCTCAAGAAACTTATCCCAATAATTTGGAGTCACATTCTCATGGTAAGGGATATACACATTCTCCTCTTTATTAGTGTATATTAATTATCTTATGTCTTCCATTTCTAATTCAAAACGTTGTTATATGTCTTTCCATGTACCTATTAATTCCCATTTCATATAAAATTGGTTATAAATCCCTTATATCTCATCCTAACGATTTATTATTTTTTATGTGATGCTGTTATGATATAGAAATTCAATCATGATTTTCCATGCCAAAACAATTGGGTAGTGAATACCATACCTATTTCCTATCAAGGGTGTTAAAATTTATACACTTATAATTATTTAAATTGGTACTTATATGTATTTATTCCACACTTCATGATCATGGAGAAATATAATAATGAATGGATCTATGTTTTATGATTTATGTGGCACACTTAATCATGTGAATGAAACAAAAGTGACAGGTGCTACCAAAATTATAGAGCGATCTAATGCGTTGGATAATGTTTAGTCTCATGAGACGTCATGTTGGAATAGAGAGTGAACCCTATTCCTTTATGTGACTTTTTCCATCACGTTTTCTTTGTAGTTAGCCTCTACCTATGTTTATGATGCATAGTTTTATGTTTTTTCCACAATTTTTTTTATTTTTTTATGTTTATCATACTATATCATGTCTCATTTTTCTTGTTTATGATTCATAACCCTTTTATTCTCCATTGATATTCATACTTTATAAAATGTATTATTAACTTCATTTTATTGCATGTTTATTCCCTTACTGGTCTTTATAGCTCACTCCTTTCTTATGTATTTTCCCAAGTTATCCCATGAACTTTTAAGTATGAAGGAATATTATGAACATGTTATGGAGGTTTTCAATAATGATGATGTATTAATTGTTTTACTTTTTTATATAATGTACCTAATTCCCAGATACAATATAATTATTATTATTTTGGGTTTTATTATGTGTAGAATTATGCATTAAATTGAGAATTAATTTATAATAAAGAGCAGGGGTTATAGTTGGTATCAATAGAAGAGTTTTGTTTTTTGGGATTAGAAAAAGAAAAAAATAGTGAAATCCTTAGGGGCAATACTATTTATAATAAAACATCCCTAAATTTTTATATATATAGAGTAGGTGTATTATCAACTAAATACATCCCTGTCTGGATACTACAAGTTGATGTTTCTCTTACATGATATAAATAGGGGTAAAACCCAAAAACTGCATTGATATAGACTTTATCGGGAATTAGTGAACGAAAATGAGTCTTATTTCAAACATGGTTTGACAATCCTGGGTGACATGCATTTGTAAATTCATAATCTCATTACGAACCATTATTAAGTGAATTCAAAAATTCCCATAACTATATATGTTAGGAAATATGTCATAGATAACATAGATTAAAGCCTAGAAATTAATAGGTTATGGAAATAATTTTAATTTATAAGTTATCCCCATATTGTCATTGGATTCCCATTTATGTGTCTGATAGTTTAAAAATATTCATCCCTAGTTTTCCTTTTATTCTAGATGATGGCCTGAAATAATATGAATTTTATAAATGACCAATGTGATGGGAAATATGATGACTACCCCAACAAGATGAGAACACCAACGGGAGTAGTAATCATAAACATTATGAAGACACACTCTTAGTTGACACATTTTCTAAATAGAAACCTCGATCAGGAGGAGTATGTAAATCCCCCTAAGAGAGGAAAAATATGTGATTGAGACCTTGATGTGAAAAAGGAATCTGAAATTCAATAGATTATCCGATCAATTAATTATGTAAAAATGGATAAACTCCATTGGGAATATATTTTCCATCATTCTATATTCTAATCAAGATAATGTTCTACATGATGTTTATCATATGGAGTTTGAAGCTGATTAGTGGTGGACATTGATAAAAAATTCTAAGGATGAGGAAGAGAACAAAGATATGGGGTTGAAGTAATTATGGAAAATGTTTTTAATAAATATTATACTCAAACTCTTGACCTTGAAATGGAATGTAATTTTTTTTTCACTTAAGATAAAATAAATGAATAAATCATGTCATATGGGGAAAACATCATAATACTTTCACAATACACCTTTATATTTTTCATTACCCAGGTATAAAAGGATGAACACATCTTTGGTGGGATAAAACCTATTCTACGAAAATCCTAGATGATCTGAGAATTTGTTATCTATGGGGAATTTGTTTGATGTGTAATTAAAGTTGAAATGGAAGTTAGTTAATCTCAAGGGTATTGTGAGGATAAGAATATGAAACTGGAGTTTAATTCTATAAATAATATCAAAAAATATAATGGTTCCATGAAATTTCAATAACCATATTTTCAAAGGTTCATAAAGATGCACCTATGAAATTACCTAAGGGGTGAGGAAATACATTAGGTGTGGTAAGGAAGGGATCCAAGCTAGCTATTATCGATATTAGGAACCCACTAATGTGATAGTGGAATGTATTGCTATGTTCAACCCTCAATGCATTGTTCATTTCTTCATCTGAAAGAAAACATGGCAGTTTGAAAACCAATTCAATAATCCAACGGGTTTTTTGAGACGACCTAGAACCTTCAAAAAATAATAGGGATGCTTTTTTCATCATAACTATTGAGGTGGATCCTAATAATTATGTTGTTAAAATTTCGGTAGTAATTCATTCAGGAATAGATTTCGTACTTTTTTATTCTGGTTATACGCATTCCATCAAATGATGAATACATAGTAGAACTATTCAAACACCACCATAAATAATGTAAGTTGGGATGTTAGTGAAAATGAAAAATGGGTAAATTATTACACCCTAAGTGTATAACTCCTCCCATGAAACAATTTGTGGGCTAAACATCCCAACGAACCGTGCCATTCTTTTTTTGGTGGAATTTAATTGAATTATGGGTACATATTGGATTTTATTATATATATCCAACATGAATTTTTATGATCAAGAAATCACTCTCTATATTTTGAGTCGTCCTATAATTCTATACTAGTGCATGGAGGATGATCAATCTTCTTTCTTAACAATATCTCAAAAAAGAATATTATTTTCCTACAAGAAATAATTTCTTTCTAATATGATTAATTATATAGAAATATTCATCCTTTAGGACATGTCTATTGGGTGGGAACACACTAATGTGTATCCCAAAGAATTATCTAGCCTTACTCCTAGCTGAGAAGTTGAATTTTCAATAAATCGTATTCCTTGGGTACTTCCATTATCCAAGAATCCATATATAATGGATATTTTGGAACATGAAGAGAAGAATAATCAACTATATGAGAATATGGATAAAGGATTTATATGCCAAAGTGATTCACTATAGAGTGACTCGTTCCTCTTTTTCAAGAATAAGGACAGGTGAATACATCTTTTCATTGATTATCATCATCTCTGAAAGATCATGATAAAGGAGAAGTATCCTTTCACATGGATTGATGACTTTTTCAATCAGATACAAGGAGCATAATACTTATCCAAGGTGGATCTTTGGTCATGACATTACTATGTTAGAGTGAATAAGGTGGATATCCCCAAGACTTCTTTTCATACAATGTAACAACACAATGTGTTCATATTAATGCCATTCAGACTCACTAATTCTCTAGAAATATTAATGGACTTGATGAATGGAGCCTTTCAAAATTACCTCAACAAACTTTTTGTACTCTTTATAGATGATATTAAAATATACTCTTAAATCAATTAAGATCATCTATGTAGTGTTTTAAAGACCTTATGAAAGGAGAAGTTTTATGCAATGTACAACAAATATGAGTTCTAGTTTAAGGAAGTATCATTCATGTGGAATATCATCACAATAAATGGGACATCTTAGGAATCTTAAAAAAAGAATAAATTTAAGGATAGAAGGGGAGAAAATATATTATAGATATCCATATTTTCTTTGAATTAACTGGTTTCTATTGTCGATTTGTGAATAATTTCTTGTTATTCTCAATCCCTTTAAACAAGAAAACTCAGAATAGTGTCAATGTTTTATTATAATGATGAATGTGAAGAGATATTCATGGATTTGAAAAAGAGTACCATCACTGTACCTATACTTAAAAAACCCATAAGTGGATAACATGTTGTGGTATTCTGTGATGCTTTGAATAATTTATTGGGTTGTGTGTTAATGAAAAATGACAAATTGATAGAACATGCTTCCAGTAAGTTGAAATTTCACCAACAGAACGAACCAACACCATATTTGGAGATAGCTATAGTGATCTTTGCATTGAAAATATGTTAGAATTACCTCTTTGGGGAGAAGTGTGAGATATATATGAATCAGAAAATCCTAAAGTATATATTCTCATAGAAAGAGAATAATATGCACCAAAAACGGTTGTTAGAGCTGTTAAATTACTATAACTACTCAATCCACTCTCATTATGGTAAGGAAAATAAAGTGGAATATTCTTCAACTGGAAAGGATCCAACAATTCTATTATTGATGTAAATTGTGAGGGATCATATCTTCTTATAATTGAAGAGTATGGACATGGGAATCATAAAGGAAAGAACATCATCAATCCTTTCCCAAATAATTTCTCAACTATATATTTTGTAAAATATAAAGGATTATAAAAGAGATGATATGGAAATTCAATAAATTGTGGAAGGTATCAAAAAAGAGAAATCATTATATTTCAAAATTTACAAGAAAGGTGTCGTAAGATTTGTGTCATGACTATGTGTACAGTCCAATCAATAGATAAAGAGAGAGATTTTTAATGATGCATGTAACTCAACCTTCTCCATTCACTTAGTGAGAAAAAATACATATCAATATCTTTAAGTGATCTATTAGTGGGACAATATGAAGAGGGGGGTCACTGAATATTCATCAAAGTGTCAAGTATTTTAGTATGTGAAGGCTAAAAGGAAAAAGTCTAAGGGGATGATGCCACCATTATCCATACCAACATGGAAATTAGAAAATATCACCATGGACATTGTCATTAAAATTCTAAAGACATCTTGAGGAAACAATGACTTATGAGTTGTTATGTATCGTCTTACAATGATATATCAATTTATTGAAATATTAGTGGACTTTTAACTGGATCAACATTAATGAATATACATCAAATAAGTTGTGATAATTAAGGGAGTACCACTATATGTTCTATTCTAGCGAGATCTGAGATTTACCTCCGTGTTTTGGAAAAGTCTCCAACACGCTCTAAATATGGAGATAAACTTCAGCATGAATTATCACCCCTAAACCAATGGCCAGTCTAAGTGGATTGTTTAGACACATGAGGACATGTTGAAGGAATTCTCAATTGACTTCAAAGGAGTATGGGATCAACATCTTCCTATGGTCAAGTTCTCACACCATAACAATTTACACTAAAACAACCAAATGGATACCTATGATGAACTTTATGGGAAGAGGTGAAAAACACATACATGATAGGATGGAGTTGGGGAATAAAAATACGTAGGTCCTGAAATAGTTGAAGAAATGTTGGAAAATGTTACGACCATTCATGAGCACATCATGGCTACTTGGAGTCAATATAAGAGCTATGAGGACAATCATTAACGAGACCTACAGGTTAATGATATATACATGTTATTATTACTCATATCTATATTGAATAATATTATGAGAATTTGAAATAATAGAATTCTATGTCTAAGATACATCAACATATTTCAGGTCCTTGATCACATCAGAGAAGTGGCCTATCGACTAGCACTCCCACCTAACCTATTTCAAGTACATGATGTATTCCATGTATCCATCATGAGTTAGTATGTACCATAAACCTCACATCTACTCAATCTAAAGGTGGTACCAGAGTATAATGGTATTTACTATGAAGATAAACTGGTTAATATCCTAGATCATAGAGATAAAGCTCTACGAAATTAGACAATGTAATAGGAAAAAGTGTTGTGGGGAAAACAAAAGTCTAGAGAATCAATTTGGAAACCAGATGAGGTGATGAAAAATAGTTACCCTAATCTATTTTAGTATTGGAAATGAAAATATTGAGGGATAACTTTCTGAAGGGGGAATATTGTAACGAATCTAAAAGTTATTAATAAAATTTCCCTTATGATTTAAATAAATGTATTATTATGTAATATGGATATATAAAACAAATGAAATTATTTGGATTTATTATATATTAGAATATTTAAATTAATGTTAATAATCATTACCATTTATAATATAGTCATTAAACAATGATCAAAATATTTGTATAAATATGGGGTTTTAAAAATTCTAATTGACATTGACAAAGGAAGTTATGGCCTCAACTAGTAGGACCATACCCGATGAAGCCCATTTATCCTTTATTATGAGGGTGATGGTACTACTGGGATTTCCCTTTACCAAGAAAAATTTGAGTTCCAAAAACATAATCATGAGTGAAACCTTTTACAATATATGTTCAATATCATTGAGATCACGACCAAACCCACGCACATCAGAAAACCCCATGAAAATCTCACCATATAACACCTCACTCTTAGGGAATTTTATAGTGTATTAAAATGATATGTATCAAGACCCTAGCAGTATCAATATATAAATTATTTTTTATAGAATAATTAATTCATTTCATCCTATTATTGTTACTTTATAAATGATTTTTATTTTGATATTGTAAAAACAGAAAATATTTTTTTTGAATATTAAAATTAAATTAAGGAATTTTTTAATGAATTAATGTATTTTTAAAATAAATAATATGTTAATATTTTTGAATAAGTTTTATCAAATATCAATAATCATATACTTTTTCTAAAGTCATATGTAATTTTTATAAGGGTTTGAAAACTTTTATTGTAAAAAAACTAGATTTTTTCAAGATATATCAATTATCATTTTAAAAGTGAAAATTCACATATTTATAAAATTATTTTGATAAAATTAATATTATTTTTGGAATCATAATGTTGAAATTATCTGGTAGTTAATTTTTCATAATTTGTTTGAGACAATCAAATTTTCAAGTAAAAATTAAATAATGTATAAATATATTTTGTGTATTGTTTCATCGTAATGACCCAAAAGTGATGAAATATATACTATAATGGGTATAGAAGAAAAATATATATTTATTAACCTTAAAATTATTTAATTTTATGTTTATTTTTAAAATTATATAAATCCTTCATGAATCCTTCAATCCCATTAATATATTTTATATTCTAAAATTATTTCTTTAAAAGTATGACTCACTTCAACCAGAACAAGGGTATTATTTTATTAATTTCATGACTTGAACATATAAACTAATGAAAACCACTACTATTTGGAAGAAATCATGGTAATAAACTTTGTTATGGTTTTTTTGTTATTTTATTATATACAGTCCAAAACCTATGTTCAAGAAATAATAAATAATTACCCATTAATTTCCTATATAAAGCCACCCAATATCATATTTATCTCTAAAAAAAATCTTTTTAGCACATAATTAATATTCTATACGTTCTGTATAGTTTTCCTAAGGTACCCTCAATCGCTCAATAATCTCTTACCAAGCATTTGGAGTCACACTCTCAAGGTAAGGGATCCACCCATTCTCCTCTTTATTAAGGTTTATTTATTATATTATGCCTTCCATTTACTATTTATAATTTTTTTATATGTCCTTACATGTCCCTATTATTGCCCATTTCATGTATAAATGAAGAGAGACCAATTTTTCTATTGTTATCCAATTTTATCAATTTTTAAGTGACACGGTTATGTGTCTAAAATATTACCTTGATTTTTCTTTCCAAAACAATGGTGTAGTGAATGCCATACCCATTTACTATTAAGGATTTTCACCTTAGAACACTTATAATTCTTGAATTGAAACATATCTTTATTTATTCCACACACCTTGATAATGGGAAAAATAAGATGATGAGTGAAACAATGTTGTATGATTTATGTGGAAAACTTGAGCATGATAATGAAATGGAAGTGATAGGTGAACTTAGAATTATATAGTGCTTCAATGCATTGGGTAATGTTTAACCTCATGAGACGTTATGTTAGTATTTCTAGTGAATATGATTCCTTTATGGGACGTTTTCCATCATTATGTATTGGCAGTTAGTTATAACCAATGTTTATGATGCAATGTTTTAAGTTATTGCGAAATTTCCCAGGTTTCCATTATGATTATCAGTTATATCATGTCTCATTATTAATGTTTATTATTCATACACTTTTTATTACACATTGATATTCTTATTTTATAACATGTTTTATTACCATTATGTTATTCCATGTTTATTCTCTTACTAGGATTTATATCTCACCCATTTCTTATGTATGTACCTAGCTTATCCCATTCGGTTTTATGTATGAAGGAATATTATGAACATGTTAAGGAAATGATTTTCTATATTACGAATTGTATTATGTGTACTTTTATGTAATAAATCAAGAATGTTTTTGAAATAAAGATTAAGGTGGTTATATATCGCCTAATTTTCTTATTATTTAGAGTTTAATTTGAATTTATTATTCCACAGGGCTTATGGATGGAGAGTTACCAACATGGAAAATGATTTATGAAATAATTTCTTTTCTTTTTGGGATTTTTTTTATTAATGGTTCTTTTGGATGAAATCATATGATGTTATTTTATTAAACCACCTATCCTTATTCTCCATTGGTTATGAATGTGTTTAACATTTTTTATTTTCATTTCCTTCATTATTGATTAAAAAACATCATTAATGTCTTTTTTTATGTTATATCGATGTTATATTTTTTATATTATTTATCTTTATCTTCCATGTTGATTTATTAAAAAAAATGTTCTTTATAAAATTAAAAATTTCTTTAATCTAGTATACATGGTCTTTTCCCTTTATTTAAAATGTATTTAATAATTAAATTTCTTAATTTATTCCAAATCTGACACTTTTTGACTCCATTTAAAAAATGTTTGAAGAAAATTTTTATATTAAAATTTACAAAATGAAATAATTTTCCTGTCGTCATATCCATTATTTTCCTTAAAGTTTCCATTATATGTTTCCATTTTTTTCAAACAAAATGATATTCAAATTATTTTTTGAATTTTAAGTATTTAAATTTTATTATCAAATTAAAAAAGGTTATTTTCTTCAAGATTGGTTTTAATGATGTTTTAATGATATTTAATTCATCAACATCAATAAAAATTTTCTTTACTTATTTTAATATCAGAATAATTTGTAATTATATCATCCTTATCCTTTCCCTAGAAGGAATTTATTCATTCCCTAGATGGACTATGAATGTTTCATAGGGATTTTTGTGGATCCCGATTTGTCCCCAATGAGAATTGGTGTTTTCATGTGCTGTGTGTTGGATTCATTATCAGCCCTATCATGATTAATCATGGTGAGTTGGTGTGTTGGATTCAGTGTTTCTATTAACATGGTGTAGAGATGCATGTTGTATTTTCTATTCACTATTTCAATGACTTCATGATATGGTGATATTCCCGGTAAAGGGAAAGTGGTAGAGTGTATTGCGAAATGTGCATGCCTAGAATTTCAATAATGAAAATACTTAGAGAAAAGTTAAAGATATCTAATAAAGAGGAGAACCTAGACATAGATTCATCACGAAAAGGTCAGTTTTGGAGTTTCAGCATGATTTTTGACCAGGTTTGTCCAAAAATATTCAAGATGGAGGTATGGAAGCTCCAAAATCATTATAGAAAATTGTGTGTACAAGGTGGTGTTTATTACTATTTCTTTCTAAATTTTTGGGGTCAAAAATTTGGTCAAATGGAATTTTTTTAAAAATATTTATTTCATGGAATGCCTCCTGAAAATATATCAACGAAAAAAGATTCATAAAAATTTGGTGCCGTGAATGTTTGGAGATTCATGAATGATTTTTTTATAAAAGATTAGTGATCTATAAAAGAAAAAGATGGTATGTTACACAAATATGAGATGTATCACGAATAGAAAAAAGGATTTAATTTACATGGTTATGATAAGTTTCATGAATGGAAAAAATAATCAATTTATGAAATTATGATAAGTTTTGAATGTGGAAAAATTCCCTAAATTTTTATGAAGTTGGGGAGTTTCATGAATGGGTATAAAGAGTCTCATGAAAAGGAATTACCATGTGAGGAACTTTTTCAAAGGGTATCAAAAATCTACAAAAATGTTACTAAACCTCTCATACAAAGCACCCATACTTGTTGAAGACCCAAATGATCTTAATTATTTAAATACTTTTGAAATGGTTTTTGTTACATGAATGACTCATATAAATATTTGTTCTATGACTAAAGGAATTGTGTCAATATTATAAGGATTGGACCCCAATTTCCTAGATATGGTACCTTATTATAATACATTGGCATGAATAAAAGGAATCAAATACCAAAGGACTGATTAGTTTAGTGTTTTTGAAAAAACATATACATAAAAAGGTTCAATAATACAATATGAAAAGAAAAAAACATATAAGTTTTATTGGTAACATCCACAACTCTATGTTTATAACTGTAGGTCATTAACAAAATACTTCTTCATTTCCTGAGAAAATAAAACATAATAAAGGGATGATATCAGATGCTCAGTATTGGGAAACAATAAAATAGAATATATTATAAAGATAAACAGTAAGCAAGGTGAATACGTGAAAACATAATCCTTTAAAAAATAAACTTGAACATAATATAGAAGGAATATGAACTAACTAAACATTTATATAATAAAACAAAATCATGTTTTTTCTACTAGTAGAATAACCATAGGAACTATGAATTTATAACTTCATAATGAGAGAATTGAATATTATAGACATTATGAATCATACTGTCAAGGATTCAACTAAAACATCTAAAAATGATTAAGGCATCAGCCAAATCCATATCTAAAAATGCGCAAGGCCTCAGCCAAGTCCATATCTATTGGTCTCATGAGACTTACCTATGAATAAAGAGGATATAAAGGTCCCCAACCACCACATAATAAGTCCAATGAATTCTTAAAATTAATAGGTATAAACATAAACAACATATACATTCATATTAAAAATAACATATGAAATGTAAATAACATTCTCCAAACGTTAAGAAAAAACAATAACTATTAAGATTAAATCAGTGAATGGATTTAAGATGCAAAATCCAAATTCAAACTAATAATAAACCATTCAATGAAATATGGTAGATGATATCATGAAATATTAATCCAAATAATACATAATAATCAATAGGATTGTTGAGGAAGATGAAGATACTCTTATAAAATCATCGAGTAATCCTTGAGATAAATACTCTTTTACTTTAAAATGAAGAGTTAATTTTCGAAAATTCATTGAATAAAACCATAAATGAAGTAATATATTATTTTTAAAATTAAAATAGTGATTTTATAAAGATAATGGTTGCTAAAAATTGATTACAGAGTTCCCTTGAAAATCGGTAAGAGTTTGATAAATTACGCTGAACCGAGCTTGTATTTTAGGAAGAATTTTGAAATATCCCTTAAAAACATATAAATAATAATAAATTAAGGTATGATTATGGTTGGTACTCATATATTGAAAATTTAAAGATAATTTATGAGTCATAAATATGAATGAATAAGAATTTTATTGAGGTAAGTATATAATAAAATTAACCCAAATGAAAATGGAGGTTTGGGGGGTAAAACCCTTACCACTTTGTAATCAATCGAATCTTATGACCCAAAACTAATAATAATCAAAAGATAAATTTAATACCATGAAATTAAAGAGATTAATGATATGATACATAAATGGGGATTATACATACACCATATACAATTAATAGTTGTGAATAAGGAAAGTTTCACAAAAATGGAAGTGATATGAGGAAACCCTAACCATAAGTCTGAAGGTGTTCCTCAATTGATCTTAATGACCTGAATAATAAAATTTAGGTTCATAAATTAATGATTACAGAACCTAATTTAAATTTAATTGATTTATTATAACCTTATTTTCTTCATTCATTCCCTTTTTATAGGTTAATATATTCAATTTCATTGTTTGGGAGAATTTTCTTACATGGGTTTCATGATTTGTTTAATTATATTCATGTAGGGATAAACATGTGGAATGAGAATTTCCATCCATAATAGATGTTATATGATATTAGTTAAAAACCATAATATTACATGGTTATAAAATATATTTGGTTATTTCGAGTAATGATGAGTCATTATATAAAATATTAATGATAATTGTTTGGGTTAATTGGTGGTTTTTGATCACAACAAACTCATTTTGATTTATAAATTAATTTCATGTATATGAAAGGATTATATAACCTAGAATAAGTTATAACACATATATAATATTATTTTTAAGCCATAAAAATGGTTTAATGACCAGAATTGATGACGGTAATAGAAATTGAAAATCTGTCGTCCTTGAATGTGATAAATTAACACATCTCAGATGGTGTTTTCAATTTTTATTATAAATGAAGGGGAAAGGAGAGATGATGTAGAATTATTTCTTCATCCTGAGAAAATTCTAGTACATGTAAGTTACTGTAGTCATAAAAACATTTTTATCTAAGCATGTGAGGAAAGAGAACATAAATAAAGGAACATGAAAAGAAAAGAAAAGTTGAGAGATCCCTTATGAAAATTCGGCAGCCTAACGACATCACTTAAAATTTCCTAAAATATTTTAATTGGAGAAAAAGGGGTCTCTCATTATTCTAAAAAAATATGGGATGTTAGGTGGATATTGAATGAAATATCCCAACATAAGTAAATTGAAATTAAAAAATAATAACATAATAAGAGTGCTCGAAGAAGAGAGAGATTTTGAGAAGAAAATTCTGCAGCATGACGGCTATACAACAAGGTGTTAGAAAATATTAAAAAGAGAGGGGTCAGGGGTCATCAATTAATAAAAGACTCATAATATAGTATAGGTATATAATAAAATGTAAATAAGAACACTGTATGGATACTTTAAATGCATACCACATAAAAGAGAACCTGAATGGAAAAGAGAAGTTGAAAATTCCCTTACCTTGTAGAGTAAATCCTAAAACGTGATCGTTGGAAATATTGGGGGCTTGAGGACACCTTGGGAGGACTCTTATGGAGGTAAAAATACCAAAATATATAAGATTATGAATTTTTAATGATTTAAAATGAGTTAATTAGTGGATATTTATACTAAAAGAGAGAAAATGTTTTATTAATTTCTAATGACACCGCATTAGTGGTATTTGAAAAACCATGGGCTTACCCAGGGTATTTGCCCATTGTTTTGGTCACATGCGAAAAATAATATCATATTTTATTACTCAAGAGTCTAAAATAATTTTTGTATCAGGATTAAATAATTAATGATAATATTAAACATATCGAAAACTCAAAACTTAATTTTTACTATTCACGAAAACTATTGTATTTTATAAAATCCTCATAAATTCTACACAACCTAATATCAATGTTATAAATTCAACAATGAAACTTATTTTATCATAATAATTATTTAAATAAAAAAAATTTATATTTTTTCTATGAAAATACTGATTTATTAAAAATAATATCAGACACAAATTTCATAGTAAAATGCATAATAAAATTTTGGACACTTTAAAAAAATTGTTTTACCATTTTTAATTAAATAAGAGTCTTTTTATATGACTATTTAGTTATTATAAACTTTAATAAAACGTTAGTTTTTTATAATAATTTTAATCTCTCTGAAATGTACAATTTTTACTTAAAAAATCAATTTACCAAATTCATCTTCTTTTTAAGAAAAAAACTAAACTTAAAAATAAAATGATGGAAGAAAAAAATTATTTATACTTTCCTTGGTGAGGTTAACACTTCATTGGACATATTAATATTTATAAGGGTAATTTACTATTCATAAGGTTAAATTACTATTCACAAGAAATTTAGTTTGTTATATCAAACTCTAAATATCTTACTAAATGGAACCGTGTAAGTAAGTTTTTCGAAATTCAAATCATAGAGGTGGAAACATTATGGTTACCAGCTAGGTTATTACAACATGGGGTTTTGTAAGAACTCAATTTTTCATACATTCTATATTAAATATATTTTCAAATTCTTGTGGTGTTACAAATATGATCATAGAGTTTCATGAATGTATAGAAAGATTCATGAACAGTTTTTATTTTTGTAAAAAACTATCAGTTTTTTATGTATGATATTTTATGAATAAGAAGAATGTTTTGAAAATGTGGTGCAAAGGTATTGTGAATGTTTTTTGTTTCAAAACACCGTAATTCATTGTAACTTATTTAATAATTTTAAAAGGAAATTTGGTATATCATGATGACTAGTTCAACTTGGAATGTGAAGCTACTAAAATGGTGATATTCAAAACAATTTTTTGAAAGAGAAGAGTGAAAATAAATGGGAACTAATTAGTGCATCAACTATATGACATTGAAGACATGTATTTTTCTTTTAGAAAAAAAGAATTGCCTTTGGAAGTATTTATCAAAGGGAGAATATATAGTGAGTGACCATTTGGTGGTAGTGATACACACGCTAAATCTTGTAAAGGTTGTGAGAAAGGCATGTAGTAACCATATCCAAATCATTGTATCCACAATTCTAGATAGAATTAGTGTATATGTTTTTCACATCAACACAACATTGGTGTGTTATCCTTGGATTTTCCCAAGTTTAGGTGAAACATGTAAAATTCTTATGTTATGTGTACTTTGTTGTTTTATATTTTGCAGAACTCCATTAAGTGAATTCATATTGAGTGATCATTAATATTATTTAAATAAGGATAAGATAAGTGTTCCATTTAACCAAATCATCACATAAAAAGGGTACACAATAGTAGCCTTTATAAAAAGTGAGTTTAGGATCAGTTAGGATAGTGAGTGTTTCAAAGTTATGTGGAGAAATATAAATGACTATGATACCCTTATTCACCATCTTCTCAGAGAATATCACACTAAAATCACATTTAGGTCCAATAAGTGTTATTAGAGAGAAGTTTTATCTTAATGAATTTATTTTAACCTGACTTAATCCTATAGGATTTTGGAGTTGAAATATTTTATACCCTTGAAATATGGGATAATGAATGAATATGTAGAAGTATAAAAACATTAAACTAATTCTATATAATGGAATAGTTGTTGAGAAGTGTGTGGTTGAGATAATATATCCCAATGGATCACAAATAGAAGGTATGAATAGATCTTATAATCAATCTACACTTTTATAAAATGATGTTGCAGGTCTATTTAGGGAGCCTCATATACCAAGCGATGTAAAAATTAATGATGATGATGAGAATTTGAGATATTAAAAGGTTGAATCTATTGACATATCTAAGGATATCGATCAGGCATTGAAGGAAAAAAACATGGAGTTGAGAAATAAGAATGCATATTAGTGGATCATTTTGAACGTCTAAATATTATGGTTATAAAACTAAAAATCCTCAATCAAATACTAATTTCCATGGCTAGAAATATGATTGATAAAAATGATTCGTAGGCCAAGGAATTGAAGGAGATGTATTCTAAAGAGAAAGACAGTGAATATGGTTCTAAAGAAAATAGAATTAACTCAAATGGGGTTTGTAATGACCCTACCCCAGTTACCCAGAGTCAGTGCATTATTTCGTAACACTGGCATTTTCACAAAGATCAAGTCTCGAAAGATCGATTAGTTTAGTAGCCTTGGAAATACTAGATACATTCATAAATGTTACATAAATGAAAAAGTAAAAAACTACAATAACATAGTCTCTATTTTCCACACTCATATCCCCTACAGACTATCCCTACAGGCCATTCCTAAAATACTTCTTCATATCCTGGAAAAATTAAAACATTGAAATGGGTGAGCTCAGATGCTAAGTAAGGATAACAATATAGCGGAAGCTTTCATAAATAAACATAAACATTTAAGGAAATGTAAGACAAAAAAGCCTTTTAAACTTGAACATAAACATAATATAGAAAAAGTAAAATGAGATAATGTCATTTACTTATTCTCATGGATATTCTGCTGGTCGAATAATCACATGAAATATAAATAACATCTTTCATAATGATGGAATGCATAATTTCAGACAATCATAACCAAGTATCCAAGGCCTCATGCCAAGACTACAAATAAGATTTTGTCAAGGCCTCGTGCTGAGACACTAGTTTGTCTCATGAGACCTGGCGATGCATTGAGGAGCTATAGCGGGCTCCACCCATCACTTATTAAGTCCAATGCATTCCACATATGAACAGGTTTAAACATATCATAAACCATAACATAACTGTATCACATAAAACATGCATAAAGGAAACATAAAATTTCCACATTTCAATCACAAGATATCAATACAGCAAATTGATATAATAAAATCATTATCAGAACCATTTTCAATACCAAAATAAAAGAAAATTAAAACATAGTATTTATTTTTCCTTTAAAAAAAGTTATGGCTTGTAGAGGAATCTGAAACACAAATAATGGTCACGGTGGAAGAGAAGTCGTTGTCACCACATATGTATGACAAGAAAAACATTCCTCTTGTTTTTTAGTAAAATTATTTGTAGAAAAAGATTCATTTTGTATAAAAGTAAAATTCAAAGGGGTTTATACACCGTATAAAAGAAAGTTGTGTATAAAACAAAATACGCCTCAATGAATGGAGATTGAGACAAAGTCCCTTACAAAGATCATTTTTTAAAAAAATAAAACAAATATATTATGTGTATTCACTATAAGTACACATAAAGAAAGTACAAATACAAGATAGGACATAACAATATCATGACAAAATTTGAAAGTAGGAAATTAACCCAAAGAATAGAAATTGGGTTAAGAAGTTCCCTTACCATGGGTCCGACTTGACTCGATCATTCTTTAATCTCTAGAATAATAAACTACTGATAATTTATACTTTCTTAAGAAGATTTTTAAATTTCATTATTCCTTTTATATCACTTATTACCATGTTATGAACATTAAGTAATTATTTAAGTTAATAACGGTCGTTTTGTCGATCTTTGGTACTTAAGTCAAAAATAAACTTCTTATAATTACACTTTGTTCATGTGGTAAAATATCAATTATATCCATAATTATATTCATGATGTAGATATAATATACATAATATATATCCAGTATATACATTCATTTATAATATTACATAATATTTTGAGGTAAGAAATTAATTGCACCGTTCATGGAGACGGTAAGCCGTACGTACGCATGAACGCTACTTTCATTTCTATTTCGGATTTAATGGAATGAAATTATAATTATATAAAGATATAATATAATTCCAGTATAATATAATGTATAATACAATTTACTCAATCCTTTATACATCCCTCATATGGCATTAACGATTCAAATCACTTTGAGGGGGCGGTAGTCCGCACTTCCTAAAATGAAAATATCACGTTTATCCATAATGGAAACCATAAAAGTATGACATAAATGAAAAATACAGAATCTTAATTAAAACATAAACTTATTATATATCATATATAAATATATTGACATCTTAATGGCCACCTTTGAAGATGTTATATGATTGTTGAACAATCATTGTTTCGTGAGGCAGAAAATCGACATCCACAGAAACATTATGTTCTTTAACCATTAGATGTAGGTGTTTGTAAGTGTAGCTAGAATTATTCTTATAAAAACATCCTAGTATATTGAGGATACTGGTGTTGTTACAAAATAAATGAATAAAAAGAGTTTAGGGGGTTGGAGAAGAAAAATAAAACATAAAGACACAAGATAAAATACTACCTATAAAACGGGTAACTCTTTTTGATTTGAGCTCAAAGGCTTCCTTGGGAAGACTTCTGCCCAATGTGAGACATCTAGAAGTACGATAGGGAGGTTTAGAGAATATTTGGGAATAGTTTGGCTAATCCAAAAGGCTTTCAAGTTGTGAATAAGGTGGTAGTGGTGGGGGCCTTTTATAAGAGGAGAGGAGGGGCATTCTTGGAAAGTAATGAAATGTTACATTATTATATAATGAGTTTCGGATTTTAAAGGTCCCAAACTTATATATTTCTAGGATAAGGTGATAAGTGTTCTAAATAATCCCATCCAATTTGTTTTTTACAAGTGTATGTCTTATATTTTACATTATCTTTTCATTTTATTTAAATCGTTAATTAATGAGGTAATCACTACATCATCATGGTGTCATAAATAATTTAATTTATTTAATTTCTAAAAATTATAAAAAAATATAATTATGTAGTAAATCTTTTTATATTTCTAATTAATATTTACAGTCATACATATGACTTGTATAACCACATTTAAAAATTGTTTTAGTAAAACAACTCATGTTTGTGACATATTTATTTTAACATTAAATAAAAAGTTTTTAATGTCATTTTCCAAAAAAGTGGCTCCATGGGGTCCCCAAGTTGACCCATGGATTTTCTTGGTTGTACATGACTCATCCAATAGGGGTAGGACAAGTGTAAAGTTATTTTGATATTTTTATAAAATCATTTTTACCTTAAATTTCACTAATTACCTTTAATTGTAATTAATTAAATTTAAATGTTACTGTTCACCAAAAATTATTTTAATACCATTGAACCACATTTTACTACCTAATGAAAACCATGTATTTTGGATTTTTGAAAATCAAATCACAGAAGTGGTAATGTTTCATTTGAACGAAAAATTGGTTTTTTAACTACCACTTAGTGGTTTCACTATTCATCAAAAATTGAAGTTTTTCAGAACAATGCCAAAATTTCACCCTAAGAAATAATTGATATTCTGAATTAAAAAATGATTTATATTTTAAAAAATTCCAAACATATAAGTTTCATTAATTAATTTTATAATTAATTCCCAATTTCACAACAAATAGCGTGTTTTTAAGAAACAATATATATCAAAAGATTGACAATTGTTTATGTCCAATTTCAAAGTGAAATTAATTATAATGACCACCATTGTATAAAATGGTAATAATATATTCTAATTATACTTTAAAACCAATCAATAGTATAATTTATCACTATAAATTATTTTTATTAAAAAAAATTTAAGTATTTTTCACTATTCATAAAAAATTGGAAGTTCTCAGAAAAATACCAAAAATTTAACATAGGCTAATTTCGATATCCCGAATCCAAAAATGAAGTCTATTTTGAAATATAATATATATATATTTTCAAAAAGTGGGTATTACTATTCATAATTGCTATTTTTATTGGTCGAAGTGTGTTAGAATATCGAACTTCCATACAATGCAAGCTATTGCATTATTGAAAGTTAACCGTATCGTGGATGCTCATGGTGTTACATTATCCCCTCCTTCAATAAATTGCATCCTCGCAATTTGAAAATTTTCTTTGAAAATAAAAGGAATAAAATAGAAAATATCTTTGTGGAAAACCCACATCATAAATAAGGTTAATAAACATATAACATTAAAAGAAGGAAAGATAAGTACAAAGGACACCTGAGATAGCCCATACTAGGATTCTATGAAAATATAGATATGGAGGAGAAATAAACCATCAAGGTATGATGGATATTTGTAGAAAACAAGATTATGAGAAAGTTTAACTACAAGAAAATCACAAACTTGTGATTGGTTAAACGGTCATTGAATCCCCAATTGGAAAAGTTAACCGACAACATTTTTGTTTTAAGTTACCTTTCATAATGTTGAGGAATTTATTTAAGAGATTTACTAAGAACGTAAGGAAATATACTTACTTGTCATGTTGGATTTCATTCTCTAATAAATTTTTACCATGAACCCATCTTTCACATCAAAAGGTAATTGAATTAAAAAATATTCTATTTATCATAATTGTATAAGGTTACAAATAATAACACATACCATTTAGATTAGGAAAACTATATTTTAATAACCAGGGACTTCCTGTAGGCTAGTGGTAGGTAATAAAGGCATGTCGCACTATGGTTGTTGGTTCGATTCCAATAGCTTTGTACGTCGTGATGGGTTATCCCCCGACCTGCAGGTTGTCCTTTTCTTAAAATATAGTATTATAATATTCCAAAAGTAATCTTCTGAAATGTTTTAACATTAAACAATAATATCCAATGTTCAAATTAATCCATTCCAACCTTTATAGTTATCCAAAATACCTCTGTCCAGACATTCTCTAAAAGGTCTCTAAATTCCAAAATCAATTGTATCATCATATTCCTCAAACAAAGTAATGTTTCTCTTTTTGTCACATAGAAAAATATGATTACCTTCATCATATTAAAACTTTAATTCAAACAAAATGTACTACAATACAATCCTTATATATATCACATTATTCTTATATCCAGAATATAATCCTTGAGTCCAAAAGCACCAATACATTAATTATTCAACTTCAACTGTAGTAACAAGATAATATTTTCCTTGATCCCTTGGCCTTTTCTGAGGTATGATTCCCTGATGCTTAGGACATTCATTTGAATAATGCCCTATTTCCCTACAATTGTAGCATTCAACATCGATAGCCTCTTTCTTTCCCTTGCAATTACAAGCCTGGTGACCTTTTTTCCACATTTATAACAAACTCCCTTTCCTTTTAGGCAAGTACCTGGGTGATTCTTCCCACAATTATCGCATAATGGAAAATCCTTCTTTCCCTTTTCCCTTTAACTTTCTCTTGTTCCACCGTTCTCTTCTTCTATTGTTTTACTTTTTTTCCATAAGACTTAGAGAATTCCATTTCTGTTTTGATAGCACACGAGACTATATCTTCGTATATTGAGAAACACTGTGATACTAATGCTCGATGGAGAAACTATATGGCCCCAGCCTTAAACCATATTTAATCTTGAGTTATTACCAGATTACACATTGAGGATCTTTTCGGTTTTAGTGTTTTAGAGAATTAGATCATAAAACGAGCATTACATTCCACATATAAACAAAGTGGTTACATAAATATAGTATTCTTATTTCCCATCAATGGAAACATATTTAAAATAAAACATGGATTCTTTCTTAACACTTCCTTGACACTATCATCATATCATGTACCTTTCCCTTGACCTGTGAAAAACATTTCAAAAAACTTGGGATGAGCATAAAAAGATCAGTAAGGGATATAAAAATATGGAAAGGAAACATGGGTACATATATACATAAGAATGAAATCATACTTTACCCATAAAACATAAGCACATTAACATACCTCATCAAATAATGAATAAATCATAGAAATCATAAGACATAAAGGTAACTTGAGGCATTTATAACATTCTTACGTAGGAAGTAACCCTCTTGGTTATGTTTGGAATATCCATCACAGTATATTCCCTAAATCTCTTCGGAGAAACATTAAAATTTCACTCCTTCACGTTACCCAATGCATTGGAGAGCTATATCGGGCTCACCCGCCCTTAGTTTATCACGTAACCACCCGTCTTCATAATAATGCCCAAGAACCTCAACATAATCGTATCACCTAAAACATGCATAAAGGAAACACAACATTTCCGCGTTTCAATCACAAGATATCAATACAACACATTGATATAAAAACATTATGAAACCTATTTTCAATACCTAAATAAAAGAAAAGTAAAACATGGTATTTATTTTTCTTTAAAAAAAGGTATGGATTGTAGAGGAAGCTGAAACTCAAATAATGGTCACGACTGCAGAGAAGTCGTTGTCGCCGCATACGTACGACAAAAACATTCCCTTTTGTCATTTAGTAAAACGCTTCGTATAAAAATGATTCCATTTGGATAAACGTAAAAGTCAAAGGGTTTTATACACCGTATAAAAGAAGGTTGTGTATAAAACAAAATATGCCTCAATGAAAGGAGATTGAGACGAAGTCCCATACCTCAGGTCTGACATGACTCGATCGTTCTTTAATGTCATGAATAATAAACTTGAGTTAATTTCTACTTGCTTACGAACCTTTTTCAAGTTCATTATTCCTTTTATATCACTTATTTCCATGTCATGAACACTATGTAATTATTTATGTTAATAACGATCATTTTAACGATCATTGGTACTTGAGTGAAAAATAAACCCTTTATAATTACAAGTTGTTCATGTATCCATTATATCCAGAATTATAATCATGATGTATATATCATATATATCCAGTATATACATGCATTTATAATATTACATAATCATTTAGAGGTAAGAAATGAAATGCACCGTTCATGGAGACGGTAAGCCGTACGTACGCATGAACGCTACTTTCATTTCTATTTCGTATTTTATAGAATGGAATCATAATTATATAAAGGTATATTATAATTCTAGTATAATATCATATATAATATCATAGTCCCATCCTTTATACGTCCCACATATGGTATTTAATGAATCAAATCACTTTGAGGGGGCGGTAGTCCGCACTTCCTTAAATGAAGATATCGTGTTTACCCATAATGGATACCATAAAGGTATTCCCAACATGAAAAATATAGAAGCTTAAGGAAAACATAAAAATATTATATATCATATATAAATATAGTGACATCTTAATGGCCACCTTTGAAGGTGTTAAAAGAATGTTGAACAATCATCCTTTCGGGAGGCATAAATTCACCATCCACAGAAACAGTATGTCCTTTAACCATTAAATGTAGGTGTGTGTAATTGTAGCTAGAATACTTCTTATAAAAATATCCTAGTATATTTTAGATACTGTATTTGTTACAAAATAAATGAATAAAAAGAGTTTAGGGGGTTGGAGAAGCAAAATAAAACAAATCTACTCAAGTGAAGACATTACCTTAAAATCGGGTAACTCCCTTTGGTTTGAGCTCAAAGGCTTCCTTGGGAAAACTTCTGCCCAAAGTGAGGCTTTAAGGAGTAATAGAGGGAAGTGTAGAGACAAAATGGGCAGGGGTTGGCTGAGCCAAAGGCTTTGGGAGTGTGGGTAAGAAGGTAGAGGTGGGGGCCTTTTATAATAGGAGAGGAAGGGCACTCTTGGAAAGTAAAGAAATGTTACTTTATTTGAAAATGATTTTCGGATTAAAAAGGTCCCGCATTGATATAATTCTAGGGTTATGTGATAAGGGTTCGAAATACACCCATACAATAGGTTTTGGGCATGTGTAGGTCATAGATTTTACAGTATCATTTCATTTTATTTAAATCCTTTATTAATGAGGTAATCGCTGTATCATCATGATGTCATAAATAATTTAATTTATTTAAAGTCTAAAAATTATGCAAAAAATACTATGATGTAGGAAATAGTTTAATATTTCTAATGAATATTTATAGTCCAAAAGATCATTTATGTAGAAAAAATGAAAAATATTTTACTTAGGTGATACATTCTTTGTCACATTTAACATTCTTTAAAAATAAAAAGATAAAAAGTCACTTTCTCACAAAAGTGATTCCATGGGGCCCCCAAGTATGGCACAAGGAATCCCATGGTCGTCCATGAGACAAACAGTAGCCTTAATAAATATGTTGTGGTCTTTTTTTATTATTATGATATCATTTTATTATCTTTAACTACCTGATTACTCATTAATCAAGATAATTAAAGATAATTACCATCGTTACTATTCATAATGTCCAAAAATAAAAGAGTCTTAATTACATAATTTGGAAATTATGATTCCAAATATCTAATCCATTTTACCAAATTCCAAACACATAAATTTCAATAATTGATTGAAAAATAATTCCTGTTGTCAAAACAAATAGCTGGTTTTTTTGAAACAAAATCTATGAAAAGATTGGCAATAGTTTATGACCAATTCCAAAGTAAAATTAATCCTAATGACCACCATTGGAATAAATGGTAAAAATATATTCATATTTAACTTTAAGACCAATTAAAAGGATAATATAACCATATAATTAAATTAAATGAAAAAGCAGTTTTGATGTAAAATGCAGTATTTTTTCACTATTCATTAAAAAATGAACATTGTCAGAAAAATACCAAAAATTTATAAAATGTAAATTTCAATGTCACAATCATAATGAATATGTTTATTTTGAAAAATATATCTTATAAAATTGTCAAAAGATAGATTTAAAAATGGTTTTCCATCAAAAGGCAGTAAAACAATCTTTTAAAAATATTAGTGCATTCAATGCTTAAGATTGGATTTATTTTCATTTTAAGCCTCTAAAACACTATATAATTCATTAATATACATAGATAAAAATATTTATTATTCATTACTTACTTGGGATGTTACAACCTTCCACCCTTTAGAAAATTATGTCCGCGCAATTTATTTACTTATCGAATAAATGGGGGTACTTAACCCTCATTGCATTTTCAGATTCCCATGTTGCCTCTTCCATCATGTGGTTTTTCCACAAAACCTTTACCTGATTAATCACCTTATTACATAACACTTTCTCCCTGTGGTCAAGAATCTGGACCGATTGTTCCTCATAAGATAGGTTCTCTTCCAGCTGAACTACCTCTGGACTCATAACATGAGATGGATCTGGCATATACTTTCTCAACATCGAAACGTGAAAAACATTGTGTACCTGAGATAAACTCGGAGGTAAAGCCACCCGGTATGCAACTGATCCAACTCTCTCTAGAATTTCATATGGTCCAATGAACCTTGGACTCAGCTTTCCTTTCTTACCAAATCGCATCACACTTTTCCATAGTGAGACTTTGAGAAAAACATGATCACCTACCTCAAAAGTTAGATCCTTCATCCTGTTGTCTGCATAACTCTTCTACCTACTCTGAGCTATTCTCATGTGTTTCTGAATCAGCTGAACTTTTTCTGCCATCTCTTCTACCAATTCTGGTCCCATCAACTTCTTTCACCCACTTCATCCCAGAAAGCTGGAGTTCGACACCGCTTCCCATATAACGCCTCAAATGGTGCCATCTCTATACTGGAATGAAAACTGTTATTATATAAAAATTCAACCAAAGAAAGATGTTGGTCCCAACTTCCCTGATAATCCATCGAACAAGTTCGTAGCATATCCTCCAAGGTCTGAATTGTTCATTCTGACTGCCCATCTGATTGAGGATTAAATGGTGTACTAAAATTTAATTAAGTACCCAATTACTTCTAAAGGCCCTTCCAAAAGTTAGAAGTGAATCTGGGATCACAATCAGATACAATGGAGAGGGGAACTCCATGTAACCTGACTATCTCTTTAAGATACAAACGGGAAAGTTGATGTTGGGAAAAAGTATCTCGTATAGAAAGTAAATGAGAAGATTTAGTCAAGCGATCAACAATAACCCAGATTGCATTATTACCTCGAGATGTCTTCGGAAATCCCACAAGAAAGTCCATGGATATATTCTCCAATTTCCACTCTGGAACTGGTAAAGGCTAAAGCATCCCTTTCGGTAACTACCACTCTGCTTTAACCTATTGACATGTCAAACACTTCATAGTAAACTAAGAAATATCTCTTTTCATTCCATCCCACCAGTAATACTCCCGCAGATCTCTGTACATCTTAGTACTGCCATGATGAACTGAAAACGGAGAACTATGAGATTCACATAACAACTCTCTCTTCAACTGTGAATCAAAAGGCACACACAATCTCTTCCCAAATCTCAAAACATAATCATTATCAATGTTGAATTCATGCAACTTACCTATCTGAACCAGCTCTACCTTTTTCTGCAACTCACTGTCTTGCTTATGTGCTTGCATGATTCTATCTGATAGAGATGATCTCACTGATAGCTGAAAAAAAACAGAAGAACATCCTGCACCAACAAATTCTATGCCAATGTTCATCAAATCCTTAACCAAAGGATCACGTTCCAAACACAACATTGCTAATGAATCATTACTTTTTTGAATCAAAGCATCAGCCACTTTATTTGCATTTCCCGGATAGTAATGAATTGAACAATCGTAATCCTTGATTAATTCCAGCCATCTCCTCTGTCTCATATTTAACTCTTTCTGAGTGAATATATACTTTAAACTTTTGTGATCATTATATATTTCACACTTTACTCCATACAAATGATGCCTCCAAATTTTTAAAGCGAAAACAAAAGTAGCTAATTCCAAATCATGTGTAGGGTAATTTTTCTCATGAGTTTTCAACTGTCATGAATCATAAGCAATTACATGATCATTCTGCATTAGGACACAACCAAGTCCATTCAATGAAGCATCACTGTAGATAACAAACTCACCATTCCTGGAAGGAAGTGCCAAAACTAGAGCATTCACCAATCTTCTTTTCAATTCCTGAAAAAAATCCTCACATTCTTTTTTCCAGATAAACATAACACCCTTCCGAGTTAGCTTAGTCATTAGACTAGATAACTGTGAAAAATTTCTAACAAACCTTCGGTAATAGCTTGCCAAACCATGGAATCTACGAATCTCAGTTACATTTGTGGGTCTTGGCCAGTCATCCACAACTTTTGTTTTTGCAGGATCAACAGTTATCCCATATTTAGAAACAATGTGACCAAGGAAAGAAATTTATTACAACCAAAACTCACAATTTCATAATTTTCAATACAATTTCTTTTATTTTAAGATTTAAAAAACAACCCTTAAATGTTTTCCATTCTCCTCTTCACTTTTAGAAAACACCAAAATATCATCAATAAAAACAACCACCATTTATCACCTGATTCAACTGAGCCATCAGTGCAGTAAACTACTCAATTCTGATTCTGACCATCTCTGGTTGTTGATTTGATTGGTCATTTCCCTCTATATGCCTTCCCAGAAAAGCTGTTCTGTTTCCTCTATGGAAAACCATTCTGAACAAGCATGTCTTAGATGAAGCAACACGGTAATCTTAAAATTCTATATCTCTTCAATTTGACCAAAAAAAATATTTTTGGATAATCATTTAATATAATTCTAACTCCTAAAGTTATTTAAACCATCCTCTGATACCAACTATATGTCCCCATCCTTAAACCATACGTAATCTTGAGTTATTACAAGATTACACATTGAGGATCTTTTCGGGTTTAGAGTTTTAGAGAATTAGATCATAAATCTTGCATTACATTCCACATATAAACAAAGTTGTTACATAAAGATAGTATTATTCTTTCCCATCAATGGAATCATATTTAAAATAAAACATTGATTCTTTCTTGACACTTCCTTGACACTATCATCATATCATGTACCTTTCCCTTGACCTGTGAAAAACATTTCAAAAAACATGGGATGAGCATAAAAAGCTCAGTAAGGGATATAAAAATATGGAAAGGAAAGGTGGGTACATATATACATAAGAATGAAATCATACTTTACCCATAAAACATAATCACTTTAACATACCTCATCGAATCATGAATAAATCATAGAAATCAAAAGACATAAAGGTAACTTGAGGCATTCATAACATTCTTACGTAGGGAGTAACCCTCTTGGTTACGTTTGGAATACCCATCACAGTATATTCTCTAAATCTCTTTGGAGAAACCTTAACATTTAACTCCTTCACGTTACCCAATTCATTGGAGAGCTATATCGGGCTCACCTGCCCTTATTTTATCACGGAACCACACGTCTTCATAATAATTCCCAAGAACCTCAACATATTCGTATCACATAAAACATGCATAAAGGAAACATAACATTTCCACCGTTAAATCACAATATATCAATACAACACATTGATATAAAAACATTATGAAACCCATTTTCAATAACAAAATAAAAGAAAAGTAAAACATGGTATTTATTTTTCATTTAAAAAAATGGTATGGCTTGTAGAGGAAGCCGAAACTCAAATAATGGTCACGACGGCGGAGAAGTCGTTGTCACCGCATACGTACGACAAAAACATTCCCTTTTGTCGTTTAGTAAAATGCTTCGTATAAAAAATATTTCTTTTGGATAAACGTAAAAGTCAAAGGGGTTTATACACCGTATAAAAGAAGGTTGTGTATAAAACAAAATATTCCTCAATGAAATGAGATTGAGACGATGTCCCATACCTCAGGTCCGACTTGACTCGATCGTTCATTAATGTCCTGAATAATAAACTTGAGTTAATTTCTACTTGCTTAAGAACCTTTTTAAAGTTCATTATTCCTTTTATATCACTTATTTCTATCTCACGAACACTATGTAATTATTTAAGTTAATAACGGTCGTTTTAACGATCATTGGTACTTGAGTAAAAAATAAACCCTTTATAATTACAATTTGTTCATGTATCCATTATATCCAGAATTTAATCATGATGTATATATCATATATATCCAGTATATACATGCATTTATAATATTACATAATCATTTAGAGGTATGAAGTGAAATGCACCGTTCATGGAGACGGTATGCCGTACGTACGCATGAACGCTATGTTCATTTATATTTCGTATTTTATAGAATGGAATCATAATGATATAAAGGTATATTATAATTCCAGTATAATATCATATATAATATCATAGTTCCATCCTTTATACGTCCCACATATGGTATTTAACGAATCAAATCACTTTGAGGGGGCGGTAGTCCGCACTTCCTTAAATGAAGATATCGTGTTTACCCATAATGGAAACCATAAAGGTATGCCCAAAATGAAAAATACAGAAGCTTAAGGAAAAAATAAACATATTATATATCATATATAAATATGGTGACATCTTAATGGCCACCACTGAAGGTGTTAAGAGAATGTTGAACAATCATCGTTTCGGGAGGCATAAATTCACCATCCACAGAAACAGTATGTCCTTTAACCATTAGATGTAGGTGTGTTTAAGTGTAGCTCTAATCCATCTTAAAACAACATCCTAGTATATTGAATATAATGTAGTTGTTACAAAATAAATTAATAAAAAGATTTTAGGGGGTTGGAGAAGCAAAATAAAACAAAAGGACTCAAGTGAAGACATTACCTTAAAATCAGGTAACTCCCTTTGGTTTCAGCTCAAAGGCTTCCTTGGGAATACTTCTGCCCAATGTGAGGCTTTAAAGGGTAAGAGAGGGAAGTGGAGAGAAAAAATGGGCAGGGGTTGGCCGAGCCAATGGATTTGAGAGTGTGGTTATGGAGGTAGAGGTGGGGGCCTTTTATAAGATGAGAGGAGGGGCACTCTTGGAATGTAAAGAAATGTTACATTATTTGAAAATTATTTTCGGAATTAAAAAGGTCCCACATTGATATAATTCTAGGTTAAGGTGATAAGGGTTCTAAATACACCCATCCAAAAGGTTTCGGACATGTGTAGGTCATATATTTTACATTATCATTTCATTTTATTTAAATCCTTTATTAATGAGGTAATCGTTGTATCATCATGATGTCATAAATAATTTAATTTATTTAAAGTCTAAAAATTATGACAAAAATACTATAATGTAGGAAATCGTTTTAGCTTTCTAATTAATAGTTATAGTGCAAAAGATAATTTATTTAGACAAAATTAAAAATATTTTACTTAGGAGATACATTCTTCGTCACAATTAACATTCTTTAAAAATAAAAAGATAAAAAGTCACTTTCTCACAAAAGTGATTCCATGGGGCCCCCAAGTTTGTCACTAGGCATTCCATGGTCGGCCATGAGATAACCAGTAGCCTTAGGACACATTTTGTGGTCTTTTTGTATTATTATGATATCATTTTATTATCTTTAACTACCTGATTACTCATTAATCAAGATAATTAAAGATAATTACCATCGTTACTATTCATAATGTCCAAAAATAAAAGAGTCTTAATTACATACTTTGTAACTTTCGATTCCAAATATTTAATCCATTTTACCAAATTGAAAACACATAAATTCCAATAATTTATTTAAAAATAATTCTCGTTGTCAAAACAAATAGCGGGGTTTTTTGAAACAATATCTATGAAAAGTTTGGCATTAGTTTATGACCAATTCCAAAGTGAAATTAATCCTAATGACCACCATTGGATTAAATGGTTAAAATATATTCATATTGGACTTTAAGTCCAATTAAAATGATAATATAATCATATAAGTAAATTAATTGAAAAAGCATTTTTGAGGTAAAATGCAGTATTTTTTCACTATTCATTAAAAAATGAACATTGTCAGAAAAATACCAAAAATTTATACAATGTAAATTTAAATGGCCCAATCATAATTAATATGTTTATTTTTACAAATATATATTATAAAATAGTCAAAAAATAGATTTAAAAATGGTTTTCCATCAAAAGGCAGTAAAACAATCTTTTAAAAATATTAGTGTATTCCATGATTAAGATTGGATTTATTTTCATTTTAATCCTCTAAAGCACTATCTAATTCATTAATAGACATAGATAAAAATATCTATTATTCATTAAATACTTGGGATGTTACAAAAACGGTTTTAACCCATCAAAGAAACGATCGATCTTACTTCTTGGGTTACGTATATAATCTACAGCATGCCTCCCTAACCTTGTAAAGTTAGCCTCATACTTTGCGACATTCTCATCCTCCTTCGGCCTCAGACTCAGAAATTCCCTTTCCATATCTGCTCGACGGTCATGTGGAAATTATTTTTCTAAGAAAATTTCTTTAAACTCCCTACATTCCATACTTGATACTTCTTCATCTACCTTTGTGTTTTGAATCAGCGACCACCATTGATCGACATCTCCAGTGAGGCGGTAAACTGCCATGACAACTTTCTCCCTTTCGCTACTCCCCAAGGCATGGAATATTTTCTCTAATGATTTTATCCTTTGCTCAGCTACTAATGGATTTCCCCCCATTAAATGTTGGTGGTTGTTGCCTCATGAAGCGGTCTAACATTGATCCTCCACGTTGCGGATCAGGGTGCTCCATACGAGTAAGGTTATTATTCATAACCTGAGTGAGTTGTCCCAGTATGGTAACAAGTTTATCAGCACCAGTTGTATCACCAACTCCGTAATAATTATCTTAAGCAGGAGGGAAATCCCTACATGGAGTGCGTGCATTGATATGGTTTCTATTCCTCCCACTAGGTGCCATTTCTAATCAATGGCATAAACTAGATTAGTTTATAAATTAAAATACATAATTCCATAATTGTAAAACACTTAACATAAATAGAACTATTTCCGGATATAATTCATAATCATAAAAATGATTTCTTTGAGAAAGTATATACTCATAACCCTTCATAGTGGTTTGTAACAAAAATGATAATTATCCTAAGCATATCCCCCAGGAGTGTCGTAACCAAGAGTGAAGTAAGGCCCGTTGTCGTCAAACAGTTCCTGTTTAAGTCAAGCTCAAAGTGGTGTTTTTGTGTTTTACCCCTAGGTATATTTGTGCCAGAGCCGCCTATACCTACTCGTATCCAGACAGGGATGTATTGCTCAGAAAACTCACAAAAATCTCTATAATACCAAAATTCTAGGAAGTTCTCCTACACTAATCCTCAAAGTCTATCTTAGGTCTATGTTCTCTAATTAGAGTTTATCTAAATCTAGCTTCCACGGTTAGTACTAAACTGCCTATGATACCAACTGTAATGCCCCAACCCCTATTACCCAGAGTCGGTGCATTATTGCATAACATTGGCATGATCATAATGATCATGTTTTGAAAGACCGATTAGTTTAGTAGCCTTAGAAACACTAGATACATTCATAAATGATACATTACATCATAAAGTGAAAAACTACAATTACATAGTCTCCATTTTCCACACTCATATCCCATACAGACTATCCCTCCAAGTCATTCCTAAAATACTTGTTCACATCCTGGAAAAATTAAAACATTTAAAGGGGTGAGCTCAGATGCTCAGTAAGGATAACAATATAGCGGAAGCTTTCATAAATAAACATAAACTTTTAAGAAAATGTATGACTAAAGTCATTTTAAACTTGAACTTAAACATAATATGGAAAAAGTAAAATGAGATAATGCCATTTACTTATTCATATGGATATTCTACTGGTCGAATAATCAAATTCAATATCAATAAACACTTTCATAATGATGGAATGCATAATGCTAGACTATCATAACGATGTATCCAATGCATCGGGCCAAGACTACAAATAAGATTTTGTCAGGGCCTCGTGCCAAGACAGTAGTTTGTCTCATGAGACCTGTCGATGCATCGAGGAGATATAGCGGGCTCCACCCGTCACTTATTAAGTCCAATGAATTCCTCGTATGAACAGGTTTAAACATATCATAAACCATAACATAATTTTATCACATAAAACATGCATAAAAAAACATAACATTTCCACATTTCAATCACAAGATATCAATACAACACATTGATATAATAAAAACATTATCAGAACCATTTTCAATACCAAAATAAAAAAAATTAAAACGTGGTATTTAATTTTCATTTAAAAAATATTATGGCTTGTAGAGGAAGCCGAAACACGAATAATGGTCACGACGGCAGAGAAGTCGTTGTCGCTACATACGTATGACAAAAAAAACATTCATTTTATCGTTTAGTAAAATTCTTTCTAAAAAAGATTCATTTTGTATAAAAGTAAAAATCAAAGGGGTTTATACACTGTATAAAAGAATGTAGTGTATAAAACAAAATATGCCTCAATGAATGAAGATTGAGACGAAGTCCCTTACAAATATCATTTTTTTTAAAATAATATAAATATATTATGTGTATTCACTATAAGTTCACATAAATAAAGTACAAATACAAGATAGGACATAACATTATCATGACAAAATTTGAATGTAGGAGATTAACCCAAAGAATAGAAATTGGGTTAAGAAGTTCCCTTACCTCGTGTCCGACTTGACTCGATCGTTCATTAATCTCCTGAATAATAAACTGGAGTTAATTTAAACTTTCCTAAGATCCTTTTTCAATTTCATTATTCCTTTTATATCACTTATTACCATGTTATGAAAATTATGTAATTATTTAAGTTAATAATGGTCGTTTTGTCGATCTTTGGCACTTAAGTCAAAAATAAACTTCTTATATTTATACTTTGTTCATGTGGTAAAATATACATTATATCCATAATTATATTCATGATGTAGATATAATATATATCATATATATCCAGTATATATATTCATTTAAAATATTACATAATATTTATAGGAAAGAAATTAAATACACCGTTCATGGAGACGGTAAGCCGTACTAACGCGTGCACGCTACTTTCATTTCTATTTCGTATTTAATGGAATGAAATTATAATTATATAAAGTTATAATAAAATTCCTGTATAATATAATGTATATTACCATTTAATCTATCCTTTATACATCCCACATATGGCATTAACGTTTCAAATCACTTTGAGGGGACGGTAGTCCGCACTTCCTAAAATGAAAATATCACGTTTACCCATAATTGAAACCATAAACGTATTCCATAAATGACAAATAGAGAAGAATAAGTAAAACATAAACATATTATTTATCATATATAAATATAGTGAAATCTTAATGGCCACCTTTGAAGGTGTTATATGAGTGTTGAACAATCATTGCTTCGTGATGCAGAAATTCACCATCCACAAAAACAATATGTTATTTAACTGTTATACGTAGGTGTGTGTATGTGTATCTCAAATACTTCTTATAAAAACATACTAGTATATTGAGGATACTGGTGTTGTTACAAAATAAATAAATAAAAAGAGTTTAGGGGGTTGGAGAAGAAAAATAAAACATAAGGACACAAGAGAAAACACTACCTTTAGAACGGGTAACTCTTTTTGATTTGAGCTCAAAGGCCTCCTTGGGAAGACTTCTGCCCAATGTGAGGCTTCTGGGAGTAAGAGAGGGAAGTTGAGAGAGTATTTGGGTAGATTTTGTCCGAGCCAAAAGGCTTTGATGGTGTGAATAAGGTGGTAGTGGTGGGGGCCTTTTATAAGAGGAGAGGAGGGGCACTCTTGGAATGTAATGAAATGTTACTTTATTATATAATGAGTTTCGGATTTTAAAGGTCCCACACTTATATATTTCTAAGATAAGGTGATAAGGGTTCGAAATCTACCCATCCAATAGGTTTTTGACAAGTCTATGTCTTAGATTTTACATTATCTTTTCATTTTATTTAATTCGTTAATTAATGAGGTAATCGCTGCATCATCATGGTGTCATAAATAATTTAATTTATATCTTGTCTAAAAATTATAAAAAAATCATTATGTTGGAATTTTTTTTAGATTTCTAATGAATATTTATAGTCAAAAATATGACTTGTATAACCCCATTTAAAAATTGATTTTGTAAAACAACTCATGTTTGGGACATTTTTAGTATAACATTAAATAAAAAGTGTTTAACGTCATTTTCCTACCAAAGTGGCTCCATGGGGTCCCCAAGTTTACCCATGTAATGTCTTGGTCGGACATGACTCATCCAATATGTGTATGACAAGTGTAAAGGTATTTTCATATTTTTATAATATCATTTTTACCTTAAATTTCACAAATTACCTTTCATTGCGATTAATTAAACTTAAAAGTAACTATTCAGCGAAAATTATTTTAATCCCATTGAACCAAATTTTGCTTCCTAATGACAACCATGTTTGTCAGATTTTTTAAAATCAAATCACAGAAGTGGTAATGTTTCATTTAAACGCAAAATCAGTTTTTTAACTACCACTTAGTGGTTTCACTATTCATAAAAAATTGATGTTTTTCAGAACGATTACAAAATTACACCCTAATCTATAATTGATATTCCTAATTCAAAAATGATGTCTATTTTACAAAATTCCAAACATATAAGTTGCATTAATTAATTTTATAATTAATTCCCGCTGTCACAAAAAATAGCGTGTTTTTATGAAACAATATATATCAAAAGATTGACAATTGTTTATGTCCAATTTCAAACTGAAATTAATTCTAATGACCACCATTGGATAAAATGGTAAAAATATATTCTAATTATACTTTAAAACTACTGAATAATATAATTTATCACTATAAATTATTTTAATTAAAAAAGTTGTTTTTATGTATTTTTCACTATTCATAAAAAATTTGAAGTTCTCAAAATAATACCAAAAAATCAACATAGGCTACTTTCAATATCTTGAATCCAAAAATGAAGTCCATTTTAAAAAATAAATTATATATAATTTGAAAAAGTGGGTATTACTGTTCATAATGGCTATTTTTATTGGTCGTGGTGTGTTAGAATCTCGAACATGCGTACAATACAAGCTATTGCATTATTGAAAGAGAAGCGTATCGTGGAAGCTCAGGGTGTTACATTCTCCAATCCTTCAATAAATTGCATCCTCATAATTTGAAATTTTTCTTTTGAAAATAAAAGGTTTCAAATAGAAAATACCTTTGTGGAAAACCCACATCAGAAATAATGTTAATAAAAATATAACACTAAAAGAAAGAAAGATAAGTACAAAGGTCACCAGAGATAGACCATACTAGGATTCTATGAAAATTTGGATATGGATGAGAAAAAAACCATCAAGGTCTAATAGAGATTTATAGAAAACCGGATTTGGAGAATGTTTAACTACAAGAAAATCACAAACTTGTGATTGGTTAAACGGTCATTTAATCCCCAGTTGGAAAAGTTAGCTGACAACATTTTTGTTTAAAGTTACCTTTCATAAAGTTGAGGAATTTATTTAAGAGATTTAATAAGAATTTAAGGAAATATACCTAATTGTCATGTAGTCTTTCATTCTCAAATAAATTCTTACCACGAACCCATCTTTCACTTAAAAAGGTAATAGAACTCAAAAATATTTTATTTATCATAATTGTATAAGGTTATAAATAATAACACATACCATTTAGATTAGGAAAACAATATTTTAATAACCAGGGTCTTCTTATAGGCTAGTGGTAGGTAATAAAGTCCATTCGCACTAGGGTTGTGGGTTTGATTCCAGCAGCTTTTTCCGATGCGACGGGTTATCCCCCGACATGTAGGTTGTACTTTTCCTAAAAATATAGTATTATAATATGCCAAATGTAATCTTTAGTAATGTTTTAACCTTAATCAATATTATCCAATGTTCAACTTAATCCATTACAACCTTTATAGTTATCCAAAATACCTCTGTCCAGACATTCTCTAAAAGGTCTCTAAATTCCAAAATCAATTGTATCATCAGATTCCTCAAACAAAGTAAATATTCTCTTTTTGTCACATACAAAAATATGATTACCTTTATCACATTAAAACATTAATGCAAACAACAAGTACTACAGTACAATCCTTATATATATCACATTATTCTTATATCCAGAATATAATTTTTGAGTCCAAAAGCTCCAATACATTAATTATTCCACTTTAACTGTAGTAACATCATAAGATTGTCTTTCATCCCTTATCATTTTCTGAGGTATGTTTCCCTGAAGCATAGGACATTCATTTGAATAATGCCCTATTTCCCTACAATGTTAGCATTCAACATTGATAGCCTCTTTCTTTCCCTTGCAATCACGATCCTGGTGACCTTTTTCTCCACATTTATAACAAACTCCCATTCCTTTTAGGCAAGTACCCAGGTGTTCTTCCAACAATTATCGAATAATGGAAAATCCTTCTTTCCCTTTTTCCCTTTATCTGTCTCTTGTTCCATAGTTATCTTCTTCTCTTGTTTTACTTTGTTGTCATAAGACTTAGAGAATTCCTTTTCGTCCTGATTTCACACGAGACTATATCTTCATATGTTGAGAAATATTATGATACTAATGCTCGACGGAGAAAGGGTTTTAACCCATAAAATAAATGATCGATCTTACTTCTTGGGTTATGTATATAATCTACATCATGCCTCACTAACCTTGTAAAGTTAGCCTCATACTTTCCTACATTCTAATCCTCCTTCAACCTCAGACTCAGAAATTGCCTTTCCATATCTGCTCGATGGTCATGTGGAAAGTATTTTTCTATGAAAATTTACTTAAACACACTCCATTCCCTACTTGATACTTCTTCATCTTCCTTTGTGTTTTGAATCATCGACCACCATTGATCGACATCTCCAGTGAGGAGGTAAACTACCATGAATACTTTCTCCCTTTCGCTACTCCCCATGGCATGGAATATTTTCTCTAAGGAGTTTACCCATTGCTCATCTACTAATGGATTTGTATCCCCATTAAATGTTGGCGGTCGCTGCCTCATGAAGCGGTCTAACATTGATCTTCCATGTTGCAGATCAGGGTGCTCCATACGAGTCAGGTTATTATTCATAACCTGAGTGAGTTGTCTCAGTATGGTAATAAGTTGATCAACACCAGTTGTATCACCAACTCCATAATAATTATCTTGAGCAGGAGGAAAATCCCTACATGGAGTTCATGCATTGATATAGTTTCCATTCCTCCCACTAGGCGCCATTTTTGAACAATGGCATAAACTAGATTAGTTTATGAATTAAAATGCATAATTCCATACTTGTAAAACACTTAACATAAATTGAACTATTTATGGATATAATCCATAATCATAAAAATGTGTTCTTTGAGGAAGTATATACTCATAACCCTTCATAGTGGTTTGTAAAGAAAATGAAAATTATCCTAAGCATATCCCCCGGGAGTGTCGTAACCAAAAGTACCATAAGGCCCATTTTCGTGCACCAGTTCTCATTCAAGTCTAGCTCAAAGTGGTGTTTTCGGTTTATACCCCTGGGTACATTTGTGCCAGAGCCACCTCTACCAGCTCGTATCCATAATGGGATGTGTTACTCGGAAAACTCACAAAATCTCTACAATACCAAAATTCTAGGAAGTTCACCTATACTAATCCACAAAGTCTATATTAGGGCTATGTGCTCTAATCAGAGTTTATTTAAATCTATCTTCCAAGGTTATTACTAAACTTCCTCTGATACCAACTGTAACGCCCCAACCCCAGTTACCCAGAGTCGGTGCATTATTGTGTAACATTGGAATGATCACAAAGATCAAGTCTCGAAAGACCGATTAGTTTAGTAGCCTTGGAAACACTAGATACATTCATAAATGTTACATTACATTATAATGTGAAAAACTAAAATAACATAGTATTCATTTTCCACACTCATACCCTTTACAGATTACCCCTACAGGTCATTCCTAAAATACTTCTTCACATCCTGGAAAAATTAAAACATTGAAAGGGGTGAGCTTAGATGCTCAGTAAGGATAAAAATATAGCAGAAGTTTTCATAAATAAACATAAAATTTAAGGAAATGTATGACTAAAAATCCTTTTAAACATTAACTTCAACATAATATGGAAAAGTAAAATGATATAATGCCATTTACTTATTCACATGGATATTCTACTGGTGTAATAATCACATGCAATATCAATAACCACTTTCATAATGATGGAATGCATAATGCCAGACTATCATAACCACGTAGCCAAGGCCTCGTGCCAAGAATACAAATATGATTTTGTCAAGGACTCGTGCCAAGACAGTAGTTTGTCTCATGAGACCTTCCAATGCATCAAGGAGCAATAGTGGGCTCCACCCGTCATTTATTAAGTCCAATGCATTCCTCATATAAACAGGTTTATACATATCATACACCATAACATAATTGTATCACATAAAACATGCATAAAGGAAACATCACATTTCCAAATTTCAATCCAAAGATATTAATACAACACCTTGATATAATAAAAAAAATTATTAGAACCATTTTCAATACCAAAATAAAAGAAAATTAAAACATTTTATTTATTTTTCATTTAAAAAAAGCTATGGCTTGTAGAGGAAGCCGAAACACAAATAATGGTCACGACGGCGAAGAAGTCATTGTTGCCGCATACGTATGACAAGAAAAACATTCCTTTTGTAATTTAGTAAAATTATTTTTAAAAAAATATTCCTTTTGTATAAAAGTAAAAGTCAAAGGGTTCTATACGCCGTATAAAAGAAAGTTGTGTATAAAACAAAATATGCCTCAATGAAAGGAGATTTAGACGAAGTCCATTACAAAGATCATTTTGTTTAAAATAAAATAAATCTATTATGTGTATTCACTATAATTAAACATAAATAAAGTTAAAATATAATATAGGACATAACAATATCATGACAAAATTTGAAAGTAGGAGATTAACCCAAAGAATAGAAATTGGGTTAAGAAGTTCCCTTACCTCGTGTCCGACTTGACTCGATCGTTCTTTAATCTCCAGAATAACAAACTAGAGTTAATTTATACTTCTTTAAGATACTTTTTCAATTTCATTATTCCTTTTATATCACTTATTACCATGTTATGATCATTATGTAATTATTTAAGTTAATAACGGTCATTTTGTCGATATTTGGTACTTAAGTCAAAAATAAACTTCTTATAATTACACTTTGTTAATGTGGTAAAATATCCATTATATCCATAATTATATTCATGATTTAGATATAATATACATCATATATATCCAGTATATACATTCATTTATAATATTACATAATATTTAGAGGTAAGAAATGAAATTCACCATTCATGGAGACGGTAGGTCTTACATACACGTGAATGCTACTTTCATTTATATTTCTTATTTAATGGAATGAATTTATAATTATATAAAGTTATAATATAATTCCAGTATAATATAATGTATAATACTATTTACTCCATCATTTATACAACTCACATATGGCATTAACGATTCAAATCACATTGAGGGGGCGGTAGTCCGCACTTCCAAAAATGAAAATATCGCTTTTACCCATAATGGAAACCAAAATGGTATGCCATAAATGAAAAATAAATAATCTTAAGTAAAAAATAAACATATAATATATCATATAAAAATATAGTGACATCTCAATGGCCACCTTTGAAGGTGTTATATGAGTGTTGAAGAATCATTGTTTCGTGAGGCAGAAATTCGTCATCCACAGAAACAATATGTTCTTTTACCATTAGATGTAGGTGTGTTTAAGTTTAGCTCTAATACATATTATAAAAACATCCTAGTATATTTACTATACTTTTTTTGTTACAAAATAAATTAATAAAAAGAGTTTATGGGGTTGGAGAAGAAAAATAAAACATAAGGACACAAGAGAAAACACTACCTTAAAAACAGGTAACTCTTTTTGATTTGAGCTAAAAGGCTTCCTTGGGAAGACTTCTGCCCAATGTATGGATTGTAAGTGTAATAGTGGGAATTTGAGAGAGTATTTGGGCAGAGGTTGGCCAAGCCAGAAGGCTTTGAAGGTGTTAATAAGGTGGTAGTGGTGGGGGCCTTTTTTAAGAGGAGAGGATGGGCACTCTTGGAGAGTAATGAAATGTTACTTTATTATATAATGCGTTTCAGATTTTAAATGTCCCATTCTTATATATTTCTATTATAAGGTGATAAGGGTTATAAATATACCCATCCAATAGGTTTTTGACAAGTGTATGTCTTAGATTTTACATTAGCTTTTCATTTTATTTAAATAGTTAATTAATGAGGAAATCGATGCATCATCATGGTGTCATAAATAATTTAATTTATTTAATGTATACAAATTATAAAATACTATCATTTTGTAGGAAAACATTTTCTATTTATATTGAATATTTATAGTAAAAAATATGACTATTATAACCCCATTTAAAAATTGTTTTAGTAAGACAACTCATGTTTGTGACATTTTTATTTTAACATTAAATAAAAAGTTTTTAATGCCATTTTCCTATCAATGTTGCTCCATGGGGTCCCCAAGTTGACCCATGGATTATCTTGGTCATCCATGACTCATCCAATAAGGTTAAGATATGTGTAATGGTATTTTAATATTTATATAATATCATTTTTACCTTAAATTATTCTAATTACCTTTAATCGTGATTAATTAAACCTAAAAGTTACTATTCACCAAAAATTAATTTAATCCCATTGAACCAAATTTTACGTTCTAATGACAACCATGTATGTCGTATTTTTAAAATCAAATCACAGAAGTGGTAATGTTTCATTTAATCGTAAAATCAGTTTTTTAACTACCACTTAGTGGTTTCACTATTCATCAAAAAATGATGTTCTTCCTAACAATGCAAAAAATTTCACCCTAAGCTATAATTGATATTCCGAATTGAAATTTTTTTTCTATTTTAAAAAATTACAAACATATAACTTTCATTAATTAATTTTATAATTAATTCCCATTGTCACAACAAATAGCGTGCTTTTAAGAAACAATATATATCAAAAGATTGACAATTGTTTATTTCAAATTTCAAAGTGAAAATAATTCTAATGACCACCATTGGATAAAATGGTAAAAATATATTCTAAATATACTTTAAAACCACTCAATAGTATCATTTATCACTTTAAATTATTTTTATTAAATTTTTTTTTTAAGTATTCTTCACTATTCATAAAAAATTGGAAGTTCTCAGAAAAATACCAAAAATTCAACATAGGCTAATTTAAATATCCCGAATCCAAAAATGAAGTCCATTTTTAAATATAAAATAAATATAATTTCAAAAGGTGGGTATTACTATTCATAATGGCTATTTTGATTGGTCGTAGTGTGTTAGAATCTCGAACTTGCGTACAATGCAAGCTATTGCATTATTGAAAGAGAAGTGTATCGTGGAAGTTTGGGGTGTTAAAAGGTTCTAATTATGAGGGATAATAATGATTAATTGGTTTCACAAATACCATAGTTGGTTGAGGATAATGAAAGGGTGTGGAAAGTAATAGTGGGACAAAGTGATGACATTGTGAAGATTGGTGAAAAGATTAAGAGTGTAAGTGAATTTCTTTTTTAACATTTAAATGAATAAGGAAAAAAATATCTATTTATAAGGTCCTTAAATCTAGAATTATGCCTCTCAAAATAAAACTAAACGATATGTTAAAATTTGAAACAAAAAAATCTAATGTATGAGAAAGATGACTATCCAACTGAATGAGATAGATGAGAAGAAAAAACTTCTTGAAAGGAGGATAAAAACCCTAAATTAGAAGAAATAAATCACACTCATGGGAGAACCACAATGTTACGTCCACAAAAAAAGAAATATGTAGTCAAAAAGTAACTTCAATCACCATTTCAACCATTTGTGAGATGAATCTCATATTAAGGTAGCCACTAATTACTACCACAGTAGAATCATGGACCAAACCATGGATTTATGCCTTTAATTACATGGGCTTAAATGAAGGATGGAATCTACTATAACAACTTCTCAATCAAGGTTCCACTAAACAAGGTATTTATTTGTTATAGATTCTTTATATATTATTACAATGGTCATTTGTCAGGGAATTGGTGGAGAAAGAGAAATGAAAGTGACATAAGGATTTCCTATATTCCGATGATTAATGAGATAAATGTTTTCAATAAAATAATGATTATCAATATGGAGTACAGATTTACCATTATATATGAAAATAATATATCTCAATGAAATTTTTGTCATCCATTAATAGCAGTTTACTAATATCCATCCTGCTAGAAATAATGAATACAAATATGAAAGAAAAATAAGGAATATTCTCTCATAGTGAGAATAGAGGATGAGCATGCAATGAAAGGTCTATCATAAAAAAAATTCTTAGGGGGGTTTATTTTTTATTAAAGGGGACATATGCGAGGAGTACTTAAGTGGTATTACAAAATTTTACATAAGCAAATCGAATAAAAGAATTGTCGTAGTTCCCCAGAATAGTGAAAATAGTAGTTCTAAGAGAAGTTCCAAATAATGCATTAAAAAAATTGATTCATGGAAAGAAAATAAAAAGATTTATAAAACTAAAAGAAATCCAAAATCTACTCATATGAATGATACACCCCGAAAGAAGACATGGGTCATGAATATTAAAAAATCTTGTGGGCATAAATTGAGCACCAAGAAAATTCCGAGAATAATGATTCAATTAGTAATATGTGAGGAGGTCCACATTGGTAAGATTACCCATGCAAGAATATTTTTTGAGTAGGGTTGTGAAGAAAAGGAATTTACCTAGATATAAAAGAGGTATTCAAAGTAAGCATAAAAATTGAATTATGTGTATGTGAAATAACTCTAAAGAGATATACTTGAATGCAATTAAAGATTATTTTCCTCATGATTGATCCGGAAAAAGAATAAGTTGATGATGTGATTGAATTACTTTCCTAAAATATGAAAAGGAGAAATGTAGTGTTTGATGTTCAAGGGGTGGCCCATCAAGACTAGCCTCATTCCTCAAATCAAGTAAATGAAACATCCCCTCTCCCGATTTTCATAAATGATATTTACTGTTGTTGAATTGTTTCAATTTTTAGGGGAGATATGATCTAACAGGAAGTTCCATAAAAAGATACAAAGTTGTATTGTGAAATTCTATAGAATAAAAATAGATTCAAATTATTACAAGAGGAAATTTTACTATTTCTAAAATCTCAATGATTTAGAATAAAAGAAGAATTTGAGTAGTAACGAGGAGTCATAATGATTGAAATGTGGAATGTAGATTTGATATTTCAATTCATGTCATGTGGTATCTAGATCCATGAAGCATTTATGTCCAGAGCACTTGATATATCAAAAATCAGATCATAAAGATATAAAATGGGGAATCAACAATAAAAATGAATTCTCATGATTTATTTGTTATTGATATAACTTTTGATATCATCTCGATATTATTAGGATATTAGAGGCTATTATGGATAAATAACTATCATTCTGAATTTTAGTTCAATATTTAGAAAAAAATATACGAATGTCAAAATGATTTTTGTGATGAAAATATGACAAATGTTATTCCTAACAAGAAATAAAATACAGATTTTAGATGATAGAAGAATCAGTTTCCAAGTATAATTCATGAAGTAATATTTAATGTCAAACAAATGATTCATTCTTTCAGTATTTGACATTGAGAAAGATTCAACAAAAGGTATCATTAATTATATTGATATATGTGAGATTTAAAATTAGTTCTAAAAATTTTCATAGGCTTGGTGTATAGATCTCGAGAAAATAGCTTTAAGGTGTCCTTGAAAGAAGATAAATTTCTATGGATGTTATTGATATTTTGAAGTACGTTAGTGCATTGGACAATGATGGTGTTATTAATTTTGTCTCTTATTTTCTACAATGAGTCTAAACTTAGTAGGTTTATAGTTTTTGTTGATGAATCATTTATAAGTGGAAATATCATTCACTGAAATTATTTTTCAAGGATATATAATTGGAAGATGTTTTTGATCATGTGTAGTGACCCTGAGCCTAGTATCCTAGATCCAATTCCCACTTCATTACATTGGAAAAATATACAATGAGTCACATAATGAAAGACCAAATAGTTTAACATTCTTAGTAAATTAGATACATATTTTGATATTGAATTTCATTTGAATACAAAAAATTTATCATAATATTTTTCATATATATCATTATTACCTCTATAATATCATTTAATATCACTCATAGACCACATTCCTTGATTCATTGGATATGATAAAAATAATTGTGAACTCAAATGATCGAGAAGTGTTAAATACAATAGAATCTATCCTGAATCAATATAGAATATATAAAAATATAAGTAAACAAAAAAATGTCATTTAAATAACTATACATAATAAATAGATAAGGAATAATCAATACGGTAAGATAAATAACTAAAAATACATGTCATTTAATCAATAAAATGATAATGAAATCCATCAAGATATAATATCATTATGAATGTATCTTGGATAATAATAACTGAATTTATAATGAAGGAAATGCTTAATTATTAGACATTATGATCTCTGGTATCACGATACCTCTACTATCAATTCCTTTAACAAGGAGATTTAAAAATACTTGGCAAAAATTGATATGATTGGGAAAACTATATCACTAATATCAATATCATTCACAAGATAGTTTAAAACTACTCAGTACAAACTCATTGGGTTTAGCCAACTGATTTTGTGTCATCAGAGCTATTGATGTATCAATGGGATTTCTATAAATGGCCCTCATCCCGGTCATCCATGTTCAAAGCATTACTCATATACTGAATAATCTATTTAATTCATGAACAATATTCCTTATCTAGAAAAACATCCATATTGGGTAAAAGATACTGATTTATAAAATTTTCACCATTCAATCAAATAACTCTCAAAGTAAAACACCGTACCTAGAAATGATAAAAGGATTAGGAAATAAGAATATCCATGAATAATAATATAAACATTTAGGGAAAATTTAATGTTCATAGTAATGTGAATAATTCAAGGGAAAGTTAATGAATACAAAAAATGAATGATGAATGTGAATTCCAATACTTTCCTTAGTAAAAATGATCATAAACCATCTTTAAATATAATAAAGAAGGTATCAATAAAATATATACCCATTGAATTAAATAATATATGCTGTTGTCATTAATGAATATAAATATCATAAAATTCTATTTAAAAAATCATAAGGAAAATCTCTTTTTCATTTTTAAAATTACTTTTTTAAAACATTAAACAATTTGAAATTCCATTTCCTTGAAATACACTTTTAAAAACAATAATATAATGAATACTATGAAGAAATATTTTATTTTTTAAGATAATTGTAAAAATAAAACGTAAGATTTAAATAAATGATGATAATGATGGAGGGTAATTTTTTTTTTCATGCCACAAAAGTTAAAAAAACATTCCCTTTGAACTATAAAATGTTTAGGAAAGTTCATTTTTTGGAAAATAAAAAGATGATTCCTTTCAAATTTTCGGTAAAAGAAAAATGGATTTTTTTTTAAAAAAAATCCATTATATTCCTTTGAGATAAAGTTATAAAAAGTAAAAATGGGTGATAATTCCTTTAATAAATAATATTGAAAATATTAAAATAATTTTTAATTTTTTTAGAAGACATTGTTTTCGAAGAAAATATATTTTCCATCGAATATAGAAATGATGTCAAATTTTCTTAAACAAATATTAAATTATTTAAGTACAAATGAGTGGGAAAATAGAAATATTATATGAAAATATCATGGATAACCAAAGGATAAGAAAATTCAGTTGGTTTATTTGGGAATTGAAAAATATTTTCCATCAAATAAAAATAAAAAATAAACCATCTCGGTTACATTGAGATTTTGAAATAAATCCTTACACAGATCATAATGTTCAGGTGGTAATTAATCAATGAGTTACTAATTTTTTAAACTATAAATAAATATAAATAAAGTGTAAATTAAACATAATATTATCAAAATTTATTACACTCATAATATCATAATGACATAATAAATATGTTATAATTTCATCCAAATGAACAGAAATGGCATTAAGAAGATGTTGGCTGTAACTACAAATATGAGATCTAGGAAGGACTATTCATATCTCCCACGACCAATGCGGACCCGGTCTGCTTCAAAAAGGGATAAGTAGGTGACTCTTGCAATCTCTAAAGGCAGCGGGATTAAGAATACTTCGCCAGACATTGCTGCCCTGGAGAATCTTAGAAATCGTGTTCATAGTGCAAGTTTCTGGAGAAGCCCGGAGTGGGAATCAGCCACTGGGGAAGAGAAATCGAGTTTGGGATGTGGTGAAGACTTAGGGTAATATGAATTTTAATTTTGTGCTCTTTATTTGTACTCTTTTAATGGTTTTCTGGATCTGTTTTTCTGGGCACTGGACACCCCTAAGCCAGCTTCATAAAATAAAAATAATAATTTTCATGGCATTAAGAAGCCCCTTAGCTCACACTTCTCTTTGATTGAACAATATTTGAACGAATATATAGTGGTTTTAAAATTTTTATTATATTGTAAAAAACTATATTCATATTTATAATATCAAATATGATCCATTTATAACATATTATCACACTTCCGTTAATAATATTTCATTATTTTGGGTGTTAATTCCCTTTTTTCATGCATGTTTTGACATGAAATATCTGGTTCTTGTGAATATTATATAGTTATATCATATCCACAATAATAATAATGGAATAATTATCATATTTTTAGATAAATTATAATTATAAACAAATAATGAAATACTTTTAGTAAAAATTAATTATGTTTTGATCATGGAGATAATAGGATGTACGTACGCATGAGTAATGTTTCTATTTTCAATGATCATTTTGTAAAAGAGGTAAGTAATATATTATATTTATTTAATGATAATAATAACATATATACCATATTACTTATTTTAATATACTTTTATATATCATTCATGTGGTGTGGTGATGAAAATATAAGCACATCACTTTGAGAAGGGAGTAGTCCACACATACACAAACGTTTTTATCATCATTAAATGTGTGAAAAGGTATGAAATAAAATTATATATTACCTTTAAATAATTATTAATATTTCATTCATTTCATAATAATTTCATGAATATGACATATAATCAATAAATATATCCTTATCACCTTCTGTGTAAAGCATTAGTGAAAGATAAATCCCATCACTTCGTGAGGTGATAGTCTGTAGTACACATGAGTGACATGATCATATCCCCTATATAATGTAAATTATATATATATATATATATGATATAATGAATCCATAGATATAAATGTTTTATAAATATCATATATATACTTTAGATTCAATATCATACGCAACCATCAAAGGTGGTAATGGAAAAATGAATGATATCGGTTCGCGAGGCTGTAGTCATCCGTACAAACGAATGATGACTTTATAACCCATTTGATGGAAGTGGAAGTGGTTGTAGGTGTTTAAATTATAATAAAAACATTAAATTATATGTAAGATAATTTTTTTTAGATTTCATCATGACTTAATATTAATTGATGGAGGTGGATAAATGAATAAAATAGAGATGCCTATTCCTGAAAATTACCTCTTCATTAGATATCCTCCTTGGGTTTTCACCAAATCTTTCTTAGGATGGATTTTTTTTAAAAAATAAGACTTATATGATGAGGTTAGAGAGGTCGGGAAGTGATTTGTGTAGGTATTTTATGAACCATAATGGCTTGAAGGTGCAATGAAGAATGAAAAGGGGGACACCTTTTATAAGTGGGTTGAGTGGCACACTTTTAATGTTTTGAAAAGATTCAATAATACCAAAATTTTTAACATAAAAAAATCTTTTAAATAGGAAATTATAGATTAAAAAATATATTAGGTCAAAATATTTCATGAAAATGGGTGTTGGAGAAGTTTTTAGGTCATTTTTACACTTTTCTTCTTAGTTTAACCTACGGTAAATCCATTTTTACCTTAAACACAATAGTAAATTTTTTTATTTTTAGTATTAATTTTGGTCAAATTTTAAGTAGATAATATTATATATTATATATTGTTTTGTTTATAATTAATGACTTCATTTTTAAGAATTCATTCCATACAATTGTAAAATTTTAATTTAAATGCACTATCGAGGATGAAATGAGAAAGTAGAGTATTAGAGAGAAAGTTTGAAAAAAAATTTACATTGTTTTTTAACAAATAATAATTATAAAAGTGACTAAAATGATATAAATTGGATTAAATGATATATAATAGAACTAATTCTACCTTATAATCAATTAAAAATAGATTTTTTCATTAAAAATAAATTAAATAAAAGGAAATTTTCAATTAAAATTTATTATTTGTTAGTATTCATCAAAAAATGAAACTTTGCAAAAAAAAAATACCCAAAATTAACCCAAATATAATTTTGGTATTAAGATTTCAAAAAATATATTTTTTCAAATAATTTATCTAAAATTAGAGAATAATATTTTTACATTATGTGCAATAAACATGATTAAACCATCTTTTAGAAAATATAATTTTTTAGAATACGTCTCTTTTTCTTTAAAATAATTCTAATATTATTTACAATAAATAAATATCAAATGAAAATATAAAAAATATAAATTTTTCAAATTTAGTTTTTCTTATTTATACCCACCATTATAACTTGTAGATTATAACTATCAAACTAAGTAAAAATATTTTAATAATTTGTCATATGTCCTTTAAACTCTGTGTTACATGTAACACAAGATAAAATCAACAGTGCATATAATGAAATATATTGATGATATTTAATTTATTTAAAAATAAATATATCATAAAGTCCCTGGGTGATATATTTTTATCAAATCTAGGTGTTTCATTTCACATATGTTATCGAATATAATGTTTTTATTATAGAATGTGAGGATATCACATTTTTTCCACCATAAATAAATTAAGTCCTAGAAATTTAGACATGATCTTCATAATCACTGGTTTCATATTGAAAAATTATTATTTTTAAAATCCATATCGTAAAAAGACTTAATGAAATATGCTCTTAATAAAAGTGTAAGGGGAGTACAAAGATAACATGTAATAACCAAATATTTGGTTTCTATATTGGAGAAAATTGGTGGAAATTGAATATGTGGACATGGAAGAAAAGAATAAATAATTATAGAGAGTGATATAGGTCATTGATGAAAAACATCGAGCGATTAATGGAAATCCAAGGTACTCAATACCATAAATCTTTGAGGATTTGAAAGACAATTTGATTCTTACTATATGAATATAATTTTATAACATATTCGTTTCAATATACTTTTCAAAGAGTTATGGAATTATTTTACTATCTAAGAATATATAGAAATATACTTACTTGATGTCTTTCTATTTCTTAAGAACAATTTCATCATTTGGTTGTGCTTAGATAAATTTCCTGTTAATCTCTTACTCTAAGAGTTGAATATACAACAATTATTTTTTAGTACCCAAAGAACTAAACATCACTTTTAACCGATCAAAGGATCCACAAATGATTTAAAAGTATTTCCATCTATCACTATTTTTTTTCCAAAACCAGTATGGATAAAAAAATTTATTATATATGAATAAATCTAAAAAAAGTGAAGTAATATATAAATATCTAAAACCTCTTCAAAATTCTAACTAAAAATATTTAATAAATGGTTTACCTTATGGACCTTCCAAAATTTTATGATCCATAACTTTAAAAATAAGGTCAGTGAATTTACAAAATTAAATTATCATTAATCCCCAAAAAACCTGAACTAGATCATAATCATCACATATGAAGCTTGTGAATAACGTCATAATTTATTCTGTAGAAACATAGTAATAACTATAATTACCATAAAACTTTATTATAAAATGCATTCCTCTTTATTCCTTAAGAAAAACAAAGATCATTGGACATATTCCTTTGACAGTTGAAACATTGATTTGAATAGTGTCACATCTCCTTACAGTTGAAGTATTGTACATTGTAAACATTTTTCATAACCTTGAATCATAAGCATAGTTGTATTTATTTTTAATATCATATAAAAATCCAATTAGTTTTATCCAAGTACTAGGGTGTTTTATTCCAAAATTATATCATGATGAAAAGTACTTCTTTCTCTTATTCCCTTTGTCCTTATTTTTTTCACCTTCTAATTAATTTATTTCATCCCTTTTATAAATTATTCTTAAAAAATTAATTACATCCCATTTTATACCATGATTATATATCTTTCTATAATGAGAATTTTTTGGGGACTTTTTTCCTTAGAAATATTTCCTTAATACAATTAAATAAATTATCATTATTACTCTTTGGATTACATGCATTAATGCAGTTTTCATTTCTTCTAATGAGAAGCATTTATAAATGATGGAATACACTAGATTAAATCATATCATTATGAATCATATTTTATAAACCCAGAACTGGTGAAATAAATACTAAAATAGAAAAATTTATGCATATCTAATCTCAAAATTATAGACATAGTTTCTTGGGGTATATATTTCTTTTTCAAATCCATCATAATAGTCTCTAAATAAATATGAATTATCTAAAGAATATCACCCATGAGTCTCATAGTAAGAGTGTAGTAAGTCATGATGTTGTGTAGAAGGTGATGATGGGTTCATAAACTATGAGTGTAGTTAGGCATGATGTTGTGCAGAAGTTGATGATTGGTTCATAAACAATGTGACCTTTTCAGAGTTATTACCCCTAGGTACAAATCTTATAAAACCATTTCCAATTTTAGTATCTAGACATTGATGTATTTCGAAGAAAAATAACATATGTCTACAGTAAAAAAACGTTTTTATGTTCTTCTATACTTATCCTTAGATTATAGCAAAGGGTTATACTCCCAAATCTATGTTTCCTAAATCTTATTCCCAAGGTTTCTACTAAAAATTATCTGATACCAACTACAGTGACCCTGACCCCAAGTATCCCAGAGTCAAATCATTTTTTATTAAATTATTATTAGATATAGGGAATCACATCTCATAGGACTGAATAGTTTAGTAGTATTAGTTAACTAGTTTCATACATGAGTTTTCCATTATATTTGAATACACTAATTACAACAATTATTTTTGATAATATCAGTATTACCTCTAGATAAACTTTTTATATCATTCACAGTAAATTTCATGGATTCCTGGGAAAGGGAACCAAAAAAGGGTGAGCTCAAATGCTCAGTAAGGGTTAAGTACATCATAATATATCATGAATAAATAAGGAATAATCAATATAGAAAGGTAAAAAACTGAACATACATTACATTTAAATAATTTTCCCATATGAATAGATAATTATGAATCAATATATGAAGGTAAATAACTAAAAACACATTTAATTTACTAATGAAAATGAGAATTAAATGAATTTAGATATAATATCATTGGGAAAATATCATAGATAATAATAAATTAATTATTAATGATGGAAATTCATAATTATTGGATTTCATGATCTCAAGAATCATGATATCTCAACCATAAAGTCCTTTTAAAATATAGTTTAAAACTACTCGGTATAAACCAATATGGTTTGGTAAACTATATCCCTACTATAAAGACCTTTAACAAGACCATTTGAAAATGTTGGGTATAAACTCACAGGGTTTGTCCAATGGATTATATATCATGAGACCTACTAATGAATTGATTGTCCTTCTATAAATAGTCCCCACTCATGTCTTTCATTTCCAAATTATTTTTCATATATCAAATAATTTATTTATTTCATGGACAATGTTCCATATCAAAAACATTGTATTGAATAAAAGAAACAAATTTATCAATATTTCCCCTATTAATCAAATTACTCTCAAATTAAAACACCATATGTAGAAATTATATAAAATTTAATAAATAAATATATAAATGATAAATATTATTAAATTTTAAGGGAAATTTAAGGTTCATAAGAAAGTGAATAATTGAAGGGAATTTTAATGACTTTAATAAATGATTCTAGAAAGTTAAATTTGATACATTCTATGGTCAAAATGATCACATACAATTTAGAGGACGAATAAGGATGGTATCAATACAATATATACCCATCGAATATAGAATAAAGGGTTATTTTAATTGATGAATAGAAATACTATAAAAATAAATTTAAACAAATTCTTGATGAAAATATCCTTTTCATTTTAAAAATCACTTTTTTTTAACTTAAAACAATTTTGATATTATTTTCTTTGAATATCAGATTTTGAAACAAATAATTTATAGAATATTAGAAAAAAAATATTTTTCTATACAAATATACTTATAAACGAACAAATTAAGATTCAAATAAATGATCTTCATGATAAAGGATAATTCTGTTTAGTTTGTAAATGATGAAAAAACATTAATTTATTATAGTAAAAAGTTTAAGAAAGTTCATTGTTAGGAAAATGATAAGAAGATTCCTTTCACAATTTCTAAAAAAAAATGAAAATAGTTTTGAGAAAGAAACAATTTTAATTTTAATTTTATTTGAAAGTAAAAATGGGTAAAAATTAATTTAATAAGTCATTTTGGAAAGTTTAAAATCATTTTTCGAAACCATGGTTTTTGAAGGAAACCGATTTGTGAACAAATAGAGAAATAAAGTCTGATTTTCTTAAAAACATTTCCTCAATTAATTAAAGTACTGAAAAGTGAAAAAATTATACTATTACTTAAAAATATCATTTATAACCATAGGAGAATAAAATTAATTGTATTTATAATTAAATTGTTGAATAATTTCCTTCAATTTAATTTCTAGAGTAAACAATCTCGATGAGAATGAGATTGTGATACAAACCCTCACAATGATCATAACATTGAAGTGAGAATTAATCAATGACTCTATTATGTGTTTCAAATATAAATCCTTATAAAACAAGTTTATATACAACATAATGTAATCAAAATAAATTATGCAGATAATATTAGAATTACATTATTAATGAAATAGATGTTTTACCAAATGAACAAAAATTGAGTTAAGAAATCCCTTATATCACAATTCCTTTTGGTGTAATGTTATTAAAAATTATTTATAGTGGGTTTAAATGTGTTATTAACTTATAAAATAACCATATTAATATTTAAAATATCATATTTTATCATTTTTATAACATATAATCATTATTTCCATTAATAATATTTCATTATTTTTATTGTTTCGGGTGTATATTTCCTTGTTTTTACATGCATGTTTCGTCATGATAGATCTTATTCTTGTGAATATTATATAGTTATATCATATAAAATATTATAATGATGAAATTATAATCATATATTTATATCAATTATAATTTTAAAATCAATTGTTAATGAAGGTTATAAAAAATTAAGTATGTTGTGATCATGGAGATTGTAGGTCCTACGTACAAATGAGTAACATTTACATTTTTCAATGATCATTATATAAAGGAGGTAACTAATATTTTATCTTAATATAATGATAATTATGTCATATATACCACATTATTTATTTAAATAAACTTATATATATCATCCATATAGTCTGCTGATGAAAAAAGAGACACATCGCTACGTGAAGGACATAAACCAACGATGTTATCATCTTCATGTTAGTGAAAAAATAATAAATAAAATGATATATTATCTTTAAATATTAATAATTGTGATATCAATATCATAATTATATCATTTATAAGTCACATAATAATTAAATTTATAATTATCACCTTCAATGTAAAGTATTAGTTAAATATGAATCCCATCATTTTGCGAGGTGGTAGTCTATCGTACACACGAACAACGTTATCATATCCCCCATAGAGTAGAAATTAATATATATATATATATATATGATATAAAGACTCCATAGGTATAAATATGTTATAAATATAATATATATACTTTATATCCATCATCATTCCCAACTGTGAAAGGTGGTCATTGAAAAAATGGCTGGCATCAGATTATGAGATGGTAATCCACTGTACACAAGATTGATGATTTTGTGACCCATTTGATTGAAGTGGAAGTGTTTTTAGGTAATTACCTTAATATAAAAAAATAAAAAAATATGTAAAATAATGGGTGTATTATATCAGTATGTTTGAATAATAATTGAAGGAGGTGGAGAAGGTAACAAAATAAAGATGTTCATTGAAGAACAATACCTCTTATTAGAGTATCTTCCTTATGTTTTCACCAAAACCTTCCTAGGTTGGATTTATGACCAAAATAAGGACTATAGGATGTGGTAATGGAATTAGATAAGTTATTTGGGTAGTTATTGGCTGAACCAAAAGATTATTATGTTGCTAAGAAGAGAGGAGATGGGGTGGACATTTATAAGTTAGGTGAGTGTACACCTATAATATTTTTAAAATATTCAATCGTACCCAAGATTTTATTGTGTAAAAAGCTTAAAATAATGGTAATTTATATAAAATTTTAGATATTAGGTCCAAATATTTCCATTAAATTAGTTATTGACAATTTAATGTGTAATTATAAACCCTTATCTTCTTAGATTAACACCTAGAAAATCCAATTTACTCGAACCCCAGTAATTAATTTTTCATGTATTCACTATTCATTTTGGCCAGAAATTAATTTTAACATATTATAAATTTTAAATTATTATAATTCCAAATATTTAATCTATTTATTAAAATTAAATTCATATAATTGTAAAATTTTAATTTTAATTTAATCTTATAGATGTGATGAGAATGCGGGTTTTTTAAAGACAATTTGTTCACAAGTTTACAATGTTTTTATATCAAAAATCAATATATAAGTGATTACAATGAAAAAATTGAATTAATTTTTATATAATTGTAAAAAATTTACATTAAAGCCAATTATTATGTATATTAAAATTACAAATAATTTAATCCAAAAGGCGGTTTTCAATTCAAATTCAGTATTTTTCACTATTCATCAAAAAATGAAACATTTAAGAAAAATTCCAAATATTCACCCCTAGATAATTGTTGTATCACAAATTGAAAATTGAAGTTTATCTTTTAAAATATATATTATTAAATTATGAAAAATTAATTTGAAATTATGTTCACAAAGCACGATTAAACTATATTTTAGAAAAATATATTTCTTTAAAAAAACAATTCGTTTTTATTTTAAATGATATTTATTTTCATTTTTAATAAATAAATAACAAATGAAAATTTCTATACTTTATATTTTCATAATTTAGTTAATCCAATTAATACCCACCATTTTAATGGCTAGGTGATAACTATCGCATAATATAATTACACTCTAATAATATGTCGTGTTTCTTTTAAATTTTGTGTTTTATGTAACACAAGCTAACCTCAGTGTTGCATGTAATGAAATAGATTAAAGATATATATTTCTTTTAAAAAAATAAATCATAAAATCTTAGAATATTCTTTTTTCTTCTATTCTTGGTGTATCATGTTGCATACGTTATCAAATACTATGTTCTGATTTTAGAATTTCATTGTGTTACAATGGGAAAGTGTGCTTTGAGCTGAATTGACATATAAGGAAATAAGGTAGGAGAAGAAGTGAGTTTTTGGGTATAAATAATGTTCCTAAGAAAGGAACAATTTCATATCATAGGGGGAGGATTATTTCTATTTATTTGATATAAGGACCGTGTTGACAAAGGGGGATAAGTATAAATTCCATTATACACATCATTCATATATGAGATAGAGTTCAGTGATGTAATGCATTGAAAAAACTATTCATAAAGGATGGAATATTCTGATGTATAACTTCAAGAATCTATGGGGAGAATCATAATAATTATTAAAATGACGGCCTTATTTCCCATGGTATATGTTTACATGAATTCTATATTGTGTATATATGGTGCTCAGTATTCTTTGGATTTGATGTCGAAGGGGGAGAAGGAAGGATCATGAATCCATATGGGGTTATAATCCAGAGAATAAAGGATCATGAATCGTTGTGTGTTCCTTCCCATCCCTTAATAGTGGGAGTAGTAAATGAAGTCTATAAATATGATGATGCTAAATATGTTTATTCAGTGAAGACAAATTACAAAATTAGTTCATGATTAAAGTAGTATATAAGGGTTTGAAGAAGTTATATAAAGATAATGCCACAAAATAAGAAATAATAGATATTGATTATCAATAATAATCAATAAGTGGTATTGTAATTCATGTATCGTTCACATAAACAAATATTTATTAGGCGTTATTGACATAGAGGAAAAGGATTCACGAAAGTGATTCTAATAAATTTATATGGTGAGATTGTCGGACATCAATGAGAATTGTTGTTTTGATGTGTTGTGTGATAGATTCATTTTCAACACTATCACTGTCAACCCTAGTGTTTTTTGTGTCGGATACTGTTTTTCAATTGACATGGTGTGGTGAAGCATGTTTTATTTGTTGTTCACCATGTCAAAGACTATATGAGAAAGTGATGTTCTTGATAGATGGAATGTGGTAGAGTGAAAGAAGAAATGTGTGAGCATGGAAAACTAATCATGATAATACAAAGAGATTAATTGAAAGTATATAAGAAAGATAATCACCTATATGGGGATAAATCATACAAATTCCTTTTGTGGAGTTCTAGTATGATTTTTGATCATGTATATTGAAAAATATTCAAGAAAGAGGTTTGTAATATCTAGAAGTGGTATAGATAATTGCTTGTAAAAGGTGGAAACACTTCCCTATGTTTTATAAATTTTTGGGGTCCAAAATTTAGAGAAAATAAAATTTACAAGATTGTGAGAATTTTTGAAAATGGGAAAAGGTGATATGTTATACGATTATTAGAAGTTTCATGAATGGAAAAGTTTCCTAAATATTTATGAAGATAAGATATTTGGTGAATCTGTATGAAGAGTTTTGTGAAAATAGGGAGGTGAGAAAGAAAGTTTTATGAAGGAGAGAAAACATCTATAAATAGGTTTATAACCCTATCTTTTGAAGTATCCAGATTTTTTAAAGATCCAAAGACTCTAAATTCATATAGGAGTTTCAAAAAGGTTTTTCATGTATGAAGGATTCATATAAACCTATATTCTTGTAATAAAAGTATTTTATCAATCTCACCATGGGTTTTCATGAAAGATTAGAAATATTCAAAAAAGGTTGAGAGTTTCTCAAAAGATTGTGAGTTTTTTTAAATTATGAGGTTTTATGAATATAACCAAATTTTCAAAAAAGTGGTGCAATGATTTTGTGAAAGTGTTATGTTTCGCGACATACAATGTTAATCACACTTCTTAAAGACTTTTACAAAATAAATTAGTGTTACTGGAAGAATAGTTTATTAATGAAAGTTAAGCTACGAAAATGGTAATATTAACAATGAGTTTGTGTAAGAACATATTGAAGATCAATGGGATCAAATCAGTGCGTCAACTATCATACAGTAAATATGTGTATTGTCCTATGATCCAAAAATAAATCACTCCTAAAGTAGTGATAAAATGGATAAGACAAAGGTAGTTACCCATTGGTGGTAGTGGTATAGGCCTTAAATATTTTAAAGGAAGTTATCTAAGCATGGATTTACCGTAGGTGAATCATTACATGCATAAGACTAGTGCATATTAGTGGATTTTTGCATATAAATAATAAATAATAAATAAATATAAATAATAAATAAATATAAATAATAAATAAATATAAATAATAACTAATAAATAATAATTAATAATTAAATATAAATAATAAATAATAAATAATAAATAATAAATAATAAATAATAAATAATAAATCAATAATAGATATAAATAATAAATAATAAATAGTAAATAATAGATATTAATAATAAATAATAAAGAATAAAGAATAAATAATAAATAATGAATAATGAATAATAAATAATAAATAATAAATAAAATAATAATAAATAATAAATAATAAATAAATAAATATAAATAATAATAAATAAATAAATATAAATAACAAATTAGAAATAAATATAAATAATAAATAATAAATAATAAATAATAAATAATAAATAATAAATAATAAATAATAAATAATAAATAATAAATAATAAATAATAAATAAATATAAATAATAAATAATAAATAAATGATATTTATAAATAATAAATAATAAATAAATATAAATAATAAATAAATATAAATATAAATAATAAATAATAAATAATAAATAAACATAAATAATTAATAAATATAAATATAACATAATAAATATAAAATATAAAATAATAAACAATAAGTAAGAAATAATAAATAATAAATAATAAATAATAAATAATAATTAATAAATAATAAATAAATAATAGTTATAAATAATAAATAATAAATAAACAATAGATTTAATAACAAATAATAAATAATATATAATATATAATGAATAATAAATATTAAATATTAAATAATAAACAATACATAATAAATAAATAAATATAAATAACAAATAATAAATATAAAATAATAAATAAATATAAATAATAAATAATAAATAATAAATAATAAATAATAAATAATAAATAATAAATAATAAATAATAAATAATAAATAATAAATAAATATAAATAATAAATAATAAATAGATATAAATAATAAATAATAAATAATAAATACATATAAATAATAAATTAATATAAATAATAAATAATAAATACTAAATAATAATTAATAAATAATACATAATACATAAATAATAGATATAAATAATAAATAATAAATAATAAATATATATAAATAATGAATAAATATAAATAATCAATAATCAATAATCAATAATAATTAATAAATAATAAATAAATAGTAAATAAATAATTAATATAAATAATAAATATAAATAATAAATAATAAACAATAAATAATAAATAATAAATAAATATAAATAATAAATAATAAATAAATATATATAATAAATAATAAATAATAAATAACCAGTTACAAATAATAGATAATGAATAAATTTAAGTATATTATAAATAATAAATAATAAATAATAAAGGAAACACATGAAAAAATATGAAAAGATGTGATAAGGGATGAAAAATCATGATAACACATGAAAAATGATGGAGAAGCATATGAAGAATGAGGCATTAGAAAGAATGAGAACGCATGAAAACTCGTGACAACTCTGGAAAAATCCATAATAATTCAATATAATCATCATTATAACCGACAAAAAACCATTGATAAAGATAACAAGTAATGGAAACCCAAATAAACAGTAATAAATGGAGCAACCGTTAAAACCCGTCAAAATGGTCATAAAGAGACAAAAACATTGGACTCACATTAACAAAGATAAATTATGATCCGAGAGTCCGTTTTAGATCCACGACCTGTCAAATCAAAGATCCTGAAATTATCTTCGACCTAAAAGGTTAAAGAGTCCGAATGGACTGGCGGATCGGAAGTTACAACCATTTAAAAAAAGATGACGGAGAACGGGTGCTAGAAACGAGGCATTGAAAAACATAACAAACCTGATACCCACTAAAAAAGACATATCATATGATCTAGGAGTGCATGTGGGCACCACGACTAGTCAAACTGAAGCTCATTAAACGAGCTATGATCTGGCAGGTGGAGGAGGCCGAACTGACACGCAGATCAAAAGTTAGGTCCGTTTGAAGACAAGTTCGACGGGACATCGGTGACAGAAACAGGGATTCAGAGGCCTTCGAAGGGGTTTTTGGGGTCTAAAAACACAATTTAAGCATTCTTGTGTCAATCTTCTACGTATCTCTCTTCGCTGGCTTCGATTTGATATGTGGTAGAGCCCAAACGGACACCCGGAGCGAATGTTATGGCCGTTTCATGTTGGAGAACTTTTTTCAACTTTCTTATAACTCTAATATCATCCGCACCTTAGACCGTCTCACAGTTTTAATTATATTTTCCTCTAGATCTCTTCATGAGCTTCGATTTGACTGGTCATGGTGCTTCAACGGACTCACGGATCCAATGTTATGGTCGTTTTAGTGATTTCGGGGTTTCTCGTGTTTTTTTATTTTTTCGTTTCATTTCGTGGCGGTTTTACCGAAACCGCCGCAATTTCATGGCAGTTTTTTAAAAAACCGCCGATAATCCTCAAATAAAAATAAAAATAAATAAATAAATAAATAAATAATTTTTTTTTGCATTTCACGGCGGGTTTTTCTCGGCGGTTTTTAAACCGCCGTGAAATGGCGGCCCGAAACGGGTTTAGTGGCGGTTTTAAAAACCACCGCGAAAAAACCGCCGCTAAACGGCTATTTTCTTGTAGTGAGTGTGAGTTCGAGACTTCTATAGTGTAATTGTTTCTTTATAATTTTTTTTAGAAATAAATTATTATAATAATATACATATATTTACAAAATTTTATAAGTTCTAAGGATTATTAAATATCATGGGTTATAGTTTTATAATTTATAAATTTTAATTATTATTAAATACTATTAAAATCAATTTAGAATTTATAAAAATAATTCAATTTTATTAATTATTTCACAAATAAAAAAATCTAATAATGCATTTTTAGAAATTCTTAAATTTATATAATTATTTATAAAAACTTGTAAATTTTAATTAAATATTTATAAAAAATTGATAAATTAGTTAAATAATTAATAAAATTGGTGAATTTGTTTAATTATTTATTAATATTAGTAGCATTAATTTATTTTTTATAGATATTAGTAAAATTAAGTTATTAATTATAAAAAATTGAAAATGTGATTCTGTACTTTATAAATTTTATTAATTATTTTAAAATTAATTAATTATTAATAAAAATTCATAAAAATTAATAATGTACTCAAAATAATTTTTAAAAAAGTTATGAAATTAGTAAAATTAATTTATTATTTGAAAAAGTTAATCAAATTAAACAAATAAATAATTTAATAAAGTTAACTAATAAAAATAAATTAGTATTTTATAAAAATATTTTATTAATATTTATAAAAAATAAGTAAAATTATTATGTTCTTACTCAAAATTATAAAATTAGTTATATTTTTATGTATTTATAAAAATTAGTAAAATTAATTTTGTATATGTTAATATTTATAAAAATTAATTAATGGATTACTAAATATTATAAAAAACAGTCAAATTAATTAATTATTTATAAAAAATTGTACAACATAGATATGTTTTTATAAAAAAATTTATATCTAATCAAGTATTTTAAAATTTACTATAACTTATAAACAATAAATTAAATTATTTATTAATATTAATTGATTATTTAATAAAATACAAATATTGAAAATAATTTAATATTTATAAAAAATAGTTAAAATTTTAGAAATTAGTAAATTTTATTAAGTATATATAAAAAATAGGAAAATTAATTTTGAAAATAAATTTAGTATTTTATAAATATTATATTGTAAAATTAAATAATTATTATATAAAATTTAATTAGTTAATTTAAATCTATATATAAACAAAAAAATATAATAATTTATGAATATTATAACATTAATTATGTTTTTGTAGTGAGTTTTTTGAAAAAAAATTAATTTATATATCTTACATGTTGATAATATGTCTTTAGATATTTGGATTTTTGTAATCAAAATGATAGGATTTGTGTAGTGGATGACCCACAAAGTATACCATATAGACCATCACACACAATGTATTTGATATTCTTAGGGTGTGTGGTTCATATTTAGAGTCTCCAACACTTCAGGTAGGTGAGATGCCTAACATGAGAACCTTCACACATTAATACCTTTCTTAAACAATCCTTGGGGCTTTAATAATCAAGGGATGGTTGGGTATCTTGTTGATCATGTTGTTAGTTAGAGATTAACCAAGATTATATTTTACCTCTTGTTTGATAGTTATGAAATATAGTCTCCCAATTGAGATAAACTATGGAAATGTATGACTATACCTAGATAATACATATGGTGTGCTTATGTATTTGGGATAGGGGCATGTGATGTGATCATCCATAAATGTCAATAGTGTAACACCATAAGGTTTCAATATATATTTTCCTTTAATTAAATACTATATTGAATAGATTCCACTACATAGAATACCATACTAAAACAAATCACAACACACTTTATTTAAATAGCGCAATATGATGGGAAACAATAATAAAAATAAGTTACAATAACAATAATGCTTCAAGTAAATAAAATGATAGTAAACTAAATTATTATAAAAACATATTTTTAAATTATTTTCATATAGTTACTATTTATAAAGAATGATTTATTTATTGATTAAATTTAAGGGTTAACTAATAAATAATTAATAAAATTTGATTAAAACTTGTAAACATTATAGTATATATTTTTCAAAGAATTATTTTTTAAATTCCGGTGTATTTTACCTAATATATTAAATTGAGCAATTTTAAAACCTTATTTACATAATATTTAATATTTAAATAAATTAATTAAAAATTTATTTGTAATAAGAATAAGTATATTTTAATTTTAAAATATTATTTCTCTATAAAAATTGTTTTCCTTATATATTGTGTATTTTCATTTGAAAGATAAATTTATAATTTTTAGAATTTTAATTTGATTAAATGAAATTAATATTTTGATATACCACATTAAATTTATTCTAATATTAATTTTTTGGATTTTTTAATAATAAATGATTTTTCCTGAATAGTAAAAAATATAGTTTTTAATAAAATTGTAGCAATTGTGACTATATCAAAAATTAAGTATAAATTAAAATATTATAAAACAATTTTAATGATAAAATTTTTTTATTATTAAAATTACAAATTTAGAAATATTATATTGATTTTATAAAACCCATGTTTAATATTTTGAAACCTAAGTAATCATTTAGTCTAATAAAAAATGTTTTTATCTTTTACCTTAATTATGTTATCATAAAGTAAAATTATATTTTGGATTTATTTTTAATCCATATAACTATAATTTTGTTAGTAATAAACTTGTTAATGTCATGATAGTAAAATAAATTACTATTTTTTTTCTAAAGAAAACATTTATGCCTAAAAATACACTTTTTCTATAAATGGTATTTTACGTGTTAAATGAGTTAATTTTAATGATAACTTGTTCATACAAATATATATATTATTTTATTTGCATGGATTTCCTATTTGGAATAATTTGGTAAAAAATTTGTAATATTTCCCTTTTTATTTTTAGTCATCAAATGTAAAATACTTAGTTAATACTTAATTACCATAGTAAAACCAATAAATGGTATATGTAAAAAATATAATAGTAAAATGATAATAAATACATTTGAAATGTGTTTTAAAATTAAATATTTAGGGTTTATTAAATGTAAATCATCCCATAATCCATTATTTCCCATTATTGGAACCTTTTTACCCATTAACAGTGACTTTACCTTTTATATGTTACAAAAATTTAACTCCTCTCACATATAAAAGGATCCATCACCACTCCACTTTTATTCACACCCAGAACCTCTTTTATTAAACTAAAATATTACAAAATAACTCCATAACACTCCTAGAAACTTTATAGAGGGGTTTAATTCTTAAAATAACACCTCTAAAAGCCTTAATCTATTTTGAAAAAGAGATCTTCCAAGGAGTAGGGATACATTCTCAATTACTCCTTTTTCTTTCCATTTCCTTTATTTTTTTATAGTAACTCCTCGAACCTATTATATCCATGAAATTGTGATAAAAAATTATTAATAATATTTTGAAATTTATTTTAATAATGGAATATTAATTTTGTTTCTTCATCCAAAACTATTGAAAAATAAAGATGTTGTCAAGCATATGTGAAAATTGCCGCCTCCATGAATGACGTGCTTCAATTTTCATTAGAAAATTATAAGTATGGTTATAAAATTCCATTTAAATTATTAATATGATATTTATAACATTGTTAATATTAATAAATTATAAACTATTCCCTACCTCCCTATTTATAGAAAATGAGCGTATCTCCCATGCATATGTGCAGACTACCACCTCAACGAGAGTGACATATTTAGTTTTTAACTCATGTATTATGTTTCTTACATAAATATCTTATAAAATGATTCAATACTATAAAAACATATAAATAATATCAATATTGTTTTTAAATAATGATATTATTATAAATAAATCACTTTCATAACTATAATCACCCATCGATTGTAGCATGTTCTTGTTTGGGTCGGTATTTCCACCTACATGAACCATGTTATAAATTTATCACTTGGGTAAACAAAGAAACATAATTACATTTGATATTTGATAGTAATATGTAAATAATTTTTTTGGATTCTTATGGTAATGGTAGTACCTAACCTATTATTAAGATACCACCCCTTGTTAAAGAAAATTACCAAAATAATATGCTAAGCTTTCTAATTTCCTCTAAAGCTATTTTGTTAAAAAAATCTCAGAACTTTGTAAGTTATAATTTATTAAATAATGTAGTCTTTTCCTTTTTGTAAATTTCTCATTCTCATGAAAGAATCCATCTCATGTTCTACCATTCATGGGTTTTCAATTCGAAATATAATGACGGTCTAAGGGTTTCTTCGTCTCAATTTTTAAATCCATGTGACATATTAAATACTACACACCATTTTTTATTTTGTATGGGTTATTATATTTTCCCTATTTACTTCATGTATGATGAATATCTTCTATTTAATGATATTTTAATGTCATATTCACAATCAACCTATCATTTTATTTTAATTATTACATTACTAAATTTACAATTGATTTTGGAAACTCATATATCCTTTCATTATTTATAATAAAACATAAACAACTTATTTATTTGACTCTTGTTTTCATCTAAAAAAATATTTCATTTCATGGTTCTTTATCATCACATATGTGGGAAAATTACTTTTAAATTAAATTCTTTTACCAAGATTAATTCCTTTCTCAGAAATTATATTATTTATTATGAATAATTACCATCCACATTCATGAAATTTTCTCCTCAATGTTTATATTTTCCCCACACCACCAATGTTCTATATTATATTTTTTAACCCAAAATATGTGTTATCTCATCTGACCACCACACCCATATTTTTCCCTTTTCAAAAGGATGTTTTTTTATCCATATTTATGATGTGAGTTTCAATAAAGATATTTGAAATTATTAAATGGGTCTTCCTTCTATTATAATTTGTTTTACCTTACACTCTACATTTCTTTAAAATAACCTTTATTAATTTCCAAGGTTCTATTATCGTGGGGTTTTTATGTCAAATTTTTCAAAAGTTTTCACTTGACCATTTTGAAAATGATTCTCAAATGATTCTATAACAATGTTAACAATCTTTTTTATGAAAACCATTTTATGATATATCTTATATTTTCTAATATATCTTATAATGATTTCTTTCCATGGAAATTATTTTTTAATAATTCCCCAATAAATTCTCTAATATTATTTAGATGGATTAATCACACATAAATCCATTACTAATTGTTTCATTTTTAATCATCACTATTTATAAATATTATACTTATTCAATTTCTTTAACTCTATTAACACTATATAATTACTTTCCTTGATTTATAGGTGTCCATATAGATTCTATATGTTAGTTGATTGGTGAAATTATTGAATAAACTGTATTCATTTTATCTATAAAGATTAAATATCATATATCATATCATCTTAATAGAGAGGTATTTACCTATAAGGATATTGAATATCTTTCCAAACCCAATTAGTTTTCATGGGATTCTCATGTTGTGATTATTAATGGAAATATGAAATATTTCCTTATGTTATTCCATTTGAAAATAAAATGAAACCCATTTTATTTCCAAGGGATATTTTTGATAATATTAATGATTTATTTCAAGTGTCACATATATGTAGGAATTATTAATGGGTATGGTCCAATAAAACCCTCCTATTAATTGGTTATAAGTTTATATTTCATTATACTTCTATATACTTGTGCAATTGTGTTTTCCCCCCATGAGTGAGTTTGAGTGGTCACTAATAAAGGAATGAGTCTAGGTAGTGAGTCATGAAGGTGATGATAAATTGGGATTATGTTTATGTTCAAAGTTCTTTGTCATGATATGTTTCAAGTGAATGTTATATTTCTATGAAATTTTCATATGATTATTCTTAAAATATCATCTTTATTATACCATATTTTCATACCCTTTTTCCATTGTATAGGTTTTTTTATTTGAGATTAAATTTCTTTCTATCATGACTACTAAATAGCAAATATTATTCCATTTTCTTTTAATAAGATATTTCTCTATTGCTCATGTTTTCAAATATTCTTATGATATTACCATTAGTGGCATATTTATAATATTTCCCAAAGCGATCATTTATTCTCACCCATTCTTTTTCCTTTTTCACATGACACAAGACCATATTTAGAAGGATGTTTTATATATAAATTATTTTTCCATTATTGGGATTGTGTGTTTATTTATGATATATAATGTTTACCTTATGTAAATGATGTAAAAAATGATATCTTTATCTTGGGTTATCTCACTTTTTATCAAATATATTGTTTAAAGAATGTTATTTTAGTACTATACTAGGGTGTATGAGTCTGTGGATCCTGAATTGGTATCATACTAGTGTTTATTTCGTATGGATTAGTTTGTTTATTCACTGGAATTAAGATTGGATAAAATTAATGAATAAAATAGGGATTTTTCTATGTATAAGATGAAATTTAGGTATGTGGATGTGGCTATGTCATAGATGTACCTAGAGGAAATCACCCTAAAAATGCTAATTGAGTTTCAAATTGATATTTAAATGGCGCACAATAAGTGATTCTCAAACTTCACACATGTCTAGAAACTCTTAGAGGTTATGAATTAGTTAATAAAATTCAATTTATGAATTATTATAATGTATTTGAGTATATATGTATGGTATGGTGAGAGAACCTAATAAAATATTGAAAATTAATAACCTATTTTAAAACCTATAAATTTATAATCTATGGTATATATTTCATTTATGATTTATTATTTTTAAGTATTTTGTTTTCATTTTTATAAGGTTATTGACTTTAATATCTTTAACTTCATTTATTCAAGTAATAGTTGAAGCAAGGAGAAACCATGTTAACAACGTATATGAAGGACAATGTGGTTATGGTCATAATGAGATTCCAAATGTGAATGAATATTTCATTGAAAATATTATGGTTATTATCACCCAACTATCTCAAGTTATGATTAAATTTTTTTTCTTGATGAACTATAACACAAATAAAAGAAGATAATAATGGAGGTTTATATAATATTAGGTGATGGATAATATTAAGTAATAAAGATTCAATTACCTTCATATAATATATGTGGGAAAAAGTACCCAAGGGAATGTTTCAATGAAAAAGAGAATGATTCATGAGTGGGAGGATTGTTCATAGAGCTCGTGATTTATGAAGAGAGATAAAGAGGTATACCAATATAGTGGAAGTTATTAAAGTTCCAACTAAGACACCATGAATACATAAGTGCATTAAATAAAAGGAGTTTTCGAAATATTTAAATTGATATCCAAATCCAAGGTCGAACAAAGATTATAGATATCAATAGCCTGCTAAATCAGGGGAACAAGGGATGGGATATACAATTGTAACTATTATATTGGATAATGATAATTAAGGAACACTTATACTCCACAATATATTTGTATAAAAATTATTATAAACTGGTCCAGTATACCTCAGATGTTTTTTAATAATATTAATATATACTAAGTGATTTTATTATTTTAAAAAAATTATTGTTGTATTCTATCCCAAGTTAAAGTATATAATAACATTCCTTGTAAAAATATTATTTTCCCTCATTTAGATGAATTTATAATGATTTTGGAAATTGATTGGTTCACTATACATAGAGGAAAAATTATTTGGAATATAAACAAAAAATTCCATATTAACCTAAGGTAGTATATTAATGGAAGGATTATTTTGGAAAACCTTTATAAGAAAATTATATAACGTGGGTCTTGATACTAAATAATGATAGTCTCCTGGATAAAGTAATTATAGAATAAAAAAATTTTAGGGATAAAACTATTCTAGGGAAAAAGATATGTTTTATATGTTTTTATGGTCTATATCTCATAAGAAATTGTAACATATGTCACCTTAAAAATTTAGAAACCATTATATTTTTTCATTAGTATATGATAATCAAAATTTCAAGGAAAGAATTTATTTACATGGGGGTGTGATGATCATTTGTGATGTTTTTTAAAATGTTTTGTATTTGTTGTAAACATATCTTATTATTATTATATTGTATTTTAGGTGAGAAAGTGTTACAAGAGTGGTTAAGAACGTTCTGTTCTTAATTACTAGAGGAGGTGAATATATTTTCTTTAACCAAGTTATGAAATTTTCCTTTGTCAGATGATGTTATTCTAATATCCATGTCTTTTACATCATGACCATTATCATGATCCAAGTTGATCATTTATGAGTATGTACAAATGAAAAAGTATTCAAACTAAAAATACGAAAATCTTTTAGATGAAGTAACAAGTGGGATAATTTCAAAGTCTGATAAGTTTAAGATAGAGTGAAAGTAAAAAGATTATGCTAGAGATAGAAAAAAAATAATGAAGGCCAATGACTCGAGTTTACTAGACAGATGTAGAGGAAGTCACCAAATAGATAGGGTGTAAAAAGTTATAGCTTAATAATTATTGATGTTAAACGTTGTGGATCCATGGTGGATACTATAGTATAATTGAATAATATTGATTCCATCAGATGAAGATGAATTATATTGAGTTCATACTCTAAATTTTAATTAAACATTGTTTTAGAGAAGGAGAGTTTGTATACATATTTTAAATATCATTATATATACATGAAAAGTTTCATAAGTCAGAAATGTGAAATTAAGTAAAATTTCTGGAGAAGGATAATGATCCTTGAATTCATCACGATTCATTTTCAAAGCTTGTTTTATTAGTCAATGTTTAATCAGATGTATGAGTGTTAGACCAAGGGACACATTCTCATCAGATGGATGATCCTATAAATTTTCGCTTACATGAGTTTAGAGAATATAGAATGATGTTTGAGCTGAGTCATGGTGATGAAATTAAGACATAAAATGTGATCAGTCAAAGGTTACATATGAATGTAACCATATAGATGGAGTCTATGTTTACCAAAATATGTTAGTCAGTAAAATTAGATCAGATAGAGAGGAGTCGAATAGGACAGACCAGTAGTCAGAAAAATAGAATATGTTCACTAGATGGAGAAATAGTTCAATATATGAAATGTTCATTTGAATCCACATGAAAATCATTTTACCATAAAATTTTTTTATAATATTTAGAATAATCTTATAAATCCCTTAACATTCATGATGTTAAAGCATGCCATTCAAATACTGTTATCATGTCAAAGTTAAAGAAGTTTTGAAAAGTTCCTTAATTCCGAGTTTAAGGATGTTCAAAGATATTTTCCATTGTTAGAGTTTTTTTGAAACATTAAAAATGTTCTATAATATTTTATAAACTTCTAGTGATGTTGAGATGAGTGGGTGAAATAAAATTTTTAGTTTGAGTTTGGTGGGAAAATATTTTGGTTTTCGATATTTTCCTCCCATAGGATTGACTATATAAATAAGTGAAAGTACTATACATAATAACATTTTTTATATGTATGAGATAGGTTAATTGGTGAATATTTTAGATAAATGTGAGTTTCCAAAAAATTAGGCCTTTGCCTGAAGAAGTGGAACCAGATATGGATGTTAACCAGAGGCACCAAACAAAGATTCTTATTAGAGGTAACATATTGAAGATTTTTGCTTAGAGGTACATAATTTAGGGTGAAAAAATATAGGTACAAAGTATTTTATAAGTCAAAATGGTTTTCTCATTGAATAGATCACTGATTAGAGGCATACTTTGATGATCCACACTAGATAAATGTTTTTCAGATGAAGGCAAATGGTGCACCAGATGGAGTCACACTGGACAAAGACAGCAGATGCGGAATTTTTGGACAAAATTTCAATGGTCTATAAAGGAAAGTAACTTATTCTTTTTTCATTAGTTGTTTAAGAAAACATTTTTTCTAATAGGATACATTATAATTACCTATTGGTAGAAAAAATTAGCCTAACAGGAATTTGGTCAAATTTTATTCAGTTTCTATTATAATTGATTTCAATGGAACAAAGAGAGTCTCAGTAGAAAGGATGTATTCACCAAGACTGGGGGAATACTAGTAAATTTTTTGTTCTCAACTATACTTTTACTGCATTGCATACAAGTGTGGTTGAGTATATAATGTTGAAAATGATAAAAACTATATGATGATACATGGGTTAATTTTATGTTTTATGAATTTGAAAAATATCACTGCTGATTTAACCACATTCCTGGTGGTTCCTACATTATTGGGAACCTCAATTAGTATCAGAGCATAAGACCCCCTCTTATATCCTTATCATAGACAATCTCACCATAGTGAATAGAAGAGGCATTTCTGCCTTTGAAGGAAAAAATTATCATGGATGAAAAAAGATAATGATTATCTATCTTCTATATCTTTTCTTGGAGGTAACGGATAAAACTCTAATTATGTTTCCACCCTTCAATAATGATTATCCTATGAAAAATTATGAAGAAATAAATCATGATTATAATGGGGAATCTAAAAATGGTATTCTTATTCATTTATTATAAATTTTTTATATCATGTTTATAGGTCAAAAAATATCTAAGAGAACATGAGAGAAACATAAAATAATCTTTTAAGGTAACATAAATGTAAAGGAGGGAACACATCTATTTTTGAGAAGTAAATTTGATGATATTATAAAGATGGAAAAGGTTCTATTAATGATTACATTATGGGAGTTTATGATGTTTTCAGTAACATCATAGGTTTCAAAGATTTCTTGGAAGATTCTAACATTGTTAAGAAACTGATGACAAACATTCCTAATGAGTTTGATAATAAAATACATACATTAGAAGATAACAGTGATTTATATCCTAATAAATTTCATAAATTTCTTATTTCGTATGAGATGATAAAATTTCCAGTATTCGAAAATAATTTTATAAAGAAATAGAATATAAAGCTATAAAGAAGCTGAACATTTGTGGTCATCAACATGATATAGTTGGTTTTAGTGATTTATAAGATAAGGAATATTATATATAAATGAATGATAATATTTCATCTCTTTTCTATGACAATAGTAAAAAAGGTAGAGGTATGTAGATATTGAAACTCGCACGGAAATGTTTTGATTATGAAGGAATTTGATGTTTTGTTATGAATTGTATGAATAAGAAATTTAGATAATTCGATTATGATTATAAATAAAATAATCAATGGAATAAGTGGAATTAAACTAACAAGGAAGATAAAAAATATATCAAAAATAAGAAAATGATCACCTAAAACAATATAAGTATGTTGAGTATGAAATTTGGGTATGACTATACTGACAAAAATTTCTATAATGAAAAAAATCTAAATATGTTCAGAACCTTCTTCGATAATGTTAAAAGAAAGGAATAATCATCTAATGGTGATGCAGAATAGGTTGAATAATCCTATAAGGAATATTATTTTGGATCAAAACGGGTTTAATTTCTTGACAAAAACAAAAAACTCAAGAATTAAGTTATAATGTAAAATAAATAAATTTTGAAAATGAATGTAATTAGATTATAATTCCTTAAAAATGTATATGTGTTCATTAATGAAATTAAAAACCTAAAGTTAACAGTTATAGAACATATAAAGATGGTGGAAGATATTGTTAAGAACATTATAGTTAAAGAATATGATATTTATAAGACTCAATCTGTATTACTTTCTGTAAACATTATATTAAATAATATGAGTGAAAATTTCTACAAGAATTTATAGGTAAATTATAAAACATCTCAAACTACTAAAATAAATCTTCACAAGATTTAGTTGAAGTCAACGCCTTTTAAAAATAAAACTTATTCTGACTGTATTCACCTTATAGGTGTTAGATTTTATTTGGAAAATCTTGGGTGAAAAAGGGATGTGAGAAAAAAAACTTCTATAAAAATTTAATATTACTCCAAGATAAGGCTCCCCCATTACTAAAGAAATAATATACCAGAAGTTATATTACACATCCAAAAAATCATTACAGGGACATAATATTTTTCTAAAGAAGATTTAGATTCAATAGTTCTTGTTGGTGTTGTTGTGAAATATATAGGCATAAGAAATATAATTGTTGGAATAACATTTCAATCCTTGTTAGTAGGCATTAATTGAGGAAATGAAATTTTGGAATAAAATATATTAACCTTCTTATGTTATAATAAAAATAAAAATCAATATCATTTGAACATAGAAGGTTCCCAAATAAAAATTGAGTTGATTTCATAGAGGATGTTTGTGGAAGATGTGACTAACCAGGTCACTATGCTAAAGAATCTATGTCAATAGTATTGATACAAGTTTCTTATACTAAGATATAAAAAAATCTAGGAAGAAGGAAATTGTGTAAAGAGATTATAATTTTTAGATTTATCTAAAATCTAATAAAAGAAATAAATCTTGGATTTTTGAAAGTGGTTGTTCTTTACATATATGAGGTGATGTAAATATCTTGAAAAATATTTAATAACATGAAGGAGGAGTAGTTTCTTTTGTAAATGATATTTCTTAAAAAAAAGTAAAAGAATGACTAATATAGAATCTAAGAAACAGAAATCTAATGAAGTTCTACATGTTTATGGGCTAAAGAACAACTCTGTATTAGCTAACATTTTTTATGATGGTAAGGAAGTTATATTTATAAAATATTATTACATAATGAAATATTTGAAAGATGTAAAATTTGTTACAATGGGAGAAAGAACCAATGAAAATCTATTAAAAAATTAATATCTTTTTAAATTGTTTAACGTAAGTATTGAGGATGAAAATATGTTATGGAATCAAATACTTAGAAATATGGGGAAAAAACTATTAACAAAAATTATAAGGTAGATACTATAAGAATCATACCATAAAAGAAGATTAAAGATAATATTTCTTATACAACGTACCAAAATGTAAACATGGTGAGTGATAGACATAAGAAAATCAGAATCCAATCCATTTAGTACTCTTGACCTCATACAATCTGATATTTATGATTTGATGTTACATAATTCAAAAAAGTTGATATGTACTTTATTAATTTCATTGATTAATTTAAATAGATTACCAACATATTGTCCATGAAACAAAATTAATAGTTTGAAAGGATATTCATAATATTAAAATTGGATGTTGAGAAGTAAATGGGTGATCATATACTGAAGTTGCGAACTAAAATTGAAAAATATCACACCTGAAACACATTTGAATATTTTCTAAAGGAACATTGAATAAAAAATACAGTTCTCTATACACCCCTAATATAAGAATGTTTTATAAAGTAAAAATATAAGTTCAACTTAAATTGGAAGAAGTATGCTTGATGAATAAAAACATTCTAATTTCTTATGGAGAGAATTTTTGAGTACTACTATTCATGTTTAAAAAGTTATTTTTTAAGGTCATAATCTAAAATCAATCTCTATGAGATTTGGTATAATAAAAATAAAATGGGAAAATACTTAAATTTTTTGGAAATTACATTCTTTATGAAGATAAAATAATCTATATCTAAGAAAGTTTGATTAAAAATGTAAAGAATAAAGATTCATGAGATATTCATACTATCAAAGAAGATACAAGTGTTGGAATAAATGTGTAAAGAATTTGTTGGATTCCTATGATGTGGAATTTATTTAAAGTCGTAATTCATTATGAAAAATATTATATATTATAAGGATGATGTCATGGATGATATATTAATTAATTCTAAGTAAGATAATAAAAGGTAAGATAAATGTGAGCTAGAATGTGTAGAATATTATTGAGACGAGTATTGAGATTAACAAAGTGATATTGGGAGAAAATATTTTACATTTATAAATTAAAAAATTATATTGAATCTGAAATCATCATTATAAATAATCATTCATTAGTACATACCGAAAGGAAAATGATATTATAGGATCTGAAATATCTTTTCATATAGGTGGAAACCCATTCAGTTTAAGAGGTTGTTGAATATAAAGGGTGGGTTTATGCTATATATGAATATTTAGATCAAATTAAGAAAAATTAAACCTATGATCATATTCCACAATCAAGATGAAAGAATTTAATTTATGAAAATTAGTGTTTGGAAATAACCTTAATCAACATGGATAAATTTTATGATGAAATTCTAGATTTTTTTTGAAAAAGATACTCATATATAGAAGTGATAGGTTTTGAAGAACCTTTTCCCAAAATTATGAGACTATAAACTCTAAGAATGTTCTTGGAATATGATACACATTAAAATAACTATTTTTTATTAGATGTATGTTAATTATTCTTTATTAAATAGATATATTTAGGAATAAGTCTATATTAGGGATTTCAGTGGGTTCATACATGATAAATATAGAAAAATGGTATATAAACTAATGAAATTTTTTTAATGGTTGAAATAGACCTCGTTACATTGTTACTCTAATCATGATAGTTTCTTAAAATAGTTGAAATTTTCAAAATTTAAATTTGATAAAAACATGTATGTGGAGTAATTAAGCATAGGTACCCTCATATTCATTTTGTTCATCAATGATATAAATTTTACAGGAGATAGGGATACAACTTGTGAATAATTTTCAAAGGAAGTGAATATAAATTTATAAATGATTATGGTTGGAGGGTTAATATTACTTTTGGGATTAAAAGTACAAAAAAATGGGAGATATTATTTTCTATATCAATAGAAGTATGACAAAGAGTAACTAAAAAAAGTTTGTCATGGAATATTCAAAAGAATTTTCTACACAAATCATTATATGTACGAAGATGAGTAATGGTGATGCTAGAAAATTTTTGAATTAGGATTACTTATGAATGTTGATAGGAAACTTTCTATATCTTAATACTTAATTAATATACATTGTGAGTGTTTTTACTTTGTTTGAAATATATTAGAGTGATATGAAGAAATAGCATATGCTAGATAATAAGAGAATAATCATGTATATTTAAGGAATATCAAATTATGGACTGATGTATAAAATAAGTAATGAAATTAACTTTCTTGGGTTCACTTATGCTGATTAGGATAGAGATTTTATTGATAAAAAATCAACATTATGAGGAATATTGTTCTTGGGAGAATTTTTTTTGAGTTATCATAGTAAGAAATAAAGTTCTATTACTTTGAGTACCATATATGAAAATTATATATCCACCAACCAATCTTGTACACAAATGATATGGAAAAACATCAGCTAGAATATTTGAGAGTATATACTACATTAACATGGAAGATTATTTGTGATAATGTTACTTCCTGACCTAGAATCCACATGTTGTTTCTTCAAGTATGTTGGTTGCGTGACCTCAAGCATGCCTCCCTATATGCGAAAGGCTGGTGACGGGTAGAAAGAGTTTAATATTTATTGTGGGGAGAATATACCCTCTTTATCAAAGTAGAAAAAATGGAAACAAATAAAAAGTATATAAATTACAATAAACCATAACCATTTTAATACCATAACCAATATAGACTAGCATCACAAGATAAACCAAAATATGGAAACGGTATCTAAACCAAAGTAGTACATATTTTATTCTATATATGTGTCAACCATAAAATAAAAAACCAAAATAAAATCACAATGAATACTCCCTATTGTATGCCAACATCGTTTTTGGTCCCCTAATCCATGTTCTTTCCCAAATTTACCATCTAAAATAGGGATATTTCCCTTATCATGTCATTTAAACATGAATTCTATTTAGGTACCAATTAGGAAGCCAATGTAGGGTGTGAGTACAACTCCATAAGACACCACCAACAACATCTAAATCAATATCTAGTATATAAAAGTGTGTGTATTTATATAAATAATAAAGTACATTAATAAATTATATATTTTTTCACATTAAATTATTATTTAATTAACCACATCAACCACCAAGTTCATGATGAAACCCCAACCACCAATTATAACCAAGACTATGTTTCAACTCCAAAAGTGGCCCGTACACCCTTAGATGGGGCGTAAATCAATGTATGGATATTATTATTAAAATTATTTCTTCACCACAAGATCTAGACCTCTTTGTTATTAGGGTCACATTATTTTTCTATTTAGTGTTTATATTTCACTTATCCATTCAAAATTTACCAGAAGATGATTCATAGAAAGTAAAGTAGGAAAATAAGTATAAGGACACATAAATTTTTACATGGTTCACACCCATATGGATACACCCAAGAAGCCTATAAGGGTAATGTGTTAATGTACAAAATCTACCAAGTGTCGCCAAAAAAATAAGGTTTGGGCTAGAACATTTCTATGCTCAGGATCATTTCATTTAAAATTTTTAGGGCATATAAATGATTCCCAAAGTTATCTCCCTTAATCTCTCTTTTGATGGACCACAATTAGTGGAATGGATCATATTCATCCTCTTCCTTTTCTCACTGATCTATAAAGAATTCAAACATTATTTATGGACATATAGATCTCTTCATTAGAAATAATGAATGCGTCCTCAATTATACGTAGATGCTCTATTAATATTATTTATGGGATGCTCCTTAACTTTTGTGAAGACACCATGAAGAAACATTTCCATTATCCAAACACTTGGAACAAAATTGTCTTTACTTTAGACAAAAACAAATTAAAAAATCAATATTTGGTAGGATATCCTATTGATTTCATGTCTTCCTTTCACTAATTTGGATGTGGTAGAGAACAAAATTTTTATAGAAGTATTAAAAAATTATGAAGATCCTCTATTAAATTCTTATAATAAATTTATATATATAAATGATATTATTAATAGGTTAATGTATGTGTATATCTCCTTACACTAGTCTCTATTGTGATAACCTTGCGAGAGACCATATCATGTAACCCCTTTCATGAGATCCTGGTTCTTATCCTCATGTGAGATCATGGAGTATAACCCTTATGTGCATGATCCTGGCTTGTTCCCTTTCACAGGATCCTGACATGTAACCCCTTTCATGATTTGCATGATATCCTGGAATGTAACCCATTTTGATCTTTGTGCGAGATCTTGGTGCATAAACCATTCATGATTTCCATGAGATCTTGGTCCATAAAACTTCCCACTGCTCACAAGACCAGAGTGTGAGACCCTTTTTCAAGATATTTGGGTGTGAGATTCTTTTTCATGAGACTTTTTTCAAATCATGCACTGCACTTATGAAATGTCAACCACATATAGACCATCATGAGATCTCACTTAAAACAACCTTTTTTATATCTATCCATGATACTCCTTCTCAAATGTTTCTTAAGATAAGTTTATTAAGAAAAAAATCAATAGTTTTTAATGATGGGTTAAGATGTATTTATAGAAATTGATCCACTACCTTAATCTCCACAAATCATGTATAACCATCCGTTCCACAACAAAAAAAAATCAACATCATGCATTTTGTGAGACCCCATCATGATATAAATTAATAATCATGAGTTTTTAATGTTGTTTTCTTTTAGTTATTTTCATGATTCATTATGAGATCCATAGATATTAATGATCATTGTGCAAGATCCCATAATGAGACTCAAATACAATCATGCACTTTTTGAGATCCAATCATAATATCGAATGTTAATCATGTGGTAGAATGATTTAGAATAACCAAAAAATACCTCCTTTATTTCCATAGTTTCTTTAAAATTATGTTCTTTTAAAGATATATCCATGGGATCCTATGAAAATCATGATTTTTCATCATGAACTTCGTAATATCTCAATGCAAGATCATTATAGAAATTCGAACTCTGCGAGAATAGTTCAAACAATCACACATTGTGAGTTTAGTTCAAACATTGATTCTCTGAAGGATCAGTTCAATAATTCTCCCCCTTCAATATTAGAAATCTCACCCTCATGTGAGATTAGATATTTCATGATTTTTTGAGATCATACATGCATGCTCTCATGAGATAAATCATTCATGAAAACTCTTCATACCTTCTTTGACAACAATCCTTCCTCAATGACATAAACCCTTGTATAGAAACACAATCAACCCAAAATGCCACCAAGGGGGATTTTATCCAACAATATCACTATTTGGGTTTGTTAAAAACTTTTCCCCTTTTGATTCAATTTTAAGATCCTTCCATATTCAACTAAAATTTAATTCTATCAATTCAGATAGAGATCAAAGATTTACCCAGCACACACTCTAATCCCGAATGATCTATGCTCAGAGTGATAAATAAGTGTAACATGGAACCTTTACCAATGAATCACTTCATTCCCAAACTAGTTAATTGATTTCATTAATAATACCATATATCATGACATTTAACCTTTGATCAACCATTTTTAGCATCATCAGATTTAATACTCTCACTAATTCTTTGCTCCCCTTATCAGCTTCCCCCCTTTATTGATTAAGATATTTTCTCCCCTTTTATAAGAATAATTTCTCCCCCATTTTCAATGATACCTAAGGACACATCAATATGTTCTATGATAGGGTAAATAACATAGACCATCTTATAAGGGAGAAACAAATCATACTGTAGGGATAAGGGTTCCAAATTCACACTCACTCTATGTGTGTTGAATCGACTGAACACCAAGAGCAAGTCGATGCTTTCCAAACACCTATTTGGTAAAGGCCTTCATCATATTTTACACAACATTTAGTTTTTTAGGTCCACACACCAAATTCTCAATCCCATGATTCAAATTTATCATGATGATTTGATACTTAATTTCAATGTGATTCTTCCATGAGTGATGGACTAGATTTTCTTCTATGATTTTAGTACATGAATTATCACAATGAATTCCAATTATAGACTTCATTTCAATCCATAATTTCTCATAGAATTTAATAGGGGATTTATTCAATTAAAAATTTTATCCCCCTTTGTCAATGATATCAGTTTATTATATATTCAATAGTCTAAAAAAATAATGATGGGAAACACATTATTATTTTATCTCCTAAAATACAGATATAGATAAATTACTCTTCCTTCTTTGGTCATGAAATTCTGATAGCTCATGGAAAACCTTATGTTAACATTAGAATACCACAAGGATATGTTAATTATATTCAATTTCATCTTTCACTCCATTTATCAACATGGAATTGCGACTTTTATTCTTTCAGAACGTTTTACGAACTAATTCATATTCTTCTTTTATAGCTACACACAGTTTTTGATTTTCAGTCAGTGAAATTACCACTTGGAACTGATTCATGGAAAGATCATCTAATACTATTGAGAAAGAAATATTTTTTAGTAAAAAAGAGTCTATGACAAAAAAATTAAATATTATCCATGTCACTCACATACTTCCATGGATTATAGTAGCATGACTCTTCTCAATTATTCAGAGGAATCTCTTTTTAGATAAAGCTATATCACCTGGTGTCCTTATCACCATATATCCAGGAAAACCAATAGATTTTTATATTCTAAAAAATTTCAAATGAAACCACATTTTAAGAAAAAATAGAAATTTATAAAATACATGAATGTTTCTACTTCTCCCCCAATCAGTCTTCTCTTAGTGTAATTTAAGTGAGGCATGATACCAAAAGTTGAATATTCAATGCAAATAGGAACCAATATTTCTTTTATGTATAGCTTTAAAATATCATCAATATCATATAAGAATCTTGATAATATAATCACATTCTTCCATAACATAAAATTTTCAGATAAATATTAATAAAATAGATTTTTTTAATATCACTGGTTGAATCTGATAACAAATGTGAATTTCAAGAGTTCAAATTCTTTCTATTTAATGTATCTCATTCGACTAATGTACCCATTACCTTTTATAACACACACCCTTTGGATTTTATATCTCTATTTTCCTACACAACTTAAAATAGATATGAAATTTTTTTAATATACATGGAGAGGAGAACCTATGGAATCTTCAAGAAGAGGATTGTGGTCGATCATGATAGGACAACCCTTTGATACTTTCTTACAAAATAATGTGATGTTTTTGTGCCTGTTACAACTTCCCATCCAACATAAAATATACTATCCATATGAGAAAACATTATTTACCTACATGTTAACTATTATTATTATATTTAGATTCGGCAGGCTTGTAACTTTTTACAATTTTGTGTTTAAACCCATTAGTATAAATTTCTTTCTTTGATGATCCACCAATATGCCATTTTTCATGACACTTTGTCTATAAAAAACTATTTCCAATTTTTTTATATTAATTTTTATTCCACCATTAAAGGGTTTTTTATCATTCCATTAATTTTTTTCACGTGGCATGAAATGTGAATTTTTCAATGAATTCATTTTCCATTTTTCTTAAATCAAAAATCTTAGTCTTCCAATATAAATTTTTTTATTATACAATTACCTAGTTGGGAATATCCTTTGGGGATCAATTTTCTTTACCTTCCTTATTCCTATTGAAATTCCTTTCTAAATACCCATGATTAGTACATTGAAAATATCTTTCATTAAATACATTCTTAGTTTCATCATTTCTCAGATGAGATGTTGATTTAACTAGATTTATTCTTTTAACATTAATCCCTTGGGCTTCTTGAAATATACTCATGGTGTGTCCATATCTTCCACAATATTATACCTAGATAAATACTTTCTTCTAAGAGAAGTTTTATTCAAACTTTTCCAGAACCTTCTTCGTATTCTCAAATTACACATCATAGTATGAAATATGTTCGAATTCTTCAAAAAAACATTCATAAAATATTGCCATGCATCACATAAAAAAGAACATGTTTCCTTAATTCCTATTAAATATTTTTTATGCATATTTCTAATATTTGTGGGTTTTTTCCTGTTTTGGAACTATTCATTGAAATATTCCTCTCATGCATGGGATAGGGTATATCATATCCAATAATGTTTTCCCAAGAACTACATGTCATTTGGTTTGAGAAAATCCTTTCATGTTTTTCCTTTTAAGATTAATATTTTCCTTTCATTTCATTATCACTTCCCGATAGATAATCTAATTGTAAGTGCAATGAATTCTTCAATTGGGGCTGGCCTTTGATATTATATTGGTCCAATTATTTCTCGACTGATTCTATCTTTTCTACTAATTTTTTGAATTTATATATCCCCTGATTCAATTTGAGCATTCATTTTTTTCTTTATATTATTCCCTCTAGTCATATCATATTCATGAAATTAGGATAGATTATCCATCATGTAAGATTTCTTTTTAATTTTAAAAATAAACAATGGAATATAACCATTTCTAGATACAATCTTTGGTTATAACCTTTGTTTGTCCAGAACTAGTTTATATAGGTGTGTAATAAGATCATCATTTTATATTTTAAATTCATAATTTTATTTATATCTATATTCTTTCCCATTTTATTAGATCTCAATTTTGTTAGTTCTTTATATTGGGAATCATTATTCCCATTTAGATATGTGGCCACCTCAACAATACTTTTATTTAATCCTTTTATCTTGTTGAATTCAATTTCATGCATTTGGATGTAGATATATTTAGATTTACTTTCTTCATCCAATTTATGATCCAATTCATTTGTTTCATGGGAAACTTCCACTTTTTTCTTCTTAGAGTTTCCTCACCATCATTAGTTTCATAAACAATTCCAATATCAGGTTCTTAACTCATTCCTACTGAAAAATTGAGTGAGTATATATTTTCATCAAATGGTTCATCCAAAAACTTCTTCATTACATTATTGGTTTCCTTAAAATGAATTACAATTTTTCTATAGAAACTTCTACACTAGGGAATACCACATGACTTAATATTCTTCTTTATAGTTCTTCCATTTTCCATGGAACACTAATATAGGATAAAAATAAGACATTATTTCCAATATAATGTTAAAAATTGTTAGAGACAAACATAAAAAAGTAACATATTACCTAATACCAATTATTTGGGCCAAAATGGGCCTAGATACCCAAAGATGATGGGGGTGTGAATCAGGGCATGCATATTCTTTTCAAAATTCTTTCTTCCACACTAGATCTTTACCCTTTTATTACAAGCGTTTCATTGTCTTCTCTATTGTTTTTATATTTTTATTATCCTTTCTAACTTTATTTTATGATGATATATAGAATGTAATCTAGGTAATAAGGAATAATGAAACAAATATTTTTACTTGGTTCCCACTTACTAGGCTACATCTAAAAAGTATACAACAATAATGTACAAATGTACCAAATAAAATAGGGATCACTCTCAATATAAGGTTCCTTAAGGATTACTTTTATTCCTATGATCACTCCCTTTACAAAGTTTAAGGACAACTCAATTATTGCTAAGGGTCACTCCTTGATCCATATTTTCATGGATCACTACCAGTGGAAAGGATCAAATTATTCCTATTTTTTTCTCGCTACTCTAGAATGGATTCACACACATTTTTGGACATGTATTTATCTTCATTAGAAATAATGAATGTATCCTCAATTTTCGGTATATTCTCTATAGAAGTTATTTTTTTGGATTCTATTTCACTTCTATGAAACAACATTGAAGTATCGATTAAACATTATAGACCAATGGATAGAAAATTTCATCACTGCAGACACCAAAATTATGCACTTAAGTTTATCTAGGAACTCCTATTGATGTCAGGTCTTCCTTTCAGTGCCTTAGATGTGGTAGTGAGTAAAATCATGCTGCAAGTATTTTTGGATAGTGTAGATCCTCTATCTTCTTCATCTTATAAAATTAGACATGACATTGATACTATTCACAAGGTAATGTAGGTGTGTATTTCCATGAATAGTAATCTAGTGTGATACCCCTACATGATACCCTAGAGCGTAACCCCTTGTGCGAGATCATGGAACATACCCATGCATGAGATCCTAGCGCATAACCCCTTTGTGAGAGATCCTGGCATATACCATTGAATGAGATCCTGATATTTAACCCCTTTCTAGCTTTGCGTGAGATCCTGATGTGTAACGCCTTTCACCATTTTCATGAGATATTTATGGATATCAATTTCGTGTTTTGTGTAATATCTTGTTGTCTAACACTTTCACACTTCATCTATTATCTAAACATGATACCCTTTTTCATGATATTCCGGAATGACACACTTTTGCTTTAGATTTTCAGATCATGTACAACACTTACACAATTTCAATCATATATTCTTCTTCATAAGGTCTTTAGGAGAACCTCCTTCATGATATCTCTCCAAATTAATCCTTATCGGATAATTATTCAGATAATTTTATTAAGAAAAACAATATCATCTTTTATGGATGAGTAAGAGGGTATTTATAAGAATAAATCCACCTCCTTAGTCTCCCCAAGTCACATACAACCATCCATTCCACCGCCACAGAAATCAGCATCCCACACTTTGAGATATCCCATCACGATATCAATTGAATATCATGTGATGGTCAGTGATGTTTTCTTTTAGTGATATGTGTGATCCATCACATGATCCAAAGACAATTGTGAGTATTTCACAACATCCCATTGGGAAATCCAAACACAATAAAGTGCTTCATGTGATCCTATCATGAGATCCAATGTCGATCATGTGGTCGTGTTATTTCGAATGATAATGAGATACTTCCATAATTTCCATATTTTCTTTAACTTAATGTGTTTTGTGAGATGTATCTTTAATATTCAATTATAAAAAAAAAATTTCATCATGTTCTTCACAAGATCTCAATGCAAGACCAGTACATAAATTCGTGTTGCTTGAGATCATTTCATATATTCATGCTCTGTGAGATTAGTCCAAACAATCATGCTCACTAATATTAGTACAAGAATTCAGGCTTTGTAAGATCATAGATCTCACCCTCACACGACATTAGTCTTTTCAGGCTTTCATAAGGTCATAAATCTTCACTTTACTGAGATAAAACATTCATGCTAACTCTTCAGGCCTTCATTGAAAACCATCCTTCATCCACAACCTTAAAAATTTTCAACAAATTCAATCAACCCAAAATCACTACCAGAGGGTATTATTTAAAACACTATTGGATTTGAAAATTATACCACAAACCATAGGGTCATTGATTGACATTTTCGAAAAATACCCCAAAAATTGAACCATAGCGATATAAATCACAATGACATAGAATATCTAGGACCAAAACCTAATGTAAAAATAAAAAATAACACGTCCATAAAAAAAATAAATTAACCATCACAAAATGATTAAAACAAATCCCTATTCATTGGTTAATAAATATGAGAGAGTTTGAGAAAAATTAATGGGGATGAAGACACTTACCGGTGAGGGGTTGATCCTTCGACTGGATCTTCAATTCACTTAGATCAGGGTTTAACAGTACTTCAAATTCTTTCAGGATCCTAAAAAATTATGGAATATATGTTAGAATAAAATAAGATTTATTTAGATAATAACCAGAGTTTCAAGAATTTAAAATAAAATTTTAGGTAGTCAAAAACCAACATGAATGGTTTCATAGGTAGGGGCACACAATTTGATAAACTGCACAACTTAATCATGCACCTCACTTTGAGGGTAAAACAATTTATCCTAAGGGGAAAACTGTTTGAAAAACAATACTCCAACCATTAAACCACCCACCTTTTATGTATCTTAATTTGGGGAGGGTGGCCACATGGTTTGGTGAAACTATGAACCAACTATGTGCCACCACATCTATCTCTAAAAGGAACACAATTTCCTAGTCTAAACAATACAATTTACCCTAACCATGTGCCAACTGTGTACTACCCCTTTGGCATCCATTTCTTTAATTTCAACTAAAAAATCCCCAAAAATAAAACCCAACTGAGGAATAACCAAAATAAGGAAAAAGATTACCTGAGAAACTTTATAAGATATCTTGAGAATGGTCGGGATCTTACAATCTCCACACCTTATAATAACACATCCTCTAGCTATAATCCGAAGAATCACTATGATTTGGAGGTAATAATAATGTTCCAATGTTCCTAAATATCTATTTCTATCTCCCATGTTTTCACTTGAACATTTCAATTCTACCACAACACTTGGACAATCAACACTGTGTTTCCTCAAATCACCTTCTCACTACAATCAGTAACATGTATCTGATGATCCACAAATGAACACTAGTTTCAAGCTCAAAATCATCAACATTACTCACATGAGAAGGGTTGGGGTAATACCTCTAAAAAAATGAAACATTAAAAACATTACCCATAACACTAAACCTCATAATAAGAGCCTATTGGTACATTGTCGGTCAGATTAAATCTATAATTTCAAAAGGTTCAACAATCCTAGGTCTTGAATTTCCCTACCTTCAAATACAATGGTGAAATAATCTAGGTGAATCCTAAAGGAACACATGATCACCCACAATAAACTCAAGGGGTCGTCAACTTTATTCAGTATATGACTTATATATACTGTGAATAGTAGCTGTACAATTCTGAATCACCTAAACCTACTCTGATATCTTCTGCACGAGACTCGGTCCCAACAACTCTAACTCACCTACATCCATCCAACATAGAGGTGATTTGCATGGACAACAATAAAGTTACGAATATGGTGTAATCTAAATATTTTATAGATAATTAATATTATTGGCGAACTCAACAAGTACATAGTACTTCTCCCAAGATCCACCAAAGTCTAGAATGTATGCTCCTAGAATAAAATTCAAATATTGTATTGTACATTATGACTTCCCAATTGTGTATGGGTGTAAATTTGTAATCATAAATACCTACATACCAAGTGCCTGGTGAAATAATTTCCAAAATAGTGAAGTTAAACATGATTCATGGTATGAAACTAAGCTCTATGGTACCCTATGAAGACAAAATATTTCTTGTATGTACATTTCCACCAGCCGATCCACTAAGAAAGTCACCCGAATAGTCAATAAATGTGCTGCCTTAATCAATCAGTCTATAATCACCCAACCAATGTCATTCTTCGGTGGATTGCTCAGAATACCCACCATTAACTCCATGGTAACGTTGTCCAACTTCTATTATGGGATGGGAAATGGTTTCAGTAAATCTTCAGGTCATTGATTCTTGACCTTCACCTATTGGAAGGTGTGACATCATGTCACAAACCATGTAATATCCTTTTCCATCTCTAGATTCCAATATTATTGGCATATGTGACATAACATTTTTTTCAAACTATGATATACCACCCACTTTGAGTCATGATATTTAGGCATCATATTATCCCACATACTCGTAATCACAATAACACAACTTTAGAAATAGATGATCTCATCCTTATCTATAGTCCAATCAGAAGTTGACTCCCCACATTCAAGGATTTCCCTTAGTTATAAACACTCTAAATCATCATACTCCCTTTCCATAATATTAATAATATGCGTGGAGTCAAATGATAATGATATAATGGTCATCTTCTCCATTATCTCCCAAAAAACAATAAGAATCTCATCCAACATGGTCATCATCATCCATTCAGAACTAGACTCATGAACATCTTGAGTCTATATCTTCCTTCAAAAAGTGTCATCAACATTGTTTCCCTTACCAGGTATATATTCTAGATCATGATCAAACAATTTCATATACTCAAACCCTCTATGCTACTAGAGATTCAATTATTTTTTCTAAAGGATATAATATAACCCCTTTTGGTTAGTATAAATAGTAAAATTTTACACAATAGATAATTTCACCAAAACTTCATGGCATAAATCACTTCATCTAACTCTAGATCATGAATAGGGTAATTCCATTAATGTTTCCTCAATTATCATGATCATACGCCACAAATCAATATCCATACATCAACACTGCTCCATGCCCTATCCTGGTAACATCACAAAAAAGAGTATACTAATCACATGGCTTGGTTAGAGTCAAAATTGGTGTTTTATTCAAACTATTAATCAAATCATGGAAGAATTTTCACACGCTTCAGACCGTACAAACTTAATCCCTTTCTTGTTCATGACCCAATGTGGAGCTTCCAAGAGGAATAATTCCTAGGAGAAACTCTAATAATAACTCACAAAACCCAGAAAACAACGGATATCAAAAAACATATTAGGCTGATCCCAGGAAACCACTGCTAGAAATTTATCTTAGTCCACTAAAACACCTTCCTATGAGATGATGTGACCTAGAGAATGTATCTAATTGTTCCAGAATTGACACTTAGATTTCATGTAATATAGTATATGATCTCTTAGTGTACTCAAGATGATTTCAATATGTTAGGAAAGATCATCATGATTATTTAAGTACACTAAGATTTCATCCAAAAAACTACCAGAAAATGATCTAGGTGTGGGTAAAAGATTCGATTATTCATTTCCATAAACATTACAAGAGTTTTTTTATCCAGAATGACATCATGATGAACTCATATAATCCATACCTTATTCTAAGACCTATCCATGTTATATCAGTTGTTATAATTCTCAACTGATGATACCCTGAACACAATTCATTTTTTGAAAACAAATTCAAGATCATCTAAACTGGTTAGAGATATTTTCGATGCACATAAGTGTAAACTAGTTCTTCAATATCATTCAGTTAAACTTTAGGTAAGAAAAACATAAGTGCAACGTCACATCAACCTTCTTATGAAAAAAGGATATATAAACCAATTGTGACATAATTATACAGATAAATCCATTATCCATAAACTTATATAGATGACTCTTGAGATTTTGAAGCACATTTGGTTCCATTTTATTAGGTATAATGGAAACTCGCTCAGATCCAGGCATGATCACAGTTGTAAACTCAACATCCCTTTTAGGTTGTAGCCTCAAGGAAATCATACTTGAACTAGACTACTAAAGATGGAAAGGAATCATACTCTAGACCCCATTTTCCATCAAAATACTTGAAACTTGGGTGGTAATCTCCCTCAATTGTTGATGAACTAGCCTTGAATGGTCTTCCATGATATCCCACTGTGCATGATGAACATAATTTTCACCCTCAGGAGATGTAAAATTTACACTCTTGAGGTAAGAATATATGTGTCCTTAGAATGATACTAACTAGTCCATTCCAAAAATCAAGTCAAAAATTGATTCTAAAGTGTGTATAGATCCTATTGGAAATTACTCCCTAAACTTAAGAGGAAACCCCTTAAATGAATAGATGTCCCTAGACCTCACTCCCAATGGTGGGTCAATCATCATAACACTACTCATGAACTCCACCACCAGGATCAAACCATTCACAATTTTTGTAGATATAAAATAATGAGTGGAAAATATATAAAATAAGGAACTAGAAATCATATAATCTATATGAATGGTATCTTTAATTGTCGATGGTTTAGGCTCCCCATCCATAAGTGCCGAATAAATTGTATGAAAATGTGTTTTCCCTCTTCCCTATACTGTAGAATGACTTCCATGAGCTACACCACAATGATAATGAAGAATCCATTTCCCAAAAGCACTATTTCCACTGGCTTGACCACAATGGCTAGTAGAACTCCAAATTGTAGACTAATGTGGGGTAGATGATATCTGCCCAGTGTTTTGACTATTCCTAAATCCTTCATCACTACCCATAGGTCCAGGGTTTCTCCAATACCTCTTCAAGTTACCTGTTCTTCTGTAAGGTAAAAATTACACTGGTGGTCATGGTATATAGATACAAATGTGTACTTTCCTACAACACTGGTGGAAATAAATTTGGACATTGCTCTGAATAACCAATCCGTCTCTTTTTCCACTCTATTTTTCATCCCCATAGTTGATGTTCTCAAAGAGATGCTTCTTAATCTCAGATGATGTACCTCTTAGATGTACAGTAGAAACCACCAACATTCCACTTGAAGCCACTTTTAGATTCCCTTCAGTAATGAGATCCAGACTCATTTCTTCATAAAACATATTCATCCTAAAGATGTTAACATGGGATATAAATTCACATTTAATCTCATCTTGACAAATTTTCACTGTAGTTGCATCATCCCCTTCCAATGTTGGGAAAAAGTGATGTAAATCAGTGAAGTGACCAATATAATCCATTGTTGACATACTCCCATAGTTCAGCCTTTTAAACACAACTTCTCTCTCTTTATGGGGATTCACAGGGTAAAAGTTTTCCATGAATTCTTCTTGAAAATCCTTCCAAAACATGTTCTCCATCTATCCATCCTAAGTCTAGATCCCCCACCATTTCTTAATTTGACAACACAAAATATAATCCCCCAGATTTAATCTATTCTCAACAAGTGTCACAAAATTTTCTTGGATAATTTTGATAGATTCAATCAAGAATTAGTTTCCTCAAGTCCACCCTCTCATGTGAATATCAGAGGGCACTACAATTGAAACTCCCATGAAAATTTAATAATACTCTGCACAACCACCTCTAGGTATCTTTCCATAAAATATATTAAGTGAACAATGATCTTACGAAACTTCTCTCCTGTCCCTTCCTCTAGTACCATCAGGGCCTTAGGTTCCATTACCATAGGAATATTTCTAGCTACGTCATCCTGTCATCCTATCAGTAATCATCACCATGGAGGAATATCTATACAATTCCAAACACACATCTTATGACACATAACACATAATTAACAAATTCACATAAGTGGGATTCACATATCTCCACAACAATTCATCCCCTAAAACCCTTCACATGGTTAAAAATAATGCACGAACACTAACCTCAACCATCCCTCATCTATTTCATGGGTAAAATACGGAAAACACCTCCACATATCAATGTTTCTCCTTAGAAACAAATTTATCCACTTCAGTTTTCCACGTTTAGCATTATTTACAATTTTATATTTTATATTATGTACCTTTTCATTAAATTTACACAATAAAGAAAAGAATTTCATTTTTGAAACTCACCCAAAACCTTTTTTCCCATGAGATACTAAAATTATTCATGTCACATAATAATCCTATGCTCTTAGAAGGATGAATGTATTCTCAACTCTCATGTCATACTAATCCATGATGGAGATATTAAGAAAATTAATAACATCACTCACCAAGTAAATCACTCAAGGTGAAATAACATTCAACTATAACTTCAAATATTAATAAAATTAACCCACCATGATTACATGGGTTTTACCCTAGAAATGATTTAGCTACTCCCATGCACAAACTCATGAATAAGGCCCAATTCATCCCAGTCTCATGTATACCTTTACCAAATAAAAAGATAAAATAAAAGAATATAAAACTCCTCTAATACCACTTTGTAACATCCCAACCTTGGTAACCCATTCCAATACCCTAAGCGGGCTCACTACATAACCTCAGGTACACCTCCACATACAGTAGAGGATGATGACTAGTAGTGAGGGTTTAATATTTATCATGGAGAGACAATAATCTATTTGTCAAATAATAAAAATATTGGAAGTAAATAACCAACAGAAAAATGATAATAAACTATATAAAAAATAATGCCATAACCAATACAAACTAGTATCACATGATTAACCAAAATAGGGGAACAATATCCAAACCATGATAGTAGATTTCTTATAATATACATGTTCCCAGTGTCAAATGAAGAAGAAAAATAATGACACACATAAAAATTCCAAGAGGTTCTTGGCATCATGTCCAGTCACCTCATCCATGATCCATCCCAAATCAACCATCCAAAATAGGGATTTTTCCTTTATCCTAGAATGAAAACATGAAGTCTATTCAGGTACCGATCAGGTAGATCGAGTCGAGCATGAGTATAACTCATAAGGACACCAAAAATGTAATATAAAACAATATCCATTATATAAATATGTATGTGGTTGTATAAATAATAAATCTCAGTAATAAATTAAACATTTTTAATATTAAACTTTTCATTAATTAACCACATAAACTACCAGGTTTATGATGAACCACCAATGCATGTTTCATCCCATTCTTGAGTATGAACTTTTTCCTAAGGGATATTAAATTTCATTCTATCATGGATTTCCATTAATTAAATAATTTCAATTTTACATTCAATCAATGGGTTCTTAGATCTGTAGTATGGAACCATGTGGGTATTTGCAGTAGCAGTCTATATCCCACAACTCAATGATCATGTATAATACATAAATATATAGGGGGCCCAGAACAGTAGTCTGGAACCCCATGGGTTTTTAGATTCGTAGTCTATATCCCACAACTCAGTAACAAATATCACATTACATGGTTCCATTAATCCAACCATTTATCATTCCTAATGATTATTCATTATTCATTTCAGTTAGCAAATTCATTTAATGAACTAAGCGTAATATATAAAACATCATTTTTATCATATCGACAAAATGACTTAGTGGAATGTAGTTTCAATAATATCATAATACCACATGGGTCACTATCAATTTCATAAACCATTAATAAATAAATATTGTAATCCCATTATTCACTAATTTCATTATCACATAGTCTACCAATTTCATTATCACATGGAAAAATCAATCAATTAATTAATTCAATTTAGAATGAAATTTCCTAACATGGAAATTATAGTTTCATAATCACATACATGAAATTATAATCTAAACTATGTGATTTGAAAAGTATACCACCTACCTCAAGGTCGTTGTTGGATGTCCGCTAAAACAAAACCCCCAAAATCAAAACAGAATGATAGAAATCACAACAATATACATGATCTTGGACTGAAACATAAGATCAAGATCCAATGTAACACAACCATAAAAACCTATATCTAAACCCATAAATAATAGAGTAAAATTTATACATCTTCATCAGGAAATGAATATGGAAGAGAGATAAAATAAAATGGGGAAGAAGACACTTACTAATAATGAGTTTTTTCTTCAACTGGATCCTCGATTCACTAATTAAGGGGTTCCAAAAGCCAAGGAATCCTCCTTAGAGCCTCCAAAAATTATATAATTTATGTTAGGGTGAAATAGGTTGTTTAGGGATAAAAAATTGGGGTCCCATAATTTAAAATTAATTTTTAGGTAAATAAAAACCCAAGTGTATGGTTTTCTAGAAAGGGGTGCATAGTTTTACAAACCATGCACCAAAATATTGTGCCTCGCTTTGGGGTTCGCATGGTTTCTTATATGGGGAACATGGTTTAACAAACCATTTTCTAACCATGGAAACACCGACTATTTTGGGGTGTGTGGTTTGGAGAGGGTGGCCACATGGTTTGGAAAAATAGGGTGCCAACTATGTTCCGCCTCTAGTCTGTCCAAAAAAGGTGCATGGTTTCATGAAAAAACCACATTTTTGTATCTAAACATACACCAGATATAACAAAACCCTTTGTATTCTATAATTATCCAATTTCATCCAAATTTTTAATAAAAAGAAAACTCAATGAAGACATAACCAAGACTATGAAAAAGTGTACCTAAAAACATGCTTGAGATATCTCCCGAAAGGTCAAGATCTTAAAGATAATAAAAATTTCATAATTATTTTCATAAAACCTTTAAAACATTGAATATCAATGCATATTGATATTAATTATCATTTTATAAAAGATAAAATTATTAATAGAGATGTTATTTCTGATCATATTTTTAAATTTTCAAATTGTTACTTTTTTCACATAATTTATTCCAAGATAATGATTTAAGGAATTGAGGGTGCAACTACTAATTCATCCTCCACCTATTAATTAATATAGTTATAAATGGTGAATTCCTTGATCTTTTGGATTCTATTTTCAAATGGAAATAAAATTGATAACTATATACAAATATATTGTGTGAATTTGAATCTGGTGTTATCATAAAAATAGGGAGAGAAAACGATTGAAGGGATGTTTATCTTATCGTGGACAAAACATTTCATGTCACTAAGGGATGAAATTAATTTAAAAAAATTTCATAAAAAAATTTGGTGTTAGGAAATTCTCTTTGATAAAGGTTGTGGTTTGATGAAATATTAATGAAAATTATTTTTGTGAAAATTATTTAGTTGTTATGAATGTATCCAATAAATCGAAAGGGGTAGATAAAAGATACATTTTGAGGTTTTTATACCATGTTTTGTATTTTGTTTCATCATATATTGTTATTATTTTTTCAAGTGGGAATGTGTTGCAGGAGTGGTTAATAATTTTTTTATGAAGTACTGGAAGATGTGAAGAATGTTTTCTTAACCATATTTTGAAGCAATACTAAGTCATACGATGTTATAATGATCATGAATTTCCTCATATGATTTATATTCTAATGATCCAAGATTATTTCTTACGAGTATATAAAAAGAGATAAAATGTAAAGATTAAAAATAATAACTCTATTAGAAGAAGTAAAAATTTGGAGAAGTACTAAGTGAAATAAGTCAATGTTCGAGTGTTAATACAATGTTCTAGATGTAGTGATCAGAAAATAGAATGAAGGATAGTATCTAGAGATTAATGAACATATAAAGATGAATTCATTGGATAGATGGGGTGAAAAAAGTTTAATTTACTTGTTTTGTGATGTTTTATGTTATGAATCCATGGAGGATACAACTATATTAAATCATTAGATCGAGTCCTTTAGATGAAGATCCATCGGTTTGACTTCATTGTCCAATGTCCAATCAGATTGATTTTTTTCAATAGGTGGGATCATACATATATTTACAAAGATCATAAAATAAAAGGAATAAGTTTCATCATATGGAAAAGTTAATGGATGTGTAGTGGTCATATTTAGAGAATGATCCTTTAAGTCATTGAGATGAGTTTTTTAGGACAAGTCGATTAGTCAGAGTTTCATTGGATGAATGACTACTGTACTGAGGTACATTATTTTATTATGTGGGTGATCCTCTAAAGTTGTTATTACCAATGTTTGGTGAATCAAGTATAATTTTTGAGATAAGGAAGGGTGATTTGATAAGGAAATAACAATTTATCAATCATACGTTGAATATAAAGGGAACTAGATAGAGAGAGTCTGGGTTCACTAAACCTAGTTAGTCGGTCGAAGATAACATGATGAAAAAGTGTTAAACCTGGTGGATCTCCAGTCAAAGAAAATCAAGATGTTCATTTGATGGAGAATTATAGAATTAGATGAAATTTTCTTATGAATCCACTATGTAACACTTTTAATTGATAATGTTTTAATAAGATTTACAATAAATTTTTAAAAACCTTTAAATTAATGACGTTGAAGCTGGTCATTCAATTTTTGTTTTATTTATAATGTTAAGTAATTTTCAACAACTTCGTGAACACAATGGTTTAATAATTTTCAAGAATATATCTATCACTTTTTTTTCATTAACTTCTAGAATCTTCTTAAAGAAATTTGAAAAATCCAGTTAATTTGAGATTGTAATGACCGAAAAATTCATTAATGGAAATTCCTCTTGATCTAATTAAATGTCTCATTATGGTAATATAAAATTTGAACCTCATTGGTTTTATGTTTTTGGATTTTAAAAAAACTTTATGAATTGTGTTTGTTGCTATTATAGTCGTTGAAAAGTGATCACATGATTAGTATAAATATATGGCATTAGCAAATCCAATTTACTCAGAAAAAGGAAGTGATGTCCTCGTCTAGTAAAATTTCCCCATACGAAGCCCATTTTTTGGATCTCGGAAAGGAGTTGGAATCATTTTTCTTCACTCTTGACCATTCCCAAGCTGAGCTTGAACATATTATGCGTGAGCAGAACAAACTACAGGAGAAGTGGAAGTTAATAGAGATAATCACCCGATCGATGTTATCTGAGCCACCCAAAGAGTCTGTCACTATCGCACACCTTACCCTTTGGTCTTATGTGGGTGTTATAATGGGTTATGTAACAAGACCCATGCACTATGACTATGTACATTATTTTTGTATAAATAATATACGTTCTTTTTATTGTTACTTTGTAAATAGTTTTTAAAGAACAAATAGTTTTTTTATTTAATGTTCAACTAAGAAATATATTTTGATTAATTAATGGATTTTTTAAGTAAATAATATTTTAACAAAATATTTTTATTATTATTAAATTTATTTTTATTAAATAAAAATTATCGTATAATTTTATGATGGAAATTGTAATTTTTATTAATGATTGAAAGTTGTTTATGTCAAAACCCATGAATTTTGGATAAATGTCAGTTTTTATTTTAAAAGTAAAAATTCACATATTTAGAAAATTATTTATATAAAAATAATATTTTTTTTGAATCAGGATGTTGAAATTATCCAACATTGAATTTTTCACAATTTTCTGAGGCATTCGAATTTTTGGGTAAAAATTAAATACCGTTTATATATGTAATGTGTTTTATAACATCATAATGACAAAATCGTGATTTAATAAAATTATATAAACATTATTTTTGTCCAATATATGTTTTATAATTAAAATAATGTGATTTTATATTTGTTTTATTTATTTCACAAAGCTTTAGTGGACCCTCCAAGACTTATTTAACATTTTTTCTTTTTAAACTGTTTTCCTTGAGAGTGTGACTCACCTCAACATAAGCAACCCTAATATTTTAAGAAGTAAGGACATTGGACTCATAAAATATTTTTTCCACTCCCATTTATACAAAACCACAGGCAGAAACCATGGGCTATTTTGGGGTTTTGATTGGTTTAATGTGAGGTGTCCCAAACCTAAATAATAAATAATTACCTCTTTTTTCCTATATAAACCCACCAACGATCCCACATCCTCTTCCCTAAATGCCTTTGGAGTTCTCCCAAACCTTTTAATACTCTCTCTAGAATCCCCCCAAGGTGCCCCAAGCTCCCAATAAGCCTCTCTCAAGCCACTCCCAAGCCTTTGGGATCAAACGTCCATGTAAGGGATTTCTTCCTTTTTCATTTTGGTAAAATTTTCTTTACGTTGTTATGCCCTTTTTTCAATTAAAAATGTTGGGGTATTATTTCACAGCCCCCCCCATACTTCTATATTTATGTTTTTATGATTGTATACCCATTTATCTCTCATTAATGTGTCCCATGTACACCAGTTACCATGCTGAAATTCCATGAGGGATTTCTCTCTCTTCTTTTACATCTAAGTAATTGTTTTGTATTATGCATCTAAATTTCATTATTTTTGTTGGTAATTGTATATATATTACCCACTTACTATAAATTTCATGTAAATATGATGATAAACCCCTTTATCTTTCATAAACCCTTTTTATGAGTTTTTATTTCACATTGTTATACTGCCGAAATTGCTCTGTGATTTTCCAAGCCAATGCCATTGTGTAGTGAATTCCATGCCCCTTCATTTTCCAAGGGTATTCACCTTTATGAACATTTAATTATTGATTATAAATATTCATGTATGTATTCCAAATCCCATTATCATGGAATAAATTATGATGGTTGATTCCATGTTGTATGATTAATGTGGAACACTTATGCATGAAATGAAATGTTTAAGAGGGGTGCACCCTAATAGCACTCCAATGCATTGGGTAAAGTATTGTTTCATGATACGTCAGGTGAAATGGGTTTTGACTCATGATAATTGAATTGTAATGAGGTTTTAGTAATGCGTCCTGTGCAATGAGGGTTCACTCATTCTCCATGTGCAGTGAGCCTTAGCTCATGCTAATTCCATGTTAAGTGTTGTTGCCACATTTCCATGTTATGATTATCATGCTTTATCATCCCTTTATGTTCATATTTCTCTTGTTCTCCATTGATATGCCTATTGTATAACATGTATTGTATTCCTCATGTTATTAAATTTTTATTACCTTACTGGGCTTTATATCTCAGCCTTTTCTTATTCACGTCCTCAGGTTATCACATGCAATGCTAAGTACGAGGGAATGTAGTGGTCATGTAAAGGATATTTTCAATAAAGATGATGTGTGTTTTATTTTCTAATATATTATGTAATGTTAATAATCCCCAATGACACTAGACATCTTGATCTTCTATATTGTATCAAGTGAATATTTTATGTCATAATTTTGGTTTAAGTGTGTAATAAAGAGCAGGGTTGTTGTAGTTGGTATCAGAGGATAGGTTTAGTTATTTTTGCGATTAGGATTATAAAACCCTAGTGAAGACTTATAGACAACAATAGGTATAATAAAACCATCCCTAAATATTGGTGAGTATTGTGTAAGTGGTATATCAAAAAAATAAATCTCTATCTGGATACGAGGAGGTAGAGGCAGCTCTGGCACATATGTATCCTAGGGGTAAAACCCAAAAACACCTCTTTGAGCTAGACTCGAACAAGAATTGGTGCACAAAAAAGACATGTATAACTCTTGGTTATGACACTCTTTGGTGATATGCTTTTGTAAATTCACAATCTTATTATGAACCCTTATTTAGTAATTAAAAAAATTCCCTTAAGAATATATGTTAGAAAGTAGATCATGAATAGAATAGATTGAATCCTATGGATTAGTAAGTTATGTAAATAAATATTATTTATAGTTCATCAATTTTTTCCTTGTATTTCCCTTTATTTGTTACCCCTAACATTCATTTTATTCTAGCCAATGGTCTGTAATAGGAGGACTCGGGCTAACAACCAATTTAAAGATCAATGTGATGATTGTGCTAATGAGATGCCCAATCTGATGGGAGAGGGAATCAAACTTTTTTTCATGATTCTCTCATACTTAACTTTATCTTTGAATAAAAACATGGGTCAAGAAGAATGATCAACCCCCCCCCCCCAAATAATAAGTTGCTATCGAGAGCTTTATGAGACAAAGGCCTATAACTTTTAATAGATCATCTGATCCCCCTATTAATGAACAATAGATCAAATCCATTGAAAAGATCATCTCCATCCTTCAATGTTCTGAACAAGAGAAGGTTCTCCTGGCTGCTCAACGTATGGAGGGTGAAGCTTACCAATGGTTGACATTGATAAAACATATGACGCCTCAGGAGGAGATCGAGGGATTGGAATAGAAGGATTTCTATAAGAAGTTTCTCGATAAATATTTTTTGCGCACTCTCCAACATAAGATGGAAAGGGACTTTATTTCCCTCAAGGAAAAAAGATGAATAATCTGTCGGAGTGTACGAGGAAATCTTCACAAGGCTTGCACAATACACCACTGGCTTTGTCGTTACCCCCAAATGCAAGGTTGACCACTTTTTTGGTGGGCTGTAACCTAGCCTGCGGATAGCCCTAATGATCTGCAACTTTGACAGCTATGAAGAAATTTTCTGATGTGTCCTCAATGTCGAAATGGAGATTAGAGAATCTCAAGGGTATCATGGGGATAATAAGCATACGGTGGACTTCAATACTAGTGGACCGATGGATAAATCTAGTTTTTCTATGAATATCCATCACCCAACTTAACAAAGGTGCAAAAAAGCACCCTAGAAATTTCCTGAAGGGGGATGAGGAAATTCTTTAGGTGTGGAAGAGAAGGGAAAATAGATATTAACGGTCGGTAAGGAAAACCCACGGCTGTGACAGAATAGAGGAATGATCTTCTCGACCCCCAACGCATTGTTCATTGCCTACAATACAAAGAACCGAGTAACATTTCAAATTAGTGCCCGAAGCCAAGGGTTTTTTGAGGTAACCAACAACCTCCAAGGCAGCAAGGGAGATATTTTTCTATCACTACTACCGAAGTGAACCCTGACAATGATGTGGTGACAGGTACGCTATTTATTCATTCAAGAATAGAAAACATACTTTTTGATAAAGGTTCTACGCATTATTTTTTATCTTGAAAGTTTAGTAGGACAATCCCAACATCACCAAAAATCATCAAAGTAAAGATGTAGGTGAGTACAAAAAATGGGGCAATCATTGCATCCCATGAATATAACTCCTCCCCTGTCTTTATCGGTGGATTGAAATTCCCAGAGAGCCTTGTCATACTACCTCTGGTTGAATTTGATGCGATTCTTGGCATGTATTGTCTTAACTTATATAGAGCCAACATAAATTGCTGTGAGAGGGAAATCATACTCAATGAGGAGAATCAACCCCTGATTTTGTACAAGTGCAAGGAAGAAGATGAATCTTCTTTAGCTCCATTATCTCAAGTGTGTATATTACAGCCCTATGAGCACGCTTATCTGGCTCATATGATTGAGTCTACGGAGGCAACCATCCTTGAAAAATTTCCTATTATGAGGGAATTCACTGAAGTGTTTCCCAAGGAGTTGTCTAGTCTTCATCCTAGAAGAGCTATTGAATTCTCAATTGACCTTATACCTGGGGAGTTTCCAATTAAAAAAACTCTATATAGAATGGATGTTGTGAAGCTTGAGGAGCAGAAGAAAAAATTATAGGAGAATCTGGATAAAGGTTTTATATGCCCTGGTGCTTCACCATTGGATGCTCCAGTCCTCTTCATCAAGAAGAAGGATGGGTTAATGCTACATTGCATCGATTATCATGATCTTAACAAAATAACGATAAAGAACAAGTATAATCACCCATGAAGTGATGACTTTCATGATTAGCTGTGTGAAGAAAAAAAATCTCCAAGGTGGATTTCCAGATTGGATATTATCAAGTAAGGGTGAAGAAGGAAGATATCTCCAAGACTGATTTTCGTACAAGATATGTGGACTATAAATTCATAGTAATACCTTTCAGACTCACTAATTCACAATAAATTTTCATGGACTTGATGAATAGTGTCTTTAAAGATATCCTTGACAAATTTGTGGTAGTTTTTATAGATAATATTCTAATATACTCCAAAACCAAGGAGGATCATTAGAAGTATCTAAGAACTGTACTAGAGACCATGTGAAAGGAGAATCTCTATAAAAAGTATATAATGTTTGAGTTATAGTCCAAGGAGGACTCATTCTTGGTCTATATAATCACAAGAAATGGTATATATGTGGATCCTTCCAAGACAGCTACAATAGAGGGATGGCTGAGGCCAACATCGGTAACAGATTTCTGTCGCTTCTTGAGGTTAGCTGGATATTATCGATGGTTTGTGAGAAATTTATCACGGTTGTACAACCCTTTTACCAAGCTAAATCAGAATGGAGTATAGTTTTTTAGATTGATGAATGCGAAGAATGCTTCAAAGAGTTAAAAATAAGGCTTATCACTGCGCCCATGCTCACTTTACACACAAGTGGAGAACTTTTTGTGGTATTCAGTGATTCTTTGAAGAAGGGCATGGGTTGTGTGTTGATGAAAAATTACAATGTCATTGCCTAAGCTTCATGGCAATTGAATTTTCATGAGTAGAATTATCCAACACATGATTTAGAGTTGGCTATGGTGATCTTCACTTTAAAAATTTGGCAGCATTATCTCTTTGGGGAGAAGTGTGAAATATATACGGAGAAAAAAATACTCAAGTATATATTCACACAAAAATAGTTGAACATGCGCCAACGAAGATGGTTAGAGAAGATCAAATACTATAACTACTCAATCCATTACCACCCTGGGAAAGAGAACAAGGTGGCAGATGCTCTAAGTAGAAAGGACCCAGCAATTCTATCATTGATGAGAAATGAGAAGGATCCAATATTCTTAGATTTGATGAAGAGAGACATAAGAATCATAAATAAGGGAACATCATCAATCCTTTCACAAATGATTTATCAACTGTCTCTTTTAGATAGGATAAAGGATGCTCAAAAGGATTATTTGGGAATTCAGAATAGAGTGAAGGCTATCAGAAAAGGTAAATCCTCGAATTTCAATGTTAATAAAGAAGGAATTGTGAGTTTATGAAAAAGACTATGTGCTCCATCAAGTCTGGAGATGAAGAATAAACTTTTGGATGATTCACATAGTTCAAATTTCTTTATTCACCCAGGAATCACAAAGATGAATCGAGATATATGATAGCATTATTGGTGTGATAATATGAAGAAGGAGATTGTTGAGTATACATCAATGTTTCTGGTGTGTTAGCAAGTGAAGGCAGAGAGGTATAAGTCTAAATGGATGATGCAACTATTTCCCATACTATCATGGAAATGTGAGATAATCACCATGGACTTTTTCACCAGAATTTTGAAGACATCCAAAGGCAACCATGCAATATGGGTTGTTGTGGATCATCTTACAAAGTCTGCACACAACATTGAAATTCAAAAGGATTTCTCATTGGATCAATGTGAACAAATATATATCAGGTAAGTGGTAAGGCTGCATGGAGTACCACTATCTATTGTTTCTGATTGAGACACAAGATTAACCTCTATGTTTTGGAAGAGTCTTCAACATGCTCTAGATACTGAGCTGAAATTTAGTATGGCTTATCATCCTCAAACTGATGGCCAATCCAAGCGGACTATCCAAACACTTGAGGACATATTAAGATCATGTCATATAGACTTTAAATGAGGGTGAGACCAACATATTCCACTAGTTGAATTCTTCTACAATAACAGTTTCCACTCGAGTATATGAATGACACCTTATGATTCCCTATATGGGAAGAGGTTAAAAACACCAACATGTTGGGATGAATTCGGTGAGCGTAAGCTGATAAGACCATAATTGGTTGAAGAAATAGTGGAGCAAGTGAAAACCATTCAACAACATATCATGGTAGCCCAGAGTCGACAGAAGAGTTATGCAGATAACCGTTAATGAGATCATGAGTTTAAATTTGGAGACATGATATTTCTATGAATATCTCCAGGGAAGAAGGTTATGTGGTTTGGACAGAAAGGGAAGTTAAGTCCTAGGTACATCGCCCCCTTCGAGATTCTTGAACGTGTTGGGGTTGTGGCCTATAGACTAGCACTTCAACCTACCATGGCCAAAGTACATGATTTACTTCATGTTTCCCTCTTAAAGAAGTATGTACGAGACCTTTCTCACGTACTCTCTTCATAGATTGTACAGATATAGGATTATATTTCTTACGAGGAGAAACTAGTGAAGATCATTGCTCGTAGTAAAAAAGTTCTAGGAAATGAGGAAATGACCCTCATCAAGGTGTTGTGGTGAAACCACAAGTTTGAAGAAGTGATGTGGGAATCAGAGGAAATGATGAAGCAGAGTTACCCACATCTGTTTTAGTGTGGGAAAAGGAAATTTCGAGGGTAAAATTTCTGAAGGCGGGAAGATTGTAACGACCCAAACTTTGATTGATGGAAATTCCTCTTGATTTAATTAAATGTATTATTATGGTTATATAAAATGTGAACCTCATTGGTTATATGTTTCTAGATTTTAAAATACCCTTATGAATTGTTATTGTTTTTAATATCGCCATTGAATAGTGATCACATGATTAGTATAAATATAGGTCTTTAACAAATCCAATTTACTCAGAAAAAGGAAGAGATATCCTCGTCTAGTAGACTTGACCCTTACGAAGCCCATTTGTCAGAGCTCGGAAAGGATGTGGAATCATTGGGATTCTCTCTTGACTAAGACCAAGTCGAGCTTGAACACGTTAATCTTGAGCAGAACCGAGTACAGGAGAAGTAGATGTAAATAGATATTACCACCCGAGCGATGTTATCTGAGCCACCCCAAGAGTCTTTCACCCTCGCACACCATACCCTTCGATCTTATGCGGGTGTTATAAGAGGATATGTAATAAGAACCTAGAACTATTACTATGTACATTATTTTTGTAATAATAATATATATTCTTTTTATTTTTACTTTATAAATAGTTTTTAAGCACAAATAGTATTTTAGTTAATATTTGACCAAGAAATATTTTTGGAAGACTTAATGGATTTTTGAATAAAATAATATTTTAAAAAAATATTATTATTATTATTAAATTTATTTTTATTAAATATAAATTATTGTATTATTTTATGAATGCAATTATAGTTTTTATTAAGGTTTGAAAGCTATTTTTGTCAAAACCCATGAATTTTCAATAAATGTCGGTTTTTATATTAAAAGTAAAAATTAAAATATTTATAAAATTATTTATATAAAATTAATATTATTTTTTTAATGAGGATGTTGAAATTATCCAACTGTGAATTTTTCACAATTTTCTGAGGGAGTCGAATTTTTGGGTAAAAATTAAATACCCTTTAAATATATAATTTGTTTTATGACATCATAATGACCCAATAGTAATGTAATAAAAAAATATAAACACTATTTTCGTCCAATATATGTTTTATCATTAAAAAAAATTATTTTAGATTTGTTTGATTTATTTTAAAAAACATTAGTAGACCCTCCAAGACTTATAAAACATTTTGTATTTTTAAATTGTTTTCCTTGAGAGTGTTACCGGCCTCTAAATAAGAAAACCTATTACTTTAAGAAGTTTGCCCATTGGCCACATACAATATTTTTTTCCACTCCTCTTTTTCAAAGAACATGGGCTGGTTTGGGTTTTTGATTAGTTTAATGTGAGGTGTCCCAAACCTGTATAATAAAGAATTCCTTCTCCTTTCCTATATAATCCCTCCCAATCTCCCACTTCCTCTTCACTCAAAGCCTTTGGAGTTCTACTAACCCCTTCAATATACTCTCTAGAATCCCCCAAGGTTCCCCAATCTCCCAAGAATCCTCTCTCAGTCCTCTTCCAGGCCTTTGGGATCACACTTCCATGTAAAAGATTTCTTCCATTCTCATTTTTGTCGAATTTTCGTTAAGTTGTTATACCCTTTATTCAATTAAAAATGTTGGGGTATGATTTCTCACCTCACCCATACTTCCCTCTTTATTTTTGGATGTTGGGAGATCCCTTTCTCTCTCATTAATGTGTACCATGTACACCTGTTACCATACCAAAATTCCGTGAGCATTTTCTCTCTCATCTTTTACGTCCATGTGATTATTTTGTATTATGGATCTAAATTCCATTTTTTTTGTTGGAACATGTATCTATAATACCATTTCAATCTCCATTTCATGTAAATATGATAATACACCCTTTTCTCTCTCATCAACCATTTTTTTGAGTTATTATTTCACGTCGTTATGCATCTGAAATTGCACTACGATTTTTCAAGCCAATGTCATTGTGTAGTGAATATCATGCCCGTTTATCTATAAAGGGTTTTCAACTTTATTCACATTTACTTATTGATTATTAATATTCATGTATTTATTCCACATATATTTATCATGTAATAAATGATGACGGTTGATTCTATGTTGTATGATCCATGTGGAACACTTATACATGAAATGAAATGTTTAAGAATGGTGCGCCCTGATAGCACTCCAATGCATTGGGTAAAGTATAGTATCATGATATTTCATGTGAAATGGGTGTTTATTCATGATAATTAAAGTGAAATGAGGTTTTACTTGTGTTTCATGTGCAATGAGGGTTTACTCATGCTCCATGTGCAATGAGCCTTGGCTCATGATAATTCCATGTTAAGTGTTGTTACCACATTTCCAGGTTATGATTATCATGCTTTATCATTCCTTTATGTTCATGTTTCTCTTGTTCTCCATTTAAATTCCTATTGTCTTTTATGTGTTGTATTCTTCATGTTATTCCATGTTTATTACCTTAATGATATTTATATATCACCCTTTACTTATGAATGTCCTCAGGTTATCCCATGTAATGCTAAGTACGAGGGAATGTAGTGGTCATATAAAGAATGTTTTCAATAAATATATTGTGTATTTTATGTTCTCATATATTTTGTAGTGTTCCTAATCTCCAAAGACACTAGACCTCTCTAACTTTTATGTTGTATTTAGTGCAGATTTTATGTAATAAATCTTGTTTAAGTGTGTAATAAAGAGAAGGGTTGTTATAGAGATTATTGGGAAATTTCAAAACATGAGTTTGTGTTGGGTGTGAAAATATTTGTGGTTTCATTTTTTTTCTCTCAAATACTCACTTATATAACTAGATTAAAGTATTGTACATATAAACAATTTTTTTTAAAGAGAGAGGTGAAGTACTGAATATTTTGGAGAAATGTGAGTTTCTTACTAAGGAAACCTTCGATTGAAGAAGGGGGGGTCATACATAGATTTCGGTCAAATGAATTAGAGAGAGGATTACCATTCAAAGGTAAATTATTCAAAGTTACTCAATAGAGGTACTGAGTAGTTTTTGAGGTCTAGTGGTTTGTTCATTAAATAGATCATTGATCCATGTAAAAAATGTATTGAGGAACACCATCTGGAGGTTTACAAGATGAAGGAATATGTCACTCTCTAAGGAGTCACACTGGATAGAGATAACTTGTGAATAATTTAAAGATAATATTTCAATGAGTTGTGTAGATAATTTTATTATCTTATTTTGTATTAGTATTAAAATAAATAATTTTAACTGATTTGATTTAGTATAATTAAAAATTGGAATATAAAAATATTTTAATGGGATTTGATCAAATTATATTCACTTTCCATTATCGTGTATTTCCACAGACTAATGAGATTCACTTTGGAAATGATGTAGTCACCCATAATGGGGGAAAATCATTTAAATCATGTTTTCTATTCTTTACTTTCATAACATTTCTTAAAAATCGTGGATTAATATTTAAAATAAAAAATGAGAAAAACCTTAACTATCTACATGGTATAATTTTAAGTAGAAAGAAACTATAAAATATGACCACTAAATCAACCCTCGTTATCAGTTGTTATCACATTACGAGGAATTTCATAACATTACACCCTTGTATTTTCGTATATATTTTTATTTAATTAAATATTATATTTAAAAACATAATCTCTAACATCCCAAGTAAGTAATGAATAATATATATTTTTATCTATGTCTATTAATGAATTAGATAGTGTTTTAGAGGCTTAAAATGAAAATAAATCCAATCTTATGCATGGAATACACTAATATTTTTTAAAAGATTGTTTTACTGCCTTTTGATGGTAAACAATTTTGAAATCTATCTTTGGAAAAATTTATAAGCTATATTTGTCAAAATAAACTTATTCTTTATGATTGGGACATTAAAAGTTACTTTGTGTGAATTTCTGGTATTTTTCTGACAAAGATCATTTTTTAATGAATAGTGAAAATACTGCATTTTACATCAAAATTACTTTTTAAACTAATTTATTTATATGATTATATTATCTATTGAGTTGGTTTTGAATTGAAATTAGAATATTTTTACCATTTAACCCAATGGTGGTCATTGGAATCAATTTCACTTTGAAATTGGACTTAAACTGGTGTCAATCTTTTGATACTTATTGTTTCATAAAATCACGCTATTTGTTTTGACAATGGGAATTAATTATTAAATTAATTAATACAACTTATATGTTTTGAATTTTGTAAAATAGACAACATTTTTTAATTCGGAATATCAAATATAGCTGAGGGTGAATTTTTGGTAATTTTCTGAAAAACTACAATTTTAGATGAATAGTGAAACCACTAAGTGGTACTTATAAAAACTGATTTTTCGTTTAAATGATATTTTACCACTTCTGTGTTTTGAATTTAATAAATCTGTCATAAATGGTTGTCATTAAGAAGTAAAATGTGGTTCAATGAGATTAAAATAATTTTTTGGTGAATAGTAACTCTTAAGTTCTTAATCGCGATTAGAGGTAATTAGTTTTGTTTAAGGAAAGAATAATGTTTTAATAAAATGAAATGACCGAGACACATGTACTACCATACTTGGATGTGCCATGGCCGACCAAGACATTCCATGGGTCAACATGGGGACCCCATGGAGCCACTTTGTTTGTAAAATTACATAAATACCTTTTTATTTAATGTTAAAGTAAAAATGACACAAACATAAATTATTTTAATAAAACAATTTTTACATGGGGTTATACAAGTCAGATTTTTTACTATAAATATTAATTAGAAAGATAAAAAGATTTCCTACATCATAGTATTTGTTTTTATAATTTTTATACATTAAATAAATTAAATTATTTATGACATCATAGTGATGAAGCGATGACCTCATTATTTAACGATTTAAATAAAACTGAAAGATAATTTAAAATCTAAGACCCAAACATGTCCAAAACCTATTTTATGGGTGGATTTCAAACCCTTATCACCTTATACTCGAAACAAATCAATGTGGGACCTCTTAAATCCGAATACCATTTTAAAACAAAGTGACTTTTCTTTACCTTCCAAGAGTGCCTCTCCTCTCCTCTTATAAAAGGCCCCCACCTCTACCTCCTTACCCACACTCCCAAAGCCTTTGGATCGTCCAAACCCTGACCATTTTGGCTCTCCACATCCCACTATTACTTCTTGAAGCCTCAATTTGGGCAGAAGTATTCTCAAGGAAGCCTTTGAGCTCAATCTAAAGGGAGTTACCCGATTTTAAGGTAATGTCTTCACTTGAGTCCTTTTGTTTTATTTTGCTTCTCCAACCCCCTAAAAACTTTTTATTCATTTCTTTTGTAACAACTCCAGTATCATCAATATAATAGGATGTTGTTATAAGAATGATTCTCGCTACAGTTACACACACCTACATCTAATGGTTAAAGTACATACTATTTCTGTGGATGGTGAATTTATGCCTCCCGAAACTATGATTGTTCAACATTCTTTTAGCACCATCAAAGGTGGCCATTAAGATGTCACTATATTTATATATGATATATAATAAGTTTATTTTTTCCTTATGATTCTGTATTTTTCATTTTGGTCATACCTTTATGGTTTCCATTATGCGTAAACACGATATCTTCATTTAAGGAAGTGAGGACTACCGCCCCCTCAAAGTGATTTGATTCGTTAATACCATATGTGGGATGTATAAAGGATGGAGTTATGATATTATATATGATATTACACTGGAATTATAATATACCTTTATAACATTATGATTCCATTCTATAAAAATACGAAATAGAAATGAAAGTAGCGTTCATGCGTACGTATGACTTACCATCTCCATGAACGGTGCATTTCATTTTTTACCTCTAAATGTTATATAATATTATAAATGCATGAATGTACTGGATATATATGATATATATTATATCTACATCATGAATACCATTATGGATATAATGGATACACGAACAACTTGTAATTATAAAGGGTTGATTTTTGACTCAAGTACCAATGATAGTTAAAACGACCGTTATTAACTTAAATAATTACATAGTGTTCATGACATGGAAATAAGTGATATAAAAGGAATAATGAACTTGAAAAAGGTTCTTAAGCAAGTATAAATTAACTCAAGTTTATTATTCAGGACATTAAAGAACTATCGTGTCATGTCGTACCCGAGGTATGGGACTTCGTCTCAATCTCCTTTCATTGAGGCATATTTTGTTTTATACAAAACCTTCATTTATACGGTGTATAAACCCCTTTGAATTTTATGTTTATCCAAAAGGAATCTTTTTTATACGAAGAGTTTTACTAAACGACAAAAGGGAATGTTTTTGTCGTACATATGCAGCGACAACGAATTCTCTGCCGCCGTGACCATTATTTGAGTTTCGGCTTCCTCTACAACCCATACTTTTTTTTAAAAGAAAAAAAAAATACCATGTTTTACATTACTTTTATTTTGTTATTGCAAATGGTTTTCATAATGTTTTTATATCAATGTGTTGTATTGATATCTTGTGATTGAAAGATGGAAATGTTATTTTTCCTTTATTCATCTTTTATGTGATACGATTATGTTGAGGTTCTTTGGAATTTTATGAAGACGGGAGGTTCCGTGATAAACTAAGGTCGGGTGAGCCCTATATAGCTCTCCAATGCATTGGGAAGCACGAAGGAGTGAAACGTTAAGTTTTCTCCGAAGAGATTTAGGGAATATACTGTGATGGGTATTCCAAACGTAACCAAGAGGGTTAATCCCGGCGTAAGAATGTTATGAATGCCTCATGTTACCTTTATGTCTTATGATTTCTTTTATTTATTCATGATTTGATGAGGTATGTTAATGTGCTTATGTTTTATGGTTAAATTATGATTTCATTCTTATGTATATATGTACCCATGTTTCCTTTCCATATATTTTTATATCCCTTACTGAGATTTTTATGCTCATCCCAAGTTTTTTTGAAATGTTATTCACAGGTCAAGGGAAAGGTACATGATATGATGATAATGTCAAGGATGTGTCAAGACATAATCCATGTTTTATTTTAAATATGATTTCATTGATGTGAATGAAGAATACTATCTTTATGTAACCACTTTCTTTATATGTGGAATGTAATGCATGTTTTATGATCTAATTCTCTAAAACTCTAAACCCGAAAAGATCCTCCATGTGTAATCTTGTAATAACTCAATATTAAGCAAGGTTTAAGGCTGGGGCCTTATAGTTGGTATCTTAGGTCGGTTAAGATAACTTTAGGAGTTAGAATTCTATTAAATTATTATCCAAAAATATTTTTTATGGTCAAATTTGAGTGATATAGTATTTTAAGATCACCATGTTTCTTCATCTAAGACATGTTTGTTCAGAATGGTTTTCCGCAGAGGAAACAGGGAAGCAGTGCTAGGAAGGCATGCAGAAGGAAATAACCTTCCGAATCAACATCCTGAGATGGTCGGAATTGGAACTGAACAGTTTGTTGCAGTAATGGAACAGTTGACTCAGGTGATAAATGGCGGTGGTATCCATACACGAGATCAGCCAGATCAACCGCAGAGGAACATGTCAGTGGTGGAACATTTCATGAGGCAACATCCCCCATCATTCAGAGGATCATCTGACCATGTGCTAGCTGAAGGGTGGATTAAAGCACTAGAGAAGATTTTTTATTTCATGGGGTGTTCAGACAATCAAAAGGTTAGTCTTGCTATTTATCGTTTGGAGGGTGAAGCAGATCAGTGGTGCTCGATGGTTAAAAATATCAGGGACGCTGATGAGATTGATGCTCTCGACTGGGATGAATTCAAAGGTATGTTTCTTGAGAAGTATTCTCCTAAGGTAGTTCGACTTAGGATGGAAAATCAATTCTTGTAATTGAGGCATGAGGAAGACTCAGTGGCTGCCTATGAAGAAAGCTTCACTCGATTGGCAAGGTATGCTCCAAATTTTATCTGAGACCTTGATAGTAAAATCAATCGTTTTTACTCAGGATTAAAGCCAAAATATCGAAGGGCCTTAGCTTCTCGTGAGTTTAAAAGTTTTTAAAAGCTTGTTCGATGTGCTGAGAAGGTGGAAATGGAGTTTTCCGATGATCAAGTGTTCTATAACAACCAACAGAAGAAGAGACCGAGGTGGCAGGAGAAAGGTAAGAATTCTTCAAAAAAGTCTGACGGTAAGAAAACTAAGTTTCCAGTTTGTGATAAATGTGGAAAAATGCATGCTGGGGAATGTATTATGAATTCTGTAAAGTGCTACCGATGTGGTAAGATGGGACATAAGGCTCGTGATTGCACTGGAAAAGATCAGGGTGATGTTAAGACCAAATTTGATTTACAGTTAGTGAAATGTTTTAAGTGCAATGAGATGGGTCACTGTGCAAACGAGTGTCCGACAAAGGGCTTGAGCGATGGGAAGCAGATAGACTACAAGAAGAAAGGGTTGGTGAAATCCCCTGCAACTACTTCACCAGATGTCGGGCCATCAAATGAAGTTGTATCAGGTAGTTGTTTGTTTTTCCAGATTATGACAGTGTTTTTTTTGATTCGGGGTCTACACATTATTTCATCTCTGAAACCTTTTCTTGTAAAATGGGAATACCATCTCAAGAAATGACTCCTGAACTTTTGGTAAAAACACCAGGGGGAAATGTTGAGGAAAAAAAATTTATAAGAATCTTCCTATCCTTATTTGTGGAAAGAACCTACTTGCAAACCTTATTGTTCTACCTCAAGTAGAGTTTGATGTTATCCTGGGTATGGATTGGCTCTCTATTTACCATGCTAGGATTGACTGTAGAGCTAAAGAAGTTTCTTTTCAGAAATTCTTTCAGTTTGTGTACAAGAATTAACCCTTACTGTTGATAACTTTTCAAGATTCCATGAAACTTGTAAAATATGGAAATGAATGATACCTTGCACACATCGTTGAAAATAAAGGAACTATTCAGATTAATGATGTGTTAGTGGTAAATGAGTATCCTGATGTTTTTCCTAATGAGTTTCCTGGAATAATACCAGAACGAGAAGTTGAGTTTACTGTTGACTTAGTTCCTGATGCTAAGCCAATTTCAAAACCCCCTTATCGAATGGCTCAAATTGAACTTTAGAGTTGAAGGAGAAATTGCGAGATTTATTAGAGAAAAGTTTCATTCGACCTAGCACCTCACCTTGGGGTGATCCTGTTTTATTTGTTAAAAAGAAAGATGGTTCAATGAGACTTTGCATTGATTATAGAGCCTTGAATAACATCAATGATGAGAACAAATATCCTTTGCCTCATATCGATGATTTGTTTGATCAGCTCCAGGGAGCTCAGTATTTTTCAAAGATTGACTTGAGATCGGGGTACCATCAGCTGAAGGTAAAGGAAGAAGATGATCCGAAGACCGCTTTCCATACAAGATATGGCCATGATGAATTTTTAGTAATTTCTTTTGGGCTAGCCAATGCACCTGCTGTATTCATGGACTTAATGAATATAATTTTCCATGAGTTCATGGATAAGTTTGTCATGGTTTTCATTGATGATATTTTGGTGTTTTCTAAATGTAAATAGGAGCATGAAAGTCATTTAAGGGTTATCTTGCAAACCTTAAAAGAAAATAAACTGAATGGAAAATTCAGCAAGTGTGAGTTTTGGTTGCAACAAATTTCTTTCCTTGGTCATATTGTTTCTAAAGATGGGATAACTGTTGATCCTGCTAAAACAAAGGTTGTTGAAGAATGGCCAAGACCCACAAATGTAACTCAGATTCGTAGCTTCCTTGGTTTGGCAGGCTATTACCGAAGGTTTGTTAGAAAATTTTCACAGTTATCTAGTCCAATGACTAAGCTAACTCGGAAGGGAGTTAAGTTTATCTGGACAAAAGAATGTGATGATTGCTTTCAGGAATTTTAAAGAAGATTTTTGAATGCTCCAGTTTTGGCACTACCTTCCAGGAATGGTGCATTTTTTATATACAGTGATGCTTCATTGAAAGGACGTGGTTGCATCCTAATGCAGAATGATCAGGTAATTTCTTATACTTCACGACAGTTGAAAACTCATGAGGTAAATTACCCTACACATGATTTGGAATTACCTGCTGTTGTTTTTGATTTAAAAATTTAGAGGCATCATTTGTATGGAGTAAAATGTGTAATATACACCGATCACAAAAGTTTAAAGTATATATTCACTCAGAAATAATTGAACATGAGAAAAAGGAGATGGCTAGAATTAATCAAGGATTATGATTGTACAATTCATTACCATCCCGGAAAAGAAAATAAAGTGGCTGATGCTTTGAGTCAAAAAAGTAATGCTTCATTAGCAATGTTGCGTTTGGAACGTGATCCTTTGGTTAAGGATTTGATGAACTTTGGCATAGAAGTTGGTGGTGCAGGAAGTTCTTCTGTTTTGTTTCAGGTATCAGTGAGATCATCTCTATCAGACAGAATCAAGCAAGCACAGAATCAAGACAGTGAGTTGTAGAAAAAGGTAGAGCAGGTTCAGAAGGGTAAGTTTCCTGAATTCAACAATGATAATGATTGCGTTTTTTGATTTGGGAAGAGATTGTGTGTGCCTTGTGATTTATAGTTTAAGAGAGAGTTGTTATGTGAAGCTCATAGTTCTCCAATTTCAGTTCATCCTGGCAGTACTAAGATGTACAGAGATCTCGGGAGTATTACTGGTGGGATGGAATTAAAAGAGATATTGCTGATTTTACTGTGAAGTGTTTGACATGTCAACAGGTTAAAGCAGAGCAGCAGTTACCAAAAGGGATGGTTTAGCCTTTACCAGTGCCAGAGTGGAAATGTGAGAATATATCCATGGACTTTGTTGTGGGATTACCAAAGACATCTCGAGGTAATAATGCAATCTGGGTTATTGTTGATCGCTTGACTAAATATTTTCATTTCCTTTCTATACGAGATACGTTTTCCCTAGATCAAGTTTCCCATTTGTATCATAAAGAGATAGTCAGGTTACATGGAGTTCCCATCTCCATTGTATCTGATCGTGATCCCAGGTTCACTTCTAACTTTTGGAATGGCCTTCAGAATTCGTTGGGAACTGAATTAAATTTTAGTACAACATTTCATCCTCATTCAGATGGGCAGTCAGAACGAACAATTCAGACCATGGAGGATATTCTACGAGCTTGTTCGATTGATTATCAGGGGAGTTGGGACCAACATCTTTCTTTGGTTGAATTTTCATATAATAACAGTTTTCATTCCATTATACAGATGGCACCATTTCAGGCATTATATGGGAAGTGGTGTCGAACTCTAGCTTTTTGGGATGATGTGCATGAAAGGAAGTTGATGGGACCAGAATTGGTAGAAGAAATGGCAGAAAAAGTTCAGCTGATTTAGAAACACATGAGAACAACTCAGAGTAGGCAGAAGAGTTATGCAGACAACAAGAGGAAGGATCTAACTTTTGAGGTAGGTGATCATGTTTTTCTCAAAGTCTTACCATGGAAAAGTGTGATGAGATTTGGTAAGAAAGGAAAGCCGAGTCCAAGGTTTATTAGACCATATGAAATTCTGGAGAGAGTTGGATCAGTTGCATATCGGGTGGCTTTACCTCCGAGTTTATCTCAGGTACACAATGTTTTTCACATTTCGATGTTGAGAAAGTATATGCCAGATCCATATCATTTTTTGAGTCTAGAGGTAGTTCAACTCGAAGAGAACCTATATTATGAGGAACAACCGGTCCAGATTCTTGACCACAACGATCAAGTGTTACGAAATAAGGTGATTAATCAGGTAAAGGTTTTGTGGAAAAACCACATGATGGAAGAGGCAACATGGGAATCTGAAAATGCAATGAGGGATAAGTACCCCCATTTATTCGATAAGTAAATAAATTGCGGGGAAGCAATTTTCTAAAGGGGGGAAGGATGAAACATACCAAGTATATAATTAATAATATATATTTTTATCTATGTCTATTAATAAATTAGATAGTGTTTTAGAGGATTAAAATGAAAATAAATCCAATCTTAAGCATGGAATACACTAATATTTTTTAAAAGATTGTTTTACTGCCTTTTGATGGAAAACCATTTTTAAATATATCTTTTGACAATTTTATAAGCTATGTTTGTCAAAATAAACTTATTCTTTATGATTGGGACATCAAAATTTACTTTGTGTGATTTTTTGGTATTTTTCGGACAATGTTCATTTTTTAATGAATAGTGAAAAATACTGCATTTTACATCAAAACTGCTTTTTAATCTAATTTATTTATAGGATTAGATTATCTTTTGAATCGGTTTTGAAGTGAAATTAGAATATATTTTTACCATTTAACCTAATGGTGGAAATTGGAATCAATTTCACTTTGAAATTGGACTTAAACTGGTGTCAATCTTTTAATACTTATTGTTTCATAAAAACACGCTATTTGTTTTGACAGCGGGAATTAATTATTAAATTAATTAATGCAACTTATATGTTTTGAATTTTTTAAAATAGACATCATTTTTGAATTCAGAATATCAAATATATCTTAGGGTGAATTTTTGGTAATTTTCTGACAAACATCAATTTTTGATGAATAATGAAACCACTAAGTGGTACTTATAAAAACGGATTTTTCGTTTAAATGAAAATTTACCACTTCTGTGTTTTGAATTTCAAAAATCCGACATACATGGTTGTCATTAAGAAGTAAAATGTGGTTCAATGAGATTAAAATAATTTTTTGGTGATTAGTAACTCTTAAGTTCTTAATCACGATTAGAGGTAATTAGTGTAGTTTAAGGTAAGAATAATGTTTTAATAAAATGAAATGACCTAGACACATGTCCTGACCTCATTGGATGTGTCATGGCCGACCAAGAGAATCCATGGGTCAACTTGGGGACCCTATGGAGCTACTTTGGTTGGAAAATGACATAAATACCTTTTTATTAAAAGTTAAAGTAAAAATGACAAAAACATAAATTATTTTACTAAAACAATTTTTACATGGGGTTATAGAAGTCATATTTTTGACTATAATTATTCATTAGAAATATAAAAAGATTTCCTACATCATAGTAATTTTTTTATAATTTTTAGACATCAAATAATGTAAATTATTTATGACATTATGATGATGTAGTGATGACCTAATTATTTAACGATTTAAATAAAATTGAAGGATAATGTAAAATAAAAGACCTACACATGGAAAAACCTATTGGATGGGTGGATTTCGAACCCTTATCACCTTATCCTCGAAACAAATCAATTTGCGACCTTTTAAATCCGAATACCATTTTAAAATAATGTGACTTTTCTTTACCTTCCAAGAGTGCCCCTCCTCTCCTCTTATAAAAGGCCCCCACCTCTACCTCCTTACCCACACTCCCAAAGCCTTTGGCTCGGCCAAACCCTGCCCATTTTGGCTCTACACATCCCTATATTACTCCTTGAAGCCTTACATTGGGCAGAAGGCTTCCCAAGGAATCCTTTGATCTCAAACTAAAGGGAGTTAGCCGATTTTAAGGTAATGTCGACACTTGAGTCCTTTTGTTTTATTTTGCTTCTCCAACCACCTAAACTCTTTTTATTAATTTCTTTTGTAACAACTCCATTATATTAAATATACTAGGATGTTTTTATAAGAAGGATTCGACCGACACTTACACACACCTACATATGATGGTTAAAGGACATACTGTTTCCGTGGATGGTGAATGTATGCCTCCCGAAATGATGATTGTTCAACATTCTTTTAAAACCATCAAATGTGTCCATTAAGTTGTCACTATATTTAAATATGATATATAATATGTTTATGTTTTCCTTAAGCTTCTGTATTTTTCATTTTGGTCATACCTTTATAGTTTCCATTATGGGTAAACACGATATCTTAATTTAAGGAAGTGCGGACTACCGCCCCCTCAAAGTGATTTCATTCGTTAATACCATATGTGGGACGTATAAAGGATGGAGTTATGATATTATATATGATATTACACTAGAATTATAATATACCTTTATATCATTATGATTCCATTCTATAAAAATACGAAATAGAAATGAAAGTAGCGTTCATGCGTACGTACGGCTTACCGTCTCCATGAACGGTGCATTTCATTTCTTACCTTTAAATGTTATATAATATTATAAATTAATGCATGTACTGGATATATATGCTATATATGATATCTACATCATGAATACCATTCTGGATATAATGGATACATGAAAAACTGGTAATTATAAAGGGTTTATTTTGGACTCAAGTACCAATGATCGTTAAAACAACCTTTATTAACTCAAATAATTACATAGTGTTCATGACATGGAAATAAGTGATATAAAAGGAATAATGAACTTGAAAAAGGTTCTTAAGAATGTAGAAATTAACTCATGTTTATTATTCATGACATTAAAGAACGATCGAGTCAAGTCAGACTCGAGGTATGGGATTTCGTCTCAATCTCCTTTCATTGAGGAATATTTTGTTTTATACACAACCTTCTTTTATACGATGTATAAACCCCTTTGACTTTTATATTTATCCAAAAGGAATCTTTTTTATACGAAGCATTTTACTAAACCACAAAATGGAATTTTTTTGTCGTACGTATGCGGCGACAACGACTTCTCCGCCGCTGGGACCATTATTTGAGTATCAGCTTCCTCTACAACCCATACTTTTTTTAAAAGAAAAATAAAAACCATGTTTTAGTTTTCTTTTATTTTGGTATTGGAAATGGTTTTTATAATGTTTTTATATCAATGTGTTGTATTGATATCTTGTGATTGAAAGGTGGAAATGTTGTGTTTCCTTTATGCATGTTTTATGTGATACGATTATGCTGAGGTTCTTGGGCATTATTATGAAGACGGGTGGTTTCGTGATAAACTAAGGGTGGGTGAGCCCGATATATCTCTCCAATGCATTGGGTAACGTGAAGAAGTGAAACGTTAAGGTTTCTCCAAAGAGATTTTGGGAATATACTATGATGGGTATTCCAAACATAACCAAGAGGGTTACTCTCTACGTAAGAATGTTATGAATGCCTCAAGTTACCTTTATATCTTATGATTTCTTTGATTTATTCACGATTTGATAAGGTATGTATAAGAGATTATGTTTTATGGGTAAAGTATGATTTCATTCATATGTATATATGTACCCATGTTTCCTTTCTATATATTTTTATATCCCTTATTGAGCTTTTTATGCTCATCCCAAGTTTTTTTGAAATGTTTTTCACGGGTCAAGGGAAAGGTACATGATATGATGATAGTGTCAAGTAAGTTTCAAGAAAGAATCCATGTTTTATTTTAAATATGTTTCCATTGATGGGAAAGAATAATACTATCATTATGTAACCACTTTGTTTATATGTGGAATGTAATGCAAGTTTTATGATCTAATTCTCTAAAACTCTAAACCCGAAAAGATACTCAATGTGTAATCTTGTAATAACTCAAGATTAAGTAAGGTTTAAGGCTGGGGCCTTATATAATCCATATTCAACACTAAATTCAATCTCAGGACATCTTATTAAATTAATTTGATATGATGTGAAACATTAATATAAAAGGTTACAATAACAGTAAATCCTCCAGAAAATACAATGATTTATTACAAACACATATATGTAAATTTCATACTTGTAGTATTTTTATATAATTATTTATTTATTGATTAAATTTTAGGGTCGCGTTAAAAATAATTAATGAAATGGGATTAAAAAAAATAAACATTAAAAATTGATACTTTCCAAAGTATTTTATTAAAAGAGATGCGTATTTTACCATATAATTTAAATGGTTCTACATTAAAATATTATTATGATATTACTTTATATTTCAACCTAATATATAAAAATTATATTAATTATAAATTTATATAATATAAGATTATGAATATTTAAAGTTTAAATTTTTTTCCCTTTAAAAGCTGTTGTTATATATATTATGTATTTTTATTTAAAAGATAACTGTATATTTTATATGATTTTTTAAAAAGAAAATAATTTATATATTCATTATTTCAAAATTATTCTAATATTTTTTCTTAATTTTTATAAAATAATTTATTTTTATTTGAATAGTTAAAAAGAGAGGTTTTATTAAAATCGTAGCTTTTATGACCATATAAATAACAAGTATAACTTAAAAATTATAAAAAGAATCGGTGATAAAAAATTTATTTATGGAGTGAAATTATTCATTTTAAAATAAAATTTAAAATTTATTAAACCAATGTTTAATATTTTGAAACATAACTAGTCTTTTAGCCAAACAATTTTTCCCACATTCATTAATTATTTTATCAAAAGGTATAATTCTAATTGTTATTTATTTTTAATCCATATACTTATTATATTTATAATAATAAAATTTATTATTATATTTAAATTAAAAATATTGGTAATTGTTTCATATGAATAATATTTATGGTTAAAAATACATTTTTTTCTAAAAATGGGTTTTACATGGTACATGAGTTAATAATAAAATTAATTTTTATTAAAAATATAAATTTAATTTTATATAATTTATTTAATATTCAGAATAATTTTGTTAAAATTATTTAATAATTGATATTTTATTTTTATGCCTTAAAATGAAATTACTCAGTTAGAAATTAATTACCATGGTAAAAACAAAAAATGGTAAAATTAAAAAATCCTAGAGTAAAATACATTGAAACATTTTGAAAACATGTATTGAAATAAATTGATAAATTAATATTAAACTTATCTCACCCACACTCCATTATTTTACACTATTGGATCCTTTTCACCATTGAATAGTTACTTTACCCTTTATATATTATAAAATTACACTCTTGTCCCTTATAAAAAGATCCATCACCACCCCATTTCTCATCATACTGAAAGCCTATTTTATTCTGAAAAAATATACCAAAAAACTTTCCAACACCCATACACACTTCCTATTATTTTAGTTCTTCTCAAAATACCACATCTCAATGCCATAATCCATTTTCAGAAGGTTCCCTTCCAAGGAGTAAGTTAACACTGTCAATTACTCCTTGTTTTATCATTTTAAATTATTTCATTCGACTACCCCATAAAAACTATTATATACATATAAGTTTGACATGATAAGTGTAACTAATATTCTAAAATTTTATTATTCTAATAGAATATCAATTTTATACCATCCTCTAAAACCATTGAAAAATGAATATGTTGTCAGGTGTATGTGCGGACGACCACCTCCCTGAACGACTTGCATGATTTTTCATCACAACATTAAATGGATATATATAAAAGTAAATTTAATGTATTAAAATTATATTTATAAAATTATTAATACTTTAAAATTATAAAACATTCCCTATCTTCACACCGATCTATAGAAAATGAATGTGTGTCTCATGTGTACATGTAGACTATAAACTCCACAAAAGTGGTATATTTCATTTTTATCTATAGTATTTTATTATTTATAAAACACAATTATAACTTTATTAAAAATAATAATAATTATAAATAATATCCTTATGATTTGTTAATAGTGATATTAAGTCTTATAAATCACTTTCATAACCATACTCACCCATCAATTATAACATGTTTCTGTTTGGGTCTGTTTTTCAACATAAAAAAGAAATGTTTTAAATTTATATCCTAGATTACTGAGGATACATAATTTATGGTGATATTTTAAAATAATAATTAAATAATATTTTTGGTTCTTTAATAATACCAGTAATATCTAACTCGTTATTGAGATACCACCCCTTGTTCGTGGAAATTACCAAAACAAGCTTGTCACAAACATCATCATCATGAATTGTTACAAATATACTTATGAAATAAAATTATGAAAATATAAAATATTATAAAAAATAAACTATAGTAACTATAATGATACTGCAATTACTAAATTTAAATCTATAAACAATAATGAATACCCCCATTACAAAACTATTACTGAACAAACAATCAAAACTAATAACATCTGATGATATCAGTAACATATTATTTACTAATATATTTATAATAAATGATTGTATATTATGTTTATAAAGGGTTATAAATTTGAATAATGTTATTAAATAGGTAATTAAGATAGTTATTTATGTTATACAAGAGGTTAAATCACTTTTGGGAAATTCAAGTTTTAAGGTTAGGGGTTTTGCATCATAATTTTTATTTATTTAGATAGGATGTGTATTAAAAACTTATTTATTTGTTGTCTATATATTGGTCATTTATTTATTTTCACCTAATTTTTAAATAAATATAAGGTTTTTAAAAATCTATCTAATGTTTTAACTTTCATGGGTTTCCAATTCGAAAGTTAACGATGATGTAAGGGTTTAATTTTCTCAATTTTACAATCCATGAGACATGTTAGAAATTTAAAAAAAGGTTTTATTTTATATGGTGTGTTAAATTTCATATTACATTAATGTATGATAAATATCATCACTTTCATGATATTTTAATTTTCATGACAAGATCTACCTCTTAGATTATTTTTATTCCTATATTATTAAATCTGGAAAAACTTTTGATAACTCAAATCTCATCTATTGAGTATAATACCTCTTAAAGTACTTTTTTATTCTATTCTTGGTTTCTCCCATGATAATATTTTATTTGTTCATTTTTCCTACCAATTTTTGGAAAATTATTTTTAAATTAAATTATTTTTCTCTATTGAATTTCTCACTAATCTATTATATCATCGTCATGAATAATTCTCACACTCTCTAATGATGATTTCTCCCACCATGTTCATATTTTCCCCTTACCATAAATATTCTCCTTTATATTTGGAAACTCAGTTATGTGTTATCTCATGAGACCTCCACACTCTTATTTTCACCTTTTCAAAATTAGTTTTTATATTCCCTTTTTAAATGTTAGTTTAATAATGATATTTTAAACTATTAATATGGGGTTTATTCCATAATCATTGATTTTATATTCTAATCCAAATTTACCTAAGACAAGCTTTAAAATTGTCAAGGATACATTTTTGAAGGTACCATTTTGATTTAATTTTTTTCAAAAGATTTCACATAACATTTTTGAAAATGGAACGTAAATTCTTCTATGAAAATGTTAGAAATTTTTTTTAAACACTTCAATGAGATTGCATCCATTTTCCTCATTATCTCAAAAGGATTTACTGAAATGGAAAAAAACAATTCATTAATTAACCTTCTAAATTATCTTATAATTTTTTTATATTAATCTCGGGGAAATATATTACAGTTTTATCATGACTAATCATCCACTATGTAAAAAATATGACTTATATTACAATTGGATTCTTATACGAGCACTTTATAATTCTATTATTTGATTGAAGTTTTTCCACATAGATGAAATACATTGATATATTTGATAAATTATTCATTAATATAAATAAATTATATATTTATATATATATATATGGTGTAAATACCATATACATGATCATCTTAATCAAAGGGTATTTACCTAGAAATATAATGAATATGTTTGGATACCAATTTATTTTCCAAAGGTTTATAATGATATTATTAATAATGGAATTAATTAATATTTCTATATGTGATTTTATTTTAAAAGGATATGAATCCAATTTTCCTTCAATGGGTTGATTGTGATTTGATAAATGATTTATTTCAAGTGGAACACACACACATATATATGCATGATTGATGGATTTGAGCATTATCACCCTCTAATGCATTTTTTAGAAGTTTATATCTCCTAAGACATGTATACACAAGTGTAATTAAGTTTTCCCACCAGAATTGATTGTGACTAGTTACTCACTAATGTGTGAGTGAGAGTAGGGACTGATGTAGGAGATGAAACCATATTCATCTGTTTTTTTAAGTTATCTGTGATTCTATGTTTCATGTTCAAGATACTTTTCCATGCTATAGGCCTATTATTATTTTCCATTGATCAAGTTTATTATCTCATGATTCGACACTATTTTTCTATAATATACGTTTGTTATTTTAAGATTACAAGTCCTTATATCAAGATGTATGTAAAACTCTTATCTTTCATGATATTTTTAATAATAAATTTCCCCTTTTATCACATTTTATCATATTATTATAATATAACCTTTGATGACATGTTGATAATCATTTCCTTACTGAGTGTTTGATATTGCATATTTATTTTTTTTCTTCTCTATGGTAAATTATACACAATATTATATTTAGAAGGAATTGGTATACATAGATTCTTTTTGGGAGATGTTGAATAAATAATAAAGGAAACATTATTATAGTGTAAAAAAGTCATTGGAAGAAAAAGACATTATAGAGTCCAGAAAGACACTAAATACAATTTTCTTGGGATTGTGTGTTTATTTATGAGACATCATGATTAAATTATATAAATTATTTAAAATAAAAATATTTTTAGCATGGGCCATCTTGAATTATATCACAAAAAGCATTTAAAATAATTTTTTATCATCAAACTTGAGAGTATAGGTTTGGGGTTCCTCAAATGACAAGTGATATATTAATGAACATGGTAAATATATCCTTATATAATTGAACATATGTGAGTTATCTATAATGAATTTACATAATCAATTCCCTATAGATAGTTGATGTTATGGGAGAAGGGTTTATAAGAAAAATCATGCTTTTATATGATGAAATTGGTATATATAGGTATATAGATACATGTTTTTGACAGATGTCATGCACAATATATTTTTAGATTGAGTAAAATAAATATTTTTGTAGAGGCCATTATTTACATATATTTATGAATTCAAGAATACATTCTATTATCAGCATTATAAACTCCCATGAGGTTACACATTGTTGTTGAAAAAATGGAGATTCAGTTTCGATTAGAGTGCTATTATAAATAGGTTATAGAATTTCTCAAGATGAGTTTTAGATGGGTATTCAAAATGTAGTACATATGATTTTATAAAAAAATTAATTTGATGATATCTTTAAAAAATTATTTTGGAATATATATAACGGGTTTTTTTGATTTTATTTCACAAGTTATTGTGTTCGATATAATATAATATGAAATGACATAAAGTCTATGAACCATTAGTGAAAGTGGAAGATTTTTGGAGATATTACTTAACGTTATATAATAGGACATGATATATGGAATGTCATGATATAGATCATTTATGTAAACTGGGGAATATAATATTGTATAATTTTTTGATATCAAATTATTGCTACCAGAGGTGGTTGTATTGTATGACTTGGTTTTAACTTACAAAATATAGCCAAATGATAATCATTTGAAAAGATCTTCCATGTGAGATATCATTAAACTAAGCATTTCATAAAATTATAAAACTGGGACTGTATATTCCTGACTGTTTCAAATATTTTGAGATTATTTCCATTATCTCATGAATTTTTTAACAGAATTGTTAATTAATTAATTCTAAATAATTTACCAAGGTAAATGCATAAGGATTCTTATACCATGTTTATGGTTGATCAATTAATCTTATTAGAGCCTCTAGTTATTCTCCAAAAATATATATTCCTTATCCAACCTTAGATTCCATGAGATAATAGAATATTATTATATGAAGGAGGGTCCTTCCCAAGTAAAGGGTGATTCATTATAGCACATGGATATACCATCGAGGAGGTATTTCATTCCTTGCCTCTTTGTGATCTTCATCAAACATATAAGACTATAGAATATGGGACATATAATTATTGTAAGTTAAAAAACAATAATATGTTTTATTTGGAAGGGTTTCGATATTGAAGCATATTACATCCTTCTTTTTAAGGTTTCTAATTGCTTCCACTGTGATTAAAAAGAGTTGTTTCATCCAAATAATCCCTTTAGCAACCACTACCGCTGTAGAAAAACCACAATAATGTCATAAGGAAGTGAATGAATGGGGGATTAGTTAACCATATTATTATACCATATCCAATGTATTAGGATTTCACTTGATATCTAAAACATTATATGGTCATCCACCAAGACAATATACTTGGGTACTTGTGAGCAAAAAATAAAAAAAACTATAATGCAATTTGTTACATTTTATTGTTAATTTAATATAAAAACACCTATATAACCATCATATAATTACATTATCACCCCCAAATATCTATATTTTACAACATTAACAACATAAAAAATCTAATAAATAGGCCACACAAATTATTAAAATTATGACATCTTCTATTTCACGATCAATTAAAAATTATTACATCACTCTTCTTCAGGTTACATTAAAAACTACCACTTATTTTCCATTAATATCAGACCACTCAATCTGACTCATTTGACCATATCAAACGTTAAATTCAAGTAATTACCAATTAATTATAATCCACCATCCATTTTCCAGATAATTAATCAAACTCATTAATTCATCCACTATAATTACATTTTCCCCATATATTAATAATCACCCTATTAATAGTTTAATTTAACACTTTATTTTATAGTAACGTTATCAATATAGTGTCCTCCCCATTTCTTTTATTCAATTAATTAATTAATTTTCTTTTACTTCCATATCCAAGGGAACTACAACACCAAATCTACACCAAAATCATTATATTATCATATCATATGTTATACACTAAACCCTCTCCTATTATGACATTTACATATGTAATTATATGACTACCAAATTATATATACAACTTATTTCTACTATAAAAACATATATAATATCAAATATGAATTTGATTATTGACAATATCATATATACCACAATAATAACCTCATTATCTCTCAAGATTCCATTTTAGTTTATACAAACCAATCCAATATAAAAAATATATCAAAAAACAAATAATTATAAATACACGTTAACAATAATAATAAAAAATAAATTTCTAATTTTTTATGCATTTCAAAAAATATTCACATTTTTCTAATGTATTTCAAAAAATTATTTCAATATTTTTAAAAAAATAATAAATTTTATTATACATTATATGATTATACTATTATTAATTTTTTTCTATTAAGAAAAACTAATGTTGTTTTTATAACACGAATTAAAAAAATTATACCTTATGGAAAAATATATGCCTTATAACAATAAACATATTTTATTACATAAAATAAAATTATATCTTTTAGATTTTTTTTCATTCTCTAAAAAATGTCTTTCAAACATTTACCTTCTAAAAATTATGATTTTAGTTGATATGCCTTTGTAAATAAATGATATTTCTATTAATTTTATATATTATAATATTTTAGGTCCTTTAAAAATAAAATAATAAATTTTGTGTGTTTTTGTTTCTTTCAATAAATTATTATAGCACTTTTAAAACCTATAAAAGATAATATTAGAAGTTAATAACAAATATATTTATTCGTAAAAATAAATTTTAATTTTAAAGAAATATTTAGAAATTTTTTTATTTCTTTCAAAAAATATTTTTTATTATTATGTAACTAAAAACACATATTTTAACATTTTGAAGAAAATATTAACTTAATTTATTCCTTCAAAAAACCATTCTATAATATTATAAATAATACTAATATTTTTCACCATCTAAAATACTATAGTGTTTTTAATTTCTCACAAAAAGTTAATTTCGTCCCTTTCAAAATTTAATATAATTTACATATTATCATTTTAAAAAAATTATATTTGTTTTATTGAATTTAAAGAAATAATTATTCTTCATATTAAATTTTTTTTACTATTATATACCGCTCAAAAATATTTTTTTTATATTAAAAAATTATAATATGCCTTCTAAAAAAATATTAACCAATTTATAACCCGATCCTCCCTAAAAAACTAAAAACCTACAAAAATTCATGGATAAGAAGAGTGGATCATCTAATCAGGTAAAAAACTGACACACAAAAATTGTTATTTTGTAAAACAATAAAAAGTGTTTTGGACATAATAAATGAAAATAAATCTTTTACATTACATACATCAAATTTTCATATTTCATATTGAAAATGTATTTTATTTTTAATTAATGTAAAAAATTAATTATTGGTTTAAAATTTTTGAAATAAAATTATAAATTTAGTGTAAAATTATTTTGGTTGGTAGAATCCTACTTCCTATCCTCATACTGGTTAATTCCTATAACTTTTCTATGAATTTTCTCCAATTTCTATTTCATTAAATCCTTTCTCACTGATTAGTAGAGGTTTGGAAAAACTCTTCATAAAACCATATCTTCGCTTACTTTCACCCTATTCAATCCATCATTGATGGTTTATTTCATAATGTTTCCCTAACCACCCTCATGAAAAGATTTTATGAAAACTCCATATTTGATGATTTTTATTTATGGTATTTTTGAGATTTTGAACCATGAGGTCCTTTGAGAAGAAAATATTAATTTTAAATAAAGTTTCAACATTCCTTAAAACCCAAAATACTTTTTTATCCTTCCCATTTTTAGAATATTTGTCCCCTATGATCACTCATTCTAAAAATTATTGATTTCTCACTATTTCACTCATCAACTTCCACTCTCTATCTCTCTTTTATGCTCTATAAGACAAAAATTTTCTTTTTCGATCCCTATCATCCACCTTCTATCCCCTAGATCAGCACCCTCCCAATATAGTCATGTAGCAATGCTGACATCATTACGAAAACTATTGAACGAACTTATTAGAAGAAATCATAGCCACCAACATCTCTATATACTACAATATAATTGACTCAATTAAGTTATTTATTCATCCTAAATAAAACTATATATAAATCTAAAATAACAACATTGGTATCGCTTCTATGTTAAAAGGCAAAGGGGAGTTCATGTCATAGAAATGAGTTTTTAGAATCTGTTAATGAGATGTAATTTTGATTACACAAAGAAGTCGAGGATAAGAGGAATAAATGGTATGGTGTGAAAATAACCTATATTTTATTAAGAGATATATTTAATAGGTAATTTCATTTTGTTTATATATATATTTTCTTTGGGGTAAAGTATTCGATTAAAATTTTAATTTTTTTTATTGAGTGGTTATATACAGAGTGATTATCCATCAATTTCCTTTGTTTTTTATATGAAATTATTAGGGTTTTCCCCTTTATTCATTGAAAAGATCGTTTTTTATATTTGTTTCATTGGATTATATTGATGTATTCATATTTTTTTACAATTTTTATATATTTCATATTTGTTAGATTCATTACCTAACCTATTTTAGATTATGTTTTATCGATTACTCATTTAATTTTCAAACACAAAACTTATAATTGTAGAAACATTGTTTTGTGATTTAAAGTAAATTTTTAAATTAAAATTTCACATAATTTCATGAAAAAATGTAATTAATTACCAAAAATATAGGGTGAGAAGATTTTAGAAGCAGCAAATAACATGAAAAATGTAGAAGGATGAATTTATTTCTAAAAAATATATTATCTTACCCCTAAAACAATAAAACTTATAATCATGCATAAACTATTTTTTTATTTTGAGATAATATAATTTTGGTTTACATAATTATAAATTTTATAGTATTAGGTTTAATTTCATAAATAAATCAAGATTATGTTCCCTCTCTCAAAGAAACATCAAACTCCAAATAATTTAATTTTCTTATGGTATCTTGAATATACTGATTTTATACCTCTTATTTGGGTGTTGTTCACATTGGTATTAATGAAATTTTTGGTACATAGTTATTATCATATCTCTTACATTTTTAATCATTTAATTTTTCCTAATCCATACTCCATAGTAACCAACAAAAAATGTACAAACATGTTTGGATCATGTCAACTTACTAAGAAAATATATGTTAATTTTCTTTAAATTTATAAATCTATAAAATATATTGTTTTAATATTCATATTGAAAAATCTTTAATGATTTGGGGTTTATATATTTATTTTTTTCAATTAGGGTTTTCTACGTACATATCATGTGAATACAGTTGAATCAATAATGTTAAAAATACTATAATACTCAAACAACTCCCTTATATTGTGCTCTGAAAAGCCTAACGCTAAAATGGATATTATATAATTATCTATAACAAAGGCTTAACAGGGAGAACAATCATCAAATATACTAAATGTTCAGGTGTTAAATATACCGTTATCCATTCCATATCTTTTTGATTTTTTTAACTATGATTTGAATTCTATGACAAAACCAAAATTCTTGGTTCCTCAAATGTTTTTTGAATATAATATTCATATAAATTTTACTAAAAAATCTTATTATTACACATCAGAGAGTCATCATAGACAATATTGAATAGGAACTATTGATATAATATCACAAGATTTGTTTTATTTTCAGGGTAGTGAATTGAAGGATCTTGAGACACTCGATAATGAATTCAATGTATTATTTTTCACATTTCTAAAATTGTCATTCATTTATAGATAATTTCATCCAATTACTCATATTAACCTATTTAGTTTCCCTTGAAATTAAGGGGTAATATGTGAATGTTAGTTCCATATAGGTTTCCATGATGGCTACTAAAAAAAGGTGACAGGTGAACTAGGAATGAAAACTCACTAAACCTTATAAGAAGAACAGAAAATGAAAGGCAGGTTTACAGAAATCACATACTAAATAAATGTTTTTTAATCATACCACATGGCTCCAAAAAAGAGAATAATAGATTAATTTTCTTTTTAAATAAAAAGGTATTTCTTAGGACATTGACTCATTATGATACTTTTTTTGTTTTTCATTTGAAACTAATTATCAATTTATTTTGTAAAAAAATTTGAATTTTAACTAATAATTTTTATTTTTGAAAAATATAACACTATTAAAATTAAAATAATAATTTTTATATATTATTAAAAAATATTGTCTATATATGTAATTATAAGGGGTGAGAGGTTAGTGGGTTAGAGTTGTATAATTTTGGTTCATATTATAGCTTTAGGGTTTTGGTATCATTTAAGGATTTGTTTGGGGGTTTGTGTGGGGTTGTAGAGGATAAGTTATATTTAAGTATAATGGATGGTGTTTTTGGAATATGTTTTATATTTTTTATTTAGAGGTTACATTTAGGGTTGGTAGGTGACTGGGTTAGGGGATTGTGGTTTATGAGGGGTTGGTGATTGGGTTTGGGTAGGTTTTAGCTGGGGGTGGTTTTTAGGTTTTGGGGTTATGTGGATTAGGTGATTAGTTTGGGTTAGGTTTAGGATTTGTGGGGTATTTATGTATATTTTATGGGGTTATGTTTGGGGGTAGTTTTAGGTGAAAGTTATTATGTTTTGGGGGTGTTTGGGTGTTTAGTTTTAGATTTAGCTTTATGTTAATGGGGTTAGGTTTAGGAGTTAAGATTAAGGTCTAGATTATGGATTTAGTTTAGGTTTTAAATAGTTATATATAAACCTGAAATTTTCATACATAGATGTTAAATCTATTTATATTAATATTCAATACATAACATAATGATCACTGCTATAACTATAAAGGCTTAGTGTCTTTAGAAACATGGATACATAAAAAATGGTTTATAAAATATCTACATCATCTCCCACTTAGTTCATCATAACTTTCATCCTTCATAGACACAACATACATAAAAACATTATTTATATCTAAAAAATAAAACCGAATAAAAGGTGAGATCAGATTCCCTGTAATGGGGAAAATGGAGATATCAATAGTTACATAAAATTAACATGAACAAAAGGGTATGATAACATGATACCAACATTTTAAAACCATAATTTTCATATCATAGATCATAATCTTCATTCATGGAATAAGGATCAGAAACTCACAAGACATTAATTATAAAAGAATCAATGATCAGGAATAATGAGAACATAACATTGGCATAAAACATAAGTTATTAGAATACACATATGCATAGAAAATAATTTATATAATAGTCAAGTTTCACTTACAATACTATCATATTATATTGGTTTTACTCCCCAACCCATATTAGTATTCAAGGTTCACTCCCAAGACCATCATAGCGGATAGATTCCATTACTAAATTGGGTTCACTCCCTATTCTAGTCATATTTATCTCATGAGATATATATCTTTAACCAATTAATTGGAGGGATATATAACTTTGGGATCACCCACCACATAATCAAAATCATATATATGTGTGCCAAAATTTCGTAAAACATTTTAAATATCATAATTCATGAAAAGAAAGGAGTTTCATAATCATTTAATCATATTATAACCCACAAAAAAGAAATAGGATTCAGTTCACCATAGCTTAACCTATGGAAAATGAATGGGTTTCATAAGAATATTTTCATCATAAACATAATCATTATATATAATGAATAATTATTTTTCACTTTTATCATATCCCTAGTAAAACATAAGTAAAATTAAGGGTTGTTCACTTTTTGAATATAAATACCACTATAATATCATTAAAGCATTCTTAAAGAAAATTCTCATTTCACTTTAGAAATGAATATTTAAAACACAAAAAATTCATAACAAATGTGAAATTTAAATTATTTAAAAATATACATAGAAAATTATAAAGTAATATTTACATTGTTGAGTGGTTATGGTGGCATAGAATTTTTTTCTAGTCGTATAAGCTAAAATAATACAATCCTCTCACATTTATGTAAAAATCCAAAATGTACATCATTCAAAAAACAATAATAAGATTACTTTATAAAAAAGTTGAAAATTAAATCATGGGTGAAATTAATTTAAAAAATCAATGGATAATTTTAAAAACAATATGGAAAACATGTACATGGACGAAAAAGGATTTTATACTGAAGAGAGAAATATAGTCGATTTTCCTTAAAAATACTATTTTGGTCTCTTGATTTATTAATGGGATAAAAATGAAAAGAAAACATTTTTTATCATGAAATAAATAGAGATAAAGATATTTTATGAGTTTTTTGATATGTATATCATGGTATTTCATAATAAAAAAACTCTATCATAAACAATCCTAATAAACAATAAGATTTCAACATAAAACCCTTACCACTTTGTAAACTTTTGAATCATAAACCTAATTAAAGAATGAATTCAAATGAAAATTTTAATATCATTGACATAAGTATAATCATGGTATAACATGTAAATGGTTATTATTTAAACCTCATAAAATGAGATAGGTTCATTACATCACATTTGTCATTAAGAAGCTAATTTGAGATAGCAAATCCTTACTTCTTGTTTTACTAGTTTAAAAAGAAATCTAACATCATGTATAATATATTTAAATTTATTTTAATTATATATAAGAATAATTTAAATAGTTATATTATGATATATAATTCATTTATATCATTTCAACACCCATTTATCAATAATTCTATATTAAAATTTCATCCTTCGTGTTTTAACTATTTCATTTATTATGACTATTTTTAGTTCATTACTTAAAGTCCTTATACATTGATCATGGTTCCATAATTTATATAGTTTTAATAAATATTAATATATAATATATATTCATTATATATATATATTTATATTCATTCAAAAAATTTATACATATAAAAATGAATTACATTATTGTTGGAGATGGAAGATTGTCCGTATGCATGAATGCTATTTTCACGTTTTGATGAAAGGAACAAAAGAAAGGTAAATAATAATTCACCATTAAAGAATAAATATTATATTTTATATATCACATATAATCATCAAATCCATCCTTTTTTCATCAATTTAAATCTGAAATTAAAAACGAACCACATCACTTTGTGGAGGTGGTAGTCCATATGTACGCACGAGCAATGTTATCGTTTTCGAACTGATTTGAAGGTTCAAAGGTAGATATTATATTATTATTCTAGAAGAGTAATTATTTTATAAAATTTATATATAAAAATTAATCCCATCATAATACCCATCCATAAAATATGGTTATGAAAAATTAATTGTATCGTGATGCGGAGACGGTAAGCCGTACATACACAAAAACAATATATTCACTTCACATTTGATGGGAAAGTTCTTTTATTATTGTGGTTTTCGAATAATAATAATAAAATTTCATTATATTTATGATAATTATGTTACTATTTTATTATAAATTCCAAATATTTATAGGTGTTAAAATAATAAGTAAAAAGAAATTTATCGGTTAAAGTGATTAACACTCCATTGAATGAATTCCTTTAGATCTCATCTTATGTATCCTTAGGTAGATTTTTTGGAAAGAATGAAACAACTATAAATTGGAAAAGTATTATAAGGAGGTATTTTTTAGATTTTTATCAATATATATGGATCAAATGCTATGATGAAGTGAGGGGATGAGGTCCCCTTTTATTATTTAGGCGATGGATACTTTTAGAATTTCTTAAAAGATCAAATTATAATAAATTCACTCTCAAGAAAAATTATTTCAAATGAAAATATATTAAAATATAATCTAGGATTTTTTGTAATCCCCTCAAAAAATTGAATTTTGATAGGTTTATGTGGTGTTTTAAACCTTGTCTTTTTTATTTTACTCTTTAGTAAACCCATTTTAACCTTAACCATGATAATAAATTTTCAATCATAAAGGGTTCTAATTTTACAAATAAGGTGACCATTAACATATAAATGGTAAATGGATGAATTTTTGAACCATATATTATCCTAATTTAACTCATTAATTATTTTTGTAATTTTTTACTAAATTTACTAAATATTATTTCCATAAAATATCATTAATATTATTTTTTGCACTATTAATTAAATTTAAATTTTAATGACATAAATAAAAAGATGGAATTAAAATATAAACCTTTAAAACATTGATATTAAATAATAATGTTCTAAGACAATCATGGTACATGCTAATTTTTCCAAATTACATTAATTATAATATTTATAGAATTTTTAATTTTATTTTTTTTGATAATTGAATAAATACTATATTATAATTTCATAAGAGTTTAAGAATATTAATTAATTAAAAAAATAATAAATACATTAACATGATAATAAAATAATTTATCTTTAAAATACCCATTTATAATTGAACCTTTAATCTTTTTTCCCTAATATAATAATTTAGGTGATATCAATGTTAAGAAAATGAAATTTCTGACTTTATCATTTATTTAAATATTAAAAATGTCATTATCAAGAAAAAATGGTAATTAAATAAAATATATAAGATAATTGATTGGATATTTCTTAAATAAAAACATTAAATAATATAAATTCATTTTTTTGTTGATTTTTGAAACCTTATTATATTAGTTTTAACCCTAATTAACCAATTTTACATTTACCAGGATAATAAAAAATTTCTATGATGACTATTCATTCAAAATTTTTTAAAAGTTCTCTATTTAAAATAATTAAAATAATAATTCCAAATATTAAATACATTTTTCAATATTCAATATCTATAAATGTAAAAAAATAATTTAATATAAAAAACAAAAATGCAAGGAAAAATAACTTTTCATAAATAATATCTTCTAAGTATGAAAATGTTATCATAACAAATTAAAATATTAAATTCGTTTCAAATACCAAAAATAGTTTTTTTAATAAAAAGGAAGAAGTTATATTTTTTAAAAAATTCTAAAATTAATTTTACATTGTAAATAATTAAAAATAAAATATATTTTTCAATAATAAATAGTATTTTCCCTATTCATTGAAAAATAAAACCTTTCAGAAAATTATAAAAAAATCATCACAAGACTATTAACATATTACGTATTTAAAAAATAGATCATTTTTATCCAATAATTTTTATAAAAAAATTTCATAATCTAAATTTAATAATTTCTCAAAAAATCAATTAAAATATTTTTTGAATAAAATTTATTATTAGGTGTAAAATTACTACTAAAAAATAAATTATGATTTCTTAATAATTAATAAATACATTTTTATTATTTAGGTCCTTTATATTTTATAATACTTTTAATCTTATTCATACCTTCCAATTCAATTGTTAGGTTATAATGACAATATTTCATGTTTCATTTAATATTAGTGTTTTGTATCTTGAATACTATTGAGCATAATATTATTTTAAAATCCAAGGTTTCACAATACACCGTATTTAATAAATTATGATTTTGAAATTTGAAATTTTTCTCGGTAATCAAGGGTATGATATTTGAAAAAATATTTTTTTAAACTCACATCATAAAAATGGTTAATAAAGCTCCCTCTTCAAAGGAATTAAAGATAAATACAAAGTTTATCTAAAAAACATATATTTAGGTTTTAAGATAGGTTATCATTTGTGGGAAGTGAACATATAGAAATGGAATAAAAACATAATTTCCATATAATTTTGGAGTGTGATGGAAAAAATTGATCACAAGAAAATGAATTACCATGATAAAATTAATGACAACAAAAAAATAAACCAATAAGGTGTTAAAATACCATAAATTCATCATAATTCATGGTAATAGAAATTTTTTTTGTTTTAATATCCTTTTCCTGGAGTTGACGAGATATTTTATCATATATAATAAGAAATTAAAGAAATATAATTACTTTCAATGAATAATTTTATTATTTAATAAAGTTCCACCATAATATTTATTCTCTAATTGATGAGTATTTTATATGAATATTTTTATGCCTAGAGAAATAAAATAAAATTCCAGTGGGTCGAAAAAGAATATGAATATAATCCTCTAATTTTTATAAATTTTTCAAAATTATAAAATAGCTCGCACAAGGTAAGATAATATCCAAAATCTATAATCCTTAATATGAATGAGTACAAAATTAATCTGTGATTCCCAATAATAACACCCCAATTTTATCAAATATAATTCCATATATAACTCAAAAAAATCAATGTTCAAAACAAAAAAACAAAGGTGCATGATCCAAATATTATTCCAAGATCAATGTAACATTTTTCTCAAAATTTAACCCAAAAATGTATATGCCCTAATAATATAATGTCCAAAATTATCCAATCATTTCAACAAATAACCTGAATGACTATCAAGCCACATTAAAATCATGTATCCTTCCAAAAGATAATTCAACCTTTACCCATAATGTAAAACCAATCTTACCAAAAGTGATTCCATTTAACTTAGTCATAAAACATTTCTAAAATAAATTTATTTTTTATCATTTAACTAAAAATAAAATTCATACTATGTAGGAAATCACAAATGCTAGTGGTATGCATTATACCATTGTTTTCCTTTGGATGTTGGTTGAAGCACTATGACATTTTCTAATTTGATAGGTTATTGGATAGTATGTCACGTTTCCTTTTTCTAAAAATATATTAATATAATTTCATTAATATTCTAAAAAATATTGTGAAAATCCTTAAAAATAATATTAAATATAAAGAATGTTTTAACCGAAAAGGTTATTTCAAACCCTTCATCTTATATCCTGAAAATTTTAATTGAATTCAACCAAAATTGTATCACGTGTTCAGCCTAAGGTTACATATAATTCTACCCAATAAATCATTTCAAAAAAATTTCATTAATTGACATGATAAATAACTATATAATCTTATAATATAGTAGAATTCTCCAAATTATAAAGATTCAATTTTTGATACTAACTTGAAAGGTACCCATTATCTCGAATGTAAATATATTTTAAAAATGTCATTTTCAATGAAGAAATTTTCAATAATTAGGATTATTCATATTATACTATCAAATATACCAAAATTATATTAAAACAAAATTAACCCAAATTGTTATTTAAACCTCAATAGATTATTCTTCCAAAAACCCCAAAAAATTCAAATCACTTCAAAATCTCGTCACATAAAACATTAAAAATGGGGTATTAGTTTTTTTCAACTAATGGTCATCCATAAAATTTTAAACCAATAATATTATCCATAACCTTTAAGTAAACCTCACATGAAAACATATATGCTTCCAAAAATTAACACAATCCTTATTCCTAAAATAACATAATAGAATATCGGATATATTTTATAAAATAAAAAAATGAAATAAAATTAATCAAAAATGTCATATATGACATTATCTTAAAATAATTTCCCAAATTCTATTTCACCATTACTATATGATTAATGTAAATTATATCTTTATCTCTACTAAATATTATCACCTTATCAATAAATCACTTTTTTTAATTGTCAGAACCATTCAACATATGTTTTGAAATTATTAAAGAAATTTACTATAGAAAAATCATTTGTTGTTTCATGATTCTTATATAAAATATATAATTTGTATAATTATTGATCCCTAATTGATAAAAAATTCAATCCTGTAACTTAAAATTGAGTCATATAAATGTTCAATTCTTTTTATAGGATTTAACCCATAGATTAGGGAATTGGTTTAGATTATTCCAATAATCCCCACACAAGAGAGATTAAACTATAAATAGTACTTGAAGATAGAAATCATTTTCTTCTATATAAATCTTCATTATTTATTAATAATTACTTACTATATTCCCTTTATTTCAACATAGAAAATATATTTTAATTCCTTTAATAAATTCCCTTTAGTTCATCATCCAAAATTCTTAACATGTAGGAAGATTAATATTATTACCTCTATTGTATTTATGAAACTCTTTCTTTATCTTATTAGTTGTGTTATGAAACTCACTCAATTATATGTATTTAATAATATAATGGGATAGATGATTAGGAATAATCATAAGGTTTCACATTCCATCTCTTATTTCATTTCTTTTCTCATTAGGATAATCATTCTGTTGTTTTTCAGTGTTAACACAAATCCTCATGGTTCCATATATTGAATAAAACTAAAAAAGTATACTGTGAGTAGAAATGGTCATAGTGATGAATCACGAAAAATAATTTATAGGTTTTTAAATCATTATACCTTATTTTTAATCTATTACACCTTAATTTTAACATAGGTCATCCATGATAATTACCAAAACATTAGGATGTTATCCAATACTTAGACTTATACCGAGGTTTCTCACTTTTGTTTTAATATACAAGTTTCCAAATTCAACTGATCCTTGATCTAACATAAATTATAGTGACCCATATACATAGATATTACATGTTTCTAGATAAATATTAATTAAATATCATAACGATCCATGCCATAACAATAAATATTTTGTGTCATTAGAAACTTGGATACAGAAATTACTAGTTCAAGATACATTTAACTCATCTCTCACTTAGTTTTCCATAAATATAACCCTTTTTAAAAACATTATTCTAAAAAAATTTCTTAATAATTTAGGTAAAAGAAAACAAATGAATGGTGAGATCATATTCTCATTAAGGGTAAATGAGGGAGATATCAACGATCACATAATGATAATATGAGAATAAATGTATGATAAAATTGTCTTAACATTATAAAACTATAACATACATATCATATATTATAATCTTGAGCCATGGAATAAGGGTTGGTAGTTTATAAAAGATGAATAAAAAAGAAATCATTGATCATGAACCATGAGATCGTAACATTGATGTAAGACCTATGTTTATTTCATACACTTAAGAAAAAAAATCATTCACATAGTAACCAAGGGTCTTTACTAAGACTATTATAGAGGACCGGTTTATCTCCCCAAACCATCATAGTATTCAAGGTTCGCTCTGAATACAATTTTAGTGGATAGAGTACCTTATTGGATTGAGTTGACACCTCATTCTAGTCCTATTTATCCCATGATATATCTATCTTTACCCAATGCATTGGAGGGATATATAATTTTTGGCACACCTATTACATAATCAAAATAATTCACATGTGGTCCAAAAGGTCATAAAACATTAATAATATATGAACCAATTAAAATAAGAAGTTTTATAAACTTTTCATAATATAATAATCCATGAAAAAATAGGTTTCATAATAATTTCATCATTTCATTATAGAATGACCCATTGTGAAGGAGAATATTATATATATATATATATTGTTATGATAAACATAAAACATCTAGATAAAGAATAAATATGGTTCCATTTGATTATATCTCTAGAAAATAAATAATGAATTGAAGGGTTCTTATCTTTGATAAATAGAAATACCATTATAATATCACTCAATAATTCTTGAGGAAAATTCCCTTTCAACTTTGAAAATAAATTTTAAAAAACTATAAATTCACAAAAAAGATAGAAAATAAATTTCTTCAAAAATATAATTGGAAACTTAAAAATTAATTTTTATCTTTTAATGGGTTATGATAGAGAGAAGTTACAGTCATGTCATATAAGTGAAAAGAAATCATTTAATTCACACTTTTTGTAAAAATTCTAAAATTACCATGTTCAAAAAACAACAAGATGATTCCTTTATTAATTTTTAAAAAGAAAAACATGGTTAAAAAATACTTTAAAAATCATGTTAGAATAGTAAAAAAAACTATTTAAAACATTTTTAAAAAACATGGACATAAAAGAGAAATAATTTTTAATCGCAGAGAGAATTAAATTCTATTTTCCTTAAAAATATTCTTTAAATCTCTTGAGTACTTAAAAGGTGTAACAAAAAAAAGGAAAACATGTTTTCTCTATAAAAAACTAGAGTAGAATAATTTTTTTGATTATCTTGAGGGCTAGTTCATTAAATTACATCATAAAAAAACTCAATCATAATCAATCATGAAAAATAATGATATTGTAACATAAAAACCTTACCACTTTGGTAACATTTTAAATGTAAGAACTATGACAGAATAACATAAAATTAAACTATAAATATCATGAAAATAAAGATAATAAATATATAACATGTCAAAGGGAATTATATACACCTCGTATGGGTCTCGCCTCAGAAATCCCTTAGTGGAACTCTCAATCCTGCTACATAGAAAAAACTTATCTATATCATGCTATGTCTAGTCCTAGAAGAATCATCATGATTATAAAATTCACCCGGACTCGATCCTACCTTATAGTTGGTTTTCCCTAGTTTGTGTGATACGTATGACTATATCACCCTCCATTATAAATACTATGCCCTTTATACCATTCCAACTATCCTTTGGGAACCAACCTAGGCTATTCACATCTCATTTTCTTCGCAAGACCTACTTTTGGTCTTTTATCATATCATAGAGAACCTTTTACCCTTGGATACATAGTCTTCATGTGATCTCTATTCATCCAAATTGCTAAAGAGGACCCATTTTATGTATAAGAGGCCAAATTTCATCTTGTATCTTTCACTAGGGATCTCTTGGTCCTTATCCCTTTATCATTTCCTAAGAAACAATGCAGGCATACACACTCATGTATAAAAATGAATATGGATTTATATTTAAGGTACCACTACTTTAATCACAAATTTAAAATCCTCATGATGATCAACTCATACTGAACCAATCTCATATGTGACTCCTCCAAGGTCACACCAACACCCAAGATCTATCTCAATAAACAACATAAAAAAATTAATTATTCAACTTGATCCAAATAAAAATAATCACCAAAAAATTCATAGAGAAATTTCTCACTATCCAAACCACATGAAAACATCTTTGTTTATCCTTTTCATGCCCCTCTATCCAATTTGAGAAAAATCCTCATTTATATGGGATGATTTACACTATACTCCGATGAAATCATCACTGAGACCCTATTCTAAGACACTAGGTTGATGACTGACAAGGGAGGAGATTAAAAAGGGTAAAAGAAATCAATAATAAGTTTAAGAACTATGAAAAACATCTTTAAATAATCCCTAAATAAGGTGGACTAAATAGAAGGAATATATGAGAGATCTAGCCCAAATGTCCCTCTCCCATCACTCTTATGACACTGGAAAATTTATCTTTTTTGTTTATATTTATAGGGTTAGCTTCTCCCTTGGGTTTGGGGTGTCTGGTAGTGAAATATTTTCACTTTTTTGGGACATTCCTAGGGCCTCAATATTTAGTTAGCTATTTTGAAAATATTTTTGTGGAAATCATGAGACCAATGCTGTTTTTATAGTGGTGATCACATGGTTACCACATAGTTTATTAAATCATGTGATCTGCTCAATGTTGGATATTTTCCTATTTTCATTCTCTTTTAATTTATGGGTTCTCCCATTTCCTACCCCTATTTTATGGGATCTTATTATGTTCCTCTTATGCTCTGTTCTTATTCCTAAAATCCCATCCATTATGGTTCTAGTTTGATTTTATAGTGTATTTTCAATTGGATTGAAAAGTAAGAAACTATACATTCTTTATTTTTATTATTCTCCTATTATTTATTAATTTAACTCTAACCCTAGTGGCCATGTTGGAAGCTTTATATGTATAGAGTTGTTTTAATTTTGGTGTTTTCTTTTTTAGGGGATATAAACCTTATCTTGAGTCCTAATATGGTGGTGTTCATTGAAGGTGAAATAGTTATGTCAGTTGAGTTAGGTGTTTACATTTTTTCTCCTTTTTTTAGAATTCCATGGATGAATGAATTTTTAAACCCATTTTTAATATAGATAAAAAAATTTATATGTTATCTAGATCATATTTTTAACAATTTCCCACAAATTCTATGGGTTTTCCTTTAGATAAAATTGAACATTTTATATTTAAATGGAACATTAATTTTAAATGGAGTTTGATTTATTCTATGTTTTTGATAAAATAATTATTATAGATTTATTAAAGAAAAATGATTTATACATGGTGTGTTGGATCTATATTGATTTATAAAAGGGTTTTTTTTGAATTTAAAGGTTTCAAATGTTTTTTAGGGATGGATTTAACTTATGGTATTATTTAGTGACTTATAATTATATCTTTTTATTATTATTTAGTGTTGTTTTTGAATTAATTGGGATTTGTAAATGGTTTTCTAATGATTTTTAAAATGAATTTCTAAGGGTTTGATTAACTATTTAAAAGCCATGAACCATTTAGAATTTTATGGGAATGTTATTATATTGATTGATGATTACACCCTTGTTGAGCCCCTTTATTACCACCTATTGATGCATATATGCATGTGTTGATTGTTAAATGAATTTTTATTCATATTTATGACTTAGGGAAGAAGAAAAATATTATTGGAGTTTTTAGATGTGATATGTATATGATTGTAATTATTTATTTCATTTAGGATATGATGTTTTCATTTGGTTAGCATTGGCTTGGTAGTGGACCAAAACATTTAGTAATTCTTTGACGAAAACTGACATTATAATTGGGAAGTCGAGGGATGTTTTCCTTATTATTTGATAATTTCACACTAGAAAGTTTCCCCTAGTTGAATTCTATGAGATAGATAAGTCATTTGTCATAGATGAGGGTAGTTTAGAGTGATCCAAGTGGAAAGATGTAGGATCGTTAACCTGTTGAAATTCAGTTTCACCTTGAACATCAAGTTTTATAACATAATCCATTATAGTTTTCCCATATAATATGTATAATAAATTATTATTTTTTATTTATTTATTGACTTGTGAGTTTCTTATTTCATAGATTAATATTACATTGGTTTATTGATATCATTTGTGGTTAAGTATTGATGTTTACTAGATTGCTTTATTTTAACATTATCATTATGTTATTACCATTCTATGGATTCATAATATTTTATAGTTTCTCATTTCTATTTTTCATATTTCAGGAATGTGTGAAAAAAAATTTAATGTAAAAAGGGTTTTTAGTTTTGAAAGTGTGGCAATCTATTGAAATGACATTGAAGATATTCTTAAACTATGTGGAGTTTTTTTTTCCAAAGGTGATCATTGAAAGGAAAAGTAATGGTTTGACATGGATTTTAAAAGAAAATAATGGTTGAAAGAATGTGATTATGTATTTTGGATTTCAAACTATAATTATTGGGTTCATTTATAAAAGTGAGGTAATAGACTCTTGGTGGTATTCTACTAGGCATTGACCCACACCATAAATACTCGCATTGGTGGGTATATTGTCTTGAAGTCATTGTAGGTGTTTTATATTTTTTATTTATGGTTGTATTTCTACCACTATCCCTTCAAATGAAAGTGGTGTTTTGATTGTGGTGGTGACTTGAGAGTCACATCTTGATGGTGGTGTTTTTCTCCTATGTTTTATGACCAGTTTGGTTCTTGTGGTGTATCAACCTCCAAGACCTCTTATTTTTTTAGATATTTATTTCCTTGTCATGAAATGAAAATTATTTTTATAAAATGGTTTTATTTAATTGTAATATTTTTTGTAAAATAATTTGTTTATTTTTTTCTATTACACCATGTTAGGATGTTTTTATTATCTTATTATTTTATCAAATCCTTTATCTGGTTATCCAATTTATGGAGACCATATGTTGGGTTCCTTATTTGAACCTTTTTTGATCCATTTTTTCTTTAGGGTAAAATTTATCTAATTTAGTCACTTTTTATACCCTTGAACATGTTTCCAACCCTAGTCTATTCGAAATGCACCTTGAGCCATATGTCAGAGTTATTCAGGTGACATGTTGGATCGACCCAGGTCAGTTCGTTATAAAATAGTATCAAATCCTTCATTTAATATGGGTGTTAACATTAAATTAGATATATAACCATCAAATATCTTTTGGTGGGTGTGTTAGAGTGCATGTCCATCTCCTCCTTATGTTAGGCCTGATGTTTCCATGGGGTATGTATAGTTTTATTTTTAATTTAGGTTTTATGGTTGTTTATTTTTGAGATATTTGACGTGGTTTTCTACTGATCTGAGATTTAGGGAGATACCAATATACATTTTAGGAAATTTATTATTTTATGGTCGAAAATAAAGGGGTGAATAGTTAAGGAACATAGTCTACTAAACCACGAACATGCCATAAAAAACTATTATGGACACCTTCTAGTGGAAGTTTTATGATTTTTTAATTTTCTAACACACTATGTAGACAAATTGTTCATAGTGAAGAAATTTTGGAATTATTTTTATTTTCACTCATTTGGAATTTAAACTTATTTTAAGTTTGATATGCCTTTTTTGTGAGTGATTAAGTGATATTTTAGGTTTCATAAATAATTCAGATAATTTTTAATTTTATTTGGTGTTTGGGAATGTATTAAAACCATCTTCTAGGTGTTTTGATTCACCTTGTAAAATATTCAAAAGTTTAGGATAAATTATTTATGTTAATGAAATGATTTTGTCTTGTTCTGGTTTTCAAAGAACAATTTGTTTTGGTTTCATGTTAAAATAATTGATTTCAAGTGTGGTGGAATTTTTTAAATGGTAAAATGCATTGTTTTAGTGACATTTCTTATTGATAAAAAAGATTTTGATGAACCCATATTGGGTTTCAAAGTGGAAATATGGCCTTGTTGAAGGATTTTGAAATAAAATTATAATGGGTTCTTTAAAATATTGAATTTTTTACTTGTCATTTTATATCCCTTGTATTGGTATTTGGGGGGGATTTGATTAAATGTCTTGTTATCATGATGTTTTATAATGTTACCCATATAAAGGAATCAACATGTTATGAAGGTAATGGCTTTAATATTTATTCTAGTGATGTAGGTGTTTTGTTTCTAGTCTGTGAATCCTCCTAGACTCTTGATAGAGTGTTGGGGAAATTGTCTCATCTGGTTTTGGATCATACTCAATTGTTTTTGAATCAGCATCCACTACTATTTTGTGGTAACCAAGGATCCCTATAGGAAATACAGTGGCTAACTATATTTAGAGAGATCTTCGAGTCACTGTGAACTCTGGAAACCTAGAGGATGTGGTTTACTACTCCTTTGATTAAAGGGTTGTGTATAGATTGGTTGAATCTCACTATCCATTCCCAAACGTTTGAGGTTTTTTATTTTTTATATTTTATGTTCCCCTTCATACAATAGTTTTATCCTAAAGAAGTGAGAGTTTAGAAGGAATTGGAGTTCTTGGGTTTCCCCTGAGGTGGTCAACTGATGAAGGAATATATTAAATGATTCACTGAATGAGTCATTTTCTCCTCAAAGTTGTCCATTAATAGACTTTTTGAAGGCTTGGTTCTTTAAATGTTGATTTAATCTAGATATTAGTTTTTTTGTCATTTTAGTCAAAACTGAATACCTATATAGTGATGAGGTATAAGTATATAATCATTGTGGAATTATTGGATAGGAAACCAATGGAAGGTGATGCTTTCACCTTATCTAGTGTCAGTAAGTGTGGTATGTCTAATAGAAAGTATAATAAGGAAAATGATGATGACGTGATGCTATCCTCACAAGTTTTTTTCCTACATTAATAAAGAAACATATATTAGTATGTTTACGGTGTGGAAATTATAGAAATTCAAAGGCCTTATTTCCAACACCTAAAAGGAATTGCTATTGGTGTGGCCTTCTTAGTAACCTCTCGAGGTTTTTAAGCTAAAAGAATTTTATAAGAAGAATTGTTAGGCCATAATTTGATTTGACCAATAGTTCAAAGTGTTTTTTCCATTGGAGAGATAGAATATAGGAAATGGTTTTGGGTGTGTTATCTTTTGCAACTGTTGGTTTTTTGTACTTTGTTCTGCATCTTGTGTATACCCTATAACATTTTTTATAATATATGGAAGATATTTTATCCTTGTATTCATGTCTTTTGAAATTTTCATGACTTATTACTTTATGATGATTTATCTATTTGTGCATAGTTTTGAAAATGTATTGTGGTTTCTTGGGTTTCTAACATAGGGATTCATTAGTTGGGGGATGTGGTAATGGGGATAAGATATTTGTTGTTAGTTAGACTGTGAGAGGTAATGAGTTGAGATTTTCATTTTTATTCAATATTAGTAGCTATTCTATAATTTTATCTATAATTAACCATCATTATAGTTTCATTAACTGAGTTTAGAACCTTATTACTCCCTATTGATTCAAATTTTTGGTTGGGGATGTTTCACCCATTTTAAATAGAGTACATTTCCTCAGTGATCTAGGCTGGTGATATTTTGTGTGTTTTAAAAGGATTTTTTATCTTACGGTTTTTTGATATGGTTTTCTTGCAATCATCTTATGTTGGAGGAATCATATCATTTCCACTTCTGGTTAGAGTAAATAGTTTTCACCAGGTATGATTATAGTTTGGGTAACTTTTTCTATTGTTCCACAATTATAGATAAATTCTATATAGCGGAGAAACTTATCAAAGATATCCATGTGTCTTCATAATTTTTTTACAGTTATGTTTTTTGGATTATATTAATTGATACTTATCATTTTTGTTATCTATTATGGACTCGTATGTTCGGGTGGTTTTGGTTTTGTTTTTTTCCTTTAATCTAACAAGGGACTCAGGAAGCACTTTTGAGTTATTAAAATGTATGTATGTTAAAGTTCCCAAATTACGATAAGACACGATGAGTGGCCATCCCTTTGTCTCATATTTTTTTCCTCATATATTTTCATTTTATGGGGATCCAAAATTTGTTTTCCTAGTTGATCACTAGTTAGTGGGTTTTGAATTGGTGTAAAATAGTTCTCTTAGGGATTGGGCTACCTCTGTCCTGTGTTCGTGATTTTAGGTTTAGGAAGTTGGTTAGTTAATAGGAACTTGTTAAAGGCATAGTGGTATTGAATTTATGGATTTTAAAAATATTTTTATGTATTTTTGGGGATGGAAAGTGGTTTTTTGGTGAGAATTGTGACAGCCTAAAATGTTACTTTGTTATTTATATTTACAGGGTTATCTTATTCCTTGAGTTTGTGGTGTCTTGGGGTGAAAATTTAAGATTTTTTGTAACTTTTCTAGGGTCACATGATTTGGTGTAAAGTTTAGAAAACCATAGTGTAGAATCCTTGTGAGATCTTCTATTATTAAAGTGGTTTTAACATGGTTACCACATTTTTTGGTAAACCATTCGAGTAAACCATGTGAACTTCTTTTTTTGGGAGTTTTTTTATTTTAATGTTATTTTTTAATAGGGTCCCATTCATTTACTTACAAAATTCCAAGGTCTTGTCCAATGAACTTCTCAATTTCTCTTCTTCCTACTCTAATCGATGATATGGCATGTTTAGTGTGATTTATTAGTGGATATTCACATATGTTGAAAGCCATGTTCCTATCCTTCCATATTTTTTTATTCTCTTTCTATTTATCCCATTCTCTATGACCCTAGTGACCATGATGTCAGATTTATCTGTCTTTATTTTTTTAATAATGGGTTTGGTTTTCAGGGGTTTTAATACATCTCTAGAGACGTAATCCAATGGTGTTCATTAATGGTGACAAGGTTACGCTGATTGTCTTAGGTGTTTTTATTTTTTTAATTTAAGAGTACCATGGATGATTGTTTTTTTAAATAAATTTTTATCTAGGTAGAAAGTGGTATAGGATATATGGATGTGGTTTCCATGGGTTTTCCATAAATTCACCGGGTTTTCCCAATGATAATGGTTAGATTTCATTTTTAAATTGAAATTCAATTTTAAAGGGAGTTTTATACATTCTAGTTGTTTGGTTAAATTCCAATTATGTGTTTCATAATGAAAATTATTTATTCATGGTGTTTTGGATCAAATTTTATTTATTAAGTGAAGTGTTTTATGTCTTTAAATTTTTTTTATATTTTAAAGTGATGATTTTAACATATTTAATTTTTTAATGACTTATTATGGTTTTTTTATTATAATTGGGTGTTATTTGTGATTTCCTTTTAATTTAAAATTTTTTTACAATAGGTTTTCAAAAATGGACTTCCAATTGTGTGATTCTTGGTTTAAAAGAAAAAAATCATTATGTATTTTATGAGAAATGTATGTTGGCGAATTCTAGAACCTTCAAACTACAATATGAAAAATTAATCCACTATACTATCGATAGACCAACATATGATCCTAATATTAATACCCATGAAATTAATATTTTTTAGGATCATGGAATAAAAAAAATCATTTTATTTTCAATACTGATTTTTCAGAGTATTTTGTAAGTAATAAAAAAATAAACTTACCCACTACAAAAAGTATGCATTGAACACATACCTTAGCATAAGCCCACAATGTATCAGTAATAAATTCAATGGTAAAACATCCAAACAAAAAATATTGGAATGCCGAGAGATAACATTGAGCTTAAAATTCTTCATATTATAACCCGTGTTCAGGGTGGAAGCCCATTACTACTACATTTTTTTAACTCGAGTATTAAATGTGAAAAATATATTTTCAAGATAAATAATCCACACCAACTTCTTATCTCTATAATAACTAATCATTTTTAACCACATCTTTACTTTTTTTCAATAATTTATACTGAAGGTATCATATTCATAAATACAAAGAACAATTGGTTAAACATGTTAAATCCACACTCCTAAAAACAATTCCTAAAATCCATGACTACCTGGGAAAGATTACCAAACTAGTGAGCAGTCATAATTGTTAAACTTCCAATCCTCTCAGCGTGAAACTATAAAACCATCGGTAGATTTAAACTTTTGATAGACCTTTTACTATTAGATATTTCTTTCTTATACTGAATATATGAACTCCCACTTCTTATACATCAACCCAAGTTACCTTCCACTGACATTAATTCTTGTGAATGTAATTTTTAGGTTTGAATATTCAGTTTTCTAAACATATAAAGATTTGACTAAGGATTTACATCCCAACAATCTCCCACTTGAAAACATGTTCTAGGAAAAATCATTAACCATCTAATACATAGCATTTAGAATCTTTACCCTTTCCTTTTTATACTCCACCCAAGTCCCACTAAGGATTGATGATGAATTCTGATTTCTTAATCTATCACCATAGTGAATATTTATGCAATATTTTCAATTCGTGTTATCTTTAGTAGCTCTAACTAATTTTTCCCTATAATGTTTCTAATGAAATTATACTTCAGGTTGATATGATTTTTCTAGGAATGAATCATAGTATTTTTAGCCAACTGAATTTCACTTTGGATATCAGAGTAAGTCACTTCACCTTCACAAATCCTTTCAAGATCCTATAGAAATATATTTAACTATACTGTTACTTTCCTAAATTTTATTTCAACTACATACACTACTTCTATTTTTCTCAATGTAATGATCTTCTGAAGTGTTAAAATCCAACTAATTGTGGATCCTCCATATAGAAACAAATCATCCACTATACTCTTTAGATTATTTATATCTTCAGTGAGGTTTGATTCTACAGAACCTTATAATGATGATTATTATCCAATTCAAATATACTGATATTATGATCCATTTATATATTAATGGATCCACTTAACATCCTCTCAGTGAACATTCCATTGATTCTCCAAGTACCAACACACAACATCCATTATGTGGTAAATTTCTAGAAATGTTCAAACAATTACATACATAAAACATATAACTTCTAATGCATATGGTACTTGAACTATATACTTGGCCTCAATTAATATTTTTAATGCTTTTAACTTGTACAAACTGAAGTAACCTTCAAGATAGGTTGAGACTAGATTATTTTTAGCCATCCCAAACTCTTCCATGATCTTCTAGATTTAATATTTTTTAGATAGAACCAATTTATTTTCCTTCATATCTCTATATATCTTGATCCCCAAAATATTCTCTTTCTATACATGATAATTATTCTCTAATCTTCAAAAAAACACACTTGATCTTTTGGATTTTCCCAACATTCAGTCCAGTAGTTAGTATGACATCCACATAGAACATCAATATGATGAATGTATAATCATTCCATTTATTTTGACAAATATAATGATCCATATTGCACAAATTGAACCATTCCTATAACATAAATTAATTTAATTTAAAATTCCACTATCGTGGGGATTGCTTTAGTCAATAGATTCTTCTCATAAGTATACATAAAAAATAATGATGCCTGAAATTTGGTATACTTGTTGGCTGTTCCGTGTAAATATCTTTCTTCAAATAACTATGAAGGAAATCCATCTATACATTCATATTCTTTAGATAAAAATATATGAATACAACCATGATTAATATTATTCTAATGGAATGATGTTTAAAAACATATGAGAATATTTTAGAGAATAAACTCTTTACTTATATTAAAACCCCATCACTACCATTTGTGGTTTTTATCTATTCTTATCATCAGCTTCTTTGGTGATCTGATAAACCCATTTATTTTAAATTTCCATTATTATATAAAAAAATTTATCTACCCATAAGGTTATTTTGTACTCAAATGAGTTGATAAACTCATTCATGGATGACTCCCTTTACTTAGAGTGACTAAAAAAATATGTCTCATAGAGATTTTACAGTTCTCCTACATATATTGGGATTAGAATGTTCATATAATTCCCAAGCCTCTAAATTTATTTTCTGATTCAATTTGATCTCTTTAACTAAATAGTTTATTTTGAGATGGTTGGATCTCCTGGTTTTTATGGTATTTGAACCTTTAGTACATATACTTCTAAAGAACATAAATATTATTCTCCAATACATGATATAACTGCTTTTGAACATTTTTTTCTTTGTAATGGTCTTACGTATATTGTTTAGGTTCCTTCAACACATGAATTTAAGATCTCTAGTTTTTTATAACTACAGATTCTACGATAAAACTGTATTCCAAAAGTTAATTCTACTATAAATTCATACTTCAAAAAGTTTGGATCCTTCCATGTAACCTTCTAATCAAACACAAAATCCCTCTATAAGATTATTTTTTTTCTTTTACCATCACAAAAATTATATCCAAATCATTCAACTCTCTAACCAGTGAAGAAACTCATTTTCTATCGTGATTAAAGTTTATCATGACCCATAGCAGTTACATGTATATATTATAAAATAATAATGACTATAAGATGACAAAAATATATTCATTTTCTATACTAAAACTCCTCTATAATTTCTTTCTCAATTTATGATGTTAGAATCCTATTAGTGAGATGGGACACTGTGTTAATTACATATACCCAAAACGTTTTATGAGTTCACAAGTGTATCCTCATACTTATAGTTAAATGTATAAATGTATGACTCAACCTTTTAACCACTCCATTTTTATATGGATATTGGAGAACCATATTTTCCTACCTAATTCATTTGTTTTAATAGAAATTATATATGTTGCATTTGGTGTACTCACCACCATTTTTCTCCCATATACACCTCAACTTCTATCTGCATCTCCATTATAATAATGTTTACAACGTTTTCCACTGAGTAAAAACCTGAAATAAATCATAAATATTCTTCAATAACTGAATAAATAATTTAGTTATATAATCACTAATGAAATTAAGAATGTAAAGGCTACCACCATAGGAGTGAACATGGGTAGATCCCCAAAAATCTGAGTGTACAAGCTCCAACAAATAGTCCTTCACCTTATGACCATCTAGGATGAAAGACACTCTATCATACTTTCCCAACACACATATTTTAAACTTTCCTATTTCAATGTGGTCAATAGTCAGTATGACTATAGCCTTTATAACCATTATTTTCTTTCGTAATGATGTGACGGAACCTATAGAGCCATAGATCAGGATCACCGAAAGATGAACTTATGATTGCTGCACTCCAATCTGATTTTTCAACCATGTAATGGGACCCATGATTTAAACTTTTTTCATTCACTATGGATCCTAGAGAAATATTCCATAACCCATTTATAAATCTAGTTATATACCATACATCATGCCACTAGCTGAGTAAAGTAAGATTCTTCCTAAGGCCATAGATGTGGAAAAATTCAAATAGTTTTCATAATCATTCAATCTTCATTAAAATATTGAAATATCATTTTCCAACATCTTTCAAAGCTTCACCATCTGTGAGATGGAATTTCACAATCTTCCTAGATACATATTTTTTTAGTCATCTATTATCGCTAGTTGTATAGAAAGATTCCCTAGGGTTAACCATCCATGAGTTTACTAATGTGTTCTCACATGGAATCCAGTTAGAATTATCATAAGTTTCATTGATAAAGTCTAAACATTCAATTGTTGATTTATTTTTTGTGTCATCCTTATCATTATTTAATTCCTTGAATTTTTATTCTTCCAAAACATCTAATAGGTAGGACCAGGACAATCTAACCTACCTTGGATCTTATCCCATTTCCATTATAGATATTTATCTATCGATGTCTTATTATGATGAACATATTTCTGATGGGGTGACCTACCCCTTACATTCGTATTAAGATCACTACTAGAAGGTTCTTGAACATCCCTCCACCAATTTTCTTAATTGAGTATTATATTTTAAATTCCACTAAAAACCGGAATGGATTTTCTTCTAGAGTAATGAATAGTATTAACCATTTCATCATGGCTCTCCAGAAGTGTGGATAAGAGTGGAAATTACCATACATATTCATTAAAAGTTACCTTTACCTATTAGATCTTCCCATTAATAATTTTGAAGTCATTAACATGATATTTCAATGGTCCTTCTTTTATAAACTATAAACCGAATAGTTTTCAAAACAATAAGAATTTTTAAGGGATTTTGGTTTTTCATACATGTAAACCAATGCCTTCATAACATCTTTTTTAGTCTTCTACTCCTGAATGTTGAATGAAGAATTCCTTATAAGGATATTATTTCCATTTCAAGTGATTTTATATCCAAGTACCCCACATTAAATTTTGACCATCAATATTTTCTTCACTCTAGACATGGAAACCTATAATTATTTCTAAATAAAATAGTATTTAATCTATATTAACTAGAAGTGAAAATTTGATTCATTAAATTTATTGATATAGATATTTCCTATATTTTATTTTGTGTATGTGTTGTTGTCAATGTTTATACCAAGAATTCATAACCATCCTTCCCTTGATACCACTTGTTGGGGAACACTGAATCCTATGGGTTGCAACATGAAAAATAGATCACCTATACTATTGATAAAAGACCATAAGTTCTTATACCCAATCCACTAGAAATTCATACGTAATATCATTGTAGTGGAAAAATGAATATTTTTATGTTTTCCCCTTGGACTGAGTGTATCAAATGTATGAAGATAAGTCAATCTTCACACCTCATAAAGATGAACTTTCACACAAACCTTATTATAAGAATAAATAGTACTGAAAATCCATTACATGTAAAGTATTAAATATAAATAAATGAAATTAGCGAGAGTAAAAATTTTAACATATTTTTTAATATTTCATAAATTCATTGGGGAAACCAAACTGATACATTATTTTATTATTAGTATAATTTTATAGGTGAAAACTAGATTACAAATATAAGTAATCCTCACCAAATTATCATCTCTCTAATAAATGTTCAGCTTGAACCACATCTTAAAAAAATTTAACTATTTACTAAAGGTCCCACATACATAAATACTAAGAAAAAATAGTCAAAGAGGGGAAAACTTATCTCCTAAAACCCTGGGACTAAATACATGAATGACTGAGAAATGTTGCCAACTTAGAGACCCGTTAACTTTATTGAACTTCTAGGACACTCAGTGAAATATTTTAGAACCACCGGTAAAAATAAAACTATTGTGTAACTGCTACCATTGGAGAAGCCCTATTTTCACTATGGAGATGAACTTTTGTTGCAATTACATCTAGCCATGAAATCTATTGTTATCTAAAATTTTAGTGAACATAATTTTGATGATCAAACTTCTAGTGTTATGATCTTATGATTCAATAAACAATGGTTCATGATGTTATACATTTATTCATAACTTTTTATCTACTACCATTAGTTAATTTCAAGGAAAATTTCATAATTTGTGTAAAATAACCATGTTTTATTATTAAATATAATTTTCTATTATTATTTGAACTAATCCAAATTCGAGTCATTTTACTATTTTAATCATAAATATCACCCTACTTATAAAAATTGTGTGATTGTTATTTTTTAGTATTCTTTATGAGAATTAATAAAAATAATTCAACTAGATAATTGGATAATTATCTCATTTGATGGATTATATTGGCCACACAAGAAGGCCCACTGAACTACGATAAAAACTAGACCATCCATGATGATTGAATTTTTTATCTCAATCCAAAATCCAAAATTTTATTAAAATTCATAATATGTTCTGGGATATCCAAATACATCTTCACAAAAATTAATTATCACATAAACCAATATGTTTCCCAATTGATATATGAAATTCCATCTTACAATTCAATATTGGATTAAAAAATAGATCATATTTCTTACCTTTTATCCCAATATATAACTCCAATTGAGATTTAAATTTTTGGGAAAAAATTGAAGATATATGTTCTATTTTTTAAATGTTTCATATTTAAGGGAATCATCATATCCATAAATGCATCCACATTTAGGCCATGTAAAAATTCTTCATATTTCAGGACTGTGACACATGGTTTGGGAAAGCAACCAAAAGATTTGATCCAAAAGTTCAATGTCTAGAAAATTTAAAGGGTGATGTATACACATTCACATATACATATTTTAATAATAATATGTCTTGAGAATAACATTTATAAATTTTCAAATTATAGATCCAACATCCAAATGATTTTTGGAATGAAAATATTCTACTACCTTTGTCTATAAATTCATCCCCTTCTTCTCCTTGCAATAAGTTGAAATTTCATAAATTAAGAGGATAGTTTGGAAAGAAAAAACATTTAAAATGTCCTATGGGACCTTCAAAACTCAATTTTATACCTGATATGCCATTATTACTTTCTTTATTTTTATTCACTTCAAGTGTTTTGAATTTTAATCATGTGATTGTTATTGTAATTTCATTTGAATTTTAAGGAATGTTTCATCATCATTATATATAATCCTTATCCACCCTTTGGTGTGAAATATTAATATTCCCAAAAAATGTTAAATAAATTTTAAATGTAATCCTTATTTATCTTTCTTATTCAATCAAAATCATGTATTTACCTCCCTTTATTTGTGCATGTTCGGTGTCCAATTTTTTTTTCATCTAATTACTTATCCTTTTTTCATTTACCAAATCATTATAATTATTAGAACTAGATTTCAATCCATCTCAATGGATTATTAAATCATTCATCAGGATGGATTATAATTTGGGTGTGTTAAGTGATTGAGAGATTTCACTCAACTGATGTTCATTAAATTTACATTGTGTATATGAAATAGAATGTTTCATTGATTATTAATTGGCGGATTACATGGATTATTGGAACCAAAAATACACAATGGTTCATGAAATATTGAAAACTAAATAAAGGAGAATTGATAAATATCTGAACCCTCGTATAGGCCTTGATTAAATCCACAAAATGGAATTATGATCAAAATAATCTTTTAAAGGGGATGTTAATTTAATAAAAAAAATTTCAAATATCAATGATGTCATAAGATTACATCCAAAATAATTAACCCAGCCCAATCATTATCAAATTATTAAATAAAACACAATACACTAATTAATTTAATTAAGCTATGCAAACCCCACCCCCACTAAATTATAAAAATAGACTCCAAAAATAATATCTTCGATGAGGACTCTACTTGGGTGTCTCTATACACATTATAGTAGAAAAATGTAACTTTGAGTGGTAAATAAGTGATAATCATTCACACATCAAATTGATTTGTTTCTAGGGATAATATGATATGTTCATGGTTGTTTTTTATTTATTAAAAAAAATCAAAAACAAATATGAAAAAAACATAAAGAAAAACATTCCTTCCTGTTCCTTTTAAAATTCATTTGAATTCCTTATAGCATCCCACACAAACCATTTGATATTTTTTTTACCCTAAAATCAATTTTACTACTCTCTATATTAGGAGGAACATTACGGATAATAAAAATATTTCCTATCCAGTTAACCATGATATAGACTATCATATGGAATAAGCACTAAAAGAACTCGCTTACACTAATATAAATTACCACTTCAAATCACAATAAAGTATTTATTTATTGATGGTTGAAACTTTTTTGATCCCCTTTGTTACACATTATTGTTGATTGTATACATTTGTTGAGGGTTAAATGATTTATGATTCATGTTTATGTATCTGAGAAATGGGTCTTTGTTGAACGTTTGTGTTAGAGGTGGGATATATAAAATGGATTGGTTTTATTACCTTTAGTCTACATGGATATTATTTGGTTGACATTTATTTGATAGTGGTAAACCATGATTAGTTATTTATTGAGTAACAATGGGATACTAAGTGGTAATTTGATGGATTTTTTCCTTTTTGTTGAGAGTTACATGCATGATATTAGCCCCTAGTTCAGTGTTATATATTTTCTAGTGCATTTTTCGCTGATAAGGCTAGTTGGGATTGATTAAGGTGATGACTTGTAGTACCATTAACCTTCCGATAGTTGGTTCCATGTTTTCATGTTGAGTATTGTCCCATTAGTCTCTATAGTGTTTCCTTATGATATGTATCAAATATTATTCTTATTTATTATTTATTAACATGTGAGTTTTTTATTTATTGTATTGATATTACTTTGTTTTATTTCTCTAATTTATGGTTAGGTCTGGATGTTGACTAGATTTCTCAATTTTATCATTATGAGTATTTTATAATATTTCCATGTATTAATATTCTATTATGGTTCTCCCTTTCCCTTTACACATATTTAAGTAGTGTGTGTGAATTTTTCAAGTAGTTTTAAAAGTGTTCGATTGTATTGAAATGACATTGAAGTATCTTTCTACTATGTTGATGGTTTTTTTCTTAAATATGACGTTTTTATATGAAAAGGTAATGTTTGTCTTTGGTTTTTAAAGGAAATAATTATGAAAAGGAAGTGATTATATATTTTTTTTTGTATTCATACAATTTTAGTGATGTGAAAACCTATTTTTTCATATTGATGTTCATATTATAATTCTAGTTTTATTATATAAAAGGAAGGGAATAGACTCTCAGTAGTATCCTACTGAGATTTGGATCACAACTTAAATTATCACATTGGTGGGTATGTCCTCCTCATGTATTTGTATGTTTTTTCAGGTCTCGGCATGTAGGTTTTTTTTCTACCATTCTCCCTTCGAAAAAAAGTGGTGTTTGGTTCAATATGTTGAATTGAGAGTCACATGGTGAGGATGTGGTTTGTTTCTGATGTTTTTTTGGATAGTTTGGGTTGTGTGGTGTATCGGCCTCCCCGACCTCCAATTTTTCTTTTATATTTGAATCCTTGTCATGATATGCTAATGATTTTCAACAAATGGTTTTATTTATGTGTAAAATGTTTTCTAAAATATTTTGGTTATTATTTATTTTTACACTATGTTTTTTATATTATTGTTATCTTTTTTATCTGATTATATTCCTGCTGTGGTTACCCAGTACATTGATACCACATATCGGGTTCCTTGTTGGAACCCATTATTTTCCATTTTTTAAGAGTGAAATTATTCCCACTATGTCACTTGTGATTCCATGTAATTATTATCAACCCTGGACAGTCAAGAACGCTCCTCAGGAATTATAGAAGAGTGTTCTGGGATACATTTTTGGTTGATCTGGGATGATTCATTAGAGCGTTTCTTAACCTAAATCCTGATGGGGGACTAAACTTTAATTATGTGTCTATCCCCATTTTAAAAACATGAATGGGGAATAGTCACATTATGACCCATAGAGATAATGACATGACACCCACTTCCAGACATTTGTCCACTGTGTCCCCATGGGTCACAATGTGATAGACCTCCCTTAATCAAAACCCACCTACCTTGTGTCCCATCCTCATGGTGTGACCCCTCTAGTCTTGGAATGGAATAACACCCCTTCGGTCTAACAAAAATCTCTTGGCCCTAGATCTGATGGAGAGACCTTAAACCTCTGTGGCATGATCTATTCCATTGAAAAAACCCATAAATGAAAAACATAAGAGTTCCAAGACCCCTATGTAAGAGTCATTTTCATGAAAATACCCCCCACAAATTGGAATGACATCATTACATATGGTTTTTACATATCTAAAAACCATTAAAAAACACCCCATGCTGAAAATCCCTTGACTATAGTATAACCATCCTCTAATCAACCCTTATCACAACATAACCTTCACCCATCATAAAATGATGATCCACTTATTGCTAAACCCCTATATAGGGTCACCCTGAGCCTTATCCAATCAAAAAAAATCAAATTTTCTCTGAAAATAACTTCCAGAAAATCCATGGGTCATTAGACATTTGAAAATGTATATCATAATATATATCATATACATAATATGAATACCTATATAATACCTTTTTCCATTACATTGAGTGACCACTATACATGGAACGTTTCAATCTAGTATTGTCCATATCATACAATCATGATTCCGCAAAATAGACGGGCCATATTAAATGAATAAATTGCATGTAATTCATCTAAGTATCTATGAACATCACATGTACCAAAAAATAAGGAGGGAAATTAATTTATTTACTCTAATTATTCCATGGTCCAAGATTTATTTACTCCTTTTATGATTCGAAAAATCTCATATTGGTTGAGCTTTACGTAATGATAAGATCAACAACATACCCAACCAACTCTTGATTAGATAAGCCTCAAGGACTGAATAAGGAAGGTGTCAATTTATGAAGGTCCACATGATGCATATCACACCAACCTCATGTAATAGGGATTCATAATATTAATACACCCCTAATTATATTAATGATTGTATAGAATTCCTTGATATATAATTTTGCGAGACAATCATGAAAATAATCCTCTAATTTTAAACTAATGAGTATATTTTTTGTATATCAGATATATCTTATTGTATCTATTACAATATTATACTCATAATAATTTTAACATATCATCACCAAAGATAACACTCAATTATAGTCATTGATTTGTGAGATATTATAGTCTTACATTGAGATAATTATTACTATTTCACTTCAAATAAAATATGTAACTATTATGAAATAATGATAAAATATAGATATCTTTTTGTAAAACAAGACATATTTTTTATTATTAAAATCATTTTATAATAATTAATAAAATCATACATAAGTGACTTATTAACATCTCTTATATGGTAGACCACCAAATCATGCATATATTGGTTTCACGTTCTTGGTTTTTGTTAAACTCCTTACATCTCTATTTAATTAATTACATATAATTGTTAAAATATCTAATAACCCACCCAAAAAAATAAACTATTTAGTAAATAATATGGATGAAGTAATCAAGTCTGAATAATAATGAGATTTACGAACCCTATTACTAAGGTTCAACTCCTTCAACATATTCAAACTCAATAACTCCCCAACATCAAATGTTACGATGTTAATTACTTATTTTTTTCTATTTAAAACTCTTTATATGTTCATCATATTCATTATTGGAACAATTAATTTAAAATTTTCCTAGATATATTTATATCTTCAAAAGAAATTTTTTATGCATTTTTAATTTGCATTATTCAAACCATGGTCTGATAACCTCTTATATACCACATTATCATTTGAATATCTTGTCAATATACACAAAAATAGATATTTTTAATAAATATCTTTTTTCATTTAGTATAAATATTTATCAAATAAACTATTGTTTTCATATAATATGTAGTATCTTATGTGTTTGGATAATTTTATTTTGAAAATAACACCTATTATTTAAAATATTCCACTAATATATGAAGAGAACACATTCCCTAATATTTTAACAGACATTTGGATGAAATAATTTAACCTGGATAAAAAATTTCATCATTGAATATTTTAAAAAAATATTTAGAATCCGATGATTTATAAAACATGTGAATCGATATCTTATTATTTATAGAAATACTTTCATAAAAAACATCTTTTATCATAAATGAAAATGAGTTTGATATATATATATATCTCTCTCTTACATGGATCCATCTGATGTTAATATATTTTTTTGTATTCAAATTTTTGATATAGTAACTCTTTGCATCATCAATTGAATAAAAATTTCAATATCTATCAATTATTCTTTTATCTTTAAATCTTCTATATTTATAACTATTCTAATGTATACATTTGGAATCATATACCCTTCAAACTAAAGATTTATTTTTATAACACTAATAACTGACATTGATATTCCTTATGTTTTTATACACCCCTTTAGTTATTATCACAATTTCATCTTATGGAATCACTATTACATATTTATTATAACATGTTTAGGTTTCAGTGATCTATAATGAATTCTAGAAGAAATACATTTGAAATATCTAACTAAATTTTCTTCTTCTGGTTTGTACTTTTACCAACTTTTACTATCTACACAACACCAAAACCTGAACATCATATATACTAGTTCATATTTTATCAACAAATGGGGAATATTGAGTAATATATTGTTCAACTCATTTACACTGTTGAAACATTTCCATAGATGACAGTGGAATGAATTCCACAAGAAGAACAATCCTTATAGGATATATTTAGTCTCACCTAGTCATTGGAATATTCAATCATATTTAGTATATGATGTGAGAATGAAGTTCCCTAGGTAATTTTAAATATCATTCCATTGAAACAATAGTTATATCGTTATATAATTCACTTGAGAATCTAGATTTACTAGTTAGACTACTTTATTATTTTGTTTATTCAGGGAATCATTTATCTGACAAAGATTATTTATATTACATAAAGAACTATTCTGAAGTTATCAATCTTAGGGATATTCTTACATTAATATTTTTTCAAGGATTAATCTCAAGATGAATATTGGTGATGAAAATTCTATTATCTATAGAAAAATATTTCATCTGATGATTATCATCTTTTACAAATATTTGATAAATAATTTTATGGAAGATTCTATGACTAGAATGATAACATATTTTAAAATACCTCATGTATATTAGTGGGACAAGATCTATATTTCACTAAGCGTTGGGTTGATTTATGATATCTCCCATCACATAGTTATTTATTTAAGTAATTGTTACAATTATATGATATATTAATATTGGATCGTTAAGTGGAAAATAATATTCCCTAACTCGAAAAATGGATTTACTCAACTTTATTCATCTAGTAATATGATCATATTAGGGACTACGAGTTATGTGTGACCCAAATAAATCCAATAACATACACCTAATCCTATTAGGGTCACCCATTACTTAATTTCCTTTCACCAGATAATCCAACGACTCCATGTTTTAACATAGCCTACACAACTGGATAATGAAGGTCTTGACAAGTGTTTCCTTGGAAAGAACATCACACATAATATTATTAAGGGGATATAATTATTTCTATATTATATCATATAATTAGTTTTACATGTACACATGGTTCTAGTGATTTATTTTTGAATAATATTCATTCAACAAAATCTCAATATCCTATACATATTAATGTGTAAATCTATATACAACCCATAGTATGTCTCAATCACCCAAAAATAGAATCCAAACATATTTACACATATCCAAGTGAATATTATTCATATGTTAGATTAAATTTTCATGTAAATGTTTTGAATTAATTTAAATAACCAATCCCTGTATGAGTAATACAGGAGCCATAGATATTAAACCACACTTTTCTGAGACAATTTATAAGCCTCTAGGCTAGTGGTATTTCCAAACTAAACTCCATATTACCTAGGATACTTTAATCAAGAGATATTCCAATTACTTCATAACTATAATACCTAATATGTATAAAATATATTCAATAACAAAATTCATGATAATATAATTAATTAAAAACATAATTCAAGGTTGAAGAAAAATAAATCCATTTTCATACATAGAATGTAACTCCTTAGATGTATTTGAATTAATTTCTAGAAGTATTTTAAAAACATTAAACTAAAAAAAACATAAAAGTTCATAATATAAAAATTATGGAAAAAAGATGGAGTCAATCTATTTTAATAAAGAATGAAACTAATTTTTAATTAGGTTGACGAGAACTCTAACATGACCTGAAAGCCCCAATCATTACATGAACTGAGGGCCCAGATGATAATAGACAGAAAACCTAACTTAATATGGCCTAGAGGCCCTAATATAAGACCTTGAAGAGCAAAGTATGTTGTATTATTCATGTAATAACAAAAACAATCACACTAAACTTCCCCCTCATCATGTCATTCCACCCACAATCATGCCACAATATACCGCGCCATATTCATCGCACATCTGCTTGTGCAATATTATATCAGGATATGTTACATAGTGTCAAATCTATTCTATCATGATATGGTATCTATCTATATCACATTTGGAAAACATGTAATGATCCCCTCCCTCTAAAGGTTCCCCTCCTTGGGAAGTAATGACGGATGAGAGATATTGATCCCCCAAGTCCTACCTCTAGAAGGCCCAAGGTTTGCAACAAGCACTGAGGGTATAAAATTAACATTGATAAGAGTCATTTCCCTCTAATATAAATCCATATCAAGAGATAGGATAAACAACAACCAATAAAATTCAACAGATAATATAAAATAAAACCCAAAACAAACCCACAATGTATATAAAATGTAAATAAAATTCTCCAAATATAATGAAAGAAAAACTTCTAGTAAAGAATCAACAACAATTCCATACCCAATCTAGACATGTCTAGTTCAGTACAAAAATACCTCATGATGATGATAAAAAAACATTTCATATACATAATGTGAGAATATAAGTATACCCAATAAGAAAATACCCTATTTCTAAAGTGAACATGTGGAAATAATATACTAATGTGCCTATGAACAAACAAAAGAACCAACAAGAACCTAAATATGTCAACTAAAAAAAACCTCACCTCACCATGGATCACACATAAAATCATGCATCCAAAGTCGTAACATAATAATCATGAATAAAATAAGGCGACCTTATGATATTTCCCCACAAATTGTCTACTCTCACGCCCCAACGCCAAACATCATATGCCCTCATCCCTTCTTTGCATATCACATCACATCTCACCCAAATAAATATAGTTCATATTTGATGTGGTCCAGAACACATACATACCTACCCAAATAGTATAAAATCTTGCATCATGTGCTACAATCAGACATAAAAACACCACATCATTCCCAAAGACACATGGTCCATCATAACACATATCATATCATCATATAACTAGGGTCATTGAATATCATGAATGGATTGAAAATCAACCTCATACACCCCTCCTACCACGTATGACCCCCACAAAAATCTAATCTCATCACAACCTCATCACGTCACATATTTCCCAACACACATTGTCCATTATTGTGTATCTTTCTTGAAGACACATGGGCCATCACTACTGGAAGGATGATCCGGGAAGAGGCAGTGGCTATCAATCAGTATAACCAACATTATGGATATGGGGAATACACCCAGAACCTAGATCCTCTGATCATTGGTAAGGTTATCTAATTTGGGTGGTTTGTTTATAGAAATAACTTAAAGATACATGATATATAGAGATCACATAATAACCAACCTATGGGATCACATAAATTACAATAGCACAAAGAATATAACCACTAATATAACACACATAAATTGTCACAAGTATTTACAACATGATATGATGCACACACAAAAAAACACCACACACAACTACACATATTCCCACATTTAATTATAGGTTTCACCAATTTTTAGATTTAAAAAGTTCTACTATATTTTATTTTCTAAGATACTTCATACAAATATATATAGATCATTAGTTTATTCAATTCATATGTGTAATTTTTTAAATATCAATTTTCAGCCAATTATAATCAATTACCAACCCATTTATATATTCATTTCAGTAAGAACAATCTTATATTACATGGATAATTGGGAAAATAAAACAACCACACTATAACAAGCTCACCCAACCCTCATAAACCATCATCTCTATGCACCATCAACTAATCCATCTCAGTACAACCACCATACATCACAACTGGTGAACAAATCCATGATTGATAACCACAAAAAAAATCATATGTTGCAATTACATCACACATCACAACTACTACAGACCATAAAAATAATTCACCACATCACACAAATTCCAATGTCCCATCCACGTCAAACAAACACCACATCGCTACCCCATCCACTACAAATCCTATCCATTGACTTCTTTCACCACACATTAGTTAGTAACACATTAAGAAATACAAAAAATAAATCATACACAACCTAAAAATATCCTAGCTTCCAAAATTTATTCAGGAACTTTTACAACATTACTGATTTATTTAGAATTGGTACAATCACAGAAATTGGATTCTATGGGAAATAATTTCACTAGCCACATATATTTTCTCTAACATTTTATTCAAGGTTATATCAAACAAAAACATAATTAATGTCACCACAACATATCTACAACACTGAAAACATGGATTCTAACAGTTTTTATTTTCAGTATTGGGAACAGGAATGCACAATATCATCAACAACGTATATCAAATCACCAATGCATATAATATCACCAACAAACCCATTAATTTTATTTATAATAATTATTATCCCATTACGTTGGCTCTTATTATCAACCCAAAGAAATTCAAAATCATGAAATTCTCACAAATATCATGTAAAAGAGTGATAACAAGGATCCCCAACCTAAAAGAATCTTTCTGATCTCACTGCACACCACAGGGCTAAAAAACAACTACCTAGATACCGCCACCACACATGGAAACCTTGGATCTTCCTATACAGCATAAAGGGATCATAAAAATTTCATCCCATACATGCCTTGAACAAAATAAAAATACCATATTGAATCCCTAGAAGTAAAATGGGAAGAAGAAAATGGAGGAGGGGAAAAGGACTTACAACGGATCCCTAACACATAACCATAAAAACCAATGATCAAAATTAGAGGAAGGTGGGTTGGAAGACCCTCCTCAAGCATCTAGGGTTCCCCAAAAATGAGAGAGGATTTGCCTAAATGAAGAGATAATAAGTTAATAAATATATATATCTATGATATAAATCACTTTATTTATTTTTTAAATTATAAATTTATGGAGTGAATTCCATGACTCTATTTTTTTACAATTTGTAAACCCAAATATTAGAATTCAAACCCCTTTTTCAGCTGAAATACATGGGGCCTTGGGCTTAAAAAATTCAATATTATAATATTTTATTTTACAATATAATATCATTTCATGTGATACTACACACTCAAACACAATCCATAAATTGAATCCCATACAAGTTGTACCAAATCCTCTTACACTGTAAACCCCTCTTTGTTGCTTAAAAATCCTATCGTAGTTATGTTGCAACTCCAACCACCTCCGAACATCCTTGATCCACCTATGAACACCTTTGACTATCCAAAATGGAAAATTATTTAGTCAAGAAGGCCTGGAACATTACATTAGATTCCACTAAAATAATTTGTGCCCTCAAGAATCAAAACAAAACCCAGAAGACAAGGAAAGGGTCCAAACGACCTCCCATTAGAAAACTGAAGGATCTTGTTACACCTCAACACCACACCCATCTCAACATACCATACAAAAATTCCTAAAAACATATCGCAAAACCACATCACCACCTCTCATCAAGCACAACACCACATCACCTGGTAATATCCAAAAAATATTTCATTTTCATTCATATATTCACACAACCATCTCAACTTCTACACTACCCAAACCAACAACTTCCACAACCAACACAAGCATTGTCCAAAGTACACAAATAGGGGAATATTATCTTACATGTAAATATATTATCCTCTTTTAGTTTCAATAACTCTCAAATATTTTTTAATCACTTCATAGTATAATTAATCTTTATTATGAATTAATTATTCCATTTTCCATATAATGGTACCATTATCACACATCACATAAACAAAGAAAACAACACATCACATGGAACAACAACATCTAAACATCATATCATCCAAACATAATAGAGAAAAAATCATAAATGTTCTTTGGTTATAGGGAATGAATTTATTCTGATCTATCCTAGTTACTCTCCTCTAGGCCACCATGCCTCTAAAACACATGAACCAAGGGAATAGTTAATCCATAAAGCACCTTCTCTTAATGATACTAGATTTCCATTAGTCACTCTGTGAACATTACATCATCCAGAATATCCAAATCTCCCTAGTCAATGACAAGGGAGGCATCATGAAGATATAGATGAATCTAGAACACATGAAAGATGTTGTTGATACTCTCTGGCCATGGTAGAAGCCTCAATCGATAATTCACCAGGCCAAAATGTACCAATAAATCTTATTTTTCTCTAACATGTACTTAGTCCCCATATCTGAGATGCTCCCCCTCATACTTCCTGAAACTCTATCACTAAAAAGAACTAAAATCCAGCTATCATGCTTGATCCTCCTCTATTGTGTAGATCCTATGATGATTGACTAGATTTTCTTATTGAACCTAAACTAAAAAAATAATCAAGAACAACTACTACGATCCATTTCTAAAACTAAAGGAGAACAACCTAATCTAGATAGCTAGGAATTTTATCAAAGTATATTTATTTAATATTTTTTATTTTCCCAAAACAAATCATTTGAAACATAGACATAAAAAACCATGATTTATATACCTCTCTTATGTCACTACTTTGAAAATAGGTCCACCTCACTTGGTCATTTAATAATCTCATAATTAGTGCACCAGATCGTTGGGGGCCCTAAAATCTCATATCATAGTTGGTATCCCAATACTATGTCACATACCAAGATCAATTGGATCTGTTTACCTACAAATCCATGAAATCCTCATTGTTCCTAACTACATAATTCATCTTATCTCTCAACCAAAACATCTGATATAGCTTTTTTACAACCCACTCTCACTAAAAGAACCCCTATTAAGCCAAAAATCATGGAAGAGAGATAATGACCCTTGATTCCCACCTCTAATAGGCCTCAGGTTGGAGAAAAACACGAATGATATAAAAATATCACAGATGGGAGTCATTACCCACAAATATAAAATAGGATTTGGAGATAACATAAACAACCACCATGAAAATCCATCAAGTAATATAAAATTAACCCCAATACTAACCCATGATGGATGCCAAAAGTCAACATTAACAAATAAAAGACTCCAAATATTCCAAAAGACAATTATTGTAGTAGAGACTCAACATAAACTCCAAAACCATGCTAGAAATGAGCAACTCAATCCACAATTTCCTTCTAAAATCATTAAATATTATATATATATATATATATGGTGAAAGTACAATAATAATAAATAAGAATATACCAAATATCTCAAGAGCACAAGTGAAAATAGAATATTAATATTCTTATGAACAAATTGAAGAACCAAAAAGCACCTAAATAGGTCAGCTAACCAAAACCAGCATAACCATGGATCGCTCACCAAATCACAAATCCAATATAGTTACATAATAATCAGGAATAAAACTAGGTACCTCATTGCTACTTTCCCATTAATTTTCTACACTCACACCCCAATGAATAACATCATGTGATCTTATACCTTCCATATATATCACATCACATCACATACATCCCAATGACACCTAGGTAATCTCTAATGTAGTTTAGGATGAATCCCTACCTACTCCACCTTTACATAGTCTAGATTATTTTTCTAGCATCAGAATTCACCACACCATGTCTCCCCCAAAGACACATGGTCCATCACAACACCAATAATTTCATCACATAACAATGGAAATAGGGAATAATGAATGTTATAGGAATCAACCTAATCACCTCTTCATACCAGGAATGACCCCCAACCACATATCACATATCATCACAACCTCATCAAATCAAATATCACCAGAAAAAACGTGGGAAATAACCACACATATCTCAATAATACACATGGAAAAACAATACTTAAATAATGGCGATGAAGAGAAGACAGTTATCCATTCATATCACTACAATCTTGGATGTTTCGGAAAACACATGAAACCAATAACCTCTAATAATTGGTAATGTTATTCAACATGGGTGGGTTGTGAATAGAAATAACATAAAGCTACATGATATATAGATAAAATATAACAAGAAACATATAGACTCACATAAACGTCACTAGAACACACCATATCACCACTACCTTACCACAAATAAACTATCACAAATTATTCAAATAATATATGCAATGCATGACACCACCGCCAGATATATCCACACATAATCCCATAATCTATTATAGATTTCGCCACATTCTAGATATAACAAGTTCTACTATATTTCATCTGTTTATCCAATTCATACACATTTACATAACTCATTCATTTATTCAAATTATTTCATCCATTTTCCACACATCAATTTCCATCCCATTATATTCAATTATCAATCCATTTATTTATTCATTACATTCATCATCGACATATGTTCCATGTATATTCGGGAAAAAAACATAACCACACTACAAATAGATCTCCCAACTCACATAAAACATCATTTCTGCACCTCATCAACCAATCTGTCTCACTAAAACCACCACACATCAAATTTTCTTCTCTAATCCATTAGTGTAAACCTCAAAAGTACTTACATCATACCCTATAATGGCATCACACATCATAAACATTACACACCACATCTCACAACTATTCATGTTGTATCCATTCCAACCAGCCACTACATCACTTTACCGCACACTATACATTTCATATGTTTATCACCACCAACACACAATATCCTGTAGCACATAAGGAAACTGAAAAAAACACACACACAACATTGACACATCCTAAATTCTAAAATTTTTCAAGTGTTTTTATCACATTACTTATTTATTTAGAATGGGTATTATCACATAAACCAAATTCCATGGTAAAGAATTTCATCAACTATATATAAATTATTTGTCATTTTATTCAGGTGATATCAAATAATAACACAACAAGGGTCATTAAAACATATCAACTACAACATAAAAAAGGATTCTAACAACCATTATTTTCATTTTTTGAAACAAGCATGCATAATATCATCAAAACCATATATAAAAGTTGTAAATCATGTAATATCTCTCGCATACCAATAAATACTAGTTATGAAAGTTATTTTCTCATTACACCTACCCTTATTATCAACCCAAATGGAAGAAAAATTATCAAATTCTGACATATAGCATGTAAAAAAGTGAAAACTAAGATCCCCTACCTAAAAAAATCTTTCTAATATCACTTCACACCATATAGTGAAGAAAAAATACCCATAAACTACAATTACACATAGATTCCATGGATTAACCTTTAATGCATCAAGAACTAATAAATAGCATAGCCCAAACATACCCCAAACCAAAGAAACAACACAAAAGTGAATCCTCAAATGAATAATGGGAGAAAATTTTTGAGAAGGGGAGAATAACGTACCATCAATCACCAAAAACATAACCACTAGAACCAATGATCCAAGAAAGAGTAAGGTGGGATGGAAGACCCTCCACTGGAATCTATAGATAGCCAAAAATTAGAGATACTATGGCCAAATGAGGATAAAATCGACCAATCAAGATATATAATAATGTTTTTAAATTGAATTAGCTACATGATAATATATATATAGTGTAAATTCAATGATTTTTTTTGAAAAGCCATAAAATAGAAATTTATGATTCAAACCCCTTTCCTACTAAAAAATATGTCACCTCAGGTATAAAATATTTTATTCCATAAATGTCAGTTTTAAAATATTAACCCATTTCACTCAGTACTTCTCCACTAAACAGAATCCTAGTTAACGACATAAAAATCATGATATAGTTACATTACTGATTCAAACTCCATTTGAACCTCCTCAAGCCTCTTCTAAACACCTCTGACTTCCCAGGAAATAAAATTAATGGGTTTTCAGGGCACATGCCATTAAAAAATATGTGGGGGGGAGGGTGTGACATCCTATATTTTCATATATGACCAAATCCTTTACATTTTGGTTTAAACCTCTTACTTTACTCCAATAAATATTCCTAAGAGTTTGAGGGAGGGGTCAAGACTATGTGGGGATTGCTCAAATCCCATAGATCTGATTTTTGGAAAAAAATAGAAAGGGGAGAATGGTTGGTGAATGGTAGTGATAACTGTGTGTCTCAACCATGTGACCCTATAATATGAGTTGCAGGGTTAAGTAGTTGTGGAAGGTAGGATAATTTTTTTTGAATTGGTGTAGGTGTGTTGCAGAGGTGATTCCCATGGTTTTCATACAGTTTGGAAAACTATGAAAAAATGATTCACATTAGTGCCACTATGGAAGTGACTTCTCATGGTTAGGAGCATAGTTTTGAAGACCATATAATAAATCTATTCACCATTTAAAATGGGTGAAAAGTCCATTTTTTCTGCTATCTTTTATGTTTGATCGTCATTTTTCTTTTCCCATACACGCACAAGGCCTCACTCATCGGCTATAGCTCCTATTCTTCCTTTAAAGAAGTCTCAGAGCTACCTCTTCTATATGACATATTTTTCTTTCATCATTTTTCTCATTGAAATATTATTGGTAATCACTCCAATCCTCTTCCTTTCTTTATTTTGTTATCTTACTGAGTGGAATGATAAATAGATGCAAGATAATATGCCCTATTTTTAGGATATTTTTATATTCTTTTGATTTCTACCATTATAAACATGATTGGAGGCCAATACTAGACAATGGGTCATCATGCCCCATAAGGAAGGTGGCCTAGTATTTATCCCTAATGTATCATTTATATATACCATACATAATGATGCATAAATGTCGTAAATTCTATGTGTTTCCTTAAAAATATTAATTTTCCTTAATTTAATTATTATTAATGCTAAAAATTCCCCTTACACACTTTTGGTTATCAGAGGACATTGATTTCAACTAGTGCCCCCCCTTTAGGTAAGCATATGAAATGCATTTGAACATGGAATTTCTTATGTGAATAACTTATTTTCAATGTGGGGTTATCTTGATAATTAAACTGGAATGTATTAATTGAATTAAATGGAAGTGAATTGTATGACTATGTCACATTTCTTTTATATAAATAGTAGATTATTCCCTAGGAAATTTAAATTTTAAATATTTAGAAACCATCTCTTAGATTATGGTAAAACATTTCATATAAAGGATTTTTATTATTATTATTTTACCATGTATAATGGATGTTGTGACATTGTTAAGGCTTGAATCGGACAAGAGGATTTACACTCCCTTGACGTGCGATTTTGGGAATGTCATATTACCAAATTTATTAAACATTATACATGATGTTTTATCTTCCCCAAGATATTATTGGAAACTAAATTTCACGTTTCTCATTTTGTTGATAGATATGATGACATTCGTATCTCTGATGGAATCCTTAGTTTGGTACCCTTATCTATAGCATGAGCCTATTATAATCATGTGTGGACTCCATGGGTATAATCTAGGTCCTGGATAGTACTACATGTCTATATATATATATATATATATATATATGTTTATACACATATATTCTTATATATAAATACTTGTCATATCATATATATTGTCACAAACCGTCCTAGTGGGGCCCGAGCCGCAACTCCCCAAGCCCGCCTCCAATAGGCCAGTGGATTATGACTAGCACCAAGTAGGCATGCTACTAACATGGGAGGAATTTCCTAAAAACCTATACACATGAACACACATTTCCAAGTTCACAAAGATGAAAAGTAAAAACTAAAAAAAGGAAAAAGATGCATGCATACACTAGAACCCAACCAACAAAGTACGATAGGAAGGTCAAGTACATTAATGTAAAACTCTGGGCCAAGAGTACAAGACCACAAAAAGAGAGTCTGTAACAAAGTCCAACATATAAAGAAAGGTTCTAGAACTGAAATCTGTAGTCGTAGGAACACACCTTGGCCTGTCTGATCTCACTGAGTACCGTCTGGTCCTGGTCCGCCTAGAATCCTTTCAAAGGCTCGCTCGTCTTCACAAGACATGAAACGTGCGGGCAAAGCTTGTGCAGGGGTGAGTTTAACAATACCCCGTAGGACACCTCGAAAGAAAAAAGGAATACATCAAGGGAAAATACCAAAAATGAAAGGTACAGTCATCTCTACAAAGTATATGTTTACGGGACATATAACATGCATATCTAGATATACTCAAACAAAAAAGACCATTGCGAAACCACCACTAAGATCCAGCTCGAAGATTCCACAAAGCATGCAATCGGGAGAACACACTCTTAGGTATGAAGAGCGAGATACGAAGTACTCGTTCCAGGAGAACACACTCTACAAGTACTTTGAGTGCATGATGCTCATATAAGGATCACAACCATGTCATGGGGTGATTCCAAAAAGTCAGTCTGAGATAATCCTCTAAGAAGAGGATTTGCGCCCCTGTAAAGTTGGTCATGTCGATACCAAGAACTATACCTAGGGTTCCAGGAATGAATAGAGGATCTGGCTCCAAGTCTCACAGAGGGGATTCCAACTAATCTATTTAGGAAGTCCTGCTGTAGGGATCATACTCCTGTATATAAGAAATGATACTAGAACCTTCAAGGGAATGAACAAGGGTACAAAACCTAAGAAATATAGTCCATGTCACATACGACAAGTGGATCAAGACATTTAAGACAGGTTACATAGTGTGTAGTATGGTTACATTCCATGTTCCTTGACCCCTGGTACTAACCGTGTAAACGGCCCACGTCATCTGTCCGAGATGTGTAAAACCCAACTACATGGAGTGTAAAAGGATCTCACGATGTGTTCCTCAACTCTGGGTACTGCCAGTGTAAATAGCCCGTGTCATTCGGCTTGTCTGATAGAAGGTAACTACACAGTGTGTAGAAGAATCACACGCAATATCCGAGCACCTGGGGCTCGCTTCGTGTACGCAGGCCATGTGCCCGTACACGGTCTCTGTCCATGTCGCCTGCCCGTGTACCTGCACACGGGGTATCCCGTGTATCTGGCATGTGAGGGGTATACATGTCGTGTCCTTGGATGTGTACCCAACCCATGTCCGTGTACTCCCGTAGTACACGCCAGGTGGTCCGCCGATGAACACACGCCGTGTATCCCATACTACACGCCGTTTAGTTGGGATTTTTCCAGAAATGTCGTCTTCCTCCTCACGTCGTGGCTGCTCCTCAGGATCCACGGTTTCTCGTCCGTTCCTCCCGATACTCTGAGGGTTGGTTGGTTTCATCATACAAACACTGTAATGGGTGTTTTCAGTCCCTAAATCGGATCATAAACCTCAAATGATCCGTCCGAAGAAAAATCGCCCGAAAACTTGTATCTCTTGATCCGCTCCTAATCACCCTCCAAAACTGTCTTTGCACCTCCGTGGCATCACTCTGGGGCGGGATCTACAATCTCAAATCGTTTCTCTAATAAATGAATGTGCAACGATCGATTTCCTCCAAGAACATGTAGAATGCAACAAAGAATGCAAGGGAGAAAAATACAAAGAATCGAACAAGAGGGACGAACCACGATCGTTGTTCGTGACGATACGGGTTCGTCGCTGTTAGATCAAAACCACAACAATCAACAGATTATAAATCCCGAGTGTTTGATCTCCTGATAAAACCACAAATCACACCCGCCCGGAAAATGATCGATCTAAGGGTAAATCGGTTCGCAATTTTGTCTGCATTCTTCGTAGGAATCAAGAATGGGGAAATGAATCAAGATCAAACATCCTACATGAATCTACGGTGTTTGTTGGTGAATATCCAGTCGTTACATCATCATCGCCAGTGAAAATCATCAAGAACGTTGTCGCCATGTTGGGAGGTTTTCTCCAGAGCCCCCAGAGCCTCCAATGGTTTCAGGGTTATGGGGTTTGTAACCATGGACCCCTGCGTGAGCCTTTTTTTAAAAAGGATGAAATACATCTGTTGCAATAGATTTAAAAATATTTCACTACAGAATAAAATATTATTAGTAAATATTTTATTACTGTTATGTCCAAGAACAAGATTTCCCCACCTACCTATGTTGGTCGATGTTAGGCCTCGCCGAAGGTAATATCTCTATTCTCAACACAATGGTGCCCTAATATTTCTCATCTGAGCAACCATTCATGAGTTATTCCACTTTTTCAGGAAAACCACACGCGTGCATAATTTAATTATTTAATTAAATTCAAACATTTGTTCCGGGCTCACCGGGCCTCGGTACTGCACGTCGTCTTGAAGACTGGAATCAAAATAATTTCCACATATTTTAAAAATAAATTATGGAAAAAATACGAGACATTACATCACACCCACCTTAGGGATTTTATGTCCCCCATAATCCAAAATAATGACTACTCAAAAAGATGTGGGTATTGTACAGGAATCTGTGCCTCCCGCTCCCATGTGCTCTCCTGGAGATTCCCGTGCTGCCACCAGACATGCAATAAGAGAATAGCTCACCCAAGAATAACCTTCTCCTGACGATCCTCAATCTCCACTGGGTACTCAGCAATGGTTGCTCAATCATCGATGTCCATCTCACCACATTCGATGACGTGCGATGGATCATGCACGTACCTCCGTAGCTGCAACACATGGAAGACGTTGTATACCCTGTCCATCTTAGGAAGTTGAGCCAAGTGATACACCACATTTCCAACTCTACTCAGAATTTGAAAAGGGCCAACAATCCTCGAAGATAGCTTTCTACCTCCCCAAATCTCCGCAACCCCCATCAAGGTGAGACCCAATGGAACACATGGTCTCGCTCCTTGAACTCCAAGGGCCTCCCCCTCCTATCGGGATAAGACGTTTTCTGACTCTTTACAGTCTTCATCCACTCCTGGATGACCTGAACCTTCTCTGTAGTAGCTCTCACCATCTTTGTTCCCATGAGTGCTGACTCTCCTGGGTCAGTCCAGCAAAGTGGGGACCTGCAAGGTCGCCCGTACAGAGCATCAAATATTTCCATACCAATAGTGGAATGATAATTGTTGTTGTAAGAAAACTCCTCCAGTGGTAGGTGATCCTCCCAGCTACATCTGATGTCAAGTATGCAAGCTCAAAGCATATCCTCTAGAACCTGGATGGTCCGCCCTATCTGACCATCAATCTGGGGATGAAACACAATGCTCAAGCGTAACTGAGTCCTAAAAGCTTCCTGCAATCCCTTACACAACCGGGATGTGAAATGAGCATCATGATATGAAACGATCATGAATGGAACTCTATGAAGTCAAACAATATCTTGCATGTAGAGGCGTCCCAAGATCTCTACTGAACTCTTCTCCCATATGGCTAGGAAGTGGGCTGACTTGGTGAGTCGGTCAATGATCACCCAGATGGCATTGTGTCCCCTGGACGTACATGGTAAACCTGTCATGAAGTCCATGGATATCCCATCCCAATTCCACTCTGGAACCGTAAGGGGCTGAGTCAAACCTGCTGGCACCTGGTGCTCAGCCTTTACTTGCTGACACGTAAGGCACCGAGAAACAAACTCCACCACACTCTTCTTCATTCATGGCCACTAGAACTGACGTTGGAGGTTATGATACATCTTTACCATGCCTGGATGCCCCGACAAAGGGGATGTATGGAACTCCCTCAGAACCTCCTCTCGCAACGTCACTGGTACTACTAGGCGCCCTCTGAAAAAAAAACAACATGCTCCCCACCTGTTTAATATCCATTTGTGGAAACACCCGTGGATATCTGAGCATGTAGAGTCTCATATCTAGCATCCTCGAGATGTTCTTCCCTGACTCGTAGTAAGAGTGTAGGGGTAACAACCATCGACTGAAGGTAATCCCCCTCATCTCTATCCAAGAAAGATAACTGTAAGGAGGCCAACTACCACATCACCTCATCTAGCAACTGCGAAGTGGATTTCCTGCTAGGAGAATCTTCCACAATGTTCCCCTTCCCGGGTGTCTAAACGATCTCAAATCGTAATCTTGGAGGAACTCAAGCCATCATCTTTGTCGCAAATTCAGATCATTCTGAGAAAAGTCATATTTGAGACTCTTGTGATCATAGAAGACGGTAAATTGCTTCCCATCAGGTAGTGCCGCCACATCTTCAACGCGAAGACCACATCTGCCAACTCAAGATCATGGGTCGCGTTGTTTTGATCGTGTGTCCTCAACTGATGTGAGACATAGGCAATCACCACTTTCCTCTGTATCAGGACACAACCAAGCCTGGTTCTTGATGCGTTGCAGAACACTACGTACTCGACACCCTCCTCCGGTAATCTCAAGATCGGGGCGCTCACCAGACTCTGTCTCAACAGCAAGAAAGCATGCTAGAATCTCTCGGTCCACACAAAAGGCTACCCCTTTTAGGTCAAAGCTGTCATGGGTGCTAAAATCATGGAGAAATCAAGAATGAATCTCTGATAGTAGCCTGACAACCCAAGGAAACTCCACACCTCCATCATGCTCCGGTGTGGCTCCCATGTTAGCACTGCCTCCACCTTGGCTAGGTACACTGCTACACCATCTGCTGCGATAACGTGTCACATAAAGTGGACCTCCTATATCCAGAACTAGCACTTCGAGAGTTTCCCATACAACCGGTGCTCTCAGAGTGTGTCCAGAACCATCCTTATGTGTCTCGCGTACTCTTCCTCGGACGTATAGTACACAAGGATATCATCGATGAAGACCACTAAAAACCGATCCAGATAGAGATGAATGTTCTGGTTCATGAGTCTCATAAACACAGTCAGGGCGTTTGTCATGCTGAAGGGAATCACCATGTACTCATAGTGACCGTAGCGACATCTGAAATCCATATTTGGTATATCCTCCTCCAGTACTCACAACCGGTGATAGCCTGATCATAGATCAACCTTTGAGAACCATCGTGCCTCTCTTAACTAGTCGGATAGGTCATCGATACTCGGTAGTGGATACCAGTTCTTTATGGTCACCTGATTCCGGTGCCGGTAATCCACACATAGCATCAAGCTCCCATCTGCCTTCTTGGAAAACAGCACTGGGGCCGCCCAGTGTGAAACACTGGGTCTTACAAATCCCTTCTTTTGCAAGTCTTCCACCTGCACCCTCAGCTCACAAAGCTCTGCAAGAGATATTTGATATGCTGATGCAGATATCAGTGTCATCCCGGGTTTCAACTCAATGCAGAAATATATCTCTCGATGGGGAGGTAGTCCGGGGACATCCTCCAGAAAGACGTCACCGTACTCAGCCACTACTGCTGGAAACAGGAAACTCATAACATTTGTTGCACCAAGGGATAGGCTAGCCAACATATAGGATATTAGTTTCCCCTTCCTACGCACGAGTCCATCTAGCACTGCATGGGTCTCTCATTCACCGAGAAAAGAGGACCTCATTCCATCACTACAGACACACCACACCCTTCACCTAAAACAGTCAATCTGTTCATGAACTATGGATAGCCAATCCATACCAAGAATGACATCGTAAGGCCTCGACGCTACCACCACGAGGTTCCAACCAAAACTCTCACCTACAAGGGTCAGGTCACACTGTCTACAGAGGTGTGTGATCCTTGAATCTTCTCCAGTCGGTGTTTCTAAGTGTAAGGTTCGATTCAACGACTCAATTGGAATCTCAAGGTCTCGAACAAGATAAGCAACCAGAATGAAATGACCACCACCTATTTCTATCAATACGGCAACCAAAGTAGAAAATACATAGATTGTACCTCTAATAATTCTGGGAGTACCTAGGTCATAAGCCTCTGCCGCCTGCAGCTATCCCTGCCTCAATCCACAGGATCCCTGAACCTGGGGTGGACCTCCTGGGGGTGGTGGTGGTAAATGATCAAAACAAAGACCACCCCCAGCTGCTCTCCCAACTCCCCTACCACAGTCGCCACCCCACTGATCTCTCTGCTCCACATGTTGCCTCTACCTTGGTGGTCCATCTGCTACTCCCATGTCAATAGTATGGCGGGTTGGACAATCTCGAGCGAGATGTCCCTTGCCATCACATGAGTAGCATAGCCTCTCTTGAGGCTGGATGGATGCACCCTGCGGACCCTATATGGTAGATCCCCTATCCTGGGATCTCCTTTGAAAATGTCTCCCATGCCTGGGTCCTTGACATTGGCTTCCTATTGCCGAGGTCTCTGCTCCAGCTCGCTCACTACTGACAACTGCCGGTTGTCTCGGCTCTTCCAAGAAGCTCTCAACCACCAAATCCCACTTGAGCACCCCAGAATAAGTAGGAATGATCATAGGGATGATGCTAGATTTGATATCTCTACACAAGCCCCGCTCAAAAGTCATAGCTCTGAAGTACTGATCTATGACCCTATCCATCGAGTACTGCGAGAGGTCGGTAAACCTTGATGAATAGTCAGCCACCATCATGGTTCCCTGATGGAGCTGAAAAATATTTTGTATAGATACTACCCTTAGGGTAACCGGTGAAAACTCCTCTCTGAAGAGACACTCAAACTCCGACCATGCAAGTGTCGCCTCGTCATGAGTCTGAATAACCAAACTCCACCATCGTCCTACTGAGCCCTACAGAAGGCTCGATTCCAGGATCAACATCTGGCCTGCTGGTGTCCTGACCAAACAGAAGACTCTAGTCACCGGCTCAAGCCAGTCCTCTGCTACCTGAGGGTCAGTCATGCCTCAAAACTTGAGGGGTCTCTCTCTCTGAAACTCGTGGAGTTCGCTTAGCCTGTGCTCCTCCTCCACTGGTACTGCAACCGCTAATCATTTCCCTGTGGGTGGTGGAATAGCTGGCACACCACCCTAAGGTAAACTGGGGGATCTGGTCCCCAAATCGAAGCTTCATCACTGAGGGGTCATCCTCATGGTCGAGCTACTGGATTCTAGTAGGTGCGCGTCGTGGAGGCACCCTGTAATAAAACAATATGTATCGCAGTTTGTGAGTATATCTGGAGGGTTGTCACAAGAAGGAAATGGAAACCACAACCCATTCATATATGATGCATGTACCATTATTTTGCCCTGCAACTATTGTTGTCATGTACCGAGTCGAAAAGAAAGTTATCAGAGTCCTGGTGTATGGATACATCAGCCGCCCGCACCAACACTGGGGTCCCTGGCCTGAAATCCGAACTCGAAACATTGAACACTGTTTAGCCAAACCAACTCACAGACTCTGGATCCTAAGGTAGAACCGACCACCTTTGATACCACTCTGTCACGACCCATCCCAGTGGGGTCCTAGCAGCAACTCCCCAAGCCCGCCTCTAATAGGCCAAGGGCTGGTGACTAGCACCGAGTTGTCATTCTACAAACATGGGAGGCGTTGCCTAAAAACCTGTACACATGCACACACATCTCCAATCCCACAAATCTAAAAATTAAAAAACTAAAAAAAGGTAAAAGATTCATGGATACACTAGAACCCAACAAACAAAGTACGATAGGAAGGTAAAGTATTGTAATGTAAAACCCTAGTCCAATAGTATAATCCCACCAAAAGAGAGTCTGTAACATAGTCCAACCTGTAAAGAATGGTGCTGGAACTGAATTCTGTAGCCGTTGGAACACACCTCGTCCTGTTTGATCTCACTGAGTACCGTCCAGTCCTGGTCCATCTATAATACTTTCAAAGGCTCACTCGTCTGCACAAGACACGACACATTCGGGAAAAGCTCGTCCAGGGGTGAGTATAACAATACCCAGTAGGACACCCCGAAACCAAAAAGGAATACAACAAGGGAAAATACCACAGATGAAAGGTACAATCATCTCTACATAGTATATGTTTACGGGACATATAACATGAATATCCAGATATACTCATACACAAATGACCATTGCGAAACCACCACTAAGATCCAGCTCAAAGATTCCACTAAGCATGCAACCGGGAGAACACACTCATATGTCTGAAAAGCGAGATACGAAGTACTCATTCTGGGAGAACACACTCCACAAGTACTTTTAGAACATGATGCTCATATGAGGATCACAACCGAGTCATGGGGTGATTCCGACAACTCATTCTGAGCTAATCCGCTAAGCAGAGGATCGACGCCTGGGTAATGTTGGTCACTTCGATACCAAGATCCCTTCCTAGGGTTCCAGGAATGAATAGAGGATCTGGATCCAAGTATCACAGAGGGGATTCCAAAAACACTATTCTTGAAGTCATACTGAAGGGATCATACTCATGTATATATGAAATGATACCATAACCTTTAGGGGAAAGGCCAAGGGTATGAACCCTAAGAAAGCTAGTCCAAGTCACAGACAACAAGTGGCTCAAGACATTTAAGATAGGTTACACGGTGTGTAGTATGGTTACACACCGTGTTCCTTGACCATGGGTACATCCAGTGTAAACTGCTTGTGTCATCTATCCAAGCTGTGTAAAACCCAAATACATGGCATGTAGAAGGATCACACGTCGTGTTCCTCGACTCCGGGTACTTTCTGTGTAAACAGACCGTGTCATTCGGCTTGTCGGATAGAAAGTAACTACACAGCGTGTAGAAGAATCACATGCTGTGTCCGAGCACCTGGGGCTCCCTCTGTGTATGTTGTCCATGTGCCCGTACATGGTCTTTGTCCATGTCACCTGCCCATGTACTAGCACATGGGGTATCCCATATATCTGGCCGGGTCTGGCCGGGAAGGGGTATACACGACGTGTCCTTGGCCGTGTACCGAACCCATGTCTGTGTTCTCCCGGAGTACACACCAGGTGGTCCTCCGAATAACACACACCGTGTAGCCCATAGTAAATGTCGTCTAGTCGAGATTCTTCTAGAAACGTCGTCTTCCTCCTCACGCCGTGACTGCTCCTCTGGATCCACGGTCACTCGCACTTTCGTCCCGATACACCCGAGGTTGGTTTGTTTCATCAATCAAACACCGTAATAGGTTTGTTTTCATTCCCAAAATCGGATCATAAACCTCGAACGATCCATCCGAAGAAAAAGAACCCAAAAACTCGTATCTCTCGATCCACTTTGAATTCTCCACTGAAACCATCGTCTCACCTCCGTGACATTGCTCCGGGGTTGGATCTACAATCTCGGATCATTGAGCCCTCAAATGAATGCACAATGATCAATTTCCTCCAAGAACGCATAGAATGCAATGAAGAACACCAGGGAGAAAAATAAAAAGAATAGAACAAGAGTGACGAACCTAGATCATTGTTCCTGAAGATCCCGGTTCGTCGCCATTAGATCAAAACCAAATCAATAAATAGATTATAAATCTCAAGTATTTGATCTCCCGATAAAACACCAAATCACACCCGGAGGCAAAACAATCGTTCAGTGGGAAAATTTGTTTGCAGATTAGTCCACGTTCATTGTAGGAATCAAGAACAGTGAAAGTAATAAATATCAAACATCCTACCTGAATCCGCGGCATTTGTTGGTGAAGATCTGGTCGCCGCATCATCATCGCTGGAAAAAATCGTCAAGAACGTCGTCGCCGCGTTGGGAGGTTTTCTCCAGAGCCTCCAAAGCCGCCGAGGGTTTCAGGGTTATGAGGATTGTAACCCTGGACCCCTGCACTAGCCTTTATTTAAAAAGGATAAAATATACCGGTTTCATTACATTTAAAAAGATTTTTCTACAGAATAAAATATTATTATTAAATATTTTATTACTGTTACGTCCAAGAACTAGATTTCACCACCGACCTGTGTCGGTCGATGTTAGACCTCACCTAAGGTAAAATCGATGTTCTGAACGTAACAGTGCCCTTGGATTTCTGATCCGATCACCCGTTCAATAGTTATTCTACTTTTTCATGAAAACTGTATGCGCGTGTAATTTAATTATTTAATTAAATTCAAACATATTTTCTGGGCTCATCGGGCCCCGGTACTGCTTTCCATCCCAATGACTGGTCTCGAAATAATTCCCACATATTTTAACAATAAATTGTGGAAAAAATCCGATACATTACATATATTTACTTTTATACATATGCATATACTTATAAATATATGGTGACAATTGTTTAGAGGTATCTTTGCTAAGGGAGATCAGATATAGTCAGGAAGGTTTCCTTGAGGAACTTGAGCTCACCTCGTTACTATTTACATTAATGCATTACATTGTTATATTTACACACCGCCATTTTATATGCACTGGAAGGATCACACTATATATCGTTGGTAATGACCTACTGAATATATCTCACACCCTGTTCAGGCCACTGATTAGTACCCGAATAGACTTGTTGGATTCAAATAGGGACAATGGAAAGAGTCTAGATATAGATGATTGATTTACTATATTAATATGGAGAATGGGAGGAGGGGACTGATATTACTCTTATGATTCTACTAGATATATCTTGGCCTTTTGTTATTTCTTATAGCTTGTTTTATATTTCTGTTGCTCTCAATCCTGTGTATATTTTTCAAATTTTTATACTATCAGGATAGGATCATAATTTTTTATATGTTATGAGTGATATTTATCTGGATGATTTACTTTTAATTTTTTGATTCATATTATTACACTACATTCAATGATAATATCTATTATCCACCACTCTTCTCCACTATGACCAGAGGACATAGTCTCACCATGGACACGCCCTAGGTCCTCATAGCTAGTCCACATAATCTGGAATATGGGAAGTAATTATTGAGGCTCTGGGGAAATAAAGGATTGATTACATTGGATAGAATAGGGTCTAGTATGCTATAGAGGGCTAGAAGATGGATGTTGGCAAACTCATCACTCGTTATAGTTGTATCCCACCAAGTAGTTCATACATGTTGACACACCATGCCACACTTGTCAATTTGAAACATCTATCTATGTCACACTGCCACACACACTACATTATTTATCCTTTATTGTACTTACCTCCTGAGATGATGTCCTTGAGGACCAATGGCATGAATTCCAATGATTTCATGAAGGCTTAGTGGCCTGTAGGTCCAAATTCATGGTATGGAAGCCCAAATCGGGTCAATATTATTACTGGTACAATACCCCGCTAAAGTTCATGGACTACTAAAGTGCTACAATACTGATTCACACAATTTAAATCATTCCATTTTAAAATTTTATCTTTGGTTTTTGATACAGGATACAAATTATATCTATAAATAAATGAGGGAATAACTTTTAAATAAATGAATAATTCATATATTTAAACACGAGACAAATATTTATGATCAATTCACAAATAAATACAAAAATAAACACATTACAATTTTGTTAACCTTATGAATATTTCATAATTTTGAATATAAACACTTCATTTTCATTTCCTAATATTAACTTCATATTATTCGTTATTTTACATTTACTTTAAATATATGATATTACATTAAATATATGAATTTTATATTTCAATTAATATTGTGAAAACTATTTATATTATCCAAATATAATAAATTAATTTTTATTTAAACCATTATCAAATAAATTATCGAAACTCCTTTTGATAAGGTTTAAATAATTTCCTCTAATGAGGAATTTAATTTGAATAATTCAAAAACATAATTATGAACAATTCATAATTATAAATTTAAACATTTTCTATATTTGGACTTATTTTTTAGTTTATAAACACTTTACCAGTCACACATATAATTTCAATATAAACCCTTTATATCTAAACTATAAGTCACTCCATATATGTTTCACCAATATACTATACATCATATGCATATTAAATACATAACTATTATTTTTAATACATCATTTATTGTATTTCATTTTATTCTTCTATGAAAGATTAACAATCTATATGTATTAACTTACCTATATTAAATTTATCCATATATAATATTGTACTAAAATAAAAAATTTAAATATATAAATATTTAAAAGGAATAAATAAATAAATTTAAAAAATTAAAACATAAGATATAAATATAAACATTTCATATTTAATATGGGTATGAAAATATCATATTCACAATGCCTAAAACCTATCTTTTATAAAACATCTATACAATATAATCAGATAATCCAAAACATAATATTTTTCAGGATTATCTTATATCAAAGTGTATTACTGATAAAAGGAATTATCAATCGTAAGTTTTGATAGGATAAAACATGACCCTTACATATCAAGATTTTCATATATGGAAAATGTAGTAATCCTTAAATAATTAATAACCATTATGTATGGATAAACTTTTACATCTAAGATTATCACAAAGAGGTAGTAACCCCTACATATTTAGTTCTCTAGTAGTGTAACACTTACATATCCATAGAGTGAACCTTATGTATAGGAAAATCATAAGCAGTGATATCACATATATTATCATTACCATTTCTTACCATGTTTTCACATAACTTTTGTTTTCAATATGGCCTATGATACCATTGATATTGTACCTTATGAAACATATCAAAATCCTAGGTTTTCAATATAATGACTAGCATCGTTGGGGGTTGAGAAAATTAGGGTAAATTTGATTTTTCATTCTTTGGTATTTTTTAAGGGGGGTTAAACGGTAATTTATACTATCATGGGATGTCAAAATAATTTTTAACCATTCCATTGGTCCTAAATATAGTTTTTAACCTAAGATGGGAGTTTGGTGGAATTTTGAGCCAGTTGTGTTTTCACATAATGTTTAATATTTAAAAAAATAAATATTAATCATTCCCACATGTTTGATCAATGATATATCTTGAATATATACTTATATTTAAATTTTAAATCACTAGATGATTCCATAATGGGGGGTTTCTAGGAAATTTATAACTCATCCTGGGCATCAAACACCTTTTTTATTTTAATTTTTTTATTTTTATTTATATTCTTCGTTCTATTTTTATTTATTATTTTACCTTTATATTATCATGTATGTGTTATCCCCCACTGTTATGTTTTATGTTTTAGTGGGGATTGGGAGATAATATTGAGGGGGTAATAGAGGATGCACCACCAGAGGTTTTTCTGAGGCTTAGGTTAGGACATTTCAGTTGTGAAGTGATCTATCATTCAAAATGAAAAAATTTAATATCTATATTAACATAATAAATAAATTCAATTAAAAAAATAGTTATTGAGGGTTTTGATTTCCCATGAATTTTTTTTTGTGTGTGTGTGTGAACAAAACAAAACTAAAAAAATACAAAAACAACAAACAAAAATAGCTAAAATAACAAAATGATGAAATAGAAGGTGTGAAAACCATGTTGCGGAATGGAAGTGGTGTTGGGAGTAATTAAACATAGGGATAATAGAAAAGAAAATGGATGAAATTCGTGTCCTAAAACTATTTTAAACATAGAAAATTATATTTTTCAATCATAATATAATCAATAAAATTATTAAATGCTTGAGAAAATGTGAATCTTCATTGATCCATCACAACAGTGAACTTCGTCAACTCAATGAACATCCTTTAGTACTGATCTCTCAATAAAAATTTATGAATAAATGCATTCAATATGGAGAAGATATAGGTTTATATTTTCTCATTTTTAATACTTTGATATATTATCAAGAGTGAAGAGAATAACCACTGTCACTAGTCAATTCTTGAGTAATGTGAATTGATGCTCATAATTCAATGAATAGAACACAGAACATTAAATTTAATAACAATTTGAATTAAAAAAATAATGATAGATAAATAAAATTTGTTTAAACCCTTTCCAAGTCCCATAATCTATTTATCTACTCATTCTAAAAGAAAAATAAATCCAAAATAGTGAGTTGATAGGGATGAGAAAGCATATTTAGCGAGAAAAACTCCATCCATAAACACCATCTCTAGATCGAGTTCTACCCCAACATGGTCATCTTCTCATTCTCTCTACACCCCTATGTAAATGATGGATGAATATGTATCTCATTTTCATCTTATTATTCTCAATAGAAAATTACATTTGCGTAGGAATCTCATGCTCACAATCACAGTTTGGTAAACAAGTTCACTTTCGTCCACATGTCATACCATCACTGAAAAAATCCATAACCTATAAAATGAGTAGAGACCTCAAAACTATTTCTGATCATCACACATGGGCTTTATTCACTAGAAAGTATTATCACAAAAATTCATAACTTTAAATGTTTTCCTAGACATTCCAACATTCTCTATAATCTTATAGATCACTTCCCTTATATAGACCTTCATACTGAACCTCTTTGAGTCCATTCACATACTGACCCTAATGTATAATGTCAAACAACATCACATGATCCCATTCCTTTCATTTTACCATATAACTTAAAATAATCTCAATGTAATCCTATAGGTGGAATTAGGATTCATCAAGTAATGGAAATATGAAATCATGTAACATGAATCCTTAGTATGAATTTAAATATTCATTTGACCAAGGCATTGTTATGTAATTACCAAAAAAATCAAACATTAAAAAAATCATGATCGTCACTACAAGAAACTAGATAGGGAATGAATTCCAATTAAACTTTTTTAATTAGTCATTAATATCTTTGATTGAATTCCATAATCATTAGATATTTCAATGCTGCAAACAGGTTGGTTCTCATCCTCATTACTTCTCATTATCATTTGATAGAGAACCTATAGGGTACTTGAACTAGAACTCGTGATCTGTTACTCGGGAATTTTCATGTTTCCCATCATTTTCATCATCAAACTTCAACAATAAAGAATCCAGCATCCAGAATCATCGAACAAAGAACCATCAATATTCATGCTTTAACATCAATGGATCAGATGAATATGATCTTGAATGAATCTAACCCATGGTTCGTCTAGGTCATCATCAATCTTGGACAGAAACAAGTCATCCTGGGTAGCCCCAAATATAGAATACACCTATTTTTTGACTTCAACATTCTATGAGGCTATTCTTGGGATTCAAAATCCTTGTTCTAGATTGGCACGATAAACTTGAGGTCAATGGAAAGCAGCCACACGTGAGTCTTTAACCCCTGCTTGTGATCTTGAGATAAAAAAGGAGTTCAACTTCAAAATTCATGAAGTTAGCAGTGGTGAAATTACCATCTGGTGAAATGTCTAGAAACATCAATTTTGGTTCTTCTTTGGATAGTTTCAGTTGGTGTTCAGCTCCATGTTTCAATGTATTTTCGAAATATACTCTTCTTAATTAGGTTTAGTTGGTGTCTAATTCATTAATGGGGTGTTCTTAAAGCAGTGGAGGAGTGGTAATTGGCTCAACCTCATGGTGGTCCTCTAGTTCTGGTAGAGGTCGATTGGTATTTTAACCAATTTCTCATACATCAATTTGGGGGGTTCCTTAGGGTGAGTCTTCATGCACAAGATTCAACACAGATCAAATCATCACATCAGTGGTCATGTTTCACAGAAATGGTTGTATGGGTGTCAGATGGGTTATCATAGTAGACCATTAGATCAACCCCTCATTTTTCTTCCATGGGGGTGGATAGCTTCAGCCGTGGATCGTTAGGTGGTAGTGGTGGATGTTGAAGCGATGGTAGAATATGGATGAGAGGTAGTATATGTTTTGGAATATATATAGTGATGGTAAGAATATAGGGAGGGTTAGCACAATATGGGATTCTCGTGGTAGATACTATTCTTTGGAAGAATAATAAAAAGTGTCAGAATATGGAATTAGTGGTAGAAAATTAATGTGGAGGTAAGCGCTAGTGGTACGAGGTTGCAGTATCTGAAAGGATTAGGTAATAAAACCTATATAAAAATAAATATATTAAAATAAAAATACATCAAAAACAAGTACATAACATAAATTAAAATAATTAAAACATAATTAAATTATTTAATTATAAAAACAACTAAAAGTATGAAGTAGTTTGTTATGAAATAAGAATAAAAAAGTAAAAATATTACCTTGAAATAAAATTTTTACTAAATAAATAACTAAATGAATAACATTAATTATTTAAAATAATAATTATTTTTAAAAGTATAAAATGAATAAGATTTAAAAGGATTTTAGTACATATTTTAACATAAAAAGTATATAAAATAAATGTTTGAATTAATTACTCCCTAAACAAAAAATGAAATAAACACTAAAATTATCAATTTAATAATTAATTTAATATAATATTAAGGATTAATATTTTTTTAATGTCAAATGAATCGTAATTGATAATTATTCAATAAAATAAATTTAAAATTAAAAAAATTAATACAATAAATTATGTGAAAAATAATATGAAATAAAATATGAATCAAATTCCCCCACACTTAATTAATTGAACTTCTAAGAAATTTAATTCATTTTATCTATTCATACAGAATGTTTTAAAGAAATGAAAATTATTCCTGAGTTCTAAATTTAAACCAAAATAAAAGGAAATCCAAAATTCATTCAAAGATTAAAATTATTATCCTTCTTATGTAAATGTCACAAACTGTCTCATTTTAATTCTAATTTGAGTTCCAATTCTATGAGAAAGACAAGTTATATTGAAGTGGAATAAAAACATTAACAATATAAGTTTTTGATTTTCACACTCCCTTCGGTTAAAAAATTTAAAGATCTGTTTTTTTACTTCATTGATTTTAGTGAGAAGATCTTTTTGAGTCAATTTTTACACTCTTCATTAGGGTTTATAATTTACTGCACTTTAATGAAATCATTTATTACTATTAGGAACCTTATAGTTTATTTTTTGGTTTATATTTTTGAATTTCACACAGCCATGTATGGGTAGAGAACTATAAAAATACACTTATTTGATATGTATAGATGAATTACACACACATCTAATTCCTAAAGTCTCAAATATTCGCCATGGGATACACATTTCTCATTTTACTCCAGTTACAAAGGATATATATTATTATCTTTTGAGTTGGATCCCGGAGGTATTTTTTTATAGGTGAGTCACCTAGGTTAATCTTCAAATATAATGTTCTCTTAGGTTAAAATGATAATTCCAAAAAGAAATAATCTATCCCAGTCCCTTTCTCTATTTGTAAAAAGAAACCGCATAAGAACAGTGGACTAAAACACTCTGCAATCACATTCTTCTAGCAATTTCAAACTAGTGAAGCCCATAAACTAAAAATGAAATTATCACCTAGAAAAGATGTATTTTTTTTATATACTTATTGGTTTTTTTGAAAAATAAATTGATTGATGAAATGGTTTTAATTTCAAAAAAAAATTATGGGTTTTTATGGGTTCATAGTGAAATGATGTTTAGAATAATTAATTCCCTCACACACACATAATGATAAACAATGTCCCCATTATTTAATTTTATATTGATAGAAACAATTAAATAATTTTATTTAAATATATTTTCAAATGTTTTATATAAGAGTTTTTGTTAAATGGGTTGACATGGAAGATCAAACAAAGATCTTTTTTTAACACAAAAAATCCCAAACATGAAATTTTTTTGAACATTCCATTACGTAAAAGCGAAATCATAGAACCATGGAATTACAAAATTTTGCAGGCTATATGTGATTCATGAATTATTTTCAAAGGCATAGAAAATTAATCATGCTGTTTCAAAAAAATGGTTTACAAAATAAAATTGATAAAGTAGAAATGACCCACATAACTTTAGTAATGAATTTACAGTAGTGAATTCCATACAGCCAGTAGCACCACAAAAATATATTAAAAATAATTAAAAAAATTACACCCTAGATAAAAATACTTTTATCTCTTTTTTTACAAAACATGTATCCTCTCTTTAATAAATTGATATATTTCTCTAGATGAAACATAATGACCTATATAGTGAACAAATGAAAATGAAATTTTGGGATGTAAGTTTTATAAATAAGATAACCCAAGAGAAATAAAAAGTGATAGATTATCCAGTTTGAAGGTCCAATTGCAGGTCCTTCAATATTGAAAGTAAAATATGAATCTTCCACTGGTAATAAAATATCACAACCAACCATGTCGTCTTCATACATTCACAAGACCTATCAAAAAATCACCTATCATGATAACTTCACCTAGCGCACAATATCATCTCATCATAAATAGTTTACCCCAACACTTTTGAAAAACAAAAATCAAACCTAAGAAATAGAATGTAATAGAAATTTAAAAAAAATTCTTCAAAAACTCACGCTGAAAGATAATAGATAAATGTACATTTATTTAAATAGAAAAATAAAAAAGAGAAAAACTAGAAAATAGTGGGTTACATTCCCTAAATTTCTGAATTTAATGTCCCCAACCAGAATCAATCCCCTATAGAGAATTTATCATGGTCATTTAGAGGGTATGATTCATTATTGATTGGGGATTGAGTATTTTATTTGGAAAATTTTCAAGTTCACATAAGACATCATAAAATGTTGAATCCTAAATAATTACACTTAAAAATCCATAACTCTAGGATTGTTCCTTATTCTATTAACAGCTTCAAAATAAAGATTTTTGTTCAATCAATCAATAAAATTAGAAAACATCTCCACACTGACATCATATTCACCATAATTGGTTTCTAATTTCTCATCAGCACTTTTCTCCACAATTGAAATAATTATAGGCTCAAAAAAGAAGTATTACTAAAAAAATTAGTTTACAATAAAATATATAATGTATCTAACAAAAAAAATTATAAGTAAATGTAGAGTAATATTCCTAAATCTATTTTAAGAACTTTTCAAAATCATAGATAAAAATATCATCATCCAAGTGGTACAAATAGGAAAAGATATATCGATAATCCATGACTTGTAAAATATTTTAAAACTCTTCTAAATCACTCTTAATTGTTTTGGAAAACTCAACATTAACCATAATATGAATAGTAATTTCTTTTAGACTCAGCTTCACTCTTATAATTATCATTATTGGCTGAAAAATACCATTTTCAGGCTCTATCTCCACATTTTGTTAAGAATAGAAAATATATATAGGTTTTGGTACATGGTGTAACATCCCAGGTAAATAAAGAATATTACCTTTTCATATTTATTAATATTTTTGAATAAATTATTATTATTACTTTAAAGGGAACAGTATGCTCGATGGCGTATCCAATACACAACAATGAGTTTCTTTGAAATCTTACGTTGCACTATTATAATAAAATATGATTATTTTAAATGGTAGTGAACACCTAGCCGTTGTAATGGTGGGAATGAATGGAACTAACTAAAAAATGATTATACATATTTTTCCAATATTTTTACTTTTTTCCAATAAATGTTAGAGGCTTAAAATGCAACTGAATCCAATTTTAAGCATAAATATTCTATTATTATTTAAAAGGTAGATTAACATCCTTTTGATGGAGAACTCTTTTTAAATATACTTTTGTCAATTTAATATGTTTTATTTGAAAAAATAAAATCCTTCTTTAGAATCTGGACATCAAAATTTACTTTCTGTAAATTTTTGTTATTTTTTCCGATAAAGATTATTTTTACTGAAAATGTTGCATTTTGATTCAAAAACTCCTTTTAATATGATTTATTTATATGGATATATTATCTTTTTATTTGATATTAATGTGTATTTAGAATATATTTTTACCATTTAATCCAATGGAAGTCATTGGAATTAATTTCACTTTGATATTGGACTTAAACTAGTGTCAATCTTTTAATAGATATTTTTTCTTAAAAACACGCTATTTGTTTTGACAGTGGGAATTAATTATTAAATTAATTAATCCAACTTATATGTTTTAAATTTAGGAAAATAGAAATAGTTTTTGAATTTGGAATATCAAATATATCTTAGGGTGAATTTTTGGTATTTTTCTCAAAAACTTCAATTTTTGATGAATAGTGAACCCCCTAAGTGGTGGTTAAAAAACTGATTTTTTGTTTAATTGAAACTTTACCACTTATGTGATTTGATTTTCAAAAATCCGACATACATGTTTTTCAATAGTATGTAAAATGTGGTTCAATGGGATTAAAATAATTTTTGGTGTATAGTAACTTTTACGTTTTATTTATCGCGATTAAAGATAATTAGTGTAATTTAAGGTAAAAATAATTTTTTAATAATATAAAATGACCTTCACACATGTACTACTCTTATTTTATGATTCATGTCCGACCTAGACAATCCATGAGTCAACTTGGGGACCCCATGAAGACACTTTGGTTGGAAAATGACATTAATAACTTTTAATTTAATGTTAAAATTAAAATGACACAAACATATATTGTTTTACTAAAAAAAATTTTACATGGCGTTATACAAGTCATATATTTGACTATAAATATTCAATAAAAATATAAAAAGATTTCATATCTCATGATATTTTTTTTATAATTTTTAGACATTAAATAAATTAATTTATTTATGACACCATGACGATGCATCGATTACCTCATTATTTAACAATTTAAATAAAATGAAAAGATAATGTAAAATATAAGACCAAAACATGTCAAAAACCAATTGGATGGGTTTATTTAGAACTCTTATCACCTTATCATCTAAATATATAATTTTGAGACCTTTAAAATTGGAAAAACATTTTATAATAAAGTAAATGTTTATAACATTCCAAGAGTGCCCCTCCTCTCCTCTTATAAAAGGCCCCCCACCTCTACCAACTTACCCACACCTCTCAAGCCTTTGGATCGTCCAAAACCTGCCCATTTCATCTCTCCACAACCCTATCTTCATCATTGAAGCCTCAAATTTGGGAATAATACCTTCCAAGTAAGCCTTTGATCTCAAATAAAAAAGAGTTACCCGATTTAAAGGTAATGTCTTCCCTTGTGTTCTTTTGTTTTATTTCGCTTCTCCAACCCTCTAAACTCTTTTTAAACCTTTATTTTGTAACAAAACTAGTATCTTAAATACAATAGGATTTTTTATGTGAATTCTTCGAGCTACACTTACACACACCTTCATCTAATGGTTAAATAACATATTGTTTCTGTGGATAGTGAATTTCTACCTCACGAAACCTAAATTGTTCAATCTTCTCTTAACACCGTTCATTTTGGACATTATTATGTCACTATATTTTATTTATATGGTATTTTTTTTTCTATGTGCTTCTGAATTTTATATTTAAAACATACCTTTATGCTTTTCATGTTGTGCAAATGCGATAATTTCATACAAGGAAGTGTGGACTTCCGCCACCTCAAGTGATGTGACTCGTTAATGCAATACATAGAATGTATAAAGAATGAAATTAATGATCATATGTGACCTATATAACATATATATTATACTGGAATTATAATATATATATATATCTCAAATATTTTTAATTCCATTAATATGACAAAAAATGAAAGTAGCATTCATGAGTACGTACGACCTACCTTCTCCATGAACGGTGTATTTCATTTTCTTTTTATCTACAAATGTTATGGAGTAGTATAAAATGAATATTTACTGGATATATATGATATTTAAATCATTAATAATATTCTAGAGATGATTTACATATAACTACATGGACAATCATTTTCAAACAAGTCCATTTTTTACTCATGTACCAAACATCGACAAAATCGTCTGATATGAACTCACATTATTATCCAATTTTTATAACATTAAAATATGTGATATAAAATGAATAATAATATTTAAAAGAGATACTTAAGCAATTTAAATTTACCAATGTTTATTATTCAGGAATATAAAGAAACAAACATGACAAGTCGGATTTGAGGTAAGGGATCCAACCTCTCTCTTTCTTTTAAAGTACTCTCTTTTATGTAACTTATTTTAAGCTGCACTTTCTTATGTTGGGGGATGTTATTATATATTAATCATACTATAAATTTTATTTTAATATGATGAGAGACCCTATTTTATCTCATCAATCCATTTGTTTAAGTTTTATGTGGCGCCGTTAGGCTGCCGAATTTTCATAAGGGGATTTTTATCTCACTTTTTATCCCCGTGAGATTCATGATACATTGGCCACTATTTCCTTTTTTTAGTGTATGTACTGCCAATTATTTCACTATTTGTATAATATAATCTCATTTTTTGGTATTTACATCTTCACTGTATGACCCTTCTTTCATGGGGTGTACGTTTCGAATGTTTCCCAAATCGGTAAGGGAACCTTTCACACTCCTCTTTTTAAAAGACTTATTTTGTTATGCCATTTAATTTACTTATTTTTATGTTGGGGTAGGTTCTTATACATCCTTATTGATGTAAATTTTATGTACAAGTGATGAGATACCATTTTATCTCTCATCAACTAATTTTATGAAATTTAAATTGACGCCACTAGGCTGTCGAATTTTACCAAGGAAACATCTTAACCCAATTTAAATTTCTTTGGGTTCAACATGTAGTTATTGAATATGCCATCCTTTGAATATGTGTGAATGACCTTTGATTGTTTTACTCTTAATATCCACTTATATTGGGTGTATTTATATTTGTCACACAACATTATGAGATTGATTTATCCTTAATTTAAGGATACTTTCTTTATAAGGGATTTCATCTCATTTTACATTTCTATTGCGACATCATTGTTGTTATGAACCAATTAAATCTCATATGGTGTCTGTACTATCCTTCGGAATATTATATCATGAATCCCTTTATTCTCATGATATTATAAAGTTCTGATTAAATGTTATTCCTCAATAATTGTATTCAAGTGTCTCTCATTTTGTTAAAAACCCTTTAACTAAAATATCATTTTAAATGTTTTAATGATTTATTCTTATAAATATTTTTCATTAATATCCATGTTTTCAAAACGGTTTTAAGGATTTATTTATATGAATATTAATGGTTTAAAAATGTTAAATGATTCAAATTCGTATGGGACACTTTGATTCAAAAATCTCTTTATTAAATGTTTTAAATAGTTTTGAAAATGGTTTTTAGAATTGATTAATTATTTAAATATCTTAAAATGTTATATTATTATTGAAATATGGGAATGTTATCTTTCCTTTATGCTTATGTTATGTGCTATGATTATGTTAGGGTTCTTGGGCATTGTTGATGTAGACGGGTGGTTCCGTTATAAACTAAGGGCGGGTGAGCCCGATATAGCTCTCCAATGCATTGGGTAACGTGAAGGGGTTAAATGTTAAGGTTTCTACGAAGAGATTTAGGTAATATACTGATATGGGTATTCCAAAAGTAACCATGAGGGTTACTCCCTATGTAATAAAGTTATTAATGCCTCAAGTTACCTTTATGTCTTATGATTTCTATGAGTTATTCGTAAATCTTATGATTTCACGAGGTATGTTAAATTGCATGTGTTTCATGAGTAAAGTATGATTTCATTGATTCTTATATAAACATAGACTAATGTTTTCTTTCCGTATTGTTATAACCCATACTGAGGTTTTTATTCTCATCCCATGTTTTTTTGAAATGTTTTTCATAAGACATAAAGATGAATAGGGTCAAGGATGGTATCAATGAAATGTCAGGCTGTCTAAAACAAGGAACTAGACATGACTCTTTTGTTCAAGAGTTTTTATTTTGTGAAAAAAATGGAAGCTGAGTAGATGTGTCTACTTTGTAATCATTGAGATGTAATTATTATGTCCTAATTCTCTAAAACTCTAAACTTGATAAGATCCTCAATGTGAATTATTCATTTAATTCAATAATATTTAATGTTTAAGGGTGGTTCCTTATAGTTGGTATCAGAGGTCGGTTTAGATAACTTTAGAGGTTAGGGTATTCTCTAAGCATAAGTTACATTACCATAATGGTTAGGATTTTACCAAAAAGTCCTAGTTTTAGATAAAGTGAATGAGTATGTATATCTTAGTGTTTATCTTCCTCATTAGTACAAGATGGTTTTGCCAATATACTCACACTGACATTTCTTTTTTTAGAAAATGGATGGATCTAGTAGGCACCAATGTTACAATGGGTTTGAAGGAAACTGTAGTGGTTATCTGATTAAGAGACTGGATGAAATGGGGGATTCAATGAGGAATCTTGTGGTTGTTCTAAACCAACTATCAAGGAGTCATGATCAACCACTTGAACCTTGGTGACTTCTCTAATGCATCTTGTACGAGATGACCAACTCGATGTGGATGTTCAGGTAATAATTATAAAGGTAACCATTAGGGTTTATATGATCCTTACTTTTGAGGTAATTATGGGTTACTATATGTTATGATGGAATATAAACGACATGAGATAAACATGAGGTTAAATTATGTTCTGGTTATTTTTGAAGATTTTATCATTTTTTTGGGAATGTTATAAGAATCATATAGTTTTGGAAAAAGGACAACACATAGACCGTGTGACAACCCATCGCATCGGACAAAGCCATGGGAATTGAACCCACAAAAAAAGTGTGACAGGTATTTATCGCCTAACACTAGACTACGTGAAGTCCCTGGTTAGTTTGACTAATTCCTTTTAGTTAGATGATTTTACGAATCAAGAGTAAGTTTATTTTGGGTTATCTATGGAAATTATTAACCTATCTTGGAGGATATGTGATTAGGTTAATTACTTATCAATATGAGACTTTAAGAGAAACTAATGTTATTTGGAGATAAATGTTAATTTTTACCTTGGAAGACTATGTGATTAAATCCTTCAAATATTTGGGTTTCAATCTTAGTTTGGTTTACATTGATGAATTTTATGGAAAAATTGTTTATTGAAAGGTCTTTGTTGAACTTTGGGTATTGTTTGACAAATTTTGGAGATTATAAATAGATTTTTTTTATAAAGGATTATCCTTTTTGGGTATTATCTTATCTCATACTAACATTTTTGGTTTTGGTATTGGATAAGGTCTAAAGGCATGGGAAATATATTGTTCTCTTTTGTGGATTAGGTGATTCTCCAAAATTTGACTATAGCACTCTTAATGTGAAAAAGTCATCCTAAATACTTGTCTTTTAGAGGAAATATGAGCTTGTGTAAGAAATATAGTAAAAGTTGAAAGTCAACATGACAAGTAAGTATGATTTCTTATGTTTTAGTTAAGCTCATAAATAAATTCCTCAATGAAAATTAACTTAAAACAAAAATGTTATTTGTTAATTTTTCCTACTGGGGAATCAAATAACGTTTAACCCATCACAAGTTTGTGATTTTCTTGTGGTTAAATTTCTCCTAAACATGTTTTCTATCACTATCCCTCAGAACATGACCCTTTGTTTTTTCTTCCATATCCATGTTTTCATACTTGTAATCCTAGTATGGGTTAACTCGAGTGACATTTGTACTTCTCTTTCTTTCTTTTAAAGTGATAGTTTAATTTACTATTTTTCAGATGTGGGGCTTTCAATGAAGTTTCCGAGCCCAATTTTAAAATTGAGAGGACACAATTCCCAAAAGGGGGGAAGGATGAAACATCCCAGGTAAATAATGAATATTACTTTTTCATATTTATTAATATTTTTGAATAAATTATTTATATTACTTTAAAGGGAACACTATGCTCGATGGCATACCCAGTACATAACAACGAGTTTCTTTGAAATCTTACGTTGCACTCTAATAATAAAATAATATTATTTTTAATGGTAGTGAATGCCTAGCTTTTTTAATGGTGGGAATTAATGGAACTAACTACAAAATTATTATATATGTTTGTCAAATATTTTTACTTTTATCCAATAAATGTTAGAGGCTTAAAATGCAACTGAATCCAATTTGAAGCATAAATCATCTAATATTCTTTAAAAGGTTGATTAACAGCCTTTTGATGGAGAAAACATTTTAAATATACCTTTGAAATTTTTATATTTTGTATTTCCAAAATTAAATCCTTCTTTAGAATCTGGACATAAAAATTTACTTTGTGTAAATTTTTGTTATTTTTTCAGATAAAAATCATTTTTATTGAAAATGTTGCATTTTAATTCAAAAACTCTTTTTAATCTGATTTATTTATATGGATATATTATCATTTTAATTGAGATTAATTTGTATTTAGAATATATTTTTACCATGTAATTCAATGGGGGTTATTGGAATTAATTTCAATTTGATATTTGACTTAAACTAGTGTCAATCTTTTAATAGATATTGTTTCTTAAAAATACTCTATTTGTTATGACAGTGGGAATTAATTATTAAATTATTTAACAAAACATATATGTTATGAATTTTGTAAAATAGACATCATTTTTGAATTCAGAATATCAAATATAGCATTGGGTGAATTTTTGGTAATTTTCATAAAAACTTCAATTTTTGATGAATAGTGAAACCACTAAGTGGTAGTTAAAAAACTAATTTTTGTTAAATGAAACTTTACCACTTCTGTGATTTGATTTTAAAAAATCTGACATACATGGTTGTCAGTAGGATGTAAAATGTGGTTCAATGGGATTAAAATAATTGTTGGTGAATAGAAACTTTTATGATTTATTAATCGTGATTAAATGTAATTAGCATAATTTAAGGTAAAAATAATGTTTTAATAATATTAAATGACCATGACATAGGTCCTACACTTATTGGACGAGTCATGTCCGACCAAGAAAATTCATGGGTAAAGATGGGGACCCCATGGAGCCACTTTGGATGGAAATGACATTAATAACTTTTTATTTAAAGTTAAAACTAAAATGTCACAAACATGTATTGTTTTACTAAAAATATTTTACATGGGGTTATACGAGTCATATTTTTTTACTATAAATATAAATTATAAAGCTAAAAATATTTCCTACATCATGATATATTTTTATAATTTTTAGACATTAAATAAATTAAATTATTTATGACACCATGATGATGCATCGGTTACCTCATTATTTAACAATTTAAATAAAATGAAAGGATAATGTAAAATATAAGACCTACACTTGTCAAAAACCTATTGGATGGGTGTATTTAGAACTATTATCACATTATCCACTTAATATATAATTTTGAGTCCTTTAAAATTGGAAATCATTTTATAATAATGTAAAAGTTTATAACTTTACAAGAGTGCCCCTCCTCTCCTCTTATAAAATTCCCCCATCTCTACCACCTTACCCACACCTCTCAAGCATTTGGCTCGGCCAACCCCTGCCCATTTCATCTCTCCACATCCCTATCTTCATAATTGAAGCCTCGTCTTTTGGACGAATCATTTCCAAGGAAGCCTTTGAGATCATATCAAAAAGAGTTACCCGATTTAATGGTAATGTCTTACCTTGTGTTCTTTGGTTTAATTTTCTTCTCCAACCCACTAAACTATTTTTATTACATTCTTTTGTAAAACCACCAGTATCTTCAATATACTATGATGTTGTTATGTGAATTATTCAAGATACACTTACACACACCTTTGTCTAATGGTTAAAGAACATATTGTTTCTGTGGATGGTGAATTTCTGCCTCATGAAATGATGATTGTTCAATATTCTCTTAACACCATTAATGTTGTCCATTATTATGTCACTATATTTTATATATATGGTATTTATGTTTTCTATGTGATTATGAATTTTAAATTTAAAACATGACTTTATGCTTTTCATGTTGTGAAAATGCGATAATTTCATACGAGGAAGTGTGGACTACCGCCCCCTCAAGTGATGTGACTCGTTCATGCAATACATGGAATGTATGAAGAATGAAATTAATGCACATACGTGACCTATATAACGTATATATTATACTGGAATTATAATATATATATATCTCAATTATTTTTAATTCCATTAATATGACAATGAAATGAAAGTAGCATTCATGCGTACGTACGGCCTACCGTCTCCATGAACGGTGCATTTCATTTCTTTTTATCTCTAAATCTTATGGATTATTATAAAATTAATATTTACTGGATATATATGATATTTAAATCATTAATACTATTCTGGAGATGATTTACATATAACTATATGGATAATCATTTTCAAACAAGTTCATTTTTGACTCATGTTCCAAACATCGACAAAAACGTCTGATACGAACTCACATTATTAACAAACTATTATAAAATTATAATATGTGATATGAACTGAATAATAATCATTACAAGAGTTCCTTAAGAAATTATAAATTGATCAAAGTTTATTATTCAGGAATATAAAGAAATAAACAAGGGAAGTCGGATATGAGGTAAAGGATCCAACCTCTCTCTTTCTTTTAAAGTACTCACTTTTATGTCACTTATTTTAAGCTCCTATTTCTTATGATGGGGGATGTTATTATATATTAATTCTGCTGTAAATTTTATTTTAATATGATTAGAGACACTATTTGATCTCATCAATCCATTTTTTATGTTTTATGTGGTGCTGTTAAGCTGCCGAATTTTTATAAGGAGATTTTTATCTCACTTTTTATTCCCATCAGATTCATGCTATATAGGCCACTATTTCATTTTGTGTGGTGTATATACTGACAATTATTTTTCTATTTGTATAATAGACTCTCATTTTTTGGTATTTACATCTTCATTGAATGGAACTTATTTCATGGGGTGTACGTTTCGAAAGTTTCCCAAATCAGTAAGGGAACATTTCACACTCCTCTTTTTAGAAGACTTATTTTGTTATGTCTTTTAATTTACATATGTTTATGATGGGTTATGTTCTTATATATCCTTATTGATGTAAATTTTATTTCCAAGTCATGAGTTACCATTTTATCTCTCATCAACTAATTTTTTGAATTTTAATGTGATGCTGTTAGGCTGTCGAATTTTACCAAGGGAACATCTTAACCCAATTTCGATTTCTTTAGGTTCAACATGTAGTTATTGAATATCCCATCCTTTGAATATGTGTGAATGACAATTTATTGTTTTACACATAATATCCACTTATATTGGGTGTATTTATATTTGTCACACATAATTATTAGATTGATTTATTATTAATTTAAGGATATTTCTTTATAAGGGATTTAATCTCATTTTACATTTCTATTTAGACTTCATTGTTGTTATGAACGAATTCACTCTTATATGGTGTATATACTGTCCTTTGGAATATTATATCAAGAATCCCTTTATTCTCCTGATATTATAATGTTCTGATTAAATGTTATTCCTCAATTATTGTATTCAAGTGTCTCTCATTTTTTTAAAAACCCTTTAACTAAAATATTGTTTTAAATGTTTTAGTGATTCATTCTTATAAATATTTCTCATTAATATCCATGTTTTCAAAATGGTTTTAAGGATTTATTTATATGGATATTAATGGTTTAAAAATGTTAAAAGATTCAATGTCGTATAGGATACATTGATTCAAAAATCTCTTTATTAAATGTTTTAAATGGTTTTGAAAATGGTTTTTAGAATGGATTCATTATTTCCATATCTTAAAATGTTAAATTGTTATTGCAATATGTGAATGTTATCTTTACTTTAAGATTATGTTATGTGCTATGATTATGTTATGTTTCTTGATCATTGTGTATGAATACAGGTGGATCGGTGATAAACTAAGGGCGGGTGAGCCCGATATAGCTTTCCAATGCATTGGGTAATGCGAAGGGGTTAAACGTTAAGGTTTGTCCGAAGAGATTTAGGGAATATACTTTGATGGGTATTTCAAACTTATCCATGAGGGTTGCTCCCTACGTAAGAATGTTATGAATGCCTCAAGTTACCTTTATGTCTTATTATTTCTATGATTTATTCATAAATATTATGATTTCATGAGGTATGTTAAATTTCATGGGTTTGATGAGTAATGTATGATTTTATTGATTCTTATGTAAACATGGGATAATGTTTTCTTTCCGTATTTTTATAACCCTTACTGTGATTTTTATGCTCATCCCATGTTTTTTGAAATGTTTTTCATATGACTTATAGATGAATAGGGTCAAGGATGGTATCAAGTAAATGTCAAGCTGCCTAAAACAAGGAACTAAACATGACTCTTTTGGTCAAGAGTTTTTATTTTGTGAAAAAAATGGAAGATGAGTAGATGTGTCTACTTTGTAATCATTGAGATGTAATAGTTATGTCCTAATTCTCTAAAACTCTAAACCTGATAAGATCCACAATGTAAATTATTCATTTAATTCAATAATAAGTAATGTTTATGGTTAGGTCCTTATACATTGGATGTTTGTACACTCTAAAAAAATTATAAAAACTATTAGCAATAAAACTTGGTCAGCGATGGTTCATTTCATGGTCTTGAGTAATGTATTTCCTATTTTGTTTCTCAACTATCCCTAACCTTTCTATCTCAATTTTGGACTTGTATTCAACCAAATTATCATCAAAATTTTCACTGATAAGCTCAATGGTAAAATAATCAAGGGGTTGATGATTTTCATTTACAACCCCATCTTTAAACACCACATCTGCAAAATTAATCAATTTATATCTCACCTAAAGTGGATAATAATTCAAAACATTAAATTACTCCTGGTCCTCAGCATCTTTTAGGGAATGAATAACCATTTAGACGTTGAAAACACCCCAATTGTGGTCTTCCTTAAATGATTGGTAGTATTTTACCACACTCCATGTACAAAATACAGAATTATGTTGGGAAATATAGTTTACATAAATCAAATAATATGATATTTACCCATTCATAAGGGTAGTCAGGTAAAATGTTAGTTATCTACAATGACACTAAAGCATGTTCAAGGTCTCTAATGCCCAAATTTTTGAATAGGTATTAGGGAATAAGCTTAATGCTAGATCCTAAATCACACAAACACCTAATATCCTCACTCCCACTATTTATTCAATAAATGAAAAAAAATTCGAAAGTCTCCCAGTTTGGGAGGAATATTCTTTTGAACTATTTAACTACACTCATTATTCAAAATAACTACTGATCTGTTACCTAAATCCCTTTTATTATATAAAAAACCCTTTATGAAATTTCAGATAAAATTGGATTTTTTTTCAATGACTGAACAAATGTCATGTTAATATTCAAACTCTAAATTTTTTTAAGGAATTTTATGTAATCGGGTTCATTTTTCATCTACATAATTTATGGAAAAGCAATGGTGAGGTATATTTATTCGAAAAAGGTGTATTATTCTAATTTTACTCAAACCATAATTTATTTTCTTTCGTATATACTAATTCCCCCATTATTTTCCTATGTTAAATTTAAATTTAATGTGAATTTCCATAAATTTTCATTAATTATTCATATATATATAAAATTTCATATTTTATATTTTCCATATTTTTATTTTAAATTTCTTCTTTAACATTACATTATTCATTCCTGGACTATTACCTAACTAATTCTGGAATTTTAATACATGATCCAATTATTACGGCCATGAAATTATCTCTTGGGTTTGATTTTGTTGTGTTAGGTAGCATTCCCTTATATATTCCCCCATAATATCTATCCATCCCACTCATTTGAATATATAGACTACATATCCTAGTATATGTTTCCTTTTTAAAGGAATTTACCTTTCCTAAAAAACTACTTCAACATGACCATAATTTTCCCTTGAGAATCTGAAAAATTAGTACCATATTGATTTTTATAACTACCTCAAGGTATAGTTTGGTAATTTGGGGAACCTAACTATTTAGTTATGCCTTATTCTTTCTAGGATATTTTGGGGAGAAATTTTTATCTAAAATTGTTTGGATTTGAGAAAGGACCTTGGACTCCCTTATTTTTATCTATGTATTCCAAATACTGGTAACACTTCTTAGAATTGATAGGGAGGTCAAGGTTGGGAAAAAAATTCTAAGTAGGACCATACATCCCACAATTACATCACTACTCACTAAGTATTTGTTCATTTACAACAATATCTTGATCATTAGTTTAATCACTATGTATGGTCCTTTTACTAGTACACCTGTGTTGAGTCTTTTGGGCTGATTTTGCAAACGATTCCTTAATTTTATCAATAATAAAATTAGAGAAGTCACCACCACATGATTAGTCAACTATGTTATAGTTATATAGAGGGTGGGGATTTTAGTATATATCGACATGTATGTGGGGGATGTAACTGATGATTGGGACTCAACCTAATAATACTTATAAACCTATTTCTTTCCTCGTGAAATAATTACCCCTCATCCTGGAAAAATCTAGTGATCTTATGCCTCACTTATATGGTTTTGTTCCTCGGGAAAAATTTGGAGACAAAATCATTTAAATATCATCCCAAGTTTCAATGATTAATTCATATAGGTTTTGAAACCATTTCCTAGCCATCCTGTTAATAGTGAATTGAAATACTCTCAACCTCATCTCCACTTCAATCGACCCTCACATAGGAAACTGTTGAATAGAACTAAAAAATTCACGAATAAATTCAAATGAAACCTTTACTAAAATTCCATTTAATGAATGAAGTTGATAGATATGATATGTTTTGATATCATAGTTCCAAGACCTAGGATATAACATAATGCAAGATGGATTCCTCAACACTATTGGTATTTAAATCTACCTAATTCTAGGTCTTGTTGGGTTATGAACAATGGGTTGTCGAACATTCATTTTTTGATTATTAGATCTTCCTAAATCTTATTTTTCCATTTTTTCTATTTTTCAATAATTTTTTTCTAATTATATAATATCGTTGATTAATTTCATAAATTTTAGTTACAAGTTCTATCTTAGAATATATTGTGTGCTTATTGATTGTGAAATGTTTTTAGGAAGAAAAAAATTGGAAAAGTTTTTATGTTTCAATTTTTTTATATTTATAGGTTTACTATTTTTTATAGTTTATATATATATATATATTGTGTTTTTTTACTTAGTATCACCATAACTACCTAAAAATAGATCCAAAATTGATGCAATATACCATTTAAAATGTGAAATTTTAATATTTATATTACCCTAACAACTACTTATTATTATAAAATGGTGAGTGCAGGCATCGATTCCATAGGGAACATTGGTTGTGTGTTCCTAACCCAAAGAAAACTGATAATTATTAAAATAAAAAATAGAGAGAATGGTGAAATGAGGCAATGAAATGTGTGAAAATGAAGCTGTGAAATGGAGGTGGTGTCGGGAGAATAAAAAAACAAAGTGAGGAGACAAAAAGTTAATGAAATTTCGATCATTGGACTATTTTTAATAGATAAAATGATATTATAAAATCATACTATAATTAATAAAATTATTTAGAACTCGAGAAATAGTGAATGTTCGATGTGTTGTTTCTTCAGTGAACATCCAATTCCTAATGAACTTTCTTTAATATTTATCTTTCTATCAATATTTAAGAATTTATCCATTGAATATAAATAATGGATACATTTACCTTTTGTATTTTTTTTATACTTTTGTAAATAATAATGAGGTAAAATATTAATCACCATCACTGGTCAATTCTTTATTAGTGTAAATTTATTCTCATAATTGAATGAAAATAACATTGAACTTTAAATTTACTAAATAATAAAATTAATAAGAGAAATATGGATAAATGAAATTCAGTTCTACAAAGACTAAATCCCCTAATATATTTAGATACTCAAGTTATAATAAAAATAAATCCAAATAGTGAGGTGATAGGGAAGCGAAATTATCTTGTGTGAGGTCTTCTCCTTCATTAAGAATTCTCTCCTAATCAATTTCTTCCCTATCTCAGTAATCTACTCCAATTCTCTATGAATCAATGTGAATGATTGATGAATTTTTATCATGATGTTCATCCTCAAATTTTATATAGAAAAATATACATGAGTGTAAATTGCGCACACAAATTCATGGTTTGGTAACCACATACATTCTCCTCTATTCGGTATACCTTCACTGAAAATCTCAATCACATGTGAAATGAGAAGAACCCTCCAAACTTTTGGTGCTCCTTACGTGTGTTCGTGATTCCCTATAATTTAGTATCACAAAAAATCTCTTAAAAAATGATTTCCCTAACATTCCAACATTCTATATATTCTTCAAAATAAATTCAATTATGTGATGCTTAATACTGACCCTTTAGGTGGCCATGCACATACGAACCCTGAAGTATAATGTCAAACGAATTCATATGTGCTTTTAAATTTAATTTTATTTGGCATATTTGGTCAATATGATCATTATATTTAAGTGTAATAATCATGATTCATTAATTTCTAGTAGTTTTCACCAAAAAATCACAAAACCTTGGCTACAATTTAAATATTTAGTTGACTAAGTCATTGTAGAGGCATTCCAACAAACATAGAACTTTCAAAAATCATGGTCAATAGAACCAGAAACAAGTGGTGGAAGGAAATCCTATTTTAATTTTCCAATCTAATATTAATATCTTAGATTGACTTATATGAACTCGGGATGTTTTGATTCTAAAAAAAAGATGGTTCTCATCCTTGATACTTCTCATTGTTATTTAATTGAGCTCCTACATTTCAATCGAACTAGAACACCTGACGGGTTCCTTGGGATCATTCTTGGTCCACATCATTTTCACCATCAATATGTTATAAAAAACTAATACATAAACTCAAATCCTCAAACAATTATCCATTGATTTCACAATTCAGCATCAATGGATCGAATCAACAAGATCTTGAATGAATCGAGTCCATGGGTCTGCTAGTTCATCTTCATGAATCAACTCACATGGCACATCTTAGGTATCCCAAAATGTATAATACCCATATTCATCATATTCATCATTTTTTGAGGATCTTCCTCATATTTGGAATCCTGGTTTGACTTAGTACAATAGGTTATAGGTCAACAGAAAGTGGTAGAACAATATTCTTCATCTATGGCGTGTGAGCTTATGATCACATATAGTGATCGACTTACAAATCCATGGAGGAAACATTTGGGATATCCATAAGATGTGGTGAATCCACAGAATTCAATGTTGGTTCTTATATAGATATCATTAGTTGGAATCCAGTGTTAGGTTTCAGTTTATCGGTGAAATTGACTCAATATCATTGGGTTCAGCTAGCGTCAGTTTCATCGGTAGGGTGTTTTTCAAGTAGAGGAGTTGTGGATCTCAGCTCAGCCTCATAGTGGTCTTCCGATTCAAGTTGAGGTTGCTTGGTATTTCAGTCCATTTTTTTTACCAACAAGTTTTGGGGTCCCCAAGGTGGGGCTTCATGTAAAAGCTTCAATTCTAATCAAAACATCTCATCAGGGGTCGAGATTCATAGGCATGGCTATGCAGGTGTCTGATGGGATGTCACAACTAACTACTGGATCAGTCCCTCATTCTTCAACCATGATGGTGAATAGATTCAGTGGTGAATCTTTATGGGTTGGTGGTGGATGTTTATGTGATGGTATAATGTAGTTGATGGGTGTTATATATGGAGGAAGACATATGGTTATAATGGGAATGGAGGGATCAATAGAACGAGATTTGGTTTTGGAGGTAGATAGTGGTGATGGAAGATATATGGGTGAAAGTAATCTAGTTGGAGAATTAAAATGGTGGGAGAACATGAAACTAGTGGTAGATAATTAATGTGGGGGTAAATAATTTTGACTTCGGACGGTATCACATATGAGTATTAATAGGTAGTGGTAAGTGATGGCGGTTAGGGTTTGTGGTATTTGAAAGGTGGTGGTAGAATAACTTAAACATAAATAAACAAATTTAAATAAAAATAAAACAAAAATAAGTACATTACTCAAATTATAAAAAATAAATCACATTTAAAATAATTAATTAAAAAATGATTAAAATTATGAATGAGTATGTTAAACCAAAAGAGTAAAAAAATAAACTACAAATTATTAGTTTAAAATAGAATGGAAAATAAAATAAATGAATATAATCCATTATTTAAAATTATTATTATTTTTAAAATAATAAACTTATTAAAAATTAAAATAATTTTTGTACAAATTTTAACATAAAAATGATAAAAATAAAGTTTTGAAATAATTAATCACTGAACTAAAAAATAACAGAATTACTAAAATGATAAATTAAATAACTAATTTACCATAAGATTAAAATTATTTAATATAAAATTAATATCAATGAAAAATTATTCAGAAAACATTATTTTGAAAATAAAAACAGTATTTAATACGATAAATGATGTGGAAAAATTATGTCAAATAAAATCCACATCATGTTTTGGGTGGTGGATTCGGACCAGTGATTCCGTGTTCTACACCCTTAGGTAGGAGTATATTTCATTTTTTGTTTTATAAAGATAAATTGTAGTTGTTTTTAGGTTTTAATATTATTATTTTTAATTATTTTAGGCTCTTGGAGATCCCTCGAAGGGTGTTTTTTAGTGAATCATCGGTTTTAGGTAATCGTAAGGGGTCTTACGTTCAGGAAAGCCAAATCACATGCCATGTGATTCTAGAACATGCACCGTGTATTCTTCATTTTGGGCGGAGGGGAGAGGAAGAGGAATAAACGATGTGTAATCCATATGTAATGTCATGTTGGGGTGACTCATGGTGTGGTCAACAATTTTCTTGATACCCTATGTCCATGTACATGGATGTGTAGGGTACACGACCAGACCCCATGCAAAGTACATGGCTAGAGGCCATGTAGCACTTGGTATTACACTTGGAGATGTTCATAGAATTGTATCTTGTGTGGGATTCATGTTTTGTATGTTCATTAGATGGTGTATAGTTGTCGAAGGTGTGCGCCGATTTGGATTAAGTATATGGCCTACTGAGGGTGTTGGAGGTACATGTTGTCTGCACAAGGTACATTCCTTATACTCCCTCTTTGGAGGTTTTTTTCTTATCTTCCATTGTATTATCTTAAATTATACTTGTAGGTTGGTCATTCCTATTGTTTTTCTATATGGTAAACATGGGTGAGAATCGTGGGTGAAATAGGGGCCATATAAAGTTTGTTTTTGATATTTTTAGGTGGGAGGTAGGGTTCCATTGAGGTTATGATCAATAATTCTTCTAATGGAACTGGGTTGTGGTGTGATTCCTGGGTGAAGGTTGTGAGATTTTTTGTCACATAGGCTTGAGGATTCCTAGGGATTGTTTTGGGATTTTTTGGATGGATCCATGAAAGAGGGATCAAGTGGTGTCTTGGATGATATCTTTTATAATCCCTTGGATGTTAGGACCTATTGTTTAAGGATTAAGGGGTTTGGATTTTTGGATTGGTTAGAGCCTTTAGAATGGATGACACTATAGGGTGTATGGTATTGTACGGTGTCATTGGTTGGGGTTTGATATGGCTCTCAGGGACCATTGAGGATTGCCTTGAAATTGTGGTGTTATTTTAGGATTTTATTATGGGTGATGTGATGGTCATGGATGGGTTGGGTGTTAGAGTCACTTTAACTCCCCGACCCCAGTATCCCAAAGTCGGTGCATTATTACGTATCATTGGCATGATCACAAAAGATCAAGTCTCGAAAGACCGATTAGTTTAGTAGATTTGGAATCACTAGAAACATTCACTAATGTTAAATTACATCATAAAGTGAAAAACTACAATAATATAGTCTCCATGGTCCACACTCATATCCCCTTCACACTATCGGTGCAGGTCTGTCATAAAATATTTCTTCACATCCTGGGAAAAATAAAACATATAAAGGGGTGAGCTCAGAAGCCCAGTAAGGATAACAATATAGCGGAAACATTCATAAATAAAAATAAATATTTAAGGAAATGTATAACTAAATCAAAATCCTTTTAAACATGAACTTCAGCATAGTATAGAAAAAATAAAATTAAATAATGTCATTTACTCGTTCACATGGATATTCTACTAGTCTAATAATCACATGCAATATCAATAACCACTTTTATAATGATGGAATTCATAAAGCTAGACTATCATAACCACATAGTCAAGGCCTTGTGCCAAGACAAAATATATGTTTTTTTCAAGGCCTGTGACAAGACACTAGTTTGTCTAGTGAGACCTACCGATGCATCAAAGAGCAATAGTGGGCTCCACCCATCACTTACTAAGTCGAATTCATTCCACATATGAATACGTTTAAACATAACATAAACATTCGTATTAAAACTATCATACAAAATTTCAATACATTCTCCTAAACAATGAATGGTATAAAATTAACACATCCACATTAAAAAATATCACCAAACCTTCAATATAATATGGAAGTTTTGTATCATAAAAATTCAACTTCAAATAAGCTTAAAATCCATCAAAGGATGTTGACATAGATAAAATAAAAACTATTTGAGAGAAATATATTTTTTTGAAATCATTTAAAATTAACATAATTGTAAAAGAAATCATTTGATATAAAAATATTCTTATAATCCTGTAAGGGAAGATTCGGCGATTTTATGATGGCAGAAAATATCTGTACCCGCCATATAAGTTAAAAAAGACATTCTTACCTTAATTTTGTCGAAAAGGTTAAAAATGACCTTGTTTGGAAAACGATGGAAAGATTTCTTTCCAAACATTTTATAAAAAGTATAAAAATGGTGTAAATGATTTTGACCCATAGTCTAGTAAATATTAAAAATGTTTTGAAATAATTTTTTAAGAAAAATGGATGTGGATGATAAATAAGCCCCAGTAGATAATCACGTATAAGCAACCTCGGATGATGAAGAGATTGTGAAATAATACCTTACCTTGTACTTTTCCTTGGATGAGGGGAGTTTAACCTCTTGTATAATGGTGAAATATTTGTTATTAAATTATAAAAGAATTATATAAATTAATATGTTATCATATATTATCTTTTATCATTTCTTTGTTAATAATATCTTAGTATTATCATCGCATCGGGTGTTAACTTCCTCGTTCTATTTTATATGTTTTGTTGTAGAAGTCATGTTTGTTATGGATAGGTTGTATCTTATTCATATCCAGAATGATATCAAGTCCTTAAACATTAATTTTAATCATAAAATCAGAATTATACTAGAATGAATATGATGGGGAATGAATCTCATCGCGTTCGTGGAGACGGTAGTCTGTACGTACGCACAAACACTACTTCCATTTCATTTTTCATTTTAAAAGGAATAAAAACAAAATGATACATAGGTATATGATAATTACAGTATAATATAATATCTTATATTTTTTAATTAATTTCATTAATACCATCCTTTATACGTTCCATGTATGGTATGAATGAGTTATATCACTTTGAGGGGGTGGTAGTCCGCACTTCCTCAAATGAAATTATCGTATACATATAAAACATGAAACAAATAATGGTATGATATGAAATGGAATTACAGAAGATAATATATAAAATAAATATAAAAAATATAATATTTAATTATAGTTCCATAATAATGGCCACTATGAGAGGCGGTAGAAGATAATTGAATAATCATCGTTTCGTGAGGCGTTTGGTTGCCATCCACAGAAACATTATGTTCTTCACCAATTAGATGGGGGTGTGTGTAAGTCTAGTTCGGATACCTCTCATAAAAATATCCTAGTATATTTAGGATACTGGTTTTGTTAAAAAAGAAAATAATAAGAAGAGTTTAGGGGTGGGAGAAGTAAAATAAAAGAAAAGAAGCTAAGAGAAATTGTTACCTTTAATTTGGTTAACTCCCTTGGGTTTGAACCAAAACAGACTCTTGAAGCACCTTATGCCTAAGATAGGGATTCTAGGAAAAGTATAGGGATGTAGAAAGCTTAATGGGGTATAGTTTGGACGATCAAAAAGGCTTGAGTGGTGTGATGAATTGGGTAGAAGTTGTGTCCTTTTATAAGGGGGAGGAGGGGCTCTTTAGGAAAAACATAAAGTATTAATTTATAATAAATTCATATTCTCTTTATAATGGATCCAAACAGGATTATTTAAAGTATAATATGGGGATGGGTCGAAAAACTACTCAACCAATAGGTTTTAGAAAATTTTGGGTCACTGTTTTACCCTTATCTATTATATTTAACTCTTAGTTAAATAGTTTGACATTTAGCATGTGTCTTTATATTTTTATATTACATGGTTAATAAACTTACTATAAACTACCAATATAACCCAAAGTGCTTCATTAATGACATAAATATCATCATATAAGTCCCTTGGCTGAACCATAGATTTTTAGGAATATTATATCAATTAATAATATAATATTTGTTTTAAAAATTCCTTTATGTCAATTTTGACACTATTTAATAGTTCATTTTTGTTAAAGTCTTAATTACATTATTAATTCAAACCAAATTCGTTTAATAAATAATATCATGTCATATTAACCAATAAAATTTGTGGAATTGATTAAATGTCTCAAATTATATTTATTTGTGTATTTATAATATCAAATATATTAATATTTCACTAATAAGGTAATTACTGCATCATCATTGTGTCATAAATAAATTAAATTATTTAATGTCTAAAATTTATAAATAAAATTTCATTATGTAGGTAATTTCATAATCTTTATAATGAATATTTATAATCAAATATATCTAATGTATAACCCTATATTAAAAACGTTTTAGTTATTAAACATCGATTTTAACTCTTTTAACTCTTCTTTGTATTAAATAATAATAAATGTCCTAATCTAATAAAATTGAACAATAGAGGTTAATATTTTACTCCTAAGGTTTTTTTGGTCGAATTATACTTAGATAATAGAATTAGGTCACATGTTAGGGTGATAATAATGTCATTTTTAACCTTAATTACTATATTTACTTTTTACCGTGGTAAATAAATGTAAAACGTTACTATTCACCAAAAATTATTTTTATCTTATTGAAACACATTTTACTCATTGATATTAACTGTTTCTCTCACATTTTTAATGTTCCACTCACAGAAGCGGTAAAATTATGTTTCATGTGAATTTTCAAATTCTCCTAGGAGGTGGATAAAAGACGGTGAAAAGTTCAATAAACTTTTTATATATTTAAAATTATTATAAACTGACTCCAATGAATTAAATTGAACATATATAGGTATTATGTATCTATTTTGAGATAAAATAAATTTATGTAAAATAAACAACTATTTAATTAAAAATTTGGTTTTAAACTATAACTCAGGGTTTTTCACAATTCATCATAAATTTAATGTTTTCAGAAAAATACCAAAAAATTTAACCTAAGCTAATTTTGATATTCCAAATTCAATAATGAATTATATTTTACCAAATTCAAAACATAGAAGTTTCATTTATTAATTTAAAATTAATTCCTACTGTCAAAACCAAAAGGCGTATTTTTAAGAAATAATAACTACCAAAAGTTTGACACTTGTTTATGTTAAATTTCAATGTGAAATTACTTAAATTGAACATAAATTTCTTAAATGGTAAAAATATAATCTATTTATACTTCCAAACCATTCAAATGTATAATTTAACATTATAATTTATTTTCATTTAAAAAGTTGTTTTCAGTTAAAATATAGTATTTTTCACTATTCACCCAAATATGAAAGATATCAAAAAAACACCAAAACATTGTTGAAAATAGCTCATAATTCCTGATTCTAAATAAGAAGTTTATTTTGTCAAATTAAATATATAAAAGTTTCAAATATTGGATTTAAAAAGGCTTCACCATTAAAAGGCGGTAAAATTGCATTTTTTGAAAAATGCTTCTTTTATCTGAAAAAATGTATTTGTTCTTAAATTATGTCTACAAAACTCATAATATGGATTATAAAATTAAATGGATTATATAAAGTTAAATATTCAGTTAATACTATTCATAACCGCTTTTGAACGGTTTTTTTGGAAAGTCATGGTGTGCTAGAACTCGGTTTTGCGTGTAGTGAAATTTATTGAATTACCTTGAAGAAATAACATACTATGAAATATTGGGGTGTTACAGTCACTAGATGAGGAATTATCATATTGGTATTGGCCCATGGTTTGAGGTGAAATTGATCTAAGGGACCATTATAGGGTTCGCTATGTTCGGGTGACCTTGGGAGGATCAATGATGAGATTAGTGTTATAAAAATTTGGTGTCACCTTAAAACCTAACAATTGTGGTGTGATCCATTGTGGCTACAATGCGGAAGATGGGTTTAGGAATTCATTGACCCCCGGATTATGTGGGATATACCAATGATTTTTTGGGTTATTCTTGCTTAGTTTTTGGATGTAATGGGGGATACTTGGGATATTATTGGATTGGTCATTGTTCCATTATTTGATTTAATATTCTATTTTTTTGGTTGGATACTGTTAAATGAGACCTAGGTATTTAATGTACAATCTAGAATAGTGATCCCATGACTAGTATTAGACATGGCTAGGGGATTTCGGCTTGTGAGGTTGTTAGAAACTCACGTAGTGGTGTATTTTGTAGTAGAGTAATTCGAGGCTCCTATGGTAGTTTTACATATAGTTTTGCATTAATAGGTCATGTTGTGGGATGAATAGTTCTAGAAGAATATTAGGACGTGGAATAGTTTCCTCAAGGTCAATAAAATTTTCCAATTTCTAGTTCAGATTATGTTATGGGAGTCATAAATCCCGATAGTGGTTTTTTTCTTGGTCACCTAGGGTGAGATCTTAGGTTCCAACAATTATTCCTTTAGACATTTTAGATGTATAGATATCCATATAACGTATAGAAAACTTTAGGAATTGTGTGTGGTCGGGTGATTTTCATTTTATATGTCCTTAACATGGGTCAGATTGAGGGTAGATTTACCTCAGGCATTGGGATATATCTTGAGGTTTTTAGTTTTATTTTATTTTTTTCATCCCCTTTTTAATCTATTAATTTCATTATGTCACCTATTAATTCTCAAAAACTGGTTTGGGTATATCACATATTATGGGGAACATGTAATGACATAAGATTTTAGGACAACTATTGGTTTTGACCTAATGTGATTAATTTCTCACCCCCGATATAGTTACCTCAGTTCTCATCTAAACTCTATGTCTATTTCATAGTTGATTAAAAGTATCATGATGCATTTTTCATATGCCTAATGTGGCATGATCGAGTGGGATCACATATATAGAGTTTGGGATCAACATGGATCTATTCAATCATTGTGAAAACTGGGCTAGTGGATCCTTGTGTATTTTATTTTTATTTTTGTTTACTTTTTATATGTGATCATCCAATTAGGGGAATAGTTTATGTGTTATATAATGACTATGATTATGGATGTTTTACATTCCATTTGTTATATATTTATTTTGTTTCATTTATTTACATTTTTACTCTGATTTTTTTGGATGTATACATTTTTGGTTTATTTCTGTTTATTATTTCACTTTTATATAAGGGAATATTCTCCCATCTCTCTCCTTTTAGGCCCTCGGTTATATTAATTTTCCTCTATTGTACAATAAGGCATCCTTGAGGCCTTGTTGTGCATTGAATCAGATGATGGGACTGGTTATCCTAGTCAAGATCATGATAAATTACTATCAGACCCTATCTTGTTATATAATCTAGGGAGTTGATAGGTAGGTGGGATGTGTTGAAGATTTTGATACCCCTAGGACTGGTGAATATAAAACACCCTTCAAGAGGGAAGTCATTGTTACCAGGGTGATGGGATATTTTTTCTGTGTTTTTTCTTTTACAATTGTATGATTTCACTTAGCATGATATACATGGGTTTTTGGATTTATGGTTTATGAGTTTTTGTTTCTTTTCCTTATAGAAAGAGTCAGGTGTACATGAATTGTACTATGTATGTTGTATTCACATGACAAATTATTATTTTTACATTATTTCACTAATGAAGGTGGTTAAGTTTTTTAAATTGTTGAAAAAATTCTATATAATGTTGTTCCATATATGTTCTCAGTGAAACTATACTCCACTGAACCATTTTTATTTACATATGGTGAAATTCTATATAGATCTTTTGGTTAGATGTTCCCTGATGGTGAAAATTTAGTCCCTTCATTGAGGAAAATGTAGAGAACTTTGTGGGTCAGTGTAGGCTTTGAGATAAAATGATTTTGGCTTAATTAATGCAAGGATTTCTGATAGATATTGTGAATCAAGTTCTAGTTTCCCTGTGTATATGGGTTCACTGAAGAGGTATGTGGGTTATTTTGGGATTGATAAGTAGAAAAATAGGAGCGCTCTTTGTTTCAAGATAGTTTGAGAGGGAATTTTTGTTTGGATGTATGGACTATTTTTTCTCTCCATGCACTTATAGTGGTGTAGTGGGTGGTTAGTTAGGTGATAGTGGTTTTGGAATTTTTTCTTGGTCAGTGGGTGATTGAGTGGTTAGTCAGGGAAAGACGGAGATGCCTCACTTTTTAGTAGAAGTGTCAAGGGTTCATCAACTTGTTGGAAAACACATGTGATAGAAGCATGTTCAATGGTTTGGGTGTGTTAGAATAGGATCTCTAAGGCATAGATCACGAGAGAGTGAGTTTGGTTATGAAATTGGGTTTCATGGGAGTGTGAAACAATTGGGATTGGTTGATAATTGTTCAAGTCTTGGAAGAAACTCATATAGTTTAGCTATAGTAAATGGGTTGTGGATGGTGCTCGAGGAGTGGGATAAGGGAAGTCTTATATAGGAGAGTGCTCCATTAGTAGTTGGAGGTTGGGATACTCATTTTAAGTGGGTAATTTATCATGGGTATTTTATTCATAGTGATATGAGAATATGTGATTGTTGGTGTTTCAAGATAATTAACGCACATTATGTCCTTATGTTTTGTGATGGACGAAGTGAGGACCATGGAGTTGGTTTTTTGTTCATGGGGTATTGATAAAGTAACTTTTATAGTGGGGAGTTCCTCATTAGTCATAGACGTGGGACCTTCATGTTGTAAGAGTTATAGTAAATATGATACTGGTCAGTAGACGATCGTGGAAGCATTGAGGACACACCATTTGTCTTGGAAAAATATTGGTGTCATGTTGGACACCAAGGATTCTTATAAGAAATAAGTGTTACGGTGGGGAGGTTGTAATATCCAACATCGTTACATGTTTATAAAATCAATTAAAATTTTAATTTTCCTTCCAAGGGGTTTTTAAGGGATAAAATAGAAATTTCTTTCATTATAGGATCTTAGAATAATTTTTAACCAATATATTGGTCCGAGAAATGGGTGTTTACCCTAGGGAAAGAGTTAGGTGGAATTTTGAGCTAGTCTTATTTTTGTGGAACATTTATCATTTAATTAATTAAATATTATTTATCATTATGTGTTCTACTGATGATATCTATCAAATAGTGAATCATATTAAAATTTTGACTCCGTGGTTGAGTAAAAAATGCGGTATTTTGACTAGATGAAATATAAACTCATCTCAGAAACTATGTTTGGGAACATTCCCCTTTTTTGATGATCCCAAACACTTAACATAAAAATAATAATTAAGCATAAGTGAAGTGTAAAAAATATTTATGATATCAATGAAGAAGATATTGAAAATGAATATTAGATAAACCAAAATACATTAAAGATATTTGATAATCTTAATAAGATAACATATTAATCATAACAATAAATATATTTTTTAACATATCCCCCATTTTAAACAAAATAAACACTAGAGAAATAAAAAGAATAAAGAGTTTAAGAACTTATCTCTATTTTTGAAAATTAATTTTAAAAATTTCACCATTTTAATATGAACAAATTAACTCTCCCCCTTTGTGATTATCATAAAGTGAAACATATAGAGAAGAATATTTTGAAAAATAATAACAAGAAGAATATTCGCAAACATCTTTCAATAAATAAACATCCAAAATAATATGATTATTAGATAATGATTGATAAAAATAAAATATAAGAGAGAAACATAAAGGAAAAGAGAAACTTTTGTTAAAATACCTCATAACATCCAAACTCCAAAAATAATATAGTAATTGGAGAGATATATTTTAATGTTAAAGAGAATAGAAAAATAAAGAAATATCAAATGAAAAAATGAGAGATAAAAAATAGTAGAATAATGATATATGAAGATGAAGGGAAATGACTAGAGATAAAGTAGACAAATAAAATAAAAATTTACATACCTTTTCCACGACATCACTTTTCATCAAGGATTGAAATTACCTCTATTAATTGATTTCATCATTTAGAAGAGTTTAAGGAAGGAAAGTCTTTTGTAATGGGAAATCCTACTTCAGAAACATCCTTCTATTTCTATTTTGATAAGGTCAACTCATTAATAATATAGTTTGGAAAACTAGAATACAAAACAACTTTTTACTCATCAATAATATTCATTATTAGAGATAAAAACACACGCTTTGGTTTTAAAAAGATTATATGTATGAATAATTTTATGAGTTTTGAAATTTAATTTGAAAATTAAAAGTGAAGATAAAAATTATCAAAGGTAGTTCTGAAGACATTACATATATTTCATAATTACTTATAATTTTGAAAATATGATTTGGATATTTTTAAAAATAAAATAAAATAATTTGAAAATAAATATCTAATTTTAAAAAAAACTCTCATAAATAATTTTTTTAGAATAACTAGATATATATCCCCCTAAAATGATAATACCATTGAGTTTAAGGGATTGTATCCAACAAAAGAATAAAATAATAAATTGAAGTTTAAAAAATATTTTAAAAAGATTACTCAACATATTCAATGATTAAATGAATAATTTCACTAGATATCCATTCCATGTTTACCCTTAATGAATTTGAAACGATCAAGGGATAATATTTTGGTTAAAATATTTGTGATTTTATATTTAAATGGGAATTTTTTAAAAATCTATTAGTATTTTGGAAGTGATCTCATAGGAAATGGTTAAAAAGGTCAATGGGTTTTGTGCAAGGATACTAGATAGTATTTTATAGATTTTGATGCCATTAGATATGTCACACTATATAGGGATATGGTAAAATGTTAGACTCAATTATAAGAGAGTATGTTGCATCTATAGAATATGGGTACTAGAATCCTCAATGAATATGTATCCAAGTTCATATGTAGAAAGAGAAACTGAATTCTTCTTTTTAATACACCACGAGATGGGGGATTTTCCTAGTAGATATATTGTTCATCTAGTACTTTTACTATCTAGTTCGAATCATACGAATAAGAATTCTAAATAAATTATTAATGATAGTTACCTTTTTATGAAAAGAAAAAAAGATATTTAGAATCTTTTAAATAAATATTTTAAATGATATTATCTTGCATTTGCTTGAAAATGGACATAAAGACAAACACTAAACATGATCTCAGGGTGGGTCGTAATATGTTAAAGTAATCTAACAATAATACTTATATAAGGATTTTTGTCAACTAATATACCATATTTTTCTAATGTTAATATACAAGTCATGTTAATGGGTGTGCTAATTTTCATAGTTTTATCTATATTGAGTTGTTTTAAAAGTTCATTGACGTATTTGTCTTCGTTTAAAATGATTCCATCAATTACATCGTAAATTAAAAAACCAATAAAGAATTTAAATTAACCCATACAACTCATCTAAAATTAATTTTTCAATAATGAAGAAAATTTAAAACAAATTTTTTTCTTGTTTGAGTTAAAAATCACATCATCAGTGTAAATTTGAATAAGTAGAATATCCTTTAATATGTGTTTTATATAGAGAATTTAATCAAATTTTCCCATTTTAAAACCATTGGAAATAAGATAATTTGAAAAAATTTCATACTAATGTTGTGGTGATTATTTTGATCCATAATTATTTTTGGTATGTTTGAAAATAGAATTTAGAAAATAAGGATTTTCAAAACTAGGTGGCTGTTCCCAAAAAACATTTTTCGACATAAAACTATTTAGAAGAGAATTTTTTACATCCATTTGAAATAGTTTAAAATTAATATGAGTGGGGAATAAGAAATAAATTCTTATAGATTCGAAATAAGAAACAGATGAAAAGGGTTCACCATTTTCAATTCAATTTCTTTGTTACAACCATTGGTAAAAATACAAGATTTATTCCCAGTGATATTACCATATTCTTCTAGTTTTTTTACAAATCCCATTTTGAGACATTTATTTTTTGGTCACTGGTATTTCCATGAGATTCCATACATCATTTAGAGAGAATTTATTATGTTCATCATGCATTTAAGTACTAAATTTTTATCATTAAGATCATAATTAAGGTTTTTGGGTTCAAGGTGAGAGACAAAGGCAAGGTGTTCAGACTCATTTAAAACAAATCTGTGATTATAAATTATGGCTTGTAAATCATCAAGGTAAATTTTAAGTGGATTCCCTTTATATTTTTTTGAAAAATATTTAAATATTAGTTAAAGTATATTATTATTATTTTTCAATTTCATTAGTTTTTAATGGTTAATTTTAAAATTTATTTTGCAAAAAAAATTGAGAAAGTTGATTTGGAAAAAAATTATAAAAAGTAACATGGATTTATTCTTCAACTGTTTTAGTTTTTTTGTTAAATACCTATTAAACTTTTCTTGAGTTTGAATTCCCAATAAATATGCCTTATTTATATTTTGAATCATATTTTAAAAGATATCATTTGGTGAATAGAAAAATAATTTTCAATTAGAAAATTTAAAAAAATATGACTTGCGGTTTTTATTAAACCAAAGTACATGAGGTGTTTTATTTAGAAAATTTCTATTAGGTATAATATTAATGATATAAAAATTAGTATTAATATCCATCGACCAAATAAATTTTGGAATAAAAATTTCATTTAATAGTGTTTATGAAATTTCTGTAAATGTTTGATTTCTTCTCTATTTTACACCATTTTGTTCAGGGTTTGAGGAGAGGAAAAATAATTATTATATCATTTATAAGAGTAGAAATAATTAAATTAATTATTATCAAACTCTATACCATGATAACTTCGAACTGAAATAATTATAGACACATTTCATTTTAAACCCTTTTTGGAAACATGATGAAGGCTTTACAAACCTCACATACATGAGGTAATAAAAATGCACATTTAAATCTTATAAACCCATAAAAAATTATGAGATTATATGATTTTCCTCCTAGAATTTCAAATTGAGAAGGACCAAAAAGGTCAAAATGATTTAGTTCAAGATAGTTCTCCAAAGGAAATACCATTTATAGATTTAAAAGATGCTTTGTGTTAGGAAATTTTCATGATTCACAAACCATGCCATTATTATAATGAAATTTGGGAAGATATTCCACTAGTTTATAATGTATGTGTTTAATAATAGAATATGAGCTATAATTATTAATACATCTATGAAAAATCCATGACTAATTCACCTATTCACTCAAACATTTAAAATTTTAGATAGTAATAGATTTTAAATTAATTGTATAAACATTTTGAAATATCACTATAGTAAATAAAAAAATTATTTTGAATTAAAAAATTAAAAAAATTAATTTTTTAATGATATTTTAAAATGGTTATCACAACAACTAACTGAAAATTGGTAAATTATTTTTCAATTCATTAATGAATAATGTTTTTTTAATTATAGTTGTGTTTGAAAAACAGATTTTACCTCTGATCCAACAGTTGTTGAAGGCCACAATCAAATAGAATTTTTATTTTATTAAAAGATTGGTATACAGAATAGGTAATACCAAGATCATTTCTCAAAGGGATTTTTTAGGTTAGTGTCTCACTATTATAAATCACTTATGTATTTATTTATCTTTTCATAATTTTAAAAACAGAGAGAAAGTGTTTGTCTGTTTTATTTGATTTAATGAATTTAAAACAATTTAATAGAAAACCCAACAGCTTATAGTTAAATGGGTTCATATTTGGGTTGATCATATAGATTCTTCTTTATCCTCATTAATTCTCATCCTATAATAATGTCAATATAATTATTCTATTTCTATATTCTATCTAATTGGTGATTATGAATATACACAATAGAAATAACATCTTGTACATCTAGTTCCACCTATTCCATAGTTAAGTAACAATGAACACACTTAATTGATCCATTAATTGTCTTAACATTAGACTATATCATATCTTTTTCATCCATTATTCCATATTTCTCCTCCAGTTTGAATCACGAACAAGGAGAGGGGGGAGATTTAATTTGATAAGGTGAAGAATGATTATGTTCATCAGAAATAGTATATGAATATTATTTTTATTCATTTGTTCAATAAAATTCCTCAATTATGTTAGAAATGATATAATACTCAATAATTAGTTCTTGTGGGTATACCCTTGGGACATATCTCTTGGGTTATTTATCCATATCTATTGAGATTAAAAGATAATATTTTTGACATGGATATAGATAAAAAAGGGGAATCAGTGGAATGGAAGAAACACACAACACAAGTTAATGAAGAATAACATAACAAGAATTAAAAAACAAAAGAGAATGAATTATAGAAAATAAACTAGTTAGGATAGGTAGATACCAAATAAACCTACTGGGAAAGGTGAAATTATTTATATGTAGTGGGATTATTCTACCTCTTTGAATTGAATGATGATCATCAATCTTTTTTGATAGCTTTGGATGAGTTCCATGTGTCTTGGTCAAGGTACATGATCAATACTTTTGAGAGAATATTTTTCCCATTATCACATGTCTACAAGTTTAAGAAAATTTGGAGTAGAATTATCATGATGCTACATGGATCCGATGGAAGTTGAATTTCTTTTGAGGAAGATAATGGATGCATTAGACTTGGAGGTGGATTCTGAGAATTTCCAAGTGGGCTTGTGTGTCAATGCAATGAGTCCTTAAATAGATTATTATGCTTCAAACTGAATTTTTATGGGTTCAACATCATATAAAATGTATGAATTTTTTAAGCCACAATCAAAACATTAGGGTCAATTAATGTCCCATATAGTATTCAAAATTTCAACACATTGGAAATATCAACAATAAAAATATTAATTTTTCTTAGTCTCATTGGATCGGGTTAATCCATGAGGCACTCAAATGTTTCATTTGAATTTAGTGTAGTGGTGTGTCTTTGATGGTGGTTCAACTTAGCTAGATCTCAGCCACAATGAAATCATGTGGAGCAATGAGGTTGGATTCAACATCAATATCCAAGTGAGTGGTTAGCAGTGGATCATAAAATATCATTTGGAATCAACCTCCTTCATATTCAAGATTGGTTCTGATTTTTTTTTTACTTTCATTATGGAGATCAATAGACTGGTTTAGCTACATAAATCTAGGATTATGGATTCATCAGCATGTCATGTTCAATAATCTTTATTCTAGAGAGTGGTTCATTAGCATAGGGCAGTACACATGTTCTCTGTGATGGATGGTATGGATTTTTTAGTGAAGGTGTGGATATGATCTTCTCAATCTATGTCAATGGTTCTTCATATCTGGTGTTAGGGTGGTGTTTAGAATCAATAGTGGTGGTGCAGTGGTGACTTGACCTTCTTTGATTCAGTTTGGTGACCTTTAGGACATCGATGACTATGATAAATCTTCATTCTGTGGTGGAATTCAGTCAAATCTTGGTGGAGACTTGTTGTTTTCCTACATCATAATCGAATTACATAGACACGACCATTAGTAAAAATATTTTAAAGTTTGGGTCTTATGGTGGACTCATATGTAGGCTTCATTCGGTATAGTTTTTCATTAAAGTTATTTGAGATTGAATTTTTGGTAGGTTGATGGTGAAGTGGTTGTGGGTGTGGTTTTTTCAGTTGTGATAGGTTGAAGGAGAAATATGGGGCTCATGGTAGATATACTAATTGTGAAGAGGAGTGTGTTCATGGTATGTCTTCCATCGTTATTTGTAGGTGGCCCATGGTCATTATAACAAATGAAAATGCGGTTTTTATACAAATTTTTCATAGTTTTTAATGTTGGTAACTTATTAGCATGATTATTGGTGATTTTGTGAATATGTTTTTCATGTTGGTTAAAAAATGACATAATATGTAATTTTTAAAATCAGTTTTTGAAAAAACATACATAGAAACTACATTAAATCAATATTTATTGACTGTTTTGTCATGTTGGTTTTCGTATGAACAATGTGAAAATGATTTATCTCATTGGATTTTTTAATGAAAAAATGTTATAAAGGTGTTTTATCATTAGTTTTTGTATGGCCGATGAGATAAAAAATTTTTTTACATGTTTCATGTTAGTTATTTATAACCAATGTGAAAGATATTTTTAAAAAAATTATAATGTTAAATAGGAACCCAATAATAAAGAAACATAACTAAGATCAAAACAACGACAACTATGAAACAGTCATAAATGAAAATAAAATTTAACTTTATAAATTGAAAGATAAAATTTACAATATATATTATAAATAAAATAAAACCCAATAAAAACATTGAAATATTCCACCCATTTTCTTTTTAATTGATTCATCTATTGTGAATTATAAGGGAAATGGACAAAAAATAAAAAATAAAAAATGAAGCATTTAAAATGTATCCTTGATATAATTATAAGATAAATTAAATGAAAAATTATAATAAATTCCAACCTTGTTTAATTTTGTAACTATTCATGTTGAGACTATTTCAAACATAAATATTAAAACATAATATCCATATTCTTTTATTTCTTCTTAATTATTAAATTGTATTTGAAAATATATTTTAAATTAAAAATAGAATTTTAAGAACTTTCACCCAAAATTTATTCATTATAAATTAGAATTCACCTTTTCTTTTAAATATTTAATGTTTACACTCCTATTTCCTATTCTCTCTAAAAAATAATCATATTCCCTCATTAAAAATAATATGTGTGAAGTAAAATTAAAATTTATTATTTTATACAAGTATTCAAATAATCTATCATATTTTTTTAATAATTTTCTAAAAAAATTCATCACACTATGTATAGAATGTAATCAGTAAGATTTATTATCTAAAAGACAGAAAATACCCAACATTAAATGACCACTAATATAAAAAAATTAATGTTAGTGGTTATTAATTTAAGATAAATAACACTTGAATAAATATATATTTAATACCCTTTAGGAAAATGAATAATCCAATATTTTATAACATTATTTTTAAATATTTCTGCAATATATGGTGTTCTTTTTCATCTTTGATTTTCATTTTTATTATAGAGATACATTATTGGTCCAAGAATCCAAATACAGATGTAGCATCATGATGAATAAAACATGATTAAATATAACTTATAAAAAATAAACATAAGTATTCTATATTATTAAATTAAAATAAATATAAGATATTTGATAGTTGACATACATGGAAAATACATTCATGACATTGATGACCGAAAAATATCCGTTTACAAGCTCAATGATATCGTCCTTTAAAATTATCACATTTAGTTGGTTCCCACAAAAGTTACCATCCATTTGAAGATAAAAAACATCAAATAGAAAATATTAATATGATGATAATCTATTAACTGAAGAAGAAGCAACATTTGAAGTTATAGAAGCTTGTACTTATTGTTTTCTATATATCATGTCATTACCATTAAATTATTCCGTTAAAAAATAAAAATATATAAAATTTAAAATGTTAAAAAAATTATAATCACTATGAAATAAAGGATATAATCAATATGTACCTAAATGGTAATTTTTTAGGAAAGTCTAGATGTCCAAACTAAAAAATGGTCCATACTTTTTCCAACTATAGTAGCCTCATATGTAAGAAATGGAAAGCTTGTTGATATATCTCTAATATCCTATAAAGTGACCCCAAGATACTATATATTTGCCTATTAATGATGAACATTTTCCCTAATATAATATACAATCCCATAAGCAATAATATGATGTTGAGGATCCTCAATATATAACTCACAATAAAATGGAAGTTGTGGAGGATGAGGTGTAGGAGTTGGATATGTAGGTGAAGGTATATGAGTGGGATATATAGGTTGAGGTGTGGGAGTGGGATATGTTGGCTGACGCGGATTAGTGGGATTTGTAGACTAAGGTTAATGAGATGAATATGAATCCTGAAACTATTTTTTCATGTTTATAAACATCGATTATGTCAAAACTTTGATCCCTTCCTCCATTGTCTCACCCATATCTTGGACATTATATTCCATAGATTCCATTTTCCTTTTATATACATATTCCTTTTATGATTATCTAAAATTACCAAATACTTTTTTTTCAATACACATATCGTGTATCCTCAAATGTGTTCTAGGTGTTTGGGTTTTCTCAATTAAGAATCTAAAATATCCTTCCTAAAATCAATTATTAAGGTTCATTGTGTGTTTATTTCTTAAAGGGTTTCCTATATTAAATATATGACAAATTAATTAGTGAATCACAATATTTCAGGATTTTAAATAACTTAAATAACATAAATAAACTAAATAACACACTATCCTTTCAGCTACATCCACTGAATCTTCTATAAGATATTGACCATTTTTTCTTATTTGAGCCCTTATCCATTTTTCATGTCTCTCTATGGGAAACCCTATATGGATCCAAATAACTCATCTCTATGTTTCTGAAATTTTTCATACATCATTTTTTCTTTTAATAACATATAAACTTCATTAGATAAAGTATGAGGGTATATATTTTTGGATTGGATCACCCGATGAGATCACCTCATTATTTTTAAATTAATAATAAAAAATCATTAATATGATCATAAATATAAAAAAACTTCTAAAATATAACATTTCACTTATAAAAATTGATTCTTATTATTTAATTTCCACAAACTACTTCCATGTATCTTCTTATACATAAGGATATATATCACTTTGTTTTTTATTCTTTTTCTTCCCCTAAAAATGAATACTCTTACGAGGTATGATTTAAAATCCCTCCATATCCTAGCATCCAGAGATAAATATTTATTCATAACTTCTCTAGTGTTAGTTATTTCATATGTTATCTCATTATAATTGAAAAAAAACCTATAATAGTAAAAACATTTCATGATAAGTAAAATAATAAAAAATGGGATTACCAAAATTTTCTCGCATAATTGGGATATTTTCATTTTATTGGAACTTTTCAAATCAAAAATCAAAATACTAATTTCTCTTATAGCTTGTATTGAAACAAATACTTAAATTATTTTGAATTTGGACCCATAGGAATATCATTTTCATCAATGTCAATTATGGTCCCATCTATAAGCTTCTAATAATTTTTGTAAACATGTGTATCCACATTTACAAACCCTTGATGTCTTCATTTACACAATTAACGAAAAATGATCATGTAAGAAAAGGATGATAAGGCACCTCAATAGTATATGTATGGACCTCCCAATAATCTTGTGGTGACTCAGAATTTTAATCTAACATTATCCTATAAATAAAAGTAACCAAAAATTATTACACAAATATATAAATCCAACTATTAAATGTAAATGTAAATAAAATATAAATATGATACAATAAAAAGTAAAATAAATTAAACAGGACAAATTCATATTTATTATAGTAGTGAAATAAAATTATAATAATAATAATGAGAGGTGGGTGAAATTACATTAACTAAGGAAAAAATACAATAGTTACATAAAAATTTGGATGAAAAAAATAAAAAGATTCAAAATAAATAATAAATAAAAGATAATAAATATGATGTAAAACATTAATAAAAATACATCTATTACATATAAAATTGAATTATTCAAAAATGAAACAAAGAAAAGTCAATTAAACTAATAATATAAATTATTATACTAGAGATAATATATGTTTTCAGTAAAAAAAATAAAACTAATACAATTAAAATTTTATGAAATTTATAAGAACAGAAAAAAAAATATGTTATCTATAATATTATGAAATCTCTAAAGGTTTAGTTTCTTATATTCCTTCCTCATGATTATTCTATATGACATTGACCATGTATACAGTATTATTATTGATATTATCCTTTAATCTTTCAATATTAGTAGGGATATCACATAAATAAGTATCATTATCATGTATTTCATCACCAACATACATATTTTTCTCATTCCAAAATGATAGAACACTCCATATTTGTTGGTTCAAGAACATTGAAAAAAAATACATGTGTTTGTATGACAAAAGGACAATCTTTTTATTCTAATTTATTAAAATTTACTAGTTTCATGCCAAATTCATCAGGTTTGACACTATTGTTACTAATGAACCATTTTTAGTTTAACAATAGAACTTGGAATTTAATGTAATCAACCTTCTATACTTGTCAAATGACTATAATATGTACATAATACTGAAATTGGGTTTTTTTTTTAGAATATGAACATTTTATTGTTTCTACGAACACAAATACTCTATTATTATGAACCACACATTTTTTAGAGATCATTTTCAGGAAATGTTTAACAATTAATGTTAGAACCAATCTATGTTATCAAATTTAAATTTTGTCCATTGGCTAATTATCTCAATGTTTTTTTATGCATCTAATATACTATAAATGGGCTATTTAATGACATAAAAAAAATTTTCTAAGCTTATTAGAAACCCACATATTTTTCTTCTTTGGATAAAATTGTTTAAACAAAATAATGTTATACATGGATAAGAATCACTTATGTTATTCTAGAGGTATAAATTCAACTTATTTATCTATTCACCTATCAATGATTTTACTTTGAATATATGGATCCCCTTTCCCCCATAATTGACTCGTTTATGGTGAGATATTGTCAAACTGATGTTCTCTAGGGTAGACTATTAGATTTTATAAAACTCTACAATATCATTACAAATATAATTATTAACAATATTGGATTTATGTTGATAATTATTCTTAACATATCCCTTAAATGTCTTCATATACCTTTCAAAAGGTTACATCTAATGTATATATATAAGTCAGAAAATATTTATTCCCCCCCCTCAAAAAATAAACCATTAAATTAACCATGATATAAAAAAATAAAGAGGAAAATTCATATCAAGTTCACAAAGTATAGAAACCCCATCATTGTCCACATTATTCAATGAATTTAGATCAATAACATTGTTGAAAATTGAATTAAAAAAATAATACACTTTCATGATAGTATTTCTGACATGGATGGTAAATAATCCATAAAATGAACCTGGTAGAAGTTATTGCATCATAATTTGAAAATCATGATATTTCATGTTTTTCAACATCAAATATATTTATGAAACAAAATTTTTATATTTGTAGAATAACCCTACGAAACGTTCATACTAGGGAAACAATGAAAAAAAATAATTTTCTCTCTCTTGAATAATGTTTTAAAATATAAAGGAAGGTATGTTCATATTCCATTATAAGTGTGAGATGACTCCAATTTTATTCCCATTGATAGTATGTCCAATTTAGCATTCAACCCATATTTAGTCATTCATTTAATATCAAACAATGTTCCAATCAAAATTTAAATTATATTCTTCTTCAAATGATATCTCCAATATGGAAGATAAAAAATAATTATCATTTATTCAAAATATTTATATGATTACTATATTTATATTTCTTCACAAATACTACATCAACTTCATTCACCCACTCAAAATACTGATTGGTGGATAATGGTTTTAGAGAAATATTAAATTCTTGTGATCCATTTAATGCATTTTTTTAATCATTGATAAGAGTGAAAAACATAAAAAAAACCTCTGGTAAACCATGTATAATGTTTTCCTCCCATGTTTTAGTTGATAATATGATGTTTGTTGTTAAAAAATTAGGCTTGATATAATCCCCTTAACAATGTATCCAGAAGAATGTCCATATGATTCGAAGTAATTTATAGTGAACATAATCATTTAATGTAGTTGAAAATGTTTCATTTTATAAAAACCATACACATTAATACCTTTATCCCATAAAATATTCAAATAACAAATTAATGTGGATAAGAGAAAATCAAACTCATTTTTATGATGTTTTGTTCTATAAATAATCAAAATCAACATGATATATATTCAATTAATAAAAAATTCAGGAGATAAGTTATAAATTCCAAATAAAATAGGTTTTGAACTATGTTTTCTATTATGTATTTGATATGTATTCATTACATCAATAAATATTCCAAGTCAAAGATTTATAAAATCGTTTTCAAATGTAGAAAATTGTTGATCAATTGTCTTCTATAATAAAATATTTGTTGGATGGCATAATTTTTCATTATATATCCACTCAACGGCATGCCAACATAATATTTTTACATCATTTAAATTTAAAAATAAATTTTTAAATTAGTATTTATAAAAAGATACCAAGTTATTTTCCAATAGTATCTATAAAAACTAAATAAACCAATTATTTTTATTTAAACTTATACTATGATGTACCACATTTAGGACACTCTGACAGACCTTGGTATCATTTTATATATAGCACACAGTTATATGGGAATGAATTTATCTACTTATACCCCAAACCTAGGGGTATAATATTTTCTTTCCATTATAATATGAATCTTGAAGATCATTGTTTTCAATAAGTGTGTATTACATCAACTACAGAAACTCTATAAAACTATTGTCACTCTATAAATTTTTTAATTTTAAGTTAATCAATCGTAACACCGTTGGAAAAACCTTAAAATCTATACAATCAGGATAAATTGGTTTTTTAGAACCACAATATAAATGGTCAATTATTTATTCTTTACCAATTTATTCTAATTCAACATCATGAAACATTTTGTTAATTTGATCAGATATATAATATAGAAAATCATTATCCTTAACAGATCTTGAATTTATTCCAGTTTCACCATGACAAATCCATGTCCGTAACTCGAATTAAAACCATGAAAAATTAAATTATCTTTGATTTATATATATTTAAACATATTGATTAAAAAAATTCAATAATGGATAGAAACATAGGACTATAAAGACCCGGATTTTCCATGTAATTTTTTAATTATATGGAATTATTACGAGTCTGAAAAAATTGAAAGTGCATGATTGTGAGGCCCGGTGTGTCCATAATGAATTTCCAAACTTTTTTAAGGTATGTTTGGTAAACGCGTGAGCAACATTTTATAACTTTTAGACCAGTTTTCAGATTAAAAATCTTAGAGAACCGTTGAATCCACAGTGCCAGGATTCTTATAAGGAAGGCTTCACTTCGACCGTAGTAAGTCAGGAGGAAAAGATATATTTTGGACTTTTAAAATAATAATAAAATAGCAAAGTTATTTTATTTTATTTTCTTTTTTCCTTTCCTCCAACAGACAAGAAGAAATGGCGAGACCAATGACATGTCAAGCAATTAATTGTCTTGACTCCTCAATTCATATAACATCACCATTGGAATTTGGCTGGTTCATTCATTAAATGAACCTCATAAATTCCCAACGGTGTTACTCACCATGGCCCTCTTATATTTATATGGAGCATGGGGAAGATTATTGGAATGAATTCATTAAGAGACGATGTTCTGGAAAAGTACCACAATGCTAACCACATGAAGGACAGAACTGGTTCTAGTGGGTAGTGATGAACACCACTGAATCATAAACCGACGAACACCGACTCTTCCTCAAATGTAGATGTTCCCCAATGATATTGAGGTAGGGTTTATTTATTTTCAAACATAAAGAATTTTTGAATCAGTATACTATCATCTTGCTATCATGTTACCGCAGAGGTAGTGGGACAAAAGAAAAAAGATTGAACCCTCCACCTTTTGTTGAATTTTGACATGTTCTTTGAGAGTGATTTATTCAGGTTGGATAAAACCTAGAACGGATGGTAAAGCCGAAAATAGGGTGTCCCGAGGAGGCAATTTATACATTTATATGGAAAAAAAGGTCATCATATCTAACCTGGTAAACTGCGGAAGTCTGCAGGCTCAGCTCTGGCGTGGCAGCACCGGCGATTGGTGGCGGCCGACCCCAGTGGGTGGAGAAGGTCGTGGCAGCTACAGTCGTGGGTGAAGGTGGAAGTCCCCTCCAAACAGCTGCAAATGAGGTGTATGTGCACCATTGTGTCCCACTAGAGAGGGTTCCATGGCATACAACCACGACAGATAGCTGCGGCTGGCATCGACCGGCTATGGACGGAGGCGAATGGCGTGCTGTCACGCGTTACTGAAGGTGGTCGTGGCTCGGAAGCCATAGCGGAGGGTCGGGACCCGTGGCATGTCCTATAGGTGACCTGGTAGTGCCAAAAGGAACTGTCACTCTACCTTCTGAGTGGGGGAAACTTCTCCCAAGTGACATCTAAGGTAGGGCCCGCTCGAGTAGGCCACACCTCCATTGGGGTGAGTCACGCGAGCCCAGTGGGAAGTGCCCTCTGCGGGTTGGTCTAGGGCCCTATGCGGGTTAGGTTGTGCCTTTCCATCAATCTGCACCACCCAGGTGGTCTGGGATGGTCTGCAGCCGAGCGGGCCAAGCCCGCTATGGCCCTGCCCCACTGAGTCCGGTCAGTCCGACCGGGTCGGACCGGACTCGGACCCTTCTAGGCCCAGTTTCTCTATAAGATCCATAACTTGTGAACCAAGCCTCCATTTGATGAACCATCTGTGGTGTAGGGATCCTTGGAGCGAGATGGTCCTTTTGGTATAATCCAATTGAGTTTTGGAGAAATTTAGAGTATGATAGGTTAGATCAAACCCAAATCCAACTGGGCCCTCAGTACTAAAACTCTTATAAGTCACAAATCGGGTGTCTGATTGACACACCATTTGTCATGTTTGATCCATTAAGATGTGACAGATCATTGGGTTTATTCCTTGTGAAACTTCATGGTGGTTGAGGTACGACTGATGGTTTGAGGAGTAGATCTTCCCGGAAACAAGCGTTCTTAGTGCGGGATCTAGTGGCAGGCTATAACGTGAAAAAGAACATCGATCCTTTATGGTTCAACATCTCTCAACCTTGTGTGGGTCATCACTTAGAGATCCTGTTTGGGTCAGTTCCTAGAGATATTTTGTGGGTCAGCATCTATCGATCAAATGTGGGTCACCAGTAGATCCTCTCGACAGAATAAGATGATATAGGTTTACAATTAATAATTTGTACTTTTGTATTGAATTTATATACCTGGTTTGAGATGAGTCTTTTACATTCATGGTGTTGACTTTGTTCTACTTTTACCTTTATGGTGTTACCTCCGTTTGGATACCTTTTTAGTACTTTTACCTTCATGGTGTTACCTTTGTGGTATTCTTCCCTCATGGATTAGTTGTGAAAATGGATTTAAAGTTGGAGCCTTATGTTTCCTCCTGAATACGGCAAGTATATTTTGATAACTTTGGTATATGTATGGGCATATACCTAAGTATATTTGATGACTGCTTCATGCATTGTGATGAGGTGTTGTTTTGTGGTTTAACCTTTGTGGAACTCTAGGAGACCTTCGAGGGTCTCGGGGTCCCCATAGAGTATTGTTATACTCACCCCTTCACGGGCTACGCACACACCTTGTTGTGTCTTGTGTAGATGACAGAAATCATTGATCGAGGTGGTGGGAACCAGGAATGGAAAGTTCTCAGAGGTGGACAATTTTATGTGATGTTCCACAGTGACTATTGATCGTGATCTATGACTACCATCCCAGTAGGATCCTTGGTGGATGATCCAGGATTTGTTTCCTCTTTTTAGTTGTACTTGTACATTTTAGATAGGCTTGTATTCGGGAAACTTTACTTTCAGAACACTTTTTACTACAGTAGTATACATCATGGTTGCTTCTTGTTGTGCTCTTGGATTGTGTGTTTGTTTAGGTTTAAAAGCAATGTCTTCCCATTATATGGATACACCTTTCCAGTGCTAGTCCCCATCCCTTGGACTGTGGAAGGCTGGCTTGGGGTAGTCACTGCACGGGCCCCGGGGGACGGGTCGTGACAAAGTGGTATCAGAGGAGTCAGTTCTAATGAATAACTAAGACTATGATCTTTTCAATGTGGCAATAGTTTCAACTATTGTGAGTGTGGTTTTCATTTAGAGAATCTAGTGTTGATACGGTGGTAGATGTATCCATACACAAGGACCATGAATTCTGATTTATGACTCAGTGCATGAAAAAACTGATATTGGGTGTTTTGAAAATCATTTTTTTCTTATAATCTTATTGAGATAGCTCACCATGTATAACTTATTTACCGTGGGGAACCTATTTTCATTAAGGATTCCTCTACATAGATAGCCAGCTAGGAGTCCTGAGAGAGTATATGACGACGGCCCACCGAGCGATGAGGACTCGATGTAGGGACTTCTTACGACAATAGTACCATCAGGTCATGCACCAGTAGCACCCCCAACTGTTGGGAAAAAGATGCCACCATTCCCACCAGTAGAGGGTGATTGTTGAATGAGAATGTTTCATGAGATTTAGTGGCATATGCCTCCAATGTTCCAAGCTAAGATGGATCCTCAGGCGGCTGAGGATTGGCTGGAGGATGTGGTTAGAGTTTTTCATTTAGTTGGGACACCAGCTGATCTGATGGTGATCATAGCTGACATTCTTATCCAGGGAGCAGCTGGGAGATGGTAGAGTCTGACGCTTCAGATAAACGATGAGGTGACCCTCCTTGGGGTGGACATCGAGGGACTTTTTAGGGAAATGTTCGTCCCAGCGACATTACGATCAGTGCATATATAGGAGTTGCTGCCCTTACAGTAGGGCATCATGATTGTGGCCTAGTACTCACCGAGGTTCACTGATCTCTCCCACTACTCCACTGACATGGTAAGATACCATTTTTTAAAGGCCCAAACCTTTGATCAAGGTATCTGACAGGTGATAAGACCATCGATGATATGACTATTCATTCCGACGCAGGCTAGGGTTTTAGAGAGTGAACTTTTTGTGGATAAAATCCAAGATAAGTAGGCACCGACAGTGAGAGCCACCACCAGACATCATGTAGGAGAGACATCCAAAGCAGGTAGTAGACGAATGAAACAGGGGCCCAAGTGGGATAGAACTTTGGGTGGATGACCTCAGGTTATAGGTTCAGTGGTTCGGGGCTCTTGGGACAGGGGAGGACAGATGAAGAGCAGGCAGTGCTACTCATGCGATGGGCAAGGTCACATGGCTTGTGACTACCTGAACTTCTATACAGAAGACCAACAGACAGTTAAAGGGACCACTGAGGTAGAGGCAGAGATTTGATCGAGGAGATCCGCAGGTAGTAGGCAGATGTGGAAGAGGAGCGTACTATGCAATAGGAGGTGGGCAGCGATTCGAGGTTCTATCGCCACCACCTTCAGGTGGTCCACCCCGACCATAGGGAGCAGGAGGACAGGGACAAGCTCGGCTCCAGGTAGATGAGTCCTAGGACCATGGTTCTCTAGAGATGATTAGAGGTTTGATCTGTATCTATTCCACTCTAGCTGCAATACATAGAGACAGAGGTTCTGGACACCACAACCCTCGTTCGGAGCTCAAAGATTCTGATGGATCCATTGGCTCGATCCTCACAGTTAGAGACTTCTATTGGAGGGGATTCAATGATTACACACAGGTTCTAACTATGTGAGATTACTCTAGGAAGATGGAGCTTTGGATGGGATCTTCTAATAGCTGCTTCGAGGCCTTACGATGTCATCTTGGGTATGGACCAGTTATCCATAGTCCATACTCAGATTGACTATATTTGGCGCAAAGTGTGGTGTGTCCATGATAATGGGGCCAGGTTTTCCTTCACATGTGATAAGGGAACCTATTCAACATAGGATGGACATACCCAAAGATGGGTTCAAGTAATCACTAATCAGTTGTCTAGCCTTACCCTCAGAGTAGTTGATGTCGAGAGTCTGATCTATCCTGTAGTGGTGGAATACTATGTGGATGTCCTTCCTAATGATGTTCCGGGACAACCTCTATGTAGAGAGGTAGACATTTACATCGACTTTTACCCCAAGATCACACCGGTATCTACACTAGCATATTGGATGTCTCCTATGGAGCTTCGTGAGTTACGAGTAGAGTTGGAGGACTTGTAGAAAAAGGGGTTCATAAAGCCCAGTGTTTCTCCATGGGTAGCCCTGATTTTCTTCGCCACAAAGGCGGATGGGAGTTTGAGACTATGTTTAGATTATCAGTGCCTAAACCAAGTGATATGAAAAACAAGTATCCACATCTGAGGATTGATGATCTTTTTGATCAGCTGAAGGGAGCTCGTTGGTTTTCGAATATAGACCTCAGATCAGGCTATCATCATCTCTGGGTACAAGATGAGGATGTGAAGAATATAACCTTCAAATGTTGGTATGGCCACTATATGTACTTGGTTGTACCATTCAGCATTACCAATGCCCCAACATTTTTCATGGGACTCATGAACAGGATCATCCAGCCATTACTTGATCTCTTCATGGTGGTCTTTGTTGAAGACATCTTGATATAATCGGTGTTGGAGGAGGAGCATGCCTATCATTTGCAGATAGTTCTGGATACACCTTGAGAGCACCAGCTTTATGGTAATCTCTTGAAGTGCCAATTCTTGATATGGGAGGTCCACATTCTGTGACACGTTATCTCGGAGTATGGAGTTGTTCTAGATCCGGGGAAGATATAGGCAGTGCTTGATTTGGATCCACACAAGAGTGTGGTTGAGGTGTGGAGTTTTCTGTGATTTTCTTGGTACAACCGAAGATTCGTACCCATATTTTATAGGGTTGCAGCACCCTTTTCAGCATTGATGAAGAAGGGACAACCCTTCGTATGGATGGAGAGAAGTCATAATATTTTTTTGGAGTTGAGGAAGTGACTTAAAAGTGCACCCATCTTGAGGCTATAAGAATAAGGCGTTGGGTTTGTATTCTACTACAACGCATCAGGGAACAAACATGGATGTGTCCTAATGAATTAGAAAGCAGTGATCGCTTATAGTTTATGATAGCTAAGACAACAAGAGGATAACTATGCTACCCATGATGTAGATCTAGTAGAAGTAGTATTCACCTTGATGTTGTGGCGACACAACATGATGGGTGAATGATTTACTATTTACTCTGATCACAAGAGTATCAGTTATATCTTCTCACAGAAGGACCAGAACATGAGACAACGACGATGACTATAGTTCCTCCAGGACTATGAATTTGAGATATTCTACACTCTTGGAAAGGGGAAGGTAGTGGAAGATGCACTCAGCAGGAGTTCTGGTCTACAGTTGTTGAGTGAGGCGACATAGCATCTAGTCGCCTTGAAGATATCCTTTGTGGATATAGATGGAGTAGCTTACCTCCAGTATATGAATGTCACTCCCCCACTTCTTCAGTGAGTTTGGAAGGCACATCTTTGGGACATTTACTAAGAGGCTATACGTGCTCAGATATCCTCGGGACTGGAACATGATGGATTTTCTGAAGGTGGGGAGCACGTCATCCTCTATAGAGAACACACCATGGTACTAGTGGTGCTACGGGAGGATATGTTGAGGGAGTTCCATATGTCCCCTCTAGTGGTACATCCTAGTGTGGAGAAGATATACTAGGTCATCTAGAATCAGCACTGGTGGCCAAATATGAAGAAAGAAGTGGTGGAGTTTGATTCGTATTGCCTCAGTTGTCAGTAAATGAAGGTCAAGCATTAGGTTCCAATAGGCTTTGCCTAACCACTAGAGGTTCCTAAGTGGAAGTGGGATAGTATCTCCATAGAATTTGTGATAGGGTGACCACAGAAGTCCTGGGGACATTATTCCATCTGGGTGGTCATTGACGGACTCACCATGTCTACCCACTTCTTACCCATTCGAGAGCAGATATCAATAGATGGATTGAGACACCTATACATATAGAATATTGTATGACTTCATGGGGTGCCATTGAAAATCGTCTATAACCATGACACACATTTTACATCCTGGTTTCTGAAAGGGATTATAAGATGCATTTGGGACTCAGCTACGTTTGAGTGCCACCTTTCATCCACTGATGGATGGTCAGACAGAATGAACTATTCAGTACCCGGGGAGTCAACACTTATCGGTCAAGAGTTGGTATGGGCTACCAACGAGAAGGTGTAGATCATCCTGGAGTGGATGAAGATAGCATAGAGAAGAAATAATTCCTATACTGAAAAGAGATGGATAACACTATAGTTTCATGAGGGGGACCACATATCCTTGCGAGTGTCCCCTTGATGGTGACTATGGAGATTTGGCCAAGGAAAAAAACCCTCACCGAGGTTTATCATACAATTTTTGTTACTTTAGAGGATTGGCGAGGTGGCATACCACATGGAAATGCCACCAAAGTTGGAAAGTCTGGACGATGTCTTCCATGTATCCCAACTGAGGAGACGCGTGCATGACTCATCTCACATCATCGACCATGGTGAACTGTACTTTGATGATGGGGTGATTTTTTGAGAGGTTCTAGTGGAGATTGATAATTGACACGAGTGGGTCCTTTGTTAACGATCGATACCTTGGGTGTACATTTACCGGCAGCATAGGAACCTCCAAGAGAGTACATGCGAGTGGGTGGATTAGATTCATGCTCGGTACCCCCATTTGGTTCCTTATTTTATATTGTGGCTTTCGCGGACGAAGATCCCAAAGGTGGGAAGAATGTAAAAACCCAAGTTTCCATGTAATTTTTTTATTATATGAAATTATTAAGAGACTACGAAAATTGATGGAACATTATTCTGAGGCCTGGTGTTCCCAGAATGAATCTCCAAACTTTTTTTAATGTACGTTCAGTAAACGTGTTAGTGGCATTTTCTAACATTTGGACCGGTGCTCAAATTAAAAATCTGAGATCACTGTTGAATCCACAGCACTGGGAATTTCTTTAAGAAGGATAAACTTAGAACTCAGTTGGTCAGGAGGAAAAGATAGATTTTGAATTTTTAAAATAATTATAAAATAACAATGTTATTTTATTTTTTATATTTTTCCTTTCCTCCAATGGATGAATGGAAATGGCGGGAGCAACGACATGTCAAGCCATTAATTGGATTGACTCCTCAATGCATGTAAAAGCACTGTTGGAATTTAGGAGTTTCATTAATTAAATGATCCTTTTAAATTCTCAATGGCGTTACTCATCCTCCCCATATCCTTTTTATATGGAGCTCAGGGTAGAGTATTGTCACAATTTCACCAAGAGACGAAGCTCTGGAAAAGTACTGCGACACCAACCACTTGGAGGACGAAACCAGTTCCAACAGGCAGTGACAAATGCCACTTAATCACGAACCATCAAACACCGACTCTTCCTCAAACATAGACGTTCTTTAAAGACCATGAGGTAGGGTTTATTTCTTGTCTAATTTCATTATTTTTTGAATCATTATACTATCCTCTTACTATTAAGCTAACACGGAGCGCATGGACCAAACGAACTAGGTCCGGACCCTTCGCCTTTTGTTGAATTTTGACGTGTTCATCACGAGCTATTTATCTGAGTTGGATGAAACCTGGAATGGAGGGTCAAGCAGCGAAGAGGGAATCCCCATGAGGAAGTTGATACCTTCATATGAAAAAATGGGTCACCAGAGCTCACCCGGTGACCCGCAGAAGACTGCTAACGTGACTCCGGCATGGCAGCAGTGAAGACCGGCACTGGCGGGTCACATCGGCGGCCAACAACGGCTGGATGTGGAGGAGATGTTGGCGTGCCGTCATGCGCCACTGGTGAAGAAGGCCACAGATGTAGCTACGGTGGGTTAAGGTGGAATCCGGCTCTGGTCTCCCTTGAAGGAGGTGGTGGCGCGTTGTCGGACGCCGCCGGAGAAGGAGGTTTTGGCATGTAGTTGTCGTCGACAGTAACGGCCGGCATCGGCCGGCTGCAGACGGAGGCAAGCGACACTGAAGGTGGCCCCTGCTCAGAAGTCAAAGCGGAGGGTCGAGACCCGCAGCGGGTCCCGTGGGAAAACTGGCACGCCAAGAGGTGTCGATGATTTGCCTTTAGAATGGGGGAAACCACTCCACCAATGCCAACTTGGAAGAGCCCCACTTCATTGGGCTGCACCTCTTGCGGGTCACACCCTTCCGTAGGCTGGGCCAGACGAGCCCAGCGGGCCACACCCCTCTATGGGTTGGGCCACGCCAGCCTAGCAGGCTGTAACCTCCGCAGGCCAGGTCGTTCCCCTCAATGGTTCGGGCCACACTACCCCAGCGGGCTACACCGCCCAGGTAGGCCGAGTAGGTCCGTGTCCCAATTGGCTGAGCTTGTTGTGGCCCCGCCCAACTGGGTAGACCCAGGCTGGTTCGGGCTGGGCCGGGTTAGACCCAGACCATGCCGGGTCAACCCGAACTATTTTGGGTCTTCCTAGACAAGGTCGACCCAGGTCGGACTGGACTCAGACCCTTCCAGGCCCAATTTCTCTATAAGAGCTATAACTTGTGAACTGAGAATTTGTTTGATGAACTGTCTATGGCATGGGGATCCTTGGAGTGAGACAGTCCTTTTTATAATTCCACTTGAGTTTTGGAGAATGTTGGTGTATGAATGGGTTGGACCAAACCCAAATCCAACTAGGCCCTTTGTACTAAAACGCTTATAAGTCACAGACCGGGCGTCCGATTAACGTGCCATATATCAAATTCGAACCCTTATGATGCGAAAAATCATTGGGTTTCTTCTTCATGGAACTTTATGGAATTTGAGGTAAGTCCAACGGCTTGAGGAGTGGTTCCTCCTGGAATCATGTGTTCTTAGTGTGGGAATCTAGTTGATGGCTGTAACATGATGAAAGAACATTAATCCAATGTGGGTCAGCATCTATTAATCCTGTGTGGGTCAGCTCTTAGTGATCCTGTGTTGGTTAGTATCTATCAATCCTATGTGGGTCGGTGCCTAGCGATCCTATGTGGGTTATCATCTGTTGATGATGTCTGGTTCAGTAGCATATCCTCTTGATAGAATAATATGATCTCAGTTTACGACTAATAATATATACTTATGTACTTATGTTATATACCTGGTGTGATCCGAGTCGTTTACATTCATGGTGTTACCTTTGTGGTACTTTTACCTTTGTGTTGTTACTTCTATGGTGATACCTTTGTGGTACATTTACCTTCATGGTGTTACCTTTGTGGTATTCATCCATCATGGATCAGTTGTGAAAATGGCTTAAAAGTTGTATCCTAATTTTTCCTAATGATTGAGATGAGTATATTTTGATAACTTAGGTATATGTATGAGAATATACCTATGTAGAGTTGATGGTTGATTTGTGCTTTGTGATTGAGGTCTTATTTTGTGGTTTATCCGTTGTGGAACTATGGGAGACCTTCGGGGTTCTCGGGGTCCCTTCTGATTATTTTTATACTCACCCTTGCAGAGGTTATGCCCGTACCTTTCATTGACTTGTGAAGAAGATGGAAAACGTTGATTGAGTCTGAAGGAACCAATATAGGACGGTTTTTAGAGGTGGACTATTTGACGTTACATGATGCACTGGCTACTGATTATGAGATGTACCTACCATTGAGGTAGGATCCTCAGTGGATGATCGAAGTGTTTTTTGTCTTTTCAGTTGTACATGTATTTTTCTGTTGGGCTTGTATTCCAGCGCCTTTACTTGCATCACAATTTTTAATGTAGTTTTTTACTTCAAGGTTTCTTCTTGTTGTACTCTTGGATTTTGTGTTCGTATAGGTTTAAAGGCAACGCCTTCCTGTTATAGGGATGCACCTTTCCGGTCCTAGTCGCCTACCCCTGACCAATGGAAGGCGGGATTGGGGTAGTCACGGTACATGCCCTGGGGGAGAAGTCATGAAAAGTTTGTTGTTTAGAAAATTTCATTTAAAAATTTCCAAAAAAGCATCAACACCTTCCTCATATGCATCACTTATTCTTAGTACAGTAATCCAACTTCTAATCATTATTTCATTTATAAAATATCAATAATTGAAAATAATTTCTTCCATTTTAATGTAAAATGTAAAATTTTCTTTTATAAATAATAATAATAAATTATTATAAAATATTTCAGAAATTAATGAATTTCAACTTAGTTTGTAAAAAAATTATCACTTTGAGCATATTTAATTATCATTAATTAATAGAAATATAAAAAATTATCATGTAATAAATATGATCATCTAAAAAATGTTCACAATGAATAAAAAACATACCTTATCCCCACATTTATCAGTAAACTAAAATTATATATAACACCAATTCTAAAAATTATCATTCAATAAATACTTAATCAAAAAAATCCATTCATCAATTTTAAAAATACCTTGGATGTGGGAATAATCAGAATTGAAAATACAAATAGAATAGTTAAATGAATATCTATGTAAAATTGGAACTATGAATATAAATAAAAATACCTTAGATGTAAGGAAGATCAGAACAATAAAAAAACCATAAATTGATATCAGAAGGGGAAAATTGAGAATTTTAAACTAATGGGAATAAGGCACAGAGACACCAAAAGAAGCATCCAATGATGGGTAATGGTGTGAGACAAAGGTGGATACCAACGAAAATAGACTCAAGGCAACTAGATCAAATTATGATGATATATGAGTACATTAAATTGAATATGGAAGGGTTGGGTTTGCCTAATTAGTACAGAGACACTAAAAGCAGCAGACGATGATATGTGGTGGTGGTAGATTCTAACAGAAATAGATTTGATGCAATCACATCAAAAAATGAATAGATTTTAGGCCACCAAATTGAACATGGAAGGGTTATGATTTTTCGTGTGAGATAAAATTTGAATATGTGCTTGAAATAATGAATCCACAATGAAAAGTCTCATCATTTAATTATAATTTTAATCTTATTTACATCACATATTTAATAAAAAACAAGAAATGATGATTTTTGAGGTCTGTTATTAAATAACCAACATTAAATGGAGGTACCTTTTATTTTTAATTATGGTTATTAAATAACTGAAATGAAATAACATTATTCATATCAGTTATAGATAAAGAACATAAAAAAAGTATATTAAATTAATTTTTACAAGTGTGTACTAATCATGAGAAGGGGTGTTCATAGTAGGATTCAGAGGAAAGCCACGATCAATATTTTTCTCAAGCATAGATGTTGGGTGGGTGACCTCACGGTAGATATGGATGTGGTTTCTTGGTAGATTCTGAAATTAACCATGAGTGTGTGACACGTTAATTTAGTAGTTCTCTTCATGGTTAGTTTTCTTTGAACTTCTAGTTATTATAGTGATCATGTCCACACAGTCACTTAAATTTTGTACATGAAATCAATTTATTTTGTTTCTTATGGGGTTCTGGAAAGAATTTCAAAAATAATTTTTTTAATGCATATTTTTATCAATAAATTTAAAAATAATGACAATACAATTAAAATTGGTGCTTTAACGTCAAGAAAATTAATTCAACGAATATTTAAATCAATTTCAAATTAATCAATTGAAAAACCCATTTTTGTAAAACTCACAAATTATTTCATTCAAAAATCAATTTTTTACATTTTATAATTCATAAATCATAAATCCTTGTTTATATGGTTTCAATGTTTGTATTTTTTTGAATTCAAAAATTGTTAGATTAATTATACTCAAAAAAATAAATCCAATAAATAATTTTAGTTCCCTAATAAAACAATTAATCATTATCAATTTTAATTTCAAGTTAAATTTTTTGGACTTCATTTTATTCCAAAAGAAATAGTTAAATTCAAACTGAAAATATTGAATTTATTTAATAATTTCATTCCAAATTGAATCAACTAATTATAAATATCTATATTCAAATTAAAATCAAAAATCAATTCCAATTTTCTTCAAATATGTTGTATATATTTTTCATTAACATCAAAAAATGAATAAATTATGGAAAAAAAATAATTGATCCATTTATCAATTAAATTATATATTCTTATTGTTTGGTAAAATAAAAATTATATTCGAGAATTTTTTAATTAATTTGGTAAATTTCAAGGAATAGTAGAAAAAAAATTGAAAATTTGCACTCACATTATGCCTCCACACTTTTATTATTCAACTCATGGGAAACTCAATCATTGAATTAAAATTATTCAATAAATAAATAAATGACCCCAAATAGATTTAAATTTACCATCGAGAGAAGAAAGAAAATAGAGGTCCATCCATTTTGAAAATTAACATGCTCCCTCTATGAATCAAATCACTTTATCACTTATATTCAATCAGAGTTTGAATTTTAAGTGTGGATGTGATGATATTTAAGTGGAATCAAATTTCTAATATTAATCACTTCCACTAATCCCTCTATCCTAAGATTGTTAAAAAAAATATTTCCCACCTTATTGGTACCAATCAAATAAATTTTTATTAATTCAATTGTACCCTTCATGGATTCAATATTCTCCTCACCTAAATGAAATCATTTTTTAAATATGATCACCATATTCTTTGTTTTTTAATTTTTATTATATTTGTATTATTTTATCATAACCACATGTTTTTATAAAACTATGGAAAAGAACTTATTTGAATATTTATAGAGGGATAATCAGACACCCAGTGTCACTATCTCTAATATTTATTATGGTTTCCTAGTTTCCCATTTTTATCCAAGTTCAAAGTGATTATGTCAATTTTTTTAGTTGACTCCCTAAGGTGTTATTTTCTTCACAGAGGATAACTCACCTCATATTAAGTTCAAATTCCTAGTAACGTCATGTCATAATTTTGATACCATAAAAATATTTCCAATCACACTACTTTTAGTAGTTATAAGATAGGAATTCCATGAAAATATTGTTTTCCCCTATGTAATAATTTACGTCTCAAAAATTCAGAACCATTGAATTCCTCTACTCTAGCATAGAATTTAAACAATATAGGATATTGTGGAAGTTCAAATTAGGATGTAAGAATAAAAATGACAACTATATAAAATTTATATATCATATTTATAAAACAAAAAATACTTTATTTAAATTTTTTTTTCGATAAATTATAATCATGAAACAAATCATGGGGAAAAAGGGAAACAATAAACCTCATAGATCCCCCTCCCCCAATCATTATTTTTACTATATAATCATTATTACTCAATAAATATCATGTCTTTTTAAAATTTAAGTTAAATTGGAAAACATGACAAATAAGTATGAAAATATTTCACCTGGATGTAGTTATTCTCAAACTTTGGACAGCGTGGGAGGGGTGTGATTCCCACTTTTATTTTTTTCCAATGGCCATCAAAGAGGTAAAAAGAAAATTTTTCCACTTCCATTCCTAAAAATAGAACAATAATTAATTAAATAATAATAATAGTTAAGATGAATAACAAAAAATAAATGAAAATAGAGAAAATGGGAGGGTAATTTAGAGTTTTAAGTTCCGAAGAGGTGCTACTGTTAATATTTTCTACAGTTAAAAATCATTGGGATTATCCCCATACTATCAAAGGATTGGAATTATGTGGTAAAAACAACCAAATATGTGTTCTTCCAAAACTATCCATATTTACTTCTTGTAGGTCCCCTTTGATAGAGTACTGCATGTAGACCCCATGATTAATGTGGTTTGTTCTATTAGGTAGGGGTATCATATTGATGATTTACGAGGTCACCCCCATTTATGCCACAAAATCTATGGAATATTCCTCTTCCAGTGGTATCTCTTATTTTGATTCTTGGATAAGTTCAAAAAAGGGCTAGAAAATAAAAAATAAATAAATTTTATATAATTAAAATAGGTTGATCTTATGTAAAAGTTTCCTCCTCCATATATAGAATCTTATAATTTTTTCTCATCATTGGAGTCCAATAATAGTTTTCTCATTGTTGGGTATTTGTCCATATGATTTACTTGGTACTTCTAGGGGCTCTCCTTCTTCTACCACTAATGAATATAGTATTTCAACCTAATATATAACATTAACCCACATTAGTCTATAATAAATTATATCTTGGATAAGATTTTAGTAAAAAGAGTCAAAATCAAATTCATTTCCCTTCGAGGCATACTCCGACACCACCAAATCTATATCATTAAAAGAATTTGTGTTTGTTAAATTTGAATTTAATAATAATTAAATGAAAGAGAGTTTATATTTCATTTACCCCCCTTGAACTATTCAGAGGATATCTCTTGTTTCTACAAGAGTGAATATGACATCAAATTAAAATTATGTGGGAGAGTGGGATCCTTTAGAAATTCTACCTCTATGATATACTCTCTGAGTGTATAGGTTATTTTCTATATCCTTGGGTACTCGCCTTTAATTATTAGTTATATAATTATTCAATGAGGTTTTTTCATATACATTAATCATTTCATCAAATTGGTTAATTATAAAACTTTTATCTATTTGTTTGAGTGGAGGCAGGAGTTCTTCCATTTTTATGATATTGAGTGATGATATTATCTTGTTCTGTTATTTTCTGGTTTTTGGTTTTAAATTTTAAATGAAGAAAGTATATTTATACAGTGAAAAATAATAAAAGAATCTACAACCATAATCTCTTGTAATGGTGTCTAGTTGATCATGTAGTTTTCACGATATATGGTCAAACATAATTTTTATTTTATTAAAAGCATTTAATGTAGCATCGAGATATAAAATATCATTTTCCATAGAGTGTTTGAAATTCAGAGTCTCATTACTCTAAATCAATTATGTAATTTTTTCTATATTTTTAAAACAACCAAAAAGTTTTAGTATTTTTTATTTAATGAATTTATAAAAATTTAAACAGAAACACAAATAGTTAGGGTGAATGGGGTTCATATCCAGGGTTGATCACACAGTTTCATCCTTATACACTTTAATTATCATCTTATAATCTGATTAATATCATTATATGATTTCCCTCCTCTATCTATATATTGGTTATGAACATACACAAGAGAAAAATCACCTGATACATCATGTTTTGCATCCTTCAGATTTTAGATCTAATAAACACAGTCAATTGTGGCATTCATTATCTCATCATCCAGCTCCATTGTATGATGTTCATTCCTTAGTCCATAATTCTCCATTAGTATTCACTCTAAAACAAGATAGGGTGGTCTAATTAATTTGATAAATTGAGTACTACAAGAATCCATTGGAAATAATAGATAAATATCATCTATCATATTTTGTCAATGGAATTTTCATATCAAAGATTGAAATTAAAAAATATTAAAGAATGGGTCCATGAATTATCTCACTTGGGGGCCTATCCCTTGGGTTAGTTCTCTATATGTTCGGATTTTAGAATATCACATTTACAACACAGAAATATAGAAAAAAAATGAATTTGGAGAATAGATGAATACATATAAAAATTGAACAATGAAGAAAAAAACATGAATTAAATTGTAGAAGTGAAAGACTTATAGAAAATAAACTAGTTATGATTAGAAAATGCTTAATAATCCTATCGAGTGAGGGGGTAAATATTTATATGTAGTGGGATTCCTCCTCCAATAATTATCTAAAAATCACCAAAATGTTTTATTAAATTTATTTAAGTTACATGTACTATAGTTAAGGGTCGTAATAAATTTAGTTCACAAAATATTTTCCCATGATCTCTCACACACAAGTTTGAGAAATATTTGAGAAAAACTTTTAAGATGCTCTGTGGATCCAATGAATGTAAATTTTTTTTTGGAGGAAGATGATGGATGCATTGGATTTGGGCTTGTATGTTTGTCCTTGAAATGGACATCCCTATAATTGGGAATTAAAAACATTTCTATGCTTAAAACTAATATTTTTTTTGGTTTCGATATCATGGACAATATATTCATTTTTTTAAGCTACAGTCCCAACATTGGGATCAAATGAGGTCTCAACCAGTCTTTAAAATACTTACAGATGATAAAAATCAACAATAAAAATTTCAACTGTTCTCAGTCCCATTGACATAGGTTCATCCTTAGGGAACTCTTGTGTTTCATTGGGATTCAGGGTGGTAGTGTGTCTTTGATGGTGGTGTAACTCAATTGGATATTGGATTTGGTAGAATCAGGTTGTGCAATGCATTTTGAAAGAGCTTCGAGATCTAAGAAATTGGTCAGTAGTGTGACATTATATCACCTTTTATATTGATCTATTTCATCTTTAAGCTTGGTAACTACTTTTATTGACTTCCATTGTGGATAACATTCGATTGGTTCGGCTATGGGAATCTATGATTTGGGATTCATATGTTGGTGAGGTTCAATGATCTTCAGACATGCAAGTTTTACATTAGTATAGGGTATTGCATGTCATCTACAAAATGGTTGGCATGGGTTCCTTTAGTGATGGAATGAATCTGAACTTCTCATTCTATACCGGGTGTTTCTATTCTTTTGGGTGAGGAATGTAGTGACTCAAATTATTTTTATTCAATGTGGGGATATTTGGTTCATTGATGACTATGGGAATTCTTGTCATTTGGTGATGCTTGGTCGATTCACAGCACCATATTTATGTTCTCCCTAGTGGTGATTGTATTCAATAGACGTGAGATTTAGGAACAAGATTTGTAGGCCTAAGGCTCCTGGTGGTGTCAAATGTAGTCTTCATTTGGTGAAATTGGTTATTTTGTTCAGTTGATTTTGAACGTGCTCTAGGTTGGTGGTGAAGTGGTCTTGGGTGTGGTTTTTTTAGTGACCCAAACTTCTCCTTGATATGTGTTATATATTAATGGATGAAAATTCATATTATGAAAAAAAATCATGCATGATTAGTGTAAAGGTTTAGTGTCTTTGAAAAATTGCACACCTAAACAATTGGTTAATAATGTATTTATTTCATCTCCTACTTTTTTATAACAATTTCTCTTCTTAGACACATCAAATTTTAAACATTTATTCATAACTTAGAGAAAGGAAATATTAAAAAATGGTGATATGAAATTCTTATTAAGGTTAAAAAATTTATATTTTAATGATATCATAATCATAACATGATAATAAGGGTATAAGAACATGATCTTAACATTGGAAAACAATTCCATTTACATCAACGATCATAATCTCTTGTCATGGTATAAATCATGGAAGTTCATAAGACATGAATCATAAATTAACCAAAGAACATGAACCATGATATAATAATATAGGAATAAGACATTAAATCTTTTCATACACATAAACTTATAACTTTTTCAACATGTATATATATAAACGGGTTCACTCATTAAGTTTAGGACAAGAAACCATGCCCTCACATAAACTTATGGACATAAAACCAAGTATATACATGATATTATGGTCATGAAATCCAAGTTCATCCATAAAATAAGGGACATGAAATCCCGTTCCATGCATAAACTTTTGTACATGAAATCCATGTCCGTGCATAAACATATTGACATGAAAACTAGGTCCATGCATGTAATTGTGAACATGAAACCAGGTTCATGCATAACATATTTACCTCATGATTTATCCATATTTACCCAAATAATTGTAGAGAGATATATCTCCTATAATTAATTTAGGGAAAATAATATATATGTTTTCTATAATATCATAATACATTCATTATCTCGTATCTCATGAAAGGAAATAGAGTTCATAACAATTTCATTAAAGTATAACCCATGGAAAAAGGAAATAGTTTCATCAACTTCTTTTTATTATAAACATAAACCACAAAAATAAATAATAAATATGTTTTACCTGAATCAAATTCCCAATAAATCATAAATAATATTAAATTTTTTCATCTTAGATGGAAAATAATTTCCAAAGATCAATTGAAACAATTATTGAGGAAAAAAACCTTTTCATTTTAAAATAACTACTTTTTGAAAAGTTGCACAACTATAAAAGATATTTTTATAAGAAAGTTGTAAACATGTAATGAAATATTTAAATAAAAAATTATCCATGAAATTGTGAAAATATGTTCGTCATATATAATTTTAAAAAACTTTTGTTCTATACTTTTGTATAAAAATTCACAAAGTACCTCGTTCGGAAAATGAAAAACATATTCTTTTCAAACTGTTTTATAAAAATTAAAACATGGTAAAAAATGAATTTAAACGAAACTTAGGATAATAGTAAAATTATTTTAGAAAAAAATTTATAAAACTTGGACATGGAATAAAAATACTCCCCAAGAGAGACATAAATACAAACAATCTTGAGTATTGAGGAAATTGTGAAATAAAACCCTTAACACTATGATAAATTTTCAATGATAATACCCATGAAAGAATGAACCACATATGTATATGTAAATAAAATAATTTTTGCGATAATATCTATAAAATTCATTCATGGTAAGTATATATTCCTCAAAAAATAAATATTTTGTATATAAGGCAGGTGTCCCACATAAATAAAAGTGAGACAAAAATCTCTTACATCGAGTTCACTTTTCATTGACAACACTATAACCCCCTGTATAATAAAGTAAAATTTATTATAATTATATAAATTATTAATTTTAAAACATATTATATCATATATGATACCTTTATAAAATAGAAACACATGTTTTTATCAATAAATTGTTATTTCTGGGTGTTAACTATTTGGCTTATAATTAGTATGTTAGTTCGGTAGTTTTGGTCCTTGTAAATTTATATTGGTTTGATAAACACAAAAATATTAATAATGATAATGATATCACATATATTGAATATATATTTAGATTCAACAATAAAATTTAGAGATATAAAAATGAATTATACTAATAATGGGGATAGTAGGCCATTCGTACGAATGAACGTGGTGTTAATTTTTCGATGGATGAAACAAAAGAACGGTTATTATTTAAATCACCTTTATATGAACAGTAATATATCATTTATATCATATATATATATTCATAAAATCTATCCTCATTACCATCAACCTAAAATATAAATGAAAAATTAATCTTATCACTTTGTGGAGGTGGTAGTCCACATATACTCACGAACGATGTTATCGTTTTCCAATAGGTTGGAAGGTAAGATGTTAGATGTTATATAATAATTATAGAAATGTAATTATTTTATATGTATCATATATAAACCTCAAACCCACAATAATACCCATTCATAAAGATTGTTATGAGAAATTAATTTTATCTTTATGTGGAGATGGTTAGTCATATGTACGCACGGATGATACTTTCATATCTCATATGATGGGAAAGAGGGTGTATAATAGTGTTTTAAAAATCATGATAACATTTTAGTATATTTGGGACACATGGGATTTTATTTTATGATTACTACCATAGATTTATAATAGGTATAATACGAAAAAAATTGAAAAATGGTGGGTGAGATGATAACCACTGCTTCGAGAGTCCACCTATAGATCCTTCCCTAATGAACCTAAGAATGGTATTTTGGTGATACAAGAACCTCTAGAAGATGGATGATGATGTTTAAAATAGAAATGGGTAATTTTTTGTCAACCTATAAGGATCAATTTGATGTAAATAAGTTAGGGAGAAAGTTTTTAACACCCAAATATTTTATGGTATATCTCTTTTAAATTTAACATCTTTGATAGCTTATGTTTCATGAAACACCAACCTTAAAAAACCATGATATATTATAAAATATTAACATAACAGTTTGAATAGTAATATTACTATTATAAATTATAATATGGATATTATATTAACATCTTCAACTATGAAATTATAAATAAAAGTTAGGTATAATATAAATGAAAATATGGTATAATTATATAATGGTATAAGTAAATAAATGTTTTAAAAATTTTAAATTAAGTGTTGGCATTTTTGTGAAGCTTAAATGTTTATTTACTATTTTTCAATTAATATAAAAATTTAAATGAAAATTTATTATCATAAAATAGATTCATTAATTAATATTTTATTTCATTATAATTATAAGATAATTTTATGAGACCATAATTAATTTTTTAATGTGTTGTAAAATCGGATAAAATATTAAAATAGGAATTTTTCTAATAAATTTTTTTTTTATGTGAAATTAAATTTCAAATATTTATAAAATTATTTTCATAAAATGGTGTTAATTTTTAGAATCTACATGTTTAAAATGGTTAGGGTGAATTTTTGGGTTTTTTGTAAAATAGTTGAATTTTAGGTGAATAGTGAAATATGGTAATTTACGGTATTTAACATTGTAAGTAAATGAATGAATTTCCGAGCCATGGTTGAGTCATGGATGATGTATGTGGCCATTCTATTGAACTCACATACTCTAGAAACTATATCTATTCAAAATAGTCAATAATATTGGTAGTCTTAAGCCAAAATAATAAAATCAGAATTAAAATAATAAAAATACCCCTCACCTCTAATATAAACACCACCTCTCAATATGAACCAGAGGCCTTTAGATAATTTTATTATCAAATAATCCTTTTTCAAAATAGGCTGATAGGGAACCCTTACATGGCCCATAGTCCTAGAGGCACAAGGCTCATTAAATTTCTCAAAGACCCAATAGAACTGACACCACAAGACAACCCATCCATTCATATATATATATATATATATCGAATTTCCATCCATTAAAGGATTCAAAACATTAATTCTTGAATGCATGCATGGTCCGCGGTCCCAATGGAAGATGTCAATAACTCCCATTTTCCCTTCTCTGGTAGCCCTGAAAAGCTAGGAGTTGCTGCCTAAGCGACATCTATATCCGCACTTATGGTGGAATATATTATTTTTTTACTTCAATCCACTGATCTTGAATCACTTCTCAGCCTATTTCTCACTACGATGCTCACTTCTCGTCCCTTTATGAACCTGTATCCCTCTACCTCATGAAGCAACCCTTATCGCTTCTGATGCCGCCTAAAGCGGCCTCCATCAACACATAATTGGATGAGTAGGATCCCATTCCTCCACCCCACCCCATTCCTAGAAGCGCCGTCAAATGAGGGATCCCCATATACGTGGCCTCCTCCACCCACACCCCAACAAGGCTGACTGTCGAACCCTGGTGTGGGTCCCCCGCACAAAGTGCCAATGTGCGGATCCTCTTGCATCCTTCCACATCAACCCATGCCCCACCAAAACCTAATAAATCCCCAATTCCAATCCCAAAACTCTACCCCACATTATTTTATTTTTTTTCTCACCAATAGATCAATCCCAAATACCTTAATAAGGTTCTCAAGGAGACTCTATTCAAGAGGTAAAATCCTCTTTCATTTTATTTTAATTTCATTTCGTTTCTTATCATCTCCTTAACTCCAATATCCAACCATTTATTATAACTATAATATATTATATATACAATAATTATATTATGATAATGTTTTATCCATTATCAAACCACTTCTCCTCTCTCTTTTATTCTAAAAATGAAAACATCATCTGTGATGTGCTGATTTACCGCAATCACGGACGATATGTTTTTAATTTCAATTTCAACCTTAAATGATGGCCATAAAACCAAGATTAAGGTTAGATAATATTATATTAATCATATTATAATTCATATAAAGTTCAGGAACCAATATAGAAACATGATATTAAATAAAATGATATAATTTTGTGATGGTCATGAAAACCGCCAAAATAAATTAGATCATTTTTATTAGAGAGTAATTATAATACCATATAACCAAATGTTATATAATATCATCAAAACTTATGTAAATCAATCAATAATATATAATTTCAATTATTTATAACTATTCTGATTTTACATCAGCTTCTATACTTGTATTCAAGCGAACTGATCACGAAAAAACCAAAAAATTAACACTCCCAGAACAATGAAATTGAATCTTATAACTCATAAAAAAGACCATTCATAAACTTAATTAAATAATAATAAATAAAATATATGTTTAATAGGTTCTTTATTAAGTAGTTAATGAATATAATGTGATTAGGTAGTACATTAATCATGATTAAAAATTCTTTCTGACCTATGGAGAGGGATTCTCCTTGAACCTCCAATTTTTCCATTGGGTTAGATTTTCTATCTATTTACCCATATTTAATTATTTATTATTCTTATTTAATCCTCAAAAGTTATATATGTATGTTCCAAACATAATTACCTAGATTAATTCATCATTATGTTATGGTAAAATACATGTTTTATAAGTTTCTCTTTTCTATTCCTCCTGATAAGTAACCCTTATTAAAGAGAACTTCTGAATTTATTACCCATATTTAGGTACTATCCATAATCTATTTTAAGCTGAAAATATTTTTCTAAAATAACTATTTTATCATGAAAACTATCTTAGTCAATTTTTAGTTTTATTCAATCAATTATGACTTTTTTTAGATTAAATAATCTTTTATATTTTCCCTTAAACCGCACTATATTGGCTCATTTCTAATGATTTTTAAACACTATTTTTATATGTTTTCACTTTAGTTGGACATAAATTGTCATTATATATGCCTATTATACCTTATAAGTGTCCATGTATGATTTAAATCCATTTTTTTATAGACACCATTAGGATATTTTTATTTGTTATGCCTTAACACGTGATTACGATAACGATTTCTTTCTATTGGAAACCCATATGTTAATTTATTATGCCTAATTGAGGTTGATTTATTATGATACCATCTACCATATGTTATTTAATGTTTTATGATAATTTTTAATAGGGATGTACTATGTTGATACCATTCTCCATATTACACTAGATAGATTATGATTATGTTTACTCATTTGGTAAATTTATACATGTCATATGATAGTGTCAATATGAAAGTATATTTTTTCCACCCTCTCATATGAGGTATGCATTGGGCTTAGTATGTATTGGTTGGGGACCACTACAGACCCTTGATGCATTTGTAGTTCTAACGAGACAAACTAAACCAGGTTTTGGCCAAGGCCTAACCCATTTATATATACTTGTTAGTCAAGGCCTTAAAGGTATGTTTATGATATCTAGAATTATGCATACCCTCATTATGAGACTATTTATTGAAAATACATGTGATTATTAGACTAGTAATATATATATTGTTACATATCTTTATCATGTAATTATTTATATGGTGTTATTTAATCCTCTTGTATTCCTTCCATATTATGATCAAGAATAAATTTTATTGGTTCAGAGGAGCCTCATCCCATTTAGTGAGGACATGAAATGTGAATCTATGTGAGTTGAGTTCAAATATGACAGGTGGAATAATTTTTGGGTTACTGTAGAAGTACTGTTGTAGGTACTGTATCATCCACTAGAGCATTACTATAGCAGGTATTGTTCAGTACTATAGTAGCCAGAACTATTCATCTCTTTGGGCTTCTGGGCCACCAGTTTGATCCTAAAGTCCTTCAAGGCCTTATGTCCACCCAAGGACTTCGAGATAATAAGGCTTTTGAGCCACCTCAAGGCCTTCATTCCACCTCAAGGCCTTCAATCCACCCTAAGGATTTTAGGACACTTGAAATTGTGCTTAATATACCAGGCAGACTTTACAAGGATCAGAATCCATATGAGCATTCAGAGTAGGTGAATTCACTATAAAAAAGATAAAGGATTTGGAAGAAACAGAGGGTGTGACATTGCCATCAGAACCAGGGTTTTCATGCATGGGAAGACTAGATGAATTATCATGCGAAGGTAGAGAGCTGACATCATGATGTAGAAGCTGGGGAGGAGCATTTCAATGTAGTTATAGTCTGGATATTTCCTCTACGACCTACGAGTCATGTAATCTCTAAGACTATAATCATTATAAGGGTTCCCCCTCATCCCTTGAAAGGGGGATTATCAAAAATCAATAAAAATTAGGCCTTCAGTCCATTCGGGTAATATATTCTATTGGAATTTATTTTTTATTTATTCACATATCCTTATTTTTTATGTTTATTTATTATGTCTTCCACTAAATTTATTACCCTTACTGAACCTCTAAGACCACCCCTTTCTTACGTATTATTTTTTCCCAAGGATTCCATGATGTGGATTTTGTTTGATAAGTAGGGATAATCCATTATAATAGGGATGTTTCCAAAAGAGTTGGAATGTTGTATTTCATTTTATGTTTTAATATAACAATTATGATTGAATCATGTTTCCAATGAATAATAAATTATTCATTCTTTTTATATTTGAGTCCTAATTATCATGAAAATTTAATAAAGTAAGGCATTGTCTTTGGACTTTTATGGTAGAGATATTTACAGTTGGTATTAGAGGAATTTTAGTAGAAACATTTGAAACTGGATTTAGGAAATCATATATTATGGACCTTATAATTGAAATTGATAATATTCCCATAGTAACCAATATTCTGATTTAGAGATTAGTTATACCTAAAATTTCAATTTACATTATGTTTTTACTAGTTTTATATTATAAATTATGTTCCATAATGTTACGATATAATGTAGTTTCTTCCATTTTTTAAAAGTGGTTTCTATTAGAATGAATGGAAATTGCATCAATGAATGTATTACATGTAGAGTTTTCACTCCTATTCAATATAATTATGTTGGAGCTAGAAATGAAAATGTAGTTGAAAAACTAATATATATAATATGACAACTGCACCAGGTTATGTGAAATAAACTTACTCATATGGAGCACCCTGATCCATAATGTGGTGTAATAATGTCAGAAAACTTCATGTGACAAAAACCGACATCATTCAATAGGACTAAAAACCCATTTTTAGTTTAGAAATGGATAAGTTCTTTAGAGAAGTTATTTATTTATTTTGGTAGTATTGAAAGGGGGAAGGTTATCCTGGAATTTTGTCGTCAATCAGGAGATATTGATCAATGGTGGTCATTAACTGAAAACACAAAAAAGGTGGAAGAAATTGAAAATATGTAATGGAAGGTTTTTAAGGATATTTTATTGGAATAATATTCCCCTCATGAACAATTTGTGGATATGGAGGTGCAATTATTGATTCTAATACAAAAAAGGATGAAAACGTTTCCATTTTTGAAGATAACTTTTCAAGGATAACAAGGAATTCATTAGACTACATACGTAATCCATGTAGCATGATTGACCATTTCTTCCATAGTCTTAAGATAATTCTACTAAAGAAAAATAGTCTCCCAAACATTCTCATCATATGAAAATATTGTATCCTGTGACATCAAAATGGGGATATAATTTACCAAGCCATGTGGATTTTAAGGGAAGAAAGATAAGAAGAGGGATCTTGAGTACTTTGTAAAAGGAAATAAGGTAAAAGGTAAGAATGGAATAATATAATTTCCAACTTGTAATAAATGTGGAATGAAAAATCATGGATCATGCCTATTGAGAATGGGGGTTTATAACATGTGTTGAGAAAAAGGCCACCAAGCTTCTAATTAAAAGGGAATGAAAGATGTTAGAAATGTGAAATTCATTAGGTGTATGGATATGGGAAACTATACACATTAATGTCTTAGAAATCTATGGAACATTCCCCCAAAAAGGCCAAGGGGACAAGGCCATGCTTATGAATTCACAATAACTAAGGTTCAAGTTTCCTAATTACGTAGTGGTGGGTACTTTAATCATCTCTACAAATTTTGATAAAAGCATTATTTGATTATGTGTCATTGAATTCTTTTATAATTTTGAAGTTTTCAATAAAAATTAGATGTTTCCAATTCACCTTAACAAGGGAGTTATCAATAATAAATCCAAGTGGAAACATTATTATAATAAATATGTGTTGAGAAGTTCCTATTATGACATATAATATACTTTAATTATAGATTATTTATCATAACTATGGTTGATTTTGATATTTACCTTATTATGGACTAACTTTCTAAATATAATGAAAGAATTTATTGAAAATAGAAGGAAATTATGACTCATGATGAAGATATTGAATTTCTCATATTTGGAGGTAAGACTTCATAATCTTAGAAATATCTGGATCCACCTCGAGTAGCTCTTCTAAATGAGATTCTTGGGTAAGAAGAAAAAATAAAACCTACTAATGAAAAAGGTGATAATCTAATTGAGGATGTACCTATTTTTCAAGAATACATTAATGTATTTATATATTATTTACATAGACATCCTCTAGAGAAAAAAATTGAGTTTTCTATTGGTTTAATCCTAGATGTATGACCTATACAAAATACTCTCTTAAGAATGTCCATGATGAAGTTAATAGAGTTAAAGAAACAACTTGAGGAATTGAGTGATAAGTGATTTATAATCCATAGTGTTTTACTTTGGGGATATATTATTCATTTATTTAAGAATAAAGATTGATCTGTGGGGATATGTATAGACTATATGTAGAACAATGATATCTTGATAAAGAACTACATTTCATTGATGACTAATTTGACCAACTTCATAGAGATCGATATTTTAAAAAAAATGATCTTCATTATGGATATCATAAATTATGTGTAAGGAAGGAATATATTCTAGAGATATTGTTTAGAAAAATGTTTTGAAATTATGAGTTATAGTAATGAAATTTGGATTAAATAATGGAGCCTCTGTTTTTATGGATATAATGAATATAGTATTCATGTAATATATTTATAATTCATTATTGTGTCTATAGATGATATCTTAGTGTACTCCAAAACCTAAGAGGACAATTTGAACCAAATACATATTGTTCAAGAGACTCTTATAAGAAAAGGGTTATATTGTAAGTTTATCAAGAGTGACTTCTAGATTCAAATAGTATATTTTTCGTGGACATATTTTATTCGAGGATGGAATCTCAGTTCATCTTGTAAAGACAAAGTCATTCAAAGAATGGCCTACACCAATGAACCTAATTGAGGTATGTAGTGTAATATTTTTACCAGGTTACTATCGTCATTTCATTCCAAAATTTTCTCCATTATCTAACCCATTAACTAAGATTACTTGTAAATGGGATAAGTTTATTCTAAAAAAGTAATGTGATGAATTTTTTAAAGTATTTAATAAGAGATTAGTGAATTCTATGATTTTGAATCTACCATCAAGAAATGGTGGATTTTTTATTTATATTGATGCATTGAAGAAAGGACTTGGTTGATTTCTTATGTAGAATAATAGAATTATTGCCTATGAAACAAGGTATTTAAAAACTCATTAACAGAACTATCCAACTTGTGATCTTGAGTTAGTAGCTGTAATATTTTATTTGAAGATATTGAGACACTATCTATATGGTGAAATATGTGTGATATGTACATATCACAAGAGTTTTAAATAAATATTCTCATATAAATAACTCAACATGAGTCAATGGTTATGGCTCAAGCTACTCGAAGATTATTATTGTCGTATACACTACCACTGAGAGAAGGAAAATAAGGTAGTATATGCAATGATCAAGAAGGATCATGGAGTTTTGAACCAAATGAGGTTGACTTGGATTATGTGTATGTGTATCAAGTGAATATGGATATGGGAGTTATCATGGACGTTGAAACATCACTACTTTTTCAACTTTTTTCAAAACCATATTTATTGGAAAGGATTGAATGTTATAAGTCTCATGATGGTAGTTTTCAAAAGAAAAATAAAGATTTGAATGAGGGGAAATTGGTAGACTTCATATATAAAACGAAATTTTGAAATATGGGAATGATTCTCATTGCTCAAATTTACCTATACACCCTGGTATCTCTATGATATATAGATTTTTCAAGGAAAATTTTGGTGGGATAATATGAAGTGTCTAATTTCTGATTATTCGTCAATATGTTTAGTTTGTAATATGTGAAGGATGAATTAAAACATCCAATATAAGTCATGAAACCTAAACCTATTCCAACATGGAAATGTGATGAAATTAATATCAATTTTTATCCCAAGATTAGAAAATAATTCATTAATGAATAATCCAATATGGATTATTATTAATTGACTTACCAAATATTCACATTTCCTCACTATAAGGAAGGATTTTACAATGGAGTGTCTTACACGAATCTATAATATTTATGTTTTAAAACATCATGGATCACCTCTTTCAATTGTTTCTGGTCATGATCCATGACATATATCAAAATTGTATAAAATTATTTAGATATATTTGGATACTGATCTTCATTTGAGTATTTATTATCTCCCTCAAATTTATGGGTAGTTTGGAAGGAAAATCCAAAATTTAGAGAACATGTTGACATCATGATCAATTATCTTTATAGGTATGTGGGATCAGTATTTACCTTAGGTATAGTGTTCTTACAATAATATTTTCCATAGAAGAATTCAAATAGAAACATGTGAAGAGTTATATGGAAAGAGATTTCATCACCAACATGTTGGGATGAAGTTAGTGAAGGGAAGCATATAGTCCCAAAAAATTCAGAGGAAACAGTAGAAAAGGTAAAGACTATTCAAACCCATATCAAAGAATCTAAAATTATAAAAAAGAGTTATAATGACAACCAGATAAAGGATTTGGAGTTTCATGTGGGAGGTCATGTCTTTCTTGAAAGTATCTCCATAGAGGGGTGTCATAAGGTTCATTAAGAAAGGGAAGTTAATCCCCATGTACATCAAGACTTTTCAAATTCTAGAGGGAATTGTTGTTATTTCTTATTTTCTGGAAATTCTTCCCAACCTTTCTAAAATACATGATGTGTTCCATATCTCTTTGTTAAGGAAGTACATGCCAGAGCCAATGCATGTTCTCGCTTTGGAAGGAATATAATTTGAACCTAATTTATATAACTATGAAAAGACTCTCCATATTCTACACACTAGATTATAGGTTTTTGGGGAATCTGAAAACATATCTACTAAGGTACTTTGAAAAAATCATAAAATTGAAGAGATGATGTGGGAACCATAGAAAATTATGATGAAGAACAACTCAATTATTTTTATGAGGTGGCTTTTTGCAAATTTAGAGTATGAAATTCTTGAAGTATGGGAGAATGTAACACCCCAATATATTATGGTACGCCTTTTTTAAATTTAACATATCTTATAGATTATTTTTCATGAAACATCAAGCTTAAAAAAACCATAATATGCTATTAAATATTATCATAACCGTTCAAATAGTCATTTGACCATTATAAATTGTAATCTTTCTATTTGAATAATAATCTCACCTATAAAAGTATAAATACAATTTAGGTATCTCATAAATGAAAATATGATATATTTATATCATGGAATAAGTAATTCAATCTTTTAAAAATGAAAAATTATTTTTAAGTATTTTTTTGATGTGTAAATGTTTATTTACATTTTTATAATTAATATAATAATTTCTTAAAAAAATATCTCAAAAAATATTCATTAATTAATATTTTTTTCATTTTAATTATAGTATAATTTTATGAGACCATATTTAATTTTTCAAATTGTCTTAAATCTGTAATAATATTAAAATTGGATATTTTTTTATAAATGATTGTTTTACTTAAAAAATAAATTTATCATATTTATAAAATAATTTTCATAAAATTAAGAATTTTTTTTAATATTCACATTGAGAAATGATTAGGGTGAAATTTTTGTGTTTTAGTAAAATATCTGATTTTTGTAAATATTCAAATACAGTAATTTACGATATTTAACATTATAAGTAAATAAATAATTTTTTGAGTCATGGTTGAGTAATAGATGATGTAAGTCGTCATTATCATGAAATCAAATTATCAAGTTACTATATTTAGTCAAGATAATCAATACTATTAATATTAATGAGACAAAATAATAAACTAATGATAAAAATAATAAAAAACACCCCTCTCATCCACTATAAATACCACCCCCTATCCCAACAACTTTTAAGATTTGGATATTTATTATATTCTAAAAAACATTCTCCAAATCCTGTTCCGATTTTCTGGCCTTTTTGTTCTCACCAAAAGACCAATCCCATGTTTCTTAAGGAGGTTCTCAAGGAGACAATATACTAGAGGTAAAATCCTCTTTTGTTTTATTTCAATTTCATTTAGTTTATTTTCTATTCTTATACCATACTCACATAATCTATAAAAACGTGTATAATAACCCCATTACCTCATATATACCATAATGTTATTATGTTAATGGGATATCGATAAAAAAACCCCTTCTCCTCTCAATTTTTATTCTAAAAATTAAAACCTCATATGTGATGTGTCGATTTACTGCCATTGTTGACAATGTGATTTAATTTTATCTTACTAACTTTGAGGATGATAATAAAAATGATTATGGTTAAATCCTATTTTATTATAGAAATTATAAGTTGTATAATGTTCTTGAACCAATATATAAATCTAATATTAAATAATATAATATAAGTTTGTGATGGTTGGAAAAACCGCCAAAATAAATTAAATCATTTTTATAAATGAATAATTATCATACCATATAACCAAATGATATATAAGATAATTTAAAATTAATTTAGTTCATTAATAACATATAATTTTAATTCTTTAGAACTGTTCTCATCTTACATGAACATCCATACTTTTATAAATGTGAAACAATCTTTGAAAAACCATGAAAACAAACACTCCTAGAATAGTGAAATTTAATATTATAACTCATCAAAAAAGTGATACATGAACTTAAGAAAATTATAATAAATCAAATATAATTTTAAGAGGATATTAATTAGGTAGTTAATGAAAATAATGTTATTATCCATGAATTTAAGCACTTGTTTAGAACGCTTTTATATATACAGTAAGCGATTCCCCTCGAACTTCAATTTTTCCTTCGAGTTACACTTCATATCTCATAACCGTAATGTAATTATTAATTATTATTATTTAATCCTCATTAATTCTTTTTTATGTCATGAAAATAAGTAACTAGCTCAATTATTCAACTTTTAAGGGGAATTACATTTTTTAAGGTTCCCTTTTCAATTCCTCCCGATAAGAAATCCCGATTAAAGGGAACTTCCCAATTTCTTACCCATTTCACATACAATCCATATTATTTTTTCAGCCACTAATATTTTTTTAAAATAAATATTCTATCATTAATAAATATATTAGTTTATTTATAGTTTTATGAAAACAATTATGAATTTTCTCTCTTTAAAGACAATTTTATATTTTCCCTTAAATCACACTAATGTTACTCATTTCTAATGTTTCTTAAATAATATTTTTACATATTTTCACATTAGTTGGATATAAATTATCATGATACATAACTATTTTACCATATAAATGTGCTTTTATGATTTAAATCCATTCCTTCATGGACACAATTATGACACACTGGTTTGTTATGCCTTATGATATGATTGTAATTCCCATTTCATTCCATGGGTAACCCTTGTATTAATTTCTTATGCTTAATTGAGGTTGATTTATTATGATATCATATAAAATAATTTATTTAATGGTTTATGATCATTTTGAATGGGTATGAAATTTCATGAAACCATTATTTATATTATGATGGATTGTTTATGATTATGTATACTAATTGGATAAATTATTTACATTTCATATGATAGTTTAAATATGAATGTATATGTTGATTATATTTCACCCCTTTCATATGAGTAATTAATAATAATTAGTAAGTGTTGGGTGGGGACTACTATATCCCCTAGATGCAATGGTAGTTTTTAGGAGACAAACTAGACAAGGATTTGGCTGAGGCCTTACCCATTTATATAGACTTCTTGGCGAAGGCCTTGATATTATGTTTATGTTGTCACACATTATGTGTTCCCTCATTATGAGATGAACAATTGATAATTCACATGATTATTTTACTAGTATAACATCCATGTTTATTTATCTTTATTAATTGATTATTTATAGGGAGTTATTTAATAGAAATTTATTCCTGCTATATTTTTCTCAATAATATGTTTTGAAGGCATGTGTTTTTAGTTATTCACCATGCCTTATTGTTTATGTTTATTTATTATTTCTTCTGATGTATATTTTACCCTTACTGGGAATATGATATCACCCATTTATAATGTTTTATTTCTTCCCTAGGGTTCATATATATATATTATGTTTGACATGCAGGTATAATCTAGGAGAATGTGGATTTTTCCCAATGAGCTACTCTGTTGTATTCAATTTCTAGTTGTAATGTGACTATTATGTTTGTATGTGGCCTTCCAAAGTCTAATAAAATATTATATACCATAGGATGTATGTCCTTATAATCATCCCAAATTAATAAAGTATGGAACCAGTTCCAGGCTACAAGTGTCAGGGTCTTTACAAGGTTCTCTTTTATAATTGAGGAAAGGGGCACTTTTGGAATTTCTCAAAAGAACGATTTATAATAAATTCATTCTCAATAAAAATTACTCAAAAATGGTGATTTATTAGAATTTAAGGTAGTATAAGGTTTTCAAACCATAAATTCATGTAATTTAGTCTTGTTTGGGTTTCATTGAAAACCATCTCATTTTTGTTAACCCTAAGTTAACCGATTTTTATTTTAACTATGGTAACAACTTTTTTAATATTAAAGGACGTAATTTTTACATATAAGGTTTCAAATGGACCATAAATGACCAATATATGATATTTTAGACCATATAATAACAAAATTGTAATAATTTTTTATTTTTATGATTTTTAAATAGTTATATAAAATATTATATTGATAAAATATCAATTTTCTCAATTTTTTCAACTATTCATTACATTGAATTTCAAAACATCAATATAACACATATAATTAACAAATATATTTTAACACATCCCCGATCTGTTAGGGTGATCTATAAAATTTTTTATTACATTAAATACCTATAATTTTATTATTTTTAATGATTTTAATATAAATTATTTTATTTTTTTCATTAATTAAATATTTATTGCCTCAGGGTATATAAGCAATAAAGGTAATTATTTATTCAATAATAATAAAAATAAATTATCAAGATTAATATAAATATTTTATATTGATAAATATTATTTACATTGATAAATATTCTTTGTATTAAATCATATTAAAAATAATATAATTATTAAAAACAAGATTGTGACATGTTAGACTTTTCATGAAATAAAATATTATAAAGGTCATAATATCATCAAAATTTCCATAAAATGTGATATAACCAAATAGTTTTTGAGTATGGAGGAAATTAAATAATCTAATAAAATTTAGGTAGGTGTTAGGTTAATTTTATAGTTATTATCAATTTATTTTTAACACCTAATCACATGATTAACCCTTTACTATGGTAACAAAAATTACAAATATTACTATTCATATTGATCAAAAATAAAAGGAAAATAATTAATAAAGTTGGGAATCCTATTTAAAAATATGGAATTTAATTTTTAAAATTTATAACACAAAATTAGAATAATTTAATTTAAAATTAAATCGAAAAAATGCAATGAAAAACTGTTTTTCAGAAAAATGCCCTTTTTAGGTATAAGATATTTTTTTTTAATAAATTTAACTGTAAGATTTATTTTGAAAACTAAAATCATATTATTATATATCAGAAAATCTATTTAAATTTTAGTAAAATTCAAAATATAATTTTAATTTTTAAATTCAAAAATAAAATACAATTTTCAATAAAAACAGTATTTTTCACTATTAAATGAAAAATCAATATTTTCATAAAAAACTCAAAAAATAACATTAAGATAAATTTAAAATGATGAATTAAAAAATGTAATTAATTTTTTTTAAATATAAAATTTATATAAATTAATTATAATACTCACTCATTAAAAGAAAGAAAACCCTTTTTCTAAAGAAAATGTATTTCTAAGGAAGAAAATGAATTTTATAAAAATTGAGTGATTATTTTTGTAGAATGTTTTGTTATATTAATATTAAGTAGGACTTGTGTATTTATTTCATAAATTATTTATTTCTATTTATACCTGCTAATTTAATGTCTAGGTTATAATGGTCACATTTAAATAATAATATATAAAATGTATCATGGTTCGATTAAACTAAGTGTTTTGTGTAAAAAAAGCTATATAAATAAATAAAATTATTTAATGAGTAATATTTTATAAAATATTGGGGTTTTGCAGTGATTTCGATAGGTTTTAAGAGAAATAGGGGATTCACTATTGCTATAACGACTGTGAGGAAGGGGAGCTTATGGTAACTTCTCCATGATTTGTTTCAGGTGGATGAGATTCAGTATACTAACAGTGAGAATTTGTGTTTATTGTAGGTTTTAGTGGATAGCAACTAAAAGTATTTTTTCATGTATGGTAGGTGGGTTGGTTTTCGCATGGTCAGTATGGAAGTGGATGCACCATAGGTTCTAAAAGTAATGGTGAGTGTTTGACATAGTAAGTTGGTAGTTCTACTCACACTCAGTTTTCCTCACACATGCGTTCATTATAGAGACCATGCTCTCTTGGCAACTTGAAAGTTCTTTGTGGGTTCAATTTAATTTTTTTTCTTCTGTAATTCGAACCTACATTTCTATAATAATTTTTACCATTGTTAATTTTGTTCAATCAATTTAAAAAAATAAAAAAAATAATTAAAATCAGTGTTTCACCCTCAGAACAATTAATTCCATGTATATTTAAATCAATTTTATATTTTTCAATTAAAGTTTTATTTTGAAAAGAACAGAATTTCTATAATTCAAAAATTACTTTTTTCCCAACATAAAATTAAAAAAAAATTCAAAATAAGTTTCAATGTATGGTTTTTTATTTAATTTAAAAATTATTAGATCAATGGAACTCAAAAAAATAAATCCATTTTGGAATTTCAATTCAAATATCAAACACGTAAAAATTTACAATTTTAATTTCAATTTCAGCTTTTTGATTACATTTAATTCAAATATGAATAGATCAATTAAAACTAATTAATATTAAATCCATTTAATAATTTCATTCCAAAGTGAATCAATTGAATTTAAATTCTTGGTTTAAAATTAAAATAAAAAATCAATTCCAATTTTCTAAAAATTCATTTTATGGCTTCTTTATTAACCTAAAAAATGAATAAATCATTGAAAAATAATAATTGATCCATTTAATGATTAATGTATATATTTTTGAAGTTCAAAAAAATCATTTTTTATACAATAATTGTTTAGTTTGTGGGGTTTATTTCAAGGAATAACAAACAAAAAAAATTGAAATTTCAATCTCAAGTAAACCTTCACTGATTATCTTACCATTAGAATTATGACCAAAGGTTATGTGTTATCCATATAGTTAATTGATTTTTTTTATTTAGAGAGGTTTCTACACATGTATCTTGAGAAACAATAATATAGGTAGCACATTTCTTCATGGATTTTTCATTGAAGACACATTTTCATAATGTCGTCATCAACACGTTCCATTAGAATCATAGGGTATGTGTCACTTGAGGTGGTTGAAAATGTTGAATCTATGTATTCATCACTTTCACTCCATTCCATGACTTTAAAATCCATTTTACATTATTTATTTTCATTGAGCTTCTTCTTGCAGATAGTTCACACTCATTTGATATGAACTTGCATTTTTCCATTTATAGCACATCACCTATGATTATGTCATTTGATTTTACTTTTTGGACCACATGTTGGGGTTCTTCTTATAATAGAATTTGTACATGCTCTAGGTAAGAATATTATAGACAAGTACCTCAACATTATATGGTTCATCATTATAGCTTTGAAGGAGATGGTTTTCAAGAATTATTTGATTCCATTTACCTATTTATCTTTTCATTTCATTGGTATTTTGTATATCATAAGGGAGCTGTTGAGTTCCTCGACTACCATCTTTTTCACATATTTTTCTTCTTGAATGTTCATAGATTTAGGAGCCCAAGATCTAGATAAACCCCATAATATTTTCATTATGAGTGTTTATGTAGATAATTCTTCATCGATGGAATTTTTACCATTGAAAATGTCAGTAAATATAATAAACATGCTTGTAATAGATTCATTGGAATGCATAGTAAAACATTTAAAATCATAATAGTAAAAATAAAATATAGATCCCTTTACTTTATTTGTGCCTTTCTCTGGGGCTTATAATAATTTAAAAAATATTGTAGAGGCCCAAAGCTTGACGTACATGGAAATTACATTACTTTTTGCAGAATACTTAATACATAACAATAAAAAACACCAAAGGACCGTAAAAGTTTAGTGTCTTTGGAAACTCGGAACATAATCTTCTAATCATGGTGAAATATCTTCAACATCTCCCATAAAGATGTTCCCCTTTTTGTTTTCTTACCTAAAAATATTCTTTAAATCATGGGGAAAAGAAAACATATAAAGGGTGAGATCAAATGCTCAGTAATGGTAAACATGGATAATAAAAATCATATACATTTGAATATAAAACCATGAACATAATGTTTAAACATCAAAATCATGGGCAATGACATAAGACATGGAAGTACATAAGGCATAGATCGTAAAGAAACATTAATCATGATAATATAGAATGGGAATAAAACATGATATTGTGGAAACCATTAAGAACATGATATGATTTCCATAGTAGCCAAGGCGTTTCTACCAAGACCATCTTAGTGGACAAAGTCCCTTTCTGAATCGAGTTCACTCCTCCTTCCAGTACTGAATTACTGAACCAGATTTACTTACCGTTTTAGCCATGTTCTTTTCATGAGATATAAATCATTATCCAATGAATTGGAGTGAGATATAAGTCCCACCCATCTCATAATGAAATCATTCTTACTTGTGCCACAAAATAAACTTAAAACATTCAACATAACCCAAAGAATAAAATTGGTTTCATAAACATCATCCCATCATCACATAATCCATATAAAACAAATGGATATTTCATCCTAAGGAAAGTGAAACAATGTAAATCATATAGACATTTTACTTGAAACAAACACATATGAAATAATGTCATCATAGATGGAAAATGATTTTGATAAAACACTTGAAATGAATTTTTCAGGAAAATATTCTTTCTTCTTAAAAATAATTTCCTTTTCACAAAATTCCATGAAATTTTAAAAGAAAAGTATTTTGTTGAAAATATTCATAAAATATTGTAGAGTAAGCTTCATGAAATTGAGGCGTTATGAAACTGTAAAAAATATGTTCATGCCATATAAGTTAAAAAACATTCTTCTCGTACTTTTATCGAAAAAGTCAAAAACTTCCCCCTGTGGTAAACAAAAGTAATATTCCTTTCATAACATGGGGTAAATTATAAAAATGGGTAAAAAGGACTTTAAATATACATGAAATATTTTTTAGAAAACATGGTCATGGATGATAAAAATAACCCCGGTAAATACTTACGAATAACAATCTCTGATAAAAGGAGATTGGAATAGTTATCCCTTACCTTATGTTTGATATGCTTCGTATGTATCCGAATCTCCTGTATAATGATTTAAATAATGTCATTGAATTATTAAAGAATCATATTTATTGTTATTATATCATATATAATTTACTTATAACTTTATATCACCAATTCTTTTGCAAATTTGATGTAAAAGCATCGATTTGGGTAAAATCATTTCATTTATTGTGCGTATATCGACTTGTAGTTCTTGATATTATTACTTATATCATGATTTAATAAATTCCATAATGTAAAACATGATTTATATATAATATATATTCAGAATATACATATATAAATATGATATAACGATGAATGGAATGAAATACACCGTTTATGGAGACGGTAGGCCGTACGTACCCATGAACGCTGTTTTCGTTTCCTTATTGAATTGAATGGAATTAAGTAGATGAAATAAAAATATATATATACATAAATACAGTATCATTATTATGTCATATAATTAATGATTAATTATTATATATACTTTATAATCATTCATGAACGGTTAATCATTGAGAATGAATCTCATCTCGTCGTGGAGACGGTAGTCCGTACGTACGCACGAGCGATGATATCATTCCCATGATCGTGGAATTGTATTGAAGTGTATGTATAATATTTTAAAATCAATATAACTTTACAATAATAATATATAGTTATTTATTTACACCATTATACCCATCCTAGTAATGTGGTGGTTGAAAACAGATTACACCACGGCGTGGAGACGGTATTTCGTACTTACGCACGCGCGGTGATTTCGTTTTCCGTAGGATGGATAAAAGGTGAAATAGGGATGTTTTATATTTATAATAATATACCATTTTATGAGTAATACTGATGATATTACTTCATAAAGAAATAACTAAAGAGGAGGATGTAGAAGAAGAAATAAATTTGAAAGAATCTATAACAGATATTACCTCTTCTTCGACATGCCTCTTTGAAACCTCTTCTTAGGGAACTCAAATTGGCCTTTTTAGAATACCATGACCCTTAGAATATTACTAGGGAAGTTTAGAAGATAAATTGGGAGGGGTTGGCCGATATTTAAGGCTCAATAAGGTGTAAGGAGAAGAGGGAGGAGGTTCCCTTTTATAAGGGATGAGAGGGGCACCTTAGAAAAAACATAAAATATTATTTTATAATAAAGTCATATTTGGTTTTTAATAGCTCCAAATTGATTTTTTTCGAAACTAAAGTAATTATGGGTCTATTTACTCTCAACCAATATATTTTATACAGGTTTTGGTCACTATATTAACCTTATATTTTCGTTTTAACTCTTAGTTAATTAGATTGACATTTACCATGGCTCATTGTATTTTTATATTACATAGTTAATAATCATACCATATACATCCAAGAGTCCTCCATGTGGTCTATTAATGATACACCTATAATGATATAAGTATCTTGGTCAAACCTTATATTTTTAGGAATATAATAATGATTAATAATATAATATTTGTTTTAAAAACTATTTTATGTCAATTTCGAGACTATTTGGTAATTGATTTTTGAAAAACTCATAACAGGATGATTAGTTCGAAAAAAGTAAATTAAATCAATACCAACATGTCATATTAAACAAGAAAATTATAATAATTCATAAAAAATCTCGAATTATATTTATTCGTGTATTTATAACATCAATTATGTTAATATTTCATTAATAAGGTAATTACTGCATCATCATTGTGTCATAAATAACATAATAAATTTAATGTCTAAAAATTATAATTAAACTAGCATTAAGTAGGAAATGTTTTTATCTTTATAATTTATCTTTATAGTCTAATTTATCTTATGTATAACCCTATATTAAAAATGTTTTAGTTATTAATCTTTTATTTTAACTATTTTAACTCTTTTTAAAATAAAATAATAATAAATGTCCTAATCTAATCCAAGTGGACCTAGAGGGAAATATTTTATTCCAAATGTTGTTTTTGGATGAATTACACTTATCTAATAGAATTAAGACATGTTTTAGGGTAATAATAATTTCATTTTTACCCTTAATTTTTCTATTATCTTTTAACCATGGTAAATAAAAGTAAAAAGATACTATTCACCAAAAAATATTTTTATCTTATTGAACAAAATTTTACTCCTTGATATTAACCGTGTCTCTTAGATTTTCGAAATTCCACTCACAGAAACAGTAAAATTATGTTTTATGTATGTTTGCAAAAAGCTCCTAGGAGGTAGGTAAAAGACGGTGAAATGTTCAATAAAATTTTTATATATCTAAAATTATTATAAAATGATAAAAATGAATTACATTGAACATATATAGGTATTATGTATAAATTTTTACCTAAAATAAATTTAAATTAAATAAATAATTATTTAAATAAAATGTCGGTTTTTAAATAGTAACCCAGTGTTTTCACCATTCATCAAAAATTGAATGTTTTCAGAAAAATACCAAAAATTAACCCTAGGCTAATTTTGATATTCTGAATCCAAAAATGGAGTCCATTTCGAAAGATAAAATTTATAAAATTTGCAAAAGTGGGTATTACTATTCATAACATCTAGATTATATAACATATCGTCGTTTAGTGAAACTCGGTATTGTGTACAACCCAAACTGTCGTGGAAGTTCGTGATTGCGTGTAATGAAATCCAAGTAAGGGATGCGTGTAGCGAAAGATCCTTTTGGTGTGGCGTACAACACAAGACATCAATGAAATTAAAAATAATATTTTTCATAAAATCTAGGGGTGTTACATTCTACCCCCCTTAAAATGAATTTCTCCCTCGAAATTCATCGGGGTTATAAATGGTTTACTACTGGAAAGATTCTTTAAAAGAAACCCAAATCATAAAAAGAAATGCCATAACTTATCTTTAAAAAATAAAGTATAAATCATAATGGTTACCCAATTAACTAATCACTGGGTTTCCACATAGGAGAATATAGGTGAAAATATGGATATGGAAGAGAAATCTAACCATCATGTTCTCATGGAGAGTGGTAGAGAATATGGATATAAAAAATCCAACAATCACAAAGCCATATATTTGTGATGATTTAGGGTACCATATGATTCATCAGATATAAGGACACTAGGACAACAATTTTTTGTATTCATGATCATTTCATTAAAGTTGATGAATTGTTGAATTAAAAGAAATACTTACTTGATTTTGGTACAATCTTACTGTTGTTTGTGCTTTGAACAATTTCCACATCATCTCTTAAAGAAATGAAGTTCAATTTGTCTTCCGTGAAGTGTTAGCAGATCATGCAATAGAATGATAGGTCATTCCATCTGTCTCAATCAAAATGATAGTAAAATTTATATACATAAGTACATCTTCTGTTGATATTAATCGTATGTGGTTTCAAAAATGGACTTACACTTCATCTTTCATAACAGTTAATATTATAAAACTAGTTTCTACTAACCAGGGACTTCCTGTAGGTCAGTGGTAGGCGATAAAGGCTTGTCGCACTTTAGTTGTGGGTTCAATTCCTCTAACCTTGTTCGACGCGATGGGTTGTCGCCCGTCCTACGGGTTGTCCATTTTCTAAAACTACACTATTATAACATTACAGAAATAATATCAAAAACAATTGTCTCACATTAAACAATAATATTTGATGACTAACATAATCCATTCCAATCTTTAGACTTATCAATATGTCCAATATCATAGTACGAAGAAAACGATTACTATAAAGGTCACATAACAAGCATGATAATACCATCATTTATATGTCATAATATTTATCTTGTTGATCGCATTCCAATCATGTGAATACCTCAATCATTTTTTCTCTTGAAACATTAATTACCATAAAACCATAGTGAAAACATGAATACTGTTAAAAGTCAACTCCTTCCATAGATCAAAATCCCAAAATTTCGATATACTCAAACCATCATATCACTTTGTCCATATATCATTCATGAGCTCATGAATACTATCATACATATTATTTTATCCTTCTCACTTCATTATGCACATATTATCTGCGTTCCAAAAATATTTCAATCACTTTTCATGGTTACCGGAAAAATATAATTATTGTAAACCAATATATATATATTCTAAAATTCTATGATACTATAAATGAGATTCGATGATACTATTTTGAAATACCATTACATAAACACTTAATCATTACACAACATCATTTTCATACTCAACATCACAAATAGTTCTCGCATGTGACTTCCCTTTATCCTTTTACATAAGTGGTTTCTCATGTTGATCATCATTAACCATTGGATTAGGGAATTGATTAGCATAATGCCTCATATCCTTGCACTTGAATCATTAAAGTGTTGGTGGTGCGTTCTCTGTAGTCTTTTCTTTATTCAGGTCATTAGCAACCCTTTTTCCATTAATTCGACACTCAGCTTCCCTATTACCATCTTTTCCACACTTAAAACATTTTCAAGTAACATTTAGACAATCTCCACCATGATTCTTTCAACACATTGAGCATAAAAAAACATTCACCTTCTTTTCACCATTTTTCTGAGATTTTTCCTTGAAATCCATCTTTCGTTTCTTGTCAAAACCATGAGATGGATATGTAATGCCAACTTCCATTTCTACCTTGATAGTATAGCACACAATTTCTGTATAGCTACTGAAGTCTCTTATAGATAATGCCTTTTGTAGACGTGGATTTAAGCCACTGAAGAATCGATCAACATTACTTTCAGGTTGGATGATAAAGCCAGATGCATACCTTGCAAGACTTGTAATATTTTCTTCGTATATACCAATAGATTCATCATCATTTTTCTTAATCTAAAGGAACTCCTTTTCTATATTTTTTCGATGAATATGATGTAATTAATTATTGAAAAATATGTTCTTGAACTCATCCCATTCCATAGATTCAGTTTCATTTTGTGGCCTTGTATTCTTAATTAGAGTCCTCCACTGGTCTACTTCACCTTCTAAACGGTAAACAACCAGAATGGATTTTTCATGTTCCGAACATCAAAGTGTGGAAAGTATCATTTCAATGGTACTGATCCATTGTTCAACAACAACTGGATCAGAAGAGCCACTGAAAGAAGGTGGACATTGCCTCATTAAAGACTCAATAGAATATTGTTCCCTTCTCTGCTCATTTGGAAGTCCAGAATGATTAATAGCTTGTGTAAGTATAGAAATAATATTTTGTACTCCATCTCCCATAACATTGGTTTCTTCAGGAGGACAATCATTTTATTGTCCATTACATTGATCAACACAGTTCCTTCGGGTTCAAGCCATCGTCTAAAACCCAAAAAAATAGTGTGAGAGGGAAAAAACATTCTAGGGAAAAAACATAATAAAGGGGGACTAACTTCAATATATAACATATTAGGTTTAATTCTATGATAGTTACCTTAATCATAGGACTATAACATATACTTATACTTAACCTTAGGGACATCCCTAAACAATCCTTAGAAATATCTCTAGGGGTCTCACTAAAGTTTTCCAATCCAAGTTTCTAAAGGTTGACTAAACCTTTCCTCTAATACCAACTGTAGAAGCCCAAATCTTGACGTACATGGACATTACATTACTTTTGTGGAATACTTGATACATATCAAAAACAAACACCAAAGGATCGTAAAATTTTAGTGTCTTTGGAAACTCGGAACATAATCTTCTAATCATGGTGAAAGATCTTCAACATCTCCCATAAAGAAATTCCCGTTTTTTTTTCTTACCTAAAAACATTCGTTAAATCCTGGGGAAAATAAAACATATAAAGGGTGAGCTCAAATGCTCAGAAAGGGTAATCATGGATAAAAAAATCATATACATTTGAACATAAAAACATGAACATAATGTTTAAACATCAAAATCATGGGCAATGACATAAGACATGGTAGTACATAAGGCATAGATCATAAAGAAACATTAATCAAGATAAAATAGTATGGGAATAAAACATGTGATTGTGGAAACCACTAAGATCATGATATAATTTTCATAGTAGCAAAGGCATTGCTTCCAAGACCATATTAGTAGACAAAGTCCCTTTCTGAATCGAGTTCACTCCTCATTCCATTCCTGTATTACTGAACCGGATTAACTTACCGTTCCATCCATGTCTATCTCATGAGATATAAATCTTTACCCAATGCATTGGAGGGATATATAGGTCCCACCCATCTTATAATGAAATCATTCTTACTTGTGCCACAAAATAAACATAAAACATTCATCATAACCCAAAGAATAAAATGGGTTTCATAAACATCATCCCATTATCACCTAATCCATATAAAACAAATGGATTTTTCATCATAATAAAAGTGAAACCATGTAAATCATAGAGACATTATACTCTAAACATACACATATGAAATAATGTCATCTTAGATGGAAAATGGTTTTGATAAAACACATGAAATGAATTCATGAGGCAAATATCCTTTCTTCTTAAAAATCATTTTGTTTTTACAATATTCAATGAAATTTTTAATGAAAAGTATTTTGTTGAAAATATTCATAAAATATTGTAGAGTAAGCTTCATGAAAACAAGGCGTTATGATACCATAAAAAATCTGTTCATGTCGTATAAGTTAAAAATAACATTCTTCTCGTACATTTGTCGAAAAAGTCAAAAATTTCTCCGTGTGGTAAAAAAAGTAAGATTCCTTTCATAAAATGTGGTATTTTTGAAAAATGGGTTAAAAGGACGTTATAAATAAATGAAAACATTTTTAGAAAACATGGGTAGGGATGATAACAATAACCCCAGTAAATACTTCCGAATAACAATCTCGGATAAGAACGAGATTGGAATAGTTATCCCTTACCTTATGTCCGATATGATTCGTATATATCCGAATCTCCTGTATAATGATTTAAATAAAGTCATTGAATTATTATAGAATCATACTCATTGTTATGATATCATATATCATTTACTTATGACTTTATATTACCCGTTCTTTTGCAAATTCGATGTAAAAGCAACGATTTGGGTAAAATCGTTTCATTTATTGTACGTATTTCAACTTGTTGTTCTTGATGGTATTACTTATATCCTAATTTACTTAATTCCATAATGAAAACATGATTTATATATAATTTATATTCATCATATACATATATATATATATATGATAGATCGATAAATGGAATGAAATACACCGTTCATGGAGACAGTAGGTCATACGTACGCAAGAACGCTGTTTTCGTTTCCTTATTGAAATGATTGGAATCAAGTAGATGACATACACATATATACATAAATCCAGTATCATTATTGTGTCATATATTTCGTGATTACTTATTATATATACTTTATAATCATTCATGAATGGTTAATCATTGAAAATGAATCTCATCGTGTTGTGGAGACGGTAGTCCGTACGTACGCACGAGCGATGGTATCATTCCCATGATCTTGGAATTGTATTTAAGTATATGTATAATATTTCAGAATCAATATCACTTTAAAATAATCATATATAGTTATTTATTTACACCATAAAACCCATCCATGTAAGGTGCTGGTAGAAAACAGATTACACCACGGTGTGGAGACGGTATTCCGTACGTAAGCACGCGCGGGGATTTCATTTTCCATAGGATAGATAAAAAGTGAAATAGGGTTATTTCATATTTATAATAACATAACAGTATATTATTGATACTGATGTTATTACTTCATAATGAAACAACTAACTAAGAGCAAGTAGAAGAAGAAATAAATTTAAAAGAATCGGTAACGGATATTACCTCTTCTTCGACATGCCTCTTTGAAACCTCCTCTTAGGGAAATAAAATTGGTCTTTTAAGAAGACCGGGACCTCTATAATATTACTTGGGAAGTGGATAAGAGAAATTGGCAGGGTTTGGCCGAGCTTGAAGGCCCAATGTGGTGTGATAAGAAGAGGGAGGAGGTTCCCTTTTATAAGGGAGGAGAGGGGCACCTTCGAAAAAACATAAAATATTATTTTATAATAAAGTCATATTTATTTTTTAATAGCTCAAAAATGATTTATTTAGAGTCTAACGTGTGGATGGGTCTAAATCCTCTCAACCAATAGATTTTTGAGAAGTTTGGGTCATTATATTAACCTTATCGTTTAGTTTTAACTCTTAGTTAATTAGATTGACATTTACCATGTCACTTTGTATTTTTATATTATATAGATAATAAAATTACCATATACATCCAAGTGACCCCAAGTGGTCCATTAATGATACAACTATCATGATATAAGTATCTTGTCCGAACCTTAGATTTTTAGGAATATAATAACAATTAATAATATAATATTTGTTTTAAAAACTATTTAATGTCAATTTTGACACTATTTGGTAATTGATTTTAGTGAAAATCATAACAGAATTATTAGTTCAAAAAAGATAATTAAATTAATACATAAATGTCATATTAACCTATAAAATTAGTTTAATTCATAAAAATTATCAAATTACATTTATTTGTGTATTTATAACATCAATTATGTTAATATTTCATTAATAAGGTAATTACTGCATCATCATCGTGACATTAATAACATAAATATTTTACTCTATAAATATTATAAATAAAATACCATTCGGTAGGAAATATTTTCATATTTCTAATTAATATTTATAGTCGAATTTATATTATGGATAACCCTATATTAAAAATGTTTTAGTTATTAAACTTTGATTTTAACTATTTTAACTCTTTTTTAAATAAAATAATAATAAATGTCCTAATCCAATCCAAGTGGACCTAAAGGGAAATATTTTAATCCTAAGGGTTTTTTTGTCGAATTACACTTATCCAATAGAATTATGACTTGTGTTAGGGTAATAATAATATCATTTTTACCACTGATTTCCAAATTTACTTTTAACCCTGGTAAATAAAAGTAAAAAGTTTCTATTCACCAAAAATTGATTTTATCTTATTTAAAAACATTTTACTCCTTAATATTAACCATGTATCTCATATTTTTGAAATTCCACTCATAGAAGAGGTAAAATTAAGATTTATGTATGTTTGCAAAAAGCTCCTCGAAGGTAGGTAAAAGATGGTGAAAAGTTCAATAAATTATTTATATATCTAAAATTATTATAAAATGACTTCAATGATTTAAATTGAACATATATAGGTATTATGTATCATTTTTTGACCAAAAATAAATTTAAATAAAATAAATAATTATTTATATAAAATGTCGGGTTTTAAATAGTAACCTAGTGATTTTACTATTCATTTAAAATTGAATGTTTTCAGAAAAATACAAAAAATTCACCCTAGGCTAATTTCGATATTCCGAATCCAAAAATGAAGTCTATTTCTAAAGATAAAATTTATAAATTTTAAAAAGTGGGTTTTACAATTCATAACGGCTATTTTATATAACATATTGTTGTTTAGTGAAACTTAGTATTGCGTACAACCCACGCTATCGTGGAAGGTCACGATTGTGTGTAATGCAAGACAAGTTAGGGATGCATGTGGTGCAAGATCCTTTTGGTGTAGCGTACGACACAAGACATCAATGAAATTAAAAGGAATATTTTTTCTAAAATCTCTGGGTGTTACAAATATCGTAATCAATTTTATAAGAAGAAACACGATTGAATTAATTTCCATCAGGAACACAATACAAGGCCTTCATAACATTTTTATTTAATTCAAAATTATTAAATTATTTAGGAGTCTAATTTTCTTAATATTATTTTGTGGGATCATACACAAGGATTACAATTTTCCATATTGGAAAAAATAATACCAATAATGGTTGACATCTAATTCATCCAATAATAATAGTTAACTTCATAAAAAATCGGTTCATGTGAATTGGATTTAGATTCCATAGTAACATATAACCTAGAAATAAGTTAATATTTGTAAAATAAAATTAAAAGGAAATTTTAAAAGGAATATATTTTCTAAAAATGATGTAAATCACTCCTTTGATACCAATTGGTACCTGAATATTATTGAAGGAGTGTGGGTGAATTTCTCTTTAATTTGTTTATAAAGGAATAAAAGGATAATTTGAAACTAATGTGTAAATAAGTAATAAATATAGATATAAAATGCATGATAGTTGATAAAAATTATTTTAGTTTATAAAGATAAAATCAATGTTGTTTAAGAATAGAAACATTTGAACTGAATTTATGAAAGTATGTGAGTAAATGTAAAATGATGAAAAGTGGATAAAGTTAATAGAGGACAAACACAATTGATAAGGAGTTCAACTAAAGCATTAGTGTGCCCTTATGTGTCCATCCCCTCAACTAGATAAGTCTATTAGATAAATCCCATGGAATAAATGGTGACCAATAAACACATCCCTCACAAATGTGGTTTTTGAGCGCCCTCTTGAGCTACACCAGTAGACAAGTAACTTGGATAGTGATTTGGTGAAGTGTAAAACCTTATTGAATTGAGGTTTAAGAAGAGAGAGGTTTTATTTATGAAAACCTATTACAAGATTCTCACAAATCTATTTGGATAGATGACATACAATGGAGAATGAGATATTTTATGGAATGTGTAGGTATCCTTATAGAATAAGACATTTGGTGTGATGTAGAGAGAAAATAAAAATTATATAAGACCTATATCAAATTAAAATTTAAGAGAACATCAATGGGAGAAAGGATCATATGGTTTTAAAGGTTATTTTTCAAAGATACAGAGGTCCTTTTATATCCACAAAAGGGATCTAAAACATTTCTAAATTCTTTGGGTGTAATTAATTTGAATCAAAAAATCATAGATTCATTTATGACCAAAGAAAATTCATCATCATTGGGGCTATCACAATTCCACGAGATACCTGGTAGCTTCCACCAAAAATATGGTGGGATTAATAAAGACAACAGTTTATATAGAACCTATAATAGAAATCAGCTACAATCCAGTAACTGGTTGGCGGCCTTTGGGAAGAAAGAATCACCACTGGTTAAGCTACCAACTAACCAATGCTCTTCCACCAAGTCGTCAGTGGTGTTGCTCTTACAAAAAATATTAAGGATACATGGGAATAGCTAGCGAGAACAAACTCCACACCAAAAATCTTCAACTAAGGCCACCTCTATTTAATTATATGGGATTATTTATATCTTTTAAGTTTATTTCATAGACTTTAATCATGAAGCGAAAAAATTATATTCCTTTGAAAAGATCAAAGTGTCATTATTGAATTTACATTAAAAAATCCAAAGTCCAAAAAAACTCTCCAATATAAATGAAATTAAAGAGTCTTAAAAACACATGAATGAAAAAATTATATACGTAAGAGAGTTTTTTATCATGATAAAACACAATGAGAGAGAGAGAGGTGCGATAAAATGATCGATTTGGATTGATCATGGGGAGTCTAAAGATCGAGCGGAGTAGTTTCATCTTGTTGAAGACTAAGTATGTAGTCTAGCATGGAGTTTGAATTGCAGGCTTGTGTATTTTATTTTTAGTTTTGTTTATTTGGTATATGTGATCAATACAATGGGTGATCAATTTATGTGTTATAACATCAACATTAGATTGGATGTTTATTAATTCAATTTATTATTACATACTTATGATTCAGTTATTTACATTTTAAAGTTTGATTTTTATAGATGTATATGTGTTGGGTTTATTTATGATATTATTGCACTCTGATTATAAGTAATAGTCTCCCAACTATATCCTTTTAGTCCCTCTCCACTAGTTGTAGTCTCCAGCATAAGGGTAGATGCGTTAGAGGCCTTATCACGAGCCAGACTAAGTGACAGCTCAGGTCGTCCCAGACTAGTTCATGAAATTAAACTTATCATAATTTTTGATACATATCAATTGTACCAAACAATTAAGAAAAAATAGATTCAATCTTTATGAAATCATATATCGTAAATCTAGATAGAGAGATCCAATAGCTGACACTCAACCACTTAACATCATACGTTGTGATATGGCCTCAAAAAATTACAATACACATGTTTTTCATGGAATTGGTAAAATAACATTTTGATTTGTTGCTTAATATGCCTTTGATACCACATATGGGTTTTGGAGGATTATCTCAAGATCATGGTTGTGGATTAAATCCATTAAACCGCTCGATCTATCATTATTGAACCAACATACATTATGATGACCAAAAAATAAAAAGATATTCCCTTGTTGTAGTGAGCTCCATATCTATCAAACACAATGAAGTTTGTTTGATGGATATCATTATGTAATAACCTATGTACTCATGAATCTTCATTTATTACAGTTACAAATAGAATCATTTTTCACTCTAGGAGGACCCCAAACTCCTAGGGTGTGATATAACCTTCACCTTGATGATAAATTGAGAACTAGAATAAAGATAGTTATTGTTTTAAATTTTCGAAATAACAATCAACTAATAGGAGGTTATTCACCCTTTATATAAGCTCTCTTAATTCAATGAAGGTATTCGAATGTTATATTCCATCATATGAATACCATAATGTCTTACCAATAATGCATGCATGTTGGGATCCCATTATCATTTTAATGTTTCAAGTGATTATGTGTAGTCATGAATGAATCAACCATTTGATTCATAATAGATAGTAAACTATGTTAAAGACATGTAGTGAACATGAAATCTATATGATATATTTATATTCTATCATACACTAATATAAATAATAATTTTATTTTATGATGGAAGCATGTACATTCCATATCACAAGCTACGATGCAAAGGATATCATATAATATGATATCCCTATTTTAGTACATATCCAAAAATAAGGATATATTGATTTAAAAATTTATAAAATGTATTATCATGGGTCTAATTGGCTAGAATTTTCCATTTTATTTGTTTTTATCAAACTATGTTTTTGTTTGATGGGTTGGTTTTTAACAAGATAATGAAAAAATGCATGTGATGAGATAAAATGTAAAATATGTTTCCAAGGGGTGTTGTAATACCCACCATCATGGGATAATTATATACCATATCCTAGAATTGTAAAAATCATTGATAGTTGGATTTATAATATCCCCCATTCCTATGCATGTATAAAACGACCAGTAATTTTCCCCTCTCCCATGGGCACATTGAGAATGTTTTCATATATTGATGAATCTCTATTTTTTACCACATATCTTCTCTTTATCATAATAGTTTTCTACCATTATGTCTCTTTTATATTCATGTTTTATAATAATTTAATTCTTATCCTTGAAAATAAAACTAATATTTTAATGAATATGGATGGAACCTATTTTGAATAGCCATCAACAATGACCTTGGATGCTACTGAAGAAACAGAAATTGTGACTCCTCCTGCCCTAGTGGAATGATACCCAGATGTCTTTCAAAATTATTTTTCTAGGTTACCACATAAGTGAAAATTCAATTTTTTTATCGATATACTCTTATAAAAAATACATTTTTCATAACTATCTTACAAAACGGCTTCGATAGAGTTGTGAGAGTAAACATTCAAATAAAAGAGTTGGAAAGTATATTTTTTATCAGACATAATACACCTCCTTTGACTAAAATTTTTTAAATCATAAATAAAGAAGATGGTTCTCTCTATTTTTGTTCTTATTATCATAAACTAAATCAAGATAAATAAAAAAACTGTATCCTCTTCCTTGAATCGATGACCTGTTAGATAAATTAAATGGTGCTAAATGGTTCTTAAAAATTTATTTATTCTTAGGATTTCAATATTATAGATTCAGAATAGATGATATTCTAAATAAAAAAATCTAGGTTATATGTGGCCTTTATAAATATGTTGTCATGCCATTTGGTCTTACAAATGTACATGCGATCTTCACGGACTTCATGAATCACATATTCCACATATACCTTTACTCATTTTTTTTGTATTTATTGATGATATTTTGTTTTAATATAAAAGTAGGAATCACCACGAGGAACAATTTGAAATTTTAATCATATCATTTCCAGATCCCCATCTATAGGCTAAATTTTATATTTCTGACTTTTGTATCAAATAATTATGTTTCCATGAACATGTCATTTTTGAAAAAGTAATAACAGTCAATTCTGTAAATATTTAAATATTTATCTCTTGGAAAAACTAAATAATTTTTGGAGATATACAATTTTAAAATATTATTATTCTACTATCGTCTCTTTGTTAAATATTTCCCTTGTATTTCTTCCTTTATATATTCCATTACAAGAATGGCCGTTCCATTCATATAGATTGACGAATATCAGAAATTATTTCTAAATCTTAAATATTGTCTTACAAGGAAACCCATCATAATATTTTTAGAACAATGTCGGGATTATGTGGTATATTTTGATGCATCTGGCACTAGTTTAGGTTGTATTATTATGCAAATAGGTTATGTTGTGGCCTATGGTTTGAGGTAGTTGTGAATTAATTAAAATAACTATCCAACACATGACCTAGAATTAGCTACAGTTGTATGACATAAATACCTTTACTTATTACCTCTTTGAAGAAAATTTAATAGTTTTCACTTATTATAAGATTTTGAAATACATAATTTCTTAGTGATACTTGTCCTTGAGACAATGAATATAGATGGAGTGTCTCCAAATGTTCGACTTTGACTGGGTGTAAAAACCTGGGAAAGGGAATTCAATAGCAGATGCTTTGATTCACAAGTCACAGGTAGAAGTTGTCTACGAATCCTATGACCAGTTTCAACTAAGGATTACCATTACTAAAATGCATCAATATTATGCCAAATTGAATGATATATCAGTTTTATTTCAAGTTAATTGTGTTTCGTACTTGAGGGAATTTTTCAAAGATGATCAAATGTCAAATCGGGACTGTATCAACATTAGGTCAAACCTAAATGTTGGGGATACATTTGATGGCTAGAAATAGGATAAAAAATACTTTTTTACATTTTTATAATCAAATTTTTGTCCCTATGTCCTATTAGGAAGCTCATAGCCAATGGAAGAAGAAGAGTTCCATTACTGACATGTATCCAGATTGTGCAAAATAGAATGAACACATAGTTTTATTTTATTTTACTCTTGTTCTGAACGTGATGGGATTTTTCAAAGACTATTGAAACCCACAAAATAAGAATCATAAAAATCACAAAAGGATGAAATACCTAAATATGGGTATTATTTTATCCATGAAATAAGTGAAGAAGATGATGGTTGGAGATTTATGAAGCCTTTGAGAGACTCCCAATCATGTGACCATTTCAGAGTCACACGAAGGCCCCACGCATGGAACTTTTCCTACAACTAGTCCCACATAGACCTCTTTAGAAAAACCTCATACTCCTAGAAAGCCTCTCTAGACAACCGAATAAGCACCCCCAGGCCACATGGGTTTTTATTGGAAAGTGTATGAAAACCCATCCAAAAACCATCAAATATAAAGAAGTGTTACATTTAAAGGAAGATACCCACATTGGTCATGAATCTCAAGTGTCAAGTCATCATTGGGAAGAATAAAATCCCTTGATGATATCTAATAAATCTTTCATGACCTCAAATCCATCACTACATAAAATGAAAGAGATAAAGTGGAGGAGGAGAAAAGGGTTCACGCTCGCTGAAAGACAAGTGAAGTGCACCCTGAGCGATCTGTTAGACACCACGATTTCCTGAGGAAGCAATCTATATCATCAGACTTTCCACATGGAAGTCCTTAGGGGTTTCTAGAAAACACCTTGGCACTCTAAGTACATGTGAATGGACTCGCCGACAACATTCTTTCACACTCTCTATATTACCCATTTTGGTTAAGCAGGACATTGTGCAAAAATTGAGTAAAAATACTAGATAATAATCATCCATACTCTCATGATCCATGAACATTTGAAAATAAAACAAATAAGATAAAAAGCAGGTGGATAGAGGCGTTCCAGGTCATTGAAAGACATGTGATGCACCCCTGAAAACCTGCAAGTCACAGCAATCCCTCAACGACATGCACTTTTTGTCTCATGGAAGCCCTTTGGCTTATCATTATCATCTTCCAGACATAGAATTATTGGGCACCCATTTGAGACCCATATTGGTCACATGACGTATCTTCAAAAAATTGAATAAATACCCATGATAACACACATGAAATCTCGCATGGCTCCCACCCTTTATTACATCAAACAAAGTGGAAAAAAATGGAAGAGGCGAGAGCTACTAGAAGTCAATTAAAGGCATACAACATGCCCAATGCACCCATATCATTGTCCCGTGAGATCCCATAACAAGTCACCCAAGGCCTCACACGTGTCTTCTCACAGGCAAATAAATCTTCTGAATTCCCTCAAACATGTTGACATGAAAACATGAAAGTCCATAGGCACATATGCATGATAAAAAAATATTCAATAATTTGAAATAATCTGATAAAAGAAGATACTCATAATCGTTGAAAATAAATAAACTCACCTGAAGTAGTCCACGATAGAGACTTGTGAAACCACTTAGTTCTAGAACCCCTTCACTAGCTCCAGCCTGGACTCACGCTAGATACGCTGTACAAATCTGAAAATATCTTGGGTGAAGAGGCCTATAAATACCCCACCATAGCATAAAAAATTCATGAGTACAACGTGGGTAGGATTATTAACACCTAGACTCTGTAGTATTCAACTCTCAGCTTCTGCAGACTTATCTAAGAAACTAGTCTCACGATTATCCACCTTTCCATCAGGAAATATACCAATGGGAAAATAGAGTATTCATGTGCTTTGTATAAATCACTTCACATGATCATCAATAGATCATGAGAATAGCCTTTGGGTTCTTCTGTGAATAACATACCATAATCCCACTAGATCACACTAGGCTCAGGACAAGATGACACAAAATACATCCAAGTCATCCACGATGGAATGGTAAGAACAAATGTCAAAGGTGGAAGGCTTACGCGAAAGACATGATCGATGCCCCCTATGTTCTTCATGTGTGTTATCCAAAGACAAGTGACAACACTAGAACATGTCACCCAAATATCATGACACTCCTTCAGGATGCCAACTAGGACAAGAGAAATACTCTATAAACGTCATAACGAGATACACAGATCTCCCGCAAACACCACTTTGATCTTTTGGACCCCTTGGGTCAATCACCCAAGACTTGAAACAACCCTCAGCCACATCACCTGACTCATATAATGGCACACACTCATGTTAGCCGAGTCTCACAATAGCACATGGAAATGAGAACCAAACCATCACATCACTCCCTTAGCCAGTCAGCTGAGACTCACGAATACTCTAGACATGTCGACCAGGTCATCTGATGGCTCACAAGATATGTTGAATTATCTCTAGTGACACCCTCCAAACATGTCAAACCAGGTGATGTGAAGGATCCCAATATATTCCAACTAGGTCATGAGACAGCCTCCATACAGGTAACTCCAACTCATGCAATGGATCCCGATATATGCCACACTAGCTCTTACAACACCCTCCATATGTTTCAAGCCAGTTCATGTGATGGATCCTAGAATATTCCAACTGGGTCATGCAATACCCTCTAGACAAGAAGGCTATGTCCCAAGAGCATCCTCAGTGTATAATATCAAATATAAGGAAACTATGATGACTCTGATTCCTACTATATCCAGGATACAAAGGCTATGTCCTCTCGAGTTTCGAGCAAAGTATTAATCGTCCAGGGAACTCCCAATATCTAAGGCCCTTAATCAAAGGAATTCCATTGATTATTTATTATCCCGTGTTTCTCACAATGACCATGGATCATGTGGGATTAGGGACTCATAATGATCATGAAATATTCCCTGAAAACCTTCACATTGGTATTGGGAAACCTTAGTGTGTAAGCTCCGATATAACCCAAACTAAGATGACTCTTGTTTCTACCACGCTCAGGATATGTAGGATGCCTTCTCAAGTCTAGTTCTCTATATCTAACTCCCAAAGGAATGTTCCAATACCAAATCTTCATATCTAAACTCCATGAGGAGAATCAACTATTACCCTCTTGTTTCTCACACTATATATTGCTCAGGTGGGCTTAGGGGGGATGCAAAGAACACATCATTAAGAATCATGAATATCCATTAACTAGGGAAATGGTATGGACACCCCTTATAGAAGTGTATATTACCTGGGGCCAGTCCCAAGGATGCTAATTAACTATGTGGGTTTTGATTTATTCCATATCTATGATACGTAGGATGCCACATAACGGCTCAATCCCCTCTTTGGAATATTAACTATCTCTTTACATGGAATAATATTGTAAAACACATGGTTATATGGCTTCAACACTTAATAATCCACCCATTACCAAAAAATTATAGAGAACCTCTAATAAATATAGATGAATTCAATAAAGAGGTCCCCTTTTTTTCAAATAAATGAGAATTAACCTATAGTCATTTAATTAGGGTAACCAGTACCGTATTAGTATTATGAATAGATTCAATAATATATCTTAAATCTATAAGTGATTCCCGGAGTAGGAAACAATTCCCCTCAAAAGGGTGTGATGAACTCAAACTCCCATCCTCTCGACCAATGTGAGTCCCCAAGAGTCATTGGGCCAATAAACCCTTATGACTGCCAGCCTTTGGAAAGTTGGTCCATACCAAGCTATAGAGAATAGAACCATTGAGAGTTTCAAGGAATCATGGAACACATGGTAAACTTGATATGCATGATTGAGTGAGGCCATAAAATACCCCTCAATCAAAACATTAAGGGAGATCCCATTCCATGTTCCCCATATAAGAATATGATGAAAAAAATGGTGAACCTATCATGAATCTCTCTAATAACAAAATATTGGGTTATGATCTATCGTTCCAAGTTTCTTTCTTCAAATATAAAAATGGAACTAAAAAGCTCGATGTGAACCTCTTAGGCCACTTTTCTCTGAATAACATATATAAAAATGAAGAAGTAAGACCATCATAAATTGGGATTCTTATAAGTCCATCAGCATGCTGATAAGTCCATGTGAGCAGGATAGTTGGAATGGGAATACATGAAAATTGTGTTAACCATGCATATTTTATTGATCGTTTTTATGCCTATGATATAGCACTGATCGGTAACCTTGTTCCTTGTTGTGTTCATGATTTCATCATCCCAAATTCAGAGAATGTCTTCATTTTCCAATAATCATTCTAATACCTCATTTCTTATTGTGACCCCCTCAGGTCATAAACCAATCTCATCTACTAGATGACTTCAACAGCAGGTAGAAAATTCAATGATCTGGGAGTACAACCAACATGGTACAATCCCGACCATGGAAGCTTCTCGTGAGATCCTTCAAGCCCGATAAATGGTTATCCAACCTCACATATAAAAGGCTAATACTATAATACTAGCCCCTATCTATATGAACAAGTGGTTTGAGAGAATATTCCTAGAGTGTGAAAACTGCCACCATTCATACATGATAAAGGTGGACCAGGATGCCCAATATGGATCCCTTCTGATTCAAGTGTCACCGAGGAGCGATCATGCTAACAATCATCATCAACATCATCCTTCTAGTACCCATTAGTCACCTACTGGGGGTACCATCCGACACACAACCACCTTTTTTGTCCATGCATGGGTGCTAAGGAAGACTCACTTGAGGAGGAGGGTGTTGGAAATTCATGAGATGGATCATATTCCGTCTCATGTCGACAAGGCCTACCGACATACTTTTGTAGGAACTTGTAAATGGGATCATATTCATGGTAAATCAGGAAAATTTTGCGGGAATATTTATGCAATGATCTAGGAGAGGTCTCATATCACCACTCATTCCAATGATTCATGATGGCTACTCTGGCATGGACTAACAGGAAGGCTCATACCCCTGCTCTCTTTGAACAAGTTTGTGGGCATATTCCCATAGCATACACGGAGGAGTCTCATACTCCTACCCCTATTCATGAATCCCATCAGCATACTCTAATAAAACAAGGAGAACATAGGTGGGTGCATATAAATCCTTTAATCAAAGATATATTTCAATAGATAAAGAAGACCAAATATATGTAGGATTATATCCCAGAACACAATTTTCTAAAATGAAAATATATTTTTGAAATAGTTTAAGAGCTCTATAATCATATTCCAACAGTGTTATAGATTAAGGGATTTTCACATACTCTTATCCCTACAACCAGTACAACTCAAAACACTAATCCTCATGATCAATTGGTTGTACTAGAGAAGTCACAAATTAATACTCCTGGCCAGGAGGATTATCAGCATATTCCAAAGAAGGGATAGGCATTGGTCTGGGCCAATTCTTTTTTTCCAACTGGGTCCAACTAGGTGAGAGAGGCACACACCTCAGGATATTGGAACATGACAATCAAAAAATCTTGGTGGAATACTCCAAAGGCCAATGATTGGTCATATATCCCCATTCTGTCCAAGGCTAACCATGTGATATTTGAACAATCCCTGGGAGAGGCTCATATTCCTATTAGAGAATATTCCCAACTTACTCTAAAAGATCACCTAAGAAGGGAACATATTGTTACTTCCATTGATGAATGACTGCACCAACATAGTTATAATGTAATAAAAGAGGAGGCACATATCCCTTCTCCCATTATAGACTTCTATCGGCATATTCTAGTGGGGGATACATATTCGGACTGGGCTCATAATCCATTTCCAATAAGGGATCATTAGGTTAGAGGGGCACATGCATTGAGGCATTCTCATACTCTTTCTAGGAAATACTGACGGCATATCTTAAAGGCTCAAGATCAGGCTCAAACTCCCATCTTGAATGAGGCTCACAAAGTGAGAGTGGTACATGCCTCTAGAAAGTCTTATATCTCAATAAATAATGCAATTGATTATTTACATATTCCAATATCTTCTCAGTAATGGGACCATACTCCCATAGCACCAAACAGTTATATAAAGGTTCTGTAAACCATCATGCAGCAGGATCATACCCCTACACAACAATGAATGGTAGGTCCCCATATGCCGTAAATGATGTAGAACATTGTTCATATTCCTAATCTTCTCAATTCCAGTGTCCTTGAGGTTTCTTGAGGCACATTTTCAACACCACAAGGGTATGTATTCTCTTCTATCAATGTTGGTGTAGAAGGAGTTCATTACTATGATAGCCCTCCACATGGTAGTGTCAAGATGGATCACATGCACTTTAATCCTGAAATCCAATATGGTCAATCTCCACACAATGATATCTCCCATGGGAAAGGTAATCCACCCCTTTTCTAGACACCACAACATATAGAGGTGAACCAATCCCAGAAACCTTCATACAGAGAGGTTCTTGAGACACTAGGGTAAATTGTATATGGATCCCCATCTATATCTAGTAGCACTCCATTCCCATCAGTAGGAGATCATTAGATCTGTATTCTATGATCTGGTTAGATGGAGGTGTGTATGTCTGATTAGAAGGTTGAAGAAATTTATATATGGAGAGTGTTAGCTAGAAAAAACCTCTCCATCATGTTTATCCCCTAAATACATCTATAAATGAGATCACAGATGATCTAGAAAATGAGTGCATTTTTTATCTATTCTAGAATAAGTGGGATACTCATCAGTGATTGAAGGATTGGTATCTCCCTTATCCAGGATATTAGTGTCACCTTCAGATAACTAGAATACTCTATTTCTAGCTCAACCTAGCTGCTATCTCTATGTCATGGGATCAAAAAATAGAAAATCACTGGGAAAATATACCAAATCATTTCCGAAATTACATCGTGACACTTTGATAGCTGATCTCCAATGCTACGTCAGGAATCTACATTAGAGGATGTGAAAAGTATATATAATTACACCTTTTCACTCCCATGGAATAGTAGATCCCTTTAGATATAGGGTCTTATAATGTTATTGCCTCTGGAAATATCAAGGGACTAGGTAATGCTCGGGATAGTTTCTCATTGGAATAGAATACCCTCACTTCAATGGTGCCTAGAAACCATGGACGATGAGGAAGGATAGCTGACCAGATCCCGAACTGGTCCCCTCAAGATAATAGGAGGATTTCCAAAACATAGAGATCAAAGTTGAGATCACTCAGACAACTTACCATAAATAATCATCTTTATCATGGGCTTCTATTAAACCCATCTCCCACGCAATAATGGTTATTCCACATCATAGAGACTTAAATAGTAGATGCTATAGAGGATGTCTAGGAGTAGAATCAACCCCCTGAGCTAGAATAATATATACCACCAACCCCACCCATCATGTTGTAAATTTCTGAGAGGATTGAAGACATAATTTCGGCAACCACAGGTAAATCCTAGCCCATAGGACTGGGGGAATTAATATCTCCATCATCATCTCTAGATTCATTAACCCCTAAGAGGACCCTAGAGACATCCTTAGTGATTTTGGATCATCCCCACTCTACTGTTCTAGGGGTATTTGTATCTTTATTTTTGTCCTAGGAATCATAAACTCCCTGACTGGAGTTCTTGGATCCTGAACAACAGGACCAATCAGTTCCAATGGTGTCCCTGAATGTCCCCCACCCCACAGGGGTGGGGAAATTTTCAACATCATCAACACCATAGAGGGAATCAATATTCTCTAGTATGGGAGGAAGGAATCAATTTTCGTCATCCTACCCGTTCCCCTCATCGCAAGAAAACCCTCTAATGATTAGGGACCACTTGTAAACCATGACTGAAAAACCCCTCAATGTCATCATTCATAAACCAAGAGGAAAGGAACGTATGGTGAAGGTAGTGTAACCCTAAAAGTGTTTAATCCCAAAATTATCCAAAAAGTATGAGGGTTCAAATAACGACCTTGATAGAGGTTCTATAGAATCAGATTGTTGTGTGGAATGCAATCCAACAACCACCATTTCTATATATGACTATGTGAATGTCATCACAATTAAAACGGAATACAATAATCAAGGTGAAGATGCAGAGGGAAACAACATAGAAAAAATACCCCGGGAGGAGGGTGATTTGGATGCACTAAATGATGTTGCGTACAACCAGAACCAAAGAAGGATCCAAAATTTGGAACCACCTAATAACAAGAAACCACATCCTAGGAAGAATATTTGAATAGATAAAGGGAAATATGAAACCAAATACGAATTTCTATACATGGGGGAACATTTTTTACATTATGAGAGTGAAATACGAGCTCTCTGATAACTTGATGAGGAGAAACTCAGGGGAAACTTTCCCACTAGGTATCATCTCAACCTAAAGAAGAATATTCTCTATTCCATGGATGATTCTCCAGTAATATAATTATCTGAATATCAGGTTAGAACTATATATATACATCCAGTTTATATAAATAAGAAATCCAAAAATGATTGGGACTTCCATCTGTTGTGTAAACCTCCTCTCCCTTACCAGGGTAACCATTCAGTCATGGGATGAATCAAGGATCAGCAGGAGATGAAATCACGACCACTTCATTGGCCCACACCCACATCCTATGGGTGGGATGTAGCATAGACAGAAGTCCCCCCAGAGATACTTAACACCATTGAATCCCTAACAACTTGAATTAAATCCATGGAAGGGAGACATGATCCCATATAGCCTAAAAGTAAGCCATTTCACGAATGGGTGGATGATAATCCACCTCTACCCAGCATCAAAATTCCATATTTTATACCTTCTATGGAACAAGAGCTCCTCGCAGCATCTCACACACTTCATATCATTATGTGGACCAATAATGGGCCCTCGAGATCAATAGGGGGAAATAAAGATGAGGAGCATCGTAGAGAAAATGACATGGGCAGCCTTTGTTTGGAAGTATGGTCTACCAGCAGGATCTATTGAAGGATGGGAAGACATTATTCATCAGTTCATTTATTATTTCAATACAACACTAATGTGATTCATGAGGTTACAGTTTTATATAAAAACCATATGGTTGAAGAGACAACATGGGAATTTGAAAATGTCATTAGGGAAAGATATCCTACTAATTTAATAAGTTAATAAAAGTATGATGACGTAATTTCAAAAAGGGTGGAATAACTTAAAATTCTTGGTGATGATAGAATAAATTATTTTCAAGATTATTAATATGAGTTGATATTCATTATAAAATTATTAAGTAATTTTCTAAATCAGAATGAAAATAGTTTTAATTAAACTCTATTATTATAAGGATATATTTTAATGAATAATTTAAAAATTAAGGAATTATAATTTGAAAATATTAATTTAATTATTTAAATAATTATATAAAAATTATCTTACGGTGAATTTTTATATTTTTCAAAAAAAAAATTAAGAGTTAAAGTACTAAATTTTAATTGAAAAAATCCCTTTTAGTATAAATTATTTATAAAGATAAATTATATTAAATTTTGGATTTAAATTAAAATTAATACAATTATATATCTATTAATTAAATATTTCTCATTGGAATATTTTTTAAATATAATTTTGTTACAAAAACATTGTAAACTTTTGAATATTTTCTCTTTGAAAACCATTTTTCTCACCGCGCCTGCATGATTAATTTTAAATTAAAATTTTCCACTTATGTGAAGCGAATTTAGAAAAATAGATCCCATATTTTTTATTAGAACAAATTATTATTACATAAATAGTTCAACATAATTTTTTTAGAATTATTAGTGAAAACAATTATACATTATTTACCATGATTAAGGTTAAAAAAAGGTTTTTCTTGTTACATGAGGTTGTTTTAAAATTAATTTTCTGCATACAAGGGATTTTTAGTTAATAAATATTATTTAATATTTAGAATTAATATTTCTAAATTATAATTTATGTTTCATTTTATTTTTATCTTAAATTATAAATTACCTTGATTAAAAAAACAAGTTATCGTGGTGAAAAACAAAATGCTAAAAGTGAGTAAAACATGAAGGCTAAGGAATGAAATGTTTAAAGAAAGTGATTTTTGTGGCTGAGTTTTTCATTAACCATATAAACGCTCAATTCAAATATTTATTAATTTTTTATACACATTAGGTGAGACTTCCATCCCATTAAGGGATAATTTTGGGTATTTAAAAAAAATGTCACTCCTCCTCAATTATAAAAGGGCACTCACTCCACTCACGTATTCACACATATAAGGCCATTTGGATAAAAAACATAAAAAATCCCTCCTAAACAATATTATACTCATTATAGAGGTTCTTTTTCTACCAAAAGACCAACCTAAGGGTTCTCGAGAGGAGATCCAAAGGAGGTTTCTCTTAGAGAAGGTAATTGTCTTTACAATGCTCTTTCGTTTTATTTCTTCTTTTTCAACATTCAATTATGTCTCAAAACATATAATATAATAACTAATATATATTACATATACCTAGATATTATTATGTTGACTTAATAATATTTATCACTATCTACTTTAGCTCAAATGGCCCGAAGGCCTTCTTTTTAAATTTATTATAGATAATCCCCATTTCAAGGGTTGAAGGGGAACCCATACATGACCCGTAGGCCCAAGGCACAAGGCCCGACATGACCCGTAATACATGAACCGAAGTCCCAGAGGCATACCATGCCCAATACATGACCCGTAGGCCCATACCACTAAAATTTCCCCACCCCAGCTTCTGCATCACTGATTACCTTTAGCTCCCCACCTACATTGCTAATCGGCTAGCATTCCCCCGTACAAAGATGCATGGTCCCTAGTCCTGATGGTGGTTTCCATACCCTTTCATTCTTCCAATCAGATTAGCTCTGCATTTGGTGACTACTACTGGTGCTCTGATCCTCATCTGGGGCCCACTCTATGTGAACTGGGCTACTTCATGGTCTTCAATGTCCTGAAGGCCCTAGGGCCTAAAGGCCTTTGATGGCTCGAAGGTCCTGAGACCCGTAGGCCCAAACCGGTGGCCCAAAAGCCCAAATTAGTTGAATTTTCTGGCTGTTATAGTACCGAACAGTGCCTACTACAGTGGTTGCTACAGTTCCTACTACAGTACTGCTACAATACTTCTATAGTACCCCCAGAAATTCACCTCCACCCGGTTTTGAACCTGGGTCTCTTGGATTCTAAGAAGGAGCCCTTACCACTTGGGTACGGGCTCATTGGATCACTATCCACTTTCATTAAATGGATTACAAAATTATCATTTGTTTGTATAATGGGCATCCGCCTCACGAACCGATGTCATTCATTTTTCTATTATCACATCTCACAGTTTGGTGTTAAGATGGATATAAAGTATATATATATATATATGATATTTATAACATAATTATTCCACATAATTAATTATATCATTATTCCTCTTTACTTTCCATTTTGTAATGGATATGATGACATTGCTTGGGTGTACAATTGGCCACCACCACAAGAAGTAATGTGATTCATCTTTCAGTAATGCTTTACATGGAATGTAATAAGGGTAAATATAATAATTATATGTGATATAAACGAAATAATAATGTTATTAATGAAATATATATAATTATTAAAAGATAATATGTCATTTTATTTCATACTTTTTAACTCAATATGGTAGTGATAATTTCATTCATGTACATGTAGACTATAGCCTTCACGCAGCGATGTGACACTATTTTCATCACCACACCACATGGATGATATATATAATTATAATTACAGAAATAATATGTTATATATATTATTATTATCTGTATTTTATGATATAATATTATAGAACTCTTTTCCATAATGATTTTTGAAAAATGTAAATGTTACTCATGAGTACATACGGCCTACCATAAAATAATAAATTTATTAATACAAACATTAAATATCAGTATTAAAAGTATAATTTATTTATATATATGATAATTATTTAAATTTTATTATTATTTATATTTTTAAATAATGATCTCTTTGACCATAGTCAACCTACCAAAGTCATTTTTGAAAAATAATCCAAATATCATTGAAAAATCAGACGTATACATAGTTTGTTAAGTAATCATATGTAACCTTGTAATACGTGGAATAAAAGTAATAATAAACATGAAAAATTTTCTCAAGAAAGTAAATAATTAACATAATACTATTATTTTGGAAAATAAAGTCACACGTGATAAGTTTGACTTATGGTAAGAGACTTCATCTCAATTTCATTTTATTGAGATATATTTTGATGTTATACACCTATACTCTTTTATAAGGTGTATATACAACCCCTTTTAAAATTCATATCATGAATTTATTTAATTTCATGGTAGTTATAGTTTTTTAAGGTTATTATTCTATGTGTATCAAGTTTAAAATATTTCCAAAGTGATAAGGGACTTTTCTTTAGAAAAAATAACTTTTAAAGTTTCCATTCCAAATTTTTCTTTTCCATGTCTATGTTTTTAAAATTATTTTATAAAAAAAATACGGACATAAATGATTTATACACTAAATTTTATGGCTCTTTTTAATTTATTTTTAATGGTTTTAAAAAATTAATATTTTTTATTTTTCTATATGAAGCATTGTGAAAAACAACAAAATGAATGTTCTATTCTTAACATACATAGTTAAAAAGAATATTTCCACCATTTGGGATGTTATTTTATTTCTAACCTCCTTCGAAATAATTCATGATTTCTTCAATGAAAATATATATTCCCATTTTGTTCAATTTTTTTGTATTAAAAATGGGTTTTTAAAAGAAAGTAGTGCCTTTCTATACAAAAGTGATTTGCAAACGAGTTTAAAAGAGTTTTTCAAACATTATATGATGAATAAGTGAAAGAATAATAATTTATCCCTGTTTTTGTTCATGGACATTACATATGATAGGCATTCACAGAATGTTTTGGGTAAGGCCACTATATCATATACATTGGGTGTGCCTAGATATCACTCCAATTCATTGGGTAATGATTATGATATATGGAAAATTATATTGTAAGTTGTTTGTATAGTTATTCCAATATGAAATGGTTTTATAAGGATTTTATAAGATGATGCCCAAAGGTACCTACATTAATTTCATATTCTTTCAAAATATTTTTCATGGAAATAATTTGTTTTTAAAACGTAATATAAATTATCCTTTTAAAATAATGATAATTCACTTTTTGGATAAAAAGTTATGTTTTTAATAAAAGGTGTTTCATGGGTTTTCATGTTTTCCACTAGAGTAACAGTTGTCTTATTTTTATGTCCCTTACTAAAAAATTTATTTTCGTCCCTAAATTTTAAAAACGTTTTCATAGGATTTAAGTATAGGTAAGCAAAAGTATGTAGTCAAAATTAAAGTCAGGAATAGTTTTCACGAAAAAATTCGTGTTTTGTTTTAAAAGTTTTATATGGTGTATAAAATCAATACTGATTGGAGGTTTCCACTTTATATTATATGGTATTTTTATTTTTGGGTTATGACCTAATTTTCATAAACTCTAAACCTAAAAACATAATCAAATGTAAGAGAATGAATTATAGACATAAAACTCATGATTATGTAATGTTTAATACTAGGTCATTATATCGACTCCTCTTATTCTTATTATTTTCAAAAACATACAACAATTTCTTATTATCTTTGAGAGAGATATTTTATATTTTTAACATAACTCATATCTCAGAATATTCATCTTCAAACTCTTGAGCAGTAACGGTTTATTCACTTTTTTCTTCTTCCTTGAGCTTCAAATCCTCTCATGTTAATTGGAGACTACATTTAAGAGTATTAAATTTTCCCCATCAAGATCAATTACTTTAAATGGAAAACTAGAAAATCATTTTATCATCTAGGAGAAAGAATGATTATCAAATTACAATTTTTTTCTTTCCATGATTCCTTATGTGTATCCCAATAAATTATCCTATGTGCAATTTATTTTCATGATTCTCTTACTTTTATAGTTGAAATTACCTTATAAAAGAATTTGGAGAAATAGTTTATTCGTTTCTCTCGAGATTCAATAACACAATAAGTGAGATATTCTAATAGTTTTACAATTTCCTTGGATTTCTATTCTTCTCATGATATCTCCACTGAAATTCATAACTTAATTTTCAATAGTTTTATAAAATAAACAAATATATATATACAAAAATGGAACTCAACTTTATTTTCCATATTGATGAAATATGGATATTTTCTCATTATCAAGTATTGGTGAATTTTCCAAACATAAATATCAGTCACTCAAAAACACTCTAATGGACTCTGATCAAACGTAAGTTAGCTATGATAAACATAAGCTCAAACTTCAATGGAACACCTTCTCCATTATTCTTGAAAACCTGATAATGTTAATTTGTAATTTAAGAAATATATGTAGTGGAAATGTCTCTTTAATATTATATCAAATATTATTGAACCATGGATTCTCAATGAATAAATATTTTATGAACTTAATAGAAAATCATAAGTATCATCATCTTTTGTTTACTCAAATTTATAGAATTTTAAAAACTCCATTTTTAATTACAATTTTATCTTCCCATTAAAATAATAAATATTTTATGATATTTCTTCTCAAATCCCTAATAAAAAACCATTAAATATGTCTGAGATGTTTGAATCCACAAAAAACAGTTTCACCATCATTAGATATGATTTTATTATTTATAATAAAAATTTGTTAAATCTAAATAATTTCACCCAATACATATGGAAAATTTCCTTATGTGAATTTTAGTGATGAATTTGTATATGTGGATATTCGGTAAATGTGGAGCTCTTACATTGGATTATATTCCCTTATCTGGTTTGTATTTTTATATAAGGAGTTATCTATACAATAGTCAACTATTTGGAATGATATTTGGGTATGTGGATCTTTAATTTTGATACACAATATCATTCATCTACATGATGTTTAGATATTTTATATAAATTTATTTTATCAGAAACCTGGCTACATCACTGGACTAAACAACATATAGCTTCATTCATATACCCAGTTTATGAATGTGGATATGAAAATTATTTTGTCAATGCATATTTATGTACATGGGTTATTCATCTATATGGATTTTTATTTTTTAGAATTTACCTATGTAAACATTATCCTACACTAGAATTAATGTTTTTGGAATGTAGACTTATCCTTTTCACTATATTTAGTTCCAATTAAATCTAGGCATCCTCCACTTTAACTCCATCAGATCCAATCCACAAAAAGATGCATCAAAAACCTTTGGAAATATGTCAATCCATCTCAAACATTTCAAAATTATTCTCAACGACTTTATATCATATAGAAAGTCATATCATTGAGTTCATCAATATCACGAACTACACTTCATGTTTCAACAAACCAGAACTCTATTTAGGACTTAATCCATGTGTTTAATCATGATTTTATGTAGTTATATACAACAGCACATAGGTGTGGACTTCTCTCAACTTTTGGGTCTTCAAACTCCAAAAAACTAAAAATTTAACCACTAAATTTAATAGTTCATATAGTTATTCACTATATAGATCACTCTTATAATTCCAAAATATTATAGAAAATATTAGAACTCCTCTTTCAGCACATTTTATGTTCTTCCATGAAGTTTAACTCTTTTAATCATCTAATTTAATGGGTTTCTAACTTGAATCTATCAAGCTATGTAGTCAAGGGTAGCTAAATCTTCATACACCTTTAGCCACAGTGCATGGGTAGCAACTATTCTACTTATATTTGGTGTATACTTAATACAACACCCAAGTCACCACATTTTCATAGTCACATTGAAAAATAAAACAAGTATAAGTGACAAAAAAATACAATCATCCACCCAATGTCACTTTATTTTTGATGATTTTCAAAAAAGATATCTTAGATATTGTAACTATAAAATTTTGAGCATCACAGTGATGTAAATATTTTTCATGTAATTCTATAATAATATTTATTTCAATTATATAAATTTAATACATCTTTTTGCCTATTTTATTTACTAGTTATTATTATACACATTGTATTTAGTATGATATAAAATTAGTGTATAGATTCTTTTACCCAAAACATATTTCTCCAATAACAATGATGATGATGTATGATAAAAAATTATTATTTATTTCTAAAAGATTCCAAAATTATGTAAATCAGTGTAATATGTTTCTTTATCTTGAGAGGTATAAGGCATAAATTTTCAGAAGAGTTATTTTTTTAATTAAATATACACTCACATCATATTTTATTTGTATTATGGGTCATTGGATGTTGTGTGTTTTTTTCACAATAAAAGTCATCTTAATAGTTATGATCCCTATATGATGGTGTGTGATAAAACATTCAATAAATATAAGAGATATATGTCTGATTATTTTAATGCCTATATAATATAATAACTTTTTATTTTATTTCATACTTATCATTTTCAAATAGGGAATGGAAACACTATAACTAGATGATAATAAAGGGGATAAAAAAGATCAAATATGTGTGTGGAAATTTGACTTAATTTATAAGTAATACTATTTAGTAGATACATAAAATGATATTTTCAATTAATAACTTGTTTTGAAAAATAAATTTCATCATCAAGGAGGAGTAATTATATGTGGATATTATATACTGAGATTTATGTATGAAATAATTATAATTGGGATAGTTATAAGATTTTAAATGATAATATTTATTATAATAATTATTTATATATAAGTAATAATTATATATAGAGTCCATATAGATTTTTTTTTTAATTTTAAGATTTTTGATAACTTTTTCCCCTATAATAGAAACAGGATAAATAATTTATGTAGAGTTTTAGTGGATTATTTTAGTAGTTTTATTTCGTTTTTGTTTATCATTATTTACAATACCAATTTTTGTGTTGAAATTTAAAATTTAAAATTTTTTAATTTGACAAAAGATATGATGTAAATATGTATCATATAATTTTACTATCTTGATTATTGTTGTTGTTTATAATAGTGATTGTTTCTTATTTTTATGATATTACATGTTTGGTAAATTATATTTTAAAATAAAATTTTTCAATAATATTTAATTTTTTCAATCAATTATTTATATAAAAGTCCTAAAAATTTAAATTTTAATGTAGTTATTTTATATCCAATGTAAAAAATTCATCCAATTTTACATTATGTGAGGGTTTAACATAGTGATTTTTATAATTAATGGAATGACAGGTAAGTTTTTACATTGGTTAAAATAATCTACGTAAAGGAATTTCTTACAACATTATTTACAATGGTGTCTCTAATTAACTGATGAAAAACATAAAAAACTAATGTGGAAGACCATTTTCTCCACTATTGGTACCTACCCACCAAGGGTCACTATACATCCCTTACATAAAGTGATTGTATAGTCATCAGCAGATAATTTCTCACCATAGATTCATATGGCTTATCACAAAAAAATATCATAGTTTAGCTGATTATAATTACGCTAATAAGTTATATGGAAAACATCATATAAGTTATGGATAACACTTTAAGAAATTGATTCCCTTATCTTCAGTAAAATGAATCACAAAAAGGAACATACATGTTATATGGCTGCTGCATGATGAAAATGATTCATGAAAAAATACCTCATGCTACTATAGGCCAAGAGTAAAAGGCTTGAATCAATATAACTCAAGCATCATTTTCTAGCATAAGTCAATAGCTTAACTATAACATTTAAAATGAATAATAACAATCATGTAACCCGGTAACCATGACTTCCCACCAAAAAGGTTTTCATGACTCACTAGTTCAAGGTCCATAACAAGATCCGACATGTCCCAATTCCCTTTCTACCATATCCTAAATAATAAGATAAATGAAATATTCTATGATAAAATTTTTTTCATGCCATGAACTAATACTTCTCACCGGTGTCCTAGATGGAGTGCCACAAGATATATGGTGTGCCACTCCAAATGATAGAGGTTACTGACTAGTAGTGAGGAACTAAATCTATTGTTAAGGATACTATTACGTCAATATCATATCCATAAATCACAATAAAAATGGAAAATCGTAATTAAAATCAATAATTATAGTATGCATAATAAAAAACATATCCATGCTCTAATAAAATGAAATACAGAATTATATAATCCTAAATCCCATCAATAACCCACCAAGACAACCATATATACAAAATAAATTAATTAAATAAATATATGGTGGATCTACTACCAAGCCTGAACCTCACCATATCCTAGTATCCAATACCCTATTGAGTTTCTATATTCCAATACATTACACACCTGTTATCTGACATATAAGTCAAACATAAGGTCTATACACACATTGAGGTGCAGACATAGGGTGTGATAAATATATCTCATTAGGGTATCACCAAGTTCTACAAACATATCTTATCATATAAATGTATTAATGGGAAAAATAAATAATTTAAAAAAAACGTCTATTGGTTCATTGTGTTCTAACTAGGACAACATGACCCCTCACCATACCTTTTTTAGCCTATATTAGAAATCCAGCACACACTTTCACTACACATGCACACATTAGGTTATCATGTATTAAACTTTCCACCACAACAACCAACCATAACTGCTTCACCCATTTTTAAATTCCAATTTCCTTATGACATATGACCCAACTCATACCCAATGATTTAGGGTAGCATGTCACTAAGTCTTGAACACTACCTGAAGATGCATGGTAGGGTACTGCATCTAAGTTCTAGACCCACCTTCTTCCCCAAGGTGATCCTTACAGCAACATAACACCCAAGGTGATTCAATAATCTAGATATCAACCACTACCTTATCACTCAATTTAGGGTATTTTACTTTGTCTTGCATCACATCACAACTAGACTAACCTTCTCACTCATGGTTGTCCATGCCAACACCTTCTCACTCAAGGAAAGGGCATTATATTAACCACTCGATTATCATTCAATGTTCTATTTTATATCACATTAGAATCCATTATTTATCTTATCAATCTAGGTAAGGGTCTACCAACAAATTATCACTCAAGGTGAGGCTATTATCTTGATAACTACTATATCACATATAGTAGGGTCTGATATCACATAATAAGTCTACCACTACCCTATCCCTCGAGGCAGGATTCTCCCAATAACATGTTCATTAGGCTATGTACATTCTTCTAAACCCATAATCACTTATAACATGGTTCACATCAAATCAAATTCAAATACAAAATTTCACACATGTAACAAAAAACAAGGCATACGTCCCATCCTTTGTCCTCAGAAACTCATCATTAGTTTGGTGGCCACTATATAATTACCCCTACACATTGACATATATATCATCACTCATCTATCTTCATATTATAATATCCTCAAGACCACATAACTCTCTTCTCATCAAAATCATCCTGAAATCATGCCCATATGGTTATCTTACATCCTTTATGTTCGGACCATGATTATGATGAAGGTGGTTGTTCCAACTACTAATATTTTTTGTTAATAAAGGTTTTTTAAGAAATGAAATCACCTCACTTTCTATTTGTTAGATACATTTTTGACCATCATACTAATGAAAATTAGAATCGCAATTTATTTTCATAAAAATCAGATTCACCTTGTTTAAGAAAGTCCATCGTATCAAGAATAAGACATTTGAAAGAAAAAGGTCGATTTTATTGAGGTACAATCCTTTTTGAAGTAAATGGTCATCTAAGTCACTTTACATCTATAATGGAAGAATTTATCAAAATGGGAGAATCATATTCTTCATGACTATGATAAATTAAATGTGACGATGCTTGGCTGATTTTTTTTCTCATAAATCATAAGTACGTTTTGAAACATATGATGCAATCTTGATAAAAGAAAGAGGGAATAAAATATATGAAGACAATTATTTAATATTTATTGGACCTAGAATGAAAAGAAAATATGAGTTCACAATCATACCCATTTTAATGATATCTGGGTAGAAAAGAATAAGAATGATGCTGAAGATTGTACTCAGAAAAAGATTGTATCAAGGGAAATCGTACTCATAAAGATTATACTCTAAAAAAATTACTTGGGATGATTTAGAGAGAAATATGTTTTCTATTGTTTAATTTTTTTACACTATTCCATTGTATTTGATATTTCATCATACTCAGTAAGAATTTTTTTTAACAAAGACCGATGGGAATGGAATTGAGATGAGGCTGATGAAAATTTCCATAACAGAAACTGATCAACAATGTAGTCAACCATTCAAAATGAGTTAAATTACGTTGTTTTAATTTCAAATGGGTTTCATGTGGGTCAACAGATGAAGTGAATAAGTAGAAGTAATTAGATAAGAGATATGAAAGAGTTTTCTGAATGCGCTATCAAGGGGGATCTTGATAATCAAAAAATGATTGAATTCAATTGGTAAAGAGAATCACATTCAGTAATAAAAATGGTATCCATTTATTCATACATTTACATTAAATTGATACGGTTTGTTGTTTTGAATAAATTAGACTGATATTAATAGGATATGAATTCATAAGAAGCTTTGAGAATAATTAATAATCATTGAAGAAGTCATTAATGTACCTGATATTTTTGGGGAAATTGAGATTGGGGTGAATTTGTTCGAGGCGGAAAGGTTTTGGGTTCCCACTAAACCTCTCATGGGTCACCTATAAAATTCCAAAATTAAATCATACTTTTATTATGAAAAATATATTTTTCATTTGAAAAGAGAGTGAATCTCTAAATTTTTAGAGAGAAGAAGAAGTTTTTGCACTGACCCTTTATTGAGGATGTTTCGATGAATGAAATGAAAGTTCAAGAGAAATGAAAACAATGTTTTATTTAGATGATTATCATACTCAGTGATAATCATATTCATCTATTTACCATATTTGGATTATCTATTTTATTTGGATGATCATCATATCGGGATGGATAATCAGATCACGATTTCCATACTGGGATTTCCAAACTGAGAAAGAACGAGTTCTGAATTGTCTCATATCATACTTAACTCATGATATATCTTTCTTAATTAAGATATTAGAACACAGGAAGAATCATACTAGTAGAATAATACTATGGAAAATTTACAATAAATAAACATACTAGGAATAATCGGATATGAATAATTGGATATGAAGAATCAGATGGGGAAAATGTTATGGGAAAATCAAACTAGGCTTTCCTTAAAAATGTCCAAGAAGTACTTACCATCATCTGCATAAGAAATTAAAGAATTATTTTCAACTAAATACATTTATGGAAAATAAATAAGAATCATATGTAACATGATTTGTTACACAAACAATATATTACCATATTTGTGCTAAAAAAGGTGCACACATAGTTATAGATTTTCTTCAAAGTACTTCACGAGTGAAATGGAATACCATACTTGTTGTAATACAAGGATTGTTTTATAGTGGACTGTATGGTGTTGGATTTCCTCCAAACCATACCAAGTATATATCTATTCATATTGAATAGTGAACCTTATAAATTCTTGTGTTCCTATGGATGTGTGTTTGAATTTTTTTCAACAGGGAACAGAATCCTTACCAGGAGAAGAATATTTTTTCAATTGTATGGAAAAATAAAAGAAAAAGTATCACTGATTCACCCCCTCCCCATCTCAATTATACAATTATCATGACTGGGAAATTTCAATTGGTATAAGATCCAAATTTTTTCTTCTCTTATTCATTACTGAAGGAGAATTTGAATTGTGTGAATAGTAAAGGTAATCCAGTTTTAGATGGAAATAATTTTCATATCTGGAAAGAGAGAATATTTTCTTATCATGTGTATATCGGATATGATGTTCTCAAAGCTGCAACATATGGGTTTCCTCCAATTTAGTTTAAATCTCCAGTGTCATCTATTGATAAGATGAATCATGGGATGATGGAAGGGACAAGAATTACATATTATCATCTCTTTATAAAAGTGAATTCTTAAGAGTGAAAGGATTTTACACATCCAAAGTTATATGGGACAAATGGAAATCATATACGAAGCCAATACAAAATTGAAGAAGGAAAAGATACGAATCTAGATATATAAATATGTATATTTGAATATGGGCGACCATGAATCTGTTAGGGATATCTTTACTAGGGTAAATGACTTTTTGAGTACTACAATATGTATTAGTGAAAAGTTATATGATTCTACAATTGTTGGAAATATATTAAGAATCATTCATGATAAGTTTTATGAAAAATATTCTTCATTTGAAAATAGACATCCAGAAACATTATCTCTTGATGATTTTCATAGAACTCTCATCACTTATGAAACAAGATGAGATAAAGATATGAAAAGAAAAACACTATTTGAAAGATAAATTTCTTTCTAGGCTTTTAAAGAAATAAAATTCAAATAATATTATTATTGAAGATGAATCAAATTATTTAGACTCTAAAAATGTGGTATGAAAAAATAATGAAGAAATTTTATCCTTGTTTTCTAGAAATTATATATGTGGTACAAGAAAATACAAAGGAAAAGTTCCACTGAAATGTTTTGAATGTGTATTCGGTGGTCACATTATGGCCAATTATCCTAAAATAAAGAAATAATAAGATAGTGATCAAGAATAAATAAATCCAAGAATATCGTGGATGAAATGGAGTGGAAAAGAAAAATTTAATTCCATAGGGAAAAGAAGAAAATTATTCAAATCCAAAAGAAGGAGATTATTTTCTAAAGATGAAGAATAATAAAGAAATGATGCTGAATCTGAAAAATAAGTTGAGTGTAGTATTTAAAATACTTTTATTATAATAGGGATTTATGGATAATTTAAAATAAGTAGTTTTGAAGAAGAAGGAACTCAACATTAACATCATTAGTTAAAAGAATGTCTGAGAATGATCAAAAGGCTTGAAAATAAAAAAAAAGGTAGGAAGATAAATGTTCCTAAAAAAGAAATAAAAAATATTTTTCCAATCAGAAATTTAGGCTGGTAATAGAGATTGATGACATTAAGAAATATATTGAAGAAGAAAAGAATCATCATAAGAATCCGGAGGCGATGATGAAGGAAAAATAAAAATATTTTGAACTTGTCCAACCAAAAAATCTAAATTGGAATTGAGAAATACAAGTTTTCAAAACTATATCATTGAAGTTGGTGAATGTTCTCAAAATGAGATACTGGTTAAGGTTCAACAATGGTTACCATAAAATAGTGAGAATCAAGATGGAATTATTTTTAAAATGAAGAATGTTGGGAAAGTTATGTATGTAAAAAAGACCAACAAATTTGGTAATTCAGAAGTCTCAAATTAACCAGAGTCCAAAAAAGTATAGAAATAATATTAATTCTAGAAGGTTTAAAATACATATAGATCTAATAAGGTAAAAACGAAAAGGAAAACTCTGATTGATAATAAAATATTTGGCATCCCAAAAAAGGAAGAGAAGAATGTGGCTGAGAAAAGTATTAAAAATTTTAGTCAGCATGGAAGTTTCAGAGGTAAATAATCATTTTATTTCTATTTCTGGAATATTGGTGGATTTAGACATACAAATAATATGTTTTGGTTTAACCATCAACATTACTATAATTCTTCTTTTATGAAAATATATTTAAAATTATTGATGAATTTAAATGATTTCATAGAATTCACAGTGACATATGTCAATGATGAATCATTTAGAATCAAATATATTGAATCATTCATAATTGGAAAACAAAAGATGAAATAAAGGAAAAAATTGTATGTTGATGGGATGAAATAAATTTTTTTTACCTGTTTCACAATTGTGTGATGAGGGTGACCAAGTTATCTTTAAAAAAGGTAGATTTGTAAGGAAAAGTGTATAAGATAGAAATATTATTACAAAAGTCAAACATATGAAATGAAACTAGCTTTGGGTTGGTGAAATACCAAACTCTTTTTACATAAGTATAATGGAAGAGAATAAATGGTGGAATTAATGTCTGAGACCCATGGGTCAAAGAAAAATTTTTAAGTAATTTAAATTAATTATTTTCTAGGAAATTTCTGATTTTTTAAGAAAAATATATTATTGTTTCAATATTTTTCAGAAAGGAAATATTACAAAATCAGTGCATAAGAATGTTGATATTTGTTCAAAAAATCCTCTAGATTTTATTCATTCTGATATTTTTTTGCCAATGAGAAAACAATAAAAAAATTGAGAAAGGTATTTCATCACATTCATTGATTATTTTAGACACATGTATTCTATTATGTATATGAAATATAAATCAGATTCTTTGAAAATGATTAAAACATTTTGAAGGAAAGATAAGAAAGAATGTGACTATTCAGTTAAGAAGTTGATAATAGACAATGGTGGTAAATACAAATGTGAATATTTTTAAAGTTATCTTGAGAATCATGTAATTAATTTTGATTATAGTTCCTCATATACTCTTCAAAAAAATGGGTTTGTAGAATTAAAGAATATATTTTTGGTGGAAATTTGAAGAACCATGTCCCTTGAACATGGCCATTCTCATTACTACTAGAGGAAAGCCATGAGTACAGGAATTAATATTAAAAAATGATGTTTCTATAATCCAAGTTTAGATATGACTACATGTGATTTTTTATGGGAAAACTCTATGTTTGAAACACTTTAAGGTTTTCTTATGTCTAGGTATTATAAAGAATAAAGGTGGAAACATTGTAATGTTTGATTCAAAAGGTAATGATGGGATTTTTTGTGGATTTTCATTTGAAGTAATAAGATATAGATATTTCAACAAATAAAATGGATGAATTTTTGATCCAATTGATGTAATGGTGATTAAAAAGTAAGATGAAGATACACATGCATAGGAAAATGAGAAATTTTTGAAATGTTTTTTTAACAATTCTGTTAAGGATACAAAATTTTTTAATCCATCTCAAGAAGAAGAATCAAACTCAGTTATTTTTACTGATGAGGAAGATAATCTAAAATCTCATCCGAGGTTGAAGAAGCAAGTGGAAGCCCAGAACATTATTTGTGATCAAAATCAGAAGGTTTAAACTCATTATCATTACACATCAAATTGCTTATGATTTTAAGGTTTATTTATAGTATCTGATAGATCCTAGGTCATCTCTAAATGAGAGTTGATAGGTTTTGTGTACATATCCATAATAAAAATTCTTAAAAGAGGGGGGTTGTTTTGAAATCACATTTAAGAAACTAACTTAATTTAAAGAGTTTTATTGTTGTAAAAGAATAATGTTTTGAAAATATATGATAAGTATGTGATCACTTCTATGTTACTACACCAGTTGAAAAGTTCTTTGTTCTTAATTGATTATTAGGTTTTGGTGTAATCCTTTGGTTGAGGGTTAACCATGATCTTGGGTACCCACATACCTAAAATAATGAAATTGGGACTAAACCGTGACATAACAATAATATAGTCTTGATATATCCCCTTATAATGAATCAAGGTTATTAAATGAACTCTGAAATATAAAAAATTTTGTAATGTAGAGGAGTCTTATGTAGTCCAATTGGAACAACAGAAGTCGTACACTTAAAATTTCACATCGATCGGTTATGAAATAAAAAGTGTTTCAATTAAATGAATCAAAACAATTTATGATAAATATAAAAGAACAGTTACAACCCACAATACAAACCAAAACAGTGGAGAATTATGTGTTGGAACTCCCTCTTTATGTGTGTAGCTCCCTCATAATGATCACCCACCGTTTAGCCTGACATTAAGAGGAGAAGGAGGCTCGGTTGGAACTCCTTCTTCATTCATGACCCCCTATGAGGATAGGGGAATTAATAACTTCTAGGATGATGATAAGACTCCTCTAGGACTCCAAAATGATACAAATATTCTTATAGTTCTAACTTCCAATTGATTCTCCCTTGGTGCCCTTTTATTGACAAAATGCTAAGCGGTTTTGAGAATCCAGTTTTGGAGATTCCATTTGAGTCTTCGTTTTGGGTTCATAAATATCATTATCCCGACTATTAAAAATGATAAACTTTCTTTCTAGGACTCTTGAATATAACCATTTTATATTTTGAGGCCATTAGACACCTAAAATTGGACATATAGTTCATAAAACTGATCCATACTTCTAACTTCATGCAGATTATGTCCCCTGGATAGAATGGTTCAGATGGGCTATAATACGGATGAATTGGACTCCAGTTTCGTGAGATAAGATGTATCACATGGAGTTATGGATCTTGTCAAAAACATTATCCCATTTGGAGGCCTGGATTTCATGAAATGTACATAACAGAGGACATGTGTCCTTGGTCTTCCATGCAGTTTGGCGCATTTTCCTTTTGGATCATCTTCAGGGCCTTCAAATCACCACCACCTTCAATGAAAATATCAAAAAAAGTAACAATTATATTTTTTAATAGTTATAAAAACAATATAATTTATTCCAACATGAAGTGCAATTTGTTATAATTTCGGTAATTTTCAACACAAAACTAGTTTTGCATAGTGGTGTAGGGGTGAAAATGAAACAGCGAATCGCGGTGCGATCACACCCCCACACCTAAAAATTTTCACTCCTAGGAAAAATCATATTTCCAAAAATTATGTATATAGATATTTAAAACTACATAAATATTTAACATTCAATGAAAATTTCATTCCTGGTATAAATTTGATCAAAGAAAAAACCACACCGAGGAGTTACTCTCAGTGATAAAAAAATGATGTCTCAAAAATTGTATCGGTATGAAATTCACGGAGTTGAATGATAAAAAATTGATAAAATAGTTCAAAAGATAACCATTTCAATAATTCTCCATGTGTGTGTCTGAAATTCAGTTTATCATATTATTTCCACTTTCTATTGAATAAATATATGATAATTTAAAAATTGTCTACTTACATTATCACTTCCACTAAACCTTCCCTACATCCTTTGAAATCAAATTTCAAGACCCACTCACTTATGCATTCCCATATGTCAAACCATAATCTCTTAACATACATATCCCCATATATTGTACATTTCATCACTCCTATAAATGTTTATTTGTATTTGTTTTTTTAACGGTATACAATAGTGGGATAACAGGTAAAAACGCATTGGTCAATATAGTAAAGTAATGAAATAGATAAAATAATGAATGGACATGTGGAAAAATAATTTTTGAATCTATATAAAAGCTAAACTAACTTATATTTACCTTCTATTAAGTAATAAATTTTCATACCTCATGGTTCGTTGAAAATATGTGTGGAGAGATTAAGTGAAAAAAAATTCATTTAAACTATTCTAAAGAAAGGGTACCATTCTTCTCAAAGGATTCAAAATGATTTAACCATTTATATCATTGACAAACAACAAAATTTCAAGGTAATGTGACATCATAATATTGAATTCATCTTGAAATGCACATTCCATCAAATGAAATTTGAATTTTTAAACAATATAAAAAAGGGAAATTCTTCATACATGTTCATTATTTTCCATGATTAATCAATCATCATTTTTCATAAAAATATAGGCATAAAAATTAACATTCTAGAAAAATAGTTAGGGGGAAATCAAGTGACAATATAATCCAAAAATTCCAGAAGAGAAAAGAATAAATATGATGATAATTCCTTACTAACCCAGGAATATACCCATACCCCCACACCTAGATATTGTAGTATCCCCAATATAATAAATTAGAATTTGGGAAGGAAGGATAAAACCTGGTGAGTGTTATTGGTATAATGCTTCATGAACATGGATTTCATCCATTAGGGCCTCTAAAAGGTCTTCGTGAAAGTGCTTAATCAGCTTCCCATTGACAGTGAAGGTTTTCTTCATTTCTTCATTTTATACCTAAACAACACCAAATGGATAAACATTATTAACTGTGAATGGGCCAAACCAGTGGGAACATTTCATACATGGATGTATCGTTAGCCTTTCATTATAAAGGAGGACCTTCTGCCCAATGAGGAATTGACGATGAAGGATGAGAAGGTTTTGGGAATCCTTGGTTTTATCCTTATAAATCTAAGAGTTCACATCTGAATCAGTTCTCATTTCCTCTAACTCCTGAATTTGTAGCTTCCTTTGAGAACCAACACCATAAATATTAGAATTTCATTGTTTAATGGCTGATTAGGCTCGGTGCTCTATCTCAACAGATAGAGGACAACTCCTTCCAAACACAAGACTATAAGGTGACACTCCAATGGGTGTTCTAAAGTCATTACAGTAAGCCCATAATGTATCATTGAGTCTTAGACTCCAATATTTTCTTTTGGGTTGAACTATTTTTTGGATAATTTATTTTACCTCTCTATTTGACACCTTGGATTGAAAATTAATCTATGGGTAATAAGAAGTAGACACTCTATTCATAACCCTATACTGATGCAAAAGAAATTGTATTGTTTGGTTTCAAAAATGAGAACATTGGTCACTAATGATGAACCTAGGTAATTCAAACTGATAACAAATTTATGTTCTCAAAAATTCCAAAATAGTATTGGAATCATAGATCCTTGTGGCGCATTCTTTTACCCATTTCTACACATAATCCACTTCTAGAAGAATATAAAATATCACAAAGGAATTGGGTAATGGACCCATAAATTCAATTCCTCAAACATCAAAAATGTCATGGAAGAGAAAGGGTTATTGTGGAATTTCATTTATTTTAGAAACATTCCCCATTATTTGATAGAGAGGATAAGATTTAAAGAATTAATGGGCATCCCAAAAAAGTGTTGTCCAAAAGATACTATAATCTAAGTACTTGTGAGCAGTCCGTTGGTCACCAAAGTGGCCCCCACAAGAAAGAGTGTGACAGAACCTAAGCATAGACTAAAACTCATTATCATGAACCCAATTCCTGAAAAATTGATCACTACATGTGCACCAAAGGTAGGGGTTATCCCAAATGTACCAACGAGACTCATGTTCTATATGGTTGTCCTATTTTTTATTGAAATCGGTAGAAATTCAAGATGCTACCAAATAATTTACAATTTCAGAATACTAATGAATAACATCTTTCACTTCATACTATTTCTCATCTGGAAACATGTCATTAATGGGAATACAGTGGGATGAGTCAATATATAAAGATGGTTGGATCCTACTGATATGGTCAGCGACCATATTCTCTACACCTTTTTTATCTATAATTTCTAAATTGAATTTTTGAAGGAGAAGCATCCAACCAATGAGATGTGGTTTGGATTCCTGTTTCTTATGTAGATATCAAAGGGATGAAGGGTCTGAGAACACAATGACTTTGGACCCTAGATGGTATTACCTAAATTTATCGAAGGAAAACACAATGGTAAGGAATTATTTTTTAGTTGTGTTGTAGTTTTATTGGGTAGGATCCAGTGTTTGTGAAGCATAAGAAATGACATGTGGAGCTCGATCAACCCTTTGTGATAAGACTTCCCCAAACACATAGTTAGAGTCATCACATATGTGATCAAAAATTAAATCCCACCAAGGTGGTTGGATTTCCCGGGGTGATATGGGACTCCATTTCAATTTATTAAAAGATTCCTCATGTACTTTATCAAAATCAAATTCCTTTTTCTTTTTGGAGAAACTCAGGGATGGGGGGTGAAATATTACTAAAGTCGTTAATGAAATGACGGTAAAATCTATAATTACCTAGGAAATACAGCACATCCCATACAATTTTGGGGAGTGGTATGTAAGAAATGACATCCACTTTTGATTTATCTACTTGAATACCATCCCTAGAAATGACGTGTCCCAAAACTATACCTTTTAACACCATGAAAGGTCATTTATCATATTTTAATATGATATTATTTTTAATACAGTGGAGTAGGAATAAACCTATACTACACAAACATTATTCAAAAGAAAACCCATATATAGTGAAATCATCCATGATTACTTCCATAAAATTATCTAGGTAATCCCAAAAAATACAAACCAAGCATCGCTGAAAAGAATGCAGACCATTTCCCAAACAAAATGGCATCCTATTTTATGAAAATGTTCCAAACAGAAAAGTGAAGGTGATCCTCGGGGGAAATATGGATCTGAATGTATCCATAATACCAATCAAGAAAATAGTAATGGGACTTCCCTACTAGACTATCTAGAATCATGTCAATGAATGGTAATGGTAAATGGTCCTTCCTAGTGTGTTGGCTAAGTTGGTAGTAATATGTACAGACATTCCAACTATTATGCACACAGGTTGGAACCAATTCAATGTTTTCATTTTTAATAACCATTCGAACAGTTTTTTAGGAACCACTTGTACTGGACTAACCCATTTGTTGTCAGATATGGGGTAAATTATTCAAGCATCCAATAATTTTGTTACCTCCTTTTTAACAACATCTAGGATGTTGGGGTTCAGACATTGTTGTGACTACCTTAGTGGTTTAGATCCATCAATTAATAATATATGATGTGTGAAAATTGATGGGATAATACTAGGAATGTCTGCAAGTGTACATCCTAAGGCTTGTTTATACTCCCTCAAAATTTCAATCAGTCAAAATTCATGCTTATAAGGGATTGAACTAGTAATAATGAAATGTAACTTATTTCCGTTCTCAAGATAGGAATATTTTAAATCTTGATCCAGTTGTTTTAGTTCCAATTTTGGGGGATTTTGGATTTATGGGAGTGTTTGTAAAAGTGATAGGTCACTAATATCATCTAACTACTCAATGGTATCATCATTAGATGAGGAATGAGATTTTACAAGCTTAGCATTATCATTTATTTTCCTGTGATCCTCAGTATTAAATAAATAATTTATTAATAAACACTACAGGAAATCATAATTTTCCCAACACTTGTATACCAATGGTTCAATTGAACCATTGGTATAAGTGATCTTTACCGACGGTTTGCATAAACCGTTGGTAAAGATGTGTAAAAAAAGATTTTCCCAATGGTTTTATGAAACTGTTGGGAAAGATTGTAAGAAAATAGTTTTCCCAATGGTTTGATGAAACTATTGGGAAAGATGAGAAAAATAAGATTTTTCCCAATAGTTTCATTAAACCATTGGGAATGATGGAGATTTCCCAACGGTTTTTAAAAACCGTTGGGAGAAAGAACCCCCGAATTTGCTTAAGCCAAGCAGCCCCCTCCCCGATTCCAGAAGTAGTGTGTGGCCCTCCTAGAAGTGATTCCGACTCGCAGAAGCCCTTAAGAACCCCCAACACAGGTGCACCTCTTCCATCCAATCAGCTTCCAAGTTAGACTCCTTCCTCCCTTTCCCAAGGATATCCTTACACCTCTAATCAAGGATATCCTTATATTCTCAAGGATATCATTATTCTCAATTTTTAGAGTTTTTGGAAAATTTTATGATTCACTACTCAACGAATTGAGTACTCAAATCAATACATCAATGTACACATTTTCCAATTAATGGTTTCATTACACAAATACATTTATAAGGGCATTGTGTCTCTTTATTGTGTTCTAATTTTAAGGATTCATAGTTTTTTTTAATCTCAATTATTCAAATATTACAGCTTCATGTATATGAACTCATAAGAAATTGTTTGTAATATTTAATCTTAGTATTTCATGAAAATAACTCCTTTGATTAAGATCATGTCAAATATGAAGATCTAGTTCATCTTAATTTTTATACACCATGTGTATTACATAATAATTATGTATCTTGTTTCTATCAAAATCTATATATATATATAAAATGACACATTGTCCACTTATCCTTTGCACAATATAACATATGGATTATCTTCTTGAACTTTGCAAAATAGTATGTGGTCCCTAATTAGTACTTCTTCCTTCATCATGAAACTAATTCACAGAATGTCAAACTCACAATATTAGGGAATATTAGTTTTCCTAATATAACCATTAATCATTCTTCCTTCAACATCATACATGAGTTATTCAATCACATTTTTAAAACACAATGACCATTTTCACTAATTTGGGGTTCCTCAAAATTCTTTGGGAAATCAGAAAAACACATGTATTGAATCGTTTTTCTCATATGGTTTCATGGATACATGTTCATCTCAAAAATCATGACTGTGTGGTTCAAATATCATGAGGACCATGGGATTATGAGGGTGGGGTACTTTTCACTACCCATGCTGGCATGTGTAGACATCCATAAAAATGTTAGATAAGTTAAAAGTTTAATTTAGTAATGTTATTATCATTGAAATACTTTATTATTAATATGAAATATAAAAATAATTTTTTTTGTCTATACTTAATGAAATTAAATATTTTTACAAGACATGAACAACCTATTAGTGTAGAAGCCTAAAATTTATTCACCCATGGGGTGCACTGGACTTGGGGAAGTAATTGGGTAATGAAAGGTATGGCCATAGAGGTTCCAATAAAGTGTTATTGAACATGAGTGAATGATTTGGGATGTCTATAACACATGATGGGACCTGAGGCATGTGCCTCTTATAGACCTAATGAAAATTAATATAAATAAATTTTAATTTAATTTATGATTACTTGTTCTTTAAATTATTTTAATAGTTCACTAAATCGACTAAAAACTTCTTCCTTTATAGTTTACTTAAATGTATTTTCAATTAAAGTTCAATCCTATTTAATTGTTTATAACAAAATGACTTATATATATTATTTTTACAGAATGGACAGAAGTTGGATGTATGAAACTGATCGAATCTCAAGCGATTTTCAATACAATTTGGAGACCCTTATAGATTTTTCATTTCACAATGATTCAGATAGTGGTCGCATACACTGACCATGTTCCAATTGTGTTGGTAAACCTTGGTTGAGCCATGAAGAAGTCTGCTACCACATAACCAAAAATGGTTTTTAGGAAAACTACTTTGTGTGGCATCATAATGGATAGAAAATGAAATCTCAAATTGGTGATAATCGAAATGAAAGGATTGGAATGGAGAATTTTTTAGATGATCGGTTTTCGTTTATTCATCATCATGAAAAAAAGGATTTCGACTCAAGAAAACATCTATATGTGGACAGCTGATGCATCTAGTAAAAATCATGATGTTGATAGGGTGAAAATTTTGAATGATGCTTCCATGACTCCAGTATATCGACAAGTCGATAAAATGAAAAGGTTGGAATTTGTAATCCGGTTGTTTTATGGGAAAACTATGTATGGGATTTCTAATACAGCAATCGATTACATTCTTACCCTCTTGAAGGATTTACTTCCAGATGATGTAGATATTCCCTCAAACCACTATATGTCTTGGAAGTTAGTTGAGGAACTTGGATTTTCAAGAAACAAAATTAATGCTTGCCCGAAAGATTGCAGTTTATTCTGGGAGGAAACCGCTGAACGAAATGATTGTATTAAATGTGGCACATCCCGTTGGAAGTCAAAATCTGATGGAACACCATCCCACATTCCACAAAAAGTAATGTGGCACATTACATTGATACCCAGAATTATGAAGTTTTTTATGTATGATGACATGACAATAAAAATGATATGGCATGATAACGAGATAAAGATGACTAATGATGAGTTGGTTCATCCTCCATATGGATTTTCATGGAAGAGATTTGATGCTCAACATCATGATTTTGCAACTAACGTGCGTATTGTGAGGCTGGGTCTTTCATGCTATGGTTTTAAACTGTTTGGGAAGATTCTTACTTCTCACATCACATGGCTAGTTTTATACACATTTATAATATTCCCACATGGTTGTGTATGAAAAAACCATTCACTTTCTTGAGTATACTCATATCTGGTCCTTCTGATCTTGGCATTGATATTGGTGTATACATGAATCCTTTAATAAAAGAGTTGAAACTTCTTTGGGATGTGGGTGTGCGCACATACGATGCATGTTTAAAAGACATATTTCAAATGCGTGCTACGCTTATGTGGATGATCAATGATTTTCCGGCTTATGCAATGATTTCTGAATCGAGCACAAAGGGAAAACTATCATGCCCAGTTTGTATGAAGAATATAGGATCCAGACGACTGAAACATCGTTGTAGTTTCAGTTTTATAGGACATCGATGATTCTTGCCAAATGATCATCCATATAGAATGAATCATAGAAGATTTGATAATAACATAGAGACCGATGATAAACCTATGCATATGTCTGGAACTGATGTGCTTAATGAATTGAAATACTTCAATTTTTCATTTGGGAAGGGTCAAATGAAATCAGGAAAGAGAAAGAATGTTCCCACTGAAACCTATTACAATTGGAGGAAGTGGGGTATCGTTTTTGATTTTCCTTATTGGTCAACCAATTTGTTACGTCATTTCATAGATGTAATGCACATTGAATAGAATATATGAAAATTTTTTATTTCGGTTCTTCTAAATTTCAAGGGGAAGAAAAAATATGATTTATGATCTCGGCGTGACTTGGTGGATTAAGGCATCAGAACAGAATTGCATCCTGTGCGTATTAGTGAAAATAAATGGAAAATTCCATGTGCTTCTTATTTGATGAAACCTATGGAAAAAAACAATTTCTAGAAGTATTTGAGACAATTGGAGTTCCTGATGGCTATTCAAGAAACATATCTAAAAGGTTCAACAGAAGAGAGTTGAAGCTAAAATCATTGAAGTATCGTGATTATCACATTCTAATGCATGAGTTGCTTCCAATTGCAATCCGTCATCTTTTGTCCAATAATTTAAGGGTGAATGTTATTCGGTTGTGCCATTTTTTTAGAGATCTTTGTGATAATAAGTTTTCCAAGACTTTCTGGAAAAAATGTGTACAGATGCCCCATTAATTTTGTGTGAGTGGAGAAAATATTTCCTCTATCACTTTTCACATTCATGATGCATCTGACTGTTCATATTCCCACTTAAATACTTCTCAAAGGACCTGTTTCTTTTCGTTAGATGTGTCCCACTGAAAGAAATATGTACACATTAAAGTCTTATGTCCGAAACCGGAATCATCCCAAAGGTTCCATCGTGAATGGTTACTTGGCACAAGAATATATGAATTTATGCTCAATATACTTGTATGGTCTTACTATAAGAATAAACATACCAATGAGAAATAAAGAAGAACATTACGAGAAAATTGAACCCAGTTATCTGTCACTTCCTCAAAGAGGAGGAATTCCAGGATCATATATATTAAAGACATTAAGCCATGAAGAGTGGGAGATGGAACATCACACAGTTTTGTTCAACTGTGATTTTTTCGATGACTATATCAGGTAACTAAATTAAATATGTATATCTTACATATATATCTATTAAACTATTCATATCTTTTATCTACAGGGAACATAAAACAATGATAAATAGGAAGCAGCGTTCTTAATCATTGAGAAGGAGAGAAACTTTTCATAGCAAAGAGTTTTTTTCTTGGTTAAAATTGAAGGTAAAAATATTACTATTTAAAATAATTATATCAATATTTAATTATGTTTAACAGTCATTTATATTGAAGGTATTGAGTTTTTCTTCTGACTCTGTCTCTGAGGAAATAATAGCTTTGACTTTTGGTCCTAATACTATGGTTCGTGACTGTAAATCAATTGTTATCAATGGGTACAAATTTATTGTCACTGAACGAGCAAAGAAAATGCGAACACAACATTATGTTGTTAAGGTTACTGCCACAACAGATTGTTATGCCAGTGCATCAGATAGTAGACCGCGATTTGAAAATTTGGGTTATTATGGAGTCATTGAGAAAATAATAATATTGGATTATTACTCTCATGGACGAGTCACAATGTTGAAATGCCATTGGTTTGATTCGATGAAGAGACATGGAAAAATTATTGATGATTTTCGATTTTGAGTAATTAATATGACCCACACTCTTGCTACTGAAGAACCATATGTGTTTGCATCAATGGATAAATATGTTTTTATGTCAAAGACCAACTTCGACCTGAATTTGGTGTCATAGTTGAAGTAATTCCAAGACATTTTTTTAATTATTTTGATGATGGAGTTGACACTGTCCCTAGTGCCATTAGAACCAATCCATTTATTAATTTTGATGACTCTAATAGCCCAATCGTCAGAGTTGATTGTGAACCTGAAGTTGTGGTTTAACATATTAAGAATCATTCATCCATGTTCTCAATTCTTTTGGTTTACCTCTAGTTGGGTTGTTATGGTTGGTAATATTAAAATTTATTTAGTATTGATCACAAATATTTTTTAGCTAACTTGACCATTATGTGAATTTTCAATGTTTATTGGTTGCAGTTTTATTTTAATTTCATTTTCTAATTTAGAGTTCAACTGTATTCAAACCTAGTCAAACAATATTTCTAACCTGGTGAACATTACAACTTGTATGATTTATTGAATCCATTAAAGCTCTTCTAAAGCAATTGATAGCTAAATTACCAATGAATCCCCCTATTCCCTCATATATTTTGTTTTTTTTGTTTTACACATTAGTTTCCTTTTTCTAATTAATTACATATTTTTTTTCAAAATAAGAAAATGCAGCCAATTGAAGAGAGATGAAGGAAAAAAATGACAGAGAACAATCGTTGAATAGCGGAGATGGGAATTCCACCATTAGTGCCTACAGTGAATAATTTATTTCTAAAATATATATTTAAAGAATATATAATTTCATGTGATTAATTTTTTTGTAAACATTTTTTTAGGATCCACCTATATGTCGACAGTTATTTGACAAGGGGCCTAGTACTGGTCCTAGTATTCATGCCAGTGGTACGAGGAGGGTTCATACCAGAGGTGGACGAGCAGTTGTGCATACCCGAATAGACGATGCCCCTCCCACTAACATGTCATCCTTACCACATTCTGATCCCGGTGTGTCATTAGGGACACACGGGATATTTAGGCCTCCCATGTTTTCACCACCTTTTGCAACTTCTGGACCTTCATTTTCACATCCCATGATGATTCCCACCCCACAGTCAGAATCCAGTCTTACAGTTGTCCCATATTCTTTTTCCTTCTACTTCTTTCTCTCCGAGCTTCTATTTTCTATCGTCTTCTACTCTTGTTCCCCCACAGGGTATTCCATCAGTTTCTATAGATCCAATGGCGCTCAGAGATCAGACTGGGACATGTATATTTATAGAACCCTAACAATTTTTTATAGCAATATTAATTTTTATTATAACATGTTTTGATAAAATATTTGTTTTTTTTCACGACAGATACATCTACTGATAGGAGGCGGAGGCCGGGGCGTACACGCATGCGTTCGGTGTGGAACCACCGCAGATAGGTTTTGGTGGATTACAATGAAGACAACCAAATGGTTCAGAAAACAGGGCAGCAATGTCGCAGTTTTTTTGTGATGCCTGCCAAATACTTCGACATCATTCCCGTATGCCCGCTATCATGGAGACATTTTCCACACCAGGTCAAGGATAGAGCTTGGGCAGAGATATGGGTAAAAAAATTGTTTTATTTAATTCCATGAATTATTTTTGTATTTATATGAATTAATATTTTGATGTCAGCATTGATTTAATTTCCCCGATGGTGAGGGTGCAAGACCGGAACGTCTAAAGGATTTAGGCGAGCATTGGAGATCCTACAAGCTGGAGTTTTATATTGGCTGGCATGTTAGAGTTGGAATCAATTTAGAGGCGGTACCAGTTGTGGATGATTATCTTATAGATCAGTATCGTCAGATGATTACTCATTGGACAAGTACCCAGTTTACGGTATGAATTACATTTGAGGTATCTAAATATTAACTTTCATGTTTTTCATTATGAATTTCCTTTTCATTATCGAATTTTATTTAGGAATCATCTAAAAAAATTAAAAAAAATTGATGCAAAAAAATACCTCCACACACTAGGATGCACTACGCTGCCAGATCATTAGAGGAAGCAGGTATGACAATTGTTTATAAGTTTTCTTTACGACTTACATTTTCTTTTGTTTCCTCGATTATTGAATCTTTTTCTAATGTTTTCATATAAATTTAGTTTTCAATGTCATTGTAGTGGAAAATACAGAATATTGAAGGACGTGTGCCTCGAGAAAAACTTTTTTACTCGAGTAGACGGAAAAAGGATGGAAGTGCTGTCAACGAAGCGACTCAACAACAGATTGTAAGTTTTAATCTATTAAATTTATATTTAAATATCTATTTTGTAACATAATAATATATTTATATTTTTAAAAATATTTTTTAGAGGCCCTCAATGCCCAAGAACCATACAATTTTGAGACAACTGATCACTTACATCAGGTGTTGGGAGAGGAGCATCCTAGCAGAGTACGCTGTCGACCTAGGATAGCCCGGAAGAGGTATTGGCCCTCCTCAGGTACAAGTTGTAGTGCCACCAAGCTGCAGCATGTTAGGGCATAGGCAGAACATTTTGAGAAGGGGGCCACAATGATGGCAGAATAGTCTTCTAGGTAAAATATTGAATTTATGAAAGTTATTGAAGTTCTACGTCCAACACTTCTAGAAGAGGCCAGCCTAGATTTTGATGAATATATGTCGTTGATTTGTTCTATATATGGTGCACCGGGAAAAAATTCTAGTGGTGGTAAGGATGATTTCCATCTTGACAATGATGATGGTGAAGAGTTTGATGCGGAAGAGGAGGGAGAGGAGGAGGGCCAGGCGGATGGCGAGGGTGAGGAGGAGGGCGAGGGAGAGGAGGAGGGTGCTGAGGAGGGAAAGGAAGATGATGGGGAAGAGGATGAGGGTGATGATGATGGTGATGGTGATGTGGGACAAATTGATCTATTACATTTTTGACTAATATTACTTAGATTTGATGTTTAATCTATTCTAGTTGATGGTTTTATCTATACCCGTAGTATATTATTAGAGTTGAGTTATTTTTATATAATGTCTGTTTTTATAGATGTTGTTGCCTTTTAGTTGTTGTGTGTTTTAGAACACCCTAGAGATCTCCCCTTCTTCCTGAACCCTGGACACCCCCCACCATCCTCCTTGGTCCCTAAACATCCCCCAGACAGCCCCCCACCATTTTCCTTGGTCCCCGAACAGCCCCTCAGACACCCCCCAGACAGCCCCCCGGACACCCCCCCTCCTCCTTGGACCCCGAACAACCCCCGAACACCCCCTGGACAGCCCCCCGCAAAACCCCCACCCTCCTCCTCGGTCCCCGTACAGCCCCCCGGACACCCACCGGACAGCCCCCGGACAGCCCCCCCCCCCACACTCCTCCTTGGACCCCGGACATCCCCTCGAACACCCCCCGGACAGCCCCCTGTACAGCCCCCACCCTCTTCCTTGGTCCCCGGACACCCCCCAGAGAGCCCCCCACCCTCCTCCTTGGACCCCAGACAAACCCTTGAACACCCCCTGGACAGCCCCCCGCACAGCCCCCCCACCCTCTTCCTTGGTCCCCGAACAGCCCCCCGGACACCCACCAGACAGCCCCTCAAATAACCCCCCCATATAGCCCAAACGTCCTTGATTTCATTTACTACTAGAAAATCTATATTTTATATTTTATTTATTTTCATCATGATAATCAATGTAAATCACATTTACACATCTAATAAACATCATAGATTCTTGGTAAGTTATAAAAGGGATGTATTCATTGGGCATGACATTGTTAGCTCCAAAATGTTTCATAGCTTGATAAACTAAAATATAATCCTTACTAAGAATGATATAAAAATATTCTATATGAATTTCCACAATATTTTAAGTAAATACCATTCCACTAATATAAACATGAGGATTCTCATAAATCATGTTTACTTTAATATTTCCACAATGATTTTTAGTAAAAGTTTTATCTTCTATAAATTTTCTAATATTTTTTTTAAATGTAAATTTTTCATAAATAAATTAATTTAATTACCCATAGTAAAATAGTGTATTTGAAAAATGTGAATAAACAACTAACATGCCACTCTAACTGTGTCTATTTTGTTTTAAATGGACAGATTTATAAGTGAATAGAACAACTTGAATATGGAAAACCAACCAAACATATTCGGATTCTATTGATAATTTATCACAATGATACATGGGTCATATGTGACATCTACGATCCAACTCGGACTCAATCCGAGTCACGGTGTGGTGGAGATCATTCTATGTGTCTCTCTTTTTTATAAAATGGACAACATTTTAAGTACATACGGAAAACCAACCAAATTCATTTTTTTTCTATTGAAACTTTAGGAGAACAATCCATGAGTCATATGTGACGTGTACGAGTCATCCACGCCTCAATCTGAGGCACTGTGTGGCCAACACCACTCAAAGAGTCTCTCTTTTGTTTAAAATGGACATCATTTTAAGTGAAAACCACAACTAGAATACGAAAAACCAACCAAACAGATTCTGATTGTGTCGATACATTAGAACAACGATCCATGGGTCATATATGACATGTAAAATTCAACATCGCCTCAATCCGAGATGCGGTGTGGCCGACACCATTCATAGTGTCTCTCTTTTGTTTAAAATGGACATCATTTTAAGCGAAAACAACAAGTGACATACAAAAAACTGGCCAAACGCATTTGAAATGTGTTGATTCTTTATGAAAACGATTCATATGTCATATGTGATGTGTATGAGTCAACCCCACCTCAATCCGAGGCGCGGTGTGTCCAGCACCACTCAGAGTCTCTCTCTTATGTTTCAAAAGGACATCATTTTATGTGAAAACATCAATTGGCATACGGAAAACCGAACAAACACATTCGTATTGTGTTGATTCCTTGGGAAAATGATCCACAGGTCATTTGAGACGTGTAAGAGTCAACCATGTCTAAATCAGAGGCACGGTGTGGTCGGTACCACTCTAACTGTGTCTCTTTTGTTTAAAATGGACAAAATTATAAGTGAAATGAACAACTGGCGTACAGAAAACTGACCAAACGCATTCCGATTCTGTTGATAATTTGTCACAATGATCCATGGGTCATATGTGACGTGTACGAGCCACCCATTTCTCAATTCGAGTCACAGTGTGACCAATATCACTCTAAGTGTCTCTCTTTTGTTTAAAATGGACAACATTTTAAGTACACATGGAAAACTGACCAAACGCATTTGGTTTCCATTGAAAATTTAGGACAACTATACATGGGTCATATGTGATGTTTACAAGTCATCCTCACCTCAATATGAGGCATGGTGTGGCAAACACCACTCAAAGTGTCTCTCTTTTGTTTAAAATGGACATCATTTTATGTAAAAACAACAACCCGCAAACCGAAAACCGACCAAACAAATTTTGACTGTGTCAATACTTTAGCACAATGATCCATGGGTCATATATGACGTGTACGTGTCAACCCCACCTCAATCTGAGGCGCGGTGTGGCCGACTCCATTCATAGTCTCACTTTTGTTTAATATGGACATCGTTTTAAGAGAAAACAACAAGTGACATATGAAAAATAGACCAAACGCATTCAAAATCTGTTGATTCTTTATGAAAACGATTCATGGGTCATATGTGATGTGTACAAGTCAACCCTACCTCAATTAGAGGCGCGGTGTGGCCGAAACCACTCTAAGTGCCTCTCTTTTGTTTCGAAAAGATATCATTTTAAGTGAAAACATCAACTGGCATACGGAAAACCGACAAAACGCATTCGGATTGTGTTGATACTTTAGGAAAATAATACATTCGTCATTTGAGACATGTACAAGTCAAACCCCTCTAAATACGAGGAACAGTGTGGCCGGTACCACTCTAACTATGTCGCTTTTTTTTAAAAATGGACATGATTATAAGTCAAAAGAACAACTGGCATACAGAAAACCAACCAAATGAATTCGGATTCAGTTGATAATTAATCACAACGATTCATGGGTCATATGTGACGGGTATGAACCATCCTGGGCTCAATCCGAGTCACGGTGTGGCCAGGATTACTCTAAGTGTCTCTCTTTTGTATAAAATGGACAACATTTTAAGTACATACGAAAAACCGAACAAACACATTTGGTTTCTATAGAAACTTTAAGAGAATTATCCATGTGTTATATGTGATGTTCTCTAGTCAACCTCTCTTCAATCCGAGGTGCAGTGTGGCCGACACCACTCAAAGTGTCTCTCTTTTGTTTAAAATGGACTTCATTTTAATTGAAAACAACAACTAGCATACAGAAAACCGACGAAATGGATTCTGATTGTGTCAATACTTTTGAAAATTGATCCATGGGTCATATGTGATCTGTAAGAGTCAACCCCACCTTAATCCGAGCCTTAGTGTGGCTGAAATCATTAATAGTGTCTCTCTTTTGTTTAAAATGGACATCATATTATGTGAAAACAAAAAGTAAAATATAAAAAACTGATCAAACACATTCGAAAAGAGTTTATGATTTAGGAAAACGATCCATGGGTCATATGTGACATGTAAGAGTCAACCCCTCCTCAATCCTAGGTGTGGTGTGGCCGACACCACTCAAAGTGTATCTCTTTTGTTTCAAAAGGACATAATTTTATGTGAGAACATCAACTGGCATACGGAAAACCAACCAAACGCATTCAGACTGTGTTGATACTTTAGGAGAATGATCAATGGGCCATTTGCGACGTGTATGAGTCAACCCCGTCAAAATCTGAGCTGTGGTGTGGCCGGTACCACTCAAACTGTGTCTCTTTTGTTTAAAATGGACAAGATTATAAGTGAAAAAAAAACAAATAGCCTTCAAAAAACTGACCAAACACATTTGTAATATGTTGATAATTTGTCAAAATAATCCATGCGTCATATGTGACATGTATGAGCCAACCTAGGTTCAATCCGAGTTGCGTAGTGGTCGCGATCACTCTATGTGACTCTCTTTTGCTTAAAATGGAAAACAATTTAAGTACGTACGGAAAACTAACCAAATGAATTTGGTTTCCATTGAAACTTCTGAATAACTATAAATTGGTCATATGTGATGTGTATGAGTCAACCCCCCCCCCCCCTCAATCCGAGGCATGGTGTGGCCGAAAACAATGATAGTGTCGCTCTTTTGTTTAAAATGGACATCATTTTAAGTGAAAACAACAATTGACTTACAAAAAACTAACCAAACACATTCGAAATGTATTGATGATTTAGGAAAACGATCCATGGGTCATATGTGACATGTACAAGTCAACCCCACCTCAATCGCAGGTGTGGTGTGGCCGGCACCACTCAAAGTGTCTCTCTTTTGTTTCAAAAGGACATCATTTTAAGTGAAAACATAAACTAGCATCTGGAAAACTAACCAAATGCATTCAAATTGTGTTGATACATTTGGAAAATGATCCATGGGTCATTTGAGATGTGTATTAGTCATCCCTATTTAAATATTAGATGTGTTGTGGCTGGTATGACTCTAATTGTGTCTCTTTTGTTTAAAATGGACAGGATTATAAGTGAAAAGAACAACTGGCATACGAAAAACCGACCAAACACATTCAGAATCCGTTGATAATCTATCACAATGATACATGGGTCAGATGTGACATGTGCGATCTAATCCAGGCTCAATCAAAGTCATGGTGTGGTTGGGATCACTCTAAGTGTCTCTCTTTTGTTTAAAATGGACAACAATTTATGTACATACGGAAAACTGACCAAACGCATTCGGTTTTAGTTGAAAATTTAGGAGTACGATCCATGGGTCATATGTGACGTGCAAGAGTAAAAATTGCCTCAATCCAAGGAATGGTGTGGCTGACACCACACAAAGTGTCTCTCTTTTGTTTGAAATGCACTTCATTTTAAGTGAAAACAACAACTCGCATACGGAAAACTGACCAAACAGATTCTGATTGTGTCGATAATATAGCACAATGATCCATTGGTAATATGTGAGGTGTACGAGTCCACCTATCCTTAATCCAAGGCGTGGTTTGGCGAAAACTATTCATAGTGTCTCTCTTTTGTTTAAAATGGACATCATTTTAAGTGAAAATAACAACCAACATACAAAAAATAGACCAAATGCATTAGAAATGTGTTGATGCTTTAGGAGAACGATCCATGGGTCATATGTGACGTTTACGAGTCAACCCCGCCTCAATCTGAGGCACGGTGTGGCCGATATCATTCTAAGTCCATCTCTTTTGTTTAAAATGGACAACATTTTAAGTACTTATGGAAATCTGAGAAAACGAAGTCTGATTGTGTTGATACTTTAGCACAACGATCCATGGGTCATATGTGATTTGTAAGTGTCAACCTCTCCTCAATCCAATATGTGGTGTGTCTATCACCACTCTAAGTGCATCACTTTTGATTCAAAAGGACGTAATTTTAAGTGAAAACATCAACCGGCATACGGAAAACTGACCAAACGCATTCGGATTGTGTTGATACTTTAGGAAAATGATACATGGGTCATTTGAGACATGTACAAGTCAACCCCATCTAAATACAAGATGTGGGGTGGCCGGTACCACTCTAACTCTATCTCATCTGTTTAAAATGGACAGGATTACAAGATTAATTAAAAACTGCCATACGAAAAACCAACCAAACGCATTCAGAATAAGTTGATAATTTTTCAAAACAATCCATGGGTCATATGTGACGTGTACGAGCCAACCCGAGCTCAATCTGAGTCGAAGTGTGTCCAAGATCACTCTAAGTGTCTCCCTTTTTTTTAAATGGACAACATTTTAAGTACATACGGAAAACTGACCAAACTCATTCAGTTTACATAGAAACTTTAGAGGAACGATCCATGGGTCATATATGACGTGTATGAGTCAACCTATCCCCAATCTGAGGTGCGGCGTGGCCGAAACCACTCAATGTGTCCCTCTTTTGTTTAAAATTGAATTCATTTTAAGTAAAAACAACACCTAGCCTATGGAAAACCGACCAAACATATGCTGATTATGTCGACACATTTTCACAACAATCCATGGGTCATATGTGACATGTATGAGTCAACCCCACCTCAATACGAGGTGCATTGAGGCCAACATCATTCATAGTGTCTCTCTTTTTTTTAAAATGGACATCATTTTAAGTGAAAACAATAAGTGACATACGAAAAACTGACCAAATGGATTATAAATGTGTGGAGGATTTAGGAAAATGCTCCATGGGTCATATGTGAGATGTACGATTCAACCACACCTCAATCCGAGGCACGGTGTGGCCGGCACAACTCAAAGAGTCTCTTTTTTTTCAAAAGGACATCATTTTAAGTGAAAACATCAACTGGAAAAAAAAAATCTGACCAAACGCATTCATATTTTGTTGATACATCAAAACAATGATCCATGGGTCATCTGAGACGTGTACGAGTCAACCCCGTCTATATCTGAGACGCGGTGTGGCCGGTACCACTCTAACTGTTTCACTTTTGATTAAAATGGACAGTATCATAAGTGAAAAGAACTACTGTAATACAAAAAACCAACCAAATGCATTCTTAATCTATTGATAATTTATCTCAATGATCCATGGATCATATTTGATTTGATAGATCCAACCCGGGCTCAATCCGAGTCGCGGTGTGGCCGGGATCACTATAAGTGTCTCTCTTTTGGTTAAAATGGACAAAAATCTAAGTACATAGAGAAAACCGAACAATGCATTTAGTATCAATTGAAACATTACGAGAACTATCCATGGGTCATTTGTGACATCTATGAGCCAACCTCGCCTCAATCTGAGGCGTGGTGTGGCTGACACCACTCAAAGTGTCTCTCTTTTGTTTAAAATGGACATCATTTTAAGTGAAAACTACAACTAGCATAAGGAACACCAAACAAACAGATTCTGATTGTGTCAATACATTAGCACAATTATCCATGGGTCATATGTGACATGTATGAGTCAACCTCGCCTCAATCCAAGGTGCGGTGTGGCCGACACCATTCATAGTGTCTCTCTTTTGTTTAAAATGGACATCAATTTATGTGAAACCAACAACTGACGTACGAAAAACAATCCAAACACATTAGAAATGTGTTGATGCTTTAGGAAAATGATACATGGGTCATATGTGATATGTATGAGTCAACCCCACCTCAATATGAGGCACGGTGTGTCCGGGATGACTCTAAGTGCCTCTCTTTTGATTAAAATGGACAACATTTTAATTACATATGGAAAAATGACCAAAAAGATTCTTATTGTGTTGATAATTTAGAACAATGATCCATGGCCCATATGTGATTGGTACAAATCAACTCCGCCTCAATATGAGATGTGGTGTGGCCGACACCACTCAAAGTGTCTCTCTTTTGTTTCAAAAGGACATCATTTTAAGTGAAAATATCTACTGGCATACAAGAAAACCGACCAAACCCATTAAAATTATGTTGATACATTAGGAAAGTGATTCATATTTCATTTGAGACGTGTAAGAGTCAAATCTGTCTATATGTGAGACGCAGTGTGTCCGGTACCACTCTAACTATGTCACTTTTGTTTAAAATGGACAAGATTATAAGTGAAAGGAAAAACTGGCATACAAAAAGTTGACCAAACGCATTCCAAATCTGTTGATAATTTATCACAATGATACAGGGGTCATATATGACCTGTAATATCTAACCCAGGCACAATCTGAGTCACGGTGTGTCCGTGATCACTCTATGTGTCTCTCTTTTCTTTAAAATGGACAACATTTTAAGTACATACGGAAAATAGACCAAACACATTCGGTTTCCATTGAAACATTAAGAGAACGATCCATGGGTCATATGTGACATGTAAAAGTCAACCTCACCTCAATATGAGGCGTGGTGTGGCCGACACCACTCAAATTGTCTCTCTTATGTTTAAAATAGACTTTATTTTAAGTGAAAACAACAACTAGCATACGGAAAACGGACCAAACGGATTCTGATTGTGTCAATACATTATCACAACGATCCATTGGTCATATGTGACATCTAGGAGTCAGTCCCGAATCAATATGAGGCACGGTGTGGCCGACACCATTCATAGTGTCTCTCTTGTATTTAAAATGGACATCATTTTAAGTGAAAACAACAACTAACATATAAAAAACTGACCAAAATCTTTCAAATGTGTTGATTCTTTAGGAAAATGATCTGTGGGTCATATGTGATGTTTAGGAGTCAACCCCGCCATAATTCAAGGCACGATGTGGCCGGGATCACTCTAAGTGTCTCTCTTTTGTTTAAAATGGACAACATTTTAAGTACATACAGAAACCTGACCAAATGAATTCTAATTGTGTTGATACTTTATAAGTAAAATGATCAATGGCTCATATGTGACGTGTAAGAATCAACCCCGCCACAATCTGAGATGCGCTGTGGCCGACACCACTCAAAGTGTCTGTCTTTTGTTTCAAGAGGACATCATTTTAAGTGAAAACATCAACTGGCATACAAAAAACTGACCAGAGGCATTCAGATTGTGTTGATACATTATGAAAATGATCCATGGGTCATTTGAGACATGTACGAGTCAACCCCATCTAAATCCGAGATGCGGTGTGGCCGATAACCCTCTAACTATGTCTCTTTTGTTTAAAATGGACAAGATTTTAAATGAGAAGAACAAATGGCATATGAAAAACCGACCAAACGCATTCAGAATCTGTTGAAATTTTAGGAAAATGATCCATGGGTCATATGTTACATGTATGAGTAAACCACGCCTCAATCCAAGTCGTGGTGTGGCCAGGACCACCCAAATTGCCTCTCTTATGTTTAAAATGGACAACATTTTATGTACATACGGAAAACTGACCAAACGGATTCTGATTGTGTTTATATTTTAGCACAACAATCCATGGGTCATTTGTGATGTGAACGAGTTAACCCCGCCCCAATCCGTGGAACAGTGTGGCTGGAACCATTCAAAGTTTATCCATTTTATTTAAAAAGCACTTCATTTTAAGTGAAAACAACAACTAACATACAAAAAATTGACCGAACGCTTTCGGAAATGTTGATACTTTAGGAAAATTATCCATGGGTCATTTGTGACATGTACGAGTTAAACACACCTCAATATGGGGCACGGTGTGGCCGGTATCACTCTAGGTGTATGTATTTTGTTTAAAATGTACATCATTTCTAGTAAAAATATATGGCATATGAAAAACCGATCAAATTATGAATTGAATTCCGGATTCCACATATAATTTTCATCTAAATTTTAAATTGAATTCTAAATGAATTATGTATGTTTATAATTATGTTATGAATTCTGATTTAATTATGTATGTTTATAGTTATAGGAAGCATTATATGTTAAATGTGTATGAATTTTTTCTCTATATATATGTGTTGGTTATTTCAGGTACAATGATTGTATATGTATGTGTTAGTTTATTGCAGGTAAAATAATTAGAAATGATTGAAAATGAGAGGGAATGCTACTGTGAAAATTGCACAAAAATGAGAGCTACTGTGCAAATTGTAGGCTGATGTGCAATTTTCACAGCATAGTCTATGCCAATGGTTTCAAACCATTGGCATAGCCTCTCTGAGTCTTTTATTACCAACAGTTCTATGAACCGTTTGTAAAACTCCTTTCTTAGCGGTTTAAAAATTGTTGGGTAAGAAGCCCTCTGCTTGGTTATCTCAACGGTTCAATCCAAATCGTTGGGAAAATCTATCCCAACGGTTTGGCAAAACTGTTGGGATAGGTTCATTTTTTCTAACCTATCCCAATGGCTTACTTCCCTCTGGTTTTCAGATTCATTTTTATAATATATACCAATGGTTCTCCAGCCTTTCCCAATGGTTCAAAACCGTTGGGAAATCCTCCATTTCTAGTAGTGAAACATTCAATACATTTTTCTAAATCGGTATAACATTATATGCATGATTCAATTACTATAATTTCAATCAATGATGAAAACTAATAAATGGGATCATGGGAATGAAAAGATGTTTTTTATGGGGAGGGATACATCTATAGAATTAACAGAGAGAGAAGAATGTTATACTGATGGGTGCTTCATGGAATCGATGATCTTGAAGTGGACAATGTCACCACCAAACTCCGTATATAATGTACCATTATGGACATTAATTTTGGTTTTGGTAGTTTTCAAGGAGGGCCTCCCCAATATAATTGGGGCATGTCCATTCATCATATCATCTTCCATTTTTAGAATATAAAAATTAATATGAAAAATTAAAATATTCACCCTTACAAGAACATCCTCTAACTCTCCAAATGGGTGTATTGCACTCCAATTTTATAATTTAACAATAATTCAAGGAGGAGTCAGTTCCCCGAACTATAATGTAGATTAAATAGAGTGAGCCATCACATTCAGAGAGGCATCCAAATCAAGTATAGCATTGGAAAATAAATATTCCCCTAAGGTGCATGGAATCGAGAATGTTCTTGAATCATTGCATTTTGTTGGAAAAGATGGATATATTAATTTTGAGATGTTCCTCCCCATGATTACATTCGCATCACCTTAAATTATTCCTTGATGTCTACATATCTTTTTCAAAAACTTGGTGTATCTTTGAATTTTATTTATGACATCAATCAAATGAATTTTGACCTTCACTTTTTTTAATATTTTCAATATTTTCTTATCAAGTTCAATTTCATTTTTTTTCTTGGTTGGGTGGTCCATTGGGGAAATGTAAGTGGAATGGTTGGGCTTGGTGACTTTGCAACAGACACACTCCTTCCATTGGAAGGGAATCTCTCATGAAAATGTTTTACCTCACTTAGGAAACTTCTAGTTTTTGGGATGGTGGTTTACTAAGGAGGGGAAGACTCTATTATAGGGGTCATTTGGATTTTAAGATATGTTCCACTCTTAAGGGTTGTGAAACTAATATTTTCCTTATCACGAGGGTTAAATACTGGTTGAGAGGGTAGTTTACCTGACCCATGACATTGAATTTCCCTCATATAGTTTGCTAGTCATACTAATTGGGGTTTTATGTCTTGTATGGTATCATCGGTGGTTTGTCGGAATTGTAAATTGTTGGAATGCATTTGATTCATCATGTCTTCTAGGCTAGGCTCAGGTTTTGTAGGGGGTGGTTTGAGAGGCCTTTGTATTGGTTGGGTATTTTTGGGTTGTGGTGGTTGACTACTCTTCCCTGGTTGGTTCCATGGTTATTGAGGTTGGTTTGAATACCCCATTGAATATATTCTTGGTTTTCTTTCCACCCACGGATGGATGAATAGTATGGTTCTTGTCTAAAGGGTTGGTTATAGGGGTTAATTTTAAAGATTTCCTAAAAACTCCCAAAGGTTTTTCTTAATTGAGGACATTGGTTAGAGTAGTTGGTGTCATAAGAACACACAACACAGTGGATGGGAGGAGGAAATTGGGATTTCACTTGGGAATGAGAATGTTGTCTAAGAATTTAACTTACCTCTTCAAACATTGTGTCCATCTTCTTAAAAAATTTGGTAGATTTTCTCTCATGGACACCTTGAATGGGTACACTAGACCATGAACTGAATAACTGAGTGTTCCATGCCATGTTCTCAATTAGGTTTCTTGTGTAAATTAGTGTCTTATCAACTATAACAACACATATAGTAGTATCAATATTGTTTCTATCAATAGGAATTAAACCATCATAAAAATACTGAATTTTAAGTTTATCACTTATTTGGTGGGGTGGAAAGTAGGAACATAACCTCATAAATCACTTCCAATATGCATAAAATGTGTCCCCTTCTGATTTTCTTATCCCAAAAATTTCATTCCTTATTGTTTCAGTTTGAGAATATGGGAAATGTTTTTCAAGAAAATGGTGTTTTATGTCCGCCCAACCTCTAATTAGTGAATTAACATAATGAAAACAATATTCCACTATGTCTTAAAATGATAATGGGAATTATATGATCATTACTTTTTCTTTATCAACATTAGTAGTTTTTAATGTAGAAGACAAAATATGAAATTCTTTTAAGTTCTTATGTGGATCTTCTCCTGCGATTCCATGAAATCATGGTACTAAATGATGTAAACCAGTTGTTAGTTCAAAATTTATTGCCTCACCTTGATTTTGAATATAGGTGGGATGCATATCAACCTCAGGTTACGATAGCTATTTTAATGTTCAGTTGTTTTCATCCATGTTATGCACTTTTAATTCAGTTTTTACATGAGTTTTAGAATAATAAAAAGAAGGATAAAGGAGAGTGTCTATGTTTTGTGTGTCATCCTTCAAAGAGTTCTGTTCTATGTCTCAGTGTCACTGATGTAGGATCCTCTCCAGTTTGTTTTTGAATTGTGGTAAATCTCCCAGAGTAGAATTCATCGTGCACAGATCCTATAATATAAAAAAAAATCAGAACAAAGAGATATAGGTAATCGTATTAGATAAAACAAATAAATATTCCCAAAATTTATAAAAAAAATCTCAAAAACACACAATAAACTTAATTTTTCGGCATTGGATGTCTGGGACACCATTTCCCTCATTAACTCTCTCTATAAAATTATTACCAAACTCATTGATAATAGGCTTTCTCCTCTATGTAACAATATCATTTCCTGGAATCAATTTTGTTTTATCAAGGGCAGATCCATTCAAGATTGCATTTGCACTGCCTCAAAATGCATTAACTCTCTTAATAAATATTCCAAAGGACGGAATATTGTAGTCAAACATAACATTAAAAAATCCTTTGACTCCATCTATTGAAACTTCATTTTCAACTTCATTAAGGATTTTAGGTTCAATGATACTTTTATTAGAAGGATAAAATACTTTTTCAACTCAGATTTTATTTCCATCCTTGTTAACTATTCTCATAAGGGATACTTCAAATTCTCAAAAGTGGTGCGTCAAGGTGACCCTCTTTCTGATATTCACTTTGCCATTTTGGAAGACTACTTCAATAGGTATCTCTCCTCCCTTGTTCACTAAATCAAGATCACCCCCATTTAGGCTGCCAGAAATCATACTATTCCGACCCACCTCTTTTATGCTTATGACATCATTTTTTTCCTTAATGGGGTAAAAAAATTATCCTTAAGCTTAAAAAGGCCATGTTTCACTATGAAGAGGTCTCCGGTCAATCCTTTAGTTCGAATAAATCCTATATATTTTTTGGGAAAACCTTCCCCCCTTCTAGAAAAGGTTTTATAATTGAAAATCATGGAATCAAATAGGTATCCATCCCTTTTACCTATATTGGAGTTCCCCTCTTCTGGGGTAGTACTATGTCTATGTACTTTAATACTGTTGTGGACCAAGAGACTAATCAACTAGCCTCTTAGAAAGGGAAATATCTCTCCTTGGTTTCCAGGATATTCCTCATAAAGTCCACAATTATCTCCAAAATGTTTTACTCCCTATTGATATATAAATGGCCTAATAGTCTTATTAAAAAAGTTAATGTCTATATAAAAAAAATTGTTTGGAATGGCATTATTCTTGAATTAAATCTTGTTACTGTCCCTTGGTCGACATGCTATAAACCCCTTGAAAGAGGTGGTCTTGGCATTAAAAATCTCATCATTTTTAATGAGGCTCTTCAAGCTAACCTCACTTGGAGGTTGATCAATAAAAAATCTGACTCCATAACCATCCTTCATTATAGGTTCCTGCAAAAACATTAAAAAGGTCAACCTAGATACCTCAATTATTACCTCTTTCCATCCATTATAAATACCTTTGTTGACATCTTGCATAACTCAAGATGAATGGTTAGTTCAAACTCCACTATGATCTTCTGGCTTGATGATTGGACTGGCGCCCCCCTCATTTCCATGATATCTCCAAATGCTTCTCCAGATAACATCAATCTCACCATAAATTATGTAATTCCCTCTATCCCATCTAATATCCTTGGACACAATAAGAACTTTGTGGACAATTTCCCCTTTATAAATGGGGATGATTAACTTACTTGGGAGCCTACTAAAAATGGTATTTTGGATTCCAAAAACTTTTTTAATCATTGTTTAACTTACTCTGACCCCATTTTCTCATGGTTGATGTATTTCAATAGACCTTGGATTAAGACTTCATGGATTAACCTAGTCCATCGCATTGCCCATAAATGAATTTTTACAGAGGTTTGTCTTCAAAATTTTGGTGTACATCTATGCTCTAAATGTAAATTATGCCATCAACACAGGGAGGATACCAATCATCTTTTCTTATCTTTTTCTACAGCCTTTGCTCTTTAGAATTATGTTACTGACCTGTTTGACTACAAATGTTTATCCTATGACTCTATTTTCTCTCAGCTAAATCATTGTGTGGAACTTGAATCTTCTTGGAAAATCAAGAAACTCTTCCATTCCTCTGTTTTGAGCTCTTAAATGTGATCTAATATGATATAAATGCAATTATTCATAACAATGACTCATTTATTCTTAACACAGGTCAAAGGAGGATCCTTATTGCCATCAGGGAAACAACCCTTCTTTAGAAAGCCTACTGCGATAATTCGGTTGGGGACTTTGTGATACTTTGACGTCTCAAAATCGATGGTGTCTACACTAAGACGAAGAATTATGTCGAGGTTTTTTGACAAGATCCGACTCCTAGATGGATCAATATCAATGCAGATGAAGCTTCCAGAGGAAACTCGGTTCCTGCAGGATGTGGGGCCATTTTCAGAGATTATCTCGGTCGATGTCACGGATGCTTCTTTGGGAGCTGTGGCAATGCTTCTACTCTTGATGCAAAAATGATGGTGGTGATTCATGAAATTCTTTTTGACAAGATAAAAGAATGGAATAACATCTGGATAGAAAGTGAAACCACCACCATTGTGCATGATATTTGGAATGGGGTGATCCACCTTGCGTGGCCTCTCACTACTCGCTGGATGTACTGCCTCAATTCTCTTCTTGAAATCAGATACATTGCCACCCATACGTATCGAGAAGCAAACATGGTGGCAGATGGCCTTGCCAATAAATAAGTCAACCAAGCTATGACATGGAGTGATACTTTTCCAGTTGATCTTCTTCCACACATAATAAGATATTGAAATAAGATTCCCTCTTTCTGATTCATGTAACCCATCTCTCTCACTTTTTTAAAAAAATTTCTTCATATTTTAAAAAAACACACTAAAACCAATGCGCTCCTCGAAAACAACACCAAAATTTGAATGTGTTTTCATGACATGTCAAAATGATTATGATTTTAAGCTTTATTTGTAGTATAGGTCATACCTTAGGTAATCTCTCAAGGAGCATTGATAGGTTTAGAGTGTATATTCTTAATAAAAACTACTAAAAGAGGGGGGTTGTTTTGAAAACAGGTTTAAGAAACTAAATTAATTTAAATATTTTAATCGTTGAGAAAGATGTTTATTTTTAAAATATATGATAATTATGTGATCACTGTTACGCATTTACACCACTTGAAAACTTCCTTTTTTTAATTGATTATTATGTTTTGGTGTAATCCTTGGATTGAGGGCTAACCAAGATATTGGGTACCCACATCCCAAAAATGATGTAAATAGGACTAAACCTTGACATAACAACCGTATTGTCAAGTTAAATCCCCTTATAATGAGTCATGGTTTTTTAAGGAACACCTAAATTTCAAATATTTGGAATATAAGAGGAGTCTTATGTTGTCCAATCGAAAAAATACAAGTCATACACTTAAAATTGCACATCAATCGGTTATAAAATAAAAATGTTTTCAATTAAATGCATAAAAACAAGCTATGATACATATAAAAGAACAATTTCAAACCATAATATACAAAAAAAACAATAGATAATTATGTTCTAAAACTCCCTCTTCAAGTGAGTAGCTCCCTCGTAATTATCACCAAATGTTTAGCCTGACATTGGGAGCGGGAGGAAGCTCGGGTGGAAATCATTATTAATTATTAATCCCCATATAGGATATGGGACTCCAAAACATCTAGTATGGCGAGAAGATTCATGTAGTAATCCAAAATGGAAGAAATTTTCTTCTAGTTCGAACATCAAAATGAGGTTCCCTTGATTTCCTATTATATCCAAAATGGTAATTGGTTTTGAGCACCTAGTTTTTGTGATACCATGTGAGTCACGATTTTGGTTTGGTAAATGAAATTATACAACATTTAAAAAAAAATTAATAGTTTTTTCTCAGACTCTTAACTATAAACATGTCAAATTTGGAGGAAATTGGACATCCATAATTGTATATATAGTCATAATATCTAACCAAACTTCTGACTTAGTGCAAATTCTATCCCAAGAACAAAATTGTTTAGATGAGCTAGTGTATGGAAGAATTGGGATTTTACTTGATTATATGAGATGTATCCCATAAATTTATAGATCTTACTAAAAAATTTCATCCCATTTGGATGCTTCTATTTCTCGAAATGTACAAAATAGTAGACATGTGTCCTTGGGCTTCCATGTAGTTTGGAAAAATTTCCATCAAGATCAACTTCAGGGCCTATAAATCACCTCCACCTTCAATGAAAAATCAAAACAAGTAACATTTACATTTTTAATAATGATAAACCCAAAAATAATTTAATAAAATATGAGGATAAATTTGTAATTATTTTTATAATTTTCAATTCAAAACTAGTTTAGCACACTAGTCTATAGGTGAAAATGAAATAGAGAATCACAGTGCGATCATGGTTCAAACAATAAGAACAACAAATTCCATTAAACATACTTATTTTTATTCAAAACTAGAGCTTGATGATGTAAAATAATCTTTTTAGTAACCAGAGTTGGTTTAGTCCATGAATGAAGAGTTGGATCAGATTGAAAAGAATGATATATGGGAACTTGAACCCAATCTAAGAAACAAAAAAAATCAGCACAAAGTGGGTTTTCCAGAACAAGCTGAATGAAGAAGTTGAATTGATAAGAAATAATGAAATATTGGTTTTCAAAGGGTATTTACTAGTTTAAGGCATTGATTTTGATGAAAACATTGCTCATGTTCTAAGGTTGGAAAGAATTAGAATCTTTCTTACTATTTCTGTACAATGAGGTTACAAGATCTTTCAAATGGATGTTAAATCATAATTCTTGAATGATGATTTAGATAAGGAAGTTTACATAGAAAAAACTAGTAACATTTTTGTTTATAAATATGGTAGTTATGTATGAATATTGGAAAATTCCTTGTATGGGCTAAAATAAAATCTGATGGCATGGTATTCATAATTGGATACATGCTTAAAAAAGATGAGTTTTAAGAAAGGAAGAGTGGATACCAATATTTACATTAGAGGAAGTCAAGAGTTCTCCCTCATTTTAATTTTTAATATTTATTACATTATATTTCCTAGGAATGATGAAAGAAGTTGTGAATGGTTTGCTGAAGAAATAAAAAATGTATTTGAAATGACCGTGATGGGGGAAATGAAATACTTTCTTGGGATACAAATAAAAAAAGTAAGGAATATATTTTTATTTCTCAAGGAATGTATGCTAAGGAAATTCAAAGACACTTCACAAAGAAAACTACAAACATGTTTCCATACCGATATGAGTGATAAAAAAGTTGTTTAAAGATGAAAAAGAAAAATAAGTTGATCAAAAAGAATTTTGAAAGGTGGTCTGATTTTTTTGTTGTATTTGACTTCCTCAAGACCGGACATCGTTTATTTCGTTATCTTATGTGCAAGATTAAAAAGCACCCCAAAATAATAAAATGTAATTTTAGGAAAAAGAATTCTGAGATACATCAGAGACACAATACAATTCAAAATCAAATTTAATATCTCATATAATACTAATTTGATTGGGTATTACTATGTTGATTTCGTAGGAATTTTTGATTCTAGAATATCCACAACTAGTGGAGTACTATATTTAGGAATTAATTGTTTTAGTTAGAATTCAAAGAAATATAATTCAGTAAATCTCTATATGGCTGAAGCTGAGTATATTTCTTCTAATCATGACACTACTCAACTTATGGGGATGAAAACTAAATTTGGAGAATTACTTGATGAAGTGAAGTTACCCATACTCTTAGGTTTTTATAATCAATGTAAAATAAATCTCACTTGGAATCCTGTTCAAAATTATCAATAAAAAAATATTGATATCAAATATCATTTCATCAAAGAGAATATGGAGAAAAATGAATTGATGTTGGAATATTTTTCAATAATGGAACAAATTGAAGACATTTACACAAAACATATATCAATGTAATCATTCTATAAACTGAGGTTGAACATGGTATTCCAACCTCTTTCTCGTAAAGGTTGTGGTGTGTGTTACTATCCCCTCTCTCATCTTAACATTGGATAGATTTTTCAATGCAAAGAATGAATTGTTTCATAAATATATCCAAATGCATGTAAAAAAAGAGGGATTTGTGGGTATGTTATTAATTAATAATTGTATTGTGAATAAACTATTATAACTGTTTATTGGAGTGGTTATTGGAAGCATATTCTATTGGTTTCTAGAAAAGAAGAAGAGCAGGGAATGAAACGTTGAGGAAGATAAAGAAGGGTGTCATAATCACTACACTTAGACAATAATGTTTTTTTGTCAATGATTTTTTTCTACAAAGAGTTATCTCACCTAGGTATAGAATTATTGATATGTAATCCATTTCTTTAGGAAATAATGTTTATTGATTAATGAAACTTTGTTGATAACAAAATCCAAAGAGGAGATTGTTAGGAAAAACTTGATGATAAAGGTGGTGTTTTTCAAGTATTGTCTTTTGTTGTGAAGAAAAGTTTTTGAATACAATAAATCACATAAAATTGTATTTAATGAAAAATATTGACCATAATACTTAGTAAAAATAGACTCAAAATTGTTTTTTAAAAAATCAGGCTCACTTTCTTCAAGAAATTTCACCGTATCGAGAATCTATTTGAATAAAAATGTTCAATTTTATTGAGAATGAATCTTGTAAAAGTAAATAGTTATTGGATTACCTCTGCATCTGGAATTGAAGAAGTGATCTTAATGGGAGAATTATAGTCTGCAAGACTGCGATAAATTAAATTTGATGATGAATTCCCTATTATGCATTCCTATATATCCTAATTAAGTTGTGAAACATATGATTCGAGCATGATGAAATAATGGAGGAGTGAAATTTATATGGCCAATTATATTATTTTTGATCAGATCCAGAAAAAACGGAACAAATTCATTCCCAACCATACTCAGTTTAATTGTATCTTTGTCGTAAATAAGAAAATGGATGTTAAAGATCGTAATTAGAAAAGATCAAAACGAGGAAAATCATACCCAAAAAGATCATACTTTGAAAAATCATACACAAGAGGATTTGGAGAGAAAGTTGGTTACTGAAATTTAATTTTGTTGACACTATTCCATTTTATTCATCATTACATTGTAATTGGCAGATAAATCAACAAATACTAATAGGAATAGAATTGAGTTTTGGCCAATTAAAATCACCATAACATAAACTAATCAACAATGTAGTAAACCATTCAAAAGGGATTAAATTGCCATTTTTTCCTTTCCAAATGTGTTTCAAGTGGGACAAGAGAAAAAGTGAAGAATTATAATTGATTTTAGGGAATTAATGAAATAATATTATGAATTTTCTATCTAGGGGGAGCATGACATTAAAAAAATTATTGTATTAAATATATAAAGAGCACCGTATTCAGAAATCAGAATGGTATCCATTTCTATATACTTTTAAATTCAATTCATACAATTATTTGTTTTGATGTAATATTATTTATATGAACAATATATGAAGTCTGAATAATATTCAAGAAGAATCGAGAAGTGTTGATGAATTCATAAATGTACCTATTATTTTTGGGGAAATTGAGATTTGAGTGAATTTGTTTGTGCAGGAAAGTATTTGGGATGCCTGAGAAAACCACTTATGGGTCAGCTATACATGGAGAAAATTACATTGTAATTTTCTAATGATTGATGAGATGTTCATCATAGAAGAGAGAGAAGCTTCGAGTTTTTAGAGAGAACAAGATGTTTTCATATTGATCCTTTGTTAAGGAAGTTTTGATAGACTAAGTGAATGGAGAAGAGACAAGATCACCACATTTTCTTTAGATGATTATCATACTCAATGATTATAGTATCCATAATTTTAACATATTTGGGTTTTCGATCATATTCAGTTGATCATCGTATCAGACTGGATAATCAAATTGGTATATCCATACTTGGATTTTAGGAATGAGGAAGAAAAAGTTCTGAATTATATCAAATCATATTCATCCAGTGATATATCTTTTTATATTGAGATTTTTGGAGACTAGAAGAATTTAACTAGGAGATTCATACCAGGGAAATCAAAGTAGAAATAATCGTACCAGGAAGAATCAGACAAGAATAATCGTACTAGGAAAAATATACTAGGAAAATCGGATTGGGTTTTCCTTGACAAAGCCCAAGAAGTTCATACCATATTCTGGGCAATAAATTGAAGAATTTTTTTCAATTGAATACATTTGTGGAATTGAAAAAGAAGCACTGGTAACATGAGTTGTTACACAAACATTCTATTACCCTATTTGTGATAAGAGGGTGTACATGTACTTTTGGATTGTCTTTAAATTACTTCACGAGTGAAAGGAAATATCCTACTCATTGTAATCCAAGTATTTTTTTCTAGTGGATTGTATGGTATTAGATAGTCTCCAAAACATACCAAGGATGTAGCTATTCGTATTGAATATTGAACCTTGTAAATTTTTATATTCATATGGATGTGTGTTTGTATTTTTTTCAATGGGGGAATAGAATACTTATGAAGGGGAAAAGGTTGTTTCAATTTCAAGGAAATATAAAAGAAAAAGTATTAATCACTCACCCCTTACCCCACTCAGTGATACAATTATCCTGACTAGGCACTTTCACTTTATTTTCTACCTATACCATGCCTTAACAGGCTATTACAAACTCTCTTTAGATTCACATGTCACTACATGGTCCTATTAACCAAGGACCCTCCCAAGATACCTCTCTTTAAATCTACGAGAAACCAAATTCCAAGTCATTAAGAAAATTCTGGAAAAGCCTCTGCCAAGTCTCATCTCACATCACCCATAGGAGAGCTCTCAAACCCACTACATAGAAAAAACTTATCTATAACACACCATGTCTAGTATTAGATGACTCAACTCACTCATATAACTCACCAAGACTCCATCCTACCATCAATATTGTGTTCCCTAGTAGGTTTGACATGTATGACTATATCCCCCTCCATGAATACGCCTAACACCCTCATACCTGACCAACTATATATTGGTAACTAACCTAAGATATTTCCACCCAATTTTTATCCTAAGACCGAACTATAGTCTCTAATCAACTCAACGATCACTTTCTCAAACTGGAGATATAATCTTTGGCTCTTTCAAATATTCGAAAGTGCAAAACAGAACTCATCCCATATATATGAGGCCTAATTTCATCTTTTATATTTTTTTAGGGTTCTCTTGGCCCCAATACATTTATCTAGACCCATGAAAATCTTTAGGCATGAACACTCATGGATAAAAAAGAAATTTACTTTATATTTAAGGGTCCACCTACCATAACAAAAAATTTACCATCCTCATGATACACCTCTAATACTCAAAAAATCCCATATATACCTCTAACAAGATCATACCAACACACAAGATCATATATTAAGAAACAGAATAAAAAATTAACTACGTATAATATGTCATAATTATTTATTAAATTCAATCCAAAGAGGCATAATCACTAAAAAATCAGAAGTAAATTTCTATCCATAAAAAACAAAGGAAATCCTATGAGTTTATCCTTATAATACCCCCTCTATACAAGATGATAAAAATCCTTATTGATATGGGATTATTTCTACCAGGCTCTAGTTAAATAATCATCGAAACCCTAGTCAATGATACTGAGTTAATGACTGAAAAGTAAGTAGAAGAACATAGGGTAAAAGATAACAATCATAAGTTTAATCACTGATAAAAAATATATTAAAATAACCCATAAATAAGGGGGATAAATGGAAGAAATATAGGGGGATCTGGCTAAAATGGACCTCTCCCAATTCTCATGTGACACCAAAATGCCTAATTTTTTATATTTACAAGGTTAATTTCTCCCTTGAATTTAAGGTGTATCAAGAAGAAAAATTGAATTTTTTAGAACATTCCCAGGGCCTTAGTGTTTATTTCATGGACTTAGGGTATAGTTAATGGATTGTAAAACCATGTGGTTTAAACTTTGCGACTGCTAATGTTTTTTATAGAGGTGATCTCACAGTTACTACATAGTTTGGTAAATCATGCGACCTTCTTGTTATTTGTTATTTTTGTCTTTTCATTCTCTTTTTAATTATAGGTTCTTCCATTTACTTCCCCCATTTATGGGATAATTTTTTGTTCCTCTTAATCTCTATCATTCTTCCTATAATCCCATTCATGGTGGTTGTAGGGTAAATTCTTAGTGGATATTCAACTATATTGAAAAGAAAGATCCTATACTTTCTTTATTTTTCTTATTCTTTTCTTATTTCTCCCTTTATCCCTAACCCTAGTGTCCATGTTGGATGATTTCTATGTATAGGGTTTTTTAATCAGTTGTTTAATTTTCTAGGGGTTGTGAACCCTCTCTTGATAATAAATATAGTGGTGTTCATCAATGGAAAAATGGTTACATTTGTTTCATTTATTCTCATTTTTTTACAGTTCATTTGATGAATGATGTTTTAAAACCATTCTTAATCTAGGTAAAAAATGATATATGATATATAGATGATATTTTCATAGGTTTCCACAAAAATCTATAGGTTTTCATTTATAGAAAAGTGTATATTTAATATTTAAATAGAACTTAATTTTTGAAAGGTGTTTTATGAATTTTTCATGTTTGATAAAATATTAATGAAGGTTTTATCAAAGAAAAATTATTTATACATGGTTTTTTGGATCAATATTGATTTATAAAGTGGGGTGTTTTTTTGGATTTAAAGGTTTTACATATTTTGTAGCAGCGATTTTAACTTATGGAATCGTTTAATGAATTCTTTCGATTTATTATGATTATAATTTTGTGTTGTTTGTGATTTATTTAGGATTTATAATATGGTTTATAAAAGGGATTAAAAATTAAATTCCAAAGGTTTGATTCTTGGTTTAGAAGAAGGCTCATTTGGAAATTTTTTAGAAAATTATTTTATTTATTTATGGTTACACCCTTTTTCAGCTTCATTGTTACACATTGTTGAAGATTATATACATGTGTTGAGGGTTTAATAAATTATGATTCATATTTATGAATTTGGGAAGGGGGGTTTTATTAAATGTGGTGTGTTAGAGGTGTGAAGTATATGATTGTTATATTTTATTATATTTTGGATATGTGGTTGTCATGTAGTTGGTTTTGTCATGGTAGTTCCCCACAACATTTAGTATCCCCTTGTTCTTTACTCATATTTTAGTAGTTTGTGGTAAATTTTTTAAAGTAAAAAAGTTTATTGGTTTTCAAAGTGCTGGATTCTATTGAAATTACATGCAATTTTTTTGAATCATTGTGGAGGATATTTTTCAAACGTAATGTTTTAAATGAAAAGTGAATGTTTAACTTGGTTTTTATAAGGCAAACATTATGGAAAAAATATATTATAAGTTTTTTGATTTAAAAACATGAAAGTTCAATGAAATACTATTTTATTATATTTATTTAAAAACCATAATTCTTGGTTTATTTAATGAAAATATGAATATAGACTCTTGGTGGTACCCAACTGGGAACTGGACCACATATTACATACTCAGATTGGCTGGTATGTGGTATTAAAGTACTTGAAAGTGTTTCAAGTCCTATGTTTTAGGTTGTTTTTATGCCATTATCCCGTTATAATCAAGTGATGTTTTGTATGTGGTGGTGACTTTAGAGTCACATCATGATGGTGGGGATTATATCCCATGTTCATTCAATTACTTTTCATCTTGTGTTGTATCGGCCTCCTTGGCCTCCTATTTTTGTTATAAATTTAATTCCTTGTTATGATATGTGAAATGTTTATATAAAATACTTTTATTATGGTGGAAAATTTTTGGTAAAATATTTTGTTAATTCTTTACTATTATTCCATGTTGGGATGTTGTTGATATCATATTGTCTAATTATTTGTTTAGTGTGGTTATCCAATACATGGAGACATTATGTTGGGTTATTGGTTGGAACCAATTTTTATCCTCATTTTCTTGGAGGTGATATTTTTACAATATTTTCATTTTTAATACCATGGAAGTATATTCTACCATAGGTTGATAGATAATTCAACTCAATCCTTATGGATAAGTGGTCTAGGAGACATGTCAGGTCGACTCGGGTCAGTTCATTACAAAATAGTATCAGATCCCTCTTTTAATTTGATGTGTTAATGTTATATTAGAGATATGACCATTATAGTTTTAGTGCTAGGTGTGGAGGAGTGAATTACATCACTTCCTAGTGATAAACCTCATGTTTTCATGGTTGTTTGAGAGTTTAACATTGATTTTTGGGTTTTATAATTTTTATTTTTGAGATATTTTTATGTGGTTTACCACTACTGTGAGATATATGGATATCCCAAGGGAAATTTCAAGAAATATATAATTTCAGGGTGAGAAATCCATGGGTGAATGGTTATGTCACATAGTCTAAAAAACCCGAATGGACCGTACAATCATATTCTATACACCTTTTACTATAATTATCATGATTTTTATATTGTCTAGAAACCTAGACAGCTAATGTATGTGCAGTGGAGAAAGGATTTAATGTTTTTTATTTTTACTCCTTTGGTTCCTTAAACCTATTTTATGACTGACGTGAATTTTAATAAGTGATATAGTGAATTTTTATCAATTATAAATTTTTTATAAAAAAATTAAAAAAATGTTTTAATATTTTGTGATTATAAATGTTTTAAAACCATGTTCATGTGTATTTTTGAGTCACTTGGTGAATAATTATAAACTTTAGGATAAATTATTTGTGATAATGAAATATTTTTGGGTTTTATTGGTATCCAAGGAATTTTTTTTTGGTTTCAAGTTAAAATAATTTATTTTTAGTGTGGTGGAATTTTTGAAATGGTAAAATGCATTATTTTAGTGATGTTTCTTGTAGTTAAAAAGGGTTTTGATGAAACCATGTGGTGTTTTTAAGTGGAAATAAGGCCTAGTTAAGAGGTTTTAATATAAAATTATAGGTAGTGTTTTGTGTTCATTTTTTTTCTTGATTTTTTCTTTTATATCACTTATAATGTGTTTAGGGGGATTTTATTAAATGTTATATTTTGGTGATACTATATAATGTGGCCAATATAAATGAATCAACATTTTATGAAGATAATGTCTCAAGTAGTCATTCTAGTGATCTAGGATTTTAATTTCCTATATTTGACTCTTCCTAGAATATTGATAAAGTGTTGGGTTCATGTTATTCTTATCATTTGGATCAGGCTTGAGATTTTTTGAATCGGCTTACACTAGTGTTTTATGGTAACCAAGGATCCCTTGAGGAAAAATAGTGTCTAGCTATATTTGAATGGATCTTTGAGTCACTAAAAACTCTATAAAATTCTAGGGTGATGTTCTCTATTCGTTTGTTCAAATGGTTGTGTATAGATTGGTCGAAGATTATTATCCATGTTCAAAATTTTGATTTTTTATCTTGGGGATATTTCAAGACCACCATTATCCAGTTATATTATCCTGAGGATGGAGATTTGAGAAAGAATTAGAGTTCATGGGTGTTCTCCAGGGTGGTCAGTCAGTGAAGGAATATATTGAATGATTCTCTAGACCAGTCCCATTTATCCTCAATGGTAGACATTAACATATTTTGGAAGGATTGGTTCATTGAAAGAGGCTTTCATCCATTTCTTAGTTTACTAGTGCCTTACTCGAGACTGACTATGTCATGAAACCCTCCCAATAATGATACCACAATGATTGGAGTGAGATAATGACCCCCTAATCCTACCTCTATTAGGCCCCAGATTGGTAACTAGAACTGAGGGTAAAAATATCTCATGATATGGGTGCCATGAACCTCTATAGAAAAATAGGATCATGAGATAATCTGAATCATCCATAAACAACTCCATGGAAGAATATAAAAGAAACAAGAACCATGCTACAAATACATGTATAAATAAAACTCATATGAATATAGTCTCCAACGTAAATACCTAAAATAAAACCTAATGTATAAATACAATGTCTATCAAATGCTCTGAGCTAGTAATATCCATCACGATCCACATATTCTACATGGAAACTTGAAAATAGTTTTACATAAACATGGTGAGCATACATGTATACTCAGTAGGAACAAAGTATCTTTTTCATATGTGAAAGAATCATAATAATGTACCCATGAGAAATGTAGTAGAACCAATAGCAGCTAAACGGTTCAACTATCTATACCACCCTCGCCATAGAATGCTCACCAAATAACGTAGTCCATGTATTATATTATTAATTGAGTCACATAGATAAAGGGTACCCACACAAATCACATACTAGTATTCCTCTCTCAAACCCCAACATCATGTGTCCTAGTCTTTTATCTCTTCTATACACCACACTTCCCCACAAGCACGATCACATCACATCACACCCACAGACACCTAGGATCACCGCCCACAAGCACAGACACATCACATCTTTCCTGAAAACCCTAGCCCAAAACATATCCATAACCATAACCAAAGAGGTAGAGTATCATGAACATGTAGGAAATCAACCTCATGCCCTCCTTCTACTATACACAACCCCCACCATATGCCACCTCATCCTATATTATCCTACCTAAAAACACCTGAGCTATGTCATATCTCAACCGATGACACCTAAGATCATCTCCCCATAAGAAAGATCACATCACATCTCAATTCAAGAATGTTGGGATATCACAACCACTATTTAGAGAACTATTGGACCTCCAGCCATCACCACCTGTGAAATACCTACCTCTCCAAGAAGAAAGAGTTGAAAAAAGTGATTACCAAAAAAACTTTCCTCCTAACTAGATGTCGAGAAAAACACCCCCGTATAAAAGTACAGGTTTCAGCACATAGTTCTCATTGTGGGTGGGGTGCATATAGAAATAAAATTGAATATACAAGTATATTCATATATAATTACACACAAGTATAACCATTCAATTCACAAAAAACACTAACCAACTCACAACATCCCCATTTTTTTCTCCACCTCTAAATACATAACCCAAACAAGCCGCAATCCATATTTCTAATTTCCAACCATTTACACTATACATCTCATTATTGTTTTTTTAACATAAACCACCTTAAACCACACATACCATCATTTATTTATTAATTAGTTGTTTCCATCCCATTTACTAAACCAAACCCAAACCATTTCAATCATTATTAAATAATTAATCCATAACTACCCATGCATTTAGCATAAGCAACCACACATTATAAGAATCCCATAATTCCCATAAAACCATTTTATTTCCAGCACATAAGCACGACCAAACAACCACCACCTTCTTTGCTGAAAATCACTTCTAATCAAACTCAACCTCACCACACCAAAAGAACATCCACATCATCCACTGCCTCACTAATCCAAAATCACATCCAAATAACCTCCAAATCACTATCTCAAAATCATGTCAAAAAACCACCACCTTTCCACCTCAAAAGCACAACCAAAACAACCGATCATCCCCAAATCATATCACAGTCACACATCACTACTCCAACACAGGACCATACATCATTACACATCAAAGATCATTTTATAGATTTAATATAGTGTATTTTTATCATAATACACTTTATTTTTGGAATTTTTTTAGAAAATTAATAATCACAAGGAAATTATAAATAATAATACACCTCATCAACTCACCCCAACTCTTGAAAGGGCCCAAAAAACCTGGGAGAAATCTAACTCCCTTATCCAAACCTCTATTACCCACATCACAACAAAGAATGACATGTTCACCTGTACAATGCATCAAATAGATTCATGTTATTGGACGAGTGATATAGATTGTTGTATGTAAACTATACTAAAGGTAGGTGTTTTACCCAAGATCCACCAAATTCAAAGACACGCATATGCAACATATCCTCTAATGTCTGGACAGTCGTCTACATCTGCCTGTCGAACTGAGAGTAGAAATCATGAAGAGGCATAACTGAGTTCCAAAAGTATTCTTCAATCCCCTCTATAATTGAAAGGTAAAATGTGTGTCTTGATCTAAGAAAAATGAACTCAAAAATCCAAAAAACTTCCCTACCTCATCCACATACCTCTTAGAAAAAGAATATACTAAGCCCAAATCCTTGATCACTAAAATGTAGACCAATTTCTTCAACTGATCCATGATCACCCAGATAACATCACAACATACATGAGCTCAGGGTAACACTTGATGAAATCCATCTAAATTTCATCCCATTTCTACTCTGGAATATCAAAAGGCTTCAATAAATAATTGAGAACTTGATTTTTTCCTTTACCTACTGGAAAACCAAAATCTTCACCACAAACTCCACCACTACCCATTTCATCCTGAGCCACAAAAAATGTGTCCTCAAACCATGATACATCTTCAAAACACCTAGATGAATCACCAAAAGTGAGATATTAAACTCACAAAGGACTCTATCATAAATCACCTCTGGAATAAACAACCTCCCATGAATCAACATATGGTTCTGAACATCCTTAAACCATCCATCCAGAGAATAACCATGGACAATACGATCGCACATCACCTACACCTATGAGTATACTCAATAAGAAAACTCCAACTCTTATTGGATAGAATACTATACTATTATCTGCAAAAAAATACTCTTCCATCACCCACCCTTTCATCTAAGTGAAAGGCCTCCAACTCCACCATTGGTCTCCATGCATCCCCAGACACCCGAAAAATATCCTTCCCAAACTTCCTACCCACAAAATCATCCAAAACATTCCCTTTTTCTAAGGTTTATGAGATCTGAATATTTAAATCCTGAAGAAACTTCATCCACCTGCATCTCGAAAAATTTATATCATGTTGAGAAAAGACATACCTCAATCTCTAGTGATCTGTGAAGAGCACAAAGAGCTCAACAATGAGGTAATATCACCACAAGTTTAGTGAAAACACAATTTTTTCTAGCTCTGAATCATAGGAATTATAGTTATGCTCATGGGGATGTAACTTCCTATACCCAAAATAGATCAGTATCCTCTATTACATCAATACATATCCAAAGTCAATATGAGAAGCATCATAAAAAACATCAAACACCACACCCTCCGTAGGAAACTGAAGCACTAGAGCACTAACCAACTTCCCCATTAGGTAACCAAGCACATCATTGCACTGATCATCCCACTCAAAAACATGGTCGTTATTAGTTAATTATGTTAATGGGGATGAAACTCAAGATAAATTGGGAAAAATATAAGATTATATCCCACCAAACCAAGGAAACCATGAACTTCCACCATGTTCTTGGGTGCTACCCTAGAAACAACTTTCTTGACCTTTTACAGGTCTGCAACTATTATAAAAACCTAGACCTTAGTAATGCAGAGCTAGTGCATTACATTATTAAATATTCATAGATATATGATTCAAATCTCTAAGGTCCGATCAATTTATTAGTCTTTATGAACTAAATAAAAGAATAGTATCCTTATTATATTGGGAATCAAATTTAAACCATAAAAAAGGAATGTAATTAAATCCTTAAACACATTCAATCATTTCATTTTCATTTCCTTGGGAAAAGAGAATAAACAGAAGGGTGAGATCATATGATCATTAAGGGTTAAAACAAGGAAATCTTTCACAAATCAATAATAAATGAATCATAATCAATATGGATAGTTATATATAACTGAAATAAATTCAATGTAATCAAAATATTAATTATGATAGGATATGGCGTAATAATTATGTAATCATAATTGATTGGAAACAAATTTCATTAAATCAATAACTTTAGCACAATATGTATCAATGGATAACATCATAGTGAAAATATCATGGATAATAATTAATAAAATATTAATAAAAGAAATTATTGATAATTTGGCCTCCATTATCTCAATAATCATGGTGCATTTACCATCAAGACATTTCACAATATGGTTTAATCATTATGGGTAAATCCCCATTTAATTTGGCCAACTTTTTTATCTCATTAGACTATTGATGCATTTAGAGTATATTTATAACTGATCACCACCGATATTTTCAGGTCCAAAGCATTACTCATATATCAAAATGATCAATTTAATTCATGAATCAATATGAATTATAAAAAAATAAACATATTGAGTAAAAGATATGAATTTAACATTATTTACCAGTTAATCAATTAAATTTAAATGTATACACCATATAAAAAATTGGTATATGAATTATGAAATTATAATATCCATTAAACAAGAAATATGTGTATTTAATTAAATATACAATGAATGATGATCATAAATAAATATGTCAATATATACAACATGTAAAATGAAATAGCTGCATAACATAAAAAATATTCCTCAATGAAACAAAATTGATATGAAGTCACGTACAAGGACCATATCATTAGTCAAATTAATAAATTATGTGTATTCACTATAAATCCACATAACGTAATTTAAAATAAAAAATAAGATAATAAAAATTAATTTTACTCATAACCTTATCATGACATAAACATTGAAATTGATGTTAAATCCAATGAAGGAAAATTGAGTTATCAAATTCTTTACCACTTTGTTATCAGTCAAATCGTATGCCCCAAAAAATAATATTTATCAAATGAATCATTAAAATACCATATATAAAATTAAATTCATGATACGATATATAAAATATCATTATAAACACCACAAAAAGTAAATTAGTGGTGAATAATCCATTATCTCATAGAAATAAAACTAAGATGATAAAATCCTTACCTTATGTCGGAAAGCATACTCCACTTGTAATTAATATCCTAGATAATTGAATTATATTAATTAATTAATTAATTAATTAATAACATATTAAAAATAAATTTTATTTATTATAATTGTATTATGTCCATTTCCATGAGTTATAATGTTTAATTTCTTTGTCCTAATAGCATCTCCTTCATGATTTTATGGTTGGTTCCATTGTGTATAATTATGGAGTTCTTTTAAAATGGGAGAAAAAAATTAGAAGTTAAAAGAAATGGTATCAATATGATTAAATAATTTTTAATTACACCATATATATTTTTTATATTAGTATGATTTATAACATAAAACATTAATGAAAAATGTTTCATTTATTTTTAGCGGTTTCTCCAAACATCATAAACTAGTCTCATTTTATTTAATATTTTGTCCACAAATTGGATACAGAATATGATAAAAGTAATAATATGTATATTAAAATATTATTTAACCATAATAATTATTTTATGGCCATACTTGAAGGTGGTAAAGGAAAATCTAAAAATCTTCATCAATGAAAGATATGAATCGACATATCACATATGTTGTTTTCATTTTTAAGATAAAAGGGGAAGATGAGAGGTTTGATGATTGATATTCAATAAACATAGTAAACTTATATTATATATATGATACTATATTTATCATTCCTATTTGGATAAGTTTAAATTAGTATAGGATTAGAAAATATAATAAATAAAAACATAAAGGAGGATTTTACTTCTTGAATATATTCCACTTGAGAACCTCCAGAAGGAACAAGAATTCGGTATTTTGGTAAGACCTATAGGTCTTGAATATGTGTAAGAGGCTTGGGAAGATAATTTGATAAAATTTAGTCATGTTACAAGGCCTTTTATATTTGAGGAGATGGGGTGGTGATGGGTTGTATTTATTGGGGGAGGAGAGGGGTCTTTTGATTATTTTATTCATTTGTATTGTATTTTGGCTCAAGACTATCAATAGTGTAGATTATTTTGACTAATCAAAATAAATAGTGAATTTATGTTATAAATAATGGGTTATTATAACATACATACATTAGTTATAACTCAAAAAATCTTTTATTTACTTATAATATTAAATATCATAAATTAGCGTATTTCACTATTCACCAAAGATTTAACTATTTTAGAAAAATTAAAAAAAATTCACCATAACTTTTTTTGGATGCGTAGATTTAAAAAAAGGTATCAATTTTATGAAAAATAATTTTCCAAATATAATAAATTTACTATTTAATTAAAATCGACATTTATTTGAAAAATACAGATTTTAATATTATAACTAATATTACGACACATAGAAAAATTAAATATGGTCTCAAAAAATTATATTATAATTATAAAAAATTGTTAATTTATGAATCAATTTTATGAAAATAAATTTTATTCTAAATCATTATTTTAATTAAAATAATATAAATAATCATTTACATTTCACAAAAATACAAACACTTAATTTATCAATATTAAAACACTAATTTACATATTCCTTGATATAAATATTTCATATTTTCATTTATAAATTACATAAATTTTATTTATAATTTTATAGGTGATGTCATTATTCTAATGGCTAGACTACTATTCCTAACAGACTCATAACTATTTAAATTCTCATATTAAAATAATAGTATTTAATAATATATCATGGTTTATTTAAGTTTGGTGTTGTATGAAACATAAGATATCGAGTAAATTAAATTATTTTAAGAAGATACATATCGTAAAAACTTGGGGTGCTATATTTTTCATTTTTTCAAAAAATTCAACCTCAAAATTTTTAATGAATATTACCATATAAAAAATAGGAGGGTATTTCATCTTCATAACATTATCACGTTCCCATGTTAGTTCATTAATTTTATGGTTTCTCCAAATAACATTTACTAATTGTGTTATCTGATTTCTCGATAATTTATCTTTAGTGTCAAAAATTTGATAGGCTCTTTAGAGTAAGAAATATTATCTTCCAATTCTATTTCATCATAGGTGAGCATATGATTTGGGTCCATATATACTTTCCTGACAATTATATGTCAAACACATCATGACAATTGTAGAGACATGGTGGAATTTCCAGCTGGTAAACTAAAGCTCCAATTCATTCTAGAATTTAGAATAGTATAATGTATCTGGGGCTTAGTTTCCCTTTCTTAGTGAACCTTATGACACCCTTTCATAAAGATAATTTCAAAAATACATGATCTTTTACATGAAACTCCAAATAATTTCTTCGGTTATCAACATAACTTTTTCCAACTATTAGAAGCTTTAATATGAGCCTAAATAGTCATTACCTTTTTCATTGTCCCTTTAATATGATTTTTCCTATAATTTTTCTTCCATCCAACCTCATTCGAATAAGTATTAGTATGAAATATCTGTTCATATAATTCTTCATACAACACCATTAGAATACTTTAAATGAAAAAATTATTATAGGGAAACTCTACTAAAGGTAAATAATGATCCCGCATACCTTGAAATTCATTTGATCTTGATCTCAATATGCCTTCTTATGTTTGAATAATCCTTTTAGAATGATCTTAAGTTTGATGATGGTAGGTGGTGGTTAGATGAAGCTCTGTATCTATATCCTTCTTAATACACTCCTAAAATCTTCATGTAAAATGGGGATCTCAATTAGACATAATCAATAGAGGTGCACCATGAATTTTCAATACATAATTAATATTGAGTCTTTTTATTCTCTCAAGGATTAAATCATCTATTATAGAAAGAAAATGCGCTGATTTTGTAATATGATCAATAATAACTCATTTTGTGTCATTCTTTATAGGTTTCCTTGGTGGTTTTATGATAAATTCAATCATAACATTATCATACTTCCATATAGAAATATGTAGTGGTTGCATGAAACTTCTTGGATGTTGTCTCTCAGCCTTCATTGTTTTACAAACAATGTATATTGAAACATAGTCCAAAATTTCATTCTTCATATTATCCCACAAAAAATATTCATTCAGTTATCTATACATCTTGGTACTACCATGGTGTATAGAGAAATTTTATCTATAAGCATCATCCAATAGTTCCATTTTTATCTCCAGTATTAATTGAACACAACCTCTTTCAAAATTCTAGAATTTCATCTACATACATGAAGTACACCAATTTTTCATCCTTAATGGTTTTAATTTTCTTTTTAAAAATCTCATTAACATATTAAGAGATTTTTATATTTTCTAGAAAAGATGGTTTCCGGATCACTTTAAAAAAGGAGTGATGTTTCCCCTTCCTTATGAATTCCCATATCAATCTTTAATAAATCTATGAACATAGGATCTCTCTCAATCAACATTTAGGTCTAAAGTCCATGATCTTTCCTACTTAATAAATATTCTACCTTATTATCTTTTCTGGGGTAGTAATTTATTGAGAAAAAATGATCCTTAAGGAGCTCGAGCTATCACCTTTTCCTCATATTGATATCTTACTATGTAAATATGTATTGCAAACTCTTGTGATCCATATATATCTAATATGATTTTCCATAGATATAGTGACTATATATATTCAGAGTAAATATTATGGATGCTAAATCAAGATCATGAGTTTGATAATTTTGTTCATGAGTATTCAACTAGCTTGATGCATATATAATAAATTTATCATTTTTAATAAGGAAACAACTTTTTTCTTTTTTGATGCATCACTATATAGCAAAAAACTATCATTTAATGATGGTAATGTTAAAATTGTAGAATTGACCAATATTATCTTCAATTATTCAAAACATTCTTCACATTATTTTTCCATATGATCTTAACCCCATTATGTGTGATCTTGGTTAATAGGTTAGCCAATCAAGAAAAATTATAAAAAAACATCGAGAGTAACCTACTAAACCAATTAAACTATGTACCTCTGTTATGTTTATCGATGTAGGCCATTATTAGACATCCTTTATCTTCACATGATCAACTGAGATTCTATCCATAGAGACAATATGTCCAAGAATTTTTCCTTTCTGAAAGCTATAATTCACACTTGCTAAATTTACCATATAACTCTTTTCTCCTGAGTTTATCAAGAATGATCTTCAAGTGATTGTCATTGGATTAATAGGTTTTTGAATATAATATAATATAATCATTGAGTAACACACAAAAATATTCAATACATTCCATGAATATTATGTTCATTAGATCCACAAATATAGATGGTGTATTAATTGATCCAATTGGCATTACTTTAAATTAGTAATGTACATACCTCCTCTAAAAATATATCTTCAGGATATACTCCTTATTTAATCACAATTTATGGTATCTATAATGAAGTTAAATCCTTAAAAAATATTTATATCCATGATGTTTATAAAATAAATCATCAATTTTTGGTAGAGGATACTTGTTCTATATCGTAATTGCATTTATTTCTCTATAATTAATTCATAGCCTCATGCATCCTTATTTATTATTAATAGAGAGAATATGGGATCCCAATGGGGAAACACTACAGTGAATGAATCCTTTATTACTCAACTACTGTAGTTTTTTAATCAGTCCCTTTAATTCTTTAATGTCCATTCATTATGGATTATTTGATATCGGTCTTGCAATAGGGTTTAAATCAATGGAAAACTCAACTTCACATTCTGGAGGGTGTCTAAGTAATTCCTCAATAAATAAATAAATGTTTTACTTTAAAATAGTTACATCCCCAATTTTCAAATTACCTTATTCATCCCTATTTTTTTTTCTCTTACTCCCCAAGAGTTTCATTCAATAGAGCTACAGAGGGTGGATCTAGATAAGAATCAGATGATGCAGTTTCTACTCTAAGTATATGGAACTCTACATCTTCTTTACGAACCATCATTTATTTCTTCTTATAATAATTTTTTTCATCATATTTTTATACCCAATTAATACTTAGGATTATATCAAAGTCAACAATAAGTATTATGATAAGGTCAACTAATAAAGATTTTTTATGTGTCATAATGGGGACTACCTGGCACATATTTGTTGCTATGTGAATTCCCTTTGGAGTTTTGGTGGAAGACACCTTTATTAAATCAAAATAGAAATATATAATTTTATTAGAAAAATATATAGATATAAAAGAGTGAAATAATCCAAAATAAAATAAAAAATTAGCTAAATTTTAATATAGGATTGATTCCCCTACCACCATATCAATAGTTACTTTTACCTCTACTGTAGTGGTCACATAAGATTGGCCATATCCACTTGGCCTCTTTTGTGGTAGATTCCATTGATTCTTGGGACATTGGTTTAAAAAATGCCATATTTCTTCTCAATTTAACCACTTTATAGTGTTATTTTCTTTCCCTTTTCACTCATGAGATAGATAACCCATGAATTATAACTTATAACACTTTTTCTCCCATCATACATTTTAATGGATGTTTCATCTCACAATTTTTAAAAAATTTAAAATGCTTCATTCCCTTGTTATTATTTGATTATTTATCTTTATCATGGTTCTCAGTCATCCTCTTCTTCTTTTTATTTCCATTGAATATATAAGATATAGATAATTCACTCTCTTTTTTGATGGTACATAGTATTATATCATCATATGATAAAAATTTATGAGAAATGAGTACCCTTTTGAGGTTTGGATTTTGTCCTCCAAAGAAATAATCAACCATTCTCTCTGAATTAATTATGTTATCTATATCATACCTGGATAATATTATAAAGTTATCATCATATTTCGCAACACTCTCATCTTTCTTTTTCTGTAATATATGTAATCTTCTATTCATTTCATTTCATTTCTCAAAAGGAAAATAATTTTAAAATAATTTTTCTTTAAAATTTATCCATTCCATCCATTATATTACGTAATCATATTTACTATTCTAGATAAATGGACACCATTGATCAATATTTCACTTGGGGTAATATACTAATAGAACTACCTTTTCTATTTCTTCACATCCCAATAGTAGAAATATATTTTAAAAGGACTTGATCCATTATTCATCTACAACTATATTACTGTTAAAAATAAATGATGGGGGATTCTAACCCATGAAATGGTCCGATATAGGTGTATAATTCCATGGTGCATCATGTTGCTCCATTCGAGTAAGGTTAATCATTATAACCACAGTAAGATGTTCTAATATGTTCATGATCTTCTCATCTATAACACTCGCTATGTTGTCTTTCTCTGTGGTTCAATCCCTACATTATTCATGGTTATTTATTACCTTCCTTCGGGTGGTTTCCATCACCAAATAATAGAATACACTAAGTTAGCTCAAAATCATCATGAGTGTTGAGCCAAAAATTTCATTATAATGAATTTTTATGATTCTCATACTACATGTGTTTATTTAAAATATATTTACCAAGGTTTATAATAAACATTATTTGATACCAACTGTAACATCCCTAACCTTAGTATCCCAGAGCAGGTGCCTTACTTTATTACATTAGCATAGATACAAGATTCCAATCCCAAGGGACTGATCAGTTTAGTAGTCCTAAATAGCTCGATATATAAATTTTATCCTTATTAAATTTGTAATAAAATATAAAAAATAAAAAATTAAATTAATTAAATCCTTTAACTCAATCATTAATTTCATCTTCATAACTCATGGAAATGATAACAAATAAAAGTTTGAGCTCAAAAGCTCTGTAAGGGTAAAATACAATGGAAGAATTCAATAATCAACAATAAAAGAATCATAATCAATATAGAAAGGTATATATAAATAAAATTAATTCAATGTAATCAATAAAATCAATCCTAAAAGGATAAGGTGGAATAATTATGGAAATTTAAATGATTGGAAACTAATGTCATTAAATCAATAACATTATCACAATATGAATCCATGGATAATATCACTATGAAAATATCATGGATAATAATTACTAAAATATTAATGAAGTAAATGATTAATAATTTATACACCATGATCTCAGTCATCATGATACTTCTACCTTCATGACCTTTCACAGGATGGTTTAATCATTTTAGGTAAAACCCAATTTAATTTTTCAAAAAATATCGTCTCATGATACAATCGACGCATCACGGGATTATCCATAATAGGGAACCAACCATGTATGATTGTAAAAATAATTCATCATATATAAAAATGATTTATTTTATTCATGAATCCATATGACTTATCATACAATATCTATATTGAGTAAAAGATACATATTTAAAATTATTTCCCCAGACTATCAAATAACTTCCAAAGTAAATATTGTATCAAAAAGTGGTATATGGATTATGAAATATTATTATCTACGAAATAAGAAAAAATGATATTTAATTAAATATAAAATTCATGATGATCATAAATAAAAGGGGTAGTATATACCCCATAAAAAATAAAATAGATTCATAACATCCAAAATAGGTCTCAATGAAATAAAATTTAGATGAAGTCCCATAAAAAGATCACATCATTCATAAAATGAATAAATTATGTGTATTCACTATAAATCCACATAAAAAAGTGTAAGTACAATATATTACCGTCAAAAATAATTTTACACATAACCTTATCTTTATATAATCAATGAAATATACGTTTAACCCAATGAATGAAAATTGATTTAAGAAATCCCTTACCACTTTGTAATCAGTTGAATCGTATGCCCCTTAAATGTATTATTTATAAAATAAATCATTAAATACCATGAAATTCTTGAAATTAATGTCATTATATAAGAAAAGTTAATTATATACACCACATATAGAAATTAGGGGTGATTAAGGCATATATCTAACATAAGTAAAAGTGAGATGAGAAAATCCTTACCTTATGTATTAATGTGTTCTTCACTTGTACTTAATGCCTTGGATAATAAAATTAGATTCATTAATTACTTAATTAAAATACTTTTAAACATATATTTGATTTATTAAAATTTTATTATATTCATTTATGGCCATTTATATGAGTTATAGTGTTTAATCTTGTTTTTCACGAAGAATTTGGCTCATGGTTTTATGGTCAGTTCTGTTATGTATAATTATGGGAGTTCTTGTAAAATGGAATAAAAACTAAATAAGTGTAAATAAATAGTATAAATATGCTTAATGAAATTTAAATTATCACTTAAATTATTATTTTTATATTAGAATGATTCATAAGATAAAACATTATTGATAATAGTTTGGTTTATTTTTGGTGGTTTTTTTGACCACCACAGAATTGTTTCAATATATATAATATTATGTATATAAATTAGATATAGAATATTATAAAAGTTATAATATATACATTAATATATAATTTAACCAAATTACTGGTTCTATGACCATACTTTACTTTTTTAAATGAAAATAGAGAAATCGTCATCTGTGAAGGAGAAGATTCAATATATCAGAGATGTTGATTTCATTTTTATGAAAACAAAGAAAGATGAGAGATTTGATTATGAATATTACATTAAAGTAATAAAATTATATCATATATGTCATAATGGATTTATAATTTCACCTATGATAAGGAAATTTTGGGAGAGGATAAGAAAATAAATTAAATTTAATGATAAACAAGGCATATTTTATCTCTAGAATATTGACTCCTTGAGAAACTCATTAAGAAACATGAATTTGGCCTTTTTGTAAAACCAGTAGTAATTTTCTTTGGGGAATATTATTGGTAAGTTTATTGGGTATAATTTATACAAGCTAAAAGTCTTTGAATGTGTGGGGACAAGGGTTGGTGAGGGGTGGCATCTATAGGGGTCAGAGAGGGGTGTTTTTTTATTTTATTCATTTGTTTATTATTCTGTCTCAAGGCCATTAATAGTGTTAATTACTTTGACTAAGTTCACTAAATATTTCATTGGAGTTATTACCTCATCCATGCAACACCCATGACTCAAAAATTTGTTTATTTAATTATAATCTTAAATACCGTAAATTACAATTTTCCATATTCACCGACAATTCAACTATTTAAAAAAATCCAAAAAACCCACATAAAAATTTTTAATGTGTACATTTCCAAAAAGTACTCCATTGTTTGAAAATATTTTTCAAAATATCATAAATTTAATTTTTTATTAAAATAATCATTTATTCCAAAAATATTGATTTTAATATTATAACTGATTTACGACACTATGAAAAATTATATATGGTCTAATAAAATTATATTAATATTAAAAAAAAAGAAAAATATTGATTTGTGAATCAATTTTATCAAAATAAATTTTCATTAAAATCATTATATTTATTATAAAATTGTAAATAAACACTTAAATTTCGCAAAAATACCAACACTTTATTAGTCATTTTTATAAGATTTATTTACATATTACTTGATATATATATATATATCATATTTAAATTTATGATATAAATAAAATTTATTTATAAGTTCATAGGTGAGGTTATAATTTTAATAACAAGACTATTATTCTTAATAGTCACATTACTACTATAACATTCATATTAAAATAATAATAATTAATTATATATAATTGTTCGTTTAAGCTCGGTGTTGTATGAAATGTAATTTATATAATAAATTGAATTGATTTAACAATATAAGGACCAAAAAATCTTGAATAGTTATATCCAAACCTTACTGAGACACCACATTTCTGTGGAAATGTTCCTTTCATGTCAAAAACATACAGTTGGAAAACTTTACATATAGTTAGTGGCCTCGAAGAACCTGTAAGATAGATTGGATATGATCAGCCTGCACCTCCTATAAATTTGAGTAGATCAAGATATCATTGAAGAATATGATAACAAAATGGTACTAAAAATCATGGAAAAATTTTTCATAATCCCCATAAACAAGTCTAGTGAATTCATAACATTGAATGGAATGACTACCAACTCGAAGTTCCCATAGCTACATATAAATGAAGTAATCAAGATATATCCCCCATTTACTATCAACTAGTGATATCTAGACCATAGGATGATCATAGAAAACCAACTTTTACATGCCACTTGGTTGATGGGATCATTTATACTAGGAAGACGGTAATGGTTCATGAAAATCACCTGATTCAACTGCTGGTTGTCTATGCACAACCTCAGACTACCATCTTCCTTCTTGGAGAAAAACACTAGAGCACCCCATAGTGACTACTTGGTTGAGTGAAACCCTTATGCATCATATCATATATCTGAATCCTCAACTCTTTAAACTCTGAAAGGTTCATCTGATAAGGATACATTGAAATTGGAGAGGCACCAAGCTGCAAGTCTATCCCAAACTCAATGTCACGTCAAGGGGGTAGCACAACAACCTCCTTTGTGGAATCATAGAGAAACTCACCAATGACCCTGGGGACCTCCACTATCATAACATCCACTGATTACACATAAAACGCATCCATCAAATAAACATGGGTCTCTGCACACTAACTACCCACCTAAAAACCCCAATCAAAAATGAAATCCACATGTTGCTCATCTACATCTGAGAAAAAAAAACTCTCCTCTAATTTTTTTATAACAATATTCATGGAATACCAATAATTTATGCCTAAGATGTCATCATATAGCTATATATGTAGCAATAAAAGATCTACATGGGACTGATGTGGCCCCATTACCAGTCTATATCCCCAATACATATCATACTAGAGGGTCTGGTCTCCAACTGGTTTAGTAAACACTAGGGTCACAAGAAGCCTCTCCACATATAGTCATAAATGATGGAGTAGATTGGGTACAATAACGTGGTGTGAAACTCCTGAATCATATTATGAATATGAAAAGGTACTAAACAAACTTATCGTATCTATGGAAATCTATAGACTCATTGGCACTATTTCCACCACTACATGCAACTGACCATACACATCTTCTATACCTCTCTATTTATGACCACCTCCACATACTTTCCTAGGTCAAAGACCATGAACATTATAAAAATCCTATGTTTTTTCCCTACCAGAACCATCTCCCCTCAACAGAGCACAAGCCTATTTCCCTTACTGCTGAAACGGTCTCACTAGAAATTGCTAATGGGGACGGCATTGAAACTATCTAATTCTACCAAACTAAGCTTGGGGAAAAATTGGGAACAGTTTTTGGTGATTTATATGAACCACACAACCAAAATATAAAAGTAAAAATATCTCATGAAGAGCATAAAAACCAATGGCTCAAGGAGGATGGAAGGGAAGCTGGTAAGGTCGACTCCCTGCCAGTCAAAACCTCAATGGTCCTGGTGCTTGAGACATTCTGATGAAAACATGTATCCTTAAAGAAACCATCATGGTTCCCATATCATGGTAAAAAATAATCATTATTTCATCCTATCAATTTCCTAAACCTTTTTTTAACCTCAAGATATGTTGGAAATGTTAAAGGAGTAACTTCACACTGGACAGAAGGATAGAGTGGCTCCTCAAGACGTCTTACACGAGACTCCTAATATAGAAAATGATCTGGTGAAAAATGTAGAAGTTATTTGAAATTTATTCCCAAATACCACATTGAATTAATCTTCCATTAAGAGAAACAATATCTTACATCTTTACTTCCTTCATATCTAAAAAAAGGAACTCTACCCAAAACTCCTTCTAAAAGTGGATCAATGAAACATCTCCCTCCTTCCAATTTTCGAGATATAGCTCCCATCACTAACATAAAGATCCCCACATATAAATGACTACCAAAGGGACCCAATACTATCTTGGGGCTCATATAAAAAATATTGATATCAATATCCTCTATCCACCTCTTTATCCCCACATTCGGAATATTTCTTGCATACTTTCCAAAGTATGATGCTGAAATGAATGCAATACTCTCTTCCAATACTCAAAAAATACTATACTAGATCGACCCTACAATGATAACCCAGATTATCATACTAAATATAATTTTCATTAGCCACACATAGATGATGAACAAGAACCCTATATGAAATGAAAACAATAATTTTCTAGGCCCAATAGTATGGAATTTCATTTAGATTCTTTGTAATTCACTTTATTCAATTTTTTAAATGTACCAAAACAACCCAATTCAAACAATAACAAAATTAATCATGATTCATGCACCTCTCCTAGGTCTTTAACCTATAAAAAGATCCAACTCACTTGGTCATCCAATAAGATCAATGCTTGTGCTCTACAACACATGGAGAGAAAAAATCCTATGTCCTAGCGAGTCTCCTTAGCATATGTCATGTGCTAAGGTCAACTGGTACTGCTTCCATAAAAATCCATGCAATCCTCATTATTCATTACTCAAAACTCGATCCTATCCCCCAAATCATCATTCTATGATACAACTCTATCATGAACCACTCCCTTCAATGGAACCACAATGAGGGGAGAGAGATAATGACCCCGAAGTCCTGCCACTAGTAAGCCACAGGTTGGAGACTAGTACCAAAGGAATCAAAATATAATTTAATGGGAGGTATTACACTCTATAATTAAATAGTATTAGGAGATATGATAAACCATCCACAAAAAAAATAAATGGAATAATATAAAATAGACCAAAACCATCCCACAAATTCATGTATAAATAAAATTTATACAAATATAAGTCTCCAAAGTAAATACCCAAAAGAAAATATAAAGTAGTGACAGAACATCTATCCAAAGGTCTGAACTAGTAATATCAAGCATGTCCCACATAATAATCCTAGAAATATAAGAAATTATTTATATTCATAGGGTTAGTATACTTTTATAATTGGTCTGAAATAAAAAATCTATTGTGAACATGTGAATGAAACATACTAATGAACCCATGTGAAAAATCGAAGAAACAACATCACGTAAATCGATCAAATAACCATCCCAAACTCACCAGGGTATGATCACTAAATAATACTATCCATGTAATGTAATATAACATGATTTACATCAAAAAAGGGTATCACACATCATGTTCCCATTGGTATACTACTATCACACCCAACATCGTATGTCCTGGAGCATTGATCTCATCTGAATACCACACCACCCCACAAGCATGGTCACGTCACATCATTACTATAGAAACCTAGTCTCACCACCCCACAAGCACATACACATCATGTCTCTCCTGAAAACACATTTTCCACTATATATCAACAACCATAACTTGAGTGGTTGGGTATCATGCACATGAAGGAAATCAACCTCATTTCCTCCCCCTACAATGCATTAAACTCACTATAATCAACCTCATCCAATATCATCCCTCCCATAGACACATGGGATATGGAAAATATTTCATAAAGACATCTGGTCTCACCTCCCCACAAGCACATCCACATCACATCTTTCCTGAAGACACATGGGTTATCGTAACCATTATCTTGTGCACCATCAAACCACTAGCCATCACAACCTATAAAATGCCTTACTTTCCTAAAAGATAGATTAGGATAGAGTAGGTACTCATCCATCTATCATCCTCACTGGATGTTAATAAAAACACCCCCAGGTTAAAATTTGGGTGTTGGCACATAGTTCTTGACATGGGTGGGATGCGTATAGAAATAACAAGGAATATAAAAGTATATGAATATAGTCACACACAAAAGCCCAGCCTATCGGTTCACAAATAACACTAACCAACTCACAAAGTCACAACCTTTGTTTCCACCTCTAAATGCATAACACCACAGAAGAGACATTTTATATATCACATTTCCGACCAATTCCATTGTCCATCAAATTTGTGTCATTATTTAGAATCAACCATAGTAAACCACACAACCCAACATTTATTTATTCATTAGTAATTTCTATACCATTAACCAAAACAAACCATATCAATTTAAATCATTTTTAAATAATTATTCAATCACTACCCAGTCATCTAGCACAAGTAACCAGACATCACAAGAATAGCATCACTCCCATAAAACCAACACATCTCTTCCCCACAATCACAACCAAAAAACCACCACATCACTACAAAAAAAGAATCTACAAAAAAACCATTAAATATCTTCTTTAATAGAATTACCATAGCAACCACCACCTTAACATCCCAAAAGTAAAGCAAAACCTCCCCCCCCCACCTTGCCACCACAAATGGACAGCCACAACAACAACACCCTCACTACCCTAAAGGCATGACCAAGACAACCCATTGTCCTCACATTTTATTGAAATCACACATAGCCTCCCCATTGGAAGTCCACAAATCAAAACACATTAAATTTTATTTTACATAATTAATATATGGGATTTTTGTTACATACACTTTATTACAGGGATGTTATCAAAAAAGTTATAATATGGGGGAAACTATTTTGATACCCAAATATAAGTGGTTATCCAATTTCTATTTTATGGTGATATCACAAAAGTCACAATAGACTCATTAGCGACAACATATGTCATCCAATTCAAAAAATAACCCCCAATGTCCACAATTTTTAGTGGGGCATCAAACCTATAAAATTCATCAAATCATAGTTGTCAAAACAAGTGAATCAAATACCATACCTTTTCAATTTCAATTAACCAATTATTTGTCTTTGATTAAGCTTGAAAACACATCACCTATAGATAAATAAGAGTAATCCCTTGATACACAATAAAGGAAAATGAGGTATTAATTATCTCAAAGAATGTTTTCCAACTTCCTGTGCACAACATGGTGAAGAAGAAATGCCCACAAACCACAACATCACCACAAGATCATGGATCAACCTACACCACATCAAAATATAATAAAAAATCATACCAACACACACACCAAACCAAAAAAACATCTCTATAGTGAATCCCTAAGAGAAGAATGATATAATACCATTGGTAAGAGAGGATTACACACCATAGATCGCCAATAAACAACCACTAACACTAGTAGATCAAATAAATGAAGGATAGGAATAGAAATTATCCTAAGGAAACTAAGGAACATATATAATGGGAGAAAGGGATACGTAAGACCAAATGAAAAATATTTATATGTGAGAGGAATCTAAACCCTATATCCCTTAGGTTTCATGGCATGTAAACCACATGTTTCCTAAAATTATAACTCTTGTTAAAAATTCAGTCACCTTGATATCTATTTATTAAATGTCATAAATTTCATTTACACGTTTTTTATTTTTTTTCATGGATCTCCCTTATTATATTTTATGGTCATGAATTCACTATTTGTACAAGTCAGGAACCACATTTACGCATCATGTAAATGATACCCAACATGCATTTCCTACAATAGATCTGTTTCACCGCTAGCATCTACCAAAAACTCCTAGAACATCCTTCAAACACCCATAACCACCCAAACTAGAAAATTAATGGGATTAGAAGGCATGAATAATTTTATACCACCGATATGGAGGTGATGTATAAGGCCATCATCACTAAGGCATTATTAGCAAGGAAACCCATTGGAGGGGAGTCTTTCACCATAGATATTTTTAGTAGATGTGGTCTGGATAATAAAAAGTGGAGGTGAGAAGGAGATGATGACATGAATATATCTTGGAATCATTTTTTCCCTAGTTCATTAATGAATAATCCATTAGTATTATTTCTTTATGGGAATTCTGGACATGTTAATCCCTCATGTCCAACACCTCCAAGGACTTGTTTTCAGTGTGGACTTCTGAGACACCTAAAAATGTTTTATAATAGGAAAGGATTCCATAATAAGAATTATTAGGATGTAATTTGATCTGGGAAGTATTTTCAAGTGTTTTACCCTTTAGATATATAAAATATAATTAGTGGTTTTCAGAGTGCTAACTTTTGTACCCTTTTTTGTATCTTGTTCCACATCTAGTGTATATACTGTAACATTTTTTCTAATAAATTAAAGTGATTCTATCATTGTATTTGTGTCTTTTAAAATGTTCATGAACTATTTATTTATGATTATTTTTATTATTTTTTTCATGGTGTAGACCATGGGTCTAAGTTTTTTTGGTGGATACAATAGGGTTGACATAGGTACGGGTTGGAGTAATGAGGATGACCTGTTGGTTTTTGGTTATACTGTGAAAGATAATGGGTTGTGATTTTAATTTAGAATCAATTCGAGTAGGTCTTACACATGTTTAGATTCAAGTTAACCTCTGTGTAGTTTCATTAACCAAGATCGAAACCATGCTATACCCAATTGATGCACAGTTTTTGGGGGGGATGTTTCTTCTATTTTTAGTGAATTTCTTATATTGGTGATCTGGTCTGGTGAAATTTTGGATATTTCTCAAGTATGGGTATTTGTATGATGTATTTATATTGTTTTTATGTAGTAACATTATGGTGTAATAAGCATATACTTTCCCCTAATGGTTAGTGGAAACATTTCTGCTTTAGGGATGAAAATTATTTGGTTATGTTTTCCTGTTGTTCCACTATTCTAGATAAATTCGAAATTGTGGGGAGACATGTGATATATTTTCATGTGTTTCCCCATTTGTTTGAATTTGTATTTTGGGATTGTCTTTATAAAAAACCAGTCTAAATGTACATAAATATTTCATCACATTTTTAAGATACATAAAACATTATACAAATAGACACCCAAAGATCATATTATTTTATAGCCTTTGGAATCATGGAAATATACACACTAGTACATAAGTGATATACATTATCTCCCTCAACGGTTTTCATGAATAATACCCTTCTTATACACATCATAATTAATACATATCTCTATAACATGGATATGGAAACAAAAGATGGTGACCTCATATGCTCAGTATGGGTAAACAAGGCATATATATAATAATAAAAATGAGAATAGGGGAATGATAACATGATCGTAACATTAGAATATCATACCCTTCAAATATAGTATTTTAAACTTGAATAATGACATAAAGCATGGAATTTCATAAGACATGGATTATAAGAAACTAAAGAACATAATCGATGAAATTAGAACTTTGGAATATGACAGAGAATTCTGGAATATATAAACATGAGATATCATTCCCTATAAGTCAAGACACATTTCTAGAAATTATCAAGGAACTTCATGGGAACTACACCTACTGGGTGGAACACACCACCATCCCTAGTCGTAGTCCATTCCTTGTAAGGTATCAAGTTTCTACATCATTCCATAGTGGATTGGGTTTCCCCATCTTCCCTTAGTGGATCATATTTCCCCATATTTCATCTTCTTGATGATTACCCCTACTGGGAGGGATACAACACCATCCCCATTCATATTCCTTTCCTTTTAAGTGATTGGGTTTCCACATCTTTCTATAGAGTATTAAGCCCATTGACTTGATTTCTGTTATTATATCATGAGATATAAATCTTTGAACCAATTCATTGTAGGAAGATATAGGTCCCACCTATATCATAATGAAATCACTCATACATGTGCCACAAGATAATAAAAATTACATCATATAATGACCCACAAAAATAGATGGGTTTTATATTAATATTATCATAATCTCATGAAATTAAATGGTTTTCATAAACATGTAATAAAATCATAATGTATGGAAAAAGATAAGTTTAACAATCATTTCATCAAAGCCTCACACATAAAAAGAAGCGGGTTTCACAAGCGTAAAACTCATGGAATAAGAAAGGGTTTTATAAAAATCATTCCATCAAAACATGAACAATTCAAGGAAAGAATATTAATGGAACCTTGGGATCATTTCCCCCTAAATTCATGAGTAATGTCAATAGATTTCATATTCTATAGAAAATAATATTAAAATATCCTTAAAACCATTTCTTGATGAAAATATCCTTTCTTATTTGAAAATGGATATTTAAATCATAAAACCCTTTGAAAACCATTATATTAAAAATAAACTTGAAAGAATATAAATAAATATTTGAAAGAAATTCGGAAACCTTTTTCTTTGAAACCATATAATGTTATCTTGATTTTTTTTTGAAAACCATATTTCGGGAAAGCATAAAAAATAATATTGAAAATGCTTCAAAATAAATTTCATTGAAAATAATTAGAAAACATATAAATAAGGCTTCAAATAATTTTAAAGATTATTTTCCTTAAAAACATATAAAATGGGATTGAAAACATTTTAAAAAAAATTCTTTGAAACACTTTGAAAACATATAAAGAAATATTTAAAACATTTTGAAAATAATTTCTTTTAAAATAATTTAAAAACTAATAATGAAGGATTGAAATAATTTGAAAACTTTTTTTCCTTGAAAACATTTAAAATAAGATTCAGATCATTTTAGAAAAATATTTTTCCTTGAAATAAAAATTTAAAAATTATAAATAAATCATGAAAACATTTTGATAAAATTTTTACTTGAAAACATATAAATGGGGATTGAAAATGATATGAAAAATAATTTCATTTAAAACCAATTAAAAATAATCAATAATATTATAAAAAACTCATAAAATATAACTTTATAATTTTTTAAAGTAATCTTCAAATGAATTAATGACATGATAGAGGAAAATATATACATTACAAATATTGTTTTTTAACCATAAAATGTTTAGAAAGGTTCATCGACCATAAAATAATAAGAAGATTGCATTTTATAAACCCTTTTGTTTAAAAAAGCAAAACATTTGTAAAATTATATTTAAATATAATAGTATAATAGTATAATATTTTTGGAAACCTTTTAGAAAACATGGTCTTAAACGAACACATGTTTCCAGCTGGAGAGAGAGGAAACATCGAAATTTATTAAGAACACTTTCTTTATCATGTTTTGTACCAAAGAGGAAAAAATGGTACCAATTCATGGATATGACATGAATAACCAGTTTTCAAGAAATATCATGAGATTTCATGAGATATTTATAATAATATTTCATCAATTTAAGTGTAATCATAAACAGTCTTGATAAATGATGAGATTGTAGCAATAAACTGTTACTATTTTGGTAACTTTATTTCATGATCGAAATAATAACATTAAAATATTATTATGATATCATAAAAATAAAATTATTCATTTTATAACATTTACAAAGGAAATATATACACCTCAAAGAAAAAATATAGGTGCATGACATGGCATGTGTCTCAAATATGGAAAATTGAGACAAAGTTACTTTACCGATTTGGTATCTTTTTAAACATATCCCCATGAAAAAATATCATCAAATGGAAATGTAGATACCTGTTAACATAAATATAATAATCATATTGTACATCCATTATAAGTATAAAAACCGCAAAAATGAAATGGGTGGTGATTAAGGCATCTATCCTATAGAAATAAAAATTGTGATGAAATACACTTATCTTATATCTTAACTCTATGCATACTCATAAGAACCTCTTTTATAATAAATATAATTTTAATACAAATATTTTACAGAACCAAATTCTTATATATAATACCATATGTGGTTTTATTAAGACTTTATATTACCATATTGTAATCAATTTCTTGTTAAGGTTACACTTTGAGTAATATTCTCTTCGTTTTTCACATGTGTCTTAATTTGTTATATCATTAGTCCTTAAAATTATATCATGATTTAAATAATGTTATAAATGATATAAATATCATTAATATTAATTATATTTGTCTTATAATAATCTATTGTATTTTGAAGAATGAAATGGAATAGAGCATTTATGGAGACAGTTGGTCATACATATGAATGAACACTGCCTCCATTTTATTGACGTATTGAATGAATGTAAGTAAATGAAATATATGTATATATATATATGTATATACTTATATATTATAACTAAATGAGAATTATTATTTTATATATATTACATAACTTCACTAAACTCATCCATAATACATTCCATGTAAGGTGTGAGTGATTCACATCGCCTTGAGGAGGCAGTTGTACACACTTCCCCATACGAAATTATCATTCTTACACGAAATAGAAAGTAAAGAGATATGTGTTATTAAATAATTACAGAAGAATAAATAAATAATATATAGCATATATATCATATATAAACATCTTTTCCATCACAATTCCCTACCAAGAATGGTGGTAGTTGAAAAATGAGCAATCATAATTTTGTGAGGCGGCAGTTCGTTGTACACATAAAAAGTATGTCTGTTACCCAATAGATGTAAGTGTGTGTAATTTTAGGTCAGAAACATATCATAAAAACATAAAATTATATTCAGGATTATTTTTTTATAATAATGGAATACTGATTGTAGATAGGGTGGAGAAATAAAATAAGATAAAGGAGCTGGAGGAAGGATGTTACCTCTTCTTTGGGTAACTCCTTTTGGTTTTGACCAAAGGGATTACCTGGATTTATTTATGACCAAATGGAAGATTCAAGGAGATATTTATGGATTTTTTAATGTTTATTGGGAGTATCTTGTCTGAACATAAGTGGTTTGAGGGGTGTGAAGATGTTGTAGAGGTGGTGGCCTTTTAAAGGGGAGGGAAAAACACAATTGGAATTTTCAAAAACAAGTTAGGTGTACCCATGTTTTTTCCAAAATAATCATCAAAATAATAAAAACTCATGAATTTAAGGTTAATGGATGGAAAATGGCCATTAAATGAGTTTTAGACAAGTGGTTAGGTGATTTTGGCCCTTATGTTTATGGTTTATTCCATTGTTAAGCTTAATTTTACCTTAATTTTTGTAATTAATTTTAATAAATTTCACTATTATTTATGGTCAAAAATTAATTGATATTATTGTAATATAAATATAATATTGATTAAAATCATTTTTTTCCATTTTTATAAATTCAATTCATAGAATCATCAAAATTAAGTTTAATGCTAATCTCGAATACATAGCGAGAAAGTAGGTTTTTTTAAAGTGAGAACAATCAAATGTTCATTAAGTTTTAATGTCTAAATTAAAAATAGAAATAATCCAAATGAAAGGAATTGAATTTATAGACCTATAATTTAACTATTTTTACTTTAAAACCAACTTAAAATATAATTTAACTATATAACTAAATTATATGAAAAATCAATTTTAAATTAAAATTTATTATTTTTCACTATTAATGCAAAAATGATATTTCTCAGAAACATCCCAAAAAATACACCATATGATAATTAAGACATTATGAACTCAAAAATGAATTTTAAATTATTAAATTTCATTTTTAAATGTTTTTAAAAATAATTTAATTTTTTTTCACAGAAGGACTTGAAAAGAAGTTAAATTAATTTTTTTTAAAAACATATAAAGACTTTACAAAAAAAATTCTTTTTCATTATAAATAAAATTTATTTATATAAAACTACGATAAAAAAATATTTTAAAAGTAGTTATTACTATCCATATCACTATGATTAATGACTAGGTAATAACTATCGTGATTAAATAACTATAATAATAAAATTTTGTTTCATAGAAACTTGATGTTACGAGTAATGTGTTCCATGTAGATGTTGTGTGTAACATACATCAAGTCATTGTTGAATGTAACATACAAAATGTCGGTGTTGCATGTAATACATGATAGGTTGGTTTTGTGTGTAACACAAGCCATGTTAGTTCCATGTGAAAGGAATTATTAATATAGTGCAATGCAAGACATCAATGAAAATAAATTTATTCGAAAAAAATATATTTCACAAAATCTCATTGTGTTACATTCTACCCCCTTAAAATGAATTTATACCAACAATGTGATTGGACTCCGTTGTCATTGGAATTATATTCAATGGATTAATTAATTATTAATTAATTAATTAATTAATTTTAAATGTAATGGAGTAACATTAAATAGGATTCCTTGGAGAATTCTATATGTTTATCCACATAAACCCTAGGAGAATTTTACAGCTTCCCTTCCTTCTTCATTGGCATACCATATAAGATGGTGAACAAATATCAGATTAGAGTAGATCAGAGTGTAGAGAATGCAACGATGTCCTTCTACTATTGGGTATCATGATATTTATTGATGAATAATCATATATTTTAAATTTTTTATTCCCTTGTTTATTAAATCTATTGAGAATGTTGATCCCTTCTATCAATCTATGACAATTATTTCCTTAGCATGCACCTACATATCATTTTTAATTGAGTTATTTTATTGGTTTATAACTTGAGTATCACCAATCAAGATCGTTGTCCAAGAACACTTGTCCAATTATTTCTAAACATTTTTTATGGTTCTTTTCTCCCAAATAATCTTCACTTTAATCACTAGTAGGACGCCCCAATATTGGTTTGACTTTTCCAAGAATTAACAAGAATTATCCGACCTCCAGAATCACGAAATATCAATGAACGAGGCATGAATCGATGGAATAAGAGAATACCTAGTATGTTTATAAGTTTTTGATGATCGTTTAGACAATATTTTACTATTTAATCAATGTCATAAGGTTTGGAAATATACGAGTCGACTATGGAACTCCCAAGGATTACTGAAATCCAATTTTGGATGAATGAAGGACAAAAGAAACACACATAGCCTAGATATGACCATTTTGGGTGGAAAAATGGTTGGATCAATAGTTAAATGATTGGAATCAAGGAGTAGAATGTAGATATGGAAATATATTATAATCCACTACACACATTGTACATTGGAAAAATATGTGGCTTATAGTTCCATCAGTGTGGTGGCATGGGTTTCGTGAAATAAAAAAGATTTCACAAAGTGTAGATCTCATACATGTTGTGTACCTCATCCCCAGGTGGATGAGACTTGTTTTGGACCACACAGGTAGTACATTGAGTGAGAGTACATAGCCAAAAACACAATCATTTACCGGAGTATAGAGACATGCCCAGATAATACATTCTAAACATCTTGTGAATAAACACACTATGTAGTAATGTACAAAAATATGGGTTGGAAGTAGAAAAAAAACGACAAAAGGAAACAACCTAGTCCATGTTAACTTGGATATTTCATGTATTACATCTAAACTGTGTGAAATCATTCATGGGTTGGGAGCTATGTACTGGCTGGGTATATGGACAAGCAATGGAGTGGGACCATAATCTTATACCCTTTAGTTTCCTTTTATAAAACGTGATGGTTTTGTATCTCCTTCATCTTAACTTCTATTTTAGCCTAGGACTAGGCTATCCTGATTTTTGTCCACATAGAACCCAATGGATCCCTTCACTATGGATTTTGAGATAAGATGTGGAATATTCTAAGCATGACCCCTATATAGGTGGTGCTCGATGATGCTAGTGATGTGAAAGAATAAATATAGGGTTTTTATACTGTGGAACCCCCATCACCATGGGATATGTTTTCTACAACTACCTTATGAGTGTAATACCTAATGGTTAGGGTGGGTGTCCTCGATGAAAAGAGTGGAACCGTCCATTAACATGGTCATCAGTCCTTGACTATCCAAGTGGAACCCCCTACCAAGTAGGGCATGGGTCATAAATAAATATAGTGGAACCCCTTTTCTAATCATGTCATGAGTCCTAAACCTATAGAGTAGAACCTCAATAAGATTGGTGACTGTTTCTCAACCTACCGTGTCGAACCCCCTATCAGATAGGGTGTGGGTCCCCATGACACAAGAGTGAAACCCCCCATTAGCATAGGCATGGGTCCCCTAGGAATACTATTTCAGTGGAACCCACTCCCTAATGCACTAGGGTGTGACTCTACTACATTTTATTTTTACCTCCCCTCAACTATGTTGCATGATGGTGAGGCAAAGATTGACTTTCATGGACACATCATAGTTGATACTTGATATGTTGGGCATCAATTATAGACTTTTGGAATAATTGGTGACCCTTCTTCCTTATATGAGTTGTGAGAGAGAGATCCCCATATTCTCTCATTTGAGATTATTTTGACTAAGCATAAATTTCTATATATATATATATATATATATTTGTATCCAAACATTGGATTTAGTTACTCTCTTTCCATGGGTGGAAAATATTCATGTGGTATGAAACAAGCCTTTCAGTTTTTACTTCCCATGGTTGGATGAGTCTAATCTAAAGATATAGGTGGAAAGAAATCAATATGTAGTTCAACTACTCACCATATTGATCCACATGTGTTTGGAAATGTTTACTCTCACACTCTCTTAGTTGGGTTGAGAATTTCTCTTGGAATATATCTTGCATCTACTATATTTATACTACCACCATATCTCTTACTTCCCCACTTCTTATTTTGGGGAATCCTTCAAGGTATGTATATACTCACGCCTACATGGGTTTCTCCCACACATGTCATGTCATATGAAGATGAAGGATATGTCCATGTCAAATTTAGAGGTGCTTAGGGGTACATGGTACTTTGGAGCATATACGATTATTGTATTTTGTTATAAGTAGTTGGGATCTCTCAGTAGTTTACATTTCTTGTTTTGTCACATTTGGATATCATTCTATTTCGGCATGTATTTTTCCCCATTAATTTTCAGTTTACACTACTGTACTCTTGTATTATCTATCGGTTTTTCATGCATGGTTGTCATATTATATTTTTTTCCCTTCTTCTCCGTTTACTCTATATTCACTTCTACGTCGATAATGGTGTGTGTGTGAATACATGTACCTTAGAAAAGGCCACCCCATATTGGTTATACCTTCAATTCATGTTACCTCCCCTAGACTATGGTGGTAGGATTTTGGTAGTTATTGATCGAGCCTTGTATTGGGATTGGTTATAAACATTAGACCTGTTAGAGAAAGTGGAAAAGTATATTGTCCAAGGAATTCAATTTAGGACTACAGATCACATCTATAACAATATAAGTTAATGGTTCCATACCATCATGCATTATCAGTTCCATACTGCGATTCCCCTGATATGTATCATAGTGGGATATATGTACCTTCAATAAGGATTTAAGTCTTGATCCCAATAATTACGTCATAGAATCCCAAAAATATAATGCATCATGTTAGGCCCATCCTCCACAGACCAGAAAGTATATATGGAAGTCATAGTTCCATCAACAATAACAATGTGAATCATAAATAACAGAGTGAGGGTTGTTGAATGACTAAACCCAATACTACGGTCACAAGCTATCAATATTTCATGTTCATTGCAGGTTTTATGTGTCACCCACTAAATATCTTTTCATGCCATGATGTACTACCTCAGGGATGGTCAAACATTGGGGCACCAAATGAGTACCCTAGGTCAGTTCTCCAGAGATGCATCTAAACCAAGATCATCAAGTTTCATATGCAAATGGATGTATCACACTTGGGATCCACTAAGTCATAACAAAAGAATAGAAATAACTATTAAGGTCACCAAAAAGAATAAGGAACTAAAAATCCTACATGGGATCCTCTAGGTTATTCCAAAAGTAGAGGAAACCCACAAGGGAACCTTGGTCATAGTTATAGTTTCAGTATAAGGTATGAATCATGAACACATGGTTTATCAGTGACCATTAGCGTTAAACCATCTAAACTGACCTAAAATGTTAATTAATAAGTTCATTAGAATAATTATAAATAGGCGTGCCATCCTCATGGGAAAGCCTAAGAATACACATAAAACCTAAACATTCATAATTACTCTAGGGAAGGTACATATAACGACATTCCATTTAGAAGAAGTAAATTTATATTCAAAAGGATGGAAGTAGATTCCACATCCTGTCCAAGCTCAACCGAGTCATGTTGTGTCCCATATCATGAAAAAACCACAACTAAAATATATTATAACTATATTATAATTAATTAATTAAAGAACATCAATTTAATTTAAATAACCATTTTATTTAATATTGGAATAACACCCAAAACCTCCTCGATCGATCACATCACACTAGAACCATGACATAAAACTCAATAACACACCAAAACATGAGACTAACCTCACTTAAGTAATAATTACAATTAAAATCCATTAATAAACCATTTAATAATATTATTTAAGGCCTTAAATATATAAAAATTCAATGTGATGAAGTACCTCAATGAAACAACACACATAAGAGTTAAGAAAACCTATTAGGCCATCCTCTTCCTAGGAAGAGTAAAATCCATATCACTAATATCTGATTCCACCATGCTCTGGTGGAATTAGGACCTAAATCCATAACTAGAGGAACCTATATTATAGAAAAAAGGAAAATGACACAACCAAGGTAATGGAGTTGGAGTCATACCACAAGGATTCTAATGTACCTAATAGCATAAAATTCTCCCCAATAATGAGGTATAAATAACATAGAGGAAGGGAGGAAGAGGGTTTTTCAAGCAGGGATGAAAGAGAAAGGAATAGGGGTAAACCCCATTAAGGTTTAGAGGAAAAAATTGTAATTTTTCATACATTAATATGCCACACAGTTAGTGTAACCATTCACCAACCATATGAAATGTCTACAAGAAATTGCAGACCCCCTGTACAGTTTCATATATCCTACTGCTGGGTTTCTCAATCAGTGATCCTATATAAAATTTCCCACATGGTTAAGATTCACAGTTCACACTAACTATGCACCATGAGCTACACCTTTCCAAAGATTTGGTTTTAGGTCATGAACACCAAAATACTCCTGAAACCTATTGTTGTACCCCACACTATTTGATTTTCATGATCACAATCACTTTCATATATGTTTAACTTTGTTTTTAAGTGTTGTGGATGATAGGCAAAAGATTGCCAAAGGATTGGCCCAAGAATGGACAAGAAATGGACTGAAATTCAGTCCACCGGCCAACCGGTGTGATAGCACCGGCCAGCCGGTGGAACTGGCAGAGGGATTGCCCACTGCCAGGTTCCACCGGTCGACCGGTGGCTCTGTCACCGGTCGACCTGTGGCACCCAGCCCAAATAGTATTTGCCTCTGTCTTGCCACCGGCCAGCCGGTGGCTCCTCCACCGGTCGACCGGTGGAGCCTGGATCTCATCTCCTCTCCTCTGCCAAGGCACCGGCCTGCCGGTGGACCTGTACCGGCCAGCCGGTAGCCCTGGTCAAACTAGCCGTTGGCTTTGACCAGTCAACTCCAAAAGCCTCCCAACGGCTCCGAGGCCTTTTCCAACGGCTCCAAAGCCCTCCAACGGATACTTGAAGGTTCCTAGCCTATAAATAAAGGCCTAGGAAGCCCCGGAACACCACCCAAGCCACCGGACACATTGTTGATCATTTTGGCGAACCTCCGGCGGATTTCCTCAAGGAACCCAACGTGCTCCAATCCAATTCCACATCCAAGAGCACCTTCAAAGAAGCTTGGAAGCGGCCTTCAACATCTCCATCCAATCAAAGGCGCCCAAGGCTTCTCAAAATACGGTTTTTATTGTATATTTATTTTTGAGCTTAAATTGAGTTTGTGCCTACAAACTCCCACTTTTCTCATCTCCTCTTTCTCTTGGGTTCTCACACCACCACTAAGGTGTGAAGAGGTTTCTTCAAGCCTTTCCTTTTAAAAGGCTTGTGTTTCGGTGAGCTAGCCTTCACCCGTTAAAAAGGCTAGTGGGTTCTTGCTTAACCATTAAAAGCAAGTGGGTTCTTGCTAAACCACAAAAAGCAAGCTGTAATAGGTCCTAGTGCTACCTCAAAGCCTAGTGGGTTTCTTGCTAAAACCATTGAAAAGCAAGCGGTAGGAATCTCTCAATGGTTGAGTTGGGAGCGGAGACGTAGGCCGGGTTTTGGCCGAACTCCGTTATCAATTTCTTGTGTGATTGCCTCTTTACTTTCCGCTGCATTTCAACTTTGATTTTTTATTTGTTAATCATTTTTTTAAAAGGCAATTCACCCCCCCTTTTTCCATCATTCCTCGTATTTTCCGACCCAACATTTGGTATCAAAGGGAAATTTGAATAATTCCCTAACCCGGTTTCAAATTTAAGATCCATTTAGATGGCATCAACCTCTTCGCCCGCGAAGGCTTTTCATTGGGTCGTGCTCCATTTTTTGATGGGACCGACTATAATTATTGGAAAACCCGCATGACTACCTTTCTTAGAAGCATAGGATATCCCATTTATAAAATTGTCATGCAAGGTTACACTCTCTCTTCCCCCGACGAATCCAAATGGACCCAAGCCGATATTAGAAATTTTGAGCTTGATGGCAAAGCCATGAATGCTCTACATTGCGGCCTAGACCGAAATGAATTCAATCGAGTGTCTACTTGCACCTCCTCACATGAAATTTGGAAACTTTTAGAAGTAACTCATGAGGGCACTAACAAAGTCAAAGACACTAGATTGGATATGTATAGGCAAGATTTTGAGTCATTTTCAATGAATCCAAATGAGTCTATTTCCGATATGTTTACTCGCTTTACTGACGTGTGCAATGGAAGGAAATCACTTGGTGATGATGTTTCAGCTGAGACGATGGTCAAGAAGATCTTATGGGTCCTTCCGAGCTCATGGGCACCAAAGGTGACGGCGATCCAAGAGGCTAAAGACGTCAAAAATATTCCGGTAGAAGAGCTCATCGGATCTCTCATGACTTATGAGATCACGATGAGGAGGCAAGCTCAAAAGGAGGGCACACAAATCAAGACACCAAAGAACATCGCCCTCAAGGTACAAAAAGAAGTAAGCTCCTCCTCCTCATCATCTTCATCTTCCTCATCCTCATCAAGCGGCGACTCAGAAATGGAGAATCTCGCCCGCCAAATGCACAAGTTTATGAAGAAGCACAAGAAGAAGAAATCCCGCAAGCATCGAAAGCAAGAACCCACCGCAAAAGTCGAGCCCAAGGTGAAATGCTACGGGTGCGGCAAAAAGGGCCATTACAAGCCCGATTGCCCACTCAACAAAAAACGGGCCACGCAAAAGGAAAACGGAAAGAAAAAGGTCCTCAAGGCGACATGGAGTGACACCTCATCCTCCTCCTCCTCCTCCTCGAGCGACCAAGGTACAAAATGCCTAATGGCATTCCATGAGGTAACATCATCCGACTCCTCCTCTTGTTCTTCAAATTCCAATTCTTTAAATCATCTTTCTTATGAAGAAGTCTCACACGCTAGAGACCAACTAGAAAAAGGTTTTCATGAGCTTTCGTCAAAATTTGTTGCTTTAAAAAAGTCTTTCAAAAAACTCTCCTCCGAAAAAGAACAACTTCTCAAAGAGAAGGAGGAGATGTCCCTCAAAATCCAAAATTTTCCAAATGTTGATTCTATGGAATCAACCATCAAAGACCTAAGGGAATCTTTAGCCAAGTTCACCCAAGGGGAACAAAATCTTTCAAAATTGCTTGGTTCCCAACAAATTTCAAGAACCACCCAACGGCTAGGATACACCAACCGAGCTTCCTCCTCCCATGCACCCACTGTTTTTGTAAGGGGGAGCTCTAGCTTTAAATTTTGCAATTATTGTAAAAAGACCGGGCACCTTATTTATGAATGTAATTGCAAAAATGCCCGGTACGGCCAACCCAAGTCTATTTTTTATTCGGACGAATTCTATAGGAGAAGACCCGCTATGAGACAAGTATGGATTGAGAAATCCCTTCTTGCGAGTCTCTCCGGGCCAAAATTTATTTCCTTTCCCCGGTAATTCATTGTTTTTATTTAGGGGGAGTTAGGATCGTTTAAGTCCTTTTGATTTTATTTTAAAAATTTTCAATTCAAACCTTCAATTTCAACTCTTGGTATCAAATTTTCGATTCCTTTTTCAATTTAAATTTTCAATTCATTTTTGATTCAAAACTCTCAATTTCAAAAATTTCATTTGGTTTAAAATTTCAAATCTCAATTGGTTTTTGATTCAAAACATTCAATTCAAACTGTTATTCAAATTTTCATTTCAATTTCCAAAATCTCAATTGATTTTTCAAATCTCCATCTTGTTTTTCATCGTTTCCCTCAATCAAGTTTTATGCCCCATTCTTTTTTGATAATCACAAAGGGGGAGAAATTTCTTGATTGATTGGGGGAGAATCTTTTCTCTCATGCTTAGTATTTATTTTCAATTTATCATTTAAAGAATGCCTTTCATTTAAGTTTTTACATTGCATTGATAAGTGATTGTGATCATCAAAATAGGGGGAGATTGTTGTACCCCACACTATTTGATTTTCATGATCACAATCACTTTCATATATGTTTAACTTTGTTTTTAAGTGTTGTGGATGATAGGCAAAAGATTGCAAAAGGATTGGCCCAAGAATGGACAAGAAATGGACTGAAATTCAGTCCACCGGCCAACCGGTGTGATAGCACCGGCCAGCCGGTGGAACTGGCAGAGGGATTGCCCACTGCCAGGTTCCACCGGTCGACCGGTGGCTCTGTCACCGGTCGACCTGTGGCACCGAGCCCAAATAGTATTTGCCTCTGTCTTGCCACCGGCCAGCCGGTGGCTCCTCCACCGGTCGACCGGTGGAGCCTGGATCTCATCTCCTCTCCTCTGCCAAGGCACCGGCCAGCCGGTGGACCTGTACCGGCCAGCCGGTAGCCCTGGTCAAACTAGCCGTTGGCTTTGACCAGTCAACTCCAAAAGCCTCCCAACGTCTCCGAGGCCTTTTCCAACGGCTCCAAAGCCCTCCAACGGATACTTGAAGGTTCCTAGCCTATAAATAAAGGCCTAGGAAGCCCCGGAACACCACCCAAGCCACCGGACACATTGTTGATCATTTTGGCGAACCTCCGGCGGATTTCCTCAAGGAACCCAACGTGCTCCAATCCAATTCCACATCCAAGAGCACCTTCAAAGAAGCTTGGAAGCGGCCTTCAACATCTCCATCCAATCAAAGGCGCCCAAGGCTTCTCAAAATACGGTTTTTATTGTATATTTATTTTTGAGCTTAAATTGAGTTTGTGCCTACAAACTCCCACTTTTCTCATCTCCTCATTCTCTTGGGTTCTCACACCACCACTAAGGTGTGAAAAGGTTTCTTCAAGCCTTTCCTTTTAAAAGGCTTGTGTTTTGGTGAGCTAGCCTTCACCCGTTAAAAATGCTAGTGGGTTCTTGCTTAACCATTAAAAGCAAGTGGGTTCTTGCTAAACCACAAAAAGCAAGCTGTAATAGGTCCTAGTGCTACCTCAAAGCCTAGTGGGTTTCTTGCTAAAACCATTGAAAAGCAAGCGGTAGGAATCTCTCAACGGTTGAGTTGGGAGCGGAGACGTAGGCCGGGTTTTGGCCGAACTCCGTTATCAATTTCTTGTGTGATTGCCTCTTTACTTTCCGCTGCATTTCAACTTTGATTTTTTATTTGTTAATCATTTTTTTAAAAGGCAATTCACCCCCCCTTTCTCCATCATTCCTCGTATTTTCCGACCCAACACCTATATGGTACAGAACATGCCTCATTCAATGTCTAAAAACATTATTTATATGAATAATAATATCTAAACTCCCTTTCTAAATATCCAATGAATATTTAACATTTCCAATAATTGAAAATTCAAAAACCTTTATAAATTTAGAAATTAGAAATATATGGGATCTTATGGTCTCCCCAATATAAAACAGCCCATCATCGAGAAGCCTTCGTTTACATCAAAAAAAAATATCAACCTACTTATGTCATGAATTACATTCAAATGGTCACATTGTGTTTTTGAATGCCTAATGCACATCCAAGAAGTACCTTAAGAATATGATGATTAACCACAAGAATTTAGCCAACACTCATAAACATCACTACAACATCAATATGGTGCTTACTCAAGCCAACCATACCCAAGACATGATCACATATTCATCCCTCCCAATAAATGCACTATAGTGCTCCTACCTATAAGTTCTTGATTTCAATGTTCAATTCCAAATAAATGTACCTCCACCATTGGAATTTCCAAAAAACACACCCCTAGAATCCTAATGACACTCCCACCTCATTTCTCAACTCTCTACACCTAATTACACATGGTAACACTACCCTTGGTCCTCAATCCATTTTAAATGGTCAAACTAAAATCGACCAATCGCAACCCGGTTGCACCAACTATTCCTTGAAAATCCTCGAATTACCTTTAGTCTACACCTATATCATCCCAACATCATTCTTTATGTAGATCTATACTAACTGCATTCATCTATATGAAAGAACTCAAGTCAAAAAATCTTCATAAGACTATTCTTGAAAAATATCAACTTCAGGAACTTACACATCACCAAAAACTAATCTGATGACATTATCCCACGACATACCAATATCATTTTGAACATAATCATCAAAGCCAAAAATGAACTTCTGGTGAATATTTTAAGCAAAAAGATTACCTGTTCAAAATGGTAATCGTGTTATAACATGATAATGGACATAATACTAGAGAAAAACCATTTGATGGTTGTAGGATACCCTAGTATTAATGCCCACAATCATACTTCACCCAACTCCATATTCAAATTTGTTCATAGAATTTACCATTAAATCCCACCGTACATTGACCCATTTATTTAATGTACTATGAGATCTAAAATGGCCATCTAAAGACTGATGTCAAGATACATATACCCTTACCACATGAGGGTCATCCACCAATAACTAACGTCCTACTCCCCACTTTAAGACCATCATTTTCACCACTCTAATGAAAATACAACCTGATCATCACAGAATATTCCTTATCCCTATTATACTTAAAAACTGGCCTATCATAGAATCCATTAATCCCAAATGATAATGAAAATGTTACACCCCCACTCATTCCCACTTCATGAGAATATTTTTCATGATTCGTTTCAGTATTAAATTCAAAACCAGGGTCACTATCCTCAAACGGTCAATGGTGTACTATGAACTATTTGTCTTACATTAAAGACACTCCTTATGGCCTCTTCTAGGGAGTCTATCCTCCAAACAGAAATGGAACATAGGTAGCCTAGTGTATTGATGATGCTCACTTGGCATGTTTAAGACGATGATAAGATATAGGGTTTGATCACCTCTATCTAAGAGAATGATCGGATTCAATTAATAGGAATATTTTTTTTCCAATCCAAACACACATCTAAAGAAGCTTTAGTTACCTTATCCAAATTCAGACACCACATCTCCCCACAATGTGTGTCAAGATCCAATAATGGATAACTGCCTCCCAACACCTAATTTATTCTTGATTTCTCCACTACCACATTAGTACGAACATCGTTTATGTAAAAACTATCAGAAAATAATTCCCATAACATTTCTTTTAAACCATTGTCCATCGCCATGTTCAATTTCTCTCACATCTTAATGATTTAAATGATACCACATGTATCCAACATGTACCAAAACATCCTAAAAATAAGATGTATAATGACACACAAACCAATCATCATCACTTGACTCATGCTCTCATGATTCATTCATTAATATATCCAAACTGACTATGATACATGACACATTGGTCTTAATATACCAAGAGCTCCCTTGGAATTCCTCTTTAAAATTGAGCACCCCAATTGGGCCGTGATTTTCTCCACCCCTTCTTTTCACATGAATTCCTTCCTATCTTGATCATTTAACCATTCCCTATATATGTTAATAACCATATAATCAATGGTCTATAGGGCTAAGAACCTAATATACAAGAACCCATTGTGTATCCTTAGGAACATAAGACATCATCATGCCTATATAAAAACATCCGAGGACCTATTATGCATCGGTATCGACCAGAACATTCAACCATGATCATTTCCATGAAGGTATCCATAAAACAGGGAAATCCCCTCTTACAGTCTTCCCTTGATGAAAACAAATATCGACCACAGGGTTTTGATTCATGAATAAGGGTAACTGGGTCTCCAACGTATCCCTATAGATCATGTCTAAAATGAGGGTTACAAGGTTTAACCATATACAATGAAATTAAAACATCTCTACGGTAGGTAATGATCACAATAATATATATGGTTCAAAAATTATCATGCATCGATATACAAGGGCACTGATCCTCAATGAGTATCCTCATAATGTACTTCCCCTAGAGTGTTATGATATAACATGGAAAACCATGATGAACTAACAGTAAGAATAAATCCATATATGGTAATACCCGTTGATGTTCTATTTCAAAAAAAATGTGATGTACCTATCAATATTACTCAAGAGGATCTGACAAGATATCCATAAATGAGGGTCTGGTAAGTAAAATATAGTCATAATATAGATGGGAAACCTCCATGTATGTTATTAAAAATATTTGGATAACTGTGCTTGAAAATATATATGCACATGGGGTATATAAAAAAGGCATCGGTTTCCAATGTCGACTGATAATGGTCCATAATATGCACACTACATCATCTAAATAATCAAGGTATTACCACACATACATTTCTGTTATGTATAATTTCATTCCATTCTATGTGGGAAACCACTGTATAAGTTGTTACTGACACATTAAATAATTGAACCTAGAAACAACATCCCAAAAGGGGCCCAACACTAGGGAAACATCTGCAGTATCAACCTATTAGTGTCAGTACACCTTTAATGCATGGGGAATGAGTAATCATACTCAACAAAATATGTCCCAACATTGATCCACATAAGCATCCATCAGAACGAAATATATATACAAGTCATGCCAATTCATTAAAATTCCTCTATGAAGCTATAATGAGAACCAAAATTTAGGGTTTTGTTGCCACTTTAAATAGTTGGAATCTATAGTTAGAAAAATCCCACACTAGCATGCCTATTAAATGTGAATAAAATGTTCCAAATATTATGCGTGAGATGGTTCTTCACTTTGTCAATCAAGATTAAAAATCAATCACTGGCCTCTTTCCAAAAACCAAGAGCGAGAAATCCATGAATAAATTATAAAATCCACAAAACATGTGCATCAATCAAAATTGAAATCATTCCAAACTGTGACATAACATATCAAGAATATCAATCACATATCCCTATTAACCAAGACATATTAACAAAATAATAGATCTCTATGCACATGTTTGATATCCATCACTGGTTTTGACAAAATCCTAAATAATAAATCAGTAGTAAAGGAACAGCTCTGATACCAATTTGTAACATCCTGGCCCAGATGCCACTAATCTGGTACCCCAATCTGGTTCACCAAAGGGCCTCAAGTGCGACTCCCCACATGCTAGAGGCTTCTGAGTAGTAGTGAGGGACTATGGTCGGATAGTAGGGAGACTATGAAGACATTTTAGAGAAAGGAACAAGTGTAAATAACCAAAAAACATCCATAACATTAATAATTAGAGTTTGGAAATAATATATTGAAATTGAAGAATGCTATAATATTAAATGGAATAAAGTAAATGCCCAATAAATCACGTCATATAAACAAATAGGGTCTCCCACTAGCCAAATCACATACATGAGAGTAAATATGAGAAACAGAAACAAATGTACAAGGTTTTACTATGTACACCTAGCCACACCTCATTCTCAATCTCCACATACTTGTCTCCTCCATCATACATGATTAGTATTGAGCCTTGGACCATTATATTCCTACAACCCAATGAATGTATGCTCGGGTAACCCAGTGTAAAGGTGGCCTATGTAGGGTGTGAGTATAGAACAAAATAGAGAATCCACCAAACACAATATAATATAGAACCATTAGGGTTGGGACCTAGGTACATTGACTAAGGAATACTCTTTCATTCTATGGAAAACAACTACAATAAACTAAATATAATATAGACCTACTAGGGATAGGCCTCGAGGATAATGAACAAGTAATAATATTTGAGTCCTAAGAGAAAATCCATATGAATATTGGTATAATATAGTCCTCCAAGGGATAGAAACAAGTTCCATTGACCATGGAGTCCTCTTCAAATCCACAATGCACATCTATAAAAAAATCTATAAAATATACACTTACTAGGGCCAGGACCCAAGGCCATTGACTAAGTCATCATTTTAGTGACCAAAGATTGTATCCCTAGAAATATCAGTAAATGGTGTCATAATAGAAGTCATTGTAGGTTTTGTACTACGATTCCCCTAATTACTGTCATATTGTGATATTGATACCGTTAAGAAGGAACAAAAGTCGAATCACTAGAATATGCTTGGGAATCCCTAAAATATACTACACTATGTCTGGGTCATAATCCCTAAAAAAAGAGGAACATCTATAAATCATAGTTACATCAATAGTATCCATATAAAGAATAAGGAAATGAGGGAGGTGGTCTAATGCCTAAACCACCACAACTGTTATAGCATCTCAAGATTGCACATTTTGTGCCATTTCAATGTGCCAGTGACTAACATCTCGACCCAAACCCATGAAATTCTATCTTAGGGTTGTTCAAACATTGGCTAACCAACTGCGCCCCTATGTTAGTGTTCAAGAGAGACATCCTACATGGGATCCTCCCGGTTCACATGTAATTAGAGACATTCCACTTGGGATACTTTAAGTAAAAAAATAAGAAAGGGAATCCCTAATAAGGTCCCAGAAAATGAATAAGAAGGTGGGGAATAACACATGGGATCCCATAGATCATGCCATATGATGAGTAATATCACAAGGAATCCTCAGTCTCATTCAAAGTCTCAGGTGGAGGTTTGAATCAAGTACCTATGGGATGTTAGTAACCCCTGAAATTCATTGATTTGAGCTAATCATAAATGTTAATTAAACAGTTTATTAGAATAATTATAAATAGTGGAATTACCCTTAATGGAAATCCCAACCATACCAATAGTACATAAACATGCATACTTACTCAAGGTTAGGTAAATCAAAACATATACCTTTTAGAAGCATTGAATTTATTTTTTAATGGTTGAAAACAGCTTCCATATATTTTCCAAGCTTAAATCATTCATGTAGTGTCTTGTATCACAATGAAACAACCATAAAATTAATTATAAAAACATTATAATTAAATAATTAAAACCCAAAAAAATAATTTAAATGACCATTTTATTTAAAATATTCATAATTCCCAAAACCTAATCGGTCAATCATGTCTCACCCAAACCAGGACCTAGAACTTGCTAACACACCATAACATGAGAACAAAAAAATACAAGTATAATTACTAAGTAACAACATAAAAAATATTTTACCAATTTTTTTAAAGCCTTGAATCATTAAAAATTATAGGTGGTAATATACCACAACTGAAAAACTTGAAAAGAAGTGAAAATAGACTCTTGGTTCATCCTCTTCCTAGACTGAGCAAAATACATATCACAAATATATGATTCCACCAAGATCTAGAAGAATCAATACAAAAATTATTAACATGAGGATCATAGGTTATAGTAATAAGAAATAGAATACAACTAAGGATAACAAAGACGAAGTCTTACCTCAAGGATTCTAATGCACATGATGGTGTCTGATTCTGACCATGATCGATAGAGAAATCCCATGGAGGAATGGAGGAATATTGTTCCATGCATAGGGAATAAAGGGGATGGAAAAAGGGGTAAAGTCCACTATGTTTTAGAGGAAAAAATGGTAATTTTTTACTATTTATTGAGCCAAACATTTTGTTCACATAGTTTTCTTATCCCAATATCCAGCATTGCAGTTGGAACTATCCTAGACCCTACACCTCATATAGTTACAACACATGATTTAATAGACCATGTACCAACCATGAACCTCATCTACATTAAGAACCATTCACCTTTCAAAGTTTTAATGCATTGTTAGTCAAATCGTGCACCAACCATGAAACATTTCTACCAAAAATTGTAGCCCCTGTAAATAGTTTCCTCTAGTATGTGGAACAGTTTATCAAACCATGATCATATAGAAAATGAACCACATGGTTATCACTAACCTTGTGCCAACATTGGTCCATGAACTTCACATTTCTAAATCTTCAATTTCTGTCCCCAAACCCTTGGGATGATCTTTAAACCTCCAAGATACAAAACAAGTCTCATTTTATATATAAAAACTTTATTTTGCCAAATTGAAACCTATGATTTACAATTTTGAATATATGTTCAAGATTTAACCAATTTACTAATTGAAATTTTAAATTACTTTAGAAATTTCCAACTCAAAGAAACACTAGAACATACATGCATAGATAAATATCAACATAAATACACCAAACACACATATATAAACATTAATATTAAATTATGTCTTGTAAATAACTTATACAACACCGTGTTATTAAAATGAAATGTAGAAACATCCTGAAAACAATTATGTTATAACACCTCAAATGATCACCCACTATGCCAATCACATATAAAAAATCCTAAATTAATGTAAATACATGAGGCTCTACATCAAACTCCAATCCATACCACATACCCAATATCCACCGTTATCGAATTACTTCAACTTGATCTTCAAACTCTACATGAGTGATCTCACTCGACCAAGACACACTGGGACTCTTCCCATTCTATCACCCAACTCATGCTCAATGAAAAAATATACATAAGGTCTACATGATCATTGTGGTACACATACAAGATGTGAGAAATAAATCTTAGTAGGTCACCCCACTAATAGATCATATCATAACATGTTCATGAAACATGTGATATTCTCAATTTAGACAATGGGAAACAACTGATAGTATAAAAATGAAAAGGGGGAAAGGTATAATAAAATGAAATATTGTACCTCAGGTTCTAGCTCGACACACGAGGTAAATATATTCTTTATTAGGCCCATGTCATTAGAATAGTAGAATATGACTCATCTAACCACATACAATGTCCTGTGCATCCTCTAGGTTATAAGGATCTCCAAACATATAAAACATAAAAAAGAATGAAGGCTTAAACCTAGGATTTCTCCCAAGGAATACAAGACAACAATAAACCACTAATGGGATCTAGGACTCCACAATCATGATTTTAATTAGCAACAATAACATTATGTCCACCACAAAAGAACCTATCCACATTTCTACAGCCATACAGAACTATTCATTATGCAACATGACCACTTAGTTCGACACTACCTAAAGGGCTCGTCACAAGATCCTTAAAGTCCCCAAATAAAAAATAACTCAGTCTGGCAGTTCCTCGAACACTCATGATTCTAAAGCCCCTATTTATATATAATACTAATAATAAGGGGTATAACTCATCTAGGCCATCCATTTATTACATAGGACCCATTAACATTATTAAACAAATATAAGAGAGCATCCTACCAAATTCATATGTAATACAAAGTCCAATAATATCCCAAATTTTTAATACTATATAAATAATAGAAGAAAGTGGATCCATAAGTATTCCCAAAACAAGATGTAGAAATTTTGGGACACCAATGACCAAACCCATATTCATCTCTACAACCACATTGACTCACACCGCTATCTTTGATTTCATAGACAACACCTGATTTTTCGAGCATTTAAATCCACACCGACCCTCCTCGGGTTAACATAACACGAGGAACCAAACAAAGTACCCTAGAGCACTTCCACCTAAAACCACGAGTGAAGACTAAAATAAGAATTCCCCATCCAGTGACTCTGACACCCATCCTATCCATTACAATCACATCATCCATAAGGGAATACTCCAGAAACCCCACACCTGTAAGCATACCCTTAGAGGTCCCTCATGCCCATATCAAACCTCTACCCATGAAACCCTACCAAACATGACAACCTATGACTCCATACTAGCCCAAAGAACCAAACTGATAAAAAGATACAAAACACTCAAATCATTAGTAACTGATCATGACATCCACGGAGTTCCCATAGGTCTCATCAAAGATACTACTCGATCATTATTTTTGGGAATCATAAAAAATATCCTACAATAATCCATCGTTTTTCTTCAGTATAAGGTGACCAAAAGGCTCATGACCCTCACATGGGACTCACACCACAACCCACTTATCTAATGAGGATTCCTATTTAAAACCTCAAAGTAATATTCCCTCTAGACATGATCTTTCTAAAATGAAATCCACACATCCTTTAATCCCACTAAGGCTATTATCATAGAATACCATGTGAAAAAACAAATATAATGGACTAAATATGAGTCCAATTATAGACTCACATAAAGAGGAAAATACCTTCATATAGAGATTACACAACATGTAGCATGTGAAAAAAACATGTACATCCAACATCCTCATTGGTTTGTGTACCTTGGCCCACTCAATGTTAAAATTCCCATAATACACATCTTATAAAAAACACACACTGCATATAACCAATAGAGGGTACCATTTCATATACCTCAGATAGGGTTAGGCCAAGTACCCTACATGTCCTCTAACCATGTACTGTGCATGGGGTCCATCTGTGTACCCAACACTACCATGTACCATAACACAAGGAATTTGGATGAGTGATTGGACACACCTGGAGTCACCCATATATGTAAGGATGTAGGTATTACAAAATATGTAAGCCTATTCTTATACAATTTTCCCAAAAGGAAGAACACACAATGTGTTTTCATGAATCATTTGTTATGTGATTGGGTTTTCTAAAAAAGAAATCCCCCAAAAATAACCTAAAACCCTTGATTCACCCTACAACACACCATGGGTGCTCTCATGGCACCCAAAACAATACAAAAAAATATAAAAAACTAAAAAAATACACTACATGGATCCATTTCCAAAAAAGAAACAAACTCCAACCTTGGGGTGTAAAATGATGAATCACTGGTCTATATCCTCCACTTGTAGCTACTACATCCTAATATAGGCCTTATATTAACTTCTGATAGTGCCTATCCCCCTCTCACCCTTCCCTCTATCTACTATATTTCTTCCATGACATTATTTGATGTATATGAGAAGTAAAAGGGTTGTGAAGAAAAAAAATTAAAATGAAAATAAATAAAAGAAAAAGGGAAAAGACAAGTAAAAAGCGCGCGGTATGGGGCCAACCCCTACACCTGATATGAGTTTATACCTCACTTAGGAAGAACCATATATTTCAAACTCAACCATAGAGAAAAAATATCAATATAAGTATTTTTTTCAATAGTGGTCATTGATTGAACTTGGAATAATAATTGTTATTTAATTAATTAATATTTTCTCCAAAATATGATCGACTCAGAATTGCATAAAACTCATTAACTAGAGTAAACACACAATTTTGAGACTAGTGGGGTGGTTAAAAGATTATTACAATATCTAATAACAGAAATAATTACTATTTTACCTTGTAAATACAACTATTGAAAAATTCACATTATCCATGATTTTCTCAACCAATAATAGAGGTGGTCTTTAAAGACTCCCTACCATAATGCTTCATTACCCCAAGAAGCTTATGTAACATTCCAAGTAAATAAAGAATAATAAATATTCATAATTATTAATATTTATGAATTAAATATTAAATATTACTTTAAATGGATTTTTTTTGTTAGATGACATAACCGATATGCAACAACAAGTTTATTTGAAATCTTACTTTGCACACTAATAATATAATAATATTATTTTAAATGTAGATAACACCCTGCCGTTGTATTAGTGGGAATGAGTAGAACAAACTAAATTTTTATTATTCATGTTTTTCAAATAATTTTATATTTATTCAATAAATTTAAGTGGCTTAATATGTGAATTAATCAAAATTTAAGCATAAATACTCTAATATTCTTTAAAAGGTCGATTTACCACATTTTAATAGAGAACCCTATTTAAATATAGTTTTGATGACTTTTATATGTTCATTTTGACTAAATAATTTTTTTATTTATAATCGAGACATCAAAATTCACTTTGGGTGAAATTCTAAAATTTTTCTGATAAAATATAAATTTTGATGAATAGTGGAAGATACTTTATTTTAATTCAAAGCAACCTTTTAATAAAATTTAATTTTATCGATAGATTATCTTTCAAATTTATTTTAATGTTTAATTATATTATATTTTTACCATTAAATACAATTTGGGTCATTATAATTAATTTCCATTTGAAATTGGACATAAACAGCTGTCAATCATGTTATATTTAATATTTTTTAAATACACGCTTTTTGTTTCGACAAAGGGAATTAATTTTAAATTAATCAATCAAACTTTTATGTTTTGAATTTGGTAAAATAGAAATCATTTATTATTTCAAAATATCAAATATATCTTAGGATGAATTTTTTGTTGTTTTCTGAAAAAAATTAATTTTTGAGGAATAGTGAAACCACTAAATAGTAGTTAAAAATTTACTTTTTCATTTAAATGAAATTTTACCGCTTCTGTGAATTGAATTACAAAAATCAGACATACATGGTTTTTATTAGTATGTATAATGTGGTTAAATAGGATGAAAATATGTTTATGGTGAATAGTAACTTTTACTTTTATTTACCGTGGTTAATGGTAAATAGAGTAATTCAAGGTAAAAAGAATATTGTAATAATTAAAAATTACCTTAACACTTGTTCCATCCTTATTGTATGAATCATGGCCGACCATGACTATACATGGGTCTATTTGGTGACCCCATGGAGCCACTTAAGATTGATATTAACACTTTATATTAATTAATTTAAAGCAAAGACAAAAATGACATAAACAAATATCTTTTTGTAAATTAATTTTTACATGAGGATATATAAGTTATCTATTCGACTATAAATATTATATGGAAGGATAAAAATATTTTGTACATCATTGTTTTTGTTATAATTTTTAGACAAAAAATAAATAAAATTATTTATGACACAATAATGATGTAGTGTTTACCTCATTAATAAATGATTTAAATAAATAATTATATAAAGATTAAAAAAATAATCAAAACCAGTCCAATTATTATTTGATGATTATATTTAGGCCATGAGTCATCTTTTATTCGACTTTAATAAGTTTTGGACCTTTAGAAACTGAAAATAATTATATAATAAAATAATATTTTCACACTTTCCTAAAGATCCCATCCCACCCTTATAAATATCCCTCACCTCTAACCCATTCCTCAAACCTCCCATGCCCCTTGGGTCGTCAAAAACCTACCCAAATAATCATTCAAGATCTCCCTCTTCCACCTAGAAGCCTTAAATTAGGCATAAGGCAGTTTAAGAAGTCCTTTTGGTCAAACCCAAGGGTGTTACCTGAATTAAAGGAGATTAAAGAACGAACTGGTCAAGTCGGACACGATGTAAGGTTCATTGCCTTAATCTTCTTTCAGTGAGGCATATTATGTTTTAATACAAGTCTTTCTTTTATACTCTGTATAAAAACCATTGACTTTTTATTTCATTCCACGAGAATCTTTTTCTACGTAGTGTTTTACTAAATTACAAAAAAGAATGTTTCTTTTTATCGTAAGCGGTGACAACGAAATTTCTACCGCCACGAGTATTATTTGATCTTTGTCCTTATTAACAAGTTTTAATGTTTTTAAAAGAAATGTAAATACTATATACTCTTTTTTACATATATTTTTTTAGAAAATGGTATTGATAATGAACTGATTATTTCAATTTATTTAAAAAATATATTGTGATTAAAATGAGGAAATCTTATTTTTGCTTTATGTTTGTTTTATACTTTATGAATATGTTATGATTCATGGGCATTGTTACATATATGGGTGGTTCTGCGATAAACCTATGTCGGGTGAGCCCAATATAGCTCTCCAATGCATTGGGTAATGTGATGGAAGTAAATTTGAATGTTTCTCCTATGATATTTTGGGAATATACTCCGATTGGTATTCCAAATGTAACTCTCTACATAGCTATGACAGTTATAATGTATGTATGATATGGATGCCAAAATTTACCTTTATGATTTATTTTTTCTACATGTTATTCATAAATTTTTTGATTTCATTAGGTATGTTAATGTGCTTATTTTAAGTATACAATGATGAAAAAATGTTTTCTTTCTTTGTTTTATAACCCTTACTAAGATTTTTATTCTCATCCCATTTTTTGAAATGTTTTTCATAGGACTTAAAGACGAATAGGGTCAAGGATGGGATCAAGGAAAAATCTTAATGTCTAAAACAAGGGACTAGACATGAATATTTATTATAAGAGTTATTAATTTATGAAAAAATGAAAACTGAGTAGAAGTGTCTACCTTGTAATTTTTGAGATATAATGTAATAGATATGGCCTAATTATCTAAAACTATAAACATGAAAATATATTCAATGTGAATTTTTCATTAAATTCATGATTATGTAATGGTTAAGGCCATGTCCTTATAGTAGGTATCATATGTCCATTTAGATAACATTAGTTGTTAGGGTATTCATAAATTAATACCAATAAATTAATTTATGTTAATATTGAAATGATATCATTTAAAGATTACCATGTTTCTTTGCCAAAGATATCTCTGTGTTCAGAATGGTTTTCTACAGAGAAAACAGGGCAGCTATGTTGCGACAACATCATGAGGAAAACAACCTTCCATATTGGCAACCTAATATGGTCGGAATCAGAATGGAATAGATTGTTACAGTGATTGTTCAATTGACTCATGCTATAAATGGAGGTGGTATCCATCAATGAGATCAACTAGATTAACCACATAGGAACATGTTAGTAGTGGAGAATTTCATGAGGAAACATCCTCCATCCTTAAGAGGATCATCTGACCCTGTGCTGGAAAAAGGGTGTATGAATGCACTGGAAATGATTTTTGATGATATGGGGTGTACAGAACATCAAAAGGTTAGTCTCACTGTATACCGTTTTGAAGGTGAAGCTGATCGGTGGTGGTCAGTGGTGAAAAATATTAGGGATAATGAGGAGATTGATGCTCTAGATTGGAATGAATTCAAATTTATGTTTTTTGAGAAATATTTTCTTCTGGTGGATTATCTTAGGATTGAAAAACAATTCATAGAATTGTGGTAGGAGGATGAATCAGTGGCTACATATGAAGAAAAATTAACTCGATTGGCAAGGTATGCTCCAAATTTCATATGACATCTTGATAGTAAAATTAACCACTTTTTACTTAGGATTAAATCCAATGTATCAAAGGGCATTATCTTCTCAGTAGTTGAAAAGTAATTAAAAACATTTTTGATGTGTAGAGAAGGTGGAAATGAAGTTAGTTAATGATATGGTGTTCTTTAAAAAACAACAGAATAAAAGGTCAAGGTGGCTGGTGAAAGGGAAGAACTCATCAAAAAATTCTGATGGGAAGAAACTTAAGTTTACAGATTGTGAAAATTGTGTCAAAAACATGCTGGGGAATGACTTCTAAATTTTGGTAAGTGCTAATGTTGTAGTACAATGGGACATAAGGCTCATAATTGCACTAAAAAATATTAGAATAGCGCTAAGACAAAATCAGATTTAAAATCAGTAAAATGTTTTAACTGTAATGAAATGGGTCATTTTTGAAATGAGTGTCCAATGAAGAACTCAACTGAGGGAAACAAAGCAGACTACAAGAATAACGGGGTGGGGAAGTCCTTTTCAACTACTTCAGCAGATGTTGGGATATCAAATGAAGTAGTATCAGGTACACTATTTGTTTGTTAAGATTATGCCAATGTGTTGTTTGATTTGGGGTCTACACATTCATTCATTTCTGAAAAGATTTCTAGTAAATTGAAACTTCTATATCAAGATATGAATCCTGAACATAGGGTAAAACACCTGGAGGAAATGATGTAACCAAAAAAAAATTATAAGAACCATCCTCTCCTTTTGTGCAGAAAGTATGTACCTGCAATCCTTATTGTTTGTCCTCTAGTAGAGTTTGATGTTATTTTGGGTATAGATTGGAATTCTATTAATCATGCTAAGATTTATTGATGAGCTATAGAGGTTTCTTTTCAGAATTATTTTATGTTTGTGTACAATAATGAACCCTTAGTTTTGATAACATATTAGGAAGCTGAGAAACTAGTAAAAGATGGGAATGACTGTTACCTTGAACATATAGTTGAAAACAAAGTAACTATTAATATTAATGATACGCCAGTGGTAAATTAGTACCTTGATGTTTTTAATAATTATTTTCTTGGTATTATACATGACTGGGAAGTTGAATTTACTACTGACTTTGTTCCTCAAGCTAAGCCAATTTCAAAACCCCTTTATCAAATGGATCAAATTGAACTTTTAGAGATAAATAAGTAGTTTCATGAGTTATTTGAGAAAGGTTTCATTCAACCTAGCAGATCACCATGGGGTGCTCCTATCTTGATTGTTAAAATGAAAGATCATTCAATGAGACTTTTCACTGATTATATATCATTGATTAACATCACTATTAAGAACAAGTATCCTTTGCCTCATATCAATGATTTGTTTGATCAGCTCTTGGGAGCTCAGTATTTTTTGAATATTGATTTGAGGTCAGGGCACCATTAGTTGAAAGTAAAGGAAGCAGACATTCTGAAGACCATGATTCGTACTAGATATGGACATTATTAATTTGTTGTTCTGCCTTTTGTTTTAACCAATGCACCTGCTGTATTTATGGATCATATGAAAAGAATATTCTGTGAGTTGTTGGATATGTTTTTGGTTGTGTTCATTGATGATATTTTGGTTTATTTTAAAAGTAAAGAGATGCATGAATGTAATTTAAGGGTTTTCATGAAAACCATAAATGAAAAGAAACTATTTGTGAAATTCAACAAGTGTGAGTTTTGGTTATAGAAAATTTCATTCCATGGTCACATTGTTTCAAGAAATGTCATACTTTTTTGTCTTGATAAAACAAAATAAGTTGAAGAATGGCCAAGACCCACTTATATAACTGAGATTTGTAGTTTTCGTCGTTTGATGGGATATTATCAGAGGTTTGTTGATAATTTGGAACGGTTATATATCCCACTAACTAGGATTACTTGAAAAGGTGTTAAGATAGTTTGGAAAAATGAATTTGATGATTGTATTTAGGAATTGAAAAGAAGATTGGTGAATGCTCTTGTTTTGGAACTACCTTCCAAGAATGGTGAGTTTGTTATCTATAGTGATGCTTCATTGAAAGGACTTGGTTGTGTCATAATGATGAATGATCAGGTAATTGCTTATGCTCCATGTTCATTGAAACCTAATTAGTTAAATTACCCTTCACATGATTTGGAATTAGCTATTGTTGTTTTTTCTATAAAAATTTGGAGGCATAATTATTATGGGGTAAAATGTGAAATATATACAAACCCAAAAGGATAAAATATATATTCACTTAGATGAAATTTAACATGAGAATGAGGAGATGGTTGGAATTAATCAAGTATTATGATTGCATGATCCTTTACCATCTGAGAAAAGTAAATAAATTGGTTAATGCTTTTAGTCGAAAAACTGACAATTCATTAATCATGATACTTTTGGAACGATATTGTTTGGTTCTTGATTTGATGAACAATTGAATAGAAGTCTTTGGTGCAGGAAATTCAAATTTTGTGTTTTAGGTGTTGGTGAAATCATACATATCAGACAGAATAAAGAATGCACAGAAGGAAGACAACAAGTTGCAGAGAAAGGTAGAGTTGGTTAGAAGGGCAGGTTTCATGAATTTAACGTTCATAATGATTGTGTTATGAGGTTCAGAAAGAGTTTATGTTTTCCTTGTGATTCAATGTTTAAGAATTAGTTGTTATGTGAAGCTCATAGTTCCCCATTTTCATTTCATCCTAGCATTACTAAGATGTAAAGAGATCTTAAGGTGTATTATTGGTGGGTTGAAATTAAAAGGGATATTTCTGAATTTACTATGAAGTGTTTGACTTGTCAGTAGGTTAAAGCAGAGAGGCAGTTACCAAAAGGGATGCTTCAGTATTTACTAGTGCCAGAGTAGAAATGGGAAAATATATCGATATACTTCGTTGGGGATTTCCAAATATATCTTTAGGTAATAATTCAATTTGGGTTATTGTTGATCAGTTGAGTAAATCTGCTCATTTCCGTCCAATTAGAGATACTTTGTCTCTAGGTCATCTTTCCTGATTGTATAATAAAGAGATAGTCAAGTTTCATGGAGTTCCCCTCTCCAATGTATATGATCATGATCCCAGGTTTACATCTATCTTTTGGAAAGGCCTTCAGAAGTCGTTGGGTACTGAATTAAATTTTAGTACAGAATTTCCTCTACAATCAGATGGGCAGTCAATGAAAAAAATTCAGACCTTGGAAGATGCACTAAATTCTTGTTAACTATATTACGAGGGAATTTGGGACCAAAATATTTCATTGGTTTAATTTTCATATAATAACAGTTTTCATTCTATATAAAGATGGCCCCATTTGAATCATTATATGAAAAGCAGTGTCGAACCCCAGCTTTTTGAGATGAATTAGTTGAAAGGAAGTTGATGGGACTAGAATTGGAAGAAGAGATGGAAAAAAGTTTCATTTAATTCAGAGTCACATGAGAACAACTTAGAGTGGCTAGAAAAGTTTTGTGGATAATCAGAAGAAGGATATTTCTTTTGAGGTAGGTGATAATGCATTTCTCAATGTTTCTTCATAGAAAAGTGTGACACATTTTTGTAAGAATGAATATTGAGTACGAGGTTCATTAGCCCCTGTGAAATACTGAAGAAAGTTGGAAAAATTGCTTACATGGTGGATTTACCTCCTTTTTTATCCCAAGTACACATTTTTTTTTCATGTTTCAATGTTGAGAAACTATATTCCTGATTCATGTCATGTTTTATGTGCAGAGATAGTTCAGTTGAAAGAAAATCACTCTTATGAGGAACAACCAGTCCATATTCATGACCATAGAGAGAAAGTGGTGTGGAATAAGTTTATTCACAAGGTAAAGGTTTTTTGGAAAAACCATATGGGTGAAGAGGAAACGTGGGAATCTGAAAATTCTATGATGGAATGATACCCCCACATAATTGATAAGTGAATCAAAATTGAGAGGATGCAAATTCTAAATGGGGGGAAGGATGTAACATCCCATGTAAACAAATAATAATACATTTTCATAATTATTAATATCTATGAATTAAATATTAATTTTACTTTTAATGGGTTTCTATGTTCGATGACTTACCGGATACACAACAATTAGTGTCTTTGAAATCTTACGTGGAACACTAATAATATAATAATATTATTTTACATGTAGTTAACTCCTAGCCGTTGTATTAGCGAGAATGAATATAACTAACTAAAATATGATATATACATGTTTGTTAAATGTTTTTACATTTATCCAATAAATTTTAGAGGCTTAAAATGTGAATTAATCAAATTGTAAGCAGAAATACAGTAATATTATTTAAAAGGTCGTTTACCACCTTTTAATGATGTACCCTCTTGAAATCGAGTTTTGGTCACTTATATATATTAATTTTGACAAAATGAAATTCTTCATTAAATCCGGGACATAAAAATTCACTTTGGGTAAGATTTTGGTATTTTTATGATAATATTAAATTTCTAATGAATATGGAAAATTCTGTATTTTAATTCAAAACAACTTTTTATTCTAATTTATTTATATGGTAATATTATCTTTTTAATTTGTTTTAAAGTGTAATTTAATTATATTTTTTTACTATTTACTCTAATTTTGTTCATTGAAATTAATTTCACATTGAAATTGGACATAAACAAGTGTCAATCATTTGATAGTTAATATTTCTTAAAAACACGTGTTTTGTTTTGAGAATTGGAATTAATTTTAAATTAATTAATCCAACTTCTATGTTATGAATTTGGTAAAATAAACATCATTTATGAATTCAGAATATCAAATATATCTTAGGCTGAATTTTTGGTAGTTTTCTGAAAAACATCAAATTTTGATGAATAGTGAAACCACTATGTAGTAGTTAAAAACTAACTTTTTCATTTAAATGAAATTATACCAATTCTGTGAATTTCTTTTCGAAAATCCCACATACATAGTTGTTATTAGTTAGTAAAATGTGGTTCAATAATTTGAAAATAATTTTTGGTGAATAGTGACTATTGACTTTTATTTATTGTGGTTAAAGGTAAATAGGGTAATTCTACGTAAAAAGAATATTATAATGATACAAAATTACCTTAATACTTGTTCAAACCTTATTGCATGCATCATGGCTGAACATTTTCATCCTTGTGACTATTTTGGGACCCAGTGGGGCCGATTAAGAGTGATAACGACACTTTATATTAATTAATTTAAAGTAATGGAAAAAATGACATAAACAAATATCTTTTAGTATAATTATTTTTACATGGGGTTATATAAGTTATCTCTTCAACTATAAATATTATTTGGAAAGATAAAAATATTTCCTACATCATGATATTATTTTATAATTTTGAGACAATAAATAAATAAAATTATTTTTTACACAATAATGAAGTAATGTTTACATCATTAATAAATGATTTAAATAAATAAAATCATAAAATTAAAACAATATCCAAAACCTATTCAATTATTATTGGATTATTTTTTTTCGACCAAGATTCATTTTATCTTCGAAGTTAATAAGTTTTGGACCTTTAGAAACTGAAATTCATTATATAATAAAATAATATTTTTTCAGTTTTGTAAGGAGCCCCTCCTCCCCCTTCTAAAAATCCCTCAACTCTGACCCATTCCTCACACCTCTAAAGCCCTTTGGATCGTTCAAAACCTGCCCAAATAATCTCTCATGACCCCTATCCTCCACCTAGAATCCTTAACTTAGCGAAAAGACACTTCAAGAAGCCCTTTTGGTTCAAAACAAAGGCAGTTACCCAAATTAAAGGGGATTAAAGAATGAACGGGCCAAGTCAGACAAGAGGTAGGGTACTTCGTCTCAATTTCCTTTCATTGAGGCATATTTTTTTCAAATACATGACTTTATTTTATACTTTGTATAATCACCTTTGAATTTTCCTTTCATTCAAAGAGAATATTTTTCTATGAGTCATTTTACTAAATGAAAAAAAGAATGTTTCTTTTTAACGTAAGCGGTGACAACATCCTTTCTGCTACTGCAACTATAATTTGATATTTGGATTCCCTAACAATATGAAATGTTTTTAAAATTAATGTAAATAAACTTTACTCTATTTACTTATATTGTTATTGAAAATGGTTTTGATAATGGATTGATAATTTCAATATATTTAAAAGATGTATTGTGATTGATATGTGGAAATGTTATCTTTCCTTTATGTTGGTTTTATGTGTTATAAATATGTTATGGTTCTGGGGAATTGTTACATGAACATGTGGTTCTATGATAAACTTAGGATGGGTGATCCCGACATATCTCTTCAATGCATTAGGTAACATGACGGGGGTAAATGTGAAACTTAGTCCTAAGAGATTTAGGGAATATACTGTGATGGGCATTCCAAATGTAACTCCCAATATAGCTGTGATAGCTACAATGTAAGTAAGATATGAATTCTATAAGTTACCTTTATGATTTATGTTTTCTATTTGTTATTAATAAATATTATGATTTCATGAGGAATGTTAAAGATCGTATGTTATGTATGAAATGATGAACTGATGTTTTCATTCTTTGTTTTATAACCCTTAGTGATATTTTTATGCTCATCACAAGTTTTGAGATGTTTTTCACAAAACATAAAGATGAATAGGGCCAAGGATGGGATCAAGGAAAAGGTATGTTGTCTAAAACATGGGACAAGACATGACTCGTTTATTAAGAGTAATTGTATTATGAAAAAATGGAAACTGAGTAGAAGTGTATATCGAGTAATTTTTGAGATATAATATAATAATTATTGCCTAATTATCTAAAACTATAAATTTGAAAAGATCCTCAATTTCAATTATTCATTTAATTCAAGATTATTAAATGTTTATGTTTGGGACCTTATATCCTCAATGGCCACTAAGCCACTAATATTTCTTCCAGAGCACTATGCATCTATGATGCCTCCTTGAACATCTACTGATTGGTCCCACCATGTTGATAACTAATTTAACAAATATTCTATTCCTCCATGAATGATAAGACACACCCCACTATATGGGTATCTTTATCATTTCCCCTATGACTGAATAACCAATTCCATGGTCCACACTTCATCCATCACCGACCAAAATGATTGGATGTACTCAAATCAGCTCAAAACACTAACTACCACCCACTCTTAGATCACATGAAATGATATACCCAACACTCAATAACTTGCTAAAATGATGATCACTACCTTCAATAGGCCATGGTGCACTACCTACCATGTGAATTATCTTACCCCACCCCTCGATCACCAAACTAGATTGGTTCACCATAGCTAAACCAAACATGTTTCTTCTAAGACCCAAACAACACTCAAATGTTCCCAATTGATTTACACTCTCACACAACCAAATTTTACAATTAAACTCACTCTCACACGAGCCACACCTCATTTAATCTACCTCAATGAACCCCAAACATTGAACATGGATACCTTTCATATATTATCCAAAGAACCAGAGCACCATTTACACTCCTCTTAAAAAATTAAGCTTCTCCCCCATGCCCAGACTAACCACATGACCACCCACTTCCCAAATATCATTTTAAAACTATATGTACCCAAAAAAACTCCCATCACACCACTAGAAGCACAACCAGAAACAATTGGGATAGATATCTTATGAAACCTTCCCTCTCAACCCACAACGAAACCAATATCACTCTTAGAACTCCACATATCATGTACAAGGAAATGTCAAGAAAAAATACCAACCTATTTATGGAAACCAAGTCCTCAAGTGTAGTTGATCCAAATCAAAAACATCTCTCAGGAATCATTTCCATCATTTAGCCAAAACAAGATCACCCTAATGACTGTAGCAACCTACAAGGGTCTCCATGCATCTCTCGACAAAATCATTGAATTCCCACCGTCTATGATTATTTATCCACAATATCCACACAAATTATCATCATAGTAAAATACATGAGATTTAATTGAGTATAATCACACAAATAACTTATATAAGAAAACTCTCTATATTTTTTTGTTTGTAATTTATACCACAAAACCATCATTTTTAGTGAATCGTGCACTTACAAGTATATTTCATGTAAATCCTACGTGCCTAGTATGATGAATACACATTGGCCTCTTTCCATTAGTCAAAGATCCAAAAAATTATATCATAAATCTTTAATGCCATGTAAATTTCACTTGGTGAAATCATACAATTGTAATAGAAATAAAATAAGAATAATAATCTCAGCACCCTAGTAACTAAGATACAATAGAACAAATCCTTTTATTTCATCCATTTTCATTTTTTGAAGCCCGTGATGCTCATAAGAATCCTAGAGTAGGATTGGTAGAGTTTTTGAGCTAAAATATGGTTTCATGTGTATTTCATGATGTGAATTATAGATTGTGATTTTAGTGGATAGTTCACAGACTAACGTTCTTGTTCATGAATTGAATAAGAGAAGTTTGAGGGGTGAAATTAAAAACACAAACAATTGAATCACATATTTAATAAATGGTATTTGGATATAATAAATATATCCTTGAATTCTTATTCCAGAAATATGAATTTCTTGTGATGAATTGATCACATGTTATTTCAATCTAGGCAAAGCATTTTTCAGTAGGCCTTAAATTTCGTAGATTTATAATATCAGTGACACATTCATGTAGTTAAAGTATATATGGTATAATCACTATAAATACCACCACACCATTAGTTTTCCTAAATTCCAATGGTTCTCTCCCAACCCTATGAATCTAGATGAGTTCTCTCTAGGTGTTTCAAATAACTTTTGAAATGTTTTCATCCTTGGATTCCCATGTTCTGTCATCGATGATCTAAGGTGATTTTTTTTCATTTTTCCATTATGTTTTCTTATTTTTTTATTTTTCCTCCCATTAAATTTTTAAATGTTTTGGAGGATGATATTTTATGTTACTATGTAGTTCTTTTGAGGTTTTTAATGTAGTTAGTTGTGGTGAGCCATTCTCATAAGAATATAGATTCCTTGTGGGAGGAGATCATATTTCGACAATGTTGTTTCATTATAATTTGAGGAATATTTAATGCCCTGTGTTAGAGAATGTGTTACTCATCCTATTTCATTAGGAAAAATTATAAAATAATAATTTTTTATCTGTTTGGGTGATGTAGGAATTAACCATGATGAATATTACACTAGAATTACGAAATGGAATGATTTATGGTTCTAATGATTGCATGTGTTTCCAAAATGATAATTTTTTTCCACTTATTTTACAAGATAGTGTTTTTTATATGTTTATATTTATATTTTAATGTTAATTATACTATTTTTAGTATTTTAAATTTTTAGAAATGGTGTAAGAATATTAAATCGTAAATTTTTATTGGTAAAAGAATTAAAGATACATGTGTTTCTAAACCATTCTTCTTATATTTGATAAGATATAAAAATTAAATCTTAATATATGATTAATTAGTGTGTCATTATATATTTTAATGTATTGGATAAAGAACATAAAGATATAAATTCATATTATTGATAATAATAATGTTTCATGTTAATGAATATTTTCTTTCATAATGTGTTGAAACTGGAAGATTTACCTCAGAACATGTTTAAATAATTAATAAAATGTAATTGTTGATTACTTATGATTCATATGGATGTAACCGATGATAATGTAATTTCATAATACAAGATTTAAAAGAATCATATAATTGTTAAAGATAAATGTTTGGGGTTTAATGAACCTATTTTCATGTGAAGGCCGAAATTATTGTTTTTTCAGCCAAGATTCCATGTTGGATCTACTTACTATTTACCTACATATATTTTTTTATCTGTAAGGTACTCTTAATATGAAATGTGATTTTATATGAGGATAGATGATGATTGAAAAGATATGATAGGGGTGGACCAGGTTTGTTGAAGTAGTTGGCACCAGATAGGGCAGGATGCATGTTCATATACATAGAGATATGCATGGTGATATGCAAGATGGTGTTGAGAGTGGAATAAAGATATATTTAATGGTTTAAATAGAGATTTATCCACTATTTAGATGAAATATGATATGATTTATTGATAATAAATATTCATATAAGGACAAGTGGTCAAGTTTCTTATTTCTGTATTCCATTCCCCGCTTCCTAAGGCTACTGATTATTATTGGTTTATGCATCAATTTTATGGAATATTAGGTTATTTCCTAGTGTACCTAGAATTATATAATGATAATTATTGATATGTTTTTTAACCCATTGTATTTTTTCATGAAATGAAATTAAAATGTTGATGCTTTTGTTGAATCACGGAATTACTTTGATTATTCCTGAGGGAATGGACATCACATTATGTTTATTGAAATTTCAAAGAAAAAGTTTTAATTATTAGATTATTAAATAATTACCATAAATGAAAATGTTAAATTGAAATAATTAATTAAATAAATCTCTTTGAATTATTGGGTGCTTGTAGCATACCTAGTCATTAGTTGTGATAGTCACCGAGTGATGATAGCTGCAGTTGAGCCTAAGACTATGATTAATTCTCATATTATTGTTTTGAGATATATTATATCTTAATTTGTATTTGATTTAATACTATATCCCACCCATGATGGTATGTTTACTTACACCCAATGGACTCTAGGATGGTGTTTTCCCCAATATTTAGGTTAGTGAGGAATGGATGTATAACTACCACTTTTGAACCTATACTCTTCTCTTGGTAGTATTATGTGCTAGTATTCGTGGTTGTTACCTACATCATATATTTGTATATAATGATGTAATTTCTTCAGCTTATTTAACTCATATGTATCTCTATATATAGTATCATGTGGGATATTATATGTGTGATGTGTATGGTTTTTGACGGCTTGAGGTAAAATATATGAAATAAGGGTTGTGGTGGCTCCCAAAATCTACTCGGTAACAGTCTAGAGATTTTCAATGGGATGATTAAATGATTTAAAGAAAATGGTGTATGATATGTGAGGATTTAATTTTGCGATGCAGAAGATAAAGGTCATGATGCAATAGCATGTGGGTATTCAACTAGATTACTTCTAGAGATAGATTAATCAAGACATGTGATGTTGGGATTGATAAAAAAAATCACTATAGATTTGGTAGCAGGTACACATTTTTGATATTATATTATATGTTAAATTTTTTGGGATATTTTGTGAGAGGTTTCCATATTGAGGCTGGAAACATATCATACCTATTTAGGTGACTAGTTATCTTTACATATTGTTCTATGGGATTTAGCATGTTTTTTTCTTTTTCATGAGAGGTTCTATGGAAGATCCTACAAAGTATACATGTTATATTCACCTTAAGTATATATAATCTATTTTTCATGTCTATATATGACGGTTGGGGATAAGGTTGGACATTAGTAGCTTGTGGAGGTTTTTTAGGACCGGTTTACGATTCATGTTTACTGATAAGTATATCATATGATATTTTTTTTAAATTATAACATTAAATGAAATTATAGGCTTCTATTTTTGATACTTTAATTTTATTATCGGTTGTAGTTATATGGTGGCTTCCATATTATATCTCATTTTTATTTTATCTTATAAGGTAATCCCTCCCATATGTGTGTATGATGTACCCTTAATGCTTATAAACCAAACATATCCTATTAAAAGTGGGATTCAGGGGTCGTTATCTCCCTTATCTCATTTTTGTCCTAGGAGGGGAACCTTTGTGGAAAGGGTCATAAATGTGTGGTATCAAAGCTAGGTCAATACATATAATGGAGATTTTTGGTGGGAACATGTTAGAAATAGATGGTTTGGTAGGAAAATAATTCCAAATAAGCTTAGTAAGAAATGTAAACATGGGTGATCATCCATCAAAGAGTTATTTTACGCCCCTTGTTATATAATTCACATACCATTATGTTTACCCATTCAACTAGGAAAAGTGATACTGATTGAGGGGTTGAGACACAAGAAAGGATCATGTATCATCCTTCTTTTAACCTGTTCTTGAAATAAATAGATATTGAGATTAGGTTGAACCTTAAATAATAGAGTAAATATTAAGTATTCCATTTTACATGTTTAAGAGTCCCTAATAGTATTTTTTGTTGATATGGATCTAGGTCGATGTACTCATTAGGTTTTCAACGAAGATGTTCTGTAGGATTTTCCAAGAAATATCTATAGAGAATAAATCAATGATGATGAAATGTAGTGGAGGACACTTTGAGAGTTTTAGTGCAAATATCTATAGAAGTATGAGAGATCTGTTTTGGAATTATGGTTAGATGAATTGGTTGGAAAATTAAGTGATGTCCTTTAGTTTGATATGTTATTTTTAGAAGAACTATGTTTAAATGGAAGTGATGATTCTACTTAGATTAGTGAGGCAGTGTTGGATCTTATTCTTCAGGCATCATGAGGAATCATCTCTCTTATGGGATAAGTTCCAAGACAATTTCTAGGTAGATTTTCATTATTTAATTCAAATTTTTTCTAATTTTTAGAATCTTCTGGCCGTTAGATTGGGGATTTCTAGTGTGTAATATATTGAGATCTATTTCAGGACAATTCTATGATATGATTTGGACCAATTTCTAGATGTGTTGGTCATAACAAGAAACATCAAGGAGGCATTGAATGCATAGATCAAGTTCCATATCACCCTATTTATATTTTTTCACATATATTGAGGTACTATAGAGTGAATAGGACATTGATAGTACATTGTATTGAACCAGATTTTCATGAAAGGGGAGTTTTTGAGATTCTCCGCATAGAAAAGTTATAGTCGATGTTTCTTTGTTTCCTGGAGAAAAGTTATTTTGGACAGCCGATGATAGGCATTTTCCCTTATGATCTCAATTATATGGGGTGGTGTCTCTGAAGACCATTATAATAGATTTGAACCATGATTTTTATTGTGTGTATGAGGTCATCAGTGGTGTGAGTGATTTAAATTTCTATATTGGAAGTGTATACTAGGTGTTCTTCTTTAAGATCCTCTAATGAGGAAGTTTTAGTTGAGGAGAAAACAATAGGGTTCTCTAGATTTTTAATATAATAGAGGATGTAGGGTAGGAAGAGTATAACACTAAGATTATCCTCAACCATTGAGAGTGAAGCACAACTATAAAGCTAGTCATCATTAGGGTCATAGATTTCATGGAGCAGGTCGTGATCAGCTGCTTGCTTTGGTGTTTCCATTATTTGGAAATCCAGACTTCGTTCGAGGTACCCATTATATATTTCATACATGTGTGAATGCATTTTATGATTTAGGATATGCAAACTCCTTCATGTCACATACCATAATCTATTATTTGGTTTTAAATTCATTATTTCATGGTTGTGTCCTTGCTCTTGTTTGGGAGGTATCTATCTTTGGGTAGTGTTTAGGATTAGGTTGTTGGGGTTCCATAATTTTTCACTTTTATCCTTTGAATGATGTGGTAGAGATTTGATGGTTGAATGATTCTACAGGTGTATCTTGTAGGGAGACTATTTATATAACACATTTTCTTTTCCCTTTCTTTAGATTTAGTTTAAATTTTCAAGGATGGTAACTAGTTGACTGGTATCTTATATAAGGGAATGAATCCTTCTATTCGATTCCATTTCATGGTTCTAAATCTCATGATTCATAGAGGAATACTTTAGTAGGTTTGGTGTATTTTGGGATATAAAATATGGTTAAAAGTGGATTTCATGATCTGAATTATAGTTCACAATATGAGTGGACAATTTGTCTCTAAATCTTGTTGGTCATAGTGTGTATAAGAAAAGTTCATGGGGTGTAATTCATAAAATGAACCATTGGTTCACGATGGGAATGGATGTGTTTTGGATTTTATGAATCTATCTATGAAAAATCATGACTTCAATAAAATGTTAATGAAGTGAATTATTCCAATTGTTGTTGGATCTGGGAAGTGTGTTTTTTAATGTGTCTTAAAACTCATGACGTTCATAATGTGAATGACCCCTTCATTCCAAGAAATTAAATCTTGAAGAATTTATATGAATCCTACAACACCCATGGTTTTCAAATAATCCTCCAATTCTCTCCCAACCCTTGGAAGATATATGATTTCCCTTAATTAATTTCAAAGACCTTCTGAAATGGATTGATATTCATTTTATTATGTTCAATAATTGGTGATCCAAGATAAGTTTCTCCTGTTTTCATACATTATCTTCTCTAATTGGATATATTCCTACAATTTACTCTTACAATGTTATATCAGTTGATATCCTTCTTTATTTTGGAGTTATTTTGATCTTAATCTACACAGTTTTGTCGTGATTTCCTCTGGGTGATATATATTACTTATGAGGGTGGATATTAGAGGTTTGAATTGTTGTTCTATTCTAATTTTAGGAACATTTAAAGCCTTGTGGTAGGGGATTCCTTGCATCTTGTATTATTTTTTCTAAATTTTTTCAATAATCATATTTTATCTCTTTGAGCGATGTTTGAATTAACGACAATGAATATTAAAATTAAATAATGAAAATAAATGGTTTATGGTTGTGGTGATCACATGTGTTACCACCATGATAGTGGTTTTTTTCTGGTTTTCCATTATATTATAATATTTTTTTAATAACATGTTTTATTATAATCATATTTAGCATTTTAATTTTTTATAAATGGTTAAAGAATGTTAATCTGGAGATTTTGGTTTGAGAAAGAATTAATTATGAATGTTTTATTAAACTATTATTTTTATGCTTGATGGGAAATCAGATGTAATGATGAATTCGTGTTTCATTGGTATTTTTTCCCTTATTTTAATTAAATACGATAAATAATTGTAAGATGGAAATTATTGTTGTTGATAAAAATAAATTTAATTATTAATGAAATTGTTCTTATTTTAAGTGTTTAAATGGGATGTTATTCTTCATAGTATGTTTAAATAATTAATATATTGTAATAGCTAATTCCTTATGTTGACTCTTTGAAATCTTTGATAAATTATTTTACTAATATAAGATTTTAAGGAACAATTTTTTATGTTAAAGATAAATTTTTGGGGTCGAGTGATTCCATTTTCCTGTTATGTCCATATGCCTAGTTTTAGAGCCTATATTCCATGTTACCTCTATTAATTTATTAATGTATTAAATGTTTATATGGGATATGATCATTGCCATACGAAATGATGTGATCCTAGGATGGTTGACGGTTAATGAGATATAAGTGGGGAGTCCCGGGTTTGTTATGCCAGTTGGTGCCTAAGAGGGTGAGATACATGGTGTTATTCATGGAAATGTGCATAGTGATATGCATGATGGTGATGGGGATGGAACCAAGAAAGACAGTATGAATTAATTTTAGACATAAACATTATTGTGCTGAAATCTAAAATTATTTCCTGATAATAGTTCATATTTAATTTTTAAAAAATCATGTTTTTGGTTCCTACATTCATTTTCCTGCTACAAGAGGTAGTTGGATGTGCTTGGTTCATATTTCTATTTTATGTAAGATTAGGCTGTTTTCTAAAGTACCTGTAATTATATAATGATAATGAATAAAAAATGTTTTCACCATTGAGTTCTGTTTTTAAATTTTATGAAAATGTTGGAAATCTTATGGAAGTATGGAATCAATTGGATTATGCTTGGAGGGCATGGACATCACATTGTTTTTAATGAAATTTGAATACAATAATGTCAATTATTATCTAATGAATCAATTAACATCTATTGAAAAGTTAAAAATAAATAATTAGTAAAATTAGTCTGCTTGATTAATTTTGTTCTTATACTACATATAGTCTTTATTAGTGGATGTCAGGTGTTCATGTGGAAATAATCGTAGTTGAGACTATGTCTAAGATAAATCCTATAGTTTGGTTGTGAGTTAAATGATGTCTCACCCAAGGTTGTGGAACTCTACCCTCTAATTCATAACAAGGACTAACAACCCCATTGTCATGTTTGGTCTTTTATCAAGTTGTGACTCCCACATTGGGTTGTGGGGAATATTTCATGATCCTCAAAAGATAGGATCAATCTATCACTAATCACCTAGTTTTTCATTATTGCATAGGTGTAATGACATAGGAGGAGGAAGCTGTGTGGGTGGGAGACCCAAATCCAATAGTTTGGTGACACCTAGGAGTTCTTGTGAATAGATTCACTATTTTTTCATCTAGTATAAGAGAATATGAGGACATTATCCCTCAACTAGATCGAGGTGGATATTTTTCCACCGAAGGTTGTGCAATTCTCCCCTCATATTCGTAATAGGGGCTAATCAACCTACTGTTGGGTGTAATCTGTTAGAAAGTAATGATTCCCACATAGATGTTTGGGTAGTATCATGTGTTCCTAACAAGATAAGAGTTATCCAACCCATTTCACATGGGATTTTCTCCATTGGACGAGTGTAATTAACTAGGGGAAAAAACAAAGTGGGTGGAAGGCCCAAGGCGAAAATTGGCATGACACATGTGAGTTATAGTGGATGGATCCACACATTCTTCACATGTTACATCTTTAGTAGCTTGATTTAAATTGGAATAGGTTTCATTTTTCAAATAATGTTTAAGGTTTTATACCAACTATCCGATGCATAATAACTAAAACTGTTACAACAAAGAATTTGACCCATAAACATTGATCTTCTTTTAACTTCTATATGCAATTAGAAATATCCAACATAATCATCATACTATTTTGGGCTTTAATATGGACCTAAACTGATTAATTTCCATCTTAGTGTCTAATATATCCCAAATTATATCCTATAATCAATATAAGAGCCTTGATCTTATTTTAGCTTCTACTATCTGTCTATAATTTCCATTATAATCAACATCACATTTTGGGGTTATAATTTGGAATTAAACTAATTTTATCCCTCTCAATTTATAACATATTCTTATTTGGATCCTTCATATTATATCATGTATGTTATTATATTTTATACACTAATAATCCTATGTCAGTAGAGATACTAAATCCAAGTGGAGTTTTGGAGGTTGTTTTCTCCAACATATTGGATAGAAAGGAACAGATGGTTGGCTGCCCCCACTGACCCCCTATATTCCCCTATTAGTATTATGTGTTGGTATGTATGGTGGTTACCTTTCCCATATATGTGTATAGTTTTATATAAAAGATTTTGGTAATTTAACACACATTTATCTTTGAGTATTGAGTCCTATGGTTTATTATAGGTATTCCATATATGATTTGTGATGGATTGATGTATAAAACATGACATACGAACTCTAGTGGCTCCTAGAAATTACATAGTTACTATATATATATATATGGAATCAGATTATGGGATGATGTGATGATGTTATTAATTTGGTTCATGGTATGTTTTTTTGTGATGCAAATGATTCATGTTATGATGTGTTGGCCTTGGAATTTTCGACATGGATTATTTCTCGAGGGAGATGGATCCAGACATGTGACATTGTGGTGGAGTGTAAAACTAGTGGGGATGTGGTAGTGGTGTGACCTATTTTTATATTATACTATAATTTCACTTTTTTGTGATAATTAGTTAGAGGTATCCCTGGTGAGACTATGAAAATAACATATTATTTTAGGTGATGAACAAGCTTCACTTGTTGTTCACTGTGATTTAACATGTTTCCTTTATCATTTTCACTAGAGGCTCCAAAGAGGATCCCATAAAGTATACTTGTTATACTCACCCTATTTATATATAAACTACATTTAGGTCCAAAGTAGCTGGTTGGTGATCGAGATGGACATTACTATACCATGGAGGGTTTTTAGGATCTATTTTTGCTTCGTGGTCACTGTTGAAAATATATTTTTGTACATGTAGTTTTCTTATAGTTATTCAGTGGTATGAAATAACATGAATGTATTTGAGATGTTTTAATCTTAATATGATCTATAGATTAATGTATGCTTGTATGTTATCTCTATCATTTCTGATATCATAGAGTGAATTGCCTCCCAATTGTGTGTACGATATTCCCATAATGCTTGTCACCAACTTATGAACAATTGGAGGTTGGATTCAAGTACAATTATCTCATTTATTTAATTTCTAACCTAGAATGGGTTCCATGGGGGTTTAGTGGGTCATGAAACGTGAATTACCCTCAAAATGGTGTTCACAAGGCACCAGTCTAAGGTTCAACACATGCTCTAACACATCCATAAACACCCTATCTAAAAAGTCACCATATCATAAAACAAGATAGTTTTTGATAGCATTTTGTCATGAACTAGCCCGCATTGACCTTACCTATCACCTGATCTTTCTCATAATAAGTCCTCAAGCATGCCTCCATGAACAGTAGAGGCTACCTACTTTCCGTATAGACAAAAAATTAAACCATGTAAGACTATTACCTCATATCAAATTGAAATAACCACATTAATAAAAAAACACATATACATCCATAAAATTATTGTGCACAATATAAATAACTGAAATAAATCCATTTAATAAAAAATAAAAATGAGAAACATACACAGTCACTGTCATGCCATAACAAATCAATTGTTCATCAACTTAGTGAATCACATATAAAAAATAAACAAAATGAAAAATAAAATACACAAGTCTATATTTTTAACTCTTAGTTCTACCACATACTAGGTCTCCACTATGATCGAAAAATTCCATATCAATCCCCATACTCCACATGAGAAACCACACTAGATCATTCAATACTTGGCCTCTTCCTTGACCATCATGAAACTTGTTCTCATCTTAAAAATAGACATATGCTTTGGATGAGTAAAAATGTAACCATATAGAGGGTGGGAAATAAATCCTAGTAGAAAAAACCCATTGATGGTGCTAAAATAAGTGTGCATAACATGTTAATGATAATATTAAATGATCATATTATTCAAATAGAAAAAACTATTTTCATAAGGAAATAAATAAATGAAAAGGGGGATGAATATAGTAAAATAAAAATAAAAACATTGGGATCCATACTAAAGACCAATGTAAATATACCTTTACTCTGGAATGTGCTAGAGGAATTAAAGAATAAGGATCTTACTTCTATACACAATTCCTTATATGCCTTCGAAGTTTTAAGGATATCTAGATGCTTAACATTTAAATATGAATGATGTTCCAAACCTAGGATATCACCCAGGAACCCAAGAAAAAACACCACTACCAAGATCTAGGAATCCAATAAAATTGTGTTAAATATATACAATAAATCTATGTCAACCCTGAGAAAAGATATCAAAATATTGATATTTATTCAAAACTATTCGGGAAATAACATTCTCATTATTATAACACTAGTTGAATGGGATATCTTAGGAGCCACAATGTCCTCGACCACAAAAAAACCAATTGTGTGATTTTTGCATCACCTCATGAGCGCAATGACTCTACTCAGAGTTAAAACTAAACATGGGGTGGGGGTTCTACTTATCTATATCATATATTATCAACATTGAACCTATCTAACACCATCCACAAAAAATGAAGAGCTTTCAATCAAACTCATGGAAAACACCAAATCTAATAATATACCAAAGGAATCCTCTTAAATCCAACACCTAAGAAATAATAGTAATAATCATCCCTGATACAAGCCATATAATCTCATGGTAAGCCAATTCATAAACTCTTCATCAACACCATATACAAAAAAACTCATTTCACTATATTTATATTCTAAGGTGACACATATCTTTTCCAAAACTAAACTCAACTCTAACCCTACACGGTTTAGCATAACACAGAGCACCCACAATGGTCCCATAGATCCCGAACACCATAAAACCTAATCCAATACTGGAATTATAATTTCACATAAGTGACTGTAACACCAAAACCATCCAAAACCATCACCTCAACCTTAAGGGAATCCTCGGGCAACACCATACCTTCAATTATATCCTCAAAGGTCCCTTGAAACCATATCAAAGCTCAACCCTTGAAACATGGACATACCCAATGCCATATCGTTTTATCCCATCCTAAAGGATATGACCAATCCAAAGATCCAAACCACTCAAAATTTGACCTAGTTCTTACATCAAAGGACCACCAAAAGGTCTCTTGCAAGATACTACTCAATATCCCTTTTTGGAACCTTCCTTAATATCCTAAAAATAAACCCATGACATCCTCAATCCTATTTTACCAATTTCCTCACAAACCTTACCTGGGCCTCACACCATAACCCACTTTTCTCATGGTGATTCTCAATCAAAACCTCAAAATAATCCTCCTTATTAACATGAACCTTCTAAAACAAACTCTACATAGCATATAATCACCCCAATGTCCTTAACATCATATTTCATGAGAAAAAATACTAATAATTTACTACCTACAAGTCCAATTATAGATTTGGGGTGATAATAATAGAAAGAAAAATCTCAAAAGGGACATTAAATGGTGTGATCATTTTGTACATATCACACACCTCCAACACCCACACAAGGACATGTACCATAACCCACTCAGCATGCGCTTTTCTCAATTACACATTGTTCCCTGAACACACTACATCACCTTTGGTTGTGTATTGTACTTGGGATCTCTTCTTGTATCCAACATAACCTTGTAATCTGACACATGGTGTCATGATGAGTGCTCGAACATATCCCAAGTCACTCCTACATGAAATTCCATAGGGATCACACATGATGTATTCCAATTACTCTACCATCCACCTAAAAGGAATAATCTGTGGTGTGTATTCTTTAATCACACACTGTGTTATCAAGTTTTCATTAACCTAAAAAACCTAGATATTTTTCAAAACCCTTGATTCACCTAAAGACCCCCAGTGCGGGATCTCAGGCCAGAAAAAACACTAAAAGAAAAGACTAAAAACTAGAAAAACTACACTATGGGGACCAAAAACTGAAAATGAAAGTAATTACTACCCAAGGGTGTAAAACACTGATGCTTTGATTTAGATATGCCACCTATATCCACTACATCCTGACCTAAGCCTCAGATTAATCTCTGGTGATTCATAATCCTTCTCCCTCTAACTCTCACTGCTCTCTCCCACACGTCACTCAACCTTGAAACATGGGTGGCGTGTAAATAATAATACAAAAGGAAATGTAGAAAGGAAAAGATAAAAAAGAAAATAAATAAAAGAAAAAGTGTCACTCCAATCCTCAATGCCTGGGATGATTCTATACCTTGCCTAGGAAAAACACCACATTATGGACTCAACTACATAGTTAGAATTTCAATCACAAGATCTATTCAAGAGATATAATTTATTCAACTTGTGGAAATAATTAATATTTAAATAATTATATATTAAATATTACATGAATATATTGTCATCTCAGAATTGTACCAAAATATTTTCATACTGTAAAATATCTATTATCGGTCTAACATAATGATTGAAATTTATTCTGAGATACTCAGATAAGAGAAATTACCATTTTCCACTTAAAAACCATCCAAGAACAAAAATAAACATTTCAATTGATTTTATGAATCCATAACAACAGAGATCATTATGTTGAAAACCTTTGATTTCAGTATATGTCTTATTATATGATATAGTTGATATCATACGAAGTGATAAAAATCAAGTTTTTGTGAAAATACAACATAATATCATAATAATGATATAGGTGATATTGCGGATTATGATTTTCCCATATGTAAGAGTAACTATATGGATATGTAAGAGTTACAACAATAGAGAAATTAATACGTAAGGGTTACTACCTCTGCACAATACTCTCATACATAAACGAAACTCCATACATAAGGGTTACTAAATTTTTATGGGACAATGCCTTTGTCATAGAAGGGAATTATGATATTTTGGGGTCCCATTTTGGCTTATTATGATATATGATTTAAAATTACCCTTATCAATCATAGACTAAGATATAATCCACCAATGTAAAATTTTAATATTTTTGATTTGATTCTTATGGTTTATAAAGGTCTTATAAAAGATAAGTGTTAGGTATGGTAAATATAATATTTTCATTTCAAAATTTAATATGTAATGTTTATATTAACTAATGTTTAGAAAATAAATAAACTGTATATTTATTTGACTTAATAATTTTTAAATATTCATGTTATAAATTATTAATATAATATGAGTATTATATATATATTATTTTATAGATAAGTTAATTATTATAAATTTTCAATCGTGAATAGTAGAATAAAACATGATACAATAAAGATTTCATGAAATAATATATTTATGGATTTAATATGTATGAAATGTATATCAAATTGGTAAAACCAAAATGGCATAACATATAGTATAGATATAAGTCATTTATATAGAAATTATAAGTGAGTTTTATAAATCATTCAAGAATTAAAAAATATGTCCAAATATAGAATGCTTTTATATTTAAAATTATGAATTTTTCATAATAATTAATTAGAATTGTTCAAATTAAAGGCCTTATTTGAGGAAATTATTTTAACCACATTAAAAGTATTTTTAATAATTGAGTTGATCAAGGTTTAAATAATAATTAACATTTGAAATTTGAATTATATGAATAGATTACAAAATAAAAATAGAAATATAAAATTTTTATATTTCAAGTAATATAATGTATTTAAATTAAATGTCATAAAATGAATAAAATGAAAGAGTTCAAATTAAGAAATGAATATAATGTGTTTTTATTCAAAATTATGTAATGTCTACAATGTTAGATAAATTACAAAAAAAAATAATTATTTTCTTTATTTCTATATCATTCATTAATAATTATCAAATTTATAAATATTTTAATTATTCATTTATTTAAAAGTTATTCCATCATTTATTCATATATATATATATATATATATTATCCTGAATCTAAATTCCATGTTAAAATTTGAGTGGGAAATGATTTTTATGTATGTATCAGCACTATATACTATAGCAGTGCATATACTATAACGACAATACTATTAACATGATTTGGGATTCCGAGCCTCATATTTGGGACTACAGACCATTAGGACATCAAAAAATCATGGTCTATCTGGCCTCCATCTCATGAGGGATGCCATTAAATGATAAATTAAGTTTAAGGTATGGTTGTGTGATATAGTCGGATGTTGCAACGTGGTAGGTGTGGTGCGTTGTAGTGAGATTCTGACATTGCTACGTCAGTGGAATATCTAATTAGTGAGGAGTGAAATGAAATATATATTCTAGACCTCTACCCACATAGTATCTAGATATGGAATAGGATTTCCTATCAGGGAATACAAAGGTGTTATGGTTTGACAGAGGCTAGCATCATAAAGCATCGATGTTCGTACATTAAAAATGGTGTGATACATTATGGTCGGATTAATAGTCCTGTGTCATGACAAATGGACAATTCAACATAAATTATGGGGTTAATCCATGGAGAATACTACTAATGTAGTTGATAATGTTCTTTTCATAGGTCCTTTATACCATATTCAGTAGGGATTTTGGGCCATAATCTTTTAGGACATCAGGCCATGTAATTATTTTGGTCTTCTGTTCATTTATGGGTTCCCTCTCGACCCAATTGAAAACATGATTCATTCCTTAATAAAAATAATCTTGACCCCAAATTTTTTTTATAATTGTTATATTATGAATTTTTATGTATGCTTTAGTTTTTAATTTATTAAACCAACTCTATAAATTAATTCACTTGTATCTGTGGAGTTACATGCAAGATATGATACAAGATTTATTTTCCTTTTACCATGACTTTAGTTTGTAAATTATTTTATTATATTTAATTTTTAATTGAATATAGTTTATAAATTTTATGTGTTAAAGATAAAATGGAATTGGAATCTCTCTTTGGTATATTTTCCTTGGGTAGAGGGACTTCGATTCAAACTTCTTCTAGCTAAGAGTCTTATACCTTTTTTTTATAAAGGTGGGGATTGATTATATATGGCTCTAATATTAATAATGTGGTGTTTAATAATTTGAAAGAATTAAATACCTTTACCTGAAAAGATCATGTAACTTATGTATCAGTTGAATTTGGATATGTTTAAGTATGTTTGGTTTCTATTTTTGGTTGAGTAACACAAATTGTGGGTTATGTAAAGAGTGACACATCAATATGGTTTTGAAATACTCATTTGGTGGAAGAAATATAATTCCAAACTAAATCAATGTAATATTTCATGCATGTAAACAAAATAACATAAGATTGTGTTTTGAGAATTCAATACCCTTAATATTATTAAGTGAGATATTCCTTCCAAATCAACACTTGTTTGGAACATGATCATCCAGCTGGGTAGGTTATTCAAAATCACGATGTCCGTTGATTATATTGTGAAAGGAATGAAAGAAGGGGGTGACCCAAATAGTATTAGGTGCATGTTTTTGTCATTTGTTTTGGGTTACATTAACTAGGAGTCCCCAATAGGATTAAGTTACTAGTGGAATAAAGTTGAGTGTATCTATTTGATGGATAAAGAAGAATAGTTGTATAATAAACTATTAGAGATTCATATATGGCATGATTGAGATAATTTCCAACATAAATAACTATGTTATTGGAGAAATTATAAAGCATCTGATGGTTTAGTGAAATATTTTAAAGAACTATTTTTCTATGATGGTATATATTTTATGTCATTCATCTTAAATTACTTATTTTATCCTTGGGTGTTTTCCCTATATCCTAAATAAGGTGTCAAGAGTGATCAAGGATTTTTTGGAGAACGTAACTCCGAGTTATGTAGATAATAGGCTAGGCCCATGGTTTTTATTAACCATTCACATGATCCTACATAGTTTGTCGAAACTATGTGGGGGTGTTTCAGGTGGATTCAGAGGCCCACATGATTAGAAACAATTGTGTGACCCAGAAAACATGGTTGTGTTTAATGTCTCAGAGAAATTATAGATGAATCTCTAATGAGCTACACATGTTTTGTAAAACCATGTGCCTATCCCATACAGGGGGGATTCATAGATAGTAGATGGTTCACATTCAGTGTACAGTTTGTCCAACAATGTGTAACTCTAAAAAATTAGTGAAATGACGATTTTACCCTTTTCTCTTTAAAAAGATAAAACACATTCTCCCACTCATGTTTTACTCTATTTGTCACCCATGTGTAGCTCCTCCTCTGCCACCTCTTATTAGACTATTAATACATCTCCTCATCCAAACTATGTTTCTATCATCATCAGATGCATTGGATAGCTAACATTAGGAGCTATAATACTCTTTATTCCTTTCTTAGTTTTATTTCCATATCCTACTCAATTTTTGTGTGATCTCATATTCCCTTTTTATAGGGAAATTTTCTTATTTTGATTCAATCCTAAAGCAGATATTAGATGAGGCAACTAACAAGGACATAAGGTAGGTTGTCTAGTAATTCTCCATAAAACCATAGATACTTTATAGTATTTTTTTCTATTATGTCACACTACCATAATCTCCACATTTAGATATTATTCCATTACACTATTTAGATTAAATGAATCATTTAAACATACTCGCTTTTAGACTTGGTAAATTTTTGGAGTTTGTATACCTCATTAGTTACCACCCCTTGGATTTGATTAAGAAATTTCCATCATTAATGTAAATGTTTAATTGACCAAACATCTCCTAAGTGTTTTGGATTGACAATAAATTAGATTTTTCTTATTTTATAAATTAAATGGTTTAAATTAATTAAATAGAAGTTGGTGTAAATGAGATATGACATGTTGAATATTTATAAATATATGAATTATATAGATTGTGACTCCCATGAAAAAATTGGGTTAACTAATTAAAAATTATTAAGAGATAATGCCATATTATTATTATTATTAGTCTAGGTATATTGTCAGGTGAACAATGGGTAAGGTATTTTTTGAGCATGAAATTTCATGATCCCTTATATTGGGTGATGGACATGAAATCTCACATTATTTACCTTCACTTGGATGATAGGCATAATGTTCCATGTTCCCATGCATGAGGTGATGGGAATGACGAGTCACCCCACTATCTAGAGTGTTCGTCCTGATGTCTCCCTCAAATATCTCGAGTTGTGAGATTGAATTCTCAAATTCATATGAGCTTTGATTCTAGTACCCTTGATAATTACTATACCTCGTAAACTATGAAAGTATGACTGAGTTATACCCCAGGTCTAGCTAGCCCCAAGTATCTATGTGTATGCCTATATATATCATCACATGCATAGTGTATATGAATATATACATATTATGTATTGTTGTTTATAATGGATATATGTGGTAACTGAGATTAGATTTATTCCAGCCAATTCCAAGGTGGGTAGAGTCTACCAGGTTCTCTATGTGAACCTAAGATGACTAGTATTCATTATAGTAGTGTTTATTATCTATTATATAAATAAACTATTATGTTATACACAAAAACTAGATTATTATAGACACGGTCAATGGTGGCATGTGGAGTTTAACTCTCACCTTTACTAAACCTTCCATGGTACCCAAGAAGTCTTCTTAATTGTAGGTATGGATAATGGGAAATCACTCTATCATGGATGTTTGATTTATTTTTATTTTACAAGGGAGCATCAGAGGAGATGACTATGAATATGATTATGATTCTAGTAGAGATTCCTTTTGGTTTTTTTCCATTATTGTGTCTCTTGTTTTGTATTATTGTCCACCATATCCCATGTATTTCACTTTTTTTACATCAACATTCCATTACATCATTTTGTATATGAATCATCCTATGGCTTGATGATTATTTTTGTATCATGGATGTCTAAACATCCTTTGATGATCATTACACATTCTTCATCCATGTTTTTTGTTATTTTATGGTTTTTATATTTATATTTATTTATTTATACCATAGTACAACTGTAAAAAATGAGGTTATAGTCTCCCAACCATACCAACATAGACCCTCACTATTAGTTGGAACCCTTTGGAATATAGTATGGTGTGGTTGAGGCCATGCAACTCACTTGCTCGGGGAACTATTTTAGTGGCTCTCAGGTCAGGACTTTACCATGAAGTATTAGAGGGACTTTTCATTTTTTATTACTATTTGGTTATTATATAGGATAATATGATGTATCTAAATATTTGAATGAGAATTTTCCTAGAGGTAACTAACCCACATACAGGGGAAACCTAAATTAACTAGGATGGGTTATTATTGTTGGTGCATTTTCATATTATCGGTGTACTAATTTCACCATTGGGTGACTCACATGATTTGTGAAATTATTATTGCTGATACTATTATTATGTTTTTTTATTTTTTTCTTTTCCTAGTATAGTTAGGATGTATCATCTCATGCATCATACTCGTCACCTAAGAATTCACATGTCATGAATTATGTCATACCTTATTTATATTACTACGATTATCGCATGTGTCTCCTATAATTGTTGTAAGAGTCTTAATTATTATTTATTGAATTGTGTTAAAATATATTATAGTAATAAAATAATAGGATTAATTAAATTTTATGCATCAATCTAAATGATTTTTTCCCATATATATTGATTATGAAATCTTAATTGTCCAATTCTACCATGTTGTGGGTTCTAGACCTATTAGTTCCATGTTGAAAAGTGACACTATATGATCTGATTACATGAATTCCAATTGTAATTTATGAAACATTTACTTATAAAAATTAGTAAAAGTGATTCATTTAACAATATCATCATATATGGCTAGTTACATCCCATTACTAGAAGTAAGGGTCAGGTCACAGTCACCTGATGTTCAAATTGAAATTTATAAGGATTATGAATTTTAGAAATTGGGAATGGAGACATATGAAAAGACCATGTTAAATATGTATATATATATAAGAGTACAAAAATAAAAGAACCTAAACATTTAAAATGAATTGGTTATTGTTAAATGGGATTCCAATTGAAAAGTAATGGTTTTCTTCTCTATTTCATTTAATTAACACTGCAAATACCATAACCTTATTCCTTTGAAATGAGACATAGACCCAAATATGGGATTAGTAGAGGGTAGTTTGGAGTTAATCTTATTATTATTATGGAATGTTATGGGTTTACTTTATTACCTAGATCATGATTTCATGGCAGGTAGAGAGGTGTGATATTTTTCAATTAGAAGCATATGTACCTATCATATTATGTATTGTGATCATTTTACAGGTAAATTACATTCTCAGGATTATGCTTCATATTGTAGAATCAAGACACCATAAGGACCCCGAGTCGTATGCCATGAGGGTAGTGACGACCATCCCAAAGAGGTGGTGGGTCCTAAGCCACCAGTATTACATCCAGTAGTTCCACGAGTGGCACTACATGCTATACCTAACCTAGGAATTCACATCCAATTTTTAGTGGGTTTAATACGTATAATACTATATATAAAAGGATTTTATCAACCCTCCCTAACTATATAAGACTTCATTTGGGAAATACAGTAGAATAATTCCACCACCTTCTCTAGGGATGAATGTACTCAGGATGCTAAATCATGGATGTAGGCCATGTTATCAATTTTTTAGCACCATGATATGCCTCTATAGATGAGATTCAATATCACTACCTATATGTTATATTTTTTTTCCATGTGGTTGTAGGATGTAATTACCTAGGACGACTAGATGCATGAAATGATATAGAGGTATTTATAGAATTATGTCTATTATTACTTATTTTTAAATACATTGATAGCTATCCAAGCTAGAGAGTTCATGAACTTGCAGTAGAGAGATATATCTGTAATGGTGTATTATACCCATTTTACTGATATGAAGTGATTATCACCAATTCTTTTGGGGGTTAATATGATGATTGTGATATTATTTGAGTATGGGAAAGTATACACAATTCAATCATAGTTTAATGTTTTCTGGTTGAATTCTATTTACGAGATAGTCAACTAGGACCTCATTACTAAGAAGAATTGAAAGGAAGATGATTGTGAGATTTATGGTGGTTCAAAAAACAAGAACTATATGTTGTTCTTATTGTATACAAACGAGTTTCTTTGAGGTTTATCACAGATTATGTTGTAGTCAATCAGTTTATACTAAAAATTTCATTATATTTCTTCAATACGAGAAACTAGGACACATGAAACTCCAATATTAGAGAGATCCAGTTGTGTGAAGAGGTTATGGCATGATGGGTTATATTCAACACTTCAACAAGTCCATTGAACTAGTACCTGGTGGGGGAGATTCAACACCTGATTCACATTCTATAGTGATATTAGTGTCACCTCTAGATATAGGTAGAAATAATACCACTAATAGATCTGGCTAATTTGATGGTTGTGGATGGGGAAACCAAAGATAGGATTCACAGTGATAGTGGACTGGGCCTACTTATGTGTTTCATGTTGTTTCTCAAGGCTAAGGCATAGTATAGTTACATGTAGTGAAACTTTTGCTGGAGGATCAAAGAATAAGACCTTCTACCAATCCAGGTACTATTTTGATATCCACTACTCTTGTGAGTACCTTATTAGATATAGGTGAACAATAATATTTTATTTCTATGATGATTATAGAGATTCTAGTCCTTGGGATAGAGTATTTATGTGATGTGATGACACTTGATACCCTACTGGGTTTTCAATTAGAGAGTTTTCACTAATGCAAGGAGTTTCCCCTGGAGTTCAGAGGTTATATGTTCGTGTGAATATTTTTGTCCTTCATATGATAGGTTTTTAAGTAATTGTCATCATGTATTAGTTCATTACCTATTTATCCCAAATTTATTATTATGGTTGAGGGTGATTTTCACATTACCATAGGGTGGTATACATTTTTACAAGGGAAAATGTAATGTGCATACAACTCAAGATGGACCTGAGCATCAGGGGTTGGGTAGTGTGATATCTCATATTTCTAGTCCCTTCATATATGATTAGAGGAAAAGACCTACTATTTTCCATCTTGTAGTGATTCATTTTATGGATGTCTTCCCTAACAAATTTTTTGGGCTACCTTCAATGGGAGAGGTAGAATTCACCGTTGAGCTAGTGCTTGAAGTGGCATTGGAATCCATTCATCCTTACTAGATGGTACCTATAGAATTTAAGTAGCTCAAAAAGTAGTTGTAATACCATGGAAGAAAGGGTTTTATCTAACCTAGTACCTCACTGTGGGGTTCAATGTTCCTTTGTACCATGAATAATGATGGTACCCTTAGTATTTTCATGAATTTCTAATGGTTTAATGAATATATTATAAAGAATTGGAATCCACTTCATCAAAATGATGATCTCTTTGATCAGCTATGAGTATTTATTTTGTTTTCAAAGATTTATTTGAGGTTATTCAACCATCATGTGTGTGTCAGGACTTCAGATATACCTCATAAAACAACCTAATGTAGGCATGTTATTTATGAGTACCTAGTAATATCATTCAATATCATGAATGAAAAAACTATTTTTATGATTCTGATAAATTGAGTTTCCCATCCATAACTAGATTCATTCTTGGTAGTCTATGTGGATGATATCATGGTGTGTTGTCACTATCAACATGATCATTCAATAACTATTTATATGGTGATGAATACACTGGGACTGGACCATATTTATGTAAAGATCACAAAATTGCACTTTAGGATTGAAAATGTTCACTTCTAAGGTATCATCATCTCTGAGTAAAGAGTATTTGTAGACCTAGAGATGCTGAGAGGTATTGTATCGAAGGAGCATCCCAAGAACATCATTTTTATATAGATCTTAATGGGTATTTATTTTTATTAAAGATTCTTAATCTAGTATTTCTCTCTTATAGAAGCACATATTACAGGATTGACTAAGAAGGGTGTGAAATGTATTTGGTTAGAAGCTTGTGAAATAGACTTTTAGGAATTAAAATTCAAGTTTAAATTAGCATCGATCCTAATTTTTCCAATGCTTGGTAGGATAAATAAAATTTATTATGATAATTTAGTTATTTAGTTGGGAGAAGTTCTAATGTCGGTTGAGTGGGATATATCATACATGTCTCATCATTTATACCAGCATGAGGGGAATTACCTGATGCATGATCTTCAGATATCATATGTTGTCCATGCCTTATTTTGTGGGAGACATTTTTTACATGGTCTGAATTATTTGGTGTTTATTGAAAAAAATACTTATGTATATCTTTAAATGGAATGATCTGAATCATAGGCACTGCTGATTGGTTGAATTCTAAATGTTGTTTAATTTAAAACTTATCTATATTCATGTGAATGTAATTATAGTAGTTGATTCTATGAGAAGGAAGACTCTGACGTAGGTGGTTTAGGAGGCATGTTGTGAGTGGAAGCTTATGGACTTGTTTTTAGAGATTCATTTATAGGGTTTAGAGAATCATGATTCGATTTTCATATAAATCATAGAAGTGACATATACCCTAATATAGTGGTTAAATATGTAGAAAATTATAGATCACGAGGTCTTAGTTTTTTGGGAGTGTGTTTCATATGATGATTTATTACGTGGTTGGAACATGGATGAGGATGGGACCTTACAGAAACATGAGTGTTATAGAGACCCACACTTTAAAAAGATTCAAATTACATAATTTTTACAGAATACACAATCATTATAAAAACAGATGAGAGAAGACTGTAAAAGTCTAGTTCTTTTGGGGACATGGAAACATAAACACTGATACATAAATGAGCTACATTATCTTCCACTAGGCTTTTATTGACTAGAACCCTTATTAGACACATCAAATATAATAAATATCTTCATATCCTTGGGAAGGAAACATAAAAATGGGCAACCACAAATGCTCAGTAAGGGTAGACAAGGGCGATAAGTAAGTATAAACATGAGCCTAAGGGTATGAGAATTTTGTCATGAAAATAGAATATCATACCCTGCATATCAAAGATCATACACATGAACTATAAAAAAATATTGGCCTTTCATAAGACATGAAGCAAAAGAAAGTGAAAGAAATAATCCTTAAAAGAATAACATAGGAGTAAGACATGGAATTGTGGTAAACACATAAGCATATAATGATTTCTATAGTAGCCAATGAATCACTTCCAATACCATCGTAGTAGTCATTGGTCATTTCTATATCCATCATAGTAGCATAAATTCACTCCTCATACCGTTATAGTATTAATGTTTCACTACCATGGCCATCATATTTGACATGGACCACTCCCAATACAATCCTATTAGCACAAATTCCATCCTCATACCTTTATAGTCTATCTCATGAGATATAAAACATGAACCAATTCATTAGAGGGAGATATACATCCCAACCATCACTTAATGAAATCATATATATAGGTTTCAAAATATCATAAATGAACATATCATAACACATTAAATTAAATGGGTATAATAAACATTAAAACATATCATAACTAGTCGAAATATATAGGTTTCATTATCACTTCATCACAAATATATCACATGAAATGTAGCTGGTTTCAAAAGCATATATCCCTTGAAACAGAAATGGGTTCTATAAAATCATTCCATAAAAACGTCATCCATTAAAAGAAATAATATTAATACAATCAAAGATTAATTTCCCGGTAAATTCATGAGAAACACCAATGGATTTTTTATTATATGGGAAATAATTTTTAAATATCTTTTAAAAACACTTCTTCATGAAAATATACTTTATTTTTTAAAAATATGGTTTTTATAACATAAAACATTTTTAAAATCTTTTTCATTGAAAATAGTATTGAAAACATATAATAGATGCTTTTAAAATAGTTAAAATATTTAAAATCCATTTTTACTTGAGATTTATCTTTAATGATATTTTGAAATCTTCTTCAAAAACAAGGTTTAGTAATACAATAGATTTACAACCAAAGAGAGGGCTTGTTAGATTCTACTAAAAACCTTATCTTAAGTAACGAAGAGTAAAAAAATGGTACAAAATTTTTTTGGTATCGTGAATAAAAATATGATAAAGAAACTCATAAATATTCTCAAGTGATGGATCATTAAATTTATTAAAATAGAATTAACATATACAATCTCAAAAAAAATGATGAGATTGTCTTAATAAGCGATTATAATTTTATGACTTAGGATGATACTCTCAATGTAAGAAATGGAAGATACATGAATCGTAATATATCATGAAAATAAGTATATTCTTGATAAAACCTATAAAATGAAGGTATATAGACCTTTAAAAAATAGTTTAGGATTATAATAAAACATGAATCTAAAAGAAGAAAAATTGAGACAAATATTTTTACCTATATTGTAACTTTTGAAATGTAAACCCCATGATATAAGTATCATAAAATGGAAATTTAAATATCAATAAATTTAAATAAAATATACATATATTTCAATCATGATCAGTACATACACCACACAAAAGGATAGTGTGGAGAACATAGCTTGTATCTCACAGAAATTAAATGTTAGATGAAATCCCCTTACATTGTGTCTTGACTCTCTCTGTACTCCTATAAGATTCCGGTATAATAATTATAAGTTTTATATATATATATATTATAGAGTAATATTCTTATACAAAATATCATATATGGTTTTATTATTACCTTATATTACCCACTTGTTAACGAACCTTTGCTAAAGTTTAACTTCGGGTAATATTCTCTTTGTTCTTCACACATGTCTTAATTTGTTATAACATTGATCTGTAAAACTTATATCCTGATTCCAAGATTTAAAACATGTTATATATAGCAGTTATTTCCTGTATATTTATAGTAGAATATTTTATAGTATAATTATATATATATTGGAATGTACTGCTCATGGAGAAGGTAAGCCGTACAGACGCACGAACGCTGTTTTCCATTTTTATAGTCAAACTAAAAGAAAGTATGTAAATGAAACATGTATAAATATGTAGTTTTATATGTATATAATTATTAAATAATAATAATTATATATATATATATATAATATTATGTCATTAATCCCATTCTATATGGTGTGTGAACGAATCACATCACCTTGAGGGGGTGGTAGTGTAGACTTCCCCAAATGAGATTATCTTATTAATGCCAAATGGAAGGTAAAAATATCTGTGTTATTAAAGTAAAAAAAGTTTAAATACATAATTAATATACTATATAACATATATAAACAACGTTTTCATCATAGTTTCAACCATTATTGGTGGTAAATGGGAATTGGACAATCATCGTTTCGTGAGGCAGTAGTTCGTCATACATAGAAATAATATGTTTAACATCAATTATATAGTGGTGTGTGTAAGTGTAGGTCAGAAAAATATCATAAAAAACAATATTATATTTAGGATACATTTTTTTTCAAAAAATATTGGAATAAAGATAGCTGAGGGGTGGAGAAGGTGGATAAGGTAAATCAAAAAATGATTTTGAGAGAAGACGTTACCTCTTAATCAGGTTACTCCTATTACTTTATACAAAAAGGCATCATTGAGAATATTTATTCCAAATGTTAGGATAAAATTTAGAATTATGTATTTTTTGGAGGATACATGGTATGATCTTGGAAGAACATACATTGTTTTAGAGTTGTGAGGAATGGGTACAGGTGGTGGCCTTTTATAGGTAAGAAAATGACTCATTTGGAATTTCGTGAAACAAGTTAGGTGTGAACATTTTCATACCTAAAAATAGTCTTTTCAAACCAAAAAAACTCAATAATGAAAAGTTTATGTAAATTTTATTTATAGAAAATGTGTTTTGGACAATTTTTAAGGTCTTTGGTCCATTAATTGTATGGTTTAGTCCCTAATTTTACCTAATTTTACCTTAACTACAATGATTAATTTCAATCACCTTTACTAATCATTTTGGTCAAAAATTGATATTGTAGTATTAAACACTAAATATTAGACTGAATATAATGGTGTATTATATATTTTTGAAATTCAATTACCTGAAGTAGAAAAATATTTATTAGTATGAATCCTACAGACGGAACAAAATAACAGGGTTTTAAAGTAGGAAAAATTTTAAATGATCAATAATATTTTATATTCTGTTTCAAATTGAATGATTTTATATATTTAGATGTAATATATATATATATATATATATATATATAATTTGACCTAAAAAATAATTAATAATATCTTTCATCATTATTAATTAATTATAAAAAAATGTAGTTTTTAACTAAAAGGAAGTATTTTCTACTATTAATAAAAAATGAAGATTCCCATGAAAATATCACAAATTCACACAAAGATAATTTTGACATTATAAATTAAAAACTGATTTTATTTTATAAATATATATTTATAAATGTGTATAAAATTAATTTTACTATTAAAATTGGTCTATTCCTAAAAATGGATTTTTCATATAAAAAGTGCATTACCAAAAATCATATCTTTTATTATCAATATGTTTTATTTATATAAAATAGTTTTAAAAATTGTTTGAAAAGTACTTAATACTATTCGTATAACTATGTTTAATGGTATTTTATAATTATGTTTTTTAAATATTTAAAACAATAAAATGATATGTTTCATAAAATCTCAGTGTTGCGTGTATCATACACTAACTCAATTTTACGTGCATCGTACGCCAAGTCGATGTTGCGTGTAATGTACACCAATTATTTGTGGCATGTAAATGGAATATTTGAATTATTGAATTTCATGATTTATATGAAAATTTAAATTAATTCGTAAAAAAATATGACTGTAAAAACTAGGGGTGTTAAATACCACCCCCCTTAAAATGTATTTTTTCTTCGAAATGTATCACTCGGGTAAAAAATGTGTGCATACTTCTACTAAATCAAACCCTCCTGTTCCCACATATATGCATATTACTAGTTATTTCCCAACAAAACTTTTACTAAGAGAGTGTTATTATTTACTATAACTTTCTATGATTAGTCCAGAATTTCAACAGGTTGCTACTCATAAAAAATATCCTGCTCTAGAAGTATGAATTCTGATTTTAGTAAATGGGAAGGGTTAGTTAGGTACTTTGGATGGAGTGATACATGGAAAACATCATGGACTTTAGTGATATTTTGAGGAATTCCCAACTAATTGGATACTATCTCTATATTATCAAAAATATCAAAGGGACAAATATACCTAGGGCATAGTTTACCATCATTCCTAAATCTCATAACTTTATTCCAAGGTGAGATTCATATAAACACATTTTCACTATGTTTAAATTCTATATCCCATCAACAGTTGTCAGCATAACGTTTTTTCTGACTTTGAGTTGCCTTTCTATGCGGCTGAATGGTTCTAGCCTTCTCGACCATTTCATCAGTAATCATAGGTCACAATATCTTTCTTACTCAAACCTCATCCCAATATATTGGATCTCTACATTTCATCCCATAAAACTCTTCATATGATTTCATATGAATGATTCATTGAAAGCATTTATTGTAATAAAACTCAACTAGAGGAAGGTGTTTTTTCCAACCACCTTTGAAATCCAGTGACCAATATCTCAACATATCCTTTAGGGGTTGAATTATGCTTTCTGAATGACAATCTATCTGAGGATGATAATCAGTGTTAAAACTCAATTCAATATCTATAACTTTCTATATACTTCACCAATTCATTGATGTAATCCTCGAATATCGATATAAAATAATGAAATTTTTTACTCCATGCATCCTTAACCCTTCTTTAATGTATATCAAGGAAAGCTAGTCAAAAAAAGAAATATTCTTTGATAGAAATACAGTGTGGTGACTTAGTAAGGTGATTAACTATCACCAATATATCATTAAATAGTATAGAGGTTTTGCGTAGTCCAATGAAAAAAATCCATATTGATGATATACCATTTCTATTTTGGTATGGGTAATGGATGGAAAATCCCTTTAGACTTTTGTCTTTCAACCTTAACATGTCAGTATACCAAACACCGAGATACAAACATCATGATGCCTCTCTACATGCCATCCCACCATAAGTATTCTTTCAAGTCCCTATACTACTTCAAACTTGTAAGATGAAAATGAAATGGAGAACTATGTTCTTCCTCTAATAGATCCTTATTCAAATCTATCATGGAAGGATCACAGACATGGTTAATGATCCTTATCATTCCATATTGATCAGGGTTAAACTTAGGAACATTTATGATCTTCTTTTGTAGGTCTTCATCTTCCTTCTACACCTCCTAAATATATAATTAGATAGAGGGTTGAATATATATTTGAGAAAGATAATAATTTCCCCTTACATTAGGATTTTTAGATCCATCGTTTACAAATCAATAAATATTTTATCTTTTATTTTCCTCATCATAGATAAGATAGTATAATATTTTCAAATAAAACCATCACCCACCTTGTTTGCTTCCTCTGGGAGGTAATGTATTGAGCAATCATAATCATTTATCTACTCTAACCATCTTATCTGGAGCATGTTCAACTCCTTTTGTGTGAATATATGTTTTCAAATTTTTTGATGTGTATATATATCACATTTTCCTCCATAAAGATAATTCCTCCATAACATTATGGTGACAATTACTGCTGCTAACTACAAAAAAAGATTACGGTAATTTTGATCCAGAATCATAAACTATCACGTGGTGTAGTCTATAACCACGTTATTTATCAATAGAACACATCCAAATCCCTTCTTGGATGCATATCTATAAATTATAACCCTTATACACTACATAGTAATGTTAGAACATGTTCATTGACCAAACATCTTTTCAATTCCATGAATTTTTTCACACATTCATCTATCTAGAGGAACATAACACCATTCTGGGTTAACATGGTCAGAGGATTAGATATTCATGATTAATTATCAAAAAACCATCTATAATATCTAGATAAACCAAAAAAACTATGGATCTGAGTCACCATGGTAGGTCTATGACTGTTTTCAATAGCCTCTGTCTTTGACGGATCTACTATTATACCATACATTGAGATTATGTGACCCAAAAATAAAAACATTTGTAACCAAAATTCACACTTTTTAAATTTTTCATAAAATTTATCCTTTTTTAGGGTATTTATTACGATTCACAAGTGATATTCATGCTCTTACATTATCTTTTAATAAATATTAATATCATCTATAAAGTCAACAACAAACTGGTTGGGGTAATCTCTAAAGACTCTATTCATTAAATACATTATGATAGTAGGGGAATTAGTAAGATAAAAAGGAATCACTATATATTCATAGTGTCCATAACATGTATGGAATGTGGTCTTGGGTATAGCATCTTTCTTGACCATCAATTGATGATATTCAGAATGAAGGTCAGTCTTGGAAAAGTAGTGAGCTCTGCATAGTTGATCAATCAATTCATCAATACGGGGGCGATGATACTAGTTATTGATTGTGATATTTTTAAATTCGTGATAATCATCACAATGTATCATTGATCCATATTTATTTTTCAAAAAACGAACTTGTGAACCCCAAGGTGACATTCATGGATGAATGAATCCATTATCGAGGTTTTCTTGGGGTTGCTTCTTCAATTGCTACAACTAAATAGATTCTATTCTCTATGGAGCCTTTGAAATTAGTGTGGAACAAGGTATAAGTTAAATCTAGAAGTCAACATCACATTTTGGTAGAATACAAGGAAACTCTTTTTGAATGATATCTGAAAAATAATGAACAATCGGAATTTCATTGATGTCGATCTTCCCCCCAACCAATTGAGATAAAAAATCCTTTTGAATTGGGATTAAGACCCATAAACTGGATTAAATCTCCACAAGAAGTACGTAATTATAATCACATTGATGGATTATAATAAATTTTTTTAAATATTTAATGTAACTTCCCTTACTCAAAAATTGATGTCGTATTTATGAAGATAATGCTAATTCCTGCATAAGATGGCATCAAATTCAACCAATGGATGAATGACAAGATTTGCAGGAAGAACATTCCCATAAACATAAATCGGAGAGGAATAATTGACCTGAAATGAAATCATCATAACCCAAGGGATTCTCATTGATAATTCCACATCTAATGTGTGATGAGGAACATTAACACCCTTAGTTAATTCTTTAGAAATGAAATATTGGTAATATCTAGAATAAAAAATGAGGAACAACGTAATCATAAACAATAATTGATAAGATGTATAAATTATAAAACCTTCCCTAATTTATAGAACCTTACCTTTATCCTACATTATTCATAGCCAACATATAATTAATTCTGTCATAATGGTTAATGACTGGTTTATGAATTCCCAATGCATATCACCAGGGAGTTTCAATCTAGGTGTGTATCAATGCCTGTTTTCTTGTACAGATTACCTCGAGTCAAGCTCGAAACATCTTCTCAGAGTTGTTAACTCAAGGTTCATTGGTGCAAGATCCACATCCACTTGTATTATCCATAAAAGGATTTATTTCTAGGGAACCAATCACCATATCCTTCACCAAAATTTTAGGACATTTTCATATACTTTAACTCATCCCTATACATATTCTTAGACATGTGCTTAGGGTTAACACCATTTTTTATCATCCTATTCTTTCATGGTTGACCTAACTTTTTCATTGATACCAACTATAGAGACCCTTCATTTACAGAAATAAAAATTAAATTACTATTTCGGACTACATAAAAATTATACAAATAGATATGAGAAGACTTTACTAGTACAGTGTCATTGGAAACATGGAAACTTAAACACTGGTACATAATGAGCTACATTATCTCAAACTAGGTTCTTATTGACTAGTAACATTCATAGAAACATAAAACATAATACAAATATTCATAACATGGGGAAGGAAACATAAAAAGTGGTGGGATAAAATGACCAGTAATGGTAAATATGAGATATCGATATGTATAAACCTGAGAATAATGGTATGAGAATGGGATCAAGAAAATTGAAGAGCATACCATGCATATCAAAGATCATACAAATGAATGATGGAAAAAATCTTTGTAGTTATTAAGACATGAATCTAATGGAAGTATAAGAAATAATCCCAGAATGGATAACATAGTTGTAAGAAATGGAATTGTGGAAAACACATAAGCATATAATAATTTCCATAGTATCCAACTCAGCGCTGCCAAGACCATCTTAGTAGTCATGGTTCATTTCTTTTGCCATCATAGTAGCATGAGTTCACTACTCGTACCATAATAGTGGTCATGGTTCACTCCCTTGACCATATTAGTTGTCAAGGTACTCTACAAATACCATCTTAGTAGCATGAGTTCACTCCTCATACCAACATTTTCTATCTCATGAGATATAAAACATTATTCAATGCATTTAAGGGAGATATAGATCCCATCGGAATCACAATGAAATCATACATACATGTTACAAAAGATCAAAAATGAAAATATCATAACCAATGAAATGAAATGGTTATCATAATCATGGAAACATATGATTTATTTTTGAAAGATACATGATTCATATTCACTTAATCATAAACAAAACATGTGAAAAGAAGTGGGTCTCAAAATCATATAACTTGTGAAAGGGAACATGATTCATAACATCCTGCCATAAAAAACATAATACATTAGAAGAAATGATATTAATGGAATAAATGAACAATTTCACCCTAAAATAATGATCCACAACAATTGATGTTATATTATAAGGGAAATAATTTTAAAATATATTTTAAAAACACTTATTGAGGAAAATTTCATTTATTCTTCATAAAGGATTTTTATTACATAAAACATTATAAGATCCTTTTTCATTGAATATAGATTTGAATGTGTGTGAAGAAATCTTTTAAAATAAAAAAAAATTAAATTACAATTTTTCTTGAGAATTAACTTCAATGATATTTTGAAATCTTTTTTCAAAATACTATTTTTGAATATAATAGATTTCCAACCAAAGAAAGAGGTGGCCAGATTTTACTAAAAAACATATTTTAAGTACTAAAGTATAGAAAATGGTATTAAAGAAGTTGTTATATTGAATAAATTGAGAATAAAAAAACTCATTAATATTATTGAAAAATTTATCATAAATTTTCATCAATTAAAGCACAAAAATAAACAATCTTAAAAATGAGGAGATTGTCACAATAAACTCTTCTAATTTTGCGACATGGGATTATAATATCCATGTAAGAAACAGAAATTAAAGTAACCATAATATATCATTAAAAAAATTATATCAATTATATAACATGAAAATGGAAGTATATACACCTTTATAAAATAGTTTATGTTAATAAAACAATAGTCATAATGAAGGGAAATTGAGACAAAATATTTTTAACGACTTGGTAACTTTTGAATCTTAAACACCATGATAAAAGGATCATTAAATGGAAATATTATTTCTAATATATTTATGTAAAAGATACATATTATAAAATCAGGGTATGTACATGAACTATATAAAAGGAAGGATTGGATAACCAAGCACGTATCTCATAGAAAATAAAAGTGAGATGAAATCCCTTTACCTTGTGAATTGAATCTCTCTGTACTAGTATAAGATTATTGTATAATAAATATTATTTTATTATAAAACATTTAAATAAGAATATTTTTATAAATAATACCATATATGGTTTTATTATGACCTTATATTACCCTTCTGTTAATGATCATATATTAATGTTTCACTTCGGGTAATATTCATTGTTCTATTGACTTGTGTCTTAATTTGTTATATTATTTATACTTATACTTATATCATTATTCTAGAATGTATAAAATGATATATTTTAAATTTATATCCAATATAGGTATATTATAATAATCTATATAATAATTAAGTGTGTAATGAAATACACCATTCATAGAGACGGTAAGCCGTACGTACGCATGAACATTGTTTTCTGTTTTTATTATCGTGTTGAAATAAAGTATGTAAATGAAATAAGTATATATATGTATATATATAATTATTAAATAATTATTATTATATTATATATATCATATAATTACATTAATCCCATTTCTTGTGTGGTGTGAACGAATCACATTTATTTGAGGGGGCAGTAGTCCACACTTCCTCAACCAAGATTATAGTAATAACACGAAATGGAAGGTAAAAAAATTGTGCATTGTAAAAGGAATACAGAATCCTAATGAAATAATAAATATAATATATTACATATATAAACCAACTTTCCATCAGAATGGCCACCATGACAGCTAGTAAAGATGAAATGAACAATCATCATTTAGTGAGGCAGTAGTTCATCGTACACAGAAACAGTACGTTCAAAATCCATTAGATGGATGTGTGTGCAAGTGTGATTCAGAAAAATTTCATAAAAACGTTATATAATATTTAAGGTAAGGGTTTTGTGACAAAATTAGGGATGAAATAGAGTGAAGTGGTGGAGAATGAAAATAAAGGAAAGGATATTGAGTGAAGATGTCACTACTTAATCAAATAAATCTTTTTGGTTTGTTCCAAAATGCTTCCTGGAGAAATTTTTTTCACAATGGTAGGATTCAAGGTATAGGGGATGATTTTTGGGAGAATAATTTGGTAGATCATGGATGAACATAATCGGGTTGATATGTGTAAGTAATGGGTAGAGTTTCTAGCCTTTTATTGGGAATGAAAAACAATCATTTGGAATTTCCTGAAACAAGTTAGGTGGGAATATGTTATTACCTAAAAAAGTATTACCAACCCAACCAAAATAAATAATTGAATGCTTATGGACTGAATATGGATATACAATGGGTTTGGTACATGTTTATATGTTATTTGGGCCATTAAATGTATGGTTTAGTTCCTAATTATGATAAATTTGTCCTTAATTGTTGTGATAAATTTTAGTGACTTTTACTAATCATTTTGGTCAAAAATTTAAATAGACTTATTAGAAAATGAATATTATACTAACTAAAATTGTATAGGTCGTATTTTTGAAATTCAATTCACATGTGATACAAAAATAGGATTAGTTCTAATCCTGCAAACAGAATGAAATAACGGGTTTTGAACGTAGGAAAAGGATCAAATGATTTTTAAGATTTCATATTCAGTTTCAAAGTGAAATTGATTTTCATGTATTTAATTTCACTAGTATATGTAAAATTTATTTATGTTTACTATAAAAAAAATTATAATATCATTTCATATTAATTATTAATTTGAAAAATGCAGTTTTTAACTAAAAAGCAGTATTTTTCACTATTCACAAAAAAATAGAGTTTCTTAGAAAAATCCCAAAAATTAACACTAAGATAATTTCAATGTTTTGAATTAAAAAATATCTTTATTTAATAAAATTAAATTCCTAAATTTGTATAAAATTAATTTAATTTTTAATACTTTTTCATTGAAGTAAACAATGTATTAAAACAGAAAATGGTCTTTACCAAAAATCAAATCTTTATTTTCAATATGTTTTATTTATATAAAAAAATTATAAAAAATATTTGAAAATAGTTGGTACTATTCATAAAACTATGTTTAATGGATAGGTTATAATTATATTGTTTAAATATTTTTTAAAAATTAAAATAGATGTTTCATAGAAACTCAGTGTTGCATGTATCGTATGAGAACTCAGTGTTGCGTGCATCATACGCCATGTCAGTTTTGGAAGTAAAGTAACCCATGTAAGTGTTTTAGGTGAAATCAATCTTTGAATTAGTGTATTACAAGATATAAATGAAAATTTAAATTTATTCCAAAAAACTGGTTCTTAAAAACTCGTGGTGTTATAGGCGTGTCTGGGTTCCGACAGTCATTTGAGATACAATATTGAATGAATATGATGACTTAGATTTGGAAGTTAATCCCATTGTTAGGAATATTCATAGAGAATTCCATAACTAGTTTTTTTGGCATGGAATGAAATCGAAGATAGATGGATTATTTACTCAGGGTTCTATTAGTCAGTAAGTGAATTTGAAACATCAATAACTGGTGGGAATTTTATATCTATCGACCATTTATAGGTGGAAATGGGATGATTCCAACATGTACATAATAAAAAATTTTCCAATATCCCCTCGAGGTAATGATACTGCTTGGGTATTCATTGATCGTTTAATTAAGTTCAACCATTTCCTATCTATTTGGTAGATCTTTTCAGTGGAAAAGATATGGAGGAAATATGACAATGAAATCATACACATTCATTGAGATCCAACTTATATCATATTTGATAGGGAAGATTTTTTCACTTTGTGGATTAGGAAATGGTTTCCGAAGGTCCGGGTTACATAGGTGATTTTGATCATGACCTATCACCCTTAGATCAATGGTCAAAAAGAGTGTAAGATTCCGGTTGTAGAGGACATTATTTGGGTATGTTTCTATAAATTTGGGGGTTAATGGGAGAAACACATACCCATTTTTGAGTTCTATTAAAATAATATCTTTTCAATTACCATTAAAATAGTTCCTTATAGATACTTGTATGGTAGGCCATTTCAATCACTTATGTGATTGTAAGAGGCATGGGATATAACACTTCTTGGACCACATCTCATTCAAGAGACATCATAGCATGTTCAAATAATCATGAAGCGTGTGATGATAGAACAGTCGAGGAAAAAGTCATATTATAGTCTTCATTGATGCCCCTTGAGTTTAATGTTGTGCATCAATTTTATTGGAATTTTTATCCTAGGCTAGGATAGCAACAGATCAAGATGCAAGGTATGATAACTCCTAGATTCAAAAAACCTTTTGAGATCTTATAGAGGATGAAACTAATGAATTATAGGATAGATCATCCACATAGATAATGGTCTATGAATTATTTATTTCATGCGCCTCAGATCCATTAGTATTATTTAGAAAAGTTTTATGTTTTACAACCTAAGGATGTTGAATTAGATGTTTATTCTTCTTTTGAGGAGTACCAAAATGTGTATCGTGGATTAAAGCTTGAAGGCTCACCGAGGAAGGTCAATTCTGCTAATATGGATTCTATAATAGTATGGATGAGTATATGAAGGGACCATGGAATAATATGATGATTCATATTATTAATGGGGAAATGTTTTCTTAGATGGTCCCTTACTACCCTTGGAAGGCCAAATCAGGGATATGTATATTTTAAGAAGCGGGGTTTTAATTACCATACTTTATTTGGAAGATACGGATCATTTTTTAGAATAAATGCATTTTTATCTTTATGAGTGTTCCCTACATCTTATTAAATGCCTTAGGAAAATATGGGGCTTTATTATATCTCTATGTAATATAGAAAACATATTGGGTGCAGAGTTTTTTCAAACCATTCCACTAGGCCCACACAGTTTGGCCAAATCATGCAGGGAGTTTCATATGCATTCAAAGGGCCACACTGTTAGAATAAACCATGTGATCTAGGTTGCAATGCCATATGGTTTATCCAAAACAATTGACAAACTCACTTCAGATGGGTTACTCATGGTTAGTCAAACTATTCACCTAGATCATGTGAGGGGGGTCCTTAGGTAGTAGCTAAAAAATGGATAGTGAAATCTTTGGTCAACTATATGTCTAAACCATGTGTCCCTTTAAAAAATGGTTGGAATAAACACTAATCTATTTTCTATTTAAAATATATATTTCATTCATCCTCAAAATATTTACTCCATATGTAGGCCACATGAATCTCCTCCTCGTCCTCCTCTCATTTGGATTTATATCCATCCCCTCATCTTAATTCCATTCCCCTCACCCTCTAATCCACTAGATAACTAATGGAAAGATATTTAATACACATATTTCCTTTCATACTTTCTATCTATATTTCCTATTCTATTTTGGTGTGATATGAAATTCCCTATTTCTAGGGAAAATATATATTATGGTTATTTATTCTATTCTAATTAAAACCTCATAATTATATTGGATGAGGAATCTACCTATGAACCTAAGATATGTGGTCTCGTAATTTCAATTAAAAGTTTAGGTGTTTTATAACATTTTTTTATTGTTCCACATGCTATAAATATTTTCCCAACCTTAAAATGTATTTCATCATTTTAAGTTGAATTATTTATCTTAATAAACTCTATTTGGAACATTCTAAATTATTGTAGGATTCTTACCTCATTGGTTTTCACCCCTTGGGTTTGTAGAATAAATTTCCCTCATCAATTTAAATGTTTAATTTACCAACCTTTTCCTGTATGGGTTTAAATTAACTTAAATTATTTTTAAATTTATTTATAAATTAATTGGTGTATTTTAATTAAATTTAATTTGGTGGAAGGGATAAAAAACATGTTATATATTTATATAAATGAATTTTATTGATTATAGAACCCATGGTTAAATTAAGCTAAATGAATAAAAATGATTAAGATTTAATTTAATATTACTATTATAATTAGGCCTTGGTTATTGTCTATCATATAATTGTTAGGGAATTTTTTGATAATAGAGTTTCATGTTCCCCTATGTTGGGTGATGGGCATGGTGTCTCACACTATTTACTTTCACTTAGATGATGACCTTGACGTTCCATGTTCCCCTGTATCAGATGTTGTGCAAGATGAATCACCCCACTATCATTGCTATTGGAAATGATGTCTCACCCCACTATCTCAAGTGAAGATGATGATGTCGCTAATTCATATGATATTTAGGGCTAGTACCCTTACTAGAGTTTATATCTCATTAGACTATGCATGGACGTCTAAGTTGTGACCTGGGATGAACTAGTTTCTAGTATCTATGTATATGATTATGTATTTTATAATATACATTTTTAATAATCATATATACATAAAATGTATAGTTATTTATAAATTATTTTTGTGGTAACAAAGATCATACTTATTTCAACCAATGTCGAAGTAGGTAGAGTCTTCTAGGTGTCTTACCAGAAACCTGATCTGACATGTATTTATTTTCAGCTTCATTTATTATATATTATACGTGAACACTATTATGATATACACATTGAATGGATTATTCTAAACACCATTGATGGTATCCTGCCATGTTTATCTCACACCCCTCTTATGTTGTTGATGATACCCAATCAAACTTCTTGATTGTAGGTATGGATAAGGGGAGACACCCTGTCATAAATATTTCATCTATTTTTCTTATAGTTGGGAGCATGGGAGAAAAGGAAAAAATATATTATTGAGATAATAGTGGTGATTTATTTTGGTCAATACCTATTTTTTATAACATGTAGTATACAATTGTGATCTATATACCATATATTTCCCTTATTTACATCATTAGGCCATGAAAATATTTTGTATATCAATAAAATTATGTCATGATTATTATTGATGTTTTATGAATGTTCAGGCACATTTTTTTTGATAATTACACATGCTTATATTTTTTAGTTATTTTATGATTCCACTATTTCTATTTATTTATTGTTACCATTTTGAAGCTCTGATAAGTGAGGGTATATTCTCCCCACCATAACAGCATTGAACCTCACTGCTAGTCGGAAGCCTCTGGAATATGGGGATAAACTCTTGAAGTCATGTCACCCATTGGATTGGTAAACCATTTTAGTGGTTCATAGGTTAGGATGTTACAAATTTGTATCTTGTAACACTAATGGATATTATTAATTTTAATAGAGGTTATCAATTTTAGTGGGAGTTATTTAATAAAATTATGTATTAAAAATTATAAAACATGATACTCATTTGATAATATATATTTCTATAGATAATAGAATAATCATCACCAATATCGAATTTTAGATTAATCCTTTAAAAAATACTAACTTTATTATATCCCCATGACTGATTATTTAATAAATGATTTTAATTTAAATTATATGTGTTACTGAAATTCTTCTTGAATAATATTTTTAAAAGTTGTTTAACAATTAAATCTAGTTGTTTATATGAATAATTTAAGGATTCACTAATGGTGTAAAAATAATTTGATTTAAAAAGGACAAAGGATCTTTAGTCTCTACTCATATAAACAATATAAATGAGTATGGAAAGGACCAGCCGAGACAAAAGATATCCTCTAATGGTTTTTCTGGTTGATAAAATCATTCTCTTTACATCTATGTAAATGTTCTAACAATGTAAATGAGTTTATAAAAATTTTACTCAATTATCTCAAAAACATGATAAAATATGATGTAAGATATAGGATTTATCGGTTCTCAAGTTGTGTAGACAATACAAGTAGATACAATTTCAAACTGGGAGAAGAAAAGTTAGTTAAATATTCCAACAAATTTTCATTAAGAATCTATTTTGTGTAATAAAAACCAAAACAGTTTATCAGAAAGGAGGGATAATGATTCTATATGATGAAATTTCCTAGATACCTTAAGGGTTTTGACACTTCATGGAATGTCCATGTCAAGTACTAGTATTATAAAAACAATTCTTTAGTTTTGAATTGTATAAGATACCAAATCTATACTTTCCGAGATGTTATAGATATACCAAAATTCAGAATCATTGAATTATTGATAGATATTTATGTACACATTCATGTGAAAAATAAATGATTTATTATATCAAAGATTTAGATACAAAATAATATACCTTGACTAGATGTATCCATGTAACTGTTATGTATATTCATCTCATTTTTATTATATGATAAGTTAAGTTGATTATAATAAAATCATTAATATGAGTTAAGTGATACCAATACATAAGATTTTTTATTTCATAGATTCTATATCATCTTTTTAAAAATATACATGGATAAATATTTTCTTAAATGGGATAAAAGTGTTTATATACATGTTTGTTAAAATATGAGGGAATCTATCATAACCACATCTCAGTTGTATAGTTTAAATAATATGTCAATATTTTGAATTGAATATTCCACAAAAAACATATAATAAGACATATGATATAGAAATAGTAGTGTTTTATTAAATATTACTACTAAAATAAATAAGATATTTTTCTTAAACAAAATAGTGTTTGTGTATATTAACATGATAATCTGAAGAAAATATGGTATTTAAGTGGCTAGTTGGAGAATATTTCGATTTAATGAAGTTAAGAATGAACCCAAAAAAATATTATTATTGTCTTAATACTGTTATTTTAATTAAAATTTTAATTTAAAGGGTTCCATGTATGAAGATGATAGATTTATAAGGAGTTCAGAGTGGAAAAGATATGTTATTAACATTTTAGCATTTGATATTATTGAGTTAATGATTTCGAATATGTTCATGGAGTTGAAAATTAGGAATATGCTTCAGAAATATCCTCATTATTCAAAATAGATTACACCATACAATTTTATTCACTAAAGAGTTTAGAGGGAGTATTTTTTATCAAATGGTCTCACAAATATGTGGCATGAATTACATATAGTTGTAATGAGATTAACAAAAATCACAAAATTGAAGCAAACATATGGATAATTAGGAGGTTTGTTATATATTAAATGTTAATATGTAAATTATCTACGGATTTGTTAGGTTTTCCTAAATAAATTTATGTATATAAAATATATCTTTTTATAAAAATAAATATCTATATTATCATTCATTACCTTAAATAGTTATTTTCTAGGAAGTTAATTAATAACTATCCCCTCAATGAATGAATTTTTGTTGTATCAATTAAATGATCATCATTGGGTAACATTAATGGTGATGATATGTTAACAATAACATATATAAACACATCAAAAAGATATATACTATCACATATGATATTCAAAAAATTGTCTTGTGAGGTAATTAGTTGAGACATATTACCTCGGATTTCCCAAAAAAATATTTAACAGGCAATGTCATATAATTATTAATATTCATCTAGGTGCATAATTTTTATTAATCCCCCTTACGTGTGGTGAGCTAGATACTTAAAATGGGACCTTTCATACATTAATAAAATTCTTATGAAATCAATAAGGCTTATCTAATCAATGGTTGGTTGGATATGTTGTTGATCATATCCCCATTTGGAGATCCCAAAATATTAGATTTTTTCACTTGTAGGTTGAGTAAATAATTCTCAGACCATGATTTAATTATACTAAAGAAAATCATGGTCATTATTATTTGTGTTACATGTTATGTGCTCAACCACATAGATGAATGAAATGTGATGTATCTATTCAAGATGGTCATTCTATCTTGGAGAATCAAAAATGTTTGAGATGAAAAATTATAGACTAGAATGTTCTATGACTAGTGTTCTCCCATTGTCATAGAAAAAGGTATTATATAGTTATATATGTGATATATATGATAAATATTGTGGTGGAAATTTTAATGTGTGCAACAACCCATGGATAGTTGGGTTGTTTTTTTAAGAGGAAATTTGAATTTTGGGATTGGAGTAGGGTGGGGTGACCCTTTTCTATATTTTTGATAAAACCAATGCAAATAATAATGGTCGATAAAATTCTCCAACTATATTGTGAAATAAACTATAGTGATCAACTAATTCAATTTTTTAATCTTTAATATGAATATCTATTGTTGTTGGAGAGAACACTACTGCCTCGACACTCATATCATTACGTATTCTTCTAGTTTATGTAATTATTTCTATTTTATTATGCTCAATCATGTTTAGTTTAATCTACCCAAAAAACGTAGGATTCAATTTGTACTACCCTATACAAAAGGCATGGGTTCTGCAATTACAAGTAAAATGAAAGGAATTAGTTGTGATTTGGTATGGATAATGAAATATTTTGGTTTCTAAAACTACTTCAAAAGGGAGGTTATGGGTTGTGCTTCTTTGTGTGAAAAAGTAAGGGTTATCGGGTTAATCCACCATGTAAAAAAGTATTGTTTTGGGTTATGCCTACAAGGTTTAAAAAGGCATTGTAAAGATTTCTGATCTCCATTAAAGGGTCAAAGATTCCATATTTAGTGGGTGTCAACTATCTCTATTTTTGAAAGGGGTGGATAGTAGATTAGGATCATTTGGATATGGATGATGATAAAACTCACTATGTGTATTTATATTTTATATAAAATTAAATAATAGATACAAATAGGGTTCACTAACATCACAAACACCCCACAAAAACATGATATTGAGTCCAAGCATACTTGGGACCACTAGTTACCCCATAAACACATGGTCATATCCCTATGGCCCACCCACATGCCATAACATGTCATCTGACTAATGATGTATACCTAGGCTTATACATGTTCTTTCCATTATAATTTTCCTCACACAAATACACCCTTGGAAACATCCTCAAAGGTCACCCATCCTGATCACTACTACATGCCAACTATTATTAACTATTGAGTTCTAATCATGAGGGATCTATAAAAGAATAGAAAACCCTATTTACATGAGTCATTTCGTTTAGTTTTTTAACCCTTTATCATTATAGGGTGTTACATTCACCCCCATTAAAGCCTAATGTCCCCAATTTCGATAGTAGATCTCAACCTTTGAAGTGACACCACTTATAAGGATCGGTACTTACTCTAATACAAATGTATCAACTCAGCCCCACTGACATCACATACACCCTACCATAACATGATTATTGGGTCATGGCCCGCCAAGTACTAGAAGTTTCTCCATGGACACATGGTCCCCTCTCTAGGGCCCACCCTTGTGGTTGAATGGGTACTTTGACAAATTATTGTCCCCATCAGCCAATATATTTTCTTTATATTGCAATTTTCCCACAATCATACACACCTTGGGATATATCCCAAAATACCACCCATCCCGATCACTACTCGAGGCCAAGAATGATTACCTATGGAGGTCTAATCAGGTGGGATCCTAAAAAGTAAGGTGAACCTTGTTCACATGAGTAATATCATTTTGTATTATAACCCATTCTTATTATGGGGTGTTATATTAATTATTAGTCTTTCTAATAGTTCATTAAGTATCAAAAAAGGGTCAATTCACCCCCCCCCCCATCTTGACCATATGACAATTATCATATAATAATAAACTATTTGTATCAAATGTAGTATTTATAATTGATGTATTTATATTTAATCAATGAATATAAAATCCAAATGTGATCGTTGAGGGGAAAATATCTGTATGAAATGGTTGTAACTAGTTTTAATGATGGTTACACACCTAACATACCTCCACTATATGATAGAATTGTTAATGGCTATAAGTAGTCTCATATATAGTCTTTTTTAAAACAACAAAGCATTTAATGTAGGATCAAAAAACTGAAATAAAACAAACTACCTGAATTTGATATGAAGCATTAGTTTATAATACTATGGTAAATGTTTTATGAATTACAAGGAAATGAATATTATGTACAATTAAATTAATAGAAATGTGTATGGTACACATTATACATGAAAAAATCACATTAAATTTAGAAAATAATACACTTTTCATATATTTTTTTGGATAAGTTAACAAGAACTAACATATTTATGTAAGGATATAAGTATCAGAAATTCAAAATAGGAGAAGAAGCGATATTTAATTAAATGTTTTTCTTGATTTTCTAGTATTGTAAATAGAATAAGTGGCTTAAGAGAAACTTGTATATTTATATTATGGTTTAAATGGATTAAAAATCCATAAATACCAATTTGAATTAAAAAAATTAATCATTTAATGAATTTAATTTTGACAGTTCAGCTTCAATTATAATAAGATTTTCATTCTAAAGAAATAATAAGATAATGCACATAACTTTATTCAAGAATTTTATTTAAACATAAATTCCTAAATATTATAATTTTAAATATTCAAAATGTATTAAAATTTTTAATTAATAACATCAAAATTATCTTAGGATGCATTTTTGAGACTTTTTAGAAATAGTTAATTTTTGGGTGAATAGTGAAAAATATGGATTTTACAAAAAATTTCAATATTATGAAATTATAATGGTTTTAGGAAAACATAAATGGTTTTTCGGAATTTTTTAATATAATAAATATATATTTATTAAGTGATATAATATATATATAAATATAATTTTGGTCGTAAAAATATATGTTTATCATTTTGAAAATCAATGTAATGTTTTTTCCCAATAAAACCCATTTTTATTTCCTCTCTCTTAAAAAAGTGCATACAAGGTCCATTTGAGTTTTGGTTTTGTTCAAAAATAAATATAATACATATTTTAATAAAAATAATATAATTAATTCCATTGTAATTATCATGATACATAATTTTGCTGTAAAATCCATTTTATGCTTAAAATAATCATTTTTCTAAAAAAAGTTTTCATTGCATTTTTTGCACTAATATAAAAATTATTTTTTTTACCAATAATACAAATTGAATCTTATTGTATAGATTCCATGTTTTTAATATGTATAATTATAATTAGTTAATATGGTTAACATAATTGATTTCACAATCAAAAGTAAAAACAATAAAAAATTGTAAACCATGGTTACTATTAAAACGAGTTTACTAGAGTCTAAACATAAAGATAAGGGTAACAATGTAACATAAAATTGTATAAAAATATTATTTTATGATATTTATACCTTATATTGTCTTAATTTTTAATTCTTATCCATTTGGTTCCACTTGAAAAATAAAATGACTTTATATTATTTTAATATTTTAAATAATTCCATGTGCGTCCTTCCCCTCACTTATAAAACAAAACATATTATACTTCATTATTCATAGAAATTGAGAAATATATCTCAATAAATATCTAATAAAAAACATTAATAGATTAATTCTCTTTATTATTTAGATTATTTTATTCACCTAAAACCATCCTAAGAAGTCTCAATGTGTAATCTAAATGAGGTCTCTCAAAGAAGAGGTAATCCTCTATACCAACTATTTAAATGTTTATTTATTATTCTATTTACCCAAATTGAGTTGTATCCATACTAAAATTATGACTCCAATATCATTAATATACACAAATAATATTCTAATTGTGAAAAAAAACCATTTTCTACCTCATTTCAATCTAATGGGAAATGAAAGTATCACTTATGCGTATGTGTCGACTATTACCTCTACATAGAGATATGATTCATTTTCCTTCACCAGGTTTCATTGTTTTATTATTCGGATGGATTTTATATTTCAATATATTATATTTATGAAATATTAATTATTTTGGAATTGTAATATTTTATCAACATTCTTACCATCCCATCTGCTGGAAAATGATAACATCACTTGTGCGTACATGTGGACTACCTCCTCAATGATGAGAAGTGATTCTTTTTTCATTTTCAATTTTCATGGTTGGTAAAAAGGATAGATTTATGGAATATATGTTATATTTATTATATTATATTTTATATTGAATTATGAATTATTATTTATCTTCCCTTTGTTCTATCCATCAAAAAGATAAAGCATCGCTCGTGTGTACGTAGAGACTACCACCTCCGTGAAGTAATGTCATTAATTTTTAACCACCTCCTGGTATGATTGGATATAATGTTACATATAATTATAAGACATAAAACTAATGAAATGGTTAATATATTTTGGGTAACGGTACCTTTACAAACATTAAGGGGTCAGAATTTCTACACCAAAAAATCCATGAAAATGAAATTATTATCACCTGAAATAGCAATTTTAACAAATATTTTCATTAAAATACTAATAAAAGTTTATATGTTGACCATAAATTATATTAAATATATGATTTTTTATTTAATATAATTATAATAAATTTTAATTTTTTATCAGGGCGATTACAATCACTTATAAAGAAAGTCAAACATGAGGCAAGGGACTATTTCACAATATCATCCTTATTTAGGATTGTCTATGTTTAATATTTCATTGGTGGTATTATATTATTTTTTATCTTAGTACTCTTATATTTTATTTTCATAATGTTATGTCTATAACTTAAAATTTTACTTTTCATTTTACCCTCCCTGAGTGGTCAAATATCTGAAATAATGTATTAAAGGAATACCTACCTCTTCTCGATTAATTCATGGATTTTTTATTAGATATCGATATCATTATAAATATGTTTTCAATAATTCCATTAATAATATACAATTATTTATTAAATCCATTTATATTCATGTTTAACTTATTATATATTTTTTAAAAGGAATATTATTATCAACTTATAAACAAAGTGATTTTTACTAATGGTGTGACTATAATATTTATTTTAACATTTACCGTAAGAAGGGATGTTCCTGCAGCCCTAGAAATTATTTATATTTATTCTTCCTTTGAATGTTTCAATGACTCATTTAAAATAAATTCTCCTTTAATATTCTATATTTCTTTAGATTTTAATTATGTAATTTCAAAATTATAATGGTATTTTCCATAAGAATTGTTCCAATGATATTTTAAATGAATCTTTATATATGATAGAATCCTTTGATAAATAATTTGATTTAGAGTAGATATAATCTAATAATAACATACAATATATTTCTCTAGATTGGTTATGATCAGGTTGTTCTATTTTATGGCTGGGGAAAATATTAAAATTTCATATGCTAGTTTTTCAAAATGAATGTTAGTGTTGAAATTGTATTGGATTTTTATTTACCCATATCAAATTATGAATTTATTCGAATATGTAAGTGATAGGAAGGTCCTATTATAGACACTGAATTAATTATTATGAATCATGAAACAAACTAGTTTTGGGCTTTGGAATATAGCTTACATGTTCATGTTTGATGTCATGGAATTAGGCTAAGATGATAATATTGTGATATTTGAAATTCTTAATTCTATCATTATGAAAATATTATTTGTTATCTTTTTAATCATTTATATTGTTATTTAATCCATGTAATTAGTCCCCTTTTATGATATTAATTATATTTAATATTTTATTTTTGTTTATCTCTATCCTTAATATTGCTTTTTTATCCCATTATATATTTGGTTTTATTTTTTTACCTTACTGAGAATATGCTCTCTCACTTTTTTATAAATTAAATTCCATAGGTTTCCAAGAAGGTTTTTATGAATGTTTTCATTGATATAATATAATAAATGATAAAATTCAATATAATGTTATGTTTTATTTAATTTTTTCAAATGTGATGTGAGAATTATGTATTCATATAGTCTACTAAGACTAATAAATTCTTCTTTCCATTAGGATGAGTTCTCTTGCATCAATTCCAAGGACATAAAATAATCACTAAATCTGGGTTACCAAAGTCAAGGTGTTATAAAAAGAATTTTGAATAGTATTCTTTTGTTGATCTTATTATAAGTTTTCTATAATATTTTTTTAATTGAAAAATATTTTTTGGAGGGAAATATTAAAAACTAAGGTATTGATTTTAAATAAAAAATACACATTACCACTTACTATTATAATTACAAACTACAGATAAGAATAAGAGTCTATGTTTTATAGGTTTCAAAATACATGAGAGTAAAATACTACTAAAAAAAGAATAAAATATACTTACATATAGAATAAATAAAGTCTGATGGTAATGATGATGATGAATTCATGTTTTATGAATGTATTAAAAGAGGGTAAATAAATCCTAACATCTCAAGAGTCATGAATTATAAGAAAAAGGGAGATTGGTTGAAAATTGAATGGAAATAAATGGTATCTAGTTATATTTACAATTTTGGATTTATATTCAAGTGATGAATTTGGTTTAGTAAAAGAATCATCATTTTTTTGTTAATGGAATCATTAAAATAATTATCTCAATATGATTATTCTTCTTATTAGGATTTTGTAGCTAATAATTCTAATGAATACTTGTATTAATGTATTTATATACTCTATAATAATGATAAAAATATTAAATTATTATTTAATAATATTATTAATAATCATAAGGAATTCCATTCTAAAAATGAAAAACTATGAAATACATCTTCAATATCAAATGGTAAATTATGGGATAATCTATAAAGTTTTCAACATGAAAATATTAAATCTAAATATTATCAGTCTACATATGATTAAGATTAAATAATAAAATTTGATTTTATTAAGGAAGAAAATGATAAATATAGAAATGAAATTAAAAGGTAGAAGTCTTTTCTGTCAACTTTTTATTAATGAATATTATGTTATAAAAAATTGATGAGTTTATATAAGATTAAATAGATGATGTTTTGTATTTTTTATGATAAATTATTACCTAAAATGTATAAAATATTTTCTAACTATTCAAGTGGAATTGATTCTACCAGAACATGCATTTAGCTATAAAATTAATGTTTATTATGAAAAATGAATTCTCCTTGATATTTCCTTAGGAACTTGGTAATATGACATATTTTATTTCTAAATAATTGTATTCTTAATTAAATGTGAATAAATATTTAAAATCAATATTGGTTCCAAATTATTCAAACACTAATATTATATAACCCAATTTTCCATGTGTACAAAATATTTCTCAAATATATTTTTATTGGAAATTTCTCATAGAATCATAAAAAAGGATTTTTAGTAAATAGATAATGGGTTTTCATGTCATATGACTGGTGAAATAACTAAAATTTTCTCTATAATCAATTGAGATATTGTTGGTCTTACATTCAATGATAACTCAAAAGGTAAAGTAAAAGTTTTTGGAGAAGTTTTAATTTCAAATTTGGTTATTATTTAAATGGTTTTATTTTGTGAAGTATTGAAACAAAATTTAATAACAATTTCTCAACTTTTTTTTGATAATATGAAAGTAAAATTTGAAAATGACCAATGTATTGTTTTTAAAGAATATTTTCACATGTTTTACGGAAAAAGAAATGAAATTATTCTCTAAATTAATTTTTTTAGTTTATTTAACCAAATTTAAGATGTTTTAATACGTTATAACATGACAATGTTTTGTGGAATTAATAACTGGCCCATGAAAATTCTATTTGTTTTCATAATATTTCAAAAAATCAAAATGTTTTATATCAACCCATGTTGATGTTAGACATCATCTATGCATGTGATTCATTCTTCAATGTTAATAAACCTAATGATTAATTTAAATATGTTAATGTGGTATGAACCGCCATATTCTATAAAGTATTTCATTTGGATTTATAAGTCTCACTTAAAACAACTATTATTGGAGGAAAAAGATATGTGTTTTCTAAAGTTGAAGTCTATATTATATTTACAAGAAATATTTCCTTACAAATAAATCTAAGACACTATATAAATTTATTACCCACTATAAATTCATTTAAAATGGAAATAGATATTTACTTGTATCAATTAGAAGTGATAGAGGGGATGAGTTCTCAAATATAGAATCTAATAAATTCTATGTAGATAATAGGTCCAGTTATTTTTTTATCTCTCAGGACCCATTAAAAAATGGCGGGGTGGAAAGTAAAAAACCATACATTACAAGAAATGGATAGGATAATGTTAAATGAGATTTATATTCTAGAAATATTTTTGGTTAGAAGTTACTAACTCATCTATTCGTGTTTATAATTGAATTATGCATAGGCTACTCCTAAGGAATAGAAATTGTGAAATATTAAAATAAAAAATTCCTAGAATTGGTAATTCTCTAATTTTTGGTAATATGGTTTTCATTCATAATACTAATGATTCATTAGATAAAATTTGATTCAAAATCAATTTAATGTATTTTTCTTGGAAATTCTACATATAGTAAGGTATATAGAGATTATAATAAAATAATAGTAGAATTTTATGAATTTTTTCAAGTTAAATTTGAGAAGATAATTTGAAAGAAATAAAATATGATTTATACCACATTGAGGAGGATATTATACATTTCATCATTTTTAATTATGAAAATTCAGTTTCGGATATATCTAATGAGTGGAAGAATCATTCACCTAAAAAATCATAAAAATTACATAAGGACTATTATGGATGAAAAAATAATTGGTGATATTACTGATTGTATTAAATCCTTAAAAATATTAAGGAATATTTTTTCTTATAAATCTTTTATTTATAATTTTGTACCACAAAATATAGATGAATAATTATCTTATTCAAAATGTACTGTGGAAATGTGTGAATAATTAAATCAATTTGATAGGTATAATGTTTGGAACATAGTAGAACTCTATAATTTAAAAATATTATTGGAACCCAATAGATCATTATAATTAAGTTATATGAATCTGGAAATACAATCATAAACAAATCCATACTAAGAATAGACGTTTAAAAATAAGATGGAATAGATTTGGAAGAATCATTTTCCCTGGTACATTGTTTAAAATCAATAGAAATTAATTATGTATATGCACCTCATTATGTAATTAATTTTTCTTCATATAAATGTCAAAACAGAATATTTTAATTTATATATTTTGGAAAATGTTTGTAAAAATATCCCCTAGGTTTTGAGAATAAAATTATACCTAACAATGTTTTAAAACATTTGAAAGGACTTTATGGTTGGAAATAAGATCCCTGAGCTTGGTATGAGAGTTTTTCACTTTTTTGATCAAAATTTATTTTTTAAAATAGATTCAATAAATAATTTAATTATTATTTTTTGAAATGGTTTATGGTCATGTAACCTAATACTGAACACAAAAGAAAAACCACTTTTGAAAAATGGTAGGATAGGTAACCCATTACATGGAAAAGTAATGAAGGCATAAAACAATAATAACCTGATGGTCTAAAATTTCTCTAAGATTCCACCTAGAAACAAAAATCATGAAATGAACAAGAAAGTGTCTCATCGCCCCTATCAAAAAATGAAACAGTGGAATCATTCATAGTTTGATATGATTTTTACGAGTGAACTTAAGTTATTTTTTGGATTAATAGAACATAAAAAATGATAGAAATTTTATTAATCATTCAAATTATACTAAAGAATTAGTTAAAAAGTTTTGTCTAAATATTGGTAAACGTTAAAATAATAAGGATTCCAATTTTTCTAATACATTTCTTGGGGCTACTACTTGTTTGGGAGTAATTTCATTAATAGAAAAGTTTTTTTAAAATAATTTTCTAATATATAAATTGGGTTTAAAATAGTTTCAAAAATTAATAAAGTAATTTCTAGTTTTTTGGAATTTAATTCGAATGTTTTTATTGTGATTCTATGTTTTTCAAATTTTGAATGTTATAATAAAGCCCTTTTTTAATTAAATATACATAAGTTTAATTAAATATATTAGATGAAATATGTACCATTATGCATGAAATTGGAGTTATATAAGGGTAATTCTCCTTTGGAAAATGTTTTGTAATGGTAAATAGAATTTACTTTTGTTGTGTAAAGGTAGAGATCATTTTCTTTGCACTATGTAGGCATAGGTTTTAAATTATGGAGTTTCATAAGTGTAATTCGCTAGTCCTATGTGGTGAATAAAGGTAACCCCATAGTTTCATAACAGGAATGTGAGATCTTGGGCCTTGTTCACTCATTAATATCAGAACGTGGTTGGCCACATGGCCGCAAGCGAGCATTCTCATATTCTATAGGGTGTCGTCTATATGTGAGGTACCATGGTGAAATAATGAGGTGACTATACACTCATGATTAGAGTATATAATAATGGAATAATCATAACAATAAATAGAAAAAACATAATAAATAACTATGTAGCAGATGAATAAACAACCATCATATAAATAACTGGGTAATCTCATCTAGTTGTTCCATGTACAAATGATGATCATGGCTTGCTACACAAAAGACAAGTTATACATCACAAAAGGAATCTACTACAACACATGTATCAAAAGTTAAAAAATACCAAAAAGTAACTATCCCCATATAGCATCATGAGCCATAATTGGGTCATACGCTCCCCTGATCCAATGAAATAATCAGTTAAGCATCAAAAAGTGGGAGCTTTCCCCTATCCCTACCACCATCGATGAATTTATTTGGGTACCCAATGGAGGGCCGAATAGTGTATGAGATAACACTTAGTAAGCCACAACTAACAGTGGTTAGAAAAAGTAACGTCTATTCATATAAGATGAATTAGTTTATAGATATAACAGTTGTTCAAGTAAAATAACACAAGTGATACTATTCAATCTATTAAGTCACCCTTTCATCAAGAAACTAAATCCTAAGGCTCTCAGTAAAGTATATAAATACTAAACAATAATGGACTATGTTGTATAATCATGTGTCCGGCCCATATAGGGCAGGGCCCATGGATTTAAAACGTCCAAGGAAATTGAGAAAACTAAATAAATAAATTAAATTGTATCCAAAGAGTAGAAATGTCCAAGTAATCCTAAATGGTCATTAGATACAAAGAGTATAAATTCCCAAGGCATCCTGGAATGTCAAGTAAACTATTAAAACTAGATTATTGAAGTATAATTTATTATGGTGTCAATGTAAGATGGACCCTTAGAGTAAAAATGTTCAAGGCATCTTATTAATCTAAGTAGATCAGATCAAAGGAGTAGAAATGTACAAGGAATCCTAATATTTTTTATCCAAAGAGTTGAAATATACATGGAATCCAAATAAGTCAGTATATATAAGGATTATCAATGTAAAATTCATCCCATAATATCAATTGTATCATGTAATTATGTCTATAGAGTTTCTATGGAATCTGGATAATTCATTGGTTCCATACTGTGAACCCTCCATTATGAACATTTCCAAAAAAACCATTTATCTATAATGAAAAGTCGATAAAAGATTCTTAGAACTTTTATCAATTAACTTAATTACCATAATCAATTATTAATTATTTATGTGATATCAACAAACCCCAAGGGTGTTATAATCATGGTAAAAAGGAATAACACACCCCATGGGTGGTTCAAGTGGAGGTAAAATACCTCCAACATTATATAAGTGTGTTAAAAATGTCGTAATAATGTATTTATCCTTGAATCAAGGTTATGTTAATTTAGGAATTATTTCCCAAAATTTATGGCAGAGAACACATCAACATAATGTAATAAAATAACCAACTTGAGGGAATGGATTTAGACCAGCTACATTAATTCAATGGATGAATACCTGTCCATTCTCAGCCTATGATTCCATCCAAATCAAGACAAAATAGATGAATTAATGGACCTCTACAAAATGGGGAATAAGATCCTCCACAAAAATATTGTCACTGATAGAGACAAATATAGTGAAAGGTGATAGAGAAATAGAGAACTCTTCGATAGTTATCCAATGAGAATAATGACTCTCAAATTGGACTTTAGATGGGGAATAAAGATTAAATTCTATGTGTATGATTCAAGGGAACTCCTATTCTAGACCTATTATGTGTGACAGAAGAGGGGTGAGGGTTGTGTAAAAAATAAGAGGTTGTACCTCCTTTAAAAAACATCACAAATAATATTACACGGTGTGTGATATTTGGACGTCATGTAACATTTGGGATATCCCCATCTAGGAAAGAAACATTACACATTGTGTAGTGAATACACATCATGTATTCCAAATGCACACTCTGTACTTGGCCTGTAGATGGATTTATACAGTCTACATACTTATTTAAAAAAACATAATAGTCGGACCAAAGGCCTGACTTCTAAGTCTAAGAAAAAAGTTATTTTAAAAAAGTTTTATCCAAATATTAAAAGGAACCATACCTAATAGAAATTCAGGTATCTTAAAATCTTCTACCCTTAACGTAATTTTTCCTTGAACTGACCTTCCAAGGGTGGAAAATAATCCTCTAGGAATTATATTGACCACTAAGCACACGCATCATCATTTCACTCTTATATCTCATCATATTCATAGTCATGATTTCACAGCACCCACACTAGATCAACTGATCATATTTAGAGAGCCTTCCATCCTCAATCAAAAATATTATTAGGATGCTAATCAAAGGATGCATCAACATAAAAATTATCCTCATTCAACTAATGAATATGAAATGGATTAAAATGATATCAGTAAAGATGAGATATGTGGAATAAGGTGTCCCTGGCCCAATACCAATGAGGTAAATAGAACCGATACTGACCTAGATCCCTATATAATCTAAAATGGACCAATGGGACTCGGTGATATGTTCAATTGTTTCTGAATCCGTCTATGCCTTGATCTAGTTGAAACTCACAATAATGATTCACTCTCCACCCTAAAATCTACTGGTTGATGATGACTATTTGCATATTACTTGTGTCTAGGATGATCTATAACCATCAAATTCGAAGTATCTTAAATGAGATGAGGACCTAGCGGTGATTCCTCTCCTACCACTAACTAAAATAGTAGTGAAAGACATGGATTTTTGTAAAGGAACACATAAAGATCCATATATATTTTAACATAGAATCTAATATTATATGTGAACATTCTATGAAGTAAATGTTTCTTCTAAGAATGAATGAAATCAATGATGAATGCATAGAGAATTTCCTCCTAAACATGTATCATGTGCTTGGACTAACCATCAGTCTTGGGTGATGGTCTATACTCACATATACCCATGATCCCAAAGCCTTACGCAACCTTTTCTAGAACATCAATGTGAATTGAGCATATAAGATAGATAAGATATTTCATGGAATGCCACGGAGGCATAGGATCTCAAGATTATAGATCATCATTCTATCATCCAACAAAATAGCCTCCAGAATAGGTAGAAAGGGAGTGACCTTTTTCAACCTATCTATGGTCACCCATATGGTGTCACTTCCCCAAGGTGATCTTGGTAGTCCTATCCTGAAATCCATGATGAGGTCATCCCCCTTACACTCTAGAATAGGTAACTGTTGTAAAATCACTAATATTTTATAGTGTTATTTCTTCACCCTTAGATTGGTGGAAAACCGAGTAATGAACCCTGCTATCTCCCACATCATCCTTGACATTTTGTATTGATAACACAAGTCACACTACTTTTTTGTAAGACTGGGATAAAAATCCCAAATAGAGGCATGTGAATCTAACATAAACTCTTTATATATTCTTTTAGAAACCCATACATATTCATTAATATATAGGATCCCATCCTTATAAAAAATCCTACTAGGTGGTGGGTCCTCACATGCCACACTCTCGCATAAGACTAATCCATAATAATCTAATAATTTCATAATGTTGACATTCTCCATCAATATATATGTAACTAATAACAATGAGATTTTAGAGTATCCATGATATTCTTGAACATCAACATAAATCTCAAAAAACAATTCCACATGCTTTTATAAGTGTTATAAAAACTATTCTTCAGTTTTGAAGGGTAGATGATACCAAATGTATACTTTCAGAAATTCTTTAGATATAACAAATTTCATAATCATGGAAGAATTTATGGATATTTATGTTCACATTCAGGTGAAAAATAAATTACTTATTATATCAATGATTTGGAAACAATAGAATATATCTTTACTAGAAGAATCTATGTACATGATATGTATATTCATCTCATTTTTATTATATGATATGAAAATTTGTTTACTATAAAATCATTTATATTATTTAATTGAGACAAATACATAAGTCTTATGATTCCATAGATTTAATATCATCTTTTGAAAAAGAGAAATGGATAAATATTTTTTTATGGGATAAGGTTTTATATATATTTGTTAAGATATGAGGGAATGTGTTATCACCACATATCTGTGGTATAATTTAAATAAGAGGTCATATTTTCAAATGAATATTCTCCCAAAACATATAATAACACATGTGATATGGAAGTAATATTTTTTTGTAAAATATTACTACTAAAAGAAACAAGAGTTATTTCTTAAACATAAAAGTCCTTTTGTATAGTTACATGATAATCTAAAGAGAATATGGTATTTTAGAAGCTAGTTAGAGAATGATTGGATATAGAAAAGTTAAAAATTAACCAATAATATATTATTACAGTCTTAAAACAGTTATTTTAATGAAAAGATTAACGCAGAGGGTTCCTAAAATGATGATGATAAATTTATAAGGAGTTCTTAGTGGAAAACACATGTTATTAAGATTTTAACATTGAATATTGTTGAGTGAATGATTGAGTTGAAAATTAGGAATATGATTCCTTAATCTCATCATTATTCAATCTAGATTACACTATACATTTTATTCAAAAAAGATTTTCGAGGAAGTATTTTTTATCGAATGGTATCACAAAGATACGACATGAATTTCATAGATATGTAATGTGTTTAAAAAAATGAAATTGAAGCGAACATATGGATAATTCAAGAGTCAATTATATATTAAATGTTAATAAGTAAATTATCTATGAGTTTCTTAAGTTTTCTTAAATAAATTGATGATTATAAAATATATCTTGTTATAAAAAAAGAAAATATCTATATTATAATTCTTTCACTTTAGATAGATATTTTCATGGAAGTGAACTTATAACTATCTCCTCAAAGAATGACATTGTGTTTTTTCAAAAATATTATCATCATCGAGTATTATTGGTGGTTATGATACGATAATAATAACATGAGTATAAACATGTACATGATATAAAGTGTTGAATATGATATAAAAATAATATTCTTGTGATGTAATTAGTCGAGACTTATTATCTGGGCTTTCTAGAAAAAATATATAACAAGGAATGTCATATAATAAATTATATATATCAGGGTCAATACTTGATATGAATTCCCCTTACATGATGTTGGTGAGATATTTAATATGAGAACATTAATAAATTCAAAACAGTCTTATGAAATTATTAAGGCTTAGCTAATCAAATGTTGGTTGGATATCTTATTGATCATATCCCTATTTAGAGCTCCACAAAGAGGATATTTGTCCACTTGTATGATGAGTAAATAAATCTAGGACCATGATTTTATTATACTAAGGAAACCCATGTTCATTATTATTTTAGTTAAATGTGATGTGCTCAACCACATAGATGAATGAAATGTGATGTATTCATTCAAAATGATCAGTCTATTTTGGAGAATAATAATTTTATCAGATAAACAATACTAGACAGACATATTCCGTGTCTAGTGGTTACTCGAGGTCATAGAAAAAGGTATTATATATGTATATAATTGATATACAAAATACATATTGTGGTGGAAATTTTCATGTGTGTAACAACCCATGGATTTTTGGGTTGTTATTTTCAGGTGAAATTTGAATTTTTGGATTAAAGTTGGGTCGGGGTTACCCTTTTCAATATTTTAGATTGAACCAATGTATTGCTTCATGGTTGATAAAATTCTTCAATTGTATTGTGAAATAAACTTTAGTGGTCGATTAATTCTGTTATTTAATCTTTAATATGTTGATCTATAGTTGTTCGAGAGAACACTACTACCTCTACATTCATATCCTTACTTATTCTTGTAGTTTATTTAATTATTTTTTTTGTTATGCACAACCATGGTTAGGTTAATCTACCCATAAAAGGTAGGATATAGTTTGTTATACCCTATTCCAAAGGTATGTGTTCTTCAATTACTAGTAAAATTAAAGGAATTAGTTGTGATTTGGTATGGATAAAGAAATATTTTGGTTTCTACCGTTACATCAAAAGGTAGGTTATGGGTTGTGACTCCATGTGTGAAAAAGGATGGGTGATTCAGTTAATCCACCAAGTGTGAAAAAATATTGTTTTTCATTGTGCCTATAAGGTTTAAAAAGGCATTGTAAAGAGTTATGATCTCTATCAAAAAGTTAGAGATTCCATATTTAGTGGGTGTCATATATCTCTATTTTTGAAAGGGTTGAATTAATATTAGGATCATTTGGATCTGGATGATGATAAATCTCACTATATTTACATATATTTTATTTCAAAGTTATTAATTGTAACAACTTGGCCTTACTGACTACACAGACCCCCCCACGTTAACATGCTATTGAGACTGGGCCTACTCTGTACCACCAGTTACCCCATAGACACATGGTATATTCCCTAGGGCCCACCGACATGCACGGACATGTCATCTAACTAATTTCATCTTCATAGGTCAACACATATTCTTTCCATTTTACTTTTTCCTCACTCGCTCACACCATGGGATACTTCCTCGAAGGTCACCCATCCTGATCACTACTACATTCCAACTATGCTTAACTATGGAGTTTTAATATAGTTGGATCTATAAAAGAATGGTTAACCCTATTGAAATGAGTCATATCATTTAGCTATTTAACCCTTTATCATTTTAGTGTGTTACAGTCACCCCCCCAAGAGGATAATGTCTTCATTTTAGATATTACATCCCAACCCTGAATGTGCCATCACACATAAGGATGAGTTCCTAATCTAATATCAATGTAATCACATGGCCCCACTGGTAGCACAAACACCCTGCCTTAACATGATCATTGGTTCCTATCCCTTCTGGTACTAGATGTTTTTCTACGGACACATGGTCCCCTCTCTAGGGCCCACCATTGTGGCTGAATGGGTCATTTGACTATTGATTGTTCCCAAAGGCCAATAAAACTTCTTTGTTTTGTGAATTTTCTACACTCACAAACACCCTGGAAAATATCCCAAAAGGCCACCCATCCTGACCACTACTCGAGTCCAAGCATGCTTAACTATGGAGATCTACTCAGTAAGGCTTCTAAAAAGTAAGGTGCGCCATGTTGACACGTGTTGTATCATTTAGTAATTTAACACTTTCTAATTATGGGGTGTTAAATTAAATATTTGGTTTTATAATAGTTCATTATGTATCTTAAAAGTCTCATTTCAGCCCCCGCCATCTTGACTATTCAACCATTCTCACATAAGAAAAAACAATTTGTATCAAATGCAGTCCCATATATCTAGTGTATTTATATTTTATCAATGAAAATAAAATCTTAACTTTATATTTATGCAAAAAAATTTCTATATGAAATCGTTTTAACTAGTTTGAATAATGGTTACACACCTAATATACCTCCACTCTATGATATAATTGATTAAGTCTACAAGTAGTCTCATATGGAGGCTTTTCGTAGACACTTGAGCATTCAAAGATGGTCAGTCATAGTGAAATAAAACAAACAACCTGAATTTGATATGAAGCATTAGATTGTAACATTTTGGTAAATGTTTTATGAATTACAAGTAGATTAATATTATGTTCAATGAAATTAATAGAAATGTGTATAATCAAATTCCTACCTGAAAAAAGGACATGAAATTTAGAAAATATTTTAAGTTACATATATTAGTTTGGATAAGTATATAAGAACTAATATATGAATGTTAAGATATATGTATTAGGAAATCAAAATGGTAGAAGATGATATAGTTAATCAAATGTTTTATAGGTTTAAAAGTATTGTAAATGGAATGAGTGGCTTGAGAAAAACATATATATTTATATTATGGTTTAAACTGGTTAAAAATCCATAAGTAACAATTTTAATAAAAATAATTAATCAATTGATTAAGGTAATTGTTAAACTTTACCTTCAATTATAATAAGATTGTATTTCTAAAAAATTAATTAGATAATGTACATAGCTTTATTCAAGAATATGATTTAAACCAAAGATCCAAAATTTAATAAATTTAAATTTTATAAATGAATTAATTATTTTAATTCGTCAAATCAAAATTATCTTAGGGTGAATTTTGTAAATTTTTTAGAAATAGATGATTTTTGGGTGAATACTAAAAAATATCAATTTTACCAAAATTGTGTCTTTTAGGAAATTATAAGGATTTAAGAATAAAATAAAAGGTTATTAAGACATTTTCATATAAAGAATTTATATTTATTAATTAATATAATATATATTTAAATATAATTTTGGTCTTATAAATATATTTTAATCATTTTGAAAATCAATGTAATGTTTTTTTCAAATAAAAACTGTTTTTAGTTCTTCTCTTTTAAAGATGATTATACATGGCCCATTTAAGTTTTGGATTAGTACAAAAATAAATATAATACCCAATTTCATTAAAATAATAAAAATAATTCCATTGGAATTATCATGATACTTTATTTTTCTGTAAAATCATTTTTATGCTTAAAATAAGCATTTTTTTAAAATCATTTTCATTGAATTTTGTGCTCTTATATTAAAATTATTTTTTATCAATAATAAAAATTGAATCGTTTAAAATGGATTAATTTTTTTGAATAAGTATAATTAATATTATTTAATAAGGATAAATTAATTTTCTTCGTAATGAATTGTAAAAAAAAAATTTGTAAACCATGGTAACAGTTAAAACATGTTTACTAGGGTTTAATTATTGTCATATGGGTAAACATATAACATAAAAATTTATAAATAATATTTTTAAAAAATATTTCGACCTGAAATTATCTTAACTATGAATTCCTATCTATTTGGTTCCACATGAAAAAGAAAATGACTTTATATTATTTTAATATTTTAAATAATTTCCTCTGCGTCCTTCCCCTCACATATAAAACATCACATCTTCTGCTTTATTATTCAGAATAATTGAGAGATATATCTCAAAAATACATAACTAGAAAATTTATATATTCCTTCTCATAATTATTAATATTATTTTATTCACCTATAACCATCCTAAAAAGTCTCAATGTGTAATCTAGTAGAGGTCTCTCAAAGAAGAGGTAATCTTCTTTAACAACTCTTTCAAAGTTTATTTATTATTCTTTTTACCATAAATATGTTTTATACAAACTAAAATTACTACTCCAATATCATAAATATACATATATATTATTCTAATTATTAAAAAACCACCATTTTCAACCTCATTTCAATCAAATGAGAAATGAAAGTATCACTCATGCGTATGTGTGGACTACTGTCTCTACCTAGAGATATGAATCATTTTCCGTCACCATGTATCATGGAATTATTATTTTGAAGGATTTTATATTTCTATATATTATATTTATGACATAATTATTATCTGGTAATTGTAATATTTTTTCTACATTCTTACCTTCCCATCCACAGGAAAATGATAAACTCACTTGTGCGTACGTGGGACTACCACTTCCATGATAAGAATTTCTTCTTTGTTCATTTTAAATTTACATGGTTGGTAATAATTATGGATTTAATGAATATATGTTATATTTATGATATTATAGTTTTTATGGAATGCCGAATTAATATTTATCTTTCCTTTGTTCCATCTATCAAAAAGATGAAGCATCGCTCATGTGTACGTTCAGACTACCATCACTATGAAGTGATGTAATAAATTTTTAATCTCATCCTTGTATGTTTGGTTATAAAATTATATATAATTATTAAATATAAAAATCATTTAATGGTTACTATTTTTGGGATAATGGTATCATGATCAACATTTAGGGACCAGAATTTCCAAACCAAAACATACGTGAAAAATGAAATTATTATCACCCAAAATAGAAATTATAACAAATAATTTTTATTAAACTCCAGATAAAATATTATATGTTTATCATAAATGATATTATATATATGAATATATTTATTTAATAAAATTACAATAAATTTTAATTTTTCATATAGGTGATTAAAATCACTTATGTGGAAAGTCTAACTTTAGGTAAGGGTCTATTTCACAATTTCATCCTTATTTAGGATTGTCTATGTCTAATTTTTCATTGGTTGTATTATATGGTTTTTTATCTTAAGACTCACATATATTATTCTCGTAATGTTATCTTTAAATTTTAAAATTACCATTCATTTTACTCTCTCTTAGTAGTCAAATGTCAAAATTAATGTTTTGATGGAACACATACATTTTTTTCTATTCAATCGAGAATTTTTTAATCAGATATATATATCTTAATTAATATGTTTTTAATAATTCCATTTCTACTATCTAATTATTTATTTAATCCATTTTTAATCAAGATTTACTTTCTATAAATTTTTTAAAATGAATCATCTTATCAATTTATGAATGAAGTGCTTTTTTCTAATGGTGTTACATTATTAATTATTTTATCATTTACCATAATAATGGATTTTCCACTACCCTAGAAATTATTTATATTGATAATTCCATTAGAATTCTAAATTATCCATTTTAAATAATAATTGTCCTTAATATGGTGAATTTTTTAGATTTTAATTATGTAATTTTAAAATTATAATGGTTTTTTCTTTAGAAATATCCAATTGAACTTTTAAAAGTATCTTCATTTATGATAGAATCCTTTGATAAATAATATGATTTAGAAAAGATAAAATCTAATACAACCATACAAATTATTTCTCTAGATTGGTTATGATCATGTTCTTCTATTTATTTATTGAGGAAAATATTAAAATTTCACGTGCTAGTATTTCAAAATGAATATTTGTGTTCACTGTGTATTGAATTTTTATTCACCCATATCAAATGATGAATTCATTATAATTTTTATGTGATAAAAATGGCCTATTATAGTCACTATATTCATTAATATGTATCATGAGACAAACTAGTTTTTGGATTTGGAATACACCTTACCTTTTTACCTTTGATGTCATTGAATGAGGCTAAGATGATATGATTATGTTATTTGAAATTATAAAATATGTCATCACGAAAATATTATATTTTATCTTTTTAATCAATTATGTTGTTATGTAATCCATGGAATTAATCTCTTTTTATGATATTATATATATTTCATATTTTATTATGGTTTATCTCTATCATTATTTGTGCATTATTTATCCTATAATAGATTTGGCATTATTTTTTACCTTTATGAGCATATGAGGACTCCCTTTATTATATTTTCCTTATCCTAGGATTCCATGAAGGTAATTAAGAATGATTTCATAGATATAATGGAGGAAATTATAAATTTAAATATAATATTATCTTTAATTTCATTTTTTGAAATGTAATGTGAGAATCATGCTTGCATCTAGTCTATCAAGACTAATAAATTTTTCGATCCTTTAGGATGAGATCTCTTACATCAATTACAAATTCATAAAATAATCTCTAAATTGGGGTTACCAGAGTCATGGTGTTATTATAAAAATTTGAATGTGTATTCTTTAGTTGATCTAATTATATGTTTTCTATAATATAAACTATAATACAAAAATATTGTTTTAGAGGAAAATATTAAAAACTATGGTATTGATTTTAAATAAAAAATACAAGTTTCTACTTACTATTATAATTCTAAACTACTAATAATAGTTAGAGTCTATGTTTTATATGTTTCCCAATAAATGAGAGTGAAATAATACTCAAAAAAAATAAAAGATACATACCTATAGAATAAATAAAGAAATAACAAAATGATGACGATGAATTCATATGTTATGAATGTAGTGAAAGAGGTAAAATCAATCCTAACTACTCAAGAGTATTGAATTACCAGAAAAATAGATATTTGTTGAAAAATGAATTGAAAAAATGGTATCTATTTATATTTACACATTGAGATTTTATATTCGTGTATTAAATTTCGTGTATGAAAATAATCATCGAAATTTTTGTTATTGGATTCATTAAAATAATTAAGTCAATATGATTATTCTTCCCCTTCTAATTTTTTAACTAATACTTGCAATGATTAAATGTATTAATATATTAATATACTCAATCATAATGGTAATAATATTAACATATTATTTAATAATATTATGAACATTAATAAGGAATCACTTACTAAAAATGAGAAACTATGAAATACTCCTTCTAGATCGAAAGGTAAATTATGTAATAAAATATAAAGTGTTCAGCATGAAAATAATAAATTTAAATATTATTTTTCTATTTATTATTATGATCATAAAATAATATTGGATTCTATTTTGGACGAAAATGATAAATTTTGAAATGAAATTAAAAGGTTGAATTTTGTACTAAAGACTTGTTTAAGGGAGACATTGTTATTAAAAATGATGAGTTTATATAAGATGAAATATATTAATAATGGTCTTAATTATGATAAATATTGACCTCATTTTTTAATTGTTCAAGTGGAATTGATTCTACATGAACCAGCTTTTAACTATAAAATTAAAGGCTATTATGAAAAATGAACTCTCCATGATATTTCCATAGGAACTTGGTCACATGACATATTTTATTTCTAAATCATTACATTCTAGATTACATCTGAAAACATATTTGAAATCTATATTGGTTACTAATTATTCATACACTTATATTATATAACCGATGTTTTCATGGGTAAAAAATAATTCTCAAATATGTTTTTTATAAGAAACTTATCTTAGATGCATAAAAAATGATATTTTTGTGCATAGAGAGTAGGTTTTCAAGACATATGATTGGTGATATATCTAAATATTTCTCTATTAAAAAATTTTATGGTGTTGGTTTAACATTTAATAATAAGACAAAATGTATGTTAAACGTTTTTGAAGAAGTTTAAATTTCAAATTCGGTTATTATTTTAATGGTTATATTTATTTAAGGATTGAAACACAATTTAATAACAATTTATCATCTTTTTTATGATAATATGAATGTTAAAATTGAAAATTAAAAATGTTTTTTTTTAAAGAATTGTTTTTCTTATTTTATAGAAAAAAATGTAAATATTGTCGAAATAATTTTTTTAGTTTTATGAACAAAATTTAAGATGTTTCAATATCTTATAACATGAAAATGTATGGTGGAATTAATTATTGGCCCTTGAAAATTCAAGGTTTTGGCATAATAATTCAAAAAATCAAATTTTTATATCTACCCAAGTTAAATTTAGAAATTTTCTATGCATGTGATTCATGCATAAAAGTTAGGAAACATAGTGAGTAATTTAAATATGTTACTGTGCTATGAACTTCCATATCACTTACATTATCTCATTTGGATTTATGAGACTCTCTTAAAACTAATATTCTTGGAGGAAAAAGCTATGTGTGTTTTTATGCTGACGACTATATTAGATTCACCAGGACATATTTACTTATAATTAAATGTATGACTCTATTTAAATTTATTACCCACTGTAAGTTGGTTTAAAATAAAAATGGATATTTAATTGTATCAAATAGAAGTGAGAGAGGTTGTGAGTTTTAAAAAATATATTTTAATAAATTCTATATATAAAATAGTTACACTTATTAGTTTTTATCTCCTAGGACCCCATAAGAAATGTTGGGGTGGAATGAAAAAACCATAATTTATAAGAAAGGTCTAGGATAATGTTAAATGAGTATTATTTTCCAGAAATATTTCTATGTAGAATCTATTAACTCATTTATTACTGTTTATAATTTCATTCTTCATAAGATATTCTTAATTAAGAGATCTTATAAAATTTTAAAATAAAAATTCCTAAAATTGGTTATTCTATAGTTTTTACTTATATGGTTTGCCTTTATAATAATAATGATTCATTGGAAAAAACATGATTTAAAATCCACTGAATGAATATTTATTGGATATTCTAATTATTTTAAGGCATGTAGAGCTTATAATAATATAAAAGAAGTAGTTTATTATTTTTTACATGTTAAATTTGTTAAATTAATTTTAATGAAATAAAATCTGATTTATATCACAATGGGGAGTAGATTATAGGTTTCAAATTTTTGAATCCTGAAAATTCAGATCTAGATATATCTGACATAGGGAAGAATCTTTCACCTAAACAATCATTAAAATACCATATGGACTATTATGGTTGAAAAGATAATTGGTAATATTACCGATGATTTTAAATCCTTAACACAATTAAAGAATATTTTTTCTTATAAATGATTTATTTCTAATTGTGTACAACAAAATATGGATGAATTTTTATTTAATTCAAAATGGATTATGTAAATGTGCGAAGAATTAAATCAATTTTATAGATATATTGTTCATAACCTAGTAGAACCCTATAAAGCTAAAAATATTCTTATAACCAAATGGATCATTAGAATTAAGATAGATGAATATGAAAAAATAATTAAAAACAAATCCATATTAGGTCCTCAAGTATAAAAATAAGAAGGAATAGATTTTAGAGAATCATTTTCTCGGGTAACTTGTTTAAAATATCTAAAAATTATTTTTGTATATGCATATCATTATTTAATTAATTTTTTAAAGTAAATGTAATAATGTAATATTTTAATTGATATATTTTTTAAAATGTTTCTAAAAATTGACCACATGTTTTGAGAATGACACTACACCTAACCTTATTTTAGAACATTTGAAAGGTCTTCGTGGTTGGAAATTAGATCCCCAAGCTTGGTATGATAGTTTTTCATTGTTTTTATATAAATATATTTATTAAAACAGATTAAATAAAGAGTTTAATTATTATTTTTCAAAAAGGATTATGGTCATGTCACGTTATATTGAACTCAAAAGAAAAATCAATTTTTAAAAAAGGTCGTAGAGGCAACCCATTACATGGAAAAGGAATGAAGGTACAAAATAAACATAACCCTAAGGTCTAAAATTTTCCTAGGAGTCCACATGGAAAACAAATCATGAAATGAACAAGAAAGAGTCTCATCGCCCATATCAAAAAATAAAACAATGGAATCAGTCATAGTTTGACATGAGTCTTACGGGTGGACTTAAGATATTTTTTGGATTTATATTACATAAAAAATATAGGTATTTTCTTTAATCAAACATATTATACTAAATAATTAGTTAAAAAGTTTGGTCTTAGTTGTTGTGAATGTTAAAATTGAAAGGGTTCATATTTTCCTGATAACTTTTTTTTGGGATTACTAGTTTTTTGGGAGTAATTTCATAAATTTTGAAGTTTTTATAAAATTATTTTTTAATTTATAAAGTGGGTATAAAATTGTTTTACAAATTTTTCATTTAATTCCCAAGTTGTTATTTTTTTGGAATATAATTTTAACCTTTTTATAGAGATTCTATTTTTTTCAAATTTTGTAAGTTATAGTAAACCCCTTTCTTAATTATATAGAGGTTATTTTAATTAAATATGTAATATTTTAAATGATATATGTACCATTATGAAAGAAATTGGAGTTACATAAGGTATGTCTCATTTTGAAATGGTTTTGTAAGGGTAAATAGAATTTACTTGTGTTGTGTAGTGGTAGAGTTCATTTTATTTCCCCTCTATAGGGGTAGGTTTGAAATTATGGAGTTCTATAAGGGTAATACTCTAGTCCCATGTGTTTCGGAAAGGTACTGCCATAGTTTCATAACAGTAATGTGAGGTCCTGGACCTGGTTCACTCGCTAATAATAGTACTGTTTTGACCAGATAGACTCTATTGGGCCTCCTCATAATCCATATGGTATAGTTTAGATGTGGGGTTCCAAGGTCGAATAGTGGGGAGACTATTTCCTCGGGATTAAATTGTAGAACAATTTTATAAACATAACAATCAATAGCGAAAACATAATAAATAAATGAGTAGTGGAAGAATAAAGATCATCATATAAATAACTGAGTAATATCATCTAGTAGTTCTAGATACAAATGATGATCATAGAATTCTATAAAAAATACAAGTTATACATCACAATATGCATCTAGTACAATACATGTATGAAAAGTAAAAAATTATTAATAAGGATCTATCCCCATACAGCATCATGAGCCATAAATAGGTTATATTCTCCCCTGATCCTATGAAATAATCAGTCTAGCATAAGTAAGAGGGAGATTTCCTCTATCCCTACCATCATCCATGAAATTGTTTTGGGTACCCAATGGAGGGCCGAGTAGAGTATGAGATAACACTCAGTAGGTCATAACCAATTGTGTCTATAAGAAGTACAGTCTATGCATATATTATGCAGCAGTGCATAGATATAACAGGTGTACAAGTAAAATAGTAGAAGTGATACTATTCATTCAATTAAGTCACCCTTTGATCAAGAAACTAAATCCTCAGGATCTCAGTAAGGAATATTAATAGTCAACAATAATGGCCTATATTGTATAATCATGTGTCAGGCCCACATGGGAATGCTTTTAGGGATTATAAATCACCAAGGAAATTTAGAAAACTAAATAAATAAATTAAACAGTATCAAAGGAGTAGAAAATTCTAGGTAATCCTTAAGGGTTGTTGGATACGAAGAGTATAAATTCCCAACGCATCTAGACATGTCATGTAAACTAGTTCAAATATTTCCTTGGAGTATAAATTTTCAAGTCTTCTATGTAAGATTGAACCTTAGGGTAGAAATGTCCAAGGAATCTTAGTAATCTATGTAGATCAGATCCAAGGAAAAGAAATGTACAAGGCATATTAATAAGTTGTTTGATTCAAAGAGTATAAATGTATATGGAATCTAAATAACTCGTTTGATCCATGTATTATAAATGTAAAAGGCATTCCATCATATCAAGTGTATCATGTAATTAGGTCAATGGAGTGTCCATGGAATATGAATAACTCATCGGTGCCATACTATTAACCATCTATTATCAACATTTCCAAAACATACCTTTCATATATAATGAAACAGTGATACAAGATTGATATATCCTTTAACAATTCTCTTAATTACCTAAATCAATACTTGACTTTACATGTAAGATCAACACACCCCAATGGGGTATAATCATGGAAAAAAGAAATAAAACCCCCATGGGTGGTACAGTTTGATTTAAAATACCTCCAATATTATATAAGTGTGTTAAAAACTTTCTTAAGCATGGATTTATCATTATAATAAATGTTATGTTAATATAAGAATCATTTCCCAAAATTTCTTCCATGCGACACATAAACATCATGTAATAATATAACCAAACTCGAAGGAATGGGTTTAGACCACCTATATTAATCCTATGGATGAATACATATCCATTATTAGCCTATGACTTGGTTTAAATTAGGTGAAAATGGAGGAATGACTGAACTTCCTAAAAATTGGGCATTAGAGTTAGCAAAAATACAGTTTCACTCATTGCAAAGAAAATAGTGAAAGGTAAAAGATAAATAAGGAACTCATCGAAATTTATCCAATGAGGATAATGAGTCTCATATTGGACTTTATATGGGGAATAAAGATCAAATTCCAGGTTTATGATTTAAGGGATCTCCTCTGCTGGACCTCTTATACATGAGAGAAGAGGGTTAAGGGTTCTGTAAAAAATACGAGGCCCTGCCCCATTTTAGAAAAACACTTCCTAAATAAGATTACACAATGTGTGATCTTTAGACATCATGTAACATTTGGGATTTACCCCTCTATGAAAAAACCATTACACATTGTGTATTCCAAATACACATAGTGTACTTACCTTGTAGTGAGCTTTATACCCATTTATTCTTTATTTCAATATACATAATAGTCAATGAAATGGATTCACTTCTGATTTTATGAAAAAAAGTAATTTTCAAAAATTGTTTAACATAAAATTAAAATTATCTATACCTAATATAAATTTTGGGATCATACAATCATCCACCCTGAAAGTAATTCATCTTTGAACGGACCTTCCAAGGGTGGAAAACAATTGTCTGAGAATAAATTTTACCACAAGGCACATACATAATTATCCAACTCTTATGTCTCTTCATATACATTATCATGCACCATAGCACCCATACAAGTGGAACTGATCACATTTAGAGAACCATCACGCCTCAATCAAAAATATAGTTAGGATGATAAACAAAGGATGCATCTACATCCAAATAAACCTTATTCAACTAAATAATATGAAATGGATCAAAATGATATCGGTGAAGATGAGATATATGAAATAATTTATCCACATCCCAGTACCTCTAAGGTAACTACAACCGATATCGAACTGGAACCCTCTACAATCTAAAAGGGACCAATATAACAAGGCTATATCATCAATTGTTCTTGAATCCATATATACCCTAGTCTAGGTGAAGCTCAAAATAAAATTTCACTCTCCACTGTGAACTCTATTGGTTTATGATGAATACTGGTGTATTACTTGTGTCTAGGATGAGCTATAAACATATGATTCTAAGTATCTTGAATGAGATTAGGATCTATCAGTGATTCTTCTCCTGCCTCTAACAAAAATACGGGTGAAAGACAAGGCTTATTTTATAGGAAATCATAAGGAGCCATTTGTTTTCTAACCTAGAAGGTGTTACTATATGTAAACATTCTATGAAGTAAATGATTCTACAAAGAACGTCTGAAATCAAGGATTAATTCTTGGATAATTTCCTCCAAAACATTTATCATATTCATGGACTACCCATTGGTATTGGGTGATAAGATACAATCACATGTACCTCTAATCCCAAAGCCCTTTGCAACCTTTTCTAGAACATCAATGTGAATTGAGCGTATCTGTTAGATATGATATTACATGGAACACCATAGAGGAATATGATCTCATGAATTTAGAGCATATTTTTCTCATACAATAAAATTGTTTCCTAAATAGGTAGAAATTTGGTGATCTTTTTCAACATATCTACGATAACCCATATGGTCTTACTTTCCCAAGGTGATCTATGTAGTCCCATCATAAAATCAATGATGAATTCATCCCACATACACATACGAATAGGTAAAAACTGCAAAATCTCCACAAGTTTATGGTGTTCCTTATTCACCTTCAGATAGGCGGAACACCTAGTAATGAAACAAACTATCTCCCACATTATCCTTGACATCTAGTTTTGATAGAGCAAGTCATGATACATCTTGCTAAGACTAGGATACAAATCCCGTATAGATTCACGGGACTCTAACATCAACTCCTCCCATATGATTTTAGGAACCCATATATATTCATGGATATGGAGGATCTCATCCTCCTCAAAAATCCAACTAAGAGGTGGGTCCTCACATGCCACACTTTCTCATAGAACTAATCCCTCGTAATCTTATAATTGACTAATATTGACTTTCTCCATTAGTAAAGATGTCCCTAATAATAATGAGATTACAGAGTATCTATGATAGTCTTGAACATCTACATGCATCTCAAAAAACAATTCCACAGGCTTCTACTCACTGAAGGCCTCCAGAACCGCCTATTTTGGTGTCCTCGTACTTAGAGTATCCAAAACTGAATTTCCATTTGTAGTTATATAAACCTGATTAATGTCAATATAATATAGGTATTCAAGCCAACTTCATATCCTATTATTCAAGTCACACTTTGTAATAATTTACATGAAGATTTTGTGTTTTTTTCACACCACAAAATGATCTCCCAATAAATAATGCCTCCAATAACCCAGGGCAAGAACAAAAGTGTCTAACTCGATATCATGTGTTGGGTAGTTACTCTTGTGTGGAATCAATTTACAAAACCCATATGATACAACTCCCTCCAAATTCACTAAAAATAATCATATCCCAAAACTAGATTCATCATAGTATATTGTATATCTTCTGCATGGATCTGACATAATCAGGATCGATAATGGAGTCAGTCTTCCTTTCAACTCATAAAAGGCCATATAATATGTGTTTGACCATATAAAAATTAAACTATTATTAGTATAAATCAGAAGAGGTAATCCTATTAATGAGAATTCATATATCAAGCACTTATAATAACCTTCTATCCCCAAGAATCATTATATGTAAAATATGTTCTTGGGATGCTCCAAAGAAACTATATATCTCACATACGTTGGGACAACTGATACTCATGTCTCTGAGGTAATATGTCCGAATAATTGAATTTTATCTACCCAGAAGTAGAAATTTGTGAGATTAGCAAATAACTGATGTTATTTAAGTGTATCTTGTACAATCTCAAGATGTTTGGAATGGTTTTATCATGATTGAGAATACACCAAGATATCTCCCAGAAATAACACCACAAACAAATCCATAGATGGATGGAAAAGTTGTTTCATCAACTGCATGAAAACTCCTAGTGAATTCGTAAGACTAGACAACATGACCACAAACTTTTACAAGACATTACTTCTATGGAATACTATATATGGTATATTTTATGGCCTAACTTAACCCCGATGATAACCCGATCTCAGATCAATCATCGAGAACACCTACGCTCTATAGACATAGATGTAAAGATCATCTATTTGAGGAAATTTATATTTATTATTATCTATCAACCGGTTCAATTTTTAGTAATCTAAAAAAATGGTTATATGTTTTTTTATTGGAGAGAAGTATCGATGAACCCCATGATTAAGTACTAGGTCATATAAAACTCTTTCCTTCCCAGTCTTATAAGTTCCTCTTAAGATCCAAATACTTAGTAGTTTATATTCTGTAAGGAGGAATGGATACTGGTTCACATCCTAGAACATGATCAATGAAAAAATTTATCTCTATCATAGGAGGTTGTCCTGAAAATTCTTCCAAGAAAACAACCCTAAAACAATCAACCACTAAAGGGAAGTCTACAAGAACCTCTCCACTATCATAGTGATATAATCTAGCAATTTGAGCTGTTATACTCCCCATTCAGTGATGCTCAGGTATAGATCAACTTTTTTGGACATCCCATTCTCCCTTGTGAATAAAAACACAACCATTTAGTGATGTGAATTTCACCGTTCAGTGATAACAGTTAAAATAATCATGATATAGAACCAACCATTCCTTCCCGAGGATGATGTCATACCTTTCCATCTTGAAGAAAAATAGGTCCCATTTAAAATGACACCCACCTATATGAAGGGGGAACTCCATTCACCATAATATAATCTATTATTGAATCACCATCAAAGTATCAAGATTAATCACACAATATGAAAATGGAATATCGAACCCAAGGCTCTCTATAATATGAAAAAATAAGATAGAAAGAGATTAACATGTTATTAAAACATAAGATAATAACACAGATACTACAAAAATAATACCTCTCAATGTTAAAGGGCCATCACTCAACTCCTTGGGCAAGGATTGTACTATATACATATTTCTAGATCTATGGCCATGAGATATATTCTATATACCCAGAGCATGTTTTCTCTTATTTCACTAGAAAACCGGTGTCTACCTACCTTGGTCTAGACCATCACCTTGTCATGATTTTCTGGTCACACTCCAACTCCATACCTGATGATAAGCTTCTAACCATACTTTTGAATGATATGTTAGTGTAGACCCTCTGGAGAAAGATTCCTGTAAAACTACTATAGATGGCACATCCTACCGCAAGATCAACACTCAATTTGGACACTATCACATTGTCTAATAATGTGTTCCAACCTCACACTCTGATAATAGAAAACATAACTTCCATAAATTAGTATATAGATAAAATTTCTCTCATAGGATTCCTTAATGAATTTCTTGTTACCAACTTACACAAATATAGTAGGTCGATAAGATTATCATCCATACACTGTCCCCCCAACATACCTCAGGATACAATCAGTAATCAATGCTTAATTTTAAATTTCAGATATAGTACCAAGTCAAAATATGTTCACCTATGATAATATGTCAAACAAGAGACCATCCTATAATATTCTAGATTTCAATAACGCAACGCCCAATATAATAGGTGTGAAATGATAGACTTCCGTAAAATGGGCTGCATTGTCCATAAAAGATAATGTTTCATTCCCTAGATTCATAAAATATCAACATATATTGACCCTCAGTGTCTTGGGATTGAAATATTTATAGAAGGAATTATTTAAATCCATATAAAAGACATCATGGTGATGATACATTAGAGTAATCACACGACACCATCTCTTAGATGAATCCTGAATCATATACATATCAATCTTCACTCTCTTATCAGGAGGTGTCTCAAGATGCTAAAAATAGATATCATGGCCTATATACTTGACTCTGAAGACTATGGTATTCCATACCTGATAACTGTTAGTGGATTCTGCTGCAGGAACTCATGGGTCAACTCTACCATAGTCACGATAGGTCATGGTGCTCCCTAAAGATTCTAATGAATATTATGAATCCCGATGAGTACTTGGCCCCATTTCCCATTTTAGGTATAACAGGTGGTTCTACATGTGTCCCTACTGGAGGTTCTCCTAGTGGTCTAAATCCCACCACATCTAGAGTATGGTCATCAACACCCTCCTGGATCACAACTATAGGTATTTATGGTGTCATATATCTACAATTGATAAGAACATGACTCAAACTAGATTTTATAACAACAATGACCTATTCCATATAATAATATTTCATTCCATATGGACCAATGTTCACGTAGTATAAATATCAAAGGCAAAAAAAAAAAGATAAATAAATTATGTAAATCCGATCCGAGAAGTAGAAATGTCCAAGGCATACTAATGTGTAGTCAAATCCATGGTGTAGAAATGTACCAGACAACATGGATTGTTATGTAAACTAGTTCAACATTCACTTTTTTGTAGAAATATTTTTGGAATATATGTAATCCAGATCCTTAGAGTATAAATTTATATGGAATCTCAGAAATATATGTAGATGAGATCAAAGGAGTTGAAATGTCCTGGGCATCAAAATAATTTGTCATATCCAAGGAGTATAAATGTTCATGTTATCAAATTAATTAATTAGATCAAAGGAGTATAAATGTCTATGGAATCCTAGAATATCATGTCTATTATGTAATCATATCCATGGAGTGGAAATTCCCCTCGAATCCTATAAATTCATTGGTGATACACTAAAAACCCTCCATAGTCTATGTCGAAAAAATATAGATTTCATAAATAATGAAAAGGTGATACAAGGTTCTTACAACTATTAGAAATTATCTTAATTACCTTATTCAATTATCAATTATGCAAGAAATATCAATCCATCCCAACTATGGTATAATCATGGTCAAAAGGAAGAACCAATCCCATGAGTGGTTTGGGTTGAGGTCAACTACATCCAACCATATATAAGGGTGCCACAACAAGTATTAATCATGAATTTTTCATTTTCTAAAGGATCAATTTATTTTGGAAGCATCACATGGAGAGTCCAATGTGTGGTAAAATGGAAAAAAGAAAAAAAAATATGATACCTAAGAGAAAAGGTATATAACACCTACCTTCATCCTTTAGATGAGTAATCATCCATTCATATCCTCTGATTCAGTCCAGATCAAGAGAATGTAGAAGAATATATGACCACCCTGATTATAGGGTATAAAATCCTACACCAAAATAGCATTTATGATATAATGGAAATGAAAAAAAAATGTTCAATAGGAATAGATAACTCACCTATGGCAATCCAAAATGAAAATTTTCCCTTAAATAAAATGATGGATGATGAATCGGGAAAAAATACTTGGTATAGGATTCAAGGGAGGTTATTTCAAGGGATTTATTGTGTGTAAGAGAAGTGGGGTGGGGGTATATGAGAAATATGACCCCTTATATCCTTTTTAAAAAATAACGCATGGAGATTACATGACGTGGAATATTTACGAACTATGTAATGTTGAGGTTTCCCCCTCTAGGGAAAAACCATTACCCTTCATGTATTGAATACACACTTTGTATTCCAGATACATGTGGTGTACTTGGCCTATATCCCCCATTTATCCTTTTTATTCATTAATTATCAGAACATACCAATTTTCCCAGGGCCCATCATCAATTTCTAATTAAAAATGAGAGTTACAACATGTTTTAAACAAAATTTTAAAATTATATGTGCCTCATTGAAAACCCATGATCATCGACGTGATTAATGAGTTCTAAAACATGATTAAGGGTAATATAAACCGTAAATAAGGTTAATTAATGTTTTCTAAAATTTTTGAATGGTAAAATGGTTTTTTCAATAAGTTTCATAAGGTAAACCTAGACGGTTTCTTGTACTGGGTAATGTTCCTTCTTAGTTTCCTTATGGGGGAGCATGTGTTTCTTATTTATAAAAAAAATTTAGGACTCGAGGTTTTATCACATATAATTATGTCATCTCATTGCGTAAAGGTAATCATTAGATACTTAATATCATGTATGGGTAACCATGTTATTATGAACCTTGTGTAAGGGTAGTTCAGAGTTATGGTAGGGTTACCATATTGATTGAGGGTGTAGTTGCATAAGGTTCATCCACGTATCATATAAGGGTACCCAAACTTTTCTAAAGCATGTGTAAAGGTAACTATCCATGTAATGGTAAAACCTTATTACCATTACCCATCATATATATATTGTGTATGGATATCTATTTTTTCACAACTTTTTGTATTCCCCCCTCTTCGATCTATATCCACATGAACTACTTTTCAATAATTTTTAATTCATAAAATCATGAAATTAAATGTTTTTTACTTTTTTAAAAAATTACCTAAATTTTTCAATGTTTTTAAATGAGTAACAAATAAATTTTTATTTAAATGAAATTTAAATGGGGAATAAATGGGCATTTTATGGAGTATCTAAGGAGGGATATATATGAATATTAAAAATGAGTTTTATTTTCTTTTTTGAGTTCCTCCTTATTTCAATTGAGTTATAATAAGCCAAAACCCTGATATTTGATTTTTGAAAATACTTCTATAAATTTATGAGTCTCCTCTGGCTTCCAATTTGCGTGCATACCCTCATCCTCTCTCTTATGTATTCATTCTGAAGTATGATATGTTTTTTGAAAATAGGGGATCTATTACATTTAATGTGTTTTTTTGAATATTTGGAATTATAATTCTTTATATTCCTCTATTTAAAAGTATTTTATTTACCATAATGAAATAAAAATATTAGAAATAATTTTGTAGAGGATGAATATGTAATAATCATGAAATATGAGGATAAAATTCATGTTGATCAGTTTATTTAATGATGATGAAATATTATAAATTAAAATATTTTAGATGGGGGAATAATTTATACCATATAACTTTTTATTTTAATAATACTAGTGTTTCATGTATTTTATATAATTTGTTAATATTGTCTCATGTAGTTAAATATAAGTTTACTTCTTGTCAAAATTGGTCAACATGTTATTGTTTAATTTCCATAATTTATTTAAAAATAATATTTAATTACAGGGACAAATAAAGTTATCTTAGAATTTATAAATTAATTATTTAAATAAATATTGTTGATAATAAATTCAACTATTGAGTATAATGATTTACCAACTATAGTAGAGAAAAATATATGATAATCTATATGATTATCCTAAGAAAAATAAGTAAATAATTTCATGTTGTCGAATTATGAAAACTATTCTAAAATAATCCAAGATAGAAATAAAAACGACATGATAGTGTCTATCTAATATATGCTAAAATCTAAGTGATTGAATTTCATGGTGTCAAACTACATAAATAATTTTTATGAGAATTATTCGATAATTATGTAATTTATAAATTATAATGGAGATTTTTTATGTGATATTCTTATTCCTAAAGTATATTTTTACATGTGTAGAATATTAATCATGATAGAGATGATTATCACATATTTAAAATAAATTCATGAAGATAAAATATAATCATATGTAGGAATATTTTTATTCATGTTTTAAATATTTGGGATGTGTGATCACATGCTTTATGATGTTTATTATTGTTTCTTATGATACTTACTAGATAGATAATGGTATATTAATATAGTTGTTAAGCATGGTTGATATGATTGTAATTTGATAACAGGTTAAAGATGTAAATTCATTGATTATATTAACATATTCATGTTCAAATAATTATCATTTAGATAGATATTTTATGAAAATGTAACATTAGGATGAACACAAATGAAAGAAATATTATTTAACCGTGAAACATATATGTCAAGTGCTTTTGGGATTTTTGTATTGGTCTAAATATAGTAATGAAAATATTATGATTTCTTAAATCATTACATTGGGGATGACTGAGTCTGATGTTATTGATAATTTCTTGAATTCCTTGTTTGTTTTGGCCATATTTTCCTTGAAGTTATGGGTGGAATAATAAACATATTATGTTTTTATGCTCTATGTATTTGTATCCTTGATGTGATTGAATGAAAATATTGGATTTCTAGACTAATGGGAGGGGATGAATGAAACATTGATGGTGTAATGGGGTCACAGTTATGATGATGATGATGATAATGATGGGTGGGGATTCCAGATTCTCTGATTGTTGCACAAGTTACTGATTATGATAACAATGATGGGTAGATATTCCCGATGTTGTAATGAGGGAATGAGGTGAAAATTTTCAGATTCTATTGTCATGGAAATCTAATTGTGCTATCTTGTGTAGTGGTGTCAGGGATGGCACTGAGATTGATATAATGGGATAAAGTTGGCCTTTCACATTGTTTTTGTGATAGATGATGGGATGAACAGACAATAATGAATCATCTTATTTAATGAACCATTGGAAAAATGAATTTTTTTATAATACGTTTTCAATTGTGGGAAGTAGTTTGATAACCTACACTTTGAGTGCATATTTTATGTGGTATCTTGGGCCGAGTCCTAGAGTACCAATAATTTTACAAAATATTAAATGATTTAATTAATGGATGAGTTTAGTTCTTGATTATTGTTAATGATGATGAAATACAAGATTGAACAAGCAATGAATTAATAATTTCATCAACACATAGCTTAGAACACTAAAATATTAATATAGGAAAATAAAAAAAGATAATAATATTAACTAATGGATAATTAATTAATTAATTTTGAGCTTAATTCTTTTATGATTTTGATACCTAGGCCTTATCAGTGGCATTTTGGAATCTCATGTGGTATTTGTGGAAGTGGATTCTTTGTCTACGTTGTTTTCCATAGTATAGTTTTGAGATTTAATTATATCATTTATGTTTATTGATGTAATATTTTAACCCACCCACTCTCATTGGGAGACTGATACTCAGTGGACTCTAGGAGGGTGTTTTTTCTAACATTCAGGTTACTGAGGAAGGGATGGTTGACTACCCCCTATGTCCAAATCACTTCTCCTTGTAGATTATGTGCTGGTATGGAAAGTTGTTTTCATTCCCTATGTATATGTGTGTAATGGTATATAATCACTTTGGGTTGTTCTGACATAAATGTATATCTACATATAGTATCCTATGGATAATTTTAGGTGTATCCTGTATTGACTATGATGACTTGAGGTATAATACATGTTTTATGGGTTGTGGAGGATCTTAGAAATTATTCAATTACTATATATAGATGAATTTGGGATGGATAAATGCTGTTATTCATGGGGTTCATGATATATTTTCTTGGTCTATGTGTCTTCAAGATAGCATACTTTAGACCAAGTGTCTTTATGATGAATTTTAGAGAGAGATGTCTTAGGTTATGAGACGTTGGGGAAGAGTGAAAAACCAGTGGGGATGTGTTAGTGGGGTACCTTAATTCGGTAGTATGGTGGACATCGTATGATTACTTTTATGTGATACATGGTGAGTGATACATGGATAGGATAGAAACGGAATAGTAATCTTATTTACGTGATGAGTTAGTTTCATTTTTTAATCCATTGGATTTTGTATGCTTTATTAAAATTTAAACGAGAGGTTATAGGGAGGATACTACTATGTATATATGTTATAAAAACCATCATATATGTATATATAATCAATTATTTTAGGTTAGTAGGAGTTTTTTGGTGATCGAACAAGACTTTCTATGTTCGAGGAGTCATTCATGTGTTTTTATATCTTTGAGGTCACTAGTGTAGACTTATTTTAGTGTTTTTTATTATTTCAGTTGTTTTCATTACATTTGTATCATTATTGGAATTATTTCTTCTTCTATTATTAGAAGGGTTGTTTTGGTGGTTTTTCACATCCTATAACTAACATTTATAATAAAAAAGCATAATGGATCCAATTTATGTTCATATTATACCCTCAATACTAGTCAACAACCTGTGTCTCGTAAGAGGTAGGATTTGGGAACCATTATCATTCTTCTCTCATTACAGGCTATGGAGAGGTACCTTTGTGGGGAGGATCATGAAAAAGTGATATCATAGGTGATGTTTGAATGATAGGATGTATTTTTGAGTTTGAAACTAGTGAGGATGCAAGTATTTGTGGGTAAACAATGTTATTTTTATTTATTACTTGGTATGAACAAGAGATGCTACTTAAGATATAGGATTTCAGGAAAACATATGATCCACTTTATGGACTTTTAATATTACTGGATATGCTTGGTGAAGTGATCTTACTTGTAGGGTATAAACTAGGAATGCGTAATGAATCATTCTTGTAAATTCATATTTTTTATCATGATATAAAACATAATATAGGTTAAAATAGAATAAAATAAATAATGATAAATAATATGTCTCTTGAGTTGGGAGTCCCTAATGTTGTTATTTAATAGTCGTGTCTTCATGTTGACATACCCATCAGGTTCATGTTGAAAATACTCCATATGATATGTCAAAAAATCATTACATAGTGTAATAAGTTGAAGATAATTCACAAAGAAAACATCAAGATTTTCACCATTAGAGTCTATAGAAGTCTGAGGGATACATTTCAGAATATGGGATAACGGTTTGGTATGAGGAGATATTGATAGCCTTCAGTTTGAATTGTTCTCAGAAAGATCACTAGGTTTCTTCAGTTATGGTGATGTTTTGTGGATTATCTAGATAGTAGTGGTTCTAATTCATTGGGGTTTTCAAGGAGTAGTCTATTTTTTGTGAGATATTTAGAGAAAAAATGTTACTCAGAGTTTTCCTTCTTCAACCAAAATGGAGGCTTTTAGTCTAGCCATGTTTTCCCTCTATTATGGGTTTTCTGAGACATAACCATGTTATGTGTTACGAGACCTTTTAATTTCATTATTGATCTTGAAACAATATTATTTTTATTCTCTTGAAGATAATGATAAGATTTATCATCATTATTTGATCTCTACCCCTTTAGAATCAGTGTTGGGAAATTTCTATATTGGCACGATTAAAACCCACTTAATAAACCCTTGATCAAGGATCATTGATATCACTTATGGCTTTATTATTCAACTGATACCAATCGAACATCAGATATGGTAATAATAAAACATTCCATAGGCCTATTGTTGAGATAGAGATATGATCTAGGGAAATGGGACTCTCTAACCTTTTTCATTTCATACAATTACTCTCTCCTTGAGACCTTGTTTTTTCTAGGGGGAGGGTTATGTATTTTTTCTATCCGTAATCTCCTGTCTTTTCTGGTGGGCGGGGGGTTTCTATTATCATGACCATCATATACTCTTTTCTTGATCACGATGTGGTAGATATTTGGTTTGGTGGAAGGGGTTCTTGTTTTTATTCCTTTTTTTAATAAAAATTATCTTCACATGTTCTTGGTGATATGGTTTATAGTTTGAGAAAAGATAAAATTATAAGTGTTTTTAATTTATTTATACCTATTTCTGGTTTAATTAATCTCTCTTTTGGGCATTAAATTATTATATACTTTTGGTTGTGTATGAGGATTTGTTTATTATGTGACTGATGCCTAATGCTTTTACATACTCAGATAGAATTTATCTCATGCTTTTAAAGAATATATTATGGACTTCAGAATGTGAATAGAGGGTATATATAAAATATCATCACATGTTATATTATTACATGTTATAAAACTATGTGAGTGAGACAGTGTTTCCCAAAGAGAATAATATCATGTTATGGGGGATGGATTCATTTGATTTGTATGACTTTTCTAGATATATTGATATTGTTTGATGTGATTATTGAGAAATGTAATGCGATGTTGATATAAAACTTTTGAATGTAATGGACTACACATAAGGTAAATGGGATATAATATAATTTGTCTCTTTTTATGAGTTTACTTGTGGTGAATAATGAATTTTCAACAATCACCAAAAAAATTAATGTTTGATCTTGTAGATATTTATACCTAATGTTTTTAATTTCATGTAATATTTTAAATTAGAGTTCTCCATGTTTTGGATGTTATGTGTATTAATATTAATTTTAAATTTATAAAGGGCGTGGTTACGTTGTGTTGGTTGAATAAAAATAATTTCATGAAAACATGTAAGTTACCTATATGAGTGAGTAATCATGGAAAACGTTTTAATTATGGAGAATAAAAATATATATTGTTTATTTCATCCTTTGATGTTTTCCTTATGTAGTACAATAATATTCAGTTCGACCCTCTTTGAAAAAATTTTTTTCTGAGAGCATGCTTTCTTAAATAAATAATTGAAATTCATTGATGAAACATGTTTTAATTTTAAGATATATTTTAAATATATTGAATGTATTTTCTCAAATAAATATTTAATAAATACACCATTCCAAATAAATTTTTAAAATGGATTTTATTTGAATATCTCTTAAATTTTAAGATTTTAAATACAATTGACTCGGTGAAAGTTTTTCATATTAGCATGGTTTGTAGTTTAACAAGTTCATTGTGAAATTCATGGATATATATCTACGAATAAAATAACATTTTGGAAAAATGTGTATTTTTATTATGATTCTTATCTTCTAAGACATAATGTAAATTTGTAAGTATCATATCTAAATTTATCAATAAATTCTTATTCAAGGACGAAAATCCACTCTTTCACATGACATTTTAACCATGATATATCAAAAATGATATGGATTAAGTTCAAAAACATTATTAATGAATATAAAGATTGTTTATATTTTCAATGGAAGGAATAATTATAAACATTTGTTGAAAAAATATTGATAAAGGTGTTTTTACCAAAATGGAGTTTTGTTCCCTTTTTCTAAATAAATGTGAAGCATTTGTTTTTTTAAATATGAACTTCTAAAGTGTATTTTAATATCATGATTTTTTCATTGGATATGTATGGATTTTTGGTTTTGTTTTAGTTTTCTATGTGGCCTTTCATGTAACATAGATTTGGTACAAGATTCACTAATGTGTTATTATGATTTTGAGTTATATAAATCTTATTTTGATTGAATAATATACCCGATATCATCCTGATATATGAGATGTATTTCCACCCATGATGTAATGTTTGATTAATGTATTTACTTTTTTAGAGGAATCTCCCCTAGTAGATTGTTTTAAAGTGTTTTGTATAAATACACATTGATTATCTAGTGTTTTTGTGGTCCAATTATAGTGAAAACCATAATAGGTATCTCATGGGGTGGTAAAATTATCTCCCCATCAATTATCCTCTCTCATGGTTTTTTTAACTGTCAAGGACGATAATTTTTTGGGAGATATATAATTTAAGGGTCCATACGTTCCTACTCCCTTTTTTGTTTTGGGGTGTCTGATGGTTCAGGGGAAATTTCATAAATTTTTAAGTTGTTTTAAAGATACTTTTTTAATTTATAAATAGCCTATAAAAGGGTATTATAGATTATGAATTTAATTTATACATTTCAAATTTTTATTTGGAATTTAATTTCGATGATATGAAATGGATTTCATGTTTTTATCATTTTTTATTTGATAATACAACAATTTGTTAATTATATATAAGATAGTTTAATTAGAAATGAAATATTTTTAATGAAATATTTATCTTTATGCTTGAAATTAGAGTTTTTAAGTGTGAGCCTCATTTTTAAATGACTAAATAACTGTAATTAGTGATTTCAATGTGTTTTGAAATGGAATATAAATTTTATGAGTTGAATAAGGGTATTTTTGAAATTATGGTGTTTTATAAGGTTCACTGATCCCACACTCTATATAAAGATACATCTATAGATGTGTAAGGGTAGGTCATGGGTTCCAAAGTACACAGAAGGGTTTCATAAACCTTTTTAAGGGTAATTATTGTTTTCTAAAGGGTTTATAAAGGTAAACCTATTTTTTCAAAGGTCACATAATGGTAACCTATACCTTTTATGCTATGTGTAACGATCCTTACCAGATTGTAAAAGGTTATGAATGACTTCATTCTTCACACGTATAGGTAAATCCTTCAGGTTGTCTCATGTATTGGTAAAACCTATCAATGCGTAAAGGCTTATTGTGGATTCTGAATCTTGTTTTAGTGTAACCAAAAAATTAGTAACCTCGCATAAGAGAATATCATGGATTTTTAAGGCTACTTGCTCCTTTAATGGTGGAGCTTTGTAAAGTTAGTCTTAGTCTCACCTAAGGTTAACCTGGATTTTCTAAAGAAGTATTAAATGTAACCACCCACGTATTGGAAAAACAGTTATACCCTTATGTTGTGTATATGTGTCATGACTGAGTATCTATTTTTGCCCAATTTTTTTAATTTCTTTCCCCACATTGGTCTATAACAACGTGAACTACTTTTCTATTTTTTTAAATCCTAAAATCGAGGAATTAAATTATTTTAAATTTAATAACATTTTATTTAATATTTTAGAATCTTTTAAATGGATCAAAATTAAATTTTGAGTTAAATACAAATTAAATGGCGAATAAATGGACATTTGACAGAGTTTAAAAGGAGCGATACCTATTAATGTTAATAATTTTTTTTTGTATGAGTTCATCCTTGTTTCTCTTGAGTACTAGTGACTCAAAAATCTAATATTAATTTTTATGTAGTATTTTGTGAATTTTACAAGACCCCTCTTACATACAGTTTTTATGCTTACCCTCTTCCTCTCTCATCTGTTTTGATGATTAAGCATGAGAGGCCATCATGATTTTGGGGACTTGCGACATATCATTTTTTTATAGTATGAACGTATGAAATTACCGTGCTTTGGACTCCTCTATTTAAATGGATGTGATAAACCATAATGAGATAAAAATACTGAAAATAATTACATATCGAATGAATAAAATATAATATGAAAAGAGTTGGATAAAATGCCTGCTATATATTTTTGATAATGATGATAAAATACTATAAATTATATTATTTTAAGTGGAATATTAATTTATGATCAAATTTTTTTCATCTAATAATATTTTAATTTCACGTTTTAGATTTAATTTTTGATATTATTTCAAGAAATTAAATATATGTTCATTGGTTGTAGGAAATGGATAACCTATAACTGTTCAATATTCACAATAGATTTAAAAATAGTATTTCAGGATATGGATAAATAATTTTATCTTAGAATCTAGAAATTTATTATTTAAATGTTTATCATTTATAATAAATTCCAAAAAACGAGTATAATGATTTACCACTTGTACTAGATAATAGTATTTCATAATATTTAAGATTATAAAAAGAATAAGGATATAAATAATTTCATATTCCCCTCAATGAGATTATGCCTTCTAGGGTTTCAGAATCCACATGGCGGTTCTACACTATTAATGTATCAAACTTATCCCTACTTCTAGCCGATTTGCATCAAATAATCCCTCCAATCTATTCCTGGTAGATCATGTATCACATGATTTATACCCCTCTCATACCTATAAGGTTTCATGGAAGTTGATAGATCCAGCCTGTGCTCAGTCGGCCCTGGATCTGATTTTGGTCACCGAATCAAAAGTTGCATCAAGGTTTTTGATTGTAAAACCTTCTAATGAGGATCCTATTATCCATATAAATAAATAATTATTGAAAAAATATTACCCAGAAGTGGTGTTGTTCGATACTCAAATATATTTTTTTGGTGCTGTTTTATGCGGATCCTATGTTGAAGTAGAGATAAATTCCATAACTATAGGGTCAATGTTGGGTGATAGATTGTTGGATTGGATAATGTTCTCATGTCCCGGTAGAATTCATTGCAAGGTATCATCATCCCACATTGAGTCCACCACTAAAATGTCCGTTGAGATAATTCCAATTGGAAAAAACTCTATGATTGAATGTATTGTCCTACCTAAAGGTGAAACCCCCATGAACCTTGATGCTTTGGTTCATTGGATCTCGATTTTTTGGGGATTCCATAACTAGAAATACATCCCTCTTGGGGGTTTATTTTTCAGTTCTTGTTTCCTATATATGATTTGATTCTTTGAGCATGGGGCCTCAATTCCCTGTTGTTGAAACATGGATGGTTTTCTTTTCATGAATAGTATTTGGACTTTAGTATATCAAACATCAAAAATCATTTTTTCATGTTTGTTTTCTTCAAAATAAAATAAATTAGGCATTATGGATCCGAAAGATTCTACATGACATTGGATCAATAATTGGGTCTCCTATTTGTCTCAATAAGATGACCATGGATGTTCAATTTGGGACTTTCCCTGAATGATGGTAGAGATTGATCTTAGTTCCACCCTAATTGATGAGGAATATCAATATACTCCTTTTGATAACATCCAAATTGATGTCGTATATGAAAAAATATCTTTTCTTAAATGAATGTATTAGTGTTGGACATTCCTTTGAGCTATGTTAGAAGATGGTTTCTTATGAGAGATGTTGGATGAGAGGTCTCTATTCTAATATATATCGAAATAATTCATAGACATTATATGTGAACATTTCAAAATATAATATTAATAATAAATATTATACTCATGATTCAATTAACAATGTGGATGATCTGTTAATTTCAAACTCTCCAGAATCTAATCGAAAGCGGTCTCTGGGTGTTAATGTTTATACTTCTAAGAACAAGTATAAATCAGTGGTTCCCATATTCTCAGAAGAGGTGGGTTTCATCTATGCTAATACTTATAGAAATTATAAGAATAATGTTTTGTAGAAAAATCAACCCAAATTACATGTATTGTCAATAATCTGATGGTTGAACAAGTCTATGAGGGAGAAATCGAAAAAGTAGTTAATCATATAATTTCTGATGAAAAAATGTCTACTTCAGGAAACTGAAAGGGTAAGAAAAATTTAGAAGTTAATTCCCCACTCACTCTTATATTATTCTTACTTCTTTAAATATGTTCATGGATACTGAGGTTTTCCAACATTTTTTCTACAAGAATGCAATTCCTCTTATTGATCCCCAAGTGATGGTAGAGAAAACAGCTACAGTTAATCCTACTCATACTCTTGATTAAAAAATTTATTGTTCCATTGAGATGAAAGATATAGATCTCGGTTCATCCGATTCACATCATGAAGAAACAAAAAAATTAGAGATTATTACTCTAGATGGTTCATTAGAGGTAGAGGGGATGATGACGTCAAGGGACACCTCCCATGAAAAAATATTGTAAATGTTGGTAGATTTCTCTAACTCATAAAGTAGTGATGTATAGACCACAGTTTAATGGATTATAGATCTTCCTTTAAGTAGGAGGATATCTAGAGGTCAGGGGTAAAGATGCATAAGATCTTAATGGGATGAAATTGGATTAGAAGTAATAGAACTATGTGTTGGATTACGGGGAAAGATAGGTAGATTGATTTTTTTCTTTGAAAAATTTATTGGTTTTCCCTTAACCTCTTTAGATTCATGTTTTTTTCCTTATTTCCAATAAAAGAGGTTTTACTCCTTCATATTGATGCTAATTAATCTAAAATTATCTAAAATTAATAAAGTGATAAAATCTTAAAACTGTCTACTTAATATTTGATAATATTAAAATGGTAGAATTTCATGGTGTTAAACTACCTCAACATTGTTGATGATAATTATTCAATAATTATGCAATTTATAAATTGGAATGGGGATTTTCACAAGTATAATTCTTGTTCCTAAATAATATTATTCAATTAATAGATCATTAACATGCTAGATATGACTATCACATATATATAATAAATTAATGAAGTAGTAATGTTATCACATGTCGTAAATTTATATTTATTTATGAAATATTTAAGATATGTGATCACATGATTTGTGATATATAAGTTTATTTCCTATAATATTTTATAAATAATGTCCTTTCTATTAAAATGGTTCTTAATAATGGTTGATATGCTTTAAAATTTAATAATAAATTAATGTTGGTAATGCTTTGATTATATTAAAAAAGGCATGTTGAAATAATTGTCATCTAGACTGTAGATCTATGAGAAAATAGTTTAAGGTAGAATCCCTAATTAAATAAATAATATTTAACTATATAAATTTTATGTCTATCAATCCTATTATTTATTCATATAAATAAATTATTAATGAATGTTTAATGATTTATTAAATAGTTTATTTGGGGATGAGTGATTTTGATGTTGTTGATAAAGGATGGAATGTCATATTTATTTATTTTTAGTTTCAATAAAATTATTTTTGGAATAATAAAATTAATTTGTATTTAAGCTATAAGTATTTAGATCCATTATGTGATAGAATGAGAACCTTATATGATTGGAGGAATGAGTGAGGTTGCTCAAGGCTGTAATGGTGGAATGGTGTGCTGGTTATAATGACGATAATGAGAAGGGATGCTCATGGTTATGATGGTGGCATAAGGAAATAGTTTTGTTTATTATGATGATGATGGGAGGGGATGGCCAATGTTTTGATGCTGGAATGTTGTGTTGGTTTTTTTGATGATATTTTCAGGGGATGTCGGATGTGTTATTATGTGATGTGGTGTTGGGGGCGTAAATATGAATAATAGAATAGTTTGAATATGGTATTTTCCATTATTTTTGTGATAGGATATGGGATGCTTTCTTAATAATGAATCTTCTTGTTGAATGGCCTGATGGATGAATGTTTTTATATAATCAGTTTCCAATTATGGGAGACAATTTGATTCTTTTCACTAGGAGTATATTTTATGTTGAAGATTGGGATGAGTCATAAAGAACAAAAAAATTATTGAAATGTTTATTGAATTAATGAAAGTGCATGTTTTATTCTTGTTTATTTCATAGGATGATGGCATAATTGAGAATGTATGAAAAATGATAATAGATCCATCTGCACTTTGATCATAAGATTAATATAATAATCATGTAAAGTGAAAAAATGTAAAATATTAATTAATGAGTAATTAATTAATTAAAATTTAGCTTTATTTTTGTATTATTTTGATACATATGGCTTAAAAGTGGTGGTTGAGAGTCCTATGCATTGTTGGTGTCATGTGTGTCTAAGTCTAGGAAATTTCCTATAGTGTGGATTTGGGATTTATAAATATCATGTATGTTTTTTGATTGCATATGCTACACACTCATGTCGGTAGGGAGAATGACACCCAATGAACTCTTGTAGGGTGTTTTGTCCAATATTCAAGTTAGCATGGAATAGATGGATTACATAATCCTCTAACCACACTATACTATTCTGCTATATAATGTTCTATCAGAAAAAGTAGTTATCATTTATTATATATGTCGGTAGAGGGATTTGATGTCATTTTTATTATTATTACACCCATGTATTCCAGTTATAATCTATTTTTTATTATTATTGGTATGTCGTGTATGGGTTTTTATGGATTGAGTTATGATTAATGATGTATAGGTAGTGGTGGATCCCAGAAACTAATCAATTAATATATATATGTTTGTTGGATTGTGACATTATTTGATACATGGGGTACATGAAATATTAAATTAGCACTGATGTCTTTTGGATGCCCTACTTTAGAATAGTTGTATTCTGTATGGATTCTGGAGAAATATAGCTTAGGATGTATGAAATTGGGGTGGAGCGACAAACAAATGGGCAAGTGGTAGTGGGGTACCTTAATTTTATATTATTCTTGATATCATATGATTACTTGTATGTGATACATGGTGATTAATCCATGGTGAGTAAGGGTGAATAATAGTAAACCAATTTAGGTGAAAATTTTATTTTATTTGTTTACTCACTATGCATTAGTATGCTTCCTTCAAAATTTGTATGACAGATTTCTAGGAGGATCCTACTAAGTATAGATGTTATACTCACCCTATGTATATATAAACTATTTTCTGGTTAGTATCAGCTGTTTGGTGATCAAGATAGAATTTTCTTGTTTAAGGAGTTATTCAAGAGATATTGGATCTTCAACATCACTATAAAGGATCTATTTTATGGTTCCAATTTGTTTATGTTTTATATCATTACATTCATATCAATATTATAATCTTTTATTCTTTTTTATGAGAAATAGTTGTCTTTTGGATTGTCTTATATTATCTCAAACTTTTCAAATCATAGCGGGAAATGCCTCTTATATGTGTCTATATTATACCAATGGTGCTAGTTTTTGGTTTTGGGAATAGAAGAAGTGTGTGGTGGTGGGTGATATATTAATTTTTTTTATCATTTATCAAAACCAAGAGAGAGGTTCTTTCAAATTATATTTATAATAAATGTATTTAACATATTATTAAATAAGTACCTATGATGAGGAACATTTGATATCGATGATTGATGCTGGTATGAAATGGCCCTTTCAGATTTCCTTCATTGCACTCGAAAGGATAAAAGGGTTCAATCCATATAGAGGTGATCCACATGTGCCTTAATGGTATCTGAGTAATGTCACTCATTCACTGGGTGTTTCCATTGTGAATAAAATGTCATGCATTATTAATTCTTGATCGCTCGTTCATTGGAATAGAATAAATTCTCGCTTTATATTCACTTTCATGATAGGGAAAGATGAGGAGTTGAGAGAGAATTCATTGTCCACAATACATATCTATTCCATAACATGATTTGGTTTTAAATGAATTACACAATAGATATAGACTTTTATTTAACGAGACGGATTTTGGTTGCAAAATTAAATTCCGTAATAGCCATTAAATATAATTATAAACATTATTGAAATCCCATGCCAAATAATAATAATAACAGTATTATTATTTTTTATTGCACCAACTTGCGCAAAATGGATAAATAAGATTTTATGATTCATAAATAATTATTCTATCACCAGACATATTCTAGGATTATTCAATCTTCTCTTGTATTTTTTAAACACCCAAATAAATATTTTATTCTCTTAAATAAATATTTCATTAACAAAATTGTATATACATATTTATTTTATATTCAATAAAATAAATAAATATATTTTATTCACAATCTGGGGAATAAATATTTATTTAGTTTATGTGATCAATATAACATAAATAAAATTATTCCACAGTCTTTATAATAATATTTATTCCATTAATTAAATTAAAAATGAATTTAATCGAGACCCCCAGAAACACATTGTGTGTGACCATATATGATATTTTTTATTAGCATTAGGTGATCTTGACTAAAGTCAAATATTAATTTCTAGAAATTGGTGACATCACCGAAAAGAAAGATATTAAATTCGCAAAAACAAAAACCAAATACAAACTCTCACTGTGTAATATATTCCCGTTTGTCGCACACTCTCATCACACAGGTTTAATGATGTTTTCATCAACTGATATTCTTGATACATCATTCTTTTACTAACTGAAATAAACTCATCATTACACTATGTCCATGGAATTTAAAGTGATGGTTCTATATAATTCAAAGGTCAAAGATACCAAATTTTAAAACTATAGAAATGGAAAAATCATTTCTTTTAATATCTATTAATAACATTTCATTTATGATATACCCAACAATCTCTACTTCCATCTAACATATGGTGTGACATATTTCTTCAAAAATTCTAAGTACATGAGTCATGACATGTATTAATGATAATAATAAAGTTTAAGTAAAATGACACATGCTAACAGATAAAAATGTCCAATGAAACTAAAACATGTAGAATTCCTACTGGTGGGTCTGTTCCCATAATATCCCATATTGGAGATTACTAAATGAGAACTTCAAGAGAAGAAGCCTCATCTGATTATGATTACTCACAACTAGTGGTCTATATACTATGTGTCCAATCATAGTATGTTATCCAAACTCAAATCTATCTTAAGAATATTTTCATAGCACTTCAAGATTGTCATTATACCGGGGAACTACTAGGACCTTATCAATGCCACAAATACTCTATGATGTTATTACATTATGGTCATGAATGATAATGAACAATATGAAATAATATGTTTAATTTTATTTTTAATACATAAAATATTTATGTAATCCAAGTAAAAATAATTGTTTCGAGCATACTAACTCTATACAACTCACATTTGGATTAGATCTAACTACCTACTACTTTTAGTTTACTAGACACCAAATGATAATCATCTTTCTTTTGGGTCAATTATTTTGTATAGGGGTCAGAAGAATTTTCTTCCGTGTAAAAATTACTTACCGCAACTCCACCTATCAGATAAAAATATCTCAAGTGATGATACTTATGAAGTATGTGCTTCATATTTCAATGTGACCTTGTCTCTTTTGAGAGATCCACTACTATAGTATTGTCATGATAAAGTGTGATTGGATCTTTACTTCAAGGTACCACATATAGCTCTTCAATGACATTTGTGCATCCAAACTGCTTTTCTATCATTCTCAGAAGCTTCAATATAATCGAACTCTACTATAGAATCTTGGATCATAGCCCTCTTTGATCTCTTATATCTCACATAACCTCCATTAATATTTAATATCAGTCATATTTTTGACATCATTTCATCTTGATCAGTTTGGAAACTAGCATCTACATATCTTATGATGAGTATTATCTCATGTCCTCAACATGTCGGGAACATATCCTTAGTACACATCAGATTATTATGTATAGTATTTACTTACATATAGTGGTGGTCACCTAGTTCATCTTGATAACCACATGTCACACATAATTCATAGATGACATCTAGCCTAGTAAATATCATATCATACATGACTAACCCAATTTCTGATTCGTATAGAATCCTTACAATTATATTGATTACTTCACGGGTTTGAGGATACATTCTCATGGAAATATGAACCCCATCTAACACTGGAAAAAATCCCCTCTTGGATCGCTCTAAACTAAATATCTTTAGTTTCCTGTCAATGTACGTAATTTGGCAGAGGCTAAAAACCTCTTGGATATATCTTGATGAAACATGATCCCATGAATATATAATGCCTTACCCATGTATTTCATGTAAAATAATTTATTCCATTATGAATTAATAGACTAAAAGACTTGTATTTAATTTCAAATAAATAATATGTCATCAATATATAATATTAAGAAAGTGAATGTACTCCCATTAATCTATTTATCGACACATTTCTCACATTAATACTTTATAAAACCAAATTCCATTATGGATTCATAAAAAATATTCCATGACCTGGATTCTTTCTTTAATTGATCGATGTTTTTTACAACATTCATATCTTATTAGTATCCTTTGGAGTCACAAACCATTTATGTTGTGTCATTTAGAAATCTTCCTAAAGGTTTCTGTTAAGGAAGGATAATTTGAAATCCATTTTCCAAATCTCATAGTCATGGTAATACATAATGGAATATTGAATTATAATGTATTTTAGCATTGATATTAGTGAAAAGGTTTCATCATTTCCAATACCTTGATGATGTTTAAACCCTTTTGCAACTAGTCACCCCTTATAGTTATTAACTTTTCCTTCTATGTCCAGTTTCTTCTTGAATATGAATTTGAAATCAATAGGCTAGAATTTCACACAAGGATCAACCAAATTCTAAACCTAGTTTTTGTATATGAAATCCATTTCACAGTTTAATGATCTTTATCACTTTGAAACATCCATGCCACTTACTATTTCATTGCAGGTTTGAGGATCATTATTATGCACTAATAATTAGTCACCATCCTTAGAAACTAGAATACCATACCGCTCTTGTTATCTAAGCTGTCTTGTACTCCTACTAAGTTCTTGTGTCTGTTGAATAGTTTCTTCTTTTAGAGGGATTTGTGGAATCTCATCTTGTACCAACTCTTTTATTCCTTGAGCCTCGACATCATTGAAGTTTATCTCGATCTCACATTCCCTTTTGGAGATGTTCTCACTCTCAAGTAATATTGGGTGGAATTCCACAATAACCCGTTTTCAGAGGGGTTGTACATTTTAATACAGCCTTTTTTCTTTTGGGTATCCTATAAATCTGAACTTTGTGCCTTGGGGTGAAAGTTTGTTACCTTAATTTGACTTAACAAATGATTCTCTTCCCCACGCATGTAAATTTGATTAAATGGTTTTTCTTCCACTCCAAAATTCATATCCAATACCACTTATTGATTTACATGATACTTGTTTGATATGTATTCCATTGTTCATAATTCATATCCCCAAAATGATAATTGAAGACTTTGATGACTCGCCATTGATCTCACCGTTTTCAACAAGGCATGGTTCGTCATTTTTCATAGACAATTCCACTAGGTCATGTAAGAAAGATGGAGTTGGGATAAGAACCCAAAATCTAGTAAGTAATCAATGAAGTCTTGATTAAGGTATTATTCAGTTAGGTATGAGTGATGTTTCATAATATACTTACCACGATGGTTCTCAACATCGTTTTTGTATTATTTTAATTTATCAAAATAATCGAACTTGTATATCATTATGTTAATATATATATAATTACTAAAATCATCAGTAAAATTTATGTTGTATGAGTACACACCATATGCATCAATAGAAAATGGTCCACGCACATTGGTATGAAGTAATTATAGAATCTCTTTAGTGCTTTCACATTTCCCACTAAATAGGTCCTTGGTCATTTTTCCTTGTAAACATGCATGACATACACCAAGTGGAGTTAGTTCTAAATAATCCAAATATCAATCTGGTTGTAGTTTTTCAAAAAAAATTCATTTATATAACACAGTCAGTGATGCCAAAGTTGGGTGTGGTATGATTCATGTGATGTAACATCATTATCTATTTCCATTACATGGTTCATGTAATCTAGGACATAATGACCATTATGTAAATGTGTCTTACCATGAAAAATGATATCAATATAAAAAATGAAATATTTTCAGCCAAATTTGAAAATGAATCCATGCGTATATAGTCTGGGTAATAAAATAATGTTTTGGTAACTAATGGAAAATATGAACAACGCTTTAAAACAAATATCATTATGGTTGGTAATGTGAGGTTGTAGTACCCAATATATACAATGGAAAGTTTAGGTCCGCTAGATTCTCATAGATCTACCTCCCCTCAGTCAATTTTTTAAAATCTACTTTGTTATTATATTTGAATACATATGTGGGGACCTCAATATATATCTAATACCCAATTTATAGAAATAATAAACAACACTTGATAATAAAAACACATCAAGCATAGCCTTTCTTATTTAGGTGGGTGTATTTTTTCATCTAGTGGACCTTCTTGCAACATTATAAATAAAAATTATCTTATTCTCTTGCCTCCCCTATGATCTTCATATTCATTGAAGGGAGTGGAGAAGCATTGGACTTAATTCAATTTTCGTTCCCTTCGATTCTGATTTCAATAAGGATAGAAGTATTTTCATGCTTCATATCTTTATCTACTTCGATAAGGAGGATAAGAAGATCTTTCAGAGACTTCTCAACATTGTTCATATTAAAATTCAAAAAGAAAACTGGACAAGATCTAAGGGAGTGATGCCAGAATGAGATCGGTGGTCATTTAATCGGGGAGTTCAAACCCTAGAACCTATAGGCTCTCAATGTAGCCAATGAGCATGACTATGTGAGGCCCAATTGGGGAACCCTCTTTGAACATAATTTGAAATAGAACCTTGGAAATATCAAAATGTTCCTATCTAGATCTGTCATAGTAAAGACCATGGTGGTTCTCAAACATTATATACACATCCATATTTTCATGGCACTTACTGAGTTCACAAGAAATTAATGAAAGCATCAAGCATTGGGAAAAGACTTCATCATTCATATGTTATTCCTATACTATGAACTCTTCATCACTCTTCTCATGGGTAGGTGTATCAGGCATTGAGGACTCTGGAATTTAAGATTTCCATTCATGTTGTAGAACAATAAGAATGCATCAAAACCACTCAAGGATGTTACTACGAGTGAGGAGATTGTATTTATCAAGTATTGATCATAGGGATTGTGATCTTTTCAATTTATTATATAATTAAAAGATCATATTATTAGTACATTTATTTATTACAGATTTTGTGAGAAATAATTAATTGATTTTATTAAATCTAAAACTATTTTATCATGCCCCAATATCACCCACCATTGTACATGGAATGTCTAATTTTTTGGAAATTTTCGTGTTAAGGATCCATATTTCCCTTAACATAATCCCAAAAACTATTGGTCAAGTAATTTTGAAGTTATTTAGGTTGGAAATTCATTTCCAACTACTGGCTTATAGCTACATTATCCATTGAGTGGACTCCCATATCTGGAAACCCTAACTTGAATATCCTCAATATTTTCCTGAAAATTACACCATGTATAGAAAGTTCTACTCCACTTGGTGTAAAATGGTACAATCAACCTGAAACAATCATAATATCTCCCCTTATTAAATTAAGTGTCTTTACATGTGTTGGTCAAATATGTAGGTCAATTATTTTTTTCCCAATAATGTAACAGATGTCTTAGTATGAATAAATATTAGATTGAGGGATTTTATTTTATTATACATAAATATTTATATTGTTTTATCTTTTACATGCCTTGTAAATATTTAGGTATATGTCTACATAATTAATTATCCATTTTGGGATAAAACATGTACACATAGTCAATTTTTTTTAAATTCATTATTTTCAAATTAATTCATTAATTTATGTGGTCAAGGACATGTATCAATAAATATAATTTTAAGACATTAGACATAAAGTAAATAATTAATTAAATTTCTCAATCATGATCTTATCTAATGGTTGATTATATAAGCAGACATTAAATCAACATATGATTTATGGGAAATAACTCCTTATTCCAGACATGGCACGAGCTACAACATTACACGTGTCCACCTATTTAGTACCAAGTTTGTGTCATTATGGTTCCATCTTGAACTATCCCTGTGCACCTTGGGATGCTCCATTAGTTTCAAATATTAATTAGTAACATGCATGTGAGTGGAACAAATGGATTAGTTAATGTTAATTAAATAAATATCCATTCACGTGTTGGTCCTACAAAATAATGGATGGATGGATGACTCTTAGGAAATATTATAACTTAATATTAAATAATTGAAAACCCTTTCAATAAATTTAATTAAATAAATCCAAACACATACATAGGTCTTGTTCAAGCTAATGACCAGTCACACATGCAACGAATATGCAAAATTAAATGGCTATCATTTGATTAATTATTTATTATTTTATAATTTATGATAAACTCTCTTGCATTAATTAATTTTAAAATTGATTAATTAATTATATTAAATCATAAGGATAATCTAATATTTTTTACAGATACCCATTAATAATAGAATTAATGGAAATTAAATGGAAGTACCAATTATGACATATTAATTACAATAAATTAATTTTTCATTTCAAAATATTTAAAACCATTATTAAATTATCAAACGCACAACAATATTATAATCAATAAAATAATATTTTAATGGTGAAATTTAAAATCTAATGTGATTTTTTATTTTGACCATTAATAGGATAATACACAGAGAGTACATATAACTACACATCATAATCCTTAATTTTTGTAAATCCAAGTAACATGCCTGGGGCATCAATGTGTACATGCCAATTAAACACACTGTGTCTGCTTTTCGTGTTCCAAGTTGGATGGGTCAACACATTTTATGCAATAAATTCACTTCATGAAATTAATTACTTAGTGTATGTAGATATATTCTGCATGGGAAGACAACATTGGCTCGGGCCGCATGCCATGTAACCTAGTTTTATCAGCCAATGATTTGGCACTACCCGATGGAATCTTCAGACATTCATCATTTTTTATTAAATAGTAATGAAAATGAAACACTTAATGAACATGATAAATATGTTAATAACATTTTAATTCAAATCAGATTAAATAAAAAATAACATGAAATAAAATCTAACCACAGTGGTGAATAAATCGACAATCAAATAAATAATAACAAATTTAAGTGTTGCGCCTTTGATACCAATTATTGGTTCCGGGCACTACGAAAGCATGGGGTGGTAAGTGATATATTAAAATTCTTTTACTAATTGTTTAATGAAAACCTAGAGAGAGGATCTTGGATGTCACATTTATAATTAATTTATTTAATATCTTAATAAATACATACCTAGGATTAGGAATGCAGTTCATTGATGAATATTTATCATCCAAAACAGCCCTTAAGATTTAATTCATTGTACTTTCATGGAACCTTCATTTGAATCACTTTATTGTTAAACCACATGAGCTTCAATGATCTCTGAGCAATGTGACACGTTCTCTAGGTGCTAGAGTAGTGAATCGAATGTCATGTGTTGTTTATCCTTGTTTGCTCATTCTTTGGGCTTGATGAAATTCTATATTGGTTTTATGATTCTTGAGACATATAGAGTTGGAGGAGTTGAGATATAATTCATTGTGCAAAACAATTCTCTATTCCAAACCATGAAATTTGTTTTGAATGAATTACATAAAAAAATGTAGTCATATACATATAGATCTGGGATTTCAGCTACAAAATTTAATTACATAACAGCCATTAAATATAATTATCACCATTAATTAAATACCCTACCACATAATAATTAAAATAGTATTATTATTTTTTGGGGCAACAACTTTTGAAAATAGATAATTAATATTTATCAACTCCTAAATATTTATTTTATCACTAGACACAATAGTTGTCCTTTTTAACTCTACTTGTATATATTGAACACCAAATAAATATTTTGTCCTCTTAAATAAATATTTTACTCACAAACTATCAAATAAATATTTATTAAATATTCAATAAATAAAATAATTATATTTTATTCCAAATTCAGTGAATAAATATTTATTTTATTTATGTGATAAATATTGCTTCAATAAAATTATTCTTTAGTATCGGGAATAATTTTTGTTCCAATAATTAAATTCAAGATGAATTTAATTCAGACCCCAAGAAACACTTAGTGTGTGTCCCTCTAAGACTCATTCTCGTTGGCATTAGAAAGGATTTCATAAAGTCCAATATTACTATCAAGAAATGGCTTAAGGAACCAAAGAGAATGAACATAAAATTTTAACGATGACAACCATATATGAACACTCACTATGTAATATAATCCCATTTTCACATAATCTCATCAAGTTGGTTCCATGATGGGTTTATCAATCTATAAGCTTGATACATCATTCATTAACTATCTGAAATTAAATTCTCATTACACCATGGCCATGGAAACTAGGGTGATGGTTCTACTTCAATAAAAGGGAGGAAATATCATCTTCTTTAAATATGGATGGGAAAAATTATTTCTTGAATTATCCATTTAAAACATGTTATTATAAATGCACACAATATACCACACTTCTAGAAAACATATGGTGTGATGGGTTTTTTCATCAAATCTAAGTGTGTGGGTCATGACATGAATTAACGATAATATTAATGTTTATGGACCATTACACACACTCGTAGATAGGAATATCCAATGACCCCAAAACTTGTAGAATTCCTATTAGTAACCTTGTACTTATAATCTATTTTCTTAGAGATTACCAAGTAAAAACATCTTGAGAAAAAGTCTCATCTCTTACGAGAACTCACACCTGGCGACCTATATAATATGTGTCCAAACATAGTATATTATCTAACTCGAGGTCTATATTAATAATATTTTCATATCACTTCATGGTTCTCATCATAGAGGTGAACTCCTATGACCTTATGAATGTGACAAATACACATGGACATTATTACATTATGATCATGCAGAATAATGAACAATATGTAATAAGATGATTAATTTAATATTTAATAAATAAAATATTCATGTAAAAAAATTTCAAATATTTGGTTCTAATAAAACAACTCAACACTATTATTTAACTCGTGAACTGTTAGAGGCGGGATTCAGGCATTGTTATGTCTCTTATCTCATTGCTATCATAGGAGGGGTACCGTTAGGGGAGTGTCCCATGACACAAATTTAATGTTGAATTATTCTTGTAATAATGAATATGATTAATCTATACATCCTATTTATAATAATATTTTTTTCTTCTAGGATTAGTAGCTTACATTATTTAATTACATCTAGACAAGATTTCATTTTTCTGTTGTGTATATGTTCTAGAATCCAACTGAATCTTAATGAAATTCATTTAAAGGTTGTTAAAAGGAATATTAAATATGTTACGTGCTCTATGAATCTTTGCTTGTTTTATCCTAAACAAGATTCATTTGAACTAAATAGTTATTTATATTTTATTTGGGTTGTTAAAAATTAGATATTGAAAATTAACCATGTATGTGTCACAGTCTAGTTAAATGTTTACTTTCATGGATTTCTATGAAACAAAATTTTTTGGATTTATCAACTGGGGAGAGTGATAATGTTCTTATTGATTCTTATTGTTAGTAATATTTATAAATTAAACCAAAATTCTTCAATTACGGTTTGATTTTCTAAAAGAAACCAATTAATTATGAAAATTATTATACAATTTCTATATCAAAAAATCATTTGAAACATACCTGGACTAAACAAATTAATGCCATGCGTCATTTCATCTAGATCATTATAAAGAAAGTTATTATTATTTTTGGAATATATTTATAAATAATAATAGTTAACTAAAACTTCTAATAAACCCTAGGAGTATACATGTTTGAAAAAATAAAAATTTTACTTGGTATGTTATATATTTAACATTATTTTGAAGAGATATAAATTATTATTCTCGGCTACTTCTTCAATTAGGTTTACCCACAATCCATTATACACATTTATCTCTTATATTATGGATCCTTTAGGCTTAAAAAATATTGAAATAATATTTTAGACTATTTTTTATGAGAATTAATGTATAAATCTAGGGTGAGCATAAATATTTTGACAAAAAATTTAAAATGGTTATTTTTTTCCAAGTAATCATTCAGTGGATGTTTTTTCTAATCTGTGTTATCATTAAAATGGATAGATTCTTTCTCAGTAATAATTTTGATGGATATTTCTATGTTCGATGTTAATAATAGTGGGGTTAGTTTTATTCCCTGTAAAACATATCAATCTTAGGGGAATTATCTTTAACATTAAACTATTGAAATAATTAAGAATGTGATATTTGTCTATTCATTTTGGGCATTTCAGTAAGGGGGAGAAAATTTGATATTGTTTTGTAATTATCAACAAAGGGAGTGAATGTTTAAGTGGCTCATAACCAAATTTTAATTTATGTTTTGATAATTACAATACTTATATATTGCATAATTATAATTTCTTGAATCTATTTTTGAAATATTGTATTCCCTTCAACCTAACTTAAGAATTGTATTTTAAGATGATATTGTTTATAAAAAATGTTATGGTTTTATAATTATTTAATATTCTAATGTTTATATTTTTCATATATTTTGTGAACTGGTTTTGGAAAAAAAAATCCATCCATATATGGGATAATATCACAGATACCATGACATTATTAACTAATATATTTTTCAAAATCATGCTATGTCTCAAGATACCGCTTTTATAAAATTACATACTTCATTATAGAGAAACTGTAACGCCCCGGCCCTAGTTACCCAGAGTCGGTGCATTATTACATAACATATGCATGATCACAAGAAAGATCAAATCTCGAAAGACCGATTGGTTTAGTAGCCTTGGAAACACTAGATATATTCATAAGTTTTACATTACATCATAAAATGAAAAACTACTACAACAACATAATGTATCCATAATACACACTCATATCCCCACATAATATCCCTGCAGATCATTCATAATTTACTTCTTCACTTCCTGGGAAAAATAAAACATAGAAAAGGGGTGAGCTCAAATGCCCAGTAAGGATAACAATATAGCGGAAACTTTCATAAATAAGAATAAACATTTAAAGCAATGTATAACTAAAAAAAGCCTTTCAAACATGAACTTTCAACATGGTATGGCATAAATAAAATGAAATAATGCCATTTAAATATTCACATGGATATTCTACTAATCGAATAATCACATGAAAAAATCAATAACCACTTTCATAATGTTGGAATGCATAAGGCCAGACTATCATAACCACATAGTCAAGGCCTCGTTCCAAGACAACAAATAAGATTTTGTCAAGGCCTTATGCCAAGACACTAGTTTGTCTCATGAGACCTACCGATGCATCGAGGAGATATAGCGGGCTCCACCCATCACTTACTATGTCCAATGCATTCCCATATGAAAAGGTTTAAACATAACATAAACATTCGTATTAAAACTAGCATACAAAATGTCATTAATTTCACCATAAACTATGAATGGTATAAAAATAGAACATCCACAGTCAAACATATCACAAAATCTTCAATAAAATATAGAAGTTTGGTATCATAATAAATCAACTTCAAATAATCTTAAAATCCATCAAAGGATGTTGACATAGATGAAATCAAAATTGTTTTTAAAGAAATATCTCCTTTTATTTTGAAATCATTTAAGATCCATATAAAATAAAACATTTTCTTTGAAAATATTCTTATAAGCTTGTAAGGGAAACTTTGAAGATTTTATATCGGCGGAAAATAGCCGCACCCGCCGTATAAGTTAAAGAAAACATTCTTACCTTAATTCTGTTGAAAAGGTTAAAAAGGACCTTGTTTTGAAAACGACGGAAAGATTCCTTTATAAACCTCTTATAAAAAAATTCAAACAAGGGTATAAATGACATTAACCCATATTCTTGTAAATAATAAATATGTTTTGAAATACATTTCGAAGAAACATGGATGTGGATGATAACGAAATCCCAGTAGATTATTACATATAAACAACCTCGGATAATGAAGAGATTGTGAAATAACCCTTACCTTGTACTTTTCCTTGGTTGGGGTAGGTTAACCTCCTGTATAATGGTGAAATAATTGTTATTAAATTATACAAGAATCATATATATTAATATGATATCATATATGATCTTTTAATATTGATTTGATAATAATATCTTAGTATTATCGTTGTTTCGGGTGTTAACTTACTTGTTTTCTTTTATATGTTTTGTTACGTAAGACATGTTTTTAAAGGATAGGTTGTATATTATTCATATACAGAATGATATCAAGTCCTTAAACATCATTTTTAAATCATCAAATGATAATTATACTTGAATGGATACGATGGAGAATGAATATCATCGCGTTCGTGGAGACGGTAGTCCGTACGTACGCACGAGCGACAATATCATTCTTTTGATATTAAAATAATATATAAATGGATGTTATATCATATATACAGAATCATTAACATGTTATATTTATTATTTACATGAGTTACACATCATTATTATACCCATCCAAATAATAATATATTGAATAACAATTACACCACGACGTGGAGACGGTAAGTCGTACGTACGCACGTATGGTGACATGTTATTCAAACGGTGGATAGAATACTGAATATGGTTGTACCATATTTATAATAACATCACAGTATATGTGAGATACTGGAGTTATTATTTTAGAATGGTAAGAACAAAGAAAGAAGAAGTGGAAGAAGAAAGGAACTTGAAAAGGGGTGGTGAAAACATTACCTCTTCTTCGGGTTCTTCCTTTGGATTTATCAAAAGGGATCCTTAGGTTGGCTTTCTGATCAAAATAAGGCCTCTATGTTGTATTGAGGAATGTTGGGAGAGTATTTGGGCAGTGTTTGACCGAACCAAAAGGCTTTGAAGGTGTGAAGAAATGGGAAGGAGGAGTGCCCTTTTATAAGAGGGGTGAGGGGCACCTTTGGAAAAGCTAGATATATTAATTTATAATAAATTCATATTCGGTTTCTAATGGATAAAAAGTTGATTATTCAAAGTTTAAAGTGGGTATAGGTCGAAAAACACTCAACCAATAGAATTTAGACAGGTTTGGGTACTTATATTAACCTTATATTTAAGTATTAACTCTAAGTTAATTAGTTTCACTTTTACAATGTCTCTTTGTATTTTTATCTAATATGGTTAATAAACTTACTATATACATCCAAGCGACCCCCAAGTGGTCCATTAATAATGAACCTATCATGCTATAAGTCTCTTGGCCGAACCTTAGATTTTTAGGAATTTAATATCAATTAATTATATAATATTTGTTTTAAGAACTCTTTTATGTCAATTTTGACACTATTCAATAGTTGATTTTTGTGAAACTCATAACAGATTTATTACTTCGAACAAAGTCCATTAAATCAATTCTAATATATCATATTATCCTATAAAATTAGTTTAATTCATTAAAAGTTTCATATTATATTTATTTGGGTATTTATAATATCAATTATTTTAATTTTTCACTATTATAGTAATTACTGCATCATCATTGTGTCATAAATAAAATAAATTATTTAATGTCTAAAAATTATAAATAAAATATAATTATTTAGTAATGATTGTTATCTTTCTAATTAATATTTATAATCTAAAATCCAACATATATAACCTTATGTAACAATTGTTTTTCTAAAAGATATATGCTTGTGTCATTTTTGTATTCATTTTAACATAATTAGAATAAAGTGTCATTATCACTTACAAGTGGATCCATGGGGTCCCAAAATAGACCCAAATATGACCATGGTCGACCATGTATCAACCAATAGGGTTAAGTCACGTTTTAGGGTAATTTAGTATTATTATAATATTATTTGTTTAACCCTTATTTACCAGATTTACCCTTAACCATGGTAAATAAAATATTTACCGCAGTAATTATTCAAAATGTATAAAAATAAAAGTTACCTATTTACAAAATTTGAACATCCTGATTCCAAATATGGAATCCATTTTCCTAAATTCAAAACACAGAAGTGGCAGAAATTAATTTAAAATTAATTCCCGCTGTCGAAACAAAAAGCGTGTTTTTAAGAGATAATAACTATCAAAAGATTGACACTTGTTTATGTTTGGTTTAATTGTAAATTTATGTCCAATGAAAAAAATTATATTAAATTGTAAAAATATATTCTAAATATACTTTAAAACTACTAAAATTCATAATTTATCACTATTAATTATTTTGATTCAAAAATTTGTTTTGAATTAAAATTTAGTAATTTTCACTATTCATCAAAATATGAAAGTTATCCGAAAAGTACCAAAATTTCACCTTAGGATAAATTCGATATTCCGACTACAAAAATGAAGTCCATTTTGAAATATAAAATATATATAATTTCAAAAATTAGGTATTACTATTCATAACGGCTAGTTTGATCGGTTGTGGTGTGTGTTAAAACTCGAAGTTGCGTACAACACACGCTACTGTTCTATTCAAAGGAAAGCGTACTGTGTATGCTTGGGATGTTTCATTTTAAATTTTTTTGATGTCCCCATTTAGTCAAAAAGTTTAAAATATTGTATTTAAAAAGGTTTCACTATTAAAAGTTGATAAAAGTGCAATACTGAAAATGAATCTGTTCTTGCATTATGACTAAGAAACTCATAATATGGATTCTAAAATTATAAGGATTATTTAAAGTTAAAAATGTTGTTAATGCTATTCATGAACTCTTTTAATGGATTTTTTTTTGAAATTCATGGTGTGATTGAACTCGGTGTTGCGTGTAGTGAAAGTTATTGAATTATTTTGAAGAAATGACACACTATGAAATCTTGGGGTGTTACATTCTCCCCTCCTTCAATAAATTGCATCCTCACAATTTGAAATTGTTCTTCAAAAATAAAAGGTTGAAAATAGATAATATATTTGTGGGAAAAACCACATCGGAAATTGGGTTACTAAAATTTAGTCTTAATATGAGGAAAAGAGAAATGAAAGGGTCACCACCAAATTATGATCTTGATTAGGAGGACATTGGTGGCAATTAGAGACATATAATTGGAGGAAAAACATAAATATTTATAGGTAGTGATTGAGGTAATCAATAACAAACAAGAATAAAATTTAGGTCCTTAAACTCATCAATATATGATGATTTGAAGTACCATCGGTTCAACAAAATATAGGGTATTGGGATAACACATTTTTGACGTTTCAAAATATCTTAGTTGAAATCCCACATCGAAAAATGAATTAATGAGGCATCTATTTAAAATAAAGAGTGGAAAGTATGAAGATTACCGAAAATAACACATACTAGGGTTCCATGTAGAAAAATATGGATATAGAGGAGAAATCTAACCATCAATTATCTGATTGAGAGTGGTAGAGAACATGGCTATGAAAAGGCCAACAATCCCAAAGCCATAAATTAGTGATGATTTAAGGTACCATCTAGGACAAAATTTTTGTTCTAAGTTCCTTTTATTAATGTTGAGGAATTTATTTATGAGATTGTCTAAGATCATAAGAAGATATACTTACATTATAATTAGAGTTTTATCCATTAATAAATTTCTACCGCAAACTCATCTTTCACTCTAAAAGATAATAGAACGTAAAAAAAATTTCTATTTATACTATTCGTACAGGGTTTCAAAATAAATGAATTTATAATTCATCTACCAGATCTTTTAAAAAAAACTACATTATTTAATCCAGGACATCTCGTGGGCCAGTGGTAGGTGATACACCCTTGTCGCCCTTCGGTTGCGGGTTCAAGTCTCGCAGCCTTGCCGGACGCGACGGGTTGCCGCCCGACCTCCGGGTTGTCCTTTTATGGAAATCCAAAATAATCCAAACTAGGACTATCCAAAATACTTCTGTCCAAACTCACAGTCCAACATTTATAAGGAAGGTAAGCATAATGTAGATAATTTTTACCCCGTAATAGCATATGAATACCTTCATCATGTATTCTTTTAATACACTGAAACATCTTGAATTACCATATTCCTTATTGATAACATTCATGCTCCCTTATTCTATATAGAATGCTGGATATACTTCATTAATCCAAAAATGTTTTAAACCCCAACAATGATGGAATATAAAAATCATTAATCAGTTCCAAGGTAGTCAAGAATATCCAATATAATTTATCCAAAACAATCATGTATTATTCTAAAATCACTACCTCGGTATCAGAACTACATTATGGTTTATCATTCTCTCAACTATATATTTTCAAAAAAATTATCCTTCTATTGAGTCACTTTTCTTTGTTCCACACAATCTCAAGTCCTTAATGAAATAGTACTGCAGTACAATCCTTATATACTCCATAATTATTATAACAAGTACATTGTTGATACAACACTCAATTGACATAATCAACATAAGAACTCTAATCATTCCTCTTCATCTGTGGTAGTATCATAACTTGATTATTATCCAATAACATCATTTGCGGCATAGTCTGATGACTGGGACATAGGTTCATGTAGTGTCCAAACTCCTTGCAAATGAAGAATTGTACATTTGGAACTATTTTATTACCCTTGCAGTCACGTACTTTGTGCCCTTTTCCTCCACACTTATAACAAACTCCCATTACTTTCAGGCAAGTTCCAGGGTGTTTCTTTCCACAGTTACCAAATATGGGAAAATTATTCTTTTCCCTCTTCCCTTTATCCATCTTTCTCTCTTCCATCCTTTTCTTCTCTTGCTTCCCTTCAAAGCCATAGGACTCAGTAAACTCTTTACTTATCTTATCAACACATGATATTATTTCTTCATATGATGATAATACATGGGAGACTATTTATCTTATAAATTCTAGCTTAAGACCATGAAAGAGATGATCTTTACTTCTCTTTGGATCATGTGCATTTCTGGAGTTTTCATTCCTTCTACTGGGCGCCATTTCTAAACAATGGCATACACTAATTCAGTTTATGAATCAAAATACATAATCCCATACTTATAAAACACTTAACATAAATTGGAATATTTATGGATATAATCCATAATCATAAAAATGTCTCCTTTGAGGATGTATATACTCATAAACCCTTCATAATGGTTTGTAATGAAAATGAGAATTATCCTAAGCATATCCCCCAGGAGTGTCGTAACCAAGAGTGCAGCAAGGCCCGTTGTCGTGCACCAGTTCCCATTCGAGTCTAGCTCAAAGCGGTGTTTTCGGGTTTTACCCCTAGGTACATCTGTGCCAGAGCCGCCTCTACCTGCTCGTATCCAGACAGGGATGTATTGCTCGGAAAACACACAAAATCTCTACAATACCAAAATTCTAGGAAGTTCTTCTATACTAATCCTCAAAGTTCATCTTAGGTCTACGTGCTCTAATCAGAGTTTATCTAAATCTAGCTTCCAAGGATTGTACTAAACATCCTCTGATACCAACTGTAAATCCCCAGCCCTAGTTACCCAGAGTCGGTGCATTATTACATAACATTTGCATGATCACAAGAAAGATCAAATATCGAAAGACCGATTGGTTTAGTTGCCTTGGAAACACTAGATATAACGACCCATACTTTACATACATTGTTAATACTTCGAAATTGAAGCACACTTATTACAACATATGACAAAACCACAAAGGACCGTATAGGTATAGTGTCTTTAGAAACTGGGAAACATAAACAACTGGTTCATAAATCTTCTACAGTGTCTCCCATTTATTACATCATATCTAGGGTCCCTTTTAGCATATTCTACTTAATATCCATCTTCCTGACCTGGGGAAAAGAAAACATAAAAGGGTGGGCTCAAATGCTCAGCAAGGGCAAATAAAGGAAATAAAAATCATATCATATATTTATGAAAATCAAAACCTGCAAAAGAGATCATAATATCTTAACATGGAATAAATCATAGAAGTGAAAATGAGATCCCCATAATCATAACATAAAACTTGAAACTTTGTGGCATGCACACATAATCATGGAAAATCATTTCTTGTTAGTCATGACTCATTGCCAAGACTATCTTAGTGGACAAGGTCCCTTTCTGAACCGAGTTCACTCCTCGTTTCAGTCCTGTATCACTGAACCGAAATAACCTTCCGTTCCAGCCATGTCTATCTCATGAGATATAAAATCATTACCCAATGCATTGGAGGGAGATATAGGTCCCACCCATCTTATAATGAATCCTTTCTTATGTTTGCCACATAATCATAAAACATACATCATCGCATAACACATGTAACAAAAATGGGATTCGTGAAACATCATGACATCATAAATTAATTCATATAAGATAAATGGATTCATAAACATAATTGCATCACAACATAGTCAAATCAATGTAAAAATATGGATAGAAACAGAACCCTTTATTATCTTAGATGGAAAATAATTTTGATAAAACACTTGAATTGAATTCTTGAGGAAAATATCCTTTCTTCTTCAAAATCAATTTCTTTTCACAAAACATCATGCAATTTTAAAAGAAAGATATTTTATTGAAAATAGTCATGAAATCTTTTAGAGGAAGCTTCATGAAAATAAGGCTTTATAAAACATTAGAAATCCGTTCGTGCCGTATAAGTTAAAAAAAACATTCTTCGTACTTTTGTCGGAAAAGTCAAAAAGTACCTCGTACGAAAAACGACAAAAGATTTCTTTCATATGTATTACTAAAAACTCACCGAAGGGTAAAAATGGATTTAAACAATTTTATGTGGATGGAAATAATATTACATATTGAGTAAAAATGTATGTGGATGATAAAATACACCCCAGTAAATACTTACGAATAAACAATCTCGGATAAAAAATGAGATTGTGATATTTCCATTACCTTAGGTCCGATTTGCTTTGTTCGTGTCCGAAGCTCCTGTATAATGGTTTAAATAATGTTATTGACATATTCCAGAATCATACATATATATATGATATCATATATGGTCATATTATTAGCTTCTTGTTAGTAATATTTCATTGTTACTTGTTACTCGGGTCTTTATAACTTTTTGTTCTTATGCATGTTTTGTTGAATAAATACTTATTCTTATCTTTAGGTTATAGATAATTCTTTTCCAGAATGGTATTAGTGTAGTATATACCATATTCATTCATTAAATTCATTTATATAATCATTATGAAATGAAGATCATGTAGAACGAGTCGCATCACATCGTGGAGACGGTATTCCGTACGTACGCACGAGTGATGATATCGTTCCTATGATCGTGGAATTGTATTGGAGTATATATATATATTATTTCAGTATCAATATTACTTAATAATAATCATATATAGTTACTCATTACACCATTATACCCATCCTTGTAAGGTGATGGTGGAAAATAGATTACACCACGGCGTGGAGACGGTATTCCGTACGTACGCACGCGCGGTGATTTCTTTTTTCCATAGGATGGATAGAAGGTGAATTAGGGTTGTTTCATATTTATAATAACATATCAGTATGTAAGTAATACTGATGTTATTACTTTATCATGAAACAACTAAATAAGAAGATTTTGAAGAAGAAAGAAATTGAAAAGATCGGTAATGGATATTACCTCTTCTTTGGAACGCCTCTTTGAATCCTCCACTTAAGGAACTAAGATTGGTCTTTGGAGAAGACCAGGACCTCTAGGATTATTCTAGGGAAGTGGAGAGGAGAAAATGGCAGGGGTTGGCCGAGCTTGAGTGCTCAATTTGGTGTGAGGAGGAGGGGGAGGAGGTGCCCTTTTATAAGGGAGGAGAGGGGCACCTTAGGAATATCTCAAAATATTATTTTATATTAAAGTCAAAATCGGTTTATAATGGTTCCAAAGGGTCTTATTTGGAAGCTAAAGTGGGGATGGGTCAAAATCCTATCAACCAATAGGATTTAGACAAGTTTAGGGTATTATTTTAACCTTATCAATTAGATTTAACTCTAAGTTAATTAATTTAACTTTTACCGTGTCTTTTTGTTTTCTTTCACTATATGGTTAATACACTTACTATAACATGCCAAACGAACCCCAAATTGTTTATTATTAATATATATATTTTTATCTAAGTCATTTGGCCTAACCTTAGATTTTTAGGAATAAAATAACAATTAATAATATAATATTTGATTTAAAAACTATTTTGTGTCAATTTTGACACTATTTGATATATGATTTTTTTTAAAAGTCATAACAGAATTATATGTTCGGACCAAGTTGATTAAATCAACACTAATATATCATAGTAACCTAGAAAATTAGTTGAATTCATAAAAAGTCTCAAATTACATTTATTTTGGTGTTTATAACATCAATTATGTCAATATTTAATAAATAAGATAAAAACTGCATCATAATTGTGTCATAAATAAATTAACTTATTTAATGTCTAAAAATTATAAATAAAATACCATCATGTAGGAAATCTTTTTAGATTTCTAATGAATATTTACAATCGAATTTATCTTATGTATAACCCCATATTAAAAATGATTTACTTATTAAACTTTGATTTTAACTATTTTAACCCTTCTTTAAATAAATTAATAATAAATGTCCTAATCTAATCCAAGTGGGCCTAAATGGTCATATTTTATTCCTAAGTTTGTTTTTGGTCGAATTACACTTGTCCAATAGAATTAGGACATGTGTTAGGGTAATATTAATATCATATTTACCCTTAGTTACCCTATTTACTATTAACCGCGGTAAAAAAAAAATAAAAAGTTACTATTCACCAAAAATTATTTTCATCTCATTGAACCACATTTTACTTAATGACATCAACCGTGTCTCTCGGATTTTTGAAATTCCATTCACAGAAGCGGTAAAATTATGTTTTATGAAAAATTCAGTTTTTTAACTACCACTTAGTAGTTTCACTATTAATCAAAAATTGATGTTTTTCAGAACAGTGCCAAAATTTCATCCCAAGCTATATTTCATATTCCAAATTCAAAAATGAAGTCTATTTTACCAAATTCATTACATAAAAGTTGCATTAATTAATTTTATAATTAAATCCCGCTGTTAAAACAAATAGCGTGTTTTTAAGAAACAATATCTATCAAAAGATTGACACTTGTTTACGTCTAGTTTAAATGTGAAATTACATCCAATGACCAACATTGTATTAAATTGTAAAAATATATTCTAAATATACTTTAAAACCACTCAAATTAATGATTTATCACTATTAATTATTTCGATTAAATTTTTTTTTAATTATAATTTAGTAATTTTCATTATTCATCAGAATATGAAAGTTATCCGAAAAGTACCAAAATTTCACCTTAGGCTAAATTCGATACTCCGAATCCAAGAATGAAGTTCATTTTGAAAAATATGATTTACGGAATTTTAAAAAGTGGTTATTACTATTCATAACGGCTAGTTTTAATAATATTTTAATAGCATATCGTTGTTTAGTGAAACTCAGTATTGCGTATTACACACGCTATCGAGGAAGGTCGCGATTGCGTGTAATGCAAGGCAAGTCAATGATGCGTGTTGTGCAAGCTCCTTTTTGTGTAGCGTACAATACAAGACATTAATAAAATTAAAAAGAATATTTTTTTATAAAATCTTGGGCTGTTACATTCTACCCCCCTTAAAATGAATTTCACCCTCGAAATTCGTCGGGGTTATAAGTGGTTTACTATTCGAAAGTTTCTTTAATAGAAACCCACATCGTAAAAAGGAATATCAAAACCAATCTTTAAAAACAAAAGTATGAAACGTAACGGTTACCCAAATAAACTAATCATTGGGTTTCCACATAGGTGAAAATATGGATATGGAAGAGAAATCTAACCATCATGTTCTGATGGAGAGTGGTAGAGAACATGGCTATGGAAAAGCCAGTAATCACAAATCCATAGATTTGTGATGATATAAGGTACCATCTGATTCATCAGGTATAAGATCACTAGGAGAACATTTTTGGTTTTCAAGATCATTTCCCTAAAGTTGAAAATTGAATTAGAATAAATAATTACTTTAATTTGGTACAATCTGAATGTTGTTTGTGCCTTGAACAATTTCCACTTCATCTCTTAAATAAATGAAGTTGAATTTGTTATTCGTGAAGTGTTAGAAGATCATGTGATAGAATGACGGGTCATTCCATCTGTCTCAAACAAAAGGTTAGAAAAAATTATATGCATAAGTCGATCTATAGTGGGATTAATCATATATGGTTCCTAAAATGGTCTTATACTTCATATATCATACTGCTTAATAAAATAAAACTAGTTCCTACTAAACAGGGACTTCTTGTAGGCCAGTGGTAGGCGATAAAGGCCAGTCGCACTTCAGTTGTGGGTTCGATTCCCACAGCCTTGTTCGAAGCGATGGGCTGTCGCCCGTCCTGCAGGTTGTCCCTTTTTCCAAAACTATATTACTATAACATCCCATCAATAATATCGAAAAAAAACAAACAATACTAACTTGTGTCCAACGTAATCCATTCCAATCTCTAGGCTTATCCATAATACTGCAGTCGACTCTCATAATATAGTGAAAACGATTACCAGAGATTTAACACCATCGTCGATCCCCATATATCATAAGATATGTTTTGTTGGTCACATTCCAAACATTCAAAGTCCTTAATCGTGTATTCTCTTGAATACCTTAGTGAAAACATGGATGCAGTTAAAAGTTAACACATTCCACATACCAAAATCCTCAAAATTCTATATACTCAAACCATGATATCACTTAGTCCTTATATCAATCATGAGCTCATGAATACTGTTAAACATTTAATTTTCTCTTTATCCCTTCATTATGCCCATATCATCTGCATTCTAAAAATATATGAATAACCTTTCCTGGATACTGGTAACATTAATAAAACACTTTTAAAACTCAAGAAAAGATAATAATGTAACAATCCTTATATGTCTCTTTATTCCATAGTACCATGAGATTTCTTATACAACATTACACATGATAAACATGTAATCATTTCACTACATTCTTAAACCATTAACCGAGCTTCAACAATTCTTTCACATCACATATCATTTGTAGTCTCTTCATCATCATCCACATAAATACTACCCATACGACCATACTGATTCTCTTCATGAGTCTTTCCCTTAGGGCATTAGTTTGCATAATGCCCATACATTCCACATTTAAAACACTTAACCATTTTTGATGTCGTAGCAATACCATTATCCTCATCCAAGGTGTTAACTGAACTTTTTCCTTTGCACTTACTTTCTTTGTGTCCTTTTCCACACCCAAAGCATCTTCCAGTTCCCTTGAAACATTCTCTTTGATGCCTCTTCCCACATGATTTACATAGGGGAAATTGAACTTTCTTTCCTCTATGGTCATCATGAAACTCCATCTTTCTCTTATTAGCCGAGTCAGGAAACTTACCAAATTTTACTTTATTGATCATATTATGTGATTGCTGATTCGGCATAATAATGATGTTTGGACTTCCAAATCCCATTTCATTTGGTTTCTCATAAAGAATATCATTCCATTGTCCATCATATCCTCCATTATCGTGAATCATCTTGTTTCCAGCCATTTTCTAAAACCCAAAAAGAATAGTGTGAGAGGCAAAAATCATAATAAAGGGACAGTAACTTCAATATCTAACATCTTAGGTTAAATTCTAAGATCGTTACCATAGTTCTAGTACTATATCCTATACGTATACTTATCGTTAGGGACATCCCTAGACATACATTAGAAATATCTCTAGGGATCTCACTAACGTTTTCGCATCCTAGTTTCCAAAGTTTGACTAAACCTTTCCTCTGATACCAACTGTAGAGACCCGAAGCTTATCGTACATGGACATTACATTACTTTTGCGGAATACTTAGTACATAACAAAAACACACACACAAGGATCGTAATAGTTTAGTGTCTTTGGAAACTCGAAACGTAATCTTCTAATCGTGGTGGAAGATCTTCAACATCTCCCATAAAGATCTTCCTTTTTTATACCTAAAACCTTTCTTTATATCCTGGGGAAAAGAAAACATAAAAGGGTGAGCTCAAATGCTCAGTAAGGGTAAACAAAAGAAAAATCAATCACATCATATTCATAAGAACATAACTTTTGGAAATCTTAACCTGCAAAAAAGAGCATAATTTCATAACATGGGATAAATCATAGTAGTGAAATGAAATCCCAATAATAATAACTTAAAACATGAACCTTTGTGGCATACACATATAATCATAGAGAATCATTTCTTGTTAGTCATGACTCATTGCCAAGACTATCTTAGTGGACAAGGTCCCTTTCTGAACCGAGTTCACTCCTCGTTTCAGTCCTGTATCACTGAACCGCAATAACCTTCCGTTCCAGCCATGTCTATCTCATGAGATATAAAATCATTACCCAATGCATTGGAGGGAGATATAGGTCCCACCCATCTTATAATTAATCCTTTCTTATGTGTGCCACATAATCATAAAACATACATCATCGCATAACACATGTAACAAAAATGGGATTCTTGAAACATCATGACATCATAAATCAATTCCTATAAGATAAATGAATTCATAAACATAATTCCATCACAACATAGTCAAATCAATGTAAAAATATGGATAGAAACAGAACCCTTTATTATCATAGATGGAAAATAATTTTGATAAAACACTTGAATTGAATTCTTGAGGAAAATATCCTTTCTTCTTCAAAATCAATTTCTTTTCACAAAACATCATGCAATTTTAAAAGAAACAGATTTTATTGAAAATAGTCATGAAATCTTTTATAAGAAGCTTCATGAAAATAAGCCTTTATAAAACATTAGAAATCCGTTCGTGCCGTATAAGTTAAAAAAATCATTCTTCGTACTTTTGTCGGAAAAGTCAAAAAGTACCTCGTACGAAAAACGACAAAAGATTCCTTTCATACGTATTACTAAAAACTCACCGAAGGGTAAAAATGGATTTAAACAATTTTATGTGGATGGAAATAATATTACATATTGAGTAAACATGGATGTGGATGATAAAATACACCCAAGTAAATACTTACGAATAAACAATCTCGGATAAAAAATGAGATTGTGATATTTCCCTTACCTTAGGTCCGATTTGCTTTGTTCGTGTCCGAAGCTCCTGTATAATGGTTTAAATAATGTTATTGACTTATTCCAGAATCATACATATTGATATGATATCATATATGGTCATATTATTAGCTTCTTGTTAGTAATATTTCATTGTTACTTGTTACTCGGGTCTTTATAACTTTTTGTTCTTATGCATGTTTTGTTGAATAAATTCTTATTATTATCTTTAGGTTATAGATAATTCATTTCCAGAATGGTATTAGTGTAGTATATACCATATTAATTCATTCAATTCATTTATATAATCATTATGAAATTAAGATCATGTAGAACGAGTCGCATCACATCGTGGAGACGGTATTCCGTACGTACGCACGAGTGATGATATCGTTCCTATGATCGTGGAATTGTATTGGAGTATATATATATATTATTTCAGTATCAATATTACTTAATAATAATCATATATAGTTACTCATTACACCATTATACCCATCCTTGTAAGGTGATGGTGGAAAATAGATTACACCACGGCGTGGAGACGGTATTCCGTACGTACGCACGCGCGGTGATTTCATTTTTCCATAGGATGGATAGAAGGTGAATTAGGGTTGTTTCATATTTATAATAACATATCAGTATGTATGTAATACTGATGTTATTACTTTATCATGAAACAACTAAAGAAGAAGAAGTTGAAGAAGAAAGAAATTGAAAAGATCGGTAATGGATATTACCTCTTCTTTGGAACGCCTCTTTGAATCCTCCACTTAAGGAACTAAGATTGGTCTTTGGAGAAGACGAGGACCTCTATGATTATTCTAGGGAAGTGGAGAGGAGAAAATGGCAGGGGTTGGCAGAGCTTGAGTGCTCAATTTGGTGTGAGGAGGAGGGGGAGGAGGTGCCCTTTTATAAGGGAGGAGAGGGGCACCTTAGGAATATCTCAAATTATTATTTTATATTAAAGTCAAAATCGGTTTATAATGGTTCCAAAGGGTCTTATTTCGAAGATAAAGTGGGGATGGGTCGAAATCCTATCAACCAATAGGATTTAGACAAGTTTAGGGTATTATTTTAACCTTATCAATTAGATTTAACTCTAAGTTAATTAATTTAACTTTTACCGTGTCTTTTTGTTTTCTTTCACTATATGGTTAATACACTTACTATAACATGCCAAACGAACCCCAAATTGTTTATTATTAATATATATATCCTTATCTAAGTCATTTGTCCGAACCTTAGATTTTTAGGAATAAAATAACAATTAATAATATAATATTTTATTTAAAAACTATTTTGTGTCAATTTTGACACTATTTGATATATGATTTTTTTTGAAAGTCATAACAGAATTATATGTTCAAAACAAGTTGATTAAATCAACACTAATATATCATAGTAACCTATAAAATTAGTTTAATTCATAAAAAGTCTCAAATTACATTTATTTTGGTTTTTATAACATCAATTATGTCAATATTTCATAAATAAGATAAAAACTGCATCATAATTGTGTCATAAATAAATTAACTTATTTAATGTCTAAAAATTATAAATAAAATACCATCATGTAGGAAATCTTTTTAGATTTCTAATGAATATTTACAATCGAATTTATCATATGTATAACCCCATATTAAAAATGATTTACTTATTAAACATTGATTTTAACTATTTTAACCCTTCTTTAAATAAATTAATAATAAATGTCCTAATCTAATCCAAGTGGGCCTAAATGGTCATATTTTATTCCTAATTTTGTTTTTGGTCGAATTACACTTGTCCAATAGAATTAGGACATGTGTTAGGGTAATATTAATATCATATTTACCCTTAGTTACCCTATTTACTATTAACCGCGGTAAAAAAAATAAAAAGTTACTATTCACCAAAAATTATTTTCATCTCATTGAACCACATTTTACTTACTGACATCAACCGTGTCTCTCGGATTTTTGAAATTCCATTCACAGAAGCGGTAAAATTAAGTTTTATGAAAAATTCAGTTTTTTAACTACCACTTAGTAGTTTCACTATTCATCAAAAATTGATGTTTTTCAGAACAGTGCCAAAATTTCATCCCAAGCTATATTTCATATTCCGAATTCAAAAATGAAGTCTATTTTACCAAATTCATTACATAAAAGTTGCATTAATTAATTTAATAATTAAATCCCGCTGTTAAAACAAATAGCGTGTTTTTAAGAAACAATATCTATCAAAAGATTGACACTTGTTTACGTCTAGTTTAAATGTGAAATTACATCCAATGACCAACATTGTATTAAATTGTAAAAATATATTCTAAATATACTTTAAAACCACTCAAATTAATGATTTATCACTATTAATTATTACGATTAAAAAAGTTTTTTTTAATTATAATTTAGTAATTTTCATTATTCATCAGAATATGAAAGTTATCCGAAAAGTACCAAAATTTCACCTTAGGCTAAATTCGATACTCCGAATCCAAGAATGAAGTTCATTTTGAAAAATAAGATTTACGTAATTTTAAAAAGTGGTTATTACTATTCATAACGGCTAGTTTTAATAATATTTTAATAGCATATCGTTGTTTAGTGAAACTCAGTATTGCGTATTACACACGCTATCGAGGAAGGTCGCGATTGCGTGTAATGAAAGGCAAGTCAAGGATGAGTGTTGTGCAAGCTCCTTTTTGTGTAGCATACAACACAAGACATTAATAAAATTAAAAATAATATTTTTTTATAAAATCTTGGGCTGTTACACTAGATATATTCATAAGTTTTACATTACATCATAAAATGAAAAACTACTACAACAACATAATGTCTCCATAATCCACACTCATATCCCCACATAATATCCCTACAGGTCATTCATAATTAACTTCTTCACTTCCTGGGAAAAATAAAACATAGAAAAGGGGTGAGCTCAAATGCCCAGAAAGGATAACAATATAGCGGAAACTTTCATAAATAAGAATAATCATTTAAGGCAATGTATAACTAAAAAAAGCATTTCCAACATGAACCTTCAACATGGTATGGAATAAATAAAATGAAATAATTCCATTTACATATTCACATGGATATTCTACTAATCTAATAATCACATGCAAAAATCAATAACCACTTTCATAATGTTGCATGCATAATTCCAGACTATCATAACCACATAGTCAAGGCCTCGTGCCAAGACTACAAATATGATATTGTCAAGGCCTTGTTCCAAGACACTAGTTTTTCTCATGAGACCTACTGATGCATCGAGGAGCTATAGAGGGCTCCACCCGTCACTTACTAAGTCCAATTCATTCTCATATGAAAAGGTTTAAACATAACATAAACATTCGTATTAAAACTAGCATACAAAATGTAAATAATTTCACCATAAACTATGAATGGTATAAAAATAGAACATCCACAGTCAAACATATCACAAAATCTTCAATACAATATAGAAGTTTTGTATCATCATAAATCAACTTCAAATAATCTTAAAATCCATCAAAGGATGTTGACATAGATGAAATCAAAATTCTTTTTAAAGAAATATCTCCTTTTATTTTGACATCATTTAAGATCCATATAAAATAAAACATTTTCTTTGAAAATATTCTTATAAACTTGTAAGGGAAACTTTGAAGATTTTATAACTGTGGAAAATAGCCGCACCCGCCGTATAAGTTAAAAAAACATTCTTACCTTAATTCTGTCGAAAAGGTTAAAAACGGACCTTGTTTTGAAAACGACGGAAAGATTCCTTTATAAACCTCTTATAAAAAAAGTCAAACAAGGGTATAAATGACATTAACCCATATTCTTGTAAATAATAAATATGTTTTGAAATACATTTCGAAGAAACATGTATGTGGATGATAAAGAAATCCCAGTAGATTATTACGTATAAACAACCTCGGATAATGAAGAGATTGTGAAATAACCCTTACCTTGTACTTTTACTTGGTTGGGGTAGGTTAACCTCCTATATAATGGTGAAATAATTGTTATTAAATTATTCAAAAATCATATATATTAATATGATATCATATATGATCTTTTAATATTGATTTGATAGTAATATCTTAGTATTATCGTTGTTTCGGGTGTTAACTGACTTGTTTTCTTTTATATGTTTTGTTACGTAAGACATGTTTGTAAAGGATAGGTTGTATATTATTCATATCCATAATGATATCAAGTCCTTAAACATCATTTTTAAATCATCAAATGATAATTATACTTGAATGGATACGATGGAGAATGAATCTCATCACGTTCGTGGAGACGGTAGTCCGTACGTACGCACGAGCGACAATATCATTCTTTTGATATTAAAATAATATATAAATGGATGGTATATCATATATACAGAATCATTAACATTTTATATTTATTATTTAAATGAGTTACACATCATTATTATACCCATCCAAATAATAATATATTGAATAACAATTACACCACGACGTGGAGACGGTAAGCCGTACGTACGCACGTATGGTGACATGTTATTCAAAGGGTGGATAGAATAATGAATATGGTTGTACCATATTTATAATAACATCACAGTATATGTGAGATACTGGAGTTATTATTTTATAATGGCAAGAATAAATAAAGTAGAAGTGGAAGAAGAAAGGAACTTGAAAAGGGGTGGTGAAAACATTACCTCTTCTTCGGGTTCTTCCTTTTGATTTGATCAAAAGGGCTCCATAGGTTGGCTTTCTGATCAAAATAAGACCTCTAGGTTGTAGTGAGGAATGCTGGGAGAGTATTTGGGCAGAGTTTGGCCGAACCAAAAGGCTCTGAAGGCGTGAAGAAACGGGAAGGAGGAGTGCCCTTTTATAAGAGGGGTGAGGGGCACCTTTGGAAAAGCTAGAAATATTAATTTATAATAAATTCATATTCGGTTTCTAATGGCTCCAAATTGATTATTATAAGGTTAAAGTGGGGATAGGTCGAAAACCACTCAACCAATAGAATTTAGACAGGTTTGGGTACTTATATTAACCATATCTCTAAGTATTAACTCTAAGTTAATTAGTTTTACTTTTACAATGTCTCTTTTTATTTTTATATAATATGGTTAATAAACTTACTATATACATCCAAACGACCCCCAAGTGGTCCATTAATTATGAACCTATCATTATATATGTCTCTTGGCCGAACCTTAGTTTTTTAGTAATTTAATATCAATTAATAATATAATATTTGTTTTAAGAACTCTTTTATGTCAATTTTGACACTATTCAATAGTTGATTTTTTTGAAACTCATAACAGATTGATTACTTCAAAAAAAGTCATTTAAATCAATCCTAATATATCATATTATCCTAGAAAATTAGTTTAATTCATTAAAAGATTCATATTATATTTATTTGGGTATTTATAATATCAATTAATTTAATTTTTCACTATTATAGTAATTACTGCATCATCATTGTGTCATAAAGAAAATAAATTATTTAATGTCTAAAAATTCAAAATAAAATATAATTATGTAGTAAATCTTTTTATCTTTGTAATGAATATTTATAATCTAAAATCCAACATATATAACCCTATGTAACAATTGTTTTACTAAAAGATATATGCTTGTGTCATTTTTGTATTCATTTTAACTTAATTAAAATAAAGTGTCATTATCACTTACAAGTGGATCCATGGGGTCCCAAAATCGACCCAAAGATTCTCATGGTCGACCATTTATCAACCAATAGTGTTAAGACACGTTTTAGGGTAATTTAGTATTATTATAATATTATTTTTTTTAACCCTTATTTACCGGATTTACCCTTAACCATGGTAAATAAAATATTTACCGCAGTAATTATTCAAAATTCTAAAAATAAAAGTTACCTATTTACACAATTTGAACATCCTGATTCGAAATATGGAATCCATTTTCCTAAATTCAAAACACAGAAGTGGATGAAATTAATTTAAAATTAATTCCCGCTGTCAAAACAAAAAGCGTGTTTTTAAGAGATAATAACTATCAAAAGATTGACACTTGTTTATGTTCGGTTTAATTGTAAAATTATGTCCAATGACCAACATTATATTAAATGGTAAAAATATATTCTAAATATACTTTAAAACTACTAAAATTCATAATTTATCACTATTAATTATTTTGATTCAAAAAGTTGTTTTTAATTAAAATTTAGTAATTTTCACTATTCATCAAAATATGAAAGTTATCCGAAAAGTACCAAAATTTCACCTTAGGATAAATTCGATATTCCGAATTCAAAAATGAAGTCCATTTTGAAACATAAAATATATATAATTTCAAAAATTAGGTATTACTATTCATAACGGCTAATTTGATCGGTTGTGGTGTGTGTTAAAACTCGAAGTTGCGTACAACACACGCTACTGTTTTATTCAAAGGAAAGCGTACCGTGTAAGCTTGGTATGTTTCATTTTAAATTTTTTTGATGTCCCCATTTAGTCAAAAATTTTAAAATATTTTATTTAAAACGGTTTCACTATTAAAAGTTGATAAAAGTGCAATACTGAAAATGAATCTGTTCTTGCATTATGACTAAGAAACTCATAATATGGATTCTAAAATTATAAGGATTATATAAAGTTAAAAATGTAGTTAATGCTATTCATGAACTATTTTAATGGCTTTTTTTTGTAAGTCATGGTGTGATTGAACTCGGTGTTGCGTGTAGTGCAAGTTATTGAATTATTTTGAAGAAATAACACACTATTAAATCATGGGGTGTTACAGAAACACCAAGAAACTTCATGAATGAACATTAAAAACTGCATTACTATTGTTTTATCGTAAGGAAAACAAATTTTTTTTTCTAACATTTGAAACGTTCTTATTATGAAACTCGATCCACTATAAGGGTTTTGATCAGCTATAAGGCAATGTTTTCCCAGTATTGAATTGATAGAACGAATAGTTTGAATAGACCTTGCTGAACCAATTGACTGTATGTTGAAATATAGATCAGTATCATTTTTTAAAAATAAATGGGCCATACATTTTAAATTGGATTTAACGCATGTTGAAGCTGATCAGCCCCATGTTTAACTTAATTGGCCAATTGTGGAAAAAATGACTAACAGAAAAAATTAAATTTCCATAATCATATAACCACTACAATTCATGTCCTACATTAATATTATCATTTTGTTACTTAGGGGTGAATTTTGTAGGATCCTATATTTTTTCATATTTCCTACACATTTATATTTTATATTATATTATATTAATTTTTTTATCATTTTGATCATTTTGTAATTAATTGATAATTTCATTAATGATAAGGTCTTTTAATTGGACTAATTTTTTACATAATAGAATTATCCCAAAAATGGGTTAAAGACTCACAATGGTTTCTGGGAAAAAATTCAATTTTTCAAATCAAAATGTTCATAATTTGAGAAGATGGTCTGACATGCTTTATGGGAAAATTTTAGTGAATTTTATTTCTGTTTATTATGGATTTCTATTGACGTATAAATTAATCTATTGAATTTAATTGTATAATTTTATAAAATGTTACATGTTATAAAAGTAAACTATTCAAGAATATATTTCACATCCATCAAATGAAGGATTCATGTGATTATATAGGAATGATGAAATGAAATAGTTTTCATGGTTATGAATCTAGAGTGCATGATATAACTCAATATTTTGGGTTTAATGGAACCAATGTAAAACATATTTTGTGATGAATAATTTCACTCAATTGAACATCAATTTTTGAATCATTATTATTAAAGAGAATATATATTCCACGATAGTCAGATCCTTACTTAATCATTTGGTTTTATGTTTATATATATATATATTCGTTTGTGTACTTAATCATGTCTTGGTTGTGCTACCTATAAAATGTAGGAGTCACGTTCTACTAACCCCTAAAAAATTTATGGGTTTTATATTATCAAAAAATTGAAATATAGCTTTATATGACTTGGTATAGATAAATAAAGGGGATGGATTCTATCACCACATCAAAAAGAGGGATCTAGGTTGTGCCCCTCGGTATATAAAAGTTAGGGTAATCTTGTTATGCTATTAGGTGTGGAAAATATTTATCTTGGGTTGTGACTCCAGTGTTTAAAAAGTAATTATTATGGGTTGTGATGTCCCTTTAAAACCTAGAGATTCTTTATTTTTTGGTTTCTTTGTCTCTCTGTGCTTTAGAGCGGTGAAGGATAGATTATTCTCATTTAAATCTAAACTACTATAAAAATCCCTATTTTCATTTTCCTTTTATTTTAACTAAAATAATAATTAAATTTTCTCTTAATTCATTAATCTCATAGAAGGAAAAATTCAACCATCTTGATCGTTTGAATTTCCCACATTATTACCCAACAGTACTTCTAGCTATTGTTATTTAATGTCGTGGTTCACTTGAGAGTTTATTTTGGAGTCATGACCTTCGATATGGAGAGATCCAACACTTCAAAGTGCATATCCTCCATATTAGAATTCATTCATCACTAGAAGGTTCGATTTTTCTTTTGTCGTGGTCTTGGAGGACCCTCATCTCCATTAAGTATTTTAATCAAGTATCATTTTGGGTCGAATCCTTCACTCATTCACTTTTTTTACTCTTCTCATTACAGGTTCTGATCAATGAGGGTCACATGAGTGGGTTTTTATCATAATTTTAAGGAGGTCCATTCTCTATTCTAGGGATATTGACTCGTGGCCTCCAAAAGTCTCTTCTTTCTTGCAAAGTGAAGGTTTTGAAGAGTTTGGCCTCGATGATGGTTTTCCTTATGACTGGTGGTCGATGGCGATCAATCTACATCATGTCAATATTTCCCATCCACCAGTGTTTCTATTTGTGCTTTGGTTAAATGGTTGAAATATATTCTTATAAAATAGATATTTTAAATTTTTTTTATGAAAATATAGTTTCTGGGAAACTAATTCCCAACGTATATTTGAGTGGTTCAAGTGTTTTCAAAGAAGGATTAGCGGTATGTGAGAGTGAACCTTTTGAATAAAAATTTTAAAAAGGTACCGTTTATAAAAGATACTTCTTAATTAAATGTATATGTTAGGTAATTTCCCGCCTTCTAATTGATCACCCTCTTTTACAGGATTTTTTAATAAAAAATGTTTACATGTATACATTAGTTATTAATTTTATAAAAAAATTTAATAAATACATAATTAATAATAATTATATTTTATTATCATAAATTTTATTAATATTTACCGTTAATTATATTATTAACGATATTTTATTAATGTGGGGATGTATCCAAATATATTATTAATTACTTTATTAGTTAGATTAATAAGTATATTATATACACCATTATTCATAATAATTATTGTAATTATTTTTAATATTTAATAATACATTTCACAATATTTAAAAATAATTATATAATTAAAAATATTTCACAGTAATTTAATTGATAATATAATACTTAGTTAAAATAATGCTGATAAATAGTTTAATGATTAAATGTTATGTTTTTAAACAATAATTTTTTCAATAAATTTTTTTGGGCCAATTATATTTATGAAATTATTTTAATTTTCAATTATTATTTATATTTTTATTCATCTTGTCAAATTTAATTTATATTTTATTTATACTTTAAAATTTATACACATTAAAATTTAGATATTTTATATAAAATAATTCTTCATGTTGGTTACTTTTAAAGATTATAAATTAAAATGTATAAATAAAATATCCCTGAAATTTGAAAAAGTGACTAAACATGTACTAAATAAATAAAAATAAAAATATCTTCAAAAAAATTATTGGATAACAAATTCAATTGGACAAAAATTATCTGACTCAAAAAATAAGATTTGTACCCAATTTTTTTTACAGAAAACATTTTTTGTGTAAATAAAATTTTTCCTATATTAATTATGTGGAAATTATTTTTATTTCAAATTAAATATATTTTGTGTAATCAATTATTGAAATTTAATTTATATATAATTTATTCTATTATTTATATGCATAATTATTTTTAATTGTAAATGTCATGTTTTTAATTAATAATGTATGTGTTGTGTAAATTAATTTTGGTTTATTGTATTTATAAAATTATTTTTCTATTTTTAGTATATGTTTTATATTTCAATTAGATTATACTTATATTTTATATTTTATAATGTTCCAAAATCATCTACTCGAAATATAACATGTTTGTTGGGTTTCATGTGAGTGGCTTTTGAAGTTTATAAAAATAAACTCTAAGTATCATTAAAATGAAATTTAAAACATAGAAACATATAAAATAATTAAAAATAAATATATTTTCATCAAAATATTAAATTAAAAATAAAATATATAATATAAAGTAATGTTGTTTCGAAATAAAATATGCGGACATCAAAAAAGTAGGTAACTCGAAAGGCATATATAATATAAATTATAAATAGTTTTTTAGTGAAATTTATGAAATACACATAAAACATATAAAAATTGACTAGAAAATTAATTTATTTCAAATTATAAATGGGAAATATTAAGTAATAATAATAAAATACGACATAACAATAACAATATCATTAATTAAAAAATAATAAATTAATATTTTCTACTTATGAATGTATGTAAATTTAATAAGTAATAATTATATTACTAATTATATGTTCATATTTATTAATATTATTTTAATAAATAATAATATTAAATGAAATATTTTATTTATAAATTTGGGATTGAAAAATTAATTTTTTTATAAATTTTTATAGTATGTTAATATTTGCATTATACTATATATATTATTTTATATTTCATAATAATATATATAAATTTATGTTTGCATAAATATGTTAATATTTTATGTTAATATTATTATATATGTACATAAAATTAATAAATGTTAATATGTATACATAGAAACACACACAGACACACACAGATATGGATTGTGCGAGTAGATGATGTGTTAATCCGACAAACGATGTGCTTGATCAGAGAAAATAAGAGTTCACAAATTAATGAAGGACTTTAAAAACATGCACCATAATGTGAAAACCCAAAAAAATGAGATCGTATTTCTATGAAATCATATGAAAACAACCGTCAATTTGTTTTTTAATTATAAGAATCTATGATGCATCAAATCGAGGTGTCATTAGCACGAAAAGACAAAAAAACATATATTCAGTAATTTAAAACACCAAAACATGCATTTGAATGTCTAAACCATATAAAAGGATCATCGATTGATGTGAAATGATTTATTAGATGTATTTGAATTATTTTTGATGTGGGTGAGCATATTATACTTTATCCTAACATTTTATGTGCTCAAACAGACTAAATAAGGAGTTCGTAAAAATTAACAATGTTTAAAAACATGCGCTCCTGAGTGAAAATCATCCCAAGGATCTCATATTTCTATAATTTATTATGATAAAACTGTAGATTTATTTTTGAATTATTTTAACTAATGATTCATTAAACTAAGGTATCATTTTCCCGATATGATCAAAAATTTATTTTCACTAATTTAAAATAAAAATTGTTGATTTTGACTGTTAAAAGCAAATAAAATGATCCCCAATGGTTGTTATATCTTATTAAAACATTCTTAGAAATAAGTTTAATGTCATAAATAAGACGACGGATTATTCATACATGTTATTTTCTCAAACAGACTAAATAAGTAGTTCTTACAAAATGAATGTCTTTAAAATTATTCACCACAGAGTGAAAATTGTCCAAATGAGCGCAGATTACTGTGAAATCATAGGAAAATAATTATTTATTTTTTTGAATTATAGTAACTTATGGTTCATCAAAAAAAGGTTTCATTTTTTTATGTTCAAAAAAATAATTTATTAATTTAAAACACTAAAAACATTTAATGGTTTAAATCCTAGAAAACAATCTCCAATTGATGTGAAATCTTATGAATGTTATATAGAATAAAAATAGTATATTGGCATTCACAATTAGAAGATGGGTGTCCATTGAAGATTTAAAAAACATTCCCCATTACAATTAAAAGGTACAAAAATGTTTAACAATGTTAACCAAGGAAAATTCACAAACCCTCTTTAGTTTTAGCTCAAAGGGTTAATTGGAAGGGTTGAGGTCATATTATAAGAACCCCAAACTTAAACAATTTATACTTAAGAAAACATAAGAAATTTTATCTTGGAGAAATATTCTACCTTCATGTGCATAGAATCTTATTTATCATAGAAATAGTAAGTACAAGAAAGTATAATAATGTTATACTTTATTTTCTTCAACAGAATACAGTTGAAAAAACTTTTAGCAATAATAAGTAAACAAGAAGGAAGTCTTCTAACCCAAATAGAATGGTATCCTACAAACATGGATAATGGTCCCTTGATTGATACTTTCATGAAAGTCTGTCTTAGCCACACCAGGGTTAATCCTCGATTAGAATATTAGAATCTATATTGCTATCACCGAAAGCCCTTGAACTTTTAGGTAGTCAGAACCTCTATCATCTAATCCCAAGATGTCCTCAAACATTATGTTATTTGGGAACTCTGTCACCCTATACCCATAAGTCGGAGAACTATACGTTAGTTGGAACCTATTTTTTCCTATCCTCAAAATCCCTTGATTTTACTCCACAACTATAAGAGTCACAGTAAGTATGCTGAACAAGTTTTTCACAGTTGAACAAGTTGTTCACAAATCACACAAATCCTGAGAATCTTTATCTCTCGATAAATCACATCACAACATGTATTATCAAAGATCATAAACACATTAATTTATTTTTGATCTCATTCAAATGTGATTCTACTTATAATAAAGGATTCCAATGGTCAGATCCATCCTCCAATGGTTATATTTTTCCTTGAATTTTTAGAGACCTTTACACGATTCCTTCAACAAAAAGATAATCATTAATAAATTTTATAACATAATTTTATGTTGGAAAAACATGAGAAACTTTATCAATCTTAAGAACCAATAATATTTAAGGAAAATAATATCAGGATTAGAAAAATAGGATCTGATTAAATTGAAACATTATGTTTGGAATATAAAGTAGTTTTAAAAATATGAATAATTGGAATCTAGTAAATATATAATTCTGAGACTAAATATATGAACAATAAAATTCAGTAAAAATCGATATTTAGAGTATAAATTCTGAGGAATTTAGAGACTTTATTATAAGGAATTTAGAGTCTATATTCTGAGGATTTTAGAGTCTGTATTATGAGGAATTAAGTGTATGTATTTTGTGGAATTTGGAGACTGAAATATGAGAACTTACAAGTACAATTCTGAGAAATTTGGAGTCTAAATTTGAGGAATTTAAAGTCTGAATTCTGAGGAAGTCGGAGCCTGAATTTCAAAGAATTCAGAGTCAAAATTTAACAGAATTCAGAGTCTGAGTTTCAAATAATTCAGAGTCTGAATTTTAGAGACCTTGGAGTCTGAATTTCATCGAATTCAGAGTCTAAATTTACGAGAATTCAGTGTAAAAATTTCTTAAAATTCAGATTCTAAATTTTGGAGAATTCAAATTATGAATATTAATGAATTGAGAGTATTAATTTAAAAGAATTTAGTGTTTGAGTATTAAGGAATTCAGAATATGAATTTCTACGAATTAAGATTCTAAAAACTAAAACCCTTAGTATCTAAGGAACTGTTAAATTCTGAGGTTTTTAGATAAGGATACGAATTCTTTTCTTAGGGAAAAAATACTTTGTTTGAGAAGAAATTAAATACGACAATGAAAACTAGTGGTATATTTAAAACAGTTTATATATAAGGAAAATTTTCTATAAGAAGATAAGTCCTAGATAAAGATAATTGTTTTAAGAAAATGTGTTTGATTTTCAAAACATAGATCAATGTAAAAGTCATAAGGAAACCAAATTGACTTGATAATATCCCCTTTTGGAAAGCACAGACAAAAATTTGAAAAATAATATAATGGATAAGAAATTTTATTTTTTAAATTTAAAAGAAAATTTATCTACCATTACAAATTAGTTATGATAAATATGACTAACTCCCCTGTAATTTTTGAAATTATTAAGGTCTATATTCTAGTTTTTATTTGATAAGTTACTCTTTCTTATTTAAGTATTCCCCCCTCAATTAATCACCCCCATACTTAGAGAATTCTATTCTTCTTACTTAATATTAATTTGATTATTATTTTCTCCCCCTTTGTGATTTTCCAAATGGAATGGAGGGGATGAATGAAAAAAATGTACCAAAAATATTAGAAATATACAAGAGAAAATAATGGAGGAAAAATTTCATTATATCAAGAAAAACTGTAACATGTAAAAATAGAACAAAAGATCAGATTTTTAAGAAAATCATTGATCATTATTTTACTTTAGTATGGGCTTTATTGAGGTTTAATTTAATTACTTTAGATCCTTGGGATTATCCTAAAACCTTTTGAGTATCTGATCCTGATATGGATTCTTCTTTTTGTGAGCCTTGATTTTATCTTCTTCAGACATTATAATTTCTTCTAGGGACTTTAAAACCTCTTATTTCTATTTGAACTTTTCTTCCCACTCTTCCTAGAGTACCCCTTCACCCTTTATATTTAGAGCAACTGAATTCAACACTACATTAAGATATTTATCCTCTTGCATTCAGAAAACTTGGTTGAGATTTATATTCTAAAAAAATCAGGATTTAAGGTTTTTTATTGTGCCTTCCAACTTATCAATAGCATTTTTAACTGAATCCTAGAAGTCATTTGTGAATTTTAAATCATCAAACATTCTCTTAGACCATTTGGTTATTTCCATATATGATCTCATATGAGAATCATAACCAACACAAAAATTCTTGGTCAACATTTCAATTTTGATAAACTTGTCCATCAACATGCTTACTTTATTTGAATTCTTATTGAAATATTGTTGAAGAAACTGACATCATGAATTGATACTTGGTAACAAAGTTTTTTCATTCACTAATATCTTCATATAATGAAAAAAAATCCTCACCCATCGATGAAAAATATTCAAAAGCTAATTCCTTAGCTAGCAAGAAATCATTTCCATCATTTTTAGCTTTACTATATATTGTTCCACAAACATCATTCATAGAATTAAAAGGATCAACTTTCATGGGGAAATCATCAAAAACTTTCTTTCCATTACAAGTTCTATAAATTTACTTCACAAAATATGGAGTTTGATGTTCAGTATATATGACTTGTATTATCTTATCTAAGACTTGTATTATCTTATCATCATCAACATCATCTTCCATAACATCTCCCCTAATATCATGAGGATGAATAAATTCATGATTGTTGCTTTCATAATCAAAAGGATTATCAACCTCACCATGTGTATAATCTTCATTCCTTTGTGAGATTAATTAATTTTATTGAACACGGGATGTTAGGATTGATAACTTATCTAAATTACATTCCTTCTCATGATATTCTTCCATCTCTTTAATCACATCTTCACTTTCATCTTTGTCCTCTTCTTCTTCTTCTTCTTATTCATCTTCTTCTGCTTCTTCTTGATAATCTATCTCTTCTTCCACAAAAGGTTACAAAATTGAAATTTTCTTTCCTAGATTTTCTACAAGAAATTGCTCCTGAAATAAGGATTTGGGTACCAAAATCTGTTCGGATGCATTGTTAGTGTCACTGAGAATGACCTGGATGATATCGGCTTATTGCATTTTATTCTTCAACTTCTTATCTTGTTCTTACCTTTTAATAACTTTTGGTGCCTGAATCTTCAAGGTATTTACTACAGTAGGGTATAAACCAAAGCTAGATTCACCGCACTTCTCCTTTTTCTTCTAATCCCTCCACATTTCTACCACCTTATCAGAAAAAGTTGTTCTCTTTTTCAGATTGGGTGGAACTAACTAGGTTTTTGTTATGGTTTCATTTTCTTTGGCTTACGGTTCTTTCTCCTTTCATTTCTTCTTGATTTTCTTAGAAGATTTACCCACTTCCACTTTATTTGTTAAAGACTGAACCTAACTTTCAGAAAGATCATAAAACTCTCCAAAATTGATATTGAAACCAACATTCATTGTCCTCAGAGTGTCATCACTGAACAACATGATCATGAATGTTCATGGTTTGGCCTACGGTTCTTTCTCCTCAGAGTTTCATCACTCAAAAACATGGTTTTCAACCCCTCCCCACCTTAGAAATTAATTTATCTAGTTTCGAGCCATTATAAACCGAATATTAATTTATTATAAAATAATACTTTAAGTTCTTCCTAAAGAGCCCCTCCTCCCCATCATAAAAGGACACCAATTCTAACCAATTCCTCACACCTATAAAGCCTTTTGGATCGTCCAAACTCTTACCAATTAATCTTTAAACTTCCCTCTCCTCCTCTTAGAATCCTTACCTTTAGAAGAAGGCACTTTAAGAGTCCTTTTTGAATCAATCCATAGGGAGTTACCAAAATTAAAGGTAACGATTTCTCTTAGCTTCTTTTCTTTTATTTTACTTCTCCAACCCCTAAAATCTTTTTATTATTTTATTTTGTAACAACGCCAGTATCCCCAATATATTAGGATGTTGTTATGAGAAGTATTTGAACTACACTGACACAAAACTCCATCTAATGGCTGAACAACATAATGTTTCTGTGGATGGGAACCAAACGCCTCATGAAACGTTGATTGTTAAAATTATCTCCTACCACCTCTCATGGTGGCCATTATAATGGAGCTGTAATTAAATATGATATTAATGATATTAATTTTATATATTAGCTTCTCCAATTCCATTTTATAGAATACCATTATTCATTTCATGTTATATATATATATACACGATAATTTCATTTGAGGATGTCCGCACTACCACCCCCTCAAAGTGATATGACTACTTCATACCATACATGGAACGTATAAAGGATGGTGGTAATGAACATAAGTAACATATATAACATACTATATTATAATATAATAATAATTTACCCTTGTATCATTTTTTATTCCTTTTTAAATTAAAAATTAAATGGAAATAGAGTAGGTGCAAACGTACGGACTATCGTCTCCACGAATGCGATGATTTTAATTCCCCATCATATCCTTTCAAGTATAATTATCATTTCGTGATAAAAAAAATTTTAGGGACTTGATATCATTCTGGATTTTAATAAGATAAAAACTATCCAAAACAGACACGTCTTTTGTAAAAAAACATATAAAAGAAAACAGGTAAGTTAACACCTGAAACGACGATAATACTAAGATATTATTAACAAAGAAATGTTAAAAAGATCATATATGATATCATATTACTATATATGATTCTATTATAATTTAATAACAATTATTTCTCCATTATACAGGAGGTCAACCTACCATCAACCAAGTGAAAGTACAAGGTAAGGGGTTTTTATTTCACTCCTTATTCCCATGAGAATCGTACCATATTTCCACTATTAACTTTTTTGTGGTGTATGTACTGCCCATATTTTTATTCTTCGTGTAACACACTTTAATTTATATGTATATACAAATTAATTTTATGATATCTCTTTCATGGGGTGTATGTTTCTTAATTTACCAAAATGGTAAGGGTTTGTTTCACAATCTCTTCATTATTCGAAGTTGTTTATACGTTATTATCTACTGGGACCTCTTTTTCATCCACATCCATGTTTCTTAAAAATGTATTTAAAAACATTCTTATTATTTTATAGAATATGGTTTAAATTCATCTATACCCTTTTTTTACTTTTTATAAGATTTTTATAATGTAATCTTTACGCCATTTTCCAAACATTGTCCTTTTTAACCTTTTCGACAAAATTACGGTAAGAATGTCTTTTTTTAACTTATATGGTGGGTGTGGATAATTTACCCCATTGTAAAATCTCCAAAGCTTCCCTTACAAGCTTATAAGTATAATTTCAAAGTAAATTTTATATTTTATAATAATGTGACTTTTAAATGATTTCAAAAAAGAGATATTTCCCTCAAATAGTTTTGATTTCATCTATGTAAACATCCTTTTATGGATTTTAATCTAATTTGAAGTTAATTTATTATGATACAAAACGTCCATATTGTATTTAAGGTTTTTTGAAATGTTTTACTATGGATGTGTTATTTTTATACAATTCATGGTTTATAGATAAATTATTGACATTTCTTATGTGAGTTTTAATATGAATGTTTATGTTATGTTTAAACCTTTTCATATGGTAATTCATTGGACTTAATAAGTGACGGGTGGAGACCTCTATATATCCTCGATGCATCGGTAGGTCTCATTAGACAAACTAGTGTCTTGGCACAAGGCCTTGACAAAATCTTATTTGTAGTCTTGGCACGAGGCCTTGGCTACGTGGTTATGATAGTCTGGAATTATGCATTCCATCATTATGAAATTTGTTATTGATATTGCATGTGATTATTCAACTAATATAATATCCATGTGAATAAGTAAATGGAATTATTTCATTTTATCATTTCCATATTATTCTTATGTTCATGTATAAAAGGCTTTTTTTAGTTATACATTTCCTTAAATGTTTGAGCTTATTTATGAATGTTTCCGCTATATTGTTATCCTTACTGAGCATCTGAGCTCACCCCTTTCAATGTTTTATTTTTCCCAGGATGTGAAGAAGTAATTTATGAATGACCTGCAGGGATAGTATGAAGGGATATGAAGACAAGATGTTGTTGTAGTTTTTTACATTATGATGTAATCTAAGACTTATGAATTTATCTAGTTATTCCAATGATACTAAACTAATAAGTCTTTCAAGACTTATTCCTTTGTGATCATGCCAATGTTGTCTAATAATGCACTAACTCTGGGTAACTGGGTTCAAGGCATTATAGTAGGTATCAGAGGATGTTTTTTACAAACCTTGGAAGCTAGATTTAGATAAACTCTGATTAGAGTTCATAGACCTAAGATGGACTTTGAGGATGAGTGTAGAAGAAATTCCTAGAATTTTGGTTTTGTAATGATTTTGTGAGTTTTCCAAGAAATACATCCTTGTATGGATATGAGCAGGTAGAGGCGGCTCTGGCACAGATGTACCAAGGGAAAAAACCTGAAAACACCGCTTTGAGCTAAACTCGAATGGGAACTGGTGCACGACAACAAGCCTTGCTGCACTCTTGGTTAAGATACTCCCAGGGGATATTCTTAGGATAATTCTCATTTTCTTTACAAATCATTGTAAAAGGTTTATGAGTATATAATTCCTCAATGAAAACATCTTTATGATTATGGATTATATCCATAAACCATTCAATTTACGTTAGGTATTTTAAAAACTTGGAATTATTCATTGCAATTCATAAACTGACCTAGTTTATGCTATTGTATTGAAATGGCGCCCGGTAGAAGGAATTTGAACTCTATAAATACTTATGATCCAAAGAGTAAGAAGGATATTATCTTTCACGGTATTAAGAAAACATTTAGAAGGGAAATATTCTCCCATGTATTCTCAACATATAAAGAAATAGTATCATGTGTTAATAAGATAAGTAAATAATTCACCGAGTCCTATGGCTTTGAAGGGAAGAAAGAGAAGAAAGGGATGGAAGATAGAAAGATAAATAAAGGGAAGAGGGAAAAAAGAATTTTCCCTTATATGATAACTGTGGGATTAAACACCCTGGAACTTGCCCGATGGGAATTGGAGTATTTTATAAGTGTGGGGAAGAAGGACACCAAGTACGTGATGGAAAGGGTAAGAAAAAGGATTCAAATGAACAATGCTTCATCTGCAATGAGTTGGGACACTACGCAAACCAATGTCCAAATCATCAGAGTATTCCCCAAATTATGCTATTGGATAATAATCATGTTATGATACTACCAAAGATGAGGAGGAATGATTAGAGTTCTTATGTTGTTATTATATAATTATGTCATTTGAGTGTTGTATCAAAAATGTAATGGTTATATTAATTATGGAGTATAAAAGGATTGTAATACAATACTATTTCATTTAGGACATGAGATTTTGTGGAACCAAGACAAGTGACTCAATCGCAGGTTAAATTTTTGGAAAATATATGGTTGAGAGAAAGATAAACCATAATATAGTTCTGATATGGAGGTAGTGATTTTGGAATAATACATGACTGATTTGGATAAATTATATTGGATATTTTTGATTAACTTGAAACTGATCAATTATTTGTATATTCCATCATTGTTGGATTTTACAACATTTTTGGATAGAAGGAGTATATCTAGTATTATATACGGAATAAGGTATCATGAATGTAATCAACAAGGTTATATGGTAATTCAGGATGTTGTAGTGTTTTTAAAGCATACATGATGACGGTGTTCACATGTTATTACGAGGAAAAAGGATCCTCATTTTGTTTACCTTCCATATAAATTTGGGACTGTGAGTTTTCATAGAAGTATTTTGGATATATCTAGTCTGAGATTATTTTTGGATTGCCATAAAAGTACAACCCTGAGGTCGGGCGGCAACCTGTCATGTCCGGCAAGGCCGCGAGAATTGAACCCGCAACCGAAGGGTGACAAGGGTGTATCACATACCACTAGCCCATATGATGTCCTGGATTGTATAATTCGGTATTTTTAAAAAACAATCTTGTAGATGAATTAGAAATTCATTTTTTTGAAGCCTATACGAATAGGATAAATAGAATATTATTTTTAAGTTCTATTACCTTTTAGAGTGAAAGATGAGTTTGTGGTAGAAATTAGTTAAAGGATGGGACTCTACTTGTCAAGTATATATTTTTCTTATTCTCTTATTCTTTGAAGAAAATAATTCTTATTCTTTAGTGAAGGGATATTAAAAAAAGTTTTATCCCAATAAGATATGTTTTGTTGACCCGATGGTATTTTAAATCATCATAGATTGATGAATTTATGGCCCCCAATTTTACACTTGTTTCTGATTGATGACCTCAATCACTACATATAAGTAATTACATTCTCCCACAAATTATATGTCCCTAATTTCTACCAATGTTCTTCTAATCGAGATCATAATTTGGTGGTGACCCTTTCTTTTCCCTTTTCCTTTTATTAAGACTAAATTTTGTTAACCTAATTTCCAATGTAGGTTTTCCCAAAGGTATATTCTATTTTTAAAATTTTATTTTCGAATAATAATTTCAAATTGCGATAATTCAATTTATTGAAGGAGATAAGAATGTAACACCCCAATATTTCATTGTACGCTATTTCTTTAATGTAAATCAATAACATGCACTACACGCAACATCGAGTTCTAGCGCACCATGACATACCAAACAAGCCATTCAAAAGCGGTTATGAATAGTATTAACTTGATTTTGAACATTATATAATCCTTATAATTTTAGAATCCATATTATCAATTTATTAGACATAATGTAAGAACAAATACTTTTTTTCAAATAAAAGAAGTATTTTTTTAAAAATGCAATTTTAAAGCCTTTTAATGGCGAACCCTTTTTTAAATCCAATATTTAAAACAATTATATATTAAATTCTACAAAGTAAACATCTTATTTATAATAGAGAGATAATAATTTAGTTTCAATAAATTTTTGGTGTTCTTCTGATAACTTTCATAATTGGGCGAATAGTGAAAAATACTATATTTTAACTGAAAACAACTTTTTTAATCAAAATAATTTATAGTGTTAACATATAAATTTTAATGGTTTGTATGTATAAATAGATTATATTTTTACCATTTTATCTAATAATGGTCATTGTAAGTAATTTCACTTTGAAATTGGACATAAAAAGTGTCATACTTTTTATAGTTATTATTTCTTAAAAATACCCCTTCTGGTTTTGAAAGCTGGAATTAATTTTAAATTAATAAATGAAACATCTATGTTTTGAATTTGGTAAAATATACTTAATTATTGAATTTGGAATATCAAAATCATCTTAGGGTAAATTTTTTGTATTTTGCGGAAAACTTTCAATTTTTTATGAATAACGAATAAAAACTGAGTTATAGTTTAAAACCGATTTTTTATTTAAATAATTATTTAATTTATTTAAATTTAATTAAGATAAAAATTGATGCATAATACCTATATAATTTCAATTTAATTCATTTCTGTTGGTTTAGAATAATTTTAGATACATAATAATTTTATTGAACTTTTCATGGTCTTTTAACCACCTCCTAGGAGAATTTGGAAATTCACATAATACATAATTTTTTTGCTTCTATGAGTGGAATTTATAAAATCCAAGAGAAATTCTTAATATCAATTAGTAAAATGTGGTTCAATGAGATGAAAATATTTTTTTATGAATAGTAACTTTTTACTTTTATTTACCACGGTTAAAAGTAAATAGAGAAATTAAGGGTAAAAATGATATTAATATTACCGTAACAAATGTCCTAATTCTATTGGACATGTGTATCTCGACCGAAAACAACCATAGGAATAAAATATTATCATTTAGGCCCACTTGGATTAGATGATAACACTAATTATTATTTAATTCAAAAAAGAGTTAAAAGAGATAAAATCAATGTTTAATTATTAAAACATTTTTAATATAGGGTTATACATAAGATAAAATCAATTATAAATATAAATTAGAAAGTAAAAAATATTTCATAAATAATGGAATTTTAATTATAATTTTTAGAATTTAAATAATTTAATTTATTTATGACACAATGATGATACATTAATTACCTTATTAGTAAAATATTAAAATAATTGATATTATAAATACCCAAATAAATATAATTTGAGCCTTTTAATGAATTAAAAGATTTTTATTGGTTAATATGAAATTTTATGATTGATTAAATGAATTTTTTTAGAATTAATAAAGGTATTAAGAATTTATAAAAAATTAATTACTGAATAGTGTCAAAATTGACATAAAGGTGTTTTTAAAACAAATATTATATGATTAATTGATATTCTATTCCAAAAAATATAAGGTTCATCCAATGTAATTATATAATTATAGGTGTATCATTGATGGACCACTTGGGGGACTCTACGATGTATATAGTATGTTTATTAACAATATAATATAAAAATACCAAGTGACATGGTAAATGTCAAACTAATTAACTAAGAGTTGAAACTAAAAGATACGGTTAATATAATGACCCAAACTTGACTAAAACCTATTTATTGTGTCGTTTTTGACCCATCCCCACCATATAATTTAAATAATCCAGTTTGGAGCCCATATAAAAAGAATATGAATTTATTGTAAAATAATAGTTTATGTTCTTCCTAAAAAGCCCCTCCTCCCCCTTATAAAAAGACACCACTTATAACCAATTCCTCTCACCTCTCAAGCCTTTTAGCTATTCCAAACTCTGCCCAATTAAGCTCCCTACATCCCTATACTCCTCCTGGAATCCTTAACTTAGCAATAAGGCACATCAAGAGTCCTTTTTGGTTCAAACCAGAGGGATTTACCCCAATTTAATGTAACAATTTATCTTAGCTTATTTTATTTTATTTTACTTCTCCAGCCCCTAAGCACTTTTTATTATTTTCTTTTGTAAAAACACATGTATCCCCAATATACTAGGATGTTGTTATGAGATGTATTTGAACTACATTATTTACACTCACCTCCATCTAATGGGTGAAGAACATAATGTTTCTGTGGATGGCTACCAAACGCCTCACGAAATGATTATTGTTCAAATTATCTCCTACCACCTCTCATATTGGCCATTATGATGGAACAATAAGTAAATATTATATTTATGATATTTATTTTATATATATGCTTATGTAATTCCATTCTATAGAATACCATTATTCGTTTGATGTGGTATATATATACGATAATTTTATTTGGGGAAGTGCGGACTACCGCTCCCTCAAAGTGATATGACTCGTTCATAGCATAAATGGAACATATAAAGGATGGTGGTAATCATATTAAGTAACATATATAACATATTAAATTATAATATAATAATAATATACCTATGTATCATTTTGTTTTGATTCCTTTTATTGTGAAAAATGAAATGGAAATAGCGTTCGTGTGTACGTACAAACTACCGTCTCCACGAACGCGATAAGATTCATTCCCCATAGTGTCCATTCAAGTATAATTATCATATGATGATTAAAAATAATGTTTAAGGACTGGATATTATTTTATATATGAATAAGATACAACCTATCTGTAACAAACACGGCTTTTGTAACAAAACATATAAAATAAAACGAGTAAGTTAACACCGGAAATGACGATAATACTAAGATATTATTAACAAAGAAATGTTAAAAATTTCATATATGATATAATATTAATTTATATGATTCTTGTATAATTTAATAACAATTATTTCACCATTGTACAGGAGGGTAACATACCCTCAACCAAGGAAAAGTAAAAGGTAAAGGGTTTTCATCTCACTCCTTTTTCCAGTGAGATTCGTACCACATTTACACTATTACCTTTTGTGTGGTGTATGTAGTGCCCATAATTTTATTCTTTGTGTAATACACTTTAATTTATGAGTTTTTAAATATTAATTGTATGATATCTCTTTCATGGCGTGTATGTTTCTATTTTACCAAATTGGTAAGAGTTTATTTCACAATCTCTTCATTATCTGAGGTTGTTTATACGTTATTATATACTGGGACCTCTTTTTCATCCACATCCATGTTTCTTAAAAATGTATTTCAAAACATCCTTACTATTTTACTGAATATGGGTTAAATTCATTTATATCCATTTTTGACTTTTTATAAGACGTTTATAAGGGAATCATTACATCATTTCCCAAACAAGGTCCTTTTTAACCATTTCGACAAAATTAAGGTAAGAATGTCTTTTTTTAACTTAAACATCGGGTGTGGCTATTTTCCACCATTTTAAAATCTTTGAGTCTTCCCTTACAAGATTATAAGAATATTTTCAAAGTTAATGTTTTATTTTATAATTATGTGACTTTTAAATTATTTCAAAAAAGAAATATTTCTCTCAAATAGTTTTGATTTCATCTATGTCAACATCCTCTGATGGATTTTCAGCTTATTTGAAGTTGATTTGTTATGATACAAAACATCCATATTCTATTGAATGATTTGTGATATTTTTTAATGTTGATGTGTTATTTTTATACCATTCATGTATTATGGATAAATTATTGACATTTCGTATGCGAGTTTTAATACGAATGTTTATGTTATGATTAAACCTTTTCATATGGGAATGCATTGGAATTAGTAAGTGACGGGTGGAGCTTTATATATCTCCTAGATGCATTGGTTGGTATCATTAGGAAAACTAGTTTCCTGGCACAAGACCTTGAAAAAATCTTATTTGTAGTCTTGGTACAAGGCCTTGGATATGTGTTTATGATAGTCTGGAATTATGCATTCCATCATTATGAAAGTTGTTATTGATATTGCATGTGATTATTCGACTATTAGAATATCCATGTGAATAAATAAATGTCATTATTTCATTTTATCTTTTCCATATTATTCTTAAGTTCAAGTTTAAAAGTATATTTTTTAGTTATACATTGACTTAAATGTTTATGATTATTTATGAATGTTTCTGCTATATTGTTATCCTTACTGAGCATCTGAGCTCACCCCTTTCAATGTTTTATTTTTCCCAGGATGTGAAGAAGTAATTTATTAATGACCTATAGGGATAATATGATGGGATATGAAGACAAGATTTTGTTGTAGTTTTTTTACTTTATTATGTAATGTAAGACTTCTGAATGTATCTAGTTATTCCAAGGCTACAAAACTAATCGGCCTTTTGAGACATGATCTTTTGTGATCATGCCAATGTTATGTAATAATGCACCGACTCTGGGTAACTGGGATAGGGGCATAGCAAATATGAACTATCTGTAATGAATCAGAAGTTCCGACCTCAGCTTTTGATTTAGACCTTGACATATATTTCATTCCATATTGACAATGATCAAAAACTTTTGAAGAATCAAATCTACACTCCGGCAGATCCATTACAAGTCTTTTATTAGTGAGTAGTCATAGGATCATAAGGTTAAAGGGTCCTAGTCTTATATTCCATTACTAGGATTGATCTTCCATTCCACATAGGCAAGGTAGATCATGGCTCTTATGGTCTTTTATTTTATGTGTATAAACATTGTCATACCTATGGGTAGAGGGAAAAAAATATCCCTTGGAATTTTTTCATAATCACTTATAATTCCTAATATTCACATGGTGAAATTCATCACATTATTAGATTATGCTTATAAGGTTGTGATTCCAACCATTAACAAATAAAACATTTGAAATTTAATCTTTTCTAAGAAGAAAAATGTAAAATATACCAATAATTTCTCCCTGAGCGTTATCTACAAAAGTTAATTTTCCTCCTTTCATCTTAATAATAATTTCAAAGAACTTTTTGTTACCAGTCATATACTGGGAAAATCTATTATCCATGTACCAAGTATAGTTTTTGGTACTCCATTTATTCTCTTGAGAATAAATAAAATTAGACATTAGGAATCCAAACATGTGTGGATCTAGAAATTTTAGAACATAAAATCTTAGGTATCCACATTTTATTAGAAAAATAATATTTATGAAAAACTAATGATTGGATTTTATTTAAACAACAAGTTTTCTCCCAATTTCCTCCACATTGACACATAGTTCAAAAGGGAGAACCTTGGGGTACAAAATAATTATGAATAAAAACAGGTTATGAATGAGTATAATCGAATCCATAACTATTTCTAGGAGGAAAAATTAGTGATTACATTTTATTAAATTCTTTTCTTCCCAAATTTAAATTTGATAAAAGATTCTATTAGGAAATTATTTCAAATTTTAGTTTGATGACTAAATTATAATCTTCATATTAATTAGTAATAGATTTTGAGTTAGCCTCTAAATTTTTTTTCTTATAAATAACATTTTCATGATCCTTAGAAAGTTTATCCTTCTCAGAATTAGCTTCCTTATGGTTTTTAGAAATAATTTCTAAATCAAGATTTTTCAGATCAAGATCTTTAGAAAGATCTAATACATCTATTGATAAAAGATAAATAATGTATTTCTATTTCTTAAAATTATTTTTTATCTAACAGTTATCATTCTCATGTAATTTGGAAAATCTAGAGACTTCATTAAATGAAGGTAAAATAATATCTTATGATGAGGAAGATTCATCATCTAAAGATTCGTAATAGTATTCATTAAAAAATTGAGTATAAATACATATTGGTTAATGATACATCATTTTATTCCATTTCTATATGATAATGATTTTCAATAGTTAATATGGATATCAGACCGATATGCTTCTGACTAGAAGATTCATATTCTGAGGATTCATCTGAAGAGTCACCACCATGGCCACTCCAGGTGTCATATTCCTTCAAGTCATTTTTATCCTTAGTCTTTTAATAATACTTTCTATTTCATTCAGAATTATTTTACATTAAATATTTTCCCTTAATCATAGGATAGTGGGGTCTAATTTGTCCAAACCTTTTTCATTCGTAAGAGGTTACTTCAGAATCATTCTTGTACTTTCTATCTTTCTTCTTATATCTGTACTGAAAATATTTATTTCCCAAATTCTTATTAATCCATAAAGAATGACAAGTAAGTTCATTTTCAATTTTATCACTATCTATTTATTTAGATACTATAAAATCATTCTTAGTTTTTGATCAATTTACCCTTTCTAGAGTATTTGATTTATAAGTAGTAGTGAAATATATACTTACATTACCATTATTCTTATTATTGAAATCGACATAGATCTTAATTCTTGTTTCATCTTGGATAAGAGTTCAATATAAGCCATCAAGAGTAATGTTAGATACTTTCTAGATCTCATCAATAGATGTCCTTTTTGATTCCCTCTCTTTAGGCATTATACTAATTATATTTTCCACAAGAACATCATTATCAGGACCGTTCTCTCCCATATACTGAAGACTTTTGATGATAGTCATAAATCATTTTTTCACTTTTCAAATAAGTTCTCCATAGGAAAATAAAAATACATGATATTCATCTCTTAAACTAGCTATTCTAGTTTCTATCATTTTTTATGTTCCAAATTGTGTAACATTGTGTTTCTTCCAAATACATTTGGATTCGTACCATAAGAATATTTGAATATATATATTCTTGTTCATATAACAAAACAATGTATTGTTTACCTTTTCATTTAATGGATATTTTTATTTTTCTGGGAAGGTGAATGTTCTTCTACCTTTTCTCAGATTTTTGTAATAACAAGAAAGCATAACTAATTTTCTATTGTAGAGTTAATTAAAAAATTCTTCATCCTATGTCTCTAGTAGTCATAATAATTACCATAAAATATAGGTGGTCTAATTGGATTAATTTTTTCAATAGAACTAACATTAATACCTGCAATTATTATAAAAAATATCTTTTCCACAAAACCTATTAATAAAAAAATTAAAAAAAAATCTATTAGAGAAACATGAGACAGTAAAGTTAAAGCATGAAAATGGTGTGTATTAAAACTTATATGTAAGTATAAGTATTTTAGATACCTTCCTCTGATACCAATTGTAGGATCAAAATAGTATATCTAGATGCACAATTACAATAGGTGGGGAATTTTAGGTTTAAAAAACATTCCCCTTTAAGACTAAAAGGTAAAATATTGTTTAACAATGTTAAACAAGGTAAATTCACAAATCCTATTTAGTTCTAGCTCGAATGGTTAATTGGATGGTCCTTAGTCAAACTGTAAGAATCCTAAACTGAAACATGTTAGACATAAGGAATTCTAAGAATTTTTATCTTGGGGAAAGGTTCTACACTAATTCAAATTAAATATTATTAATCAGAGTATGTGTATGTACAAGAAAGTACAAATGCGTTTTAATTTCTTTCATTAACAAAATACAATAGAAAAAAAATTATAGTAAAAATATGTAATAATGTAGGAAATCATTTAACCCAAACAGAATTTTATTCAACAACCTTGGAAAAAGGTCCCTTGGTTTATTCTTTCAATAAAGTTTGTCTTACCCACTCTAGGGTAAGCCCTCAATAAGAATATCTGAATCTCTCTTATTATCCACACAAGCCTCAATCTTTAAGGTTGTCGTCACTTGTATCTTCCTATCCTCATATGTCCCTGCAATTTAAGGTAGTTAGAACCTCAATCATCCTATCTCAATAAGTACACAAATGTTATGTTAGTAGGCACCTCTCTCATCCTATCCCTAGAATCCTTTAATTGTACTTCGTAACAATCAGAGTAGTACTAATCATGATGAATATGTTTTTCATGGTTGAACTAGTTATTCTCAAATCACACAAATTATTGGAGTCTTTATCTCACTAGAAATCACTTCACAACATATAATCTCTAGGATCATCAACAGATTAATTTATTTTTGAGATTGTTCATATGTGATTCTATTTATATGAATGTATTCCACTGGTTATCTCCCTCTACCAATATTATTATTTTTCCATTAAATTTATAGGAAAATGTACATGTGTCACTCAACCAATGGTTAGTTAGAAACTAATTTTACAACATCATTTTATGTAGAAAAAACATGGGTAACATTATCATGATTAAGAACAAATAATATGTAAGGAAAAATAATATAATTTTTAAGAAACTTGGATCTGCTAAAATTGAAACAGTATGTTAGGAAAGTAACATAGTTTAAAAAAATATAAATAATCAGAATCTAGGAAATATAGAATACACAGTCTAAGTATATGAAAAATTGGGATATTGAAAAATGGATATTTAGTGTTTGAATTATAGGGAATTAAGAGTCTAGATTCTAAGAAATTATGTGTATTTGTTTGGAGGAATTTAAAGTCATATCAAGTGAGGAATTCAGAGTCCATATTTTGGGGAATTCTGAGTTTTAATTCTGGGTAATTGGGTGTCAATAATAATGAGGGATTTAGTGTATGAATTTCACTAATTTGGATACTGAATTTTATAGAATTTAGAGTCTGAGTTTCAAAGAATTTTGAGATAGAATTTCAGAGAATTTGGAGTCTGAATTTTAGAGAATAATGAGTTTGAATTTCAGATAATTTTGAGTCTGAATTCCAATGAATTCAGAGTGTAAATTTCATAGAATTTAGAGCATGAATTTTAGAGAATTTTATGTCGAATTTTCAGTGAATTTGGAGGCTAAATATTAAAGAATTTAGAGACTATGTTTTAGATAATTCAGAGTCTAAGTGTCAAAGTATTCAGAGTCTAAAAATGGAATAACTCGGTATCTAAGGATTTGTATGATTATGAGCTTTTTAGAAACTGATCCATATTTTTGGCTTAGGGAAAAATGGCTTGGTCTGAGAAGGAATTAAACAAGACAATGAAAACAAAAGGTTGAGTTAAATCATTAATTATAAGAAGAAAATTTATTTCAAGAAAATATTTATTAGAGAAACATAATTTTATTCAAGAAAATGTGTTTTAGATTTTCTAAACCTAGAGAGATGGAAATGACATAAATAAACCTTATTGACTCAACAAGTTATCTTTGAATTATTTTTTACATGTTTTATTATAAGGTGAATTAATATGTTATGAAATGTGTTGTAACAGAATAAGTACAAAGTTCTTAGAAAATGAATGTCATTAAAAATGTGGGCTACAAAGTTAAATCGACCAAATGAGCTTAGATGGGTGTGAAATCCCAGAACAAAAATCATAGATAGATTTTTCAATTATAGAAATTGGTGATGCATCAAACTGAGTTTTCCTTTTACCAAGAAAACCTAAAATATTATTTTAGTTATTTAAAATTCAAAAACATGAATTCAATACTTCAAAACATGAATTTACTAGCGCTAGAAAGAGGGTTTATCAATGCTAAGAAAAAGATGACTATGTAAGAGATGTTAAAATCCTTCATTTATCATTTCTAGGTAAAAGTAATGATAATGGATGTATTTTCAATTCTATTTCATTATCATTGATAAATGACGGCTTTCTTAGCGCATTTTCCTCAAAAATGTAAATATTGAATTTTTTTTGTAAAATACCTTTCTCAGGGAAATCCATCCTCCCTGATAGTTCCTCACCCACACTCATGCACCCCACCCCTGTAATAAAACTCACAACCCCTCTACCTTTCATAGTTCTAGATATATTATCACCAACCAGCACGTGCCTATACATGAACCCAAGACCTGCTACCTACATTTTGAAGCCCTTACCACTACCATACCTTGTTTTATTTTTCATTTTATGTTATTTATATCTATTTACATATACTTTCATTCATAATTTTTAGAAATTTTTGATATATATTAACACACTTATAATTATTTAAAAATATTTTATCTTAATATTCATTTATATATATATTAAATTATAAATATAAATATATATGTGTTTATTAAATCACACACATAAGTATATATAATAATTATATATACATTCTAATGAATTTTTATAATTTAAATAAAATGGATAATTATATGTTTTAAATAAAATATATAATAAATATTTATTTCTATATGGTTCATATATTTTAAAATATATTTTATGTAAATATATATTTATAAAATGGATATTTTATAAGTAAATATAATAAAATATGAAAATATTTAATTATAATTTTAATTATATTATAAAAATGATAAACAATCACAATAATAATATCTATATGAATTTAATATGTAGGAATAAATTTATCCCCAACTAGAAACAGACAAGAAAACACTCTTAAACGATTCTGAAATATTATAGAATATTAAAAAATACAATATCCTAACTAAAGACTCAGTTTTGGGGGCATTTTGGATAGTGTTTGACTCTAAAAATGTTATTGGGATTCCCTTTGGTCATTATGGCATTGATCTCATTGTCTACATTGATTTGATATGTGGTCGTTCCCAAACAGACACCTAGATCAAAAGATATAACCGTTTGAAGTTAAAATCTTGTTTTCAAATTCACTTTGACTGTTAATTAATTATTTTGATTTTTATCCATGTAATTTTTGTTGAAATGATATCACTCAATAATAGTTCTCAAATTATTAATTGATAATATTTTTTAGTTATTTTATATTCATTTTTAACTAAATATCTTATATATTATGAGTAAATCGGTATATCACCTTATTTAAATCACATTTTAAAAAACATAATATATTTATATTTATATAAATATATTAATGTATTAATGTATTATTTTTAATGATATGTATTTTATTTTATCAAATATACCCTCTATCATCATAAAAATTATTGATAATGGGAACCCTTTATCAGTGATTGTTTACTAACACTATTTAAGGGTCCCACTTATCTATACATTTTTACTAGTGCGGATAAATTCCCTAATTTATTAGTGATTTTTTATTAGCTTTTTTAAAGGACCTGCCCCCCATAGTAGCACTTTTTATTAGAACTGATAAAGGGTCCCCTTTATTTGCATTTTTTAGTGGTGATAACGACCCCCTTTATAAATGCTTTTAACGTGTCATGGATTAACCCAGAATTATAGGAGTGCTGTTATGGTTAAAACCATAGAAACAAATCTCCAATTAACATTTAATCCTATGATAGTTGTATTATAATTATTTTTTATATGCATGAGTAGACAGCACATCAATCCGATATGTGATTTTCTCGAAGAGAATAAAGAAGGTGTTCATAGAAAATAGAGTTCATTTAATACATTCATCACCAAATGAAAACTTGAAAAATGAACTTGAAATGATTTTAAATAAAATGAAAACAACCATATATTAATTTTTCAACTATATGACCTGACGTCATGTCAAGCTGAGTTGTTGTTTTCCCAAGAACACCAAAAATGAAATTTTAGTAATTGAAAACACTAAAACCAATGTTTGATGGTAAATTAGATAGAAAACAATATCTAATTGACATGAAATATTATGATAATTTTTCTTATAATTATTTTTTACAAGTGTGATCATAAATTTCATCAATCTTCCATGTGATGTACTCGAACAGACTAAATAATATGTTCTTAGAAATAGACAGCATTCAAAAAAATGATCCATAGAGTGAAAACTAACCAAAGAAGCTTAGATTGCTGTGAACTCATGGGAAAACATATGTATATTGATATTGTATTTATAGAAATGGAAAATTCATCAAAATGAGGTATTGATTACCTGAGTTGACCGAAAAAACAATTTCAGTAATTTAAAACATTAAAACAATAATTTGATGGTTAAAACCACATAAAATGATCTCTAATTGATGTAAAATTTTATAAGATCTATCTTAGAATTATTTTTGATGTGTGAAAGTAGATGTCTTGTTAATTTGATAAGTGGTGCACATGAATGGACAAAATAAAAAGTACTTTGAATATAAAGGTCTTTAAAAAAATAGACCACAGAGTGAAAATCACCTAAATGATCTTAGATTAAAATGAAATCATAAGAAAACAAATATTTATTGAGTTTTGAAATATAGGATTTTAAGGCACATCAAATAAAGTTTGTTTTTTTAGAGATGATTGGAAACACAATTTCAATAAATAAAAAATGTAAAATGTGGATTTAATAATTAAAACCCCAAAACCTTATCTCTAATTAACATGAAATTTTATAACATATATCTTACAATAATTTTTGATGTTTGTGAGCAGGCGATGTGTCAATATGAACTGTGAAGTGCTCGAACAGACTAAATAATGTGTTTTTAAAAAATAATGATCTTTAAAAACATGTTCGATAATGTGTAATACATCCAAGATAGCCCAGATTACTGTGAAGTCATAGGAAAATATGCATAGATTTATTTCATAATTATAGTAACTTACATCCTTTCAAACAGAAGTGTCATTTTACTATGACAAAAGAATATTTAGTTTTAGAAATTTAAAACCCTCAAAACGTTTGTTTGATGGATAAAACATTTAAAACTATATCCAATTGATTTGAAACATAATGAACATTGTCATATAATTATTTTCGGTCTGTTAAAGAAGAATATGAATCAATATGAATCCTAATGTGGTCAAATGAAAAATATAAGTATTTCAAAGAAAATTATAGTCAATATATTTTTTTAAATAATAAATGGCCCCAAGGATTATGTGAATCATACATAGATATGTATGGATCAAATATAATATTCCAATATCAATCATTTTTTAATATAAGTTTTATGTCATTCACCTATGCAACCTACCTCGGTGGCCCCAAAATCAGTTGTCGATATCTGAAGTTCCTTATAGCCCTATCAGGTTCCTGTCACTATACAATATGAAAATGGACCGGTGAAACCATAATTGTATAATGATACATCCTCATCTTAAAATAATATAAAAGATTTACCAAAACCACATATGTATATTCAATCCAATAAATCAATATAGAGAGGAAAAATTGATCAATCCTTAATAAATAACACAAAATTATTTAAATAGTGTTCCATGCATACCTCATCAATGAAATGATTATAAAACAATAGTCAATAATATAAAATGAAATTTTCATGGTTATATAATTATTCGTTTAAGTGGATCTATCTATGAATTACAAGTAACAACAATTCAGAAATTATATAATTAGAATATGAGTTTGGAATCAAGTATGTATTAAAATTTTAAAGTACCTATGTGAAAATGGACTTATACGCAATGTGCCAAATTGTAAATCATAGGGAAACCTAAGTGAAAGTGTATGGAATCATTTCCATTCCTACATATATAATAACAATCAACAACCACCTATCTCCTTACCCTCCATGCATTCTCCACTAAAAATATCTCTATATAGATATTCCAAACATGTCTAACCCCAACAATACCTCCCACCACTCACAAAATATCCAAGAAGAGTTAGTTGCATCAGATGAACATACGATCCAAAGTGATCTAGAAATAAAATACCTTCAACAAATCACAAAAAATATGCTTGAGCATATATATGCAATGTCACCTCATCCACATCTAGAACAATAGGGATGAAACAGTTCTCCAGCTAGGGCATTCATAACCCACCAACTCTATGGGTTCCTAACACATCTCCTCATTGTAAGCCTAAATATCATGGAAAACTTTAATCCCAGTTTTATATCAATGGACCTATAATAGTATCCCCATTGAATCGAATACCAAATAATATAGATACATCTAGTAATGTGATCATAATCTTCCACTATGTCATATGAAATATAAACATCTTTGGTCTCCATCACTCTACCAAAGAGGAAATGATATTTTCATAATGGAGTATACACCCACTGATTCGTAACCCATAGAACATGGAATGATGAAAATTATGTATGATGGGCTCTGGTGGGATCTCATAGTGAAGGTTATGGCCCCTATGGACTTTTATTAATATATATTCACCAGTATCACATAAACATTGTGATATGTGATCACTCTATGTGTTAAAAATAGATGTATCCATGGGGCCCAAATGTAGCTATGTAGATTACATCTATGTTAATGGATAAAGAAATGATATGTATATAAATATTTAAAATAATTAAAATTTTGAGTGGAACAAAAATTAGGATAATAAAATTCTCCATCTAATAAACCTTTATACAAGGTAATAAAAACAATTATAATAATCAAAACATACTAAAAATATTACATAGGGGGTGAGGATGAACCCTCTATATTATCAATATGAGGACATATTATGATATTACATCCCTCTTCCCTATACCTTCAACATCATTGATTCCATTCTCATGAGGTTAGTCCATTTCATTTATCATATGTGGAGATTTCAAATGACCATTTCCTTGAAACCTTGATGAATTCAAAACAACAATTGGAATATATATTGGGGTATTTAATGTTGATACATATCAAATTAGGCTACACACATAATTATAGAAATCCATAAATATGTCAATTCTATACACTAGATCAACATAATTCTCCCATGAGAGCAGATGATGGAAACATGTTGTAAGTAGATGTGAGCAAGGTATCTTGTACACTTGGAAGTAACAAAATTCATGAGTGTTATTTTCAATCAGAATTTTCATCACTTGACCATTCTAACCCTCTCCAACTTCAACTGGACTTCTTGTCCTATGAAATTTTTTCACTTGGAATAATGTGGCACATGTTTGGATAACCATAAAATCATTTATAAAACATTATGAGTATCGATGAACCTATAGTAGTTCTTTCACCAAATCTTTTGATCTGTCAAAAAAATTATATGACACATCTATAAAATGTCTTACAAACAATTCCTATGATTGGTTAATTTCTAACCCCCTTAAATATGTCACTAATGTATTAAAAAAAGTTATTATTCATTTTTATAATATCTCTTCCCTTATCAAATGGGGATGACTATTTCTACTATGGGATGTTTATCAAGTACTTGTATACATCCTCTTTTATTCCTATTATTTATTCCATCCATTAAAGGTAAAAATATTGTCTAGGTTTCTATGTCATAGAAGAATTTAAGAAAAATTTGAAAAAAATCGATTGATATTATATTTAAATACATATCAAATTTGCAGAAAATTTTATCCAATACCTAATTTTATTATTTCTTTTCTTCCAAATCACATCAGGAAATTTCTTCCCTATATTTCTGGTAATAAATCTCACTCAATAACAATGGCAGACATGATGGTTAACCATCTAACTTCTTCGATATTCATAGTTTCTTTGATTGTGTGATAATGATGGAAAATATGGAATATCCCATGATTATCAATGACATGAACATGACTAAGAGATAGAAACCAACTCCAAAAGTATATATTCTCCATGTATCCTATATAAAAGTCTAGTGGAATAAGAAAAATATATTTTATTGTAATATATATGTAAATATATATGATATGGCACAATATAAGAAGGGGTGAATTGTAGGTAAAAAAGGGAATATTTAAACTCTTAATAAGGAATTTAGTTTAAGAGGTCTTAAACTAATACAATTCACAACCAATACAAATGACTAAACTTGTCTTGGATCCAATGGATATGATATAATATGATACCTCAAGTAATTAAAAACAAAATTATTTGAATTTAATAAAATTATCCGATAATAGAAACGACAAATGATTCTACCAAATAGCATATATAATCTTTTAATACAATATGTAATTAATGTATCATAATTAAAAATATTACAATATAAAAGAATATGAATAGAAAAAGGAAAGAAAATGATTTCCATTATATTAAAAATAGAAGTGGAAAAATATAATTTATTAAAATTCTATTAACCTTATGATTAGTAGATCATTTCACATAGGATAAAAGGTATGTCTTACCACCACCCAGGTAATCCCTCGATACAACAATCGACACGTCTGTCTTCCTATCCACAGAAGACCTCTATTCAGATGGTAATCGGTACCTCTGTCTTTCAAATACCTTAAATCCCTTGAAACAATGATCAGTAGCACCATATTCCTATCCCTGGAATCCCTCCATTATTATCACAATGATCAATCACACAATTAAATACAACACACTTATTGAAATAAAAGAACTAGGAACAAGTTGTTAACATCATGTATCTTTATGGGTTTATGAATGAAGAAATATAGATGTCACACAATACCACTCTAGAACTTGGAGGATGAAATAGTTAATTAATATGGTTTGAATGACCTCTTATTTATTGGTATCAGGTTCCAATGAGCACATGTCCTCCAATGGTCATATTTCTTTGAAAAATTCTAAAGGACTTGGTCACCTGGCATTATAACGGTAAAAAACAGAATACACAACATCATTTTGATTGGTATATAACTAACTCAACGAAATCATTTTAGTTATAATGAAATAGGTTCTTAAGTATTAAATAATGAGTAAGATAAAATATAATGAAAAACATGTATGTCGTACTGTAGTAAGATATGAGTATAATGTATTACATGAGTACGATACATAGCATGGTTATAATGCATATCATGATAACGATGCATATAATGGTTACGATACACAACGCGGTTATGATGCTTAACCTGGACAATATGCATATTGTTGTTATAATTCATATCATGTTTATGATACATAACCTGGTTACAATTCATAATAAGATTACCAATTATAACCTGGTTACGATTAATGGCTACGATGCTTAATATGAATTCGATACATAACTTGGTTATGATTCATGGTTATAATGCGTAATATCATTATGATGTATAACCAGGTTAAGATGCATAGTTATGATGCATAATATGAATACGAAACATAATATTTGATTATGTTTGTAAAACAATGTATGTGGATACGATGATAAAAAATATATATTATTACAATTTTAAAACAACAGTATATGATTAATATAAGAAAAATACATATATGATTATGATATATATGATTACGATGAGAATATAACATATATGAAGAACAATATATGTGATTATGATGTAAAAAAAATATGATTATAATGGAAAACAACAACATATGATTATGATGTATTAAAACATGAATTTTGTGATTTTCAGAACATAAAGTTTAATTGAAAAGTAAAAACACATTTAGACTCAGCAATATCATCTTTTTTGGAAAGCACAAAAAAACATATATCCCCCTGTGTTTAGTAACACTTTTGAATGTAATAGTGAATACTACTAATTCAACCCTATGGTAAAAATATCACTATGTATTGTACTCTATTTAGTTTTACATGTGATTTCTTCCCTTTAATAAGGTATTCACCCCTTTTTCTTTTCTTGTAATGAATTTTTTTTTTCCAAATTATTTTCCCCTATTGTGATTTTCTAAAAGAATATGGGAAAACATTCATTTCCTTTCACCTTGAAATGTAATAGAAGATAAATATTTTGGAGACATTTTCATTCAAGATGAAGTATTTGACTCAGACATGAAAGACTTGAAAAACAATATCAATCACTGATGTTTTTCTAGATTACAAAAGTTGATGACTTATTTTATTATAAAAAAAGAGGTAATATCTAATTATGATCCTTGTTGGGCATAAATAGAGGATCATAATTTTGGATAATTTTAAAGGTGTTTGATATGGGATGGGTTTTGAGGGGTTCTTTATAAAAGAGAATTGATGGTCAAGATTATATCTAAAATATTCAAAGGTTGATAATGACTTTGAACTATTGAGGTTTTTTTAAATCAAACTGAATTCAGTATGAATCTGATTAGGGGTTACAATAAAGAATTGATATACTAACAATATGAAATAAAATGAATAAATTAAGGTTTAATTAGATATACCTGTCGAAGTATCATGATAGATAAATTGGTTTCTATATATTTATCTAGAAAAATTTTAATAAATAAAAGAATGTGAAACCAAAATGAATTATAAAACCGAAAAAATATATTATATAATAAGATATTCTAATACCGTTAAAACATGAAACTGATAACCATGAATCTGATATATATGAAACTAATAATCATGAATCCAATAAACCTGAAATCGAAAATTATGAAACCGATAATCATGAAACCAATAGGCATGAAGCTAATAGTCATGAAAATGATAAACATGAAACCAATAAAAACATGAATCCAATTAAATATGAAACTGAATTTTTTTTTAATATTACCCCTCTGAAAAAGTGTAACTTATAGTAAGAAGTTGGTTTTAACAAGAAGTAGATGGGAATTTTTACTTTACAGTGATCATTAATAGCTTTTGTTTAATGTATTAAAATATATCAGAAGGTAATGGTTTTTTGAAAATGTCACCATGTTGTTCTTGAATTCTGATAAATTGTAAAATAATATTTCTTTTTTATTGTGATCTCTAAGAAATTAATTCCTAATATATAAGTGTATTTCACAACATAGATGTGTAAGGATTTTACTAAGTTCAGTGGAACTAGTATTATCACATAGTATTTGAGTTTTGAAAAAACTCATGTCGTAGTCAGTGAGTGTGTGTTGTATTCATAATACTTGATCACAACAATATCCAGCTCCTAACTATTCAGCTTCAACAGTGAAAAGACCTAATGGGTATTGTTTTTGGCAATACCATGAAACTAATTAATCTCTAAATAAATTGCATGTTCCAGATGTACTTTTTCTATCCATTCTACACCCTCTAATGTCAGCATCTGAAAAAAGAAATTTAAACCAAATCATTTATAGAAGAATAAAATAGTCCTAAATCCATGGTTTTTATTATGTAAATAATTTATGATCCCTACTATTAAATGAGATTCCTTTAGATTATATTGATATCTTTCACATAATCATACTGAGAAAATTAAGTCTAGATAACTAGATATTAAGTATAGTAGACTTCTTATCATACCTCAAAAAGATGTTTGATCTACTAGTTTTCTAGATTCATCAAGATAAGGTGTATTTGAGGTACTTATTGGAGTGATTAAAATTTAATGCTGTCATATCACTACTTTTTTTGTAGATCTTTGATATACTTATATTGGGATATATAGGTTCTTTATGATTTTTGAGTGATTTGAAAACCTAAAAATAATGTTAACTCACCCATCATACTCATTTCAAACTCATATTTCATGATATTTTCAAAACAATTAGTTAAGGATTGCTAATGTTATCTGAATATAATGTCATCAACATATATTTGAATAATAAAAATGTATTTGTTTTCTATATTTATAAAAAAAGTTGGATATACGGTACCTTTTACAAAGTTGTTTTATAAAAGAAAACCTATAACTCTATAATACCAAGATATAGGGGATTTTCTATGGCCATTAAATGATTTGGTATGTTTTAAAACATATTTATAATGTTTTGAGTCTTTCGCACTGGTAGGTTGTTCTAAAAAAACTTTTTCTTGTATATATCCATTTAGAAGAGAACATTTATCATCCATTTGAAAAGTTTGAAATTAAATAATGCAACAAAGGATAATAGAAAATGAATAGTTTCATGTCTATCTACTGCAAAATAGGTTTCTTTATAGTTTATTCCCTCTTTTTGATTATATCCTTTAGAAACAAGTCTTTCATTATTTCTTATAATGACTCCATTTTCATCTCATTTGTTTCTGAAAACCCATTTTTCCTCAGTTATAGTTGTTTCTTTAGGACTTTCAACCATGGTCCAGATATTTTTCATTTCAAATTCATTTATTTCATCTTGCATTGCTTTAATCCTATCCTCGTCACCTGAGGCCTCATCATAAGTTTTAGGAATAAATTGTGATAGAAAAGAAAGATTCTCTATTTCATTTCTCAAGGAATTTCTAGTCCTTGCATGTTGATTTACATCACCAATGATATTATCACTAGGATAATTCCAAACAAAAAATTTATTTGTGTTTTTTAAAACTAATTAATTGAAATATGCTAGAAAGTCCTCTTGAGTAAATATTTTAGAAACATTTTCTTGAGTATTTCCCTTTTTATAAGAGTTTCTAATCAAAGGTTGATAAACAGTTTGTGAAGAAACATCTGTTGATGTAGGTAGGTTTTTTTTAATACAAAAGTATCAATTTAAAAATATTTATCACTAATAATCTCTTTAATTGTAAAATAATTTTATGTTAAAAACTCCATACACCTTAAAAGTAGTGGAATAACCTATAAATATTCTTTCATCAGATTTAGGTGAAAATTTATGTAGGTTATCATTACAATTCAATATGAATAATTTGAATCCAATTACTATAAAGTAATAAATTTTAGGATTTTTCCCAATCCATAATTCATAATTTTTTTTATTAAGAAAATGTCTAATTTAAAATTGATGTATAATATAACATGCAGTACTTAAAACTTCAGCCCAGAAATTCTTAGCAATTGAGAACCCACTCAACATGGTTCTTTTCATTTCTAAAAGAATAAAATTTATTCTTTAAAAACACCATTTTTCTCAGGGTTTCCTGGAGATAATAAGTTATGAGTAATACCTTTCTTTCTAACAAATGATTCAAAGTCCGAATTTTGAAATTCCCCACCCTGACCACTTTAAATAGTAATCAGTGCAAGGTTTTCTGCATTTCTAAATTTGGCTCTAAAATATTTGAAATAGAAAAAGGCTTCAGATTTACTTTATAGAAAATAAATTTATGTAAATAATGTATAGTCATCCACAAAAAAATACATCATATTCACCTCTAATAATTCATGTTTTTGAAGGACCTAAAATGTCCATGTGTACTCACTATATTTCATTAGATGTTGAAACTTAAATAATTGATATAAATTTGGTTTTATAATACTTTCCATATTGAAAATGGTCATTGACTTTTGAAGAATCAATTATAGGATATGTTAGATCCTTTAAAATAAATTTTATTCATATTTTACAAAGGTTTTTATAGTTATAGTGCTCTAAATGTATATTCCATCAAAAATATTGTTAATCCATTTCACTTAGGCATGGTAATTCTTGGTTTATAAGGTATTACAAGATACGTGTTTATAAATTCTAATGAGTATAATAAAAATAAGGAATTTATCCTTTTAATTGTGAACTAAACATTTAATATTCCTAAAATTAACAAGGTAACCATCATCACATAATTAACTTATGATTATAATGTAATTCTTAAATACATTTACAAACAAAACATTTGAAATTAAAACTCTTCCATGAAGAAAAATATTACCTATACCAATAATCATTCCTTGAGATTTATCTTTTAAGGTCACCCTTCCCCATTTAATTTTAATGAGTTTTTCAAAGAAATATTTATTTTCAGTCATATGTCGAGAACATCCAAAATCATTGTATGAAATATTATAATTATTGGTACTCATATTGTTTTCCAGAAAATGAAATAAATTGATTCTTGGAATCCAAGCTTGTTTGGATCCAGCAATGTTAGAAAAAATAATTTTAGGAATCCACATATTTTTTTCAATGTGAGAATTATGAAATACTAAAAATTGTGTTTTCTTAAGAGAAAAAATTATTTCCCAATGTCCACCACTGTAACATTTAGTGAAAAATGGGGCACTTTTAAAAATGGAATAGTTATGTCTAAAAATTGGTTTTGATTAGGAATAACCTATTACAGAATTATTTCCAAGATGATGAATTTGACAATATATTTTTTAATTTTTTTCTTTATTAGAAGTAAGTTTGATAAATGTTTTTTATGATAAATGATTTCATATTTTAGTCTAATGACTAAATTTTTATTCTCACAGGAAATTTTTTTTGAATTTATTTTTGTTTCAAAAACAATTCTCTAAAACAAGTTTTTTAATGTCCTTAGATAGTATACTTTTCGCATAATTTACTTACATATGGTTTTTTAAAAATATTTTATAAATGATGATTTTTCTGATATAGAACATTTGAATGATCTGATACATGTTTTATAATGATAGATATTCTTAAATTTTCTTCATCATGATTTTTTTTGAATTTTGGAATTATTCATCGGGCTTATTGGAATTTAAGGATACATTTGTAAGAGATTATTCATTTTGTACCATAGCCATTAGTGAATGATTTAATATATGTAATCAGGCTCTAAGTCCAATATTATTCTCAACAAGAGATTCATATTCAGATGATTCTTCTGATGAATCACAAACACTTTCCCACCAAGTATAATTTTCATTCAATACATTCTTATTTATATAATGGTAAAACTTTTTCATGTTTCATTTAGAATGTTTATCCTCTCTGTCTTTTCATTTAAGAAAAGGAAAATATGTTCTAATATGACTTTCTCTTTTACATTCATAACATGTTAACTCAGAGTATTTCTTTTCCTTTATATCTTTCTTCTAGAATATGTAAAGAAAATATTCTTTCCCACAATCATGTTCATTCTTTAATATAGATTGGGTAATTAATTCTCTGAATGATCATTATGACTGGATTATGATATAACAATAGCCTTCCTATATTTGGATCTTGTTACCACCTTAGGTGTCTTAGCTTTATATTTAGAAGTAAAAGCTACACTTATATTACCATTCTTCTTCTTATTAAAATATGAATCTCTTTTTATTCTTGTCTTGTGTTGTAAAAGAGTAACAAATAATTCATCATGAGTGATTTGAGTACGTTTCATATTCTCATCAATAACATTGCTTTTTGATTCCCACTCATTGGGAATTATATCAATTATATTTTCCATGAAAACTTCATCATCAAGACCTTTTTCTCCCATAGATTTAATACTTTTGAAAATTTTCATTAATATTTTGTAGAAATTTTCATACTGGTTCTCTATACGGCAAAACCAAGAAATTATATTCATCTTGAAGCATGGATCTTCTAGTTTCTATAACATTATATGTACCAAAATGTGTGACTTCCAATTTCTTCAAGATACAGTGGAATGATTTATATGATGATATCTGACTATATATATTCCTAGTCATAAAACATAACAAATCATTATGTACCTTTTTATTTAGTTGTATTATAGTATCTATTAGTGGGTGAGGGTTCTTACATCCTTGTATGGAATTATGTAATCTATAGTGGGATTCACTAAATTATATTCTCTAGTATTAACAAAAAAATGTCTTCATTTGATCTCTCTAGTACTTGTAATCATTACCATCAATAATAGGTGTTTTTGTTGGGTTTAGATTATCAATTGATCCAATATTCATTGATAACATCTAATAAAATATTAATTTTTCACTATGGACATTACTGTAGTAATTAAATTTAAAAAATGTTTTATATCAACAATATATAAACCTTACAGAAAGAAATAAAGCAAGTAAATAAAATCAGTGGAATCCTTCTTCTGATAGAAATTGTTGGATTGTAATATAGCTATAAATGTATATAAGTTGGAACAATACAAGAGGGGTGAATTTTAGGTTTCAAAACGTTATCTTTAAACTCATAATAAGGAACTTAGTCTAAGAGGTCTTAATCTAATACTATTCATAACCTATACAAATTATTGATATGGTATTGGATCTGATGGAAATGATATGATACGATACATCAAGTAATCAAATACATTTATATTTTAATTTAATATAATGATCATAGTATCAGAAATGTATTTGATTCTAAAATATATTGTATATAATATCCCAATACAATATATATTGCAAGTATAGTAACTGAAACAATTACAATAGAAAATAATTTGAACAAAAATGGGAATCAAAATTAATTCATTTCTATAACAAATAGTAGTGGAAAAATAAAAGGAATTACAAATATTTTAACCCAAATAGTAGTGTATCCTTCCAATTAGGATAAAAGGTCTATCTTACCACCAACCGGGCAATCCATCAATACAACTATTGGTATGTTTTCCTTCCTACCCAAAAAATCCAATGATTAATAAATCCATCGACACTTCTACCAAATAATGGAAATCCCCTGATACAATGATCGAATGCACCACCTTCATATCCCCAGAAGCCCTTGATCATTATCAAAATGATCATTCACATAAATAAATTCAAGGAACTTATTTAAATAAAAGAACTCGGATCAATTCGTTCAGGAATTTTATCTTCAATAATTTTCCCACAAAGTAAGAGAGATGTCAAAAATTCTCTCACTAGAACATAGAGGATGAAGAAGTTAATTACTCTGGTTCGAATGACCTTCCATTTATAAGCCTCTCGTTCCAATAGTCACATTTCCTCCAATGGAAATATCTCAATGGAAAATTCAGATGGACATGGATACCTGATATTATAAAAGTCAAAAAAATAAAAAACATGACATCGTTTTGATTAGTATATAACTAACTCAATGGAATAGTCTTAGTTAGAACGAAATAATTACAGATGTACGAAATAATGTTTGTGATGAAATATAATGACAAACATGATTGTGGTATTGGAGTAAGATATGAGTATAATTCATTACATTATTACGATACATAAATTGGTTATGGTGCATATCGTGATTAAAATGCATATCATGGTTATGATACATAACATGGTTACGATGCATAACATGGATAAGATGCATATTACGGTTACAATTCATATTGTGGTTACGATACATAACAAGGTTACGATGCACGGATAAGATGCATAATATAATTATGAAGTATAACAGGGTTATGATGCATAATATGAACATGATACATAACCTGATTACAATTCATGGTTATGATGAATAATATGATTATGATTTATAACCTAGTTACAATTCATAATGTGAATATGATACAAAATATATGGTTATGATTGTAATACAACTTATGTGGCTATGACGAGAAACAATATTAGTGATTACAATTATAAAACAACAGTATGTGATTATGATAAGAAAACAACATGTATGATTATGATATATGTGATTATGATGAGAATATGAAATATATGAAAAAAGAACTTGTGATTATAATAGAAAAAAATATATGTGAATATGATAGAAACAACAACATTTTATTACAATGTAATACAACATGAAGTTTGTGATTTCAAAAACCAAAAGATGAATGGGATATTTGAAACAGATTTAGAATCAAAAATCTATTTCAATATTTATTGGAATCAATAAAGATAAACCCATTATAATTTCTGTATAGAAAAGATTCATCCACTTGTATGAATTTTTTAAGTGAGTGAATATTGCTATGCTTGAATGGAATGCCAAGAATATGAAACAATATTAGACATAGTTTATATATATGTGTATTTGGACCACATCCTCCACTATTTAAAATTGATAAACTATATAAAAATTTTAAATAATCACTCAATCTAATAATAAAAAACAAAAAACGATGTTTCTCAATCATCCCAACCCTCCCCAGTAGCTTTCACGTATGCAATCCAATCCTTCTTGTTTGAGATTTTCAAACCATACTCACTCTCTATTTGTATCTATATTAACTAATCACGGACATCCTAATTAACTCTTGTCATACCTATAATAATAGTGTATATGAATGTTGAGTTGATTTGGTTATGATCTTGAGTTATCCTTTGATCCAAACAAGTGTATGGTCCTTCAAATTTAATAATTTTCTAATATTTTGAAATTTTGTTAAGGGTGGCTCAATACCACATCATTTATGTGTCACCAAACTATTGACGTTTTATTGAAAATGTTGATCTCATAGAAAATATATATGATGGACAATAATTCATCTTCACTTGGGAATTCTTTAAAACTATTTTTATTGACTCTTTTATCACAAATTTTCCTCCAACAGGAAATTAATCCCCAATTATTCCAATATTTATTTGTTGGAAAATATTTTGTAGCTCAGTTATCAGTTACACTGTATCTCAATCAAACCCAAGCACCACCAGTTTAATATAATGTGATCTTTTCACCTACATTGCATGTTGTATTTCAATATAATTGGAAACAATCATCTCATATTCTCTATTAGATATATCATTATCCTCAAAATGATCATCATAGGCACTATTGATCGCACCCACATGTGGATCAGTTATGATAATAGATTTTTTAAGAGAATCTACATGTACTATAATCTAAATGATTTACCGTGATCTACATTTATTTTCTTCACCTGACCCACCTTGAACACCCAATTGAGATGTAAACATATACCCCACCCTAAACCCTCCATCTTTTGACATGTTTTGTTCGATTTCAGTGGTTACTTCAATTTGACTGACATCAATATACAATTCCATCACTCTAGGGCTTTCATGCTCATGAAATGTATCATAATAAAGGATAAAATCTTCATCATTGACCAAAAGAAGATGCATGTAATATATATTCTCTTGAGTTTGAGGAAATATATAACCAAAATTTGATATACACTGATTCCCAAAAAGAATCAATCGATAATGATTTCTACTATTAACCGTGTTCAACTTATCACATCTAGTATGATTTACTAATCTTAAAGGATCACCAATATATGATATTCCATGCCAATTATCTACTATTTCATTTCAATTGTTTACAAATTCATGAAAATGTTTGACCATATTTCTAAAGCTGTTATTTGAAATTAAATTTTGGGTTAATAATACATATATAACTCTCTTTAGATAAATCTAAAACCGTCAAACTATAAATATTTATATTCCGATGGTAATTTATCAAATTAAAAGACAACAGTTGAAACTGGCAGTGATAATGCGTGGTCATGATGTAGCAATGAATGGAATAAGAATATATTAATTGCAAAGCAATAATATATTAATATATTACGTACAAAGAAATAATAATTTATTTACAATGAAATATATATATATATATATATATATATATATTAAACAATGGAATAACATATATACCCACACACCCATATATATAAACTATATAATTAAATAATTATTAAATGAAAACTTCATATAAATAAAGAAATTACTAATTATTTTATAATTTCAATTTCAATTTTCTTTTTCAAAATATTTAATTTTTTATGAACTATCAAATTTAATAATTTTATTTATTATTTTTATTAAATTTAAATAGTGAAAAATTATTAATCTTGATAACATAAAAGATTAACTTATTTTCAGCTTAATAATTCTCATAAATTCATTATAGAGCAATAATATATGAACTAAAAAATCATTAATAAATTAAAAAATAATAAATTTTATTAAATTAATTAATATGTATAAAAATATTTACACTATAATGAAATGATATTTTAATAATATTTAAAATTTTATTCAATAATATATTTATATATTAAAATATATACAGATTTTTATTTTATTCAATACAGTAATACAAACAAACACACACACAAACAAACTAATACAACACAATAATTAAAAAATGAATGGTATATATAAATAAAAATAAAATTTATAAAATTTAAATTAAATTTTAATTTTATTTATTTTTAAATAATATATAATTTATTATCATATATTAAATTTAATTATTATATATCATCTTTTTGTTTAATTTAATTAATTATAAAAACCGTGATTTAGCAATTTTAAAATAATAGCTTAGAATTAACTAAATAATAAATATATTTTTTTCATGATATCGCCTTCATTGAACAGAATATTTGGAAATAAATTCTTATATACCATATTTAAATTATTTACTAAGATATTATTATATATGGTGAACTTCCACAAAATATTAAACAAACAAAACTAAAACATAACAAATGAAAATATTGCACAATTTTTATCAATCAATTTTTGATAGTTTTATTTTAAAATTTCTAGTATTAAATCTAAAACAAAAAATATAACCTATAAAAATATAATATTAAATACTACCAAAATTATATTAAATATTAAATAAAAAACAAAATTAAAATTTAATCCAAAACAAACGATCCCTACACAAAGAGTAGGGACTTCACAAAATCTGAGGGATTTTGGAAAGGAGGTGCTTTGTGAAATCAGGTAGGCATTGTGAATGTGAGAAATATGGGGCCTTGAGAATGGGATATTATTCACAAATAATAGATTCTTCACGAAATTTTATGGGTTCCACGAAATCAGACAGGTTTCGTGAACACCCAGACCTCATGAACTTTAAAGGTTCTTTTCAAATGATGGAATTCTTCTTGACAGAATCGAAACTATATGAAACATATGGTAGAGGGAATTGAAAAAAATAGATCTATGATTTCTCATGGAAGGTTCAAATTATAGGGGGATGAATCATGGGTGATGATTTACATGACAGGGGGAATCAGGGGAGATGATTCACAAAACATCAATAACATGGGCCGAATCAGGGGTGAGTCTTCGACTGTGGGAGAGGCCTGGAATTGGTGGGGGGATTCATATCTGGGAGATAAGGTCTGGTGCTATGGAAGACAGATTAACTATTGTCAATGGAAAGCATTTTCTGTTAAATCAACTTCTTTATAATCATATCAAAGAACGTGATTTTCTGAAAAGCGCTTTTTTAGCTTCGAATAATAGGAGTTTCTTTATTAAAAATCATCCTATAATTAATGAGATACCCATAAGTAAATCCAAAATAAGTTTCCCCTATAGATAAATTTTTTAATTTTGATAAAAATTAATTATATGCATAAATTTGCCTTCTAATGTCCGTTTTCATTCACCATGTATGGTGCTTTCCATCTAATCAGTTGGTTCTTTCCCCATTGCTATATCATATTTATTTCCAATCATAACCGAAGAACCAATGGAACTTTATTAATGGTGAATATATAGAGTAATGTTATGCATGATACCAATTTGTCTTTGATCATAATCATGTTGTGGTAGTTGGAAATTGACTTGAGTTCATTGTGCTAACTTTTGGGGGTGGTTTTTCCCATGACTTTCATATCTCACTATATGGAATTAGTTTAATATCTACTCTTACTACTTGATTCACTTATTTATACCTCATCTTGGTCTATGATGATGTTCCATAATGTGATTTTGGATTGTGGTAAGGAGAGACTCTCTTTTCTATTGGGTATGATTCATTTACCTTGTGGTATTCTTTTTTCATCTTAAACCTTTTGTGGGATTAGTGTTCTCATTGTAGTATGTGGTATTTATAGGATTGTCTAGGATCAATTGGTGGGGAATAATTCATCTATGGGGCCAATAAACAACATCTATTGATTTCCAGTTATCTCCCTCAATGTTCTTGATAGGTTGGTGCAAGAAAACTCAATGTCAATGGCCAATCAAAAAGGATTGGTCCCCTATCCCATGCCATTTATTGGGGTTTCTATGGGTTCTTCCCCCATCCCATAAAAATGGGGGTGCTTGTGGGTTCTTCTAACCTATAATTTAAATGGATTGTCATGTATGGTTTTCCACAAACAACTTTAAATATTTTTTTCAATTAAAAAATTATATTTATTTAAATTACAATGCATCAAAGTTTATAGGAATAGATGTTTGATTGGAAAGAGACACACATGTATGTTTTCTATAATAGTGTGAAGGTTATTCTATAAATTCAAACTCATAAGGAAGATAATTGGAATTTAAATCCAAGAACATTTAATGGTTGTATGTCCAATACACAAAACCAACGGTTAATTACTTGGTTTTATAACAAAATATATATAGAATTTTCCAAAAATCAGGAATCCATATATGGTAAATTGTGATGTTTCAATAAAGAACCACGTTTTCATGTATTATTCTATAATTTTTGCACAATGAAAAGTTATAAATCCTATATAAAAGAATTAAATTAATATAATATAATTCAAATTGTCGATGAAATAATGAATATAAGATATAAATACTGTATATAAAAATATTTATTACTTTTGATTAATCAATAAAATATGGGAGTTTGACTATATGACTTTTTTTTCCTTTGCAATCGAGATAGTCATAATATAGGGTAATAATATATATTGATTAATTACAATTTGGAAAAATGTGTTTTAATAAATTACAATATATATATGATCCCCTCATAATATCATTAACAGCAATATATATTTTTATACCGTTGATTCGGTAAAAAAAATTGGTCCTCTGTTCATTTGAAAATAAAATCACATAAATAAACATATGTAATTTAATTGGTGGGTGACCCTTTCCTTGGAACATCAATGGTATTTCGTGTTTAGCCTAGTGAAAATGAAGTCATGTGAGTTAGAGGTGACCCTAAAGAGGGAATTTGGATTATCAATAAAGTGAAATAACAAAATATTAAAGAAAAAATGATATTATAAAATATAGGAATGTAGTTACATAAATTATTTTTATATAACATGTTTTGTATTCAAATTTTTTATATTCTATAATATGCTTATGGATTGTATCTTTTTTTCTATTTTCTGATGATGATGATCCCTTCTTTGTCTTATGATGTTACGCTCTCTGATAATGAAAAATATTGAAAAATTGATTATTAATAGTTTATTTATTAATTTTTATTAGCATTAACTGTAATTATTAAAACCATTTATTTTAATTCTGTAGGATAAAAATATTTTTGGATGAATCAAAATGTTGCATACATTATAAAATTAATGTATTTTTTTCCAAGAAAAGGTATTTGAAATTGTGCTATATTTATAATATTAATAACTATCTCGTAGTGTTTTTAGGTCTAACCACCACATTATGAAACTCATGATCATTTTTATAAGAACAAATATATATTTTTCAGATAAAAATGAAATCAACCTTCATGGTGAAGTGGTAAAATATAAAAAGTACATTAAAAATATTGTTGAAAATATGATAATAGCTTGAATATTTTGGACAATCCGCTATAAATTTATAAATAATATATTTTATATTTTCTTTAATTATTTATGTATTTTTTATATTAAAATTTCAACTATTTATTTACTATTATAGATATTTATATGACAATTATAAAATCACAAGAATAATTGATAATTATTTTGGGATTTTTAATTACGCATCTTCATTTTTAAAAAGGTGTTTATCTACACTTCATGTTCTTATTTTTAGTTTCATGAATTTAATACGTGTGTTTTAAATATAAAAATGATATTTTTTGTCATGAAACATCTTCGCCATGATGAGGAAAGGAACATTATATTTCTATACCTGCCCTTCCTCAAGTAGAAAAAGTGATAATGGCCCTCGATACCCACCTTCAATTGGTCCCGGAGTGGCGACTTGCTATAAGGGTATAGAACCACATTTAAAATGAAAGGCACTACACCTTTTATTTAGTAGGATTGGGAGATAAGATAGTAACTCCCAACCAACTCCAAAACTATAAGGAAAAATAAGGACAAAACAATCCATACCCATATGCATGTTCCAATAATGAGTGCTACAAAAAAAGAAGATACTCCAAAGGAAAGCACCAAAAGTGAAAAAAGGCAAAAATCGACAATAGCCCCCACATCTAAAATAGTAGAGTTTGGAACATTCCTCGATGTCCTCCTAGAATCCTAACAGATGTTTTATATACATAGGGTGAGTATATAGGTAAAATCAGTAAGAAAAACCAAAATCTCTCATGCATAAGTGGGGAGACAATCTAATGCCTCACGAGAAAATAGGGGAAAAATACCTAGCAAGGAAACTATCTACCGAGCCTCACCAAGGCACACTATCCAAATAATGAAAGTCAGGTAAAGTAGTTGTAATATCACATCAACATTTGGGTACCCCACACATCATTCCCACACGTTATTTAAGTCATCCAACGCATCTAACCTCCCCCACCATTCTCAATGTAGTCTCACTACCATCCCCCGCCCATACACACCTGGGGTACCACAGTATCACATCCCACCCACAAACACCAGGTCCCCAATAACCACAAATGACCACGCCATCAAACACCTAGGCTAGATCAACTAATGCCATGCCCAAAGACACCTGGGCTAGAACAACTACTGCCACACCCAAAGACACCTGGTCCTCATCATGAAGACACTTGGGAAACAACCTTCCCCCACACACCTAGGAAAACCACCAAAACTACCCGAACCAAAGAATCTTGGGTTATAATGGACCTCAGGTTGTCACATCTGGACTAAAGAGTCATAGTAAACTCAAGAAAGGGGGCAAAAAAGGAGCTAATAACCAACCACTCATAGGAGTGTTGGGGAAAACACCTACCCCCATGAAATGGGGGTGTTCGGCACGATGTGATCAAATTGTGAAGGTCCCAAATAAGAAACATAAGAACTAAATTATACATATAGGTAAACAAGAACTCATCTCAACCTAGGGGTTCCAAAACTAGACCATATACAAACACCCTAATTACTATTCATTCATAGAAAAGAAAAACAGCCACAACTTGAACACAAATCATCCCAAGAAAAAAATTCCCATTAAACCAATTTTTTTATTCAACTGACTCCATTTAAATAATTATTCACTATCGGGCAACTAACTGGAATAGCCATAAGACATGGAAGGAAAAACATCCAAGCAGTAATTTAAGCATTCACACCCTATTCTCTTGTAATTCACCACAACAAAAAGAGATCTTTGATATCCCTCAAAGTAGTAGAACCAATCCAAGCTCCAGCATACTTCCCCAAATGGCCTAAGGTCCAAAAAACCACAAATTCACAATAGGGGATCTCATCCCCAATCCATGTCACCTCATAAGCATCAACCATAAACATCACTAGAACATAGAAAGGGAGTTTTCAGATTTAAATACACTATTCATTTAGTTATGTCTTCCCATTTGGTTAACTGGGGTGACCACACAAGGATTATAATTCATTTTGAATCCATTTAATCAAATTAGTTTATGTGATCAACTAGTTTCCAGGTTATAGCCAATCAATCACAGAAATATCCAGAAAACAGAGGTTCATTTGTGCGCAAGAAAAGACCACCAACTGCCACAATTTTCAATGGACATAATCCCATAATATTCAAAACATATAAGAAATGGTAAAGGAGTAAAATAAAATCATCAAACAAACAAATTCATTCCTTAAAATTTCATTTATTATCTTCATTAATGTTTCATTTCATCCATCCTTAAAAGAAACATTATCATATCGACCTCGTATGATACATAGTAAAGATAGATGATGGAAAAACCCTACTTGATGATCAACAATCTAATTTTTTCTTCTTTTTACGAGAACTGGGGATACACGACATGTAGGGAAGGAACTCCGAGGACTCCATGAATGAGCAGGAAAGGCTCTGGCACAAGCACACCACTAGCCTCAAGAAAGGGGACTCCACACACACCAACGAAAAAAAGAAACTAGTCAATAAAAAGAAATAAATAATTATAGGGCCATAAAAAGGCGAGATCCTAGAGTTTTCGGGATATGAAAATATTGAATGGCTTTAAATGAAGATCATGGCCTCACCACATGGTATGATGGTTACACATGTTGGAATTAATTGTTACTTAATAATTCTCATCAGACGGGTGTCCATAAAAGATGTACTTTAAAGGACATGATTTAAAGTGAGGAAAACAGGTCTCTTGAGGGTCTCCCCACTACTAGGGGAATTAAAACATTTCTTATGGGGATAAAATGCCTTTAAACCACTTTAAAAATGTTAAAAAGACTCAAATGTTGTGTTACGAGAAAACTAGTGAAGAAAACTTGAAAAGCCCATGTGGGAACCGATCGGTGACACCACGGTGACACCCTACCGCTGACACCCACATCCTCTTGACTCACCAATGGTGTCCAAGACGCCCCAACACTTAGAATTTGGAAATGTAATGGACTAGGAGGGTTCGGGTCATTACATATGATACCTTTCAAATTATTCTTATCCTCAAGAATACAAGTGTAACCCAAAAAACCACTTCAGAAGATAACTCTCTGGGAAAAACCACCCCAAACAGCCATATGAATCCCAAGGATCACATTGTCCTGACAAAAAGATCAGAGTTTTATTTCCTCCATGTCATGATACTATCTGCATTGAGTGTCACTAACTCGCTCGCATGAGTTTAATCGCATATGCACTGATGCAACTTAATTAGGATCCAGGTTCTCCCTTTCCCACATATTTAGAATTTTCATAAACATTCACAAGGAAACAAAACAAATCAAATCATAAACCAACAGGGCCAACATTACATACAATCATGTAAGGAAAAAAACAAGAACATCAAGGAAGCCTCAAAACAGCATCTCAAAATAGCTCTGGTTACTGTGAACGCATTTGACCTTCTTGCTCCCAAGTACACTCCTTGAGGAAACCTTTCCACCAAAACACACGAACCAATGTAATGGTTCATCCATGAAGCACTTTCTCCATTAGATCCTCTTTCTTCCCTAACATAGTGTCGACCCCTATATCCAACTCTCCCTAGTCAATGATATGGAAGTTATTGTGTAGATATCGATGAAGATGGGAGATGTGGAAAACTTTGTGGATCCTTTCCAACTAAGATGGAAACTCCTGCTGATATGACACCTACCAACTCTCCCCAACACTTTGAAAGGCCCATTAAACCTAAGAGAGAGCTCACATCCCTTTCCAAACCTCTGATTCCCATTTTGAGGGGAAACCATCGTGAACACATGGTCTCCAATCTCGAACTCCATGGGCCTCCTCCAACGATCATAATACAACATCTTCTGGTCCTGAGATTCCATCAAACTCTCAAGCACAAGTTGAACCCTCTACATTGTTCTCTACACTACCTCTTGGCCAAGAACACCGGCCTCCCAAACTGTGGTCCAACATACGGGTGAACGAACCTGCCTCCCATACAAGGCTTAAAACTGTGCCATGACAATAGTAGAGTGATAGCTATTATTATAGGAAAACTATAATAAGGTAAAATGATGTTCCCATGATCCCTAGAAGCCCAAAACACAAGACCGTAGAATATCCACCAATGTATGGATGGATCGCTCTATCTTCCAATCTATCTGGGGTTGGAAAGTGGTGCTAAGGTGTAACTGGTTTTCAAAAGCGTGCAGCAATCCCCTCGAGAATCGTGAGGTAAATCATGCATCCCAATCCAAGTGTATGGACCTCAGAACACCCAGAAAATACAAAACCTCATTCACTTATATCTATTCTATGTAATCCACCTCACTTCACTCATTGATCTCTAGGAAGTGAGATGATTTCGTCACCCAGTCTATCACTGCATAGATAGCATCACAACTTCCTTGAACCATGGGTAATAATGAGACTAAATCCATCCATATGTCCTCCCACATATACATAGGGGAATCTAAAGGCTATAACAATCATCTTGAGACGTGGTGTTCATCCTTCACCTTCTGACACACCCGGCACCTTGCCACAAACATCACTACTTTTTGTTTCACCCCGGGCAACCAAAACTATTCCCTTAGCCATCAATACATCTTGGAAACTCGGGGGTGTACCAATACGAGTTATGGAAATCATGGATAACTCCTTCTTTCATCGTCTCTGGGAAAAAAAATTTCTTAAAAAATCATCTGATTCTAACCATCCTCTGACCACCCTTCCAGAGCATTGCCTTGGTTAACCAGATTGCACATCACTTCACTCTCTTAGTCTCCCCGCTAAGAGTCCTCCACCTGCCACAATAGAGAGGACTTCACTATCATCTAAAATAGACAACCTCTACCACCATCCATCCTTGTATCCAGGTGTAGGGAATCCAACTCCTCAATTGACTTCCAAGAATCCATAGATTCATGAATAGCTTCCCTCCATGAATTTCTGCTCAAGGAATCAACAAAAATGTTCCCCTTACCTTTAGTGTAAGAGATATCAATTTTTTAGTCCTGATGAAACTCCACCCACCTTCATTGTCACAATTTCATGTCCCAATGGGTAAATATATGCCTCAAACCATTGTGATCTATGAAGACCACAAAGTTATCCCCGATGAGGTAATGCCGCCATAACTTCAATAAAAACACTACTAATGAAAACACTATGTCATGGGTGCATTTTTATGCTCATGAGGATGTAACTTTATAGACCCATAAGATATCACTCCCCAGTGCTACATCAACACACACCCCAAGCCGAGCCCATAAGAATCAAAAAACACATCATACAACACCCCTTCCTCTGGAAACCATAGCATTGGGGCACTGACCAAGGTTTCCTTCAGATAGATGAAAGATTCATGACACTCCTCACTCCACATGATGGCCTAGCCATTTTGGGTCAAAGTTATCAAAGGATCTACAACTCAAGGGATGTTGAGTGCAAATCTCTGATAATTGCACGAGAGACCCAAAAAACTATGAACCCCGATCACATTATTGGGTGCTTCCCAAGAAACAACTGCTTCAACCTCTGAAGAATCAACCACTACCCCTAAGATTGTTAAAGAGATCGTCTATCCTCTGTAGAGGGTAACAGTTCTTGATCTTTACTTGATTTAGTCTCTGCTAGTCTATGCATAGCCTGAGACCACTATCTTCTTTCTTCGCAAACAAGACTACAGAACCCAATGGTTACACACTCATTTGGAAAAAACCCTTCTTCATTAGATCATAAATATGAATCTACTACTCCTACAACTCAGAAGGTTCCATCTAATAAGGAGCTATCGAAATCAGATGGGAAGCAGGTTGTAAGTCTATCCTGAACTCAACGTTAAGTCATGGGGGTAGAGTTACAAACTCCTTGGAAAAAAACTTCTTGGAACTCTCTAACAACTCCCGTAACATCCATTATATCAGCATTCATTGATTCTTCTAAAATATCATCCAACATAGAAAGAAGAGGCTCCGCACACCATCTCAGCACCTGACAACTCTGTTCGCCAATAAATGCCACACGCTAGCCATCCTCATCAAAGAACATGACTCTTCTCTGGAAGTAGTCGACAATAACATGCATATAAAACAGTTAGTTGATGCCTAGGATGACATCATATGGCTTCATTTTCGGGAGAAGGAGATCCCCACTAGATTGATGCTGCCCCAACATCAGTATATATCCTCGACAAACAACAAACAGGCTGGTTGGACCCCTAACTGGTGTACTCCGCACTAGAGGCGTAGAGATTATCTCTACATCTAGGCCCAATTACTGGGATAGACCAGTTGAAACAAAAGAGTGTGAGGCTCCAGCATCAAACAAGGTGCATGAAAGACTGCTTCACAAGCTGATCAGACCTCAAATGACCTATGGCCCAGTTAGAACTACTACCTCTATGGAATGCAACTGCCCCTGCCAGCTCCTCTTCCTCATAACTTTCAGCCTCCTCCTCGACCATTCCCTAGATGAGGTTTTTGAGGAGCGCTCTAGAGTCGGCCTCCTCCTACAATGTCAGCACTCATATGATAGAGAGCTCATTATCCCTGCTACTGCTCTTAAAAGGGGCCTGATGGAAACAAAAACTACTAAGGTGGGAACTGAACATGCCCACCCCCACTCTATTTCACTCGGTCCATGCATTGATTCTGAAGGTGCCCACAACTGCCACAGATGAAGAACCTCGGTCCTAGGTTTGTATGGAAAGGGACGGGACCAAGAGATCAGAACTAGAACAGATGGGGATTGCTCCCCACTGGACTAAACCTAGAGGGCTTGGATACTATATTCCTGCTGTTGAAGGCCTTCCCCTTTGACGATCCCAACTGGTTCCCCTCTTACGGCACACTACCATGCGTATTTATCCTCTCCACCACTTCAGACTTCCTTTGGACCTTAAAGTACATCGATAGGGTGAAGGTAGTAACATGCTACTGAAGATAAGGTTGGAGTTCCTCCTATAAATGCCTTGCTCGAGACTCATCATCTGGAAAAAGGTCCAGAGAAAAACAAAGGAGAACCTTGAACTTGATCCCCAACATCCTCACTAACATGATCCCTTATCAAAGGGAGAGTAGGTCATGCCTATTTTATGCCTTCATTGTGGAATACATGATTTCCTCCCAGAATTTCCTCTTATAGTCAGTCCACAAAACAATAGCCTCCCTCTTCTCCCCAAGATAGAGTGTCCACCACTGACGCGCTGCTCCCCGCATCTGGCATACAGCCATAAGAACCAAATACTTTGTCGGATTTCGGATCAAGATGAAAGGTATCACTAGAACCTTGAGCCAACACTATGTCTCCATGTCAAAGACAACGACCGCATACTTCCAGAGGGTTTTCCATTGAAAGGAAAAAAATTTCTTCTACCACTGGTCATCCTCCTCCTCCTGATCATTCCTCCGTTCATCTGCCTGATCAGCCCCCTTGTCCTTGATCTCCTACACTACTCGCGGCCATCATCTGGGTTCCATAGCTACATGGTAAATAAGGAATGCCTAATCCTGGGTAGTGTTGAATATTGATTTTAAATTTTTCTTATATTTTTATTAATTTAAAATTCCAGAAAAACCATGAATATAACAGAACATAAGTCATTTTTATGAACATACCATTCCATAGAAATCTACCCTACAATCAGTGTAGTCTCACTTGGTCGTTTGGTATGTCTTGAGTCCTTGCAACAGATTCACAGGGGGCCCTAAAATCCTGTGTCCTTGGTGATCTTCCTTGGCCTATTTCATGCTCCAAGATTTCCTAACACTATTTCCCTATCGTCCCATCCAATCCAATCTATGACTAATTCTGAGCTCCATCTTATCTCTTAATCATCACCTCTGATACCATTATGTCACAACCCGCCTTCACCAAGATGAGGGAAGGAATAGAAAATTGCTAGACCGTTCCTTCCCCAAGTTGTAGGAGAGATAATGACCCCTGAGACCTGCCTTCAATAGGTCCCAGCGTGGTGATAAGAACCAAGGGAATAGAATCACACAAAAATAAGTGGAATTACAGTTTTCTATTTAGTAGGATCAGAAGATAAGATAGTAAATCCCAAACAACACCAAAACTAGAAGTAAAATTAAATCCAAAACAATCCATTCGCAAATGTATGTTCCAATAATAAGTGCTAAAAAAATACAAGACACTCCAAAGGAAAGTACCAAAAGAAAACAAAATCTGAAATCATCAACGGTCCCAACGTCCGAACTAGTAGGGTATGGAATGGTTCTAGAAGTACTCCTAGAAACATGAAAGTGGTTTTATGTATGTAGGGCGAGTATGCAGGTATATTCCATATCCAAATGGCCTCATGGACAAGTGGAGAGACAATCTAACACCACGCGAGAAAATAGAGATAACCAAAACACCTAGCAAGGAAAACTATCCACCCAGCTTTACCAAGGCACAGTACCTAAATAATTCATGTTAGGTAAATTAATAGTAATAGATCATAGAGAGTTGGGTACCCTACACCACATTCCCACTAGTTATTTAAGTCATACTACGCATCATACCTCCCCATTCATTCTCACTGTAGTCCCACTTCTATCTCCTGCCCTCACACACACGAGCCACTACAACCACACCTCCCGCCCAAAAAAACCTGGCCCACAATAACCACGTGTAACCACTCCCATAAAAACCTAGGCCATGACAACTACTTCCATGCCTCAAGCCACTTGGGCTAGAACAACTACTGTCATGCCTGAAGACACATGGGCCTCATCCCGAAGAGACTTGGGAAACAACCTTCCAATATACACCTTGGAAAACCACCATAACTACTCGAACCGATGAATATTGAGCTATAATGGACCTCAGGACCTCACAGCCTGCCAGAAGATTCTTCAGATACTCGGGAAAGGGAGCAAAAAAGGTGTTAATAACCTTCCACTCCTAGGAATGTTGTGAAAAATGTAACGCCCCGACCCCAGTAACCCAGAGTCGGTGAATTATTACATAACATTGGCATGATCACAAGAAAGATCAAATCTCGAAAGACCGATTGGTTTAGTATCCTTGGAAACAATAGATATATTAATAAGTTTTACATTACATCATAAAATGAAAAACTACTACAAAATCATATTTTCTCCAAAATCCACACTCATATCCCCACATAATATCCCTGCAGGTCATTCATAATTTACTTCTTCACTTCCTGGGAAAAATAAAACATAGAAAAGGGGTGAGCTCAAATGCCCATTAAGGATAACAATATAGCGGAAACTTTAATAAATAAGAATAAACATTTAAGGCAATGTATAACTAAAACAAAAGCCTTTTAAACTTTAACTTCAACATAGTATGGCATAAATAAAATGAAATAATGCCATTTACTTATTCACATGGATATTCTACTAATCGAATAATCACATGCAATATCAATAACCACTTTCATAATGATGGAATGCATAATGCCAGACGATCATAACCACATAGCCAAGGCCTCGTGCCCAGACTACAAATAAGATTATTCCAAGGCCTTGTGCCAAGACACTAGTTTGTCTCATGAGACCTACCGATGCATCGAGGAGCTATAGCGGGCTCCACCCGTCACATATTAAGTCCAATGCATTCCCATATGAGAAGGTTTAAACATAACATAAACATTCGTATTAAAACTAGCATACGAAATGTCAATACTTTCACCATAAACCATGAATGGTATATAAAAAAATAGCACATCCACAGTCAAACATATCACAAAACCTTCAATACAATATAAAAGTTTTGTATCATAATATATCATCCTCAAATAAGCGTAAAATCCATTAAAGGATGTTGACATAGATGAAATCAAAAATATTTTTAAAAAAATATATCTTTCTATTTTGAAATCATTTAAGAGACATATATTTATAAAATAAAACATTTTCTTTTAAAATATTCTTATAAGCTTGTATGGGAAGCTTTGAAGATTTTATAACGGCGGAAAATAACCGCACCCGCCGTATAAGTTAAAAAAACATTCTTATCTTAATTCTGTCGAAAAGGTTAAAAAGCACCTTGTTTGGAAAACGACGGAAAGATTCCCTTATAAACCTATTATAAAAAGTAAAACAAGGGTATAAATGACTTTAACCCATATTCATTTAAATATTAAAAATGTTTTGAAATACATTTTGAAGAAACATGGACGTGGATGACAACGAGGTCCCAGTAGATAATTATGTATAAACAACCTCGGATAATGAAGAGATTGCGAAATAAACCCTTACCTTGTACTTTTCCTTGGTTGGGGTAGGTTAACCTCCTGTATAATGGTTAAATAATTGTTATTAAATTATAAAATAATCATATACATTAATATGATATCATATATGATCTTTTAATATTGATTTGATAATAATATCTTAGTATTATCGTTGTTTCGGGTGTTAACTTACTTGTTTTATTTTATATGTTTTGTTATGTAAGCCATGTTTGTAATGGATAGGTTGTATATTATTCATATCCATAATGATATCAAGTCCTTAAACATCATTTTTAAATCATCAAATGATAATTATACATGAATGGATACGATGGAGAATGAATCTTATCGCGTTTGTGGAGACGGTAGTCCGTACGTACGCACGAGGGACAATATCATTCTTTTGATATTAAAATAATATATAAATGGATGTTATATCATATATACAGAATAATTAACATGTTATATTTATTATTTACATGAGTTGAACATCATTATTATACCCATCCAAATAATAATATATTGAATAACAATTACACCACGACGTGGAGACGGTAAGCCGTACGTACGCACGTATGGTGACATGTTATTCAAAGGGTGGATAGAATACTGAATATGGTTGTACCATATTTATTATAACATCACAGTATATGTGTGATACTGGATTTATTATTTTAGAATGGTAAGAACAAAGGAAGAAGAAGTGGAAGAAGAAATGAACTTGGAGAAGGGTGGTGAAATCATTACCTCTTCTTCGGGTTCTTCCTTTTGATTTGATCAAAAGGGCTCCTTTGGTTAGCTTTAAGATCAAACTAAGGCCCCTAGGTTGTAGTGAGGGAAGTTGGGAGAGTATTTGGGCAGATTTTGGCCGAACCAAAAGGCTTTGAAGGTGTGAAGAAATGGGAAGGAGGAGTGCCCTTTTATAAGAGGGGTGAGGGGCACCTTTGGAAAAGCTAGAAATATTACTTTTTAATAAATTCATATTCGGTTTCTAATGGCTCCAAAGTAGATTATTCAAATGTTAATGTGGGGATAGGTCGAAAAACACTCAACCAATAGAATTTAGACAGGTTTGGGTACTTATATTAACCTTATCTTTAAGTATTAACTCTAAGTTAATTAGTTTCACTTTTACAATGTCTCTCTGTATTTTTATATAATATGGTTAATAAACATACTACATACATCCAAGCGACCCCCAAGTGGTCCATTAATGATGAACCTATCATGATATAAGTCTCGTGGCCGAACCTTAGATTTTTAGGAATTTAATATCAATTAATAATATAATATTTGTTTTAAGAACTCTTTTATATCAATTTTGACACTTTTCAATAGTTGATTTTTGTGAAACTCATAACAGATTGATTACTTCGAAAAAAGTCAATTAAATCAATACTAATATATCATATTATTCTAGAAAATTAGTTTAATTCATTAAAAGTTTCATATTATATTTATTTTGGTATTTATAATATCAATTATTTTAATTTTTCACTATTATAGTAGTTACTGCATCATCATTGTGTCCTAAATAAAATAAATTATTTAATGTCTAAAAATTATAAATAAAATATCATTATGTAGGAAATCGTTTTATCTTTCTAATTAATATTTATAATCTAAAATCCAACCTATATAACCCTATGTAACAATTGTTTTTCTAAAAGATATATGCTTGTGTCATTTTTGTATTCATTTTAACTTAATTAAAATAAAGTGTCATTATCACTTACAAGTGGATCCATGGGGTCCCAAAATCAACCCAAAGATGCCCATGGTCGACCATGTATCAACCAATAGGGTTATGACACGTTTTAGGGTAATTTATTATTATTATAATATTATTTTTTAACCCTAATTTACCAGATTTACCCTTAACCATGGTAAATAAATTATTTACCGCAGAAATTATTCAAAATTTCTAAAAATAAAAGTTACCTAGTTACACAATTTGAACATCCTGATTCCAAATATGGAATCCATTTTCCTAAATTCAAAACACAGAAGTGGCAGAAATTAATTTAAAATTAATTCCCGCTGTCAAAACAAAAAGCGTGTTTTTAAGAGATAATAACAATCAAAAGATTGACACTTGTTTATGTTCGATTTAATTGTAAAATTATGTACAATGACCAACATTATATTAAATGGTTAAAATATATTCTAAATATACTTTAAAACTACTAAAATTCATAATTTATCACTATTAATTATTTTGATTAAAAAAGTTGTTTTTAATTAAAATTTAGAAATTTTCACTATTCATCAAAATATGAAAGTTATCCGAAAAGTACCAAAATTTCACCTTAGGCTAAATTAGATATTCCGAATCCAAAAATGAAGTCCATTTTGAAATATAAAATATATATAATTTTAAAAAGTAGGTATTACTATTCATAACGGCTAGTTTGATTGTTTGTTAGAACTCGGTGTTGCGTACAACACACGCTATCGCATTATTCAAAGAGAAGCGTACCGTAGAACCATGGGGTGTTACATTCTCCCCTCCTTCAAATAATTTTATCCTCTCAATTTCTAGGGTATTACTGCATAAAAAGACTCGGGTGGTTCTTCATCATAAGTTCCTCAGGTTCCCACGTTGCCTCTTCCATCTTATGATTTCTCCACAAAACTTTTACCAGACGCGTCGTCCGGTTTCTCAGTACTTGTTCGCTTGTATCAAGAATCCTGACAGGCTCTTCACAATAAGACAGATCGGGTTCCAATTCTAATTCCTCATAGGTGAGTACATGCGTTGGTTCAGGCATGTATTTTCTCAACAGAGATATGTGGAACACATCGTGAACTTTGGAGAGACTTGGCGGCATTGCCAATCGGTAAGATACAACCCCAATTCGTTCTAGAATTTCGAAAGGTCCGATGTACCTGGGACTCAATTTACCTTTCTTACCAAAATGTATGACTCCCTTCCACGGAGATACCTTCAGGAAAACATGATCACCGACTTGAAATTCCAAATCCTTCCTTCGATTATCGGCATAGCTCTTCTACCTACTTTGAGCTGCTTTGATGTGATTTTGGATTAATTTCACCTTTTCCACCGTTTCCTCCACCAGTTCTGGGCCTACAAGTTTTCATTCACCAACGTCCTCCCAACAGGTTGGTGTACGACATCTCTTTCCGTATAACGCTTCATATGGTGCCATCTGAATACTCGAATGGAAGCTATTGTTATAGTAAAATTCTACCAGTGGTAAATATTGATCCTACATACCCTGAAAGTCAAGTGAGCAAGATCTCAACATGTCTTCTAAGGTCTGAATAGTCCGTTCTGATTGTCCATCTATCTGAGGGTGGTAAGCAGTGCTCAAATGAAGTTCAGTATCCAGGGATTTCTGAAGACTTTTCCAAAATCTTGAAGTAAAACAGGGATCACGATCAGAAACAATTGATAAGGGTACTCCATGAAGTCTCACAACATCATTAATATATAGTCTTGCTAGACGTTCTAGGGGTAGATCTTCTCTTATAGCAAGAAAATGTGCTGACTTGGTAAGACGATCAACAATAACCCATATTGCATCATTCCTTGTAGGAGTCTTTGGTAGCCCCATGACAAAGTCCATCGTAATATTGTCCTATTTCCACTACGGTATGGGAAGAGGTTGCATGACTCCTCCAGGCTGTTGCCTTCCAGCTTTCACTTGTTGACAAACCATACATCTTGACACAAAATCAGCAATCTCCCTCTTCATGTTGTCCCACCAAAAATGTTCCTTCAAATCTCTATAAATTTTGGTGCTCCCAGGGTGTATAGAGAAATTGGAACAATGAGCATCATCCAGCAATTCCCATTTTAGATCAGGTATATTGGGAACACAAAGTCTCTTCCCGAATTTCAAAATTCCATCTTCATACACAAAGTCTCTCAATCTCCCATCATTCACAGCTTTAACCTTCTTTTGAAATTCTTCATCATCGGTCTGAGAACTCTTAATCCTTTCTAGTAAAGATGGTTTGGCAACCATTTGAAAAAGCATTGATGTTTCACCTTCCCAGGTTATTCTCATGTCCATCTTCACTAGATCCATGAAAATTGGATCCCTTTCAATTCTCATCATGTTCAAAACTCCATGGTCTTTTCTGCTCAAAGCATCTGCCACCTTGTTTGCTTTCCCCGGGTGGTAGTGTATCATGCAATCATAATCCTTGAGTAATTCAAGCCATCTCCTTTGCCTCATGTTGAGTTCTTTTTGTGAGAAAATATACTTCAAACTCTTGTGATCAGTATAAATCTCACATTTTTCACCATAGAGGTAGTGTCTCAATATCTTCAAAGCAAATATCACAGCTGCTAACTCAAGATCATGAGTAGGATAGTTTTGTTCAGAATTTTCAACTGTCCTGATGCATAGGCAATAACTCTATCATTCTGCATAAGGACACAACCAAGTCCTTTCTTTGATGCATCACTATAAATAACGAACCCATCATTCCCCGATGGTAGAGTCAATATAGGAGCATTGAATAATCTTCTCTTCAGTTCTTCGAAACATTCTTCACACTCTTTTTTCCAAACAAATTTAACCCCTTTACGTGTGAGCTTCGTTAATGGGTTAGCCAATCGGGCAAAATTTTGGACGAAACGTCGATAATAACCTGCCAAACCAATAAAACTACGTACCTCAGTTATACTCGTAGGTGCTGGCCATTCTTGGATTGCCTTGGTCTTAGAAGGATCAACAGAGATTCCATCTTTAGAGACAATATGGCCAAGAAAATAAATCTCGTGAAGCCAGAATTCACACTTGCTAAACATCCCATATAATTCATGCCTCCTCAGAGTCTTCAAGATAATGCGCAAGTGATTTTCATGATCTTCGTAGGTTTTGGAGTATACCATGATATCATCAATAAATACCACCACAAAATTCATCGAGATACTCCTTGAAAACTCTATTCATCATATCCATGAATACAGAGGGTGCATTAGTCAATCCAAAAGGCATTACAGTAAACTCGTAATGCCCGTACCTGGATCGAAATGTTGTCTTCGGAATGTCTTCCTTCTTCACACACAACTGATGGTATCCAGATCGAAGGTCAATCTTTGAAAAGTATTGAGCTCCATGCAGTTGGTCAAATAAATCATCAATACAAGGTAGGGGATACTTGTTCATTATCGTTATAGCATTGATTTCCCTGTAGTCGATACATAATCTCATAGATCCATCTTTCTTTTTAACAAAAAGAACAGGGGCTCCCCATGGAGAAACACTAGGGCGAATAAATCCCTTATTACTCAATTCCTCTAGTTGTTTCTTTAGTTCGACTAATTCTAAAGTGGCCATTCTATAAGGGGTCTTCGATATAGGCCTTGATCCAGGAATCAAATCAATAGAAAACTCAACTTCTCATTCTGGAGGATGTCCAGGTAAATCTTCCGTAAATACATCTACAAATTCTTTCACAACAGGTACATCCTCTATTTGAACATTCCTTTCCTCGCCGATAGTTATTTCATTCTCTTCCTCCCCAATAATCGAATTAAGTTGAGCTACTGGGGGTGGATCTAAATAAGAATTAGGTGGTGACGATTCTGCTCTAAAAATAAGGTGTTCCTTATCATTATCATCAAGAATCGTAACCTCTTTCTTCTTACAATAAATCTTCGCTTCATAGTCCAAAAGCCAGTCCATACTGAGGATTATGTCAAACTCAATCATAGGTATGATGATGAGATCAGCATATAAAGAAAATTTATGTGCTCTAATGGGGACTGATTCACAAAACTTTGTTGTAATGATACTTCCCTTAGGAGTTTTAACTGACAACTCCCTTATTAAATCAAATTGGAAATATCTAATTTTCTTAGCAAACTGGGAAGATATGAAACAATGCGACGATCCAGAGTCAAATAATGCATTTGCTAAACTTGAGGAAACCATTAAATTACCTGCCAACACGTCTTTCAGAGCTTCTACCTCAGCAGTAGTGATAGCATAAGCCTGGCCTTGATCCCTTGTCCTTTTCTGAGGTAAGTTCTCCTAACGCTTAGGAAATTAATTTGCATAATGCCCCATCTCCCTTCAATTGTAGAACTGAACATTGGTAGCTTCCTTCTTCCCCTTGCAATCACGAGCTTGGTGGCCTTTTCACCACACTTGTAACAGACTCTCATTCCCTTCAAGCAAGTACTAGGGTGTTTCTTCCCGCATTTACCACAAGATGGATATTCAACCATTCCCTTCTTCCCCTTATTTCCATTCCCAGATTGATCAGTAGGTCTTTTATTCTCTTTCTTTTCTTTAAAGTCATAAGACTAAGAGAATTCCTTTTCGGTCTTGATAGCACATGAGACAATGTCTTCGTACGATGAAAAGGATTGTGAGAATAATGCTCGACAGAGAAATGGTTTTAACCCATCAAAGAAACGATCAATCTTACTTCTTGGGTTACTTATATAATCTCCAGCATACCTCTCTAACCTTGTAATGTTAGCCTCATACTTTGTGACATTCTCATCCTCCTTTTGTCTCAGACCCAGAAACTGCCTTTCCATATCTGCTCGATGGTCGCGAGGAAAGTATTTTTCTAAAAACAGATCTTTGAACTCCCTCCATTCCATATTTGATACTTCATCATCTTCCTTCATGTTTTTAATCAATGACCACCATTGATCAGCATCTCCAGTGAGGCGGTAAACTTCCATGATAACTTTTTCCCTTTCACTGCTTCCCAAAGCCTGAAATATTTTCTCTAGGGAATTTATCCATTGCTCAGCTACTAAGGGATTTTTACTCCCATTGAACGTTGGTGGTTGTTGCCTCATGAATTGATCTAACATTGATCCTCCACACTGCGGATGAGGGTGCTCCATACGGGTAAGGTTATTATTCATAACCTGAGTAAGTTGTCCCAGTATGGTGATTAGCTGATCGACACCAATTGCATCACCAGCCCCACTATAATTATCTTGAGCAGGAGGGAAATCCCTACATGGAGTGCGTGCATTGATACGGTTTCCATTTCATCCACTAGGTTCCATTTCTAAACAATGGCATAAACTAGATCAGTTTATGAATCAAAATACATAATCCCATACTTATAAAACACTTAACATAAATTGAACTATTTATGGATATAATCCATAATCATAAAAATGTTTTCTTTGAGGAATTATATTCTCATAAACCCTTCATAATGATTTGTAATGAAAATGAGAGTTATCCTATGCATATCCCCCGGGAGTATCGTAACCAAGAGTGCAGCAAGGCCCGTTGTCGTGCACCAGTTCCCGTTCGAGTCTAGCTCAAAGCGGTGTTTTCGGGTTTTACCCCTAGGTACATCTGTGCCAGAGCCGCCTCTACCTGCTCATATCCAGACAGGGATGTATTGCTCGGAAAACTCACAAAATCTCTACAATACCAAAATTCTAGGAAGTTCTTCTATACTAATCCTCAAAGTTTATCTTAGGTCTACGTGCTCAAATCGGATTTTATCTAAATCTAGCTTCCAAGGATTGTACTAAACTTCCTCTGATACCAACTGTAACGCCCCGACCCCTGTTACCCAGAGTCGCTGCATTATTACATAACATTGGCATGATCAAAAGAAAGATCAAATCTCGAAAGACCGATTGGTTTAGTAGCCTTGGAAACACTAGATATATTCATAGGTTTTACATTACATCATAAAATGAAAAACTACAACAAAAACATATTTTCTCCATAATCCGCACTCATATCCCCACATAATATCCCTGCAGGTCATTCATAATTTACTTCGTCACTTCCTGGGAAAAATAAAACATAGAAAAGAGGTGAGCTCAAATGCCCAGTAAGGATAACAATATAGCGGAAACTTTCATAAATAAGAATAAACATTTAAGGCAATGTATAATGAAAACAAAAGCCTTTTAAACTTTAACTTCAACATAGTATGGAATAAATAAAATTAAATAATTCCATTTACTTATTCACATGGATATTCTACTAATCGAATAATCACATGCAATATCAATAACCACTTTCATAATGATGGAATGCATAAAGCCAGACTATCATAACCACATAGCCAAGTCCTCGTGCCAAGACTACAAATAAGATTTTGAAAAGGCCTTGTGCCATGACACTAGTTTGTCTCATGAGACCTACCGATGCATCGAGGAGCTATAGCGGGCTCCACCCGTCACATATTAAGTCCAATGCATTCCCATATGAAAAGGTTTAAACATAACATAAACATTCGTATTAAAACTAGCATACAAAATGTCAATACTTTCACCATAAACCATGAATGGTATATATAAAAAATAGCACATCCACAGTCAAACATATCACAAAACCTTAAATACAATATAAAAGTTTTGTATCATAATATATCATCCTCAAATAAGCGTAAAATCCATTAAAGGATGTTGACATAGATGAAATCAAAACTCTTTTTAAAGAAATATCTCTTTATATTTTGAAATCATTTAAGAGACATATATTTATAAAATAAAACATTTTCTTTGAAAATATTCTTATAAGCTTGTATGGGAAGCTTTGACGATTTTATAACGGCGGAAAATAACCGCACCCGCCGTATAAGTTAAAAAAAACATTCTTATCTTAATTCTGTCGAAAAGGTTAAAAAGCACCTTGTTTGGAAAACGACGGAAAGATTCCCTTATAAACCTCTTATAAAAAGTAAAACAAGGGTATAAATGACTTTAACCCATATTATTTTAAATATTAAAAATGTTTTGAAATACATTTTGAAGAAACATGGACGTGGATTATAACGAGGTCCCAGTAGATAATTATGTATAAACAACCTCGGATAATGAAGAGATTGCGAAATAAACCCTTACCTTGTACTTTTCCTTGGTTGGGGTAGGTTAACCTCCTGTATAATGGTGAAATAATTGTTATTAAATTATAAAAGAATCATATACATTAATATGATATCATATATGATCTTTTAATATTGATTTGATAATAATATCTTAGTACTATCGTTGTTTCGGGTGTTAACTTACTTGTTTTATTTTATATGTTTTGTTACGTAAGCCATGTTTGTAATGGATAGGTTGTATATTATTCATATCCAGAATGATATCAAGTCCTTAAACATCATTTTTAAATCATCAAATGATAATTATACTTGAATGGATATGATGGAGAATGAATCTTATCGCGTTTGTAGAGACGGTAGTCCGTATGTACACACGAGCGACAATATCATTCTTTTGATATTAAAATAATATATAAATGGATGTTATATCATATATACAGAATAATTAACATGTTATATTTATTATTTAAATGAGTTTCACATCATTATTATACCGATCCAAATAATAATATATTGAATAACAATTACACCACGACGTGGAGACGGTAAGCCGTACGTACGCACGTATGGTGACATGTTATTCAAAGGGTGAATAGAATACTGAATATGGTTGTACCATATTTATAATAACATCACAGTATATGTGTGATACTGGAGTTATTATTTTAGAATGGTAAGAACAAAGGAAGAAGAAGTGGAAGAAGAAATGAACTTAGAGAAGGGTGGTGAAATCATTACCTCTTCTTCGGGTTCTTCCTTTTGATTTGATCAAAAGGGATCCTTAGGTTGGATTTCTGATCAAAATAAGTCCCCTAGGTTGTAGTGAGGGAAGTTTGGAGAGTATTTGGGAAGAGTTTGGCCGAACCAAAAGGCTTTGAAGGTGTGAAGAAATGGGAAAGAGGAGTGCCCTTTTATAAGAGGGGTGAGGGGCACCTTTGGAAAAGCTAGAAATAATAATTTATAATAAATTCATATTCGGTTTCTAATGGCTCCAAAGTTGATTATTCAAAGGTTAAGGTGGGGATAGGTCTAAAACCACTCAACCAATAGAATTTAGATAGGTTTTGGTACTTATATTAACCTTATCTTTATGTATTAACTCTAAGTTAATTAGTTTCACTTTTACAATGTCTCTTTGTATTTTTATATAATACGGTTAATAAACTTACTACATACATCCAAGAGACCCCCAAGTGGTCCATTAATGATGAACCTATCATGATATAAGTCTATTGTCTGAACCTTAGATTTTTAAAAATTTAATATCAATTAATAATATAATATTTGTTTTAAGAACGCTTTTATGTCAATTTTGACACTATTCAATAGTTGATTTTTGTGAAACTCATAACTGATTGATTACTTCGAAAAAAGTCAATTAAATAACTCCTAATATATCATATTATTCTAGAAAATTAGTTTAATTCATTAAAAGTTTCATATTATATTTATTTGGTATTTATAATATCAATTATTTTAATTTTTCACTATTATAGTAATTACTGCATCATCATTGTGTCATAAATAAAATAAATTATTTAATGTCTAAAAATTATAAATAAAATATGATTCTGTAGGAAATTTTTTTATATTTCTAATGAATATTAATAATCTAAAATCCAACATATATAACCCTATATAACAATTGTTTTTCTAAAAGATATATGCTTGTGTCATTTTTGTATTCATTTTAACTTAATTAAAATAAAGTGTCATTATCACTTACAAGTGGATCCATGGGGTCCCAAAATCGACCCAAAGATGCCCATGGTCGACCACGTATAAACCAATAGGGTTAAGACACGTTTTAGTGTAATTTAGTATTATTATAATATTATTTTTTAACCCTAATTTACCGGATTTACCCTTAACCATGGTAAATAAAATATTTACCGCAGTAATTATTCAAAATGTCTAAAAATAAAAGTTACCTATTTACACAATTTGAAAATCCTGATTCCAAATATGGAATCCCTTTTTCTAAATTCAAAACACAGAAGTGGCAGAAATTAATTTAAAATTAATTCCCGCTGTCAAAACAAAAAGCGCGTTTTTAAGAGATAATAACTATCAAAAGATTGACACTTGTTTATGTTCGGTTTAATTGTAAAATTATGTCCAATGACCAACATTATATTAAATGGTAAAAATATATTCTAAATATACTTTAAAACTACTAAAATTAATAATTTATCACTATTAATTATTTTGATTAAAAAAGTTGTTTTTAATTAAAATTTAGTAATTTTCACTATTCATCAAAATATGAAAGTTATCCGAAAAGTACCAAAATTTTACCTTAGGCTAAATTAGATATTCCGAATCCAAAAATGAAGTCCATTTTGAAATATAAAATATATATAATTTTAAAAATTAGGTATTACTATTCATAACAGCTAGTTTGAATGGTTGTTAGAACTCGGTGTTGCGTACAACACACGCTATTGCATTATTCAAAGAGAAGCGTACCGTAGAAGCTTGGGGTGTTACAAAAAACACCCTCCCCTATGAAATGGGGGGGGGGATCAGCATGAAGTGCTCAACTTGGGTGGGGAGAGAATAAGAAACATAAGAACTATATTATATATTTAGGTAAACAAGCACTCATCCCAACCTAGGGGTTCCAAAACCAGCCCATATACAAACACCATCGTTACTATTCATTCATACAAAAGCGCAATAGCCATAACCAAAACACAAATCATACCTAGAAAAAAATTCCACATTAAACCAGTTACTGTTATCATATTAAAGTGACTATATTTAAAAAATTATTCACTACTGAGAAACAAATAGGCATAGCCACAATCCAAAGAATGAAAAACAATCAAGAAGAAATTTAAGCAATCACTGCAAGTTCTCTTGTAAGTTACAACAAAAAAGGGATATTTGAGACCCCTAGAAGTATTGGAACCAACCCAAGCTCCATCCTACATCCCCAAACGTTTTTAGTTCCACAAACCTACAACTTCACAAGAGAATCCCATTCCCATCCATGTCACCTCTCAATAATCAACTGTAAAGATCACTAGAATAGAGCAACAGAGTTTCCAAATTCGATTAATCCATTCATTTAGTTTCATATCTCTGTTTGGTTAACTGAGTTGACCACAAAAAGATTCTAATTCATTGGGTTTCCATTTAATATACCAATTTTACACGATTAACCAGTTTCCATGTTATAACAAATCAATCACAGAAAAATCCAAAAAAATGAGGTTCATTAGTGCGCAATAAAGGACCACCAACAACCACAATTTTCAATGGACATAATCCAATACAATTAAAAACAGTAAAGAAAGGGTAAAGGTTTACCATAAAATCATCAAACACACCCCTTCATTCCTTAAATGTTAATTTATTATCTTTTTTAAGGTTTGGTTTCATCCATCACTGAATGAACCATTATTATACCCTCCCCGCATGATACACAGTAAAGAGAGATGATGGAAAGCACTACTTGATGATCAATGTTCAATTTTTTTCTCCTTGGTCCAAGAATTGGGGATGTGTGATTTATAGGGAAAGAACTCTGAGGATTCCAAGAATGAGCAGGAATGGCTCTGACACAAGAGCACCACTAACCTCGAGAAAGGGGACTCCAAGCACTCTAAGTAAATAAAGAAACTATCCAAGAAGAAGAAACAAATCATTCTAGTGGGATAAAATGGAAATATCCTTGTGTTTTTGCGATATGAAAATTTGGAACAGCATTAAAGGAGCATCATGGTCTCGCCACACGATTGGAAGGAAAAATACGATATAATTAATTGTTATTTAAAAATTATTATCTAAGGGGTGACCAAAACTATTTTGCGTTAAATTATTTCATTTATAGAGAGGAAAAAGGGTCTATTGAGGTCGCCCCACTCCTAGGGGATTTAGAACATTATTTATAATGGTAAAACTGGCTTTAAACCACTTTGAAAAAGATAAAAAGTCTCAAAAGTGGAATTATGCGAAAAATGGGGAAGAAAACCTGAAAAGCCCCTATGGGCACCAGTCGGTGACACACCGACCCATGACTCACCAGTCTGTTTCACTGATGGGTTCAGGGACACGCCAACACATAGAATATGGAAAATTAATGGACCTGGAGGGTCTGAGCTATTACATTTTTGGTTAACAAAAAGGGTCACATACTCCATGATAATGAAAATGATAACCTATTTTCATGAAACTATGGGATAAAGATCATTGATTTATTTAGGTCCTATAGGAATGAAATTTATGTTATTATAATTTGAATTATATTTCAAATTATATAATGTTCGGATTACCATATTAATTCTCAAATAAGTTCAAAACATGGATTTGATACACTAAATAGATAAAATATGGTTGTATTTTTATCATTCTCTATAGCAATGATTATTGAATACTTTTTGAGATAAATGAATTAATTTCATGATATCCTAATATATGAGGTTGATGAAATGGATATAATAATTTTTTTTTCAATATAATGATGATATTTTTGTTCAACCCACGCATCAAATACTACAAATCTAGTAAAAACGCTAATTATCTTTAATTTCCAGGATAATTATTTTTTATTCATTTATGACCAATAGGAACAAACATAACATTTATTATAAAACGAGGTGTATTTAAAATAAACTAAAGTGTATTTTTTCGTATTAAATTTTAAATTCAATACATGTTTTACACACATAAATATAATCAAACACTTTTCGATTGTTGTTAGACAATACACACAAAATTATTGATTCAGTTATTATATGTAGAAATTACTTGTGTGTCATTTCAACACATGAGGTGGATAGTGTGACTGAAAATGTTTTTTTTTAATATAAAAATGTGGTTTTGGTTTGAAACATGAGTCTTATCCTTGAAACTAATCGAACTATCATATTTTCACCAATATCTAAAAAAAGAATGTTGATTCATTTATGGCATGTAGAAATTAACTACACATCATAATTATGTGTTGGGTGGTCAATGTGACTAAAAATTAATGTTTTCACTATTAAAATATGTATTTTGTTCAAAACATGGGTCACAATCTCAAAACAATGAAAAAAAATTGGATGGTCTTTAAACTCTAGAACAATGATTTTTTATTAATGTTTAACATATAAAAATTAATTTCATTTAATTTTGATTCATCATGTGGTAGTAATATATTAACGAGTATAGTTCATTTTAAGTGTTAAATAAGTTAAAAATTCACATCACATACTCAAAAATATGAATACATGCCCATATTATTGTGTAACCCTACAAAAAAGTAATTGATTAATTTATGAAATATATGAATTATATTCACATGATTCGAATAAATAGAGTGAATAATATGAATTAAAGTGCCTTTTTCAATATAAAAATGATATTTTTGGTTAAGAGATTTTCTACCTACATGAAACCATAGAAATGATCTCAAATTGTCAGGAAAATATATGAAAATGATCTTTTATTCATTTGTGAATTATAGGAATGAACTTCATGTAATAATAAAATGAAGTGTAGTCAGCATAAACTAAAATATATATTTTTATTTTAAGTTTTAATGAAGTCAAAAAAGAGAATTACATAATAAAATGTAATAAAACACACTTTGATTTATATAAAACTCTATGAAAATGATAATTAGTTCATTTATAATGTTTAGGAATTAATTTTAAATAATTATGATATGTGGGTTGGATGGTGTAATTGATAGTTCATCAATTTAATATAAAAATGATATTTTGGTTCAAAACATACTTCACATTCTCAAAACAAAGAAAACAAACCTCATATTGTCACCAAAATCTATAATAATGATCATTGATTCATTTTGACCTTTTTATAATGAATCACATATTATTCCTACATGTGGTGTAGTTATAATTACCATATGTGTATTTTTTCCATTTTTAAGGGTTAAATAAGTTTAAAAAACACATCACATATTAAAACCATATAAAATGTGCTCAAGTTATCATTATACTATATGAAAATGAACATTGTTTCATTTATTAATGTATGAATTAACAAAACATTATTCTGACATTAATGGTGATGGGTGTGACTCAAAGTGTTATTTTTCAATACGGGTTTTTTGGATCAGAACATGTTTTCACAAACTCAAAATTGACAAAATTATCTTTGAATCTTATGAAAATATAGTATAATTATCATTGGTTCATTTATGATATTTCAAAATGAATCAAACATTATTCTAACATACAGTGAAATCAAAATGACCAAAAGTGTTTTTTCAATATTTAGGCATTAAGTATGTTCAAAAGACATGTTAAAAACTCAAAACTGATGAAATTCACTTGAACTACTATCAAACTCTATCAAAATGGTCTTGGATTCAATATTCAAAAATAGGAATTAACAACACACCATTTTGATGTGTGAGGTGTATGGTGTGACTAAATGTACACGTTTTCAACATAGAAATGTTATTTTGAGTCAAAACATGCTTCACATACTCAAAAATGAGGAAACAATCATGGATATTGGTGAAACAATAGGTCAATAATCACCAAAACATTTGTAACCTATAGGAATGATTCACATGTCATTTCAACATATGGTGTACCTGGGATGAACTGAAGTGTATTTTTCCATTTTAGGTGTTAAATAATATCAAAATGCACATCACTTGGTAAACACTGATTAACCATTCTCATAATTTCAGTAAAATGTGTAACAATAATTATTGATTTTTTTAGGATATTGTAATTAACCGAACATCATTATGATGCGTGGGGTGGATGGTATGACCCAATTTGTATTTTTAAATGTCAGAATAGATTTAAATTTATCCAAAGTTATTAATAAAATAAATATAAATTAATTATACACATATATATATGTTTATCATTTCAATTAGATTTACATTTCCAAGGCTGTTTAAAATTAAAAATATTGTTGATTCTTTCACACGCTATATAAAATGAGTTTTTTATTTATAAAATATGTAATAATAACTTCATATGTGAGTATAGGGTGAAATGATGATATTTATATGTTATATGTATTCTATGAATTCTGGTGTGTTTTATATTTCTTATTATAATGATTTTATAAATTTTTTTGTGTTTTATACATATTCAGATATGATTTTTTTGGACTAGGGAAACACTAAAAGTGGTTTACATAGGTTATTTTTGTTTTTCTTCGTGCTGAAAAAATCAGTGAGAATGCCCCCAATATTATACATTGTAGGAATTTTTTATCAACCCAATATTTATGATATATTTCTTTATAAATAAATTTGATTTATTTGATTTCTTGTATTGCAGGAAACACAAAATTTAAAAAACCATGTTATACTATGGAAATATTACTATTAAATGTGAACGTTATTAGATAGACATTAAATTTGAAGGGAATTAATATGATGAATCATATTATAATATATATATAGAGTTTATATACAATAAAATTGTATTAATTAATTTTTAGTAAATAACCATTAATTTTTTGCTATGTAATTTTATTCTTCAAAAATATTTTACTAGAAAAATGATATTTTAGGTGATAAGATATTATAATTTTTTTTAAATTTTTGATATTATATTTGTAAAAAATGATATCATTTTTAAATCAGAAAATAAAAATTCTATAAGGGGTAAATTTTGAGTTTTTGTAAAAAGTTTGATTTTCTAGTGAATAGAGAAAAAAATACAGATTTTTAATGAAAACCTTTTTTTAACAAGAATTTAAAAATATTGAATTATTTTTAAAATATTATCAATGTAAAATTAGTTCAATAATATTATTAATAATCTAAATGAGTAAATTGGAATAATTTTAATTGTTGGATTTCTTATATATATTTTTATAATCTCATTTTTTTAAAAGACATTTTTTCATTGCATTTTGTGTTTTTTATCTTAAAATAATTTCATCTAATTATAGAAATTGAATATAGAAAAAAAGATTCCATATTTGGAATCCTGGGTTCCAAATTTATTTGATATTTTCCTTTAATTTTTGGTCAATTTCAATAACAAACATATTAAATTTCTTTTACCATAGTAAAGTATAATTAGATCAATTACGGTTAAAACTAAAGTGAAAAGACATAAAATTAATTCAAACAGGGGAATTTGTTTCCTTTTATGAGTATATTCTATCAATAATCATCCAAAAATATAAAATATAATAATTCTCCATTTATCCTTGATTTCAGACAGTTTTATATGTAAGTAAAATATAATATACAAAATGGATGTTTCTTACTATTATTATTAATAATATTTTTTGAGAAAGATAGAAACAAGTTATTTTTATTTATAAATTTTTATATGAAATATTAATGATTTTTTTATCATCATAATTTATTTTTTAAATTTAGTGATAATATAATTAACTTAAAATCTTATGCAATGTCGACACAATGGACATCTATGATGTAAAACATTCAATTAACTAATTTTGAAAACACTAAAATTAATATTTTAAGGATTATTTAAAGGATCCCATGAATTTTGAAGATTCATATAATATATAATATATGTTTTAACGGTTTATATTGGAATTCCATTATTTCTATGTAGTTCTCAATGTCTAATGATGTGAATAGTTCTTTAAATAAAATTAAAAGTATTTTATGATTAATTTATTTTACTAAATTATTTGAAAATAAGAAATTCTATTTCAAAAACAATTTGGACATTAAATGGTCATAAATTTCATATATCTTCCATTAGTGATTTAATTTTAACATTATAAGTAAAATCATAACCCATTAATATTGAAACAAATATTTCTCGAGGTTAATTTTAAATTGGTTAACCAAGGCATTAAACCAATAGTTATGGAATAAAATGATATATAAATCAATTAAAATTTTATTTGAAGGTTATATTAAGATATTAAATCTAATATATTAAAATAATAATTATTTTTTAACTATTTTTCAAGAGTTGGACACATATTATAATATAAGATTTCATATATTTCCAAAAAATGACATTAATGGTATTTTAAAATACATAATAAATTAATAAATAATTTAAAATTGACAAAAAATATATCTTCTTACAATTTAATTATACTCGATTGAAAATAATATCCATTGTCCATTTTTTAATTACTTTTCCTTTAATGTAAATATTATTAACCCATAAAGAGTAAAATACATTAATATAATTGTAACTATCAAAAGGGTTAAGAGGGGGTTAAAACTAAAATAGAAGGGTGAAATAATATGCCATATATGTAAGAAATTTATATTATACAAGTATTTAAACTCATAATAATGTCATATTTAAATTAAATCATTTTGGAGACATTTTCTCTAGAATATTAATTTATATTAATTTATTACTTTATGTAATTCTACGAGTGACCCTCCCTCACTTATAAAAGGGATCCTACACAGCTTTATTATTTACAGTATTTTCGAGTTTTATCTCAAAAAATAATTACACTATAATAATCAAATAATCATTCAACATGTCTTATATCTTCTTTTATTTTTAAAAAATATTCTTTCATGGCTTAAGGGGTAATCCAAAAAATGTTTCTCAATAAATAGGTATAACTATTTTTTGATAAATTTAAATTTTATTTTTCTTATACCTCATATAAATCTAAGGAATCAATTAGAAAATAATTAATTCATTATATTAAATATAATTAATTTTTATAATGATAATGTAAGAAACATTATCGATTTTTCCGTCCAACAGAGCGTGATAACTTTGCTCGTGCATACATACAGCTTGCCATCTTCACATAGCAGTTTCATTCATTTTTTATCATCACTTTACATTGAAGGTTATAATGATGGATTTAATAAATATTTGTTATTTTATGATATTAATATTATTTTTGAATGTTTAATGATTATTTACATTTGTTTTTTCCATCTATCAAAAAATGGAAACAACGATCATGAATACGTATAACCTATCGTTTCTAGGAATTGTGTAAACCATTTTATTATATCTAACATTAATAGGTAAATATAATATATATATATATATATATATATTACTTAAATATTTATTCACATTCAATCGTTTATGCAACGATGATCAATTTTCAATGATCATAACTGCCATATTGAAAAACTCATAAAAAATGAAATAGTTAACACATAGAAATGATGATTCTAATAAGTAAATATCAATAAATTTGTATTTAAATTATATAAGTGGATAATATATGATATTATGAGTAATTAAATTAATATTATATGTTTAAATACTAAAATTAATTTTTTTACATAGGATGTTATAACAATTTTTATGAAATTCAAACTTAAAGTAAGTGTTTATCGTCTCATTTTTGTTTCTATGAAACATATGCTATATTCATCACGTTGTTACTTCATTGGCTGAATATACTTCCAATTAATGTATGTTATCAATATTTACTATAAATTATGGGGATTTATAAATCCTTCTATGGTTCTAAATTTAATGAGGTTTTTATAAAGAGATTACCAAAACAGTAAGGTTTTTTGTTAAAATATCACTATTTTCCGGGATTTTTATGATTAGGTTTCCAATGAAGATATTTTATGATCTAACTCACAATAATTTCATGAATTTTATCCTATAATTTTTACCCAAGGAATTGTTAAGGAATATTACCATTTTCTTCTCTTTGATCCTATTTGATGATAATTTGTTTCAAAGAAAAATAGAATTTATTTCCTCTTTGGTAGAGAATATGTTTGTTTGATACACATGTTTTCATTAAAAGGTTTTCATGAATGTTTTAAAAATTATAATTTTATTTGTAAATCATTTTACAAATTTTTTACATTATAAAAAATTATAAATTAATATTATTTTAGTATTTCAAACTAGGTTGTTTTTCCTTTTACTAAAAACAAGAAAGGAATCATTTAACATATACTGCATGAAATTTTATTTCTATAATTATTACCAATAAATGATTTGAATATACCCTTATATTATTCTATTGTTATTCAATGAAAACATTTTCTATAATATTTATAATTTTATATATTTTAAATAAGTGTTTCAAAATGAAAATGGTTTTTTCCTAAAAAAATAAAATTGTTTCTTTAAAGTAATTTTTATCTATAATGAAATACTTTAATGTTACATATGATTTATTATGGATATAATCAAATGATACTATCTTTATTGTCTCTTTTTATGTTTTATGCTTATTATGATTAGCTGATTATGAACACCATTTTTATTCAAAGGGTTTTCTACGATGAATTGCGGAAATGTTTATGAAATACATTTCTTTTACTTTTTTTGTGATGTACGCTGAAGGATTTATGATCTTTTGGAACACATATGAATGAAATCTGATATTGTTTTTTTAGAAATAAAATAATATATCTCTCTAATTTATTTTGTAAATATGGATATCTCATAAGTTAATAAGTATATGAATGGGGAGGGAACCCAATTCTGTAAGGGAGTTTATCCACTATGATAGTCTTGGGAGTGAACCTTGAGTAAGGATAAGATGGAATGGATTATGAAGACTATACAATGTGATTGTATTGGAATTTATCATTAACTATGGAAATGGTTTTATATGCTTATTTGTATTCTTATAACTTATTTCTTATTCCAACATTATTATCTTATAGATTATGTTTGTTTATTACTTTATTATGTATATATTATAAACGGCCAAGACATATACCATGACTCAAGATTATGATCTAGGATATTTCATGTATTATTTTCAAATATAACGCTCATGTTATCATACCCTTAGGCTCATGTTATTATTAAGTGATGTTGATATCTCTCTTATTTACCATTTCTAGGAATCTGAGTTTACTATTTCTTATGATTTCTTTAACTAGGTTATGAATAATGGTTTTATGTTGGGTATGTCCAAGAAAAGTAATATCTGGGATGTTTTCTATTCGTGATGCTAAATTTTTTTAATGAAATAATAATATTGTTTATCATGTATCCAATGACAATAAACCATTAAGATTTTGGAATGGATCATAATGTTTTGTATGTAATATTAATATAAAATTTTGTGATATTTATATATGAAAATCATATACCACCATTGTTTCTATAATATAAGTGTTTAGTTAATATTTTGATATTAGGGTTAAAACAATTTGGTGAAACCCCTAGTGATGATTCTATGTAAATGATGACAACCTATAGTTTTATTAAGGTATAAATTTTGTTGTTTTCATAGCAATATATCTCTCTCTTGACACTAAAATTTGATGTGGTTTTGACTGAAATTCATCAAGGGGTAATACACCATAAAAGGGTTGGTTGATTATATCAATAACATCATTTTAGTTCATGGTTAGTGTACCCTTACCACACACATAGTTTAATAGTCCTATGGGATATTATTGGGTTAACTCACATTTTCCTTATAAAGTATTATAAATAATTTGAATAGATGATAATGAAGGATGGTATAGGTCAAAGATATGGTATCAGAGTTTAAAAACAAGGTGTTGTTATTTTGTCATCCTGTGAATGATTTCATGATTATATGATCTGTAATTTTAACTAGTATTTTCCATACTAAAGTTCGTGGTTTTAGTCGATTAGTGAAACCTAGAGGAATATTCATAACCCAGAATGTGAAAGAAAAAGAATTGATTTTCTTCATGGTATATAAAATAAAATGTGATCTATAATAAAAAAATTATTACTATTCCCAATTAGAAATCTCATTATATAATTAACAAAATATACTTATGTGAGTTTCAAGACACACTTAATAAGAGAAAAACGATGTGTCATAAAGGGTGTGGAGGGATTTTTTTCAATATTTTAAGTATCTGGGAAGAATCACTTAGGTAAATGTATTAGAGGAATATAATAAGGTTTATGTTTGGAAAATAAGGGCATAGATCAATTAATTATTGAGTTAAAATAAAGAGATTGATGGAGGTATATGAAGTTCATCCTCTAGTATCATTTAAAGTTCAATGACTTATTTGTGGAGAATATTAGAATTATTTAACCCAATTTCCAAATCCAAGGGTTAATTAATTGACCATGGAAAGTCCTATTCTATTAGAATCATTGAAGTTAAATGATGGAATTTTTTTTGTATTGGGATTTGGGAATAAGTTTTAAACAAATGATATTTTTCTTAAAAAATTGTGAAACATCTATGTGTTGTTCCATTAGATTTTCCCATTAAGGATTTTAAAACATATTTAGGGCTAAGGAATTATATTTGGGAAATAGGTGATTGAGGGATAGATACACCTTAATATGTTCTTGATGTTGACATAATACTGCTTAGTTATGATATGTTGAATATGAAGTAAGTATGATAGTATTGACGACCTCAGAATTGATTGGTAATATGATTCCAAATTTATTTAAGTGATATTTCATGAATTGTGCAATATATTTGGATTTTAAAATATATTGGAATGTTTGTAAGAATTCTTATATTCATTTAGGTTTCAAGTGATTGGATTTTGAGGTGACTTGGAAATTTTACTAGGTTTTAAGAAAAATAATGTACATGGGTTAAATAAACCTTACGAATAATGTATGACATGTTATCGTCTTTTTGAGAGTTGGATATTGATAATATATATGGTTGAAAATTTATTCATTAAGAATGTAATATTTTTATAAATATTTATGGTCAAGATAATTAATAACTTTTAGGTTAATATTTAAATTTGATTCATGATATTTTGTGAATTTATATACATTATAAGTTTATATAGTGATTAATTAGGGAGAATAATGATATTTTGGGGGATGTTTCACTAGGTTGAGTTATACGTAACCCTTAGGTTTCACATTTGATTTAACCTGAATTATTATTTGGGATGAATAAAATTAATTTTTTGGGATGTAAGATTAAAGGTTTGAGATCACCTTTGAGTTTAAATCATTGTTTAATGTTGATGTTATTGAGGTAATTTAGGCTACAGGATTATTTATTTTTGTAATGATCCATGTTGAACCTTTATTTTTATTGTGGAACATTTGGAGTATAATGTATTATTTATTTACATGGAGGATTGTACATTTTCGATATTAACTTAACTTCTTCGATCGATTTTGGTTTTTTTTTAATTTTTAAATAATTTAGTAATAAATTTTTATCCTTTATTAGATTATGTGTTTTTTTTGAAGTTGATGTTTTTTCATTGACTATGAAAAATATTCATCTTGAATAATCATTATTTGGAGAAAATTATGATATTATGGTGGAAATTTATTAACAGATGAAATTATTTTTATCATGTATATTTCCATATGTTTGTAGTCTAAAACATAAAGGAATTATAAAATAATAGAAAATTTATTTTAAAAATCCTGTTATCATATTATATTAATTTTCTATGAAACAATGATTTTTTTCACTCCTTATTGATTTATAGTTTTTTGGTATTCATCTTTCACATGATCATTCATTTTCTTGTGATCGATATTCTCTACCACTATCATTAATTATTTATCCATTACCTTTTACATCCATGTAAATATTTTCAATATTTATCAAATTTATAATATTTTTTATACTAGTTATGTTAAATTATATATGACCTTAATATTTCCTTACCGTCTATTAAATACGATGTTTTATTAACCCTTTTTATGATGTGGGTCTTCAGCAAATGAATTTTCAAATATCAAATCCTTGATTTTTAGGAATGAGTTAAAATTGAAAGGATGAAATTTATTAAATGTGAGTTTAATTTAAAAAATTTATATTTTTTGATATAGTTATCTATAAATGAATTTAAATTCTTTGATAGTTTACTTTACATGCAACATTATGTTTAAACAAATCGTGTTATACTATTGAAATATTATTATTTAATGTGACATTTTGTATTTATTTGTTAAATTAGTGAGTATGAGTAGGATTAACCACAAAATGAAATAAATATAAAGGTCCCACTAAATAATAATTTAATAATGAATTTTTGTAAAAATATATCAATTTTTAGTAATGACATTTTAATCTTTAAAAATAATTTTTCTTCAAAAATTATTTTTATTACTTTTTGTAACTAAATATTATAGTTAATTTTGGGACCTTTTAGAAATTTTATTTGATAAAAAAAATATATCATTTTTAAACCATAATATCTGAGTTATATTAGGGTTAAATTTTGGATATTTTGGAAAATATTGATTTTATAGTGAATAGTGAAAATACTGATATTTATTGAAAACATTATTTTTGATTCAATAATTTAAAAAGTTATAATTTGTTTCAAATTTTTTGAAATGTTAAATTAGTTCCTTTATATTATTAATAATCCGATTAATTTTATTGGGAAAATATTTTGGTTTAATTTTGTATATAAACATTTTTATTCATAAAAGTAAATTGTTTTCAAGAAAAAATTGTATTTTATTGTATTTTGCTTTTTCATCTTAAATTAATTTCATAAAATTCTAGAAATTAAATCATAAAATATGGATTTATTTTTTTGAATAAATAGTGCCAACTTTCTTAAAGATGTATCTTTTATTTTTCGTCAGCATGAATAATAACTATACAAAATTTTTGTTTCCACGATAACGTTTAAATGTATTAATTATGATTAAAAGTGATTTGATAAGAAATAAAGTTCATTATAAAACTTTGCTTTATTTTATTTTATGATTATAATTCATAAATAATCACAAAAACATCTAAATTTTTTACTTTTTTCCATTTATCATTGATTTTTCCCTTTATAATATTTAAGTAACAGATAAAGTGATAAATGTCACATTCTTACTTTTGGTATCTAAAATATTTTGTGACAGGGCTAAAAACCAATTATGATTGATTATAAATATTTATTTGAAATATGAATGAATTATTATATCATTTATTTTATTTATTTTTTTGTGTTGAATAAATTTCCTTAAATGCTAATGCATTGCCGACACAACACTTGCAGAAGCAGTAAAAAAATCATGTACAAGATTTTAAAATCCCTAAAAGTGATAATTTTTGGTCAATTTGATGTTTCCTATAAATTTTGAAAATAAAAATAACATATTACTGATGTTTTAATGTTTTTTATTCTAATTATATTGCTAACATGTGGGTTTCAAAGACAAATTTTGTGAATGGTTCTTAAAATGACATTAATATTAATTAATGTTAAATAAATATTATTAAATTGTTTTAAAATAAAAAAAAAATATTGAAATTTAAAATTTATTATGATAAAATGTCTGATATTTAATCTATTAAAAATTTATGGGGAGATTTTCATCTTGTATGTGAAATTAAGACTTTCTAATATTGAAAAAAGTCATTGCCACCATTAAGGTTAAATTTGGCTAACCATGGGGTAAAACTAAAAGATGGGGTTTAAAATGATATCTAAACCATTAAAATTTTCATTTGTTGATTATATTAAGATTATATATTCCTTTTATTTTATGAAATATCATTTTGGAATCATTTTATATTAGATAGACTCATATAATATTATAATATTTCATTTATTACCAAAAATAACATTAATGAAAATTTATAAAAAATAATATTTTATTTAATTATTTTAAATTCATAAAAATCTCATATTTAGACATGTGAAATGGATAAAATTTAAAATATAAATAATTTTACATTTCTTATTCACTTTTCATTATATGGTAAAATTCATATACTTTAATGATTAAAAAACATTGATATCACTGTTACTGACAAAAAGATTAATGGGGTGTTAAAACTAATATATAAGGCTGAAAACATTACCAAAACATTTAAAGAAACTTGGATAAAATTATTTTTAATCATATTTATATAGTTTTTTAATTATATTAATTTTTATCCATTTTCCAGGGAATATTATTTTATATTAATCTAATACATTATGTAATTCTATGTGTTCCCTCTATCACATATAACAAGGAACTTCATCTCCTTTATTGTTCACATTGTTTGAACTTTATAGATTATCCAACACCTACCCAAATATAATAATATATTCCTCAATAGTATCTTATATCTTATGGCATTTAAAAAATACCATCCTTTCAAGTCTTAAGGAGTATGCCAAAAGATGTTTCTCAATGTAGAGGTACAACTATTAACTGAGAATTTCCAATTTCCATTCTTCTTATAACTCCAATAATTTTATGGTATCAATTATAAAATAATTACATCAGTATCTTAAATATAATTACTTCTTATTATGATGATTTAATAACCATTATCCATCTTCATTACATCATATGGAAAGCAAAAACATCGCTCATGCGTACATATGGCTTATCGTCTCCAAGTAGAGCTGTAAATTGTTTTTCATCACCAATTTATATGGATGGTTATAATGATTTATTTAATAAATATATTTTTTATGATATTAATATTATTCTGTAGTGTTAATTTTTATTTACATTTCATTCGTTCCATACATTGTAAATTGGAAATAACTTTGTTGTGTGCGTACGACCTATCATCTCCATAAATGGTCTAAATCAGGTTCACTTATCTACAATTAATGAATAAATATTAATATATAATTAATTTTATTATATGATATTAATATCAGGATTAATAATATAGAGTTTTTGTAACCAATATCATAGTTTAGGGACAATAACTTCCAAACTAAATCTCTCATGAAAAATGAAATAGAAAACACGCAGAAATAACGATTATAATATGGAATTATTTATAAATGGGTCTATAAACACTATATGTTGATCCTATATGATATTATAATTAAATAAATGAATATTTTATTAAATATAAATAATAAAAAGTTATTATTTTGGTGGTTAGAGTTTATCTATGGAATTTGAACAAATGTTAAGGGTTTCTCATCTTAATATAATTCCCTTAAGACATGGGACATATTCACCATATGAATATTTTATATGGAATATATAATTCCTATAATTTTTTTATTATGATTAAATGAATAATATATAGATTTAAATTTCCATCTAATGTTATATGTTTCATGAGGTTTTTATATAGATATTACTAAAGAAGATAAGTTTTATGCAACAATCTATTTAATTATTGGGATTATTTACCATTAAGTTCGTGATGTTTATATTTTTCGATATAACTCAAAATAATATAATTAATTTTATTCTCCTATAGTTATTCATTTAATTTTAATCTAATAAGAATATTTTTCTCTCTTTTGTACTTAAAATTTTTGAGAAATTGTTTTTATGAAAAGAAGACTATTTTATATTTTGTTGGGAATATTTTTCTTCAAGTCCATGATTTCATTAAAAAGTTTTCAATTATGTTTTTACTATTTTTATATTATTATTTAATGTCTTTATTAATAAAATTTAATTTTCATTAAAATAAATTAAATCTTATTGTTGTTTTTCGAATGTGGTACCTTTTACTTTTACTGAAGATTTGCTAGAAATATATTAACATATTTGGAATGAATGAAATTTTATGCCATCAGAAATTCTCAAGGATTTGAAACATTCCACAAAATAATCCATAGTTTTTTCAAATAATTTTTTTCCTAATTTTTTGAAATTTTTTTGTTTATAAAAAATTCATTTGGAAATAATAATAGTATTTTCACTAAGAAATATCATTAGTGATTCTTTAAAAAAAATATCTACGATAAAATATTTTAATGTTACTTTTGATTTTCTATGAATGGGATCCAATGAAACCGTAATTATTATTTCTCAATATTTTTTATGATTATGATGATGATATGTTTAAAAAACCGATTTATTTTACACTGTTTATGCTGATATTAATTTTTGAAATTTGAATGAAACTTGTTTCATTCTAATGGGTTATGATATATAATGAATGATTTTTGATCTTATGTACAACATATGAATGAACTATGATTATGTGATGTGTGGACTCAGAATTATATGTCCCTATAATGCATTAGGTAAATATGGATATTCCATGAGATAATAAGGATTTGAATAGGGAGTGAACCCAGTTCAGCATGGGAATTTTTTCATTATGATAATCTTTAGTGTAAACATTGAATAATGATACAATGGAATGGACAGTGAAACAAATCCACCCTAATAGTATTGGTATTGGGAATTGACTATGAAATTTTTTTTCTATAGTTATTATTTTTCCACATACGTATTTCATATGCCAATTTTATTCTTTCATGGATTATAATATTTGATTCCATTATGATTAATTTCCTATGAACTACCAAGATTAATTCCATGACTCAATATTATGTTATATGATATATTTGGTATTATTTTCAAATGTTATGTTCATGTTCTCACACCCTTATTCTCATTTTATGCTTAGTTTATCATTGATATCTACCTCATTTAACATTATTGAGCTTCTATGTTCACCCTTTCTTATGTTTCCTATCTCCAGGTAATGAATTACGGTTCTAAGTCGGGATTGTATAAGAAGAGTAATTTGTGGTAGATCCTTACGGGAGATTTTTTATATCATTAATTAAATAAAAATATTTTGTATATTTTCTCCAAATACATTAAATATATAATTTTTTTTATATATTATAATGTTATTTAATGAATATTAATCTAAAATGGTGTGATATTTATTTCTTAAATTTATGGCCCATTATATTTGAAATGTTGATAAAATATGATTTGAACGCTGAAAATGGTCAATATATAGAAGTAATTACATATATTTTCTATTTTCATCACTATCCTGATTTATGAGAAATAAAAAATCATTAATTTTAAATCATTTCTACATGGTAACTTCAACATGTTTTATTCAAATTTTAATCAGACATTAATAATAACCCACACTACTTTTTTTAAAAAAGTTAAATATTAATAATGATAATGAATAATATTATTAAATCTATGACAATGAATTTATTTAAATAGGGGTTGCTATTTTTCTTTTGAATAATTATTTCAAGGATATTTTAAAAGTTCACATTAAGAAGAACATTAACACACCCAAGATCCATCCAAAATAAAATATGATGATCATGTCATGATAAGTACATGTAATGGAAATATATAAAATTTAATTAGTTTGAAAATTTATAAAACGGATATGTTATATAGGGTTTGAATTAACCATGTCACCTTTTTAATAGTGATTTCATGGAAAAAAGGAACATTTTAATAGATATTTTATAAATTAAGTTACACTAAACCCCTTCATTAAAATTAATGGAATCTACAATCGATTCAATGTAAACTAACCATGTATAGAACCTAGTAGAACCACCTAAAAGGGTAAAATACATTGAGATAATTGTAGTCCAATTGATGATGAATATGGAATATTAATCACATTTTTTTGTTATTGAGCTATTTAGAGACACCATGACTTTATAAAAATAGTCAATTTCATAGTCTCAAAATCCATTTTACATTACTATGAACATAATGTTGATGTTCCCTGCCATTTCATTGACTTAATTTTCATTCCATGCCTTTTAATATTTCATTTGACCAAATTATATTTCCATGATTTTAAATAATAATCATATAAATACATAAAAATAAAATATATTTATTAATTCATGATTTATTTTTTATATATCATATAACTTATTATAATTTAGTTACCATAAAATCAAATTATTCAGGAAAAAATACTTTTATGTTGCTAATTAGAAATAATTAAAATATCTTAATGTGACTTGTGTGTTTTAAATGATATTTTTTTAAAAGTCAAAGATATTTTATTTTGTATTAGTGTTGAATAAATATATCTTATCATATTAAATTATAAATACATGAAGAAATATATTGAAAATAATTTGAAAGTTTTTTGTGTGTATGTGTGTTGATTCAGTAATATTTTATTATTGTTGTTGGGTATTACTCATATATAACATATCTACTTTACTTATTTTATATTAATCTCTTAAATAAACAAATAAAATCAGTTAATAGACTAAAAAAATTTAAAAACCATAACCAAAATAGTTATAGAAATATATATGTAAAATATCACTTTTTGTATTTCAATATTAAAAAATTAATACCTAAATCTAAACCTTTGGATGGATCTAAAGTCAATTTTAAACCCATACTAGTTTATTTTATATTTTTATAATACATTTTTAAAATGAAATATATTTAAAAATCTAAATGAGTTTATTTTTTATGTTATTTTATTTTTATTTTTTATTAAATAAAATAAAAGATAAATATAAATTATATTTAACTTTTAATGTTTAAACTATTTGGGGGGTGATCGTGTGAACCTGAATGATTGGGGTGGGTAAGAGGACTGATTGGAAAGAGTTTTATTCTCTCAAGCTACCCACTCATATTATGTTGTCATGAACCCTTATCAAATATTAAATTTCGAATCCCAAAAGACTATGACCCACTATCAAATAATAATTTAAAGCTTCCAATGAGTGTATCTAGGTGACAGACTCATGATTTTATCTTGAGAAGTTTTACTTTATTTGTAACATCCCATGTTTTAATGAAATTTATTCTTTAAAAATTATTTAAATTCATTGATTGATTAAGTTACCATCAATTCATATTTTATATTTCATTAATAAAAAATAATTTTTATCTTTAATTACACATAACATCAAGTTTATTCATTAAATTGTGTTACATGCATGTTAGAGTCTTACTGAACTATAACAAACTTTTGATATTATTATATAATATGGAAGTTATCATATTTCCATAATATTATTGAATTATAATATAGATAACTATATTATGATGAAATTAGTTTATAATTTTTTTAAATACATTCAATATATTTTAATTTCATAAGATAAGAATAAATTTAGTTTTACGCTAAGAAATATTATTTTTCTTAAAAAATGTTTTACAACAATTTAATGGAGCTCCTCTTTTAAAAAGAAATTTTTAAATTTTTATATGAAAATATTACCTTAAATTTTTGAATTTTTAATATCAAATTTTACTTTAGGTTACTTTTTAGTATTTTTCTCAGAAGTTTCATGTTTTAATGAATATTAAATAATACCGGATGTTCATTAAAAACTGTTTTTATGTCTAATTTATTTATATATTTATATTATATATTTAAATTGTTTTTATATATAATTAGATATATTTTATATAACTAAAATAAATTTTGGTTATTGGAAACAATTTTACATCTAATTTAGACATAAAAACTCCACAAAATTGTGTACATTTTTACTTCAGAAACCTTCTTCAGCATCACACCAACATGAATCATTTTAAATTAATTTATTCCATAAATGTGATTGGAATTTGTAAATATGAGTTATATATTTTTAATAATAATTATTTATATCAAATAATATGTTATAAATAATTTTTGATGAAAAATATTAGGGAAATTAATTAAAATTAATTAATGTGATTAAGGTAAAAATGTGTATACTTAGTGGTTACACATTAATCACAAGAGTCCGGATGACCTAGAAAAAAGTCAAAAACCTAATTTTATTACCATAATTTGATAATATACCCACATTTAAAAAAATTAGTTCTTTATTGGTGTCACAATATGTAAGGGAGGACTCTCAATAGTGTCTACCTTTTAATATTTACAAGAATGCCACTCCCATCCACAAATAAAATCCCCCCTCCCTAGTTATTATCACCTCTAAAGAAACGTTTTACCACATAAACCTTACTAAATCACCTTAAATAATTCATAATATCATCATAGAAGCCTCAATTTTGGAATAAATCCAACCAATAAGTCCTTTGTTGCAAACCAAATTGTGTTACCTATAGAAGATGAAAATTTCAGCAAAATGCATTTTTTTAGTTTATTTCCTTATCCACACCCTTAATATCAATTTATGTCATTATTATATAATTAAATAAGTATATTAAATATAATTTTATATTTTTATGTTATGTTTTTAACCTAAAACTACAAAAACATCCACAAAATGGGTAACAAACATAACGTTTGTGTGTGCAATGAACTATTTACTCACGAAACAATGTCATTCATTTTTTTCCTTTACGACCTCTAATTGTTGGGAATTATGATGGTCGAAATAGTTTTATATGATATTTATAATTTATTCATACCTATGTAATTTTTACATAATAGACCTCCTCATGATTTCTATTTTATGAGAATACGATAACATTATTTGTGTATGTGAGGACTATAACCTCCTCAAAGATATGTGATACGTTTACACATTAAAAGGATGCTATTTTGTGTGAATTTAATTAAAAATTTGTAAAATAAATGAAATTTAAATGATATTCTAGAAATAGTTACCTTTCGGTAAATATAATATATCATATTTTAACAACCTTTCAAACACTAAAAAAGTGATAACATCATTTATTGATGTGTGGACTACCACCTCCACGATGTTTTGTGATTAATTTTACATCAAAAAATCTTATTAGTAATTTTATATTATTAAATAAAATTATATTTCTAATTAAATTATCATTATATAAAGGTAAATTTTATACAACTTCTTTCTATAATTATCTTTGAAATTAAAGAACGTTACTCATATATATGTACGACTAACCATCATCATTATTATAATGTTGGTTCATTTTTTAAAATAATCCTTCATGATTATTTTTTAAAATATAATTGATATATAAATATGATAATTATTTAATGATTATTTTTCTGGATGTATTTATTTAATGATCTCATTGACCATATTTGATCTACCAAATTGATTTTTGAGACATTAACCGAATATAGTCAAAACACCCAATGTCAACATATTTATTTTAATAGTTGTATAAAACATTATAATTTGTAAAATGAATTTAATGATGAACATGAAAATGGTTTTTAAGTGAGTAAATAATTAACATAATTTTATTATTCAAGAATATGAATACACATCTGACAAGTCATACATAAGGTAATGGGTTTTTTCTCAATATCATTTCATTGAGGAATTTCTTGGTGATATTTACATTTATTATTTTATAATGTATACATAAAGACACTTTTAAATTGTTTAATTATATTTTATTTATTACCATGTTATTTAGTGTTTTGTAAAATTTTAATCTTTTATGGGGACTATGATTTAAAATTTCAAAGTGGTATGGAACACTTTGAATGTTTAAAGATTTAATTTCAAAATATTTTTTATAAGGAAATATTCTTGATATTATTTTACATATTTATATATATAGGCATAAAAAATAATAATTAATTTTAAGTATAATTTTAATTTCAATTAATTTTTTTCAAAATTAATCATTTTACATGTCTTAAATGGATCATTTTGACAAATTAAAAATAATTCTTCCTATTTTTAAAGTACAAATATAATGAATTTTCATGTAATAATGAATTTATTTATTTATAGATTCGTTTTCAAGATTATATGTTTTCTTAAATGGAAAACCCTAATACTTTAATTTTGATATTTTTGTATTGATAATTATTTTTCAGCGAAATGTGTGTTTGGGTATTGAAAATGGGTTGTCAGAAGAAAAGGGTATTTTTATCCATATGTGTCTTCATATAGATTTAAAAAGGGTATTTAAAGAGTTTTATGATTAGTGTTTTTTACTCTTGACATGGCTTGAGATCATTATATGATAAAGGTGAGCCCAATACAACTTATGTGATGGGTTGGTCCAAATTATTACTCATGGGTGAGCCCGATGCAACTTATATGATGGGATGAACCACATTACAGATTTTGAGAAATGGATGTGCCTGATATAGGATATACGAAGGGCTTATCACTATTATATCTCATAGGTGAGCCCAATATAGCTTGTAATAAGTGTAATATCCATTATAAACATCCAATTACTAGGGTAATGATGGTGTGGGAAGTAATTGTTATGTCTAATACAATTAAATTTTTTTTGAAAGAGTTTATGTATATGATTCTCCAGGTCACCAGAGGATGTATAATTGCTTGATATGGTTTTTAATGACTTTATTTGAGAAGGATCTAGGTTTTTTATTCAATTAAAAATGTTTTATTTCATATTATCAAATAAATTTAATGATAACATTAAACATTATATGAGTTTTTATGTTTTTACCAAACAAGAGGATCCAATTATTTGTTATATCATTTTCTTTGATTTTTTTCTCATTCGATGTTTTTAAAATGTTTTCACAGGGTTTAAGGATGAACAAGGGATTGTAGGAAGTAATTCTGAAATACACAAAGAGTCTTCAAAAAAAGTTCTTTCTTCATTTTAATGGTTTTATATTATTGGAGTAATGAGAACTATTTGAAAGGCTCCACCTTGTATTTTATGGTATTTATGTGTGATTTATGGACTGATTATTTAAAGTAATAATCCAAAAAAGATACTCAATGTGAATGAATGTAATATCTTTAATAAAACATAATATTATATAATTTTAAAGTCTTTTACTTTATAGTTGGTACAATATTAAAGGTTTATACAGATTTAGAGGTTTGTATAGTGTTAATAGAATGACCTCAGATGATTTTACTTTACAGTTAAATTGAATGGATAATGAATTTTAATATTTCCTTGTTACATCATCTAATATATTTTTGTTTAGAATTGATTTCCATAGAATAAATAAGAAATATGTAGTGGCATGGAATCAAGGGGAAAAAAGCTTTCAAATAAACATCTTGATATGGTTGGAATTATATATATGAAGTTCCTTTCTGTGATGTATTAGTTGACACAAGCTATAAATGGTTGTCAAATCAATAATAAAGATGAAATTTACCAATCATGAAAGAACATGATGACAATGAAGCATTTTATGAGGCAATATCCCCTATCATTCAATGGATCATCTGACCCAATGGTAACTAAATAACGGTTGAATGCTCGGTTGAAGATATTTGAAGTTATGGGATGTTCAGAACATCAAAATGTAACTCTTTACATTTATCATTTCAATGTTAAATATGGAAAATGATTTCATCTAGTTAATAATACTATCATTCCATGGAATAAGAAACATTTGATGATACATTCCTTGAAAAAAAATTCTACATGTTTTTTTGACTTAGGATGGAGAAATAATTCTTGTATTTGACTTAAAAATATAAAAATTTTGTGTCATAATATATTTTATACTTCATAAGATAGGCCAGGTATGTCTAGACATTATATGAGACATTTAAAGTTAAATTAATAGATTTTAATGTGGATTGAAACCATGTATATGAGGATATTACCCTCTCGAGAATAAAAATTTTCTGAAAATTTTGAAAGTTGTGTATAGAAAATTTAGATGGTGTTTTCTGACAGATACATCCCATGAGATGAAAAGTGTACGAAATGGTCAAGGTGGCAATAAATATAAAAGTAAACAACAAATAATACTTGAGGTTAGCCTAAAACATGTTCCTTGTGTGGTAAAATGCCTTTTGGTGAATGTATGTCCTCATATCATAAGTGTTATTGGTGTGGTAAGATTGGTCACAATGTTTGTGACTATAAGGGAAAGAGTCTTGAACTATCCAACAATGAGATTATAGATATCCATTCAATAGTAATAAGTTTTATCAATATTGAGTGGGGACATTATGAAAATATGTTTCCAAATAAACATACTCAGGGTAGAAATCATCATTATTAGAATAAAAAAAGAGACATATAATTCATTTTCTACTTCTACAGTTGATGTTGGACCATATGATGAAGTTTTGGAAGCTATTGGAAGTTCTATAATTTTTGAAGATTGATTGTAATCACAATATCTTAGGAAAAATCCTTTTACTATTTTAAATTATTTAATTCCTTGGGAGATATTTATTGAGATTCTATAAATGAATGAAATATATGTTTAAATGTTATTTGTGGAACAATACGTCAACCTTTTTGGATGTGTAGCATCCCAGGATGAATGACCACTTGTATGTTAGTTGGATTGGTGGGTCACAGGTCCCCATGCACATCTCCCCGTATGCCAAAGAATATAGACTAGTAGATAAGGACACGAGAGGTGATATTGGGATACTATAACCTGTAATGAGCGATTCCAATGGTATTACCAGATAAAAAACAATAGACAATAGTGTAAACAGTAAATAAGGAAAGGAAAAATAGTGGAAGGAAATATAATATCATAATTAAATAAATGTGTGCAAAAATATATTATATATAAAATGAATGCAAGGCATGGAGATTACAAAAAACTAAGACAATAGAAATCAGCAATGTATTACAAAACAATACAGTACATGAGTCCATAAAATAAAATAGCTAAAAACCCCTAAGGAAATATCCATGAGAATAGTGATCTTTAGCTTAGTCCTTTGATCATAACTCCTTTGTTACATGAAGAAAAAATTAAGAAATCATCCAAGTTCTGCATTCTGGTGAACAAGATAGTCTACATGGGTACCCCCATACAACGATTTCCTGAGCAGGGTGTGTGATATAAATATTTGCAAGCTAACACCCATAGTGTCAATCCCTACTTAGAGAGTGCATTAAACATTAAGAAATGTTCTGATATAGAGAAACCATAATAGATATGAATAAATAATTAGCTACCCATCCGGGTTCATAAAGGACTCTTGGAAGATGTACATTATTCGACTCATAGCCGGAATAAGAGACCAATAATTTCACTGTATATTAAATAGAATATATATATATATATATATATATATATATATTATAATTATACATATATTTATATACGTTGGGAAGGACTTGGACATAACTCATTGACATCCAGTACTAGGGGAATCTTTCAAAGTATCACCCCTGACCCAACTCCAAGGGCTCTCACGGTCTCTTGGAATACACGTGCTGGTAGGACAAGGAAATAAACTAGAAACAACTAATACTAGGGGAACCTCTCAAGGTCTAACCCCAATCCCAACTCCAAGATCCCTCACAATCTCTTCGGATACATGAGAGATCACTCGTGTTCTTCACTACGTCATAGATCTCACGGTCCTTGGATACTCAGATAGAATCTCACATAGTCGTCCTATTTGGGATCTCGTGGTCCCTTAGCTCGACAGCCAAAAAGGAATACCATTTTTAAATACAAAGGGCATGATTATTATACCACTAATTCCCCCACCAAATCAATATTCATATAAGAGGCACATTCTCTATCACAAATATAAATAATTCATAACATCATAATCATTTTGATTAAAACATTCACAAATGATTTATTACCCAAGTAATGTTTTTCATGAGGAAAAACGTCTCATGACTGTCATTTACAAAATTCTATTTCATTTAAGCCATTAAAAATGAAAACATTTCATTAGGAAATCCATCCTCTACAGGTTCATTTCATCCAATTTTCCTAAACATGGATGATTGGATTTCACGATACAAGTAGCAAGGAACATGACATGGTTGTTTCCATTAAAGGATTTCACTATATCATTTAATTCATTATAATAAAATTCATTCAACATAAGTTATTTCATAACTCAATTAAAACATGGAAATTCCACTTATAAAGCCTAATGATTAACAATGAATGAAAAATTCAGGGAAACAACTCAAATTCCCAATTGAAAAAAATCCACGACCAAAGGGAGAAATCACCAATTGGGTGTTTAGGTTTCATTCAAACAAAAATGAGACAAGGTACACATCATTTACAATACAATCTATTCAATTTAAAAAATTGGTTGATGTCATAAACATGCTATTTACTAACCAATACCAAGAATATGGAAACACCAAATAAATAAGGAATGAATATATAAAACATTAATCATTACTTTTTATATTGAATATAGCGCTCCTCATTGGAGATTTTTTATTAAAATATCATTGAATTTCTATTTAAACAGTCCATTTATCAAATTTAACATTCAAATCATGAAACATACTAAATTAACATTTAAGATGAATTTAATCTAAATACCACACTGCAATAATAATAAAATTATGACAGTGTGATAAGTAAACTAATTAACGAATTCATAAAGATAAAGTGCATTGAAAAGGGAAACTACCGCAAAAATTATACCAATTTCAATCCAAACCCTTTGGCATTTGATAGTTTTATGGACAATATCTTGAAACTCCTCCACACTTGATTGCACACACACACACACACACACACACACACACACATATATATATATCCCTAAACCCAATTAACATATTCCCCTTAACATGAGGGAATACATACATGGAAGATATATTTATTAATATATATATATATATATACACATTGTTATATGAGATCATTTATTCAATGATGAAAAAAACTCAATACAAAAATATTGCGGACTCAAAATCACCCAAATGAACTGAACTATATTAGGTGAAACCATGATGAGAGAAGAAAAATGCAGAGACCCATGTTTAAAATACATTTAAATTAAATAACTTTTACAGAATAATTAATAAATGACCCAAATAGAGGCCCAATGACCGTATTAATTTAATTTATTTGAAAAAATAGAACAGAATCATCTAACTTGGTAAAAGATCTTCAACATATCCCATAAGGATCATCACCTTTTTCCTACATAATACCTTAATTTATATTATAGGAAAAGAAAAAATAAGTAGAGTGAGCTAAAATTCTATATTAGTGTTAACATGAAGAATGTAAATCAAAACATAATCTTAAGAATTTTAAAACATAAACATAAATTTTGAATATTTAAATATTGAGTCACGAAATAAATCATAGTATTATGTAATGCATATATCATAATAAAACATTATCCATGAAAAAATAGAATTGTCATAAAACATGGGATTGTGGAAAATAATTAATCACATAATATGGTTTTCATAGTATCCAAGGAATAGCTTCCAAAACCATCATAGTGGAAAATTTCCTTAATTGAACCCAATTTACTTTATATTTAATCCATGTATTACTAAACCATATTTACTTGCCCTTGTAACCCTGTATTTCTGAAATTGATTATTTTCTATTCCTTTATTTTTCTATCTCATAAGATATAAATACATACCCAATATATTTTAGGGAGATATAGGTCATACCAATCTCATAATTAAATCATTCCTACATGTGACAAAATAATCATTCATCATAGTATAACCCATGAAATAAAATTGGTTTCTTAAACCCCATTCCATCATAATTTTAATAAATAAATGGATATCCTAAATATCATTATATAAAAAAATAATAAAATCACTGTTATTATAGCGATAGAAATATAAACTGATTTAAATAGTGTCATCTTAGATGGAAAAGAATTTTGAGAAAACATTTGAAATTAAGTCTTGATGAAAATATCTTGTGTTCTTCAAAAATTTCTTCCTTCCTCAAAATTCCACACAATTTTCGAACAAATAAATTTATGTGAAAATATACAGGTAATATTATAGGGGAATCTTCCTGTAAATAAGGTATTATGAAATCATAAAAATATATTCATGCAGTACAGGTAAAAAAATATTCTTCTCATACTTTTTCAGGAAATGTTGAAAAGTACCTTGAACCGAAAATGAAAAACAATTCCACTAAAGTATTTTTTAAAAATATTTACCAAAGGGTAAAATTGACTTTAAACAATTATAGATGGATATAATGAATATTTTGAAATACATATTCAGAAAACAAGAATGTGGATGATAAATATACCCTAGTAAATAGTTACGAATAAATAATCTCGTATAAAAAGGAGATTTGCAATGTTACTCATTACCTTATGTACGATTTGCTTCGTATTTATCCAAAACTATTGTATAGTGGGTTTAGACATATTATTAACTTGTAATAGAACCATAATAATATTTATTATATCATATATGATTCACTTATGACATTATATTACTTATTCATCTATCAATTCTATGTTAAAGTAACGTTTTGGGTAATAATCGTTTTATTTATTGTAAGTGTTTTGACCATTTATTATTGATATTATTACTTATATAATGATTTAAATAAATTAAAATTTTAATAAATTATTAATGTATTATAAATATTCAGTATAGAAATATATATAATATATAGATAAATGAAATTGAATACACCATTCAGGGAGACGATATATCGTATGTACGCATGAACGTTGTTTCCATTTCCTTATTGAATTTGGTGGAAGAATGTAAATGACATATATATATATATATACACATAAATCCAGTATCATTATTATGTAATTTATTTTATACTTATCTATTATATTTTCTTTACAATCATTCTTTATTAGTTAATGAGGAGAATTAATCACATCATGTCTTGGAGACGGTTGGTCGCACTTACGCACGAGAGATGATATCATTCACTTAATGGTTAAATGGTATAGAATTGGATAATATATTAATGATAAATGATAACTATAATGTTATATTCATTATTTACATTCATTATAACCATCTGTATACCCATCTAAATAATTTATTTTTGAATAACATATTACACCATGACATAGATATAGTAAATCGTACGTACGAATGAATGGTGATATTGTTATTTGTAGGATTGGATAAAAGGAGGTATAAGGTTTTACCACAACTGTAGTAGCATCTCATCAACATTAAGATACATTATGTATTTTTATAGTTAGGAAAAAACATAAGAAGAGGAACTATAAGAATAAAATAATTTTGAAAGAGGTGATAAAACAATTACCACTTTTTGGTTGTCTTCTTTAGGTATGGAAAAAATGACTCCTTAAGATGGCCTTATACCCAAAGTTTGGCCAATAGGAATAATTGAGGTAATTTAGAAGGATATTGGGGTAGGTTTTGGTGAAGTCCACGTGATTTATAGGTACGATTACAAGAGATTGATAGGTTCCCTTTTATAAGAGAGGGGAGGGCACCTTTGCAAAGTCTATAAATATTAATTTATTATAAATTCATCTTCATCTTATCATTCTCCCAAACTCATTTATTTAGAATATAATATGTGGTTGGGTCGAAATACTCTCTTCCAATAAAATATATACATGTTTTGATTTTATTTTATACCATATCATTTTTAATTATTCTTATTTAATCTGTATAATTTTAATTGCAGTGATAATATTCTAAATAATAAATCATTATAAATTTTTACTTATTTGTTAAAAATTGTCTATAATTGGATAATTTATGAAATTTCAGACCATATAATTTTCACATTGTAATTTTTATATATGTTGAGTTATTTTTAAAAAAATTAATAGTATGTTATTTTTATAAAATATAAATAGTGTCATTTTTTACACAATTCATTTATTAGCCTCTAAATAAAATCCAAACACAAGATAAATTTGAAAAAAAGTATTTAATACACTCAGAACATGTCATAGTAAAATATATAATTCGTGGAGCACATTAATTATTCCACATTATATTTCTTTTACTATTTTTAATACCATTTATTTGATATTTCTATTAAAAAAATAATTTATACTTCATTATTGTGTCATTATTAATGGTAATTATTTAATCTCCAAAAATTATAAATAAATTCACATGACATAAATAATTTCATTATATTTTTGGAAACTATTTATTTTTGATGTTTTATCTGGTTTATCACTATATTAAAATTATTATAATTGTAAGATATATGGGAGTGACTTATTATCACCATCTTTTGTTTTAATTATAATCACATCAATTTCAAGGAAAAATTCAATTAAATTAATTAATTCTGACCCATAGATGATATTGGTTGACTTTAATTCATCCAATAGTATTTTGGTATTTGTTACTGTAATTTTATTGTCTTTATCATATTGTTAGTTACCCTAATTTACATTATTTACCATTAATTTTGGTAAACAAAAATTATCATAGTTAATATTCAAAACATCGAAAAAATATAATTAGATTATTAAAATAATTTTGACCCAATGATTAAAAATTTTGAATCAATTTTTAATAATTCATATCACATAATTGGTTAAAATTAATTTAAAATTAATTCCATGTAGTCAAAACCAAAATCTGTGTTTTTAGAAGTAAACACTTATAAAAATATTGTCATGAGTTTACATCCAATTTAAATGTGAAATTACTTATAATAAAAAAATGGATTAAATTTTAAAAACATAATCCTAGTAAACATTAAACCTACTTAATATGATAATCTAACTATATAAATAAATTACATGAAAAGGGAGTTTTGAATTAAAATGCAATACTTTTCAGTATTCATCAAAATATGATTTTAATCAGAAAAATACCAAAATTTCAATCAAATTAAATCTTGATGTTCCACATCCAAATAAGATGTTTATTTTGTCAAATATAATATGCATAAGTGTTAAAAACTAGATTTCAAATGGGTTCACCATTAAAAAATAGCAAAACTGAATTTTTGTAAAAATACATCTTTTATCTGAAAAATTGAATATGTTCTTATACCATGTTCAAGAAAATATATAATATGAATTCTAATGTTATATAAAATTATAAATGTTGTTGATACTATTCATAATATCTAGTTTATATCCTTTTAAATAATAATATCTTAATAATATAGCATTGTTTAGTGAAAATCGGTATTGCGTATAATGCAAGCTATCGAGGAAGGTCTCTCTTGCATGTAATGAAAGCCCAGTCAATGTTGTGTTTAGTGAAAGATTACTTTTTTGTTCTATATAACATAATCCATACATAATTTTTTTATACATTGAAAAAAATATATACTTAGTGTTGCCTGAAATAAATTCAACCAAAATAACATGAAATTGTGTGTAACAGAAGCCAAGTATAGTGTTGCATGTACTAAAAGCTAATATGTTGTTCAGTATAGAGAAAGATAATATTTGTGTAGAATACAACATACTAAATCAATGAAATAAAAAGAATATATCTCAAAAAAAATTAGGGTGTTACAAAAAACCTTATGTCAGATGGCAGTGATGAACCGATTTGAACCAAAACACATCCCCTTCAACGGCAAGCATCTAAAATCACATGAAGGGGTCCCAGGAGAGGCACCATGTTCCTTAACACCAAAAAAAACAACAAAAAACATATTACCCCTTTTTCATAGGGATCGGCTGAACCTCAACATGAAACAGTGAGAGCAAAAATTGTCTAGAATTGGAGAGAAGTGATGGGAGATGACCTTACCTTGAAGATTTTACAAGAAATAGGATGAAACAGTTGAATAAACATCGATCGAATGAGGGATTGTGATGTGGGTTCATCACACATGGATATGGAAGCAGGGGGTGCATCACACATGTAAGATGGATGAGGAGTGGTAGGTTTAGTTTTTTTAGTTTTCTTTAAATTTTATTTTATTTTATTCCATCTTTAAAGTAATTCATCAAACATGGTTTGAGCCATATGGTTCAACAAACTATTCACCAATTATCCACCTTCCATAAGACAATTGGAGCACCTCGTATGGTTTGAACCACATAGTTTTCGTAATCATTTGCAAACCATGTAGTGAATAGTCACAAGGTACTATCCAATGCCACTAACTATGTGGGCTAGGAACATGGTTTGATAAATTTTGTGTATCCCTTGCAATAACAATTTTACACCTATATAAGGCTATATAGTTTCTTACGGGGGTAGCACATTTTCAAACAAACCGTATGCCCTCTATAGGTCATTCACAACATGTTTTTCGAGGTCAGAAACTCCTCAAGAAACCTGAGATACTTCTCGAGCCTCCACCCAAGTCCATAAACATCATTTAAATGTTTCCAAATCTTAGAATTAAGTTCCTTTTCTTGTTTTAAAAAATGGTCTGTCTGGTAAATGAAAGAGTTCAAATTTTCTCTTGAGTTTTTTCTAGTTCAAAACAAGAATTATTAAAACCTAACAACCCTAGAACATCTCTTCCTAGATAATCCTTTTTTAATAATGAAAACATCATCTAACCTATAAAGGATTTAAATATTCATTCAAACTATCATGTTTTATTTCCAAATTCCCAACACAACATTAATAATTTATTAAGTATACTGGGCTTATGCACCCAGCAGTCAATAAAATTCTCATTTTCCAACTAAGAAACTGCTATGGTACATACAAAAGCCTATTTATCCATAGATATTATTGCGTCGTTATCTCATTATACATCTGTCCAAAGGTAATTTCTTCCATAGGATTTACAATTTATGAGGGCCAATTTGACTTCATGACATTGCAACTATTGGAACTTCCTTTCAAAGAATACACATAAGTGATTGTATTATTGTCTTGACATGAAATAGAAATGATGAAATAGTTGATTTCACATAGACCTATAAAAAATAAGAAAAAGGAAAAAAATAAAACCACTCTAGCTGATTGTTATCAAGGAGTCTGACTTAGAGGTTTGGTATATTAATTGAACTAATAAGCCTTCATCCAAGGTATCCCATACTCACCATGAACACATCCACCAAAGTCCATAACGAAATTTTTGTGACATTTCGGATCCAAATAATCACTGATCCTAACATAATGTTTGAGGTAACATCAGAATTGAAACAACCTATATCCATGTAACTATCCAAGGACGGTCATACTATACAATTACTGTTGAGATTTTGTCTAAAGGCTGCAGCATCAACTTTAGATCATTGAATAAACCCAAAGTAGATATCTCCTAGTTGTCACATCAAATGAAATGGCTAGTTTAGAGGATTATTTCTAGGGTGTTCCTAATTGGGAACCCTATGGTCACTCAGAACCACCATGTCTTGATAAGAACCTCACTTCATCATGAAACATTGAAAATGATCACCCAAACAATCCCAACGACATTAAAATGTTAGAATGTGGTAAGACAGATTCCCTCTTTGAGTAAATATAGGTTGACATCCAGATAGTGTACATGTTTATAAGTTAGAAGAATATACTATGAGTAAGTGAACATCTTCTAGTCAAACTCAGCTAATTTCCAGAAATAAGAACATTAGAAAAAAAGGACTTCATGGAAAAAACACGACTTCACCTACCAATGCTCCATCAATTCAATCCAACCCCAAGAAATTTTCCTCACGAGGTATTCTGTGATCTTTCCTGATTACCCACAGAATTATATCTATGACAAATTATTCTTCTCACTGGTTTGATTCTCACCCAATGATATAAACATCGTTCTACCGAACAAGAAATGATACAAAACAATCTTTCTATACTCAAAGGTGATTAATCAAGTTCAACCATCCCCAAATGGTCTTCTTTGGTTGGTGTAGCTCCCGAAGGTTTTACAGATAAATTGAAATGCATGAAACAATGAGTCTCTAAATAATGAAACTTTTTTTAAAGAGATATTTTTAAACTGTCCATGAAATATTATTTTCCACTTCTATGATTTAAAAATTTAAAAACGGAAATATAAAATTGTTATCAGTATGTTTTTTGGAGTCTGATAAGAAAAACATAATTTTTGGTTGACAGCAACATACAATTATGAAAAATAATGTTAACATTTGGAATATTATTATGAAAAAATTAAAATTATCCACACTAATGAATTTATTTATAACCATTTATGATAACATGATTAATTTTCCAAGGTGTTATAAAATTAGTAATACTTTTAAAAATGATATTTTTCTGATAAATTATGATTTTAAAAAAAAATCTCATATTTAGAAAATTATTTTGAAAAAATTGAATTAATTTTTGAATTCTACATGTCAATAATGTGTTAGGGATAAATTTTGGGATGTTTCTAAAATATTAAATTTTTTAATGAAAACTGAAATACGTTAATTTATCATATATATACATTATATGTTAAATACACTATTACTAGAATCATGGCTGATGTAAGCACCCTTGGTTCAAACTCAAATTATCTATTTAATTTTTTTGGTCACATGAATAAATAATTTTTATAGTCTTGATCAAATATATTAAAATAATGGAAAATCCCTCCTTTATTTCAATGTAAATATGACCATCAACCCCCTCTTCCTCTCTCACCTCTCAAGATATTTGAATTGGATAAATTCTAACAAATTTCCTTCCGAAGGCTCCATTCCATGTCCATGAAATTTTGGATACACAATATGTCCAAAACCAAAGGCCTTATGGAGGATTTTATGGAGAAGTGATCAACATATAAAAATCCGCTTTTATTTTCTTGTGTTTCTTTTAAATCCTTTTCTTTAATTATACTCTCATCAAATATCCTTATCCAAGAGGATTATATTCTGGATTTTTATCAAGTTTATGAAAAAATTCATCATTATTCTTCCTCTCCACTAACACTTATTCTAAAAATAAAAACACAGTCCATGATGTGTTGACTAACCGACATTATGAACGATGTGTCTTCAATTTCCATTATAACCTTGAAATATTGTTTTAATAAAATTTTAAGGGTTGAGGTAAAATTTAATGTGTTTAATTCAAAATATATTAGTTTATATAATTGACATATTGGCAGAATATTGAAGGTATATGATCAATCAAATTTGGGGTTATAGAAGAACCAACCAACTGATCTAAACGTATATCCCTAATGATTTATCTAAAAATTAATCCTCATATTATATAACCCAAATGATATATGGAATAATTTAATATTATTGAAACAAATTAACACAAATGCATTTCACTATAATTATTTCTCTTAAATTCAACAAGAAAATCCATTATGAACCGACCATGGAAATCATGTAAATCACGCACCCGAACCAATGGAAATAACAAAATATTATTAATAAATGGGTCGAATGATTTTAAAAAATGATCATATAAGTTGTTATAATCATGAATATGCTTCTTTAAAATATCTATAACACTCTTTTAACCATTATAAAGTAGTTTTAAACATGTTTTATGTAATACAAACCATGGGTAAGTGAATTTATTACCCAATTTCCATAATTTTGGTTAACCTTATAATTCATTGATTATATTGTAATAAGACTACATTGTTTAATGAATCTGTTTATTTAAGGTATTATTATTTGTATGTATTGCTTATATACAATTTAATTTTATTCTATTAATTCTCATATCAATTATATGATATTTTTAGGGGACTTTTAAAAATCATCATTCAAATTTATATTTTTACAAAATTGAAAATGAATATTTTAGGCAAGAGTTAATGTTTTATGGTTATGTTACGGTTAATAGGAACTTTTTATAAGAATGTTAGGACCTATATCTCTCTCTAATGTAGTGGGTATAATTATGTTAGGGGTCAGTTGTATGGTTTCTCCAAGTGTAACTACAATTGTTACACAGTAAGGTAGCCGTGAGGGTTACATTGTATGGTAGCCATGAGGGTTACAAATAATATGGTAGATGTCAGTTTTAAAATCATATGTATGTAATTACACATGATCCCTTCATGTTCTATTAATTTTTTTTATATTTATTGAAATATCAGGTTTCAAAAATTATGTATATGATATTTTATGGACAGAATTATGTCTTTGGGAAAATGATTTCATGTGTTTATAAGTATTCACAGACTAATGTTTCTTCACATTTTTATATCCATTACTAATATTTTTATGCTCATTCTATGTTTTAAAATAATTTCACATGTTATGAGGATTTATAAGTGAAAAAATGAATTGATGATAAATGTTATTAATATTTTTTTAATGAAATCAAGTAATTTTTTTATGTTAAAAAAATTATGTTTTGTATGAAATATAAATTGTTTTAATGGTGCCAAATTTGACTACTTGTGGGTTTATATCTATGAGTCATATCCTAAATTTTTAAAAATCTACACTAAAATGATATTTGGAAATGTAAAGAATCAAAATCTAGTTGAAATAGCTAGATTAAGTAATATTTAAGGTCATGTCTTATAGTTGGTATCAAAGAACGATTTAAATAAATTTAAGAGTTAGTATGATGTTAAGAGAATACAATATATGATTTTTATCTTATTGATGTGGATCTATTTTTAAATAGTTATTCAAAAACTTTTTACTAAATTTTTAATGATTTAATTAATTATTTAATCACTTTATACTAAATATTTGTATTTTTGTATTTTTATTGTTAACTTTTTAAATTAACCAACATTTATTACTAATTATGTATTTTTAGTCATCAAAATAATAATTTTAATCATAATAAACTAACCAACTTTAATTATTTCTTATTTAGTTTGGTTAACATAAATCTGATTGACTTTTTAATAAGTTAATATCTATGTTAAACAATTATTTAATCAACATAATTATATTTAATAAATTTAGTATTTATTTTAATATTTTACCTTTTAATATAGTTAGATTATAATAGGTTAAAAATGTTAATTAATATGTTTATTCATCCTGCTAATCATTTAAGTAGATAATTTGTGATTGAAATTAAATTAATTAGGTCACTTTTAATTTTATTTGTCCAAAAAATTGATTAATTAATTAATTAAGAGTTTTTAAAAATTAATTATATGATTTTATGTATGCAGTTTGATTATTAATTCATTTTCTATTGGTTTTAGTCTACCTGTGAGGTAGACTATAACAATCGGTTACCTATTGGGTCAACATTTCTATTTATTTCTATTTTCCTCTACCCTGTAATAAACTTGTTTAGTTATTTTAATCTAAGTCTTTTATTAATTTAGTTTAACAATTATTCAGTTTTTAATTTATGTGTTTTCAATTAATAATATTATTGTTTTAAAGGTTAATAACAATGTTGTCTTAATTAATTGTGTTTGGCATTTTTTTATTAATTAATTTTATTCTTTTTATTTAGTTATCATATGTTTTAATTTTTTGTTTGATTTATGTGTTTTTAATTTTTTAAGGTCACCATTAGTTATTTATTCTAGTGTTAACGATGAATATTTTCTTTTGGAGTAATGGTGAGATTCCATTTTGTGTACCGATAGCCTTAGTTTATATCCTAACAGTGACCTTTAGTTGTAACGGTGACCCCCGCACCTCACTATTACTTTTGTGCACCGATGACCCTCTAACCGGTTCATTCCTTTATTTATTTTATACTAACAGTGAGAATATTATTTTGTTTTCTAATGGTAACATGTTCTATTTGATTGTATCAGTGACTCTCTTATTTTAATATTTAACGATAACATGTTTTATTTAAACTCTGTGTCGGTTCTCCCTTTTGTTTTTTATTTCTAATGTTTATCTTTCTTTCTAATTCACGTAATATTGATCGCATAACACCCTGCCACTATTTTTCTAACTGTGAGTCTTTCCACATTATTCCTCTTACCTCACCGTTAGACTTCATTATTTTCTCCACCTCACCGTTACCCAATTTCCCTTTTCCTCACCATTAGAATTTTTCTTCCCTTCACCTCCTTACTATTTTCTTCATAACAGTACCATTTAATTTTTTTATATCAGTAACCCTCGCACCATTAGAATACTTTTTCCAAACCACATCGTTAGCCTTCTGCATATTCTCCCTTCCTTTCCACTGATAGCTTCCGCCTCTTCTCACTATTCTTCTTGGTACCTTCACCATGAGCCGCTGAAAACCCAAGAACAACATCAGACTCTAGATCATCGGTTCACCAATCTTCCCCATCAGTTCAGACCCATATTTTCTGGGATTGGTTTCTACAACTATCTGGTCATTATTTTCATAGGGTTTCAATGAACCTTTTCTATTGACATGAAGCAGTTCCATCACGGCATTCAGACGATGGGGTAATGGGATTTTTGGAGGTGGGTTCTTCTGGATTTCATGGAGCATCAGGGTTCCTCCTCTTGTCTCTAATGGGGGATGGTCTATCCATCCAGACATGTTACTAATTTAGTCTCGGGCTATCTTCCTCAGCATCTAGCATTGAAAGATGGTGACATTCACACGTAGTTGGTCTTCTAGCCAGTTTCAGTCTAGGATTACTACCGGTGATGTTGGGATTTCATTCCTTCTAAATAATTTTCCAGTCAATGGTTGTGGAAAGGAGGGAATTTTGGTGTTCTTCGTTTGGCATACATGTCTGGTTCCTAGTATAGTTGTGTTTCAGAAAATTTTTGTTCATACGGGTGATCGCCGGTACTGTGACGGGGCTACACGAAATGATTCGTGCCAGAGCTAAGCAAGGGAGAGTCCGCCGCTGCTAGGAGTTGGTGTCGCCAGTTCTCCAGGAAGAAGATGAAACAACCCTCCCCCTATGTGCCGATAATTTAAGGGGGTGGAAGAAAACATAAAAAATAATAATAATAAATGTAATATAAAACAAAAATAAAAGTTAAAGTTAAAGTTAACTTTAATAAATCAAATGAATATAATAGAATTTGTAATTATTATTAATTAAAACAATTATAATATTAACAAATAGATAAATTATAAATTAAAATAAAAAAGTAAATTAATAATAAATGTTAATAATAAATTAATATATAATTAATTGTATAAATGTATATTTATTAATAATTATAAATAAAATATAAAATATAAGTGTAAAATTAAAAATATTAAATACTAAATTATAAATACGTATTATTAAATTAAAATTAACTAATTTATGAAATAATCTAGTAATTTAATTTCATAAATTGTAATAATAAAATTATTAATACAATGTAAAATATTAAATATTAAATTATTTATTTATTCATGCTGTAAAATTTTAATAAATTAGTTAAAAATGATAAACTAAAAAATTTAGTATTTATATTTATTAACTTAATTATAATTAAGAACTTCTTAATTAACTTATGTTTTACCATAGTGAATAACTTTTTTAATTTAAAAGTAAATAATAATTATAAATTAAGATATTTATTAATTAACTTTATTTAGCTTGTAATGAGTAATATAACACTTAACTTAAAAAAACTATTTGTCTTTCTAGTGTTCACATTTACTTAATTTTCTATTCTATTGTATATGTGCACGTTCATACTAAAGTGAAAAACAAATACAAGTGATTCCAACTAACTCATCTATAGTTAGTTATGTGAGGAAAACTCGCACGACGTGCCAGTTATGAAAAAACGCACGTTCTGTCAAGCATTTGTGAAGAGAATTAAAAGTCGGTGGAAGATGTGTGGTGAAATGTAGTAGATGACGAAGGATATTAAAGTAGAATGGCATAAGAATTTAAAGTGGGACTCTCATTCATTCGACGAACACACCAGACGTGATAGAAGAGTAGCTCTGGAGATGAGTTGGAGGCCTTGGAGCTTGAGTGCAGATTAGTATTAGGGGAGTTCTTCTTTCTTCATGTTGGAATTCTTGTACTCTGTTCTAGTATGGATTCGTATCTAGTATTGATAATGAAAAAATTAATTGCCTAAACCTTTGAGCTCGGGGAATTACAACTTCTACTTGTTACATTTCTTCTTTTCTAATTTCATACATTAATGGGATCAGTATCAATCAGTGAGATTGATGCTGAGTTCATTCAATTTCTTTTCACCACTAGAACATTATTTTCAGAACACTACAATCAAATTGATGAGATTGATCGTGAAAAATTCTTAAAAAAATAATCAATTCACAATTACATTGAGACATACCGAAAGTTCATTCTATTATCATTATCTTTTCGAACTTTTCACAGTAGATTTATTTTGGATTGGAGAACTCCAAAATCAATCATCCTATGTCCCATAACTCTTGGCGGGGGAGATAAGTCACTCTCTTTATGGTGGTGAAAAGAAGTAACTTTAAAGTGAATCAGAATACATATAAAACCAGTAGAATGGAGGCTTTTCACCGAGCATTTTACTTGATTGTTCACATATCATCATTTTATATATATGTTTCTCACAGTTTTTATTCCCTTTCTTGTTTCATAATATTTTAGAACAAAAAATAAAAATGACTGTAGTGTTTAAATAGTATTCAATTTAGAAAAAAATAAAAACAAATAAAAACAAATAGAAAATCTATTCCACTCCTAACAACAGTGGGATCCTTAGTTAGTTTTTAGAAGACTAGTGTTCAAAATAGCCTTCTCTGTGGGTTCGACCCTGCTTTCCACATATACAATAGTTTGTAGGAATATAAATTTTAAACATTGACCGACTTCAATGACGATTCTGGTAATGTTTTTGGGACCATTTATGGGGAATGCACGAGCCATTATTTTTCTAAAAACATACAAATAACATTAATAAAATTGAAAAAAAATAATTAAAACTGTTAAAAAATCGGCTGCATTTACGACTAAATTACTACTGTTTTCTATATTGCTGAACTACTGTTAGTTCTACTATTGTTCTATTTTGAACTGTTATTACACTTTAGATTTTCACAAGAGAATTCATTGTTACATTAGAGTCATCAAACTCAGAATTATACAAACATTTAACTACTCCTAAAAACATCGTAATGGAGAATCAGGATAATAGAGTTGATCAAAAAATGAATGTGCCACATCCCGTAGTTCCATCCAATCATTTACTTAGACATAACAAGTTTCAAATTCCAATAGTATCAAGTAATGCATCGTGTATTAGGTTTTCCCCTAGGTCTAGGAACTATGAACTTAAGCAGTGTCACCTTTCTCAACTTCCTTCATTCATTGGTCTTCCAGGAGAGGATTCACTTGACTTCATTAAAGAGTTCTATAGAATTGTACAACAAATACCTATGAGAGCTATGTGTGGGGAGGAATTGAGAGTGATGATTGTAACACCTAGAGATTTTATGAAAAATATTATCTTTAATTTCATTGATGTCTTATGTTGTAGGCTACACCAAAAGCATCATGAACTACACGCATCCCTGACTTGGATTTCTTTACACACAATCGTGACCTTCCACGATAGCGTATGTCATACGCAATATCGAGTTTCACTAAACAACGATATGATATTAAAATATTATATAAACTAGTAGTTATGCATAGTAATACCCAATTTTTGAAATTTTATAAATTTTATCTTTCAGAATGGAATTCATTTTTGGATTCAAAATTTCAAAATTAGCCTAGGGTGAATTTTTGGTATTTTTCTCAAAACATTCAATTTTTGATGAATAGTGATAACACTCGGTTACTATTTAAAAACCGACTTTTTATTTAAATAATTATTTATTTTATTTAAATTTATTTTAGGTCAAAATTGATACATAATACCTATATAATTTCAATGTAATTCATTGGAGTCATTTTATAATAATTTTCGATATATACAAATTTTATTGAACTTTTCACCGTCTTTTACCTACCGCCTAGGAGCATTTTTTAAACTTACATGAAACTTAATTTTACCGCTTCTGTGAGTGGAATTTAGAAAATCTGAGAGACACAGTTAAAATCAAGGACTAAAATGCGGTTCAATGAGATGAAAATAATTTTTGATGAATAGTAACTTTTAACTTTTATTTACCACGGTTAAAAGTAAATAGGGTAATTAAGGGTAAAAATGATATTATTATTACCCTAAAAAATGTCTTAATTCTATTTGATAAGTTTAATTCGGCCAAAAACAACCTTAGGAATAAAATTTGACCATTTAGGTTCACATGGATTAGATTAGAAAATTTATTATTAATTTATTTAAAGAAGGGATAAAATAGTTAAAATCAATGTTTAATAACTAAATCATTTTTAATATAGAGTAATACATAAGATAAATTCAACTATAAATATTTATTAGATAGATAAAAAGATTTCCTACCTAATGTTATTTTATTTATAATTTTTAAAAATTAAATAATTTATGTTATTTATGACACAATGGTGATGCAGTAATTACCTAAATAATGAAATATTAAAATAATTGGTGTTATAAATACCCAAATAAATGTAATTTGAGACATTTTATGAATTCCGCTAATTTTCTAGGTTATCATGACATGTTAGTATTTAATTAATTATCTTTTTTCGAACTAATTATGCTGTTATGATTTTCACAAAAATCCATTACCAAATAGTTTCAAAATTGACATAAAATAGTTTTTAAAACAAATATTATATTATTAAGTTTTATTATATTTCTAAAAATACAAGGTTCTGAAAAGATACTTATATCATGATAGGATTCTCATTAATGGACCACTTTTGGGTTTCTCCAATATATATGGTATGTTTATTAACTATATAATATAAAAATACAAAGTGACATGGTAAATGTCAATCTAATTAACTAATAGTTAAAACTAAATGACAAGGTTAATTTAATTATCCAAACCTGTCTAAAATCTGTTGGTTGAGAGGATTACGACCCATCCCCATCTTAGCTTCGAAATAAATCAATTTGGAGCTATTAAAAATCGAATATTACTTTATTATAAAATAATATTTTAATTTTTTCCAAAGGTTCTCCTCTCCTCCCTTATAAAAAGGGCACCCCTTACCTCTTCTATTCACACCATTTTGTACCTTGAAGATCGGCAAACCCCTGAAAATTTCTATTCTCCACTTCCCAAGAAACATTCTGGAGGTTCTGGTCTTCTCAAAAGACTAACTCTACTTCATTAAGATGAAGAATAAAGGAGGTGCGTCGAAGAAGAGGTAATCTCTTCTTCCGATTCACTCAAGTTTCATTCTTCTTCTACTCCTTCTTCTTTAGTTTTCTCACTATAAATTAATAACATAAGTATTACTTATATAATGATATGTTATTATAGATATGAAACAAACTTATTTCACCTTCTATCCATCCTACAGAAAATCAAATCACCGCGCGTGCGTACGTACGGAATACCGTCTCCACACCATGGTGTAATCTGTTTTCGACCACCACGGATGGGTATAATGGTGTCTATAAATAACTATATATGATTATTGTAAAGTGATATTGATTTTGAAATATTATACATACACTTCAATACAATTACACAATCATGGGAATGATATCATCACTAATGCGTACGTACGGACTACCGTCTCCACGACGCGATGAGATTCATTCTCCATGTTAACCATTCATGATTGATTACAAAGTATATATAATGAATAATAATGAAATATTTGATCAAATAATTATACTGGATTTATGTATATATATGTATGTCATCTTCTTAATTCCATTAAATTCAATAAGGAGACGAAAACAGTGTTCATGTGTACGTACGGCCTACCCTCTCCATGAACGGTGTATTTCATTCCATTTATCGACCTATCATATATATATGTATATTCTGAATGTATATTATATATATATATATATATATCATTTTTTACATTCTTTATTTATGTAAGTCAATATTTATGAAATAATATCAAGAAAAACAAGTCGAAACACATACGATAAATGAAACAAGTTTACCCAAAATGATGCTTTAACATGAAATTTACACAAAAACGGGTAATATAAAGTCATAAGTGAACCATATATGATATCATAACGACGAATATGATTCTGTAATAAGTTAATGAAAATATTTAAATCATTATACAGGATGTTCAGATACATACGAAGCATACCAGACGTATGGTAAGGGATAACTATTCCAATCTCGTTCTTATCCAAGATAGGTTATTCGTAAGTATTTGCTGGGGTTATTGTTATCATCCATGTCAATGTTACCTAAATATGGTATCATGTTTTTTTAAAGTCCTTTTTAAACATTTTTTACTGTTATTACATTTAATGTAAGGAATCTTTCTTTTTTTTACCACACAAGGTACTTTTTGACTCTTCCGACAAAAGTACCAGGAGAATATTATTTTTAAATTATACAGCGTTAACAGATTTTTATGGTTTCATAACGCTACATTTTCATGAAGCTTACTATACACGATTGCATGATTATTTTCAACAAAACCCTTTTCATTTAAAATTTCATGGAATTTGGTGAAAAGAAAATGATTTTGAAGAAGAAGGATATTTTCCTCAAGATTTCATTTCAAGTGTTTTATCAAAGATATATTCCATCTAAAATAACATTATTTAATATGTTTATGTTTCAAGTATAATGTCTCCATTAATTACATGGTTTGATTCTTATTATGATGAAATTATATCGATTTTTCATATGGATTATGTTATGATGGCATCATGTTTAAGGATCTCATTCTATTACATGGGTTATGCTATGATGTATGATGTATGATTTTGTGGCACACAAAAGAATGATTTCATTATGAGATGGGTGGGACCTATATCTCCCTCCAATGCATCGGGTAAAGATTTATATCACATGAGATATACATGGATGTAATGGTACGTTAATCCGGTTCAGTTATACAGAACTGGAACAAGGAGTGAACTCAATTTAGAATGGGACTTTTTCCACTAAGATGGTCTTGGCAGCAATTCCTTGGCTACTATGGAAATCGTACCATGTGCCTGATGGTTTCCATAATCACATGTTTTATTACCATTCTGTCTTATCATGATTAATTTTCCTTTATGATCTATGCCTTATGTACTGTCTTGTTTTATGTCATTGCCCAAGATTTTGATGTTTAAACATTATGTTCATGTTTTTATGTTCAAATGTATATCATTTGTTTTATTTTATCCATGCTTACCCTTACTGAGCGTTTGATCTCACCCTTTATATGTTTTATTTTCCCCATTATTTAAATAAATGTTTTAGGTAAGAAAACCAAAAGGGGAAGATCTTTATGGGAGATGTTGAAGATCTTTCACCATGATTAGAAGATTACATTCTGAGTTTCCAAAGACACTGATCTATTAAGGTCCTTGTGTGTCTGTTTTTGTTATGTATTAAGTATTCCACAAAAGTAATGTGATGTCCATGTACATCAAGATTTGGGTCTCTACAGTTGGTATAAGAGGAAAGGTTTAGTTAACCTTTGGAAACTAGGATGCGAAAACTTTATTGAGATCCCTTGAGATACTTCCATGGTATGTCCAGGGAGGTCCCTAAGGATAAGTATAAGTATAGGTTATAGTCTTAGAATTATGGTAATGATATTAGAATTAAACCTAAGATGTTAGTTAGCGAAGGAACTCACCCTTTATTATGTTGTTTTCACTAGCATGATTTTTTCCTCTCACAATATTATTTTTGACTTTTAGACGATGGATGGAACCCGAAAGAACCGTGTTGATCTATGTAATGGACAATGCAATGATTTTCCTCCTGAACAAACCTATGTTATGGGAGATGGAGTGAAAAATCATATTGGTATACTTGCACAAGCTATGAATCATTCTGGACATCCGAATGAGCAGAGAAGGGAACAATATTCTATTGAGTCCTTAATGAGGCAAAGTCCTCCTTCTTTCGATGGGTCTTCTGATCCACTTGTTGCTAAACAATGGATCAGTACAATTGGATATATATTTTCCATACATCGCTTTTCGGAACATGATAAATTCATTCTACCTATTTACCAGTTAGACAGTGAAGCAGACCAGTGGTGGACTCTAATTAAGAATACAAGGACCCAAGATGAAATTGAATCCATGGAATGGGATGAGTTCAAGAACTTGTTTTTCAGTAAATACATCCCTCATATTATTCGAACAAAGATGTAAAAGGAGTTCCTTTAGCTTAAGAAAAAGTATAATGAATCTATTGGTATATAGGAAGAAAATTTTACAAGGCTTTCATGTTATGCATCTCGCTTTATCATCCAACCTGAAAGTAAATTTGATCGATTCTTCAGTGGCTTAAAACCCAGTCTTCAAAGGGAATTAGCTATAAGAGACATCAGTAGCTATGATGAAATTGTGTGTTGTGATATCAAGGTAGAAATGGAATTTGGTATTACATATCCATCTCATGTTTTGGACAAGAAATGAAAGATGGTGTTCAAGGAGAAATCTCTGAACAATGGTGAAAAGAAGACGAAAGTTTCTTTATGCTCAAAGTGTGGAAATAAGCATGGTGGATATTGTCTTAAAGGGACTAGAAAATGTTTTAAGTGCGGAAAAGAAGGTCATCGAGCAGGTGAGTGTCGAAGTAATGGAAAAGGGTTGCTAATGATGTGAATAATGGAAAGACTACAGAGAGCGCACCACCAACACTTCAACGCTTCAAGTTCAATGAAATGGGGCATTATGATAATCAATGCCATAATCCAAGGGTTAATGATGATCCACATGAGCAACCACTTAAGTAAAAGGACAATGGGAAGTCACATGTGATCAAAATTGGTGATGTTGAATATGACATCGATGTGGTGGAATGATTAAGTGTTTATGTAATGGGATTCCAAAATATTGTTGTATATAATATTGTGGAATATTGGAATATTTATGTATTAGTGTATTATGGTTTTCGATAATTTTATGGTCCTGGTAACCATGGAAAGTGATTGAGATATTTTTGTAAAGAAGATGATATACGCATAATGAAGGGAGATGAAGGAAATGAAATTTTTTACTGTATTCATGAGCTCATGACTGATATAAGGACAAATATATATCATGGTTTGAGTATATATAATTTTTGGATTTTGTTATGGGGAAAGAGTTAACTTTTGACAGCATTCATGTTTTCACTAAGGTTCAATGGGTATTCATTTTTCAAGAGAATACATGAATAAGGTATTCACATGATTGGAATGTGACCAACAAGATATATGACGGATAAATGATGGTATTCACATTCCTGTTATATGACCTTTCCAGTAATCATTCTCTTTATACTATGAGTTTGGAAAGAAGTATTTTGGATAATCCTAAATATTTGAATGGATTATGTTGTACATAAGTTAGTATTGTTTAAGTCTAGAATTGTTTTTGATATTATTGATAGAATGTTATAATAGTATAGTTTTAGAAAAAGGATAACATGTAGGATGGGTTACAACCCATAGGAAGGGCGACAACCCGTCACGTTCGACAAGGATTTAGGAATCGAACACAGAACCAAAGTGCGACAGGCCTTTATCGCTTATTACTATCTTACAGAAAGTCCCTGGTTAGTAGAAACTAGTTTTATTTTATTAAGCGCTATGATAGCTGAAGTATAAGTCCATTTTACCAAACATATATGATTAATCTCAACATAGATGGACTTCTGTATATTTTATAAATTGTGCTAAACATTTTGCGATAGAAATAGATGGAATGACCTATCATTATATCGCATAATCTACTAAAACTTCACAGAAGACAAATTCAACTTCATTTCATTAAGTGATGAAGAGGAAATTGTTCGAGGCACGAGCAACGGTGAGATGATACCGAATTAAAGTAAGTATTTCATCTAATTCAGATTCTTCATCTTTAGGGAAATGATCTTGAAAACAGAAAAATGTTGTTCTAGTGCTCTCATATCTGATGAATCGGATGGTACCTTAGATCATCAAAATTTATGGGTTTGTGATTGTTGGCTTTTTCATAGCCATGCCATCTACCACTCTTCATCAGAAGTTTATGTTTATATTTCTCTTCCATATCCATATTTTCACCTATGTTCTCATATGTGGAAACCTAGTGATTAGTTCATTTGGGTAACCATTACGTTTCATACTTTAGTTTTTAAAGTCATGTTTTGGTATTCCTTTTTAAGATGTTGTTTTCTATGAAAGAAACTTTAAAGTAGTAAACCATTTATAACCCTGAGGAATTTCGAGGGTGAATTTCATTTTAAGGGGGGTAGAATGTAACACCACGAGATTTTATGAAAAATATTCTTTTTAATTTCATTGACGTATTGTGTTCTATGATACACCAAAAAGAGGTTACACTACACGTATCCCTGACTTGGCTTTCTTTACATGCATTTGCGACCTTCCACGATAGTGTGTGTTGTACGCAATATCGAGTATCACTAAACAACGATATGTTACTAAAATATTATATAAACTAGCTATTATGAATAGTAATACCCACTTTTTGAAATTTTATATATTTTATGTTTCATAATGGACTTCATTTTTGGATTCCGAATATCGAAAATTTCCTAGGGTGAATTTTTTTTATTTTTCTGAAAACCTTTAATTTTTGATGAATAGTGAAAACACTGGGTTACTATTTAAAAATCGACTTTTTATTTAAATAATTAATTATTTTATTTAAATTTATTTTAGGTAAAAATTGATAAATAATTCTTATATATGTTCAATTTAATTCATTGGAGTCATTTTATAATAATTTTCGATATATAAAATTTTACTGAACTTTTCACCGTCTTTTACCTACCTCCTATGAGCTTTTTGAAAACTTACATAAAACATAATTTTACTGCTTATATGAGTGGAATTTCGAAAATCCAAAAGACGTGGTTAATATCAATGACTAAACTATCATTCAATGAGATGAAAATAATTTTTGGTGAATTGTAACTTTTTACTTTTATTTACCACGGTTAAAAGTAAATAGGGTAATTTAGGGTAAAAATTATATTATTATTACCCTGACACAAGTCCTAATTCTGTTGGATAATGGTAATTCGACCAAAAATAACCTTATATATAAAATATGACAATTTAGGTCCACTTGTATTAGATTATGACATTTATTATTAATTTATTTAAACAATGGCTAAAATAGTTAAAATCAATGTTTAATAACTAAATCATTTTTAATATAGGGTTATACATAAGATAAATTCGACTATAAATATTCATTAGAAATAAAAAAATAATTCCTACCTAATGGAATTTTATTTACAATTTTTAGACATTAAATAATTTATGTTATTTAAGATGTAATGGTGTTGCAATAATTTGCAAATTAATGAAATATTAAAATAATTAATGTTATAAATACCCAAATAAATGTAATTTGAGACTTTTTATGAATTAAAATAATTTTATAAGTTAACAAGACATGTTATTATTTATTTAATTAAATTTTTTCTAACTAATAATGATGTTGTGATTTTCACAAAAATCCATTTCCAAATAGTTTCAAAATTGACCTAAAATAGTTTTTAAATCAAATATTATATTATTAATTGTTATTATATTCCTAAAAATATAGGGTTAATCCAATATACTTTTATAATTATATTTGTATCATTAATTTACCACTTGAGGGTCTTTTTAATGTATATGGTAAGTTTATTAACTATATAATATAAAAATACAAAGTGACATGGTAAATGTCAATCTAATTTACTAAGAGTTAAAACTAAACGATAAGGTTAATATAATGACCCAAATCTATCTAAAATTTATTTTTTGAGAGGATTTAGACCCATACCCTCCTTAAATTTGAAATAAATCAATTTGGAGCTATTAATAACTGAATATGTCTTTATTATAAAATAATATTTTAAGTTTTTCAAAAGGTTCCTCTCTCGTCCCTTATAAAAACGGCACCCCTTTCATCTTCTCTTCACACACTTTTGAGCCTTCAAGCTCTTACAAAACCTGCACAATTCTCTTTTCCACTTTTCTTGAATCATTCTGGAGGTTCTGGTCTTCTCAAAATACCAACTCTACATCCTTATGATGATGCTTAAAGGAGGTGCGTCGAAGAAGAGGTAATCTGTTCTTCTGATTCTCTCAAGTTTATTTCTTCTTCCACTTATTCTTCTTTAGTTTCATTATTATAAAGTAATAACATCAGTATTACATATATACTGATATGTGATTAAAAATATGAAACAACCTTCTTTCACATTCTATCTATCCTACGGAAAATGAAATCACCGCCCGTGTGTACGTACGGAATACTGTCTCCATGCCGTGGTGTAATATGTTTTCAACCACCACCATACATGGATGGGTATAATGGTGTTAATAAATAACTATATATGATTATTTTAATGTGATATTGATTCTTTAATATTATACATACACTTCAATACATTTCTATGATCTTGGGATTGATATCATCGCTCGTGCGTACGTACGGACTACCGTCTCCATGACTTGATGAGATTCATTCTCCGTGTTAACCATTCATGAATGACTATAAAGTATATATAATTAATAATAATGAAATATATTACATAATAATGATACTTTATTTATGTATATATATATATATTCATTTCATCTACTTAATTCCATTCAATTCCTTAAATAAATGAAAACAGCATTCATGCGTACGTACGGCCTACCGTCTCCTTGAATGGTGTATTTCATTCCATTTATCGATATATCATATATATATATATGTGTATTCTGAATATATATTATATATAAATCATGTTATACATTCTGAAATTATGTATATCAGTATATATGTAATAATATGAAGAACAAAAAGTCGAAACACGTATAATAAATGAAACGATTTTACCCAAAATGATGCTTTAACAGGGAATTTACAAAAGAATGGGTAATATAAAGTCATAAGTGAACTATATATGATATCATAACAATGAATATGATTCATTAATAAGTCAATGACATTTTTAAAATCATTATACATGTGGTTCGGATACAAACGAAGCATATCATACATAAGGTAAGGGATAACTATTCCAATCTCATTCGTATCCGAGATTGTTTATTCATAAGTATTTACTGGGGTTATTATTATCATCCATGTTCATGTTTCCTAAAAATGTAATCATGTATTTTTAAAGTCATTTTTAACCATTTTGACTTTTACTACATGGTATGTAAGGAATCTTTTTTTTACCATACGAGGTATTTTTGACTTTTCCGACAAAAGTACGATGAGAATGTTATTTTTAACTTATACGGCGTGAACTGATTTTTATGGTTTCATAACGCCTCATCTTCATGAAGCTTCCTATACAATATTGCATGATTATTTTCAAAAATGCCCTTTTCTTTTAAAATTTCATGGCATCTGAGGAAAAAATGATTTTGATGAAGAAAGGATATTTTCCTCATGATTTCATTTCAAGTGTTTTATAAAAAATATTTTCCATCTAAAATGACATTATTTAATATGATTATGTTTCAAGAATAATGCCTCCATTATTTACATGGTTTGATTCTTCTTATGATGAAAGGATATCCATTTTCTTATATGGATTATGTTTTGTTGGCATGATGTTTAAGAATCCCATTCTATTATATGGGTTATGCTATGATATATGATTTATGATTTTGTGTCACATGAAAGAATGATTTCATTATGAGATGGATGGGACCCATATCTCCCTCCAATGAATTGGGTAAATATTTATATCTCTTGATATAGACATGGATGGAATGATATGTTAATACGGTATCGTAATACAGGACTAGAATGAGGAGTGAGCTCGATTCATAATGTTACATTTTCCACTAATATGGTCTTGGAAGTAATTCCTTGGATACTATGGAAATCATACAATGTGCTTAATGGTTTCCAAAATCACATGTTTTATTCCCATGGTATTGTATCATGATTAGTGTTTTTTTATGATATATGCCTTATGTACTGCCATTTTATATGTCATTGCCCTAGATTTTGATGTTTAAACATTATGTTCATGTTTTTAAGTTCAAATGTATATGATTTGTTTTATTTTATCCATGCTTACCCTTACTAATCATTTGAGATCACCCTTTATAAGTTTTCTTTTCCCTAGGATTTAAAGAATGGTTTTAGGTACGAAAATCAAAAGGGGATGATCTTTATTGGAGTTGTTTAAGATCTTTCACCACGATTAGAAGATTAAGTTCCGAGTTTCCAAAAACACAAAACTATTACGGTCCTTGTGTGTCTGTTTTTTTATGTATTAAGTTTTCCACAAAAGTAATGTAATGTACATGTACGTCAATATTCGGGTCGCTACAATGAGGTTTCCATTTTGTCTGAAGGGGAAGGCTAGGACATGGTTTTAGAACATAGATGAAGAAACTTTTGAGACATGGGAAGAGGTGTTTACTGCCTCTATATCAAAATTATATCCAAGGAAAACCACCTCTGAGATTAGGCACAAAATAACTGGCTTTGTCCAGGATGAGGGACAGTTATTTCAAGATTCATTGGATAGGTTTAGAATTATCCTTAAACAAATTCTCAATCACAAATTTCCCCCCATATACTCCTGGAAACATTATATAACTCTCTTACCCCTTACAACCAAAATTTAGTTGACCAATTATATGGGGGTGACTTTTTTGACTCCACTACCAATGAGTTGAAACTTCTGTATGACAAGTTTGTTAAAAAATCTCAGCACAAGTGATCTTGGAAGAGGGTCATTCATAGAGGTGAAGAAAATCCTCAGGCTGTTGTTATTAGTGATAGAGTCCTAAGGGAGCAATGTAATCATTGTGGGATGTTTGGTCACACTAATACATGTTGTCCTAATTTTGATCTCCCTATCCAGTTTGATGAGAGTGCTGAATTTGTGGATTTTAGAACTAGGAACCAATGTAAAATTGATCAACATTCCAATCAATACATTTCTATTTTTCAAAATCACCCAAGCATGTCCAGGAAAGAACACGGTGTCAAAAAGCAGACAACTGCCCCTAACTACCTATCAAAAATTAAAAATTTTAACTTAAATTAATATGGGGGAGAATCTTCTAATTCTTAATGGGAGTGAAAGGGGATGTTACAAAAAGTTTTGCAAGAGATCAGTTCATTTAGGAAGCAAACAGATGGTAAGATTCACAATTTTGAACATCAATTAATTCAAATGTCTAAGGATCATGGCGATAAGGAAAAAGTAAAGCTTCCCAACACTTAAATTCTTAATCCAAGAGATAATACCATGGATGTAACAACTAGATCTGGCCTTCCAACCAAAGAACAAGTTAATCTACACTCTGGTAAAACAAAAACTGATGAAAAAAATTCTCGAAAGAGAAGTCTTCTTGAAACAGATTCTGGGAATCTGGACAGCTTTGTTCAACCCGAATAGAATATTGAATTTAAATCTGAAAAAGTTCAAGACCCAAGGAATATGATGTTTTAATTAATTAAAAAAGAAAATAAAAACAATGGAATTGAGTAGAGGGAGGATAATCAACCTATTCCGAGAAATTATGCCCCTTCCATTCCCTTCCATGAAAGAGTGAGAAAGAATAATGAACCTTATTATTTGAGGTTTCTTAAAATGATTTGAAACATTAGTATCAACATGCCTTTTTTAAAAGCCTTAGATAAAATCCCTTTATTTTTTTATTTTACCAAAAGTTTTCTAAAAAAATGATTGGAAGAATTTGGAAAAAGTAAATCTCAATGAGGAATATAATTCCATGTTGTTAATGAAGTTGCCTCTAAAATTGATGGATCAGGGTAGCTTTATTATTCAATGAAAAATTGGAGCTAGTGAGAAAAATAATTGTTCGTGCGACTTAGAGGAAAGAATCAATCTTAGGCCTTACTCCCTGTTTAGAAATTTGGGTCTTAGGGACTTGCAACCATCTATTGTTTGTCTTCAACATGCTGACAGGTCACTCACACACCCTTCAGGGAGGGTGGATGATCTATTAGCGAGTGTATGAAAATTTTCACTACCCACAGACTTCCTTATCATAGATATAGAGTGTGATGAAAAATTCCCAATCATCTTAAGGAGACCTTTTCTTACAACATCTGGTGTTATCATAGATGCGTCCAAGGGGAAACTCACTCTCTAAGCCATTGATTATGTGGAGGAGTTTTTAGTGTTTGAAAAGCCTCAACATCTAGTTGGTTCTGATTTGATAGGTGTTGCTGAGAATCAATGTTTTAAAATTCAGGTCCGAGTTGAGTATGGTTCTTTTCCTCTTGAAGTCACCGATATTTTTATTTCCCAGCCTATAGAAACTTTTCATCAATCTTCTATTCATGTCCCACTCCTTCATCTAGATGAGAAAAATCCTTCCCTAGAACCCATTCTAGGGAGTGAATCACATTCTTATCATGAACTGTCTCAACCTATTTTTTATTTTTTTTCCTTATAAAGTCGGTTGTTTAAGGGTTTCTGAAATTATAGAATGTTTTGGTCTGAGTCCTGATGAAAAACAAAATTTTACCCATTATGAGCAATTGTATTTTCTGGGAACTTTCTTTCTTGATCTGTTGGATGTTGGTTCTGATGACTTCCAACATGGACTTGAATGATTCAAATCATTTGAGTCATCTATGGAAATTGGGTACCACCTATTGGAACCAGATTATGACTCCTTCTTCCGAGAGTTTTCTAAGTTTTCTTTTGAGCAAGTTGTGATGGGAATTTCTGATGAAAATACTGAAGAGTTTATTGATTTTTTTCTCCCGATTCATGGTTAGAGCTAACCTCTAATTGTGGGGGAAGCCATGTCAGTATTACTAGTCAAATTTGTGATTATCATAGGAAGTTGTTGAACATTTTTAATGTTGAGGAAGCGGTCTTTAGAGCCCAAAACGACTGTATATTATATTAGAAACTGTTTCATTGAAAGTACGTTTGAGAATATTTTTTGGAACTGTAGATAAGAATGTATTTGTTGATCCTATTTTCTAATCATTAGATAATAGTGTAGTTCACGTAATTAATAATTAATTCCATTAAATTATCTTGGATAGAAATATCTAGTGAAATTGGGTCTGGTTGGGGACTATAAATCTAGCGTTTCATGGGAGGCAACCCATGGTTTTTGTTTTGTTAATAAATAAAAAATTTGTAATTAAATAAATTTTAACTGAAGACTTTAAAATCAGTGCTTCATGGAAGTCAACCCATTCCATTTATTTGTTTTCATTTTTTACCATTTATTGTTGAATAAAGTGCTATTTTGTTGTCTTCTATTTTCTTTGACTTTGCTGGTTAATTGTTCTTGGTTTTCATGCTTTGTATTTTTAGGATGCTACTGTTGGTTTCATGGAGGACTGGAATTCCCATAATGAAGGATTGGTGGAAAAACATTAATTCAGGGAATTACCTTACTATTGAATTCTGTTTCAACTCTCTTCTCTTTAATGCTTTCATAAAAAAAATTTCTCCTATTTTTGCTAAATGATATTCTGCTCACTGAAAAAGTTTTCTTGTATTAAGAAATTTTTCTGTTGGTGTACTGAATATTTTGTTGAATGACTTGAATTGTATTAAATTCCGCTACATGTTGGAATACCAAATGGAAATATTCTTCTTTTATTAATAAAATTCAGCTTATATTGGAATGAAATTTTGGTGTTTGTGACTCTGTTAATTAAAAATCTGCATGTGCCACCTTGCTGAAAAATTGTATTTCACTGTTGATAAAACCATTTCACTGTATAAAATTATCTGTGGGGGTACGTGTTTGGTAGTTGTTGTGTTTTTTTTTATGCAGTGTTAGGAATGCTTTCTTTATGTGTTATTGAACATCTAATTGAATCATACTTTGTTAAAATGCTTACACCCAACTAATTGTGCATCCACACCTTATATACTTCTTTTGAGATATATTGGAAATTTTTGTTACTGGACATCAATTTTAATGCATATACTTGATAATGAATCTCTTGTTAATTTATTCAATGTGGAAAACAATATTTTTGAACTTTAATGTGACATTTATACATGTCATAAATTTGTTTAATTGAAAATCTGTTTTGACCCCTAATTTATTAATTGTTGCTCTCCATATTTAGAATTTATCTTTGGGGAAAATGTTGGGTTTTAACTGTGGGGGAGGGGTTCAATTCATGACTATGCTAAACTATGCTTTATTGAAAGCCCATTAATTCCTACTACAACTTAAAAAAAATCAAAAAAATGGTTAAAATTTTTCAATTTGTTTTGCACAATTTTTAGCCTTTAAAATGTACTCATTTGGGTCTTGCCTTAGGATATGTTCCTTGCTCGTAGTCAATAACTACTTAAGGCATGAAATTAATGAGGTTGGTTGATTTCAGAGTGATCTTAATTAGTGATTTGATGGAAATTTGGTTTAGGAACTAATTCTGAAAGTGATATGGGTATCCTTTTAATGGATTTATGACCATACATTTAGAACTGGATATTTGATTCTAATTATATGGGCATCATTCATTTTCGTTTAATTATTAAAATAATTGATTTAATGAGCCAATGTAAGGGGATTTTATATAAATCTTTTGAAACTGGAGTAATTTGGGGATTTGGGATCCCACGGCGAGTCTTTGAGACCCTGGATGCTAGGTGCATTTCTTTTTACTATAAGCCCTCGGTTCATGTTGAATAAGTGCATTGCATAGTTCTTAGCACAATGATAATTGTCTTGTGAAAAATAAATAATGTTTCTAGTGTCAAAAATGAGCTCATTATGGTGAGGGAAATGATGAACGCCAAATGAAGAATGGGTCAATTGGATTATATGGGAGTCATTTAGGTTGTATTATTAAGGTCATTCAAAAAATAATAATTATTTTTAGAACCTAGGATTCAGTTGAAGTACAATGTTCCTTGGTTAAGGTCTTAGTTCCATTGATAATTTACCTCATGTCACACTTGAGATTAGAAACTAAGATTGAATTGAAGTGAGTCATTAAGTTTTATCACATATGAGGCATGAAAGTTTCATTTGTTGATGATTCGAAGCTTTCTTAATTACCCTTGATTATTTGTTATAGGCAAGATTCATATGATTAATTCATTTTCATAAAGCCTACTATTTTGTATTGTCCTCTGTTTTGAGTGCTGGATAGGTAACATTCTGAGCAAATTCATTAATATCATACCTTTGTTTTTCAATGATAATAAGATATGAGATTGTTTGAGGACAAAAAATACTTTTGAGTGGGGGAATTTGATGTGGCTCTATTTTTACATAGCTATGCAAAATCTTTTTACATAATTTTTAATGATTTAATTAATTATTTAATCACTTTATACTAAATATTTTTATTTTTTTATTTTTTTAGTTAACTTTGTTAATAAATCAATTTTTATAACTAATTATGTATTTTTAGTCATCAAAATAATAATTTTAATCTTACCAATCAAATCATCTTTAATTTTGTCTTATTTAGTTTGGTTAATTTAAATCTACTTGAATTTTAAATAGGTTAATATCTATGTTAAACAATTATTTAATAAACATAATTCTATTTAATTTAGTTAGTCTTTAGTTTAATATTTTATCTTTTAATTTAGCTACATTTGAATAGGTTAACAATGTTAATTAATATATTTAGTCATCCTACTAATCATTTAAGTAGATAATTACTGTTTTAATTTAAATTAAGTAGTTCCCTTTTAATTTTATTTGTTCAAATAGTTGTTTAATTAATTAATTATGAGTATTTAAACATTAATTATATTTTTTATGTATGAAGTTTGACTATTAATTCATTTTATATTGGTTTTAGTCTACCGATGTGGTAGAATGTAACTGTTGGTAACCTAATGGGTCACCATTGCTATTCATTTCTATTCGCTACGACCCTGTAATAAACCTGTTTAGTTATTTTAATCTAAGTATTTTATTCATTTAGTTTAAACATTATTTAGTTTATAATTTATGTGTTGTCAATTTATAATTTTAATTTTTTAAAGGTTAATAAAAATTTCATCTTAATTAATGGTGTTTAGCATTATTTTAGTTAATTATTTTTATACTTTTTATTTAGTTTACTTAAGTTTTAATTTAATTTTTAATTTATGTGTGTTTAATTTTTGAATTTCACCATTATTTATTTATTTTACTGTTAACGGTGACTCTTTTCTTTTGTAGTAAAGGTGAGATTCCATTTTGTGTACCGATAGCCTTAGTTTATATCCTAATAGTGACTTTTAGTTGTAATGGTGACCCTCGCACCTCACTATTACTTTTGGGTACCAGTGACCCTCATGCCAGTTCTTTCCTTTTTTTATTTTATAATAACAATGAGCTTATTATTTTATTTTCTAATGGTAACCTATTCTATTTGATTGTACCGGTGACTCTTTTATTTTAATTTTTAACGTTAACATGTTTTATTTATCCCCTGCGTCGGTTCTCCCTTTTTGTTTATTTCTAACGGTGATCTTTCATTCTAATTCATGTAACAGTGACTGCATATCACCCATCCTCTATTTTTCTAACAGTGAGTCTTTCCTCACCGTTCCTCTTACCTCACCGTTAGACTTCATTATTTTCTCCACCTCACCGTTACCCTATTTCCCTTTTCCTCACCATTATGATTTTTATTCCCTTCACCTCATCACTATTAACATTGTAATGGTAGCATTTAATATATTTATATCGGTAACCCCCTCACCATTAGAAAACTTTTTACAAACCTCACTGTTAGCTTTATGCTTATGCTCCCTTCCTTGACACTGATAACTTCGGCCTCTTCTCACCATTCTTCCTGGTACCTTCACCATGAGCCAGTGAAAACCCTGGAAAAACATCACCCTCTAGATCAATAGTTTCCCATTCATCCCCATCAGTTCACACCCATGTTTTATGCGTATGGTTTCTTTAAATAACTGGTCATTCTATTCGTAGGTATTTTATGCACCTTTTCTGTTGACAAGAAGTTGTTCTATCATGGCATTCGGACGACGGTGTAATGGGATTTTCAAGGGTGGGTTCTTCTGGATTTCACGGAGCTTCAGGGTTCCTCTTCCTGTCTCCAATGGGGGTTAGTCTATCCATCCAGACTTGTTCCTGCATTAGTCTCTGGTTATCTTCCTCAGCATCTAACATTTAAAGCTGGCGACATTCACACATACTTGGTCTCTTATCCAGTTTCAGTTTGGGATTAGTACTACTGATTTTGGGATTTTATTCCTTCTAAAGAATTTAACAATCAATGGTTTTGGAACGGTGGGTGTTTTGGGGTTCTTGGATCGGCCTACCTGTTTTCTTCCTAGTTTGGTTGTGTTTTAGATAACTTCTGTTCATATGGGTGTTCACTGACACCGTGACGGGGCTACATGAATTTCTCTGTGCTAGAGCCGAGAAAGGGAGAGTCTGCTGCTACTAGGAGCTGATGTCGTCGGTTCTCTAGGAAGAAGATGAAACAAACCTCCCCCTGTGCGTTGATAATTGAAGGGGGGGAGAAAACATAAATAATAATAATATTAAAAGTAATATAAAACAAAAAGAAAAGTTAAAGTTAAAGTTAATTTTAATAAATCAAATGAATATAATATAATTGTAAAAGTTATTAATTAAAATAATTAAAATATTAACAAATTTATAAATTATAAATTAAAATACATAACTAAATTAATTATAAGTGTTAACAATAAATTAATATAATACTAAGAGTGTAAATGTATTATTAATAATAATATTAAATAAACTATAAAATATACATATTATTTTAAAAATAATTAAAAATAAGTATTAATTATAATTATTAAATTAAAATAAACTAATTAATGAATAATTAATTGGTTTTAATTTATTAAATAGTAATAATAAAATTATTAATACAATCTAAAATATTAAATTTTTAATTACTTATTTATTCATGTTGAAAATTTTTAAAAAATTAGTAAAAAATGATAAACTAAAAAATTTAGTATTTATATTTATTAACATAGTTTAAATTAACAACTTTTTCATTAACATATGTTTTACCATAGGGAATAACATTTTTAATATAAAGGAAAATAATAATTATCAATTAAGATATTTATTAATTAACTTTAGTTAAGTTGTAAAGAGTAATATAACACTAATCATTAAAAATAATTATTTTTCTTTCTTGCGTTCTCATTTAATTAATTTTGTATTCTATTTTATATGTGCATGTTCATACCAAAGTCAAAAACAGGTCCATGTGCTTCCAACTATCTCATTTGGAGTTAGTTACGTGAGGAAAACTTGCACGACATGCCAGTTACAAAAAAACGCATGTTGTGTCGTGCATTTGTGAAGAGCTTTAAAATTAGGTGGAAGATGTGTGGTGACATGTAGTAGATAATGGTGGATATTAAAGTAGACTAGCAGCATAATTTGAAGGGGGACTCTCATTAATTCGACGTACACACCATACGCGATAACAGAGCTGCTCTGGAGACGTGATGGAGGCCTTGGAGCTTGAGTATAGAGTAGTATTAAGGGAGATATGGTTTCCTTCATTTTAGAATTCTTGTAATCTGTTTTAGTATGCCATCATTTCCTGTCAAGATAATGAACAAATTAATTGTGTAAACCTTTGAGATCGGGGAATTACTACTTCTACTGGTTACTTTTCATCCTTCATACTTTCATACATTAATGTGTTCAGTATCAATCGGTGAGATTGATGCTGAGTTCATTCAATTTCTATTCACTACTAGAACTTAATTTTCATAACTACATAATCAAATTGGCAAGATTGATCGTGGAAACATCTTACAAAATAATCAATTTACAATTACTTCGGGACATACGAAGAGTATGTCCTATTGTCATTATCTTTTCTAACATTTCACGGTTGATTTGTTTTGGAGTGGAGAACTCCAAAATCAATCATCCGGTGTGACTAAACTCTTTTTGAGGGATATAATTCTCTCTCTTTATGGTGGGGAAAAGCAGTAACTTTAAAGTGAATCAGAATCCTTATAAAACTAGTAGAATGAAGACTTTTTCCCGGGCATTTTACTTGATTGTTCACTTATCAGCATTTTATATCTCTGTTTCTTACTGTTCTTAGTATGTTTCTTATCTCATAATAGTTTATAAAAAAAAATCAAAAAAACTTTAGTGGTTCATTAGTGTTCAATTTAAAAAAAATTATAAAAAATATAAAATAAATAGAAAATCTATTCCACTATGGACAACAGTGGGATCTTTAGTTACTTTTTAGAAGACTAGTGGTCAAAATAGCCTTCACTATGGGTTCAACCCTGCTTTCCATATATACAGTAGTTTGTAGGAATATAAATTATGAACTATGAATGACTTCAATGATGGTTCAGGTCACTTATGTTTTTGTTTATATGGTATAACATTTAAATATTAGCATGTTCCTTTATCTAAGATATGTGTGTTCAAAATTGTTTTCCATAGAAGAAATAGGTAAGCCGAAGTTCAAAGGAACCAAGAGTTTAATAACTTTTCGAATCTTTAACCTGGAATGGTTGGAATTGGAACCGGCTGGTTTGTAACAATAATGGAATATTTAACACAATAAATAAATGGTGGTGGCATCCAAGGTGGAGAACAACTAGAGCTACCAAAAATGAACTAGATGTTAGTGCAAGATTTTTTGAGGCAACACCCTCCGACTTTTAGTGGATCTTATGACCGAGTAATGGTTGAAGGATGGATTAAATCACATGAAATGATATTATGTAACACCCCAATCTTCTACGGTATGCTTCTCTTTTAATAATGCGATAGCGTGTGTTGTACGCAACACCGAGTTCTAACAACCAATAAAACTAGCCGTTATGAATAGTAATACCTACTTTTTAAAATTATATATATTTTATATTTCAAAATGGACTTCATTTTTGGATTCGGAATATCTAATTTAGCCTAAGGTGAAATTTTGGTACTTTTCGGATAACTTTCATATTTTGATGAATAGTGAAAATTACTAAATTTTAATTAAAAACAAATTATTTAATCAAAATAATTAATAGTGATAAATTATGAATTTTAGTAGTTTTAAAGTATATTTAGAATATATTTTTACAATTTAATATAATGTTGGTCATTGGACATAATTTTACAATTAAACCGAACATAAACAAGTGTCAATCTTTTGATAGTTATTATCTCTTAAAAACACGCTTTTTGTTTTGACAGCGGGAATTAATTTTAAATTAATTTCTGCCAATTCTGTGTTTTGAATTTAGGAAAATGGATTCCATATTTGGAATCAGGATGTTCAAATTCTGTCAATAGGTAACTTTTATTTTTAGACATTTTGAATAATTACTGCGGTAAATATTTTATTTACCATGGTTAAGGGTAAATCCTGTAAATTAGGGTTACAAAATAATATTATAATAATAATAAATTACCATAAAACGTGTCTTAAACCTATTGGTTGATACATGGTCGACCATGGGCATATTTGGGTCGATTTTGGGACCCCATGGATCCACTTGTAAGTGATAATGACAGTTTATTTTAATTAAGTTAAAATGAATACAAAAATGACACAAGCATATATCTTTTAGAAAAACAATTGTTACATAGGGTTATATATGTTGGATTTTAGATTATAAATATTCATTAGAAAGATAAAAATATTTCCTACATAATGATATTTTATTTATAATTTTTAGACATTAAATAATGTATTTTATTTATGACACAATGATGATGCAGTAATTACTATAATAGTGAAAAATTAAAATAATTGATATTATAAATACCCAAATAAATATAATATGAAACTTTTAATGAATTAAACTAATTTTATAGAATAATATGATATATTATTATTGATTTAATTGACTTTTTTCGATGTAATCAATCTGTTATGAGTTTCACAAAAATTAAATATTGAATAGTGTCAAAATGGACAGAAAAGAGTTCTTAAAACAAATATTATATTATTAATTTATATTAAATTCCTAAAAATATAAGGTTCGTCCAAGAGACTTATATCATTATAGGTTCATCATTAATGGACCACTTCGGGGTCTCTTGGATGTATTTAGTAAGTTTATTAACCGTATTATATAAAAATACAAAGAGACATTGTAAAAGTGAAACTAATTAACTTAGAGTTAATACATAAAGATAAGGTTAATATAAGTACCCAAACCTGTCTAAATTCTATTGGTAGAGTGGTTTTCGACCTATCCCCACCATAACCTTTTAATAATCAACTTTGGAGACATTAGAAACCGAATATGAATTTATTATAAATTAATATTTCTAGATTTTCCAAAGGTGCCCCTCACCCCTCTTATAAAAGGGCACTCCTCCTTCCCATTTCTTCACACCTTCAAAGACTTTTGGTTCGTCCAAACTCTGTCCAAATACTCTCCCAACTTCCCTCACTACAACCTAGGGGCCTTAGTTGGATCAGAAAGCCAACCTAAGGAGCCCTTTTGATCAAATCAAAAGGAAGAACCCGAAGAAGAGGTAATGATTTCACCACCCTTCTCCAAGTTCATTTCTTCTTCCACTTCTTCTTCCATTGTTCTTACCATTCTAAAATAATAACTCCAGTATCACACATATACTGTGATGTTATTATAAATATGGTACAACCATATTCAGTATTCTATCCACCCTTTGAATAACATGTCACCATACGTGCGTACGTACGGCTTACCGTCTCCACGTCGTGGTGTAATTGTTATTCAATATATTATTATTTGGATGGGTATAATAATGATGTGAAACTCATGTAAATAATAAATATAACATGTTAATTATTCTGAATATATGATATAACATCCATTTATATATTATTTTAATATCAAAAGAATGATATTGTCGCTCGTGCGTACGTACGGACTACCGTCTCCACAAACGCGATAAGATTCATTCTCCATCGTATCCATTCAAGTATAATTATCATATGATGATTTAAAAATTATGTTTAAGGACTTGATATCATTATGGATATGAATAATATACAACCAATCCATTACAAACATGTCTTACATAACAAAACATATAAAATAAAAAAAGTAAGTTAACACCCGAAACAACGATAATACTAAGATATTATTATCAAATCAATATTAAAAGATCATATATGATATCATATTAATGTATATGGTTATTTTATAATTTAATAACAATTATTTCACCATTATACAGGAGGTTAACCTACCCCAACCAAGGAAAAGTAAAAGGTAAGGGTTATTTCACAATCTCTTCATTATCCGAGGTTGTTTATACGTAATAATCTACTGGGATTTCTTTATCATCCTCATCCATGTTTCTTCGAAATGTATTTCAAAACATATTTATTATTTACAATAATATGGGTTAAAGTCATTTATACCCTTGTTTGACTTTTTATAAGAGGTTTATAAAGGAATCATTCCGTCATTTTCAAAACAAGGTCCTTTTTAACCTTTTCAACAGAATTATGGTAAGAATGTTTTTTTTAACTTATACGGCGGGTGCGGCTATTTTCCGCCATTATAAAATCTTCAAAGCTTCCCATACAAGATTATAAGAATATTTTCAAAGAAAATGTTTTATTTTATAAATATATGTCTCTTAAATAATTTCAAAATAGAATGAGATATTTCTTTAAAAAGAGTTTTGATTTCATCTATGTCAACATCCTTTAATGGATTTTACGCTTATTTGAGGATGATATATTATGATACAAAACTTTTATATTGTATTGAAGGTTTTGTGATATGTTTGACTGTGGATGTGCTATTTTTTTATATACCATTCATGGTTTATGGTGAAATTATTGACATTTCGTATGCTAGTTTTAATATGAATGTTTATGTTATGTTTAAACCTTTTCATATGGGAATGCATTAGACTTAATATGTGAAGGGTGGAGCCCGCTATAGCTCCTCGATGCATCGGTAGGTCTCATGAGACAAACTAGTGTCTTGGCACAAGGCCTTGGCAAAATCTTATTTGTAGTCTTGGCACGAGGCCTTGGCTATGTGGTTTTGATAGTCTGGCATTATGAATTCCATCATTATGAAAGTGGTTATTGATATTGCATGTGATTATTCGATTAGTAGAATATCCATGTGAATAAGTAAATGGCATTATTTCATTTTATTTATGCCATACTATATTGATGTTAAAGTTTAAAAGGCTTTTGTTTTAGTTATACATTGCCTTAAATGTTTATTCTTATTTATGAAAGTTTCCGCTATATTATTATCTTTACTGGGCATTTGAGCTCACCCCTTTTCTATGTTTTATTTTTTCCCAGGAAGTGAAGAAGTAAATTATGAATGACCTACAGGGATATTATGTGGGGATATGAGTTTTGATTATGGAGAAAATATGTTTTTGTAGTAGTTTTTCATTTTATGATGTAATGTAAAACTTATGAATATATCTAGTGTTTCCAAGGCTACTAAACCAATCGGTCTTTCGAGATTTGATCTTTCTTGTGATCATGCCAATGTTATTTAATAATGCACCGACTCTGGGTAACTAGGGTCGGGGTGTTACAGTTGGTATCAGTGGAAGTTTAGTACAAACCTTGGAAGCTAGATTTAGATAAACTCTGATTAGAGCACGTAGACCTAAGATGAACTTTGAGGATTAGTATAGAAGAACTTCCTAGAATTTTGTTATTGTAGAGATTTTGTGAGTTTCCCGAGAAATACATCCCTGTCTGGATACGAGCAGGTAGAGGCGGCTCTGGCACAGATGTACCTAGGGGTAGAATCCGAAAACACCGCTTTGAGCTAGACTCGAACGGGAACTGGTGCACGACAACGGGCCTTGCTGCACTCTTGGTTACGACACTCCCGGGGGATATGCTTAGGATAACTCTCATTTTCTTTACAAATCATTATGAAGGGTTTATGAGTATATAATTCCTCAAAGAAAACATTTTTATGATTATGGATTATATCCATAAATAGTTCAATTTATGTTAAGTGTTTTATAAGTATGGGATTATGTATTTTGATTCATAAACTGATATAGTTTATGCCATTTTTTAGAAATGGCGCCTAGTGGAAGAAATGGAAACGGTATCAATGCACGCACTCCATGTAGGGATTTCCCTCCTGCTCAAGATAATTATAGTGGGGCTGGTGATGCAACTGGTGCCGATCAGCTAATCACCATACTGGGACAACTTACTCAAGTTATGAATAATAACCTTATCCGTATGGAGCACCCTGATCCGCAGTGTGGAGGATCAATGTTAGATCGATTCATGAGGAAACAACCACCAACGTTCAATGGGAGTAAAAATCCCTTAGTAGCTGAGCAATGGATAAATTCCCTAGATAAAAATATTTCAGGCTTTGGGGAGTAGTGAAAGGGAAAAAGTTATCATAGCAGTTTACCGCCTCACTGGAGATGCTGATCAATGGTGGTCATTGATTAAAAAATGAAGGAATATGATGAAGTATCAAATATGGAATGGAGGGAGTTCAAAGATCTGTTTTTAGAAAAATACTTTCCTCGCGACCATCGAGCAGATATGGAAAGGCAACTTCTGGGTCTGAGACAAAAGGAGGATGAGAATTTCACAAAGTATGAGGCTAACTTTACAAGGTTAGCAAGGTATGCTGGAGATTATATACGTAACCCAAGAAGTAATATTGATCGTCTCTTTGATGGGTTAAAACAATTTCTCCGTGGAGCATTAGTCTCACAATCCTTTTCATCGTATAAAGACATTGTCTCATGTACTATCAAGACCGAAAAGGAATTCTCTAAGTCTTATGACTTTAAAGCAAAGCAAGAGAAGAAGAGACCTTCTGATCAATCTGGGAATGGAAATAAGGGGAAGAAGGGAATGGTTGAATATCCATCTTGTGGTAAATGCGTGAAGAAACACCCTGGTACTTTCTTGAAGGGAATGGGAGTCTGTTACATGTGTGGTGAAAAAGGCCACCAAACTCGTGATTGCAAGGGGAAGAAGGAAGCTACCAACGTTCAGTGCTACAATTGCTGGGAGATGGGGCATTATGCAAATTAATGTCCTAAGCGTCAGGAGAACTTACCTCAGAAAAGGCCAAGGGATCAAGGCCAGGCTTATGCTATCACTACTGCTGAGGTAGAAGCTCTGAAAGACGTGGTGGCAGGTAATTTAATGGTTTCCTCAAGTTTAGAAAATGCATTATTTGACTCTGGATCGTTTCATTGTTTCATATCTTCCCAGTTTGCTAAGAAAATTAGATATTTCCAATTTGATTTAATAAGGGAGTTGTCAGTTAAAACTCCTAAGGGAAGTATCATTGCAATAAAGTTTTGTGAATCAGTCCCCATTAGAGCACATAAATTTTCTTTATCTGCTGATCTCATCGTCATACCCATGATTGAGTTTGATATAATCCTCGGTATGGACTGGCTTTCAGACTATGATGTGAAGATTTATTGTAAGAAGAAAGAGGTTACGATTCTTGATGATAATGATACGGAACACCTTATTTTTAGAGCAGAATCGTCACCACCTAATTCTTATTTAGATCCACCCCCAGTAGCTCAACTTAATTCAATTATTGGGGAGGAATAGAATGAAAAAACTATCGGTGAGGAAAGGAATGTTCAAATAGAGGATGTACCTGTTGTGAATGAATTTTTAGATGTATTTCCGGAAGATTTACTTGGACATCCTCCAGAACGAGAAGCTGAGTTTTCCATTGATTTGACTCATGGATCAAGGCCTATATCGAAGACCCCTTATAGAATGGCCACTGTAGAATTAGTCGAACTAAAGAAACAACTAGAGGAATTGAGTAATAAGGGATTTATTCGCCCTAGTGTTTCTCCATGGGGAGCCCCTGTTCTTTTTGTTAAAAAGAAATATGGATCTATGAAGTTATGTATCGACTACAGGGAGATCAATGCTATAAAGATAAAGAACAAGTATCCCCTACCTCGTATTGATGATTTATTTGACCAACTGCATGGAGCTCAATACTTTTCAAAGATTGACCTTCGATCTGGATACCATCAGTTGTGTGTGAAGAAGGAAGACATTCCGTAGACAGCATTACGAACCAGGTACGGGCATTACGAGTTTACTGTAATGCCTTTTGGATTGACTAATGCACCCTCTGTATTCATGGATCTGATTAATAGAGTTTTCAAGGGGTATCTCGATGAATTTGTGGTGGTATTTATTGATGATATCTTGGTATACTCCAAAACCTACGAAGATCATGAAAATCACTTGCGCATTATCTTGAAGACTCTGATGAGGCATGAATTATATGGGAAGTTTAGCAAGTGTGAATTCTGGCTTCAGGAGATTTCTTTACTTGGCCATATTGTCTCTAAAGATGGAATCTCTATTGATCCTTCTAAGACCAAGGCAATCCAAGAATGTCCAGCACCTACGAGTATAACTGAGGTACGTAGTTTTATTGGTTTTGTAGGTTATTATCGACGTTTCGTTCAGAATTTTTCCCGATTGGATAACCCATTAACGAAGCTCACACGTAAAGGGGTTAAATTTGTTTGGAAAAAAGAGTGTGAAGAATGTTTCGAATAACTGAAGAGAAGATTAGCCAATGCTCATATATTGACTCTACCATCGGGGAATGATGGGTTCGTTATTTATAGTGATGCATCAAAGAAAGGACTTGGTTGTGTCCTTATGCAGAATGATAGAGTTATTTCCTATGCATCACAACAGTTGAAAATTCATGAACAAAACTATCCTACTCATGATCTTGAGTTAGCAGCTGTGATCTTTTCTTTGAAGATATGGAGACACTACCTCTATGGTGAAAAATGTGAGATTTATACTGATCACAAGAGTTTGAAGTATATTTTCTCACAAAAAGAACTCAACATGAGGCAAAGGAGATGGCTTGAATTACTCAAGGATTATGATTGCACGATACACTACCACCTGGGGAAAGCAAACATGGTGGAAGATGCTTTGAGCAGAAAAGACCATGGAGTTTTGAACATGATGAGAATTGAAAGGGATCCAATTTTCATGGATCTAGTGAAGATGGACATGGGAATAACCTGGGAAGGTGAAACATCAATGCTTTTTCAAATGGTTGCCAAACCATCTTTACTAGAAAGGATTAAGAGTTCTCAGACTGATGATGAAGAATTTCAAAAGAAGGTTAAAGCTGTGAATGATGGGAGATTGAGAGACTTTGTGTATGAAGATGGAATTTTGAAATTCGGGAAGAGACTTTGTGTTCCCAATATACCTAATCTAAAAAGGGAATTGCTGGATGATGCTCATAGTTCCAATTTCTCTATACACCCTGGGAGAACCAAAATGTATAGAGATTTGAAGGAACATTTTTTGTGGGACATCATGAAGAGGGAGATTGCTAATTTTGTGTCAAGTTGTATGGTTTGTCAACAAGTGAAAGCTGGAAGGCAACAGCCTGGAGGAGTCATGCAACCTTTTCCCATACCGGAGTGGAAATCGGACAATATTACGATGGACATTGTCATGGGGCTACCAAAGACTCCTAGAAGGAATGATGCAATATGGGTTATTGTTGATCGTCTTACCAAGTCAGCACATTTTCTTGCTATAAGAGAAGATCTACCCCTAGAACGTCTAGCAAGACTATATATTAATGAAGTTGTGAGACTTCATGGAGTACCCTTATCAATTGTTTCTGATCGTGATCCCCGTTTTACTTCAAGATTTTGGAAAAGTCTTCAGAAATCCATGGATACTGAACTTCATTTGAGCACTGCTTACCACCCTCAGACAGATGGACAATCAGAACGGACTATTCATACCTTAGAAGACATGTTGAGATCTTTCTCACTTGACTTTCAGGGTACGTGGGATCAATATTTACCACTGGTAGAATTTTCCTATAACAATAGCTTCCATTCGAGTATTCAGATGGCACCATATGAAGCGTTATACGGAAAGAGTTGACGTACACCAACCTGTTGGGATGACGTTGGTGAATGAAAACATGTAGGCCCAGAACTGGTGGAGGAAACGGTGGAAAAGGTGAAATTAATCCAAAATCATATCAAAGCAGCTCAAAGTAGGCATAAGAGCTATGCCGATAATCGAAGGAAGGATTTGGAATTTCAAGTCGGTGATCATGTTTTCCTGAAGGTATCTCCGTGGAAGGGAGTCATACGTTTTGGTAAGAAAGGTAAATTGAGTCCTAGGTACATCGGACCTTTCGAAATTCTAGAACGAATTGGGGTTGTAGCTTACCGATTGGCAATGCCGCCAAGTCTCTCCAAAGTTCACGATGTGTTCCACGTATCTCTGTTGAGAAAATACATGCCTGACCCAACGCATGTACTCACCTATGAGGAATTAGAACCGGAACCCGATCTATCTTATTGTGAAGATCCTGTCAGGATTCTTGATACAAGAGAACAAGTACTGAGAAACCGGACGACGCGTCTAGTAAAAGTTTTGTGGAGAAATCATAAGATGGAAGAGGCAACGTGGGAACCCGAGGAACTTATGATGAAGAACCACCAGAGTCTTTTTATGCAGTAATACCCTAGAAATTGCGAGGACGAAATTATTTGAAGGAGGGGAGAATGTAACACCCCAAGCTTCTACGGTACGCTTCTCTTTGAATAACCCGATAGCGTGTGTTGTACGCAACACCGAGTTCCAACAACCAATCAAACTAGCCGTTATGAATAGTAATACCTACTTTTTAAAATTATATATATATTATATTTCAAAATAGACTTCATTTTTGGATTCGGAATATCTAATTTATCCTAAGGTGAAATTTTGGCACTTTTCGGATAACTTTCATATTTTGATGAATAGTGAAAATTACTAAATTTTAATTAAAAACAACTTTTTTAATCAAAATAATTAATAGTGATAAATTATGAATTTTAGTAGTTTTAAAGTATATTTAGAATATATTTTTACCATTTAATATAATGTTGGTCATTGGACATTATTTTACAATTAAACCGAACATAAACAAGTGTCAATCTTTTGATAGTTATTATCTCTTAAAAACATGCTTTTTGTTCTGACAGCGGGAATTAATTTTAAATTAATTTCTACCACTTCTGTGTTTTGAATTTAGGAAAATGGATTCCATATTTGGAATCCGGATGTTTAAATTGTGTAAATAGGTAACTTTTATTTTTAGAAATTTTGAATAATTACTGCGGTAAATATTTTATTTACCATGGTTAAGGGTAAATCCGGTAAATTAGGGTTAAAAAATAATATTATAATAATACTAAATTACCCTAAAACGTGTCTTAACCCTATTGGTTGATACATGGTCGACCATGGGCATCTTTGGGTCGATTTTGGGACCCCATGGATCCACTTGTAAGTGATAATGACACTTTATTTTAATTAAGTTAAAATGAATACAAAAATGACACAAGCATATATCTTTTAGCAAAACAATTGTTACATATGGTTATATATGTTGTATTTTATATTATAAATATTAATTAGAAATATAAAAATACTTCCTACATAATGATATTTTATTTATAATTTTTAGACATTAAATAATTTATTTTATTTATGACACAATGATGATGCAGTAATTACTATAATAGTGAAAAATTAAAATAATTGATATTATAAATACCCAAATAAATATAATATGAAACTTTAAATGAATTAAACTAATTTTCTAGAATAATATGATATATTAGGATTGATTTAATTGACTTTTTTCGAAGTAATCAATCTGTTATGAGTTTCACAAAAATAACTATTGAATAGTGTCAAAATTGACATAAAAGAGTTCTTAAAACAAATATTATATTATTAATTGATATTAAATTCCTAAAAATCTAAGGTTGGCCCAATAGACTTATATCATGATAGGGTCATCATTAATGGACCACTTGGGGGTCTCTTGGATGTATTTAGTAAGTTTATTAACCATATTATATAAAAATACAAAGAGACATTGTAAAAGTGAAACTAATTAACTTAGAGTTAACACTTAAAGATAAGGTTAATATAAGTACCCAAACCTATATAAATTCTATTGGTTGAGTGGTTTTCGACCTATCCCCACCTTAACCTTTTAATAATCAACTTTGGAGCCATTAGAAACCGAATATGAATTTATTATAAATTAATATTTCTAGCTTTTCCAAAGGTGCCCCTCACCCCTCTTATAAAAGGGCACTCCTCCTTCCCATTTCTTCACACCTTAAAAGCCTTTTGGTTCGGCCAAACTCTGCCCATATACTCTACCAACATCCCTCATTACATCCTAGGGGCCTTAGTTTGATCAGAAAGCCAACCTAAGGATCCCTTTTGATCAAATCAAAAGGAAGAACCCGAAGAAGAGGTAATGATTTCACCACCCTTCTCCAAGTTCATTACTTCTTCCACTTCTTCTTACTTTGTTCTTACCATTCTAAAATAATAACTCCAGTATCACACATATACTGTGATGTTATTATAAATATGGTACAACCATATTCAGTATTCTATCCACCCTTTAAATAACATGTCACCATACGTGCGTACGTACGGCTTACCGTCTCCACGTCGTGGTGTAATTGTTATTCAATATATTATTATTTGGATGGGTATAATAATGATGTGAAACTCATGTAAATAATAAATATAAAATGTTAATTATTCTGTATATATGATATAACATCCATTTATATATTATTTTAATATCAAAAGAATGATATTGTCGCTCGTGCGTACGTACGGACTACCGTCTCCACAAACGCGATAAGATTCATTCTCCATCGTATCCATTCAAGTATAATTATCATTTGATGATTTAAAAATGATGTTTAAGGACTTGATATCATTCTGGATATGAATAATATACAACCTATCCATTACAAACTTGGATTACGTAACAAAACATATAAAATAAAACAAGTAAGTTAACACCTGAAACAACGATAATACTAAGATATTATTATCAAATCAATATTAAAAGATCATATATGATATCATATTAATGTATATGATTCTTTTATAATTTAATAACAATTATTTCACCATTATACAGGAGGTTAACCTACCCCAACCAAGGAAAAGTACAAGGTAAGGGTTATTTCACAATCTCTTCATTATCCAAGGTTGTTTATACGTAATAATCTACTGGGATTTCTTTATCATCCACATCCATGTTTCTTAGAAATGTATTTCAAAACATATTTATTATTTACAAGAATATGGGTTAAAGTCATTTATACACTTGTTTGACTTTTTATAAGAGGTTTATAAAGGAATCATTCCGTCGTTTTCAAAACAAGGTCCTTTTTAACCTTTTCAATAGAATTATGGTAAGAATGTTTTTTTTAACTTATACGGCGGGTGCGGCTATTTTCCGCCATTATAAAATCTTCAAAGCTTCCCATACAAGATTATAAGAATATTTTCAAACAAAATGTTTTATTTTATAAATATATGTCTCTTAAATGATTTCAAAATAGAAAGAGATATTTCATTAAAAAGAGTTTTGATTTCATCTATGTCAACATCCTTTAATGGATTTTACACTTATTTGAGGATGATATATTATGATACAAAACTTTTATATTGTATTGAAGGTTTTGTGATATGTTTGACTGTGGATGTGCTATTTTTTTATATACCATTCATGGTTTATGGTGAATTTATTGACATTTCGTATGCTAGTTTTAATACGAATGTTTATGTTATGTTTAAACCTTTTCATATGGGAATGCATTGGACTTAATATGTGATGGGTGGAGCCCGCTATAGCTCCTCGATGCATCGGTAGGTCTCATGAGACAAACTAGTGTCTTGGTACAAGGCCTTGGAAAAATCTTATTTGTAGTCTTGGCACGAGGCCTTGGCTATGTGGTTATGATAGTCTGGCATTATGCATTCCATCATTATGAAAGTGGTTATTGATATTGCATGTGATTATTCGATTAGTAGAATATCCATGTGAATAAGTAAATGTCATTATTTCATTTTCTTTATGCCATACTATGTTGAAGTTAATGTTTAAAAGGCTTTTGTTTTAGTTATACATTGCCTTAAATGTTTATTCTTATTTATGAAAGTTTCTGCTATATTGTTATCCTTACTGGGCATTTGAGCTCACCCCTTTTCTATGTTTTATTTTTCCCAGGAAGTGAAGAAGTAAATTATGAATGACCTGTAGGGATATTATGTGGGGATATGAGTGTGGATTATGGAGAAAATATGTTTTTGTAGTAGTTTTTCATTTTATGATGTAATGTAAAACTTATGAATATATCTAGTGTTTCCAAGGCTACTAAACCAATCGGTCTTTCGAGATTTGATCTTTCTTGTGGTCATGCCAATGTTATGTAATAATGCACCGACTCTGGGAAACTGGGGTCAGGGCGTTACATATTAGATGTTATTTTATATTCATAAAAACAAAATTTCAATCTTTTCATTTACTGTTTTAAAGGTGAAGCTGATCAGTCATGGTCAATGGTCCAGAATATCTAGGATAGAGAAGAGATTTATGCCTTGGAGTAGGATGAATTTAAAAGGCCGTTACTTGAAAAATATTTTCCTAAGGTTTTTCAGCATAGAATGGAGAATAAATTCAGTTAATTGTGGGAAAATGAGGAAGATTCAATGGCCGTTTGTGAAAAAAATCACTTGACTAGTAATGGTGTGCTCCAAATCATATTTTGGGATCTAGATAGAAAAATCAATCACTTTTAGATAGAATTGAAACCAAGATACCAAAATGAATTGGAATATCAGGAATTCAAAATTTATGAGAAAATTTTATTATGGTATGAGAGGGTAGAAATGGATTTTTTTTATGATCACATTAACTTTTAAATCAAACAAAATAAGAGGTCTATATAGAAAGTGTTGGGTATGAATCACTCAAAGAAATCTGAAGGTAAAAAAATATAGTTTCCTATTAGTGAAAGGTGTGGTAAAAATAACCCTGGGGATTGTCTTAACAAAACCAAGAAGTGTATTCAATGTGTAATGTTTGGAAATATGTCCTGATATTTTAACTAAAATGATTTTACGATCAATTATGATAAAAAAAACTATAAAGTGTTTCAAATGTGGTGAGATTATTTATTATTTAAATTCCTTCCGAACAAAATATCTGAGTGAAGTAAAGTACCCAAACTATAAGAAAAAAGGTTTTGTGAGATCCTTTGTGACTAAATATATATATGTCATTCCATACAATTAAGTAGTATTATATATATTAGTTATTTACATTGATTTTTATAAATCCTTATTTGATACTAGGTCTTCATATTTCTTTTATTTTTAAGAAATTTTCTAGTAAATTGAAAATATCACCTCAATAAATAATATCATAACTTATTATTAAAAAACAAGGAGGAATGTTACAGTAAAATGATATTTTAAGAATATTCCTATTGTTATTTTCATAAATACATTACCTACAAACCTTGTTGTTGTTCCTTTGTAGAGTTTAATATCAATATGGATATTTTTTGGATTCCTTTTTATCATTCAATATATATTGTAGAGATAATGAAGTTATTTTTCAGAAAGTGTTTCAATTCGTATACAAGAACAAACCCATAAAATTTATAACATATCAGGAAGCTAAGAAACTGTTGAAAGATGGAAATGAAATATATCTTTCTCATATTGTTGAAAATAAGTAAAATTTTTAAATTAATGGTGTGCCATTGGTTAATGAATACCTTGATGTTTTTTCGTATGAGTTACCTAGTTTTATACATGATCACAATGCTGAACTCACAATTTACATAATTCCTGATGCTAATCCAATTTCAAACCACATATCGAATGGCTCAAATAAAACTTTTAGAAGTGAAAAATAAGTTCTTGGAGTTTCTCAAAAAATACTTAATTCATCTTATAACTTCACAATGGGGAGCACCTCTTTTGTTCATAAAAAATAAAGATGGTTCTATGATACATTGAATTGATTATAGATCATTTTATAACATTACACTTAATAATAAGTATCCAATGACTCACTTTGATGACTTTTTTCATCATCTCTAGGGAGATCAGTATTTTTCCAATATTGACATAAGATCTGGGTACCATCAGATGAAGGTAAAGGATGATAAAAATCCAAAAAAATTATTTTTGAACTATATATGTTCAATATAAATTTGTTTTTAGGCCATTTGGCTTGAATAATTAACACGATATATTAATTCATATTATAAATAGAATATTTCATGAGATATTGGATATGGTTTTGGTTTTTTTATAAATGACACTATGGTATATTATAGAATTAAAATGGAGCATGATAAAAATAAAACAATTTTTTTGAATATAATAATAGAAAATAAAATTTATGGAAAATTTAGAATGTGTGAATTTTGGTTGAAAAAAATTTATTTAATTGGACATATTATTTTTAATGATGGAATAACTGTTGACCCTACGAAACTGAATGTTGATAAAGATGGGCCATTATCCACAAATATAATTGAGATTCATAATTATCTTGGTTTGGTAGGATATTAATAGAGTATTGTTGAAAACATTACATGATTATCTATTACACTGATAAAGTTAACTCGGAAAGAAGTTAAATTCTCATGGAACAAATAAATTGTTGTTTGTTTTTAGGAATTGAAATGAAGATTGGAGAATGTAATAGTTTTGAACCTACCTTCCATATATGGAGAGTTCAATGTATACTGTAATGATTTATTAAATTTAATTTGTTTTTTTTATGATGTAGAAGAATTAGGTAATTGATTATGCTTTAAGACAAATAAAATATCATGAGTTAAATCATTCCACAAATGATTCAGAATTAGAAACTGTGGTTTTTACATTAAAAATTTGGAGGCATCATTTATACGGATCCATATATGAGATATATACTAACCAAAAAAAGTCTGAAGAATATATTCACTCAAATGTAATTTAACATGAATAAGAGAACATGGATTGAATTGATAAAATATTATGATTACACGATTAATTACCATCTGGGAAAATTAAACAATGTGGTAGATTCCCTGAGTCGAAAACATCATGCATCGTTAACTATGTCATAGCTAGAACAAACCCCTTTGATTAATGATTTAATGAATTTTTGCAAGGATATTGTTGGTGGAGGGAATTCTGCTATTCTATTTCAGGTTTAAATAAAGTCATATATGTCAGATAAAATCATGAATGCATATAAGGTAGACAAGGAGTTATAGAAATTTTTAATTTATTTTATAATTGGTGTGTTTAATGAAATTTAAATTGATAAAGATTCTGTTATAATATTTAGAAAGAGATTATGTGTTTCTTGTGATTCTTATCTGAAGAAATAATTGTTTTCTGAAGATCATAGTTCTCTATTTTCAGGTATTCCTATTATCACAAATATGTGTAGAGACCTTCAAGAGTATTACTGGTAGGATAGAATAAAATGAGATATTGTTGATTTTACCATGAAATGTTTGACATGTCTTAATGATAAAGCATAGTGGTAGTTACGAAAGGGTATGCTTCATACTTTTCTAGTTCCAGAGTGAAAATGGGAAAATATATCCATGGACTTCATTGTAGGGCTACCAAAGACTTCTCAAGGTATCAATGAAACATGGGTTATTGTATATCAGTTGACTAAATCGGATCATTTCCATCCTATTTGATATATTTTTTCCTTTGATCATATTTATCAACTATGCCTCAAAGAGATTATTAGGTTGCATGGATTTTCTATTTACATTGTATTTAAGCATGGTCCCGGACTCACTTCTAACATTTTTAAAGGCCTTTAGAAGTCATTGGGAACATAAATAAATTTCAGTACATATTTTTTTTCCTCAATCAGATGGGTAGTCAAAATAGAATATTTTGACTTTGGAGGATATTCATTGAGCTTATTCATGGGATTACCATTGACGATGGGATCAAAATATTTATTTATTTGAATTTCTTTATAATAACAATTTTCATTCTAGTATACATATGGCACCTCTTGAGGCATTATATGGGAAGCTGTGTTAAAATCCATATTTTTTGGTATGAAGTTGTCACGACCCGCCCTCGGGGTCCGTGCCGTGACTACCCCAAACCCGCCTTCCATAGGCCAGGGGTTGGTGACTAGCACCAAGGCGTAAATCCCGGTAAAAAGGGAAGGCATTTCCTTTGTAAAGTAAACAAACACCACAGAGTAAGAAAGCGGAAAGTAAACACTAACCAAAAGCAGAGTACAACTGAAAGTGCGGAAAAGTAAATGGGCCAGTATACAAACTCAAGCTGAAAGTAAAGTACAACTCGAAAGGGAAAACAACAACTGTAAAGTAAAAGCCGCTACACCGAGCTGTCCACTGGAAATCCCACCTGAAGGGTGGGTACAGATAGCTCCACTGCTCCACGGGTCCCGCCGTCCGCTCCGAGCACGTCCCGCCCAGTGGTCGACCTCCAGGTACCGTCCTGCTCTGCAAGCCTCAGCTAAGTTCAACGCTGACCGTCGTCTGCAACCAACACAATGTAGTGCGGGCAAGCCCGTGCAGGGGTGAGTATAATCTACTCAGTAGGGACCCCGAGACCCCTGAAGGTCTCTCAAATCCACAAAGGATAAACCACAAAGAAAGGTACAATCACGAAGTAACAACCGACACTGCTTAGGTATATGCCCATACATATACCTAAGTTGTCAATTTCAAATACGCTCCAACCTCCGAGCCCAAGTAAAACTCAGTCCACACAGGAAAGTAAACGTATTCCACACAGGAATGCAAAACGTAATCCACACAGGATAGCACAACACAATCCACACAGGAAGCAACAGGATTCAGCTCACACAGGTATACTTCTTCAAAGGACGATAAAGATGATCTTTGATCCATCTAAGTCGTCGGACCCACGAAGGATCGATAGGTAACTAACCCCCGCAAAAGACCCACACAGGATCGGGCCCACACAGGACCTGTAGGCGCTGGTTCACACAGGACCGCTGAACGCAAAGACCCACACACGATCGGACCGACACAGGATCGGGCCCACACATGACCTGTAGCACTGATCCACGTAGGATCACTGAGTGTTGTAGTCGTCGTCGTTGAATCCAAACAGGATCTATGTACTGTCGTCGTCGCAGTCACAGTAGCAGTAGTAGCAGCAGTAGTCACAGTCGCAGCCAGCACTAGGGTTCCCGCACACAACAAGCTCGTTCGGAGGGTCCGCTCCACGAGCCGAGAGGCTGATACATCAACTGTCACAAAGTCTAGAGTTGATGTATCCAAAAGTTCCGTATCGTCAACAGGAACTCAACGCAACAGACGGGGCGTCGATCGGACGCCCGGTCTGAGAGTTATTGGCATTTTCGTCCCTGGGGCCCGGTTGGTTTTTAAGGAAAAACCAACCCGACCGTACTCCACCTGCGTCCAAACCATGGGCGGAGTATGCCAAAAGATTCGTCTCACTAAGAGGAACTCAACAAAGCTAACGGCACGTCAAACGGACGTCCGTAGCTCAAGATATGAGCGTTTCCGCTCCGAAGGCCCGGTTGGTTTCGTGTACGAACCAACCCGGCCAAACTCAAAGTATTTCGAAACCCTGAGTGTAATATACCGAAACGACTGTCTCGATCCAAGGATCGCGTTTCCGCAGACGGTTCTTCGTTCGGAGGTCCGTGGCTCAAGTTATGGCCAAAAGACCGAAACCCGTCCGAAACCTGGGGTCTAGGCCCGGTCCGACCCGGCCCGACCCCCCCTGGTCCGACCCGGACCGGGGTCGACCCGACCCGGTGCGCTGGACACGGCCCGGCCGGTGGCGCGGCCCGGCCGCTCAGCTCGGCCGGTTGGCCGAGCGCTGGTAGAGGAAACGGGGGGGGGGGGGGGGCGCAGTCCACCGTGCTTTGCAAAACAACGCCCCCCCCCCCACGTGGGGGCCCGCTCCGCCTTCATCCGGGGGTTTAATCCCCCGGAATCCCTGGAAACGGCCGGCCGTTTGGCCAGCAGAAAAATGAAACGCGGGACCCTAAAGGGTCCCGCCCTTGGACCATTGTGGCCGGCTTTGCTGCCCGCCTGTTGACCACCGCTGCTTAGCCACGGTGGGTTACTCCGGCGGCACGCCTCCGCCGCGGGTCGTCGGTGCCGCCGCGCCGGAGCGGCGCGCGGCCGCCGTCTTCCGCGGACCACCAGATGCACTCCGGTGGTCCGTTCCACTTGCAGTCTTCGACGGCGATTTTCTCGGATCGAGGTCTTCGGAACGGATACCTCATTTTCCCATTACAGATTCGATTCCTCAACACTGTCAAATCCACGCACCAAAAACAAAATTACGGAGGGTTGTCGGGCCGTGTTCGTTCGGCCCGCGCCCTCCGCATTAGATGCTAACAATCGGGAATAACCAACACCCAAATGGCACAATTTTTAATTAATTAAAAATTGAACCTTGTTTCAAACGATTCACACGTAAATTAAATAAAATTCCCTACAATCCTCATCAAACATTTTTCCAAATCCCACAATAGATTTAGAAGGGGAAAACATGGAAAGTGATAATCATATTGAAGTAAACCCCTACCTCGATATTCGCACGTTGACGTAGTCGTGGGAAGAGGTAGTCGTTTCGTTGACGTCGGTTAGAAGACGAAGAAGTCAAGGAGGAAGCAATCAGAGAAGACGAGTCAAGATGTCATCGTCGGTGTTCTTCGTGGGCGGCGGACATTCTTCGCGTTCTTCCACGAAGGAGATGAAGAAGGTGGAGGATTTCTTCAGCTTCTCTGCATATCTCTTCCACACCTCACCCAACAATCCAAATAAAATAAGGTCCCTCCTTATTCTATTTACTAAGCCAAGCATTTCAAAAACTTAAATTTCAAAAACAAAACACTTAATTAATTATACATGAGTTGTGTAATTAATTAAGTGTTATGTTATCAAGCATTAAAGAGGGAGAGAGGGGAGTTAGGGAATTTGAAAAGGTGGGGCTCGGGTGGGCCCCTCCTCACCTTAATCCTCTCTTAGGTGGTTAAACCACCCAACATCCAACAAAATATTTTAACCACTTTAAAGATATAAAATAAATATTGTATCACAATTTTATTTTACTCTTCATTTCATCCAGAAAATTAAACAAATCCTCCTAGGCAAACACAACATCGGAAAAGGTCTTCTTAAGCGAATATCGGCACTGCGAGTTCATCGGTGTCCTCGGATTTCAATTCCGAGCACCGGATAAAAAGTTAGGAATTTCCGCTCGTTCGTTCACTGAACGTACCCGAGCCAAACTTTGGAAATTAATTCCGAGCACCCCGGGCCTCGGAATCAGGTGCCGTCTGAAACCGCGCTCTTGTAAAATTCCAAAGAAAATTAAGAAAAAATTTCCCTTGAATTTTACGGGTCTTTACATTACTCCCACCTCAGGGATTTACGTCCCTGTAAAGATACATCAAAAACTAGGGAAACAAATGAGGGTACTGAGCACACATCTGAGCCTCCTGCTCCCATGTGCTCTCCTGGAGGTTCCCATGCTGCCATCTGATGCGCACAAGAGTAATCGATCACCCATGCAGGACCCGCTCCTGTCGATCCTCTATCTCCACCAGGACCTCCGTAAAAGTCGCCCCATCGTCAACGTCAAGCTCCCTATGGTCAATGATGTGTGTTGGGTCGTGAACGTATCTCCTCAGCTGAGATACATGGAAGACGTCGTGCAACCGGTGCAACTGAGGTGGCAGAGCCAGGCGATAAGCCACCTCGCCAACCCTGCTGAGGACCTGGAAGGGTCCGATGAAGCGCGGATATAACTTGCCGCCTCGGCCAAATCTCCGAATACCACGTTTAGGTGAGACCCGCAATAGGACGTGGTCGCTATACTCGAACTCCAGTGGCCTCCGCCTCCTGTCAGCATATGACTTCTTCCAGCTCTGAGCTATCCTCATCCACTCCTGGATGACCTGGACCTTCTCTGTCGTGGCCTGGACAATCTCCGGTCCCACAAGTGATAACTCCCCAGGGTCTGTCCAGCACAAAGGAGATCTAAAAGGTCGGTCGTACAATGCCTCGTACGGTGCCATCCCGATGGTGGAGTGGTAGCTGTTGTTGTACGCAAACTCCACCAAGGGTAGGTGGTCCTCCCAGCTACGACCAAAGTCGAGGACACATGCACGGAGCATGTCCTCGAGAGTCTGAATGGTCCTCTCCATCTGACCATCTGTCTGAGGGTGAAAGGCTGTGCTCAGACGTAGCTGCGTCCTGAACGCCTCCTGTAACCCCTTCCAAAGCCGGGAAGTAAAGCGAGCATCTCGATCGGAGACGATAGATGATGGCACACCGTGGAGCCGCACAATCTCCTGAACGTAGAGACGTCCCATGCTCTCCACTGAGCCCTACTCTCTAATGGGTAAGAAGTGTGCCGACTTGGTGAGTCGGTCAACAATCACCCAGATGGAGTCGTGACCTCTAGATGTGCGTGGAAGTCCAGTCACGAAGTCCATAGATATGTCGTCCCACTTCCACTCCGGAACCTCCAAGGGCTGTACCAAGCCTGCTGGTACCTGATGCTCTGCCTTCACCTGTTGGCAGGTGAGGCATCGAGAAACGAACTCTGCTACAGCCTTCTTCATGTCCGGCCACCAGTGCTGTCGCCTGAGGTCCTGGTACATCTTCACCACTCCAGGATGTACCGCCAAAGGAGAAGTGTGAAACTCTCTCAGCACTTCCTCTCGCAAAGCGACTGGTACCATGGTACGTCCTCTGAAAAGGATGTCGTGCTCTACTCCAAGGGAGAAACCATCAGATGTATGTCCCGAGGATATCTGTGCACGTCGTGTCTCACAGTCAGCGTCCCCATGCTGTGCCTCCCTGACTCGCTGCAGTAATGGAGGAGTGACTATGAGAGACTGAAGGAAGGTTGCTCCATCTCTATCCACGAAGGGTATCTGCAAAGAGGCTAGCTGATTTGTCGCCTCCTCAAGTAGCTGAATGCTCGTCCTCCTGCTGAGGGCATCGGCTACTACATTCCCCTTCCCAGGAGTATAGACTATATCAAAGTCATAGTCCTTGAGGAACTCGAGCCATCGCCGCTGTACCAGGTTCAGGTCCTTCTGCGAGAAGATATACCTGAGACTCTGATGATCGGAAAGGAATGTAAAGCGCTCTCCCATCAGATAGTGTCGCCATGTCTTCAGAGCGAAGACCACTGCTGCTAACTCCAGGTCATGGGTAGTGTAGTTCTTCTCATGCGGCCTCAACTAACGTGATCCATAGGCGATCACTTCCCGCTCCTGCATCAGAACACATCCGAGTCCGGTCCCTGATGCATCGCAGTAAACTACGTACCCTACTCCCTCCTCGGGCAACCTCAAGAAAGGTGCGCTAGTCAATCTCTGTCTCAGCTCCTGGAAGCTCTGCTGACATCTGTCTGACCACACGAAGGGTTTCCCTTTCTTCATCAAAGCTGTGAGTGGTTCCGCAACTCTAGAGAAGTCCGGCACGAATCTCCGATAGTATCCACCTAGTCCAAAGAAACTCCGAACCTCCATCACGTTCCTGGGTGGCTCCCATGCTAACACTGTCTCAATCTTCGTAGGATCCACTACAACTCCCGCCTCATAGATGACGTGACCTATGAAGTGGACCTCACATATCCAGAACTGGCACTTCGAGAGCTTACCATAATGCTGGAGCTCTCAGAGTGTGTCTAGTATAACTCGCAAGTGATAGGCGTGCTCCTCCTCAGTCATAGAGTAAATCAGAATGTCGTCGATGAAGACCACGATAAACCGATCGAGGTATGGCTGAAAGATCCTGTTCATGAGAGCCATGAACACTACTGGAGCATTGGTTACACCGAAAGGCATAACTAAAACTCATAGTGGCCATACCGACATCTGAAGGTCGTCTTCTGCACATCCTCGTCTCTGACTCTGAGCTGATGATAGCCTGACCTGAGGTCTATCTTCGAGAACCACCGTGATCCCTTGAGCTGATAAAAGAGGTCATCAATCCTCGGTAGCGGATAATTGTTCTTCACTGTCACCTAGTTCAGGCGACGATAGTCAACACAATGTCGCAAGCTCCCTTCCGCCTTCTTGGCGAACAATATCGGGGAAGCCCAGGGTGAAACACTGGGTCGGATGAACCCCTTGCCCTGCAAGTCCTCCAACAGTACCCGTAGCTCTCGAAGCTCTGCGGGGGCCATCCGATATGATGGAGTGGATATCGGGGCTGTCCCGGGGTACAATTCAATATAAAATTCTACCTCTCTACGAGGAGGTAGCCCTGGAACGTCGTCAGGAAAAACGTCTGAAAACTGATCCACCACTGCAGGAAAACCAGGACTCCGCACGTCAACTGCTCCAAGGATGAGGCTAGCTAACTGATGAATAATGGGCTGTCCTCTCCTCCGCAGAAGTCCATCCTGTGCTGCTAAGGATCCCTTCTCGCCGGTGAAGGTGAACCTACTCCCGTCGGTGCGTACACATCGCACCTTGCGCCTAAAACAGTCAATCTGTGCATGGACCGTAGATAGCCAATCCATGCCCAAGATGACGTCGTAAGGCCTCGACGCTGCTACAAGAAGATCCCAGCCGAAGCTCTCGCCTCTTAGAGTAAGCTCACACTGCCGGCACCAGTGCGTAATCATCGAGTCAGCTCCTGTAAGAGTCTCTAGCCGTAAGGATCGAGCCAACAGCTCTGTCGGAATCTCCGAGCTCCGAACAAGGGCAGCGGCTATGAAAGAGTGACTCGCTCCTGTGTCTATAAGAACTGCAAAAAGGGTGTAATAGACACAGATAGTACCTCGAATCATCTCGGGTATGCTGTGGTCGTAGGCCTCTGCTTCCTGGAGTTGTGCCTGTCTCTGCCTTCCAGCTCCATGTGGTCGGGGTGGACCTCCTGGTGGTGGTGGTGGCAGAGCCTCAAAGCGTCGCCCACCACCTGCTGCTCGACCATCTCCTCTGCCTCGTCCGCCTCCTCCCTGCGGACCGCCACGGTCGACCCTCTTCCTCTGCCTCGGTGGTCCCTCAACTGACTGCTGCTCCTCGGCATGGAGGGTCGGGCAGTCACGAGCCATGTGGCCCTGCCCGCTGCACGAGTAGCACTGTCTGCCTCTCGACAAACTGGCTCCGTGCTGTGTGCCCCGCACTACTGAGCCAGTGCCCCGAGGTCGTCTGCCCGATGGTCTGGTCTGTCTGGACCCCTGATTCATCCGTCGACTGCCTGCTGGAGATGACTCTGCCACGTGCCGCCCTGCGGGGGGTCGCTGCGCTGGTGTAAACTCAGCAAGGAAGCTCTCGATCAGAAGGGCCCTCTCCAGTACTCCTGTCTGAGTCGGTATGCTGAGGGAGATCAGTGATGCCCTGATCTCGTGTCTCAAACCTAGCTCGAAGGTCCAGGCCCGGAAGAATGGGTCCCGTACCATATCGGTCGAGTAGCGCGAGAGATCAGTAAATCTGACCGAGTACTGAGCGACCGTCATGCTACCCTCCCGCAGCTGAAGAAGCTCCTGGATACGCACCTCACAAAGGGTGGCTGGGACGAACTCCGAGCGGAAGAGGCTCTCAAAGTCCTTCCAAAGGAGAGATTCCTCATCGTGCACCTGAAGCATCAAGCTCCACCATCGTCCTGCTGCTGCGTGTAGTAGGCTTGCAGCGAGGATCACCATGAGGTCTGCTGGTGTCCTCACTAGCCTAAACACACGTACCACTGCCTCCAGCCAGTCCTTTGCTGCCTGGGGATCCGTCTCCCCGTGAAACCTGGGTGGTCGCTGGCGCTGAAACTCATGCAGTGCGCTGAGGCGATGTGCTTCGTCAGCGGCTGGCGCTGAAGCATCGGGGGCTCAGCGGGTAGTGCTACCACCGGTGCCACTGCTGACAAAGGGCCCTGCACCGAGGCCTCGTCGCTCGGTGGGCTGTCGTCACACTCGACTGTCGGAACCCTAGCTGGCTGCCGTCGTGGGGCCATCCTGAAAAGGAAACAGGTGCGCCATGGTCAGAACAGTATACCTGGTGAGCTGATATAAGTAATCACAAAGAAAACTTGAAACACACACGCAATCAATGTTTTCGTGCATTAAGTCGGAAATCAGAAGTCAGGGTCCTGGTTTACGGATACGTCGGACGCCGCACCAACACTGGACTCCCTGGACTGATAACCACACTCAATACTCTAAACATTATTGCTTCACATAGAAAAGATCAGAGTTCACGGTAGAACCGAATTCCTCTGATACCAATTTGTCACGACCCGCCCTCGGGGTCCGTGTCGTGACTACCCCAAGCCCGCCTTCCATAGGCCAGGGGCTGGTGACTAGCACCAAGGCGTAAATCCTGGTAAAAAGGGAAGGCATTGCCTTTGTAAAGTAAACAAACACCACAGAGTAAGCAAGCGAAAAGTAAACACTAAGCAAAAGCAGAGTACAACTGAAAGTGCGGAAAAGTAAATGGGCCAGTATACAAACTCAAGATGAAAGTAAAGTACAACTCGAAAGGGAAAACAACAACTGTAAAGTAAAAGCCGCTACACCGAGCTGTCCACTGAAAATCCCACCTGAAGGGTGGGTACAGATAGCTCCACTGCCCCACGGGTCCCGCCGTCCGCTCCGAGCACGTCCCGCCCAGTGGTCCACCTCCAGGTACCGTCCTGCTCTGCAAGCCTCAGCTAAGTTCAACATTGACCGTCGTCTGCAACCAACACAACGTAGTACGGGCAAGCCCATGTAGGGGTGAGTATAAGCTACTCAGTAGGGACCCCGAGACCCCTGAAGGTCTCTCAAATCCACAAAGGATAAACCACAAAGAAAGGTACAATCACGAAGTAACAACCGACACTGCTTAAGTATATGCCCATACATATACCTAAGTCGTCAATTTCAAATACGCTCCAACCTCCGAGCCCATGTACAACTCAGTCCACACAGGAAGGTAAACGTATTCCACACAGGAAAGCAAAACGTAATCCACACAGGATAACACAACACAATCCACACAGGAAGCAACAGGATTCACCTCACACAGGTATACTTCTTCAAAGGACGATAAAGATGATCTCTGATCCATCTAAGTCGTCGGACCCACGAAGGATCGATAGGTAACTAACCCCCGCAAAAGACCCACACAGGATCGGGCCCACACAGGACCTGTAGGCGCTGGTTCACACAGGACTGCTGAACGCAAAGACCCACACACGATCGGACCCACAGAGGATTGTGTCCACACAGGACCTATAGCACTGATCCACATAGGATCGCTGAGTGTTGTAGTCGTCGTCGTCGAATCCACACAGGATCTCTGTACTGTCGTCGTCGCAGTCACAGTAGCAGTAGCAGTAGCAGTAGTCACAGTCGCAGCCAGCACTAGGGATCCCGCACACAGCAAGCTCGTTCGGAGGGTCCGCTCCACGAGCCGAGAGGCTGATACATCAACTGTCACAAAGTCTTGAGTTGATGTATCCAAAAGTTCCGTATCGTCAACAAGAACTCAACGCAACAGACGGCGCATCGATTGGACGCCCGGTCTGAGAGTTATTGGCATTTTCGTCCCAGGGGCCCGGTTGGTTTTTAAGGCAAAACCAACCCCACCGTACTCCACCTGCGTCCAAACCTCGGGCGGAGTATGCCAAAATATCTTTCTCACTAAGAGAAACTCAATAAAGCTGACGGCACGTCAAACGGACGTCCATAGCTAAAGATATTAGCGTTTCCGCTCCGAAGGCCCGGTTGGTTTCGTGTACGAACCAACCCGGCCGAACTCAAAGTATTCTGAAACCCTGAGTGTAATATACCGAAATGACCAAATCGATCCAAGGATCGCGTTTCCGCAGACGGTTCATCATTCGGAGGTCCGTGGCTCATGTTATGGGAAAAAGACCGAAACCCGTCCGAAACCTGGGTTCTAGGCCCGGTCCGACCCCCCCTTGTCCGACCCGGTCCGCTGGACACGACCCGGCCGGCGGCGCGGCTCGGCCGCTCAGCTCGGCCGGTTGGCCGAGTGTTGGTCGAGGAAACGGGCAAAACAACCCCCCCCCCCCCACGTGGGGCGCCCGCTCCACCTTCATCCGGGGGTTTAATCCCCAGGAATTCCTGGAAACGACCGGCCGTTTGGCCGGCCGAAAAGCGAAACGCGGGACCCTAAAGGGTCCCGCCCTTGGACCGTCGAGGCTGGCTTTGCCGGCCGCCTGTTGACCACCGCGGCTTAGCCGCGGTGGGTTACTCCACCGGCGCGCCTCCGCCGCGGGTCGCCGGCGCCGCCGCGCCGGAGCGGCGCGCGACAGCCGTCTTCCGCGGACCACCGGACGCACTCCGGTGGTCCGTTCCACTTGTGGTCTTCGCCAGCGATTTTCTCGGATCGAGATCTTCGGAACGGATACCTCATTTTCCCATTACGGATTCGATTCCTCAACACTGTCAAATCCACGCACCAAAAATAAGATTACGGAGGGTTGTCGGGCCGTGTTCGTTCGGCCCGCGCCCTCCGCATTAGATGCTAACAATCGGGAATAACCAACACCCAAATGGCACAATTTTTAATTAATTAAAAATTGAACCTTGTTTCAAACGATTCACACGTAAATTAAATAAAATTCCCTACAATCCTCATCAATCATTTTTCCCAATCCCACAATAGATTTAGAAGGGGAAAACATGGAAAGTGATAATCATATTGAAGTAAACCCCCACCTCGATAGTCGCACGTTGATGTAGTCGTGGGAAGCGGTCGTTGTTTCGTTGACGTCGGTTAGAAGACGAAGAAGTCGAGGAGGAAGCAATCGGAGAAGATGAGTCAAGATCTCATCGTCGGTGTTCTTCGTGGGTGGCGGACGTTCTTCGTGTTCTTCCATGAAGGAGATGAAGAAGGTGGAGGATTTCTTCAGCCTCTCTCCAAAGATCTTCCACACCGCACCCAACAATCCAAATAAAATAAGGTCCCTCCTTATTTTATTTACTAATCCAAGCATTTCAAAAACTTAAATTTCAAAAACAAAACACTTAATTAATTATACATGAGTTGTGTAATTAATTAAGTGTTAAGTTATCAAGCTTTAAAGAGGGAGAGAGGGGAGTTAGGGAATTTTAAAAGGTGGGGCTCGGGTGGGCCCCTACTCACCTTAATCCTCTCTTAGGTGGTTAAACCACCCAACTTCCAAAAAAAATTTTAACCACTTTAATGATATAAAATAAATATTGTATCACAATTTTATTTTACTGTTTATTTCATCCAGAAAATTAAACAACTCCTCCTAGGAAAACACAACTTCGGAAAAGGTCTTCTTAAGAGAATATCGGCGCTGCGAGTTCATCGGTGTCCTCGGATTTCAATTTCGAGCACCGGATCAAATGTTAGGAATTCCCGCTCGTTTGATCACTGAACGTACCCGAGCGAAACTTTGGAAATTAATTCCGGGCACTCCGGGCCTCGGAATTAGGTGCCGTCTGAAACCGCGCTCTTGTAAAATTCCAAAGCAAAATTAAGAAAAAATTTCCCTTGAATTTTACGGGTCTTTACAGAAGTCAAGGAAATGAAGTTTATAGGACCATAATTACTAGAAGATGTGGCTCAAGAAAGTGAAGATAATCCCGCAACACATGAGGATAGCTAAAAGTAGGTAGAAAAGATATGTATATAATAGGAGAAAAGACTTTTATTTTGGGGCAGGTGATCATGTTTTCCTTCGAATCTCCCCACGGAAAAGTGTTATGAATTTGGGAATAAAAGGAAATCTGAGTGCACAGTTTATTAGAATATATGAAATTCAAGATAAAGATGGAACAATTGACTACCATGTAGCATTTTCCCTAATATTATCTCAAGTAAAAAATGTTTTTCATTTTTTGTTTTTGAGAGCGTATTTTCAATATTCATCTCATGTTTTGAGCCTAGAATCCATTCAGCTAGAAAATAACATTTCTTATTAAGAGAAACCTATTCATATTATTGATTAAATAGAAAAAGTATTATGGAATTGGTTAATATACATGGTAATCGTTTTTTGGATAAACCACATGGTTGAAGAATCAACATGGGAATCTGAAATTTTGATGAGGGAAAGGGTACCATAACTGGTTTAATAATTAAATAAAATTATGAGGACACAATTTCCATATGGTGTTGATAATGTAACGCCCCAAAGATTTAAAAATAAATTGAAATTAATAAATCACTGAGTCTCAACATAATGACACTTTTTTAAGGAGGTAATTGTAATCTACCAATTAAATATAATTTTGCCTCTTTTATGATTTAAATTTTGGAATATGGACATACACGGTTGTGATTAGTTGATTTTTTGGAGTCTGATTAGAAAAAAATAATTATTGATGAATAGTAACCTATCATTAAAAATAGAAATTTTACCCTGTTGAATAGTAATAAAACCAAATGAATAGTAACATCACCAATTAATGTATTTATAATTATTTATGAGACATTGATTAATATTCAAGGTGTTATAAAATCAGTTATAGATTAAAATTTTTTATTTTTGAAATAAATTGTGATTTTATTTAAAAATTAATTTTCTTATAGTTAGAAAATTATTTTGATAAAATGGAGTTCATTTTTGAATTCTACATGTCAAAAATTATTTGGTATTATTTGGGATTTTTTTTGAAATACTCGATCTTTTTATGAATAGTAAAATATGGTAATTAACCCTATTTATACATTATTTGTTAAATACACTCTTCTTAAAATCATGGTTGATGTAACCACCCTTGGTGAACAGTAAAATTATATTTTTATTGTTTCGGTTCCCATAAATCAATACTATTCATTTTCATGAGAAAAAACATTAATCTAATGATTGAAATAATAGAAAACCCATCCTCTCTTCCACTATAAATACCACTCTCACGACCTCTTCCTCTCACACCTCTGAGGATTTGATAATTATCAAAATTCATCCTAATACCATCCAAAATTTTCCATCCTACATCCAAGAACTACTAGTATCACAAAAATCCCAAAATAAATGGCCTTAAGGAGGATCTCAAGGATACGAGATCAAGAGGTAAAAATCCCCTATCATTTTCATGTGTTTTCTTTTAAATTCATTCTTTTTCGTATAATCTTGTCAAATACCTATATCTAAAAGGAATGAAACCTAAATTATTATATAATTAATATATTTTTATCAGGTTTATGTAATTATTATTCATTATTAATCATGTCCTCTTCATCTTATTCTAAAAATAATTGCCCCACCTGTGATGTGTTGATTTACCGACATCATGGATGATGTGTATTCAATTTCCATTACATCCTTAAAATATGCTTATATAACAATTTTAATGGTTGAAACAGATTTAAAAGATTATTCAATGACCTCTATTATTTTTTGTAATTGACATATATTCATAATATTAAGGAATATGATGAATTAAGTTTGTGATTATTAAAGAACCACCAAAATGATCTAAATGAATATCACTAGTGATTTTTCTAATGATTCATCCTCATACCATATAACCAGAAATATATATAGAATAATTTAATATTATGAAAGAATATTAAAACCACTTCATTCCACATCTATATTTTAACTTACATTAGACATGAAAATCCTTTACAACCCGTTTATATTAATCATGTAGAGAACTCACTTGAAATTATGGAAATAAGAAAATATACCAAATAAATGGGTAAAATGTTGATATAAAATGATCATAAGATGTTATAAAGAAAATCATGATTTTTTAAAATATTAATAACACACTTTTAACCATTATACATGAGGTTTGAAAATGTTTTAATTTTGATTAACTCGAGGTAAAGGAAATCCTGCCCAAATTTCCTTTCTTTGCGTTAATCTTCTACTTCATTGTTTTTATGGTACTAAGATTATTTGGTGTAATTAATTTTAACTGAATAATGTATTATTATGATTATTTATATTTTATACACATATATTATTCATTGTATTAACTCCCATATAAATTATTTGATATTGGTATGGGAATTTTCATTAAAAATCCTCTTTTAAATTTCTATCTTAAAACAATAAAAACGAATGTTTTAAGAAAATGTTCATGTTTCGTGATTATGTACTCATTCATGGGATTTGTTTATTAGATGTTTTTTTTCCAAAATATCCATCTATGTAATTGAGTATTATTATTTTGTAAGTCATTCGTATGGTCACTCCAAGTGTAACTACGATGGTTACACCATAAGGTAGTCGTGAGGGTTATATTGTAAGGAAGCCATAAGGGTTAAAAATATTATGGTATCCATTAGAGTTAAATTTATCGGAATTTAGTTCTCCAAGATACATTCAGGTTCTATTTATGTTTTCTATTTTTATGTAAATATCATGTTTTCTAAAGTAATCATATAATACTTTAATGGTGATAAATATTTCTTTGTGAAACTGATTTCATATGTTTATAAGTATTCATGGACTAATGGATTATTACATTTTTTATTTCCCTTACTAATACTTTTCTCCTCATACCAGGTTTTTGAATGTTTTTTCACTAGTTATAAGGCTTTTTATGATAAATAAGGGAGTCTAGTTATATTTTATTAGGCTTTGTAAAAGAAATCATGTTATTGTTTTGTGCTATTTTTTTGGAAGAAATGGATACTATTTTAATGTTCCAAACATTGTTTTATTGTGGGTTGATATGTATGAGTTATTACCTGTAATGATCTAAAATTTTGAATAAATCTTGTTTCCTAATTTTATGGGTTATTTTATTTTATTTTTATACTCAACAAAAATGTTTCATTTTATAACATGAGTATAATTAAAATGAGACCGTTGGGTTTTGACTGTTATATGACCATTGGTCAATATGTCCACTGGAAACTAAATGTTTTGATTATTGTCTCTAAATACAAGTAATCTAGGTTAATTATTATATAAAGAAGATTTGAGGGCCTCACCCAGTAGTCTTGGTCCGATCGAAGCCCATCTAACAGAACTTGGGATGGAGGTAGCACCACTGGGCTTTTCTCTAGACCAAACCCAAGCCGAACATCATTGTGTGAAGCTAGAATGAAATCGCCTTCACGAGAAGTTCAAACTGATAGAAATTACTACTCGTGTGATGTTGGCCGAGCCTCCCTCGGATTCTCTCACCTTAGCACACCTTACAGTTAGGTCCTATGCGGGTGTGATAAGGGTCTATGTTAGGAGACCGTATCTTCCTTGTGCAATCTTTTTTTATAAATAAAAAATGGTATTTCTTCTTATGATGAAGTTTATTAATTTTCAAATGACCGGATAAATATATTATGCATATTTTTGGTGAATTTTAGAGAAAGGATATTTAAAAAAAATTTATGTAAACCATAAATAATTAAAAATGTGTAATGATATTCCAAAAATGGTCTTCTGCAATTATATTCAGTAGGAAATTTGGAGTCTAATAAGATCAACTTGATTTTTGATGAATAGTAAATTATGAATAGTGATTTTATGCTTAGGATTAGTAATGTGACCAAATGGATTAGTAATCTCACTTAAAGAAAATATTAATATAATCTAGGCACCTTGATTAAGTAGTGTGATTCAATAAAATATTTAAATAACGGCTTCATAAATTATTATTCAAGTATTAGTTTTTTCAGGTGAATAGTTTTTTTTAATTATAAATTAAATTAAAAATATTTAAAAAATTATTTTTAAAAAATGGATTTCATTTTTGAACTTAGATCATCGATATTATGTTAAGGTAATTTTTGGAGATTTTTCTGAAAAAAATGAATTTTCGATTAATAGTGTATTTATATAAAAATTAAATTAAAATTATTTAGAAAATTATTTTTATAAAATGGAGTTCATTTTTTAAATCAGAGCATTGATTTTTGGTTAAGGTGAAATTTTGGGATTTTTCTGAGAAAGTTGAATTTTCAGTTAATAGTAAAAATACAGTTTTAGGGTTTCGGTATGATTATTGACATCATAACTGTGTCATGATGATTACATGGGATATTTTAAGGGACGTTCAACCAAAGGAGATGAATTATTGTATGGGGGGCCCATTTGGCCTAACTCCATTGGAAATATCTTGGGAGAGCACATGGTTTTGAGAAACCCACTTATGAGGTGTCCCTTGGCCATTAAGGCCATGTCCCCTCACCTTCCCTATAAATACCAAGCCATCCTCTCACCTATTTCGACTCCCCACTCTCCCCCAACGAAGTTATAGTCTCATTTCCTCCCATGGAGTCCTCCAACGGTGTCCCCAAGCCCTCAAGGTCCCAACCATTGAGTTTTAATAGTTACGTTTTAAGGTAAGGGATCCGACCTCTCTCTTTCATTTCAAGTAATCTCTTTTATGTCATTCCTTTTATGCTCTATGTTCTTATGATGAAGTATGTTATTTTATACTCCTATTACTTCCTTTTTAATTTTAATATGATTACAGACCCCCTCTTGCTCTCATTATTTCGTTTTATGAAGTTTATGTGGTGCCGTTAGGCTGCCGAAATATTTGTAACAGATTCTTTCTCCCTTCTCATTTTTGAAGATCTATTTTCATGTAATGTCTTTCAAGTTCCATTTTATTATGTTAGGTAATGATATATATATCTATCATACTTATCTTTTATGATCATATGATGAGATACCCCATTTTATCTCTTCAATTCAGTGTTTTGAAGTTTAAGTGGCGTCATTAGGCAGCCGAATTTTTAAGGGATTCGTTCACCTTTATCATTTTTCAAAGTTCTACTTTCATGTCAAGTCATTCAACTTCCTTTTTATTATGTTGGGGTATGATATCTATATCTATCATAATGATCTTTCATTTTCATATGATGAGAGACCCAATTTGATCTCGTCAATTCATTTTTGGTTGAAGTTTATGTGACATCGTTAGGCTGCCGAATTTTCTTAAGAGAAATCTTATTTTTGTCTTCCTTTCATGTTCTTCATTTCATATGGTATGTCTTTCAAATTTCATTAACATGTTCTTAAATCTTTTATATTCTGTCCCTATACTGTTTTAGGGGTCATTTATGAATGTTTTACCCATGTCCCCTCTCTTTTCAATGTTTTATAAAACCCTATAACCTAGCCGTTATGCTGCAGAATTTTCGTCTCAAAATGTCTCTCTCTTTTTCTAAAGTTATTTTATTTTTATGTGAATACTCAAAGCTCTCTCTTATATATGGATATTCAAATATATACCGAGTTGTTCTATTTTATATTCTAGGATTTACATACACGAGACCTGCTTTCCAATTTCCATGGGATTAAAGTGACGTAAAGATCATGTCTTTAAAGCAGTTTTTAAAACGTTATGATTATAAAATGAAACCCATTTATTTTATGCTATATGGGTTCTTTATGAAATGATTGATTATGATATATGTGGCTCACATGATAATAAATACATGTCAAGGGTGCGCCCAGATAGCACTCCAATGCATTGGATAAAGACTTAATCTATATAGATTACCTTTTAGACAAATACCTTGGTGAATAACCTTGGTAATTTTTTATGACACCTTGGGGATGGACCTTGGTGAAATTAAGTGATTGTCAATATTAAATGTTTCAGCCACATCTTCATGTTATTAAAAATTTTATTTTCATTATGATATGCCTCATGATTTCTTTCTCATGCCTTAATGTTCTTTTCATGACCTTATTGAAGTATCTCAAGTTCACATGTAAAATGATTCTCTTGTTTCCCTTAATGGGCCGTCTGGTCACCTTTTATTTTCATGTATGTCCCCAGGTTATGAGATTTAGTAATGAAACTTGGATGAACATGAGGAGAAGCCTTTCAAGTGTTTAAGAAGAATGTTTTATATTTTCAAGTTTTAAGTTCCCAGTTTCCAAGACACTAAACCTTAAAGATCCTCGGTTTTGTAAAATGTAAGGAAAATTTTTGTGATAAAAAGGCAGGATGCTATAGTTGGTATCAAAGGATGGTTTAGTTATTTGTGGAAATTAGGATATGAAAAATTTAGGAAGAAGCCTATAGAAAAGATTATATATAGGAAATCCTCCTGGTATTTTGGTGAGTGTTGAGTAATGGGTTTCCAAGAAAATACATCCCTATCTGGATACGAGCAGGTAGAGGTGGATCTGGCACAGATGTACATAGGGGTAAAACTCTAAAACACCGCATTGAGCTAGACTCGAATGGGAACTGGTACACAACAACGAGCCTTGTTGCACTCTTGGTTACGACACTCCCGGGGGAAATGCTTTGGTAAATTAATAAGCTTAGTATGAACCATTGTTAAAGGAACAAAGATAAAATAAAATTAAGATTCACATAAGAATATATGATCATGGATAACCTATATGGGAACCTAGGGGATCACACATTAGGGTATACTTTTCTTCTACAAGTTATCCTTATATGCTTTAAGTTCCTTTTCATGATTATTGGCTAATTATTTAAGCCCCTAATTATACTTTCTCTTCTTAGTTAATGGTGGGAAATGGAAGAAAATGTCCCCTCAACCAATGCGATTAGAAATTCGACGATTTCCGTATTAATATTACAGAGATGATTTGGGGATTTAAAAGATGATTATTATTTTTGAAGACGTTCACTATTTTGGGGACCCTATATGATCGACGTAAAAAGATTACTATGGTGTTTTAATTGAGGAGTATGGTTGGATTATATTTGAAAAAATTGATGAATTTAAGGGGGACTTATAGTAATTTAGGTTACTTATGGGAATGATTAACCTATCATGGAAAAAATATGATTAGGTTAGCTACATTGGTTATAAGATGTTAGGAGTGGTTGATGATGTTTGGAGATGAAAAATAAAGTTTATTTTGGAAGATGATGTTATCAAATCATTCTTGTATTTGGGTTTCAATCATAGTTTGGTTTATTTTGAGGATTTTTAAGGACCGTTATTTATGGAATGGTCTATGATGAACTTTGGGTAGTACCATAGAACTTTGAAGATTTAAAAGTAGTTTGCATTTTTTTGGGATTCTTTCTTTTTGAAGAGTTGTTTTACCTTACCCTTTCTGTTTTTGGGTTAATGTTTAAATATAGAAGAAATAGATAGTTCATCTTTTGTGGATTATGTGATTCTCTAGAAGATGATTCTTGTGTTCTGATGAGACCAAGTAGTTTTGAATGCTCATCATTAGGAGAAAATATTAGTTTTGGTAGAAACTTATTAAAGGATGAAACTCTACATGAAGGTAGGTATATTTTCTTATGTTTTTGTTCTATGTAGTAAATGAATTCCTCAAAATCATGAAAAGGAACGTAAAACAAAAACTTTGTTGATTTACGTTTCCTACTAGGTAATCAAAGACCATTTACACACATCATAAGTTTGAGATTTTCTTATGGTTAAATTCTCCTAATCATGTTTTCTTTCACTCTCCCTCAGAACATGACCCTTTGTTTTCTCCTCCATGTCCATGTTTTCCTACATGGAATCCTAGTATGGGTAAACTCGGGTGGCCTTTATACTTCATTTTCATTCTTTTAAAGTAATAGTGTTACTGACTCTTTTTCCGATGTGGGACATTCAATGAAATTTCAAAACCCAATTTTAAAAATATCAAGGACGCAATTTCTTAAGTGGGGAAGATTGTAACGACCTGAAATTTTGAATAAATCTTGTTTCCTAATTTTATGTGTCATTTTATTTTATATTTATACTCAAAAAAAATGTTTCATTTGATAACATGAGTATAATTAAAATGAGACCATTGGGTTTTGACTGTTATATGACCATTGGCCAATATGACCGCTGGAAACTAAAGGTTTTGATTATTGTCTCTAAATACATGTAATCTTGGTTAATTATTATAGAAAGAAGATTTGATGGCCTCACCCAGTAGTCTTGGACCGATCGAAGCCCATCTAACAGAACTTGGGAAAGAGGTAGCACCACTGGGCTTTGCTCCGGACCAAACCCAAGCCGAACTTCATAGTGTGAATCTAGAACAGAATCACCTTTGCGAGAAGTTCAAACTGATAGAAATTACTACTCATGCGATGTTGGTCGAGCCTCCCTTAGATTCTCTCACCATAGCACACCTTACACTTAGGTCCTATGATGGTGTGATAAAGGGATATGTAAGGATACCGTAACTGCATTGTGTAATCCTTTTTTTTAAATAAAAATTGGGATTTCTCTTTATGATGAAGTTTATGAATTTTCAAATGATCGGATAAATATATTATGCATATTTTTGGTGAATTTTAGAGAAAAGATATTTTAAAAAAATGTTTATGTAAACCTTAAATAATTAAAAATGTGTAATAATATTCAGAAAATGGTCTTCTACAATTATGTTCAGTACGAAATTTAGAGTCTAATAAGATCAACATGATTTTTGATGAATAGTAAATTATGAATAGTGATTTTATGCTTAGGATTAGTAATGTGACGAAATGGATTAGTAATCTCACTTAAAGAAAGTATTAATATAATCTAGGCACCTTGAGTAAGTATTGTGATTCAATAAAATGGTTAAATAATGGTTTCATAAATTATTATTCAAGTATTAGTTTTTCGGGTGAATACTGTTTTTTAATTAAAAATTATATTAAAAATATTTAGAACATTATTTTTAAAAAATGGATTTCATTTTTGAACTCAGAGCAACGATATTATGTTAAGGTAATTTTAGGCGCTTTTTCTGAAAAAAAGGAATTTTCGGTGAATAGTGTAATTATTTAAAAATTAAATTAATAATTTTTAGATTTTTCTTTTTAAAATGGAGTTCATTTTTGAAAACAGAGCATTGATATTTGGTTAAGGTGAAATTTTGTGATTTTTCTGAGAGTTGAATTTTCAGTGAATAGTAAAAATACAGTTTTAGGGTTTCGGTATGTTTAATGACATCATAATTGTGTCATGATTATTCCATGAGATATTTTAGGGGATGGTAGACCAAAGGTGATGAATTATTGTATGGGGGGCCCATGTGGCCTCACTCAGTGGGAAATATCTTGGGAGAGCACATGGTTTTGAGAAACCCACTTATGAGGTGTCCCTTGGCCATTAATGCCTTGTCCCCTCACCTTCCCTATAAATACCAAGCCATCCTCTCATCTATTTCGACTCCACACTCGTCCCCAACGAAGTTCAAGTCTCATTACCTCCCAAGGATTCCTCCCAAGGTTCCCCAAGCCCTCAAGGTCCCAACCTTTCAGTTTTAAGAGTTACGTTTTAAGGTAAGGGATCCGACCTCTCTCTTTCTTTTCAAGTAATCTCTTTTTGTCATTCCATTTATGCTCCATGTTCTTATGTTAAAGGATGTTCTTTTATACTCCTCTTACTACCCTTTTAATGTTCATATGATGAGAGACCCCCTCTTACTCTCATTATTTCTTTTTATGAAGTTTATTTGGTGCCGTTATGCTGCCGAAATTTTTGTAATGGATTCTTTCTCCCTTCTCATTTTTCAAGATCTATTTTCATGTAAAGTATTTCAAGTTACTTTTTATTGTGTTGGGGAATGATCTCTGTATCTATCATACCGATATTTTATGATCATATGATGAGATACCCCATTGGATTTCTTCAATTCAGTGTTTTGAAGTTTAAGTGGCGCCGTTAGGCTGCCGACTTTTTAAGGGATTCATTCACCTTTCTCATTTTTCAAAGTTCTACTTTCAGGTCAACTATTTCAAGTTCCTTTTTATTATGTTAGGGTATGATCTATATATCTATCATAATTATCTTTTATTTTCATATTATGAGAGACCCTATTTCATCTCATCAATTCATTTTTGGTTGAAGTTTATGTGACGTTGTTAGGCTACGGAATCTTCATAAGAGAAATCTTATTTTTTCCTTCCATTCATGTTCTTCATTTCATATGGTATGTCTTTCAAATTTCATTACCATGTTCCTAAATTTTTATATTCAGTCCCTCTACGGTTTTATGGGTCAGTTATGAATGTTTGACCCATGTCCCCTCTTTTTTCAATGTTTTTTAAAACCCTGTAACATAGTCGTTATGCTGCATAATTTTCGTCTCAAAATGTCTCTCTCTTTTTATAAAGTTCTTTTATTTTTATGTGAATACTCAAAGCTCTCTCTACTATATGGATATTCACATATACACCGAGTTGTTCTATTTTAAATTCTGGGATTTACATACATGAGACCCCCTTTCCCTTTCCGTGGGTTTAAAGTGACGTAAATATCATGTCTTTAAAGGTGTTTTTAAAACGTTATGATTATGAAATGAAACCCATTTATTATAAGCTATATGGGTTTTTTATGAAATGATTGATGACGATATATGTGGCTCACATGATAACAAAGACATGTCAAGGATGCACCCAGATAGCACTCCAATGCATTGTGTAAGGACTTAATCTCTAGAGATGACCTTTTAGACTGATACCCTGGTGAATAACCTTGGTAATTTTTAATGAAACCTTGGGGATGGAACTTGGTGAAACAAAATGATTGTCAATATTAAATATTGAAGCCACATCATTAAGTTATTAAAAATGTTATTTTCATCATGATATGCCTCATGATTTCTTTCTCATGCCTTAAAGTTCTTTTCATGACCTTATAAAAGTATCTCAAGTTCACATGTAAAATGTTTCTCTTGTTTCCCTTACTGGGCCTTCTACTCCCCATTTATTTTTATGTATGTCCCCAGGTTATGAGATGCAATAATGAACCTAGGATTAACATGAGGATAAGCCTTTAAAGTTTTTAAGAAGAATTTTTTATATTTTCATGTTTTAAGTTCTCGGTTTCCAAGACACTAAACCTTAAAGATCCACGGTTTTGTAAAATGTAATGAAAGTTTATGTAATAAAAAGGCGGGACGCTATATTACCTAACTTTATAAAACTCTAAATTGAAATGATATTTGGGAATGTAAAGAAGTAAAATATAGTTTCAGTAACTAGATTATGTAATGTTCAAGGTCGATACCTTATAGGTGTGATCCATATACTAGGAAGGGCACATATACACAAAAATAGAAGTGATGGTCCCCACCTTAGGAGTTTCCTAGATATTGAAATAAGAGATAAACTAGCATCTTATGAGTGATCTATAACAAAGACACCTTTAAATAATGTGTGATACTCTTTCAATCTATGATCACAACATCAATTTGTACGAAGAAGTATAAACCCTAGCTGAAACCAAAACCAAAATAAATAGCCTATCATAACCCTCTTGTATTTATATATTAATCCTGATTATTGGGTTGAATTTAATTATTCTTTCCCATGTCACTATACTATGGAGATAACCTGATACCACACTCAGTGGAACAAAACTCAACTATTTAATTGAACTCAACCGAGGTGTTATTTCATTTATCACTAGATGGTACTCTGTATAAACACGCACGCTTCACCGAGATAGAAGAAGAAATACAAAACATCTAAATACTATCTATATGTTGTCTTCCCAATGCATTCATGTATCATATGTACTACACAAGATACTTAACACAAAGTACTATTACCCCATATGACCATTAACCTAGAAGACACCATATCATGTTTCCCATCACTAATAAATAGAATGTTTCACATGACCTACGAAGTAGCTTACCATAACCTGTAGAAAATGAGAATCTCTCTATGTTGAAGCCTATAAAGTGGTCAAGGATACCACGGTAACAAATCTGAACAAGGGTTTCACTAGTAACTTAAATTCATATAGGGTAAAATGACACTTGAATGCAAAAAAATGTTAGAAAAATCACAACATTATCTAGTCATCAGGTTTAAAGGGGCTATATACTATAGGCTAAAACCTTACTAATGAAATTGTGTGGACCTTTTCACTAGGTCATTTCAACATAAGTCAATAGCTCAAGATCCTACCATCAATCCATTGCCCCAAAAAGATAAATCTTAAGTTAAACTCATCTTATTCTTATATAAGGAAACTCAATGAAACTTTAAACTACCCTTACATGAGGGGTTTTAAGAGAGGACACCAATATATGTTAGACTTCTAATCCATTTACATTTATTTTCATTTAACCATTAAATAGTTAAATATTTACAACAAAAAAATCAATTACCCATTTTAAAATATAGGCATTAGGCCCTTGATTTTCTCCCAGAAGCTCAAAAAAAATTTGAAAAGCCTCATAAGAATTCCTTTTTAAACATTAATCATATTTAGACATCCCATTATAAATATGAAATTTAGCATCAAATTACCATTAAATATGATAAGGATATCTACAAGGCTCTCACTAAGCTAGCCTGGGTTCTTTAGAAATTTACTCAATAGCAATTTGTTAGTTTTATAAATTGAAAACACCCAAAGCTGCCATCAAATAAATTACATGTACCATCTTATCTATTTCATCCCATTAGTCCATTTAGTAGTAGAAAAAATAATTTAAAATTATAAATTACACAGTCCTTTCATTTATAATAATTTCACAGTATAACATAGTGACATACATATGTTCAACTATATGTGAAAACATTTCCCAAATAATGAAGTGTCCACAGACTTCATGGATTGAAAATTGGCTCCCATTAATCGAATAAAATCCTATTTTTTTAACATAACATGATAAAATACAATGGTCCTGTCATATGGTTGGACGCCTACCAATAAATAAAGTTCCCTAAAACATTATAATTTGGCATTTATTTCCAATCATTTAAAATCAATTTCATAAATAATTGAATACTAGAAGTATTATTCAATTGTTTGAATACGCATGATACTTTTTCCCAATTATAATGCTAATATACTCTTTATAATGGAAAACTGGATCTCATTTAATTTAAAACCATATATTTCCATCCCATTAAACAAATTTTACATATCAAAATAGTAAAATCATTCTATCACGACTAATAAACAAAAAATCATATCATATGAAAAACCAAGGACTATATACAAGAAAGAAAGGAACAACACTCAATAATGTTAAATATGTCACTAAAGCACGCTATTTAAACAAAAATTATAATAAATACAAGGCATGACATACATTCAAGGAACACAATTGAAATCATTAGGCAAACATAAATCCAACTAAATAGCATGACACTGCCTTACATGTCAATTCCATTGGTGCCTAATATGATGACTGAAATGATTCATCATTTCCATATTGGGATAATGGATAATATTATAAATTCATAGATCAATAAGAAGTCTAATGTACACCATAAACCCATGGTAAATGAATAATCTACAACAATATTAAACACCATGAACAACAACTCCATCCTTGTGTACTTGGTCATTTCCACATACATGGGGTGATAAATCCCAAGAATGACTATTAACAAATCATAAACTCATTTCATGTATTGTGTATACCAACACAAAATAGTAAGTATAATGATAAAATATTCACAGATAATACATTGTAATGTACTGTCCCAACTAACCACTTATACAATAGCTGAACTAGGGGTCACATGGCATCATGTGTGTCTCCCTATATGCCAGAGAATACCAACAAGCAGTGAGGGTTTTGGGAGGTTATAGTGTTATACTATACCCAATTACCAGAGATGAACAATGGTATTATCAGATAATAAACAATAGACATTAGTATAAACAATAAATAAGGAAAGACAAAATAGAAAATGAAAATATAATATCTTAATTAAAAAAACTAACCAAATATATATTGTACAACATATGCATGTAAGGAATTGTGGTGATACATAATATAAAATTGTAGACAGGAATCATGCATTACAATACAATACAATGTAGGAATCAAGTAATGAAAAGGGATAAAAAACCATTAAGATATCTCCATCAGAATCCTGTTCTTCAGCTTAGTACTTTTCTATTAACTTCATAAGTACAAGTAGTAAAATATAATAAATCAACCAAGGTCTGAAAAACTATGAATAAGAGAGTCTACCGAGGTACCCCAATGAAATGGTGTCCCAGGTAAGGTGTGATATATAAATCATAGTAGGTCGTTAACCAGAGTGTCTATAACAATATAGATAGTGCATTAAACATTATGTAGTGTGTGGGTATATAGAATTAATAACATATTTGAATAAATAAATAACTACCCATCCATGTTCCTAAGGGACACATGATGGATATATATACTTTGAAAAATAGATGGATGAATAGTCTGATCAAGCCACTATATATATAATAGAATATATATATATATAATAATTATAAAAATATTAATATATTTTGGGATGGACTGTGATGTAAATCACAGACATCCAAAATAAGGGGAAGCTTTTAAAGTCTCACCCCTAACCATACTCCAAGAGCTCTCATAGTTTCCTATGATACACGATCTGGTAGGACTAGGATATAACCCACTAACATCTAATAAAAGGGGAAGCTGTCATGGTTAAACTCTAATCCCAACTCCAAGATCTCTCATTGTATATTGGGATATAAAAGGGAGTTCTCACTATATTCCTAAATTAAAGGCTCTCACGGTCCATGGATCATCAGCTAGAATCTCATGTAGTCCTCTGATTATGGCTCTTAGGGTCCCTTAGCTCCACATCCAAGATGGAGTAACATTTTTAAATTCACCTGGAATGAGGGATATACCTCTCATTCACTCATGAAATAAATATCTATTTGCTAGGGACATTCACTATAACAAACCTAATTTAAGAAAAATATCTTAATATTATCAATTAAAACATTCAAAAAGTCTGGGTCACATAATTTATTCAATTCATGATGTACAACCACTCATGTGTGTCATTTATCACATTCTATTCCAATAAATCTATTTCGTAGGAGAGACCTTCCTCATTGAAGACATCCTCTATACCTTCATTTCACTCAATTTATATAAAAAAGGAAAATTATTTTACACAATACAATATCCAAGGAAGTTTAAATGAAAATTTACATTTAAATATTCCACTATCACATTTAATTCATCCAAATCAAATTCATTCACCTTTACTAAATCAAGAACTCAATTAAAACATGAAAATTCCACTTATAAATCCCATGGGTAAAAGATAAAAGAGAATTCAAGTAAACAACCGAAATCCCCTCCTAGGTAAATCCCATTCCAAAGGGCCCAAATACCCATTTGGTGTTTAGGGTTCATTGAAACACACATGAGATAATATCAACTTAATTTAAGATTCAATCCATTCAGTTTATAAAATAGATTGATGTTCTAAACAATCCATTTAAAAACTATGGTAAATAAATAAGAAATAATAAAGCAGTAATGCAATCAAGTATAAAATCCTAATCATTACTTTTTATCTTGACGAATACACACCTCATTAAGAAGGGTTTTATTACAAAACCATGGAATTTCACTTTATTGATTTCATTTATCGTATTTAACATTTAAATCATAAGGCATAAAAAATCACTTTTAAGAGGAATTTAATATAAACACCATACATCATAATTTAAAACTGAGGATAATTCAATATTTAAATTAATTAATGAATCCATAAAAATTAAGGGAATAAATGGGAACCTACCTTAGGACGTATGCCAAATCCAAGAAAAACACATTGGCACTTGACTTTTTTACCTGTGACCACTGAAAATTGCTCCACACATGTTGTATCAACCCAATGTTTCATTAATGGAAATCCCTCTTGATCTAATTAAATGTCTCTTTATGTTTATATAAAATGTCAACTTCATTTGTTTTATGTTATGAATTTTGACCGTTTCTAATATAGCCGTTGAACAGTGATCACATGATTAGTATAAATACAGGGCTTTAACACATCTAATTTTACTTAGACAATTGAAGCGATGGCCTAATCCAGTAGAATTTTTCCGTACGAAGCCCATTTTTCAGAGCTGAGAAAAGAGCTGGCGTCTTTGGGCTGCGCCCTTGACCAAGCCCAAGCTGAGCTATATCTTGTCAAGCTTGAACGTGACCATCTATGGGAAAAGTGGAAGTTGATTGAAATTACCACTCGAGCGATGCTATCCGAGCCACAGCAAGAGTCTGTCACCATCGCACACCTTACCCTTTGGTCTTATGCAGTTATTTTAAGGGGTTAAATAATTATTACTATGTTCATGTACATTATTTTTTTGTATATAAAAATGAATATAATTTCTAATCATTTTTGATACATTGTAAATAGTTTTTAAAGTAAAAATATTGTTTTTAGTTATTATTTAACTAAGAATTCTATTTTATTAAATTAAGGGATTTTTGAATTAAATAATATTTTAATAAAATAATAATATTATTCTTAAATTAATTTTTATTAAATATAAATGATCTTATAATTTTATGAATGCAATTATATTTTTTATTAATGTTTGAAAGCCATTTCTGTCCAAACCTATGAATTTTTGATAAATGTCGGTTTTTATTTTAAAAGTGAAAATTAACATATTTAGAAAATTATTTAGATAAAATAAATTTTATTTTTGGAATCAGGATGTCGAAATTATCCAACGGTGTATTTTTCATAATTTTCTGAGACAATCAAATTATTGAGTAAAAATTAAATATCGTTTAAATATATAACGTGTTTTATGACATCATAATGACCCAATAGTGTTGTAATAAAATACTATAATCTTTATTTTCGGCCAATATATGTTTTAAAATTAAAATAATGTGATTTTGGGTTTGTTTAACTTACATTTCAAATCAATAATGGACCCCTCAAGACTTATTCAACACCTTTCCTTTTTAAATTAATTTCCATGGGAGTGTGACTCACCTCCACATAAGCAACCGTAATATTTTAAGAAGTTAGGAATTATTCCTTATAAAATATTTTTTCCCCTTCCCTTTTCCAAAAACCATGGGCAAAAACCATGGTATGGTTTGTGGTTTGGATTAATTTAATATAAGGGGTCTCAAACCTAAATAATAAAGAATTCTCCCACCGTTCCAATATAAACCCACCCAATATCCCACTTCCTCCACACTCAAAGCCTTTGGTGTTTGTCCAACCTCATCCATACTCTCTCTAGAATCCTCCCAAGGTGCCCCAAGCTCCCAAGAAGCCCCTCACAAGCCTCTCTCTAGCCATTGGAAGCACGCTTCCAAGAAAGGGTTTTTCCTTCCTTTCTCATTTTTGTCAAATTTCTTTAAGTTGTATTGCCCTTTTAATTTCAATTATAAATGTTCTGGTATGGTTTCTAACATCCCCCATACTTCCCTCTTATTTTTTTAATGATGGGAGACCTCTTTCTCTCTCATTAAATGCCTCCCATGTACACCCGTTACTATGCCGAAATTCCGAAAGGAACTTCTCTCTCTTCTTTTACATTCAAGCAATAATTTTGTATCATTATATGAATTCCATTACAATTGTTTGGACATGTATCTACATTACCTACTTACTGTCCATTAGATGTAAATATGATGAGTAACCCCTTTATCTATCATCAACCATTTTTTATGAAATCTTATTTCATGTCGTTGCGCTGCCGAAATTGCACCGATTTTCTAAGCCAATGCCAATGTGTAGTGGATACCATGCCTATTTCTCCATCAAGGGTATCCAACTTTATTCACATTTACTTATTTATTTCAAAGTATCATGTATTAATTTCACATTCCTGTATCATGGAATAAATGATTATGTTTTATGAATCCATGTTTTGTGATCCTTGTGGAACACTTATGCATGAAATGAAATGTTTAAGAAGGGTGTGCCCTTATAGTGCTCCAATGCATTGGGTAAAGTATAGTATAATGATACGTAATGTGAAATGAGTGTTTAATCATTCTAATTCAAGTGCAACGAGGGTTTTCTTGTGATTTATGTGCAATGAGGATTTACTCATGCTCCATGTGCAATGAGCCTTGGATCATGCTAATTCCATGTTAAGTGTTGGTGCCACATTTCCATGTTATGATTATCATGATTTATCATGCCTTTATGTTCATGTTTCTTATATTCTCTATTGATATTCCTATTTTCTAACATGTATTGTACTCCTCATGTTAATCCATGTGTACTTCCTTACTGGGATTTATAGCTCACCCTTTTCTTATGCATGTCCTCAGGTTATCCCATGCAATGCTATGTATGAGGGAATGTAGTAGTCATTAAAGGAAGTTTTCAATAAAGATGTTGTATTTCATGTTTTATGTTTTTATGTAATGGTTATAAGCCCCAAATACACTAAATCTCTCGATCTTCTTTGTTGTATCATGTGAAGTTTTATGTAATAAATCATGGTTAATTTTGTAATAAAAGAAGGGTTGTCATAGTTGGTATCAGAGGATATGTTACGTTATTATTGGGATTTGGAAACCCTTGTAAAGCCTTAGAGACAAGACTATGTATAATAAAAACATCCCTAAGTTTTGGTAAGTATTGAGTAAGTGGTTTATCAGTCAAATACATCCTTATCTGGATACGAGCAGGTAGAGGTGGCTCTAGCACAGATATATCCTAGGGGTAAAACCAGAAAACACCGATTTCAGCTAGACTCGAACGGGAACTGGTGCAAGAAAATGGGCCTTGATCACTCTTGATTATGACACTCCCGGGGGATATGTTTTGATAAATTCACAATCTTATTATAAACCCTTATTAAGGGAAAAAAATTTCCCATAAGATTATATGATAGAAAGTAGATCATGAAAAGCCTACATTGAAGCCTATAGACCCATGAGTTAAGGAAATGAATGTTTATTTATAAGTCATCAACTTTTGTATTTGGATTACTCTTTATGTGTTACCCTTAAAATTACTTTTATTCCATCCAATGGCCAGCAATAGGAGGACTCGAGTTAACAATCGACGTGAAGATCAATGTGATGACTGTACTAATGAGATGCCTAATCCAATGGGAGAGGGAATCACGAACTTTGTCACGCTTCTATCTCAGCTAACTCAATCATTGAATAGAAACACGGGTCAAGAGGAATGTTGAACCCCCCCTAAGAAAGAACAAGTCGCTATCGAGATCTTTATGAAACAAAGGCCTCCTACTTTTAGTGGATCATCTGATCCCACGATCGCTGAACAATGGATCAACTCCATTGAAAAGATCTTCTCCATCCTTCAATGTTCTGAACAAGAGAAGGTTCTCCTGGATACCTATCATATAAAGGGTGAATCTGATCAATGGTAGACGTTGATCAAAAATATGAAGCCTGAGGTGGAGATCGAGGTGTTGGAATGGAAGGATTTCTGGAATATGTTATTTGATAAATATTTTCCGCGCACCCTCCGAATTAAAATGGAAAGGGATGTCCTTTCCCTCAAGCAAAAAGATGAAGAATCTGTTGGAGCGTATGAGGAAAACATCACAAGGTTTGAACGATACGCTTATGGATTTGTCGTTACACCCCTAATTCAAGGTTGACCGCTTCTTTGGTGGGCTGAAGCCTAGCTTCCAGAAAGCATTAGCGATCCATGACTTTGAGAGCTATGAGGAAATTGTCTGATGTGCCCTCAAGGTCAAAATGGAGATCGGGGAATCATAGGGGTATCATGGGACAAGAATCATAATGTGGACTTCAATGATGGTGTTCCGATGGATAAATCCAATGGAGCTAAGAAGATCAAGTACCCCACTTGCCAAAAGTGTGGAAAGAAGCACCCTGGAAATTGCCTTAAGGGGACGAGAAAATGCCTCAGGTGTGGAAGAGAAGGGCACCTAGCAGTTAACTATCGGCAAGAAAGACCCACGGTTGTGACAGAGGAGGGGAATGCTCCATTCGATCCTCAACTCGTTGTTCAATGATAAAAATGCAAAGAACCAGGTCATTTTTCAAATCAATGCCCTAATCCAAGGGTTTTCGGAGGCGACCAACAACCTTCAAGGAAGCAAGGAAGAGCTTTTGTCATCACTTCTGCTGAAGTGAACCCCAACAACGAAGTGGTGACAGTTACGCTAGTTATTCATTCATGAATTGTGAACGTACTTTTTGATTCAAGTTCTACACATTCTTTTATATCTCGAGAGTTTAGTAGAACAATCCCAGCACCCCCAAAAATCATGGAAGTAATGATTTCGGTCAGTATGATAAATGGGTAAATCATTTCATCCCATGACTATAAGTCCTCCCATGTTATAATCTATGGATTGAATTTCCCGGAAAACATCGTCATACTCCCTATGGTGTAATTTGATGCAATTCTTGGCATGGATTGGCTTTCCTTATATAGAGCCAATATAAATTGTCGGGAGAGGGAATTCACACTCTATATGGAGAATCGACCCCCGATTCTTTACAAGTGTCAGGAGGAAGATGAATCTCTTTTAGCTCCATCGTCTCAAGCATGGATATTACTGCCTTATGAGCACGCGTATCTGGCTCAAATGATTGAGTCCATGGAAGAAACAATCCTTGGAGAAAAGCCTATTGTGAGGGAATTCGCTGAAGTGTTTCCCAAGGAAGTGTCTGGTCTTCCTCCTAGAAGAGATGTTGAGTTATCAATTGAACATATACCTGGGGCACTACCAATATCCAGGAATCCATATAGAATGGCTATTGTTGAGCTTGAAGAGCTGAAGAAACAACTACAGGAGAATCTGGATAAAGGGTTTATACGCCCAAGTGCTTCACCATGGGGTGCACCAGTCCTCTTCGTCAAGAAGAAGGATGGGTCAATGAGGCTCTACATAGTTTATCGTGAACTTAACAAAATCACAATATAGAACAAGTATCCTCTCCCAAGAATCGATGACTTGTTTGATCAGCAGTGTGGAGCACAATACATCTCCAAGGAGGACTTGCGGTCGGGATATTATCAAGTAAGGGTGAAGAAGGAAGATGTCCCCAAGACTGCTTTTCGTACAAGATACGGGCACTATGAATTCATAGTAATTCCTTTCGGACTCCCCAATGCTCCAGAAATCTTCATTGAACTAATGAATAGAGTCTTTATAGATTACCTAGACAAATTTGTGGTAGTCTTTACAGATGATATTCTAATATACTCCAAACCCAAGGAGGATCGTGAGGAGCATTTAAAAACTGTACTAGAGACATTGCGCTAGAAGAATCTCTATGAAAAGTACATAATGTTTGAGTTATGGTTAAAGGAGGTCTCATTCATGGGCCATATCATCACAAGAAATGGGATATCTGTGGATCCCTCCAAAATAGATGCAATTGAGGGATGGCCGAGGCCAACATCGGTAACATATATCCGTAGCTTCTTGGGGTTAGCTGGATATTATCGACGATTTGTGAGAAATTTCTCACGATTGTACAACCCTCATACCAAGATAACTTAGAAGGGAGTAAAGAATTCATGGAGTGTTGAATGTGAAGAATGCTTCAAGGAGTTGAAAAGGAGGCTTATCACTGCGCCCGTGCTTACTTTACCCATAAGTGGAGAACTTTTTGTGGTATTCATTCATGCTTCAAAGAAGGTCTTAGGTTGTGTGCTGATGCAAAATGATAATGTGATATCCTATGCCTCATTGAAGTTGAAAATCCATGAGCGAAACTATCCAACACATGATCTGGAGTTGGCGGCTGTGATCTTTGCCTTGAAAATCTGGCGGCATTATCTCTATGGAGAGAAATGTGAGATATATACTGACCACAAGAGTCTTAAATATATATTCACACAGAAAGAGCTTAATATGCACCAGAGAATATGGATAGAGCTCATCAAGGATTATGAATGTTCAATACATTACCAACCTGGGAAAGCGAACAAGGTGGTAGATGCCCAAAGTAGAAAGGGTCCAACGATTCTATCAATGATGAGAACTTAGAAGGATACAATATTCTTATACATGATGAATATGGACATTGGAATAATAGAGAAGGGAACATCATCAATCCTTTCACAAATGATTGCTCAACCATATCTTTTGGAACGATTAAAGGATGCTCAAAAGGATGATCTGGGAATTTAGGAAAAAGTGGAAGCTATCAAAAAGGGGAAATCCTCAATGTTTAATGTTAATGAAGAAGGAATTGTGCGGTTTTAGAAAATAATATGTGTTCCATCATGTCCGGAGATGAATAAGGAACTTTTGGATGATGCACATAGTTCAAATTTCTCTATTCACCCAGGGAGCACAAAGATGTATCGAGATCTTCGAGAAAACATTTGGTGTGATAATATGAATAAAGAGATCGGTGAATATACATCAAAGTGCCTGGTGTGTCCGCAAGTGAACGCAGAGAGGCATAAGTCTAAGGGGATGATGCAACCATTGCCCATACCAGAATATAAATGGGAGAACATCACCATGGACTTTGTCACCGGACTTCCAAGGACATCCAATGGTAACAAAGCAATCTGGGCTGTTGTGGATCATCTTACAAAGACTGCACACTTCATTGATATTCAGGAGGATTTCTCATTGGATCAACTGGAAAAAATATATATCAGGGAAGTGGTAAGGTTGCATGGAGTACCACTATTTATTTTGTCTGACCGAGATCTAAGATTCACCTCTATGTTTTGGATGATTCTTCAACATGCTCTGAATACTGAACTGAAATTCAGTACGACCTATTATCCTCAAACTGATGGCCAATCCGAGCAGACTATCCAAACACTTGAGGATATGTTGAGAGCCTACTCAATGGACTTTAAAAGAGGATGGGATCAACATTTTCCTCTTGTTGAGTTCTCTTATAAAAATAGTTTCCACTAGAGCATGAAAATGGCACCATATGAAGCCCTGTATGGGAAAAGGTGCAGAACACCGGCATGTTGGGATGAGGTCGGTGAACGTAAGCTGCATGGACCAGAAATGGTCGAGGAAATGATGGAGAAGGTGAAAACCATTCAGCAGCATATCAAGGTAGCTCAGGGTCGATAGAAGAGTTATGTAGATAACCATCGATGAGACCTTGAGTTTAATATTGGAGACATGGTTTTTCTATGCATATCTCCATGGAATAAGGTCATGAGGTTTGGAAAGAAAGGTAAGATAAGTCCAAGGTACATCGGCGCCTTCTAGATTCTTGATCGTGTCGTGGCTATGGACTATCGACTAGCACTTCCACCTACTATGGCCAAAGTACATGATTTCTTTCATGTATCCCTCTTAAGGAAGTACATATCGGACCCTTCACATGTACTCTCTTCTGAGGTGGTACAATTGGAATATGATCTTTCTTATGAGGAGAAACCAGTGAAGATCTTAGATCGTAGTGAAAAAGTTCTATGAAATAAGACAATGCCCCTCGTCAAGGTGTTGTGGAGAAACCACATGTTTGAAGAAGTGACTTGGGAATCGGAGGATATGATGAAGTTGAGTTACCCACATTTATTTTAGTGTGGGAAAAGGAAAATTTCGAGGGCCAAATTTCGTAAGGGGGGAATACTGTAACGACCCAATGTTTCATGAATGGAAATCCCACTTGATCTAATTAAATTTCACTTTATGTTTATATAAAATGTCAACTTCATTAGTTTTATGTTATGAATTTTGACCATTGCTAATATATCGATTGAACAGTGATCACATGATTAGTATAAATATAGGGCTTTAACACATCCAATTTTACTTAGACAAAAGAAGCGATGGCCTCGTCCAGTAGAATTGCTCCGTACGAAGCCCATTTGTCGGAGCTCAGAAAAGAGGTGGCATCTTTGGGCTTCGCCCTTGACCAATCCCATGATTAGCTTCATCTGGTCAAGCTCTAATGTGACCGTCTACAGGAAAAGTGGAAGTTGATTGAAATTATCACTCAAGCGATGCTATCCGAGCCACCCCATGAGTCTGTCACCATCGCATACCTTACCCTTAGGTCTTATGCAGCTGTTTTAAGGGGTTATATAACAAATAAGTACTACTATGTTCATGTACATTATTTTTTTCTATATAATAATTAATATAATTTCTAGTCATTTTTGAAACATTGTAAATAGTTTTTAAAGTACAAATAGTGTTTTTAGTTATTATTTAACTAAGAATTCAATTTTATTAAATTAAGGAATTTTTGAATTAAATTATATTTTAATAAATTAATAATATTATTATTATTAAATTAATTTTTATATATATAAATGATCTTATTATTTTATGAATTCAATTATAATTTTTATTAAGGTTTGGAAGCCACTTCTCTCCAAACCTATGAATTTTCGATAAATGTCAGTTTTTAATTAAAAATTGAAAATTAACATATTTAGAAAATTATTTAGATAAAATAAATGTTATTTTTGGAATCAGGACGTTGAAAGTATCCAATAGTGAATTTTTCATAATTTTCTGAGACAGTGAAGTTTTTGAGTAAAAATTAAATACCGTTTAAATATATAATCTGTTTTATGACATCATAATGACCCAATTCTGATGTAATAAAATACTATAATCTTTATGTTCGTCCAATATATGTTTTAACATTAAAATTATGTTATTTTGGGTTTGTTTAAGTTACTTTTCAAATCATTAACGGACCCCTCAAGACTTATTCAACACCTTGCCTTTTTAAATTAATTTCAATGGGAGTGTGACTCACCTTCACATAAGCAACCCTAATATTTTAAGAAGTTATGAATTTTTCCTTAAAAAATATTTTTTCCTCTTCCCTTTTCCAAAAATCATGATCAAAACCCATGGGATGGTTTGTGGTTTGGATTAATTTAATATAAGGGGTCCCAAACCTAAATAATAATGAATTCCCTCACCTTTCCTATATAAACCCAACCAAGATACCACTTCCTCCTCAATAAAAGCCTTTGAAGTTCGTCCAACCTATGCCCTACTCTCTCTAGAATCCTCCCAAGGTGCCCTAAGATCCCAATAATCCTCTCACAAGCCTCTCTCTATCCTTTGGAAGCACACTTCCAAGTAAGGGTTTTCCCTTCCTTCCTCATTTTGGTCAGTTTTCTGTAAATTGTATTGCCCTTTTAATTTTAATTGTGAATGTTGGGGTATGGTTTCTCACATCCCCCATAATGCCCTCTTATTTTTTGAATGATGGGAGACCCATTTCACTCTCATTAAATGCCTCCCATGTACACCCGTTACTATGCTGAAATTCCGAAAAGAACTTCTCTCTCTTCTTTTACATTCAAGCAATAATTTTCATTCATGAATCTAAATTCCATTAAAAAATTTGGGACATGAATCTATATTACCTACATACTGTACATTAAATTTAAATATGATGAGGAACCCCTTTGTCTCTCATCGTCCATTTTTTATGAATTCTTATGTTATGTCGTTACGCTGCCGAAATCACACCGATTTTCTAAGCCAATGCCATTGTGTAGTGGATACCATGCCCATTTCTCCATCAAGGGTATCCACCTTTATACACTTTTAATTATTTATTTAAAAGTTTCATGTATGAATTCCACATTCCTTTATCATGCAAAAAATGATTATGTTTTATGAATCCATGTTTTATGATCCATGTGGCAGACTTATGCATAAAATGAAATGTTTAAGAAGGGTGCGCCCTTATAGTGCTCCAATTAATTGGGTAAGTATAGTATCATGATACCTCAGGTGAAGTGAGTGTTTACTCATGATAATTCAAGTAAAATGATTGTTTACTCATGCTTTATGTGCAATGTGGATTTACTCATGCTCCATGTGCAATGAGCCTTGGCTCATGCTAATTCCATGTTAAGTGTTGTTGCCACATTTCCATGTTTGATAATCATGCTTTATCATGCCTTTATGTTCATGTTTCTAATATGCTCTATTGATATGCCTATTGTCTAACATGTATTGTACTCCTCATACTATTCCATGTGTACTCCCTTACTGGGCTTTATAGCTCACCCTTTTCTTATGCATGTCCTCAGGTTATCCAATGCAATGCTAAGTACGAGGGAATGTAGTGGTCATGTAAATGACGTTTTCAATAAAGATGTTGTATTTCATGTTTTCAGGTTTAATGTAATGGTCCTAAGCCCCAAAGATACTAAACCTCCTGATCTTATTTGTTGTATCAAGTGATGTTTTATGTAATAAATCATGTTTAACTTTGTAATAAAAGCAGGGTTGTCTTACATCTAAGTGAATACATTCATATATATTTACAAATATATACATATATATATCACATAACCCAATGCATGTATTCCCCATTCCATGATGCAATACATAAATGGATGATTTGTATATTTATATATTTGTACCTCTGTATAGGAGTGCATGTCATTCATGATGATAACAACTCGATAAAAAAATATTTGGTACACTAAATCACCCAAATGACCCAAATTAAATTAAACAAAATCAAGAAGCGGGAAGAAAACCTTACCTTATATGGTGGAAGATAAATGATTTGACCTGGAACAAATCACCTTGAGAGAAGAATATTGAAACACACATGAAGGGATCTTAGGAGTGGCAGTGAATTCCCTAAAACCAAAATAAATAATAAAAATAAGATTACCCCTTTTCCTAGGTTTTGAAAAACCTCACTAAGATACTGAGAGAAGGAAAATCCATCCAAATACGAGAGAATAGAATAAAAATTAAAATTACTTGATGATTAGAATATGAAATTATAAAAATAGTAGAAGAAACGTTGATAAATAGAGGGATATAGAGGGGGTCCCATCACACGCGGCTAGGGAACTCTGGTAGATGGTGCAGTGTGGGTATGAGGGATGAGGAGTTGTATGATTAGTTTTTGTTTTATTTTTGTTTTTTTTTACTTTTTTTCATTTAATTTTATTCAAATTTTAACATAGGTCATCAGGCATAGTTTGGCTCACGGTATTTTTAAACCAACGACCAAAATGTGCTCCCTCCACAAGACACATTTACCACCTCACATGGTTTATCTTACACTGTTTACCTAACCATGAAAAACTCATGAATCGAATTGTGTTGAGGTACTATCAAATACTAATAAACATGTGTCACATGAACATGGATTGATAAACCATTAAAAACCTTTGTGAAATCCTCTATCCACATTTATAAGGTCATAAGGTTTCCTCCTGGGAACTGCATGGTTCAAACAAACGATGCGCCCTCTACAGGTCCATCAAAACATGATTTTCATGGTATGCCACTCCGAAAACAACTCGATACACCTGGTAAAATTTTTGGTCTTTATCCCATATCATAACGCATCACATAAAAGGATACAACTCTCATAATTATGTTACAATGCTTGATTTTAAAAACATACCATCCAGCTAATGAATAAGTACAAATTTCCTCTGGATTTTAGTCTAGTTCAATGATATGACAATTACAAGATGTACGTTTATTGGTATTAGTGACCATTATGGTTATATATCCATGGAATTATTTTGTTTTTAAATTGGGTGTTATTATTGAACTTTAGAGGTTAATTATTTATCTCATCACATAATTGTTAGAATTATCTTTCTATATTCTAACCTTGTAGGTTTTGGTAAATATATATAGATATTAAGAATATCGTGTTATCATTTTTAGGATTATGTGATCCATTATAAGTTTATTCTAGTTATTTAGGGATAAAAATACATCTTAGTTAATCATTATTTAGAGTAAGAGAAAATCTTATGGTGTAATTTGATTAAACAATGAATCTTTACTCATCAATTATTTATATTTCTTTATTCTCTTAGAATAGATAGTGATGGATTCCTTCAAATCTAGAAAATGGATCTTGAGATAAAATTCTATGCTATTACCATCATTTTTAGAGATATCAACGAACGTTTCCGCACCTAGTTGGTTTTTTGTTTTGTCTATTTTAAATTCTACATGACCATGATATCTATTATTCTATATTAGCCCATGCGAATTAGTTTTCCCATCAAAATCCATCTTTTAATTTCCCATGAATTTTCAGACTATGTAGAATCATAGTTATGTGAAACTAATGGTTTCCTTTATATTACATATTTTACCTTTTTTTAATAGGAATTTAGATTAAACCTTTGTATAATGTGGGTTTCAATAAATTAAATCAAGAAATGTTTTTCATATGATAACCAATATGAATTTCGTTGGAAAAAAATCATTTTAGGGGGGTAGGATGTAACATCCTAAAATTTAAAGAAATATATTGATTCAAATTTATTTAAATTATTTGATATCTTTAGCTACATGCTATTAATATTATACAATTCATTATATGAAAAACAATGTTATTCTTACATTTAAAGAAACACTTAGTTCATTCAACAACATGTGTTAACCGCAAGACCGAGTCTTTCTGAACAGTAATATACTATTGATATTACTATTTAATATGGAAGCTATCAACTAGATATTATAATGTAAGGTGTAAATAAGTGTAAATATATTATTTTGAAACAAATTTCTAATTTTTTTATATTCATCCAATTTAATTTATAGGAATAAGTTAAGAATAAATCCGTTTTTATGCATAAAAATAATATTTTTCTTAAAGTCAATTTTACCACCTTTTAATAAAGAGACTATTTTAAAATAAAATTTTGAAAGTTTTATAATTTATATATATATAATAAAAAATAATTTTTATATCATTATATCATAAATTTTTTTGGGAAATTCTTGTTATTTTACTAAGAAGATTCATGTTTTGTTGAATAGTGAAAAATACTAAATTATAATTGAAAACTTCTATTTTGTCTAATTAATTTATATAGTTTAATTAATTTATTGAATTGTTTTAAATAATAATTTGATTAATTTTATATAATATAAACTAATTTATTTTATTGTAAACAATTTAACATTGAATATATAAATAAAAAGATAGAAATATTTTGAATATTTTTACTTTTGAAACCAACTTTGGCATCCCATATATGAGACAAATTTAAAATTAATTTATACCACATATGTGATTGTATTTCGGAAAAAACATTCCATATTTTTAATATTAATAATTTATAATGTCTAATAATTTGAACATAGTTTATGAAAATAAAATTAGTTAATGTAATTAAAACTAATTGCATGGAAAAAGGATAATATGTGCTTACATAGTAGTTAAACCAGAATCATAAGATTCAATATGACCAATAAAAATGTAAAAAACCAATTGGATGTAAATTATTAGAAAATATAGGTATTTTTATTAATTTTTTTCATTATTGGAGTCACGTGAAATAAGGGAGACCTCCTAATAATGTTTCCCTTTTTATATTTACAAGAATGACACCCCTACTATGAAAAGAAACTCACCCCACATCTGTTATTGACACATATCATGCCCATTTGACTCATAAAATACCTTCCAAAATTAAACTAAAAATTTCCCTCCTCTCATACTATAAAACACTATTTGGAAATAAATCTTACCCAAAAGTTATTTGGTGTAAACCAAATGGAGTTACACGAAGAAGAGGTAACATTCATTGACATGATTTTTACATTGTTACCTTTTCCAATTCAATAATTTTAAATTATATAATGATTTTAAAATAACCTAGATGTCTTAATAATATGGATATGTTGTAATTTTAAGGGTTCTACTTACACATACACTCCCTTCCACCAAATGGGTAATGAGATTACCATTCATATGTACGGAGGACTACTACCTCACGAAATAATGTCATTTGTTTTTCATTTACCACCTATCATGGATGTTAATTATGATGGAAATAATGTTTTTATATGATATATATATATATATATTATTTATAATTTATTTATAACTATGTATTTTTTTTATAAAACATACCTTCATGATTTCCATTTTGTGAGAATAAGATAACATCGTTTGTGAATGTGGGGACTACCGCCTCTACAAAGTTATGTGATATGTTTAAAAATTAAATGGGATTTATTATGGATGAATTTAATTAAAAATATGTGAAAAATATGATATATATATATATATTATTAATTAAACAATTGCATATTTTTAAATATAATATATCATTTTTTATAACCATTTCACTCACTTAAAAAAGTGATAACACCGTTCATGGATGTGTGGATTACATCCTTTTCGATGAATTGTGATTTATTTTACATTAAAATAATTATATTTACTAGTATATATGAAAAAATAACATGGTATATAATATATAATTCTCATTATGGAATGATAAATTTTACATACCATCTTTCCATAATGATCATTGATAAATGGAAATGTTACTCCTGTATACATATGTCCCACTCTCTCCATGTTTGTTATGTTTATTCATTTTTCATAAGCATATTTAATCATTTTTTTGTAAATATTATAGTTATTTAATGATTATTTTTCAATATATTTTTATATAACTACCCCTTTGACCATATATGAACTACCAAAGTCGTTTTCAACACATAAAATGAATACTATCAAAACACCTGATGTAAACATAATTGTTTTTGTTGATATATACAACATTGAAATATGACAAATAAAATTATTCATAAACAAGAAAAGGTTTTGGAGGACAGTAAATTACTAAAAAAAATTATTATTCAAGAAGATAAATAAACATATGACAAGTCAGAATCAAGTTAAGGGATTTCACCACAATCAATTTTCATTGAGGCATTCCTTGATTATGTGCATGTTTATTATTTTATAAGGTGTATATATAGCCCCTTTGATGTTATATATGAATATTTTATCTATTTACATGTTATTTAATGTGTTTTAAAATGGTAATATTTTATAGGGATTATGATTTAAATGTTCAAAGTGGTATGGCACATGTTGAATACTTAAATATTTATTTTGAAATCTTTTTATAAATTCCAATAATATTGATATTATTTTACATATTTAATTATATTGATTGAAATGGATTATAAATGAAATTTTATGTCTCATATTAATTTGATTAAAAAAATTCAATAGGAATCTTTTTATGTGTCTCTAAATGGAATTTTTACAAATGATAAAAGGAATGTAATATTTTTTGATGTACAGAGATAATGAACTTTCATGTCATCGAGATTTTTATTAGATTTATAGATTACATTCAAATATTTCATGTTTTCTAAAATGGAAAACTATATTTCATTTTATTTCGTTATTTTCGTATTGATAATGGGTTTTCAAATAAAAGGTTGTTTGATTATTGAAAATGGGTTCTTAAATGAAATTGGTATTTTTATTTGAATGCGTTTTCTTATGGATTTAAGAAGAGTTTTTAAATGTTTTTATATTGAGACGTCATTTCAATTAGTATGGTACATATGAATTATATGAAACAAGTTATTCCAATAAAATTTATATTAAGGGTTTATCACCATTATAGCTCATTGGTGAGCCCGATACAACTTATATAAGGGTTGATGGCAAAATACAACTTATGAGAAATGGGTGATCGCGATATAGGTTATATGAAGGGTTGAGCCCCATTGTTGCTCATAGGTGATCTTGATATAGATTATACAAATGGTGATCCTTATTATAGATCTAAAATTAATTAGATAATGATAAAATTTGATGATGGGATTGTGGTTATTCCAATTAAAATGGTTTGAAACGTGTTTATGTATATGATGCTCTCAGTCACCAAAAGTGGTTTAATTTCATTCTATGTGTTTTGATTATTTTTTTTTGAAAATTTGGTGTGTTTTTTTATGTGAATATGTTTTATTTAAAATTATGAAATAAAACAAAAGATAAAAGTAAATGTTATGTGTTTTTTCATGTTTCCCCCAACTAACGTTTTCCTTTATGTTTTATTTCCCTTGTAGAGTTTTGTTTCTCATACCATGTTTTAATAAAAATTCACATGGTTAATGGATGAGTAATGCTTCTAAATAAGACATTTTTAAAGACAATAATAGTATTCATATAATATATCTTTAGTTATTTTAAAATTTATTGATTATGGTAGAATTGTATACTATTCGGATGTGTCCACTTTGTATTTTATGTTTTTGTTATGTTTGAGTTATGGACTAATTATCAAAAAATATAAACTTGAATAGATTCCCAATGTGAAAGAAATAATTTTTGGAATAAAACTCATGATTAATTAATGTTTTAGGATGGATCCTTATATTATTTATTATTAAAAGTCAAGTTCCACTAATTTTTGTTTTTGGGTTTTTTATAAGAAAAACATATAAAACCATAAAAGACAATAAATGGAATTGAAGCATCAATTTAATTTTGGTACATATATTTTGTTAGTCAAAAATAACATATGAATGGAGTTGTATTTATAAAATTATATTTTTTTATAGAAAATTCACAAGTAAGCATGAATAATGTGTGACCTAGGTTTGGAAACACAAAACCTTGTTTATTTAATTTTGTAAATTCATTTGATAAATTCTGATATTCCATTCATGTCCTATCATACTCTACTTTTTATAACTCAATACATATAAAATCAATCAAAATACATCGAGCACCATCTCCGCCACAATACTAGGGAGGGGAACATATTCTAATAATGGGCATTTCAATTCGACATAAATGCAATTTGAATGTATAAATCCATATATTAGTTCATCCAAAAACATAATCTATTTGTTTAAACAATAATATGTATGGATAATGAATGAAAATGAGTAAGGAATTAGGATAAATATTCCCTAAAAAGAATGAATCCTTTTTAACAAATTCTATTAAATCCCCACTACCCTCACCAAATTAAAATAAATCATATAAAAGGATGAGAGACTAAATAATCCACTATTATACATATGACGAGCTATAAAAGTCACTTAATCCATATTCATAGATTATGTGAGGTCACATCATAATATAAGAGATGATGTAATTGATGATTTGAGGAAACACAACACTCGAAACAAATAACAGTTTCAAAATTTACTTGAAACAAAGTGAATGAAATAAATGTTACGTCATACCTCAAGAACACACCCAATATTATAGGGGATGAGTATTTTGGCCACCATATTCCCCCTTAAATAAATAACAATAAGCCCAGAATTTTTTGAGACATTATAGAAAATAAATATATACTAACATGTGGATGAACTTCATTAACTATATCTTTATGGGCACCCATCCTTGTACCCAATTTCTATATTAATAATAGTCAACAAACAATCATGAATATGATCTCATATATACCTTTTTTAGAATTAAATTTATATAAGTGATTAAATACTATGCACCACAATGAAATTTTGTTTTCAATAACGGGTGATCTTCGATGGATTGGAATTTCACAGTGGGCTTATAATGTTGGTATTTAGTAATGTTGGATTGGTGTTGGAAGGGCATTTAGTAGTGTTGGATAAGGGTTGGAAAATTATCAAGACTCGCCCAAATTGGGAACCCCTATCTAATCACACGGTGAAGACATGAGTGATAGAGTGTTATCAGAGTTATTGATGATGGTAGGGATGAAATTATAATTTAGAAACAATTGAGGATTGAAAGTGTTTAGTATGGTAATAGTACATGTTGAACATAGTGTGTGAGGTGGAAATGGAGACTGATTAAGAATAAAATATTATGACCTCCTATGATGAAACAAAATGAACTTAGTAATACTGAAAAAACTATATGAGATAATGTTTGTTGTTGGTTAGAGACCTAGGAGAGTTACATTTGTCATGCTATTTGTGTTCATGTTTGAATCTGGGTAATTTTTAGGGAAATTGAAAATAATATTATTATTTAAATATTTATAAATTACATTCTAATCGGATTATAAGATTCTCTTTATTCTAAAGAATGTTTTTATTAGTCACCATACATGTGATTTTCAGTTTGTCATAGTGTAAAAGGATGATCTGATTGACCAGAAGAGGGTTGTCCTTATAGAGGATGATTTGTATTAGAAGAAGAAGTAGTGTGAGTTCCAATATCAGGGCTTGGAAAAGTAAGATGGGAGTGTCTCTAATTTGGATAAATACAATTTCTAATAGGATATATATCACACCTTCATCTTCATCCATTATAGGATGGATTATATAGTCCCATTGGAAGTTAGTTATATAAGAGGGGTTTCATGAGAGTGACGAGTTTTATTTCATGGATAAAGCAAGGATGTAGATGTTTTATGTCATAATTTTTCGAATTATCTCTATATGGATTTACTTTTTCCAATGATCAGAGTAATGAAGATGAGGAAGATTCTCTCCATTCTGTATAGGATCTGAATCTTATGAAAATTCAAGATCATATTTAAGGATCTTCTTTACATTTCGATTTATATATTCCTAGATGGGGATTCCACAACATGGGGTTCAGAAGAGGAGTTGTACCCAATATATTTTATATTGTTACCAATTAAATTTCATAAATATTTGGAGGTTTAGGAGGAGTATATTTTGATAGAGAGGATTCATTAATATTTAGGATCATCTCGGGAAAGGAGTTATCAAGGCTTCTTGAGGATCACAGATGCATATAATGCAAAATATTTTCCAAATCCCATACCATTATAGTTTCTAGGGTTACATTCTTCCAAGGTATGTTATCTAGTAGTTTGGAAGGTTTACTCTAGATTTTTACTATTTTATGTAATTTTAAAAAATTTGAGTTTTAATCTGATTTCCAAAATATGTATAAGTCAATAATATTACACATTGTAAGGTGTTTTTTGAAATATCATATATATAAAATATGTTTATTTTGAAAAGGTTTTTATTAATTTGGAAACCATGCTAAAACTATAATATTATATATTATATTTCTTGACAATAAATGTTGTGATTCATTGATGGGATTATTAGATTAATTTTATGGAGTTACTAAGGATACATGACAAGTCCTGAATATGTACTTATTATGATTTAAGGATTTAATAAAAGTCTTGGAGGATGTTTTATACAAGAATAGTATATGTGATTTTGGAAAAGTGTTGGTGTAAAGAAATTGTAGATTAAAATGGGATTCAACCAAGGATAGTAGGATAAATCAAATATCCACCTTTGAATGGAAATGACCAGGCCTGGTAGCCATTTAACATAAGGTTGTAGAGTAATGTTGGGTTCAGGCATGGGTCAACACATGGAATAGAAATAATGATGTGGAACTAGGTAAATGATTTCATGATGGATGAAACAATAGACCCATTAAGAGGGGAAACTCTAAGGGGTTTATCTATGTTCTTCAAACAAGTTTAGGCATATAAACGGAGTGAATATTGATGTAAATAATTGAAGTGGGATAAAATTAGTGCATAATGTTCATGTTTTGAAAATGATGTCGTGTTTGATGATAAAACATTTTATTCTGTCATCTTCATACTAACTCCTAGGGTCTGTATAAATTAGATATTTTATGTTTCACCTCTAGAATTCACATCACGCATGAAATAGATGATTGAACGAAAATGTGATATCATGAGAATATGGTTGTACCTCAATGTTGTGATGAAATTCATGAAACTAACACATTATTGTTTGAGAATAATCAATGTGAAGTTCAATATTTTCTTTGAGTTAGAGCTAAGTAGGAATACATGAGATTGAAGTGAAATATGTAGGATTGAGTGATGTATGATCAAGGGGAAACTAGTGTGTTTTTGAAATATGGATGACAGGGAAGCTGACCAAATAAAAGATAAGGTAGTACATCTTTATAGGAGTATGATGATACTTTTTGAATGCATGGTGTAGTGTTTTTAGAGTCACATACAAAAATTCATGGTTTACAATGTTTTTTGAAGGATCTCAAGTACAAGTTAATGATTGAGAGTTTTGTATAAATACACTAACTGTATCACTTATAGGAGTGTAAAAACAAATGAATATAGAGATAATTGATGTAGAGGATAGTTATATTGAGGAGAGTTAGGTTCTCTATATTCTCGAAATAACTTTTGTGATATCAAGCTACGTAAGACACACTTATGTGGATTCTAGTTTCATAAAGTGAAATGGAAATGGACCATATTTGTGAAGCATAAATTGAAAATTATATGCAGTGAACATAAATAAACAAATATAGAGAAAATTATAATATCAAGAATAAAATTATGAGTAATAGAAGTTGTATAAAGATGTTTTTAAATAAAAAGAACATGGAAGTATTTCCATGATGTAATTTGTGAAAAGCTTAAAAACAAAGGAAAATACTAATGTAATAAAATAGGAAGTACCATAAATAGTAATAGATTTAATTACTTGTATTTATATAGATAGTAAGGAAGACCAAGATATTCATAATGAAAATGTAATGTATTCATGGATACACTTTTATGAACTATCATTTTCATAAAGTAATCTGACTAATTTGTATTGAAAACAAAGTTGGAAAAATTGATATGTCTGGTTTGGAAAAAAGATAAATGGGATAATAAGAATTTTATTTTAAAATTGAAAGGATTTGGATAAGAAGAAAAAAGTATCAAAATTGTAGAAAATATTAACATATATGGTTCTGTTTTAGAGAAGGATCAATAAAAAAATGGAACCTGTATCATCCCTTTATATGGGTGTAGAGGGCGCAGTATAATAGGATAATTATATTGAGAAATAATCCTCATCTGGATATGAAGTGTTACTTTAGTGATATCATATAAAATTCTGAATCTACTCTCATATTGTGTAGTTTAGAAGTCTAAGATTTTAGAATATATTTATCCCATTGAAAATAAATTTGAATTTTTCAAAAAACATCTTTTCATGCAGCCCTCAGTCTAAAAAAATAAACATATTTTACAAACTATTCATTGGATAGGCAAGTATAAATATAATAAATCACCTTATCAGATATAATTTTAAATTTTTTATCTAATATAAGCACAATGATTTATACATTACACCCAATTTTAAAAATCACTTAATGATTAGATGGCTTATTTTTCAAAGAATTTTATTTTTCACTTATTTTATATTTTTCCAAAATAAAATATACTTATTAATTATATAATGAAACATATTGATGTTTTATTTGAATAAAGTATTAATAATTTATACATTAATTATCTAACGTTTAGGAATGAAGATAAAATTTTCTAAATGTAATGAGATATTTTCCAAAAAACTTTTAATTTTATAATGTGATTTTATATTTAAAAATAATATTATTACAAATTAATGAATTATTGTAAATAAATTTTATATATTATATATTCCATAAACTAAATTGACACTAATAAAAAGCATATTATGAATCAATTAATGGCTGTGAAGACACTTTATTCTTTAAAAGTCCATTTTATTTGAAAAATGTTTTTTGTAGCATTTTGTTTTATGATATTAAAATTATTTTTTTCCAATTTTTTAATTTTTATTTTATATAAATAAAATAATTTTCTAAATCATCATGTACAAATTATCCAAGGGTCAATATGTTTTTAGTTCTCAAAAAATGATTATTTGTTGGGTAAATAGTGAAAATACCGAATTTTTTTAAAAAAACTCTAATTTATTTTCAGGAATTTTTTAATACACATTTTTATTTTTATTGGCATTAAAATTTCATTATTTTTATTTTGTTAAAAATAATATTCATATAACTTTTTATCAATATTATAATTTATCTTGGTATAACAATACTTAGAGAGTTGAAAAGGTATTTTTCAAAACTTTTTTTATTGTGTTTTTTGTTTTTATATTAAATAAGGTTATACCAATTATAGACATTGAATCCTAAAGAATATATAATATATTTTTTATTATAATTTCAAAATATATTAATGAGTATAATTTATTTTTTGGTCATTATGAATAATAACAATGGAAAAAATTTATTATCTCCAAAAAAAGTGAAAACAGGTAAATTACAGTTAAAACTAATTGATAAGGCCACTATTTGTCATCTTAATTATTATTGGATGGAATTATTTTGAACCTTATCACCATAGTCTTGAAATGTTTTTGGGAATGTTTCCATGAATATGAATTAATAAAATTTGATCCCTGTAAAAAATTATAGATGTGTCCCTCCACCACTTTTAAAAGGAAACCCCTCATTTCTCTTCTGTACACCACATTGGGAAACCTAGTTAAAAAATTCCCAGAAAATTTACAATATGAACTTCCATATCCATGAATTAGAGGACATTTTATTTTTAAAATACCATTCAAATTTCCATTAATAATCGATCAAAAGGGGGGATAGTGAAGAAGAGGTAATCATCCTACCTAACATCTTTAATTTTTTTTATTTGTATACCTACTATAAATATATAGTTTCTATCATAAAATATTTAAATCAGTATCCTCAATAAACTAAAATGTAATTATTTCCATTTAACCAAAATTATTTAACCTATTTTCCATGAAATGTGAATGAAAATCATCACTCTTGTGTACATGTAGATTACCACCACCATGTGGTGTTGTATTTCAATTTCCTTCATATAATATTATGGATAATTATTATGGTGGATTTAAGGGTTATATTTGATTTTTATGACATAAATATACTTATTTAACAATTATATATTATCTAAATTTTTACCAAAAAGTGAAATGTAGCGCTCGTGCATAGGTGTGGACCACTGCATCCACACAATGATGTGATTCATTTTCCATACCCATCATTCATAATAGGTTATTTTGATGGATTTATTATTTATATATAATATTTATGGAATAAATATTCTTCTATAATCACAATATATTATCTATTCTCTTAACATTCCATTCTTTGGAAAATGATAATGTCGTTCATGCATATATGTGGACTACAACCTCAACATAATGACGTGACTTGTTTTTCATAACCAATTTATATGATAAATTATTGAAGTTTATATAATTAATAAATATGAAACATAATTAATTACTAATATTCTTAATATTATTAAAATATGACCATGGTTCAAGTACCAAAACCATCGAACCGAACTATGCATGGAAAACAAACCATTTTTCACTAAGATGTTATTTTTAATGATGAAATTATTAAGAAAATGTTATTTAGAAATCAAAAAGGAATTGAAAATAGTATTTAATATAATAATATTTTCATTTAATATATTTATAATGAATATATATATATTAAACCATATTTTTTAATACTTAAGAAGAAAGATGTAACTTTTGGTATGGGGTTTACTTTACAATCTCATTTCTTGTTTAGATTTTCCATGAAAAAATTTCCTTGAGGGAAATTATATGAGATTTATAACTTAAACCAAATATATTTTATTCCCATATATGTATTTTAATTTTTTTTAATAATACACTCTCTTTGGTTATTAAAATGACTGATCGATTTTAATAATAAAATGTCGACCATATTTTCTCTTTGGTCAATGAACATTTTCTTCCATGTCTGGACTCTTCAAAATTGTTTTATGAAAATTATTAAAAATACATAATATATTTTAAAGAGTTTTTTTTATGTAAATTTGACTTTATTTAAAATTTTTTAAAATGGAATAATTTTGAAGAAACATTTTTTTGAACATGTTCTTTTGACCTTTTACAAAGGTGTGAAAAGAATGTTCTTTTAACGTATACATCATGAAAAATTTTCTATACCTTGATTACTATTCAATGGTTTTAGGATTTATATTAATGTTTCCATGTTTATTTTTAAAAATTAATATTTACTTAATATTTATTAATTTTTTATATATTCTATAAGTATTATCAAAATAAAAAGTGTATTTTCATTAAGAAATATACTAATGATCAAGGAGATACATTTTTTGGATGTGCACAAAAGGAACCATGTATATGAGATAGTGATATTCTAAATATACCTTGGACTATCATAGCTAACAACGATCCCTAATTTAACTCATGGGTCTGGGGAGATGTTAAGTGAGAGTTTGGCTCCCAACTATATCTTAGCACGAACTTCCAATTGAGAATGGATTAATAAAACCATGTTTATAAAATCCCAAGATTAACATATATATATTATATATTATTTTTTAGAAATATTAATCATAATACAAAAATAAATTCCCATAGAATGTAATAGTTTATTTTCTTCCAAAACATAGAAACATAATATTCTATCTTGATGGAAGATCTTTAATATATCTATTAAATATATTCTCCTTTAGTAACACTACTTAATAACATTATTTATAACCTGGGGAAATGGGAATAATAAATGGGTGATCGTAGATAAAAATTAAGGTTAATCTATGGATATAAGTAATAATAACATGAACATAAGGGTATGAGAACATGATCTTAACATTACAAGACCATATTGTGCATAAAAAATATCATAATAAAGAGTCATTGAAAAAAGATTAAAGGATAATAATTTATGAATAATAAGGATGTTAAATTATCAAAAATAAATCTTGAACCATAAGCTAATGTTATATAATTTTATAACCATTATAACATTATAAGTCAATTCCATGTGTCAAGTTCGACTACCAAGACCATCAACATAGTAGATCAAGACACACATGCCTCTCTTATTGGATCAGGACACAACTACTTTAAATAAATGATTAATAAACACCCATAGTCACCTAGGATTAACATTAATGTATATTACATCACTTTAGATGAATATTTAGGTCATTAATAAAATAAATTTCTGATGACTATAATAGTTTAGTGTCTTTTCAATCTTGAAAACAAAATCTTCCCTCTTGGTGAAAGATCTTCAACATCCCCCATAAAGATCTACACATTTTTTAATTCTACATAAAAACATTCATCATAACTCTAGTAAATGAAACAGATGAAATTGATGAGCTCAGATTCATATTAAGGGTAAATAAAGTAAATTTGTAAGCATAACATTAACAAAGGGGTATGGAACATGTGCCAAAAATTGGAAGATCATACCTTGTATATTAGAGACCATAATAAATATTGGCCGTTCATAAGACATGAACCATAAAAATAGAGGACATAATCCATGAAAGCATAACATTGGAATAAATCGTATAATTGTAGAAAAAACATATAAAAAACTATGTCAAAGAGTCCTACCAAGGGCATTGTAACATGTTAGGCTTGGGTTTATCATTCGTGTACCTACTCCGGGATTTGGATTCCCCCTCATCTATCCTATTTTTTTCATGGGATGTCATCTATTATACCCTCTTATACGAGTATTGGGATGTCCTCATGTTTACCCTATTGATTCATGCTTGGTATGTAAACATATTTACCCACTTGTTTCAAGCTTGTGATTTCCTCTCATTTACACTTTTTTCTAATAATCGATTGTCCTCATATTTACCATCATATTTTTGCTTTTGGGATATCCTCCCATGTACCATTTTGTCTCATAAAACATTTATCATCACACAATTCATTGAAGTAAGGTAAAGGTCCCACCCATCTCATAATGAAATCATACTAACATGTTCCACAAAATCATAAATAATCATATCATAACCCATGAAATTAAATGATTGTCATAAATATTTAATCATATAATAATTTTTTAAAAATAATACACTTTATATAAACATTTCATCATAAACATAACCCATTAATGAAAATAGATTTCATAAAAATATTACATGTGAAAGAGAATCATGTTTCATAAATAGAATTACATCAAGAAAAAACCATTGAGATAAATAATATGAATTGATACAGTAGATAATCCCATTGAAAGTCATGTGTAAAATAAATACATGTCATCTTAGATAGAAAATAATTTTGAAATATCATTCAAAAAAATTATTGAGAAAAATATTCTTTTTTATTTAAGAAATTATTTTAAATAATATAAAACCTTTTGAAAACCATTTTACTAGTAATAAAAATTAAGAAGAGATATTGAAAACATTTGAACAACCATTCTACATGAAAATTTATAAAATAATATTGATAAAATTTTGAAAACCCTTTTCTTTGAAAAATTATAAAATAGATTGAAAAAGTGTTGAACACATTTTTATTAGAAAATACAATAAAATAATGGATTAAAAAATATTAATGAAAAGTTAATTTTTTTTTGAATAAAATATCTTTTTAATCACGCCAAAGAATCTTAATGGTTATGTAGGTCATGATTATGGATAATCCAGAACAAACAGAACTTTCCTTTTAAACTGTAAAATGTTTTGTAAGGTTTGTCGACCGAAAAATGACAAGATGAATCCTTATTAAAACCCATTTTGCATAAATAGGTAAAACATGGATGAGAATATCTATTAATGATCAATAAAGATTAATAAAACATTTTTGTAAACCTTTTAGGATAGATTATTTTTAATGAACACATATTTCTTACTAAAGAGTGGTGGACTTTATTAAAATCACATTCTTGACAATATTATCTAAAAAATAGTGGGAAAATGATACCAATATTTGAATATATCATTAATAATCATAGGAGAAACAAATTAATTACTATTCTTGAGATATTAATCATTAGTTTCTATTAATGAAAGTATAATCTGAAACAATCTCGAAAAGTAATTAGATTATTTCAATAATATTTTATAAATTTGTAACATTGAACCATACTCCCCATGTAGGATAATAAAATTACATTAAGCATGAAATTTCATGAAAGGAATAAAATTCATGAAAAAACATGAAAAATTATGTATATAAACCTCATAAAAGATATCGGTTCATAACATTCCATGTGTCTCAATGAAGGAAAATTGAGACACAAATTACATTATTAATCTAGTAAATTTTGAAAAATAAAACTCATAATATAAAGATAATAAAATGGTTATGTAAATAAACATATATTTAAGAAAAATAAAAATAAACAAATAAATTTTAATTATATACACCACACAAAATAAGTGAGTGGTAATAAGGTATGTATCTCATCAAAAAAAGAGGGAGATGAAATTCCCCTTACCTTATGTCTTGACTCTCATAGAACTCATTTCAACCTCTTATATAATAAATATAAATTTATTATATATATATATATATATAATAAATTAATAATTATAATACCATAATGTTTTGATTATGGATTTTTATTATCTTCTAGTCACCAATTCTATGTTAAGGTTTCACTTTGGGTAATATTCTCTTTGTTTTATGAATGAGTCTTAATTTGTTATATCGTTGTCCTTATACATATATCGTGATTCCTAAAATGTAAACCATTATTTAAATTTAATTAATATATATTATATGTTTACTATAATAATGAAAATATTATTGAAATATAGAATATAAAACATTGGTCATGGAGACGGTAAGCCATATGTACGCATTAACCCTATTTCTGTTTAATCATTACGTAGAAAGAAAGAAAGTAAAAGAAATATATTTATAAAAATTTATATATAATTAACTATTAAATTAGATTTATTATATCATATATATCTTATATATGCACTATTTAACACTTTAATTCATTTCATGTAGTGTATGAATGAATCGCATCTCTTTGAGGGGGAGATAGTCCACACTTCCTCAAAAAAATTGTCATAATAATAAAATATGTAAAGTATAAATATATGTGTTGTAAAATAATTAAAAAATATTAAATGAAATATAAATATAATATAGAGAATATATGTACAATTTTTTCACCATAATTTCCTCCAGGAATTGTGGTAACAGAAAATAATGAACATTCATCCCTTAGTGAGGCAGTAGTCTACCGTACATGTAAAGCGTACATTCATTACCCATTAGAAGGAAGTGTGTGTAATTCTTTGTAAAATACATAAAATAAAAAAACCTAGTATATTTAGGACACTTCTGTTGTTAAAAAATCTTGTAAAAAAAATATTAGAGGGACTGGAGAAAGAAAATAAAAGATAGGATTTGGGGGGGAGGGTGTCACCTCTTAATAGGTTAACTCCATTTTGTTTTCCACAAAGTGATTTATTGAAAGTCTATAGGACAAAAAGTGTCTTGTAGGGGGGATTTAGTTATATTTCGGAGATATTTGGTTTTATTTTTACCAAAAATAAGTTCTTTTATAAGTTTGAGGATGTGGGAGGAGATGAGACATTTTATAATGGAGTAGGGGTGTCACTCTAGTAATATTTTAAATGAAATTAAAACCACCCCCCTTTTATTTTAGATCGATAAATAATTGTTAAATGTCAATATATGAAATTTTAGGGTTTAAATATGTCCACAAAATAGATTTTGAAAATGTGTATAGGTCATTTTGAGCCATAAGGTTATGTTTTAGTCCTTCATTAAATATAATTTGACCTTAATTATTGTAATTATTTAAAATTACTTCACTAATATTTTTGGTAAAAACCTAAGATTACATTATTATGTATTATAAATTATTTTTATTCAAAATATGGATTCCATTTTTAAATATTCTAACAACATAAGTTGTAGAAATTCATTTATTTTTAATCCCACAATTGGGTCGACAATTATAATTTTTAAAGAAAAAAAGTTTAAACAAATTTCTAGGTTTTATAATAAATTTCAAATTGAAATTGATTAAAATTACCTAAATTTGTTTTTTTAAAAAAACTAATATATAATTACAATTTAAAACAATATTAAATATAACATAACCATATAAATAAATTACATGAAAAATCATATTTTAATTAAAACTAGAATTTTTAAATATTCATTAAAAAAATGAAACCGAACAGAGAAGTACCAAAAATTTAAACAGTTGTAATAGTATTTATTAACATTAAATTTTTAAGTTTATTTTGAAATATTAAATATACAAAAGCTCAAAAAATTTGATTTAAAATATGTTCTTCATTAAAAAGTGGAAAAATTTCATGGACAAAAACATTGGATTTTTTATTTTAAATTGGTTTCAATATTGTCTTATGCTTATAAAATCTGTTGTATGAATATAAAAAATATTATATATATATATATTATATAAATTTAAAATTACTTAAAAATTGTAATTAATTTAATTTATTAGGATTAAAACAACTTAGTGAGCATAGTAAAAGTTTTCTATAAAAATACTCCTAAATATTAAATAGGTTCATATATTAATTTATAAATAATTTCTAATTAATTAACTCATTTTATATTTAATGAAAACTGTATATTTACCTAATTTAGATAATTGTATTCATAAAATTTAATTTAACAGTAAGGTAGTATATTATTATACAATAAATTATTGTTTGGTAACACTCAGATTCACGTGTTAGGCAAGACATTGAGGAATGTCAATCTTGAGTGAAACGTAAGTTTACCTCATTGTTTTTTATAGTGAAAAAGAACCATTATATGTATTTTAGTGCATGATTAACTTGTAATTATGAACAGAGAAAACTAATCTTAGTGATTTAATATTAAATAACTATTTTTTGTGTTTAGTACATATTAAGAAGATTAAATTAATTTCAAAAAAATATATTTCACGAAAATCTCAGGGGGTTTATTCTAGCCACCTTAAAATGAATTTCTCCCTCAGAATTCATATGTGTTATTAAAATACTAATACGAGAATGTATCATTTATCTAAACCCGCATTTTATAAACAAATACTAATTATTCCCATATGAAGGGAAATTTTGAACCACAACGGTTACTCAATGTAATATATAACTGGGTTTCCACATGTAAGAACATAGGTGGAAACTAAAAACATGGACATGGAAGAGAAATCTAACCATCAAATTATTATGGAGAGTGAGAGAAAATATGGTTATAAGAATTTTAAATATAAAATTCCCTAAATTTGCGACGAACTAAGGCACCATCAGATTCCACAAAAACAGAGGTACTATGATAACATATTATATTTCCAGATCCATTCTACCAAAGATAAATAATTCTAATTAAAATATATATTGGTGTTATTTCAGGAAAATCTCACCCTTTACTATTCCTTGATCCACTCCACCACTTTATATAAGAAATATGGTGAATAAATCATTCCTGATGTGATAACAAATCACCAGATTCATGATATTATGTCCCATATATCAACACTAACATTCTTAAAAATAGGTTATGCAATATACATAAATCCTCATTTGGTGAGACAATATTTTATTGTCAAAAAATTCATCCAAATCATTCCATAAATGGTTAATCATATAACCCTTATGAAATATGAAAATCTAAATCTTAATAAATAAGGTCATAAAATCATCTTAACAATGATCACCCATATATAATAGTGATTTTATTGGTAGTTACATTCCAAAAATGTGAATACCCTCATCATATATTCTTTTGAAGCATGGTAATAGCCTAAATTACCATAAATACATCTAGAAAATAGGAAATCATCCATATTCCATAGATTATTTGATACATTACATAAATAAAAGAATTGGTAAAATTTATCCATGATGACATTGATCACTTTTTAAAACCAAGTAATAATTTTATCATGGGTAATTAGTTCTATCCAATTTACTTTATCTAAATACGTAATCACCTTATCTAATAGAAACACAATTTTCTAAACATCTTTATCACATTACAAATTTACTCCCCTTAATAAAAATATCATTTTTCTATGTTTTAATCACCATTAAACATAAAAATTTTAATCCTTAATGAAAAAGTATACTGAAAACACTTATATATTTCATGATTCATATAACATAATATTTCAATTCCCAAACATATCGACTTCATTCATCCAAAATTATTCTTAAACCATTAAACAAGCTTCATCAACATATTCTTTAATACCTATTCAATATAATATGAAACATGAATCATGTATTATGGTTCCTAAAACTCAATATTAACATGTTTCTTATGATTAATGTCAACAATATTAGAAGAACATCACATATCTTTCACATTTAATTTGTAGTCCCTTTTATCAGAATAACAATAACCAATACTCATACCACCTTCCTAATTATCTATATGAGACTTCTAATTGGTAAATTTATTTTATTAATGCCCAAACATTAATCATATTAGACATTAAATATTAACCATGTTCCTTCTAGTTCTCTCCATTGAATAAAAGTAGAAAGCATGGGGTAAGAAACACATATCATGTTAGATAACCACATAATTAGGAAAAAATAATTATAAGATGTTATAAATCAATACAAATACCTTTTAATTGATTGAACCATAGATTTATTGTATGTAATTCATATTCACATTATATTAAAATACTTTATAATTGTTTGTGATGAGTTTTTGAATTTCCCATTCATATCCCCCGTGAGTGTCAAATCCGGTGTGTGGCAATGCCCAATTTCATGAACGAGATTACCCCGAGTCAAGATCAGAATACATTGTCGAATTTTGTACCCCTAGTTACATATATTTTAGATCCACATCTACTTGTAGTATCTATAATGTTATGTATTTCATGGAATCCACTCACTCTATATTTTACAAAAAATCCAAGACATTTTTCAAATCATTAACATATCCATACATTTATCCTTAAAGACATCACTAGAAAATTCTTTAGAAATATACATAGGGATATCACTAGTGCTATCATGTCCTAGATTCAAAAGGTTAACTAAAAAATTACATTAATAAAAACTAATGCAAACTAGGATTAATATACATGGATATTACCTCATTTTAGAGGAATATTTTGTAGATTAAAAAAATAAATACCCGAGGACAATAATAGCTTATTATCTTTCGAAACATGGAAACAAACTCTTTAATCATTGTGAAATATTATCAAAATCTCTCATAGATATATCCACTTTTAGTAATTCTACCAAAAAACATTATTCATAAGAATTTTATTGGAATAATTTGGAAGGGTTGAGCTCATTTTCTCAATAAGGGTTAAAAAATGAAACACATGAGAATAAAATAGACAAAAGGGTATGGAACTTCAGCATATCATTTGAAGATTATATTGTGCATATTAGAGACCATAATAAATATTTTTAGTTTATAAGACATGAATCATAAAAAAAACCTAATCCATGAAATCATAATATTGGAAAAAACATAAATTTTGGAAAACACATATAATAATCCTATGTCAAGGTTGCATACAAAAGCCATTATAACATTATAGGCATGGGTTAATCACCGGTGTAATTACTTCAGGCATGGGATTTCCTCTTATGTACCCCCTTGTTTTGGTTGAGGGATATCCTCTCGGTCGTGCACCCTCTTATTTCGAGCTTGGGATGTCCTCCCATTTAACATCTTATTTCAATTATGGTATTTCATCCCATTTAACCTCATATTTTTGGATTTGTATTTCCTCTCGTTTACCTTCTTATTTCGAGCTTGGGATTTCCTATTATTTACTATCTTTTTTTGGGATTGGTATTTCATCTCATGTACATTTTGAGCTCATTAAACATTTATTATTTCATAATTCATTGAAGGGAGATATAGTTCCCACCCATATCATAATTAAACCATAAATATATTTTCCACAAAATCATATAAAATCCTATAATAATACATGAAATTAAATGGGAGTCATAACCATGTAATAATATCACAACCTATAAAAAAATATACAAATTTCTTAATCATATCATCAGAAATATAACCCCTAAATGGAAAATGGATTTCATAAACATATAACACATAAAATAGAAATGAGTTTCATAAATATAAATACATCAATAATAAACAATTCTGACAAATAAAATAAATGGATACATCATATCATTTCCAATAAAAGAATGAGTAACATCAACAGATGTCGTATTAAATGGAAAATAATTTGAAATATTGTTTAAAAACATTTCATGAAGAAAATATAATTTATTAATTGGGAAAAGATTTCAATAAATTTAAAACCTTTTGAAAAACATTTTCATTGGAATAAAAGATATAGATAAATATTGAAAATATTTTGGAAAATATTTTCCTTCAAAATATATAAAATAGCGTGAAAACTATTTCAAAAACTTTTTTATGTAATTTTATATAATGAATTTATAAAATACTAGAATTTTTTTTTATTTTTTTAAAAGAAAATAATTTTATAATATTATTAAATAAGATGCATTGGAATTTCATTCATAAGGATGGATGACCCCAAACACACTGAACATTTGTTTTACACTTCTATCGATTAGAAAGGTTCCACGACTGAAAAACAACAAAAAGATTACTTGTTGTAATAAATTTTAATAAAAAAGGTAAAAGATGGGTAGAAATGTCTTTAAAAGATAATATTATAATAATATAACATTTTTAAAAAACTTTTATAATTCATGGATTTGAATGAATATAGATTTCTGACGGAAGAGGGAGGTAAAGTCGGACTTTATTAAAAACACCATCTTAACTATATTATGAACCAAAGAGTAGAAAAATGGTACTAATACATTAATATATAATGAATATAAAAATGATATTAAAATTAATGAGTGTTAATTAGATATGGATTTTTATTTTTCTTGAATGAAATCATCATCAAGAATATATATTTTATTATGGATTTATATTACCCACTATTTACCAATTCTATGTTAATGATTCACATTATTTAACATCCACTTTGTTTTTTGCATGTTTCTTAATTTGTTATATATTTGGTCCTTATACTTATATCACTTTTTCCATAATGTAATCCATAATTTCAAAATAATTTATATTAATAATATGTGTATTATAACAATCTATATAATATTTAATATGAAAAATTATTCTCTGTTCATTGAGATAGTAATCCTTACGTAGGTGTGAACACTATTTTCATTTAATCTATGTGTTGAAAGAAATAATTTAAAAGAAATATATGTATATATAAGCATGTATATATGATAATTACTATAAATTTATTAAATAATATATGTTATATATATATATATATTCCAAAAATACGTCTTAAATAAAATCAATATAGTGTATTAATGAATCCCATCACTTTGAGGGGACGGCAGTCCACACATTCTCGAAAGAAATTATTATATTAACACAAAATGGAATGTATAAAGATATGTTTTGAAAAAGAATTACAGAAGATTAAAGACATAATAAATATAATATATAAAATATTTAAATATAATTTACAACATAATTTACACCATGACAGTCAGTAATAGAAAAATTAACAGTTATCATTTAGATATGTGGTAGAGGAAAAAATTAATAATCATCATTTAGTGAGGTGGTAGTTAACCGTACATGTAAACACTGTGTTTTTTTACCCATTAGATGGATGTGTGTGTAAGTGTTGGTAGAATACCTCTCATAAATACACTACAATATTTATTATAATAGTGCTATTATAAAAAATGGAATAAGACGATTTTAGGAAGTGGAGGTAAAAAATAAAATAAAGGATTCTAAGGGAGGGGTATTACCTCTTAATCGGGTAACTACATTTAGTATACACAAAAAGGGAATATATGGAAAGATTTATACCCAAAGAAGGACTCAAGGAGGAATTGAGGGATTTTGGGGAGATATTTGGGTAGATTTTGGCCGAACTCAACTGGCTTGATAGGTGTTATGATATGGTAAGAGACGAGGAATTATATAATGGTGGAGGGATGTAACTCTTGTAATATTTTAGAACAATGGTACCTCACCCATGTTTTTTTATTGAAATTGGATAAATAATGGTCTAAATCCTATAAAATGGAGGATATGGTTGAAATATGTCTACAAAATTTCTTTTCTCAACTGTATAAGTAGTTTTGGTCCTTAATGTTTTGATTTAGTCCCTTGTAATATTAATTTGACTGTAATCATTTTTAATAATTTTAATTACTTCACTAATATTATTGGTCATAAACTAATTTGACCTTTTTATAAGTTATAAATAATTATTATTCGTAATATAGAATCCATTTTTCCAAATTCTAAACATAGAAGTGGGAAAATGTAATTTTAATTTAATCCTACTGTCAGGTCGACAATACATTTTTTTAAAGTAAAAAAATTAAAATGCTTGCTATGTTTTTAGAGTCAATTTGAAAATGAAATTGATTCAAATTAACTGAAATAGTTTGATTAAAAAAATAGTATCTAATTAAACATTTAAACGAATTTAAAATATAACATATCCTTTTAAAAAATTTGATAAAAAAATTTGATTTAAAATGTATAATTTTAAACTATTCTTTAATAAAATAAAACCATAAATAAAAGCACCAAATATTTTTACTAACCTAATAATTATTTTATTCATTAAAATATGAAGTTTATTTTGACATATTAAATATATAAAATTTCCTAAAAATGGATTTAAAATGTGTTCTCTATTAAAAAAATGTAAAATCTTCATTAATAAAAATATTGTGTTTTATGTGTTTAATTGGATTTAATATTATCTTATGTTTATAAAATCTTTCGGATGAATATCAAAAATATTTACATGGATATATAATGTATATATTAAATTAAATTTACTTCATAATTTTAATTAATTTAATTAATTATTATTATAAAAACTTTGAGAGAAAAATAAAATTTTTCCATAAAAATACACTTCTATTTTCAATTGGTTATTATATTCATTTTTAAATAAGTTGTAACTAATTAATTTATTTTATATTTTTTAAAAACAAAATATTTAGTTAATTTAGTTAATAGTATTCATTACATATTATTTAATGTCTTGTTTATATATTATTTTATAATATATTATTGTTTGTTAATACTTGGCCTTACAGGTTACGCAAGCCATCGAGGAAAGTTAGTCATGAATGAAACGTAAGCATACACCAGTGTCCCATATAGTGTATAATAAACATTATGTTTCTTATAGGGAATAATTAACTTTTAATTTCCTATAATTATTGGTATTTTTAGTTCTTTAATATAAAATAATTTTTTTTTGTGTTGTGTGAATGAAAAAAATAAAAAATGTTAAATTAAATCAAAAAGTATATTTCAAAAACTCTAGGGATGTTACAAAAACTATTTTCCATAGTCGATCTAGACACACCTATTTCCTATTGTGGAATAGGACCCACATGTTTCCCATAGACGATCTGGACACACCTATTTTCAACTTAGGATTAGGACACTCTGGTTTCCCATTGTGAATTAGGACACACATACTTCCCATTTTGGATCAGTACACACATATTTCCCATAATGGATCAAGACACACCCATTTCCTCTTAAAGATAAATACCATCAAAAAATTTTAGATAATTATCCCTCTGGGATCCAAATAATTACCTAGTTCATTGGATGGAGATATTGGTTCCACCCATAACATAATAACATCTTTTATATATATACCACAAGATAATTAAAATGTCATTATATCATGACCCATAAAAATATATGGGTTTCATAAGCATTATATCATAACCCCTGAAATTAATTGGGTGTCATAAAAATTTATTCATATCATTTCATATATAAAATATATAGGTCTTATAATTATTTCATCAAACAATAACCCATGAAAAGAAGTGGGTTTTCAAAATCATATAACTCGTGGAATAGAAATAGGTGTCATAAACATCATTCCATCAAACCATAAACCATTAAATAAATAATATGAATATTATTCTTTGATCGTACTCCCAGTAAATCATAAACTATATCTATATATGTGATAATATATGGATAGGGATTTTAAAGGATCACATGGGAAATTTTGTATGTAAAATGGACTTTCATTGATAACATCATTCATAAAACCATTTGAAAAATCCTTTTCATATAAATAAATGATTGAGATTTCATTTAATTTTTTTTGAAGAATTTTTTTTAGAAATAGTTTCTTTAAAGAATAATGCATTTTGAAGACCATTTTCATATAAAATATATTTGAAATCTAATAAATAAATATTGAAAAGTCCTTGAAACCTTTTTCCATGAAAATAACTCTGAAAATATGAAAAGGAAGCATTGAAAACCATTTGGAAAACATTAATACATAAAAAGTTTATTTAAAATCCTTTTAAATTTAAATTAGATTAAGACATAATTTAAAAAATGAAAACATTTTTCCAAGTCATGGTTTTTTTAATAAAAAAAATATCAACCAAAGGGATAATTAGTGTTATATTTTCTTAAAAACCCTTTCTTACAATCATAAGTAAAAAATAGTGGTAAAATGGAAAAAATACTTGGATATATTAAGGTAAAACATAAGGTAATAAATTTCATTATAGTTATTGAGATATGGAATATAATATTTCATTCGTGAAATCATAATTATAAAACTCTCAATAAAAGATGAGATTTTAGCAACAAAATAATCTTACATTAGTAAATTAGATTCATAATAATTTAGAAATAATAACATTAAATTAAGATTTCAATAGCATAAAGATAATTACATTAATGATATTAATTTTTAAATTGGTATATTTACATTTCAAAGAAAAGTATAAGTACGAAACAAGGCATGTGTCTCAAAGTAGGAAAACTAAGACAAATTTATTTTACCAATTTTGTAACTTTTGAAAAGGAAGCCCAATGAAAAAAATATAATAAAAGGGATAGGTAAATACAAATAAATTTATTTATAAGATTCATATAATACATTAATTTTAATTATATACACCACACAATATTAATTAGTGGTGAATAAGGCATAAATCTCACAGAAATAAATGTTTGATAAGAAAACCCTTACCATAGGACTTGAATTTCATCATAAATATTCAAACCTCTAATATAATAAACCTAAGTTTATTATAAATAAACCAATTAACCATATTTTTATTTATAACATTACATATTTTTTTATTATGACTTTATATTACATTTTTATTAATATTTCCTTGTTAATGCTATGTTTCAGGTAATATATGCTTGGTTTTTTATAAACCTTTTTGTTTTTTATCATGATCATCTTACATAGATCATGATTTAATTATTTATAGAATATAAATATATTATCTATTTATATATATAATATTAATTATATAAATATTTCTAATAACCAATAAAACATAGAAATATGAAATGGAATACACAGTTCATGGAGATAACAAGTCCAACGTATACATGAACATTATATCCATTTTCATTTTTTGTTGAAAGAAAGAAAATAAATGACCTATATAAATAATATAATTAAAGGAGAATTAATATTTAATATATTTAATATACATCTAGTAAACTCATCCTTAATAAATTAAACATAATTTTTGAAGAAATTACATCGCTTTGAGGAGGCGGTAGTCCACACGTCTACTAACAAATATATAATATTTACAAAAAAATAGATTTTATGAAGGTATTTGTAATATAATTATTCTATTATAATGAATAAAGAATAAATATAAAATATATAATATAAAGAAAATGAATTTTATCATTATGCCCAATGTTGAAAGGTTGAAATGGAAGAACGAATGGGATCGGTTTGTGAGGCGGTAGTCTACTGTACACACGAACAATAACTGTGTATCCCATTTGTTGAAAGTGTGGGTGAGTGTTGGTCAACACTATAATATAAAATAATATGTGTATATTTATCATACATATTTTATTATTTAATCATGGAATACGAATATTTTAGGTGGTGGAGAATAAAAATAAAACAAAAGATCTTGTGCGATGATGTTACTCCTTTTTGGATAACTCCTTTTTGTTATCACCAAATAGATTTCTCGAATGGATTTATGCCTAAACAAGGAATTTTTTGATGGAGTTTGCTATGTTATTTGGAGATTTTTTTAGGGTTTGGGTAATAAAAAAGATTGTGATCGGTGTAAATAGAGGTGAGAGAGGAGGCCTTTTATAAGTGATGAAAAGGACACATTAGGTATTCTTGATAATATTTTAGTGCTCCCCATGTTTTAATTCTCCCCCATGGGATATAAATGGATCATTATAGATAATTATAGGTTTAAAGAAAAAAATATTTCATTAAAAAAATTTATACAAGTGTAGGATCGTTTTTAAACCATATTTTTTATGTTCGGTAATTAAGTATGGTCATTTTACCGAAATCCCTATAATTAATTTTAATTACCTTCCCAAATATCTTTGGTAAAAACAAATTTTAAATTATTAGAAATTTTAAATGATGATTATTCATAATATTGTATCCATTTTTCTAAATTTTAGTAATATAAATGAAAGAAATTTATTTAATGTTAATCCCACTAACGGGACGACAGGATGAGTTTTTAAAGGGAAAATCCCCAAAGTTTGGAAATATTTTGAATATTGAAATTCAATGTAAAATAGGATAAATTGAACTAAATTGTATTAATATTTGTATAATTTATCCAATCATACTTTATAAAAAATGAAATATAATTTAATTATATAAATAAATTAGGATAACAAGTAGTTTTAAGTTCAAATTCAGTGTTTTCACTATTCATAAAGAATAAAATTTTATAAAAAAATATAAAACATTTAAACCAAAGTAAATTATATTCTTAATATTTAAAATATTAAGTTTATTTTTTCAAATTCAAACAATAAAATTTTCCAAAATTAGAATTAAAATAGGTTCTCCTTTAAAAGGTTGTAAAATTACATATTTGAAAAATACCACTTTTTATTTATATAATTGTGTTTATTTTTATATTATTTATATAAAATATATTGGATGATTAAAAAAATTGGGATTGAATATATAATATACATATTTTATTTAAAACATTCATAAATAGTGGTATTTTAATTTATTGAGATAAAATCATGTTTGTACATAGAAATATATTTCTCATAGAAAAGTAATTTCATTTTTCTCAAATAGTTATTAATTTTATTTATATCTAATTTATAACAAAATGAATATTTTATAAAAAAGTGTTAACCATAGTTTTGTATTTCAGTTAATATCATTCATTTATTCAATTTTAATATCAAATTGATAATTATTATAATATATTTATAATATTGTATTGTATTTTGGTAATAATCGGATGTTCATGTAACACAGGCTATCAAAGAAACTCAAAATTATCTATAATAGAATAAAAAATATAGTTTCATTTACCAAAATCTATTCCAATTTTCGGGTTTAATGAATACTTTACTTGGTATTGCATTAAACACAAGACAAACATAATGCATGCATATAACACAATCTATATTTAGTGTTTTGTGAAAAAAATATATCAAAATAATTATATTAATTACAAAACAAATTCATAAAATTTTCAGGTATAAAATTATACCCACCATAAAATGAATTTAGTACATGAAATTCATCTAGGTTAACATATTTTTAAATCATAAAATTTCCATTCATAGAAACACACCTTGAAAAAATGAATACAAATACTTTTTTTTAAAAAATGGAATGTTATAAACATAATGGCTACTCAAAAAAACTCATAACTAGGTTTCCATAGAGGAGAAAATTCTATGAAAGTGAAAACATGGAAATCTATAAAGAATCTAACCATTATGATCTATTGGATTGTGATACAAAACATGACTAGGAAAAAGTTGGCAATCAAAAATCCATAACCCAAAGAGTCTTGAATACAATCATTGATATCATAAAAAAGATGATAATGGGAAAACAATTCAAGACCCATTTTCCTAAATATGAATAATTTTCATTATATGATATGCTTAAATGATTTCAGGGAAACCTCACACGTTGTTGTTCCTAGATAAATTTTCTACTTCATCTCTAATTCTATAAAATGAAGTTTAATGTTTTATTCATAAAGCCTTAGTGGATCACGAGTTCCAAAAAAAGAAAGATATTCTATTCGATCATTCGTTATTTAAAAAAATTATTATAACAAAACATCCAATATGCATAAATCCTAATATGGTGTGATAATACTTTAATTTATAAAACCTCTTCTGATTTTTAACATAAAACTTTCCATAAATGGTCAATAATGTAACCCTTCCGAAAGACTAAAATCCAAAACATTTGAAATAATTTAACAAAATACACTTAACATTGATCCCCCATATACCCTAAGGTTGTTATTGTTTGTCACATTCATAAGATGTGAATAACCTCCTAATATATTCTATTGAGACATGGTAATTACCTGAATTTCCATTAATCCTTTTGGAAAACATTCATAATTTCTTATTCTAACTATTAATATCTACATTCAATAAATAAAAGATGTTTTTAACTTCATACAAGATAATATATCCCAATTTTTTAAAAAATAAACCTTATCATTTCTGAGGACATAAATACTATCCAATTTACTTTATACATATCATAATCTATTTATCCATAAAAAATATCAATGTATCATCCTCAAGAATATGTCAAGGGTTTATTTCCTTTAATGTAACATTTCCATTAAATCAATTTTAGAAGTCACCAGTATCAGTTAACACGTTTTGGAAAATAATTAATGAAAATCTTATATAAACAATTATTTTATACCTCATTATTCATTTATTATAATAATTTAATTCTAAAACATATACACTTAAATCATCAAACATTATTCATAAACCATTACTTAGGATTTATAAACTTATTACGTAATACATATTTCCTAGAATATGAAATATTAGTCATGTATTAAGGTATCTCAAACTCAATATAATCATTTTTCTTATTTTTGATGTATACAATACTCGAATAACATCTCATACCATTCACATGTCACTTTCTGTCTCTTTATCTTCAATTTTATATCCAATACTCATAGCATCTTCTAGATTCTATTCACAATATTTCTACTTCAGAAATAAATTTTCATTAAGCCCATACTTTCTACATCTCAAGCATTCAACATTAACCTTGTTCCTTATAGTCCATGTAATCGACTACAATTTGAAATCATAGGGTGAGTAACACTTATCATATCTGAAAATAAAATGATCATGAAAAATCACTTATAGGGTGTCAAAATTATGACACATTTTTATGACACCATCGACTTCTCCTTATAGACATCCCTAGAAATATATTTACAATAATCCATAGGGATATCATAATGGTTTTCTCATCCAAGTTTCTACTTTTTTACTCAACATTTCCTTTGTTACTATCAATAGCGGCCCATGATTAACATAAATGGGTCTTACGACATTTTATATGGATAATCAGCAAATAATAAAAATATGTTCTTATGACCGTAATAGTATAGTGTCATTGAAAATTTATAAGCATAATCTACTAACTTGTTGAAGGATATTCAACGTCTCATTTAAATGTCTTCCCCTTTAGTACTACTACTTAAAACCCTTCTTCATAACCTCGGGATTGGAAATATTGTAACGCCTCGACCCCAGAAGCCTGGATCTGGTGGATTATTTCAATACATTGGAATGATTACAAGAAATTAATTACTGAAGGATCGAGTAGTTTATTTTTTTTAAAACAAGAAGTATATATAAGTTAAACATTACAACTTGAAATGAAATACAAAATAAATGTTTTGTTGGGAATTTCATAAACTATAATTTTATACCCACGGGCCATTCATAATAAACATCATCATGTCCTAATAAAATAAAATATAAGAAAGGGGTGAGCTCCAAAACTCAGTAAGGGTAATAAATACGGTTAAACATATCATAAACACAATCATTAGTAATGTTGAATATCTAAAAACCCATTCCATGAAAAATTAACATGTATATACTATAAAACCACTAAGATTTGAATAAATAATTCTATAATAATACATAATCATGGGTATGATAATAGTCTAATAACCACATTATAATTTAATTATTATCTTCATAATTAAGAAATTCATAATATGAGACCTTATAAGAATACCATTAAAGACTCATTGTAAGACCATATATACCATTTTGTTATGGCCTTGTGCCTAGACGGTAGTTTGTCTCATGAGACCTACCGATGCCCCGAGGGGATATATAGGTCCCCACCCAACACTTACTAGGTCCAATTCATTACTCATATGAACAAGTATAAACATAAAAAACATATACATTTATATTGAAACTAATATATGAAATGTAAATAGCTTTTCTTGTAAATTAAGAATAAACAAAAACCATTCAGAGTAAATTGGGGAATGGTTTTAAGATAGCACATCCACAATAAAAAAATTGAAAACAATTTAGTTAAATATGATATAATAGCATAAAATATTAATCTCAAAAAACATAATAATAAACATGACTGTGGAAATAATTGTAGATATTATTATAAAATAATCAATTAATTCTTGGGATAAATATTCTTTTACATTGAAAAGAAGATTTTTGGGGAAAAATCATTATATAAAACAATACGAGAAATGAGTCAGTATTTTCAAAATAAAATTAGATATTTCATATAGATCATAGTTTCAAATAAAACATATTATTGAGTGCCCTAGAAAATATGTAAGAATTTGAGAAATCCCCTGGAATCGGGCTTTTATTAGGAGAATATTTTTTGAAAGATCATTTAAAAAATATAACTCCCTATAAAATAATTTAGAATTATGGATTGTACATATATATATAAAATTATTAACGAATATATGATTACTACATATTAATAAATAATAATTTCTAGAACCTATTCATTATGTTATTGATTTTGGATATCCATAATAAGTTCATTCGTGTCCTTATTGATGGGATTAAGAGTTACAATTTCATTGTTTGGGAGTTATTTCTTCAATGGTATTCATGACTGATTTACTTATATTCATATAAGTATAAACATGTAATATGAGAAATGTTGTCCAAAATAAAAGTTGTATTTTATTTTTTAAAATCCATAATATTACATGGTTATAAAATTAATTTGGTTATTAGTAGTGAAGATGAATCATTATATAATACATTAATGATAATTGTTTTGGTTAATATGTTGTTTTTATCACAAATAACTCATTTTAATTTATAAATTAATATCATGTGTGAAAATTGATTCCATAAACTTAAATAAGTTAAAATACATATAATATATACTTGTTCAACCATTAAAATGGTTTCATGACTAGAATTGAAAATGGTGATTGAAATTGAAAACACACAGTCCTTTAATGTGATAAATTAACACATATTGGATGGTGTTTTCTTTTCTAGTATAAAATAAGGGAAAAGGGGAGATGATGATGGATTATTAAAATATAAAAAACATTTTACTAAATTTATGGTACTATAGTTATCATAACATTTGGATGGAAGTAGGTGAGGAAAGAAAAAGAAAATAATGGGACATGAAATAAAATAAAAGTTGAGAAACCCCAAACAAAAATTCATTTTCCTAACGACGTTAATAAAAAATTTATAAAATATTTTAATGATAGAAAAGGTGTTTTTTATAATTCATACATAATATGGATAGTCAGGTGGTATGGAATCACATATCACTACATAATAGAGTTGAAAATAAAATAGAATATCATAAAAATAATTCTTGAAAAGGAGAGGGATTTTGAGAATAAAATTTTGCAGCATAACGACTATGCAACATGGTTTTAAAAAACATTAAAAAGAGCTGGCACAGGGTTCACCCATTCATAGAAGTATCATAATATAGAATATTTATAGAATAAAATGGAAATAATAACATGGAATGGAAACTTTAAATACATACCACATAAAAGATAACATGAAATAAAATTAATTAATAGAGGTGTTTACCTCTTGAAATAATTTTTGTTAAGAGCTTCTTTAGGGGAGAGGTTTTGGTGTTTTTATGAGACAAATGGCAGATGGACGTGGAGTAGGAGATTTAGAGGATATCTTTTGAGGAATTTATACAAGTAAACAGTCTTGAGAGGTGTGATGAAAAGTCATGATGGGGGTGGTGGTCATAATGAAGGCGAGTTGAATGTTTTTAATATCTTATTAAATATTTTATTATTTCCATCCAGACAAACAATAGTGTGGGTTCATGAGACCCTTAATAGTAATAATATTACTTGAGTTTGAGCGATGTGTTCCTACACCATCCATGATTATATTAAGAGTGAATTTAACTAATAATGTAAACATAAATTAAATTATGGTATTTTACTATTCTCCAAAAATTCGTGTATGTATGAAAAATCCCAAAAATTCACCCTAACAAATATTCATAGTGTATAATTAAAAAATGAAATAAAATTTTTTAAAATAATTTCTAAAATAATTTTAATTTATTTTTAAAATTAAATCATAATTTATTCAAAAAAACAACTTTAAAATTATAGTTTGTTTTATAACACTTTGCGAAATTAATCAAGGTCCCCGAAAATTATCTTATAACCATAAGACAATGAAGTAAAAAATTTATGATTAAATTATATGAAAATATATTTAAATTTTAATTTATTTAATTAATCATAAAATTGTAATTAAAATATTTCTGACATACAAAAATTCCAATACTTATACTATGATCATTTTTTCACTTATATGATATCTAGATTATATTTATACATTCATGGGTGAAGATTCTATTTTTTGGTTCGATTTACTATTAATTACTATTAATTACTATTCATAAGCTTATGTAACTACTCATAAGGGTATGTTACTATTCACAATGAATTATATTTTTCTTATCAGACTCTAAATATCTTACTAAACGCACCCGTGTATGTCAGTTTTTCGAAATTCAAATCACGAGTGTTGAAAAATTATGGTTATTGGATAGTGTATAACAGCGTGGTTCTTGTAGATACTTAATGTTTTATGTATTCAATATTAAATTTATTTTCCAAATATTTGGTTTTTACAAATATAAGGGGTGAGTTTAAATTCTCAGTATTTGTAAAAAAAGGGGGTATATGTTTGAATTACATAGATATAAGGGTTTGAGAAAATAATATTAATAATAGAAGTCTATACATGGCATATAAATGGTCATAATAAAGAGTCATGGAATAATGATAGGATTTTTTGAAGACATGAAACATAAATGAGATAAATCATCACCAGTATATCATGAACCATATGCTCATGTCATATATGTTTGTCACTATTATAGTGGATCACAACAAACCTATTTCTCATTGTGGGTTAAGACACACCTACTTCTAATTTTAGATCATGAAACCCATGTATCCCATTTTTTATGAAGGATGAATAATGTTTTCCATTTTGTATTAGGACACACCTACTTCCCATTTTGAATTCAGACACACCTGTTTCCCATAGTGAATCAGGACACACCTATTTCCTATAGTGGATCATGACAAACATGATTTCCCATGTGGATTAATGCCATATAATTATTTACAATCATTATCCCCATAGTATATATATCATTACACAATTATTTAATGATATATATATGTCCCACCCTTCACATAAAAAAATCATAGATACATGTGTCCTAAGATAATGAAAAATTTATCATTTCACGACCCACAAAAATAGATGGGTTTCACGAACATGATTGAAAAAAAATTAAATTTAATTGGTATGATAAACATTTCATCATATAATTACCCATGGATAATATATCAGTCTCATAATCATTTCATCAATTCATAACCCATGAAAAGAAGTGGGTTTTCAAAAGCATAAAACCTGTGGAAGAAAAACAGGTGAGATAAACATCATTCTATTAAAAAATAAACCATTAAAAAATAATTTGGCTGGTATTATTGAATCTTATGCCAAAAAATAATAAATTATAAAAAATTATTTCATCTTATACGGAGTAGGATATGGAAAGAGCACATGAAACATTTCATATGAAAATAGCCTTTCTTTGAAAATCCCTTTCAAAAAATACTTTCAAAAATGATATTCTTATAAATAATGCTGTGTAATTTCATTTCAAACATTTCTTGATAAAAATATATTTTACACTTTATAAATAAATCTCTTTAAAACCTAAATAATTTTTAAAACCTTGTTCTTTGAAAATATATGTAAGAACCTGGATCTTTGTTTCAGTTATGGTTTGCCTTTTTCTGAAGTTTTTAGGAAAAATAGATTTTCTGGAAAATTTCAAAGTACACGCCGTGTACTCCTTTCCCGCTCGAAGCCATGTGCTGGCCGTGTCTGGGCCACACAAATGGTGTGTAGGGGTGATTTGGAGGCCGATTTTGGTGGAGCACGGAAAAACCCACTACACGCCATGTACTTTAAATATACACGTCGTGTTTTTGTACACTAAACGGACAGGGGTCGTGCCTCATCGTGATATTTGTCTTCTTCTAGGTCTGGCTCGTTCGAGAGTGACCCATATAGCCAAATCATCCCTGAGCTCCCACCTCTCTGTCTGATCTCCGATTCAAGAACGATCGATTGTGTTGGAAGAGCAGCGGTGATTTCTTCCTTCTTCTTGAACCTTGTTTTCCAATTATTCCTCCTTATCAAGTTATCTAAGGTTGAATGTTTTGTGCGATTTCTCAGATCTATGACATTATAAGGAGAATAAGCCATCGTGGTTCAAGTATAGCGATCTCCTAGGATCGAGGTAGGTGGTTTGTGCCTTACCGTTGAAAGTCATTGAGTTTTATGCGCAATTTCCACCAATACCCATGAGTGGGGTATTAGTGTTTACCGTCTTACCTCTGTTGTTTTCCTTCCTTTCTTGTATGCATGTGTAGAAGTAATTTGACCATGTTAGAGGATAATTTGCAGTGCTTGGATGTGTTTTCCCTTGCTTGGTTATGTTTACAACCTTTGGGTCTTGTTTTCCTTTGGCTGCTACACCTTTTTTCATGCCTTGTGATTATAGGTTGAATTGAAAAATGACATGTTTGTTGCCTTGTAGACTATTTATCTAAGTATCTCTATAGGTGAAATTTGGTTATCCATGTAGCACTATAGGAGTACTTTATCCTTATAGCATTATTATGCACTGACCGACACAGGGCTGAGAGAACCTAGTGCTATAGACTATAAGGGATAGACTGAGTGAGCGTCCTAGAGGGTCTTAGATATTACAGACTACAGAGGGGATAGACTGAGTGAGATCCTAGAGAGTCTTGGACTTCATAGACTACCGGAGGATCAACCGAGTGAGCTTCCTCAGAGATTCTGACCTTGTTTGAATCTCTTTAAAAACCTTCCTAGGCTAGATGTGGGATTGACTGAGTGAGCTTCCTCAGAGAGTCTATGGTAAACCTGAGGCTATAGGAGGAATTGACCGAGATAGCTTCCTCAGAGAGTATCTAGACCTTGAGGCAAAGAGAGTTAGACCATGTGATCTTCCTCAAGATAGTCCCTGACTACCCTAGAATATAAGTGGAATTGACTGTGTGAGATTCCCCAGAGAGACTCATAAATTTTTATGACCAAACCAGAGGGGTTAGGTCGAGCGCACTGCCCAGAGGGTTGTTGTACTTCTTGGTTAGGACCAGAGGGGATGGATGCGAGTACTATCCATAGGGTCCCTATTTTATATCTTTATGCTTCACTTCTATTGTTGGTTGCGGTTTGATTTTTGTTGTATCATCCTGCGTTACTACTTACTTTTACAGCCTATTGCCTACTGTTGTTGTTTACTGCTTATTGTACTTTTACATGCCATATACTCACTGACTGTTAGGCATAGATCTTCGGGTGAATTCCTACTGAGATTATATCTCACACCCTCTTTGGGCCATGCTTTTGGGACCAAGAAGACTATGTTGCTGTAGGTATAGATAATGGCATGCTCCCTTAGACTTTTGGAACATGACTGCTTGGAGCAGGGGAGCATGGGACCAAGCTTTGGCTTGCGATACTGAGGAGTTGTTTACTTTTCCTTTTGTACTTGTTTTGGTACTGTGGTGTTTTCCAACATTGTGACTTGTTTGGATGCTTTCCTAGTCATGTATCATGCATCATTTAATAGATATACATTTGTGCTCTAGTTTGTTGATTTAGTCTTCCGCTATTTATATTGTTGGTTATTACTTCTTTTGTTATTGCATGTTTATTCTTCTTCCACTGTGTAATCTTCCATTGAGGGCCTAGTTTCCCCACTGTCACACCCAAGGACCTCGTTGTTAGTTGGCAGCCTCTGGCGTTTGGGGAAACGCGATTGAGGCCATGTGACCAACCGGGTAGGGGACACCTCTAGGTGGCTTCTAGAACCGGGACATTACAAAGTGGCATCAGAGGAATTATTTTCTCTTGCTTTACAATTTGGAGACTTTAGCCAGGGATAGGATGGATTCGGTACTTGGAAATAAGTTGTGCCCAGGAGTAGCTAACCAGTCTCTAGGGAAAAGCCATACTACCTCGTTTATTGTAGTTTCTGGTTTTGAGATTTTACGGTTGATACGATTTCACCTTGAGTGATTCACATACTTTGTACTGTAATTGTTTTAATAGTGCGGTTCTATTTATGTCGCAACCCAATGAGATGAGGGTATTGCATCTCATGAATCATCTAGGAACTTGTATAAATCACATACCATGCATTCTTGCCATGTCATCTAGGGTGCATTTGCGATTTCATACTGTTATGATAGGCTTTGTGTAGATTATGCATGCTGTTGTGATAGATTCTTAATAGAATCTCTGCTTCTTGTCTAAGAATTTTTGTGTTTTACTTTGTTTAAATAAACGCCAAATTGTGATTCTTGAGGTGCTATGGCCCCTCTTGAATCGGAAATTGGTGGATCACGATCCTGTTTTCTCTTGTACATGACTGCAGGGGATGCCAAACTTTGATTTGTGGGGAGTATGGGCCCTCACGGATCGGAATTTGGAACCTCTTTGCTTTGATTTCTGTGTTTTTGGTCTTCTGTGCAGTCTCTGAGCTACTGTCCAAAAAAATGCAGAATACATGGCGTATAATTTCTGGTTACATGTTGTGTAGTTTTCCAGCCGTGTCATTGACCGTGTGAGCAAGAACATGGTGTTCTAGAAATAACGTCAAGAGCACACCGTGTATGGTAAGTACACACCGTGTAGTGTCGATCCTTGCACCCGACCATGTCACTAACAACACTGGTCAGGGAAGCTCGAGTAGAACACACCGTGTGGGTGACGAACACGCCGTGTAGTCCTGGCGAGGCACCCTACCGTGCACGAACAACATAGGTCCGTGTGACCTTCTCCTAGACACATCGTGTTTCTTTCGGAACACACCATGTAGTCTAGCCCAAGTACCCGGCCGTGTTACGAACTACACGGGATGGTGTCACCTCCTTTTATACACGCTGTGTTTGTTCGGAACACGCCGTGTAAGTGCAAGCCATGTAGACTTCCATGTAACTAACAACACGGGTCGCCGAGTCAGTGTCTAGTACATGTCGTGTTCCTAGTGAACACGCCGTGTTGTCTGAGGTTTATTTGACCGTGTGAGTTAACCGTATAAAGAAACTTGGGAAGGGGAATATCCTTCAAGTACACGCCGTGTCTTGAGTCAACACACCATGTAGTTGGGGTGTTACCCGACCTGTCAGGTAGGGGTACACACCCATGTCAGTGGCTTAAGTAGACACAGTGTGTGGTTTTTATACACATTGTGTAGTCGGGTTTTGTAAAAATTGATAGTTTCTTCCCCCTATTCCCATTTTTTACTCCTGTGTTTTCAATCTTTGTTAATCCCGGTCTAAGGTGTGCTTTTTATCTTTCATATCAATTCCTCCGAGACATCCTCTGGGTGTACGTCTGTCGTCAGGTAGTGATCAGACGCCAGATATGGCTGATCCGGGACTTCCTGCTGATCCTCCAGTCGAGGCAGCTTTGGCACTGGCTATCATACCCATCGCAGGCGCCAATACGTAGTTCAAGGAGGACTTATTGAGGATTATGCATACATTTTAGGGAGCGCCGCCTCCTACCCCATTTATGGTTGTGTTAACGGGGGTTTTCTAGCAGCAGCATCCTCCTACTTTTTCAGGGAATGGAGGACCTCAGGTAGCAGAATCATGGACAGAGGCCACACTTACCATCTTTGAGAACCTAGAGATCCCTACAGAGAAAAGGGTAATGTTGGCTACCAATATGCTCCGAGACACCGCCAAGAGGTGGTGGGTGGTGATCTCATGGTCAGGGCATCAGCAAGATATGACTTGGGATGAGTTTCGACGCACCTTCTATGACTACTTCTATCTGGAAACCCTGAGGGCCGATCTAGCCTGGGATTTTATGAGTCTGCAGTAGGGTACTCTCTCTGTTATGGAGTACTCATCTCGCTTCACTGAGCTGTAGCGTTTCACACCGATCCTAGCCGGTGATGAGTTGCTCCTTGATAGGAAGTTCGAGGATGGTCGTAGGCAGGAGATCTGTTCCCAGGTTAATATCTTCTAGTAGACATTGATATCCTCCATCATCAACTAGGAGCTGATCACTAAGCGCAATCTAATAGATTTTGGAGGAGTGAGCTAGGACGGTTCGATATCCAGAGCTAGTGTTCCTCCTACGGATAGTAGGAAGCGTCGTAGAGAGTCTTCTTGAGGAGATCGAGCTTCGCGGGATGCGTCTTCTGGCAGCCAGGTTGTATGCTACCAGTCTTCTTGGAGTGGGAATACTAGGCCTCAGGGCTAGAGGGATCTGATGGAGTGCTGGTATTGCAGAAAGACGGGCCAACTTTAGCGTTTCTATCACATCTTCTCACCTTTCGCCGGTGGTAGGGGTTCCTCGATGACCCCACGTTCTGGAGATGCTTCACCAGTTTCCCACCAGTCAAGAAACTAGAGTTCTTCTAGCCGTTCAGGCTGAGGTGGAGGTCACGGCCGTGGTGGTCAGACACTAGGTCATCAGTGACAGTAGAGTGGATTAGCTCAGAGCGGTTAGCCAGGGGCACAGGGCTGTGGTATAGGCCAGTATTTCACCGTGGAGCATACCTATTAGGAGCAGGATCCTGACCCTTCTACAGTTCGAGGTACGATCTTAGTAGCCTCAGTTTTATCATCTGCTATTTTCAATACCGGTGCTTCCCATAGTTTTCTCTATTGCAGTTTTGGAGATCCTTGGGCTCTGTATCATTTCTTCTACCGATTTGTTGACTCTTGGCACACCATTGGGAACAAGGACATCTAGCGTATGATGGTGCAGAGAGTTCCCTCTTGAGGTTTCGGGGTGTCATTTCTTATGAGACATATTTTTCATAGAGATGACGATCTATGACATCATTCTAGGGAGTGACTAGTTGGTTCCCTTCCAGGCAGTCGTTGATTGCAATCACCACAGGGTGAGTTTCAAATCAACAGAGGGCGGATCTTTCCTTCATAGATGTGAGTGGGATGTCTTGGTGGGTAGAGCTAGACTACAACATCATGGGCTTGGGGATGTTATATCACAGATTGCTAGTCTTTGTTTGGATGACCAGGGGACCTCACAGTTAGACTTTCCTCAAGTAGTGGATCATTTCAGGGATGTCTTTCCAGAAGACTTTTTAGGTTTTCCTATGGACCGTGAGGTAGACTTCTCAATTGAGCTCATTCCAAGAGCGGAACCATTGTACATTCCTCCTTATAGGATGGCTACACCCGAGTTCCAGGAGCTCATGAAGAAGTTGGAGGAGTTGCAGGTGAAGGGTTTCATCTAACCAAGTACTTCTCCTTGGGGGCTTCCGGTCCTGTTTGCAAAGAAGGAAGACGGTACCCTTCAGCTGTGTGTAGATTATCGGAAGCTGAACCAGTTGATGGTCAAGAACCGATATCCCTTGTCGAGGATCGATGACCTCTTTGATCAGCTTAGTGGAGCCCGGGTGTTCTCGAAGGTCGACTTGAGGTCTAGTTATCATCAGTTGTGTGTTAGACCATCAGATATACCTCTAACATCTTTCAGGAGCAGGTATGGTCTTTACAAGTATACAGTCATGTTGTTCGGGCTTACAAACATGCCTTTAGTCTTAATGGAACTGATGAACCAAGTGTTCCATCCGTACATCGACTAATTTGTCGTGGTCTTCGCGAATGATATCTTACCGTACTCTCACACTCGACACAACCATGCCACACATCTTGAGATCATTCTGAGTACACTAAGAGAGCATCGGGTGTATGATAAACTCTCGAAGTGACACTTTTTGATGGATCAGATTCACTTCATGGGTCACGTCATCTCAGAGGCCTTGGTCCTGTGGGAGAGTGTGTTAGTAGGGGACCGTCTTCCTGGATGGATAGTGTGCGAGGATGAGATCTTGCATTTCCTAGGACGCTTATGGGTTCCAGAAGACATACACGAGGAGCTGATGCAGGATTTTCATTCCTCGGTTTCGGAAGTTCATCCTAGAGTAACCAGGATGTATCAGGATATTCTTCGCCAGTACTGGTGGCCAGGTATTAAGGGAGATGTTGCAGGTTTTGTCATGAGTTTTTCTACTTTTCAGCAGGTGAAAAAAGAGCAACAACGACCAGCAGGACTTTTTCAGCAGTTACCCATTCTAGAGTGGAAGTGGAACGATGACGCAATGGATTCCATGACTGGGTTATCGAGGTCACCACGGGGAAGTGATGATGTTTGGGTGGTCGTCAATAGGCTTACAAAGGTTGCAGACTTCCTTCCGATCAAAGAGACCATCAATGTTGATGATCTTGGACGACTTTACATCAGAGAGATCGTTCATCTTCATGGAGTTCCACACTCTATTGTTTCAGAAAAGGATGCACGCTTTACCTCTCGGTTCTAGCAGGGACTTCAGATGGACTTGGGTACATAGGTACTTTTGAGTATAGAATTCCATCCGCAGACTGATGGAAAGTCCAAGTGCATGATCCAGGTGATTGAGGATATGCTCCGAGCTTGCATTCTAGACATCGACGATTCTTGGGAGAAGCATATACCTATTGTGGAGTTCACCTACAACAACAGTTTTTGGGAAACCATTCAAATGGAACCATACGAGGCTCTGTATGGTAGGCCATGTCGATCACCCTCATGCTGGCTGGAGGCAGGAGATGAATCTTTGCTAGGAACTCGTCTTGTTCCAGAGACCTCAAGGAATATATAGTTGATATAGAAGAGGATGGATAAAGAACATTCTCAACAGAAGTCTTATGCTGATCAGAGGAGGCGACCTCTAGAGTTTGAGGTTGGAGATCAGGTTTTCCTACGTGTCACACCGAGGTTGAGACACAAGAGGATCCAGTGACTTGGTATGCTTTCACCGTGGTACGTCGGGCCGTTTGAGGTATAGGAGGGAGTTGGGCCGGTTGACTATCGGTTTCAACTACCTCAGAGGTATGGGGCTATGCACGATGTCTTCCACATCTCTCAGCTACAACGTTACTTTTCAGATCCGTCTCTTGTCTTTCAGCCCGAGGAGGTTGAGCTTGAAGCGGATGCGTCATTTGAAGAGCATCCTATCTGGAGTTTTGATCACAGTAAAAAGGTTCTCTGAGGATGGTCTGTTCCTCTGGTACGAGTTCTATGGCATCATAGGCGAGTACTGGATGAGACTTGAGAGACAGAGGCTGAGATTCGCTCGCAGTGGCCGGATTTGTTCGAGGTTTCTTCCTCTACACCTTGCTACGAAAATTCAAGGACGAATTTATTTAAGGGGGGAAGTTATTTAGAACCCAGATCTTCGTTTCAGGTACGCTTTCCTTTTTATTGTGTTTTTAAGAAAAATGGAGTTTTTGGAAAATTTTGAAGTACACGACATGTACTTTTTGAGTACACGCTATGTACTCCATTCCTGCACAAAGTCGTGTCTTGGCCGTGTCCGGGCCACACACACGGTGTGTAGGGGTGACGTGCATGCCGATTTTGGAGGAGAATAGAAAAAACCACTACACGCCCTGTACATTAAAAATACACGCCCTGTGATTTTCTTTTTTTTTCACTAAACGGACCGGGGTCACGCCTCATCGTGATATTTGTCTCCTTCTAGGTCTAGTTCGTCCAAAAGCGACCCGTATGACCGAATCTTCCCCGAGCTCCCTCCTCTCCATATGATCTCCAATTCAAGCATGGTTGATTGCATTGGAAGTGCAGCGGTGAGTTCTTCCTTCTTATTGATCCTTTTTTTCAATTCTTCTTCCTTCTCAAGTTATCTAAGGTAGAATGTTTTGTGAGTTTTCTTAGATCTACGATGTTATAGGGAGAATCAGCCATCATGGTTCAAGTATATAAATCTCCTAGGATCGAGGTAGGTGGTTTGTGCCTTACCATTCAAAGTCATTGAGTTTTATGTGAAAATTCCACCAATACCCATGAGATGGGTATTGCATGTTTACTCTCTTACATTTTTTGTTTTCCTTCCTTGCTTGAATGTTTGCGTAGAGGTAATTTGACCATGTTAGAGGATAATTCTCTGTGGTTGGATGTGTTTTACAGTGCTTTGTTCTGTTTATGACCTTTGGGTCTCGTTTACCTTTGGCTACTACACCTGTTTTCATGCCTTCTGATTATAGGTTGAAGTGAACCTTATGACATGATTGTTTCCTTGTAGACTATTTAGCTAAGTATCTCTATAGGTGAACTTTGGTTATCCAAGTAGCTCTATAGGTGTTATTTATCCTTATAGAATTATTATGCACCGACCGACATGGGGCTGAGAGAACCTGATGCTATAGACTATAAGGGATAGACTGAGTGAGCTTCCGAGAGGGTCTTAGATATTACAGACTATAGAGGGGATGGACCGAGTGAGCTCCCAGAGACTCTTGGATTTTATAGACTATATGAGGGTAGACCGATTGATCTTCCTCAGAGAGTATTATGTTGTTTGAATCTCATTAAAACCCTTCCCAAGCTAGAGGGGGAATTGACCGAGTGGGATTCCTGAGAGTGTCTGTGGTATACCTGAGGCTATAAGAGGAATTGACCGAGATATCTTCCTTAGAGAGACTCTAGACATTGGGGATAAGAGGGTTAGACCACGTGATCTTCCTCAAAAGAGTCCCTCACTACCCTAGACTATAAGGGTAATTGACCAAGGGAGCTTCCCAGAGAGTCTCATAAATGTGTATGACCCAACCAGAGAGGTTAGGCTGAGTGCACTTCCCAGAGGGTTGTGGTACTTCTTGGTTAGGACCAGAGGAGATGTCTGCGTGTACTTCCCAATGGGTTCCCTATTTTATAGTTTTGTGCTTCACTGATATTTTTGGTTGTGGTTTGATTGCTATTGTATCATCATGCCTTACTTCTTACTATTAATGCCTATTGTCTGATGTTGTTGTTTACTACTTATTGTACTTTTTCCTTCCATATACTCACTGATTGTTAGACGCAGATCTTCAGGTGAATGCCTACTGGGACATTATCTCACACCCTGTTTGGGCCATGATTTTGGGCCCAAGAAGACTATGTTGCTGCAGGTATAGACAAGGGAAAGTTCCCTTCAACTTTTGGAACTTCATTTCCTGGAGCAGGGGAGCATTGGACCAAGCTTTGGCATGCGATGCTAAGGAGCTGTTTACTTTTCTTTTTGTACTTGTTTTGGTACTGTGTTGTTTTCCATCATTGTGACTTGTTTGGCTGCTTTCCTAGTCATGTATCATGCATCATTTCATATATATACATTTGTGCCCTTGTTTTTGGATTTAGTCTACCGCTATTTATATTTTTGGTTATTACTACTACCTCTACTGCATGTTTATTCTTATTCTGCTGTGTACTCTGTCAATGAGGGCATAGTTTCCCCACTGTCACACACAGGGACCTCGCAGCTAGTCGGCAGCCTCTGGCATTTGTGGAAATGCGCTTGGGGCTATGTGACCAACCGGGTACAGGGCCCCTCTAAGTGGATTCTGGAACTGGGACGTTACAATATATTTGAAAACATATAAATATATCATCAAAACATTTTGAAAACCTTTTTCCTTTAAAATAGATTTGATAACATGTAAAGTTTGCTTTAAAAATAATTTTACACACATTAACACCTAAAATGTTTTAAAAAAATATTCCCTTCAAAATTAAAATAATATATATTTTAAAAAAATTGAAAACAATTTTATAAAACATGGATTTGTTAATAAAACAAAATTTCTGACCAAAGGGAGAAATGGAGTTAGATTTTATTACAAAACATTCTTAATTATCTTAAGCACCATATAGTATAAAAATGATACCAATTATTGGATATATCATGTATATCTAGAATATAGGAAATGTTATGAGTATTCTTGAGATATGTATCATAATATTTCATCAATGTATGCATAATCATAATCAATCCTAATAAATGATGAGATTGTATCAATAAACTCCTACAACATTGGTATCATTGATTCATAATAATATGTAAATAATATCATTTCATGAATAATAAAATATCATTAAAATATTTAAATTCATGAAATTACATGTCAAAGGTAATTATATACACCTCCTAAAAAAATATAGGTTCATAACATGGCATGTGTCTTAAAAAAGGAAAATTGTGACAAAATTACTTTACCGATTTGGTTATATTTAAATTATAAACCAAATGAAATGAAGTTAATAATAGATATATATCAATATCTATAAAAATAATTATGATAATCTTTTAATAGATTTATGTTAATTATATACACCACATAAAATATTACAGATATGAAAGTGATATGAGAAAACCATTTCCATAAATTGTCTTTCTTCGTAAAAGTTAAAAATTTTGTATAATAAATATAAGTTTATTCTAAATCTGAAAATAATCATATTCTTATTTGCAATACCATATATTATTTTTATAATGACATTATATTACCCATTTATTATCAATTCCATTTTAATTTTATTTTTTAGATAATATTCGCTTTGTTTTTCTTAAATGTTTTCACTTATTATTGTGGATATTCTTACGTAGATCATGATTTAAATATTTACATAATTTATAAAAAGAAAGTTATATCATATATAATAATTACATATATATTTATAATAATATATAAAAGATGGAAATAAGAAATGGGATAACCCGTTCATGGAGATGTGAGGTCGTACGTATGCATAGACATTGATTTAGTTTTCATGGCATATTGAAAAAAATAACGTAAATGAAATATAAATATATATTTACATTATAGTATAATTATTATTCATATATATCATATATCATTTCTAAAACCATCCTAAATACATTCTATGTAATGTTTGAATGAATCTCATCGCTTTGAGCAGGCGGTTGTCCACATGTCCCCAAACGAAATAATCATTTTTACACAAAATGAAAAGATTGAAGTTATGTATTATAAAATAATTCCATAAGTATAAATACACCATAAATATTATATATAGAATATAAAAACATAAATTATTTCATTATTCTCAACCTTTAATATTGTAAATGGAAGAATGAATGACATCAGTTCGTGAAGATATAGTTCATTGTACGCACCACTGATTATTGTGTATCCCATTTGATGGGAGTGTGTGTCAGTGTGTGTAGAAACATCATTATAAAAAAATGTATATTTAAGATACTTAGGTTTTTATTTATGCATGGAATAATAATATTTTACGGTATTGAGAATGAAAATAAAATATATTAATTTGTGGAAGGATGTTACCCCTTGTTTGGGTAACTCCTTTTGTTTTTCACCAATGTGATTTCATGGATAGATTTAATCCCAAAGCTTGGATTCATACATGAAGGTATGAAATTTGGGAGGGTATTTGGGATATTTTTTTCAGATTCAAATATTCTTAACAGTTGTAAATATAGGTGTAGGAAAGGAGGCCTTTATAATAGAGGAAAATGATACATTGGGTATTATTGAAAATATTGTAGCACTCCCCGTGTTTTACTTGTACCACAAGAGTATAAAATTGAAAATTAGAGATCATTAGAGGTGTAATTTTCTAAATATGTCTATAAATTAATTTTTATTAAATTATAGGGTCATTGTTACACCATAATTCTTATGTTTAGTCCTTAATTATGCTCGCTTTTATCTTAATCACTAAAATTAGTTTTAATTGCCTTCATTAATCATTTTGGACAAAAATAAGTTGAAATTATTATAAATTATAAATAATTATTATTCCATATATTTCATCCATTTTTAAAAATTCATAACATATAATTTGAAAAAATTAATTTAAACTTATTCCTATAGATGGGATGAGATGATAGGTTTTTAAAGTGAAGAGTTCCAAAAGATTGAAATGTTTTTATAACAAATTTCAGATTCAAATTAGTTTAAATTACCTAATTTTTTTAAATGATGTATAATTAATCTAATTTTACTTAAAAATAAATTAAAATATAATTTATCTATTTGAATAAATTATATGAAAAAGGTTTTTTGAATTAAAATTCTATGTTATTCAATATTAATCAAAAAATGAAACTTCCCAGATAATACAAAACAAATTCACCCAAAGTATATTTTAATCTTCCAATTTCAATAATGATGTTTTTTTCAAATAAAAATTATAAAAATGTAAAATTTATATTTAAAATTGTTGTCCATTAAAAGATGGTAAAATTACCTTTTAATAAAATACCACTTTTTATTCATATAATTTAATTTAGTCTTATCTTATGCATATGAAATCTATTATATGAGTATAAAGAATATTTATTTAATATATAATATAATGATATTACTTAAAACATTCATCAAAAGTGGTTTTTTAATTTATTGACGTAAAATTGTTTTTGTAAAAATTAAATTGTGTTCATAGAAAAGTAATTTCATTATTATCAAATTTTTCTTACATTCATTTCAAACTAATTGTAAAACAATGTATTAATTTTATAAACATTTATAAACTATACTTTCATATATTTACTCAATATCATTAATATCTTCCATTCTAATGGCTAGGTGATAATTATAATAATATTTTATCAAATCTATAATGTAGTTTTGTAAAGCTCATCCTTTCTTGTAATGAAAGCTATTGAAGGAACTCGGCATTGTTTGTAACAAAATCCAAACATAATGTTTCGTTTACCAAAATCTAAACTAGGTTTTGTTTTCATTAAAATATTAATATCGTGTTTTTTGAACCACCAACCAGACATAGTTCTTTAATATAACAAAATGTATATTCAGTGTTGTGTGAAATGAAAAATATCATAAAATAAATAATACAACCAATAATTTCAAAAAAAATCAGGGTGTTATAGAGAGAACCATTTAGACACTAGAAGATATTTTACCCATCTATGTATTTTATTTTAGTTTAGTTTTCATATAATAATAAATACCACACTTTCATTTTCATGGAATAATTCATGTCATTTCTTGAGTGTCCTTACATATATTTATATGGTTGGGCCGAGGTGGGGGAGTTAGTAGTTCGTTTCTCAATGTTGGTGCAGAGAACAATTGAGAAGGTTTAGATAATTTGGGAGTGAATGAATGTGGAACAATAATGTTGGTAGTCTAATGTTGATCGAAGGAGGATACCTCTATAGTTCAAGGTCAATGATCATGTTTTTTAGTGTTTTCACTCATCATTGACAGTGGAGTTTGCTGAGGTGGTGTATCTATAAGATATGAATCTATGAATGGGATGTCTCGATGATGGTTTCCAAGTGTCACAACATTGTCAATATATTAATTATGACACCCATGTCAATAATTTGAAAGAGTTGGATATAGAGGATGATGTAGGGTCTATGGAGTAGCCATTAAAGATTCATGATCATCAAGAGAAGGTTTTTTATAGGAAGGACATTCCATGGGGTCGCATAATATGGTGGCATTATGAATTGGGGGAGAGTACATAATTTTTTTGCATATTTTCACTATATATCCTGTGTCTTTTTAACATTGTTATAATATAATTATTGATATGATTATTTATAGATTATTTTTTGAAATTATCAATTCTTATTCTATATTGGGTATTATTTAAAGTGTTTTTCCATTTGATAGGTATCTCTTACAATGAGTTTTTGGGTTTGGGGGGTTTTGTTTTCTTCACTAGGTTGGTTTTTTTTCTAGGTGATGAGAATCATTTCACAAGTAAATAATGTAATGTTTCGAGTTTCCATACAATTAATTTGAGATTTTTCGGGATGTGGGATTGTTGAGAGGATGTTTGAAGGATTCTCATATATAGGTGTTTGAGTTTGGACTTTCTAGGGTTAAAAATACATATGTGGAAGTGATGGTCCTTCTAGTATTACAACTATGGTTATGGAGACTTGGTCATTTTGAAGATATAGTGAAGTCAGGGTTTAAAACACTAGTTTTTGTGAGTGGCCTTATCGTGGTTGTTCTTAAAGTGGTTTATTATGTTCTAATAACACTTATTAGATCATGTATAAGTGTATAAAATACCTTACTTTAGGATCTCCAATCAAGAATTGTGAAACATTGTAAAAATTAAAAATGAAGTATAATGTAAAAGGAATACCTTATATAGAATAATATATTGTGATAACTTCAAAAACTTCTTTGAATGAGTTTGATGAAGATCACAAGAGTGGAATATGAAGTCCACCCACCTCTTTAGGTATCCAAAAGCAACACTGAATAGCTCACAATTTTATTGGTGTAATTTTATAATCCATGGTGTGGTGGCACCTAGGTGTGCTAAAGAATAAGATTAGGAGTAATACAAGTTTTTCATCAGCTTTTTAAACTGTATAAAGAATAATCTAATCCATTTTCATCTCATGTGTGAATTTTTATAAGCCACAAGGGTGCTCCATGGGTTGTCACATTTACTTATGTGTTTTTAAAGCATGATCAAATGATGCTTCATACAACTCATTGATAATGTATGTATAATGAACTCTTGGTTCAATATATATTATGTAATAGATCTTTCAATGTTGACATATATGGAAGGATCACTAAATTATTAAATTATTCGTTTATCTTACCAATGAAAATTTCATGGACAGATATACCCATTTTTCATGAAATTCATAATTTTTAGGTAATAAAAATAAACTCATAAATATATCATATACATATATTTCTTTATGGAATACCTCTTTAAATATCCCCCTTAAACTAAACACAAAAATACTATGTGTCATTTTACCTTATATTGTATCATTTATAATAACTCATGAAATCATATCCAAAACTCATTTTCAATATCATTCAAAACACTTTTGAAAAGTTTTCATTAACTTCACCTCCTATCACATAATATTTAATAGCTTATGAATACTCATATAAAACACTTTTAGAGAAGTTCTGTAATTAAAAATCAATCCAAATTATGTTTATCATAATGTTTATCCCGAGAGTCTTTTATAAATTTGAAAAACAAATACAAATCACCAATTCAAAAAAAGTAAGCAAATAAAATCCTTTAGAAAAGTGGAAAGGCTAATCAACATATAAATGGATATAGCATGATCTTTATAAAAAAACTATATCTCTATAGTTTTTTCCACTAATATTCATCATATAAAATCCTACGTTTTCATGTTTTCTTTTTGTTCAAGAAATCGAGTGACTATAGGAAATGGAGTGTGTTAATAATATATAAACTACTCAAATGTTCTCAATTCTCAATGTCCTAATAGACTTATTTGATGAATAGATCCCATGTTCTTCACCCATATGAATATACACATCACATATCCTTTATCTAGATAGATATATTATATCATTGTTCATCCACAAACTATATAGTCTATCTCAATTGAGGACCCATATGGAAAATTTGTTAGGTGAGAGGAATAATCTCATCTTAGTTGAGTTTCAACTAATGAATTGATAAAACAATAGACAATGACCCCCTGTATTAGTTTATTTACTTTTATAACTTGAGTAAGTAGGGTATCAAAGTATCAATTCTTCCAAGATAAATATCTCACCAACATCAGGTAATAGTGCCACAAAAAAATTGTTCATCCCTAGTATACCAATGTCATTTGTATGATGATCCATGTTATCTAATTCATTTTTATTTAGTTCACACAAACATATTGTTTTGTTGTTCCTTTTGAACCTTTATATCTATATACATGAATTATACTCATTGTAATATTAACACTCTTTCATAACCTACAATACACCATGAAGAACATCAGTTAGGAATAACTCAGATTCATACATTGAGAGGAAAATTATAATTGCAGTTCATGAAATGTGTAAATATATATATATGTATCCAACATGAAATAATGATAAAGTTGATTGTTCCTAAAATATGATACATTTTTTATTCTTAATCTCTTTTAATAATACAAAAAAATCCAACATAAATGCAGATCCTTCTTATCAGTTATGATAAACTATGAAATCATCCAAATGTATGCTACACTTTTATGGGTTTTGTTAAATCATTATATCATATGTAATTCATACCTCATATATATTTTAGAATCTAATAAAACTGTCCAACTAAAATCTTTTATTTTGAATCATTTACAATTTATGACATATTGAATAATGGTGAGATATAGGAATCTTATTCTCATATATTTAATGCAGTGATCATATTCAAACTGCTTAACTTCGTCATATCAAATTTTTTGATGCCTACTTATTTTATATTTATATAACTCTTTCTATGTGTATCATCATCATCCTTGGAAATCTAACAACAAAAAGTATCCTTTAAAATTTTAAAATAATATAACTTTTAAAATATTAATTTAACATCATATTTTAAACACTTTTCAGATAATGTGACAATTTCTCTATTATAGTAAGTGATGTAACTCTTTGAAATTACCTTTACATTCATACACAAAAATCATTTAGGAGGTCAAGATCAATTCACTTTGTAATATTTACTGGAATAAACATTACAAAAATAGATATATTCACTTTATCATGGTAACTAAATGAAACTCTTTACATTTTTATTTACCATCACATGATCTAAAGTGTTTTTAGAATATGAAGTGAAAATCACATCAGTATTTTAATTATATAATCCAAAAAAATCGATGTTCACTTATTCATGTCAACTAAATGTAACTCTTTACATTTCTCTACATCGTTACATATCTTAAAATGGGTAGGATATCTAGTGAAAATTACATTAATTTTATTCTAGTATTATTCTTTAAGAAATAGTGATATTAACTTTTTAATTGGTAACTAAATGTAATATATTAAATTTTTATTTACCATCTCATGTCCTAAACACTTTAGGATATTATGTGGAAATCTCATCAACATTAGATTGACGTAATCATATATTTTCCATCTTTAAAATTATCTATGTTCAAACATACTTCTGCTAAACCCGAATTCATAAAATTCTTTTATGAATGTCTTGATAAAATAAAAAAAACTACTTTTTTATTGGTTAATAAAAATTATTTCCTTTTATATTTAATATTTTATAGATAAAATATTGGTGTCGTATCATATATATAACTCTACATGTTAAAAAATCATCATAATAAAGTAATTTTTTGAAATATTCCACTAATGGGTGGTGGAATCACATTCTTTCATATTTTAAAAAATATTTGGATTATCAATTTTACCCTTATCTTCATTTCGAGTATATTATAAAATATTATGGAATCTTAAAACATGTAAAAAACTCTTTTTTATTGAACCGATCATCAGAATATATTAATGAAGTGAGGTAATTATACACAACATTTAATTAGATTCAACTGAGGATGATATAATTCTTTCAATTTAAATTTGATGTAGAAACTCTATACCGAATAACATGAATGTATACTAAAATATAAAGGAATTATTTTTGGATTTTTAACTTTTATATAATAGAAAAACTTATAGAATATACATTCAGTATCATATATACGCCAATATTGATGAATTAGTTTCAATGAAACTTATACCTTACATGGAAATTTCTTGGCATTTCATAAAACTCCCTTACGTATCTTGATAATTCATAAAATGGAATTATTAATCCTCCTATTCAACCATAGGATTAAATTGTGTTAATGTACTTCTTGAAGAAACATTGTTGAAATTTTATCCAATGGTACTGACAATACAACACTTAGAACTTATACATCATATGCTCAATTCATAGATTCTCAGAAAAATTGAAAAAATAAGGTAAAATATTCTTGATTTCATTCGTATTAATGAAACATTTCCATAATTGAAAATATGATGGATTTTATAAAAATAACAATCCATTTATAGTCACCCTTTAATGGCTGTTATAGAATTTAATAGATCTTAAAATATGTGTATGATAAAAATCACATATCATTTTATTAAAAAATTCGTTAATTTAACTCATTGTGTGAAAAATGAGATAATAACCATCTTATGACAAGCTCATCCAAGCTTAAAGCATCTAAGTAATAAATTCAGCAGCTCTTTTGTTATGTTACTTCAACCTCAATTCATAAATTATCTTCTCTTACATAAATATTCTATGTTTTCTATACCTGTAAATCATATAATCAATTTTATATATCTATAATGATAATAGAATTGAATTTTATAAATAATAAAACAATAAGGAAACATATAGTTTCACCGTGTAATTAATTTATTCATTCATATTGAATAAAATTTATCAAACTCAATCACATTGAGTGTGTGAGAGTAAAATTATTTAAATTATTCACATACACAATAATATTGAGTACATGTGTAGAGATTAATATTCCATTTTTAAATTTTCATCTATTTCTTTTTTAAAAATAACTAATCATTCTATGATTAAATTAGAATCTAAATTCATATGTTGAGTAGCATAAGAACATGACTTCTTGAAAAAGTATTGTTTGGACACATAGACTACTTCATTAAATTAAGATTTTTCTTATAATAATGATTTTGTTTGTGAATTTTTTAGTAACAAAATATTCATAAGAAAATTACATTATGTTACTAACCTTATGAGAAGATTATATTAAGATACCCTTTCCATGATTTAATCTCAAGGAGAAACTAGTTGATGATCATGGAATTTATCTATAATATAAGACTCTATCATATGAGTATCATATTGTATAACCATTTAATAAGTACATTTTTTAAATGTACTCACATTAAAATGATGACCCCATTTTAAAATACATCATATCCATAAATAGGAAAAGATCTATATTTCAACAAGCTTTATGTTTCTCTAGTGTTTCTCCCATCACATAACTATTAAGGTGGGCATTATATTAATCACGATATTTGGGAATATTGGATAGCTGAGTAGAAAAATCATTATCCAATCCATCATATGGACAAGCCAAACTCTATTATTATAATAGAATAATCTTATTTGGGTCTCTATGCTAGTATAACATAAATAAAATGGTGTAAAATCATACAACAGACAATCTAAGAGAAACCAACATTAGAATTACCCACCTATCAGGAAAATGTAAATCCAATTATTACTTTATTTTCTTAATCATGATGATCCACGGGAAACAAGAATTAGAATGACCTACCCAAATAAATGATACATGTCTTGATACATGTCTCTTTGGATGGATTCTAACAATTAATATTTTGAACGGATATAATCTCACTATCTTATCCCATGTTATTCAATTTATATCTATTATGATAGTGATTTAGGTTGGAATCTTATTCCCACCAACAAATCAATATGTTCAAACCATATTGAAGTGTAACGATATACACATCACTAATGTTTTGGTTACTCACTCAAAAACAAATGATGAAAATATTTATACATATCCAAATGCATCATATGTATATAGTATATGAACATTTAATTTAAAGGGGAAAGGAGATATGAAATTGTAAATATCTACACGATTAATGCCAAAAGAATAAGAGTCAAAATGCATTCACCTTTCAAGACAAGACATAACCCTTCAAGTTAGTATATAGTCTGACCACATGTACCTCTGCCCAAAATCATTTAGTCAATAGAGAGTTAAATCAATCATAACTATAAACCCCAATATAAATAAAATATATATAACAAACAAAATCAATTTCATTACATCAATTAAAAATTGCGGACAATGTATATAACAAACTAAATTCAATATCAATCCTAGAATGTAATGAAAGTCTATATATCTTAGAAGTTGTTTAACATTTATTCTAAATCATACACCATTTATCATTTAAATAAATCATAACTATTAATAAAATAAGGAATAACTATTAAATAAATGATAAATTCAAATATTTAAACATGATATGACATTTATGAATAACTCATAAATAAAAGATAATTACACAATTTTATAATTTAAACATTATATCATAGACATTCCATAATCATGAATATAATGCCTTTATATTCATTCTATTATGAACTATTTATATATAATTTTATTTTAAATATATTATATTTGTAATCACTGTAAACAAACTATATTCTAATTTATATTATGTTATCATTTTACACAATCTAAATATCATATACTTAACATTATTTAAATCTTGATCAAATAAACCATAAAAACCTTTCTTATGTGGTTTTAACAGTATCTAAAATAAGGATCATTAATTTGAAAAATAAAATATAAGATAATATGAACAATCCATAATAAAATATAAATAACGTTATAGATTATCCTCATTTATATAATTTAAAAACCCTTTATAAATTACTCTAATGATTTCTTAAAAAGAACAAAAATTTCTAGACCATAAAAAATTAAACATAATTTATTAAAAATTTATAATAAATAATAAATATTAATATTTATTGAATAAATTTAATCATTTAAATTTAATATATTTGAAATATTTAATAATTAATCTTTCATAATCATTTATTAAATAATTATAAACCTTTTATAATGAATTAATTTACAAATCCCATATAAATTAAATATTCCCAAAATACATTTTATCATTATTTGTTGAAATTTTATAAAAATTTAATACCATTTGAAATAAATTATGAAACAATTAAATCTTTTATGTTTATCTTTATGCTGCATGGGTGACCATGTGGAGGTAAAATCAATTACCTTTGCACAGGTCACTTGTAATGAGCCAGAATTTTCTAAAAAAATCACATTGTGATTGAATTAGGTTTCATATAATATAAATGTAATAGGGAAGACATAAATTTACATGGTTTTATCTGGTTAAATTTAAAATAAATTTATCCATCATGACCATTGATAATATTTTCTTTGAATAATGATCATATAATTGGTATATATTAAGGGTTATGATAAATCCAATTGACACAGACAAAAGTAGTGATGACCTCAACTAGTAGGATGGTACCGTATAACACCTCTAACAAAAGCTTCCAAGGGAGATATGATATCTATTATTTTACCATGAACAAGATAAAATGGTGATTGAATAAATAATTATGAGAAAACCCATTAATGTGATAATTCTAAGCCCTTTGATATTACGAACCAAACCATGATCACCAAACCACTCAATGAAAATCACATAATCAGAGACCTTACCCTTAGGGCCTTCACTATTGTAATAAATAGATTTTTATCTCAACAGTAACAATATGAATATGAATATTTTATTTTCAACAAAATAATAAATTAATATTCCTTATTTATTTATTTATCTTTATAGATGTTTAAGTAATGATTTTGATAAAATTATTATTTTAATGTGATAAAACTAAAATTATATTTTTGGGTAATATTAAATTTCAATTCTGAAATTACTTTAAATTAAATCATGAATTGAAAAATATATTATTAAATATTAAATATTAAACTTAAATAATACAATTTTTTATGAAGTGAAAATGTAATTTATATAAGTGTCAGAAAACAATTATTATAAAAAAACTGCTGTTTTTTAATAAATGGGGATTTTAATTTACATTTATATTATTATATTTATATTATTATTATGAATAAATAAATATGATTTTTGAAATTAGCACATTTAAATTATCTAATAGTGAATTTTTCATAATTTTTGGAAACGGTCAAATTTTTGGGAAAGAATTAAATACAATATATAATATACAATATGTATTATGACATAATAATAACAATAAATTTATTAAATATATGTCATAAAAGGAATATGATAAGAAATATATATTTTCCCATTAAAAATAATTTATTTTAGGATTTTAATTAATTTAATAATTCCTTTATGTATACTCCACAACCGATATATTATTTTAAGATTTTGAAATCAATTTTTTGAAAACATGACTCACATATACATCACCATGGGTATGATTTTATTGTTTTCAACTAAATGTATTTTCAAATAATAAAATCCACTCTTATATGGAAGAGACCATGGACAAGAACCATGTGAATTAATGTGGTGTTGATTACACTATTGTATATAGTCAAAAAAATTACTTTGGAAAATAATAAAGAACTCTCGTGCCTTTAATAATATAAACACACACAAGCACTCATTACTCATCTATCAACACTATAGAGGATTTAACCTATAAAAACAATCTCAAGAAATCGGTATTGGCCCCAAAACCATTGGGTTAGGGTATCCTAACAGTTTCAGAAACATTTGGAATTTGTGATGTCGATATACCCTTATACCAACAGTTTCAATAAAACCAATTTTATAGGTTATGTCATGTTACCTCATTCCAATGGTAACAAGTGAATCATTGATATATATATATATATTCTAATGGTTTTACATTCTTGGGTATAATATTTCTTCCAGATGAACAATATACCAACGGTTTCATGTTAACTAATGGTATAAATATATAGCAATGACTCTACAATTATAGGTATTTCTATTTATTAGAAATATATACCCACAGTTCCATGTTAAATATTGGTATTATTATATAAAAATATCTCTACAACTGTGGGTATTTTTGTTCAGCTGGACTATATATGAGCTGTTTAAAAATCCATTGGCATAGCCTCCTCTTCCCACAAAACACAAGAGGCCTTAACAGGCCATTCTAGAAGGACTAACAATTTTCCAGAACCAGTAACCAAAAAAAGACCACACTTCACATTCAAAATAAATTTTTAAATTCTATCTGAACAAGAATTAAGACATAGAAATAATATCTACTTGAGGGCCCATTGAAAATACTTTACCATTATATGAATCATGTATAGAATTATGTTTTCAAAAATAAAATTCAACTAACATTTTAAGATCTCCATTAGTTAATATTAGATATATTTTGTGTGTATTATAAATAAAATTATTCTATTAGATAAGTGATTGTTAGCATCAGAGCAGTTTTATCATTGTTGGATAATCAAAATAATTTTTTTGCATGGTTACTACATTTATAGTTGATAATCATGATAGAGAGTTGTTGTATGTGTATTTGTGTTCCAACTATATAATTATTTTATGTAGATACGTGATATTGTATAGGAAATGGGATTATATCTCAATTCCATGGCTCTGCATATCCATTCTCCTTTTCCATGGGATGGGCCAAGGCATTTAATTTGTGTACCCATTCCCCTTTCCACTTGATGGGATTTGGCCCCAACTCTAGATGTGATCCAAGGTGGGATAAGATACTGTATTTATCTACCACCAGCATGGATGTCAAAGGTGGAAATAATTAATTATATCTAGACTAATATTGATTCCAATCTTTCACGAAGTAGTAATATCAAAGGTAACATTAGGTGAATATCCTCTCAGTATATAGATTAATTTGATATGGTATAAAATTAATATTTTAACTTATTGAAAAACCCAAGGGATTTGAAAATAAATATTAATTGCATGAAGCCTTGTGTCCCTAAAAGACACATTTTACATTCTAAATATTAAACTTATGTTCGCCTCTACTATGTTTTGAATTTGGAAAAATAGTCATCTAGAGTTGTTATTAGTAATCCATTTAGAGTCTGATAGAATCAATATGATTTTTTAAGAATAGTAACATACCCTTATCAATATTAATATGAATGGTAATATGACCCTGATGAATAGTAAATAAAAATATTACTTTATTATCTTATGATAATATGATTATGAGATCTCGATTAATTTTTCAATGTGATATAAAATGAATTATAGTTTTAAAATTTTTATATTTTGAATAAACAATGATTTTATTTACAAAATTAATTATTAATAATTAGAAAATTAGTTTCCAAAAATGAAGTTCATTTTTGAATTGTACACATCGAAATATACTTAGGGATGAATTTTGGTATTTTTCTGAAATACTAAAAAATTTATGAATTGTGAAATAAGGTGAAATACAGTATATACAAATTATCAGTCAAATACACAATTAATGACATCATGAGTGATTTAAGAACACTCAGTTTTAAATCACATGATATTATTACTATTTCAGTTCATGGAAATCAAAATATTGGTTTTCTTGAGGGAAATTATAAAATAATGAATATAATATTAAAAATTCACTACTCTCCTCCCCTATAAATCCCCCCACTCCCTCTTCTCTTCACACCTCTAAACCAGGAAGCTAAAAAAAGTTCTCCCCAAATACCCTTCCCTAGTCATTCACCACATCCAAAAGCTTTTGGTCTTTCGAAAAGACAAAATCCCCTTCCTTAAAGAGATTCTCAAGGAGGTGGATACAAGAGGTAAATTAACATTCTGTTTCTTTCAATTTCATTTCAAGTTCCATTATATTATTATCGTCCCCTCATATCATCTGCCCAAATGACCATGGTAACTACAATATCATCTGTATAGTAAAATTATATCTGGTTAATATAATAACCATCATTAATATCCTTACTCTCTCCCTTTTATTTTATAAACTAAATCATCATCCATGAGGTGCCAATTTAGAACCTTCATGGATGACGAAGTATTGTTCTTAGATTTATCCATCATTACAGCTGATGAAAAAAAATTTATGGTCGCACCAGACTACAATATATGAATCAAAACCAAATTAATATCTTATATCTAGTATATGTACAAAATATTAAATCATTTTACCAAAATATATCCTAATAATCAAAATACCACTAAACTAATCAAAGTGATTTTCAATAATATTTCATCTAATTATTCATCCTAATTACATGTTACCAAATGATATAAATTACCATTAAAACCGATTTATGTTCATAATTAATTTATAAATTCAATTATATAGATTTACATCCATTCCACATGAACATCATTACTTAAAAACAAGTGAACCAATTATGAGAATAAAGAAAATGAACAATCTATAACGACAAAATTCAATATTATAACTTATCAGTAATGACATAGATGAACAAAAAAATTTATGATATAATAAATGAATCTCAAATAGGTACTGAATTATGTTATTATTAAGTATAATTTCATATTACAGGACCTTATGTTATAGAGTGGAATACATTTTGACTTAACGTAAGGGTTTTCCACCCGAACCACCATTTTCATTCATGTTAGTATTATTTTCTAATTTACTCTGTTAAATTTTTATGTATTATTATGCACTCCTCATAAATTCTATTTCAATGTTCAATATATTTTTACCAACCAGAATCCTTCTTTATTTTGTGGTGAGTTACATGTTTTTTAAAGGAACATTCAAAATTATTTTGCAAATAATTTCGAAATTCAAGGGAATTTGTACAATTCTTACATATATTCAATGGAACACTATATTATATTTTTAGAAAACATTATCTTTATAAAATCAATAATTTTATTATATAAATACTATCTTACTTCAGTTCTATATTTTTATAAAGAGTTTTCAAAAATAACACTTCTTTTCACAATAAATGTGTATTTATCTCAAGAATTACATGATGATTTTATAACGGTATTTTCATTTATTTCAACAATATTGTTGATTATTATGTATTATTGGGATTGATCTTATATTATACCATATACCATATTTAATTTTATGGTTTAGGACTAGTTTTGTTGTGGAAATTCTTTCTTAAAACCATTCACCAATTTACATTGAATGGTTAGTGTTTATGCTTAATGTTCGGGGAATGTATTTAAATTTCAATTTTTAGTTTCAATATGAATGTATATGTTGTATAGGATTATCCATGATCATATGAGTAATGAATTGGAGTTACTATGAGATGGGTGGGGCCTACTATAACACCTCGATGCAACGATAGGTCTCTTGACACAAATAGACATGGACTTGGCCGAGGCCTTTCCCATTTTGAGTGATAGTTTTGTCCAAGGACTTAATTATTTTAGACATCTTTGTCGATGCATAATAGACATGTTTCAGAATGTCTAGAATATGCACATACCTTATTATGAAGTTAGTAATTAAAATTTCTTGTGGTTATTTGACTAGTAGAATACCCATGATTATGGTTTATTATGTAATTATTTACTCATCTCTTATTCCTTCAATAACATGTAAATATTTATTATTTGTAAAGGATTGTGTTTAAAATTATTCACCATGCCTAATGATTATTTTATGCTTTCTTTTGATTTATTTCTTACTCTTTGTGAGAGTTTGATCTCACCCCTTTCTTATGTTTCATTTTCCCTGTATATGATTAAGTATGTTATTAGTGACTTGCAGGCATAATCTAAGAGACATTGTTGTTTCTAATGAAATAAATTAGTGTTGTATTTAATTTCAAGATGTGATGTTGAACTTATATATGTATCTTCTTTGTAAAATCTAATAAACAACTTGGTCCTTCTAGATTCAAATTCCTTGTTTATATGACAATTTAATAAAATAAGGAACCATCTCTAGTAAAAATGGGTCGGGTCCTTATAGCTGGTATCCGAGAAAGTTTATTAATAAACATAGAAACTAGATTTAGAAAACATAGATTAGGGAAAAACTTCCTAATATAGTATTGGAGGATAAATTTATAAGAAAATCCATGTATATTGTTAAGGAATAGATTATGTGGATATGTCTAGAAAATAAACCATTCTCTTGATACTACAAGTGGAAGTGGTTCTAGCACAGATGTACTTAGGAGTGATAAATATGAAAATGTGTTTCAGAAATAACATAGGGTATCCCAGTACATGACAACAGTCCTTACTGGGAACTGGGTTTGACAATATCAAGGGATATTCTTTGAATAATTCAAATTTTCATTGCAATGGAATTATGACGGATTTAAATGTAAATTTTTTCTCGAAAATACCATGTTTGTGATTGTGGGATTAGCCATTCATATTATTCCAAATTACTCAAAGTATTTTTCTATGTTAAGATAATACATTATTATTCATAACCTAATTAGGTGAATTCCATTATCTAGAAATGATTCCTAGTGGATGAAATGGAAACTGGATGAACACATGTATCCCATGTATGGATTTCCAACCGATTCAAGATAATGATGTTGGCTCTGGAGCTGCAACTGGTTCAAAGAAACATATAACTATACTGGTAATATTACTCCGGTTATGAACAATAACCTAACCCATATAAAGCATCTAGATGCACCACATAGAAATGATTTGATAGATCACTATGTGTGAAACCATCCTCAATAATTCAATGAGACAAAAACCACATTTGTAACTGAGAAGTGGATAATTTCCCTAGAGAAGATATTTCTCACTTTGGGATGTAATGAAATAGGGAAGGTAATCATGGAAGATTATCACCTATCGGGATATGTAGATCAGTGGTGGTCATTAATACCAAAAAAAATGGAGGAATAAGATATATAAGAGATTGAATGTATGAAATTTAAATAAATATTCCTAGATATATACTTTACTCATGAACAGTGCGCAGATATAGAAAGGAACCTTCTGAAATTGAGGGAAAAAAGTAGATAATGTTGCAAAGTATGAAGGTAACTACACTAGGTTATCAAGACATATTATGAACTATGTACAAAATCCAATGATCATGATTTATGGACACTTTGGAGGCCTAAAATCACTCCTCTGATGGGCCCTGGTCTCCCAAATTTTCTAATCATATGAAGATATAGTTTCATGTGCTATCAATATGTAAAGGGAACTATCTAAGTATTATGACTTTATGGGAATGAAAGTGGAGAAAGGGGCTACTGAAAACTCTGGAGAAGTAAATAAGGAAACATGGATGAAGGGAACGGTTGAATTTCTACCCTATGATAATTGTGGAAGGAAACACCATGGTGCCTGGTTAAAGATATAAATTGTATTCTAAAAATGTGGATAGAAAGTCCATCTTGCTGGTGATTTAATGGGGATGAAAATTCTATTAATGTTTAATGCTATAATTTTAGTGATATGGGACACCATGATAATGATTGTCCAAACCGTCAAGGAAACATTCCACAGAAAAGGTCGTGGGAGAAAGGACAAGCTTATGTGATCACAATTGCTGATATTGAAGTTCGTAATGATGTAGTGGCAGGTACTCTAATCATTTCCACAAAACCTGTCTAACTCATTATTTGATTATGGATCATCTCATTCTTTTATATCTTCCAAGATTTACTAGAAAATTAGATTTTACTGATTTTATTTAATAACGGATTTGTCTGTAAAAACTCCAAAGGGATGTATCATTATAACAATGTTTTGTCTCACAAGCACATTATGGAATGTAAATGTTCTCTATCTAATGATTTTATTATCATACCCATTATTTAATTTAATAAAATATTCAATATATATTGTCATTAAATACATGATGTGAAAATGTATTGCATAAAGAAAGAGGTTTCAATTTTTGTGGATGATGTGGAATTCTTTATCTTTAGATCATAAACCACAAAATCTTATTCTCATATTGGTCCACCCCCAGTATCTCTACTGAATTCAATTGTTGGGGAGGAATGTAATTCAATTACTATGTGTGAGGAAGTGAGTTTTCAGATAGAGTACATACCTATTTTTCAATAATATGATGATGTGTTTCCAGAGGATTTACAAGGACATCCTTTAGAGTAGAAAATTGAGTTTCCATTGAATTAATTCTTGATTCAATGCCAATATCAAATACTCTTTATATAATGGCCACTGTGGAAGTAGTGTACCATAATAAACAACTAGAATAATTGGGTGATAAAGGATTTGTTCTCCCTAGTGTTTCTCCATGGGGATCCCATGTTCACTTTATTATAATGAAAGCTGTATTTATGAGGTTGTGCATTGACTATAGAGAGAAAAATTCTATAACAATAAAGAACTATTATCTGTTACCTCAAATTGATTATTTATTTGATCCACATCATAGATCTCAATATCTTTTCTAAAAATGACTTTCTATTTGGATAGCATAAGTTTCTTGTCGGAAGACTTTCTAGACACAGCATTTCGAACCATGTTTTGGCATTATAAATTTATCATAATGTGTTTCGACTGACAAATGAACCCTCTTTTTTCATGAATCTAATGAATATATTTTTCAAATAATATCTTGATGAATTTGTGGTGGTATTTATTTATGATATCTTGGTATAATCCAAAATCTATGAAGATCATGAAAATCAAATTCACGTCACTCTAATGACTCTTAGAAGAAATGAATTATATGGGAAGATTAAAAGGTGTAAATTTGGGATTTAATCAGTTTCTTTTCTGGGAAACATTGTCTCTAAATATAAAATATTTTTTGATCCTACAAAAACCAAGGGGCGTGAATTAATGTTCTGCTCCAATGAAAATAGTTGACGTGCATAGTTATATTGATTTAGAAGGTTCTTATCATCGTTTCATTCAAAACTTCACCCATTTATCCAACCCAATGACGAAGATTACATGTAATGGGGATAAGCTCATATAAAATAAATAATGTAAGGAGTTTTTAGAAAAATTAAAAGGAGATTAGTGAATGATTTTATCCTAACCCAACCACCAGGGAATGATGGGTTTGTGATCTATAGTGATGCATCGAGGAAATGACTTGGTTGTGTCCATATAAAGAATGATAGAGTTATTTATTATTCATAAAGGCCATTAAAAATTAATGAAAAAAACCCCACTCATGATCTTCAGTTATCAGTGGTAATCATTACTCTAGATATATGGAGACATTCTCTCTATGGACACAAATGTGAGATATATACAGATTACAAGAGTCTGAAGTGTATATTCTCATAGAAATAAAACAACATGAGGTAATGGAGATGGCTTGAACTACTCAAGGATTATAATTATACTATACACTACCACCTATGAAAGGAAAACAATGTAGTTGTTTCATTGAGTATGAAGGATTGACAAGGATCTTTTTTGCATGGATCTATTGAGGATGGATATGGGATTTATCAAATAAGGTGAAACATCACTACTTTTTCATTGGGTTTCCAACCATATTTATTAAAAAGATTAGAAGTTCTTAGACTGATGATGAGAACCATAAAAAGAAAATTATTATTGTGAAAGATGGGAAGATGGATAATTTTGTGTGTGAATATGTTGTTTCAAAATTTGGGAAGAGGCTTTTTGTTTCTATTGTAGTCGAGCTAAAAAGGGAGTTATTGGACGATTCCCATAGTTTTAATTTCTCTATACATAATGGTAGCATGAATATGTAGAGATATTTGATGGAACATTTCTAGTGGGATACCATGAAGAGTAAAATTTCTGATTATGTATGAATAGTTTTAGTCTGTCAACAAGTTAAGGATGAAAGGAAACATCCAAAAAGATTATTGAAACATCATCCTATTCCTACATCTAAATGAGATGTAATCACCATGGAAATTGTAAACAAATTACCAAAAAAATCTAAATATGAATGATGTGATATGGGTAATTGTGGATCAATATACAAAATCATCCCATTTCCTCGCTATAATGGGAAATTTTCCACTAGAGATCCTAACAAGACTCTATATAAATGAAGTTGTGAGACTTGATGGAGAACCTCTCTCAATTTTTTCTGATCTTGATCCACAATTTAGATCAAATTTCATGAAATTTCTTCACAAATATTTGGATACTCATATTCGTTTGAGTACTTCTTACCACCCACAAACTGATAGAATATCAAAAAGGACTATACAAACATTAGAGGACATGTTGAGATCATGTTAAATTGACTTACAAGGTATGTAGCATCAATACTTACCTTTATTAGAGTTTTTATACAATATTATTTTCCATTCAAGTATTCAAATGACACCATATATAGCATTATACGGAAAGAGTTGTTGTACATCAACTTGATAGGATGAAGTTTGAGAAAGGAATACTATGGACAAAGAGATCATAGAGGAAACAACAATGAAGGTAAAGACTATTGAAGGTCATATCAAAGCATCTCAATGAATAAAAAACATATATACTTATAATTGAAGGAAGGATATTGAATATCTTGTGAGATATCACATTTTCTTTAATGTATCTCCATTTAAGGGTGTTATAGAATTTGGGACGAAAGGGAAACTGAGCCCTAAGTAAATAGTCCCTTTTAAAATTATGGAGAGAATTGGAGCTATTTAATATCATTTGGCTATGACACCTAGCTTGTCTAAAGTACATAATGTGTTCCATGTTTCAATTTTGAGAAATCACATGCTAAACCCAATGCATGTCCTCGCTTCTAGAGGTATAGAATAAAAACATGACTTATCATACTGTGAAAAACTATCTGTATTTTGAACACTAAAGACTGTGTTTTTAGGAATCATACAACTTGTCTAGTAAGGATACTTTGGAGAAATCATAAAAAAAATAGAGGCAACATGGGAGCTTATGGAGCTTATGATGAAGACCTACCCAAATTGTTTTTTGAGGTAACATTTTTTTAATTTTGAAGACAAAATTTTTGTAACTAGGGGAGAATGTAACACCCTAAGGTTTTAAAAATAAATATAGAATTCATGAAATAATGAGTCCCTACAATAAAACACATTTTATAATATTTTTTTATACATAAATTTTCCTCTACGTTTAGAATTTCCAAAAACAGTCATCTAGAGTTGTGATCACTAAGTCATTTGGAACCTGATAGAACCAACTTGATTTTTGGTGAATAGTAACATACCCTTATGAATAGTAATATGAATAGTCATATGAACATTATCAAAAGTAAATAAAAATATTATTTTATTTGATTAATGTAATGTGATAATGAGATCTTGATATGTTTTTCAATGTGATATAAAATGAATTGTAGTTTTAAAATTGTTATTTGTTGTTAAAGAATGATTTTATTTAAAAATTAAATTAATAATATTAAGAAAATTATTTTCAAAAAAATGAGTTCATTATTATATTCTAAACATTGAAAAATATTTAGAGTGAAATGATTGTATTTTTCTGAAATACTCATATATTTGATGAATTCTGAAATACTGTGAAATAATGTATATACAAACCATCAGTTAGATACACTATTTATTACATCATGGGTGATTTAAGGACACATGGGTCAAAATCACATTCTCTTATTACTATTAGGGGTCACATGATTCAACACTATTGGTTTCCTTGTGTTAAATAAAAAAATAATGAATAAATATTCAAAATTTACTCCTCTCCTACAATATAAAACCCCACCACTCACTCCCCCTTCTCTTCACTTATCTAAGCCATGAATCTCCTCAAAGTTCTTCCCAAATAACCTTCCCCAGTCACTACACACGTCCATGATCTCTTGGTCTAGAAATATTACCAAAATCCCTTCCCTTGAGGAGATTTTCAAGGAGATGGATTCAAGAGGTAAATTCAAATTTTTTTTTCAATTTCATTTCAAGTTCCATTGTATTCTTATCTTCTCCTCACCTCCTCTGTCCAAATGACCATGATAACTTCAATATAATCTATATACTGGATTTATATCATGTAATTTGAATAACCATCATCATTATCCATACTCTCTCTCTTTTAATTTATAAACAAAATCATCATCCTTGCGGTGCCAATTTACAACCTCTGTGGACGATGAAGTTTCATTCTTCAATTTCTCCTTAATTACATGTCATGAAACCATTTTTTTGGTTGAACCAAAATATAATATTTGTATTATATTCTATTTAATTTTCTATAACCAGTATATGTACATAATATTAAATCATCTGGACAAACTAGTTCCAAATAATCAAAACACTCCTAAAATAATCTAAGTGATTTTCATTAATATTTAATCTAGTAATTCATCCTATTTCCTTGTAACCAAATGATATAAATTACCATTAAAACCAATTTAATTTCATAATTAAATTATAAATTCAATTATGTATATTTAAAACCATTCCACATGAACTCCATTACTTAAAAATAAGTGAACCGATTATGAAATTGAAGAAAACGAACACTCTGGAATGATGAAATTCAATATTATAAATTATAAATAAATACATAAATGAACTAAAAAATTATGATAAAATAAGTACATTTATAAAATTTTGTTAAATATGATATTAATAATTATAATTTTATATTACATGACATTTTTTTCAAGATAAGAATACATTTGGACTTAACATAAGGGGTGTCCACCAGAACCTCCATTTTCATTCGAGTTACATTTATTGTTTAATTACCCCAATGAAATTATTAATTATTATCATGAAGTAATAATAAATTCTGTAAAAATGATATATATATTTTTACCAACCATAATATTTCTTTATTTTTTGTGAAGTTACATATTTTATAAGGTACATTAAAAATTATTTTCGAAATACATGCCAGATTCAAGGAAATTTCTCAAATTCTTATCTATTTTCAAGGGAACTCTATAATCTTTTTTTAGAAACCATTATCTTTCTAAAATTTCTCATTTTATAATTAAAATACTGACTTACTTAAATTATTGTTTTAAGCAAATATTTTTATAAAAACTTTTCTTTTCAAAATAAAAGAGTATCTATATCAAGAATTACTCGATGATTTTATTAGAGAATTTTCGTTTTTTCAAAACTCTATTAGATTATTATGAATAATTTGGATTAATATTTTATGATATAATCTCCAATATTTAATTTTTTTGATTACTTATAGTTTTATTGTGGATGTACTCTCTTAAAACAATTCACCAATTTACTTCAAATTGTTAGTGTGTACGCTTAATTTTCAGGGAAAGTAATTTACATTTCATATATTAGTATCAATATGTCATTACCCGACTCTACCCATACTCGAGATGAAACTACCCCAGGACCGCCTCCATAGGCCAGGGGTTGGCGATTAGCACCGAAGGAACAATAACTCGGGGTGGCCGTTGCCTAAGTACCTGTACACACACACATAGCACACTCAATAAAAAAGTGCAGAGTAAAAAAGAAAATCAAAGTACAAGATACTATAAATAAACCAGAATGTGCATCGACCTCTAAAAGTTCAATGAAAGCTGATGTAAACAGAAAAGGAAAAAGGGAAAAACACACACCCAACCAGAAAAGTGCCACAACCCGGAAACATTTGAAAAAAAGAAAAACAGCTGGAAGGGGTCCCCCACCTAGAACCCGACTACGACCACCACACGTGGTCCAAGCTCCCGAACGCCTATGCTCCACTGATGTCACGACCAACCTGCCTGTCATCTGCAAGGGCACACCAAGTGCGGGAAAAGTCCAAGGAGGGGTGAGTATAAAAATACTTAGTAGGATACCCCGAAGGCTCGAGGGAGCAACAAAAGAGGTACCGAAGGGTGAGCAGTAGAGCGAATAGGAAAAGTAAAGGTGTACAACTGAAAGTGCATTAAGAGTACAGTATTGATTCCAGCTCAACCCAATAAGAGAAAGGAGGTAGACTCGTCCAGACACAAGGATCTGGAAGCGGTGATAAGATGAACATCCCGTCGAGTCTTCGCTACCTATAGTAGGAGAGTAGACTCTTCCAACCACGACAAGCTAGACACAGAATGCACGTGGCATATCCCACGCGTCTTCGCCTCTCCTGGATGGAGAGTAACCAAGCCCATGAAGTGGGTACTGGAACAAGGTATATACATAACCATATTCTCAAAAAAGAAGCCCGAACAAGAGCGAAAGGGGATCTCCATCCCGTAGCTCAGCCCAAGAAAAGTGAGTCTCCAACAGTCCCAGAAGTAAACCCCATCGATGCCTAGCATCCCGCACGTCTGCCCCGAACAACATGTCAAGGGGCTCAAACCACCGCACCTTGACACTATCCGATTTGGGCGGCCCTGAATCGCCCACACGGTTTTAGGTCACTTTATAAGGACGTGTCTCGGTGGGGGAAAAGATCCTCATACTTGAGAGTTCTGGGGGAACATCAACCACAACTTGTCACTAGCCCGCAGTTGAGAGGTCTGCTCAATGTCGACAGGCGGCCCCCTGCCCAACCCCGCTGGCGGTTCCCTAGAAGTCAAAGGGTTCCCACTATTGGGAAACCCGACAAGATTTGATGTGTGCCACAATACCCAGTCCCATAATAGGGTAATCCACTAGAGGACGACCTAGCTAAAGTCGGCGACGGGACCACTGCCTAGACCAGTTGGAGGTAACTCGGCATCGGGGACCACTGCCCAGCCCAGCTGGAGGTAAGCCCGGCATTAGGGAACACTTCCCAACCCAAATGGAGGTAAGCCCGGCATCGGGGACCACTCTCTAGCCCAGGTGGAGGTGTGCCCGGCATCGGGGACCACTGCCCAGCCCCATTGGAGGTAAACCCAGAACTGCTCTGGCCATGCCTACTAGATGGTACTGCTCGGTGAACACCACTGTACTAGCCATCCCTGCTGGATGGCACAACTGGCGAGCCCTACAAGAAAAAACCTCAGACCTGTTGGAATCAACCTCAGTCCTGCTGGAAAAAACCTCAGCCCTGCTGAGAACAACCTCAGCCCTCCTAGAAACAACCTCATCCCTACTGGAAATCACCTCAGCCCTGTTGGAAACAACATTTTTGGTAGAGGATCGGTGCCCGCGTAAAGTGTTGGTCACATAGACTCCACAAGAACTCTACCAGGGAACAAAAAGAAATGGAAGGAAGTTTCCCCCAGGCCTCACAAGGTGATCACGCTCCAAACTGCCGAGTCACTGTAAAAGTTGACCGAGTCAACTCACCTTAGAAAGTGGGAAAACACCAACGTTGTACGAGCACACGTAGTGGAAAACGGTTCCACAGTCCAGTGAAAGGGGCATGGTACTGAAACCCCTCATAGACGATGAAATAGTGGAACCAAACCATCGCTTCCGGCCAAACGAGAACAGAACCAGGGACAAACTCAACCCTGCTGGTCAACAAGCGGGAACAGGACCAGGGATAACTCAACCCTACTGTTCATCAAACGAGAACATGGCTAGGGGAAACTCAACCCTACTGGTCAAAAAACAAGAACAGAGAAACCCTCTAAGTCATGAGAGATCAAAAGTACGTTAAGAAGAACATGACACACACATGGGGCCCACATGACGTGTGGCCCCAAGTCAACCCCGACCAAGAGCACAAACATTCTCAGGTACAAACAACCACATGTACCTCTAAGCATTCTTGTATACTCCCAGAGTACACAACCTTCCAGCCCAAAAGCTATCATGCACACGGCACCCAACGTCAACGTGAAGGCCTGAACGTAACAACTCCACCTCAAAGGCCTAGGCACGACCAACCAAATCCTATGAATCACATACATCACTCTCTCAAGAGTGTACGATAACACGCCAAGGTTCCGCTACAAACATGGTAGGGCGAATCACCATCAGAGCACCTTTCATTCTTCCATATTTAATAAGATTGTGTATGAGGCTCTGCTCTCCTGAAAAGATTACATCATTGTAATCCTTGTGGAAAAACATGCGAGATGGACTACTTACTCACCTCAAACGGATATCTGACAGAAAAGTCACCAACACCGCCTCACGCCCGAATGGTGTCCCGTGATCCCAAGCCTCGGCCCCGAAAACAGTCGGGCGCATCGCACCATTGCGATCCCCTCAGGAAAATATGTCAAAAGCACTACTCACTTGAGTGAAATGGATATCATGAGAAAAATGTTCATTTCAGCGCACCGCACACGAGCGGTGCTTCGTGGGACCCACATCCCAGTCCTGAAACACAACGAACGGATTGAATCGTTGTGATCCTCAAGAAAAAGTACACAAGTTGGACTATTCACTTGTCCAAAACGGAAACCCGGTGATAAATATGGAAATCACTATCAACTCCCAAAACAGCCCTTGCGGGGCCCACTCTAGCATGTGTAATTAGATCGGGCGGATATCACCATTGCAATCCCCTCAAAAAAACATCCAGAATTGACTGCTCGCACACCCCGAATGGACGCCCGATGAGAATGTCGTGCAATGCTGCACGCAGCTCGAAAGACGGGTCGTGTGGCCCATGCCTCAACATCGGCCTCAGTATCTGAAACCACCATGGAAAGCTCCTTCTCGGTGCCAGGGTAGCAAATCCACTGACGACGCTTAAAACGGACATCGGACGTGTCCACACCGTCCAAAACAAGATCTCCTGGAAAAATGTCAATTCGCATAAAGGCGCATCACGCCTCCATGGCCGCGTGTCTCGAGAATTAACCATTACCAAATCCATATAAAAAGGTCCATCTAATTTCAAGGAGCGCGTCGTTGCTGACGGAATGCAAATCTGGCACTCAGATTACGAGTTATGATGTTTTTAACATCATCGGACGAAGACGGGGGCCTGGGCCGGCCCACCCCCTTCAAGCCGGTGGTCCGCAGCTAAGTCACCCAGACCACCCGGTTCACCGTGACCCATGGTTCACCGCATGGGCCACACTGCATCAACTCGGACCCGCTCATCCGGTCCATGTTTGCTCCATTAGACTCGCGGGATGCAGGTCTTTGTCGGCTGGCTGGGGTCTTGACACCCACGAGTCTTCACGCGCGCTGCTGACTGGAAAAGCCGGCCAACCCGACTCCCCGCTCGCCCCACGTACTCCACCGAAGCGCGGCCCCCCACTCACACCTATGACAACCACCACCTTCTGAGGAACCAGATTACAACCCTGAAGCCAGCCATGCCAGCGCCCTCGACCCCAGCCATCCGCCGCCTTTGAAGTCCAGACTAGCTGCCAGAAACATCAACAACCTCCAAAACCAGCAAATTTCGACGGACGACAGCGATCACCTCTGAACTCCAATTTAAAAACCAAAAATTACCATGGAAAGTTCGTAAATTATACTAAAATATTATGGGATTCATTTGTAGATTATAAAGCAATCCAATAATGTAAATTTAGGATGAACATGGTGCGTGAAATTAAAATAGAAACAAGATCCTACCTGCGAGGGCGTTGAACGGCGCTTCACAGAGAGTCCACTGCCGCGCCGCTGCCTTTCTGGGTCTACCTCTCCAGTGTGGAGGAGGAGAGGGAGGGCTGCTGCCCAGGTGAGGAGGAAGAAGGGTAGAGGGGGAGGGTTAAGTGTTTAAATAGAAGACACTTATCCACCCGCTCGTCGGCCCGAACCCAAACTCCCGTCGGGGTCGTGATTAAGCCTCCCCTAGACTAAAAATCATGCTTTGAATGGAACGGTGATCTTGGAATTTTAATCTAAGGGCCCGTTCAAAAGTTATAAAACTGAACACCCAAAGCTTCCAAATTACAAAAATGCCCCTGGTGACATTTTTCACAGACGGCCCGCTCCCGTGAAACTTACACCCCTCCTAGGGTAAACGGCATGTTCCTAACTCAACGGTGCCCTAGGTTTTCTGATCTGATCCATCGTTTAAGAGATACTTAGCTAAGCCATTAAATGAATAAATTAATTGTTAAATTTATCGGTTTCATGTTCCAAAAGTGAGTGAGGGGTCCAAACTTCCCATACCAACAAGTTTTATGTCGTTCCATGGAAAAACACCCTATTCCAGACCCATCCATACACTCAGATCTATGATCCGGATAACCATTTTGGAGTTATCCCATTTATTTGGTGTTTCCAGTGTGAACGCACTGAAAATTTAATTCCGGCCATTCCAGGGCTCGGAATCACACAGCGTCTTAAGGCGCTGATCAGGATTATCATCAAGAATATTCCACAGTCTTTCGCAGCGAAATCAGGGTTCTTACATCATTCCCTCCTTCAAGATTTTCTTCCCCTAAAAGAAAAACCAGGGACCAACTCAGGGTATTGAGCCCACACCTGGCTCTCCCGTACCTAGAAGAACTCACACACAGCTCTGCGTCACCGCACACAGACCAAAGGATTTGATCTGGAGACACGAGGTCTGTTCTTTCGAATGATGTGCATAGGAGCACACACACGTCTCCTTAGGTAAGTCACGCGGGAGATGCTATGCACCCAAACCAGCCTTTTGGGTTAGGGAAAGCTGGTAGGGAACTTCACCATCCCTTCGCACGGTCACAAATGGCCCGAAGACTCTCAGGGGTAGCTCACCTCCCAGACCAAACCTCTACGTCACACGTCGCGACTGGAATCACCGCCCACACCTGGAACAAGGCCCGGTGATTTCATCCTTCAGAATATCAATATGGTGAAACACCCAAGGATATCTGGTTACGCGTGGTTTCACAGTCGATGTCCCTCAACCAAGACTCTATTACATGCTCGAGAAGCAAAGGATTCGACATCATCAACTAACAGAAAAGGTCTCACGCCTTTTTACCTTACCAACACAAGGTTACACCGACGCCCTGCGCCACCCTGGTAACACCTCAAACAAGGAGCAGGGAGAAAATCATTTCACACATAGAGTCTAACAATTCTACTGCAAAAAGTATAAGAGCTGTAGAGAGTACTTCTTATCACCTCATGCTTCGCAGGATCGTAGACATCCAATGCTCGCGGCTGTCTGTGGTCCCAACTGTCAGCTCCCAGAGCCTGATGTGGACCACCTAGTGGTGATGGGAAGACCTTGTAAAGTCATCCCCCACTACCAGATCCTCCCGCTCCTCTGCTAGCACCACCTCTCTGGGTACTACTCTGATCATGGGGATGCCTCCGTCGTGGTGGTGCATCTGCTGCCTACCCGAAGTTCTCTGCATGGCTGGTCGGGCAGTCCCATTCCAAGTGACCCCGCCCGTCACAAGCATATCACCGACTCTCTCTAGGATGCACTGGTGCCCTCTGGCACCACTGTGGTGTATGACCACACCCCTGATCCTGGTTTTCAGAAAGCCATCTGCATCGGGGTTCTGCTTGTCGACGCCCGTAGGCTGCGACAGACGTCTCGGCTCTGACATGCCTGCTGCCACCAACAACTCTAGAACATGACATGATTCCCCTTGTCACCAGTGCCTACTCTAACACTCCGTCATATGTGGAAATACCCAAGGGTACTATGACATCATGAATCTCTCAGCAGAGACCCTTCTCAAACTTCTGTGCTCGAGAGTGGCCATCGTAGACTAAGTCCAGGTAAAAGCGTGCACGGTCTGCAAAACTAGCCGCGTACTCGAACATCGTTATCCCTCCCTACTAAAAGTGAAAGATCTCCTGAATCCGAATGGAGCGTAAGTAGAAGGGGAAAAACTCCTCATGCAAAAAAAACTGAAAGTCGCCCCACGAAAGTGATGACTCATCATGAAACTAGGTCACCAGACTCCACCAACTCTATGCTACTCCACGAAAAAGGTCGGCTGCCAAAGCCACTCTCTGATCTGACGGCGTTAGCACAAGACTGAGAAGGTGAACCACTGTCTCTCGCCAAACCTCTGCTACATGAGGGTCTGGCTCACCACTGAACCTCAATGGTCTCTGCCACTGGAACTCTCAGAGTTCCCTCAACCTGCGCTCAAGCTCAGCCTGCTCTACTGAATCTGTCTGCTGCTCAACAGGTGGAGGTGCTGCTACCTACCCAATCGGAGAAAGGGGATTGCATGATGGGTCATGGACTGTGGCCTCCTAGCTCACAGGGTCGTCGTCACGCACCAAAGCTGGTATCTTGGTTGGCTATCTTTGTGGAGACATCATGAATATTATCAAGGAGTGCAGTGATCAGGTGATCATATATTTACATACCAATAACAACAATGGGGAGCTGAATCAAGAAGGACAGTAAAAGACTCAATCCAATGTGATTCACAAACCAATTTTCCCTGCAACGAGTGTCTCAGCATGCCGAGTCGACAAGCGGGTTATCAGGGTCCTGGTGAATAGATACATTGGCCGCCACACCATCACTGGACTCCCTGGCCTGAGAGCCTCTCTCGAGACACATTAACACTGTATCCCTAAATCCCAACCAATTACTTTTAATTTAGGACGTCCGAACAGCGTCCCAAGGAATGAACCACCTCTGATAGCACTTTGTCCTGACCTGACCCTACCCGGACTCGAGCCGCAACTACCCCAAGACCACCTCCATAAGCTAGGGGCTGGCGGCCAGCGCGGAAGGCACAATAACTCAGGGAGGCCTTTTCCTAAGTACCTGTACACACACACGCAGCACACTCAATGAAAAAGAGCAGAGTAAAAAGAAACGAAAACTACCAACTACTATAAATAAACAACAATGTGCATCGACCACTCAATGTACAAAGAGATCTGAAGGTAAACAGAAAAAGAAAAAGGTCAAAACACGCACCCATCCATAAAAGTTCCACAACCCGATAGCAGGTGAACAAAAAAATAGCTGGAATGTTTCCCCCACCTAGAACCCGACTACAACCACTTCACACGGTCCTAGCTCCCGAACGCCTATGCTCCACTGAAGTCACGACCAACTTGTCCGTCGTCTGCAAGGGCACAACAAGTACGGGAAAATCCCAAGCAGGGGTGAGTATATAAAATTACTCAGTAGGATACCCTGAAGGCTCGAGAGAGAAACAAAGGAGGTACCAAAGGGTGAGCAGTAGAGCGAATAGGAAAAGTAAAGGAGTACAACCGAAATTGCAGTAAAGAGTACAGTAAAGATTCCATCTCAACCCAACAAGAGAAAGGAGGTAGAATCGTCCGGACACAAGGAGCGATAAATGGTGAGAATATGAACTTCCCGTCGAGTCTTAGCTGCCTATAGAAGGAGAGTAGACTCGTCCAACCACAAGAAACTAGATACGGAAAGCATGTGGCATTCCTCACGCGTCTTCGCCTCTCCTGGAGGGATAGTAACCAAGCCCATGATGTGGGTACTTGAACAAGGTATATACATAACCATATGCTCAAACAAGAAGCCCGAATAAGATCATAAGCGGATCTCCATCCCGTAGCCTAGCCCAAGAAAAGTGAGTCGCCAAGATTCCCAGATGTAAAACCCATCGAGGCCCAACATCCCGCACGTCTGCCTCGAACTACAAGTCAAGGGGCTCAAACCACCGCACCTCGACACTATCCTCTTTGGGCGACACTGACTCACCCTCACGGTTTTATGTCGCATTATAAGGAAGCGTCTCGGTTGGGGAAAATCTCCTCGTACAAGAGAGTTTTGGGGGAATGTCAACCAAAACTCGTCACTGCCCCGTAGTCGAGATGTCTACTCAAAGTCGACAGGAGACCCCCTGGCCAGCCTTGCTGGAGGGTCCCTGGAAGCCGACGAGAACCCACAATAGGGAAACCCGGCAAGATTCGACAGGTTCCACACTGCCCAGTCCCGTAAAAGGGCAATCCACTAGAGGGAGACCCTGCTAAAGTCGGTGACGGGTCTACTGCCCAACCCAGTTGGAGGTAATCCGGCATCATGCACCACTGCCCAGCCCAGCTGGAGGTAAGCCCTACATATGGTACCACTGCCCAGCCCAGCTGGAGGTAAGCCCGGCATCGGGGAGCACTCCCCAGCCCAGCTGGAGGTACCCCCGCCATCGGGGACCACTGCCCAGCCCTTCTGGAGGTAAACCGAGAACTGCTCTGGCCATCCCTGCTGGATGGTACTGCTCGGTGAACACCGCTGTACTGGCTATCCCTGCTGGATGGTACAACTAGTGATCCCTTCTCGAAACAACCTTAGCTCGACTGGAAACAACCTCATCCCTGCTGGAAACAACCTCATCCATACTCGAAACAACCTCGTCCCTACTAGAAACAATGTCATCCCTGCTGGAAGCCACCTCATCCCTGCTGGAAACAACCTCCTAGGTAGAGGATTGGTGCTCGCGTAAAGCATTGGTCACACTAAATACACAAGAACCCTACTAGGGAACACAAAGTAATGGGAGGAACTCCCCCCCCCCATGCCTCACAAGGCAATCATGATCCAAACCGCTGAGTCACTGTCGAAGCGGACTGAGTCAACTCATCCTAGAAAGTGGGAAAACACCCATGTTGTATGAGAACGTGTAGTTTCTAATGGTGCCGTAGTCCAGTGAAAGGGGAACGGTACTGAAACCCCTCACAGCTGATGAAACAGAGGAACCAAACCATCTCTGCCGGCCAAACAAGAACATAACCAGGGGAAAACTAAACCCTGCTGGTCAACAAACAAGAACAGAGGAACCCTCTACATCGTAAGAGGTCAAAAGTACATAAAGCAGAACACGACACGCACATGGGGACCACACGATGTGTGACCCCAAGTAATCCCGGACCAAGCGTACAAACATTCTCAGGTACAAACGACCACATGTACCTCCATGTGTTCTTGTATACTCCCAGAGTATACCACGTTCCAGCTCAAAAGCTATCGTGCACACGGCACCCAACGTCAATGCGATGGCATGAACGTAACAACTGCACCGCTAAGGCCCAGGCACGGCCAACCACATCCTATGAATCATTTACATCACTCTCTCAAGAGTGCGCGATCACACGCCAAGGGTCCGCTACAAACATGGTATGACGAACCACCACCAGAGAACCTTTCTTGCTTCCATATTTTATAAGATTGTGTATGAGGCTCCGATCGCCTGAACAGATTACATAGTTGTAATCCTCATGGAAAAACATGTGAGATAGACTACTTACTCACCTAAAATGGATATCCGACGGACAAGTCACCAACACCGCCTCACACCCGAACGACATCCCGTGATCCCGAGCCTCGACCCCAAAAACAGTTTGGCACATCGCACCATTGCGGTCCCCTCGGGAAAACACGTCAAAAGCACTACTCACATGAGTGCAACGAACGGATTGCACCATTGTGATCCTCTCAAAAAAGTACACAAGTTGGACTATTCATTGTCCAAAATGGACACCCGGAGATAAAGCTGGAAATCACCGTCAACTCAAAAAGTGGCCCTCACGGGGCCTGCACTAGTGTGTGGAATTAGAGCGGGCGGATTACACCATTGCAATACCCTTGGAAAAACATCCAAAATCTACTGTTCGCAAGCCCCGAACGGACTCTTGATGAGAAAGTCGTGCAACGCTGCACGCATCTCAAAAGATGGGCCGTGGGTCCCATGCCTCAACATAGACCTCAATGCTTGAAAGCACACTGGAATGCTCCACCCCAGTTCCAGGGTCCCAACGCCACTGACAGCACTTAAAACGGACGTCAGATGCGTCTGTGCCATCCAATACAAGATCCCGCAGAAAAATGTCAATTCTCTTAAAGATGCATCGCGCCTCCGAGGATCCTCATTTAGGGAATCAAAAATTCCCTAAACCATCTCAAAAGGACCTTCTCGTTTTAGGTAGTGTTTCACCGCTGAAAGTATGCGAATCCGACACTCGGATTGCGAGTTATGATGTATTTAACATCATCGGGCGAAGACGGGGGGCCCGTGCCGGCCCACCCCCTTCAAGCCGGCGGTCCACAGCTAAGTCGCCCTGACTGCCCGGTTCACCACAGCCCGTGGTTTACTGCGCAGACCGCACTGCATCAACCCAGAATGGCTCAGTCGGTCCATGTTTTCTCCATGAGACTCGTGGGATGCGGGCCTTTGTTTGCTGGTCGGGGTCGCGACGACCCCGTGTCCTCGCGCGCGCCGCTGACCGGCGAAGCCGCCCAGCCCGGCTCCCCGCTCGCCCTACGTACACCACCGAAGAGCGGCCCCCACTCCCACCGATGCCCTCCACCACCTGCTGAGGAACCGGCCGACCACCCTGAAGCCAGCCGCGCCGGTGCCCTCGACCCCGGCCATCCGCCGCCAGCGAAGTCCATACCACCCGCCGAAAACATCAACATCCTCCAAAACCCGTAAATTTTGACGGATGACGGCAATCACCTCCGAACTCCAATTTACAAACAGAAAATTTCATTGGAAAGATCCTAAATTATACTACATGATTATTCTCTTCATATGAAAATTCTACATAAATCCAATAATGTAAATTTAGGATGAACATGGTGCAGGAAATTAAAATAGAAACAAGATCCAACCTGCGAGGGTGTAGCCCGACGCTTAACAGAGAGTCCTCCGCCGCACCGCAGCCTTGCCAGAGCTACCTCGCCAGAGTGGAGGAGGAGAGGGAGGGCTTCTGCCCAGGCGAGGAAGAAGACGGAGGGAGTGGTGGGTTAAGTGTTTAAATAGAAAACCCTTAACAACCCGCCCATCGGCCCGAACCTGAACTCCTGACTGGGTCAGGATTAAGCCTCCCCAAGGATAAAAACCATTCTCTGAATGCAATGGTAGTCTCCCAATTTTAATCTAAGGCCCCATTCAAAAGTTATAAAACTGAATGCCCAAAGCTACCAAATTATGAAAACGCCCCTGGGGCCATTTTTCACAGACGGCCCGCTCCCGCGAAACATACACTCCTCTTAGGGTAAAAGACCCGTTCCGAACTCAACGATGCACTCGATTTTCTGATCCGATGCACTGTTTAAGAGATACTGAGCTAAGCTATTAAACAAATAAATTAATTATTTTATTTATCTGTTTCATGTTCCGAAAGCGATAGAGGGGTCCAAACATCCCGCACCGACAAGTTTTATGTCATTCCTAGGGTAAACACCCTATTCCGGACTCATACGTACACTCGGATCTCTGATCAGGATCACCGTTTAGGAGTTATCCCATTTATTTGGCGTTTCTAGTGTGAATGCACTGAAAATGTAATTCCGGCCACTCTGGGGCTCGGAATCGCACGCCGTCTGAAGGCACTGCTCTATAATATCATCAAGAATATTCCAAAGTCGTTCGAAGAAAAAACAAGGTTCTTACAAAATATGAATGTATATGTTATTTGTGTTTTTACCCACACATATGATAAATTAATTGTACTTCTTAGGTGATTTGTGGGTCCTTCTATATCCCCTCGATGAATCGGTAGGACTCATATGTCAAATAGATGTGGACTAGGCCAAGGCCTTGCCAATTTTGAGTCATGGTTTTGGCCGAGGACTTTATAATTTTTAGACATCTTGGACAAGGCCAAGATGGTATGTTTCTGATTGTTCGAAATAGGAACATCCCTCATTATGATGTTAGTAATTTAATGTTTATGTGATGATTCTACTATTATAATATGCATGATTGTGTTTTATTATGGAATTATTTACTAATCTCATATTCCTTCCATAATGTGTTCAAGATTATTTATTTGTAAAGGTATGTGTTTGAAATTATTAAAGATTCCTAATGTATATGTTTATGTTATCTTTTTTGTGTGTTTTATACTCTTAAAGGGATTTTGAGAACACCCATTTCCTATGTTTCATTTTCCCCGGATATGAAGAAGTTAGTTGTGAGTGACTTGCAGGTATACTCTAGGAGGCATAAGTGTTTCTAATAGAATAAATTAGTGATGTATTTCCTTTAAATATGTAATCATGAACTTATATATTTATATTATTTATGAAATCTACTAAACTAATTGTTCCTTCAGGATTCGTATTCCTTGTTTATATGCCAATGTAATAAAATAAGGCACCTAATCTAGGAAACATGGGTCAGGTTATTAGAGTTGGTATCAGAGGTAGTTTAGTAGAAAACATTGAAACTATATTTTGAAAGAAAATATTAGTGAAAAAAACCGTAATACAATTTTTGAGGATAAATATAAAATAACTTCCTTGTGTTTTGGTATGGAGTATATTATTTTTATCATTTTATCAAATACATCTCTCTCGGGATACTACAAATGGGCGTGGTTATGGAGAAAATATACCTAGGAGTGAAAAATATGACAAGGTGTTTTGCGCTTGACCCAGTGTATCCTAGTAAACAACAACGGGCCTTAATGTGCACCTAGTTTGAATCTATTGGGGGATATTCTTATGATAATTCACATTTTCATTAAAATCCATTTTGAAGGATTTAAATGTAACTTTTTCTTCAAAGAACCCATATTGGTGATTATGGGATTTTCAATTCATTGGATTTCAATATATGATAAGTATTTTTTCTATGTTAAGATTATACGTTATTATTCTTAACCTAATCTAGTGTATGACACTATCTAAAAATAGAACGTAGTTGAATAAATGGAAACTGCGTGAATACACGTATACCATAGAGGAATTTTCCTCCGATGCAAGATAATGATGTTGGATCTGATGCTGCAACTAGTGAGGATCAATTTTAAGTATACTAGGACAACATAGTATATTTATAAACAATAACATTACCCATATGGAACATCTAGATCCACCATGTAGAGGATCATTGTTAGATCTCTTTATGCAAAAATAGCCTCCATCATTCAATTTGACAACAAACCCATTTTTAGCTAAGCATTGTATAAGTTCCCTAAAGAATAGATTTCTCACTTTCTGGTGTAATGAAAGAGAGAAGGTCATCATGGAAGTATATTTTCTATCGAGAGATGAGGATCAGGGGTGGACGTTAATCCAAAAACCAGAGAGAAGTAAGGGATAAAAGATTTGGAATGGAAGGACTTCAAGTAAATATTCCTAGAGAAATACATTCCTCCTAAGTAGTGAAAGGATATAGAAAGGTAGTTTCTGAATATGAGGAAAAAGAAAGATAATAATGTTTCAAAGTTTAAGGATAACCTCACAAGGATGGAAATAAATGTTCTAGACTATATACGAAATCTATGTGGAAATATTGCTGGACTCTTTGATAGCCCAGAACCATTCCTCTGATGGGGACTTGTGTCCCAAAGTTTCTCATCATAAAATTATATAGCTTCAAGTGCAATGATGATAGAAAATTAAATCTCTATTTCTTATTACATTTAGGGAAATAAAGAGAAGAATAGGGCTTTGGAAAACTCTATAATAGCAAAAAAAGGAAATAGGGAATAAGGTAAGTGTTTAATTTCTACCATGTGATAATTATGGATGGAAACACCCTGGTGACTTCTTAAAAAGAAATATAGTATTCTACAAATGTGGATAGAAATTTCATCTTGTTGTTGATTTCATGGGGAAGAAATAATCTTTTACTGTTCAATGCTATAATTGTAGGTAGATAGAACACTATGATAATGATTGTGTAAAGTGTCAAGGAAACATTCCACATAAAAGGTCAAGGGAGCAGGGACAAGATTATGCAACCACAACTGCTGATATTGAAGTTCCTAAAGATGTGGTGGTAGATACATTAATTATTTACTCAAACATAGACAATGATTTATTGGATTATAGATCATCACATGTTTTCATATATTCACCATTTTCCAAGAAAATAAGATATTTCAAATTTTAATTAATAAGGGGGTTTTCCGTCAAAACATTTTAGGGATGTATCATTGTAACAATGGTGTCAGACAGCCCCATTATGAAATATAAACAGGCTTTATCGGCTTATTTTATTATCATACCCATGATTGACTTTTATATAATCCCAAATAGGGATTGTCTTTTGAATGATGAATTGAACATTTATTGCAAGAAGAAGTAGGTTACAATTTTGGAGGATTATATGGAATTCCTTATCATTAGATCAGAAACCTCGCCATCTAATTCTCAACTAGATACACCCCCAATAACTATACTTAATTCAATTATTGGGTTATACGGGAATGTAATAACTATCGGTGAGGAAGTGAATGTTCAGATAGAGTACATACCTACAATGTAAGAATATGTTGATTTGATTCCAGAAGATTTACATGGATATCCTCTATAGTGGGAAATTATGTTTTCCATTGACTTAATTCCTAATTCAAGGGCAATATCATAGAATCCATATAGAATGGACTCTATATAATTTGTGGAAATGGAGAAATAACTTGACGAATTGGGTGATAAAGGATTTATTCTCCCCATTGTTTCTCCAGGTGGGAGCCCACGTTATATTCATTAGGAAGAACAATGGATCTATGAGGTTGTACATTGACTCCATGGAGATCAATGAAATAACAGTAAAGAACAAGTATCCCCAACCTCACATTGATTAATTATTTGATTAAATTCATGGAGATTAATATTTTTTGAAGATTGGCCTTTGATCTGGATATCATCGGTTTCTTTTTATGAAGGTACACATTGAAAAAACAACATTTCGAACCTGGTATGTGTATTATGAGTTTACAATAATGCCTTTTGAACTGACTAATGCACAATTTTGTTTTCATGGATCTAATTAATATAGTTTTTATGAAATATATTGATGAGTTTGTGGGGGTATTTGATGATGATATCTTGGTATACTCTATAATCTATAAAGATCATGAAAATAACTTACACACTATTCAGAATACACTTAGATGCAATGAATTGTATGGGAGGTTTAGCATGTGTGAGTTTTGGCTTCAATCAGATTCCCTTCTCAGCCATATTGTATCTAAATATGGAATATCGTTTGATCCTACTATGAAAAAGGTTGTCAGAGAACGGCCTACTCTAATGAACATAACTGAGGTACACAGTTTTATTTGTTTAGCAGGTTATTATCAGTGTTTTGCTCAGAACATCACCCATTTAGTGAACCCAGTGACAAATATTATAGGTAAAGGGGATAAGTTACTATAGACAAAATAATGTGAGGACTATCTCAATGAATTGAATAAGAGATTAGTGAATGCTCTGATTCTAAACGTACAATCTGGGAATGATGGGTTTGTGATCTATAGAGATTCATCAAATAAAGGACTTGGTTGTGTCCAAATGCATAAGGATACATTTATTTACTACGTATCAAGGAAATTATAAATTCATGAAAAAAACTATCCTGCTAATGATTTGGAGTTAAAAGTGGTAATATTTTTTCTGAAGATATGGAGACACTATCTCTTTGGAAAAACTGTGAGATATAAACAGATCAAAAGAGTATAAAGTATATATTCTCACATAAAGAACTCAACATGAGGAAATGCATATGACTCAAATGACTCAAGAATTATGATTGTAATCTAGACTACCAACCAAGAAATTAAAACATGGTAGCAGATGCATTGAGTCGGTAGGATCCTGGAGTTTTACCCAAAATGAGGATCGACAAGGGTCCTTTGTACATGGATATACAGAGGATGGATATGGGAATTATCAATGAAGGTGAAACATCAATACTTTTTCATTTCGTTTCCCAGCCATCTTTATTAGAAAAGATTAAAAGTTCTCAGCCTAATGGCGAGATGCTTTAAATGAAAATTAATGTTGTGAAGGATAGGAAGATGGATAACATTCTCTGTGAAGATGATGTTTTGAAATTTTGGAAGAGGCTTTGTGTTTTAGCTATACTAGTGCTAAAAACTGAGGTTTTTTCTGATTCCCATTGTTTGAATTTCTCTAAACATCCTGCTAGAAATAATATATATAGAGATTTAAAGTAACATTTATAGTTGGATAAAATGAATAGGTAAATTGCAGATTATATATCAAGATGTGTAGTCTATCAACAAGTGAAGGATGAAAGGTAATATCCAAAAGGATTCATGGACCAACTACCTATTCCCACATGGAATTGGGATGACATCACCATGGATCTTGCCACCAAATTACCCAAAACTCCATGGAATAATGATGCGATATGGGTAATTGTGGATCGACTTATGAAATCTTCATATTTTCTTGCTATAAGGGATAATTTTACACTAGAATTCCTAGAAACAATCTATATCAATGATGTTGTGAGACTTCATGGAGCACCTATCTCAATTTTTTCTGATCATGATCCATGATTTACTTCAAAATTATTGAAAAGTCTTTAGAAAACAATTGATACTAAGATTTTTTTGAGAACTTCTTACCACCTGAAAACTGATGGGATATAAAAAAGATGATCCAAACAATAGAATTCATGTTAAGAACATGTTTAATTGACTTCTGAGGAATATGGGATCAATACTTACCTTTCTAGAGTTTTAATAAAACAATATTTTCTATTAATGTACTAAATGGAACCATATAACACATTGTGTAGAAAGAGATGGCGTACACCAACTTATAGGGATGATGTTGGGGAAAGTAAGATTGTGGGCCTAGAGATTATAAAGGAATCAACAGTGAAGGTAAAGACTATAATGGTCTGATAAATGTAGCTCAATGATTACAAAATAGCTATGCTAATAATCAAAAGATGGATATGTAATTTCAAGTGGGAGATCACATTTTCCTGAAAGTATCTCCAAGGAAGGGTGTAATATAATTTGGGAAGAAAGGGAAACTGAGACCTAGGTACATAGTACCTTTTGAAATTATTGATAGAATTGGAGATGTTATATATTGTTTGGCTATGCCACCTAACCTGTTTAAATTAAACAATGTGTTCTATGTCTCAACGTTGATAAAGTACAAGCCATACTCAATGCATGCCCTCACCTCTGAAGATATATAAATGGAACCATACTTATCATACTATGATGATCCTATCCATATTATACACACCAGAGAATAGGTGTTGAGGAATTAGAAAACTCTTTTGGAAAAAAATACTTTGGAAAAATCATAAAATTGAAGAGGTGACATGGAGGTGACATTCAGTGAATTTCGAGGATGAATTTTTTTTAAGGAGTGAAGAATTTAACACCTTATGGTTTTGAAAGTAAATATTGAATGCATGAAACACTGATTCCCTATAATAAAACCCCTTTTTAAATCTATCTTTCAAACATAAATTTTCCTCTACTATGTTTTGAATTTCAAAAAACATTTTTCTAGAGATGTGATCAGAAAGTCATTTGGAGTCTTATAGAACCAAATTGATTTTTGGTGAAAAATAAAATACCCATATGAATAGAAATATGAATATAAATATGACCCTTATTAATACTAAATAAAAATATTATTTTATTTTCTTAAGGTAAACAGATAATGTGATCTTCATAAATTTGACAAAGTGATATAAAATGAATTATGGTTTTAAAATTGTTATTTTTCAAATAAACAATTATTTCATTTAAAAATTAAATTATTAATATTTAGAAAATTATTTTCCAAAAATAGATTTCATTTTTTAATTATAGAAAAATAATCAGGGTGAATTTTTGGTATTTTTCTAAAATACTCAAATTTTTATGAATAGTGAAATATAGTGAAATATCGTATATACAAATTAGCCATTAAATACACTATTTATGGAATCATCAGTGATGTAAGAACACTATGTTTAAACTCACATGATCTAATTACTATTAGGGGTCAGATGAATCAGCACTATTTGTTTTCTTGAGGGAAAAAATAAAATAATGAATAAAATATTCAAAATTCACTCCTCTCCACCACTATAACTCCCCCCTCACTCCCTCTTTTATTAACACCTCTATTCCTTTAATATCCTTAAAGTTCCTCCCAAATACCCTTACCTAGTGAATCCCCATTTCTAGGATCTGTTGGTCTTTCCAAAAGACTAAAACACCTTCCCTTGAAGTGATTCTCAAGGAGGTGGATTCAAGATGTAAATTCACATTCTATTTCTTTCAATTTCATTTCAAGTTCCATTATATTGTTATCGTCTCCTCAAATACTCTATCCAAATGACCATGATATCTTCAATATCATCTATATATTGTAATAATACAATTCATAGAGAATAACTATCATCAATATCCTTACTCTCTCTCGTTTATTTTCTAAATGAAATCATCATCCATGAGATGCCAATTTACAACCTTTGTGGATAACAAAGATTTGTTCTTCAATTTATCATTCATTAAAAGTCTCCATCCAGTTATGATCATATAACCATACTATAATATAGGTATTATAACCTATTAAATATTCACCAATTTGTATATGTACAAAATATAAAATCATATTACAAAACTAATTCCTAATAATCTAAATATCGCTAAAATAATATAAGTGATTGTCATTAATATGTAATCGAATTATTCATCATCATTACATGTACCTATATGACATAAATTTTCATTTACACAAATATATGTTCACAAATAATGTGTAAAATATATTTTATATATTTACATCCATTGCAGATTAACTCGATTACTTAAAAACAAGTGAACTGATAATGAAAATAAAGAATACAAACACATAGGAACGACAGAATTCAATATTATAAATCGTCAATAAATACATAAATGAAATATATTTTCTTTATAAAATATATAAATGTCTAATAATATATTAATTAAGTTATTAATAAGTCTAATTTCATATTCTAGTATCTTGTGTTCAAGATCAAAACACATTGAGACTTAAGGTAAGGGTTTTCCACCCAAACCTCCATTTTTATTCGGGTTACTTTATTATCTAATGACCTCAATGAAATTATTATGTATTATTATGTACACATAATAAATTCTATGTGAGTTTTATATATATGTTTACCAACCATAATTCTTCCTGAATTTATATGGAGTTGTACATTTTAAAATAATCTTTCAAAATTATTTTTGAAATACAAGTCAGATTCAAGGGATTTTTTCATAATCTTACCTATTATCAAGGGAAACATATAATCTATTTTTGGAAAAAATTATCATTCTAAAATAAAAAAATTATTATTAAAATACTATCTTAATTCAGTTCTGGTTTTATACAAATACTTTTCCTAAAAAAATATTCTTTTCAAAATAGAAGAGTATTTATCTCAAGAATTACTCTATCATTTTATAATAGTATTATCATCTGTTTCAACACAATTGTTTATTCTTAGGTATTATTGTGATTAATATTTTATTATATCATATAAAATATTTAATTTTATTTTTTATTAATTTTTTTATAGTGGATTTTCTATATTAAAACTATTCACCAATTTACTTCTAATGGTTGGTATTAATGTTTCATGTTTGGGGAAAGTTATATACATTTCATATGTTTGTTTAAATATGAATGTAATGTATATCTGATTTAGGTTAATCCTTGTTTATATGAGGAATGAATTAGGCTTATTATGTGATGGTAGGTGCTCATATATCCCCTCGATGCATCAGTAGGTCTCACGAGACAAAAAGATGTGGACTTTGCTAAGGCCTTCCCATTTCTAGATATCATTTTGGCCGTGTCCTTAGTAATTTTTAGACGTATTGGATGACACCTTGATGGTATGTTTTATAATGTTCAAAATATGCACATCCCTTATTATGAAGTTAGTAATTGAAATTTCAGGTGGTTATTCGACTAGTAGAATACCATTGATTAGGTTTTTATATGGCATTATTTACTTAGCTCATATTCCTACCATAATGTGTTATAGTTTATTATTTGTAAAGGAATGTGTTTTCAATTATTCACCCTGCCTAATGTTTATTTTTATATTATCTTCTACTTTATTTTTTACTCTTATAGGGAATTTGATCTCACCCCTTTCTTAAGTTTCATTTTACCATGATATGATGTAGTAAGTTATGAGTGACTTTCAGGCATAATCTAAGAGCAATGGATGTTTCTAATGGAATAAATTAGTGTTGTACTTCCTTTCCAGATGTTATTTTGAACTTTTATATGTATATTGTTTCCAAAATATACTAAACTAATTCGTCCTTAAAGATGTATATTCCTTTTTATATGGGAATGTTAAAAAATAAGGCACCGACTTTGGGCAACTAGGACCAGGTACTTACACTTAGTGATTCCTAATTTTAATAAAAACTTAAGTTGTTTTATAATAAATTTAAGAAAATGAGAAGATATATTTACACATTCATAGAAATATTTGATACTATATCTAGGATTCTTCGTGGTTCCATGTTAATTATGTATGTGGTCGCACCCTAAACGAACACTCTACTAGAAATTCAACTATTCTTTTTATTATTTTAAGGAATCTCTTTAGGAGTGGATTGTTCATGGTTATTTGGTATATAGGAATAAATGGAGATATACCCTCATTCAATATAGGGATTTTTTGGAGTCTCATGGAGTTATTAACTGATGTGTAGAGTTGATGCACAAGGGTTTCACATGGGTTGTCTACTACTTTCATCATTGGGATTCCACATATGGAACAACTACCCTATTTTACCCTAAGGAAATATTTTCTTTTTCTTTTTTATCTATAATGATTTATTTTTTTCTATTCATTATTTTTCTTTTAATGGGTTTTTGGAACTTGTTTTATTGTTGACTCATGTCATCTAACTATTTTTTTATATTTTAATGTCCATTTATATGTACACTGGTAATGGGTGGAAGTGGTTTGGACCGTAGGTCCCTCATGTCCTATGTTCTAGAGACATCAATATTATATGGTCATTCTCAACATAATTGTGAATATATTCCCAATACCTCCCTAGTTATTCTATGTTCCCAACTCCCTCCCATTGTTGAAAAATAGTAATGAACTATTTATATGCTACTATATCAATGTATAGGATTGAGTATGGTGAATTGGAAATGATCGTGGGCTGGGACAAGTGTCTAGGCATCAAGGAATCACTACAAGGGAATAATTTCTCCCATAAAAAATTAATTAAAATAGTAGTGGAAAATAAATTAAATTTCTTCATGAACCATCCATACATTAGATGTCCACAATGATGGAAAATAAAATAAATAGAAGCAAAATTGTATTAAGACAAACAAAAATGGAACAAACTAATTAATAACTCCACTACCAAAATCTACCTCCCCTATAATGAAAACTATGTATCCACATCCAATAAACTTTTGGTTCCCATTGAAGAATATAAATACCCTCTATCTATAGAAAGCGATAAAAGTCCTAAGTGGTTAATGCGATAAAGAAAATTAAAGTAATAACTAAACTACAACATACTTATCTCCTATGACCACACAAGTCACTTCCCAACATATATAAACCACAATGCCCAATGGGTCAAATAATTTTCCTAAAAGAAAGGGGGAAATGTATCCAAGTCCCAAAAGAAAAATTCAAATAGTGAATTCTTATTAATTAGAAGATACTCTTCCTATTAATGGTATATAATAAGTTTGGATCAATTTTTTGTTTAGTTTTTTGTTGTTTGATACATGTTTGTTTGGTACATTTCCATTTAATTTAGTTTGTCTTTTTTATGTATTTATTATATTTAAACAATTTCATTAATTTATTTTCTAATCAATTCATTTTGATTAAATTTGGTTCATATAAATTTGGTTTAGATTAGTTTAGTTCATGTGATATACAGTCATATTGGTTTGAATTCATTTTATTTGGTCCCATTTGATTAATCATTTGTAATATCAAAGTAGTTCGAGTTAGATTATTTAGAAATCGTTTGATTTGGTTTCATTAAAAATATATTTCAATTCTATTTTCCTGATTTTGATCATTATAAATCTATTTAGGTTTCTCTGATTTACATTTATTTTAGTAATATTTGATTTTCTTATTTTTTCATAAATATTCTATTCTATTTTTATTTGGTTATTTTGTATTCATTATGGGTTTTTATTGTTCCACTTTATTTAGTTCAACTCATTTTGGGTTTACTCTTCAAAATATTATATGTTTTGGTCTCATGTGGTTCATCATGGTTCATTATGTTTGATGAAATCCTGATTCTGGAACGTCAGGATAGGTCTAATTGATGCTGTTAAGAAGGAAATTTACACTATTATGACATATGAAGAAACAAAATGAAAACAAATCGCATATAGAATGTTTTTTAATTTGATCATTCATTATATGGGTGAAAAAAATAAACATATCACCTTTGGTGAGATATGGAATCTTTAAAGGCACTATAGAAAATCTCATATGATAATAAAGATTATAGAGTGAGCTTAAATGTTGGAACCATGTTGTATAATCTAAAGGATAATAATTTTGAGTCATGTTTTAATTGATTTTATATATTAAAGAATTTAAATATTATTTAAATTATTCTTATAGGGTTTTTTATATATGATTGGGAAATATTTTGATTGTGGAAACCATTTTTAAGATGACATATATTATTGGTGTAGATTAGTCTTATTCCCTTAAATTCTTGAGTGAGTTTCTTGTCCAGGATTTTTATGTTATGTTGAGCTAGGCTCATGTGTAGCAGTTTTCTTCTCATGTTGGAATTATGGTTCATTATAATTTATGAAACAATTATATGGGAAGTATTGTAGTGATGAAATATCCTTTAGTACCTTTATAGTATAATTACTATTATTGGTAAATTACACTGAATGTAGAGGGTGTAATGTGTGACAACATCAGGATGTTTAAAACTATGGTATTTTTTTGAATATCAAAATAGATGGAATTGAACTATATATTGTTCCAAAGTAGACATTATATTTTTATGTTGGTTAATGGCCATTGGAAAAAGTCATTTCTTATAGTAATCAATAAAAGTTAGTTTTAGATATCATTATATGTACACAATAAGATTTTAAGAATGTTAAATGCATTATTGGAATAAGATAACATTTGTATGGAATTATATTTTTACAATAGACTAGGATTTGATCAGAAAACTATGGATCAAGATTATTTAATCAAGATATCATTAGGTGTGGTTTCGAGTGGATGGATTATTTTTTGAGATTGTGTATGTCAGCTGTTAAATATTGATTTCATATCTTAGGAAATTCTATGGATTTCACCTCACTTAAAAAATCATGTATTTAAGAGAATTGAAAAGTATAATTATATTGTGCATAATACTATCATGGTTTTCATGGGAAGAATGTATAGTTGTGTTTTTACATGTTCATTTCAAGTGTGGTTGATTAGATCGAGTAATATTTGGAGTGGAATGAAAATTTTGGTAAGTGAGTAGTGTATATTTTAAATAAAATAGATATATATTGAAAATAAAATATAGTATCTCAAGTAATAGAAAAATTGTATCATGGATTTACCTAATAGAGGACTAATGAAAAATAGTAGCATCAGATCCCAGTAGATTATTGTGTCACTAGAGATGTGAAATAGTGTTTGTTGAGAACAAGAATTCATTTATCAGTGAGTATGAAATAACTCATGTCTTAGAGTTTGGGTGGGATATGAATAAATAATGGAACTCAGTGAAATGGGATATAACTTAGTTTTAATGATTTTAATTTGGACTAGGGAAAAAAAAAATTCTCAATTCATGGATTGATTAAATAGAGATATTGGTGGTAGAAATATGGGTATAGAAGACCTATATTTATAATTTTGTTATTATAGAGTTAAAATCCAATAGTTGGGTTACAAAAAACATTAGAAACAGAATAGGATACTATTTTGAGTCTGGTAGGCTTGTAGTAGAATTTTAGAACATCCTTTTCTTTTTGTATATCAATAAAAAGTAATTAGTATATTTCCGGGGGATCATGTAGAATATAGTGGATATTTCTAACCCTTAATTTTTTGTGGGGAATTGTATTAATTTATGGAAACATTATCAGAAGTATTTGGGTTATTTGTTCTTTCCATATATTTCTCCCAGTAGTGGCTACTCACCCTCTATTTTCCCTCTCTGATATTTATCATGGAATCCCTCTATACATCAATTCCATCATTTAATTGATGAAATTTATGCACTTATAAGATCAATAAAACATGTCTAAGATAAGCCCTAATATATTTTAATTTTTTTAATTATCTAGAATGTTTCCTAGATTAATTTTCGAATTTGGTAATTATTAAAATATTCCTTAACAACTCCAAAATGAGGATAAAATGGTGGATTAAAATCGATGAGTTAAGACGTAATGTTATATTTTAGGTGGTTAATAAAAATTATGGTCTTTATTATTTTTTTTGTGTGTGATTTTTTATATTATAGGTGTGTTATGGAAAGGGGACCTGAAAGGATACCATGATGGTCCGAATTTGAGTAAAAGATTAGGTAGAAACTATTAGGACTAAAACATACATTTCATATTTGGTTGATTAATTTTTGGATTAATGTACATCCATTTAACCATTTAAAATTGATGGCACATATATATGATGAACTCTAAATGGATTTTTTGGTGTGATATAAAACATTAGATATCTTGGGTGGTCTCTTGTAAGCTAGTTAGAGGCATCTAGGAGGTATACACATTTTGATGGTTTGTTTGTTAATAGGGTCAGCTTTTTTGTTTTTTTAGAAATTGTGTGGAAAAATTATACAGTCCTTGAAATGTCTTTTAATGGAAAAATTAGTTATTAGGTATGGGATTAACTATGAAAACTATTTGGAGGATTAGCGTAACTATTTTATGTTTCCATAATAATGAATACTAGTGTGTTATGGTTTATCTAATATTTAATTGTTAAAGTGGTTTTTGATAAATATAATTACTAATTATATGATCAAATATTTGATCTCAAAGACATGAAAGAATCCGAGTAATGTTCTAGGTGACCAAATGTGGTGATCTACCATGTGTAGTGTTGGGTCAATAATTATTTTACCGTAGTTTAACATATTTAATCTCATTCCCTACACCTAACATAATGGTTCCCCTAATGATCAAAATATATATGAAGAGGATTATAGAATAAATCCTGACTACAAAAATCCAGTTGAAAAAATACACATAAAGATACTCAAACATCCTAAAATGATAACATGAAATAGTATGCTACATGGAATTAAGGGGAAAAGTAAAATAAGACATCATTTCTTAAACTTTTAATAAGGAAAAGTTATTTTTAAACTTATATAGTGTATATGAATTTCATTTATAAAAAAATTATAATGCAAAGAAGAAATATATTAAGAGAAATAAAACAATAATAAATTATTTTACATTGGGTTTTCAATTTGAAATATGTAATTATAAGATCTAGTTCTTATGTAGATACATAAATTTGTGTATATTTATTACTAAAAAATTGGTTTTATCTAGTGCTGAAACTTTAATAGGTAAAGATAAAAACTCTTTAAAATACCCCCTTTTTTGAGTGATGAAAAATGTACAATTAAAGGGTGTCTTTAACAGCAGAAAAAAGTGATGTTAAATACCCCCTTTATGAGCACTTTTTTTGTAGAGATGATAATGGTATACTTCAAAAAATATATATTTCATCAATATATATATCAATATATAAATATAAATATATTTATATAACTAATAATATAAAAGTATTAAAATATGAATTAGATTGCATAAATTGGTATTTACAGTTAATATATAAGATATTTAGTGAAAATGGATGATAAAAAATTATAAAGGTATTTTTAATTACTAATTTTCTTATTTTTACTGAGTAATATTTATTTTATATCAATTGAAATATAAATAATATTTAAAAAGTAATCAAATATATAACAAAATTTGAAACCGTAACTCCAACATCAAACCGACATAACATTGGATTCAGATGTCCATTTGGTTTCAAAAACACATCAAATCAAACACTACATTGAGTAATATGCCTTTAATGCGATAATAAATACTTTTCCAAAATTATTGAGGTAAAAAAAGGACCATAATGCCTCCAAAACTGAGTTTTTAGTTGGGGTACCCCAATTTTTTATTGCTCGATGGATTCTCAGCCACATTTAAGGGGTTCTAATTAATTTATTTTGGTAGATATTGAATTTATTCCTAAGTATTACTTTCATATAGATATTATTATTTTTAAACATAATCATTAATTACAGTGTAATTTTATTTACAGTTAAATATATTCTTGTTTTATCATATTTTATTAAAAAAAATCACTCATATAAATACATATATTAATATATTTACCTAAAAATATACATTCTAACATATGTAAGTAAGTAAATATTCTAAAAATGGAATTAAAACAATATTTAACCATTTCTTTCAATTTATTCATATTTTTATAATATTTATATACACGTATATGTGTGTGTTAATGAATAGATATATATTTATATTCTATTATATTAAATGTAAATGAATATAATATATAATATATTTAAATAAATATAAGTATTTATATATCACAAACACAGATATATTGTATAAATGTATTTAAAAATAATTATATAAATCTATGAATAAAAAAACATATGTAAATATATATGTAAATATATATATATATATATAAATGTCATTAAACAAAAAAACACCATGGTTTACGAATAATGGTCTTCCATCATCAAATAATAGGTTCATGGTTCTTATCTAAGAAGGCATGCATGAAGCTGTAAATTCGCAAAGCACAAATAAAATAGGTGGTGGGAGAAAAGTTCTGATAAAGGTGGGATATCTCTATTAAAGGTGTCATGGAAGCATTGATAAATGGTTTGGGGCCATTAACATTGAGAAAAAATATAATTTTACCCCCTTTAATAATGATCCCTTTAATAGAACTAAATAGGACACTTTTATAGCATTAATTCCTAGGCATTCCATTTAAATAAAATAGTAAATGGGATAGCTAACAGATGAAGGAAATTATCATTTATTTATGTAAATTTAAGTACATGGGATAAATAATAATACAATAAAGTATTACAAAAGTAAAATCCTATGATTTATTAGCTATAACATCCATAAAAATAAATGGGAAGGTCCTCCATTGATATTAATAAATATCAATTACACCACTTATTTAAACAAATTGTATAATTGTAGAGAAGACATTAAATTGGTATTTTATATTAATAGTGAGTATTAACTAATTGGGTATAGTAGTAGATATTATTAAATTTTAATGTAAAATAGTAGAAATAAAAAATGATTCTGTATAACAGTAGATGATATTAAATGACATTGGTTTACATTAGACCTTAATAAATGATAGTATATAATATTATATATAAATAAATGGAAGTATATGAATGTATAAATAAAGTATTAATTCATTGAAAAAAATAAAACCTGGAAGAGAGTAGATTCCTTATGAAAAATCAATTGGATGATTTTCTTTTCAGTAAAAGAGGTCCTTCATGATGCTGAAAGTGAGTCTTTTTGATTTTTGAAATATATAATGAAACGGAATATAACAGAAAAAAGAATATAATTCAATGTATATAAATTAATATACTATAAAAAATATTAAAATTAATAATATTCATAAGGATTTAAATTACAATGTTAATAAATAGATACAGTCAAAGGAAAACAAATTCTTGCGGTTATAGACACCAATTAGCTAATCAAAGCTTAAAACCCTAGTTATCTCGTCATATGTACAAATATCATGGAAAAATATGGAAAATGTAAAATAGTCACATGGTTTTAATGAGGGTCTCATACACTTTCTAAAATCACATAAACTGTAAAATAGGACATTAAAAATATAGTAGTCATGATTCTGAGCTAATTTACACATTTGTTTAAATTATTTAAAATCTCATTTCAAACATCTCTTAAAAACCATCCCTTTTAAATCATATTAAAAGCCTTTGAAAAACAATGTGATTATCTAAAAGAAATTGTAAATGAATATTTATACCAATACTTCTATGCTTTCAAACATCACCCTTTAATTTAATTAATGACCTAAATGGGGTCAAACCATTTGAAACCATTACATTTCAATCAATATAATTCTTGAAATCTATTTACAATAAATATTATTTTAGGTATCACATGAAATTCAATGTCATACCATTGAGAAATAAATATAGAAGCCTAAACATAATTCTAAATTTAAAATACTATTTTAAATGTCTATTTGAGAAATCACATAAATTCAACATGTGACTAGTGACAAAAAATCAGATATTTGCTGCCCTTAAAATATTAATACCATTATCATTCAAATAAATCTAATAGAAATACAAATTTTTACCATGGAAATAAAATTATGATAATTAAAACTATAATTTAATAATTAACACATAAGTTTTAACCACCCAAGAATCGACAGTTTCAAAATATTATTTTAGGGCATGGAAAATCCTACCTCAAATCAATGACACATGAGCCATAATGCATCACCTTTGATAGTGGATAGCCAAAAAAACAGTGTGATACTACCATTGATCCTAAACAACCAAGAAACCCCAAAAATTTGTTCAACACCATGAACTATGGTTTGACAGAAATAAGCATGACAACAGAGAATGATAAACCCACAAGGAAATAGGGAAAATGAATTGGAGACCAAACATTGGTGACCCAAACCGTTAACTCTTTTCACATTAATGGGGGTGCTGGAAGCCGAAGCATGAATTTCTAAATTTGAGGGAATCAATGAATAGAGGTAGGGTTTCAACATTGAATGGGACAATAGTGATGGATTAAAGAGTAGTAGGGGGATAAGAGGGTTGGTTGGGGAGAAGAGAGGGTTCACATAGGGGGTGAGTGTGATGGATAATTAATGGAGATGAGGGCTTGTGGGGGGAGATAAGGGTTTTTGGATGAGAGGAGAGTTTTTATGGTGTATTATTGAGGGAGAAGAGAGTTTTTAGGGGAGAGGAATGATTAAGGGGACAAAATGGGTAGATGATCCTGACTGAATTTAAATATGGGGAATGGTATACCAACGGTTCATTTAAAATTATAGTAAATGTTATACCTAACACATCTATGCCAATGGTTTTTTTAAACTGTTAGTATATGTGAATTTTTATAAACCCATTTTTCAATAGTGAAACCCCAATATATCACAAAATTACCACTATAATTCCTCTCTATAGCTCTTCCAAGGATACCTTAATATCTAAAGAAGCTCCTTTCGTGCTTCTGGAAAAACAATAAAAAGGTAGGGGATTTCCCTCTCTTCTTTTCCATTCTAGTGATTTCTTTTTATCCAACCTTTGGAATCTCAATTGGTAACATTTTCCAGAATTTATAATGATATATATATTGTCTAATTGTTTTTCTAATGATAAAATTTCTTTTATCCTCTCTCATTATATAATTTACCTCACCCATTATGATGTCAAAGTATGGGATAATCTACTTCTCCTCTCTATATAAGAACATTCATTAAGTAATTATTATTTTTCGTTTAATTACTATTGATGGTATATTCTTCACATCCCCATTTTTTTTATTATTATGTACATGTAATAACACACCTCTTTTACTCTCTTTAATCCCTCCCTGGATTGATTATATTCTCTCCTTATGCGTTCAAAATTATCATGCAATATTTCTATGCCAATAACATGTATTATGAATATCACAGTCAATTTAAAATATGGGAACCCACATAGACATAAATATCCTACTTTTATTAGGTAATTACATGTTTTTATTCTACATTCCTTAATCATTGGATTGAATTTAATGAAATATATTCGTTTTTGAATGATATACGTGACATACATGCGCATGTACGTAATATGAATGTGATAGGTGCACCCAGAAATATATAGCATTCAAATGCATTTGGTAATGTATTAGTCTCATGAGACATTAGGTATGGGAATATGGATTAATCCTAATTCAATATGGGACTGTTTCAAACAAGTTATGATTTATTAGACTTTATCATTGGTTTATGTTTACGATGTAATGTAAAATGTTGTTTCCATATTCCCATGTTGGCCTTTATGATATCATGTTTTATCATTCCTCATTGTTAAAGATTATTATTCTCACCATTTTTATGTCCCATTGAAATTTATATTTCCTAATATAGTATACCTTCATCATGTTATGATTTGTTTATTCCCTTAATGGTCTTTATAAATCACCCCTTATGTAGGTATGTCCTTAGGTTATCCAATGCATTTTAAAATATATGGAATTTTGGAATGATTTTAAGGAAGTTTTCAATAATTTCATAATATTCAGGTTGCAAGTTGATGTTATTTGTACCTAATTTACAAAATGCGCTAGGCTTCATAATCTTTTGTTTTTTACTAACCATTCTTCTAGGTAATAAATCATGAAATAAAGTGTATTAAATATATTTGTGTTTCTAGTTGGTATCAATGGAAATTCTAGTTGTTTTGATATTAGGATTTGAAAACTCTATAGAAAAACATATGTATATGACTAAACATGGGAAGTGTAAGGGTCCAGATAAATATAGCCTAACCCTTTGTGTGCTTTTGAATCTCATGTTTCTTGTAGAAGGCTTGGAGTGAGTCTGATGGGGTTCATCTTCAAAATGATGGAAGCTGGGAAAATCCACTTCATGTAAGTGTTTCACGTATGAATCATAAAGGATGGTCCATAGGGTGATAGATGATGTGTAAATAATCATGATTGAATGATTATATGTGACAAATTTTTTGAAGACATGCGATTCCCCCCATTTACATGATGTGTTAGGGTTACACTCCATGTAAATTCCCTACGCAATGAGGCTAATTAATATCAACGGGCCTCACGTTTTCTAAAAACCGATAACCTTAACTATAATTTGGGGAATTTGGTGACCCTATTCCCATGAATTTTGTGTTTCCTTCAATGGGGATCGATCTTTGGTCTTCTATCTTAAATCGGTAGTGATTTGAGTTGAATTGAGGTTGGTTCCTTCTTTATTTTCTAGAAGCTTCCCCATGATCAGTCTCGTTTCCTCTTGTTTGTTTGTTTCATGTTCTAAAGGATTATCTCACGTATTTCCATTAAGGTTTCTTGGATTTTTTTTCTGTGATTTTTTTGTCAATTCCATGGATAGATAAAGTTATTACAAGATAGGTGATCAGAGATGCACAATTTTTTTCCATTCTCTTCCAAAGAATGTTGACACGTTTGAGGTAGATGATTTGTTTCTACTCTATTTATTTATGTTCCATCATAAATTGATCAATATTTTTCCATTTTATTGAAATGGATTTAACTTAATAATATTGAACTACATTAAATAAATTGTTTGTGACTTCATGTTGAAGACATTTTTGCTTTCTACTGTGATAGCATTTTGCCACATGATATTCTAGATAGTGTGATATTTATGCTATGATTTTGTTGCATATTCTTCTTCTTGGAGTGGCATGTTGAAATTGTTAAAGAGAATAAATCATAAATTAATTAATAATTAATTACCTTAAAAATTAAAAAATATGCATGCCTGCAATCTAATGCTTGATTTAATATGATGAAAATCAAATTGATTTAATCTGAAAATTTAATTAAAATTGATATTCGATGGGATTAATGCAATTGATAAATATTTTGAACCATTTTTATGTACTTTGAATATAAAAAAAAGTCATGTTACATGTGAATGATACACACATGGTTTGATGAAATTACTCTAAATTCTATAGGGAATATTGAGAATTTGATAACATGTTGTATCTTGATGTCTTAGGTTTCCAATAGTTGAAACACATTAATAATGAATATGTTAATTCAAGATGGAATAAGAATTAGTTTTTTGATAAAGGTAATTTTTAGAGCCTGATATTATCATCTTTTTGGGAAGGTTGTGTTCCATAAGTTTGGAATCGTTAGAGTTTGTTTATGCATGAAGGCTGGATGTATCTTTTAATGGATTATATTTCCCTATTAGATATTCTTTATTTTTCATTTTATGTTTCCTTGTTATGTTCTCAAGATACAATGTTCATCTTTTGAGCCTATTATAGCTATGTCTTGGATGGATGAGGTGATATGGAATAGGGATGCTTGAATGTGATGTGAGTTTTTGATGGTTGAGCATGGCATGGCTATTGTGATACGAGGCATGGAGGCTTAGATGACATAGACGGAATTGATACCAGGGATGGTGATATTCTTCATGATATGAATGTGGGTGTTTGGGATGTAATTCAAGGCGATAGAAGTAGTTGAATCAGGGATTTACCATTGATGAAATTATGAGATCTGGTATGATTATTTGGAAATCTGATTAATAACTAATGGATGAGCTTGTTTAATCTACATTCAATTCATCAATGCTTAAGGCAGCTAGATATGCATGGTTTCTTGTTTCCTCTTGAGGGTATATTTTGATGGTTTTCCTAGAGTACTTGAATTATGGAATGATTATAATAATTAATATCTAATTATTAACCTATGATTTTGGTGTTTATGGAATGCAAATGTTAAAATATGTTAATCTTGTTAAATCGTACACTCTTTTTAGGTTATACCTGGAGGGCATGGACATTAATCGGATTATTAATGTAATTTCATATGGAAAAATGTTAATGTTTAATTAATGGATAATAAATTAATTAAAAAATGTAAATTATAAAAAGAAAAAATGAATTTAATGTACCAATTTTAACCATTTCATGTTTATAAAATATCTGGCCTTGGTAGTGGGATTCAGTAGTTAAAGCAGCGTTAGCTGTAGCTGTGTCTAAGACTAGGCTATGCTCATAGTGTTATTCTGGGGTATTTTATATCATGTATATACTATGATTTCATACATTTTACCACTCACCTAAGTTATGGAAATAGACACCCAGTGGAATCCTGGAGGGTGTTTTCCCATACATCCTGGTGGGGGATGGATGGCTGACTACCCCCTCTAGCCATACTCTCTACTTTTGATAGTAACTTGTGCTAGTATAAATGATGGTTAGCTTTCCCATATAAGTGTGTCTCGGGTTTTGATATATTGTGGTTATTTTACAGACATGTATTACTCGATATAGTGTCCATGGATTAGTATTGGTACATTCTGTATTAATTGTGATGGAATGATGTATGTACTCGATCGCAGTTATCAAAATGCATAGCAGCACCCATGAAATAACTGGAGTGGTCCAGAGCGGTGCATCACCACTACACGTGGCTGACCTATGTCCCTTATACTATTGCGTGGGTTGCACCACAATCGCGGCCATCTGGGTCTTGAACAACCTTGTATGTTTTCAGTGTGCTGTGTTTTTGCTAAAAAAAGATATCTTTTCCTACATCTTGTGCAACCCCCATAGACAGATTGGCATTAATTTGTTTCGTTCTATATATCCATATGTTACACCACAGAGCCATCCTACCTCCATCACCCATTGCGACCCATTCCAGGGAAACTTTCTCATCCATTTTTTATTTTTTTTCTGTTTTTTAAATTTACATTCTAGTTAAAAAGTTTAACTTTACAAAAAATATTTACTTTTTTTAATTTTTTTATATTATATGTATTTTTTATTCAGTTTTATATTTTATTGATCATATTTTAATTATTCATAATTTAAACATGATTGGAATTATATAATTTAAATTATATTAATTGGCCCATAATTGGATAAAAAATAAGCTATGATGTGTTCTATGTCATCCACTACTACAAAATATGCCTTTAAATGTGCTATAAATGGTCATTATCAGCACTGGAGTAACGTTGATTACTTGAACGGGATTAAAATCATGAGTATTTTATAAGTGCTAAAATATCATTAATAAAGGGTCATACATCACGGTGTTGTAACAAAACACTACAACACAATGGAAGTGTGTTTTAATAACACATTCTAGCACCCAAAACTCAATGAAGATAGCTAATCAAGTACAAATATATAATTAAAATTAATAGAATACAATATTGTCTCATTTCCTCATTCATGGGGATGTAATGATTGTTTTAATCTAATATGAAATTTATATATTTAAAATACACACATGGAGGCATCCCTGTCATACCATGCATCATATTGAGGTGTGACTAATTCATTTATATCTCTATTGACATATCGACTATTTTACTAAATTATCTAATCAATATGTATTAGTTTTCTTGGTTTTGTGTACATAACTTGTATTTTTTACTAAAATTTACTTTTAAACAGGAAACTTGTGCTTTGACTCATACTGGTCACACGGTGTGCCTATTTGATGTGATACAAAATTTTATACGTCGCAAATTCCTTATGAACCGTTTTCATAAATCATAAATACAATCCGATTTCCTTTTCATGGTTTTTAGGGAGTTCCACTTTTTAAACTAAAATTTTGATTTTAAGCTGATAACCAACATATTGAGTCATACTGGAATCATCATGTATGGGATTGAGGTGTGGCTAAATCCTACACAACAAAAATGGCTTATTGAACATTTTCCTAAAATATCAAAACAATACTAATGTGTTTTCTCTATTTTGAGTTGATGAGTTGACCTTTTTACTAAAATTGACCGCAATTATAAATAAAATGACCCAGTTGATGTCATATTGGTCACACTATGTGTCAAATTGTTGGTTGGATGATTTTTACAAGTCTCAAATGACTTGTGGATTGTTTTTCTAAATTATAAAACTGTTCAAAAATGCATTCCTGTTTTTGAGTACGTCGCTTTTCATTTTTCCTAAAATGAAATTTTAAATTGGAAACACACAATTTGACTCATACCAGTCACATAATCTGTTGGTTTGAGTGGATAACAATTCCAACATGTTAAAAATGACCTAGGAGTAATTTTTCAAAATTATAATGACAATTTGAGCATGTTTTCTTGGTTTTTAGAGAGTGACACTTTTTGAAATAAAATGTCAATTTCAAACTGATAATGAACATATTGAGTCTTACTATACAAATCATGCAGCTAATTGAGGTGTGTATGATTTCTACATATCAAAAATGACTTAGAGAAAATTTCCTTAAAGTATCAAAATAATGTGAATGTGTTTGCTTAGTTTTGAGTGGATGAGTTGTTCTTTTTACTAAAATTGATGCCAAATATAAATAAAAAGATGCACTTAGAGTCATATTTGTCACACCATGGGTTTTAGTTTGGCGATGATAATTATTACACATTTTAAAAGTGTTTTAGATAGTTTTTATAACGTCTTAAAAAATCTGATTGTGTTTTCTTATTTTTGAGTACATCTCTTGTATTTTTTTACTAAAATGACATTTTAAATTGGAAACACACGATTTCAATCATACTGATCACATCATGTTGCAGTTTGATGTCTGTATTATTCCTACATGTCACAAATCACAAATGAATCAATTTCCAAAATTATCAATAAAATATGAGTGTCTTTTCTCTGTTTTCATTGAGTGACATTTTTTAAACTAAAGTGTTGATTTTAAACTAATTTTTGACACATTGAGTCATACTGGGCACATAATGTATTAGATTTAGGTGATTATAATAATTAAATATAAAAAATTACATATAGATCATATACCTAATGTATAAAAAACAATATGATTGTTTTTAATCAGTTTTGAGTAGCTTGGTTGTCCTTTTTTCAAAAATTGATGTCAATTTTAAATAAAAAAATGAAATTGGAGTCATATCGGTCCCACCGTGCAGCCGATTGGGGTGAGAAAAATTCTTACACATCCCAAATGGAGTATGGATCATTATCATAAATTATCAAATCAAATCATATGCTTTTACTCTATTTTGTGTAATTCTCGTTTCTTTTTTACAATAAATGTCATTTTGAACTAGAAACATGCACCTTAAGTCATACCGATTACATCATGTATAGGTTTGACATGAGACAGATTCCTACACTTCAAAAATTACTTTTGAATAAATTTAAATAATTATAAATAATATTAGAGAAGGTTTTCGTAGCTTTTAGTGAGTGACATTTTTTGAACTAGATTATCAATTTTAAACTGATAATGGTCAAATTGAGTAATTCTAGGAACATCATGTTTTATATTAAGGAAATATTGATTAAAAAAATCAAAAATTACTTATAAATTGTTTTCATAAATAATAAAAACAATATTAATGTTCTTTCTTGGTTTTGAGTAAGTCAGTTGTCGTTTTTACTATAATTGATGTCATTTTTAAATAAAAATATTCACTTGGAGTTATATCGGCCACACCATACAAGGGACTGTGTAATTAATTATTAAAACTCATATAAAATTTATTATGAATAATTTTAAAAATGTTTATAAACAATTTGATTTCCTTTAATCAGTTTTGAGTACGCCACATGTTTCTTTACTAGAATTTCAATTTAAAATAAGAACACACACATTGTCCCATAATGATCACATCGTGTATCAGTTTCACATGAGAAAGATTATTATACATAAAAATTGACTTGTCAATTGATGACCCAAATTATTGATAAAATTATATCATGTTTTCATTGTTTTTAGTGAGTTGCATTTTTTGAACTAAAATGTTGGTTTAAAACTGATAATGGACACATTCAGTCCTAGTTGTCACACCAGGTGTCAAATTGAGGTGGGGATGATTCATAATTATCACAAATGACATAGGAACCATATAACTAATGTATTAAAATAATAAAAATATGTTTTATTAGTATTGAGTAAGTTATTTGTCTTTTAATCTAAAATTTATTTCAATTTTAAATAAAAAGAAGCATTTGGAGTCATACTGGTCACACCGTGTGTCCGATTAAGGTGTGGTTGATTCATACACATCTCAAAGTCACAGAAAAATACTAAATACCAATGTAATATTGTTTCCATTGTATTTATATATCTACATTCTAATAATTAACATTTAATTGATGTTTGTAGAAGGAAAATCATTCTTGTTGGTGAAAGTGAAAAGTGAAGAGGATGATCATGTTCCCACTATACCATTAGAATTCATCATAATAAGAACTTGGTCTTCAAATACACTCTAGGATTTAAACAATGTGAATGTATGTTTAGCTAAAAATTTCAAGTTAATATGTAGTGTTGGAAGCTCAACAATGAAAGGAAAATAAAGTGGGAAACACCATTACATTGGCATAAAGAATCATTTTTTCTCTTTTATGTCTTGTTGTAGATAGTTGAAAGAGAAATATAACCTAAAATAATTATATTTTGAGAGAAATAAATAATTATTCGATAAAAATGATAATAAAGTTTTCTTATAAATAATTAGGAACATAACATTTCTTGATGCTTCAATGAATTCTTGAGACATTTCATTGTTTTTATTATCATAGTTGTAGGCTCAAAGTACAATACATAACAAGAATGAGTATCTTTCATCTAACCACCCAAACTCAAATAATATAATCCAATTGTACAAGAAAACAATTATTATTGGAGTAATAATAAAAATAAAATATTTATACATAAATATGAAACAATACATTAATTCAATGGATACTGATTTTAATATGATAACATTGTTGACCACATGGATATGAAAATGGTAAAACAAGACTGAAAATAAAAAATGAAAATAAATCTCACCAAAAAATCAATCAACAAGTGAGATGGATGAATAGAAAATAATATGCAATGGATGGGAGTTTTTAATTGTTTGAGTGAAAGTAAAGATGTCCTGTTGGGATTAGAAAGTATTCATTTTTTATAATAAACATATAAATTCACATAAGATATTTATTATCAAAGGTGAATTCCTCCAATTTTTGAGAATTACATGGATGGTAATCAGATATTTCTAAGGGTTGAACTAAAAGGCAATGTTAAGGAACAATATTTTTTTAGATAGATTAAATTAAAATATACAAAGCTTTTATTAGATGTCTGATGAAATAAATGAAGTGATTTTTAAGAAGTATTAAGTAATATAGACATATATTTATCAACTTTAAGAAATAAAATCCAGGATGAAATCAATGAATAAAATGTCATTGGTGATTGTAAAATTTTAATGAAAAATCGAATGTGTAAGACTAAATAAAAATCAGAATATTTTCCATGTAGTGAATAAATCATTTGATGGGGATGAAAAGGATGAAAATTGGATCAAATATATGCATGTAGAGCTTGATCTAAATAAGAAAAATGTGACATGAGAAATTGTTTCACTGATGGAAGATAGAAATGTTATCAGAATCAAGTAGGTGTTTAGTAATAAATTCATTTAATATGGAAAATTTACTCAAAATAATGACTGAATGTGGTGTTTTAGTGTTTCTTTCATGATTTATAGATTAATCATTTTCATGATTTTGGGGTTTTTATTCTAATTTTAATTTTGTGGATATTTAGGATCATTTTTAGCTTCAATGTCGGTCTGAAGAACTATCCTATTTTTTAAATCATTACAATTATACTTATTAGCCTATTTATTGGTTCCCAATAGTTCACACTTATCTCAACCTATATCATTACATGAAAATTAAATCATTTGGGAGTCATGGTTTTTAGAATCAGTATTTAATTTTTATTTATCTCAATCACGTAGAGACTATTGTGATTCAAAACTATATATTTTTTTTTGAATCATGACCCTAAAATCATATTGATAACCATACATCTAAACCTATGGTTGTACATAGAATATTATCCTATATTAGTGTTGTCATTTAGGGGCTGCGACATGTCTATGAAATCCTTACTCTCACTAAGAATGGTTTGGTTGTTAATGGAAGCCCTAGTCATAGTTATCGAATACCAAATATTATTATTTTTTGGAGTTCTATTCATATTCCCAACTAGTTGGGAATTCTCAGTTACATAGGAAGGTATGTCAAAAGTGGAACAATGATAATTTTAATTCCAAAACATGATTCTATGTTGTCATTATATATAGAGTTTTTTTTCAGTATTTCTAGTATATAATCCTACAGATTGATCTTTATCGTAGGGATAAATTGAGGTTTCTCTCCTAGAAATGGTTCTCCACAGATAATACATATGCAATTAATTCATTTTGATTTTTTTAAAAATATGTTAGTGTCTTCCACTATTTTATCACTAATGTTCCCTCTAGATGACTTAGCCAATAATTTTTATTTCTATGGGATTAGACATTAAAAAAATTGTGTCTGTATGATTTTTTGGATTATATTGCAGATTATAACACATCAAAAGTGAACCTAATATCTATCCCAATCCTCATGATATAATTAACTGCAATTCCAAATAAATTCACTAATTTTACACTATATTTAGTGCTCATTATCCAATAAAAAAATTCATGAATAAATCATTATATAGTTATTCCCATGTGTCAAATAGTTTATCATCCATTTTCTGGAAAAAAAATTCCATAATTACATTTTGATTAGAATGGGATAACCCTATATTTATGTTCCTCCTCACTCAACCCTTCTAGATCCAATTTCTACGTGACATAATATAAACACCAATGATGTTAGATATTAATTCATCCAACTTAGTCGAAATGTAATATTCCAAACCAAGGACAACACTGAACACTATATGGATGAATTTTTTAAAATATAATTATTTAAAAGAGGTAAATTTTATGGAATATAGGTATTGGGAGCCTATTATACCTCACAAAAATAGGACCCAACATTGGTATTGATATATTTTGATTCTCAAAATATAAAATTTGTTATAAGGAGAACCGCATTCAATCAGTGAATATGATACTACAATATATCTAAAAAATAATAAATTTTGGGTTGTTTTATTATAGGATAGCTCATATAGAATTGTTGTTATACATGGATGTGGGATGAGAATACTCAGGAAAAAAAGAGAAATAAAAGATACTTAAAAACCTGTATTTTGTTGGAGCCTTAGTTTTGTTCAAACCTTGAATTTATTGAACCTTGGATTCGAGTCTCAGAGAACATGGATCCTTGATTCTATCCACGATTCAAACAAACGTTGATTCATCATGTTTAATGTCATGATAATGCTTTTTAATTAACAAAAATATTACATTTTTCTATAATACCATAGACTAAAAAAACATGGTGACTTCACAATATATTCTTCTATGATATTGGAATCACATGAATGATATTATCACATGATCCTCATCATTCCAAAAATGGTAAAGTCATCCATGTATGAACAACACGTTGTAACTCCCATTGTATGTCAGTAGGAGCACATTCTTCGAATAACCACTTGCATGTAAGACGAAAATTGAAAGCATGAATGTTCTCAACATCCTTGTATCAATAAAACCTTGGATACCTCACATTAAATCCTCATAGGTTCAGACATGGATATACAAATGAATAGAACTTCTAGAGAGGTTGTAAGTAGAATGCAACGACAATTCAAATATGTGATGTGTTTGATCCATGAGACGGATTAGATTCAACTGACCATATGGGAATGATATATGATTAAAAATTTTTAAAAAGGGTGAACCGTTATGTGATATTTGATATACCACATCAAACTCATGTACAGTCGAGCGATAAAATATTTACAATCTTGTTCTTCTAACTTCTCAATTAGGCACCAACATTATAAACCTAGAACACTCAAATACACCACCTCGTGACAGCCCAGATGGGAACCCTCACACATCCATGTGTGCTCTTCGCAAACCTTCTACACACCCATGCCTTCAACATTAATTGGTTCAACTTCATTGGGGTACATCCAAGGAGAATAAAAATTCAATGTGTCTATGTACCGAATTATCTAAATCACATTGTTGTTACAAGGCTCTAAGTGGACTCAACATCCATCCTAATTAAAAACCATTCACAATTTGAAAGTCCACTACTCTCTAAATTTATGTTTGTGTACTAATCCTTTATATGATTATTATATTGATCTGATACACCATATAATTATTTCAGACATCATTTTGTCATGACGCTCTATTTTTACCCAATAGATTAGATACACTTCATTGTGTGGCGATTTCCTTACAAACAGGTCTTTTGTGAAATATTTTTCTTCCTCCATAAACGATTGTAAATCCTTCATGAAAATCTTGGAACTAGGTCATGTGGATGCTTTATGATCTAGCTTTACCTAATTGATTAATGATTCTTTACAAACTCATTCTCCTTTCAGGCCTATTTTTCCCCATAAAAACCTTATATGAACTACTTTGCGAGATGAAGAGCTCTGCATACTTTTTTCGGACTTAGTAAAATTATCCATTTGATAATTAACACTAATGAAATTTTATTTTAATTAATCAAGTCCTAATGAGTCATTTATATATGCAAATAAACCCAGAACACCTTCTAATCACAATAATGATTAACCCTTTTTTAGATTAACCTTTGCTGTGAACGATAATCATTATGTAGTTCACATATGGGAGGATTACCCATGAAACAACCTCAAAAACTATGTAGGATCTACATTTAGGTTTTAAGACCCTCTATAATAATATTATGCACTTTGGTTCACTCTCTAGCAATTTTTTTCTTCATCTGGACTCACTACCAACCATGGTGGCTCACTAACCATCTGCCTTAGAAAAGGAATTGTAGAGGGGAGGGGGTAGTTGGGGCATTTATACAATGAAAAACACATGTACAATCTCTGATGTGGGATAAAAAAATATGTGTTACAACATTACACTCATATTTCACTTCTTGACACCCCTCAATCCAACAACCATGACCCATAGTGGATGCAATGTCATTTATATGGGACTCCAAAAAACTCTCTCTCGGTGCTTTCCCTACAAATCAGAGGTTTCTTACATCCTCTGATACCAATTTTTCCCACACACACACACCCTTTTGAAAAGGAAATGTGATGGGGAGGGGGGTGGATGGTTCTCATATAGAATTCACAACACCCCAATAATCATCGATGTGGGGTAGAATATTAGGTTTCAGGATGTTACATCCTCATGTCACACCATGACACCCCTATAGTCCTCAAAAAAGACTCATTAGGCAGACATTATCATTCATTTGGGACTCCAACAATCTCCATCTCAGTTCTATCTATTAATTAGACTCTATCTACCTCGTATAATACCAATTCTTCACACACACGCACCCCTAATCATCTTTAGCTACTTCACTTCTCCTATCACAACACCCTGGATGAATTTGAGGAGCACCAATCTCACCTTCTCACACTTCCCAGTTTTCATCTTTCTTGTATTCATTGTAATGTGATCTCCATACATGTTATTGTTGACAATGTATGTAATATAGCTCCATTTCGTCAACCTCTTCAGCATGTAGACCATATTTATTATGTCCCTATATGAATCATTCGTCATCAGTTTCCCCTACATGGTGAGTGCATAGTAAAACCCGTAGGTGTGTTCTATCACATTAACATTCCCCTCTAGCATGTATCCTTAGGTGGTTCAGTGTGTTATTGCAAGATTTCACATGCTTAGTCATGTTGGAAATGAGTTCCACCATGATCACCTTGACATAATAGGGATAGAGTTTCATGACTGTAATCACCTTATCTAATACAACATATTTGGTGGAACACCCCCATTACCTTATACATCGACCTCCTCGTATGGAGTAGGGTCATGTTGCTACTAGCCACTCTCAACAAGATTTATAGAGTCTGAAGCTGTGAATCAACCCTTTCACATGAAGTGGTCAGCCAAGTTGAGTGGGAAAACAATTACAATACCTTGCTCTAGATGGTATGGCTGATGTACAAGAAAATTTGGTGTGCCACCAAGTACATAGTGTTGGATGAGGTGATTATTGTGTTGAACCTGTATCTCTATGGAGTCAAGGTGATCATGTTATAACTCATTTGAAGAATTCATAAGTATGTTAAATATACAAATAATGTGTTGACCCACATCAAGTACATGCTAGAGGTGATCACCAATGCGGTATCACACACCAATGGGTCTACTTTGCACTCTCCCAGTAGGAGAAATTGATGACTGGAAAGTATTGTGGGGACACAGTACAGAAATCATAATGAAAAAACAATCTGAATAACTGGAGATATGCTACCAACATTGCATGGAAGAACATGTATGGTGATTAAACAACAATGAATGCGATCAAGAGGGGGGCAGTGGAGTACCAGAAGGTGAGATTTCTTCTCTTCAGTGCCACTGAGAAAGGGGTGATTGATGAAATTACTTATGTAAATAGGGAATTTGAGGGGTGTGTGAGTGTGTTTCTGTGTGTAAGAGTGTATGTGTGAATAATTGGAATCATAGGAGGTAGACATCCTCTAATTCGTAGGGAAACAACTGAGAGGGAGAATTTTATAGTCCCAAATGAATGAAAATGTGTACCCTATAGTTCATGTTTGATGGTTGCAAGGGTTTCACGGTGTGATATGTGGGTGTAACACCATGACACCTCCTTCCTTGTACCACATCGGAGACTACAGAGGTGTTGGGAATGGTATATAATCCATATCAATCTCCTTCCCATCACACAACCTTTTATAGGGGAATTGGAAATGAGCCACCCTAATGGGCAGTGAGCCCTGCTAATGATCAAAACTATGCAAGAATGACCAAGAATGGAAAATGTTGTATTGATAGATCATGAATCACAAATATAGATCCTATAATTAAGAACCCTATTTATCTAAGGGAAGGTCATATACCACACTGGAATTATAAATTCAACCGAGTAAAAATAAAAATATTTTATATTTATACAAAAAAAATTAAAATAACAATAAATTAATGAATACATTGAATATATGGAATTGTTGGAAAAATATATATATTTAAGAATATTTCAAATAATTTACCTTAACATTCCCTAAAATTAAAATAAAATGAACTTATTCATCATCTATTATTCTAAAAAGACTACATGCATTAACAGAAATGGACCAGATGGACATGAAAAATTAAAACAAGAAGGAAAATCAAAGAGAGATAGTGGGAGGCTCAGATTCACCTTTTCCATAAATAAAAAGGATTTCATCAATGGCTAAAAACCATAGTATATCATTAATGAAGTTTCCTTGATTCACATTCCCTCATAGTTTCAACAACATCACAACCTCGAGAGGGAGACAAAGGGAGATAGTTGTGTTGATCATGATAATCATTACAGAAATCACTGACCCCGATGATATAAGGTTCACCTGAATTAGGAAATGAAAGAAAAGACTTAAGAAATTTTCGTAGAATATCAAGAGTCTCATTCTTAAACTAATGAGAAAACCCTAGTCATGGGGTACTCACTCCCTTTATACTACCTTAAATTTTTTCTTTCCCCCTTCATCCCTTGTAATAAAACTAATCAAATAAAATATGTAAATTAATAAAAATTATATGGTAGAAATATAAAATTTTTATAAAGAAAAAATCAAAAGTCAAAAAAACATAAATTGAAAACCATTCATTATATTAAATATTAAACCTTACATAAATTGTTGTTACATTTTAACATGTAAATAATAAAATTTTCAATGATTCTAATTACTTTCTATTGCAAACTTATATTGTTGAGAAAAATGATTCAAATTAAATTTATCGAGCATTATTGCATTCACTTAACAATTACAATGTGGTAAATAGTCATAAATGTCCAGTCAAAAATTTTAAATTGATAGAATCCAAATTAATTACATTGAATTGTGAGTAAAATTTTCATATTAAACACACCACTTTTGTCAAACGACCTGAGACCATTTTTTAATTTAACAGATTAGTTTTATTTTCATGGATAATAATGAAATTATTATAAAACATTAATATTTAGTGGATAAAATAGTAGAAAAGTGGTAGTATAAATAAGGTAAACATGGAAAAAAGGTAGATGCTTCAATCTATGAAAACATTTACTATGTACCCATGGGGGTGGGGAAATTACATTTCCTTTTTCTTTGTACAAGAATGGGGGATTGTGGACATTCAAATATATTTGTTTTTCTACAATTATAGGATTGGTAGAAAACTATCCCATGATAGTGGCTATTATAACACCCCCTAAAAACATCCCAAACATTTTATCTCACCATATTCATGTTGAAAGTATTTTGTTAAAAACCTACTCATGAAAAAGGAATCAAGAATTATATAAACAAATACAAGAGAAAAACATGAAAACATGGTCCAATGACATTATATTTTATAAATATTGAAATCAATTTATACTTATTTTTTTATATGAACTAAAATAGGAATATCATGATCTATGTTATCCTTTGAATATTAGCTTGTAATATATCTTGAAAATGATCAATCATAACATACAATTAGTATCTATCATAGTGTAAGTTAGATTAGAAATATGGTATATTTAGTGTATATCTATTATATACCTTCAACATGATTTAGTAATAATTATGAATCAATGTGTGATTCATTCATGACAACACCAAATAATTTAAAACATTCAAATGATCATTAGATCCCAATGGACATGAATTATGGGTAACGTTTGATGGTAGTGATATTATGTGACCAGATGTTTGACTCCCTTCATTGAATGAAGGGACGCTATAAAAAGGTTGAAGACCCTCGTATTAGGTGAGTTTGATTCTAAAAAGACACAATTGCAACTCTCTTTAGACAGTTTCTCCATTTTATCATTGAGTTGAATTGTATATAACACCTTTGGAGTTAGGGGTCCTCTTGAATTGCATAAGGATTATGTTGTTCGGTGTACTAGCTATGGAGTAATGATTCATTAGGTTATCACATTATGATAGCCATAAGGAAAACTCCATTGTTTTTTATAGCAATGTAGCTCACCGTGATAAGTGTATGTATATTTATTTTATGTTATTAGTAATACATGTTTCTTATGTGCTAATATATGAAGATATTTAATGGGATTATTCCATATCCATGATTGTAAAACCTCGACCCAACACCTCTATTTTATTTTATTTATTTTTGAACTTATTCTATATTTCGCCTGGGTAGGTTTAAGTTCTTGAAGATGGAAGTCCATAGATTTTTTTGGGGAAGGGGGGCTTTAGCTATTGTATGATTGGCCGACATGGTTAAGAGTGACTATGTGGCACCCATGTGGTTCCTCTTGTGAGTTAGTGGTAAGGTGAATTGCTTGAGCATGGTTTATTAAACTGTGAGGAATGCATTTAGAGAGTCTCTTTAGTTTGATAGTGAAAACTGGCATGATCTGAGAAAGGTTGGATCAATCGTGTGTTCTCCTAGGAGTGACCATGAGAGGGTTCCTAGCCTGGGTAGTGACCAGTGCATGGGTTGGAAAACCATGTTGGTTCCTCAGTTTTTTTTAAAAATTAGTTTTTATCTCTCTTTATTTTTTTCTCCTTTTTTTTATTCTCCTCCCTTCCCTTGTGAATCATTCGAGCTCCCCCACCCATCCCATCCACCATGGTCATGTCCCTCCCATATCACTCATATCTCTTTTACCATTATGATAAACCATATTTATTTCAGTTTTGCGATCAATAATTCTAGGTAAGCACTCTGTTTCCCTCCTTCTATCTTTATTTGGTGTCCTTCCTCTCTCCATCACCCTATTCCATTTGGTCAAACCATAGGTCAAGGGTTAACCTGATTTTGGGTTCTTTCTTCCATTGTTATCACATGCAATGGGTATCGCAGGACTTCTTCTCATGTGTTTCATAATCATCCGCTGAAGGAAAATATTTGTTGATTGTTTTGGTCTTCCCTCTATCATTTGGAGGTTAGTTTTCTTCTTCCTTTCCTTTAAGAGTGATTTTAATCAGTGTTTTTGAAATGTTTGGGACCATAATATTATTTAAGTTCATTTTAGTCTTCATTGGGGTGGGTTTGATTTGTCTTCATAGAAGGCTTACATGTGTATGAATAGGTATACATGTAAATATATATGTTCCCCCTTTATATATTTTTACCCATGGTGGCATGAATATATATAACGAGGCTCAGTGTGATTACATGTGTATATGTAAATGCATACATATGTAATTGTAAAGGGCTAGGTTAACGTATAATCATATTTGTATGTATCCCCTTGTACATATTTGGAAATAAAAATATGTTCATAGGGTCTAGGATCCCTTACATATATGAAAATTTGAATATGAATGTGAGTGTAAAAAATAATATTTGAGTTTCCATTATCACTAGCAGTGCACCTTGAATTCGAGGTAGGATCCTTATACCTAGGCCATTATTATGAATTCCATAATTTCTTAAAAAAATTAAAAATGTTTTTAATATTAAATATTATGTATATGTTATCCAAAGTCATGATGTTTATTTGTGTAGGAATTCCCTTTATTTTTTAGGTTCACCTTCTAGCTTTCACATTTGTATTACTCATTAAAATATGTTTACCAATGTATTTTAGAATGCGGAACATTTTAAATGATTATAAATGGTTTCCAAAATTGTTTTGGGTGTGTGATGGGTATTTATAAAGATTTTTAGTGTGTGTAAAATAATTTTGAAAGTTGAATTGAATGATGATGGGTTAGTGTCTAATTTCAAAAATGGTAAATTTATTGTTTTGTTATGTTTGGAAATGTGTATGGGTTTTGGTGTGAATTTGAGGACAAATGGTGATTTTCCGTTCATAAATGGTTTGTTGTCTAGTGTTTATTCATGTGATGATGTGGATATTGTGGCGAATGGAATATCATTTGATATTATGAATGGGTTAGGCACATGGGAAGCTTGAGTACATAAGGGGTGAAAATGTCCAGTATGCTAAGAAGATCAGTAGGGTCGATGCATAGTTCCCCTAGAATGATTGATGAAAATACACTAAGTAAACATATGATAATTATCGTAGACCACTATAACTTGGGATGTGTTCCCCTCTAGTGGCTCATGCATGATGATGTTGTGGGATTTGGCATACGATTAAAGACCAATAGACCTTGGGCTGTGTTCCCCACTAGAGGTTCATTCATGAGGATGTTGTTGGTTTTGGTTGTATGATATATACACTGAGGTTGGAGGATCCTAGGACCACAATAACCCTTGCTACATAGGGATTTCACATGGTGATTTTTTTCCTTTACTTATATTTTCCATTGTAGATGTTTTAAAATATACTTCATTATTAAATTTCCATATCATGTCATTTGCTCCTAGATAATTATCCATTATAATGAATTTTATTGAAATGTATTTTAGGTTTTTTATATTATTTTGAAAAATATATTGTAAATTATTTTTTATAAAAATGGTAACTTGTCACTTTTATTTATTAATAATGAGAAAACCCGGTTTTTAATATGTCATATTCTTAAAATTGTTGGATTTGGTATTATTTTTAATGGTAATTCATAGGTAATAGTTTATTTGGTCCTAGACACTGAGTTATAATACTCACTCATATAGATGTTTTTATTTTTTGGTGTTGATTCATACTCTGGTTCACTCATGGAGCGATTGTGAACCAATGGTTGGAGGTGACCAATGAGGTCACAAGGAGGTATGTGTAACAACTTATTTATTTCCTCTTTTTTATGTTTATTTTTATTTTCTAGTTTATATTAGTTTATTTAACTATTTTAATGTGATATATCATTCTTAACTACGTATTCTTAATTCTTGACACTAGTTTCCATCATTAGAGGATCAGGACTGCCTCTTGGGCTTTGATGTGAGCTGGCTAGGGTAACCGGTTTGCAGTTGAACTATGTAGGTTCATGACAACGATCATGATACCATTCTCAAAAACCCATATGCGGTATCAAATACACATTAAAAAACAAATCAAAATGTTCTTTTACCAATTTATGGAAGAACATATGTATTTTAATTTTCTTTAGTCTATATCATAACGTATGATGTGGCATGGTTTAGTGTAACCTGTTGGATTTCTCTGCTTATCATTATGATATTGGATATCATAATGTGTAATTATGTTTTTATAAGTCACTGGGTACAACAAATATTTATTGTAAATTATGATACATTGAATATCAAAAACTAACCTAGGTCATAGTGATCCATCACCTAATCTGTCTTGTGATAAGGACTCAAACGTGTCTCTAATTATTCCATAGGTTGACACTAAAAGTAATGGTATAAAAGGATAAATTGGGGGAAACTATGACATGGGATCAATGTAACATCCCAGCCTAGATTCCACTAATCTGGTTCCTTGAACTGGTTCACCAAAAAACATCAGGTGTGCCTCCTTATACACCAGAGGTCGCTGACTAGCAGAGAGGGAGTAGAGTGTGATAGTGGCGAGACTGTTCTATAATAACAGAGTAAGAAACCAGAATAAATAACTATATAGCATCTATAGTAGTAATAATAGGAGAGAAGAAATAATAAACAAAGTATAATTGTAGAATTTTGTAACAATAAATGGATTGTAGGGAAGTACTTAATGACCATTTCATACAAAAAACATTGATCACCCAATGGACCGATCACATACAAAAGTGTAAATAAATGAAACATAAAAAATAAAATGGTCTACATTGTAAACTAGTCCATATCACATACCCAATCTCCAAATACATTTCTATGATATCCTACTCGGTCAATCCTAGAACTCGGCCCATCTAGTGTTTGTATCTAAGTGAATGTTCACATGGGTACCCAGTACAATTGTGGCCCATGTAAGGTATGAGTACAAAAACACGGTTGGGAATCACCAATGTCGTCTTAGACATAACTAGTAATATGAATTTTATGAAAATGTGAACTAATTATAAAAATAAACATATTAATAATAATTATTATTATAATAATAACAACAACTAAAAGAAATGACCTAAAAGAAAATTTCATACAAGGAATGATTAAGGAAGGTTCTCAACCTAGTAGACACATAACATGAATAAGGTACCATCATATGTATATATTTACATGTATATATAATTATATATTCCCAAAAATATATATTTATATATGTGTGTGTGTGTGAGTAATGTGATATGTAAAATGAATCAAACTGTTGTTGATCATTGGGTCTGTGCTCCCAATAATCCAGAAATCAGGTGAATAATGAATTCTTATAGATTTGGTATCACTCATGTTTTGAATAATTATATATATTATTAGGTCTAGAATCCTTATTGAAAATACATCCTTCGTCCAGTGCTGAAAATGTCTCTAAAAAATCCTTCTCGCCATAGGGGGATACATGTATTTTCCCTAGGTTCACTCGTCCTTTCCTCTAATCACTATAATGAGGGATTCCATGTATATATAAAGAATTCTATAAAGATTGAACGCAATCAACTTCAACCTGCATTGGAAGTATCAATTATTTGACCTAAAAGGGAAAAGCCCCATGGGCATTGGACGAGGTGTCCACTTCGATTCCTTGTAGTGCATCCATAGAAAACCTTGTATAATATAGACCTTCTAGGGCCATAACCCACATCCATTGATCAAGGAATCCTCTTTGAGTCAACACAGTGCATCCATAAAATAATCTGTGTATTATAGACCTAATTGGTCCAACATCTAGATCCATTGACCAAGGATCCCTCTTTGAGTACAAAAAGTGAATCCAAAAGAAAACATGGTACAATATTTTAGAGAATAAGTTTTTTCCTTGCAACACTTTGAAATATTTAGGTATATATTTCTAGATCTATATGCCGAGACAACGTACGATTCCTTAGCTCTGTGTTCCTAGAATTAATTTTCTAAAAATATTAAATATATTTTATATTACATGAACAAAATTTATTAAAGAAAACTAGATAACTCTTACAAAAAATAACAACCATAATATCAAATACCATAGTTTAGTCCAAAATGTGGTTTTTACCCTAGGAACGACATAAAATCGATCGCCCTAGCATGTTTGAACTCATCACTTCATGGATGTACGTTCAGTTGATTAATTAATTATTAAGTATTTCATTCATTCATTTTAAACCCAACTACATGTATATAAATAGACTAACATGGAGAATTCTCCATGGTTAGCCACATAAACCTATAATTATTCTAGATCTTTGATTCCTCCTTCATTGGAAAACAACCTTATATGATGAAAAAATTCCATATTAGAGTAGATCGAAGTGAAATGAATGAAACCACATCATTATACTATTAGAGAGATCAATATCAATATTGAAATATTCAATCTCCAAGACTGACATGCCAATTTCTGGTTTATTCCCTTTTTGACTAAACTGATTGTGTAGATTGATCCCTTCTATTTACAAGCACCAATTGTGTCCTTAGCATGTGCCTACATACTAGTTTAAATTTACTTATTTCATTGGTTTATAACCGTATTGTCACTATACTTGATTGTTTTCCAAGAATAATTGGCCAACTATAGTCAAACCTTTCTTGTGCTACCTTTCTCTGAAATCTTCTTTGGGTTCATCACTCGTAGGACCCTACGGTCTAGTTTAAACATTATCAGGCGATACTAAGATCAATTAGACCCATTTAATCCTCAAATATCGATGAAAGAGGATTGAATTGATGGAATAAGACACATTATGGGATGTTTATGGGTTCTAGATGATGTTTCAGACTATCAGTTTCCATTTAATTAAATCCAGAAGGTTTGGTGACATATGGGCCGAGTGAGGGAACTCATGTGGATCACTGGAATCTAATTTATCATGAATTAATATTAGAAGTGACTGATACATCATATATCTGACCGTTTTGAGTGTAAATAAGGTGGGATATCTGGTGAAACATCTAGAATCGAGCAATAGAAATAAGATATGAGAAATTTTAAAAAATATGACTAAATTCCATGTACAAGTATAACCACTTGAAATATATTCTCTTAAGGGTAGAGGAAAGTTTTTTTTGGAAAACATAAGGATGGAATGGGGTGTAGACCTCCTACATGTTGTGTTCCTTATCCCTGGGTGGACGAGCTGTCTAATGGACCACACAAGCAAGACTCTATGTGGGAGTACATGACCAGTCACTAAAAATTCTACCAAGGTACACAAACATGACCAACGTACATGGAAAAAACCTCATGTGAAGTAACATTTAGTGTAGTAATGTACAAGAACACATGATGGAAGTATATGGACATGTCCAGAAGGACCTGACTCTGTCCTGACTAGCTTGAACATACTGTGTAATCCACCTTCATGGACTGTACTCTAACATGGGTTTAGAACCATGAACTGGAAAGGTACATGGCCAGGAGGTGGATTGGGACCACATGTTGTGTGGGTCCCACCACACACCGAGTACCCCTTGGGTTTTTAAGAAAACTTTAAGGTCCCATATATACTTCATTTGAACTCATATTTTGAACCACAAGTAGGCTATCTTGAGTGGTTTCCCATAGAGAATGTGATGGTTCCCTCTATTGTGGCTTTTGAGATAATATGTAATATATTCTTAGAAAGACACTTATTTAGGTTATGCTCGATGATGGCAGTGATCAAATAGAATAACTAAAGTAATATTATAAATTGGAACTCCCCATCAAAATGGGAATGGTTCCTCTACCACTACCTTCCAAGTCGACCCCCTACTGGGTAGGGCATGGGTCCTCGACGACTAGAGTGAAACCATCTATAAGAATGGGCATGGTTCCTTGACTTCTGAGTGGAACCACCTACCACGTACGGTGTATGTCCTCGATGACTAGTGTGGAACCACATGTCTCACCATGGCATGAATCATCGACCTATAGATTGGAACTCCCCTCCCCCATCAGATTGGGTGTGGTTCTTATACCTACTAAGTGGAACCCTCTATTAGATAGATCGTAGGTCCTCGTGACACCAGAGTGAAAACCCCCCATCAACATGTGTTTGATTCCTCTATAAATACTATCAGAGTTTAACCCCCTAGAAAAATAGGGTGGGGGTCCTCTAATTTGAGTTTTTACCTATCCTCAACTGCACGACATAGGGGAAATTTGCGGGTTGACTTTCATAAATACATTAGGGTGGACATATGAGATGTTGGACATCATTGATTGACTTTTGAAACTGTTGTTGAAATTTATTCGTAAGATGTGTTTTGAGATGGAGATCCCCTTACTCTCTCATTTGGGATTATTTTGACTGATCATATATATATCCACAACATGGATTTTCTTACTCTCTTCCCGTGGGAGGAATATGGGTGTTGAGTATGCCGCATTCTTTCCATGTTTAGAATATCATGGTTGGATGAGTCTAATATCCTTCTATAAATGGAAAAGACTAAATATGTAGTTTATCTACTCACCTTGTTGATCCCCTTGTGTTTGGATGAGGGTACTCTCTTTATTGGTTTGGTTGATATTTCCTCTATGAATGTATCAGGCATCTACTGTCATTTTATTCCAGTTGTATCTCTTATTTATCCTCCTCAATATTCAGGGTGTTCTACTATATATGTATACACTCACCCCTAAATGGTATTTTCTCACATGTGTCATGTCTTATACATATGTCGGACATGTTAGAGATGACTTAAGATGCGATTAAGGATACCTGGTACTTTGGACTTCATACAATGCTTTCAGCTTGGAATTCATGTATTTGGATCTCTCATTAGTTTAATTTTCTATTTTTTCAGTTTGGGACATATTTCTGGTTGGGTGTGTATTTTGTCACATTACATTTCAATTTCCACTACTATACTCTTGAACTGTCTTGAGGTTTTCCATGAATGGTTTTCTATTATCTTTTTCCTTCTTTTTCATTAAATCCTTATTCCCTTATACATAGAGATTGTAGCATTTTTTGTATATAGGTACTTAGGAAAAGGCCTCCCCAAGTTGGTTATGCCTTCATCACTTGTTGCCACCCCCTGGCCAATAGAGGTGGGGTTGGGGTAGTTTTGGAAAAAGACGTGGCTTAGGTAGGGTCCTGACCAATATAGACCTACTAGGTCTAGGATCTAGTAACATTGATCAAGGCATCCACTTCAAGTCCACAGATCACATATATAGAAAACTCAATAAATTGTACCATAACAATAGGCATTGTTTGTTCCATTTCATGATTCCCCTCATCAGTACAATACTATGATATATACACCATTAATATGGCTCATGATCTGGATCCCAATATGTACATCTTGGAATAACTGAAATATACTAAATCTCAATAGACCATCGACCTCAAACTAGGATTCACATATGGAAGTCAATGTTGAATCAACAGTAACTATGTGAATCATAAATAAATTAGTTATGTTGGTTGAATGCCTAAACCCACCAGTAATATCTCATCCACTTAGGCTTGCACGTTTTGTGTGATTTTTAGGTTCCAGTCGCTATCATCTCTATCCAACCCCATGAGATACTAGCTCAAGGTCAGTCAAACATTGGGGCGCCAATCAGGTACCCTAGGTTAGTTCTCAACAGAGGAATCCGACCATTGATCCTCGATGTTCACATGAAAAAAGATGCATCACACTTTGGATCATCTAAGTCAAATATAACAAAGTTCATCACTCTTAGGATCCCAAAAAGGAATATGAAAGTGGGAAATCCTACATGGGATCCTCTAGTTCATAACAAAAGTAGAGGCATCCCACGGGGCATCCTTGGTCACAGTCATAGTCTTGGGATGAGGTATGAAGCTAGAAAATAGGGGTTGTTAGTGACCCCTAGAATTCAACCATCTAATATAATCCAAAAATTTATTAAATAAGTTCATTAGAATAATTATAAATTGGTTCATCTTCCTTAGGGGAAATCCAAAGCATGCTCATACAACATAAACATTCATAATTACTCTAGGGAAGGTTAATCAGAACACATACCTTTTAGAAGATTTAAATTTATTTTCATAAGATCTGTAGTATCTGTAAAGACCTATTCAAGCTCAACGGGGTCATGTTGGGTCATGCCTTATGAAAAAAACCACCATAAACATTTAATTATAACTACATTATAATTAATTAATTAATAAAGAACAATTTAATTTCAAGATCCATTTTATTCAAAATAGACATAACAGTCTAAACCTCAATGGTTGATCATGTCACACAAGAACCATTACCTAGTGCTTGCTAACATGTTTTAACATGATCCTGTCCTCATGTTGGGTGTAATTCAAAAAAACGACATCAAAGTAACCTTTTAAAAATATTAATGATGGCCTTATATATTTAAATATTTATTTTGATGATGTAACTTGATAAAACATCTTGTGGTAAAGTTCATATAACCTCTCAATTAATCCTCTTCCTAGAACGTGAAAATCCCTATCACTGATATTTTATTCCTCCATGCTCTAGTGGAATCCAGACGAAAATGCATAACTAGGGTAACCTAGGTTAGAGGAAGAAGGAAAAGGACCCAATTGAGGCTAACAGAGTGAAAGGCTTACCTTAAGGCTTCCAACTCACCTGAGATCGTCTAATTCTAAATAATAATGAGGTATAACTCTCAAGGAGGAAGGAAAAAATAGGGTTGTGTTTCCAAGGAAGAGACAGGAAGGAAATGAGGGTAAACCCTTTTAATGAATGAAGAAAAAAATGGTAAATATTTCCTCTTTAATAAGCCTTATATTTTTCCAAACCATATGGAAACCATGTGCTTCTACCATCCAAGGAACTCTCCATATCATTTCGATCTTGATCATTTATTTCCATAAAAAGGTACCTCCATAGATTCTTTTGGATTATAGGGGTGTTTCCATAGAAAGGTACCTCCACTATGGGAATTTCATAAAAAGGTACCTCAATAGGATTGTGTTCATTATCCAATTTTTAATAATAATCCTATGTAGAAGGTGTACAATCACTTATGACCCAACAATCATCAATTAAGTCATGCACTCATGAGTCATTCACCAACAGGTCCAAACAGATTGTGCTAAAAAACATGTCATTATTAACATTCTAGGGGCTCCCTCACAACTCCTCTTTAAAAATTAAGAAACTCACTCATGCTGGGATTATCTCTACATCCGCTAGTCACATGGAATTTTTACAATCATGAGAGATTACCCATTATCTGACCATGTTAACAACCAAAAATCATTGTTCAACAGGGCTAGGAACCTGATATCAATGCTTCAATAGTGTATCCCTAGGAACAAAATGAATCATCATACCTATATCACAAAATCTGAGCACCTACCATACATTTGTATCAACAAGATTGTAGAACCAAGCTAATTTTCTAGAAGGTATCCATAAACTCAGGATAACCCCTCTCACATATTTCACTTGATCAAACCAAAAATCAACCTACAAGGGTCTGAGTCAAAACTAAGGGTGGATAGGTCTCTCCCAAAGTTTTATTGATCATGTCTCAAATGAGGGTTACAAGTTCTGACCACCAATCCCAAAATACAAACCTCTCCAAGGGAGGTAATGATCACAAAAACCTATGAGGGTCATAAAATGTCAATCCTCAAACAAATAGGGCCTTAATCTTCACCGAGTATCCTCGTAAGGTAATTCCCCATGAGTATTATGATATAACATAGAAAATAATGACGAACTAACACTCACTAGACATCCATATATGGTAACAGCCCTTGAGTTTCTTGTTCAATAATGTTTTTACGTACTTATTGAAATAGCACTAGAGGGTCTGACTAGATAACTGTAAATGAAGGTTGTTTATGTAAAATATCATTGAAATCATGATAGGAAAAATACATATTGGTTTTTATGATGTTTTGGTTAACAGAATCTGAAAAAATATTCCCACAAGGGGTCTACTAAACAGTAATCAGTTGCTAACGTCAACCTACAAAGGTCAACAATACACACACCACATGAAGTCAATGATCCTTGTTTTACCACATATATGGTTTAGTTAAGTAAAATTTCATTCCATGATATATAGTAAAACATTATATAGGTTTTTACTAACACTTTAAATAATCAAACCTAGAATCAACAACTCAAAAGGGATCCAACACTAGTGAACCATCTACCATATCGACCTACTAGGGTCGATAAACCTCTTGTGCATGAGGATTTAGTAATCAACCTCATCATCAAAAATCCCACCATAGATCCAAATATCCTTCCATCAGAAATAAATATATACAGAAGTCATCCCAATTGAGTAGAATTCCACCAAAAACCAATAAGGGAAAACACTATTTATGTTGTTGTTGACAATTTCAACAATTGGCCTCCATCATTATTAAAATAAAACACTAGAAGTCCTATAAACTGTGAACCCATCATACCAAATTTGATACAATAGGTTCATCTTGACTATGTTGGTTAATATTCAAAATTAATCACTAGCCTCTTTCCAAAAACCAATATCTAGAATTTCATCAATAAAACATAAAATCAATAAAAAAAAGTGTGTAAATAAAAAAAATCATATAAAACTATAACATGAAATATCAATTACAATAATACGATATCAATATTAATTATGAATTCAAATCATTATAAGATTCCTTGATGTACCTATCCATTATACATAACAGGCTCTAACACATTACTAAATAGTAAATCAAAATGAAAGGAACAACTCTGATACCAATTTGTATCATCCCGGCCTAGAAGCCACAAATCTGGGGCATTGAGATGGCTCTAAACAGGACCTCTAGTGTGCCTCTCCATACACAAGAGGATTTCAACTATTAGTGATGTCCTTGGGTATTCTAGTGGGGAGACTATTCTTGCATATTAGAGAAAGGAAATAGTGGAAATAACGAAATCACATCCATATCAGTAATAGTTAGTGTGAATAAATAATAAAATGAAATAGGATAATCCTATAATAATAAATGGAATATAGTAAATGCCTAAATAACCATGTCATATAAACAAAAAGAATCACCCACTAGGCTGATCACATACACAATAATAAATAAATGAAATTGAAAAAAATTAAAAGGCTCTACTATTTACACCGAGCCATACCACAGACCCAATCACCATATACATGTATATTCCATCCTTCATGATTATTCATGATCCTTATCCAATTATGTTCCTACAACCATGTGACAAACTGCTCGGGTACCCCAGTAAAATGGTGTCCAGAGTATGGTGTGAGTACAGAACATAGTAGGACAACACCAAACTCATGATAATATAGACCTACTAGGTCCAAGACCCTTGTTTTTTGACTATAGAGTCCTTTTTGAGTCCATGGAGTTCATCCACATCAAACTCAATATAATATAGACCAAATAAACCCATCACTAAGGGTTATTGACGAAGTCATCTTCTTCGAGTCCAACAGGCATGTCCATAGAAAAATTGGAATAATATACACCTACTCAGGCAAAGACATAGAGCCATTGACCATGGAATCCTCTTCACATCCACATAGCACATCCATAGACAACCCAATACCATATATACCTATAGGGTATAGTGCCCAATCCCGTTGACCAAGTCATGCTCTTCGTGTCAACATAGTGCATCCATAGAAAAGTAGATATATAGTACCATACCAATTTTATTTTTAGGGGTCATACCATGATTTCACTCATTAGATTCATGTAATGATACTCATACCATCAATAAGGATTAAAACATGAATACTAAGAATTATGACTGGGAATCCATAAAATTTAATACACAACATGAGGAACATAAACCACAAACTAGGTATCACCTATGGAAATCATAGTTACATCAATAGTAACCATGTGAATCATAAGTAAATATGTGAGGTTGTCTAAATGCCTAATCCCAACACTACTATCAAAGAGTCTCAAAAATTCAAATTCGGTGTGATTTCTAGGTTCCAACTACTACCATCTCTACCCAAACCCATAACATACTAGTTCAGGGTTGCTAAAACATTGGGACACCAATTGGGTCTCCTAGGTGTGTTCCCATAAGATGAATCCTACCTAGGATCGTCTAGGTTCACATGTAAATGGTGGAATCCCTCTTGGGATCCTCTAAGACAAAAACAATAAACAATGGATTCCCTCTTAGGGTACCAAAAATGAATAAGAAAGTGGGGAATCCTATATGGGATCATATTGTTCATTCCATAAGAGGAGGAATACCACATGGGATAATCAATCCCATTCATGTCACTAGTTCATGTATGAAGCTAGCACACAGGTTCTGTTAGTGATTCATGATGTTCTTCCTTTAAGCTAATCCAAAAAAAGTAAATTAATAAGTTCATTATAATAATTATAAACAGGGGTGTTTCCCTTATGGTAAATACCAATCATAAATATAATACATAAACATAAATAATTAATCTTCGGTAGGTACATCAAAATATCTATATTTTTAAGATTTATATTTATTTTCCAAAGGAAAATAGCAGCTATCATGGATCTTCCAAGATCAATCGAGTATTGTTGTGTTCTGTATCTCAAAAAACACAAAAAAAATTTAATTACAAAAAAATTATTACTAATAAATTAAAACCTAAAAAATTAATTTAAAGAAACATTTTATTTAATATAGGCATGATTCTAAAAAACTCACATGCTGATCACATCCCACCCCAATCAAGACCTAGCACTCGCTAACACATTATAACATGTTCACAACGTCAATTTGAGTATAATTACTATGATAATGAATCAAACCCCAATTTTCAATTTTTAGTAAGTCTTTAAATCTACCGAAACTCGTTGTGGTGATGCACCTATACAAAATGGAACATATAGAATAGGAAACATCCTCTTGGGTCATCCTCTTAATAGACAGTGAAAAATCCCAATCATTGATATCTGGTTCCCCCCTCATCCAATGTAATCAATATCAAAATACCTAAATATAAGATCATAGGTTATATGTAGATGTAAAATAACTCAATTGATTCTAAAGGAGATAAATTCAAACCTCAATGATTCTAATACACCTGATGGTTTCTAATTCAAACCAAGAATGAGGGAGAAATCCTCTAGGGTAATGGAGGAAGAGGGTTTTAAGTACAGGGAAAAAGGTTGAAGGAAAATGGGGTAAAAACATTTAAGGGTTGGAGAGGGAAATGATAAATTTGGCCTCTTTAATGGGCCCCAAGGCTTGGAAACACATTTTCCCAAATCATTTTCCAATATTCTAGTTGGAACTATATTGGCCCCATCACCTCACATGGTTGCATCAAATGATTTCACTGACACTGCACCAACCATTGACCTCAAATGTCAGAGGCACTCTCCACCTCACATGATTGCAACACAAGGTTAGTCAAATCGTGCACCAACCATGTGACATGTCTGTAGAAAATTTCAACCCCATTCCTTGTTTCCTCTTGCATGATTCATAGTTTATCAAACCATTATACTATATAAAATTCCCCACATGGTTAGCAATACTAGTGTACCAACCAAACTCTATGAGATTCAACTTTCCAAAGCTTCGGTTTCATGACCCAAACCCCCCGGATGCTCTTGAAACCCCCAAGTTACAAACCAAGCCACATTTTACATCTAAAAACATTATCTAGAGTCTTTCAAACATTTAAATTCCTATTTTGAATATACGATCAATATTTAACCCATTACATAATAAAAATTCAAAATGCATCACTAATTTCCAACTCGAAAAAACATGTGATCCTGTAATTAGAGTGAAATATAAGAATAAATAAAACAAACACATATACATCCATAAATATTAAAAAATAAAATGTGAATATTTGAAACTAAAAAATATTATCAGAAATTAAATGTAGAATAATATAGAATCATGATCATGTTACAACACATCAAATGCTCACCCCTAAAAGCAACATATGTACAAAATAAACAAAAATAAAAATAAAATACACAATTCTCCTCTTACAAATCCAAGCCATGACATATACCAGGTCTCCACTAAGATTTAACTACCCTAGATAGATCCTCAAAATCTTTATGAGTGATTACAATCAATCATGCCACACCGGGCCTCTACCCAATCCATCACACAACCTCTCCCCAACTAAAAAAGAGAATAAGGTCTACATGAGAACTAAGGTATCCATACGGGGAGTGACAAATAAATCGTATTAGTTCACCCCCAACCATTGGAATAACATTTTCTATCCTAAAATGTGAACGAAACACATGATATTATCGACTTAGCCAAATATAAATAACTTCTTGTATAAAAAATGAAAAGGTTGTTGAATAGAATAACCTAATATAGTGAACCTCAAGATATATCCTGACATCTGAGGAAAGCACACCCTTTCTTCGGCCCATGTTAGATGAATACTATAATGTGGCTCCCCCAGCCATGCTCAATGTCTTGTGCGTCCTCCCAGTCATAAGAATCTCTAATCATATTACACAACAACATGTATGAATGTTGGAATCATGGATTTCAGACTAGTCTTTAAAGACACGAATAAACCATTACTATGATCTATGACTCCAACAACATGATTTGAAGTAGCATTAAAAACATTGTCCCATCCTTGAGAGAACCTATCCACATTTTGATATTCTTGAAGAACTTGTCAGGAAGAAACATGACCCTTTAGTGAAACACTACCTAATGGGGTTTACAAAAGATCCTTAAATTCCTCTTATTACAAAATAACTTACTATGTCAGTGCCTCAACACCTCACGATCCAAAATCACCAATCTATATCTAATACTAAATATATGGGTTTCAAACTCATCCATAACATCCATTATCTCCCTAGGAATCATCTAACACCATTCAACTAATATTAACGAGAATCCAATCAAATTAATGGACAATACTAAGTCCAATAACTTCACAAAGGCTTCCCCCTATATCCAAAACCTATGAAATAATATCCTTAATTATCCCTAACACACGCCATTGAAACTCAGGGTTACCAATGAGAAAACCCATGTTCATCACATTAGCCACAATGACTCACACCACATTTTTTGGTTTCTAAGGAAACACCAAATGTTTCAAACATTGAACTGAATTTCAGCCCTCGCCATGTTAAATGAATGCGGGGAACCCACAAAATTCCCCTGGATCACTTCCACCTCCAACCAAGGGTCATGAATTACAAGGTAATTCAACATCTAATGACTCTGACACCCAACCTATCAACTACCATGACCAAAACCATATGATCATCCTCATGCAACACCACACTTGCATGGGTTCCCTAAATGGTCACTCTTACCCATCATAAACATCTACACATGACACCCTATGATAGCTCACAGTCTATGATTCCATCCCATATCAAAGCCTATAACAAAACCAAATAACCAAGCCACTCAAACCATGATAAATTAGTCATGACATCCAAAGAGCACCCCAAGTTCTCATCCCAGATAATACTCGATCTCAAATTCAGGGAATGTTCCAACAGATCCTAAAATAACCCTTGGTCTCCCTTAATACTATATGACCAACTAGCTGATGATCCTCACCCATGACTCACACCACATCCCAATTATCTCATGAGGTTTCTCAACAGAAATCTCAAAGGAATATTCCCTCCCAACATGAACTAATCTAAGCCAACTCTACACAACCTCTAATATCCCTATAGTTATTACCATCATATATTATATAGGAAAACACCAATAATAGACTAACTATGATTCCAATTCTAGATTTGGTGAAATAATCATAGAAAAAACCTCCAAATTTAGAGTACAAAACATTTACAATGTGTACAAAATGTTTACATCCAAAACCCTCTCTAGTTTGTGTACCTCAGCCCAATCGATGTTCACTTTCACCTAATTGACATCATGTACTGAACACACATAGAATATAACTCACTCAAGGTACCCATTCATTACCAAACCCAGGTTTAGGCCAAGTAACCTACATGACCTCTAGCCATGTACTGTACTAGGGTCTGGCCATTTACAGTACAAGTCCATGATTCCAAACATGTGATTTCTATCCATGTTATTGGACACACCTTGAGTCACCCCTAATTGGAATGTGGCAGGGATTTCACACTATGTATTCCTCTTCTTCTACCCTATTTTCAAAAGGAAGATCACATGATGCATTTTCTAAAATCACATTTCTTGTGATTGGGTTTTTCAAGAATAGAAAACCAACTACAATCACTTAAAACTATCGATTCACCCCAAAACACCCCATGGGGGCTCTTATAAACACCAAAAAAATTAAAAAATATGATTATAACCTAAAAACATACACTACATGGATCCATGGATAAAAAAATTACCCATATTGGGGGTGTAAAACAATGAATCTTCAATCTATATCTACCACTCACAACCACTGCATTGTAATCTAGGCCTTAGATGATCCTGCGATAGTGCCTCCCCCCTCTCTCTCTTCCCTTAGTCTCCTCCCATGATTTCATGAAACATAGAGGTGTATATGAGATGTAAAAGTAAAATTATGAAGGAACAAAAATTAAAAGGAAAATAAAGAAAATAGAAAATAAAAGGGAAAGAAAAATGGGGCACGAGCCCTACCTCTACACCTGAGATTAATTTATACATTTCGTAGGAAACCCCCCTTATTTTGAACTCAACAATGGAGTCCAAATTTCAATATAAATCAATTTTAAAGAGTTATAATTGATAAAGCATGGGAGAATAAATTATATTTAATTAATTAAATATTTTTAAAAAGTATTACCAACTCATAATTACACTAAACTCTTGACCTAGAGTAAACATGCAATTTTGGGACCAACGTATATGTCAATAGAATCTTCCAACATCCATTAATAGTGAGAATTACAAGTTTCCCCTTAAAAACTAGCATGTAACAAAAAATTACAATTCTAATGATTTTGTCAACCCATAACAATGGTGGTCATTACAAACTCCCTACCGTAAAGATTCTTTCCCAGAGAAGCCTCAGTGGCCAATAAGACACTATTTTTTCCCTAGAGCATTGTGCATATTTAATGCCTCCTTGAACATATACCAACCAATATCACAGTGATGAAAGATCTTTTCACATTAATTATATTTATCCATCAATTATAATACACTCCCCACTATAGGGGTATCTTTATCAACACCCCTATGAAAAAAAACCAACTCTATTCCCCACACATCACCCATCATCAAACCAAAGGACAGGATGTAGTCGACTTAGAAATAAACACTAAAGACTACACATTCTTATATAACCAAGAATGATATCCCCCAAGAACAGTAACCCACATCAAAAGTGGACCAATACCTATAAAATCCAGTTGTGTGCTCCCAACGATATGATATCACTTACCCCGCTCATTTAGCACCAAACTCGATGAGTTCACCATAGCTGCACCACATAATTTTTGTCTAAGAACCATAAAAATATAAAATAATCCCCATGGTTGTACACTCCCACACAACCATATATCACAACTTAACTCATTCTCATATGAAACATACCTCAGTGAATCTTGAGTAATGCACCAAAACCATTGAACATGCTTTAATCACATGTATGATTCAATAAGCTAGAGAAACCTTGTCACTACTCTTAAAAAATGAGTAATCTTCCTATTCACACAACTAACCACTTGACCACCCACTACCCATAAATCCTTCCAATACCACAATTACCAAACCACATCCCACTAAACCACTATAAGCATAACCATAAACAACTAGGATAGATATCCAATCAAAACGTCCCTCTCAATAAACAATGAAACCATGATTACTCTTCGAAATCCACTTCTCATGTCCAATGAAACCTCCAGAAAAACCCCAAACCTATTTTGACTAACCCCATTCTCTTGGAATTTTAATCCCAATCAAAAATATATCTCAAGAATACATTCCATCATTTATCCAAAACCAAGGCATTCTAAATACGACATCTACCTACAAGTGTCTCCATGCATCTCTCGACAAAAGGACTTTATTTCCACAATTGGTGAACATATCACCACAATATCCACATGAGTTGTCATAAAAGGAAACATAATGTGGTTTATTTGAGTATAATTTAACATATAACAAATATGGAACAACTCCATAAATATTTTTTTATACATTAAACAAATAAACAATAATTGTTAGTAAAATCATGCACTAAAAATCATATGTCATGTGAATCCTACATGCCTAGTATTATTCATGCACATTGTCCTCTATCCATTACTCCAAGATCCTAAAATCCAAAAATCAAACATCTTTTATCCCAAGTACAATGAAATAGGTAAACTAATACAATTATAAAATTGGAAACCAAGAATAAAAATCCCATCACCCTAGTAACCAAGATATAATATATCATATCCATATCTTCCATCCATTTTCATAGTTTTAATCCCATGGTGCTTGGAAGAATCCTCAAGATTTTTTGGTTTAGTTTGGGAGATAAAATCTTGTAACATGAGTATTTAATGATGTAAAATTTAGTTTATGAAGATAGTGGATAGTTCTTGAAGTAATGTGGTTTTTCAAAACTTGAGTAAGAAAAGATAACATGGTGTAATTTATGATTTGAAACATTGAATCACACCATGAATAGATGAGATTTGGATTCAAAAAATATATTCCTGAAAACATCCATCATGGACATGAAGTTAATGAAAGGAATTAATCCTACGTTTTTTAGATATAAACTATGAATTTTTAAATATTTCATAAATTAGGAATAATCATAACAAGATTGACCCATTCATTTCATGAAATTATACATCGTAGAATGTTTATAAAGACCACCACAAATTTATTTTAAAAAAATCCAATTATTCTATCCCAATACTAGGTGATTGGAAGAGTTATCTCATGGTGCTTAAAAATCCTCTAATTCTATCCCAATCCTTGTTTATTATAGGAGTTATCTTATGGTCTTTAAAATACCATTTTAATTTTTTTTCTACTTGTATTCCCACGTTCATTCTGTGATGACCCATGGTGAGTTTTTCTTAGTTCCCTTATGGATTCTTCTTCGATTGGTATTTTTTCCCCCATTCAATTTTGTTTTTGTTATGGATGTTTATCTCCTATTTTCTCAAGAATTTATCATTATATCTTTTGATGTGGTTGTGGTACGACATCCTTATAGTTAAATAGATTCCATATGGTAGAGGAGTTCAGATATTGACATCGTTATTTCATTCTTATTTGAGGAATATTAAAATCCATGTTGTTGGGGATTTTATACTTATCCGATTAATTTATACATAATTGTAATGAAATAATGTTTTATCTCTTTGGTTGATAGTGGAATTAACCATAATGATGATTACAATGTAATAATGAAAATAAATGGTTTACAGTTATAATGATCATATGTTTTTCCACCATAATAACAGTTTTCCTCATATCTTACTGGATAATGTTCTTTATAAATTTATAATTTGATTAGAGTGACAATTATACTTGGGTTTATCAGGTTACTTTTTTGGAAATGGTTAATAAAAATTACACCATTAATGAAAGTTAGCTATAGAATTAAAGATACATGTTTTTGTAATCCATTTTTTTATATTTGATGGTAAATAAAAAACAATGTTTAATATATGGTAGATTGGAGGTTTTTTTATATGTTAATGAAATTGGATAAATAACATAATGATGGAAATGCTTTTTATTTATGATAATAATAATGATGCGTGTTATTGAAATTTTTCTTCATTAATGTGTTGAAACTGTAAGTTATACATGATATCATGTTCAAATAATTAATAACATGTAATGGATGATACATTAGGATTCATGTGGTTGAAACCAATGATAAATGAACCAGATAATACAAGATGATAAAAAAATATTTGTTTTTTAAAGATAAATGTTTGGGGCTGATTGATCCCACTTTCGTGTGAAGGTTGGATGAATTGTTCTTAGGACCTAGATTCTTGGTTGACTCTATTTATTATTTACCACATTTTATGTTGAATATATATGTGATCCTTACTATGTGATGTTATGTGATCCTAGAATAGCTGATGGTTGATGAGATATAAGCGGAGAGGCCCAGATTTGTAGAAATAGTTGGAACCTGAGAGGGTTGGATTTATGGTGATTTTCATAGATATTTGCATGAAGAAATGCAGGGTGATATACATGATGGTGTTAGGGATAGAATCAGGATATATATAATTGGTTAAATCTGTACTTATCAAATCATTTGAAAGATGATACAATTTCTAGATAATAAATATTCTTTAAAGGATAGCCGGTCAAGTTTCTTATTTATGTATTCCTTTACCCACTGCTTGAGGCAGGGGACTATTTTTGGTTTATCCATTTATTTTATTGTATCTTAGTTTTTTTACTAGAGTACCTATAGATATAGAATGATAATGACTAATAAACTCTTTTACCCATGGGATTGGTGTATGAATGGAATGAAAATGGTGATGTTTTTAGGGAATTGTGGAACTAGATGTATTATTATTGTAGCACTTGGACTTCACATGATGGTTATTTAAATATGAATGCAAAAATGTTAATTTTGGGATTCGGAAATAATTAAAATATATTGAAATGTTAAATGGAATGAATTAAATAAATAAATCATTGTTAATGCTTATGTGATTATAAGATATCTAATCCTTAGTAGTGGAAATCAAGTATCTGAGAAACAATAGTTGATGTTGAGTATAAGACTAAGATTAATGCCCATAGTATGGTTTTGAGTTACATTATATCCAATAAGTTATGTGATTTAATACACCCCCTCATATTGGTATTGCTACTACAACCCAATGGACTCGAGGATGGTATTTTCTCCAATATCCATGTTAGTGAGGAAAAGATGGATTAGTACCACCATTGACCCTGCTCTCGTCTCTTGGTAGTATTAAGTTGTGGTTTTTATGGTTATTACATTTACAATATATTTTTATTGTGGGATATAATGGCTTGTGGTTATTTCAAAAAAATGTATCTCCAAATATAGTATCCTATGGGTTATTATATGTCTAACATGTATGTCGTGTGATGTCTTGAGGTATAATATAAAACATAATAGTTATAGTGGCACCCAAAAACTACTCAGTTACTATCTGGATATGTGAAATGGGATGATTATATTATGCGATTCACAAGGGGAAGGAGTGTCCTCCTGCAAAGTGTCCTTGTGCGGTGGTTTGGGTCTGTCTTCCGGGTCTTCCCCTCCCTTTCCATAATGTCATGTTCCTTAAGGCCATCAGGGACGTGTTGGGAGGCTTTCTGTGCTTGGATTATCGCACTCACCGTGGTGAGGATGTCCTGGTGGTGTGGATCGGCGTGGATCTGGATCTCACCCTTCCGGTTCCTGAGATGATCTCTCTGAAAGTGTCGGAGTCAGTGGCCTGGGACAAGAATAACGTGTACCCAGTGTTTCCCAGGTTTTCCTCATCTTTTTTACTACCGGGCCATTCTCCTAAGAACTACCGCAGGAGTCTCTCCAGAGAGCATCATCGCACTGCTGTCGGATCTACGTCTCTTGCGGTTTCCTCACTGTCTAGCCATGGATCGGCCTCTCCATCAGGTTCGCTTATGATCCCTCGACCCTCTGGATGTTCCCCGGATTCCCCTCCATGCATGTTAAAAGTTTCTCCATCTGAGTGCTCGCGCATTCCTGAGAAGCATCAGATGGAAGGTGGGTTTTGGATTTCTATCTGAGAGTTCCCAAGAGCCTAGTATCAACTGAATGGCGGCTCTCAGGTCATTCCCTGGGCACATGCTCTAATGATTCCCCGAGCATCTGGGAGGTCAGTTCCCTAGGGGCGTTCCCTTTAATGGAGGTCCACCCGGATGGCCCCAGGCCGCTGCCTTGTGATTCCCCAAGGGGTTGTGGGGACTATGCTGGAGATCATCTGCCTTAGGAGGCCAGCTCCTCAACCAGTAGAAGAGGTTGTGTGACCTCGGTTCTGTATGAGGTTTGTGGCTCTACGGGGGAGGTTTCTCCAGCGAATATGGCCAAGGAGGTGGGTGGGTTTTCCTTGAAGACCCCTCTATATCCACCTTGTCATGCTCCAGGATTTCTGTCCTTGAGTATAGGATTGTGTACCAGAAAGATGAAGAGGAAACTACAGGTGGGTGAGAGCTCCTCTGTTATGTCTAAAATGACCACTGGTCCTGGGGTCAAATCCAGGATAGGATTGTTTTAATGTATCCTCTAATCATCTGGAATTCCCAAGGGATTGGGGCGAGGGTGAAGACTGATTTTTTTTCATCATAAGTTAGGAATCAGAAGGTCAAATTGGTGGCGATTATTGAACATAACTAGAACTGTGTCAAGATTTATGAGTTCTCCCGTAAGCTCAACATGCATGCGTCTATGCATGAAGCCTCGATGAAAAACCATATACGGCTATTATGGAAGAGGGAAGTCGCAGTGGAGTTGATTCAGGATGGGGATCAACACATCACGACGAAGCTGTGAGGAGGAGGATAAGAGTTTTATCTCTCTATGGTTTATGGCATGTGACGCGCAGAGGAGGGAGGCATTGTGGTATGACCTCAACAGGTTCAATCCAGGGGCCCAACCCTAGGTGTTGGGAGGGGACTTCAACATCATTATGCATCCAGATGAGAGGAAGGGGCATGGAAATTTCGCGAGGTAGGAAAGCACATCGTTTGTCTAGTTCGTGATAAGGAAGGGGTTAATGGACCGGGGTTTGTTTGGGCAATCCGTTTACTTGGTGCAACAACCATAGGTGTGGGAGTCGAAGTTGGAGCTGGTTGGACCAGTGCTTGGCCAATTTCCACGCCATTTCCAAATATCTGAATATAAAGGTGAAGCAGCTGACTCGAAGTATCCCAGATCACTCGCCACTCTTGGTGGCTCCTTGTAGGATGGAGGTTGCACTAGAGAACTTTATGTTCTCCAACCAATGGGTGTGTGATCCGGAGTATCACCATGTGGTGAAGAAAAGATGGAGTGTTTCCCCCAGAGGATACGCTTGGGTGGCCCTCCATCACATGTTTAGATTCCTTAAGAAAGATCTCTTTGGGTGGGCAAGGTCTCATTCTCCCCCGGACCAGGAGTTGGAGGCGATTAAACAGGAAATCCAAATACTGGAGGCCGGGCTAGAGGAGATATGGGATGAAAGAATTTTTGGTACCTTTGCGGAGTTGAAGTGCTCTCTGGAGGTTCTAGTGCTCTCTCTGGAGCGGCAGGCGAGGGACCGTTCCAGAGTTAAGTGGCTGAAAGAAGGTGAAACAACACTGCGTACTTCCATGCATGCATTCGGGAGAGGAGGCGAGCGGTGAAACCCAATCTCGCGATGGAGGAAGGGTCATTCTCGGATGATTCAAATGTGGTCGACGGCCTGGTTTAATTGTTATTTAAAGATCTCCTGGAGGGTTCAAATGAGAACATGCCTTGTGGGTACCCTTCAGGGGAGGCAGATCTTTGGGAGGGGATTCTGAATTCTGTCTCTACTCAAGAGAATGCCTTGCTGGAAGGCATTCCGAACAAAGAGGAAGTGCATGAGGCAGTGTGGGGCTTGAACTCTGATAGAGGGACATGCCCTGATGGATTATCGGGTGCTTCCTACAGGGCCTCTTGGGAGGAGGTGAAAAGAGACCTTGTCAATTCTATTCATGGTTTCTCCTAAGGGGGTGGACTTCCATGGATAGCGTCTGCAAATACCCTGGTCGTCCAGCATAAGGAGAATAATCCTTCCTCCCTATCGTACTATCGGCCCGTGAGCTTATGTAATTTATCTTATAAGGTCTTGGAGAGCATTCTAAATAGGCAGATGACCAGCTTTATTCCTCAGTGGATTGTCTTGGAACAACACGGTTTCATAAAAGGCAGATCGATCTAGGGGGCTGTGGCAATGACTCAGGAGCTCTTAAGTGATCGGAATACTCCATCCTGAGGCTCCAATGTAGCAATAGAGCTTGACATGAATAATGATTTTGATAGGTTGGAATGGGGCTTCATTAATAGAGTTCTCGGGAAGATGGGCGTATCGATCTGGGTATGTGATATTATTTTCAGGTGTGTCTTATCACCATGGAGGGCAGTGTCTTTTATGGAAAAACACAGGTTTTCTTTAAAACCGTTCGTGGCCTTCGGCAAGGCGATCCACATTCCCCACATTTAATTGTTATCATGCAAAACACTCTGAGTAGGATGTTCATCAAAGGTGTTCATGAACGATCTATATGTCCATTCTGGAGGAAGCTTGGTGTCCCCCCAATGTCACATTTGATGTTTGCGGATGATTCCATAGTGTTCATGAATGATGGGTGGAGGTCCCTTCAGGCGCTGAATCAGATTCTTGCGGATTACTGCAAGTGGATCGGACAACTCATAAACAGGGTGAAGAGAAAATTCTATTCTCCAGCCTCTTACAATCAAAAGAGGGTGTCCATGATGGAGAACGTGCTGGGTATCGGGAGAGGTGCTTTTCCCATAGATTATCTTGGCATCCCTGTCTCGGTAGGTCGAGTGTGAATCAGAGACATCGACAAAGTGGTGAACAGAATTACATATCGTATCCTAAACTGGAAAAATCACTTTCTCTCCTTCGGAGGACATATCACCTTGGTGAATAGAATGCTTTCAGCAATCCCGGTTCATGCCATGGCTTCAACGAGAGTGTCGAAGGGGGTCATAAGGTCTATCGATAGGATTCTTGCACACTTCATCTGGGACGCGTCAGGTGAGGGAAAGTGATAGTGGGTGTCGTGGGGAAAGTTGGCATGCCCCATTTGTGAAGGAGGGATCAATTCCATGAGCTTGGCGGATACAACTCACATCCTGTATGCGAAGCTTGCATGGGAGTCCATTGAATCTAAAACCTTGTGGGGGAAACAGCAATCTCAGATATATAAGGACGATATGGTTTTCGGGTCAGCTAGGGGGTCACCGCTCTGGTCCTCAATGTTTAACATCATTCTGACTCTCATTCCACTCTCCTGTTGTATTTTCGGAGAAGGGAGTATTTTGTTCTAGCAACAAAACTAGGCTGGGGAAGTCCTATGATACCCGGGTGGCCCGTCCCCCTTGATCTACTTCAAGGAGGAAAGCTTGTACTCCCTGTTTCACAGATCGGTCCTGGATGCCTCCCAGCAAGTTGTTTTCGACTCTGTGGTTATGAGCCCTGAGCAACACAGATGTGTCTTCACACCTTCCATCTCGGAGGGTTCAATGAAAAATACATTCAATGATCGAACGATACACAAGGGTAAAGTGATACGTGGAATAACATGGCATGGTTCCACAAGATCCCGGCAAAACTCAATTTCCTATCCTGGTGGATACATAATAATGCGTCCCCTCCGATGATCATATTAAACGCCATGGAATCAGTCTCGCCTCTTGCTGCCAATGTTGTGATAACAAAAGAGAAGAAACAATGGATCACATCTATTTTGAAGGTGAATGGGATCATCATGTGTGGAGATTTTTCGGTGCCTGATCAGGATACCATGCTCTTGGGGGTAATGTGGAGTTGGTAATGGAGATCTAGTTTCAGGAAGCAACTGCGTCAGTGGAGGAGTCCAAGGTGCGAGCTGCCATCTTCAATGCAGTCTGCTGGAGCCTATGGGAAGCAAGAAATAGGGCCAAATATGAGGGGAGAAGCGCCACGGGTCGGTCTATGGTGGCAAGTAAACAGTTCTTGCTGATTGACTTGATTGGCACTACGGGCTTCGAGAAAGAGAGGTCAGCTGAGGGTACACTACAGGGGCCTCGGAGGAGAGTTACCTAGAATAGCGGGGCGGAAGAGGGCAGACGGATCTAGTGGATTCCTCCATCCAAAGGCCTCAAGCTTAATACTGATGGTTCATTTGTCTTGGGTGACATGAGAGGAGGTGGAGTTCTTTGAGACTCCAAAGGGAGTCTAGTGCTGGCCTTCTCAGCTCACTATATTAGCGGATCTTCACTACGGGTGGAAGCAATGGTGGCTCTTACAGGCCTTTCTTTATGCAGTCTTAAGGGTTTTCATATTACCCAAACCAAAACAGACTCTATATTGATTCATGATGCCCTTCTCGGCAGAGGCACCACTCCTTGGTCCATCATCTACATGATTAGACGATGTAAGTCCCTCCTCAGTGACGGAGTTAGCATTACGCACACATGGCATGAGTGGAACAACGTGGCAGACTATATGGATTCTATTTCAGTTCCGGGTACGCTGGTGATGTGTTTTACCAATGTGTCTAGCTTGAAACTGGAGGACGTGAACCTTGTACGGGGCGTTTCCCTTGGGCTCCATTATTTTCGACCTCCTTGATACGGGTTGTTTTGTAAACTGGCCCTTTACAGCCCTTTGTATTTTCCCTTCATAAATAAAAATGTTATCATTGGATGGATGATGTGATTCACAAGATTTATGTCATGATACATTAGCAGTGGAGTCTTCAAGTGGATTTCTTTTAGAGAGATATGGCTCAAGAAATGTGACATTGAAATATATTGAAAAATCAGGGGAAGTTGTGGTGGGGAACTCTATTTTGATATTATATTATAAATTAAATATTATTAGATACTTGGTGAGAGATATCGATATTGAGGTTTGATACATAGCATACATATTTAGGTAGCGATTCAGCTTCACTTATTGATCACCGTGGTTTTTCATGATTTTTTATCTTTCAAATATGAGGCTCTAGGGAGGATCCTACTATGTATACATGTTATATTCACCCAAAGATTATATGAAAGAAAATTTGGTTCATAGGAGCTGGTTGGTGATCGGGATGGACAATACATCTCATGGAGGTTGTTTAGGATCTGTTTGGGTTTCACAGATACTAAGGATATATTTTTATAATTGTAATTTTTTTATAGTTATTCAGTTTTATGAAATTAAATACAAGTATTTTGAAACATTTTTTTATGGATCAGAGTTATATGGTGGTTTCCATCTTATCTTTCCTATTTATTTTATCCTATATGGTAATCCCTCCAAGTTGTGTGTATAATGTTCCCTCAGTGCTTATAACCAATCCATGGTCTATTAAAGGTGGGATTTACTGGATCATTATCTCACTTATCTCATTATTGTCCCAGTGGGGGTACCATGGTGGGAAGGGTATGACAGTGTGGAATCAAATCTGGGATAAAAATGAAGATGGAGTTTTGAGGTTGGAATAAGTGAGAACCACATGAGTTTCTAGGGAAACAATCCCAGTTATGTTTTTTATGAAATGTAAGAAAGAGATATAGTTAAATACATTGGTATTTAGTCCCCCTATGATATGATTCACATACAACTATGTTTATTAATCCAATAATGTAAAGTGATACTGATTTCAAGGTTGAGACCTAGGAAAGGATCATTTATCATACTTATTTTCACTTAAGTTTAAAATAGGAATACCTTGAGATTTTAATGAACATTTAAGAATTTAGTAAGCTATAAATGTTTCATATTCCATTTTTAAGAGTCCCTAATAGACTATTCTCTTGCAGGTTTGGCTCCAAGTCAATATCTTTGTCAGTTTTGAAATGAATATGATCAGAAAAATGTGCCCACAATATTCATATATTAGTGTTATATGATGATGAAACATAGTGAAAGACACTTTGAGAGTTTCAATTCCAATGTTTATAGAGGTATTAGGGATCCATTTAGAACTCAGTGATAAAGGAATAGTTAGAGGAGGTAGAGATATCCTTTAGATCGATTTGTTCTTGCAAGGAGAACTATATTTCATTAGTGTTGATGATGTTGCATGGTGGAGTGTCATAATGGTGGTTCTTAATCCTCATGGATCATGAGGAGTCTTCTGTTTTGTAGGAGAAGTTCTGAGACCCGTTCCAGGTAGAGTTTCGTTTTTTATAAAAAATATAGAAGATTTACAGAAGATTCTTACCCATATATAGGGGATTTGCAATGTTTAATCATTTGGGGTCCATTTTAGGAAAATTATATAATGTATTTTAGACATATTTCTAGATGAGGATGTCAATGTAAGGAACTTCAAGGAGAATTTTCATACATATATCAAGATCTAGGTCATAGTATTTATATTTTTTATGTATCTCAAGGATCTAGATAGTGCATAGGTCATTGAGAGGACACTGGATAGAACCAGATCATCCAGATGGGGAAGTCGTTTATATTCTCCCCATAGAAAATTTACTATTTGGGGTTCCTAGTTTCCTTGATAAAAGATATTTTGGATACCCAATGGTAGATATCCACACTTATCATCTCATTTATCAAGGGGCTGTGTCTCTTATGCCTCTTTTATGGGTTTAAAACCATTTTTAATAGGTTCGTTGGGGTCATAAGTGGTGATAGTGACTAAAATTTCTGAGTATGTAGTCTGTTGTAAGTGTTATACTTTACTTCCTCTATCTAGGTAGTTTTAGTTGAAGATGAAGTAGTTGGGGGATCTGGCATTGGAATAGTAGAGAGGAGATATGGTAGGAATATGATAACCTTGAGATTCCCCTCATCCCTATAGATTAGATCACAACTATAATTTTAGTTAATATCATGATCATAAAGGTCATGGAGCAGTTCACGCTTAGTCACATTCTTTGGTGTTACTAGTGTTGGGAAAATAAGGAATCATTTTAGGTTCTCTTTTATTGTTTTCTACATTTTTACAAGCTTTGTTTGATTCAGTGTTTACACACTCCTTCAAATCACAAACCATTATCCATGATTTGGGAATTTTAGTGGATATGATTTAAGTACCATTGTCATTAACTACACTGGATGGAGGTAAAAATTATCTGTATAAATTATTTATAAACTATGGGAAGGTGTTAGGGAAACACCACTACTATGTATAATTCCTATATTTAAAAATAAAATTGTATGGAATAATTCTCATCAGGTACTTATAGTATTTATTGAAATCTATTATATATTGCTTTAGGAGAAAAAAGATTTTATATAATGCTTATGGAGATCCCAAAATATTCATTGGCATGTGAGACCCTTTGATGGGTCAAAGGCATGTTTCATCCTTATCTTTACTGAGAGGAGATCTTATATTTATTTTTTATAGGCTTAGTAGGTAGTGTTTTTTAGGGTTATAGAAGAGTACCCCAACGTATTTCCTAGGGAGGTTATGAAATTATACCATCAATGATAGATCATGTTTGGGATAAAACAACAAACTAGAGTTTCACTGGTCTCAATGTATCTATATTGGATGATACTTTCTATGTTTTGATATTTGAGGGTATAATTCCATGATATTTAACAATGTGGTTTGGTTTAGATAATCAAGTCACCTTGGGGTGCTCCAAATATTTTTTTGAAGATGTTCAATGGCTATCTATGTCTCTGTATCAATGATCATTTCATAAACAGTTGAAAGTTAATAACTATTATCCTCTTCCCCTGATTGATTATTTATGTGATCATCAATAAGTTTAAATTTGGTTCTTAACGATCGTTTTGTGGTTGGGAGTTCATCAAATGCGGGTTAAGGATATGTATATTATGAATGCATCTTTATAATGTCATTATGGTAATTATGAGTTCATGGTGATGTTGTTCGGTGTAGAGAACACTATATCCATGTTCATTTTTTTTATAAAAATAGTTTTTAAAGAGTTCTGGGATTGGTTCATGATGGTTTTTATCAATGTCATCATTGTGTACTCTATGTCTTTGGAGAATCTTTTAGAGGTTTTTATGTTTTTTATGAAATCGTCATTATTACTAACTAGTAAGGAAAATTTAAAACTGTGATTTCTAAGGTATTTAATTTCATTTCATAGGTCAGGTCATGTCCCAATGTGGTGTAGTTGTGGATACTTCAAATAACAAGACAGTCATTTCTTGGAAATAACCTAATATAGTTTCAGAGACGTTGAGTCGTTTTGTTCTTGAAGGATATTATATGATGTTCAGACTCGATTTATCTCAAGTTGTGACTCCTCTAATATCCTTGAATAAAAAAGATCATTCCTTCTTGTGGATTGATCGGTGTTAATAAAAATTAAATTTCCTAATGAATAATTTGTTTAGTTCTATAGTTCATTGTTTTTCAGGAGAGGGATTTTAGTTTGAGGTTTTATATAATTCTTTTCATCTTGGATTATGTTGTGTTCTTATTTAGAAGAGATTAGTTTTTTTTATGGGTCTTAATAATTTTTTCCCCATGAGTTTAACTGTACCAAAAATGTTTTCAAGATGGTTGTAGTGTAGTTTTCCTTGAATTTGTTGTGACATTACCTCATCGAAAATAATTTTGTAGTTTTTTCTGATCACAATATGTAGAGGTATGTCTTTTCTCTATGTGACATGAAATTACGACATAAAAGGATGATGTAAATATTATAACATTATGAAATTGATATTTTATATACACATATCAAGGGTGATTTGGTATCTATCATGTTGTGTTTAAATTCTTGCATTGATTTTGTGCATGAATAAAGAGTGTAATGGAAGATCAATGAGTGATACATTTTAATACATTATGGGTTGGTGAACAAGTTTTTCTTTTTAATATGATGGTTCAATCATCTTTGGTATAGTATGAGGATGATTCCCATCAAGGGGATTCTGTGGTAGAGGACTGGGGAGACCAATTTGTCTATGGTGACACCTCTGATGGTTGGTCTGAGAATGTAAAACATCTTGTGTTGTTTGAGGTAGATTTTCATCTCTTTAGTGATATGTGATGTGGTTCTATTTGAGTGTTGTATCCCACCCATATAAGTATATACTATTTTGAAAAAGATATACCAAGCTCTAAGAGGTCAATTTTAGTGGCATATGTTGAAGTGTTCGACGGTAGAGTTTGTGTCTTTTTGTTTTTTTGGCCAGAAGGTGAAGGTTGGGCACCAACATCCCATTGGTTTACTATAGTTGTTGGATGTTCCTCAGTGTATGTGGGAGATAATTGTGATCAAAATTTTCACCATCTTACCAAAATCTTAGGGATTATTTGATTTTATATGTTTGATAACAAACTATATTAAAAAATCATCCCACTTTATAGTGATCATAGTGATTATATCACTGAAGTTTTAATCAAGGCAGTACCCTAAAGAGGTGGTTAGACTCCACATTGTTCCATGGAAGATCATATCAAATCAGGATCTTTATTTTACCTACATGGTTTGAAGTCTCCATCATGTATTTGGCTCTCTTTTTTTCCTTAACACTACTTTTCATCAGAATAAGGATGGTCATATAGAGAACAATATCTAGACCATTGAAGAAATTTTTAGTGTCGATGTCCTAGATTTTAGAGGTTTGTGAATGAGACAACTTCCTTTGGTTTTATTTTCATACAAAAAAAATTCACTCCACCGCTGGTATTACAATATTTGAATCTTTTTATGGAAGACCATTCTGTTCTCCATGGTAATTGACTTGTATCATAAAGTCATAAATTCTTTGACCATAATAACTGTAGACACAATAGATATGGTTTTGGTTAATTTAAATATGTTTAAAGAAATGATGGATCACAATAAATCATATGCTGATCATGGAAGGACACCTATGAAGTTTGATGTTAGAGAACATGTTTTCTTAAAGGTGTCTCCTCCATATTGTAAGTGATTTTTTTGTTGCACGAGTGAGATTTCTCCTTAGTTTGGTGGACCTTTAAAAGTGTTTTATTGTGTTGGAGATGTTACATATTTGATAGCACATCCCCAACATATGATCCATGTACATGATTTCTTCTATGTGTAGTAGCTTAATCGTTATCTTCATGAAAAATATCACATCATCTATAGGGGTGATATCGACAATGGCAAAGATGAGACCATCAAGGAGTGGTTTTTGGATACATATAGGACAACCAAAGGAATTTGTTACGTGGGTGTGTTATTCCCATGGTTTGTGTCTTGGGGTAATATAGTGGTGTGGATAATATCACCTAGAAATAAGAGCCTTATATTCCTTCTCAGTATCCCATGTTTTTTTATGTTTATCTCATCTATTGCAGTGATGATCATTTTTTGGTTTTTGACCTTTATCTAATTAATGATTTGGTTTTATCTAATTCAAATATTTGTTTGCAGACTTTCTCTAGTTTCATAGGTATATCACTGAGGATAGTTTTTAGGAGCTATTTTTTGGTGTTCTGTAATTTTTCAGTTTGTTCCCTGGAGTGAGGTGGATATGCTTCTATAATATTTAGATTCATGAGATATTTATTGTAGGGTGACTACTTGGATGTCCCCTATTCTTTTCCCTTTCTCCATGTTGTTATTGAATTCAAGAGGATGATAATTGTTTCGGTGGTATTTGATGTAAGGGATTGAATCCTTATACTCCTTCCCATTTCATGGTTTTAAAGACCATTTTTCATGGAGGGAGCCTATAGTAGGTTTGTTGTAGTTTTGGATCTAAAATATGGTTTCATTAGGATTTCAAGATAAGATGTATTGTTAACAATGTAAATTGGTATTTTATGGCTCAAAGTGGTTGTTCGTAGCATGCATAAGAAACTTTATTGGGGTGAAAAACACATACTGAATGATTGGTTCACATTGTGGATGGATGATTTTTTTATTTGATAAATCTATCCCTATAAACTCATGTTGTGAATAATAAGTACATGATGTAAATTAATCCCATGATAGTTGGATCTGGGAAGTGCACTTTTTAGTCATTCTTAAACTCGTGACGTTCACGACGTGAATGACCCATTCATGCCATGAAAGTATATCTGTAATAATGGATATAAATCATTCCACACCTTTTGTTTTCCCAAAATATTCCAATTCTCTCTCAACCTTAGGTGACCAAAGGAGTCCCCCAAAATAATTTAAAAGACATTTTTAAGGGGATTGATCCTTAGTTTCCTATTATTAATATGTGGTGATCCAAGTTGAGTTTCTCTTATTTTTCTTATGGTTTCTTCCATTATTGGTCCTATTCCTTCTATTATATATTACCATGTTGTATCTTTTTATATCCTTCATTATTATGGAGTTATTTTCATGTTTATCAGCATTATTGGGGTGTGATTTCCTTAGAGGGTTATGGATTCCATATGAGAGAGGATAGCAGAGATCCAAATTGTTGTTCTATTCTCATGCGAGAAACATTGGGATCTTTGATGTAGAGGATTTAATGCTTCTCCTGTTATTTTATGTGAATTTTTAAAGTAATATTTACTTATATCTTTGGGTGATCTTGTAATTAATCATAAATAAGATTAAACAAAATTAATGAAAATAAATAGTTTATGGTTTTAGTGATCACATTTATTTCTAAAATGATAATGGTTTTCCTCTTATTTTAATTAATATTTTTATATCTATGTTTATAATTTGAATGAAATGTTTTTTACACTTAGATTTATAATTTTTATTTGTTTTAAATGGTTAAATAATGTAAATATGGTAATGTTGGTTGGATAAATAATTAAAGAGTCGGGTTTTATAATGTATTCATGTTATGTTTGATGGGAAATCAAAAGTAATGACGAATTAATGTTTACTTGGTTTTTCAACATATTTTAATGGAATTTTTTGATGAATAGAAAGTTGGAAATTATTTTGTTTCTAATATTAAGGAGATATGTTAGTGATATTTTTCTTGATTAATGTCTTCAAATTGGATGTTATTATTGAGAGTATGATTAAATAATTTACATCTTTGATTAGATGATGCCATAAGTTGATTGTGTTCGTAACCTATGGTAAATGAATCAGTTAATATAAGATGGTAATGTGCTATTTTTGGTTAAAGATAAATTTTTGGGGTTGAGAATTTCTATTTCTATTTTAAGAATGGATTCTGTATTTTTAGTTTCTATATTCTCTATTGAATTTTTTATTATTCTATGTATTATATGTTTCCTCTATGTTGGAGCCTTTCTATATGAAGTGGTGTGATCCTGGGAAGGTTGATTTTTAATGAGATATAAGTGGGGAGTCCCAGTTTTGTGGCACTCATTGGTTCCTGGGAGGGAGAGATACATGGTTATATACGTGAAAATAAGCATGATAGTGTCAAGAATGAGACTAATAAGGATAGAACGAGTTAAAGTTGGTATTACCAACTATTATTTTGAAAGATGATATTCTTTCATAATAATATGTCTTCTTTAAATTCCAAATGACCAATTTTTTTATTTCTGAATTCATTTCCCCACTACCTAAGGAAGATGGTTGTGCTTGGGTTATAAATCTATTTTATCATAGGTTAGTATGTTTTCTAGTGTACATGGAATTATTGAATGATATTGGTTAATATATATTTTAACCCAAGATTTTGGTGCTTCAATGGAATGAAAATGTTGATAATATTGTGGTATTGTGGAAGTAGTTGGATCATACCTGGAGGGCGTAGATATCACTTAGTTGTTAATGAAATGTGAATATAAAATCATAATTATTATCTCATGGAATTATTAACATAAAGTAAAAAAAACTGAAAGAATTAATTAATTGATTCTCATTGAATAATTTTTTTATTGGATATCTAGTCCTTAGTAGTGGAAGTCGGGTGTCCAAGTGTAGATAGATATAGTTGAGGCTACGTATAGGTTAATTACAACAGTGTTCTTGTGATTTATATTATGTTTCACTCAAGTTTGTCAACATCTACCTTCTAATTCATAACAATGTCTAACCACCCTATTGTTAGGTGTTGTTTTTTATCATGTTTCAACTCCCACTTTGGGGTATGGAGAGTATTGAATGATCCTAAAGAGATAGGAGTGGTCAATCCCCCTTCACAATTCCTTTTTTCATATTTCATAAGTGTAATTCACATGGGGTAGAAAACCGTGTGGTTGGGAGACCCAAATTAGGTAGTTTTATGACACTTGAGTGTGATCATGGATTGATCCCCCCTTTACTCATATACTATAATAGAATAGGAGAAACATGGAATCTATCAACCATCATTGATGGGGATATTGTTTCACCTAAGGTTTTTCAGTGCTCCCCTCAGATTTGTAATAGGGACTAACCACCCTTATGTTGGGTGTGATCTATTAGAAAGTCATGATTCCCACAATTAGGTATGGGGAGTGTCATGTGAACCTAATGATATGGGAGAAATCCGACCCATTTCACAGGGAATTTTCTTTATTTGATGCATGTAATTCTCCAGGGAAAGAAAACAGTTTGGGTGGGAGACTGAAAGCATACATCTTCATGACACTTATGATTTATTTTGGAAGGATCCACCCATTCTTCAGATGTTAAATATTCAGCATATTTATTCCCATTGGAATAAGTTTAATTTTTGTTTTAACGTTTAAAGTATTATACCAACAGTCCAATGCATAATGCCTGTATCAGTTACAACACCAATGTTGACCCAGAATCCTTTCTCTTCTTGTATCTTCTACCTAATATATATAATTTCAAGCATAACCATGATACTATTTTGGGCCTTAATTAGGACCTACACTAATTCACATCCCTCTCAGTGTCTAACATATCCCTCCTTGGATCCTATAATGTATATCTGATCCTTCATATTATTTTAACTTATTCGTTAAATATAGAATTTCATGCATTATCAATATAATGTTTTGGGTATTAATTTGTCCTACATAGATGTACTCTACACTATGTCTAACATATCCTTCTTTGGATCCTTCATATTATGTCGTGTATTCTATTTGATTTCATATAATAATAAAACTATGTAAGTAATGATTCTGAAACATAATGGATTTTGGGAGGGTGTTTCCCAAACATCTAGGTCAGAAAGGAATGGATGGCTGACTACCCCATATGACCCCACTCTCTTCACCTAGTAATATTATGTGCTGGTATAAATGGTGTTTACCATTCCCATATATGTTTATAGTGGTCTAAAATGGATATTTCTCATTTAACCTACATTTATATCCAAATATAGTATCCTATGGTTTATTATATGCCTAATGTGTATGAGTTGTGATGGAATGAGATATAATACATGACATACATGTTTTGGTGGCTTTAAAAAATTACTCAGTTATTTTATAGAGATATGAAGTGGGATGATGATGTTATGTGATCAATGTGGTGAATGGTATGTGTTGATATGATGCAAATTATGCATTTTATGATATATGAGAATAGGAATGCACATCCCAGATTACTTTTATAGAGAGATGGATCAGGACTTCTGACTTTGGGGAAGTGTGAAAAACTAATATGGAAGTGGTCATGGTGTTCCCTAATTTGATATAATATTATATGTTAACTTGTATGTGATATTTAGTTAGAGGTAGCCATGGTGAGGCTGTGAACTTAGCATACATGATTTGGTGATCAGTGAGCTTCACATTTTGTTCTACAGGATTTAACACGCTTTATTTTTTGTTTTCACGATAGGATTTTGGGAGGATCCTATAATGTATACATTTTATACTCACCCTACATATATATAAATATTTTTCAGTCCATATGTAATGGTTGGTGATCAAGATTGACATTACTATCCTTTGGTGGTTGTTCAAGAGTTGATTGGGCATTTTTTTCACTGAAGATAACATATTTTGGTACTTTTAGTTTTCTTGTAGTTTTTTAGTTGTATTGCATCACATGAATGTATTTGAGATATTTTAAATTTATTGTGATCTATAGTTGTATGGTGTATTCTATGTTATCTCTCCCAATTCTCATATATTAGAGGGTAATTATAAGGACATATCCTTAAACCTTACTTAATCTTGAGTTATTACAAGATTACACATTGATGATCTTTTCAGGTTTAGTGTTTTAGAGAATTAGATCATGAAACTTGCATTTCATTCCACATTTAGACAAAGTGGTTACATAAAAGACAGTATTCATTCTTCCCATCAATGGAAACATATTTAAAATAAAACACGGATTCTTTCATGACACATCCTTGACACTATCATCACGTCATGTACCTTTCCCTTGACCTGTAAAAAAATTTTCAAAAGCATGGGATGAGCATAAAAAGCTCAGTAAGGGTTATAAAAATATGTTAAGGAAACATGAGTTCATATATACATAATAATGAAATCATACTTTACCCATAAAACATAGGCACTTTAACATACCTCATCAATCCATGAATAAATCATAGAAATCATAAGACATAAAGGTAACTTGAGGCATTCATAAAATTCATACATAGGGAGTAACCCGCATGGTTACGTTTGGAATACCCATAACATTATATTCCCTAAATCTTTTCGGAGAAACCTTAACGTTTCACTCCTTCACGTTACCCAATGCATTGGAGAGCTATATCGGGCTCACCCGCCCATAGTTTATCACGAAACCACCCGTTCTTCATAACAATTCCCAAGAACCATAACATAATCATATCAAATAAAACATGAATAAAGGAAACATAACATTTCAACATTTCAATCACAATATATCATTTTTGGATATTGAAATAATGAATCCATTAAAAACCATTTTCAAAACCCTTTAAAACATTTAATAAAGATATTTTCAATCAATGTGTTCCATACCACCTTGAATATTTTAACATTTCAAACCATTAATATCCATATAAATAAATCCTTAAAACCATTTTTAAAACATGGATATTAATAAGAACAAATAAATAAAACATTTAAAGTTATATTTTGGTTAAAGGGGTTTTACCAAAATTAGAGACACTTGAATACAATAATTGAGGAATAAAATTTAATCTTAACTTTATAATATAATGAGAATAAATGGACTCATGATATAATATTCCAAAGGACAGTATATACACCATATATGAGTGAATTGGTGCTTAACAACAATGAAGTCTCAATAGAGATGTAAAATGTGATGAAATCCCTTATAAAGAAGGTATCCTTAAATTAAGGATAAATAAATCTCAAAATTATGTGTGACAAATATAAATACACCCAATATAATTGGATATTAAGTGTAAAACAATAAAAGGTCATTCACACATATTCAAAGTATGACTTATTCAATAACTACATGTTGAACCCAAAGAAATCGAATTTGGGTTAAAAAGTTCCCTTGGTAAAATTCGACAGCCTAACAGCGTCACTTCAAGAATTCAGCAAATGAGTTGATGAGAGATAAAAAGGGAGTCTCATCACTTGGAAATAAAATTTACATCAATCAGGATATATAAGAACATATCCCAACATAATATTATGTGAATTAAAAGATATAACAAATGAAGTCTTTTAAAAAGAGGAGGGTGAAAGGTTCCCTTACCGACTTGGGTAACTTTCGAAAAGTACCCCCCATCAAAGAAGTGTCATAAAAATAATATATAAATACCCATAAACGGAATTATATTACAAAAGGATTGTAATAATGGTCAGTACATAAAACACTCAAAGGAAATTGTGGCAAATGTAGCATAAATCTCACGGGAATAAAAGTGAGATGAAAAATCTCTTACGAAAACTCGGCAGCCTAACGGAGCCACTTAAAACTTCCAAAATGGATTGATGAGAGAAAATAGGGTCACTCATCACATCAACATAATGTTTACAGAAAGAGGAATATAAAAGAACATCCCCCAACATAACAAAGTGGATCCTAAAAGAAGTGACATAAAGGAGAGTGCTTAAAAAGAAAGAGAGAGGTTAGATCTCTTACGAAAATTCGGCAACCTAACGACGCCACTCAAAACATCGAAAATGGACTGATGAGAGAGAATATGGTCTCTCATATTATGTACATAAAAATTTCATTAAGAGTAATATAAAATAACATCCCAATCACAAGAAACATGAGCTTTAAATTAATTACATAAAAGAGTGTACTTAAAAAGAAAGAGTGGAGTAGGATCCCTTACCTCAAGTCCAACTTGTCTTGTTCGTTTCTTTATATTCATGAATAATAAACATTGGTCAATTAATAATTGCCTAATTACCTCATTTAGAGATTATTATTCAGTTCATATCACATATTATAATGTTATAATAATTGTTTAATAATGTCAGTTCATTTCAGATGTTTTTGCTGATGTTTGGTACATGAGTCAAAAATGAACTTGTTTGAAAAAAGATTGCCCATGTAGTTATAAGTAAATAATTTCCAGAATAGTATTAATGATTAAAATATCATATATATCCAGTAAATATTTATTTCATACTATTCCATATCATTTGGAGATAAAAAATGAAAAGAACCGTTCATGGATACGGTAGGCCGTACGTACGCATGAACACTACTTTCATTTTTTGTCATATTAATAGAATTAAAAAAAATGAGAGAGATGTATATATGTTATAATTCCATAATGATATCCATAATTTTGATGTAATATATTACATATATATCCATTATATATATGTACTTATAGTAATACATAACATTTTGAGATCAGAAATGAAATGTACCATTCACTGAGACGGTAAGCCGTACGTACACATGAACGCTACTTCCATTTCTATTTCATATTTAATGGAATTAAAACATAATGATACATAATAGTATTTAAATTCCAGTATGGTATCATATATAATATCATTAAATATATCCTTTATATGTACCTCATATGGTATTAACGAATCAAATCACTTTGAGGGGGTGGTAGTCCACACTTCCTTAAATGAAGATATCGTGTTTACCTATAATGGAATCCTTAAAGGTATTCCAAAAATTAAAAATACAGAATCTTAAGGAAATCATAAACATATTATATATCATATATAAATATAGTGTCATCTTAATGGCCACCTTTGAAGGTGTTAAATGAATGTTGAACTATCATCGTTTCGGGAGGCTGAAATTCGCCATCCACGGAAACAGTATGTTTTTTAACCATTAGATGTAGGTGTGTGAAAGTGTAGCTCGAATACTTATTATAACAACATCCTAGTATATTGAGGATATATTAGTTGTTATAAAATAAAAGAATAAAAAGAGTTAATGGGGTTGGAGAAGAAAAACAAAACAAAAGGACTCAAAGGAAGACATTACCTTAAAATCGGGTAACTCCCCTTTGTTTGAGCTCAAAGTCTTCTTTGGGAAGCCTTCTGCCAAAATTGAGGATTCAAGGAGTAAGATAGGGATGTGGAGAGCCAAAATGGGTAGAGTTTGGCCGAGCCAAAGGTTTTGGGAGTGTTGGTAAGGAGGTAGAGGTGGGGGCCTTTTATAAGAGGAGAGGAGGGGCACTCTTGGAAAGTGAAGAAAAGTCACTTTATTTCAAAATGGTATTCGGATTTAAGAGGTCCAACATAAATGTATTTCGAGGATACGGTGATAAGGGTTCGAAATAAACTCATCCAATAGGTTTTGTACATGTGTAGGTCTTAGATATTACATTATCTTTCCATTTTATTTAAATCGTTAAATAATGAGGTCATCGCTGCATCATCATGATGTCATAAATAATTAAATTTATATAACGTCTAAAAATTATAAAAAAATACTATGATTTAGTAAATCGTTTTAGCTTTCCAATGAATATATATAGTCAAAAATATGACTTGTATAACCCCATGTAAAAATTGTTTTAGTAAAACATTTCATGTGTGTGTCATTTTTACTTTAACATTAAATAAAAAGTTATTTATGTCATTTCTCAACCAAAGTGGCTCCATGGGGTCCCCAAGTTGACCCATGGCTTTTCTTGGTCGTCCATGAAACATCCAATGAGGTTAGGACATGTGTAAAGTTCATTTCATATTATTAAAACATTATTTTTACCTTAAACTACACTAATTACATCTAATCGCGATTAAAAAATTAATAAGTTACTATTCACCAAAAAATTATTTTTATCTCATTGAACCACATTTTACTTCTTAATGACAACCATGTATGTCGGAGTTTTGAAATTCAAAACACAAATATGGCAAAATTTCATTTAAATGGAAAAATCAGTTTTTATAAGTACCACTTAGTGGTTTCACTATTCATCAAAAATTGAAGTTTTTCAGAAAAATCCCAAAAATTCACCCTAAGCTATATTTGATATTCCAAATTCAAAAATGAAGTCTATTTTACAAAATTAAAAACATATAAGTCACATTAATTAATTTAATAATTAATTCCCGCTGCCAGATCAAATAGCGTGTTTTTATGAAACAATAAGTATCAAAAGATTGACACTGGTTTAAGTCTGATTTCAATGTGAAATTAATTCCAACGACCACTATTGGATTTAATGGTAAAAATATATTCTAATTTCAATCTAAAACCAATTCAAAGGATAATATAATCATATAAATAAATTATATTAAAAAGAGGTTTTGAATTAAAATACAACATTTTACACTATTCATTTAAAAAAATGATCTTTATCGGAAATATACAAAAAATTTACACAAAGTAAATTTTGATGTCCCAATTCTTAAGAAGAGTTTTATTTGGTCCAAAAGGATGTATAAGAGTGAAAAAAAACTATATTTAATGACGGTTCGCCATCAAAAGGCGATAATTGAACCTTTAGTGAAAACTAGGGCATATACGCCTAAAATCGAATTATTTCCATATTTTTTTCCTTTATCTTTTATTGGAAAAAAGTAAAAACATTAAAAAACATATATAATCATATTTTAGTTATTTCTATCCATTCCAGCCAATACAACGGCTACATGTTAACTTCCATTTAAAATAATATTATTTTATTGTTAGAGTGCAACGTAAGATTCCCAAGAAACTCGTTTTTGCGTGTTGGGTACGCCATCGAGCATAGCATCCTCTTTAAAGTCAAATATGGATAAATATAAAAATTCCATATTATTTATTTACCTGGGGTGTTACATCCTTCCCCCTTTTGGGAATTGCGTCCTCGCAATTTTAAAATTGCGCTTGGAAGCATCCTTGAAAGTCCCACATCGGAAGAAGAGTCGGTAAATCAATCACTTTAAAATAAAGAAAGATAAGTACAAAGGTCACCCGAGTTAACCCATACTAGGATTCCAAGTATGAAAACATGGACATTGAGAAGAAAACATAGGGTCATGTTCTGATGGAGAGTGATAGAAAACATGTTTAGGAGAAAGTTAACCACAAGAAAATCACAATCTTCTGATGGGTTAAACGGTATTCGATTCCCCAGTTGGAAAAGTTAATAGACAACATTTTTGTTTTAAGTTAATTTTTATTGAGGAAATTATTCATTAGGAAACATAATCAATTATCATGTTGACTTTCAACTTTTATTAGATTCCTTACACAAACTCATATTTTCTCCAAAAGACGAGTATTTAGGAAGACTTGTTCACATTAAGAGTACTATAATCAACTTCTATAGAATCAACTAACCCAAAAAAAGAGAACAATATACTTCCCATGTCTTTAGACTTTAACCAAAACCAAAACCCAAAAGGATAGTACATGATCAGACAATCCAGAAAAGGATAACACTTTATAAAAAGAAAATCTATTCATAATCTCCAAAATTTGTCCACCAAAACCCAAATTTCCAATGAGGACCATTCGATAAACAATTTGTCCATAAAATTATTCAAAGTAAACAAAACTAAGATTGAAAACCAAATATTTGAAGGATTAATCACATAGTCTTCCATGTAAAATCGTAACATTTATCTCCAAACAAAATTAGTTGCTCTTAATGTCTCGTATTGAAAAGTAATTAACCTAATCACATATCCTCAATGATAGGTTAATCATTTCCATAGGAAACCCATAATAAACTTACTCTTGATTCCTAAAATCATCCAACTAAAATGAATCAGTCAATATAACCAGGGACTTCACGTAGTCCAGTGGTAGGTGATAAATACCAGTTGCACATTGGTTGTGGGTTCCATTCCCGCAGCTTTGTCCGACGCGACAGGTTGTCACACGGTCTGCGTGTTGTCATTTTTCCAAAACTATATAATTCTTAAAAAAATCCCCAAAATGAGATAAAATCTTCAAAAATAATAATAACATATTTTAACCTCAAGTTTATCTCATGCCTTTCATTTTCCAACATATCATATAATAACCCATAATTACCTCAAAAGTAAGGATCATATAAACTCTAATGGTTACCTTTATAATTATTACCTGAACATCCACATCGATTGGTCATCTTTTACATGATGCATTACAGATCATACCAAGGTTCAAGTGGTTGATCATGACTCCTTAATAGTTGGTTTAGAACAACCATGAGTTTCCTCATTGAATCCCCCATTTTATCTAGTATCTTAATTAGGGAACCACCACAGTTTCCTTCAAACCTGTTGTCTCTTTGGTGCCTGCTAGATCCATCCATTCACTAAATACAGAAATGTCAGTGTGATTATATCAACAAAACCATCATGTACTAATGAGGAAGGTAAACACTAATATATACTTACTCATTCACTTTATCTAAAACTGTGACTCTTTCTGAAATCCTAACCATTATGGTAATGTCACTTATTCTTAGAGAATACCCTAACCTCTAAAGTTATCTAAACCGACCTTTGAAACCAACTATAAGTCCCCAGCCTTAAACCTTACTTAATCTTGAGTTATTACAAGATTACACATTGACAATCTTTTAAGGTTTAGAGTTTTAGAGAATTAGATCATGAAACTTGTATTTCATTCCTCATTTAAACAAAGTGGTTACATAAAAGACAGTATTCATTCTTCCCATCAACGAAAACATATTTAAAATAAAACACGGATTCTTTCTTGACACATCCTTGACACTATCATCACATCATATACCATTCCCTTGACCTGTGAAAAACATTTCAAAAACATGGGATTAGCATAAAAAGCTCAGTAAGGGTTATAATAATATGGAAAGGAAACATGAGTTCATATATACATAAGAATGAAATCATACATTACCCATAAATAATAGGCACTTTAACATACCTCATCAAACCATGAATAAATCATAGAAATCATTAGAAAAAAAGTTAACTTGAGGCATTCATAATATTCTTACGTAGGGAGTAACCCTCTTGGTTATGTTTTGAATACCCATCATAGTATATTCCCTAAATCTCTTCGGAGAAACCTTAACATTTCACTCCTTCACGTTACCCAATGAATTGGAGAGCTATATCGGGCTCACCCACCCTTAGTTTATCACGGAACCACCCGTTCTTCATAACAATGCCCAAGAACCATAACATAATCGTATCACATAAAACATGAATAAAGGAAACATAACATTTCCACATTTCAATCACAATATAATATTTTAGGATATTGAAATAATGAATCCATTAAAACCCCATTTTCAAAACCCTTTAAAACATTTAATAAAGAGATTTTTGAATCAAAGTGTTCCATACCACCTTGAAGCTTTTAAAATTTTAAACCGTTAATATCCATATAAATAAATCCTTAAAACCATTTTGAAAACATGGATGTTAATAAGAACAAATAAATAAAACATTTAAAGTTATATTTTGGTTAAAGGGGTTTTACCAAAATTAGAGACACTTGAATACAATAATTGAGGAATAACATTTAATTAAAACTTTATAATATCATGAGAATAAATGGACTCGTGATATAATATTCCAAAGGACAGTATATACACCATATATGAGTGAATTGGTGCATAACAACAATGAAGTCTCAATAGAGATGTAAAATGTCATGAAATCCCTTATAAAGAAGGTATCCTTAAATTAAGGATAAATCAATCTCAAAATTATGTGTGACAAATATAGATACACCCAATATAATTTTATATTAAGTGTAAAACAATAAAATTTCATTCATACATATTCAAAGGATGAAATATTCAATAACTACATGTTGAACCCAAAGAAATTGAATTTGGGTTAAAAAGTTCCCTTGGTAAAATTCGACAGCCTAACGACGTCACATCAAGAATTCAGAAAATGAGTTGATGAGAGGTAAAAAGGGAGTCTCATCACTTGGAAATAAAATTTACATAAATCAGAATATATAAGAACATATCCCAACATAATATTGTGTTAATTAAAAGACATAACAAATTAAGTTTTTAAAAAGAGGAGGGTGAAAGGTTCCCTTACCGACTTGGGTAACTTTCGAAAAGTACACCCCATCGAAGAAGTTTCAAACAATGAATATGTAAATACCCATGAATGGAATTATATTAAAAAAGGAGTGTAATAATGGTCAGTACATACACCACTAAAGGGAAATTGTGGCAAATGTAGCATAAATCTCACATGAATAAAAGTGAGTTGAAAAATCTCTTACGAAAACTCGGCAGCCTAACGGCGTCACTTAAAACATCCAAAATGGATTGATGAGAGGAAATAGGGTCTCTCATCACATCAACATACAGTTTAAAGAAATAGAAATATAGATGAACATCCCCCAACATAACAAATAGGAGAATAAAAGAAGTGACATAAAGGAGAGTACTTAAAAAGAAAGAGAGAGGTTAGATCTCTTACGAAAATTCGGCAGCCTAACGACGCCACTCAAAACATCCAAAATGGTTTGATGAGAGAGAATAGGGTATCTCATCATATGTACATAAAAATTACAGTAAGATTAATATAAAAGAAAATCCCAATCACAAGAAATATGATCTTTAAAGGAATGACATAAAAGAGTGTACTTAAAAGGAAAGAGAGGAGTAGGATCCCTTACCTCAAGTCCAACTTGTCTTGTTCGTTTCATTATATTCCTAAATAATAAACATTGATCAATTAATAATTGACTATGTAACTCTTTTAGAGATTATTATTCAGTTCATATCACATATTATAATGTTATAATAATTGTTTAATAATGTTAGTTTATATCAGACGTTTTTGCCGATGTTTGGTACATGAGTCAAAAATGAACATGTTTGAAAAAAGATTGCCCATGTAGTTATAAGTAAATAATTTCCAGAATAGTATTAATGATTAAAATATCATATATATCCAGTAAATATTCATTTCATACTATTCTATATCATTTGGAGATAAAAAACGAAAAGCAACATGCATGGAGACGGTAGGTCGTACGTATGCATGAATGCTACTTTCATTTTTTGTCATATTAATGGAATTAAAACAAAATGAGAGAGATATATATATGTTATAATTCCAGAATGATATACATAATTTTTATGTAATATATTACATATATATCCATTATATATATGTACTTATATTATTACATAACATTTTTAGATAAGAAATGAAATGTACCGTTCATGGAGACGGTAAGCCGTACGTACGCATGAATGCTATTTCCATTTCTATATCATATTTAATGGAATTAAAACATAATTATACATAATAGTATTTTAATTACAGTATGGTATCATATATAATATCATTAAATATATCCTTTATACGTACCACATATGGTATTGACGAATCAAATCACTTTGAGGGGGCGGTTGTCCGCACTTCCTTAAATGAAGATATCGTGTTTAACTATAATGGAAACCATAAAGGTATGCCCAAAATTAAAAATAAAGAAGCTTAAGGAAATAAAAAAAATATTATATATCACATATAAATATAGTTTCATCTTAATGGCCACCTTTGACGGTGTTAAAATGATGTTGAACAATCATCGTTTCGGGAGGCCGAAATTCGCCATCCACGGAAACAGTATGTTCTTTAACCATTAGATGTAGGTGTGTTAAATTGTAGCTCGAATCCTTCTTATAAAAACAAACTAGTATATTTTGGATATAGTAGTCGATACAAAAGAAAAGAATAAAAAGATTTTAGGGGGTTGGAGAAGCAAAATAAAACAAAAGGAGTCAAACGAAGACATTACCTTAAAATCGGGTAACTCCCCTTGGATTGAGCTAAAAGGCTTCCTTTGGAAGACTTATGCCCAAATTTAGGCTTCAAAGAGTAATATAGGGTTGTGGAGAGACAAAATGGGCAGGGGTTGGCCGAGCCAAAGGCTTTGGGAGTGTGGGTAAGGAGGTAGAGGTGGGGGCCTTTTATAAGAGGAGAGGAGGGGCACTCTTGGAAAGTGAAAAAAAGTCACATTATTTCAAAATGTTATTCGGATTTAAGAGGTTCCACATTGATGTATTTCTAGGATAAGGTGATAAGGGTTCGAAATCCACTCATCCAATAGGTTTTGGACATGTGTAGGTCTTAGATATTACATTATCATTCCATTTTATTTAAATCGTTAAATAATGAGGTTATCACTGCATCATCATGATGTCATAAATAATTTACTTTATTTAACGTCTAAAAATTATACAAAAACTACTATGATTTAGGAAATCTTTTTATCTTCCCAATTAATATTTATAGTCAAAAATATGACTTGTATAACCCCATGTAAAAATTGTTTTAGTAAAACATATCATGTGTGTGTCATTTTTTACTTTAACATTAAATACAAAGTTATTTATGTCATTTCCTGACCAAAGTGGCTTCATGGGGTCCCCACGATTACCCATGGCTTGTATTGGTCGTCCATGACACATCCAATTAGGTTAGGACATGTTTCAAGTTCATTTGATATTATTAAAACATTATTTTTACCTTAAACTACACTAATTACATCTAATCGCGATTAAAAACTTAATAAGTTACAATTCACCAAAAAATTATTTTTATCCCATTGATCCAAATTTTACTTCTTAATGACAACCATTTATGTCTGATTTTTGAAATTCAAAACAAAAAGATGGAAAAATTTCATTTAAACATAAAAATCAGTTTTTATAAGTACCACTCAGTGGTTTAACTATTAATCAAAAATTGAAGTTTTTCAGAAAAATCCCAAAAATTCACCCTAAGCTATATTTGATATTCCAAATTCAAAAATGAAATCTATTTTACAAAATTAAAAAAAATATAAGTCACATTGATTAATTTAATAATTAATTCCCGCTGTCAGATCAAATAGTGTGTTTTTATGAAACAATAAGTATCAAATGATTGACACTGGTTAAAGTCTGATTTCAAAGTGAAATTAATTCCAACGACCACTATTGGATTTAATGGTAAAAATATATTCTAATTTCACTTTAAAACCAATTCAAAATATAATCTATTAATATAAATAAATTATATTAAAAAGAGTTTTTGAATTAAAATACAACATTTTACACTATTCATTTAAAAAAATGAACTATATCAGAAATATACCAACAATTTACACAAAGGAAATTTTGATGTCACAATTCTTAAGAAGAGTTTTATTTGGTTCAAAAGGATGTATAAGAGTGAACAAAAATATATTTAATGACGGTTCTCCATTAAAAGGCGATAAGTGAACCTTTAGTGAAAACTAGGGCATATATGCATAAAATCGAATTATTTCCGTATTTTATGCCTTTATATTTTATTGTATAAATGTAAAAACATTAACAAACATATATAATCATATTTTAGTTATTTCTATCCATTCTCTCCAATACAACGGCTACATGTTAACTACCATTTAAAATAATATTATTTTATTATTAGAGTGCAACGTAAGATTCACAAGAAACTCGTTGTTGCGTGTTGGGTACGCCATCGAGCATAGCATCCCCTTTAAAGTAAAATATGGATAAATATGAAAATTTCATATTCTTTATTCACCTGGGGTGTTACAGTAATACCTCCCATTTTTTTGTATGATATCCCGTCAATGCTTGTCACCAACCCATTACTTATTGGAAGTGGGATTCCAGCTGCATTGTCTCCCTTATTTCATTTCCAATCTAGAAGTGGTACCTTGGGGGGAGTGGGTTGCGACACATGACTTCCCCTTGAAAGGGTGTTCACGATGAACAAGTATGACGTTCATTTCAAACTCCAACACATCCATATACCTCATCTCTAAAAACTCTCTAAATCATAAAATAAGATAGGTTCAGAGAAAAAAATTTCATGAACTAGCCTAGGTTGACCTAACCCATCTCTAGATGTAGCTCATGATAAGGCCCCAAGTATTCATCCCTATACACTAGACACAACCGACTAGATTTGAAGCCCAAAATGGATATAGTGGGATACTATTACCACATATCAAAGTGAAATAAAAGTGAAAATAAACCAAACACATATACATCCATAATCATATATTACAAAATGTAAAACATTGAAGTAGAACCAAGCTATGATAAATGAAAATTATAACCCTACAGACCCACAATCATGCTATAACACATCAATTGATCATCCACTATGTCGATAACATATAAAAATAAACAAAAATAAATATAAAATACATTAGGATGTATTTCTAACTTTTACATATAACACATACCTAGACTACACTATGATAGAAAAACTCTAGATTGATCCTCAGCCTCCACATGAGTGATCCCACTTTATAATTCCATACTAGGCCTCTCTTTAACCCAACGTGCAACAAGTGCTCAACCAAAAAATAGACTTATTGTTTGGATGACCACTGATTTACTCATATAGGGGTGGGAAACAAATCTTATTAAACCACATCCAATGATGGTCCTACTATATGATGTCATAACATATGTATCCATCATGTGATATGCTCAACTTAGTAGACTAGAAACAACTACTGGCATAATGAAATAAATAAATGAAAAGGGAAATGAATAGAATAAAATAAAACCCAAAACCTTGCGATCCATCCTAAGAGCCTATGTAAATATACCTTCACTATGGACTATGATTGAGGACTTATAGATCATGGATCACCCTATTGCACACAATTCCTAATATTCCCACCAGGTTATAAGGATCTCTAGGTGCCTAAAATTTCAAAAAGCATGATGTTCATAACCTAGTATCTCACCATAAGAATCCAATATGATAGGAAAACACTACCAAAACTAAAAAATAAATTACCATTTTCTAACATGGGAATATTTTTTTGGTAAAAGTGTATTTTATGTTGGTAAAGAGTTTTACTAACAAGAATTTTTATGTCACTAAATTTTTGGTAAAAAAATCTATCACTAAATTTTATTAAAACATATAAAATAGTTCTATTTCAATTATAATAATTCTTATAGATAATATATATCTTGCTTAAAATGGTTTGAAATAGATTCATATGAAAGATTTATCTACTCATAAAATTGGTACCAACATTTATCTTTCCATCTGTAATATAATTAATAATATTATAATAAATTATTAAAATTAATATCTACATATGAACTATTTTTAAAATAAAATATTATGTGTGGGTATTCCAATATTTTCATATAAAATTTTATATTATATTTATTAATATAAGTTTATATAATATGTAATAATTATAAAATTAGATTTATGATACTCTAAAAGATATCATTTTATAAAAAAAAATATGTTAAAAAATAATTTAAAACATCTTAATCTAATACATCGTGTGTCACTATCCTAATTCACACTAGCGATAAAATCCCTTCACATAATAAGATTCCCTTTCTTTCAAGTATCTTTTCCAGCACTAGTACTTTTGGGTAGATGTAGATGTCTGGAAGATTGTTTTCAATGTCATTGTTCACCAAGGAGACCCGTTTATGTTTATTGAATATCACTTTTCTTTCACCTGTACTTATGAATAAAAGTATACTTCTATAGAAAGGTTACCACTTTCAAGGTTCACCGATCATGTTAGAAATTACACATTAATTCCCTTTTGGATAAATTCAGTTCATCCCCTATGTCACACCAAAAACAAAAGGAAGATTCTAAAACATCAAATAGTTGAACTCAAATTCATCTTAAATAATTAATATAAATTTCAAATAGGATCTATAAAATTACTATAGGCTAAATTATGAATCACTAAAATCTTAAAAATACCAGTATAGATTTCTTCATTACTCTAATATATTTTATTGGTATAGGTACATATTTTTTTTTACAGCATGATCACATTTGATACATGGAAGTAAGAAACTACTAGTTGTATTATTTTCAATGAGATTATCATGGGAGGTTCCAAATTTTATAGTATACAACCAAAATCATCTCTGATCAATTCTATATAGGTTCATTTAATGTGTTGAAGTGGTTATCCATAAAACACGTGCAATGTGTCCAATGTTGATAAGGAATTAGATAGAGTCCCAAATAACCAAAATCCCCTATGGTTGCAACATTTGGTAGATATCCGACATAATGTCCCCCAAGATACACCTGAAACAAAGAATCCAAATCACTTCACCTTCCAAAAATCATGTAGTGTAGATTAAGTGGTATTCAAATAAATTATCAACATTTTGTAGTAAGGACTCTTACCCCCCAAAAATATTTCTTGAGTTGTGAAAATATTTATGAAATAAGAATACAAACATTTCATATAAATCCTTAACATTAATGCGATTATCTATATTATTAATTTAATTAAAAAGATTATTAGTAACATAACAGTACATGAACAATATATATTGACTAATAAAGAATAAAATAAGGTCAATTAAGTATAAGAGAGATAGATTTTATATAAAATGTGTTTTTATTTCAAAACATTCTATAACATAACACTTCATTCCCAAGGTTTAAGATAATAAAATTTCTAATTTTTATTGATAATGAAGTTATATATATAGATGAATAAAATTATAATAACACTAATATTCAAATGAATTATGTTTTACTTTAAAATCATAAAAGTTTTTATATGTAGTGGAAAGAGTTCAAAAAAATCCTACCTAGGACATAAGCCAATAATTTAATTACGTCTCCTTTATGGTCTGGGTGTTGTAATGCCCAAACATGGAAGAGGTAATTGGGAACATATTTTAAACCTCCCTCCAGCACTTTTTAGGAAGTGCACTTCACAAATGATTATAAAAGGTTGGGCTCCATATTATTTCTTCCCACACCCACCCCATAGGAGTTATATACTTCGCTATAATAGGTAACCATCCATCTATTTACAGACGATTAACATAGATAAAACTAAATATCTAATTCATTATAAGAAAATAATATAATGTTAATATGATACACTTACACTTCCTGTGTTGTGTATAAATCTATAGAAAATGAAATGAAATCAATGGTTAAGGGTCGATCTCACAACCACTAAGATCCTAACTGGTATTGAAACATCCTTAAGAAAATATACCACAAACTCCTCTCATGCCATCCCTGCAATACCTTGATCATGGAAAAGACATTCACTACCCTTACATATCTTATTTAATGTCCATTTAAAATTTTATTTTTATTGAAATAAAAATCTACTAACCTAAATAAAAATATCATGTTTCATATAAATGCTTCAATTCCTCTTTTGAAGTATAATGCTTTCTATAAAAAACATGAGTCATGGAAATGAGCATAAACACTCTACATCTACCAATTATTCCAACATCATTGAATTGTATGAAAATAAAAAAATGATACTATTTAGAAAATAAAAACATGAAATTAGGTTTACTAATTAAAGAGACGATATATATCATCATTATAATGGAGTCTAATAATTTAATAAATGTATGTAATCATCATAATTGTGAAACAGTTGAAGTGATTCACTATATGATTTAAATGAAAAAATGGTACAGTTTACCTAGGAAAAATTATTTAATTTCAAACTTCTAGAAATATGGTAATGTATAAATTAACTTAGGTTATATCATGTAACAATGAATCCAACTTCCCAAACCAACTCTATAGAGTGGTCTAAGTGCACTCACATAGGTGATGTCAAAGAATTCCCTTCTAACATGTAAGGCTGCTTTCATAGAAGACCAATCAGAGTTGGTGTATAATATTTCCATAACCTAACATGAAAGAACATATACATGTTCAATTCCATTATCAATATAAAAATAATAATAATATTAACAAATAAAGAACTCATGCTCTAGTAGATTACAGAATTTAACAAGAATATAACACAAGAATTTGAAAAAATATATATAATAACATACAACACCAAATCTAATATTTTTTACCAACATCCAAATATGAACAAAAAATAAAATAAAACTGGCACAAAATAAAAATATAAGAATAAATCCGTATTATTGAAGGAACAATATATAGAAACATGGAAATCTTCACTCACATTGATTGTATTCTATAATTTTAATAATGTCATCCAATTAAATTTTACACCACCTAAACACTTTTAAAATCCCATGCATGGAATATTAGAATCCCAATTAACATGAATCATAGAGAAATTTCTCACAAAAATAGAAAAAAAATCAACAATCAACCATTAGTGAATTTATGTTATCAAAAAATGTCAATTATATCAACAAGATTTGGAGCCTACATAAAAATATAAATCCACATACATGAAATGTGTATGATAATTAGGCTCCATTTTATTACACTTAATGAACAATGTTTTTAAAAAAATATTAATTAATTCACTAGGATTCCACGTATTTATGTTGATTTATTCTAATATTAAATTTTTAACAGATACTTAACCCCATTGAAGAGAATAAAACATAAAAATGAGTTAACAGTGTGTATGTGGTTTTTGAATACCACAATGAGAAGTATGAAATATATTCTAATTTCACAAAATAATATCCAAAAAGTTATACATTAATATAAGAAAATGAATTATGTTTCATAATATTGTTTAAAAACTAAATAAAAAAAAATTTACAATGTAACTAAGATTTAAATAACATTTAAAATAATTTATTTTCAATATAGAAATAAGAATTTTTATTAATGTGAAAAACAACTACTTCTTAATCACACAAATATATCATGGTGGTGTTCAAAATATAATTGAAATTAAATGTAGATCTCAACTTTTATACATATTTCAACAAATAAAATCCATGACCATGAGCCATACATTATAAAATTAATCCAAATATTAGACTAAATATTAAACCAAATGATTAATGTAATAAAATTAATATAATTTATTTACACATTATCCGAAATGGAAATCATATATCAATATGAGAATGTAAATCATAAATCAATCAATAAAATAAAAAAAATTGATACATTAAACATAATAAATAAGATAATTTTTTTTAACAAAATGAATAATTTATAAGTATTATTCAGTGAATTATGAATGAATCCCCTTATAATAAGACGAGAGTGGGTGAAATCATCTGTAAAAAATCAATATCAACCAACTAAAGGTGTGAAATTTTTATCTAGATCATATGTTTTACCTTAATTTATAGAATAAAGAAATTTTCATTAAATTTTAGTCATATATGTACCTAGAATAAGACATACTTATAATTATATTCAATCATGACTTCAATAAAGAATATATGCATCCTCATGGAGCTCTAACACCCACTCCTTCAAAATTAAATCCAATTTTCAATAGGATGTTTTCAATTGTAAAAAAATTATACAATTTTAAATAATTATATTATATTAGACTTAAATATATCAATTTCAATCTATAATTTATACCACATAAAAATAGTACATCACTTTTATGTTAACTTTCATTTGAAGATATTCACTCTATATTCACTGCTTAGAATTTGGAAATCATAATGAAAAATTCAAATATATTTTTTACTCTGAACATGTTCATCAAGACAAACAAAAAAATTAATAATTTCACCTAATTTATCATACCACTGAAAATAACTAAGAAGAGGATGATAATAGGGAAATCATGGTATGATAATGAAAAAACATATATACGTAGTAATTTACCAAAGGAGTGGTTTGAAAAAGGAAGTGTAGCTGGGAAGGAATATGTGAAAACGAACTGAGGGGGTGTTTGGATCCCATATTTTGGGATAAATTGGAAGGGGTAAAATAAACTAAGATGAAACAAAGTGGGAAAACTCATGGGGATGAATATTATTTTGATTAACCAATGGAAAACATTACTGGAGTTAAATCAAATGGGATAACGGAAAGTGTGGTGATGGACCAAAGTACAATCTCACAAATATATTTAGGGATCTCAGGCTACCTGTTTTGTGTGGTGCAGTTCTCACGGTTTTTCTAATAGGGTACACATGTTTTTTATGATGGTATGAAAATATAAACACCATAATTTATATATATAATAATGGTTTTCAATTTATATTATTCAATTATTTTTCTTTATAGTTTTATAACTGATCTTGATTGAGTTAACAATAATTTAGATCATTATTAATCTATTAAAAATATATATTGATATTGAATGATTAATTATATCTTATATTTCTAATTTTAAAATACATTGGGGTAAAAAAATTAATAAAAATTGATTCATTTACAGGTAGATTAAATTCAGTTATTCTTATAATAAACTAGAAAATTCAATTATTGATAAAGGATTTTTTGGTATTGAACAATTAATATATAGAAATATATATTTCAGTAAAAAAGAATTGTTTTAACTTTTATAAATTATTAAAAAAATATAATATCTTTTGGAAATACATTCTTTTACCAAGAGATATATTATCTAATGGAAAATTTTTGTTCATATATGTAAATTTTTTTGTACTGAAAGCTCTAGGACTCCAATAAAATGATCTGAACTGGAAACCGGAACTCTTTTTCAACCAGGAGAAAACCTTTCCACATCCTGATAGTCCTATAAAACTAGTTGGTTAGTAACATTATAATCATTTAAACACTTATTGAATGGTATATCTCATGACCCTAAAAGTACATGACCACAAATATAACCCACTATGTGAGTTCAGCATCACCTTACGGGCCGAAACCCCTATCAATTATTAAAACTAAACATGGGGTGCGATTGGGGATATAAATATTCTATATAAACTATAATCCTCATATAACCCATATAACACTATCCAACCAAAAAATGAGACCATCCAGTCAAACTCCAAGACAACACCCAATATAATAATATCCTAATGGTATCCACTTACAACCAAAACCCAGGAAAGAAAAGTCACTATCATCCTCGATACAATCCACATAATCATGGGGTTGGCCAATTTCTAAACATATTCATTCCCAGAGAAAAAAACTCACTCCATAAACATTATTTTATAAAGTGACACATAATGTTTCCAACAATAAACTTAGCACCAACCCTACAAAGTTCAATAGAACACAGAGAAACCACAATAGTTCCATAGATCACATCCACTTTAAACCATGAGAAAAGAATGACCTAGGAATTATTCATCCAGTGAATCTGACACCCAATCCATCCATGAACATCACCTCACCCATAAGATAATCCTCATGAAACACAATTCCTAAAAGGGTATCTTCAAGGGTCGCATAGACACTTCTCAAACCTCAACCCATGAAAGACTGTCATACTCAATACCCTATGGTGTAATCAAAACCCAAATTGATTTAACCAATCTTGTGAACAAATTAAATTAAACCTCAATTATCATTTCTTAACATCCAAGGACTACCCAATAGTCCCATCGAATATACTAATTGATCTCTCTATCTAGGAATCCTCCAAAAGATCCCAAAATAACACCTTGGATACCTCAATCACATTTGACCAATAGCCTCACATCCCTCACCTAGTCCTCAAACCAAAACCCACTTCCCTAATGAGGATTATCGATCAAAACCTCAAACCAAACCTCTCTAATACCATGAGAAATCCAAAACCAACTCTACATGGCCTATAATCACCCCAAAGTAGTTACTATCACATACTATAACAACCCTTATTTTTATTTCATATTTATACATGATTTATTAAATAAAATTTCACTTAATACAACACAGATGATCAGTAGGACTAGTGTATATGGGGATTATAACATTACATGACAACTTAAGACATAAAATATAACATCTTTATTGAAAAATTCTATTACATGACCACAATATTACATAATACTTATTGTTGTATGGGATAAAATGAGGACATACATAACAAAACGGTAAGATATAAATCCTAGTATGGAAGTAAAAAATAAATAAAATGAATAATACAATACATGTTAGGAAATAGGAATATAAATGGTGAACAATATAAACAGGAACATAAAGGCATGATATAGCATGATTATCATAACATGGTAATGTGAAAACAACTTAAAACATTGCATCATAAACATAAAAACAATTATGTAAAACCATATCCCAAAATGGTGAAAAAATTCCCTAAAAGTAATACGTTAATCCACTATCCCAAAATGACATATCATGATACTAAACATTACCCATGAATTGGAACTCTATCAGGGTGCACCCTTCATGGACATTTTAATCTCATGTTTAAGTGTGCCGCATAGAACATATAACTTTGATTCATTCAACATCATCATTTCTTCCACAATAAAATAATGTGGAATAAAATATACGAATGTATTTAATTAATAAGTATCTATTCATAAATATGAATACCCTCGTTAGAGAAATGGGCATGGTATTCACTATTTAGGGATTTTGGCATGTAAAATCATTGTGCAATTTTAGCAGTTTAACGACATCACATGGGGATTCATAAAATGGATTGATGAAAGAGAAGGGGGTTTCTCATAATTTAAACATGAAATGGGATGTAAGGTTATTATGTAGCATAATATCCCAAAATATGAAATGTAATTTGAGATTCATACTATAAGAGAAATTCTAGAATGGAAATGAGGAGAGGGAAATACCTTATATAATTTTGGCATTATAACGGGTGTACATGAGAGGGATTAATTAGAGTGTAATGGGTATAAAATCATTCAAAAATAATAAGGGTAGTATGGGGGAGGAGTGAAAACATACCCCATAATTTTTAATTTAAAAATAAATGTGTATAATAATATATGTAAACTTGGAAAAAAATGAGAAAGGAAGGAAATTTAGGAACCATGGCTTGGATGTGTGATCCCAAAGGCTCGGAAGAGGATTCTTGGGAGCCTAAGGAACCTTGTGAGGACTCTATAGAGTATGGGTCAAAGTTTTATTGATATCCAAAATGTTTGTGGGAAGAGGAATGGGATATTGGGTGGGTTTATATAGGAAATGATGGGGAATTTATTTTTATTCAGGTTCTGGACAGTACAAACTAACATATTCAAAACCAGAATCTGACCCATGGTTGTTTCCCATGGTTTCTAGCCAAGGGGAGTTAAAACATTATTTTATTTGTAATGGGATGAAGTTATGAAAATATTAGCCTTTATTGGGTGGATGTGAGTAACACTCTGAAGGAAATGAATTTAAAATCATAAAATAAATTATACATTTTGGAGGATTCACAAAGGCATTATAAAATAAGTTCAATAAATTTAAAATCATGTTATTTTAAATTTAAAACATAGATTTGGTCGACTATACCTTTTATGGTAATTATTAATTCACTATTAGGTCATTATGATGACATAAAACACACTATATATTTATAAATTGTTTAATTTTAACCCCAAAATTTTTCTATCATAGACAATTATGAAAAATTCACCAATGGACAATTTCAATATCATGATTCCAAACATAATATTCATTTTATCTGAATAATTTTCTAAATATGTGAATTTTCACTTTTAAAATGATAATTGGCATTTATTGAAAATTGATGTGGTTTGACAAAAATAGTTTTTAAACCTTAATAAAAATAACATTGGAATTAATAAAATTTATATAATCATTTGTTATTAATAAAATTAATTTGATGATGATATTTTATTAAAATTTTAATTACTTAAAAAATTCATTAATTCTTTAAAATTAATTCTTTAATTAAAAAAATAAACATTTTGTTTTATCGTTTAAAAACATAACTCTTATCAAACTGATTTTCTAATCATTTACAGATAAGGAATTGATATAATCACCATTCCTAATAATTATTTTTATAATACTATTAATAAAAAACATAATGTATATATTTCTCAATAGTACCATTTTTACCCTAAAATTTAATCTATAAAATTTTTCATTTTTTTAATAATGAATATTTTAATAATGGAATTGATGGAATAAGAATTTTATATATAAAAAGGGATTACACAATAAGTAAATAATACCTTGTTATATAATTCCATATAACACCCTCATAAGACATAAGGGAAAGGTGTGTGATGGTGACAGACTCATGGAGAAGATAGATTAACATCTCCCATTTAGTAATCTCTATAACTTGAACTTGTCCCATAGGTGATTCCATTCAGGATTAATGTGTGGAATCTCGGCTTGGGCTTAGTCAAGAGTGAAGCCCTGTGACACTACCTTCTTTCCGAGCACTGAAAAAAAAAGCTTTGTACGACTCTGGTTTTTATAATAAGGCCATTATCTCCTTTTTCTATGTCAAAAGTATTTTTTAAAACCATATATTTATATTTTTTATGTGATCACTATTTAATGGTTATATCATCAACAGTAATGATACTTAACGATCATATAAAATAAATAAGATATAAACACTAATTAAAAAAATATTATGTTTTCTATATCCATGAAAAATTTAATTTAAAGAAAGAGGATTTTATTTATAAATGATTAGGTCATTACAATCTTCCTCCCTTTGGAAATTTTACCATCAAAATTTCATTTTCCCAAACTAAAATAGATGAGGGTAACTCTGTTGCATCACATTCTTTGGTTCCCACATAACTTCTTCAAACTTTTGGTTTATCCACAACACTTTGATGAGGGGCATTGTCTTATTTCAAAGAACTTTACCTCTAAGATATAAGATCTTCACCGACTTCTCTTCACAAGAGAGGTCATTCTCTAATCATACTACCTCTGGATTGAGTATATGTGATTGGTCTGGTATGTACTTACATAAGAGTGATACATGGAATACAACATGCACTTGAGATAGGTTTAGTGGGATTTGTAGTTGATAGTCCACTTCCCTAATGAGATCAATGTTCTCGTAAGGGTATATGTCCCTTGGAATACACATTAACTTCTTCCCAAATCTCATTACTCACTTCCATGGAGACATGTAGTGGAAAACAATATATCCAACATCAAACTCTAGGTATAATCCATGGTGGTTAGCATAGCTCTTTTTTGGACTCTAAGCATCAATGATGTGATGATGGATGGCCTTAACCTTTTCCACCATTTCTTCAACTATTTATGGACCTAGAAGTTTCTACACCCCAGCTACATCCCAACATGTCTGGGTTTTTCACCTCTTCCCATAAAGGTCTTCATAAGGATCTATTTAGATGATTGAGTGGAAACTATAGTTTTAAGAGACCTAGACAAGAAAAATATATTGATCTCATTCTTCATTGAAGTACATTGAAAATTCTATCAACTTTTCCTCAACTGTTTTGGTAGTCTACTCATATTGGTTATCTGTTTGATGATAATAATCTGTATTGAAGTTCATCTTATTATTTTGAGTGTGTGGGAGAGTCTTCTAAAATTAATAGGTGAATCTTGGATCTAAATTGGATAAAATAGGAAGTGGTACACCATGAATCTTTACCACTTCTATGATGTATATTTTTTATGGAATATCAAGTGAGGATTCCTCTGGAAACAAAATGAAGTGTGCAGTCTTTGTAAGATAATCCACAATAACCTAGATGGAATTATTTCCTTTGGATGTTTTTTTATTCTCGGTGAAAAAGTACACTGTGATGTTCTCCCATTTCAATGATGGTATGTGTAATAGTTGCATCATTCATTTATACTTATGCCTCTTATCCTTCACTTGCATACATACCAGGAACTTTGATGTAAATTTGGTAAACTCCTTCTTCATTCCATCCCACCAATAATGTTCTCGAAGATCCTGATACATCTTTGTTTTTCATGGAAAATGCAGTAATTAGAACAATGTGCATCATCGAAATGTCTTTTCACTATCTCCGGATGTGATGGAACACATAGCATTGACCTAAATCTCATAATTCCTTATTAAATAAAATTTGACTATGAAGATTTCCCTTTTTTGATAGCTTCCACATTTTTTTGAATTCCCACATCATCCCTTTGAGCATCCTCTAACCTTTCCAAAAGAGACTGTCGAGCAGTCATTTGTGAAAGGATTTATTATGCTCCCTTCTTTATGATTCTAATGTCCATATTCACCAAATCTAAGAAGATTATATCCATTTTAATTCTCATCAATAATAGAGTCACATGGTTTTTTCTATATAGATCATTGTCCACCTTTTTCTCTTTCCCACGGTGGTAATTGATTAATCAGTTGTAATCCTAGGTGAGCTCGAACTATCTTCGATGGAACATGTTTATCTCTCTCTAATAGAATATATATTTGAGACATTTGTGATCTATATATATTTCACTCTTCTCCCCAAATATATATTTCCACCAAATTTTCGATGCAATGATCATAGCTTCCAACCCTCGATCATGCATGAGATTGTTTTTCTCATGAATTTTAAACTTCATTGAGGTGGAGGCGATTAATTTGTCATTCTACATCGACAAATTGCTGAGACCCTTCTTGGATGCATCAATGAAGATTATGAAAAGGACCCTACATTTGGGTAGTGTGAGCACATGGGAAGTGATAAGCCTCTTATTCAACTCTATGAAGGTATCTTCATATTCATCATTCCAAGAAAACTTGACTCCCTTCCGTGTAAGCTTGGTAAGAGGGTTTGAAAATCATGATAAATTTCTCACAAATTGGTGATAATATCTAGCTAAACCCAAGAAGCTGTGGATATCCATCATAGATTTAAGACTCATCCATTCCACAATTGCATTTTTTTGAATCAACCAAATATATCCCATTTCTTTTGATGATATTCCCAAAGAATGAGACTTCTTTCCACCAGAACTCACAATTGATATACTTCTCATAGCATTTATCCTTTCTCGAGGTCTCTATTATAGTGCTCAAATGTTCCTCATTCTCCTCCATGGTTTTAGAGAATACTAGAATATTGTCTATAAAGACTACCCCAAATTTGTTGAGGTAATCTCTAAAGACTACATTCATCGAGTCCAAAAATATTTCTGGAGAATTATTGAGTCCAAAAGGAATTATTATGAATTTATAGTGCTCATACATTGTACAAAAAGTAGTATAGGGGATATCCTCCTTCTTCACCATTACCTGGTAATATCCCAACCATAGATCCACCTAGGAGAGGTATTGTGCTCTGTATATATGATAATACAAGCAATCAATTCATGGAAAAGGATAATTTTTATTTACTGTGATTTTTTTGAGCTCGTGATAAAAAATGGAAACGTGCATTGACTCATCCTTATTCTTGACAAGAGGACTAGTTCACTCCATGGTGAAGCACCCAGGTGTATAAACCCTTTATTAATATTCTTATGTAGTTGTTTATATAGCTCTTAATGTACAACAACATCCATTCTATAGGGAGTCTTGGATATTGGAAAAACTCCAGGTATAAAATCAATTGAAAATTCAATATATCTTCTAGGAGGAAGACAGAGCAATTCCTTTGGAAACACATTAGTGAATTCCCTTAAAATAGGTATGTCTTAAAGGATGGTTCCATCATTAGACTCAATAATCTGAGAAATATATGAATTCCCATAGGGAAGTAATATCCATTATTGAGATGATGGTGCTAAAGAAGATTAATCATCCTCCTGCCACTTGTACAGAATCACGGGTTGACTCACCATATGGAGAGTGATTTCTCTCTCATGACAATTTATGCTGGATCTATATAGAAAAAACCAATCAATGTAAATAATTGCATAAAATTACACCAATGGAGGTATTATGATGTTCTATGAGAAGTTAAATCAACAAATTGTGGCTGGGAAAGAGTTATATTCATGGGATGCCATAATTTCCCCATTTTCCATTCTCACCAACATCTCTACTTCTATGATTTTTTTATTATGTTTGGATTTATCTACTAACCTATTGGGATATAAAAGAATGCGTATAACTAGAATCAAAAAGTATATTCGCTATTAATGATTGAATAACTAGAGTACATCTAACCACTTTGTTTTTAGGATTCTCTTTAGCTATAGTGATAGAAAAAGACCTCCCTTGATACCTTGGAGTTTTTTAGTTTCCTTTGAAAACCCTTGACTTAGGGAACTGGTTCCCAAGTTCTCAACTTCTTAGTCGTTTTAGCAATGAAAAATGCATTGAGGTTAAAATTTATGTTCCCATTACTTTGTCGTAGTAGTGGTTTTTTCTTGCCGGAAATCCTTGGCAAGGTGGCCTTTCTTCCTTCACCTAAATCATTTCCTTGTCCCCTGTAAGAAAATTTCCAGGGTGTTTCATTCCACACCTTTTGGATGTAGAATGCTGTAATTTCTTATCACCATTGGATTTATCCATTGGACCACCAAAATTAATTTACACTTTACAATTATTATCCCCAAGATACCCTGATATTATTGGATATCAATCTCAACTTTAAACTCACATCAAACAATATTTTCATAGCTATTAAAGTCACTGATTGCTAGGGCTTTTAGTAGTCTAGGTTTTAGCCCACCAAAGAAATGTCCATCCTTTCATTTAGGGGTAACGAAAAAACCATAGGGTATCATGAAAGTCTTCCATTGTTTTCCTTATATGCCCCAATAGATTCTTTATCGTATATCGTGAGTGCAAGGAAATATCATTCCATATTAAGATGAAAGGATTGGGGAAAATTTTTATTGATTTTTTTCTGGAAATCCATCCATTTCATCACCATAATCTCTTCCTCGGGCTTCTTATTATTTATTAATGTCCAACATTGATCAGATTCACCCTCTATATGCTAAGAATCCCTAAGAACCTTCTATTGTTCATAACATTGAAGGATGGATAATTTATTCTCAGTGGAGTTGATCCATTGTTCGGAAATTGAGGGATCATATGGTCCATTGAAAATTAGAGGCCTTTGTCTCATGAATCGCTCAATTGTGACTTATTCTCTATTAGAGGGTGTTGGATGTTCCTATTGACACTTTTTTCTATTCAAAACTTGAGTTAAATGAGATATTATCATGACAATGTTTTTTATTCATAATCATATCAAATTGTCCATCCCATTTGAGTAGTAATCACATTTATATTTATATCGGTTGGTATCCAAAGTCCTCATATTACCAGCCATTGTCAAGAATAAATGGAAAATTAGGGATAATTGTTTTAAACTATTAAACACATAAAGAGGGAATACAATGAAAAAAGTGATAGCTTATAAAATAAATTTATTTTCTTAGCTTATGAATATCTAGGATTCAATCTCAGTTATCCATGATTTATATTCTAATGTATATTATAATGGGGTTTTGTTTCTTCCATTAATAATGGTTTCTACTAAGAATACAAATTTACATAATCATATACCCCAGGAGTGTCGAACAAAGAGTTCATCAAGGCCCACTCTTGTGCACGGGTTCTCATTCAATTCTAGATCAAAGCATTTTTTTTAGGTTTTACCCCTTGATACATCAATTCCTGAACCACCTCTAATTGTTTGTATCTATATAGGGATTTATTTTTCTAATAAACCGCTTACTATATACTCATGAAAATTAAGGGATGATTTTTTTATACATAGTCTTATCCATAAGGCATTCACTTGGGTTTTCTAATACTGATCCCAAAAAAAACTAAACCTATCCTCTGATACAAACAATAACAACCCTGCTCTTTATTTCATATTTAGACATGATTTATTAAATAAACATTCACTTAGTACAACCTAGAAGATAGACAGGTCCAATTTATTTAGGGATTAAGAGCATTACATGATAAATTAAGATATAAAATACAGTATCTTTATTGTAAAATTCTTTTACATTAACAAAACATTCCTTTATACTTAGCCTTGCATGAGATAACCTTGGGATATACATAAGAAAAATGTGATCTATAATGTTCTGTAAATGAGTAATGAAGGAATAACATGAATAATATAATACATAAAAGGAAATAGGCATATCAATGGATAACAAAAGAAACATTAACATAAAGTAATGATATAGCATGATTATCATAACATGCAAATGTGGGAACAACATAAAACATTGTATCATAAAAAGAAAAAAAATCTATTCAACCCTTATCCCAACATGGTCGTAAAATGTCCAAAAATGAATTAGGTAAACCCATATCCCAACATGATGTATCATGATACTAAACATTACCCAATGCATTGGAGTGCTATTAGGGAACACCCTTCATGATCAATTTATTCTCATGCTTAAGTGTGCCACGTAGATCATATAGCATATATTCATTCAACATCATCATTTATTCCATGATAAAGGAATTTGGAATAAAAAAATTAATCTTTATAATAAATAAGTATATGTGTATAATAGTGGAATACCCTTTATAGAGAAATGGGAATGGTATTCACTATATGATGATTTTGGTACAGAAAATCACTGTTCAAATTCGACAGCATAACGACATCACATAGGGATTCATAAAATGGGTTGATGAGAGAGAAAGGTGTATCTCATCATATAGACACGGAATGGGAAGTAAGGGGATCATGGATCATAATATCCCAACATATGAAATGTAATTTGAGATGCATAATATAATAGATATTCTAGAATGGAAATGTAGAGAGAGAAATCCCTTACAGAATTTCATCATGGTAACAAGTGTAAATGGGAGGGATTAATGAATGTGAAAGGGATATCTCATCATTAAAATATAATATTGGATGTATGGGGGAGGTGATAAAACATACCCATTAATTTTTAATTTAAAATTAAAAGGGTATAACAACCTCAGGAAACTTGGACAAAAATGAGAAAGGAAGGAAAGTGGGGATCCCTTACTTGCATGTGTGATCCCAAGGAATTGGTAGAGGCTTCTTGGGAGCTTGGGGATCCTTGGGAGGACTCTAGGGAGTATTAGGTAGAGTTTGTTTGACCTCAAAATGGTTTGAGTGAGGAGGAATTGGAGATTGGGTAGGTTTATACAGGAAGGGAGGGGGATTCTTTATTATTTAGGTTTTGGACACTACACACTAAAATATTCAAAACCACAAACCAACCCATGTTTTTTTCGATGGTTTTTTTCCAAGGGGAGTGGAAAACATTATTTTATTTGGTAAAGGGATTATGAAACTAAAATATGAGTCATTATTATGTGGAGGGGAGTCACACTCTCAAGAAAATGAATTTAAATTCATAAAACATATTATACATTTTGGAGGATTCAATAAGGCATTACAAAATTAGTCAAATAAATTGAAAATAAATTATTTTAAATTTAATAAATATATTTTCTCTCATATGGATTTTATTGTATTTATTACATCACTATTCGGTCAATATGATGTCCTAAAACACACTATATATTTATATATTATTTAATTTTTACTTAAAAATTAGACCCTCAAAAAATTATGAAAAAATCCCCATTGGATACTTTTGAAATCTTGATTCAAAAAATAATATTAATTTTATCGAAAAACATTCGAAATATGTGAATTTTCACTTCTAAAATGAGAACCAATGTTTATTTAAAATTGACAAGTTTTGAAAAAAATAATTTTTAAACCGTAATAAAAACTACATTTGACTTAATATAAATTATATTCTGATTTATTATTAATAAAATTAATTTTATAATAATATTTTATTAAAATATTAATAATTTAAAAAATTCCTTAATTTCGTAAAATTAATTCTGTAATAAAAAAATGCACTTTCTGTTTTTTTGTATACAATATAACACATATCAAAATGATTTCCTAATATTTTTTAGTAAATGAATTGATATAAACATCATTTATAAGAATTGTTTTTATAATATTATTAATAAAATCCTTAATGCCTGTATTTCTCAAAAGTGCCATTTTTACCCTAAAAATCAATTTATCAAATTAGTCATTTTTTAAGAAGTACGATTATCATAAAGGAATTGATGTAATAAGACATTTATTTATAAAAATTGATTACACAATAATTAACTACTAACTTGTTTAATAACCCCTTATAACACCTGCGTTATACCTAAGGGTAAGTCATTTTATAGTGACAGACTCTTGGGGTGACTCAGATAACATCACCCAGGTGGTAATCTCTATTAACATAAACTTATAAAAAATGTCATTTAATTTAATATTAATGTGTTAAACATTATATTGGGCTTGGTCAAGAGAAAATACCAAAGATTATACCTCATTTCTGAGCTTTGACAAACGAGCTTCATCGACCCGAGTCTACTAGATGAAGTCATTATGTCCTTTTTCTATGTCAAAAAGATTTGTTAAAACCTTATATTTATATTAGTTGTGTGATTAATCCTAAACTACTATATCATCAATGGTAATGATAATTAATGTTAATTTAAAATTAATAAGATGTAATAAATAATTTAAAAAATTATATTTGTTTTCTATATCCATAAGACATTTAATTAAAAAAAGCTAATTATATTAATAAATAATCAGGTTGTTACCCATAACATGAGGGAAAAATCTCAGAATAGACTATATAAAAGTCCAATTAATGATCTGGGGTGATAATAGTAGAAAAAAACCATTAATGAGGGATTACATGGGGTGAACCTTATGTGAAAGCATGTAACTTCAACACCCACACCAGGCCATGTACCTTAACCCACTCATCGTGCAGTTCCCCCAAAAACACATTGTGTAACAAACACAAATGGAATGTATCCCTCCTAGAGGATCTGTCCAAGTGCCTCACATGAGGTTATGAAAAGCACCGTACATGGACTATATATGTTTATTTTTCATGGGTTCTATCTGTGTACCCTACATAACCATGTACCCTAACATAGGGTGTCGGCCTGAGTGGACAAATACACCCCAAGTCACCCCTACATGATATTTAATAGGGATTACACACTATGTATTCCTATTATTCTACCCTATAACCAGAATGAATAATGTATGGTTTGTCTTATTTAATCACCCAACTTGTGATCAGGTATTCATGAATAAAAAAACCACTAGATATTACCCAAAACCCCCAATTCACCCAAAAATATCCTGTGGGGGCTCTCATGGAACACCTAAAAGTATAAAATCATTATTAATAATTAAAAAACCACACTATTGAGATATAATACTAAAAAAGAAATGGATTCCTACTTAGAGGTGTAAAACACAGAAGTTTTGATCTATAACCACCACCCACAGCGACAACATTCCGACCCAGGCCTTAGATGAAGCTTTGGAGATGCCTCCACCCTCTACCTCTACCAATCACTTGTCTCTCCACTCCTCACTCGATCATGATACATGGGGGGTACCTTAGAATCCTTAACAAAAGGTTTAAAAATTAAAAGAAAAAATGAATGAAATAAAAGAAAAATAAAAATGGTCCCAACCATATTCGTGATGCCCAGGATGAGTCTATACCTTACCTAAGAAAACCCCACCATTTTGGGATCAACAATATAGCCAGAATTTCAATCAAAGGCTCTATTCAAGAGATATAATTGATTGAACATTTGGTAATAATTAATATTTAACTAAATAAATATTAAATATTCTGTGAGAAAATGGATAACTCATAATTATACCAAAATATGATCCTAGGGTAAAAACTCTATTATGGGACAAACAAAATGATGAAAATTTATTCTGACATCCTCTGATAAGTTAAATTTCCATTTTCCCCTCAAAACCCATCTGAGAAAAAAAAAATCAAATTTCCTATGATTTTCCCCACCTTTAACCACATAGGTCATTACATTAAAAACCTTTTATTTTAATACGTGTCTTATGAATTGATATATGTGATATCGTAGTCTATGGTAAAATATAGGTTGTGTGTAAATATGGTATAAAATCATAATAATGATATAGGTAAGATTTATTTTTATATTTTTCCCATACGGAAGTCAATCTAGGGATATGTAAGAGTTACACCACTATATAAATTAACATGTATGGGTTATTTCCTCTAGATAATACTCTAATACACAAAATTTATTCCACACTTATGGGTCACTCGATTTGTAAGGTTCACTTCCTTTTCTGTAGAAGTGAATTCTGGTACATAAGGGAAACATTTTATCTTATTGTCAATTATTATTGATAATTCCCCTTATCAATCATAAACTATTATATAATCCATAACATTAAAATTTAAATATTTTTCCTTATTTTCATATAGTTTATAAATGTTTTATAAAATATAAGTTTTAGGAATTGTAAATATGATATTTTAATAGTCAAATTAAATATGAAATGTTTATATTTATATCTCCTACTCTAAAAATAATAAAATATTTATTTATGTATTATATTAACTTTAAATATTCATATATATATATATAATTTTAATATTATATATTGATTAATTTAATAAATAATTAAATGCTTATAGATTTTTAATCTTGTAGAGAGGAATAAAACATGATATAATAAAGATTTAATGAAACAAAATAGTTATGGATTTAATATGTATATTATTTATATAATTTTGGTGAAACATAAATGAAATGAATTATAGTTTTGATATAAAGAATTTATATTTTAATTATATGTTTGTTTTATAAAGAATTTATAAATTAAAATATAATTCAAAATTTAGAAACTGTATATATTTAAAATTATGAATTGTTTATAATCATTAATTTTAATTGTTCAACTTAATGGTCTCATTTTAGGAAATTATTCAAACCATATCAAATGAGTTTTATAGTTTATTTTATAATGATTTAAATAATAATCATCATGTAATATTTTAATTAAATTAATATTTTACATAATAAAAATCTAATTATAAAATGTTTATATTTAATTTAATATAATGTTTTTATAGTAAAATTTATAGAGGGGATAATATGAAATAGTTTATATTAAGAAATTAATAATGACTTTTTATAATATAAATTATTAAATTTTCATAAGGCTATATTAGGTAAAAACTATTTATTTATTTTATTATTTATAAATTTTCTATAAATATTTATTTCAGGTTTAAATATGTGAATTATTCAATTATTTAAAAGTTATATCATCATTTATTAATGGTTATATTAATAATCACGTATGAAAAATGACATATAAAATTTTAGTGGGAAAGGGTTTCCCTATTATGTATCAATATGATAGAACTATAGCAGTTCATGTAATGTAGCGTCAATACTATTCATCCAATTCGTGATTACGAGCCACATATTTGGGCCTACAAGCCGTTGCACCTTTGAGACATCAAGGTCCTTCCGGCCATTGGGTTGTTAGGCCTTCATCTCTTGTGGGGAGGCCATCAAAGTAGAAATTAATGGGGTGGAATGTTTTTGTGACATAACCAAGATGTTGCAACATGATAGGTGTGGTGTAGTGTCATGATATGCAGACACTACTAGGTGGGTGGTAGCTCTAAGAAGGGATGAGAGTAGTGAAATCTATCCTCTTTCTCTTTATCAACATGGTTTCTTGATATTGAATAAGATTCCCTATCCTAGAACAATGAAGGTGTTGTGGTGAAACAGGGGATAAAATCTCAAATCCTGGGAGTTGGTGCATCGAAGATGGTGTGATACATTAGGATGTGATTACTCGTGGCGTGATGTGACAAAGGGATGGTGTAATGTAATGACTATGGTTATAGTGGGGTAAATAATAATCAGTTGGTCCTTCAAGTCCTTCTCGTAGGTCCTTTGGGCCATATTCAGTTTGGATTTTGGGCTATAATCATATATGCCTTTGGGACAAGTAATTTTTCAGGTCTTATGGTCAATTAAGTGTTCCCTCTCATAGAAATTAAAAAGTGGTTTCATTTCTTAATAAAAATTTGCTCAACCCCAACATTTTTTTGATAATTTTTATATTATGAATTTTTATGTATTCATTATTTTAAAAATTATTAGACCATTTCTATAATTAAATGCACTTACATCTAAGGAGTTACATTATTAGTATGGTACAAGATTTAGTTTTTTCAACCTTGGATTTAGCTTCTAATTAATGTTATTATCTTGAATTTATTTATCTAATATTGTTTATAAATATTAGGTATTAGTGTTACAATGGAGTTAAAATCTCTCTTGAGTAAATTATCCTTGGGTAAAGGGACATTGATTCAGTTTTCCCACCAGCCTAGAGGCTTATACCGTGTTTTTGGTAGGTGGGGGTTGTCTATATGTGTCTCCAATATTACTCATGTGGGGGTAAAAATTATAAAATAATTCAAAACCTTTATATTAATATATCATGTAACTTATGTATAAGATGAATTTGGATATGTATAAATATGTTTGGCTTCTATTTTTGGATATGTAACACAAAATGTGGGTTGTGTAAAGAGGTAAATATCAATATGGTTTGGAAATATTGATTTGGTGGAAGAAATATGATTCTGAACTAAATTAATAGAATCATTCATACATGTAAATAAAATAACATAAGATAATACGGTGAGAATTAAATACCCTTAATAATACTATGTGGTAAATTCCTTCCAAAATTACACTTGTTAATACCTTGATCATCTAGGTAGGTAGGTCATGCTAAAACATGGTGTCCTTGGATTTCATTATAAAAAGAAATAATATAATTGGTGGCCCTAATAGGACTAGGTGCATGGTTTTAGAATTTGTTTTGGGTTACACTTAACTAGAAGTCCCTAAAAGGATTGGGTTATTAGGGGAATAAAGTTGAGTTAATCTATTCGATGTATAGGGAATAATAGTTGTCTACTAAACTATCCAAAGACATATATGATATAATTAAGATAATTTTATATGTAAATAACTTATTTATGGGATAAATTATAAATAAACCCATGGTTTAGTGATGTAATTTAACGACCTAGTGTTTTATGAAGGTACAAATTGATTGTTATTCACCTTAAATTCCCTTTTTTATCCTTGTGAGTTTTCCCTACATCATAGAGAAGGTCTCAAGAGTGTTTTAAATTTGTTTGGAGTTTGAAGCTCCGTGTTATGGAGGAAACAATCTAAGCACATATTTTTTCCAAAGACTGTACCTAAGCATGCACTGTTTAGCCAAATAGTGTGGGGGTGTTTGAGATGGATATAGAGGGAAATATGGTTAGACTCAACCATGTGACCTAGGTCGCATGGTTGTGTAGTCTATCTTAGACAAGTGACATAGGCATTTCACATGAACTATGCAAGGCTAGTCAAACCATGTACATAGCCCATGTGAGGGGGTCCTTAGGTAGTTGATGGAACAAGATTGGTTTATGGTTTAGCCAACCATGTTTCCATACCGAATGTACCTTTGAAAAGTAGCTGAAATGACCATTTTACCATTTTCTATTTAATAACATAAACACCTTCATCCACCTATGTTTTTTTCTAATAACCGACCATGTAAATATCATAATCCTTCTCCTCTTATTATAATAATTTAACCTCTTCTCCTCATTTGAAAATGATTTTCTTCATCATCAAATGTGTTTGATAGATAATGGTAAGATATATAATCCCATTTCTTCTTTTAATTGATTATATCATCATATCCTAGGTTATGTTGGTGCAAGATCATTTTCCTTATTATTAGGTAATTTTTCTATTCTGAAGATTTATTTTTTTCTACCTCAATTTGAAAGTTGATATCAGATGAGGAAGCTACTATGGACCAAAGTTAGGTGGTATAGTAATTTTCCCAAAATCTTTTTATGTTTTATAATATTTTATTCTATTGCATTTCATGCCATAAATTTCCACACATTTCCTTAAAATTTCATTCCACTTTTTAAATTATATTAATTATGTCAAGACATTCCCATTGAGCCTTGTTAAATTTTTTGAGGATGACTAATTCATTGGTTTTGATCCCTTGGGTTCGTTGAATAATTTTCCCTCATTAATATATATATATATTTTATTTACCAACCATCCCTATGTTGTTTTCATTGACCATAAATTGGATGCTACTTTCTTTATAAATTAAATGGTTTAATTTAATTAAATGAATGTGTGTGGAAAGGTCGCCTGTTGTGTTGAATATATATATATATATATGAATTATATAGTTTGTGACAAACATGGTTAATTTAGGTTAAATCATTAAAAATTCAGAAGAGTAAATTCTATATTTTGATTATTATTGTTCCTTGTATATTAGATAGTTAACACTGGTTAAGGGATTTATTGAGAATGATATTCTATGATCCCTTGCGTTGGGTGATTGACATGGTGTCTCAAATCATCTATATTCCCCTTGATGAATGGAATATCATTGTATGTTTCCTTACATCAGGTGTTGGGTATGATGAATCACCCAACTATCTCGACTGTTCAGCATGAAGTGTCACCCCAATATCTCGAGTGATGAGAGTGACATGTCTCATTCATATAATATCAAGGGATAGTACTATGTTAGAGATTATAGCTCATTAGACTATCTATGGATTCCTGATCTATGCCTCGGGTCTGGCTGGAACCTAATATCAATGTATATGCCTGTATTTATCCTCACATACATAGTCTATATGGATATTTACATATAATGTATAGTTTTTTATGATGGATGTACGTGGTAACTAATATTAGACATATTCCAGCTTATTCAAAAAAAGGTAGCATCTTCCAGGTGTCCTATGAGAACCTAAGATGAATAGTATTTATTTTCTACAATGATTATTATCTATAATAACCACACACTAATATTTTATACACACATACTTGATTATTCTAGAAATTGTATGTTGTGGACTATTAATTTTATCTCACATCATTCTTGGGCCTTCCGTGGTACCAAAGAAGACTTCTTGATTGCGTATGTAGATTAGGGAAAGAGCTCTACATGGATTATAGATATGTTTTTCTTATAGTATGGAGCATGGGAGTAGAGGACCAAGATATTCTCGAAATGAAATTAGAGATATCGATGGGTATTTTCCCATTTTTGTGTAGCATGTGGTATATTCATATGCTTCATAACCCATGTATTTCCCTTTTTGTAAGTCAATATTCTAGGATTTCATTTTGTATATGACTCGGCCTATAGATTGTTTTTACTTCTTTTTTTAAAATATTTATACATCAATTGTTGATCATTGCACCTGATTCCTCCGTGTTTTCAGTTATGTATTGATTCTGATATTTTTGTTTATTTATTGTGACCACTATGCTACTCTAATAATTGAGGGTATAGTCTTCCTAATAATCTACCTTATACACTCACTATTATTTGGTAGCCTCTAGAATATAGGGAGGAACACATGAGGCCATGTGACCCACAATCTTGGCGCACTATTTTAGGGGATCCAGATTTGGGACGTTACAATGTTTTATCAGATAGATTTATCATTTTTTCTCTCTATTTTGGTATTAGATTGGAGGCTAGGATGTATCATAATTTGGTAATGAGAATTTTCTTGGGAGTAACTAAACTACATATTGGGGAATACCAATTTAAATGGGTTGGGTTATTATTGTTCTAGTTTTTTTTTCTATTGTTAGTGTACTGGTTTCACCATTGTGTAACACACATGATTTGTGACATTATTATTTATGATATTTTTTTTATTTTCTCTTATCATATTAGATTTAGTAGGTATCATATCATGCATCATTCTCATAAGCTAATAATTAAAATGTCATGAATTATGCATTACTATATTTATATTACAACGAGTATTGCCTATGTATCCAATAATTATTTTCAGTTTCATAATTATTATATATTAAAATGTGCTAATGACACTTATGGGAATAAAATTAAAGGATTAATTAATTTTTATGCATCAATATAAATGAATTTTCCCACATAGATTGATGATGACACCTTTATTGTCTAATTATACCATGTTTTGGGTTCTAGACCTACTAGTTTCATGGACCAAAATTACGATAGATGATTTGATTACATGAATAAAAAATGTAATTTATGAAGAATCTAAATCAATAAATTAGGGATAGTGATTAATTTAATAAAATATTCATATACGAATTGTTACATCCTACTACCTAGTGTATGAGTCAAGTCACAGTTACATGACATTCCAATTGCAATTTTTATAGAGTATGACTTTTATAAACTGGGAATAGTGACACATCGGACTAGACAATGCTATATATATAATAGATTATGAAAATAAATGAAACTAAACTTTTAAAATGAATTTGATATCACTTAATAGGATTACAATTCCATCTTAAAGGGTTTTTTCCTCTATAACATACAATTAAAACTCAATATACGAGAACCTTAGTCATGTGATATGAGTACCAAATACAAACCCAGCCTTAGTAGTGTGTAGTGTGTAACGCCATGACCCCAGTTACCCGGAGTCGGTGCATTATTGCGTAACACTGGCATGATCACAAAAGATCAAGTCTCGATAGACAGATTAGTTTAGTAGCCTTGGAAACACTAGATACATTCATAAATGTTACATTACATTATAAAGTGAAAATCTACAATAATAAATTATCCATAGTCCACACTCATATCCCCTTCTAACTATCCCAGTGGGTCATTCATAAAATACTTCTTCACATCCTGGAAAATATTAATACATTGAAAGGGGTGATCTCAGATGCTCAGTAAGGATAACAATATTGCGGAAGCTTTCATAAATAAACATTAACATTTAAGGCAATGTATAACTAAAACAAAAGACTTTTTAGACATAAACTACAGAATAATATGGCAAAAATAAAATTAAATAATGCCATTTACTTACTCAAATGGATATTCTACTAGTCGAATAATCCCATGGAATATCAATAACCACTTTCATAATGATGGAATGAATAATGCCAGACTATCATAACCACGTAGCCAAGGCCTCGTGCCCAGACCACAAATAATATTTTGTCAACGCCTCATGCCAAGACACTAGTTTGTCTCATGAGACCTACAGATGTATCGAGGAGGTATAGTGGGCTCTGCCCATCACTTATTAAGTCCAATGCATTCCTCATATGAATAGGTTTAAACATATCATATAACATAATTGTATCGCATAAAAAATGCATAAAGGAAACATAACATTTCTACATTTCAATCACAAGATATCAATACAACACATTGATATAATAAAAACACTTTCAAACCATTTTCAATATCAAAATAAAAGAAAATTAAAACTTGTATTTATTATTCATTTTAAAAAAAGTTATGGCCTGTAGAGGAAGTCGAAACTCAAATAATGGTCATGGCGGCGGAGAAGTCATTGTCGCCGCATACGTAAGAAAACATTCCTTTTTTCGTTTAGTATAAATGCTTAGTTAAAAGATTCCTTTTGAATAAAAGTAAAATTCAATGTTGTTTATGCACCGTATAAATGAAAGTTGTGTATAAAAGCAAATATGCCTCAATGAAAGGAGATTGAGACGAAGTCCATACAAAGATCTTTTTTAAAATAAAATAGATCTATTATGTGTATTCAATATAAGTACACATAAAGAAATTAAAAATAGAAGATATTACATAATAATATCATGACATAATTTGAAAGTAGGAGATTAACCCAAAGAATGGAAATTGGGTTAAGAAATTCCCTTACCTCGTGTCCGACTTGACTCGACCGCTCTTTAACATCCTAAATAATAAACTAGAGTTAATCCCTACCTTCTTAAGAACCTTTTTCAAGTTCATTATTCCTTTTATATCACTTATTACTATGTCATGAACATTATGCAATTATTTAAGTTTATAACGGTCGTTTTGTCGATCTTAGGTACTTGAGTCAAAAATAAACTTCTTATAATTACACTTTGTTCATGTGGTAATATATCCATTATATCCATAATTATATTTATGATTTATATATAATATAAATCATATATATCCAGTATATACATTCATTTATAATATTACATAACATTTAGAGGTAAGAAATGAAATGCACCGTTCATGGAGACGGTAAGCCATACGTACGCATGAACGCTACTTTCAATTCTATTTCATATTTAATGGGATGAAGTTATAATTATATAAAGTTATAATATAATTCCAGGATAATATAATGTATAATACCATTTACTCCATCCTTTATACATCCCACATATGGCATTAACGATTCAAATCACTTTGAGGGGGCGGTAGTCCGCATTTCCTAAAATGAAAATATCATGTTTACCCATAATGGAAACCATAAAGGTATTCCATAAATGAAAAATACATAATATTAAGTAAAATAAAAACATATTACATATCATATATAAATATAGTGACATCTTAATGGCCACCATGAGAGGTGTTAAAATAAGTTTGAACAATCATCGTTTCGTGAGGCAGTAATTCGCCACCCACAGAAACAGTATGTTCTTTAACAATTAGACAAAGGTGTGTCTAAGTGTAAATCAAATCCTTATCATAACATCATGCTTGTATATTGAAGATACTGGTGTTGTTACAAAATAAAATAATAAAAAGATTTTTGGGGGTTGGAGAAGCAAAATAAAACAAAACAACATTAGAGAAGACATTACCATAAAATCGTGTAACTCTTTTTTGATTTGAGCCAAAGACTTCCTTGGAAAGAACTCTACCCAAAGTGGGACTTCTAGGAGTAAGATAGGGAAGTTGGGAGAGTATTTTGGTAGAGTTTCGCCGAGCCAAATGGCTTGATGGTGTGAATAAGGTGGTAGTGGTGGGGGACTTTTATAAAGGAGAGAAGGGGCACTCTTGGAAAGATTGAAATGTTACTTTATTATGAAATTATTTTTCAGATTCTTAAGGTCCCACACTTATATATTTCGAGGATAAGGTGATAAGGGTTCGAAATCCACCCATAAAATAGGCTTTGTACACATGTAAGTCTTATATTTTACATTATCCTTCCATTTTATTAAAATCGTTAATTAATGAGGTAATCACTGCATCATCATGGTGTCATAAATAATTTAATTTCTATAATGTCAAAAAATTATAAAAAAATATCATGATGTAGGAAATATTTTTAGATTTTAATTAATAAATATAGTCAAAATATGACTTGTATAACCCTATTTAATTTTTTTATTAAAATAACTTATTTTTGTGACATTTTTATTTTAACTTTAAATAAAAGTTATTTATGTCATTTTCCTACCCAAGTGGATCCATAGGGTCCCCATGTTGACCCATGGATTGTCTTGGTCGTCCATGACTCATCCAATAGGGGTAGGACAAGTTTGAAGGTCATTTCATATTTTTATAATACCATTCATACCTTAAATTTCACTAATTACCTTTAATCACGATTAATTAAACTTAAATGTTACTATTCACTAAAAAATTATTTTAATCCCATTGAACCAAATTTTTCTTCCTAATGACAACCATGTATGTCAAATTTTCGAAAATAAAATCACAGAAGTGGTAATATTTCATTTAAATGAAAATTCAGTTATTTAACTACCACTTCGTGGTTTCACTATTCATCAAAAATTGATGTTTTTCAAAACAATGCCAAAATTTCACCGTAAGCTATAATTGATATTACGAATTAAAAAATGATGTCTATTTTTAAAAATTCCAAACATATAATTTTCATTAATTAATTTTATAATTAATTCCTATTGTCACAACAAATAGCGTGTTTTTAAGAAACAATATATATCAAAAGATTGACAATTGTTTATGTCTAATTTCAAAGTGAAATTAATTATAATGAACACCATTGGATAAAATGGTAAAAATATATTCTAATTATACTTTAAAACCACTCAATAGTATAATTTATCACTATAAATTATTTTTTAAAAAAAATTTGTTTTTAAGTATTCTTCACTATTCATAAAAAATTGGAAGTTCTCAAAAAATTAAAAAAATTCAACATAGGCTAATTTCGATATTCTGAATCCAAAAATGAAGTCCATTTTGAAATATGAAATTTATATAATTTCAAAAATTGGGTATTAATAATCATAACGGCTACTTTGATTAGTCGCGGTGTGTTAGAATCTCGAACTTGCGTACAATGCAAGCTATTACATTATTGAAAGAGAAGTGTATCGTGGAAGCTCGGGGTGTTACATAGTGGGAATTCCTATTATGATTATTATGGAATGTTATGGTTTTCCTTTCTCAACTATAAAAATATTTTTGATAAGGATGAGATGTGTGATCTTTTCCAAAAGAATTCTACATTCATATCCTATTATCTATATGTCATTTTTTCCACTCAATTCTCTTCATAGGTGTACATTTGACATTATAGAACCATGCCACCATGTCGACCATAATTCATATGCAAGGTTGGTAGTGAAGACCATTCCCTAGTGTGGGGGGGGGGCTAATCAACCATTATTACCTCCAGTGCTGCCACCAATATAACCACCTTCTATCCCTGACATGGGAAGTAAAACCCATTTTTGAGACGGCTTCCATCATATAATGTAATCTATGCATGGATTTTCTCGACCTTCCCAAACTATACATGATTTTATGTGGGAATTACAATAGAATAATCCTCACACCTTCCCTGGTGATGGAGGTACTTAGACTACAAAATCTTGGAATTAGGCCATGTTATAGATTTTTGAGCATCTAGAGACTCCCATAGAGAAGAGAGTCAAGCTCGATGCCTTTATGTTACAAGAATCTTCCATGGAATGGTGGGATTTCATTACCCAATTAGACCAACATCAGGATATGATATAGAAGTATTTTTAGACATTATAATATGATATAATCTTTCCAAATACATTAAGGGATGTCTGATCTAGAGAGTTCATGAACTTGTATCAAGGAGTTATGTCGGTAATGGAGTATTATTCCCAATTTACTAAGCTGTAATGATTTTAGTCGAATCAAGATGGGGATGAACTCATGATTTCAATGTGATTTGAGTATGCGATAGAATACATAATTTTATCATAGGTTAATGTTTTATGATTGACTATTATTTCATAGAAAGTTATCTAGGCCATCATTACTATGTGGGAATTTTGGTAAGTAGATGGTGAGATCTAGGGTGGTTTAACGACCAAATATTTTAGTGGTTCTTCTAGTGAATGAAAGAATCTCTTTGATTATTCTTTTAGGGGAAGCAGTATTTAGACAACTCATAATGAAAATTATGTTAAATGTCATCACTGTAGGAAACTATGATACATTAAACCCTAATATATGTGAGATCTATTTATGTTAAGTGGTTGTGGATGTATGGATCCTATTAAACACTTATACAAGACCATTGCACTAAAGACTAGTAATAGAGGATGTATTCTTATTTGACATTTTTGATTGATTCTAGTGGAACCTCTCTAGTTAGGAAGATTGAATACCACTAACTACTTAGGCTGAGGTTGTGGTTGAGGAAGGGGAAATGGGACATAGGATTCACAATTCCAATAGAGAGGTCATGATTAGAATTATTAGGTTGTATCTCAAGGCTCTGTTAAGGGTTATTTATATGTATTGAAAACCTGTGATGGAGTATCAGAGATCCGGACCTTATAATGTTCAAGGTACTATTCTGGTAGTATCTACTCTAGTGTATACTTTATCTAATATAGGTGCATCGTAATATTTTATTTCTATGACAATTATGGAGATTTCAGTCCTTAATATAGAGTATTTATATGGTGTGATGATACTAAAAACCCAGTTTAGTATCCTATTAGAGAGTTTTTACTGATTTAAGGAATATACCCTTGAGATTAGCAGCTATCTATTCAGGTGTAATGTTTTGTCCTCTCCATGAAAGGATTTGATATAATTCTTAGGATAGATTGGTTAATTAATATTGATACCAAGTGGATTATTATATTTGTATTGTGATGTTCAAATCACCAGAGGGTGGTATAAATGTTCACAAGGGAGAGTATAATGTTCATACAACTCAAGCTAGACTTGAGCATCAGGGGTTGGGTAGAGTGATAGCTCAAATAGAAACTCCATTCTTTTGATTATCTGGGTATGTGACCTACTATTTTCCCTCCAATAGTCAATAATTTTAAGGAATACTTCCCCGAATACTTTTCTTGGCCCCCTCTTATGAGATAGGTAGAATTAAATATTGATCTAGTGCCTGAAAAGGACCTAGTGTCCATTACTCCTTACCATATGGTACCTATGGAACATTGGGATCCAAAAAATAACTTGAAGTCCTAGAAAATAAGGTTTTTATCCAACCTAGTACATCACCATGGGGTTCACCATTACTTATTACCAATAAGTAATATGACACCCACCTAGTTTCCATGGATTACTGATGGTTGAACCAACTCATAAATTTGATTTTGTATCCACTACCTTAAATATATTTCTTATTTGAACAAATCCAAGGAGTGATGGTGTTTTAAAACAATTATATCATGCTGGTCTATGGGAAAGTGTGTGTCAGGCCATCAGATATACCTCATAAAACCATCTAAAATAGGCATGGACTTTATTAATGCATATTAATGTCTTTCAGTCTCACGAATGCACAAATAAATTTTATATATATGTTGAATCTAGTTTTCCACCCATATCTATATTCATTCATGGTAGTCTTTTTGGATGATATCTAGGTGCATTCTCACTCTCTACATGACCATGAAAAACCTCTTTAGTTCCTGATGAATACACTAGGAGGGCAGCATATTTATGTAAGGATCACTAACTTACAATTTAGGATTGACAATGTCCACTTCTTGGTCACATCATCACATAGTCAAGAGTATCAGTATCCCTTGAGAAGGAGAGAGATGTAGTTTTCTAGGATCATCCAAAGAAAAACATTGATATAAAGAGTATCTTAAGGATATCAGGGTATTACAGACACGTCATCTAGGATTTCTCACTCATATTAGAACCTTTTACCGGATTGACTAAGAAGGTTATGAAATTTTTAGGGATAGAATCTTGTTAAATTTCCTTCTGTGAATTAAAAGGAAAGTTGAATTTAGAATTGATCCTAATTCATCCCGAGCTATGAAAGAGATCTATAATTTATTGTGATACATCATGTATTGGGTTGGGTTTAGTTATGATGGAGGGTGATTAAGTCATATCTTACAGGTCTCATCATTTGTATCCTCACGAGTGGAATTACCTGATGCATAATCTTGATCTAGCTTCTTCGGTTGATTACTTATGTTTTTTGAGGCGTTATTTATGTCGGGATAATTTTTTGGTGTTCACTAATCAACAAATCCTTAATTATATCTTAACAAGAAATGATCTAAATATTATATTGTATAAATGGTTTGAATACCTACATTCGTTTAATTTCAATCTTACATATATTCCTGGGAAGGGTAATGAAGCAGTTGATGTTTGAGCAAGAAGACTTAGACATAGGTTGTTCAAGAAGACAATGGTGAGTTGAAGATTATGGACTTGTTTTCAGAGATCCCTGATGAGGTTTAAAAGAATCATTAGTGTACAGTAATCTCAAAATTATAAGTGGCCTATAAACTTTTTGAGTGGTTAAATATGAGGAAATGTTCACATTCTTGGGGCCTATTCCTAAGGGAAAGTGTATCAGATGGGAATTCCTTTCCAGGTTGGACCATGGATAAGTATTAGACCTTACACATACATGGTTGTGTCTAGGATATTACAGTCATCTCCGAGGAATAGATGTAGGAATATAATGCCTCATCATGGGGAGTACATCCATAAGTGAACAAGATGTATAGATACTTATGTTTCCAGTATTGGTGGAAGGACATGAAATGAGAGATAGTCGGCTTTTTTAATCAGTGTTCCACCAATTAGTAAGTAAATGAGGACCATCAAAAACTGGAGGTACTTTAATAGTTGTTTCACATTTCCATCTAAAAATGGGTTGATTTCATCATGGAATTTTTTATTGGTTTTCCTATATCACCTTGAGGAGACAATAATGTTTGGGTTATCATTGATCGATTAATGAAGGTCAGCCATTTGATCCCTATTAGGGTGACATTTTTAGTGGACGAGATGGGGATGATATATGTCAAAGAGATGATAAACCATAATTAGGCTCCATGTTTGATCATATGTAAGAAGAATTATCATTTAACATCATGGTTCTGGTAGGGTTTGCAGAAGGGCTCGAGTAGATAGATGATTCTGATAACAACCTATCACCCTCAGAAAGATGGTCAAAAAGCACGTACAATTCTGGTGTTAGAGGAAATGTTTTGTGTATGTTTCCTTAACTTTAGGGTTCTTCGTAGAAACACATTATTTTTTCTTAATGTAATATATTTTGGGATACCATTCACATGGATCATTATAAATCCTTGTATTTTAGGCCCCATTGATTGCCTATGTGCTAGTTAGAGGCAGGGGATGAAGCACTTCTTAGACAATGCCTCATTCAAGATACTTCAAAAAAATTCAAATAACTAGGAAGCACATGATGACATATTGATCAAGGTCGAAGTTATATTACATCCACCATTGATGAATTATTGAGTTTGAGGTTGGGCATTGAGTTTTTTTTCATGTTCCACCCAAGATACTCTAGAAATGGATCAATAGGTAGGGTAAAATAACTATTAGATTGGTTGTACCTTTTGAGATCTTAGAGTGGATTAGACCAGTGGATTAGACCAGTGGATTATAGGCTAACTCTTGTTCCTAGATACTAGACTATAAATGGTTTAATTCATGTGTCTTAGCTCCACTAGTATTATCCAAAACTGTGACATGTTTTAAAGCCTAAGGATGTTGATTTAGATATTAATGCTTCTTTTGAGGAGTACCCAGTATTTGTTTTGGATCAGATATTAAATGGTCTCTCGGGCTGGTCAATTCCTCTTGTATGGGTGCTATAACAAAATGGTGGAGTACAAGATGAGATTTGGTAATAGGGATATTACGTATGTGATCAATGGAATAAGATTTTATCAAATGATCCCTTACTACATTTAGAATACCAAATTGGGGACATGTTGATTTAAAGAGGGGAGTTTTGTAATGAAACAACTTTTTTATAAAGATAAAATCATTTTATTTCAGCATAAATTTCTTATTTTATTCATTTGGCTATTATCTACATCCTAGGTAATTTCTTAAGAGCATATGTATCTCATTCAGAGATCAGAGCTCCGAGTTGTGGTGGAAATAGACTAGACACATGGTTTTTAAATATCGTACCCAAAAGCCCGTATGGTTTATCAAAACCATGTGTGGTGTATCATATTGATGTACATGGACACACACTTATACTCAACCATGAAACATAACCTGTATGGATATTTGGATTGTCTCAAACAAGTGATAGAGGCATTTCACAAGGGCTACACTTCATTAGTTAAACCATACACCTTGCCAGTGCGAGGGGGGACCTTGGGCCATAGCTAACACACAGTTGGGGCAATGTTTGTCCAACTATTTGGCCAAACCATGTTCCCCTTTAAAATGTGGTTGGAATAAATGATTTTTCCTTTTCACTTTAAAAACATAAACTCATTCTTCCCCCTATGATTTCCTTCAGTATCCAGACACATGAACCTCCTTCTACTCTCATTCGGATTTAATGCCATCCCCTCATCTGGAATCCATTTCCTTCACCTTCATATACATTCTATTACTATTGGTAAGAGATCTAATACTATTTTTTTACTTTTTGATTACCTATCATTGTTTACAATTCTATTCTGGTGTGAGATCGTATGACCTATTTATATATAATTTCTCTATTCCAGCATTTTCATCCATTCAACATCCAACATGAAGTTGATATCGGATGAGGAATCTATAATGGGCCTAAGATAGGTGGTCTGGTAATTTCCACTAAATTTTTAGGTATTTTTTTAAAAAAAATTCATTGTTCTACTGGCATGAAACATTATTTAATTTCCTTAAATTGTATTTCCTCATTTTAAATTAAATGAATCATTTTGAGATACTACCTTTTAATATTGTTAAATTGTTGGTGGATTTATACATCATTAGTTTCCTCACTATTCGTGTGTAGAATAAATTTCCCTCATTATTGTAAATGTAAAATTGAATAACCTTCTGCTGATTGTGTTAACTTGAACATAAATTGGATTTGTAATTATTAAAAATTAAATGGTCTAATTTAATTAAATTTAAGTGGGTGGAAGGGATACAACACATGTTGTATATTTATATATATGTATTATATTTATTGTACCACACATGGTTAAAATGGTTTAAATGATTACAAATGCTTAAGATGTAATTCTATTTTATTATTATGATTTTTCCATGAAGATTGGCTAGTGAAAATGGTTAAGGGATTTTTTTGAGCATGGAGTTTCATACTCTCTGATATTGTGTGATGGGCATGGCATCTCACACATTATAAATTTACTTAGATGATGAGCAATACATTCCACATTTCCTTACATCATGTATTGGGAATAATGAATGACCCCAATATATTAGGTCTTGGGAATGATTTGTCACCCCAATATCTCATTTTTGGAGTATGAATTATTGCATTCATATGAGATTCGGGACTAGTACCCTTTCTAGAGCTTATATATCATTATTTTATATAGGGACATATAAGTTACACACTAGGTCTAGAGAGTTTCTAGTATCTATATATATTTCTATATATAACCACATATATAAAGTTAATATACATATATAAATATTATGTAAATTTATTTATAATGGGTATATATGGTAACTGATATTAGACTTATTTTATCCTATACCGAAGAAGGTAGAGTCTTCTAGGTGTCCTACAATAACCTAATCTGACTATTATTTATTTTCAGGATCATTTATAATCTATTATACCTCTAAATTTATATGATATACACATCAACTAGATTTTTCAATAAATCTACTAAGATTATCTCATACCCTACACATGCTTCCCATGATACCAAACAAGACTTCCTGATTGCGGTTGTAGATAAGGGGAAGCACACTATCATGAAAATTTAATATGTTTTTCATATAGTATGGAGCATGAGAGTAGAGGACTGATCATATTCTCATTATAATAGTGGTTATATCTTTCAGTCTTTTCCATTTTTATGGAATTTTCTATATGCATGGGATCTGTATAAGATATATTTCTTTTTTTGTACATAACTATGCCATGACATCATTTTGTATATGACTCACCCTATGGATTGATTATTATTGATGTTGTAGGGATATTCATAGATATAAAGTTGATCATTTCACTTACTTCTATTATGTTATCATATGTATTATGCTTCCTCTATTTCTATTTATTTATTGTTAACATGGAGGTACTCAGATAACTTAGGGTATAGTTTCCCCACCATCCACTATAGAACCTTGTTGTGAGTCTGTAGCCTCTTGTTTTGGGGAAACATGCTAGAGGGCATGTGACCCACTGGATCGGAGCACTATTATGGTGGCTCCTAGGATAGGACATTAAAAATATGGATTTTCCCACAAATGGTTATTATAGATTTTAAAATAGGTTAGCATTTTAGTGAGAGAGTGTTTAAAAAAAGTACTTATTAAAATTTTTAAAACATTATACTCATCTGATAAAATATTTTCTAATAGATAGTAGAATTATCATAAAAAACTTTTCTTTGGGATTAATCCTTTCAAAAAATATTAATATATGTAGCTCTCTAAAATAGATGACTTAATAAAAGTTATCAAGTAAGGGACATTATTTGTGTTGGTGAAATTATTCTTAAATAAATAAACAATTAATGTTTGTTTAACTGTTGAATCAGGATTCAAATGTAAATAATATAATGATTCACTTATGTTTTAAAATGAATTAGCTGTAAAATGACACAAGTAAATTTAGTCTCTGTTCATATACTCGATATGAAGGATTATGCAAATGACCAGGAGAGACTAATAAAATCCTCTAAGGCTTTCTATAGTTATGCAATTCATTCTATTTTCATCTATGTAAATGTTATAAAAATTTAAATGAGTTTATATAAATATAACTCAATATTCTCAAAGTGTTGATCAAATATGAACTAAGATATGTGATTTCCAGGTTCTTGTGTTGTGTAGAAAATATATGTGGATAAAATTTCAAACTGAAAGAAGAAAATTTAGTTAGAGATCCCCACAATGAATAATATAGAGTCCAGTATAGGTAATTGAATCCTAAAGGGTTTACCATAACTCAAAAATAATTATTCCATATAATTGAATTTCCAAGACACTTTATGGGGGTTTTTACACTTTAAATAATTTCATTATCAAGTATCAGTGTTATAAAAAAAATTATTCAGTTTTTAAGGGTATATGATTAGAAATTTATAATTTATGAAATGATATAGATATATAAGATTTAAAAATAAAGGAAATAATTTATAGAGATTTAAGTTCACAATAAATTGATGTAGAAAAGAGTTAATATGTCAAATATTTGAATACAATAAAATATATCAAGCCGAGATGGATCCAAGTAAAGGATATCTATATGCATCTCATTTTTCATATATGATAAGAGAAGTTGTTTAAAAGAAAATAATTAATATGAAAAATAAGAGATCGATACATAAGGTTTATGATTCATCATATTATATACCATGTTTCGAAAAACTTAAAAGGATAAAAATGAGTTATATGAGATCAAATTGTTTATCCATATCATTTTTAAAATATGAGGTAATTTGTTATCACTACATATCAGTGGTATATTTTAATGAATAAGTCATATTATCAAAATAAAATTATCCAAACACATATAACAACACATATGATATGAACATAAATATTTATTTTTTAAATATTCCTACTATGGGAAATAAGAGTTTTTTCATAAAAATAAAAGATTTTGTGTATACTAACATGATATTCTGAAAAGAATATGGTATTTAAGAGGCTAGAGAGATAGTTTTTTATTTAAGAGATGATAAAAATGGTGTAATAAAATAATATTATATTCTTAATACAATTATTTCAATGAAGAGATTATTGTAAATGGTTCCAATAATGATGAGGAAAAATTTAGAAAGTGTTAAAAGTAGGAAACATTAGTTATTAACATTTTAAAATTTAATATCGTTCGTTTAAAGAGATTGAAAATGTTCAATGAGTTGAACATTTTGAAAATTATTTATAAATCATAGTATTATTCAAACTAAATTAGTTTATAATATTTATTCACTAAAGAGTTTAGTGTGAGTTTTTTTATTTGATCTTATCACCGTGATGTGGAATGAATTACATAAAGATGTAATGAGTTTAACAAAATTCGTAAACATCTAACAAACATCTAGATAATTCACAGGTATATTATATATTATAGGTTAATAATTCAAATAAGAATGGTTTTGTATTGTATCCTTACATAAATTTATAAATATAAAATAATTCATTTTATATAAAAGGAAATCTCTACTTTATAATTATTTCACATAGATAAATATTTTATATGAAGTGAAATGATAATTATCATCTCCAAGTAATAATTTGAGTTATCCCAAATAAATTATCATCACCAAATATTATTACTAGTGATGATATTTCAAGATTTACATGATTATATTCTTGTAATAGATGCAAAGAGTTACATATGATATACAAATAATATGCTCATGAAGTAATTAGTTTAGAGATATTATATAGACTGTACCGTATAATTATATGACATGGAACGTCATTAAATCATTAATATAATTAGGTGTTCATACATATTATGATCCCCCATTACATCTGGTTGTGATATACATATAATGAAAATCTAGATTCTTTGATACCTTTCTTATGAAATCATTGAGGCTTAGCTAGTCAAGGGTTGGTTGGACATGTTGTAGATCATACCATCGATTGGCGCTCAACCAAGATGATATTTTTCAACGATTATAGTGTGTAAATAAATCCGGTACCATAATTGAATTATACAAAATAAATTCATTGTAATTCCTAGTTGAGAGACATGTGATGTTATCAACCACATATATGCATGAAATGTGATGTATTCCTTTAATATGGTTAGTCTATTTTGGAGAATCATAATTGTATGTGATGAACTATACTAGACTTACACGTTTCAGTCTAGTGTTCACTCGATTTCATAGACAATTGTATTATATACATACATATATAATGTATACGATACATCTTAGGGGCTAAATTTTTATATATGTAACAACCCATGGATTTTTTGTTTTTTGTTTTCAGAGGAAATTTGAATTTTTGCATCAGAGTAGGGTCAGGGTGAACGTTTTCTATTTTTTTGATAGAAAAAATGTAAATAATCAAGGTTGAGGAAATTCGTGAGTTGTACCATGAAAAAAACTTTTATGATCAATTACTACTCTCATAAAAACTTTGATATTTTAAAATATTATTATTAGAGAGAATCGTGTGGCCTTGATACTCAAATCCATAATTTTTATACTAGTTTCTATAATTATTTATATGTTTTTTTATGAATAATGATGTTTATGTTATCCAACCCATAATATGTAGGAGTGAGGTTATACTACACTAAGAAAGGAACATTTTCTTCCATTACTAGTAAAATAAAAGGAATCAGTTGTTCTAGGGTATGGATAAAGGATGATTTTTGTTTCTAACACTACTTAAAATGGTAGGTTATGGGTTGTTCTTCCATGTGTGGTAAAGGAAGGGTGATGAGGTTAAGATACCATGTGTGCAAAAAATAGTTTTTTCAGTTATTCCTTCAATGTTTAAAAATTAATTGTAAAGGGTTTTAATCTCCATTTAAAGGTAAGAGATCATATATTTAGTGGGATTCATCTCTTTCTATGTTTGAAAGGGTTGATAGTAGAGTAGGATCATTTAGATATTGAAAAGTATAAAAATAACCATGTTTATTTATCATTTATTTCAAATTTATTAATTATAAAAACTTGGTCACGCTAACGACAATGATACCCTTCCCTAATATGGTCGTTGAGTTTTGGATTTCCCAGTATCACCAGTTTCCCCAAAGACACAAGTTCCACTCCCTAGAGCCTACACACATGATCAAAAAATTCATCTGACTAGTTTTATCCACACATGTAGAAACATGTTCTTTTATTTTTCTTTTTCCTCACTCACACACACCCTTGGAAACATTATCTAAGGACACCCATCCTGATTACTAATCCAGTACAAGAATGCTTAAATGTAGAGTTCTAATTAGGTAGTATCCCAAAATGAAATTCGAACAGTGTGGAAGTGATTTATATAATTTTGTCATTTAACCCTTCATCATTATAGGGTGTTACATTAACCCCACCCCCCACCCCCCCCCCCCCCCCCCCCCAAGAGAAGAAAGTCCTTATTGTGGACCATACATTCCATCCTAGACAGTTCCACCATACTTATGGTTCGGTTCCTACTCTATTACCAATATAATAACAGGGACTCACTAATATCACAGACAGCCCACCATATCTTGGACTTCGGGTCAAGGCCCCCCAGGTACCAACAGTTTCCCTACAGACACATGGTCCCCTCCCCAGGGCCTACCCATATGCCCAAATGGGTCATATGACTAATGCTCTTTCCCACAAGACAACACATTTTCTTTTTGGTGTGGTTTTCCCTCACTCTCACACACCTTGGGAAACTTCCTAGAATGTTAACCATTCTGATCACTACTCCAATATATGCATTCTTAACTCTGGATGTTTAATCTAGTAGGATCCAGAAAAGAGAGGTGTACCTTGTTGACATGAGTCATATCATTTAGACATTTAACCCTTTATCATTCTAAGTTGATACAATAATTATTAATTTTCAATAACTCATTAAGTATCATAAATGGGTTAATTCACACCCCATATTGACCATTCGACCATTGATAGCTTGTAGGGCGTCGTTAATTCCCTATGGTACTATGATAAAACTAATTTATAAAACCCAAACTATGCTACTCAATTAATTAAAATGTATTATAAAAAATGTTCGGGTGTCAAACCCATAGTGATGGATCATATGATCTAAATTAATTAAGAAAACTAGAATTGAAATTGTTTGATTCATCAGATAAGAGGAATAATGTCACATGAATTGGTGTTTAAATCAAATAGGGAGACATACCAGGTTCTATGATTTTTGGTTTATGTGCTATTGATTTAATTGGAAGTGTGTTTATTCAAGTTTGGCATGGAATTTGGTCATTAGGGAACCCTAGTCTTGGTATCCCACCCTAATCCTATGATTGGACCGTTGGAATGGTCATCTACTAGATTCAATCACATGATAGCTGACCCAAAACCTTGTTTAAACATAATCGTCCAAGATTTCATAATGGTCAAAAGCAAACTAATTCGAATAATTGATGAAATGAAATAATACTCTTTAAATCACAAGAAGTTTTCATGAAATTAAAAAAATAAAGAGGATTGGAATTGATAGAATGAATTTAATCAATCCAAAACAAGAATAATAAATATAGAATAATCCAAAAAAATACATCTCTCTATAATCACATCACTCGGCACCGAATGGACTACTCACTCATGATGATCGTGAGCGACATTGTTACCTGAGGAAGAATGGCAGTGAAGAACGTCTTTGGATCATTACCTTTTTGTTTGGTAGATGTTCCTTACTATTTCGTGGCCTCCACTAGTCCCAAAGTGTCATGGAAGGAGGGATTGTGGCCACATTTTATAGGAAAACACATCCAGAACTTGTAGCCCATGTCACCTATTTTTTCTCTTCGCATCGCTGAGTACACAACGTTTAATTGGGTTACACGTCATGTAACTCCGTTTGGATTTTTTGATTTTTCCACCTCCACATTGAATCCTTAGATACTTATTTGACTATTTTACTTTTCCAATATGTGTACTGAAGATACACATTGTGTAATGATGTTCCACATTATCTTATATATCTGTGTGACTCTTGCACAAATCTCATTCTTTAACTTGAAACTTTGACTTACATCAACTCAAGTATTGAAGGTACGTGATGTGTACTAGTTGTTCACTGTATGTATGCTCATCCTGACTTGTTCTCATGGTTTCCAGCATGTCACAATCTCAAACTAAATATCTTATACTAAAGGTACATTTTGTGTTGGTGTTCTTCTCTAGAATTTCCAGCTCCACTTCAACTTCAAAATTCCAGTGTTGTACAGCTAAGCTACGCTCGTGGCACAAATTTTCTTTAAGCTCGGTTTTCCTCCACATTCTTTTTCCTTTTTCACATTTTCAATATTTACTACCAAAAATCATAAAATAAGTCCAAACACTCACATCATTGCAAGATTATTCAATTAAATCCACAAATCAATATAATTAAACACTGAAAAATAAGTGCATTAAATACACTAAACATCTGTTATCACATAATAGAAAGTAATTGGTATCAAATATATTCCCCTAGACATGGTGTATTTATATATTATATATGATAATCAAGTTCGAAATTTATTTTTAAGTGGAAAAGATCTATAAAAAATGGATAGAACTAGTTTGAATGATGGTTATACTCCTTAATGAACTCAACTATTTTATAGAATTGATTTTGGTTACTAGTAGCCCCATATGGTGGATTTTAATAAACATTTTAGCATTGAAAGTTGAATGATCATAGTGAAATATAAAAAACTACCATATTTTCATCCTAAATACTAATTTGGTAATAATACAGTAAAATATTTGTTAAACTACAAGGAGGTAAAAATTCTGTATGGTGAAATTAAAAAAATGTGTATAGTACAATATCTACATGAAAAAAACACATGAAATTTTGAAAATATTGTCAGTTACTTATATAGGATTAGATAATTTTATAATAACTAAATTAGTCATGTTAAGAGCTAAGTATACAAAATTAAAAATTGGAGAAAAAGAGACAGTTAATCAAATGTTTTATAGATTTACAAGATTGCAAATGGAATGGGTTACTTGAGTAAAAGCATCGATATTTTTATTCTATTTTAAATAATTATAAAATCCATAGCTAACAACTGGAATTCAAAAAAGTCATAAATTGATGAATGTAATTGTAAAACATGAGATTCAATTATAATAATATTTTCTTTCTAAATAAAAAATAACATATTTCACATAAATTTATTCAAGAATGATCTTTAAACACAAATTAAAATAAATTATAAATTTAATTTTTTGAAATAAATTTAATTTTTAATTAAACATTTAATAATTATCTTAGGGTTAATTTTTGATAGTTTTCATAAATAGTTGATTTTTGGGAAAATTGTGAAAAATATAAATTTTAACAAAACTGTAACTTTTATGAAATTATAATGATATAAAAATTAAATACAATATTATGAAGACTTTTCATATTTTTTTATAAAATGATATAAAATGTATAAAATATAATGTTGTTTTTATAAATATAATTTCTAAATTTTTGAAGTCTATTAATTTTTTTCGTTCAAACAAAAAATGTTTTTTGTTTTTCTCTCTTAAAAAATCATATACAAGGTTCCTTTAAATTTATATCTAAATAAAAATAAAAAAATAGATATTTTAATTGAAATAATAAAATTAATTCCATTGAAATATTATTTATACATTACTTTATTGTAGAATCATTTTTATGATTAAAACAATCAGATTTCTAAAAGTGGTTTTCGTTTCATTTTACGCACTTATATTAAAATTAATTTCTTAAAAATAATAAAAAAATTATTAAATTTATTCCATATTTGGAATAAATATAAATAAAATTAGGTAATATGTTTAACTGAAATTTTGTTCATAATTTATAGAAAAAATAGTAAAAATTTGTTAATATTGTTAGTATTAAAATGGGTTTATTTGGGTTTAAACTAAGAGATAAGGGTAAAAATGTAACATAAACTAATATAAATATTTTGTTTGAAGATATATATACCTTATATTATCTTAAAAATTAATTTCTATCCATTTCGATCCACTTTCAGAAGCAAATTATTTTATATTGTTTTGATATTTTATGTAATTCCATGTGCGTCCTTCCCCTCACTTTTAAAATAACACCTCTTGTACTCCCTTATTCATAAAAATTGTGCAATATATCTAAATAAATTAAGAACAAAAAATCTTTCTATATTCTTTATCTTCATTCTTGAGATTATTTTTTCACCTAATACAATCCTAAGAAGGATGAACCTATAACCCAAAAGAGGTATCTTAAAGAAGAGAAAATCGTCCTTAATAACACATTCAAGGTTTAATTATTATTATATTTACCCTAAATAAGTTGTATCCATCATAAACATATGACTCAATTATCAAAAATATCCTTATATATTATTATAATTATGGGAAAACAACCCTTTTCTGCCTACCTTCCATCAAATGGGAAATGAAAGTATAGTTTATGCATATGTGTGGATGACCGCCTCTACGAATTGATATGATTCATTTTCCTTCACCATATATTATTTTTTATTAACATAATGGATTTAATATTTGTATATGTTATTTTGGAAATATTTATTATTTTTTAATTATAATATTTTATCTACATTCTTACATTCCTATACATTGGAAAATGATAACATCACCCATGCGTACATGTGGACTACCACCAACATGAACGATGTGATTAATTCTCCATTTTAATTTTACATGGATTGAAATAAGGATAAATTTAATTAATATAGATTATATTTATGATATTATAATTATTTTTAAATGGGGAATTATTATTAAACTATACTAGATTCTATTAATCAAAAAGTGTAAACATCACTCGTGTGTACGTATGGACTATCGTCTCCATGAAGTGACGTAGTTCATTTTTCATCACCAATTAATATGAGTGATTATAAAAGTATATATAATGATTTAATATGATAATTTTGAAATGATTAATATTTTGGAGACAATTTTATCATGATAAAAGTTTGATGACTAGAATTTCCAAACCAAAACAATCATGAAAAATGAAATAGTTATCACCCAAAATATCGATTTTAACAATAATTTTTTATTAAACATTTGATAATATATTATAAAATCATCGAAAATGATATTATAATAATAATAATAATTATTTATTATATGTATAATAAATTGAAATTTATTACATAGGATATTTAAATCACTTATAAGGAAAGTTGAACTTGAGGTAATGGTTTATTTTACAATCTAATCCTTATTCAGGATTGTTTGTGTTTATGTTTTTATTTCAAGTATTATATGATTTTTTATCTTAAGACCTATATATTTTATAACAGTAAAGTTATTTCTGGAATTTAAAATCTTACCTTTCTTGTTCCTCTCTCAAATTATTCAAATATCTAAATGAATTTTTTGAAGTAAACCGACTTTGTTTTTCTATTTGATCGAGGATATTTTAATTCAATATATGTATTTCATTTAAAATTATTTCAAGAAAGACTTTAAAACATTCAAATGATTTCTTAAATTCATTTTTATCCTTGCTTAACTTTATAGAATTTTTTTTAAAAGGAATCTTATTATCTCTTTCTAAATAAGGTTACTTTTACTAATGGTGTGATTGGAATCATTATTTTAACATTAACTGCAAGAATGGATTTTACTTATACCATTACTATTATTTAATTTAAATATTCCTTTACAGGTTTTCATGTTTCTTGTCAATGAAAATTTTTCATTAATATTTTTTAAAAAAGTTCATATTATAATTACTTTAATTCAAAATAAAAAAAGGTACGTTCCTTAATAAATGTTCTAATGATCATTTAAAAGTATTTTAATCAATGTTTTGAAATACAATGATAAACTTATGCTATAGAGGGGATATAATATAATAATACCATCCAAATTATTTTGTGGATTGATTATGATCATTTTGTTCTATTTATTGATGGTGGAAAATATTAACATTTCATATGATAATTTTTCAATATGAATGTTTTTGTTGGTTAGTTATTTAATTGTTATTCACCCATTTCATATAATGAATTTATTATAGACTTCGTAAGTGATAAAAATGGCCTATTATATCCCCTATAAGCATTAGTATGTCTCATTTGAAAATCTAGTTTAGGAATTTTGAATAAAGATTACCTATTTATGTTTTACGTCTCAGAACGTGGCCTTGATGATAAGATTATAATATCCAAAATTATACATTTTATCATTATGAGCATAGTTTTTTATCCATTTATTCATTTATGTTTCTATGTCATCCATGGATTTTTTCCTATTTTATTATATTAGTTATATTTGAAATTTTATTATTATTTATCTCTATCATATTATTCATTATTTATTTATCCTCTGATATATTTTGTTTTATTTTTTCCCTTACAGAGAAACTGATCTTTCCCTTTATTATTATTTCCTTTCGCTAGGTTTCTAATAAAGTAATTATGAATGATTTTGGGGAGATACTAGAAGAAATGATATGTTTCTATGGAATATTTTGTTCTATTTCATGTATTAAAATGTAATTCAATATTTATGCATGAATATAGTCTCCCAAGACTACTAAATTAATAGATCCTTCAGGACGTGATATTATATATCGTATGCCAGTGTAGTAAAATAACCATTGAACTTGATTTACTAGATCTATAATGTTATACTAATAATTTTAAAGCATATACTTTAGATAAAATTATTATATCTTTTCAAAAATATAAATTATAATTGAAAAACATTTTTAAGAGTGAAATTTTAAAAATAACGGTGTTTCTTTTAAATTAAAAATGCATGTTACCACTTACTATTCATATTCTGAATTTCAATAGATTGTAAGAGTATATGTTTTATATATTTCCCAAGGAAGAATAATGAAATACTAATAAAAATTATGAAATAGACTTACCCATAGAATATAGAAACCAAGAAGGTAATTTTTGGGCAAAAATACCTCAATGCATCATTGAAGTATTTTTGAGGTGATTGTGTTTGTTGAAAAAGTGATTATTTGTGTTATGATTGTTGACAATGCAAACCATGACATACAAATTTTTTGAAAAAGGGGATTTCATGATGTAATTTCGAGTTCAAGATCTGAGGTCAATGATCCATGTTTGATTCAATAATGTCGACAAAAGGAATGGATGATCTGGAGGCGGTACAAAAGAACAGATACAAGGTGGTGCCGTTTTCCAGTGTTTGCCTAAATTTTGGGCCTGAAAATCGAAAAATGAAGAAAAGTATTTTTTGGAAAAAGGACTTGTGTGCCCTGTACATGAAGGCTTGGAAAATTGTGTGGCATATGTTTTTCAAGATCAGATAATCAAACTATGGAAATGGTATAAGTGTCGTGCAAGTATTGGTGGTGTCGCACAGGTGACTTGCGTGCCGTGGAGAGACTTGCGCGCTGATGCCTTGGAATCTTGAGAACTTTCATGCCTATGGTTTTTCAAGATCAGAATATCAAAATATGGCAAAGGAAAAAGGTACGTGCAAGTTTGTAAGTGGGTCGTGCAAGTGACTTGCAGGGGAAGATACATGCGCGCCGAGGAGATACTTGCATGCCGTCGTGCAGGGGTGACAAGATGCCTATAAATACTGGACCACCCACTTCATTATTCAACGGAGTTCTACACTTTGAAGAATCAGAGCTCCCGTCGTGCAGGTGTGGTGGTCACGCAAGTGGTGGTGTGTCACGTGAGTGGGACTTGCGCGCCAGTTTTGGAAGTTGCACGCCAAGTGTTGGTTGTGCGCCTGAGGTTGTTTAGGAAGGGAAGGAAGTGAGTCGCGCACGTTTGTAGTTGGATAAGCTTGTTTCGCGCAAGTGTCTGAGGAGGAATTGTGTGCCTGTTGTAACTTGTGTGTCGATACTTGTGCACTGAGGTAGACTTGCGCACCAAGTAAGGTTGATTCCCCGGCCTTATTTTGGGGCTGCGTGGAAGCTGGAAGATTTCCCAATACCGTCGGTGCAAAAAGATATTCATATATGGGTGAAAGGTGTACTTCAACAGAGCATCTACTTACAGAGGAAGATGCATTCTTTCATGCAAATGAAGAGACCTACAGGTCTATAAACTGTGAGTGGATTCCTTCCAAGAGTAGTGAGAAAAGGAAGAGAAAGAAGGTGATCCTCTCCACCGGCAGTGAGCCAGAGAGAGAGAGAAATAGGGATTGACCCTTGGGAATGCAGTGAACTGACCCTAAACTTGTAAAGGTAGTGAGCCAGGGATTATAAGTGATCTAGCCCAAACCTTGTAATCCACAGCTAGTGAAGTTTAGTGGAATTGCTACGACTGGAAACCTTTCGGAGTATTCTCCTAGGATGTATCCCTTGGCGGTGAACCAAGTAAAATTGATGTGTCATGTGCTTTCTTTACATTAAGTTTATATTGTGCAACAATAATGAGAGAGAATATTGTTTTTCTTAGCCACGAAACAAGATCTGAACGGGCATTAAGTTTAAATTAGTCATACCCTGATTCAACCTCCCTCTCAAGGTATTCCGCCTTGTGGACCTAATAGTAATAATGATAATCAAGTCATATGTATGAGTATGAGAAAGAGAGTACATCATACCTAACAAATCAAGACTAAAGAATAATATGAAAAATATAAACTGGTATAAAAGGGAAAGGAAATAAATGGTATCTGGTCATACATACACATTGGATTTAGATTTGAGTGATGAATTTGGATGAGTAAACAAATCAAAAAAAATTCTCAATGGAATCATTAAAATAGGTATGTCAAAATTATTAGTATTCCTATTATTATTTTTTTACTGATCCTTCTAAATATTAATTTTATTTAAATATTAATTGACATAGTCATAAGGTTAACAACATTAGAGGATTATTCAATAATCTTAATAATAATCATAATGAATCCATTGCTAAAAATAAAATCTATGTAATAATCCTTTGTAATAAAATGATAAATTATGTAATGATCTAGAAAGTGTTCAACTTGAAAATATTAAACATAAATATAGTCATTCTAAATGTAAATAAGTTAAAATAATTAAATTTTATTCTATTATTTGAATAAAATGATAAAAACATAAATGAAACCGAATGGTTGGAGGATGGTGTATTAGATTTTATTTATGGGATACAAGGTAATAAAAATATGATGAATTTAAATAATATTAATAACATAAAAATGGTATTAGTTATGATAAAACATTACACCAAATGTAAAAACCCTTTATTTAAATGTTGAAGTGGAATTGAATCTACTGGAACATGTTTTTAAATGATAAATTGATGGCCATTATGGAAATGAATTCTCCTTGAGATATCAACAGGAACATGGTCACATAATGGAATTTTTTTCTAAATCATTGTATTTCTGACTACATGTTAAAAAATATTTAAAATCTATATAGGTTCCTAAAAATTCATACACTAATCCTATATGACCCGAGTTTTCTTGGGCAGTAAATAATTCATAAATATATTTTTTTAGGAAACTTATCTTAAAAGAATAAAAATGGATGTGTGGTACATAGATAATAAGAATTCTTAAAATATGAATGGTGATATATTTAATTTTTAATATTTTAATAACTATGATGGTGGTAGTTTTACTTTTAATGACATATCAAAAGGTGAATTAAATGGTTTTGGAGAAGTTTTAAATTTAAATTCATTTATTAGTTCAATGGTTTTATTTGTTGAAGGATTAAAACATAATTTATTAACTATTTCACAACATTGTGAAGAAAAAAATGAATGCTAAACATAAAAATTAATTTTTTTTGTTTTTAAGAATAATTTTTCATGTTTTATGAAAAAATAAAATGAAATATTTATTCAATTGATTTTTTTAGTTTTCTGAACCAAATGAATTATATTTAAATATTGTATATTATGGAAATTTTTTGAGGAAAAAAACAATTCCATGGAAAATAGAGGTTTTTTCATAAGTTTTCCTAAAATAAAAAGGAGTGGGATCTACCCAAGTTGGAACTACACATAACTTATTCGTGTTATTCAAGATTAAAGGGTAAGAAACATTAAGAGACATTTAAATATGTTCATGATATTCAAACCACTATACTCATTCTACTATTTCATTTGGATATATTTAGCCCTATTAAAACTTTTATTCATGGTGGAAAAAGGTAGGTATTTTTTATTGTTGATGACTATAGCATATTTACAATGACATATTTCCTTAATAATAAATCTGAGACGCAACGATCCCATACCTGAGTAGTAAGGGCTCATGCTTGGCATCCAAGAGACCCAGGTTCAAAACCTGGTGGAGGAAAATTTCTAGGTACTGTAGCAATACTGTAGCCGCACTATAGTAGTTACTTTTCGGTACTATAGCATCAGGAACTATTCACCTTATTTGGGCCTTCGGGCCACCGGTTTGTGCCTACGGGTCTCCAGGGCCCTCGGGTCATCAAAGGACTTCAGGCCACAAGGGCCTTCAGGTCACGTAGACCATGGAGTAGCCCAGTTCACACAAAACAGGCCCTAGAATAGGATCAGAGCAATAGGAGTCACAGCCACCAGATGCAGAGATAACCAGATTGGAAGAATGAGAGGGTATGGTAGCAGCCATCAGGACCAGGAACCGTGCAACTTTGTACGGGGTAATGCTAGTCAATCAGCAATGCAAGGTCGGGAGATAAGGTGATCAGTGATGCAAGACGCTGGGGAGGGGCAGTTTTGTGGGATGGGCCTATGGGTCATGTAATGGGCATGGTATGCCTCTGGGCCTTCGGGTCATGTATTGCAGATCATGTTGGGCCTTGTGCCTTGGGACAACGGTTCATGTACAGGTTCCCATTCAACCCTTAAAAGGGGGGATCTCTATAATAAAATAAAAAAGAATTCATTCAGGAAATTCAGAGGAATAAATATGAGACTCTGTACAAATTTATAACCTACTATGAATTGGTTTAAAATAAAAAATGATATTTAATTTAATTAATTATAAGTGATAGATTTGGTGAGTTTTCAAATATATAATTTAATAAATTATATGAAGATAACTGGTATTGTCATAATTTTTCATCACCTAGGACCAAAAAACAGCATGGTGTGTTATAAAGTAAAAATGTAAGAATTGCCAAGAAATGGCTAGGATACTATTAAATGAGTATTATTTTCGAAATATACATCTAGATTGAAGTTATATACTCATCTTGTTATGTTTCAAACTGAATTCTGGATAGGTTGTTCTTAAAGAAGGCAAATTATGTAATTTTGAAATAAAGTAATCATATAATTGGTTATTTCATCGTTTTTTGTTATAATGCTTACATTCATAATTATAACGATTCATTAGACAAATTAGATTCAAAATCCAATGAATTTATCTTTTTAGTATATTCTAACTCTAGTATGGAATATATAGCATATAATAAAATATCATTAGTATATAATAAATTTGTGCATGTTAAATTTGATGAAAATAATTTAATGTAGAAAAATTCTGATTTAGACCACATTAAGGAAAAGTTTATATATTTCAACATTGTGAAACTAAAAATATAAATTACAATGATTCCAATGAGGGGAAGAATCATTCATTCAATAAATCTGTGAATTTTATAAATACCATTATGATTGAAAATATAATTGGTGATACTACTGATTGTATTAAAACCATAAATTACTTAATAAATATTTTTGTTAATCAAGCTTTTATTTTTAATTTTTTACCTCAAAATATGGATGAATCATTATCTTATTCAAACTGGATTATGGAATTTTATGAAGAATTAAAACAATTTGATAGGAATAAATTTAGGAACTTAGTAGAACACCATAAAGATAAAAACATTATTGAAACTAAATGGATGTTTAGAAATAAGTTAGATGAGTGTGTAAAATTAATTAGAAACAAATTGAGACTGGAAGATCATGTTTAAAAACAAGAAGAAGGAATAGGTTTAGAAGAATAATTTTCTTTATTAGATTGTTTAATATAGATATAAAAATTGTTTTTGTATATTCATATCAATATTGAAATAATGTTTTTTTAAATTAATGTCAAAGATTAATTTTTAAATGGGTATTATTTTGATTTTATTTATAAAATAGTTGACAAATTTTAAGAATAAAGCCTAACCTAACATTGATTTAAAACTTTTAAAAGGACTTCATGGTTGGAAACATGATCTGAAATCATATTATGATAGGTTTTCATTATTTAGATCTAAATATATTTATTAAAGTGAATTGAATAAAAAGTATAATTTTTTAAAAGGATGAGGGTCAATCCCCCTTATATTGAACACGACAACAAAAATACACTTTTGAAAACTAGATGAAGATGACACCCATTAAATGTAAAAGGCATGAAGGCATAAAATAAACATAACACAATGGTTTAAATGTTCTCAAGATTCAATTGGAAAACAAAAAATAAGAAAAGTTAAAGAAAAAGTTTCATCATCCCCCCCATTAGTAAATGAAATAGTGAAACATGTAATGATTTTATATGAGTCTTTTGGGTGAACATATGTTATTTTTGGGATTACATATACTTAAAATAAATAATGTTATTTTTATTAATCAATAAAAATATAATAAATAATTATTTTAAAAGATTGGTCTAAATGGTTGTAAAAGTTAACATTGTAAGAGTTCGGATTTTCCTGATCAATTTGTTTATTTTTATGGGTTTTCCAGTGGTTTGGGAGTAATTCCATAAATTTAGAAGTTTTTTAAATTCTTTTATAATTTATAAAGTGATGTCTAAATGGTTTTACAAATTATTGATGTAATTTCAATGTTTTAAATGTTTATTTCAAATTTAATATTGAATTATTTATAGTGATTATAAGTGTTTAGAAATTTGGAAGTGATAATATACACTTTGCTTAATTATTTATAAGTTAGTTTAATTAAAAATGTAACAATTTCACTGAAATATGTACCATTATGAATGGAATTAGAATTGCATATGGGTTTGTGTCATTTTTAAAAGTCTTTGTAAGGGTATGTAGCACATTTCTTATGTTGTGAAAAGGTAGATCTCCTTTTCTATAGACTGTGTAAGGATTGGGTTGAAATTATAGAGGTTCATAAGGGTAATCTTATTTTCCCAAGTTCTATAGAGAGGTACCATTATTGTTGCGTAAGGGTAATGTGATTTCCCTAACCTGGTTCCCACACCAATAACTGAACTCTGTTAGCCACATGGCCTCATGTGGGCCTCCTCTTATTCCAGATTTTTTCATCTAGAAAAGAGGGTTCATGGTGCAATAGTGGGGAGACTATACCCTCATGATCAGAGTGTATCAAAATAGTATATTCAAAACAATAAATAGCAGATAAATAATAAATAATTGAGTAGAGGACGAATAAAAATCCATCATATAAATAACCAAGTAATCTCATCCAATTGTGTCATATAAAAATGATGATAATGGTATGATATAAAATATACATATAATACATCACAACAAGTATTTAGTAAAATACATGTATCAAAGTTACAAAAATACCAAAAATGAACTATCCTCAGATAGAATCACAAGCCACAACTCAGTCATATTCTTCGTTGATCCTATGAAATAATCAATCAAACATTATAAAGTGAGCACATTTTTTTATCCCAACCTACATCTATGATGTTTATCATGGAACCTAATGGTGTACTAATCATGGTGTGAGATAACAGTCAATATGCTACCACCAACGGTGCCTATAACAAGTCAAGTCTATGCATAGAAGTTGAATCAGTGTACAAATATAACAAGTGAACCATTAAAAGAGTAGAATTAATATTATGAAGCCTACCAAGTCTCAATGTGATCAATAAAATAAATCTTAAGGCTATCAGTAATGAATATAAAGAGTCAATGATAATACCTTATACCATATAATCATGGGTTAAGCCCACATGGGCCAGGTTCAAAGGTGTTGAAATGTCCATGGAAACTGAAAAAACTAAAAAAATCAATTAAATAGGATACAAGGACTATAAATTTCCCAGGAATCTGAAAGGTTCATCATATCTAAGAAGTTAAAATTTACAAGGAATTATGCCATGTTAAGTAAACTAGTTTAACTAGATCCTTAGAGTGGAAATTAACGAGTCATCCTTGTAAGTTGGATCCTTGGAGTATAAATTTCCAAGGCATCTCAATAATCTAAGTAGATATGATCGAAGGAGTAGAAATGTAAAAGAATCGAAATAAGTTATTTGATCTATTTATTAGAAATGCACATGGCATAAAAATAAGTTATTAGTTTCCATGATTATAAATATTTAAGGCATCCAAGTATATCAACTGAAACATGTAATTGGATATACACGGTAGATATGTCCATGGCATCTGAATAAATCATTAGTTCTATATTACGAACCCCCTATTATAAATGTAGAAATACATAACTTATAAAATTACATGGTGTTACAATTTGATTACAACCTATGAAAAGTATCTTAATTTCGTTAATCAATTATTTATTACATAAGCGAGATCAACACACCCCAGGAGTGGTATAATAATGGTAAAAAGGAATAACCCACCCAATGTGTGGTTTAGGTTGAGGTAAATGACCTCCAACGTTATATAAGCGTGTCAAGACATGTATTAGAAATGGTTTTATCATATAAATCTGGGTTCAATTAATTAAGGAAGCATCACATAGAAATTTGGGCATGCGGTACAACAACAAGTAATAAAATAACCAAAATTTTGGTACAAGTAATATACAACCTAACTTAATATCGTATATGAGCACTCATCCAGTCTTGAACATTGATTCGGTCAAGATTAGGTGAAAATGGAAGAAATAATTAAAGTATTTAAAATAGGGAAAAATATCTTGCACAAAAATAGTTTCACCGATAGAAAGGAAAATAAGGAAAGGTGCAAGAGGAATAAATAAATCACCAATGACTATCCAATGAGAATAAAGGATCTTTAGTTATATGTCAGATATTGAATCAATATCAAATACAAGGTCTAGGATTCAAGGGATCTTCCTCTAGCGGACCTCATATGTATGATGGAAGAGGGGTGAGGGTTCTATCAAAAATAAGAGGCCCTGCGTCACTTAAAAAAATTCCCCTAAGTGATTATGTGATGTGTAAAATTTACACACCTGGTAATATTTATTTTCCCCCTCTAGGGAAAAACCATTACACATCATGTATTGATTATATGTTGTGTATTCAAAATATACATCGTGTACTTGGAAAGCATCCATCCTTCAACCCACTTCTTCCTCCTTTCCAAGAACAAACCAATCATCCCAAAGGCTGGGATTCTTGGTCTAATACAAATAGAGGGTGGAAACAAGGGATTAAAAAAATTAAAGGATCCATATGTGATAGAATTGTTGGTATCTTACAATCTTTTCTCTTTAAAGTAATTTTTACCAAAATTGAACATCTAATAGAGGAAAAGAATCATCTGAGAATTAATCAGACCACTAGGAACGTACATCGGCCTCCTACTCCCAAGACTCATCCTATACATAGTCATGATGACATAGCACCCATAACATAGGAACTGATCAGCTTCAAAGAACCATCATTCCTTGAGAAAAAATATAGATAATATGTTAATCAAAGGACATTTCTATCTCCAAATAAACCTCATTAGGCTAAAGAATATGTAATGGATTTGAATGATATCGGTGATGATGAGAGAAATGGATGAATTTATTATTGACCTAGTACCTTTAAGGTAACTACAACAGATAGGTTATAAGCATGATTCTCTCTATAATCTTGAAGGGCCCAACATAACAAGGTGATAACTTTAATTATTTCTAAACTCATCTATTCCACAGTCTAGGTGAAACTCACAAGAGAACATGACTCACCACCTCGAACTCTAGTGGTCAATGACAATGATCACTGTATGACGTGTGTCAAGAATGGGATATAAAAATTTGCATCCTAATAATATGAACCTATCCTGAAGTCTCCTGAATGAGAGAATGATCTCGGTGGTTCTTCTTCTGCTTTCTGAAACTAGCATAGGGGTGAATGACATGGCATACTGTATGGCGCATCATAAGGTTCCATATGTATGGTATCCTAGAATTTATTATTATAAGAGAACTCAGTGATAAGTTAGTGTTTATCTAAATAAAAAATGAAATCAAGGAAAAATTTTGAATAATGGCCTCCAAAACATGTATCATATTCTTGGACTGACCATTGAGCTACTAGTGTTAGTCTATACTCAATAGTATCTATAAACCCAGTTCCCTCTGCAACCCCATCCATAACCATGATGTATATTTATAGTATCAGTATGATATGATATAACTTGGAACTCCATGGAGAATTATGTTCTCACATATGTAGAGATTCACAAGCTTATCCACTGAAAGAGTCTTGACAACAAGTAGAAAATGGGTGAGCTTTATTAACAAGTATTTGATCAACTGTATAGAATAACTTCCCTGAGGTGATCTAGGTAGTCTCATCATGAAATAAATTATGAGTTCTTCCCACATCCACTCAAGAATAAGTAATGGTTGTTAAATCCCTTATAGATTCTGGTGTTCCCCCTTCACCTGCTGATAGGTGGAACACTAAGTAACAAACCCAACTATCTCCCGCTTTATCCTAGACCATAGTTTTGATGAGACAGGTCATGAATCATCTTTGTAAGAATAGTATGATAATACCATATAGAGTCATGATACTCTCATATCATCTACTCTTATATTAATGTAAGAACCCATACATATTTGTGGATGTGAAAGATCTCATCCTCATCAAATATCCAACCTAGAGGTGGGTCCTCACATGTCACACTCTCCCATAGGTCCAAGACATTGTATTCTGATAACTAACTCATCTTAACTCTCCCTGTAAGTAAATAGGTCACTCATAATGATGCATGCACAGATTCTCCATGATTTCCTTGAACCTCTATATGCATATCATAAAACAATTCCACAAGCTTCCACTCACTAAAGGCCTCCTGAACTGCTTGTTTTTGAGTCCACCTACTCAGATTATCAGCAACTAAATTTTCCTTTATGGGCATATGAATAATATCTAAATCAATAATATAATGGTATTCAAGACACCTTAAATACATGAGATTCAAGTATGGTTGTGAAAAGATGTACTTAGGGATTTTGTTTTTACTGCACACCAAAATATTCCCTCCCAATAAATAATTCCTCCAACAACTCAAGGCATGAAGAAATGTGGAAAACTTGAGATCATGTGTTAGGTAGTTCCTCTCGTGTGGCCTCAACATATGAGGCCCATATTCCATAACATTCTCCTCCTACATACGAACTAATCCTAGCATAATACGTTATGCATCACAATATAATGTATAGCTTTTACCCATCTATGGAAGAATCTGGATGGGCACTAAAGTCAATATCCATTTCATTTATTGAAAGGCCATCCCATATATTTTTGACCATATAATATTCGTACCCTTCTTAGTAAAAATCATAACAAGCACTCCTAGAAATAATAAGTACTATATGATGCACCTATAATAACCATATTTCCCCAAGAAAGTATATGTAAAGACCCGTAAAATTCAAGGAAATGTTTTTCTTAATTTGCATTGTTATTATACAAGAACGAAGTTTCTGACGGAACCTGATTCTGAGGCTCGGTGTTCCTGGAATCATTTTCTGATGTTTAGCTCGGGTACGTTGAGTGAACGAAGGAGCGGGGTTTTCTAACTTTTGAACTGGTGCTCGGAATCGAATTCTAAGGGCACCAGAGGAATCGTAGTGCCAGTATTTGCATAGAAACGCATTTTCCAGAGTTGTGTTTTCTCAGGTGTGGTTTTTAATTTTTTTGGGGGCTTATGTTAAGAAATAAAATTAATGTGGTGCGACACTTTATTTTATTTCACTTAAAGTCACTTAAGCTATGTTAAGCGGATAAGGTGGGACCCACAATATCCTACCCACATGGAAGGATATTTCTGAGGTGGGGCCCACACGAGCCCCACCATTTCTTCACTCCTATGTAACACACCCGAAACCCCCCTTTTAATGAAATTCAAACATTACGTTTTTCTGGTTAAGAAACGCCTCATTGAATTGAGCGGTTAAATCGTTACAATTAATTCTTTGAATTAATTGTTCGTTTCTTATCTTTTGAATTTCCAAATCATAGGTTGATAATAAAATAAGTGTTGAACTTATTTTATTTCATTGGTTGGGTTGTGTTAAAACTTTGGGGGGAAATAAGAGAGGATTCTTCATTCTTCGATGAAGAACACAAAGAACGCGCTACCGCCAACGAAGAACGCCAACCTCCGTCGGCGAGAGACGCCATCCTTGGAGATGACCTAATGCCAGCGACATTCCTTCCGCGGTGATCCTCTTCTTCTACGATGACCCTCTTCTTCCGCGATGGTTAATTCTACGACGAACGCTCGTTCGAAGACAATGTTGAGGTAGGGGTTTATTTTCTTGTGATTACTTCCGTCATTTTTCCCCTTTCAATTGAACAGCCTGTTATCGCATTAAAGGGAGGAGGTTGGACCGCAGAAACACGGCGACACTCCTCCCCTTTTAGTTGTTGATTTTTTATGAGGCAAGCAAGGAAACACGGTGCCGAATCACTATGCGGACATTGTAAAAAGGGAGAGCGGAGAAGTGAGCCGCCATCGCACCACGCCGTTGGAAGCAACAAATCCGTGGCACCGTTGCAATGCACCGTAAAAAATGAACAAAAGATGCGGCACCGTCGCACTGCGCAGGAGGACCTCAGAAGCACCGCGGCAGGAGCGGGGCCACGGTGGAGGGGCGCAGCGCCATCGCGCCACGCCGGATGGACGAAAGTCGGTGCCAGTTCTGTGCCGCGACGAAGCAGGGGAACCAGCGGCCGGTTCCGGGCCACCGGAATCGGAGCAAAGGGACCGGCCTTGCCGGTCCTGTGGTGGCAGAAGACGGCCGGCCCGAGCGGGCCCACCAGACCGTGAAGAACCGGGGGTTTGAGACCCCCGGCTGGCCGGACATGAGCGGCCCTATTAAGGAGTGGCGGTGTCCTCAAGCAGGACCATCACGCCCCCCCGCCAGCAGCGCTCGGCCATAACGGCCGAGCCGGTCGCCTGGCCACCTAGCCAGCACCGGCGCGCCCCGCGCGGCGGGCCGGGCCGCGCCGCCGGGCCGGGCCGAGCCGCTGGGCCGGGCTGGGGAGTGACCAGGTCAGGCCACACCCAAGCGGGGCGGACCCGGACCCAGTTCAGGTCGACCTGGTTCGGGCCGACCCTGGGGTATCAGGCCGGGTCAGACCGGGCCCGAACCCCCTATTACCGATCCTTTTTCGGTCTGTTTCCCATAACTTGAGCTATGGGCCTCCGATTGATGCACCATCAATTTCGATGCGATCCTTCGATCGAGATGGTCGTTTCGGTATATCACACTCAAGGTTTAGGAATACTTTGGGTTCGGCCGGGTTGGTTCATACACGAAACCAACCGGGCCCTCAAAGAGGAAACACTCCTAACTTGAACTCCGAACGTCCAATTGACATGCCGTCGACTTTTATGGATTCCTCTATGTGATACAGACCTTTTGGATTACTCCTCTTGAGGTGTGGATGCAGTGGGAGTATGGTCGGGTTGGTTTTGACTCAAAAACCAACCAGGCCCCCTAGACGAAAAAGCCAATAACTCTCAGACCAGGCGTCTGATTGACACGCCGTTTGCAACGTTGAGTTCCTGTTGACGATACAGAACATTTGGATACATCAACTCCAGACATTGTGTCAGTTGATCTATCAGCCCCTCGGCTCGTGGAGCGGACCCTCCCGAATGAGCTGGCTGTGTGCGGGAACCCTAGAGCTGGCTGCGACTACGACAACGACGACTATACAGAGATCCTCAGTGGATTTGATGGAGATGACTAAGGCACTCAGCGATCCTACATGGATCAGTGCTACTGATCCAGTGTGGGTTCAATCTTGTGTGGGTCAGCGCTCAGCGGTCCTGTGTGGGCCAGCCCCAACAGATCATGTGTGGGTCTGATCCTATGTGAGTCATGGCGGGGGATTAGATACCTTTCGATCCTTTGTGGGTCATATCCTTTGTGGTTCATTTCGGGGGTTAGTACCTATTGATCCTTTGTGGGTCCGATGGCTTAGATGAATTAGTGGCAATATCTGATCATCTCTATCGTCTTACAAAGAAGTTTATCCTCTATGAGCTGAATCCTATTTTTCATTCCTATGTGGATTGTGTTGTGTTATCCTATGTCAATTAACGTTTTTCTTTCCTGTGTGGACTGGGTTGTACATGGTCTAGGAAGTTGGAGCATACTGGAATTGATGACTTTGGTATATTTAAGGGAAAATATCTAATCAGTGTAGAATGTTACATTGTGATTGTATCTTTCCTTTGTGGATTATCCTTTGAAGATTCTAGGAGACCTTCGGGGGTCTCGGGGTCCCTACTGAGTAGCTTATACTCACCCATACACGGGCTATGCCCGCACTACGTTGTGTTGGTTGCAGACGACAGACAGCGCTGATCGTGGTTGAGGCTTGCAGAGCAAGACGGTACATGGAGGTGGACCACTGGGCGGGACGTTCTCGGAGGGGACGATTGGACCCGAGGAGCTATGTAGGCTATTTGTACTCACCCTTCAGGTGGGATTTCCAGTGGACAGCTCGACATTGTGGATTTACTTTCAGTTTTTGTTTTCCCTTTCTAGTTGCACTTACTTTCAGTTTGGGTTTGTATTCTGGCCCACTTACTTTTTCCGCACTTTCTGTTGTACACAGTTTTTACTTAGTTTTTACTTCTACTCCTTTCTTGCTCTGTGGTGTTTTTTTACACATCAAAGGCAATGCCTTCCCTTTTATCAGGAATTACTCCTTGGTTCTAGTCGCCAGCCCCTGGCCTATGGAAGGTGGGCTTGGGGTAGTCACGACACGGGCCCCGAGGACGGGTTGTGACAAATTGGTATCAGAGGAGTTCGGTTCTAACGTAGAACTTTCGACATTGAACTTTCTTCTATGTGAAGAAATAGTGTTAAGCGTATTGGGTGTGGTTATTAGTCCAGGGAGTCCGGTGTTGGTGCGGCGGCCGACTAATCCATACACCAGGACCCTGACTTCTGATTTTCGACTTAATGCATGAAAACAATGATTGCATGTGTGTTTCAAGTTTTATTTGTGATTACTCAGTGTCAGCTCACCAGGTATATTGTTTTGTTTGAGCCTCACCTGTTTCTTTTTAGGATGGCCCCACAATGGTAGACAACTAGGGTTCCGAGAGTTGTGTGTGACGACAGCCCACCGACTGACGAGTCCTCGGTACAGGGACCTTTGACAGCAGAGGCACCAGCGGTACCTCTACCCGCTGAGACACTGATGCTTCCAGCCCCAACCGCTGAAGACTCACGTTGCCATAGTGAATTTCATGAGTTCCAGTGCCAGCAACCTCCCAGGTTCTGCGGGGAGATGGACCCCCAGGCAGTCAAGGATTGGCTGGAGGCAGTTGTACTAGTTTTCAGGTTAGTGAGGGCACCAGCAGACCTCATGGTGATCCTCAATGCGAGCCTACTGAACGCGGAAATAGGCAGATGGTGGAGATTGATGCTCCAGGTGCACGATGAGGCATCTCTCCTCTGGATGGACATTGAGTGCCTCTTCTACTCAGAGTTCGTTCCAGCCACCCTCCGTGCGGTGCGCATCCATGAGCTTCTACAGCTGCGGTAGGGAAGCTTGACGGTTTCCCAGTACTTGGTGAGATTTACCGATCTCTCGAGCTACTCGACAAACATGGTACGAGATCCATTATTCTGGGCCCGAACCATTGAGCAGGGATTGCGGCATGAGATCAGGGCATCACTGATCTCCCTCAGCTTTCCGACTCAGGCAGTAGTACTGGAGCAAGCCCTTTTGATCGAGAGCTTCCCTGCTAAGCCTTCTTCAGCAGCGAGACCTACCGCGGGGCGGCACATAGCAGAGTCTTCTGCAGCAGGCAATTGACAGATGACTCATGTGTCCAGGTAGACATGACCCTCAGGTAGACGACCTCAGGACATTGGCTCAGCAGTGCGGGGCACACAGCGTGGAGCCAGTCTTTCGAGAGGCAGGCTATGCTACACATGCGGTGGGCAGGGCCACATGGCTCGTGACTGGCCGACCCACCGTGTCGAGGAGTAGCAGACAGTTGAGGGGCCACCCAGGCCGAGGCATAGGGTCGACCGAGGTGGACCACAGGGAGCAGGCAGACGAGGTAGAGGAGCTGGACGAGCATCAGGTGGTGGGCGACACTTTGAGGCTCTCCCACCACCACCACCCCCACCAGGAAGTCCACCCTGGCCACAGGCAGCTGGTGGGAAGAGATAGGCACAGCTCCAGGCAGTGGAGGCCTACAACTACGGCACGCCTGAGATTATTTGAGGTACTATATATGTCTATTCCACCCTTGATGCAGTTATTATAGACACGGGAGTGAGTCACTCTTTCATAGTTGCTGCCCTTGTTCGGAGCTCAGAGATTCCGACAGATCCATTGGCTCGATCCTTACGGCTAGATACTCCTATGGGAGCAGACTCGACGATTAAGAACTGGTTCCGGTAGTGTGATCTTACTCTAGGAGGCGAGAGCATCAGCTGGGATCTTTTAGTAGAGGCGTCGAGGCCTTACGACGTCATCTTGGGCATGGATTGGTTATCTACAGTCCATGCTCAGATTGACGGTATTAGGCACATGGTGCGATGTGTACGCACCGACGGGAGCATGTTCACCTTCACCGATGAGAAGGGAGCCTTCATAACATATGATGGACTTCCGTAGAGGAGAGGACAACCCATCACTAATCAGTTGGCTAGCCTCATCCTAGGAGCAGTTGATGTGCAGAGTCTTAGTTTTCCTGAAGTGGTGGATCAGTATGCAGACGTCTTTCCCGACGACCTTCCAGGACTACCTCCCCACAGAGAGGTTGACTTTTATATTGATATATACCCCAGGAAAGCCCCGATATGCACCCCAGCATATCAGATGGCTCCCTATGAACTTAGATAGCTACGGGTACAGTTGGAGGACTTGTAGGGAAAGAGATTCATCCGACCCAGTGTTTCACCCTAGGCTTCCCCGATATTGTTCGCCAAGAAGGCGGACGGGAGCTTGCGACTTTGTGTCAATTATCATCGCCTAAACCAGGTGACGGTGAGGAACAATTATCCACTACCGAGGATTGATGACCTCTTCGATCAGCTCAAGGGAGCACTGTGGTTCTCAAAGATAGACCTCAGGTCAGGCTATCATCAGCTCAGAGTTCGGGACGAGGACGTGCAGAAGACGGCCTTCAGATGTCGGTATGGCCACTATGAGTTCTTGGTTATGATATTCGGCGTATCCAGTGCTCCATAAGTGTTTTTGGGCCTCATGAACAGGATATTTCAGCAATACCTTGATCGATTTGTCGTGGTCTTCATCGATGACATTTTGATTTACTCGATGACTGAGGAGGAGCACGCTGACCACTTGTGGGTTGTACTAGAAACACTATGAGAGAACCAGATTTATGGAAAGCTCTCTATGTTTTATTTCTGGATATGCAAGGTCCACTTCTTGGGACACGTCATCTCTGAGGCGGGAGTTGCGGTGGATCCTGCGAAGATCGAGGCAGTGCTATCTAGGGAGCAACTCAGGAGCGTGACGGAGGTGCATAGTTTCTTGGGACTTGCTGGATACTATCAGAGATTTGTGCCAGTCTTCTCCAGAGTTGCTGCACCACTCTCTGCTCTTACGAAGAAGGGGAAACCCTTTGTGTGGTCAGACAGATGTCAGCAGAGCTCCCAGGAGCTGAGATAGAGATTGACCAGCGCACCTATCTTGAGGTTTCCAGAGGAGGGAGTAGGGTACGTAGTCTACTGCGATGCATTAGGGACCGGACTCGAATGTGTCTTGATGCTGGAGTGGGTGGTGATCGCCTATGGATCACGTCAATTGAGGCCGCATGAGCATAACCCGTCTACCCATGACTTGGAGTTAGCAGTAGTGGTCTTCGCTCTGATGACATGGATGCACTATCTGATGGGTGAGTACTTTACAGTTTTTTCTGATCATCAGAGTCTCAGGTACATCTTCTCTCAGATTGACCTGAACCTGAGATAGCGGCGATGGCTCGATTTCTTCCAGGACTATGACTTTTATATAGTCTATACTCTTGAGAAGGGGAATGTGGTAGCTGATGCTCTTAGAAGGAGGACGGGCATTCAGCTATTTGGGGAGGTGACAAAGAAGCTACCCACATTGCAGATATCCTTCGTGGAGAGAGATGGAGCAGCCTTCCTTAAGTCTCTCACAGTCACCCCTCCACTACTGTAGCGGGTCAGAGAGGAACAATGTGGGGACGCTGACTGTGTGACGCGGCCTGCATAGATATCCTCAGGATAGGCACCTGATGGTTTCTCCTTTGGAGCAGAGCACGACGTCGTTTTCAGAGGACATACCATGGTACCAATTTTTTTTACGGGAGGAGGTGATGAGAGAGTTTCACACTTCTCCTTTGGCGGTACATCCTGGAGTGGTGAAGATGTACCAGGATCTCAGACGATAGCACTGGTGGCCGGGCATGAAGAAGGATGTGTCACAGTTCGTTTCTTGATGCCTCACCTGCCAACAGGAGAAGGCAGAGCATCATGTACTAGCAGGCTTGGTACATCCCTTGGAGGTCCCGGAGTGGAAGTGGGAGGGGATATCTATGGACTTCGTGACTGGACTTCCACACACTTTCAGAGGTCACGACTCCATTTGGGTGATTGTCGACCGACTCACCAAGTCAGCTCACATCTTACCGATTAGAGAGATGGGCTCAGTGGAGAGCATGGGACGTCTCAACCTTTAGAAGATTGTATGGTTTCACGGTGTTCCATCATCTATCATCTCTGATCGAGATGCTCACTTTACTTCCCGGTTTTGGAAGGGGTATCAGGAGGCGTTCGGGATGCAGCTACGTCTGAGCACCTCCTTTCACCCTTAGACAGATGGTCAGACGGAGAGGACCATTCAGACTCTGGAGGACATGATCCGTGCATGTGTCCTCAACTTTGGTCGTAACTGTGAGGACCACCTACCCTTGTTGGAGTTCACGTACAACAACAGCTACAACTCCACCATCGGGATGGATCCATATGAGGCGTTGTACGACAGACCTTGCCGGTCTCCTTTGTGCTGGACAGACCCTGGGGAGTCATCACATGTGGGACCGGAGATGGTCTAAGCCACAACGGAGAAGGTCCAGATCATCCAGGAGTAGATGAGGACATCTCAGAGACAGCAGAAATCCTATGCTGACAGGAGGCGAAGGCCACAAGAATTTGAGGATGGCGACCACGTCTTCTTGCGTGTCTCACCTCGACGTGGATTACGGAGATTTGGCGGAGGCGGCAAGTTGTCTCCACGCTTCATTAGACCATTCCAGGTCCTCAGTAGGATTGGTGAGGTGTCTTATCGCCTGGATCTACCACCTCAGTTGCACCAGGTGCACGACGTCTTCCACGTATCCTAGCTGAGAAGATACGTGCACGACCTGATGGATATCATTGACTATGGGGAGCTGGACGTCGATGATGGGGAGACTTTTGCGGAGGTCCTGGATGTGATCAAGGATCGACAGGAGCGGGTCCTATGTGGATGGTCGATTCCTCTAGTGCGCATCAGATGGCAGCACAGGAACCTCGAGGAGAGCACTTGGGAGCGGGAGGCTCAGATGCGTGCTCAGTACCCACTTTTGTTCCCCTAGTTTTGATGTATCTTTACGGGGACGTAAATCCCTGAGGTGGGAGTGATGTAAAGACCCGTAAAATTAAAGGAAATTTTTTTCTTAATTTTCTTTGAAATTTTTCAAGAATGCAGTTTCTGACGGCACCAGATTCTGAGGCCCGGTGTGCCCCGAATCATTTTCCGACGTTTAGCTCGGGTATGTTCAGTGAACGAACGAGCAGGGGTTTCTAACTTTTGAACCGGTGCTCAGAATCGAATTCTGAGGGCACCGTTGGAATCACAGTGCTGGTATTTGCTTAGAAACTCCTTTTTTGGAGTTGAATTTGATCGGGTGTGGTTTTTAATTTTTTTTGGGGTTATGTTAGGAAATAAAATTATAGTGGTGCTACAATTTATTTTATTTCACTTAAAGCCTCTTAATCTAAGTTAAGAGGATAAGGTGGGACCCACAATACCCTACCAACTTGGTAGGATATTTGTGATGTGGGGCCTGCACGAGCCCCACAGTTTCTTCCCTCTTAAGTAATGCACCGGCAACCCCCCTTTTAATGAAAGTCAAACCTTACGTTTTTCCGGTTAAGAAACGCCTCATTGAATTGAGCGGTTAAATCGTTACAATTATTTTTTTGAATTAATTATTCATTTCTTATCATTTGAATTTCAAAAGCTTAGTTTGATAATAAAATATGTGTTGAACTTATTTTATTTCGTTGGTTGGGTTGTGTTAAGGAATTGGGAAAAAATAAGAGAAGATTCATCATTCTTCGAGGAAGAACTCGAAGAATGCGCTACCACCAACGAAGAACGCCAACCTTCGTCAGCGAGAGACGCCTTCCTCGGAGATCACCTAATGCCAGCGACGTTCCTTCTGCGTCGATCCTCTTCTTTCACGATGACCCTCTTCTTCCGCGACGGTTAATTTCGCGACGAACGCTCGTTCGACGACAACGTTGATGTAGGGGTTTATTTTCTTTTGATTACTTCCGTCATTTTTCACCTTTCAATTGAACCGCCTGTTATCATTAGAAGATGGAGGTCGGACTGCACGAACACGTGCGACACTCCTCCCCTTTTGGTTGTTGATTTTTGATGCAGCGAGCAAGGCAACACGGTGAAGAATCACCGGCTGGACATTGTAAAAAGGGAGAGCGGAGAAGCGCGGCGCCGTCGCAGTGTGCCGTTGGAAGCAAAAAATCCGCGGTGTCGTTGCACCGCACTGTAGAAGATGAACAAAAGACGCGGCGCCGTCGCGCCGCGCCGGACGGACGAAGGCCGGGGCCGGTTCCGGGCCGCGACGGAGTAGGGGAACCGGCAGCCGGTTCCGGGCCGCCGGCATTGGAGCAAGGGGACCGGCCATTCCGGTCCGATGGCAGTAGAAGCTGGTTGGCCGGAGTGGGCCGGCCGGACCGTGAAGAACCGGGGGTCTGAGACCCCCGGCTGGCCGGACGTGAGCGGCCCCATTATGGCTCTGTGGTTTCCTCACGTGGGGGAAGCGTGCCCCCCGCCAGCAGTGCTCGGCCATAATTACCAAGCCGGTCGCCTGGCCACCCGGCCGGTGCCAGCGCGCCGGGCCGCGCTACCGGGCCGGGCCGAGCCGCCGAGCCGGGCCGGGTTGCGCCCAGGCCGTGCCGGGCCGGGCCGGGTCACGCCCAGGTTGTGCTAGGCCGCGCCCAGGCTGGGCTGGGCCGCACCGACCGGGCCGGGATGCGACCAAGTGCGCCGGACCTGGAACCAGTTCGGATCAACCCGATTCGGGCCGACCCTGAGGGTATCGGGCCGGGTCGGACCGGGCCCAAACCCCCTATTACCGAACCTTTTTCGTTTTGTTGCCCATAACTCGAGCTACGGGTCTCTGATCGACACACCGTTAGTTGAGATGTGATCCTTGGATCGAGACAGTCGTATCAGTATATCGCACTCAAGGTTTCAGAATACTCTGGGTTCATCCATGTTGGTTCGTACATGAAACCAACTGGGCCCTCGGATCGGAAACACTCATAACTTGAACTCCGGACGTTCGATTGACGTGCCATCGACTTTGATGGATTACTCCAACTGAGATGGACCTTTTGGCATACTCCGCTCGAGGTTTGGATGCAGTGGGAGTACGGTCGGGTTGGATTTCACTCAAAACCCAACCGGGCCCCTAGGAAGAAAAAGCCAATAACTCTCAGACTGGACGTCCGATTGACGCGTCGTCTGCGACGTTGAGTTCCTGTTGACGATATGGAACTTTTGGATACATCCACTTTGGACATTGTGTCAGTTGATGTATCAGCCCCTCGGATGGTGGAGCGGACCCTCCCGAACAAGCTTACCGTGTGCGGGAACCATAGAGCTAGCTGCGACTACGGCAATGATGACTGTACAGATATCCTCAGTGGATTCGACGGCGACGACTACATCACTCAGTGATACTACATGGATCAGTGCTACAGATCCTGTGTGGGTCCGATCATGTGTGGGTCAGTGCTCAGTAGTCCTGTGTGGGCCAGCGCCTATAGAACCATTGTGGGTCCGATCCTGTGTGGGTCTTTGCGGGGTTAGTTACCTTTCGATCCTTTCTGGGTCATTGTAGGGGTTAGTTACCTATCGATCATTTGTGGGTCATATCCTTTGTTTTTCATTGCAGGGGTTTGTACCTATAGATCCTTTGTGGGTCCGATGGCTTAGATAAATCAGTGGAAATATCTGATCATCTCTATCATCTTACGAAGAAGTATATCGTGTGTGAGTTGAATCCAGTTTTTCTTTCCTATGTGGATTGTGTTGTGCTATCCTTTGTGGATTTACGTTTTTCTTTCCTGTGTGGACTGGGTTTTTCGTGGTCTCAGATGTTGGAGCATACTAGAAATGATGACTTAGGTATATGTATGGGAATATACCTAAGCAGTGTTAAATGTTACTTCGTGAGTGTATCTTTCTGTTGTGTATTATCCTTTGTGGACTATCCTTTGAGGATTCTGGGAGACCTTCAGGGGTCTCGGGGTCCCTACTGAGTAGCTTATACTCACCCCTGCACGGGATATGCCCGTACTACGTTGTGTTGGTTGCAGACGATGGACAACGCTGATCGTGGTTGAGGCTTGCAGAGCAAGATGGTACCTCGAGGTGGACCACGGGGCGGGACGTTCTCGGAGCTGACGGCTAGACCCGGGGAGCTGTGGAGTGTATCAGTACTCACCCATCAGGTGGGATTTCCAGTGGACAGCTCGACGATGCAGCTTTACTTTCAGTTGCTGTTTTCCCTTTCTAGATGTACTTTACTTCAATGTGGGTTTGTATTCTGGCCCACATACTTTTTCCACACTTACTGTTGTACTCAGTTATTACTTAGTGTTAACTTCTACTACTTTCTTTCTCTGTGGTGTTTGTTTACACTTCAAAGGCAATGCCTTCCCTTTTATCCGGAATTATGACTTGGTGCTAGTCGCCAACCCCTGGCCTATGGAAGGCGGGCTTGGGGTAGTCACGGCACGGTCCCCGAGGACGGGTCATGACAGTATATGCATCAAAGAATTTATTGGGATTATCTAATGAATCTATAGATCTCACATTCTCTGGGAAAACTGATTGTCATGTCTCTGAGGTAATATGAACCACGGAATGAATTTTAACTATCCAAAAGTTGAACATTGTAAGATTATTATATAACTTATGATCTCTTAGTGTATCTAGCACAATCGCAAGATGTTTGACATGGGTTTTTCGAGTATGAAAATTCAACAAGATATTTTTCATGAATACCACAAGAGGCAAATCCATAGAAGGTTGGAAAACCCATTTCATCAGTGACATGAAAACTGCTGGTGTGTTTGTAAGACTGTAAAACATAATGAAATACTTTTACAACCCATGTTTATTGTGGAATAGTATATGTGGTATATATGATGGTATAACATGCACCTTATGATAACACGATATCCGATAAATCATCAATAACACTAAATCTCTATAAAGTTAGTCGAAGAGATCATCTATCTGAGGAAAATGATACTGAATCATAAATTTAAATAGGATTAATTTCCAACAATCCACACATAAAAAATGGATCCATTATACATAATGGTGAAAAGGATTGACTACACCCATGGCTATGTACTAGTTCATATAAACCTCTTTTCTTACATGTCCTACATATGCCTCTTCATCCCCAACAACTAAGTAGTATCCATCCTTTTTAAAGGAATGTATATCTGTGTAGATCCTAGAACTACTTGATGTAAATATATATCTCTCTTTTAATAGGTAGTCATGAAATATAAACTAGGAAAAAATACCAAAAATGATCAAACAATGGAGGGATGTCCACCATACAAGCTCCCCGATCAGCTAGATATAATCCTGAAATCTAGGCTATTATCTTGCCTATCGCATGATGGTTGGTTCCATATCTACTCACCAGAATATCTCATTCACTCATGTGAATAAAACAACATCCTATGGTGATGTTAAGGACCCCCTTCAGCGATAACAGTAGACATAATAATTATAGGGAACCAACCAATCCATCCCATGAATGATGTATAACCCTTATATCTCAAGGTAAAATCTGTACCATATGGAGTGACACCCACCTATCTAAAGGAGAAACTCCTTGCATTGGTATATAATATATGATTGAATAACCAAATAACTATCAATTATCATCACACCCAAAAAAAACTAAACAATAATCCAAAGTCTCTCCACAATAGGATCAAATATGAAAAAATTGGGTTCTCCTTTATCAAAAAGAGAAGATACTGACATAGAGGCTACTGAAATAGTTCAACATAATGTAGAATTTCTAAAAGTCTACTACTGAGGCATAAACTATACTATATGACTATTTACTTATATAAGGCCCTAAGATATATGATAACTATCTTGATCATGATTTCCCTTCATTCACTGTAATTTTGGTGTCTGGGTGGCTTGGAAATGTCAACAACCTTGTCTTGATCAGTTGGTCACACTCCTGCTCCCTGCCTAATGATAAGTTGTTGACCTCGCTCCAGAATGAGGAGTTAGTGCAGACCATATCTCACTAGCTACTAGAGGAAAATTCTTGTAAAACCTTTTTATATTTCCCACCCTAACGCAATATGGGAACTCTACTAGGTCTTTATCCCACTGTATACTCATGTGTTCAGACCTCCAACATTAATGACATAAAACATAACTACCAAAACTTTTGATCTGGATGGAATTCCCATTATAAGATATCTGAAAGTGTCTCTTCCTTCTACCAAACAAGAATCCACTAGTTCAAGAATCTAATATACCCTACTATGTTCCCTTATCTTCCCTCAGGTTACACTCAGTAATCAATGCCTGATTTACTATTTTAGAAATGGTTGCATGTTAAAAAGATTTTCACATGCAATCAGATGTCATACCCAAGTCCATCCTCAAATATTCTAGTATTCAATAACTCATTACCCAATAGAATATGATAGAACTGTCAAATACCCATAAAATGGGTTGAATAGTCCATAATTGATAACTCTCCCATATTTGGATGCATAAACTCTTAGGATCAATTGAACCTTAGTGTCTTGGTATTGAAATAGGCATATAAAGAGATATTGAAATCCCTCCAAGGCATGTCCCGATGAAGATCCATTTGAGTAATCATGTCTTATCATATCCTGGTGGAATCCCAGAGAATATACATAGAAATAATATCTATCCTCTATGGAGGTGTTTGGAGATGCTCAAAAATTGTTAAAATGGAATCTATCCATGATTATGTCGTATGCGGTCCTCCATCACCCTTAAATGTGTGTGGATGACACTCCAGGAACTCATGCTTCATCTCAGCCATAGTCATGGCAGTTCTAGGTTCTCTATAAATAGTCTTCATGAACAGTAGGAATCCCTCTCTAAACGTGGACTCATTTACCATATCAAGTATAAAATGGGGTTCTACAAGAGGAATTATTGGATGTTCTATTGGTGGCCTCAATCCTTCTACCTCAAAACATGGTCATTCCCACCCACCTGAAAAACATATATAGTCTATAACGGTGAAATATATCTAAAATCAATAAGTGCATTCCATAGAGATTATTTGGTGACAACAATGACCAACATTATATAATCATATGTCCCTCCCACATGGTCCAGGGTTCATATAGTATAAATTGAAAAGGAAACTGAGAATGCTAAATAAATCAAGTAAATAGTATCCAAGGAGTAAAAAAGTCCAAGGCATTGTAAAGGATAATCTAATTAAAAGATTAAAAATGTAAAAGTAATCCTAACATGTCATTTAAACATTTTCAATTAGATCCTTGAAGTAGAAATTTCCAAGTAATCTACGTAATCAATATCCATGGATAAGAAATGATTAAGGCATCGAAGTAATACAAGTAGATGTGATCCAAGGAGAAGAAATTACCATGTTATCCAAGTATTTTGTTTGATCTAAGGAGTAAATATTTTCTGGAATCAAAATAAGTCATTGGATCAAAGGAGTATAAATTTACAAGGCATCCTAGCATATCAAGAGAATCATTTATTTAGATCCAAGGAGTGGAAATGTCCATGGAATCTAAATAATTATTTACTGCAATATTTAAAACCACATGTTATCAAAATAGCCAAAAAATTACTTTAATATACATTGGAAAGATGATACAAGGTTCTTACAACCATTAAAAATTATCTTAATTAAATTATTTAACTCTCAATTATGAAAGTGAGTTCAAAACACCCCAATGGTGGTATTATCATGGTCAAAATTAAGAACCCACCCCATAGACAGTTTGGGTTGATTTAAACTACCTACAACCATATATAAGTGTGTCATTACATGCCTTAAAAAAAATTTATCATTTAACTCAAGATTCAATTAATTTAAGAAGAATCATTATGAGAGTCATTTTTGGGACATAATGGAAGAAAGCTATAAAATAACTAGAATTGAGGGAAATTTTATAAACCACTTATTTTAAGCCTGTGAATGAATACTCATCTATTTTGAGCCTTTTTTTAGTCTATATTCAGAGAAAATGTATGAATGAATGAACACCCTAAAAATACTGCATAAGAGCCTGCACCAAAATAGTGTCACTGATAGAAATTCAAATAGAAAAAGGTTAAAACAGAATATGGAACTTGATGGTGGCTATCCAACAAGATGAACATCTCTCGATTCAAATGTCAGACAATTAATTAGGATAAAATACTAGGATTATGGTTAAATGGATCCTCTTCTTAAGGATATCACATACATGGGAGTAGATGTGTGGGTGCTCTGTCAAAAATAAAAATCCCTACCAAATTTTAAAAAAAACATCCATAGGGAGATTACATGAACTTTAATCTATACAGACTATGTAATGTTTATTTTTCCCTCCACTAGGTAAAAAAAATTAAACCTCATGTATTGAATACACATAATGTATTACAAATACATGTCCTAAACTTGGACTATATCCTTCCTTCATCCCCCTACTTCTTTCATTCCTAAAACAGACCAATTGGTCTAAAGCCTCGGCTACAAGGCCTAACGAAAAAATATTGTTGCAACAATGTTTTACCAAAAAGTTAAAAGGATCTCTAAAACATCAAAAACAAAAGATCTTACAGGTGACTCGTGAGTTATAAAATTGGCATAAGGGACATATGAACAGTTTTTAAGGTTAATTTTTGTTTTCAAAAGGTTATGTGTTGGTAAATGGTTTTTCAATAGGTTACATAAATATATCCTAGAACTTCCACGAACTAGTTAAAGGTCTTTCCAAATTTTTGTAAGGTTGAGAATGAGTTTCTTTATCATAATAGAAGTTAAATCCTATAGGTTGTAACAAGTATGAGTGAGTCCCCTCACTCTATAAAGGCAATCTTCGTATTATAAATCTCATGTAAGGGTAACTTCGTTATTATAAACCTTGTGTAAGGGTAACTCAAGTATTGTGTGGGGGTACTAGATTTCATGAGGGTGGAGTTGCATAAGGGTCATCCGAGTCTCATGTAAGGGTACCCAACATTTCTTAAAGCTTTTGTAAAGGCTACAATCCATGTAAGTGTAAAACCTTATTACCCATAAACAGTGTCACACATGTGGTTTCTATTGAGGCATTTTTCTATTAATTTTCAGTATACAATTTTTCCTTTGGTTTTCATTTTAGTTATTTTATAAAAGTGTGAAAATTTGGGTAGATATAATGTGGCACATTTTGGTGCATGGTTAGTGGAAAATTTTCACCCATGCCCAAGTAATTGTGTGTTTGGTGGCCATTTGATGAAATAGCTACCAAATATCTTGTTCATGGTGAGTCATAACATGCAGGATAACTATGCGGTAGGTTCTTCATTGATATGTGGGAGAGAAAAATCACCTAAAGGTTTGACAAACCATGAAGACTAACTGTGCGACCTCTCAAGGTCATTAAAAATTGGATTTTTGGTTTTCTCACTCACTGATTTTATACCCAAATCCCTCTAAATCTCTTACCACATAGGATTTATACCCCAGGTTAACATCCCAATCCTTCTCCCCTCCCTTGGTCTCCTTATTGGAAGAATTATTAGTGTGATTTCCCCCCGGATCCTCATGTATGTTTCTCCTCTCTTGATTTCCTACTATATTCTTCAGTTTCTTCCCTATTTCTTTGGGGTTTCTCTCCTCTAGTAGGTTGGGTGTTGATTTTTGGGATAGATCATGGTTCTTATGGTTTAATCATGATTTTATAGATTCAATCTTGATTCCTTATGGTGAGGATGAGGTGTGATTAAATATTTTCACTTGATTTTGGATTTTTTTTCACATAAGGTTGGTAATTACTTGTTTAATCATTATTAGATGAATTTAATATGCTTTCATGGTTAATTAAATCAGTTATATGGTTTATCTGTGTGGTGAAAAAGTTGTGTTTGAAGCTACTTTATGTGTGAGTGGACTAAAAATGGTATTTATAAAGTAAATTAGTTTCGTTTCAAGAGTTAAACCTTATTGTGAATGTTGAATGTGTATCACAAATTATGTGACATGTTTAGTAAATTGAAAAGGTGTTGTGTAACATGTTTTTTAATAGTTATTGTATGTGATTATACTCAAAAGTGATTTTTGTTATTGAAATACTGATTTAATTTTCATGGTTATATTTCTTGGGTTGTGTGTGTGAAAGTTGTAATTCATGTCACATGTGAAATGAGAAATTATCACAAAGGGAATCCTACGTGACAAGGTGGGTGGACTAAGAGATTTATTCTAGTGATTCAGAGGTGGATTCATCCCAGTTTCACATAGTAGTATTGACGATTGCAATATTAACTAAATGTTTATGATGTGTAGAGACCACTACAATTCTGGATGCTTCACCTCTCTAGTGGATCGTACACGATAACAAGGATTTTCATGGTTACTATATCACTTTTCACTAAGATACAATGTATCTTGGATCCAAATCATAGCTAGTACCTATAGGGATCTCCCATGACTTAGTGCTCTGTTGGGATATCGTAATTACTGTCGACATATGGTATACCTTGTTGGTTATTTCAAAAGAAATATTTTTTTCTTAAAAAAATATATAAAAATGTTTCTGGGCATTTTTTTATAGAACATACAATTTGATTTATCATATAATATTTATAGAATGGAATATGTTGTTGGGTGGCATCCTTCTAGGTGCTGTCTCACATCGTAAACATACCCTTAGGTGTATGTATATTTGGGTATTTCTGACAAAGTTAAATGAATGTGTTTGGAAATGGTGTTTTGGGTTGTTAGAGGACTCTGTTGTGTATGGTTTATGGTGGTGGCTTGAGGGGGATGATCCTCTTATCCTATGGTGTTTTTAATAATTTTTTCCCCTTTGATGTATCCCCTTTTTGAATTTTGATTAATGATGTAAATTGGAATCTGGAAAATTAGTTATATTATATTTTTTGTATATTTTTAGTTTATAATTTTTTATTTCTCTATTGTATTATGATTATAAAATTGGGTAAAATCATTCCCATGTTTTATTATTGATACCAAAGTACTTGTTTCAAGCCTGTGGGGATCAAGAACGCCCATTGGCCAATTCCACGGGTTTGTTTGGGCACCGGTTCAGATGGAGTGCCATGTTGGTTAATGAAAAAATGGTATCAAAGGAGAAAAATCTTATTTGGGTCATGTTATTTGGGATGATTATAGATAGATTAGATCTAGGTTTGTTCGGGCTCGATGTTCTAGCTACGAGTAGGATTCTAAACCAGCACACCTAGTGAAAAACCTCAAGTCACCATGGGATGCTGGGGATTTATTTTTGACTTATCCTCCGAGTGAGACGTATATGCTACAGACTATATGTGGACACTGGGTGAGGGTGAAGTTGTTTTTTTGTTATATTATCATGATGATTTTGGATGATTTTTATTTTTTTTACTGTTGAATATTATCAGATTTGTTGTATTGATGTTTTTTCAGGTGATATTTTCTTTTTGTAGATAAATGCATCCTTGGATAATTCCCTTGCAATAGCGAGAAGAATCTAGAGAGATTTGTCTCTCACAACTTGATCAATGATTAGTGGAATCTTTGTCCTAGGTATTTTTGGCTTTGTTATAGGGATCCTATCTTTTTCGTACTCTAGTTATAGAAGCTCATCCTAGTGTATGGAAGTACAAAGATAAGGTGTTACTTAATATCAAACTTCCGTTTCAAAAGTAGCACAGATCCTCAGGAATAATAGGAGTGTCTTGAGAATATAGAGTGCATGTTTGAATTCCTTTATACTTCTAAGGATGTATGGGTGAATTATGCCTCATTTTTTCTAAAATGTCCCAATCGAAGGTGTTGGGACTTAGTGGTCCAAATGGAAATGAATGAGTATATGAGCTATAAATACTTCAAGGTTGTCTTCAAGTATCAATATTCCCATAAGTTATTGGACTATAGTTGATCCTGGGAGTTTATGGATCTCGTTCAGGGGGACTAGTCGATAATGGAGTGTGCCAACCACTTTTCTGAGCTAGTTAGGAATGCACCCGAAATAGTTTCCAATGTGCAGTTGAAGGCTTAGAGATTTTAAATGGGGTTGCAACTATATATTTATTCTCATGTCATTGTATTCAAGATAAATAAAAATTATAAATTTTTTTATCAATATTGTAGGATGGATATTAACTACAAGGGAAAGTATTGTTCCTCTAGGGCTATGTTAGAAATGGGCAGTGGCAGTTTATTAGGAAAGACGGTGAAGTATGACAACTAGGGAAATATGGATGGTGGTATTTTAGGCCAAACACCCCATAAAAATGTCATTTGTGGATTCCAATGAAGGTTCTATGGTGTGCCACTAGTTTGGGAGAGTAGGGGACACAAGACTCACATGCACATCTCCTCAAAAAACCTATCACTGATTTGGAGCAATGGAGAACATGGAGAGATTCTACCACATCACACATTATTATCAGAGTGGAGAAATACCTATGGCCTCTAGTTTGATTTTTTCCTAGTGAAATATGTCTAGGATAGTGTGATATCAGATCAGTGGTCACTGTAGTAGGACCAAATCATCTTTTTTGTAGATTTAGTTCTGGGCATAGTCATAGATGTGTGGTCATTCCCAGGCTCAGCCTGAGATGAAGCATCTTCATGAAATGGATCAGAAACTAGTGGGACTGTATGCAAGTCCATAAATAGTTCTTGTTACCATTTTGATTGTATCTTTTATATGATTTGTCTTATTTGATACTGGTGATTCTATTTCATTTATCTCTTAACACCTTGAGAATCAGTTGAATTTTCCCATAGATCTTATTTCTTTTGTAATGCAGTTAGTAATGCCTCTTAGTAAGAAGCAAGAGAAGGGCCTCAGGTGTCCATACTGTGCACTCATTATGTCAGGGGTTGAGATGGACTAGGATTTTTTGGTCATGGATAATGACCTCTTCGATGTAATCCTTAGTATGGATTAGATGATGCGTTTACTTGTACATATTGACGGTTATATGTGGCGGGTGAGTTTTCTGGAATGTGATGAAAATACCAAAGTTTCTCTTGGGGAGTGGGATCCTTGGTCTGGTCATGAGGGACCCCTACTCCTGGAATCGGTTAATATTGTTTTAAGTTATCTTTTCACTTGTTGGAGGATGATGGTGATGCTTACAAGGGAGGATTACCCCCAATTGTGGATATGTACCCAGAATTATTTCTAGGTGACCTTTTAGGTATGCCTCTGGAGTGGGATATGGTATTCATGATTGATTTGGACTTGGGATCATAGCCTATATCTCCTCCATCATATCATATGGCCCTCACTTTGTTGAGGTAATGTAAGACACAACCATAATATTTGAAATCAAAAGGATTCATTCACCCGAGAATCTCTCCTTGGGACACCCTTGTCATATTTGCAAAATAGGCAGATGGAACTCTCTAGTTTTGAATTGACTAACATAAGATGAATAAAGTAATGATAAAGAATAAAAAACCTTTTCCTTGAATTGATGACTTTTTTGATTAGTTAAAAGGGGAAATATGGTTCTATAATATAGACTTGAACTTTGGTTACCACCATGTTAGTGTAAGAGAAGCGGATATCCTAAAAATAGCTTTTTGAAGAAGGTATGACCACTTAGAGTAGTTAGTCAAGACTTTAGGGATAATGCATACTCCAACTGTATTCATGGATCTTATGAATAGGGTGTTCCATAAGTATATGGATTCTTTTTTCATGGTATTTTAGGATGACATCCCCATTTATTCCAAATATTAGGTGCATCATGATTGGTATTTTAAGATCGTCTTGGAAACTCTTCGAGACCATTGACTTTATGTCAAATTTTCATAGTCCACATTATGGATTATGGATGTAACTTTTCTATGCCATTTTATATTATAGAAAGGGATTTTAGTGGACCCTAATAAGATCAGTATAGTTATTTCATGAGAGAAGCTGTAGAACATGTCTAAAATCAGAAGGATTCTTATCCTGGCTAGTTATTATATGCTATTTTTTCAGATATTCTCATAGATTGATTCTTTCATGATATTTTCCATCCAAAGGGGGGCAATTTTAATGGAGTCCTAAATGTCAAGAGTCATTTGAGAAGCTAATGTGATGGTTGAATACTGCACTTATTTTGGTCTTGAAATATTTTGGAAAGGGATATTGGTTTATTGTGATTCTTAAAGTTTGGGTATCATATGTGTGATCATTCTTGATTATCATGTAGTGGTATATGTATCATTTCTAATCTAGCCACATTAGATGAACTACCAAACCCATGACCAGGAATTAGCAACGGTGATGACTTCCTAGAATACAAGGCTTCACTGTCTTTTTGGGGGAAAAATTTCGGTCTACTCTAATAAATACATCATAGCCAACATCTTGTCCAAAAAGGATTTAAATTTGAGGAAACACCATTGGGTTGAGTATTTTCATGGGTTAGACATAAATATAGTAAATACCCTATGTAAGGGTAATGTTGTGGCCGATTCCTTGAGAAGAAAAGTGTTTGTGCAGGCATTGAGGAAATCTAGTGATGAGTGGACCTTAATGGGGATATTTTTTCATATTCACTTGCTGACCTAGGATCACATTGTAGGTTAATTATATGTTAGTTTTTATTTGGATCCTTCTCTTTTGCATCTAATTCAGTGGGAGCAGCATAGTGATGATATATTTCAGTAGTACATGAAGTTCCTTTATAGTGTGTAGACACCTTGTGATTGGTCATTGTCTCTTAAGGGAGTTATATTTTTGAAGATCTATTTTGTGGTGTTATTTTCTATGAAGAAGGTGGTGATTCAGGATAGCCACCGGTCTCCATGGGTTGTTCATTATAGAGATACCAAGATGTATAATGATTTTCATCGACAATTTCAGTGTCTTGGTATGAGGTGAGATGCAGCTAACTTCGTATCAAGATGATATATGTTTCAGTAGGTAAAAGGAGTTCATCAAAGGCTCTCCATTTTTTTTCAATTGATACCCATTCCTACCTTGAAATGGGACAATGTTTCCAGGGATTTTATTATTGGATTTCCTTATACACCTTGATGATGGAATTCCATTTTGGTGGTGATTGACCATTTGACCAAATCTACCAAATTAATTGTGATGAAATATTATTTGAAAGTAAAAGAGAAGGGTTGGTTATACATTCATGAGGTGGTAATGATTCAGGGTGTGTTTTTGGCATCTATTTCTAATAGAGAACACCATTTTTCCTCTTGGTTTTGGTAAGGCCTTTAGAAGGTAATGGGGTCACAAGTCAAGTTGATTACAACATTCCATTCTTAAACGGATGGTCAGAGGAAGCGGGAAAATAAGGGTTTGGAAAAAATGCTACAGGCTTGTGTGTTGGATTTCAATGTTACTTAGGATAACCATATGGGATTGGTTGTGTTTGAATATAATAGTTGTTATCATTCCTCTGTCTGAATGGTTCCCTTTGAGGTGATTTATGGTCATCCGTGTTGGTATCCTTTGTCTTGGGCTGAGGTGGGTGAGACCACCCTGTTGGGCCTCAGCTTACTGGAAGAGTCTTCGGAGAAATTCTAGTTAATCTGATAGTGATTTTTGAAAACATAGTGTCATCACAGGTCTTATGCTAATCAGAGACACTAAGATCCTGATCTCTATGTGGGTGATCAGGTGTTCCTGAATGTGGCACCACATTTGGTTCATCATTGTTTAAAAATGTAATTTAATTAAATTATGATGTCAATTCATGATATATTTCTTGTCTCATAATGGAAAAATAAAATTTGGATCTATATCATTTGTTAAATTGGGACAGATTAGATAGAGAGCCCAATTTATCCATGTTTGAATGACCAATGCAGATTATAGATTCGTAAGAGAAATTGATTCATGGGATGTCTATTACTTCGGTCTAAATCCTTTGGAATAATGGTAGTTAAATTCATGATACTTGGGAATAGAATTTTTGGGTTGATAATGAGTAACCATTCTTATTATTTGATCAAGCTTCGAGTTAACATTCCATGGATGGAATGCTCTCATGGTGGGGAGAATTGTCACACCCATGATTTCGTTTTTGGAATTTTCAATTTATTTTTGGTATAAATTTTTTCCTTTAGGTTTCCTTTCAGTTCTTTGGGAAAAGTGAGAAATTTTGGTTGGACCAAATGTGGCACATCGTTGGAGCACAATAAGTGGAAAATATGTGCCCTTACCTAGGTAACAGTGCATTGGGTGGTTAGATGAGATAGTAGCTACAACACGACTTGCGGATTGTAAGTCAGATAATGAGGGATAATTGTGTTGTAGGTTCTACTTATATAGAAGGGGAATCATAGTCTCCAAATGATATGTAAAGCCATTTGGAATAACTATGTGGCCTATTTAGGTCATTAAATATTGTATTTGGGGTTTTCTCTCTCCAAGATTTTAACCCCATGTCCCTTTAACTATCCTCTCACTCTGGATTTCTACCCTTAGTTCACCTCTCACTCCCTATCCCCTACCTTGGGCTTTTTCTTGGTGGAAATTTTAGTGAAATTACCCTCTATATCCTCAAGTAAGTGTCTCCTATATTTATTTCCATCTTTACTCTAGGGTTTCTTCCTATTTATTTGGGATTTATATCCTATAGTTGACTGATTTCCTAATTTAGGGTTTTATCTAGAATCTTAAGGATTAATCATGACATTATAGTTTTGATCTTTCTTCCCTATGGTCCGGTTGAGGTACGGTTGGAGATTTTCACTGGATTCAGAAAGTTTTTTGACCAAAGGTTAGTGATTCTGTGCTTAAACACTAATTGAAAATTTTAATATGATTTCATGAATAATTAAATGTGTTCAATGATTTATGTGTGTGGTGATAAATGTATTTTTGAATGGATTTTATGTGTGTTCAGATTCAAAATGGCCATTCTAAAGGAAATTGGATGTTTTTAAGTGTGAACACTTGTTGAGAATCTGGAATTTGTTTTACAAATTATGTGACTTGTTTAGTAAATTGTGAAACTATTGGGAAACATGTTTTAAAATGGATTTTATATGAGTTTATACTTAAAAGATATTTTTTTGTGTGAATGGTGATTTAATATTCATGGTTATAATTCTTAGCTTTTGTGTGTGAAAGTCGTAATTCATGTGGGAGGTGAAATGAGAAATGAGAACAGATGGAATCCTAGGTGACTAGGTGGGTGGACAAGGACTTGTATGTTTGTGACTTTGAAGTGGCTTCATCCAAGTTTCACATAGCGGGATTGATGATGAAAACACATACTAAATATTGATCATGTTTTAAGACCACTAGAATTTTGGATGCTTCTCTTCTCTAGTGGATCATGCATGAGAACATTGAATGTTGTGGTTACTATTCCATTTTTCACCGAGATATGATGTATCTTGGGTCCCAATCATATCATGTGGCTATAGGGATCTTTAATTACTTGGTTATCTCTTATAATATCATACTTACCAAAACCATACAATATAACTTTTTTGTTATTTTAAAACCAAGCATGTTTTAATGGGTTTCCCTAAAAATGAATCTTATTAATATTTTATAAAACATGCAAGTTGAGTTAACATATAATTTTTATAAAATGGAATATTCTGTTGGGTGGAATCCTACTGGGTGTTTTGTCACACCCTACTTACTCCCTTGGGTGTAATTAGGCTTGGTTATGTTTGAAACAAGTAAAGACAAGGTGTTTGGAGAAGGTGGTTTTGGTTTTTAGAGGTATCCTTTGTGCATGTATGATGGTGGTGGATTGAGGGAAATGCTGTTCTTGTCATATGATGGTTATTGGGATAGTTTTTATTCCACGTTATTGTATCCCCTTTTTTTATTTTGATTAATGTTGTAAATTGAAATATGTAAAATTGGTTAAGTCATATTTAGTCATGTATTTTCTGTTTTGGTATATTTATTTTTTGTTTTTTTTATGATTATAAAATAAGATAAAATTTTTCCCATGTTTTATTATTGATACTTGAGCACATATTTCCAGTTGGTGGGGATCGATATTCCCTTTAGTCAATGAAATTGGTTGGGTCTGGTGTTGGTTCGGATGATATTCCTACTTTATTTGTGACACACAACATATATGTGTTGTGTATAGATATCTATTTTTACCAATTTTTAATATTTCCATCCCCTCTTCGATTTTCAACCATATGAACTACTTCTCAATGATTTTTAATGTGTAAAATATTGAAATTAAATGTTTAGGGATTGTATAAAAATTTATCTAAATTTCTCAAAGGTTTTAAGTGGATCACAATTAAATTTTCTGTTTAATTCAAATTAAATGGGGGAAATCAAAATTTGATGGTGTATCTAAGGAGGGATATTTATAAATATTAAAAAATATTTTCATTAACTTTTTGTATATCCTCCTTGTCTCTCTTAAAGTCTAATGGCTGAAAACCCTAACATTTGATTTTTGAAAAGCCTTTTACAAATCATATGAGGCTCCTCTTTCTTCCAGTTTGTTCGCATAACCTCGTACCCTCTTCTCTATTCTAATTATTTAGAATGAGTGAATTATTATTGGAAGGGTATCAAAAACTTATTATTATTTTTATTATATGAATGTTTAATATTATATTTCATTATAATAATCTATTTAAATTGATGTGATTAACCACAATAATATAAAAATATCTGAAATAATTGTATAAACAATGAATATGTGTTTATATAGAAAAAGAAGGATACAATTCATGTTGTGTAATTTTTTTAATGATGATGAAATATTAAAAGTTCCATGATTTTAAATGTTGATTTACTTTATAAATTATATTTATTTATTCTAAAAATACTAGAATATCATGCATTATAATTAATGTGTGTAATATTTCAAGTAATGAAATATATGTTTACTATTTGAATAAAATGGTTAATTTTTTATTTATTAATTTTCAGAATTGATTTAGAAATAATATTTCATACGAAGGATAAATAAAGATATCTTAGAATCTAGAAATTTCTTATTGAAATGAATACTGTTGGAAATAAAATCAAAAATGGAGTATAATGATTTACCAGCTAATTTAGATTACAATATTTGATAATATTTAAGAATATTAGAAGAAAAAATTAATAAATAACAGAATGTTTTCAAGTAATGATAATTATTCTATAATTATGCAAGAGATAGAAAACGATTAGTACATAATACTATCTAGTTAATATTTGATAAAATTAATCTGATATCACGTTATGGTGTAAAACTTCTTAAATAATGTTTATGATAATTATTCGATAATTATATAATTTAGAAATTAGAATGGAGATTACTTAATGTGACATTATTATTTATAAATAATATTATTACGTGAGTACAACATTAATCACGCTAGAGGAGATTATCATGTATTTATAATAAATTCTTGAAGAAAAAATATTATCACATGTGGGAGAATTTATATTCATGGTTGAAATATTTGCAATGTGTGATCACATAATTTGTGATATATATTTTTTATTATTAAAAAATTAAATACATAGTGTCTTGTATATTATTATAGTTGTTAATCATGGTTGATATGATTTTAATTTGATAACAACATAAAGTTGGTAATGATTTGATTATATTAAAATAGGCATGTTGAAATAATTATCATTAAGGTTCTTATTATATAAAAATGATGCATAAGGTAAGACACCAAATTTTATAAATATTATTTTTCCACTAAAAATAATATGCCTAGTGTAGCTGGAATTTATGCATTTGATTAAATATGATATTTAAATTTAAATTATAGATTATGTAATTACATTAGGGATGAGTGAGACTGATGTTGTTGATAATGGCTAGAATGACTTGTTTGTTTTGTCCAATGATGCCTTGAAATTATGTGTGGAATAATAAACATAATATGTTTTTATGATCTCAGAACACAGAGCCTTCATGAGACTAGATGATAATATTATATGGATGGAATAATGGGAGGGGATTTATGAGGTTGTGATGGTGAATGTTGTCTCGGTTATGATGATGATAATGGGTGGGAATGCCTATGGATATGACTGTGCAACATGGTACCAGTTAGGATTACGATGATGGTTGGGGATTCTTATGGTTTTAATGTTGGAATAGGGTTATAATTTTGTTTATGATATTATAATGGGATTCTAATTTTATTATTATGTGTGATGGTGTTGGGGATAGCACTGACACTGATATAATGGGATAAAGTTGGGCTGCTTAGTTGTCATTATCATTGAAAATGGGATACTTGATAAATAATTAATAATCTTGTTTAATGGCCTGATTAAAAAATGTTTTCATATAATCAGTTTCCAACTCTGGGAAGCAGTTTGATACCCTACACTATGAGTGCATATTTTATGTGGTAGATTTGGGTGAGTCCTATAGTCCCTATAAATTTATTAAATAATAAATTAATTAATTAATATATGAGGTTAGTTCTTGATGGTTGTTTATAAAGATGACATACTTGAGAATACAAGAAAATAATTCATAGTTTCATAAGTACTTATCATAGAAGACTAAAATATTAATCTTCTAAAAGAAAAAAAATAATAATATTAATTAATGGATAATTAATTAATTAATGTTGAGTTTGATGCTTGTATAATATTGATACCTAGTCTGAAGCAGTGGCATCTAGGATTCTCATGTGACATTAGTGGTAGATGAGTCTAAGTCAAGGTAGTTTCCCATTGTATAGTTGTGAGAATTATTTATATAATGTGAGTTTTTTTATTTCATATGATACCCCCACCCATGTTGGTATGGTGATAGACACCTAGTGGACTCTAATAGGGTGTTTTCAATAACATCTAGGTTTGAGATAAATGGATGGCTGACTACCCCCTCTGACCCTACTATCTTCTCCTAAATGATTATGTGTTGGAAGGCACAATGGTTATCTTTACCTATATATATGTGTGTAGTGGTAATTAATGGGTTTTGGTTATTTTCACACACATTTAGCATGATATATAATAACCTATTAATTTTTATAGGTACATCGTGTATTGATTGTGACAACTTTTCATATAATAAATGATGTATGGATTATGGAAGATCTCATAAATTGCTCAATTACTAAATAGAGATGTGGATAGGATGGAGAGATGATGTGATTATTGGGGTGCATGATATATTTCCTTAGTCCAGGTGTCTTCGATCTAGCCTACATTATACCAGGTGTATTTATGATAGCTTTTAGAGAGAGATATCTTAGGATGTGAGACGTTGGTGTAAAGAATAAAACCATTGAAGAAGTTTTATTGGGGTATCTTAATTTTATATTATGTTAGATATTATATTATTACTTGTATGTGATACTTGGTGAGTGATCCATGGTCAGGATGGGAAAACAATAGTAAGCATGTTTAGGTGACGAGGTAGATTCATTTGATTACTCACTGGTCTTTAGTATGCTTCTTTCACATATTACACAAGGGGTTACAAGGATAATCCTACTAAGTATATATTTTATACACACCTACCATATATATAAACTTTTTTCTGATAAGTTGGAGTTGGTAGGTGAGCAAACATGTCTTTTCTAGTTTGAAAATCCAATTAAAAGATATTGGATCGTTGAAGTCACTGGTGTGGACTTTTATAGTTTTTTAGGTTATTTCAGTGGTATGTCATTAAATTTATATCATCATTAGAATTTATTCTTCTATTATTATGAGAGGTATTTGTTTAGTGGATTCTCACATCTTATCACCTTCTTTTAAAATATCAAAGGGTAATTAATCCCATTTGATTTCATGATATACCCTTGGTGAATGTCTTCATCCCAAGGCCAATTAGAGGACGCAATTGGCTGCCATTTTCATTATTATCTCATTATTGGTCCGATAGGGGTACCGTTGGGGGAGGAGTCATTAAAAAGTTATATCATAGGTGATTTTTGGGAGGTAGGATGGAGTTTTTAGTTAGGAACCAGTGAGGATGCATGTGTTGGTGGGGAAACAATGTTAGTTAGAATTAGTATGTTTTATGAATTGGGGAGACTAGTTAGGATATGGGTTTTTAGGAAAATTAATAATCTAATTCAAGGAAATTCATGTTTACTGGATATAGTGAGTGAAGTGGTGTTACTTTCAAGTTATCCACCTACAAAAGGATAATGCATCATACTTGTATGCAGCTATGTATGAAATGAATAGATGATGGAAAATAGATTTAATTGGAATAAAATAATCAATAGTAAAAAATATGTGTACTGATTTTGGAGTCCCAGATGTTGTTATTTTAGAGTAGTGTATCTTTGTTGACATACCCATCTGGTTCGTGTCGAATATGTTCAACAAGATGTGTGAAAAATAACCACAGAGCGGAGGATGATGAATATAATTCTCTAAATAAACTTCTATATTTCTACATCTAGAGTCTATAGAAGTATGAGGGTTCAATTTTGTATTGTGATATAGTGTTTTGGTTGGAGGGGGTAGTGGTAGCCTTTAGTTTGAATCTCTATCAAAGAGAGAACTGGGTATTTTTAGCTGTGGGGATGTTGTGTGGATCATCTTGATAGTGGTGGTTATCAATCTTTGGGTTTTGTAAGGAGATAGTTGTTTTTTTGTGGGATATCTAGTGACCTATTTTTAGGAGTAGTTTTCCTTCTTTAACCATAACAGTGGATTTTCTATGGGTGATGTTTTCTTTCCATTATGGTATTTCTGAGATCTTCTCTTATTATGTGTTATGAGATCATTTATTTTTTTTGAGCCTAAATTTTTTAATTATTATCCTCTTGATGTAAATGATAATATATTTAATAATTCATTGATTTCCATCCATTAAGAATATGTGTCAGGAAACCTCTTTATTCACTTGATTAACACCCACCTAATAAATCCTTGATCCATGATCATTTTTATCACTCCAAAAATTAGTATCCAAACCACACCCATTGACCTTCAGATGTGGTAAGAATAAATCATTCCTCAAGCCTAGTGTTGAGATGGAGATATGGTCTTGGGAAATGGGTCTTTCTGGCCTTTTTCATATCATTATATTACTCTCTCATTGATCACTTGTTTGGTCTAGGGGGAGGGGTCATTATTTTCTATCTCCACAAGCCCTTGTTTGGTCTTGGGGGAGGGATTGATATCACCTTGTGCATCCTATAATCTTGTCCTAGGCCCGGTGTGGTGGATATTTGGTCTAGGGGAAGGGGTTATTGTATGTCTTCATTTGTTTTAATCAATATAATCTTCAACAGCTCTAGCTGATATGGGACCTACTTAATGAAAAGATAGTATTGTTAGTTGTTTTTAATTTATTTATACACAATGTTTTTTTAATTACTCTCAATTTTCTGAATTAAATTATTTTATACTATGGGTTGTGCATGTGGAATTTTTATGATTTGATTGTGGCATAGTTTTCTTACATTCTCGAAATAAATTATTTATCATAATTGTAATGTGTGTATTATATCCTTGATCATATGAATAGAGGGTACATTTTACATACCATTATGTGTTATATTACAACATGTTAGAAAACTATGTGAGTCAGTTATTTCTACCCAAAGATGATAATATCATGCTATGGGGTACGGGTTTCTTTTATTTCAATTATTTTAGCAGCTCTGTTGATCTTAGTGCATGTAATGATTGATAAAAGTTATGATATTTTGATATAGAACTCTTAAAAGTAATGGATTACACCCTAGGTTAATGAGATATAATATCCTTTGTATCTTCTACATGAGTTTACCATTGGTGAATAATATTTATAAAAAACTAAAAAATAATAATCATGGTTAATGTGTATAGTGTAAATCACAGTATATTTTTTTAATGAATTTCATATTTTTTATTTTAGTTCTCTATGTTTTTTATTTTCATTAATATTAATTTATATTTTCTATAGGGCATTGGTAGAGTTGTGTTTGTTGAATAAACATGATTTGAAGAAGTCCTGTAAAATGCTTATGTAGAGGAGTTATCATTGAACTAATTTTAATTATAGAAAATGATAGTTAATATTTATTTTTTCATCCTTGGATATTTTATTGATGTATTATAATAAGATTCACCATATCCCACTTTGGAAAATTTATTTTGTGACAATGACTTTTATTAAATAAATAATTTCAATTCTTCCTTAAAACTTGAATTTATTTTAAAATTCATTTTTCAAAGTATTTTCTCAATAAAAATTATGATAAAATCATTTTAATGATGAAATATTTAAAATTCTTTTTTTATATCACTTAAAATTACAGTTATAAATACAATAGACTTGGTGAAAAGTTTTTTCATGTGCATGTTTTGAAATTTACCAAGTTTTAACGTGAAATGATTTGATATATGTAACACTACATGTTTTTAGAGAACTATTTTTTTAATATATATAAATTTTTATTTATATAATTAAATTAACTAATTCTCATATTCCATTCATGTGGAACTGATTTGTTATACGATGCATGCAACACTGTGTTGGTGTACGATTCACGCAACACTAAGTTTCAATGAAATATATCTTTTTTTAATTATTTAAATAATATAATTATAACCTAACAGTTAAACTTTTTCATGTGAATAGTAATAAATTCTAATAAAAAAAAATTTATAATTTTTTTATATAAATAATACATATATATATATAATAAAAGATATGATTTTTGGTAGAGTCCTTTTTATTTTTAAAGACATGTTTTCTCCAATAAACTTCTTCTAATAATGAATGTAATTTTAGACACATTTAGAAATTTAATATGACAAAATAAACATCATTTTTTTAATTCATAATGTTAAAATTATCTTAGGGGAAGTTTTTCGGATTTTTATGAGAAAAATTATTTTTTTGATGAATAGTGAAAAATAATGCTTTTAGTTAAAAACTGCCTTTTTGTCTATTTAAATATTAATGATAAATGATGTTACAAGTAAGTTTTTATTTAACATTAGATAAATTTTACATATAATAATATAATTAATTTTATTATAATCAATTCCACTTGGATACTCAATATAAAATCTTAACAAATGTTTGAACTTTTTCCTACATTAAAACCCCATTATTTCATCCCGTCTGCGGGATTATCACTAATATTAATTTTTCCACTTATATGAATGGAAATTTTAAAATTTAATATACACCATTTAATTATGTATAATATTTATATTCTAATAATAAAATGTTGATTTTATACCAAAATTATTAGTAAAAGTGATTAAAATTAATAACAACAATTAAGGCCTAATTAAGCTTAATTAGGGACTAATCATTAATATTAATGGCCCAAATGACCTAGACACTTGTCCAACACCCATTGTATGTTAATATGTCATCCAAAAACCTTAATTTATTAATTTTGGTTGTTTTTTTAATACTTTTGATAGAAATAACATGTGCACACCTAATTTGTTTCTATAAATTTCATGTGAGTCTTTTTCTTTCCCTATAAAAGGCCACCACCTCTACTCATTCCTCACACCTATCAAACCATTTAAGTTTATCCATGTTCTGTCAAAGTGGCCTCTAAAAATACTTCCTATGAATTTTAATCATCTATTTGGTCAGAAACTCTATTAAGTAAGCCTTTTTGCAGAAACCAAAAGGAGTTTCCCGATTTAGGTGTAACACCTTCTTTCAAACTTCTTTCCTTTATTTTTCTACTCCACCCCTCCAGTCTATTTATCGCCAAATTGTGTTAACAAAACATAATCATACATATAATAGGATGTTTTTATGAATAGGTTATTACCTACAGTTACACACACCTCAATCTAATGGTTGTTGAACATACTATTTTGGTGTACGGTGATCATTTGCCTCACGAAACGTTGATTGTTCATTTGTCTTTTACCAGCAATCATGTTTTCCATTATGATATATGATCTATTCATATAGTTAATATATTATATTTATTATTTTTTTATGTTTCTATATTTCTAATTTAATAGCCATATTTTTACTTTCCATTTGGTGTTACTATGATAATCTCGTTTGAGGAAGTGGGGACTACCGCCCACTCAAAGTGATGTGATTCGTTCACACACCACATTAAATTTTTTAAGGATGTTATTAATGAACTTATATACTATATATTATATAGTAATTCTACTGTAATAATGATATATATATATATACATACATATATTTACATATGTCATAAACATGTCTTCTTTAAATATAACAAAAAACATTAACAACGTTCATTCATATATACGACTTACCGCCTCCATGAATAGTGTACTCCATTTTGTAGTTATACATACTATAAATTATTATAATATAAATAAAATGGATATAAATTATATTTATATAATGATATAAATTCTATAATCAGGATATAACTATAAGGACCAATGATATAACAAATTGAGACACAGGTGAAAAACCAAGAAAATATTACCCGAAGTGAAAAATTATCGAAGGATGGTTAACAAGAGGGTATTATAAGGTCATAATAAACAAAATATGGTATTATTTATAATAATAGTATTTTTTAAAATATTTATAATAAAATTATATTTATTATATAGGATGCTTGTATGAGTATGGAGAGAGTCAAGTCACAAGGTAAAGGGAATTTCATCTCAAATTTATTTTTTGTGAGATTCATGTCATGATCACCACTCATTAATTTTTGTGTGGGGTATGTACTAAAAATGATTCAATTTTGTATGTATGTTATAAAAAAATTTATTGATATTCAACTATAAATTATATGATCCATCTTTCATGGGGTTTAACAATCAAAATATACCAAATTGGTAAAATCGTTTGGTCTCAATTTTCCTTCTCAATGACTAATGTTTTGTTGTGCACCGAAACTCTTTATTGTGGTGTATATTATTCCATTGTACATGATATATCATGAATATATTTTTTTCCTAATATATTAAGCTTCATGTCATTTTATTTTCTTATATAGAGATAATGATACCAAGTAACCATGTTATAAGTGTTTATTGAGACAATCTTATTAATTTTTGAGATTGATTATATTTAGGTGTAACGGCCAGAAATTTTGAATAAATCTTGTTTCCTAATTTCATGTGTTATTTTATTTTATTTTTATACTCAACAAAAATGTTTTATTTTAAAAACATGATTATAATTAAAATGAGACCAGTGGGTTTTGACTGTTATATGACCATCGGTCAATATGACCGCTGTGACCAAAATGTTTTGATTATTATCTCTAAATATAAGTAAACTTGGTTAATTACTTTAGAAAGAAGATTTGATGGCCTCACCTAGTAGTCTTGGACCGATTGAAGCAAATCTAACAGAGCTTGGGAAGGAGGTAGCACCATTGGGCTTTGCTCTGGACCAAATCCAATCCAAACTTCATCATGTGAAGCTAGAATGGAATCGCCTTCGTGAGAAGTTCAAACTGATAGAAATATCTACTCGGGAAATGTTAACTGAGCCGCCCCAAGATTCTATCACCCTAGAACACCTTACTCTTAGGTCCTATGCTGGTATTATAAGGGTCTATATAACGAGACCGTAACTGCCTTGTGTAATCCTTGTTTTAAATAAAAAATTGGTATTTCTTATTATGATGATGTTTTTGAATTTTCAAATGACCGGATAAATATAGTATGCATATTTTTGAAGAATTTTAGAAAAAGGATATTTTAAAATTTTTTATTTAAACCTTAAATAATTTAAAATTTGTAATGATTTTCGAAAAATAATCTTCTAAAATTAAGTTCAGTACGAAATTTGGAGTCTAATACGATCAACATGATTTTTTGATGAATAGTAAATTATGAATAGTGATTTTATGATTAGGATTAGTAATATGACCAAATGGATTAGTAATCTCACTTAAAGAAAGTTTTAAAATAATCTAGGCACCTTGATTAAGTAATGTGATTCAATAAAATGGTTAAATAACGGTTTCATAAATTATTATTCAAGTATTAGTTTTTTTCGGGTGAATAGTGTTTTTTTAATTAAAAATTAAATTAAAAATATTTAGAAAATTATTTTTATCAAATGGATTTCATTTTTGAACTCAGAACACTGATATTATGTTATGGTAATTTTTGGGGTTTTTTCTGAAAAAATGAATTTTCGGTGAATAGTGTATTTATTTAAAAATAAATTTAAAAATATTTAGAAAATTATTTTTATAAAATGGAGTTCATTTTTGAAATTAGAGAATTGATATTTGGTTAGTGTGAAATTTTGGGATTTTTCTGAGAAAGTTGAATTTTCAGTGAATAGTAAAAATGCAGTTTTTGGGTTTCAGTATGATTAATGACATCATAGCTGTGTCATGATGATGTCATGAGATATTTTAAGGGTTGGCCGGACAAGGGTGATGATTTATTGTTTTAGGGGCCCCATGTGCCCTAACTCCATGTTAAATTCCAAGGGAGAGCACATGGGTTTGAGAAAAGCACATGTGAGGTGTCCCTTGGCCATTAATGCCTTGTCCCCTCACTTTCCCTATAAATACCAAGCCCTCCTCTCATCCATTCGACTCCCCACTCTTCCCCAACAAAGTTCGGGTCTCAATAGCTCCCATAGAGTCCTCCCAAGGTTCCCCCATGACCTCAAGGTCTCATCCTTTGAGGTTTAAGAGTTACATTTTAAGGTAAGGGATCCGACCCCTCTCTTTCTATTCAAGTGATCTCTTTTATGTCATTTCTTTTATGCTCCATGTTCTTATGTTGTAGGATGATATTTTATACTCATATTACTGCCCTTTTTATGTTCATATAATGAGATATCCCCTCTTACTCTCGTTATTTCATTTTATGATGTTTTAAGTGGCGCCGTTAGGCTGCCAAATTTTTATGGGATTCTTTCACCCTTCTCTTTTTCAAAGTTCTACATTCATTTCAAGTCTTTCAAGTTCCTTTTTATTATGTTGGGGTATGATATCTAAATTTTTCATACTGATATTTTATGATCATATGATCAAAGACCCCATTTTATATCTTCAATTCAGCACTTTGAAGTTTTAAGTGGCGCCGTTAGGCTGCCGAATTTTTAAGTGGTTCTTCACCATTCTCGTTTTGAAGTTCTACTTTCATGTCAATTCATTCAAGTTCCTTTTTGTTATGTTAGGGTATGATCCCTATATCTATCATACTGATCTTTTATGACCATATTATTAGAGACCCCATCTGATCTCTTCAATTCAGTATTTTGAAGTTTTATGTGGCGCCGTTAGGCTGCCGAATTTTTAAGTAGTTCTTCACCCTTCTCGTTTTGAAGTTCTACTTTCATGTCAATTCTTTCAAGTTCCTTTCCATTATTTTGGGTTATGATCTATATATCTATCATAATGGACTCTTATGATCATATTATAAGATACCCTATTTGAACTTGTCAATTCAATTTTGTTAAAGTTTAAGTGACGCCGTTAGGCTGCCGAATTCTCACAAGAGAAATCATATTTTTTTCTTCTTTTCATGTTCTTCATTTCAAATGGTATATTATGAAATTTCATTACCATGTTCTTAAATCACTTATATTTTGTCCCTCTACTGTTTGATGGGTCATTTATGAATTTTTGACCCATGTCCCCTCTCTTCTCAATGTTTTCTAAAACCCCGAAACACAGCCGTTATGCTGCAGAATTTTCGTCTCAAAGTGACTCTCTCTCTTTTCTACAAATTATTTTCTATTATAAAGTTAATACTCAAAGCTCTTATTTATACAGGTGTATTCACATATATATCAAAATGTTGTATTTTAAATTCTGGGATTTACATACATGAAACCCTCTTTCCCTTTCTGTGGTTTTAAAGTGACATAAAGATCATGTCTTTAAAGCAGTTTTTAAAACGTTATGATTATGGAATGAAAACCATTTCTTTTATGATATATGGGTTGTTTATGAAATGATTGATGATGATATATGTGGCTCACATGATAATAAAGTCAAATTTAAGGTTGTTCCCTAATAGCGCCCCATTTCATTGGATAATGATGTAACCACAAGAGATTACAGTTTAAGGGTGAGCCCAGATAGCGCTCAAATGCATTGGGTAAAGACTTAATCTCTAGAGATGACAATTTTTTTAACGACGCCATGGTGAATAACCTTGGTAATTTTTAACGACACCTTGGGGATGGACCTTGGTGAAACGAAACGATTTTCAATATTAAATGTTGCAGTCACATCTTCAAGTTATGAAAAATTTTATTTTTATTATGATGTATCTCATTATTTCTTTCTCAAGCCTTAATGTTCGTCTCATGTCCTTATTGAAGTATCTCAAGATCACATGTAAATTGTTTCTCTCGTTTCCCTTACTGGGCCTTCTGCTCACCCTTTCCTTTGATGTATGTCCCCTGGTTATGAGATACAGTAATGAACCTAGGATGAACATAAGGAGAAGCCTTTCAAGTGTTTAAGAAGAATGTTTTTTTGTTGTTTCATGTTTTATGTTCCTGGTTTCCAAGACACTAATCCTTAAAGATCCTCGGTTATGTAAAGTTTAATGAATGATTATGTAATAAAAAGGCGGGATGCTATAGATGGTATCAAAGGAAGGGTTAGTTATTTGTGGAAATTAGGATATAAAAACTTTAGGAAGAGCCCTATATAAAATTTTAAATATAGGAAAAATTCCTGGTATTTTGGTAAGTATTGAGTAAGTGGTTTATCAAACAGATACATCCCTGTTTGGATACGAGCAGGTAGAGGCGGCTCTGGCACAGATGTACATAGGGGTAAAACCCGAAAACACTGCTTTGAGCTAGACTCGAACGGGAACTGGTGCATGATAATGAGACTTGCTGCACTCTTGGTTACGACACTACCAGGGGACATGCTTTGGTAAATTCATAAGCTTAGTATAAACCATTGTTAAAGGAACAATGATTCACATAAGAATATATGATCATGGTTAACCTAGGTTGGAACCTAGGGGATCACAAGTTAGGGTATACTTTTCTTCTACAAGTTATCCTTATATGCTTTAAGCTCCTTTTCATGATTATTGGTTAAGTATTTAAGCCTCTAATTATAATTTCTCTTCTTAGTTAATGGTGGGAGATGGAAGAACATGTCCCAATAGCCAATTTGATATGAAATTCAATGATTTCCATATTAATATGAAATAGATGATTAGGGGATTAAAAGATGATTATTATTTTGGAAGACATTCATTAATTTGGGAACTGTATTTGATCGAGGTAAATAGGTTACTACGGTATTTTCATTGAGGAGTAAGGTTGACTTATATTTTGAAGAATCAATGATTTTAAGGTGGACTTATAGTAATTTAGGTTACTTACGGGAATGATTAACCTATCTTGGGTAAAATATGTTTAGGTTAGCTACTTTTATTATAGGATGTTAGGAGTGGTTGATGTTGTTTGGAGATGAACAATGAAGTTTATTTTGGAAGACTATGTTATCAAATCATTCTTGTATTTGGGTTTCAATCTTAGATTGGTTTATTTTGAGGAATCTTAAGGACCATTATTTATGGAATGGTCTATGATGAACTTTGGGTAGTACCATGGAACTTTGAAGATTTAAAAGTAGATTCCATTCCTATGGGATTCTTTTTGAAGAGTTTTTTTTACCATACCCTTTATATTTTTGGGATAATGTTTAAAGATAGAAGAAATAGATAGTTGATCTTTTGTGTATTATGTGATTCTATAGAAGATGATTCTTGTGTTTTGATGAGACCATGTAGTTTTGAATGCTCATCGTTTGGAGAAAAGATTAGTTTTGGTAGAAACATATTAAAGTATGAAACTGTACATGAAGGTAGATATATTTCCTTATGTTTTTTTTCTTTTCTTTTTCTATGTTGTAAATGAATTCCTCAATGTTATGAAAAGGAACGTAAAACAGAAACGTTGTTGGTTTACATTTCCTACTAGGTAATCAAAGACCACTTACACACATCATAATTTTGGGATTTTCTGGTGGTTAACTTCCTCCTAATCATGTTTTCTATCACTCTCATTTAGGACGTGACCCTTTGTTTTCTCCTCCATGTCCATGTTTCATTCATGGAATCCTAGTATGAGTAAACACGGGTGGACTTTGTACTTCCTTTTCTTTATTTTAATGTAATGGTGTTACTAACTCTTCTTCCGATGTGGGACTTTCAATGAAATTTCAAAACCCAATTTTAAAAATTGCGAGGACGCAATTTCTTAAGGGGGAAGATTGTAACGGCCCTAAATTTTGAATAAATCTTGTTTCCTAATTTCATGTGTTATTTTATTTTATTTTTATACTCAACAAAACTGTTTTATTTGATAAACATGATTATAATTAAAATGAGACCAGTGGTTTTTGACTGTTATATGACCATCGGTCAATATGACTGCTGTGAACAAAATGTTTTGAGTATTGTCTCTAAATATAAGTAATCTTGGTTAATTACAATAGAAAGAAGATTTGATTTCCTCACCTAGTAGTCTTGGACCGATCGAAGCCCATCTAACAGAGCTTGGGAAGGAGGTAGCACCATTGGGCTTTGCTCTGGACCAAATCCAAGTCGAACTTCATCAAGTGAAGCTAGAACGGAATCGCCTTCGCAAGAAGTTCAAACTGATAGAAATTACTACTCGGGAAATGTTGACTGAGCCGCCCCAAGATTCTATCACCCTAGCACACCTTACTCTTAGGTCCTATGCTAGTATTTTAAGGGGCTATGTAACGAGACCGTAACTGCCTTGTGTAATCCTTATTTTAAATAAAAAATTGGGATTTCTTTTTATGATGATGTTTATGAATTTTCAAATGACCGGATAAATATAGTATGCATATTATTGATGAATTTTAGAAAAAGGATATTTTAAAAAATTTTATGTAAACCTTAAATAATTAAAAATGTGTAATGATTTTCGAAAAATGGTGTTCGACAATTATGTTCAGTACGAAATTTGGAGTATAATAAGATCAACTTGATTTTTGATGAATAGTAAATTATGAATAGTGATTTTATGATTAGGATTAGTAATATGACCAAATGGATTAGTAATCTCACTTAAAGAAAGTTTTAAAATAATCTAGGCACCTTGATTAAGTAATGTGATTCAATAAATGGTTAAATAATGGTTTCATAAATTATTATTCAAGTATTAGTTTTTTTGGGTGAATAGTGTTTTTTTAATTAAAAATTAAATTAAAAATATTTAGAAAATTATTTTTATAAAATGGATTTCATTTTTGAACTCAGAGCACCGATATTATGTAATGGTAATTTTTGGGGTTTTTTTCTGAAAAAATGAATTTTCGGTGAATAGTGTATTTATTTAAAAATAAATTTAAAAATATTTAAGAAATTTTTTTTTAAAATGGAGTTAATTTTTGAAATCAGAGCATTGATATTTGGTTAGTGTGAAATTTTGGGATTTTTCTGAGAAAGTTGAATTTTCAGTGAATAGTAAAAATGCAGTTTTAGGGTTTCGGTATGATTAATGACATCATAGCTGTGTCATGATGATGTCATGCGATATTTTAAGGGTTGGCCGGACAAGGGTGATGAAGTATTGTTTTGGGGGCCCCATGTGGCCTAAATTCATGGTAAATGCCAAGGGAGAGCACATGGGTTTGAGAAAAGCACATGTGAGGTGTCCCTTGGCCATTAATGCCTTGTCCCCTCACTTTCCCTATAAATACCAAGCCCTCCTCTCATTCATTAGACTCCCCAATCTTCCCCAACGATTTTATGGTCTCATTACCTTCCAAGGAGTCCTCAAAAGGTGCCCCCAAGCCCTCAAGGTCCCAACCGTTGAGGTTTAAGAGTTACATTTTAAGGAAAGGGATCAGACCCCTGTCTTTCTTTTCAAGTGATCTCTTTTATGTCATTCCTTTTATGCTCCATGTTATTATGTTGGAGGATGATCTTTTATACTCCTCTTACTTCCCTTTTTATGTTCATATAATGAGATATACCCTCTTACTCTCATTATTTCGTTTTATGATGTTTTAAGTGGCGCCGTTAGGATGCCGAATTTTTAAGGGATTCTTTCACCCTTCTCTTTTTCAAAGTTCTACTTTCATGTCAAGTCTTTCAAGTTCCTTTTTATTATTTTGGTGTATGATATCTAAATTTATCATACTGATATTTTATGATCATATGATGAGAGACCCCATTTTATCTCTTCAATTCAGCACTTTGAAATTTTATGTAGCGCCGTTAGGCTGCCGAATTTTTAAGTGGTTCTTCACCATTCCCGTTTTGAAGTTCTACTTTCATGTCAATTCTTTCGAGTTCCTATTTGTTATGTTGGGGTATGATCTCTATATATATAATACTGATCTTTTATGACCATATGATGAGAGACCCCATTTTATCTCTTCAATTCAGTATTTTGAAGTTTTAAGTGGCGCCGTTAGGCTGCCGAATTTTTAAGTGGTTCTTCACCCTTCTCGTTTTGAAGTTCTACTTTCATGTCAATTCATTCAAGTTCCTTTCAATTATGTTGGGGTATGATCTCTATATCTATCGTACTGTATTCTTATGTTCATATGATGAGATACCCTATTTGACCTTGTCAATTCAATTTTGTTGAAGTTTAAGTGACGCTGTTAGGCTGCCGAATTCTCACAATAGAAATCATATTTTTTTCTTCCTTTCATGTTATTCATTTCATATGGTATATTTTGAAATTTCATTACCATGTTAATAAATCCCTTATATTTTGTCCCTCTACTGTTTGATGGGTCATATATGAATGTCTGACCCATTTCCCCTCTCTTCTCAATGTTTTATAAAACCCCGAATCATAGCCGTTATGCTGCAGAATTTTCGTCTCAAAGTGCCTCTCTCTCTTTTCTAAAATTTATTTAATGTTATAAAGTGAATACTCAAAGCTCTTATTTATACATGGTTATTCACATATATATCAAAATGTTCTATTTTAAATTCTGGGATTTACATACATGAAACCCTCTTTCCCTTTCCGTGGTTTTAAAGTGACATAATGATCATGTCTTTAAAGAAGTTTTTAAAATGTTATGATTATGGAATGAAACCCATTTCTTTTATGCTATATGGGTTTTTTATGAAATGATTGATGATGATATATGTGGATCACATCATAATAAAGGAAAATTTAAGGGTGCGCCCTAATAGAACCCCATTGCATTGGATAATGATGTGACCACAAGAGATTACAGTTTAAGGGTGCGCCCAGATAGCGCTCTAATGCATTGGGTAAAGACTTAATCTCTAGAGATGACCTTTTTTTTAATGACGCCATGGTGAATAACCTTGGTAATTTTTAATGAAACCTTGGGGATGGACCTTGGTGAAATGAAATGATTGTCAATATTAAATGTTGTAGCCACATCTTCAATTTGTGAAAAATGTTATTTTTATTATGATGTATCTCATTATTTCTTTCTCATGACTTAAAGTTCTTCTCTTGTCCTTATTGAAGTATCCCAAGATCACATGTAAAATGTTTCTCTTGTTTCCCTTACTGGGCCTTCTGCTCACCCTTTCCTTTGATGTATGTCCCCAGGTTATGAGATGCAGTAATGACCCTAGGATGAACATAATGAGAAGCTTTTCAAGTGTTTAAGAAGAATGTTTTTTTTGTTGTTTCATGTTTTATGTTCCTGGTTTCCAAGACACTAAACCTTAAATATCCTCGGTTTTGTAAAATTTAATGAATGTTTATGTAATAAAAAGGCGGGATGCTATATTAGGCTTACTTTGAATAAATATATCGACAATAATCAGGAATTTCATTCTCCTATATTTATTAAACATATCCTCATTTTTAGTACATTTTTTTCCAATCTTTAGTACATAAGATAATGTTTTTAATAAAATTGGATTATCCCTCTCTTTGGTTGGAAATCAATTGTATTCAAAAACAATGTTTTCAAAAAAATCAAAAAAAATCAAAATATAATTAAAGATAATTATTAAGGAATAATGGATTTCAATTTTTTTTATTATTTTAAAATTTTCCATTTTATGTTTCCAAAAAAAATTTCAAAGAAAAAGGTTTTCAAAAGATTTTATGCAGAAAAACATTTTTCAAAGATGAAAAGATATTTCCCTCCAGAATTGTTTTTTAGAATATCTTTCAAAATTATTTCCCATATAAGATAACATCCATTGGTGTCTCTCATGAATTTACGGGGAAATTATTAAATATTTCCATTCATATTCTTTAATTGAATGGATTTTTTTTATATCATGATGTTATAAAACCAGTTTCTCTTTCACATGTTATATGCATTTGAAACCCACTTAATTTATGGGTTATGTTTAGGATGAAATGATTATAAAACCTATATATTTCTATAGTTTATGATATGATTACATGTTTATGATACCATTTTCGTGTCATGGGTTATTATATGTTCATTTATTATCTTCAGGAACACTTATGTATGATTTCATTATGTGATGGATGATACCTATATCTCCCTCCAATGCATTGGATATATATATTTATATATCATGATATAGATAGGGTTGTAATGTGGGTTTACTCAGTTCAGTAATGTAGGGCTGGAACGAGGGTTTACATGGTTCAGTAATACAGGGTTGGAATGATGGTTTACTTGGTTCCATAATACAGGTCTAGAATGGGGGTTCACCTAGTTCAGAAAATGAAGTTTTACACTAAGATGATATTAGAATTGATTCCTTAGATACTATTGAAATTAGTATATGATTATGTGTGGCCAAAATTCCATGTATTAAACTTATGTTATGATTTCATGGATTATGTCCTTATATCCTTTTAATTCATGTCTTAAGAACTTTCATAATTTTTTCATGATTCATGTTTGTGATTTTTTATATGAAGTGTATGATCATTTATTTTAATGATCATGTTATCATACCCTTATATTCATGTTTATTCTTACATGTCTACCTTTTTTACCCTTACCGAGCTTTTGGTCTCACCACTTTTTATGTTTCCTTCCCCATGTTATGAAGATATGTATTATGTTTTATGTGTCTATCAAGGGTTATAGTCACAAAGAACATAGTGGGAGATAATTTAGCTCACATATGTACTAGGTTTATGTTTCCATGTTTCCAAAGTCATTATACCAACTATGATATTTGGTAGGCTTATTGTATAATGTTTAAGTATTCTGCAAATGTAATGAAATGTTAATGATTGAAAAGATAGGTTCACTAATGTTGGTAAAATAGTGAACATATAGCAATCCTTTGGAAACTAGGATGATAAAATCTTAGTGAGAACCCTAAGGACACGACTAAGGATAAGTTTGGGGACTAGTAAAAGTTTAAGAAAATGTCCTATAATTTTGGTGTATGATAGAGGAGTGGTTTCCAAGAAATACATCCCTATATAGATACTACAAGTATATGTGTCTCTAGAATATATGTACCTAGGGGTAAAAACTCTTAAAATATGTTATGGGTCAGACTCAGGGTAATCTGGTACATGAAATCTGGTCTTTCTGCACACCTGGTTTGATAATCTCGGGGGATATTCTTTTGGAATTAACAAACTCTTCATGAAAAATTATAAAGGATTTAAACCTTTGTTTACTATGAATAACCTATAATAAGACAAAGATGTCATATATTAATAAAGGTATCATATTTTATATATACTATAAGTGATTTTTCTAGATTATATGGTCTCTCGTTATAATAACTATTTCTTTTCTATGCTTTCTATTTTAGTCAATACATGGAACCTGAAGCAACCACATTAATAGAGATTGCAATGGAAAATTCAACTATTGTCCTCATGAGAATCCAAATAATATGGGATTAGGAATGAATAATATTATTTCTATACTAATGCAAATTTCTCAAGATATGAATCATGGTGGACTTCCAAATGAGAAAAAAATAGAACAACATTCTATTGATTATTTCATGAGGCAACATCCACCTTCATTCAGACGGTCTTCTGATCCACTTTGTCCTGAACAATTTATTAGTATCCCCTAACATATATTCTCCAATACTCAGTGTTCAAAGCATGAGAAATTCATTTTGTCTTTTTAGCACATGGAAGGTGAAGCAGATCTGTGGTGGACTCTAATCAAGAATACGAGGTAGAATGATGAGTTTGAATCATGGGATTGGGATGAGTTCAAGAAATTATTTTTTAATAAGTAATTTCCTCGAATTCATCATACCAATATAGAGAAATAGTTCCTTGAGTTTAATCAAATGGATTATGATTTGGTTGGTACCTAAGTGGATAATTTCACTAGACATATAAGGTACACGTCAATAATTATCATTCAACCAAAATGTAAAGTTGATTGGCTCTTGGTGGATTAAGTCATGTATCAGAAGGTCAATGGACATAAGAGACATTAGTAGTTAAGAAGATATTTTTTTCTATGAAATGAAGGTTGAAATGGAGGTTGGAGTCATGTACCAATCTCATGATGTTGATAAGAAGAGGAATGTAGAGTTCAAAGGAATCTCTAAAAACCATGAAGAAAAAAGAATGAACTTTTTTATGCTCAATGTTTTGGATGAAGCATGGTGTAATTTAACTTAAGGGGACTAATAAATGTTTTAAGTGTATATGGTAAGGCAATTGGGAAATTGATTTCCAAGTTGATGGGAGTAAGTTTTCACAAAATGCTAATGGAGAAAAATCCACACATAATGAACCTACCACAATTCAGTGCTTCAAGTGTGTGGAGAATGGGAATTATGCTAGCCATTACGCAAACATGAGGGTTCGTTATGAAGATCAAAATCAGTAACCACTTAAGCTGAGGGATAAGGGAAAATATCATGCAATCACTATCTATAATAAGGGGTGTGATAATGACGTGATCAAAGGTTCAGTTACCATCCACTCCATAACAGCTAACATCATATTTGATTCTAGATCTACCGACTCTTTCATATCTAAATAATTTTATAAGGTTGTTATGATTCCTCCAAAATAATTAGATGTGCAATTAGAAGTGAAAACCCCTAATGGTATGATGATTGCATCTCAAGTTTATGATTCCTCTCCGGTTGATGTTTGTGGGAATGTGCACCTGCAAATATTTTCATTCTTCCTTTAGTCAAATTCGATGTCATATTAGGCATGAATTGACTTTCTATAAATAAATCCCATATCATTTTTCATTTATGTGAAGTTAAATTTGATATTTCAAACCATCCTATGATCATACATCAACGTGACGATAAGTTTAAACATCTTGTGAATATTACATCTAGTGTATGGGACTTAATTCCAATCCAAAAGGAATGTTTATCTCAAATGGTTGGGGAGAAGATTGACATTGAATATATACCTGTTATTTAGGGATTTTTTTATGTCTTTCAGAAATATTTGTGTAGTCTTCCACAAAAACATGAAGATGTGTTTTCAATAGAACTTATACCTGGTTCCGCGCTTATTTAAAAGACTCCATATAGAATGGCCCTAATGGAGTTGTAGGAATTAAAGAAATAACACCAAGAAAACCATGATAAGGGATTCATTCTGCCAAGAATGTCACTTTGGGGTGCACCAGTTCTTTTAGTGAAGAAGAAACATGAATCAATGTGACTCTGCATTGATTATCAGGATTTTAACAAGATAACAATCAATTAAAAGTATCCCATTCCCCATATTGATTACTTTTTTAATCAAATTTACTGAGCTCAATGTTTTTGCAAGATTGACCACTGTTCTGGATATCATCAATTGAGGATCAAGAAGGGGGATATACCAAATATAGAATTATATACAAGGTATGGTCACTATGAATATATAGTGAGGCCTTTTGGTCTCACTAATTCCCCTACTATCTTTATGGATTTAATGAATACAATCTTTAGAAATATTCACAATATGTATGTGGTAGTCTTTATATATGATATTATTATATATTCAAAGATAAAAGAAGAGAATGAATAATTCATGAAAATTTTACTAAAGAACCTATGGGAGAAGTAATATGAAAAATATAAAAAATGTGTATTTTGGATATAAAAGGTTTCTTTCTTATGTCACATAATCTCAATAGATGGTATAGTAGTATATCCATCAATGATGGAGGCTATTGAAAGTTTTCTTAGACCAACCACAGTGACTAAGATCCATAGTTTTCTTGGTTTATCTAGATATTATCGAGGTTTGTGGATAATTTCTAATGACTACCTAATTTTATTACAAAGTTAACTTGAAAGGGTATGAAGTTACTCTAGAAAGATTAATGTGAGGAAAATTGCAAGGAACTAAATAGGAGGTTGGTCAGTGCACCTATGCTTACATTACCCTGTAGTGGGGAATGGTTTTTAATCTATTGTAATGCAAATAATAAGGGAATGGGAAGTTTTCTAATGAAAAATAACACTATTATAGCCTCTGTATCGTGATAGTTGAAGATTCATGAGCCAAATTACCCAACTCATTATTTGGATTAAGCGACCATAATCTTTTCATTAATGATATGGAGGAATTATCTTTATAGTGAAATATGTTATATATATACTGATCATAAATGTTTAAAATATATATTAACAAAGAAGGAGTTGAACATGAACCATAGAATATGGTTAGTGTTGATAAAGGATTATGACTTCTCAATACATTTCCACCCTGGGATAGTGAACAAGGTGGCTGATGCTTTGAGTCGATAGGATCATTCTTGTTTATCCATGATGAGGATCACAAAAAATCCAATATTTTTGAATTTTTAATGGATGGTTCTACAAATCCTAATGGAAGGGGTATAATCTTATATTTCTCAAATAAATGATCTTTCATCTATCCATGTGAAGATTAATGAGGCTTAGAATGAAGACAAATAGCAACAAAAGAAGTTTAATAATGGTCTTGAGTTTAAGATTGAGCTATATGGAAGGATAACATTCAGGAACCATGTATGTGTTTCTTCCATGCCTGATATAAAGAAGGAGATGTTAGATGAAGCTCATAGTTCATCATTATCTATTCAACATAGAAGTACGAAGATGTTTAGGTACTTGAAGGAATACTTCGGGTGGGATGGCATGAAGAGAGATATCACAGAGTTTGTATCTCTGTGTTTGTTATGCGAGAAAGTAAAGGCTGAAAGACAAAAGTATACATGGATTTTTCATCCATTACCCATACCATAATGGAAATGGGGGAACATTACTATGTATTTCTTCATTGGAATCCCCAAAACCTCTAAACCGTTTAATGGTATATGGGTGGTATTTGATCACCTTACTAAGTCAGCACACTTCATTGCTATAAGAGATGATTTCTCACTTGATCCGCTTGCTAGAATATACATTAAGGAAGTGGTATGGTTTCATGGAGTGGTACATTCTATTTTATCATATCGTGATCTGATGTTTACCTCTATGTTCTAGTGATGTCTTTAGAAATCACTTGATATATAATTGAGTTTCAGCACTACTTATCATCCTCAAATAGTTGATCAGTCTAGAAGAACAATTCAAACCCTAGTAGATATGTTGAGATCTTGTTCACTAGATTTCAAATGGGGTTGGGATCAACACCTTTCTCTAGTTGAGTTTTCAAAAAATAATAGCTTTCACTCAATCATTCATATAGAAAATTATGAAGAATTATATTGGAAGACATGAAGAGCTCCAACGTGCTGGGTTGTGGTTGGAGAAAAAAAGATATTCGGGCCTGAGATCACTGAAGAAATGGTTGATAAGGTTAGAACAATTAAGCATCAAATCATGGCAGATCAAATCCAGCATAAAAGTTATGCTGATAACCATTTACATGATCAAGAATATGAAGTTGGTGAAAAGGTGTTTTTATGAATCTCACCCTGGATGAATGTTAGGAGATTTTTGAAGAGGGGGAAACTAAGCCCTGGGTATGTGTTCTCATTTGACATTCTTGATCGTATTGGGATAGTATATTATTGCTTGAAACTTCCTAAAATCCTTTATAAAGTCTATAATGTATTCCATTTATCACTCCATTGTAAGTATATACCTGACCCTTCACATGTACTGATCTTAGAAGTTAGACTACTGGAGGAGGATCTTTCTTTTGAGGAGAAACCTGTTAAAATTATGGACCAATCAGAGAAATTTCTATGAAACATGAGCACTATCCTAGTCAATTTTTTAGTAGATAAGTCACTATTTAATGAAATATACATGGTAACTAGAGGATATGTTAATGCATAAGTATCCTCACTTTTTTTACCCAAGTGACAAATTTCAAGGGGAAAATCATTTTATTGGGGGTAGAATGTAACAGCTGAGTTTTTATAGACATTTTTTCTAATAAATTTAAATTTTCATTTATATCATTCAATGAACTAAGTCAAATATTACTTTCACACATAAATGACTGGGCATATGATGCATGTAACACTGAGTTGGTGTATGATACACGTAACACTGAGTTTCAAATAAATATCTCTTTTTTGTTTTAATTAATTATATAATATATTTATAACCTAGAGGCTAAAAATGGTGATATGAATAGTAATGACTAATATTAAAAAAATTGTTTTTTAAAAATAAAATATATTCATAATAAAATATAAGATTTTTGGTAAAGTCTTTTCATTGTATAAAAACATTGTTTTCTCAAATTAAATATTTCTAATAATGAAAGTAATTTTTGAAACATTTAGAAATTTAATTTGATAAAATAAAATTAATTTTTTAATTTATAATGTCGTAATTATCTTGAGGTGAATTTTTATGACTTTTCTGAGATACTTAATTTTTTTGATGAATAGTAAAAAATAATGGTTTTTATTTAAAAACAACTATTTTTCTAATTAATTATTAGTGATAAATAATATTATAAATTAGTTTTAAGGTCAAATTAGATAAACATTACATCTAATAATACACTAAAATTCATTATAATAAATTCACTTTGATACTAAATATAAAATCTTAGAAAATGTTTGATCGTTTTCCTACATTAAAACCTCATTATTTCATCTCGTCGGCGGGATTAGCACTATTGTTTATATTTCTGCTTCTGTGTTTTGACTTTCAAAAATACGACATGCACCATTGTATTTAGTCTAATATTTACAGTCTAATAAGTCCATCTAAACTTTTGACCAAAATGATTAGTAAATGTGTTTAAAATCAATCACATTAATTAAGGCCAAATTAGGCTTAATTAGGGAATAAATCTTAAAATTAAGAGCCCAAATGACCTATAAACTAGTGTAAAACCCAATTTATGTCCATAATTCGAACATAAAACATCCATTATTGAGTTTTTTTTGGTTTTATATGACTTTTTAGGTAATAACATGTGCACACCTAATTGGTTCCTAAAAATTCCTTGTGAGTGTTTTTCCTTCCCTATAAAAGGCCACCATGTATTCCTATTCCTCACACCTATCAAACCTTTTATGTTAGTCCAATAACATCCCACATATCCAACCAAAAATCCTTCCATTAAATTTTAAGCCTCCCTTTTGGCATAATCCCTCTCAAGGAAGCGTTTTGGAACAAACCAAAAGGAGTTACCCGATTTAGAGGTAACGTCTTCTTTCAAGCTCATTTCATTTATTTTATTTCTCCACACCTAAACTCTATTTAATCCATTATTATGTGAAATAACTAGTATCTTCAGTATAATATGATGTTTTTATGATAAAATTATTACCTAGACATACACACACCTCAATCTAATGGGTGTTAAACATACTGTTTCATTGTATAGTGAACTACTGCCTCACAAAATGATGAATGTTCATTTCTACTTTACAACAAATCATGGTGGCTATTATGATAGAAATTATTTTTATATATGAAATATATTATATTTAATATGTAATTATTATTTATTCCTTTTATAACACACGTATTTTTAACTTCCATTTGGTGTTACTATGATAATCTCGTTTGACGAACTGTGGACTACCGCCCCCTCAATGTGATGTGATTCAATCACATACCACTTAGAATTTATTAAGGATGGATTTAATGAAATTATATTATATATATAATATATTAATCCTACTTGAATAATTATATATATATATATATATATGTCATTTACATACTTTCATTCAATACGATAGTAAAAACAGAAACAACGTTCAAGGGTACATACGGCTTACCCTATCCAAGAACAGTGTATTATTTTTATACTTATATATGATATAAATTATTATAATACTAATATAATAGATATAAATTATATTTATATCATTATATAAATTCTTAAATCTTGATATATTTATAAGTACCAATGATATAACAAATTAAGACACAAGCAAAGAACAAATAAAATATTACCTGAAGTGAAAAATTAACATAGGATCGTTAACAACAGGGTAATATAAGGTCCGAATAGAACCATATATGGTATTATGTATATGAATATTATTATATCTAATATTTATAATAAACATATATTTATTATACAAGAATATTTTATAAGTACGGAGAGAGTCATGACACAAGTAAAGGGGAATATCATATCACTTTTAATTTCTGTGAGATTCATGTTATGATCACCCCTCTTTATTTTATTGTGGTTTATGTACATACCATGATAGAATTATATTTATATTATACATAATTATATGATAATTAAAATATCCATTCTATGAAACTTATTTCATGGGGTTTAACTTTCCAATGTTACCAAATCGGTAAAACAGTTATTTCTCAGTTTGCCTTCTCGAAGACTCATGTTTTATTATGAAACTATAATATTTCTCAAGGTGTATATAATTTCATTGTACATGTTATATAATGAATCAAATTATTTTATTTATATTTTAGGCTTAATTTAATTTCAGTTTCTTAAATAGAGAGTATGATCTCATGTAACCATGTTATAAGAGTTTATTGGGACAATCATATCATTTTTTGAGATTGTTTATGTTTATACTTACTTTGATAAAATCATTCATGAATATTCATGAGATTACATATACTATGTTTATTAAATATATAATCAATTTTTATTACCATTTGTTTCTATCTTTGGTACTTAATATTATATTTTTTATAAAATAAGATCATCTCCATAATCTGTCGGAAATCTATTGTACTCAAAAAGCGTGTTTTCAAAAATGTTTTGAAAAACTATTTTAAAAAGATCCTTGAAGAATATTCTCAAGGAAAAATATATTTGAAAATATTTTATTGTTTCAATTTTTCCTTTATAATTTTTCAAAAATATTTTCAATGAAAATGTTTTCTAATTTTTATATGTAATAAAATGACTTTTTCATAGAAGAATTGTTATTTTCCTCAATAAGTGTTTTTTAGAATATCCTAAAAATTATTTCCCATTTATGATAACATCCATAGGTGTTTCTCATTCCTTTATGGAGAAATTATTCAATTTTCCCATTCATATTATTTCTTTTTATGTATTATGTTTTGATGTCATGATTTTATGAAACTCATTTCTCTTTCATGGGTTATATGCTTTTGAAACCCTCTTCTTTCATGGGTAATGTTAATGATGAAATGATTATAAAACCTGTCTCTTTAGATAGGTTATGATATGTTTACATGTTTATGATACCCATTACACTTGATGGGTTATTATATATTCATATATGATCTTTTGGAACATGTATGTAAGATTTTATTATGTTAAGGGTGGGACCTATATATCCCACCAATGCATTGGGTAAAGGTTTATATTTTATGAGATTGAAAGGACTGGAATGAGGGTTTTCCCATTTATTCAATACATGTCAAGAATGAGGATTTACTCGGTTTAGTAATATAGCTTGGGAATGAGGGTTTACTTAGTTCAGTAATATAGGGCTGGAATGGGGGTTCACTCTGTTCAGTAAAGGACTATTTCCATTAAGATGGTATTGGAATTGAGGCCTCAGCTACTATAGAAATCAGTATATGCTTTTGTGTTTCCCCAATTCCATGTCTTACTCCTATGTTATAATTTCATGTCTCATTTCCATTACTTCATTTTCAATCATGTCTTATGAAAAGCATAGATTATCCATGATTTATGTATATGATCTTTGATATGAAGTGTGTGATCTTCTATTTCCATAATCATGTTCTGATACCCTTATTATCAAGTGTATTCTTACATGTCTCCCTTGTCTACCCTTACAGAGCCTTTCAGATCACCCCTTTTTATGTTTCCTTCCCCAGGATATGATGATATGTATTATGTTTGATGTTTATAAGAAATATTCTAGTCACGAATAACCTAGTGAGAGATAATCTCACCCACATATGTACTATTATTATGTTTCCATGTTTCCAAAGGCACTATACCAACTACAGTCTTTGGGCATCTCTTTGTATAATTTTTACATTTTCTGTATATTTAATGAAATGTTAATGTTTACGAAGTAAGGGTTTCTAAAATATATTCCTATAAAGAAATTATTATTTTAGAAAAAAAATTTATGCATTAATCTCCTTAATTATCAAATCTTAATGAATTTTTGTCGATATGATACTGAAGTTATCAAAAAATTGTTATCTAAGGATTCCAATCATCTCTTTAATAGGAAATATTAACAATGATATTTTAAAAATGCTATGCATAATGTTCAATAGCATGAATAATTAAAATAAAGAATGTATATATTTTCAATTGATGGCATTCTCATGTAAATTTTTTAAAAAACTGGAGATAAATGTGTTTTTACGAAGTATATTTTTGTGAACTTTTTTTAATCATTGAGAAGTGTTTGTTTTTAATGTTTTTATTCTCATGTTTCATTTTAATATTATATTTATTAGATTGGATATGCATGGATTTGTGGTTTTTTTGTTATCTGTGTGGATTTTGATGTGACCGATCTTTGGAATGAGAGTCATAGATGTTTTCTTACTATGTTGAGTTTCATAAAGCTTCTTTTGATTGTATAATATGCTTGATATCTTGTTTATATATGATATGTATTTCCTCCCATTATGTAATTATTTAATAAATTCTTTTATATTGTTCTAGGGGTATCTCCCCCAGGATATATTTTAATGTTTTTTGTAGCTATACACTTTGTTTCTCAATTGGATGTTGTGTTCCAAATATAGGGAAAACCATACGAGGTATCTTAGTGAGTGGTAAAATTATCTCCCTTATTTTACCCTCTCCCTAGGTTTTATTTTAATTATCAAGGAAGATAATTGTCTGAGAGATATCTAATATATGGTCTTATATTTTCTATATACCTTGGTTTTTTGGGTGTATCCTGTGGCTGGAGAGAAATTTCAAAATTTCTAAAGTAGTTTTAAAGATACTTTTAGTAATTTATAGAGGGTTTAAAATGGTTTTAAAAATTATAGATGAAATTTCAAATTTTTAAATGTTTAATTTTAATTTAGTTTGGATGTTTTTAAGAGATTATATGTGTTCTGAATTTTGTAAGTGATAATACAACCCTTTCATAAATATCTATAAGACAGTTTAATTAGACATGTAATATTTTTAATTAAATACTTAAATTTATGCATGAAATTAGAATTTATAAGTGTTAGATTCATTTTTAAATTACAACATGAGGGTATGTGGTGCTTTCCTTTTGTAACATAATGGTAGAGCACACATTCTATGAGACTCAAAGTGTAATTTTAATATTATGGAGTTACATAAGGGTAATTTGTTGATCCAAAGAACCTTGTAATGGTACATATATATTTTAAGAAGGGTATACCATGGGTTGTAAAGCTCAAATAAGGGTAATATAAACCTTCTAAATGGTAATTAGTTTTTTTAAAGGCTACATTAAGGTAAAGTTGATTTTAAATAGGTAAAATAAGGGTAACCTAGAACTTCTATGCATTGAAAAAAGGTCTGTACCAATTTGGATAAGGGAAATCATGAGTTAATTCTTCACATGTAATGTAAAAGTGTTTAGGTTGTCTCATGTATGGGTAAATCTATCCCTATATAAAGTTATGTAATGGATTCTGAATCTTGTGTTTGTGTAACTGAAACAATTCAAGACCTCACATTAGGGAAGTCCATGTCTTACATAAAGGTAATAGAGCCTTTGAGGGGGGAGTTGTGCAAGGGTCATTCGAATATCTCCTATGGGAACCCTAATTTTTTTAATCCTTTATAAAGATAACCATCCATTTAAGGGTAAAACCTTGTCACCCTTACATAGTGTATTTTTGTTGCATACGAGTATCTATTTTTTCCCAATTTTTTGGATTTAATTCCTATCTTCAATATGTAAACTTATGAAATACATTTCCATGATAATAAAGAATTAAATAATGTATTTAAATGATTATGAATGGTTTAACATTTTATTTAATGTTTTGAATGTTTTTAAATGGATAGAAACTAAATTTTTACTTAAATGCAGATTAAATGGGGAATAAATGGAAATTTGATTGAGTATCCAAGAAGGAATATAAATAAATGTTAAAAAAATTATCATTTGAGTTCGTTCTTGTTTTCATCATGTTCTGGTGACAGAAAACCCTAACGTTCGAGTTTTGTAAATTCTTCTGTGAATTTTTCAAGGCTCATATTTTCTCTAGTTGGTACGCACCCCATATTCCTCTCTCTAGTTTTTTTGATGTTGCATCGTGAGAGGCTTCCAATAGGTAGTGGAATTGTGAATTCTAATTTTTTAAAATTATGAAAGTGTTGAATTTTCTTGCTTTGGACTCCTCTATTTAAATGGATGTGATTAACCATAATCAAAAACAATGTGGGAAATAACTAAATAAAGAATAATTATATGATAATATGAATGGAGGAGGTTGAAATTCAAGTTGTTTAATTTTTTTAATGACGATGAAATATAATAATTTATAATAATTTAAATAGAAGATTAATTTATTATGTATAATGTTTTATTATAATAACACATTAATTTCATGCATAATATTTATTATGTTCATATTATTTCAAGAAATGAAATCGAATTTTATTACTTAAAAAAATGTTTAACCTTTTATTGTTTAATTTCCATAAATTATTTAGAGAAAATAATTAAAATAATGATAAATAATGTTAACTCTGGATCTAGAAATTTATTATTGAAATGAATATTGTTTATAATAAATTAGAAAATCAATTATATTGATTTACCACCTGTAATAGATAATAGTATTTGATAATATGTAAGATATTATAAAGAAGTAGAAAATAAATAATTTCATGATATTAAATAATGACAATCATTCTAGAATTATAAAAGAAAAATAAAGAGTAATTTTCGTGCAACTATCTGAGTAATATTTGTTAAAAGAAAAATGGTATAATTCTATGTTGTGAAACTTCCTAAATAATGTTAATGAGAATTATTTGATAATTCTGGAATATGGAAATTGGAATAGTGATTTTCAGCTGTGTTATTCATGTACCTAATGAATATTATTACATTTATAGAACATTAATAAAGCTCGATATGGTTATCACATATTTTAATAAATTATTTAAGTGAAAATATTATCACATATTGGAATATTTATATTCATGTTTGAAATATTTGAGATGAGTGATCTCATGATTTGTGATATATATTTTTGTTTCCTATTATATTCCATAGATAGTGTGATTTATATTAATATGGATCATAATAATGATTTATATACATGAATATTTGATAAGAAATTATGGTTGGAAATGATTTAATTATATTAAAAGGTGCATGTTGAAATAATTATCGGTGAGATTGTTGTTATATGAAAAAATAGTTTAAGGAATAATTACAAAATAAATAAATATTATTTCTCTATAGAAGTTGTATATCTTGTGATTTTGTTATTTATGATTTTAATTAAAGATGGAAATGAAAGTTTAACTATTGTTAAAATCATTAATTTGGGGATGAGTGAGCATAATGTTGTTCATAAAGTATCGAATTATTTTCCATATTTGACCTAAAATTTTGTGTGGAATAATAAATTTAATATGTATTTATTAAATAAGTATTTATATCCTTGATGTGATTAGATTATAACCTTGTACAATTGGAATAATGGTTGAGTTTTATCAAAGTTTTAAAGATTCTATGTGGTGTTGGTTATTATGATGATGATGGGAAGGGATGAATATGCCTATGAGGGTGGAACAAGGTTATGGTTATGATGGTTAAGATGATGATGAGAGGGGATTATCAAGGATGTGAAGGTGGCATGAGATTTTAGTCACGTTGATGATATTTTCATGGGATTTCAGATATGTTATTATCTAAAGTGGTGTCGAAGATAACACTAAGACTGATTGAAATGCTTGAGGATGGGATATCACATTATTTTTGTGATGGGATAATGGATTAATTATTAATAAAGTATATTCTTGTTTAATGGTTCAATGGATGAATATTTTTAGATAATTAGTTTCATACTATGGGAGGTAGTTTGATCATATTCACTGTGAGTGCATTATTTATTTGGAAGTTTTGATGAGTCCAAGAGAATACGAAATTTTATGAAATGATATATAAATAAATGAAATAACATTTTTGATTATTTATTCTTATTTATGATGATGAAAAACATGATAATGCATGAAAAGAGTTAATAGTTCCATCAGCACTTTGATTAGAAGACTAAAACATTAATCTTGAAATACAAAAAAATGGAATAATATTAATAAATGTATAATTAATGAATTAATTTTGATCTTGACTATTGTATTCATTTGATACCTAGTCCTTAGTCATGGTTGTTGAGAGTCCTATTCAATACTGGCTTCATATGAGTCTAGGTGTAAGAAGCTTCCAAGAGTGTTGTTGTTATATTTTTTTATATCATGTGTTTTTTTATTTCATACACTACCCCACTCATGTTGGCAGGGAGACTAATAACCAGGGGACTATAGTAGGTTGTTTTCCCAAATATTCAAGTTGGCAAGAAATAGATGGATTACTACCCCTCTAACCCAGCTCTCTTGTCCTGGTTGATAATGTGCTAGTATAAATGGTGGTTATATTTTCTTATGTATGTTTTTAGATGGATGTAGTTTATTTTTTATTATTATTAAAAACATGTATCTCCATTGATAATATCCTATAGATTATTATTGTCAATTAGTGAATGTTTTGTGTTAGTTTGAGGTATAAAACATGACATATGGAATGAGGTGGATCCAATAAAACTAATCAGTTACTATATAGAGATGTTCTTAGGGTGATGAGATGATCTGATACATGGGGTTTCTAATATATTACATTATCCCACAATGTCTTCAGGCTCCACTACTTTATCCCAGGTGTAATCAGGTTAGATTCAATTGAAATATGGCTTCGGATGTAAGACATTGGGGTAGAGTGGGAAAATAATGTGGAAATGGTTGTGGTGTACTTTCATTGGATATTATGTCAAATATCATATAATTAATTGTATGTGATAATTGGTGGGTAATCCATGGAGAGGATAGAAAATGTATAGTAAACCTATTTAGGTGATGATTTGGTTTCATTTGTTTACCCAGTAGGATTTAGTATACTTCATTCAAATTTTAAATTAAAGGTTTCATGGAGGATCATGTTAATTAATAATTTTATAGTCACCCTATGTATATATAAACTATTTTTCATGTTAGTTGGATCTGGTTTGTGATCGAGATGTAATTTTCTTTTTCGAGGAGTTAGTCATGAGATTTTGTGGATTCATGGTCGCTACAAAGGATCTATTTTAGGGGCTTCATTTGTTAGAGTTTTATATCATTACACTCATATCATTATTAGGATCACTTCTTCTTTTTTTGAGAATTTATTTTTAGTTGTTGTTCTCATAGTATCTCTTACATTCTAAATCTCAGAGGGAAATGCCTCTTATATGTGTGTATGTTATGTCACCAGTGCAGGTACCTAACCCATGACCAGTTGGAGGAGGGCTTCAGGCATTGTTATCTATCTTATCTAATTTCCATCTCAGGAGGGGTACCTTTGGGAGGAAGGGGTTATGAAAAAAATGATATGATGAGTAATTCTTTTAAGATTGATTCTGATGTACCTAAAAAATCTGTTGATAATTATACTTTTAGTGATATGATTAGTACCTTACTATATTAAATAACATCGAAAACAGATTTGATTTTTTCGGTGGGTATATGTTCTACATTCCAACACAATCCTAAATAATGACATTTAAATGTGCTTAAAATGATTTTTAAGTATGTTAATAGATCTATGAATCTAGGATTGTTTTATCCTACACATGATTCATTTGAAATAAGACTACAAAAATATCATAGGTTATAGGTAATTTATTTTCAGTTAATCTATTAAATTTCGATAAATTCATTTGGAACTAAACAATAATAATATAGTGTTAGTTTCATCAAAACAGCCTCTATGTATTTTTTATTAATAATTGGCTCTGGTTTCCATTCAATGATAGAAAAATCTTTTAATAAACCCCTATTTTATCCCCCTCCCCCTCCCACTTCCTGACCTAACCCTAAAACATATCCACCCCCACTCCCCACATAAACCCAACCCCATAACCCACCCCCACCCTTCGACCTACCTCTCCCTAATGATGACATGAACCCCCCCACCCCATGTCCTCCATCCTCCATCTTCGGCAGTGACCCCAACCCTCGTAAACACAACACTGACCTCACTCTTCATGGAAGTAATGCATAACCCCCCTCTAACCTCACTCTTCCCAGTGGTGGTGCAACCCCCCCCCCCCCCCCCTCTGACATCGCTCATCTGTCATCAGTGGTGACCCTAACCCCCCCCCCACACACACACAAACATGCACACACAAACACACACTCTCACTGACATCCCTATTCTCAGCTATAGAACCAATCCTCAGACATCCCTCTCTAAGGTAGTTCCCCTCCCTGGTGGTGAGGTGGAACACCCCCCCCCAGACCTCACTCTCCCAAGATTGTTTCTCCTCCTCTTAGCCTCTTAAATCTTCTTTGGACTTGTTTTAGTGATTTACTATCCCTTATTATGGATGTGGTAGATTAGTGTTTGGTTTTCTCTATTCTATAGATCATTAAATTAATAAAGACAAATTTCTTGCCTCTTTATGTCAGGTTTTAGATACTTAATTAATTTATTATATATTTATATAAATCTATTTTAATGTTATTCCATGTTTCTATTTTATTCCATTGAATGTAATGATTTTTAATATGAAAAGGTGTATTTTAAATTAATTTTTCAACTACTACGCACACCTAACAAATGATAAAATTGTAGAATGTCTTTTATGATAGGATTTCATGACATTAAAAGTTTTTTTCGATCCAAAAATAAATTTTAATGGAATCTTTTGACTTCTAAGAGTGTGCATGGATTTTTAAGAACCAATATTGGGTTGACTTGAATATATTGACTTTATGATGATTTAGTATTTGAGTTTTCAAAGGAAATTTTCTAAATAGGTTTCTTAAAGTGTATTCTCTTGTGGAATACATACCTAAAAATTATTTTATTGGTTATAATATAGATAATTGGTATCTATTGATTTGTCTTGAATTTTTTCACTATAATTGGTGGAGTAATGTAACATGGTTATATCTCTACACTTTATTTTAAATTATACAACATTATATTTTTTCATAAGTTTTCTACTTTACATAACTTTTTATACCCCATGAAATTTATAAACTTCATTCATTTATTATTCCTTCATTTCCCTTTTACAATAAATTCTTAATCATGGAATTTTAGTTGAAATTCTATTCCCTTATTTAATAACTATCTCCTGAGTAGAATATTCATGGATCAACATTGTATAAAATGAAATTCCCATTATGAAAACACCAATCCCAATTAGTAAAAATTAAAAAAATGTGGTGAGAATATACATGTATTAATCTATAAAACAAAATATTTCCCTACATTCACTAGATACCTGGTAAAACTACAAAAAACAATACTAATATTCAAGAATAATTATCTATCACATTGGAGAAATTTTATAATTTTAAAAATTTCTATTTGAAATAACTAACTATAAAGGTGTATTCAGTGTATTGTAAAAGGTTCCCCTCCCCATCTAGTTTTGCAGCAAATTTAGGTTCAAATATAAAATGACCTTAAATGGTAAAATGAAGTATAAAAACATACAACAAGATAAAAAATATATATTTATGGGATTTATCCACCCAATAGTGTGTGATATCTAAATAATGTATACTTTGAATTAATAATTTATAAGGGTTGGCCTTGGTCTTAGCTAGACCATGGGAAATGGTTCAGACATTGATCAATGTATCTTACTTTTCAATGGAATGAAACCTCCCAAGTTACAACACTAATGTATAATACAGAATTATATTTTTATCCCATAAAAATTGATGAACCCTCTGGGAATCTAGTTGCTTTATTATATTTTGATAATCCCAATTATGATTATTTGTATTTTGTTAATACCTAGAAGATAAATGGTTAAATACTTATTTGGGAATCTAACTATTTATTTGCATTAAGTATTGTTCTATTGTTCTATGTTTAAATATTATTCTTTCGGTTATTTGATGTTTGTACACTCTGAATTAACCTATTCTGCCAATAGAATGCTTAAATAGAACAGAGCTACCGATACAGTTAAGTCTACCACTATGATTTTAGCTACCGATACAGACTAGTCACCGTTACATTAATGTCCACTGTTACAGATAATAGCTACTGTTACAGATAATAGCTACCGTTAGGGAACAGAGCTACCAATACACACAAGTCCACTGATATGTTTAAGATACTGTTATCAAAGGAAGTCTACTAATATATCAATGTCTACCGATACAAGACAGACTTACCGATATAATGCTACCGATACAAGACCAGCTACCGTTACACATCAAGTCTATCGATAGTCAGACCTACCGATACACAAGCCTACCGATATCCAAAAAGACCGTTCCAGAGACAGAACTCAATGCTGCTTTAATTTCTTTATCATTATTTAATCTAACCAATGGTGATATCAGGTATATTTTAATACACTAACATTTATTTAATGTGTGTTGTTGGTTGTCAGGGAACCGTACCTCGTACCTGCAAAAAGTAAATCATTTTTGTCGGAGCTCATGCTTTTAAATAAAGGAAGGATGTGCTACTGCAGAGAGAGAGACATAGATGAATACACAGAAATATACACCACGATGTGTGCTGGAAGAAAAACTGAGAGTGAATGCAATGAGATGACTGAAGTTACACGAAGAACTCATTCATCACTACATACCAGTGAAGAGCTGAGAATGAGAACATAACACAAGAACTTCATCGACTACTTTTTCCCTATCTATGAACCTGGAAGTCATGGAAGAAGACGACACTCTGTTTTCCAGACAAACACCAGAATAGGACTCAGAACCAATTCTGATCAATCCAATAGAGTCCAGAGCTGCACTGCAATCACTAGAGCCATTTCTAAACTCTAAATATTTGCCTCTGTGATTTATCTTTTTACATATTGAGTAGTGTGTGTTATATGCTGTATTTTACACACAAATTGTCTCATGTACCTTAATTGGAGGATCTGTAAATCCTCACTCAAACTCTTGCATCTTTTATTTCTCACTGGGATAGTGGTAGAGGTCGTGCGTGACCTGGATAGCTGTTTTGTTGTTGTTTTTGTTCCCACGGATAACAGTGGTAGAGGTCTTGGACCTGGACAGTTGAATACTGTTGTAATCCCTGATCCAGGGTGTAGATCACTTTTATATAAATTTTTGAGAGGACTAAGTCTCATCTTGAGACTGAACCTCTTGGTTAAACCTGCTATTCTTATTTGTTTTCAAAGTTATTTTTATTCCGCTGCAAACTACTTTAAAACCAAAACTGTTTTAAAGTTACATTGATAATTAAACTCACAAGTGTTTATATTAGTCATAAATCAGTAAGTTAGTTTCAAAAGTTAATCAATTATTCTAATTTGATTAACTGGGAAATAATCAATCCTTTGAGAACCTAACCGAACCTTTATTTTGATATAAATTCACTACAGTTTAATTCTGTGTTTTATTTGGTGGATTTTAAGACAATGTTTTTAAATAGAAATTTTAATTGGAACTCAATTCACCCCCTCTATTGAGTGTCTACTCCGACCAACATTTGGTATCAGAGGTTATTCAAATATTTTCTAATGTACTCTTTTTAAAATATTTTGTACTCTGTTTTTTAACTGTGATTTTAGTTGTATTTTAATGTTCTTAAAATTTTTGTTATTTCTAAATTTTTATCTCTTTAAATTATTTTCTTTATTTAAGCTATCATGGATAATAGACTTGAAGGTGTTGCTACCAATAGACCACCATTTTTCAATGGCACTAACTATGCTCAGTGGAAAATCAAGATGAAAATTAATTTAGAAAGCATGGGTTTTGATATTTGGGCTGCTATAGAATCAGAATATAAAATTCCTACTACTGTTAGATCTACTTCGAATGAAGCTACTAAGACAGCCTACAACAATAATTGTAAAGACATGAATACTCTGTACTATTATTTAAGAGATGAGGAATTTAATAGAATATATGCTTGTAAAACTGCATATTAAATTTGGGATACGTTATCTATTTCTCATGAAGGAAAAACAAATGTTAAGGAAATGAGATTGAAAACTTATACTCTTAAGTATGATAATTTTAAGATGAAGCCTAATGAACCCATTTCTGACATGTATCTCAGGTTCAACGAAATTTTCAACACAATGATCTCTCTGGGAAAGGATGTTCTATCAAAAGAAAAAATTATCAGAATTCTGAGATGTCTACCTGAAAGATGGAGAGGAACTTCTGTCTCAATTAGAGAGTCGAGTGATATTGGTGAACTGCCAGTCAAGGAATTAATTGGCAAGCTGATGATATATGAAGAAGAACTCAAAGTGAAAACTGAATATGAAGATGAACCAAGAAGGAAGCCTGTTGCGTTCAAGACATCAACTTCAAAGAACAAGGATAAGGAGAAGCTCCAAGATATAAATGAATGTTCAAGCTGTGAAGACAATGAAAGTGCTTCTGACAGTGATGCTGAGATGGATCACATTGCGAGAAGGATTAAGAAGTTTTATAGGTAGAAAACGTTTTTCAGAAAATCAACCTACAAAGGAAAGTATTATAACAAATGACATTGGAAAAAGGATTGGATGAAATCTAACAAATCAGATGAAGTTGTCTGCTATGAATGCAAAAGAAAAGGACATATAAAAGTAGACTGTCCAAAGATGAAATACAAGAAGAGGTATGAAAACAAGGTAAATAAGATTAAGAAATCCATGAAGGCTACTTGGAGTGCTTCTGAGGATAGCTCCACTGAATCTGTTGTTTCTAAAACAGAACATAGAAATAAGGGAAATATGTGTTTCATGACAAACACATCTGAGGTAGCATCTGAAACTCCTACATTAAATTCATATTATTCTGGAGATGATTCTGACTTAGAAAACATGTCAAAATATGAACTGTATGAATATTGTGATATGTTAGAAGAAACCTGTAATGAGATGAAAGACAAATACAAAGGTTTAAAGAAACAATATACTTTAACTGTTAAACATAAACCTGATCTTGATATTGGAATGGAAAAGAATGCTCAGTTGCTTAAAGAAAACACTAAACTGAAATTATCTAATGAGAATCTCAAGAAAGACTTACATAAATTTACCACTGGCAATGATACTCTTACTCAAATTCTAGTTAAGAAAAAAGAACCTAGATACACTACTGGTATAGGATACCAACCTGGACAAAGGAAAATTACCAAAACTAAATTCATTCCTAAATATGGACAGAATGTAGCTAGTTCTGAAACTTCATATGCTTTGACTAGTTATATCATGGTTATGTATCTAATAAGGTTTACCTTTAAAAATATGTTGATTCTACAGAGTTTATGAGACCCATAAGAGAAATTTGGGTACCTAATGTTTTATTGGCTAACCTGTCTGGACCCAAGAAGATCAGGGTACCAAAATAATTTACTATCTAAATCTGTTTTTTAGGGAACCTACTTAAATATCTCCTGTAGAAAGCCTTGGTACTTGGACAGTGGATGTTCAAGACATATGTTAGGAGACTTCTCATCCTTTAAAAGCTTAGTCAATGTTGATGGAGGGTTTGTCACTTTTGGTGATAACTCTAAAGGGAAAATCATCAGCTTAGGCCAGATTTGTAACACTGACTCAGTACTATTTTATAACGTTTTATTTGTTGATGGACTTAAATATAATTTGTTAAGTATTTATCAGTTATGTGATGATGGTTTTTATGTTAAATTTGAAAATGATTCTTTCAATGTTTTTAATTCTAAATATGTTTTAGTGTTTTCTGCTTTATGAAAAGAAAATGTTTATGCTGTTGATTTAAATTCATTAGATTAGAAAAATATTACTTGTTTAAATGTTTTTCATAAAGATTCTTGGCTTTGGCACAGAATATTAGGACACTTCAATGTACATTCACCTAGAAAACATGCTAGGAAGAACTTAGTTAGAGACATACCCAAACATGAATTTCCAGTAGACAAAGTTTGTAATCCCTTTCAAAAGGGAAAGCAACATAATGTTTCTTTTAAAAAAAAGAAAGAAGTGTCAACTTCTCAACCTCTCGAGTTGGTTCACATGGATTTATTTGGACCTCATAGAGGTTCTAGTTTAAATGGGAAGCACTATGTCTATGTTCTAGTAGATGACTTTTCTAGATATACTTGGGTATATTTTTTATCTCACAAAAGTGAAGCTTGTTCTTGCTTTGTAAAATATTCCCTGTCTGTAGAGAATCATAATGGACTTAGGATCAAAACCTTGAGAAGTGATCATGGTCATGAGTTTGAAAATCATGAATTTGAATCTTACTGCTCACACAGTGGCTATAGTCACAATTTCTTTGCCCCTAGGACACCCGAACAGAATGGTGTAGTAGAAAGATGGAATAGAACCCTGCAAGAAATTGCTAGGACTATACTTAATGAGTATGACCGGCTAGTTTATTTTTGGAATGAAGCTGTCAATACAGCTTGTTATATAATCAATAGAGTCTTCATCAGACCTGTTCTTAAAAGGACCGGTTATGAGTTGTGGAACCATAGGAACCCTAAGGTTAACTAATTCAATGTTTTTGGTTCCAAAGTCTTTATTCTTAATTCTAAAGAAAATCTCGACAAATTTTCATCCAAGAGTGATGAAGGAATTTTCCTAGGTTACTCTACTTCTAGTAAAGCCTATATAGTTTTCAAAAAAAGAACCAAATGTGTGGAAGAATCTATTCACATAAAATTTGATGAAGCTGATACACATGAACCTATGACCTTTCTTGAAAATCTTGAAGATGATCTCTCTGGTTTGAACCTTAATGATAAATAAAGTGGACCTGTAGTTAAAACATCCAGTTTTGGAAATTTCCAAAAACATGCGTCTGTTGAACCCCAAACTATTGATGAATTTGAAATCTCTAGCCCTACCTTTTCTAGACCAACTAGAATTATAATGAATCATCCTTTAGATGCTATCGTAGGTAATCTAGATAGAGGAACACAGACTAGAGCTTCTCTAAGAAATTATGTTGAACGTCAAGATTTTCTTTCACAGTTAGAACCAAAAAATATCAATGATGCTATCAAGGATGAATTTTGGCTAATGGCTATGCAAGAAGAACTAAATCAATTTCAAAAAAACAAAGTTTGGAAATTAGTAGAAAGACCTAAGGACACTTTAAAAATAGGTGCAAAATGGGTGTTTAAAAACAATGTTGATGAATCTGGAAACATCATTAGAAACAAAGCTAGGCTAGTTGCACAAGGTTACAATCAAGAAGAAGGAATTGACTTTGAGGAAACCATTTCACATGTATTTAGATTAGAGGCTATTAGGATCTTACTTGCCTATGCATCACATCTGAATTTCACGTTATATCAAATGGATGTGAAAAGTTCTTTTCTAAATGGTTTTATTGTTGAAGATGTTTTTGTAGAACGACCACCTGGTTTTTCAAATCCTCATTTTCAAAATCATTTTTTTATACTTTCTAAATCATTATATGGTTTAAAACAAGCCCCAAGTGCTTGGTATGAAAGACTTACAAATTTTCTTATTTCAAAATTATTTTCAAAAGGAATTGTTGATCCAACTCTTTTTATAAAAAGGATTTAAAAAGATGTTTAAATAGTACAAATCTATGTTGATGATATTATTTTTGGATCATCTAAAAATTCTTTATGTACTGATTTTTCAAAGGTTATGCAAAATGAGTTTGAAATGAGCTTAATGGGAGAGCTTATGTACTTTCTTGGATTTCAAATCTTTCAAACTAAAGATGGTATTATTTTAAATCAGAGTAAATATACTAAGGATTTATTAAAACATTTTGTTTTGGATAGTATTAAGGGATGTGATACACCTATGAGTACCACTTGTAAATTGGATATTGATGAAACTAGTAAACTAGTGGATCAAACTAATTACAGAGGTATGATTGGGAGTTTACTTTATCTTACTGCTAGTCGACATGATATTATGTTTAGAGTATGTATGTGTGCAAGATTTCAAGCTAACCCTAAAGAGTCACACTTACGTGCTGTTAAAAGGATTTTCAAATATCTAAAAAATACTGCTAATTTGTGATTGTTTTACCCAAAATGACAAACATTTGACTTATTTAGTCATTTAGATGCTGACTTTGCTGGATGTAAGTTAGACATAAAGAGCACTTCTGGAGCATGTCATTTACTTTGAAAGTCCCTAGTATCATGGTGTAGTAAGAAAAAAAAAATCAGTTGCATTATCCACTACTGAAGTAGAGTATATAGCTGCTGGTAGTTGTTGTGCACAGATTCTGTGGTTGAAACACACTTTATTGGACTATAGATTTTATTTTAAGAATGTTTCAATTAACTGTGACAACACTAGTGCTATCAACATCTCAAAGAATCCTGTGTCTCACTCTAGAACGAAACACATTGATGTTAGACACCACTTTTTAAGAGATCATTATCAAAGAGGTTATATAACACTGGAATTTATAGGCACTGAACTTCAATTAGATGATATTTTCACTAAGCCTTTGAGTTCAAAAAGATTAGGTTTCATTAGACACGAATTAAGAATGATAACTTACTCTTAAACCGTTAATAGACCTCACCATTAGAAGACTTCACCATTAGAGGACCTCACCGTTAGAAGACCCCACCGTTAGAAACCTCGCCTTTAGGAAACCTCAACGTTAAGAGACCTCACCGTTAGAAGAGCTCACCGTTAGAAGACCTCACCGTTAGGAGACTTTACTGGTATATTTAGCGCTGTTTTAAACTTCTTTAAAGCCGAGACATCGAATTTTTTTATGTTTTATTTTATTTGTGAATCCTAAGTGATATTAAAACCCGCGACTAGACTTCACTTAATCTCACCGCGAACTCGTCTGTTCGAATCCCTCCAACGTATCCCTCTCAATCCGCAAAACCCTAAACCTCGAATCTGTAATGGCCCACATCAAGAGACCCCATGTTACAGATGGGAGTGAGGATCCACAAGCGAATAGATATAAAGTAACGAATGCTAGTACCAGTGGAAGTGGAAGTGGATGTATAGCTCGAAGAAATCCAATAAACCCGCATCTCTCAAAGTGAGAGATTGTCATTTAGAACAAATTGTATGGATAATGTCTCAGTGAGAGAAAGTCCTTTGTTCTTAATGTTTTAGAAGAACAAGGATGGACTGAGTGATTCGTGAACAATAATGGACCTTATTATCTAGGACTAGTGAAACAGTTCTATGAATTCGTTCGTTTTGAAAAGTCTGAAGAAGAAAGTAGAATTATTTCTATGGTAAATGGTCAGGAAGTATCTTTTACATCAGTAGAATGGGATAAGAACTTAAGAGTTCCACATGAAGGAGATTATGTGTTCTACTCAAAATAAGTACCTTCAACCAATGATGTGTTTTAATATGAAGATGCTTTGTTAGAGCTTACAGGGAATGGGACCCCTAGAAAGGTGATTGCTGCAGAGATGGAAGGAGAGGATAAGCTGTTGTTTAAATTTATCCAGCATGTTGTTAGTCCTAGAAGAAGATATTTTTCAACTTTTAGATTCCAAGACATATATATGTTATATTTGCTGAAGCACAGTGTGAGAATCAATCTATGTAGACTGATTATGGTTCAAATGGAATGTATGACTAGACCAAAGTCCAAATCAAATGCACTATTTTTCTCAAAGCTAATTTCTATGATGCTAAAAGTGAAAGAGGTAGCTAGGCCTCATGATGAGCTGGTAGTGGTTAAGGACATCTTATGTATTACAAGAACTATCTGTAAATACATGAAAGTCATATGGAATCCTCGGAAGAAATCAAGGGTGAATGATGATGGAAAAATTTATGACAAGTTCACTCCTGTGGATCATCCTTCTAGAACAAAGGATGTGAGGGATCCTAGTCTTGGACTAGATGAGCCAGAACCGGTCTACAGTGATGAAGCTGAAGCTGAGGAGGAAGAGACATTAGTAGAGGAAGGAGGAGACCCAGACTTACCCCCTAGTCCTGTGCATCAATGTTTTTTCTTATGGAGAAGCTAGCCCTCCAAAAAGGATACCAAAGAGAGAAACTGTATTGAAGGACAATGATACAGAGACTACAGAAGAAGGAGAAGAAGAATGCCCATATGTTTTCAAGGACACCTCTGAGGAGGATGAGGCAACCGAATCTGATCATGATGTTAATAGAGAAAAGGAGGCTGAAGGTGAAGCAGATGATGAGGAAAATGTTGAAAAAGAGCTCAGTTTGATTCCTCTGATAGATAGTACAGTCACGACAGTGCCTGATCAGGATGTTGAAGCAGCATCACCTGTTTATGAGAGAGTCATTAATGACTCAAAATAAATGGCTATTGAATCTGCTGCAATTGTAGTGGAAATTGCAGAATTACCTCAGGAAGAACAGTTGGAAGAGATACCTCAAGAGAATGTTCCAAGTGAGGGGGATAATCTTGGCTCAGTATTAGTGCTATATGAAATTGAAGGTTGGACATCAGATCCATGATATATGATTCTTGGACTTGCTTATGAAGATTCTGATGAGGAAGACTAGCCCCAAAAGGAATCAGTTACTCTACCCACTATGGCTGAAAATGTGGCAACCCAGGGGGACCTTGAGTCCTTAAAAGCTGAATTGAAAGAAGAAATAAGGGAATCAGTGGCAGATATGAAGAAAACTATGGTTGAAGAGATGAAAAGCATGGAGCAATCCCTTGAGTTATCCATTGGATATGGTGTATCCAGTCTTGTGAATGAAATGATGGATGAACTTAAAGTGTGCCAAACTCATATTGAGAGTTGGACAGGAGCTGTAGTTGCCTTGAGACAATTGATTGCTTCTCTTACTACCATGCATAGCTCTCAAACTGAAGTAATCTCTGACATTCGATATATCAAAGAAGTGGTCAAGCAATTTGTGGATGTTTTTGAGGCCTTTAAAAAGTAATTCAAATAACATCTGTACAGTCAGGATGAGCTTGTTCAAAAAGTAGTTAGTAGTCTGACTCAATCCTTCAAGGAGACAGTGGCCTTCTCAATCAAACCTCTTCCCTCATCAAGCTACAGTGTGAACATTGATCAGATCTGCACTATTTTTCAGGAAGAATTGGCTAAGTCCAGTCCTAGTGGTGAATCAGATACTCAGATTCTTGCTACCACTAGGGAAGTTAGTAGTTTTGTTCGTGATCACCTTTGGTCAGCTACTGTTTCTCAAGAGGCAATCAAGAATAAGGTGGATTCCTATTTTGAAAAGGTTTATACCATGCATCAGCTGAACAACCATTTCAAGTTCTAACTGGAAAATATAAAGTTACCTCTAGTGACCCAAGCCTTCAGGGAACAGGTTAGTAAGCTCAGGGAGCTTACTCCTACTTTGGATAAATTTATTGAAAACAGAGATAATTTTGTGTCTTCAATGGAGAGAGGAGGAAGCATTATAATGGATTTCAGGAATCTGCTGTTACCATTCTTGCATGTGGATGCAAGACCTGTAATTATACCTCCTACACTTCCTTCTTATACCTCTTGGAGTACTCCTCAATTAACTCCAGTTCAAGCCATCAGGAGCTTGAAACTGATGATCACTCATAGGAGCACAGATTTCAGATCCAGTACAGTTTCTGTAGCTGAACCACCAGTTGTCCCTTCAGCTATTCTGAAACCCTCTGCTGACCCTGCACCTGAAACCTCTGCTGATCTTAAGGGAAAGGAACCTGTTCTAGAGTAGGATTGAGTGTTTCAAGATATTTTTGATAGGATTCACTTGTATTTTTTTTCTTTTTTGATTTTATCAGTGTATCATTTGTATTAATGAAATTCCTCTTCATTCTCTACTTTACTGAGTTTCTATTACTTTGTCATTTATTCTCTGCTAATATTTATCTTTTCTTTGCTACCCATATTTTTGTTAATCACAAAGGGGGAGAAAATGTGAAAATGAGCCAATGAGAGAAAATAAGAAATGAGACCTAAGAGTAACCAAATGGGGAGAAACACACAAAGGGGGAATGAGAAACTGTGACTTGAGAAACAGACTTAAGAGAGAATCTTGTAGTACAATTGAAAGGGGGACGAATATGGAAGTTTTGTTCTGAACAAAACAAAAGAACCTTTTCCTCTGAGGAAAATTTCATTTCCACTTTTTCCTCTGATACTATTTCAATTTTTCTTTGGCATAAATTATGATTATCAAAAAGGGGGAGATTATTGAACCCTCTGGGAATCTAGTTGCTTTATTATATTTTGATAATCCCAATTATGATTTTAATTATTCTGTTAATCCCTAGATGATAAATGGTTAAATAATTATTTGTGAATCTAGGTATTTATTTTCTTTAAGTATTGTTTTATTTTTCTATTTTTAAATATTAGTCTTTCGGTTACTGGATGTTTTTACTCTCTGAAATAATCTATTCTGCCAATAGAATGCTTAAATAGAACAGAGCTACTGATACAGTTAAGTCTACCGCTATGAGAGTGTAGTGCCCCGACCCCAGCTACCCAGAGTCGGTGCATTACTTCGTAACATTGGAATGATCACAAAAGATCAAGTCTCGAAAGACCGATTAGTTTAGTAGCCTTGGAAACACTAGATACATTCGTAAACGTTACATTAAATCATAATGTGACGAACTACAATAACAAAGTCTCCATAGTCCACTCTCATATCCTCTTCTGAAAATCCCTGCAGGTCATTCATAAAATATTTCTTCACATCCTGGAAAATATTAAAACATTGAAAGGGGTGAGCTCAGATGCTCAGTAAGGATAACAATATTGCGGAAGCTTTTATAAATAAACATAAACATTTAAGGAAATGTATAACTAAAACAAAAGCCTTTTAAACTTGAACATCAACATAATATGGAAAAAGTAAAATGAGATAATTCCATTCACTTCTTCACATGGATATTCTACTGGTCGAATAATCACATGCAATATCAATAACCACTTTCATAATGAGGGAATGTATAATGCCGGAAATTCTGAAACATTTTTTCAAGGCCTCGGCCAAGACGTCTAAAATGATTAAGGCCTCGGCCAAAACCATAAATCAAATTTGGAAAGGGCCTCGGCCAATTCCACGTCTAGTTGTCTCATGAGACCTACCGATGAATCGAGGAGCTATTGCGGGCTCCACCCGTCACTTATTAAGTCCAATACATTCCTCATATGAATAGGTTTAAACATAACATAAACCATAACATAATCGTATCACATAAAACATGCATAAAGGAAACATAACATTTCCACATTTCAATCACAAGATATCAATACAACACATTTATATAATAAAAACTCTTTAAAAACCATTCTCAATACCAAAATAAAATAAAGATAAAACTTTGTATTTATTTTTCATAAAAAAAAAGATGGCTTGTGGAGGAAGCCGGAACTTAAATAATGGTCACGACGGCGGAGAAGTCATTGTCGCCACATATGTACGGAAAGAAAAACATTCACTTTTTGTCATTTAGTAAAATGCTTCGTATAGAAAAGATTCCTTTTGAATAAACGTAAAAGTCAAAGGGGTTTATACACCGTATAAAAGAAAGTTGTGTATAAAACCAAATATGCCTCAATGAATGGGGACTGAGACAAAGTCCTTAAAAAGATCATTTTTAAAAATAAAATAGATCTATTATGTGTATTCACTATAGGTACACATAAATAAAGTAAAAATACAAAATAATACATAATAATATCATGACATAATTTTAAATTAGGAGATTAACTCAAAGAATGGAAGTTGGGTTAAGAAATTCCCTTACCTTGCGTTCTGTCCTGACTCGACCGTTCTTTAACATCCTGAATAATAAACTAGAGTTAATTTATATTTACATAAGAACCTTTTTCATGTTCATTATTCCATTTATATCACTTATTACCATGTTATGAACATTATTTAATTATTTAAGTTAATAACGGTCGTTTTGTCGATCTTCGGTACTTGAGTCAACAATAAACTTCTTATAATTACAAGTTGTTCATGTGGTGAAATATCCATTATATCCAGAATTATATTTATGATGTAGATATCATATATATCATATATATACATTATATAAATTCATTCATAATGTCACGTAACATTTAGAGGTAAGAAATGTAATGCATCGTTCATGGAGACGGTAAGCCGTACGTACGCATGAACGCTACTTTCATTTCTATTTCATATTTAATGGAATGAAATCTTAATGATATAAATTTATAATATAATTCCAGTATAATATAGTGTATAATACCATTTACTCCATCCTTTATACATCCCACATATGGCATTAACGATTCAAATCACTTTGAGGGGGTGGTAGTCCGCACTTCCTAAAATGAAATTATCCCGTTTACCCATAATGGAAATCATAAAGTATGCCATAAATGAGAAATACAGAAGAATAAGTAAAACATAAACATATTATATATCATATATAAAAATAGTGACATCTTAATGGCCACCTTTGAAGGTGTTATATGAGTGTTGAACAATCATCGTTTCGTGAGGCAGAAATTCGCCATCCACAGAAACTGTATGTTCTTTAACCATTAGATGTATGTGTGTGTAAGTTTAGCTAGAATCCTTCTTATAACAACATCCTAGTATATTGAGGATACTGGTGTTGTTACAAAAGAAATGAATAAAAAGAGTTTAGTGGGTTGGAGAAGAAAAATGAAACAAAACAACATTAGAGAAGACATTACCTCAAAATCGGGTACCTCTTTTTTATTTGAGCCAAAGGCTTCCTTGGGAAGAGTTCTGCCCAAAGTGAGGCATCTAGGAGTAAGAGGGGGAAGTTTGGAGAGTATTTGGGCAGAGGTTGGCCGATCCAAATGGCTTGAAAGTGTAAATGAGGTGGGAGAGGTGGGGGCCTTTTATAAGTGGAGAGGAGGGGCACTTTTGGAAAGATTGAAATGTTATATTATTTCACAATGCTTTTCGGATTCTAAAGGTCCCACACTTATATAATTCGAGGCTAAGGTGATAAGGTCTCGAAATCTTCTCATCCAATAGGCTTTGGACAAGTGTAAGCCTTGGATTTTTCATTATCTTCTCATTTTATTTAAATCGTTAAATAATGAGGTCATCGCTGCATCATAATGATGTCATAAATAATTTAATTTATATAATGTCTAAAAATTATAAAAAAAAATACTATGATGTAGGAAATATTTTTAGCTTTCTAATGAATATTTATAATAAAAATTTGGACTTGTTTAACCCCACTTAAAAACTGTTTTAGTAAAATAACTCATGTTTGTGTCAATTTAATTTTAACATTAAATAAATATATGTTAATGTCATTTTCCAACTAAAGTGGCTCCATGGGGTCCCCAAGTTGACCCATGGGTTGTCTTGGTCGGCCATGACTCATCCAATAGGAGTAGGACATGTGTCATGCTCATCTCATATTATTAAAACATTATTTGTACCTTAAACTACACTAATTACCTCTAATCACGATTAAGAACTTAAAAGTTACTATTCACCAAAAAATTATTTTAATCTCATTGAACCACATTTTACTTCATAATGACAACCATGTATGTCGGATTTTTGAAAATCAAATCACAGAAGTGGTAATATTTCATTTAAATGAAAAATCAGTTATTTAACTACCACTTAGTGGTTTCACTATTCATCAAAAATTGAAGTTTTTCAGAACAAGGCCAAAATTTCACCCTAAGCTATAATTGATATTCTGAATTCAAAAATGATGTCTATTTTACAAAATTAAAAACATGTAATTTTCATTAATTAATTTTATAATTAATTCCCGCTGTTATGACAAATAGCGTGTTTTTAAGAAACAATTTATATCAAAAGATTGGCAATTGTTTATATCCAATTTCAATGTTAAATTAATTCTAATGACCACCATTGGATAAAATGGTAAAAATATATTCTAATTATACCTTAAAATCACTAAATAGTATAATTTATCACAATAAATTATTTTTATTAAAAAAGTTGTTTTAAAGTATTTTTCACTATTCATAAAAATTTGAAGTTCGAAGAAAAATACCAAAAAATCAACATAGGCTAATTTCGATATTCCGAATCCAAAAATGAAGTCCATTTTGAAATATAAAATTTCTATAATTTTAAAAGGTGGTTATTACTATTCATAACGGCTACTTTGATTAGTCGTGGTGTTTTAGAACTTGAAGTTGCGTACAATGCAAGCTATTACATTATTGAATGAGAAGCGTACCATGGAAGCTCGGGGTGTTACATTCTCCCCTCCTTCAATAAATTGCGTCCTCACAATTTGAAATTTTTCTTTGAAAATAAAAGGTTGAAAATAGAAAATACCTTTGAGGAAAACCCACATCGGAAATAAGTTTAATAAATATATAACATTAAAAGAAACCAGGATAAGTACAAAGGTCACCCGATATAGACCATTCTAGGATTATATGAAAATATGTATATGGAGGAGAAACAAACCATCAAGGTATGATGGAGAGTTATAGAAAACAGGATTAGGAGAAAGTTTAACCACAAGAAAATCACAAACTTGTGATTGGTTAAACGGTCATTGAATCCCCAGTTGGAAAAGTTAACCGACAACATTTTTGTTTTAAGTTACCTTTTATAATGTTGAGGAATTTATTTAGGAGATTTATTAAGAACGTAAGGGAATATACATACTTGTTATGTATACTTTCATTCGTTAATAAATTTTTACCACAAACCCAACTTTTACTCCAAATGGTAACAGAACTCAAAAATATTCTATTTATCCTAATTGTATAGGGTTCAAAATGTTAACACATACCATTTAGATTAGTAAATCTATTTTTTAATAACCAGGGACTTCCTGTAGGCTAGTGGTAGGAAATAAAGGCCTGTCGCACTTTGATTGTGGGTTCGATTCCTGCAGCTTTATCCGACGCGACGGGTTATGCCCCACCTGGCAGGTTGTCCTTTTCCTAAAATTATAGTATCATAATAATTCCAAAAATAATCTTCATAAATTTTTTAACCATAAACAATACTATCCAAAGATCAACTTAATCCACTCCAACCTTAATAGTTATCCAAAATACCTCTGTCCAGACTTTCTCTAAAAGGTCTCTTAATTCCAAAATCAATTTATCAGATTCCCCAAACAAAGTAATGTTTCCCTTATTGTCACATACTAAAAATATAATTACCTTCATCATATTAAAACCTTAATGAAACAATAAGTACTGCCGTAGAATCCTTATATATATATCACATTATTCTAATAACCAGAATATAATCCATGAGTCCAAAATCACCAATACATTAATTATTCCGCTTCAACTGTAGTCACAGCATAAGATTGTCCTTGATCTCTTGGCCTTTTCTGAGGTAAGTTTCCCTAACGCTTAGGAAATTCATTTGAATAATGCCCTGTTTCCCTACAATTGTAGCATTCAACTTTGACAGCCTCTTTCTTTCCCTTGCAATCACGATCCTGGTGACCCTTTTCTCCACATTTATAACAAACTCCAATTCCTTTTAGGCAAGTACCAGGGTGATTCTTCCCACAATTATCACATAATGGAAAATCCTTCTTTCCCTTTTCCCTTTATCTGTCTCTTGTTCCACCGTTCTCTTCTTCTCTTGCTTTACTTTGTTGTCATAAGACTTAGAGAATTCCTTTTCTGTCTTGATAGAACATGAGACAATATCTTCGTATGATGAGAAGGATTGTGATACTAAATCTCGACGGAGAAATGGTTTTAACCCATCAAAGAAACGATCAATCTTACTCCTTGGGTTACGTATATAATCGGCAGCATGCCTCGCTAACCTTATAAAGTTAGCCTCATACTTTGCGACATTCTCATCCTCCTTCTGCCTCAATCTCAGAAATTGCCTTTCCATATCTGCTCGATGGTCACGAGGAAAATATTTTTCTAAAAACAGATCTTTGAACTCCCTCCATTCCATATTCGATACGTCATCATCTTACTTTGTGTTTTGAATCAGCGACCACCACTGATCGGCATCTCCAGTGAGGCGGTAAACTGCCATGACAACCTTCTCCTTTTCGCTACTCCCCAAGGCATGGAATATTTTCTCTAAGGAGTTTATCTATTGCTCAGCTACTAACGGATTTGTACCCCCATTGAAGGTTGGTGGTTTTGCCTCATGAAATGGTCTAGCATTGATCCTCCACGTTGCGGATCAGGGTGCTGCATACGAGTAAGGTCATTATTCATAACCTGAGTAAGTTGTCCCAGTATGGTGATTAGCTGATCGGCACCAGTTGCATCACCAACCCCACTATAATTATCTTGAGCAGGAGGGCAATCCCTACATGGAGTGCGTGCATTGATACTGTTTCCATTTCATCCACTAGGCACCATTTCTAAACAATTGCATAAACTAGATTAGTTTATGAAATAAAATACATAATTCCATATTTGTAAAATACTTTACATAAATTGACCTATTTATGGATATAATCCATAATCATAAAAAGAAATGATTCCTTTGAGGAAGTATATACTCATAACCCTTCATAGTGTTTTGTAAAGAAAATGAGAATTATCCTAAGCATATCCCCCGGGAGTATCGTAACCAAGAGTACAGCAAGGCCCGTTGTCGTGCACCAGTTCCCGTTCGAGTTTAGCTCAAAGTGGTGTTTTCGGGTATTACCCCTAGGTACATCTGTTCCAGAGCCGCCTCTACCTTCTCGTATCCAGACAAGGATGTATTTCTCGGAAAACTCACAAAATCTCTACAATAACAAAATTCTAGGAAGTTCTTCTATACTAATACTCAAAGTCTATCTTTGGGCTATGTGCTCTAATCAGAGTTTATCAAAATCTAACTTCCAAGGTTAGTACTAAACTGCCTCTGATACCAACTGTAGTGCCCCGACCTCAGCTACCCAGAGTCGGTGCATTACTTCGTAACATTGGCATGATCACAAAAGATCAAGTCTCGAAAGACCGATTAGTTTAGTAGCCTTGGAAACACTAGATACATTCGTAAAAGTTACATTACATCATAATGTGACGAACTACAATAACAAAGTCTCCATAGTCCACTCTCATATCCTCTTCTGAAAATCCCTGCAGGTCATTCATAAAATATTTCTTCACATCCTGGAAAATATTAAAACATTGAAAGGGGTGAGCTCAGATGCTCAGTAAGGGTAGCAATATTGTGGAAGCTTTTATAAGTATACATAACCATTTAAGGCAATGTATAACTAAAACAAAAGCCTTTTAAACTTGAACATCAACATAATATGGCAAAAGTAAAATGAGATAATTCCATTCACTTCCTCACATGGATATTCTACTTGTCGAATATTCACATGCAATATAAATAACCACATTCATAATGAGGGAATGTATAATGCCGGACATTCTGAAACATTTTGTCAAGGCCTCGGCCAAGACGTCTAAAATGATTAAGGCCTTGGCCAAAACCATAAATCAAATTGGGAAAGGGCCTTGGCCAATTCCACGTCTAGTTGTCTCATGAGACCTACCGATGCATCGAGGAGCTATAGCGGGCTCCACCTGTCACTTATTAAGTCCAATACATTCCTCATATGAATAGGTTTAAACATAACATAAACCATAACATAATCTTATCACATAAAACATGCATAAAGGAAACATAACATTTCCACATTTCAATCACAAGATATCAATACAACACATTGATATAATAAAAACTCTTTAAAAACCATTCTCAATACCAAAATAAAATAAAGTTAAAACTTTGTATTTATTTTTCATTAAAAAAAGATGGCTTGTAGAGGAAGCCGAAACTCAAATAATGGTCATGACGGCGGAGAAGTCATTGTCGCCACATATGTACGGAAAGAAAAACATTCCCTTTTTGTCGTTTAGCAAAACGCTTCGTATAGAAAAGATTCTTTTTCAATAAACGTAAAAGTCAAAGGGGTTTATACACCGTATAAAAGAAAGTTGTGTATAAAACCAAATATGCCTCAATGAAAGGGGACTTAGACGAAGTCCTTAAAAAGATCATTTTTAAAAATAAAATAGATCTATTATGTGTATTCACTATAGGTACACATAAAGAAAGTAAAAATACAAAATAAGACATAATAATATCATGACATAATTTGAAATTAGGAGATTAACCCAATGAATGGAAGTTGGGTTAAGAAATTCCCTTACCTTGCGTTCTGTCCTGACTCGACCGTTCTTTAACCTCCTGAATAATAAACTAGAGTTAATTTATATTTAATTAAGAATCTTTTTCATGTTCATTATTCCATTTATATCACTTATTACCATGTTATGAACATTATTTAATTATTTAAGTTAATAACGGTCGTTTTGTCGATCTTTGGTACTTGAGTCAACAATAAACTTCTTATAATTACAAGTTGTTCATGTGGTGAAATATCCATTATATCCAGAATTATATTCATGATTTATATATCATATATATCATATATATACATTATATACATTCATTCATAATGTCACGTAACATTTAGAGGTAAGAAATGAAATGCACCGTTCATGGAGACGGTAAGCCGTACGTACGCATGAACGCTACTTTCATTTCTATTTCGTATTTAATGGAATGAAATCATAATTATATAAATTTATAATATAATTCCAGTATAATATAGTGTGTAATACCATTTACTCCATCCTTTATACATCCCACATATGGCATTAACGATTCAAATCACTTTGAGGGGGCGGTAGTCCGCACTTCCTAAAATGGAATTATCGCGTTTACCCATAATGGAAATCATAAAGTATGCCATAAATGAGAAATACAGAAGTATAAGTAAAACATAAACATATTATATATCATATAAAAAAATATTGACATCTTAATGGCCACCTTTTAAGGTGTTATATGAGTGTTGAACAATCATTGTTTCGTGAGGCAGTAATTCGCCATCCACAGAAACCGTATGTTCTTTAACCATTAGATGTAAGTGTGTGTAAGTGTAGCTCTAATCCTTATTATAACAACATTCTAGTATATTGAGTATACTGGTGTTGTTACAAAAGAAATGAATAAAAATATTTTAGGGGGTTGGAGAAGAAAAATGAAACAAAACAACATTAGAGAAGACATTACCTCAAAATCGGGTACCTCTTTTTGATTTGAGCCAAAGGCTTCCTTGGGAAGAGTTCTGCCCATAGTGAGGCTTCTAGGAGTAATAGGGGGAAGTTGGGAGAGTATTTGGGAAGAGTTTGGCCGAGCCAAATGTCTTGAAAGTGTAAATTAGGTGGGAGAGGTGGGGGCCTTTTATAAGTGGAGAGGAGGGGCACTTTTGGAAAGATTGAAATGTTATATTATTTCACAATGCTTTTCGGATTCTAAAGGTCCCACACTTATATAATTCGAGGATAAGGTGATAAGGTTTCGAAATCTCTTCATCCAATAGGCTTTGGACAAGTGTAAGCCTTGGATTTTGCATTATCTTCTCATTTTATTTAAATCGTTAAATAATGAGGTCATCGCTGCATCATAATGATGTCATAAATAATTTAATTTATTTAATGTCTAAAAATTATAAAAAAATACTATGATGTAGGAAATATTTTTAGCTTTCTAATTAATATTTATAATCAAAATTTATACTTGTGTAACCCCACTTAAAAACTGTTTTAGTAAAATAACTCATGTTTGTGTCAATTTAATTTTAACATTAAATAAATATATGTTAATGTCATTTTCCAACTAAAGTGGATCCATGGGGTCCCCAAGTTGACCCATGGGTTGTCATGGTCGGCCATGACTCATCCAATAGGAGTAGGAAATGTTTCATGCTCATCTCATATTATTAAAACATTATTTGTACCTTAAACTACACTAATTACCTCTAATCGCGATTAAGAACTTAAAAGTTACTATTCACCAAAAAATTATTTTAATCTCATTGAACCACATTTTACTTCTTAATGACAACCATGTCTGTCGGATTTTTGAAAATCAAATCACAGAAGTGGTAATATTTCATTTAAACGAAAAATCAGTTATTTAACTACCACTTAGTGGTTTCACTATTCATCAAAAATTGAAGTTTTTCAGAACAAGGCCAAAATTTCACCCTAAGCTATAATTGATATTCCGAATTCAAAAATGATGTCTATTTTATAAAATTACAAACATGTAAGTTGCATTAATTAATTTTATAATTAATTCCCGCTGTTACGACAAATAGCGTGTTTTTAAGAATCAATTTATATCAAAAGATTGTCAATTGTTTATGTCCAATTTCAATGTTAAATTAATTATAATGACCACCATTGGATAAAATGGTAAAAATATATTCTAATTATACCTTAAAATAACTAAATAGTATAATTTATCACAATAAATTATTTTGATTAAAAAAGTTGTTTTAAAGTATTTTTCACTATTCATAAAAATTAGAAGTTCTCAGAAAAATACCAAAAAATCAACATAGGCTAATTTCGATATTCCGAATCCAAAAATGAAGTCCATTTTGAAATATAAAATTTCTATAATTTTAAAAAGTGGTTATTACTATTCATAACGGCTACTTTGATTAGTCGCGGTGTTTTAGAACTCGAAGTTGCGTACAATGCAAGCTATTGCATTATTGAATGAGAAGCGTACTGTGGAAGCTCGGGGTGTTACAGAGAGAGCTACCAATACAGACTAGTAACCATTACATTAAAGTCCACCATTACAGATAATAACTACCGTTACAGATAATAGCTACCGTTACAGATAATTTCTACCCTTACAGAATAGAGCTACTGTTACACACAAGTCCACCGATATGTTGAAGATACTGATATCAAAGTATGTCAACATATATATCAAAGTCTACCGATAAAATAAAAACTTACCGATATAAAACTACAGATATAAGAAAAGATACCGTTACACATCAAGTCTACAGATACTCAGACCTACTGATACACAAGCCTACCGATATCCAAAGCCACCGTTCCAAAGACAGGACCTGATGCTACTTTAATTTCTTTATCATTATTTAATCTAGCCAATGGTCATATGAGGTATATTTTAATACACTGACATTTATTTAATTTGTGTTGTTGGTTATCAGGGAACCGTACCTCGTACCTGCAAAAAGTAAATCTTCTTTTTCCAGAGCTCATGCTTTTAAATAAAGGAAGGATGTGCTACTGCGGAGAGAGAGACATAGACGAATACATAGAGATATACACCATGAGGTGTGCTGTAAGAACAACCGAGTGTGAATGCAAAGAGATGACTGAACTTACACAGAGAACTCATTCATCACTACATACCAGTGAAGAGCTGAGAACGAGAACATAACACAAGAACTTCATCGACTACTTTTTCTCTATCTCTAATCATAGATGTCAAGGAAGCATATGACACTCTGTTTTCCAGACAACAACCAGAAGAGGACTCAGAACCAATTCTAATCAATCCAAATGAGTCCAGAGAAGCACTGCAATCACTAGATCCATTTATTAAATCCAAATCTTTGCCTTTGTGATTTATCTTTTTAAAAATTGGACAGTGTGTGTTATCTACTGTATTTTACACACACACGGTCTCCTGTACTTTAACTAGAGGATCTGTAAATCCTCACTCAAACTCTTGTATCTTTTATTTCCCACTGGGATAGTGGTAGAGGTCGTGCGTGACCAGGACAGCTGGTTTGCTATTGTTTTTGTTCCCACAGATAACAGTGGAAGAGTTCTTGGACCTAGACAATTGTATACTATTGTAATCCCTGATCCAGGGTGTGGATCACTTTTTTATAATGTTTTGAGAAGACTAAGTCTCAGCATGAGACTAAACCTCTTGGTTAAACCTACTGTGCTTATTTGTTTTCAAAGTTATTTTTATTCCACTGCAAACTACTTTAAAACCAAAACTGTTTTAAATTTACATTGATAACTAAACTCGCAAGTGTATATATGAGTTTTAAATTAGTAAGTCAGTTTCGAAAGTTAATCAATTATTCTGATTTGATTAACTGGGAAATAATAAATCCTTTGAGAACCTAACCGAACCATTATTTTGATATAAATTCACTAAAGTTTAATTCTGTGTTTTATTTGAGTGATTTTAAGACAATGTTTTTAAACAGAAATTTTAATTGAAACTCAATTCACCCCCCTCTTGAGTGTCCACTCCGACTAACAAAAATAATATCATCTACATATAAAATATTCTAGATCGTATAGATTGTTATTTAATTTTTATTATACATAATTGATTAAACAATTATATTATTATATTTGGATGTACTGGTAGAATACAATCAAATACATATTGATAAAATTTGTATTAATTTACCTCATAACAGACCTTGTAATGCAAAGGGATTGGTTGAATTTTTAGATAATGCAATTTCAAACCAATCGCTAGATGGTTAACTTAAATTTTTATTTCTTGAATGTAAATTAAAGTGATGGATGAATAGAAACAATGTATATAAACATTTTATATTGAAATGGTTTCCTATTAGATATGTATATTGAATTTGGTATGGTGAATCAGATGTCATGGAAAGTCAAACAATGAGAATACTGTCAAAAAAATACAATGTGACTTGGAAGAGAACAATTATGTCCAAATTTGTTAAATGATTTATTTAGTTTTACCAAATAAAATTTTCAATATTTCAATAGATCAACATAACCCTTATTTGATCATGAGATGGTTAATCTATCACATAACATCAATGTACAAAAAAAATATTTTTATGAATTAGTTAAATATGGAAAGCTAGAACTATATAAAGGGTGTTACGAGTATTTGAAGTTGTCTTTTCTACTTATGTTGTATCATATAAGGTTTCTATGATGAATTAATGACAAAAAAAGTTTCATGATTTTAGATTTTCTTCATGATGAATTTTGTGAAACTAGGATCCCTGTAACATTCTAGGAGATGAATAAATTAATCAAAAACATGGACTTGATTATAAAAATATACATATATTCCCAAATGAGTGTGAGCTATATTGGGGAGAAATTCATGATAAATAATAATTCACAATATTTCATAGAACAAGATGGATTTCATTGATCTATAGTGAGAGTATAAATCAATGCAACCCTGGGATAATATATAAGATGAAATATCATGCAAAGGTATTTTGTTACTTTCCTCTGAAACCATGCTTTCAAGGACTATTCATCTCATATAAGATAGTAGATGACATGATGTGGAATGCTCAGGATAGTAATGATGGCTTCATGATACATCCAAAAGATTCAATATCATTGAATATGTTTGATTCACTATATCCATATTTTTCATTGTATCCAAGGAATGTCTGTTTGTGATTGGATTCTGATGGTTTTAACAATTTTGATACATTAAGAAAAAATTATATAATTTTTATTGTTTTTTTGATCCCCATTAATCTACCTCCATAGATGTGTATTTTGAATATTTATTTCATTATTTTGATTATTATTCCTAGAAAAAAAAATTATTGGAAAGGATGTTAACGTATACCTTCAACCTCTGGTAAAATAATTGTGTCAATTTTGGGATGATGTCATGGAAACATATGATGCTTCAATGAGACAAATATTAAAAATGAATTATGATTTAATGTGTACAATTAGTGACTTTCTTGGACTAGTAAATTTATCTTATTTGAACACTCATACTGGTTTGGATTTTCCATTTCATAATTTTGATTTTGACCCTCAATGATTACCTTATAGAAAAAAATGGTGTTTTAAGTGTCATCGTCAATTTCATGATGCTTCTCATAAATTCATGTTTAACAAGATACGATTCAATTGAGATATTAAAATGAGAACACCACCAGAGGTGTTACCTAGTTCACAAATCGTGGTACAATTAATGAATTTCACTGAATAATTTGGAAAAGGTCACCAGTTTAAAGAAGTGGGGAAAGGGGTATGAGGCCTAGTATGCAAAAGAAGTTGGAACACAGAAATGGAATAAAAAGATTATATTTTTTAAAATTCTTTATTGGGAGTTGAATTTGATTAGTCATAATTTTCATGTAATGAATATTGTGAAGAACATCAGTGACAATGTAATTTTTACAGTGCTTAATGACCTGGATAAATCTAAGGATCACCCTAATGCTTGTAAGGATTTGGAGTCAATGAATATAAATCATGGTATGTTGTAAAATGATAATGGAAAGTTTCAGTTAGAAAATTATACAATGAAAAATCATGAGAAAGATGTATTCATTCAAACATTAAGGAATGTAAAATAACCAGATGGATATTCAAGTAACATATGAAGATGTGTTGACTTGAAACATCAAAAGTTACATGGATTGAAAATTCAGGACTCAAATATTTTGATGAATTAGTTGTTACTATTGACTTTGTGTAATACATAACTTGAAAATTTATCCTCAGTTTTGATTGATTTTTTCCCTTTTATAACATATTTGTGGGAAAGAATTTAATCCTATCGATCTTGATAAACATAAAGAAATAATTTTTTTGACACTATGTCATTTCTAGATGTTATTTCCCCATTTAGTCATCATAGTCAAGATTCATTTCACAGTTTATTTTTCTTAAGAAACTAATCTTGCTGTAAAGGTACACTATCGATGGATATATCCAATTGGGAGGTATTTTGATATATTTTTTATTTTCATTTTTGAGTTTTATTTTATCAAATATTTGCTTAAATTTTTTTAATGGGTTTTTTATGTTTTCATCTAGTAATTATGTCATTTGAAATCATATTTTTGAAATAATTCTCAACTAGAAAGATATACTACTGAAGGGTACACAGATGAGGTCACGCCCCGACCCCAGTTACCCAGAGTTGGAGCTTTATTACATAATATTGGAATGATCACAAAAGATCAAGTCTCGAAAGACCGATTAGTTTAGTAGCCTTGGAATAACTAGATACATTCATAAAGTTTACATTACATCATACAGTGATAAAATACTACTACAACATCTTGTCGTCATATCCCCTCATACAATCCTTGAAGGTCATTCATAAATTACTTCTTCACATCTTGGTAAAAATAAATCATTGAAAGGGGTGAGCTCAGATGCTCAGTAAGGATATCAATATAGAGAAAACTTTTATAAATAAGCATAAACATTTAAGGAAATGTATAACTAAAACAAAAGCCTTTGATACTTTATCTTCAGAATAATATGGAAAAGATAATATGAAATAATTCCATTTACTTATTCACATTGATATTCAACTATTATAATAATCACATGCAATATCAATAAAAACTTTCATAATGATGGAAATAGATAATTCTAGACTATCATTACCACATAGCCAAGGCCTCGCGCCAATAATAAAAATAAGATTTTGTCAAGGAATTGTGCCAAGACACTAGTTTGTCTCATGAGACCTACAGATGCATCGAGGATCTATAGTGAGCTCTACCTGTAACTTATTAAGTCCAATGAATTCCTCATATGAATAGGTTTAAACATAACATAAACATTCATATTAAAACGAGCATATGAAATGTCAATACCTTATATATAAACCATGAATGGTATAAAAATAACACATTCACAGTCAAACATATCACAAAACCTTCAAAAAAATATGGAAGCATTGTATCATAATAAATCACATTCAAATAATCTTAAAATCCATCAAAGGATGTTGACATAGATGAAATCAAAAATATTTTAGAGAAATATATCTTTTTTGGAAATCATTTAAAAGTCACATAAATATAAAATAAAAAATTTACTTAAGAAATATTATTATAAGCTTGTAAGGGAAGATTTGATGATTTTATAACAGCAGAAAATAGCCAAATCCACCGTATAAGTTAAAAAAGACATTCTTGCATTAATTCTGTCGAAAAGGTTAAAAAGGACCTTATTTGGAAAACGACAGAAAGATTCCTTTTTAAACTTCTTATATAAAGTCAAAAAGGGTATAAATTACTTTATACTATAGTCTTTAAAATAGTAATAATGATTTTAAATACATTTAGAAGAAACATGGATGGGGATGATAAAGAGGTCCCAGTAGATAATCAAGTATAAACAACCTCGGATAATGAAGAGATCGTGAAATAAACCCTTACGTTGTACTTTTCCTTAGTAGATGTTATGTTATCCTCCTGTATAATAGTTAAAACATTGTTATTATATTATACAAGAACCATATACATAATTATTATATCATATATGTTCTTCTAATAATGCTTTGTTAATAATATTTTAGTATTATCATCGTTTCGGGTGTTAACTTACTCGTTTTCTTTTTTATGTTTTGTTACATAAGTCGTGTTTTTTATGGATAGGTTGTATATTATTCATTTCCAGAATGATATAAAGTTATTAAACATTACTTTTAATCATCAAATGAGAATTATTCTTGAATGGATACGATGGGGAATGAATCTCATCATGTTCGTGGAGAGGGTAGTCCGTATGTACGCACTAGCGACAATATCATTCTTTTGATATTAAAATAATATATAATTGGATGGTATATCATATATATAAAGAATCATTATCATATTATATTTGTTATTTAAATTAATTACACATCATTAATATACTCATCCAAATAATAATATATTGAATAACAATTACACCATGACGTGGAGACGGTAAGTCGTACATATGCACGTATGGTGACATGTGTTTCAAAGGATGGATAGAATGCTGAATATGGGTGTACCATATTTATAATAAAATCAATTTATATAGAAGATACTGGTGTTATTATTTTATAATGGAAATAACAAAGGAATAAGAAGATGAATAAGAAAGGAACTTGAAAGAGGGTGGTGAAAACATTACCTCTTCTTCGGGTTCTTCCTTTTTATTTGATCAAAAAGGCTCCTTAGGTTGGATTTCTGACTAAAGTAAGGCCTCTAGGATGAAGGGATAATAATATAGAGGGTATTTGGGCCGAGATGGCCGATCCCAAAGGCTTTGTTGGTGTGAAAGTGAGAGAAGGGGAGTGCCCTTTTATAAGAGGGGTGAGGGGAACCTTTGGAAAAGCTAGAAATATTATTCTATAATAATTTCATATTCAGTTTCTAATGGAAACAAAGTGGATTATTTAAATGTTAAGGCAGGGATAGGTCTAAAACCAGTCAACCAATAGGTTTTAGATTGGTTTGGGTCACTTTATTAACCTTATCGTTTAGTTTTAACTTTTAGTTAATTAGTTTCACATTCACCATGTCTCTTTGTATTTTTATATTATATAGTTAATAAACATACTATATACATAGATGAGTCCCCCAAGTGGTCCATTAATGCCACACCTATCATGATATAATATCTCTGGCCGAACCTTAGATTTTTAATAATAGAATATCAATTAATAATATAATATTTGTTTTAAAAACACTTTTATGTCAATTTTGACACTATTAGGTATTTTGTTTTTGATAATTTCATAACAAAATTATTACTTAGAATAAAATTTTATAACCAATACTAATATGTCATATTATACTAGAAATTTTTTTTAATTCATAAAAAGTCTCAAATTACATTTATTTTGATATTTATAATATCAATTATTTTAATATTTCACTATTAAGGTAATTACTGCATCATCATTGTGTCATAAATAAATTAAAATATTTAATGTAAATTTTGGTTAATAAAATACCATTATGTATGAAATATTTTTATCTTTCTAATGAATATTTATAATAGAATTTATCTTATGTATAACCCTATATTAAAAAAATTTTAATTAATAAATTTTGATTTTTACTCTTTTAACTCTTCTTTGAATTAAATAATAATAAATGTCCTAATCTAATCCATGTGGACCTAAATGATAATATTTTATTCATAAGGCTAATTTTGGTCGAGATAAACTTTTCCAATAGAATTAGTACATGTGTTAGGATAATATTAATATCATTTTCCCCCTTAATTACCATATTTACTTTTAAACGTGGTAAATAAAAGTAAAAAGTTACTATTCACAAAAAATTATTTTTATATTATTGAACCACATTTTACTCCTTTATTTAAACCATGTCTATAGTATTTTCGACATTCCACTCATAGAAGTGGTAAAATTATTTTTTATGAGAATTTACAAATTCTCCTAGGAGGTGGGTAAAAGACAATGAAAAGTTCCATAAAATTTTTTTATATCCAAAATGATTCTAAACTAACCCCAATGAATTACATTCAACATATATGGGTATTATGTATCTATTTTATCCTTAATTAAATTTAAATAAAATAAATAATTATTTAAATAAAAATTGGGTTTTAAACAATAAATCAGTGTTTTTTACTATTCATCAAAAATTGAATGTTTTCATAAAAATACCAAAAAATAACCCTAAGCTAATTTCGATATTCTGAATCCAAAAATGAAGTCCATTTTGAATCCTAAAATTTATAAAAGTTCAAAAAGTGGGTATTACTATTCATAATCGCTAGTTGATTGGTTGTGTTGTGTGTTAGAACTCGAAGTTGCGTACAACACAAGATACTGTATTATTCAAAGAAAAGTGTACCGTAAAAGCATGGGGTGTAACATTCTCCCCTCCTTCATATAATTTCGCCCTCGAAATTTCTAGAATACTGATGCATGAAAAGACTTGGGTGGTTCTTCATCATATGTTCCTCTAGTTGCCATGTTGCTTCTTCCATCTTATGGTTTCTCCACAAAACTTTTGCCAGACGAGTTGTCCGGTTTCTTAGTACTTGTTCTATTGTATCTAGAATCCTGATGGTCTCATCGCAATAAGACAGATCTGGTTCTAGTTCTAATTCCTCATAGGTGAATACGTACATTGGGTCAGGCATGTATTTCTCAACAGTGATATGTGTAACACATCATGAACTTTGGAGAGACTTGGCAGCATTGCCCAATGGTAAGCTACAACCCCAATTCGTTCTAGAATTTTGAAAGGTCCGATGTACCTGGGACTCAATTTACCCTTCTTACCGAAATGTATAACTCCCTTCCATGGAGATACCTTCATGAAAACTTGATCTCGTACCCGAAATTCCAAATCCTTCATTCAGTAATCGGCATAGCTCTTCTACCTACTTTGATCTGCTTTGATGTGGTTTTGGATTACCTTTACCTTTTCTATTGTTTTCTCCACCAGTTCTGGGCCTACAAGTTTTCTTTTCACAAACGTCATCCCAACAGGTTTGTGTGCGACATCCCTTTTTATATAATGCTTCATATGGTGCCATCTGAATACTCAAATGGAAGCTATTGTTATAGAAAAATTCTACCAGGGGTAAATATTGATCCCACATACCCTGAAAGTCAAGTGAGCATGATCTCAACATGTCTTATAAGGTTTGAATAGTCGGTTCTGATTGTCCATCTTTTTGGGGGTGGTAGGTAGTGCTCAAACGAAGTTCAGTATCCAGGGCTTTCTAAGGACTTTTCCAGAATATTGAAGTAAAACAGGGATCATTATTAGAAACAATTGATTGGGGTACTCCATGATGTCTCACAACTTCATTAATATATAGTATTTCTAGACATTCAAGTGGTAGATCTTCTCTTATAAGAAGAAAATGTGCTGACTTGGTAAGACGATCCACAATGACCTATATTGCATCATTCATTCTTGGAGTCTTTGGTAGTCCCATGACAAAGTCCATGATGAAATTATCCCATTTTCACTCAGGTATGGGAAGAGGTTGCAAGACTACTCTAGGTTGTTGCTTTCCAGATATCACATGTTGACAAACCACACGTCTTGACACAAAATCAGCAATCTCCATCTTCATGTTGTCCCACCAAAAATGTTCCATAAAATCTCTATACATTTTGGTGCTCCCAGGGTGTATAGAGAAATTGAAACTATGAGCATCGTTTAATAATTCCCTTTTTAGATCAGGTATATTGGGAACACAAAGTCTCTTCCCAAATTTCAAAATTTCATCTTGATACACAAAGTCACTCAATCTCCCATCATTCTCGACATTAATCTTCTTTTGAAATTCTTCATCATCGGTCTGAGAACTCTTAATCGTTTCCAATGACGATGGTTTGGAAACCATTTGAAAAAGCATTGATGCTTCACCTTCCATGGTTATTCCCATTTCCATCTTCATTATATACATGAAAAATGGATCCATTTCAATTCTCATATTTTTCAAAACTCCATGATCTATTCTACTCAAAGCATATGCCACCTTGTTTTCCTTCCCCGGGTGGTAGTGTATCGAGCAATCATAATCCTTGAGTACTTAAGGCCATCTCATTTTCCTCATGTTGAGTTCTTTTAATGAGAAAATATACTTCAAACTCTGGTGATCAGTATAAATCTCACATTTTTAACCATAGAGGTAGTGTCTCTATATCATCAAGGAAAGGATCACAGCTGTGAACTTGAGATCATGAGTATGATAGTTTTTATCATAAATTTTCAACTATTGTGATGCATAGGAAAAAAGCCTGTCATTCTTCATAAGGACACAACCGAGTCCTTTATTCGATGCATCACTATAAATAACGAACACATCATTCCCTGATGGAAGAGTTAATATAAGAGCATTGACTAATATTCTCTTCATTTCTTTGAAACGTTCTTCACACTCTTTTTTCCAAACAAATTTAACCCCTTTACGTGTGTGCTTTGTTAATGGGTTCGCCATCCGGGAAAATTCTGGACGAAACGTCGATAATAACCTGCTAAACCAATAAAACTACGTACCTCAGTTATATTCATTGGTGCGTGCCATTCTTGGAGTGCCTTGGTCTTAGAAGGATCAATAGAGATTCCATCTTTAGAGACAATATGGCCAAGAAAAGAAATCTCCTAAAGCCAGAATTTACACTTGCTAAACTTCCCATATAATTCAAGTCTTATAAGAGTCTTTAGGATAATGCACAAGTGATTTTCATGAACATAGTAGATTTTGGAATATACCAAGATATCATAATTAAATACCACCACAAAATCATCATGATATTCCTTGAAAACTCTATTCATTCGATCCATGAATACAGAGGGTGCATTAATCATCCCAAAAGGCATTACTGTAAACTCGTAATGCCTGTACCTTGTTCAAAATACTGTCTTCGAAATGTATTCCTTATTCACACACAACTGATGATATCCAGATCGAAGATCAATCTTTGGAAAGTATTTATCTCCATTAAGTTGGTCAAATAAATCATCAATGAGAGGTAGGGGATACTTTTTCATTATTGTTATAGCATTGATCTCCCTGTAGTTGATACATAACCACATAGATCCATCTTTCTTTTTAACAAAAAGAACATGGGCTCCCCATGGAGAAACACTAGGGTGAATAAATCCATTATTACTCAATTCCTCTAGTTGTTCCTTTAGTTCAACTAATTCCACAGTGGCCATCCTTTAAGGGTTCTTCGATATAGACCTTGATACAGGAATTAAATCAATGGAAAACTCAACTTCTCGTTCTTGAGGATGTCCAGGTAAATCTTTCGGAAACACATCTACATATTCTTTCACAATAGGTACATTTTCTATTGGAACATTCCTTTCCTCACCCATAGTCATTTCATTCTCTTTTTACCCAATAATTGAATTTAGTTGAACTACTGGGGGTGGATCTAGGTAAAAATTAGGTGGTGATGATTCTGCTCTAAAGATAAGGTGTTCCTTATCATCATCATAAAAAATAGTAACATCCTTCTTCTTATAATAAATATTTTCATCATGGTCCGAAAGCCAATACATACTGAGGATTATATAAAATTCAATCATAGGTATGATGATGAGATTAGCAGATAAAGAACATTTATGCACTCTAATGGGGACTGATTCACAAAACTTTTTTGCAAAGATACTTCCCTTAAGAGTTTTAACTGATAACTCCCTTGTTAAATCAAATAGTAAATATCTAATTTTCTTAGAAAACTGGGATGATATTAAACAATGTGATGATTCAAAATCAAATAATGCATTTTATAAACTTGAGGAAACCATTAAATTACATAGCACCATGTCTTTCAGAGCTTCTACCTCAGAAGTAGTGATAGCATAAACTTGGACTTGATCCCTTGGCCTTTTTTGAGGTAAGTTCCCCTGATTATTAGGACATTCATTTTCATAATGTCTCATCTCCCTATAATTGTATCATTGGACATTGGTAGCTTCCTTCTTCCACTTGCAATCATAAGATTGGTGGAATTTTTCACCACAGTTGTAACAGACTCCCATTCCTTTTAAGAAAGTACCAGGGTGTTTCTTCCCAGATTTACTGTAGGATGGATATTCAACTGTTCCCTTCTTTCCCTTATTTCCATTCCCAGAGTGATCAGCAGATCTCTTATTCTCCTGCTTTACTTTAAAGTCATAAGACTTAAGGAATTCCTTTTCTGTCTTGATAGCACATGAGACAATATCTTCATACAACTAGAAAGTTTTTGAGACTAATGCTCGATGGAGAAATGGTTTTATCCCATCAATGAAATGATCAATATTACTTCTTGGGTTACGTATATAGTATCCAGCATACCTTGCTAACCATGTAAATTTAGCCCCATACATTGTGAGATTCTAATCGTCCTTTTGTCTCAAACTAAGAAATTTCCTTTCCATATCTTCTTGATGATCACAAGGAATGTATTTTTCTAAGAAATGATCTTTGAACTCCCTCCATTCCTTATTTGATACTTCATCATCTTCCTTTTTGTTCTGAATCAATGACCACCATTGATCAACATATCCAGTGATGTAGTAAACTGCCGTGATAACTTTTTCCCTTTCACTACTCCCCAAAGCCTGAAATATTTTCTCTAGGGAAAGTATCCATTGCTCAGACACCAATGGATTTTTACTCTCACTGAATGTTGGTGATTGTTTCCTCATAAAACGTTCTAGCATTGATCATCCACGCAGCGGATCAGGGTGCCCCATATGGGTAAGGTTATTATTCAAAACCTGAGTGAGTTGTCCCAGTATGGTGATTAGCTGATCAACACCAGTTGCATCACCAGCTCCACTATAATTATCTTGAGCAGGAGGGAAATCCATACATGGAGTGCATGCATTGATAAGATTTCCATTTTTCCAGTAGGCACCATTTCTAAATAATGGCATAAAATAGATCAGTTTATTAATCAAAATACATAATTTTATACTTGTACAAAACATTACATAAATTGAACTATTTATGGATATAATCCATAATCATAAAAATGTTTTCTTTGATTAAGTATATAATAATAAACCCTTCATAATGGATTTAAAAAAAAATGAGAATTATCCTATGAATATCCCTTGGGAGTGTCATAACCAAGAGTGCATCAAAACCCATTGTCATGCACCAGTTCCCGTTCAAGTCTAGATCAAAGCGGTGTTTTTGGGTTTTAACCCTAGTTACATCTGTGCCAGAGCTGCCTCTACCAGCTCATATCCAGACAGGGTTTTATTTCTTAGAAAACTCACAAAATCTCTACAATTCCAAAATTTTAGGATGTTATTCTATACAAATCCTCAAAGTCTATCTCAGGGATATGTGCTCTAATCAGAGTTTATCTAAATCTAGCTTCCAAGGATTGTACTAAACTTTCTATAATACCAACTATAACACCCCGACCCAAGTTACCCAGAGTCAGTGCATTATTATATAATATTGGCATGATCACAAAAGATCAATTCTCGAAAGACCGATTAGTTAAGTAGCCTTGGAATAACTGGATACATTCATAAAGTTTACATTACATCATAAAGTGAAAAACTACTACACCAACATCTTGTCCTCATATCCCTTCATACTATCCCTACAGTTCATTCATAACATACTTCGTCACATCCTGGGATAAGTAAAACATTGAATGGGGTAAGCTCAGATGCTCAGTAAGTATAACAATATAGCGGAATCTTTCATAAATAAGCATAAAAATTTAATGCAATGTATAACTAAAAAAATCCTTTTAAACATTAACTTCATCATTATATGGAAAAGATAAAATGAAATAATTCCATGTACTTATTCACATGGATATTCTACTAGTCGAATAATCACATGCAATATCAATAACCACTTTCATAATGATGGAATGCAAAATGCCAGACTATCATAACCACATATTCAAGGCCTCGTGCCAAGACAATAAATAATATTTTGTCAAGGCCTTGTGCCAAGACACTAGTTTGTCTCATGAGACCAACCGATGCATCGAGGAGCTATATCGAGCACCACCCATCACTTATTAAGTCCAATGCATTCCTCCTATGAACAGGTGTAAACATATCATAAACATTAGTATTAAAACTAGCATAAGAAATGTCAATACTTTATCCATAAACCATGAATGATATAAAAATAACACAATAATAGTCAAAAATATCACAAAACCTTAAATACAATATGAAAGTTTTGTATCTTAATAAATCACATTCAAATAAGATTAAAATCCCTCAAAGGATGTTGACATAGATGAAATCAAAACTATTTGAGAGTAATATTTCTTTTTTTTAAATCATTTAAAAGTCTCATAAATATAAAATAAAAAATTTACTTCGAAAATATTCTTATAAGATTGTAAGGGATGATTTGACGATTTTATAATGGTGGAAAATAGCCCTATGCACCGTATATGTTAAAAAAGACATTCTTACCTTAATTCTATCGAAAAGGTTAAAAAGGACCTTGTTTGGAAAACGACAGAAAGATTTCTTTATAAACATCTTATAAAAAGTAAAAAATGGTATAAATTACTGTATACTATAGTCTTTAAATAGTAATAATGATTTGAAATAAATTTTTAAGAAACATGGATGTGGATGATAAAGAGGTCCTAGTAGATAATCACGTATATAAAACCTCGGATAATGAAGAGATTGTGAAATAAACCCTTATCATGTACTTTTCCTTAGTAGATGGTATGTTAACCTCCTATATAATAGTTTGAACATTTTTATTAAATTATACAAGAACCTTATACATAATTATGATATCATATATGATAAACTAACAATGTATTGTTAATAATATTTTCGTATTATCGTCATTTCATGTGTTAACTTACTCATTTTCTTTAATAAGTTTTGTTACATAAGTCCTATTTGTTATGGATAGGTTGTGTATTATTCATATCCAGAATGATATAATGTTCTTAAACATTACTTTTAATAATCAAATGAGAATTAGTCTTGAATGGATACGATGGGGAATGAATCTCATCGTGTTCGTGGAGACGGTAGTCCGTACATACGCACGAGCGACAATATCATTCTTTTGATATTAAAATAACATATTATACGATGTAATATAATATATATAGAATCAGTATCATGTTATATTTATTATCTAAATGAATTACATATCATTTTTATACCCATCCATATAATAATATATTGAGTAACAATTACACCACGACGTGGAGACGGTAAGTCGTACATACACACGTATGGTGACATGTCATTCAAAAGATGGATAGAATACTGAATATGTTTGTAAAATATTCATAATAACATCATAGTATATAGAATTTACTGGATTTATTATTTTAGAATGGAAATAAAAAAGAAAGAAGATGTTGAAGAAGAAAGGAACTTGAAAGAGGGTGGTGAAAACAGTACCTCTTCTTCGGGTTCTTCCTTTTGATTGGATCAAAAGGTCTCGTTAGGATGGATTTATGACTAAATTAAGGCCTCTTTGATTTAGGGAGGATATTTGAGAGGGTATTTGGGCAGAGTTTGGACGATCCCAAAGGATTTGAAAGTGTCAAATTGAGAGAAGGGGAGATCCCTTTTATAAGAGGGGTGAGGGGCACCTTTGGAAAAGCTAGAAATGTTATTTTATAATAAATTCTTATTCGGTTTATAATGGAACCAAAGTGGATTAGTTAAAGTTTAAGGTGGTCATAGGTCAAATACCAATCAACCAAAAGGGTTTATAAAGGTTTGGGTCACATTATTAACCCTATCTTTTAGTTTTAACTCTTAGTTAATTAGTTTGACATTTACCATGTCACTTTGTATTTTTATATTATATTGTTAATAAACTTACTATATACATTCAAGAGACCCCAAGTGGTACATTAATGATAAAATGATCATGATATAAGTTTTTTGGACGAACCATATATTTTTAGAAATATAATATCAATTAATAATATAATATCTGTATTAAAACATCTTTTATGTCAATTTTGACACTATTGGGTATTTTGTTTTTGATAATATCATAACAGCATTATCACTTCGAATTAAATTTTTATAACCAATAATAATATGTCATATTAATGTATAAAATTAGTTTAATTCAAAAAAAGTCTCAAATTACATTAATTTTGATATATATAATATCAATTATTTTAATATTTCACTAATAAGGTAATTACTTCATCATCATTGTGTCATAAATTAATAAAATTATTTAATGTCTAAAAATTATAAATAAAATTCCATTATGTTGGAAATAATTTTGTCTTTCTAATGAATATTTATAATAGAATATATCTTTTGTATAACCATATATTAAAATAGTTTTATTAAATAAACATTGATTTTAACTCTTTTAACTCTTCTTTAAATAAAAAAATAATAAATGTCCTAATCTAATCCAAGTGGACCTAAATGATAATATTTTATTCCTAAGGTTGTTTTTGGTCGATATACACTTGTCCAATAGAATTACGATATGTGTTAGGGTAATATTAATATCATTTTTACCCTTAATTACCCTATTTACTTTTAACCGTGGTAAATAAAGTGAAAAGTTACTATTCAAAAAAATTATTTTTATCTTATTGACACAAATTTTACTCCTTGATATTAACTGTGCCACTCGGATTTTAGAAATTCCCCTCACAGAAGTGGTAAAATTGTGTTTTATGAAAATTTCCAAATTCTCCTAGGTGGTGGGTAAAAGACGGTGAAAAGTTCCATAAAATTTTTATATATCTAAAATGATTCTAAACTAACTCCAATAAATTAAATTGAAATTATATAGGTATTATGTATCTATTTTGACCTTAATTAAATTTAAACCAAAATAAATAATTATTTAAATAAAAACTCTGTTTTAAACTATAACTCAGTGTTTTTTAATTATTCATCAAAAATTGAATGTTTTTAGAAAAATACCAAATAAACACCCTAAGCTAATTACGATATTCCGAATCCAAAAATGAAGTCCATTTTAAATGATAAAATTTATAAAATTTCAAAAAGTGGGAATTACTATTCATAACGGATAGTTGATTGGTTGTGGTGTGTGTTAAAACTCGAAGTTGCGTACAAACACGCTACTGTATTATTCAGAGAGAAGTTTGTTGTGGAAGCTTGGGGTGTTATAGATGAAGAGTGTTTAAACTTATGTTCTAGGTATTTTTATAGGATTGAGACTAGATTCAATCATGCAGTACATACTGATAACATCTCTACATATTATTTTTCTGAAAATCAATCCTCAATATTTCCAACTTTTGGACAACCAATTGGAAAGGGGTAGATTTTTACCCAGACAGAATTGGAGTTGGTATAATAACATGGATATGCGATACTCGATATTATTATTACATATCCATTTATTGAAGAATTTCAACTTCAAACAAAGAGGTGACTAAGGGGTCATGCTCAAAATGAGATGGAATTAACAAAAGTTGTTAATAAGAATTCTGTCGAATTGCTCACCTCTTGTTTAAGAATATACTCATTTTCAAATTAATAGAATGCAGTTATTTAGTCTATGTTAAAATTAAATACTTATGTCATTTTTTCTTGATAAAAGATGTTGAAATCAAGCAAAAATATCAAATTATTTGATGTTTTGGGCTCGAGGAACTCTAAGGCATGCTATGATATTTGATGCATCCAATATTCATGGATTCAGGTTTCATAAAATTTATCATGAAGAAGACATGAAATCTCAGAATAGTGGTATATTTACATTTGATAAGGTGGGATACTATAGGAGTCCGATTGATAAAATTGGTATAAACTATCATGGAATGTTATCAAGTGTCTTATTCTAATGCAGGCGGGTCAACATTGATAGGGGTATAATGAAATATTCATCCCATTTTACTTCTTCCAATTTCTCTCTCTTGATGGATATTGGTGATCATGGAGAGCATGATCCATTTATCTTTAAATCACAAGTGTAGATGGTTTATTATGTGGATTATGAACTACATAAAGGTCGTAGTGTTATTGTACACTTAAATCAGAGATAATTATATGATATGGGAGATGAAGACCAATTGGGGATTTTTTATAGTGAACCTCATTAACTACAAAATATTTAATAGCTATTTGATGATAATATTGAAATTTTAAAACATAAAAAAGAGGGTGGAAATGAAGGAATCTATGTAATGGAGGTTGATAACAATGAATATAATGGATATGAAGATAATTGAATTTATAAATTGGTAGTTAAATTATATTATAAGTTCTCATTAATATGTGTTTTGTACATATATACATTTTTGTGGTTTTGTTTTTTGTAAAAGTATTTTTGTTTTTTCATTGTTTATTTTTTTAATATACCGTATCCATTTGAAATTTCAGAATTCAAACAACAAAAAAAATTTAGGATTTTAGCTGATCAGTATCTTAGAGGAGTATTACTACATCTTGGAAAAATGAGTTCTTTGATACTATATTAAAGGTAAAATAATATTATATTCCTTGATAGCTAATTTAAAAGTCCCAAGAAACTTTTTAAATGTACTTATAATGTTTAATGTTTATTATTTTTAGATGTTTTTTTATTTTCATGTCCCTAACTCTCATTCACACTCATAGGCTTTGCAAGAACACATAAAACATCCCTAAAAAACTAAAATTTTACTTTTATATAAAAAACATTCATTTTGAGTTATACCGACCACATATTGTGCTCGATTTATGTTTTTTTAATTCATAGACGTCAAAAATAAATTATATATTATTATCCATAAGTTTGAAAACAATACAAGTTTTTTCTCTTGGTTTTGAATTAGTAAACAGTTATAAATAGACAAAATATCTTTTAAAAATCTTTGTCGGGTGGTCAAAACACGGAAAACAACATCATATTTTAATGAAATTAGAGAAAAAATGCCATATTTTTAATTTTCAAATATATCAATCATGGACACATCATTTGGCTTGACAGATTGTCTGTTATGTCTGAAAATGCGTTATTATTGTTTTAAAACAATAAAACATTCCTGATACAGTCAAAAATAAACAAATGAGGTTGGATTGTCTTGAAATCAAGTGACAATGACCATAAATTTATTTTCTAAATTTCAAAACTGATGACACAATATTTCGAAGGATGGTTTGACTATTATGTTTGTAAATGTTTTTTTATAATTTTAAAATACTAAATCATCTGTAAATTGGTCAAAATAAGAAAAATGTTGACTTATTTTCATAAAATCAATAGAAACCCAAAAATTATTTGATTTTTATGTTTATGTTCATACAACACATCAATTCTACTTGTAGTGTGATCAAAATTACTAAGAAAACACTTATGAAAGGTACAAAATCTTTTAAAAACAAATTCCATGGGATAAAACTAGGAAAATGACATCAAGATTTTCATAAATCAGTGTAAAATGACTATAGATTTAATTTTGAAATGTAGGAACTCAAAGCACGTCATTCCAAGTGATGAATTAACTATAATAGTATCAAATGCATTTTTAGTGTTTTAAAACACTGAAACATGTGTAGAACTATCAAAACTAGGAAAATGAAATAAGATTGTCCTAAAATCTACGGATAAACACCATAGATTTAATTATGAAATGTTGAAATCAAATACATGTCATTTTGTGTGATGATTTTCCCGTTATGGACGTAAACACATTTTTATTGTTTTAAAACACTAAAACATGCCCAGAATAGTCAAAAATTGGAAAATGACACGATATTATTGGTAATGAAGGTAGGAAACCTTATATTAAATTGTGATATGTTGGATCAGAAGACATGTCATTCTGAGTGATGGTTTTCCAGTTATGGTAGAAAATATATTTTTAGTTTTTTAAAACACTAAAACATGCATGGAATGGTCAAAACTAGACAAATAATGTTCCATTGTCCAGAAATCTTGGGAGAAAGAGCAGAGATTTAATTTTCAAATATAGGAACTGATTTCGTGTCATTCTAAATGACTGATTTATAGTTGTGGACATAAAATTATTTTTAGTGTTCTAAAATAATAAAATGTTCATGAAACAGTTAAAAATAATGTGATGTCATATTTTCTTGAAATCAAAGTACAACCAACAATTAGTTGTTTTTGACATGTTCTCATAGACAACGCACCAATATGACATGATGTGTGATCATAATTACTCATTAAATAGTTTTGAAAGGTACCAAAGTCATTAAAAACAGGTGTAGGGAGGTCAAAACTAGTGAAATTACATCGTATTGTCCTACAATCATTATAAAATAGCTATATATTTAATTTTGAAATTCAGGAACCAACGACACATCATTCTGAGTGATGGTTTTCATGTTGTGGCTGTAAACGCATTTTTAGTGTTTTAAAGAAATAAAACATGCGTAGAACAGTCAAAATCAAAAAAAACAACATTGAATTGTCCTGAAATCAGGTGGCGACCACCATAGACTTAATTATGAAATGTATAAATTGACTAAAAATCATTTCAAGAGATAGTTTTCATGTTATAGCTGTAAACTCATTTTTATTTTTTTAAAACACTAAAATATTTGTGGAACTATCAAAATCAAGAAAATGATGTTAGATTATCCTAAAATTAGGAAACAAAAACTGTATATTCATTTGTGAAATGTAGGAACTAATATCACATCATTCTGAATCACAATTTTACTGTTAAATCTATAAAAACATTTTTAGTTTTTTAAAACACTAAAATGTGTTTGGAAAGATCAAAACCATACAAACAATTTTTTATTGTCTTGAAATAAGGGGACAATGACTATTGAATTAATTTTCTAATGTATTAACTGATGAAAGGTCATTCTGAATGAGGGTTTTCTGTTGTTGATATAAAGGAAATTTAATTGTCTTAAAATTATAAACTATGTATAGAATACTGAAAACTATGAAAACAATGTAGTATTGTACACAAATCATGATAAAATTACCTCTTATTTTTTGGATGTTTATGCATTGAAAACACATCAATCCAATGTGCAGTGTGATCAGAATTACTTTATAGGAACTTATGAGAGGTACAAAAGCCATTAAAAATTGGTGTCAGGAAGTAAATACTAGGGAAATTAAGGATATATTGTCCTTCAATTAGGGGAAAATTACTATAGATTTAATTTTAAAATTTACTAACCGATGACACATCATTCTATGTGACGATTTTCCCTATATCATCGTAAATGCATTTTTAATGTTTTAAATTACTAAAACATGTGTAGAAAAGTCAAAATACAAAAAATTTGTTGAATTGTCCTAAAATAAGGAGAAAACCCTTTTATATTTAATTTTGTATTGTAGGAATTCGCGAAATTTCATTCCGAGTGACAGTTACCCTGTTATGGTCGTAAACGTATTTTTAGTATTTTAAAATAATAAAATGTGTGTAGAATAGTCATAACAAGTAAAATGATGTCATATTTTACAAAAATCAGGGCACAAAGACCTTATATTTAATTTTGAAATATAGGAATTTATGGCACGTAATTATGAATGGTGATTTTCCTGTTACGTTTATAAATGCAATATTAGTTCATTTAAAACAAAACCTACATGGAATGGTCAATACCGTAGAAAAAACTTCAGATTGATATGAAATCATGGAACAACCCACCGATTAATTTTTTTAATGATAGGTATTTTTCTGATATCAAAATATTTAAAACTTATTTATTAAATAAATTCCAATCACACTGAATGTCACTTTTTAATAATTAGAATATTTAGTTATCCCTTTTCTGTTTCAAGTGTTGAATATTTACTTAAATCTTTATGTTTTTTTCCAAATAATTTTTCATAATATATTATTTTTTTATGATAAAATTTATTACCTTTTATTAACTATAAAAAATTATATGCAACATTCTGAATATATTCGATATCTTTTCCCTTTTAGATTTCTTTCAATAAATGTTTCAGTTTTCATTTTAGGTGCTAGATGTCTGCATTAGGAAGGAGTCTAACTATTAAAATCCATGAAATTATTCGTGATGGTCTTTAGTTTCCATGGTATGTTAAAATTTTATCATTTAATCTACAGTAATTTTTTATTTTTATTTTCATATTTAATATTTGTTTCATTTTTTGTTTCAACTGATGATATGATGTGGTCGGTTCTGTTGATGAGATGATGTGGAGGTATAAATATGTATTGGAGGTCGTGATATGAATATATATTTAGAATTGGTTTTTTTGGACATATTTTATATATATATATTTGTGGATGTGGTATTGGTTGATGTATGGGGTGACTGAGACTTATGTTATGATGATCATGGTTGTTTTCATGAATATGGATCTATGATGTTAGAATTATGGGTTTATTATATATTTATGTTTGAGTTTATTGAATGTCAGTTTTTTTATATTTATAGTTTCTTATTGAATAATAAAAAAACAGAAAACACATCTTTCAGCAGTTTGGTGTAACCGCTGCTAAACATATATTATTTTATGGGTTATGTGACAGTTCAAATTAACCACTGCTAAACATAACCACCTCAAAATTATTTATGGTGGTCAATTTTTTTAATTCCAATTAGACTTTTTTAAAATTAAGAAACCAAAACTAATGAAAAATATAAATTCCACTAAAATATCGAAATATTATTCTTAAAAAACACCACGAAATTAATAAAACACCCTTTAGTTGAATGGAGACCTTGGAATACACTGCGGTTTTAAGAACCTCAACTAAAAATTATGTGGAAGTTTAAAGAGTCTCTATACCAATAAAAACCCTCCACTAATCTTCATTTTATATATTAACTAGTGTTTTATATTTTTATTTTGATTGTTGAAAAGTAGATAGAAAAAACACAACATGTTTGTTCTCGCTTTCTTGGTTTTTTATTTGTTTCATAGAATTATAAGAAATATCATTCAGTGGATTCATCAAGTATAGAAAGTGAACATTTATTGTTATTGTTCATAATATATATTTATTAAAAAAATTGTTTTATTTTATAAAATATCAGAATTTATTTTGAAAATTAATTTCCTATTTCTATATCAATAAATAATTTTCAACACTCAAGGACTAAACACATTGACGTGAGAGACCATTTTATTAGAGATCATGTTAAAAAATGAAATATTATTTTTGGAATATTATTATGTAGATGAAAAGTCAGATAAATCTTTCATTGAACCCTTGTAATTAAATAAGTTTAATACAATAACATTTGAACATAGTATGATTGAAATTTAACGTTATTTTAAATAGAGTTAAATTATTATTCTAGGATACTTTTCCAATTATATTTATTCAAAATCAAATATATATAAGCTCATATCTTATATTATTTCTCCTTTAGGATTCTAGAATATTTCTAAAAAAGATGTTAGACTACATTTTATGAGCAGAAATGAATGAATCTATGGGGATCTTAAATTTTCAATGTAAAATTTAAAAGGGTGTATTTTTTCCATTAATCATTTAGTGGAAGTTTTTTGTGTTCTATGTTAACACTAGAAGGGTTAGTTTCTTTCTCAATAATGATTTTATGGATATTTATATGTTCAATGTTAATAATAGAAGGGTTATTTTCTTTCCTAGTAAATATTATTTTTCTTAGGGGGGTTATCTTTAACTTTAAACATTTGATACATAAAAGAAGGAGATATTTGTTTAATTTTTTTTTCAATTCCAAAATGGGGGAATAAATTTTGATATTGTTTCATAATTTTCAAAAAGGGGAGTGAATATTGAAGTGGATCATAACCACATTATTTATTTCTATTTTTATAATTTCAATAATTCTTTATTTCATAATTATAATTTCACATAAATTTTATTTAAATGTTGTATTCCCTTCAATAAGAGTTAAGAAAGTTATCTTTTATGATTAAATTTTTTATAATAAATGTCATTGTTTATAATTAATTAATATTATGATTTTTTTATTTTTCATATATTTTGAGAACTTATTTTGGAGAAAATACATTACTTTATGGTTTAATATCTCATATTCCATGATTATATTGACTAATATATTCTCAAAAATCAAGTTATGTCTTAAGATACGACTTGAAAAGAAGTACGAGAGGCAATATAAAGAAAAACCAAGCAATAACATGAGGAAACATAACCAACATCATTATTGTGAGTCTACCGTAAGGCCGATAGTTATTTTTTTTCTAAATGTTTAACCAAACACATGAATAAACATGATAAATTAAAAGGTTCTCGATTGAACATCATGGGAATTTTTCCAAAAAATTAATTGATGTAATGAAGAGTTTTAGTAGACCATGTTTTACCAATTGACCACGTGTTGAATAACTATTCGATCAAATTTTGAAAAATCAATCAGCCAGAAATTATAAATTGGATTGACCACACGTTGAATAGTTTGAGCCACACGTCGATGTTAATCGACCAATTGTGGAAAATAATGACATACTGAAAGAAGTAACATACCATAATATTATACCCACCACAATTCATCACCTACCTTGATTTCTATATATTGTTCCATAACTGGGTATTTCATATGATTCTTTTTATTTTCATATTTCTTATAAATTTAGATTTCATATATGTTTTTATTAATTGTTTTTAACAATTTCATCATTTCATAATTACTTGTTATTTTTTAGTGATAATGACATTTATTTAAAATATTTTAGTAGATAATAATATGACGCGCACATGAGTTAAATTATCAAGGTGGTTTCTTGAAAAAATGTGAGTTTCAAAATCACATTTTTTTAATATTTGAGTAGATTGTCTAAGATATTTTATGGGTGAATTCCAATGAATTTTAAATCAATTTATTATGATTTTTTTTATCAACTAATATAATGACTTTCATTGTATATATTTTTATAATGTTTTAGATTATTGATGTAAACTAATTGGGAATATTTTTTCTCAGTACTTGAATGATGGGGTCGTGTGTTTCTTGGGGAATGATGAAATGAAATAGGTTTCATGAGTTTAATCTAGTGTGAATGAAGTAACTCTATATATTAAGTTCTACATAACTAGTTTAAAATAACAATTGGTATCAATCATTTCCCTCAGTTGAACTTCATTTTTTTGATTCATTATTTTTGGAGGGAATATATCTTCAAGGATACTCATATACTTACTTGATAATATAGTTTCAATTATTTTTACTTATATTTATTTATTTTGGTACTTAATCTTGTTTGGGTTATACTACCTATAAAAGGTTGGTGTCGATTTATACTCCCCCATACAAAAGTTATGGGTTTTCTATAATCGGTACATGGAAATGAAATTTGCTATGACTTTTTTTATATAAGAAAAAGGGTTTGGTTTCTATCCCCACTTCAAAAGGTAGGTTCCAGGTTGTGCCTAAGGGTGTAAAAAAGTCAGGGTTATCATGTTAAGTGATCAGGTTTGGAAAAATTTGTCTCAGGTTATCCCTCCAGGGTTTAAAAAAAAATTTTAAAAGGTTTTAACCTCCCTTGAAAACATACATATTCCATATTTAGTTTTTTATATATCTCATTGAGTTTGATAATTGTGAAGAGTATACTATGATCGTTTAAAGCTGATCTATAAAAAATCAGTATGTTCATTTATCTTTTGTTTTCAATGGATTAATTATAAAATTTTCTAATAATTCATTAATATCATAAAAGGGTCAATTAACCCATTTTGAATAATTAAACATTGTCACATTAATACCTATTAGTTCTTACCACTAATATTCTTTAATATCAAGGTCCACTTGATAGTTCATTTGGGACGCACTATCTTTGAGATGAAGAGCGCCAACTCTTTATAGTACATATCATCTCTATTGGCATTCATTCATCACTTGTTAGTTCAATTATTCTATGGTGGTGGTCTTGGTGGACCCTCAAAACCAATTAGGTTGTCAATCCAATATTATTTTGTGTTGATTATTTTACTAATTCACTTTTTTTCCACTTCTCACTACAAGTTCTTATTTGTAATAGTCCCTTAGGTGGTGTTATTGTCACCAATTTAAGGAGGACCATTATCTATTATGGTTATATCGATTCATTGACACCATGAGCCCAAATCTCTATTTGAATGTGAAGGTTTTGAAATGTGTGGTCTAGATGATAGTTTTCCTTGTGACAGGTGGTGGATGGAGATCGATATGCATAATCCCATTTTTTCCAATTCACTAGTGTTTCTATTTGTTCTTTGGTTTTATGGTCAGAAAATGTGCCTTTATAATATAAATTTTAGAACTTTATTTTTTTAAAATATAGATTTTGGGAAACTAATTCCCAATGTACCATTGAGTCTTTCAGGTGTTTTTGGTAAAAGGAAGGGTGTAATATGAGAGAGCACCATTTGAACAAATGTTTTTAAGAAGGAACCTTTTTGAAAAACATCTTCTTAAACAAATGTATATGGAAGGCTCTTTCCCACTCTCTCATAGATCTCCTATCATTAAAGTTTTGTTTTTAAATATTTTTGGTTTTTTTTATTTGCATACATACTAATTATTAATTTTATAATAAATTGATAATTAAAACATAATTTTTAATATTTAAAAAATTTTCATTACTAATTTAATTAATATTTATTTTTAATAATATTATTATCTACATTATTTATTTTAAAAGAAGGGTTGGATCCAACGATATTGTTAATTATTTATTAGTTAAATCAATAACTATATTATTTAAATCTGATGGGACCACATTGTGAATAAGGTTGTATTTGTTGTCAATATATGTAATTGAAGATCAAAATGAAGGATATCATCAAGTACTCCAATGCAATGTAGGAATATAAATTCTGATGATTGTTGTAATGATCATATATTCAAAGAAAATGTGTCAAAGGTAACACATTATTAACAATATTGAAGAATAATGAGGTATAATCCATCTAAGGATGATTAAAGAAGAATGGGGATTTGATGAAGACCATGAAATTATTCATTATTGCATGAGAACCATGCAAGGGACTTCTTGAATAATCGAATCATATGATTTTCATGAAGTAGAGAATGATAGTTGAAGAATAAGAAAGTGTGCAAGGGATTGGAATTTTGAGATGTCCATGCACTTCATGTTGTATCAAAATATGATGATGCTAAAGCTGATCTATCAAAGCATATATATCACGACAGAGGAGTTCGTGATGAAAGAAGAAGAGTTGCAGAAGAAAGAAAAATCATATAAAAGAAGCATGAAGGTTATGGCTGTAGTATATATTGAAGGTGGCGTTATTTCCCCGTGTTTGCCAAATTTTTTGTCCTGAAAATTGGAAAATGAACATATGGGTAATTCACAAAAAGAGGTGTGCGCAAAAAGGAATTGGTGTGCAAAATAGGTGGGTTGTGCGCAAAATATGAGAGTTGTGCACAAAAAATACCATGGTGTGGAAAATAGTAGAGAGAAGTTTATTGTGCAAGTAGTGTTTCAGAATCAGAATGTGGAAAAATGGTAAAGTCACGGGCTGCGTGAAAAAAGAGAGTTGTTCACAGAAAAATGTAGTGCACGGAATAGGTGGGTGAGTTTTTTTTGCAAGAAGTGTCTCGGATCATAAATTCTTAAAATCAGTAAAGGCAAGAGGTGTGCGAAAAATTGAAGATGTTAGCACCATGAGCGCGGAAAATAAAACTTGTTTGCAAAAAGATGGTTGTGCACAAAATGTGGGTTTAATGTTTTTCACGCAAGAGAAGCTTCATGTTCAGAATGATGGAAAATGACAAAGTCATGAGGTGCGCAGAAAATCTAGGTGGTGCACAAAAAATAAAAGGAAGGCATGTGTAATCTAATGAACTGGGATACAATTTTATGAATAAGAAGGGGTTTAATGCACAAGGTCAAAAATGACTATAAATACGAGGTGAACCCCTCAAATTTTAGGTGGCTTGACACTTAGAAAAATCCCGAGCTCGGACACATCGAAAAATTGAGGTATAGAGTGGTGCGCAAAAAGAAGAAGTGTTGTGCAAAAAAGAAGGTGATCCGTGAAAAAGAGAAGTTCTGCGTGAAAAATAAGAGTTGCATGAAAAGCCTTTTTCGTACCAAAAATATATTTTCAAGTGCAAGGTTTTTATTTTACATGCAAGGAATGGGGAAGGGTGCAAAAAAAATTTGGGGCCACGTAGGCCTTTGACAGGTTCTTAGCACTCTCAAATCTGTTTTGTGAAGATGAAAGAACAGTGAAACATTTTGTTTTACAATGTGAAGTAGTACCGCACACACATGACTGGTGTTTAACACCCTTGTTTTGATTTGAGAAGAGAATAAGAACGATTTGTGCATCTAAACTCATGTCTACACAGAAAGAGGGAAATATAACGATACACTCAAGTTTCATTAATGGGAATTAAAGGAAGAGAAGAAGGAGATTTAGTGCATTCAATTATTACACTAAAGTAGACGATTGAATACAAAAGAGCATAAACTCAGGACTCTGATGCAAGAATTGTCTCATGCTGAACAGGAGACAAAGACTTCCATGTTTATATATTGACGAGACATTGACTTCTATAAACTGACTGAGACTTCACCGAAGGCAGTGAGCTAGTGGGAGTAAACGGGAGTGACCGGAGGGATGCAGTGGGCTATCCCTAATCATTTGAAAATGCAATGAGCCTGGGATATAGTGACTATACCCAATCATTGTAATCCATATCTAGTGATGTTTAGAGGATTTTGGTATGACTGGTAGCTTGTCGGCATATGATCCTTGGATGTATCCCTTAGTGGTGAACCAAGTAAAAGTGTTGTGTCAACTCTTTACATGTGAATGTTGGATTGCAGATCATATCCATCATACAGGTTTTACAATTTCCTACCGACGTGGGGACAAGATCCATCACATTGAGAAAAAGTTGACACCCTGATTCACCCCTCCCCTCTTAGGGTGTCTTGGGGACTTACAACATCATTATTCCTAATCATTATTGTAATTATTTTTAATATTTAATAATATATTTCTTAATTATTAATAATGTATTTCGTAATATTTAATAATAAAAACACAATTAATAACCATGAAAGGTATTAATAATATAATACCTAAATATAGTTATGCCCATAAATGTTTTATTGTAAAAATGTTATGTTTCCAAACAATAATTTTTTTGTTATGCTAATTTTTTTCTATTTATCATATTTAATAAATTATTTTTTTTAATTACTTATTATATTATTAGGTAGTGTTTCAAATTTAATTTAGATTGTATTTATTCTTTATAATTTATATGCTTTAAAATTAACCTATTTGAAATATAATAATGTTTCAAGTAAGTGACTTTATAAGTCTAAATTAATATGTATAAATAAAATATAAATGACATTTGAAAAAGTGAAAAAACATATAAAAATAATTAAAAATAAATAAATTGTAAAAAAGTAATCAATTATAATTTCAATAGAACAACATTTATTTTTTTTAAAACAAAACATTTGTACAAAAAAATTTCACAATTAAATTTTTTATTAAATTAAATATTATTTTACATGAATTTTATTTTAAATTAATAATTATTTTTAAGTTAATATTCGAAATTTTATTTAGATAATAGTTATTCCAGAATTTATACGTATGAATTTTTTGAAATGTAAATGTTTTGTTTTTAATCAATAATGTATTGGTCAAGTAACATAATTTTGGTCTATTATATTTATGATGTTATTTTTATTTGAAAATATTTTGTATATTCTTAGTATCTATTTTATGATTATATTATATTATACTTATATTTTTTATTGTATAACGTTCAAAAATTACCTACTCAAAACATAACAAGTTTGTTGTGTTTCAAGTGAGTGATTTTGAATGGTTATAAAAAAGAAACTATAAGTATAGATAAAATGAAATTTAAAACATAGACTTAAAACATAAAAAATAATTAAAAAATAAAAATATTTTCATAAAAAATAGAAAATAATATAGATGATACAATTTAATATTATTTTGCAATATAACATTTGGGAAATAAAATAAGTAGATAACTCTTACAGCATATAAAATTTAAATTATAATTAGGGATTAAATAAAACTTCTCACATACACTTAAAATGTATAAAATAATTGAAAATAAAAAAAAATCTTAAAATTAATAAATAGGAAATATTAACTATTAAAAATAAAATATGAATTAACAATAATAATATAATTAATTAAAAAAATTAGAAATTTAATATTTTATACATATTAATACAAGTAATTGTAAATTTTAATAATTATATTTTTAGTTGTAAATACATAATTATTAATTTTATATTTTATAATAATAATAAAAATGAAATATTTTAATATGAAATTTGTGATTTAAAAATGAAATTTTTTAATAAAATTTTATAATATGTTAATATTAGCATTATACAATATATATTATTATATATTTCATTGTAATATATGTAAAACAAATATTAGTATATATATTAATAGATTATGTTAATATTATTATATATATATATTATATATATAAATTTTTATATATTTACATAGAAACACACACAAACATTTGACGAGTGAGAGAACACATCAAGTCAATTTGACATGTGATGTGCTCGAATGGAGAAAATAAGGAGTTATTTGAAAATTATGGTCTTTAAAAAATGTGCAAAAATGTGAAACCATCCAAATGATCCCATATTTCTATGAAATCATAGGACAAAAATCATATATTGATTTTTGAATTATAGGAATCGATGGTGTGTCAAATCGTGGTGTAATTTTCCAAAGAATACAAAAATAGTGTTTCAGTAATTTAAAATAGTTAAACATGTGTTTAAAGGATAAAACCAAAGAAAATGATCATCAGATGATGTGAAATATTAAGCCATCTATCTGAGAATTATTTTTTATATGTGAAAGAAAAATATGTATCAACCTGAAATGGGATGTGCTCAAACAGACTAAGTAATAATTTTTAGAAAATATTGGTCATCAAAAAATGCATGTCATCGAGTAAAAAAAGGTCCAAAGGAGATATTATTGTTGTGAAATCATGAGAAACCAATATTGCATAGGTTTTTGAATTATATTAATTGAAGACAAGTTAAACTGAGGTGTCATTTTCCTGAGACTACAGAAAACATAGTTTACACAATTTAAAACACTAAAACATGAATTTGATGGTTTAAACCATATAAATAGTCTCTAATTGATGTGAAATATTATTAAAACTCTCTTAAAATTAATTTTTATTTGTTATATTGGACGATGTGTCAATCAGACAAATGATGTGCTCGAATGGAATAAATAAGTTGTTCTTAAAAAATTTCAGTCTTTCAAAACGTGCACCACAAATCGAATAATATCAAAATGAGCACAGTTGGGAATTGAATAGAAGGAAAAAATCATAGATTGATTTTTTAATTATAAGAACTGACGATTCATCAAAAAATGGGGAATTTTCTTTGAGATGATCAAAAATAAAGTTTCAACAATTAAAACAATAAAACATGTGTTTGACATTTTAAAAAATAGAAAATGATCTCAAATTGGCATTTAATATTTCGAAAATAGTCTTTGAATTTTTTTGATGTGTGTGAGTAGAAGGTACGTCAATCTGACTAGTGATGTGGTTGAATGAATTAAATAAGGATTTTTCAGAAAATGCCACTAAAAACATGCGCCAATGAGTGCGAACCAGCCAAATGAGATCAGATTTCTATGAAATTATAGAACAAAATGTATAGATTCCTTTTTGAATTATAGGAACTTATGATGCATCAAACTAATTTATTTTTTTCTTAAGGTGATTGAAAATGTAGTTTTATTAATTTAAAACACTAAAAAATAATTCAATACTAGAGAAAATGCTTTTAATAGCGCTATAAAGAGGCATTATCAATGCTAAGAAAGTGATGACTACCTAAGTGATGTTCAATGATATCCCTTGTCAGTTATAGGTAAAATTATTGATGAAGTCACCCTTAATTGTATCTTTCCTTTTGCACCAAATAAGGTGTTATCTTTTAGCGCTTTTTCCTAGATCTAATAAAATTTTTTAAAAAATAGAATAAATTTTATGTTCCCCCTTTCTCAATGTTATCCATCCTCTAAAACTTCTCATCACCCACTCTCACTCACCCCCACCCCTTTAACAGCACTCATGACCCCCCCTCTCACTGTTAGGAATTTTATCACCCAGTTGTGCATGCCTGGACATGAACCGAGGACCTGCCTTCAACAATGTGAAGCACTTACCACTACCCTTCATTGTTTTATTATTCATTTTATGATATTTAAATTTATTTATATATTTTTTTCATACATGTTTTTTAGAAATGTGTGATATATATTGTAATATTTCATGCCTTCTAGGTCTATTACATTGCATATTTTGAGTTTTGTGGGTGTTTAGGGGAGGTATTAGAAGTTATTTTAGAGGATCTAGAGTTATAGTGGAACTGCCGCATTAATTAAATGTCGCGTAAGTGGATAACACAACATGAAAGTTCATTTCACACATTTCATAGGGCTAGTCCATAATGTATAGGTTTTTCGGGTCAAATATATAATAAAATTAATATGAAATGCATTTTTTTGGGTAAACCAATCCTCGGGGATTACATGATGTTAAATCAGATTACACATCATGTAATCCCCCGATCTAGTGCTATTTTAAAATTTTTTTCTTGCGGAACCCTCATTCAGTCATCTATGTTTTATTCTTCCTTTCGTTTTAGGAGAACCATAGGTTCCTAGAGTGTTCTTAGAGCCCTTCTTCATCCCTTTTGATTCGTTGATCCTGGTGGTTTCTCTCTGGAGATCTGTGGCTGATCGGTGGTGAGTTTTTCTCCCATTCTAGGTTGGTTTTCATCAACTCTACTCACGATGATCTGATGTAATGGTGTTCATGGGGAAGGTATTTCCAACGTTTCTATTTATTTTAGAAGCATGCAAGAGGAGTTTTGTTTTGTTATCAATGGATTTGGGTTGTTGTAGCTTTATCAAAGATAAATAACTGAATAATTAAAATTTATAGGTGTAATGGGGTTTGATATGCATTTTTTATAGCCATATTATTATTTGGATATTGTGTGATTGTTTGGGATTGATTCCCTGCTGAAAATTGTCGTCGTTGGGGGCATTGTTTTCAATGGATAGATCTATTGTGTTTTATTCTTTGGTTGTGATTTTTGGGATATCATCCTAAATATAAATTTTTTTATTGCTTATACTTGTATAAAAAATCGGTTTCCCTGGGATTATGATTTGTTTGATAACACCCTTAAGTTAAAGTGTATTGTGATAAAGTCCCTTTGTAAATCTATGAAAAATGATCTTGATGCAATGTGATGTGTGGTCGTGCATTTGTGGTGTGGGGATATGTGTAGTTGTTTGGTCATTATTTCGGTACATCAATATGTGGGTGAGGCATGTGGGGTCTGATATTTTTCTAGGTTTTGATTTTGGTGTGGTGAGGAGGTGGTTTGTTTGGTCGTGATTTTGGGACGGTGAGGTAGGAGTTTGTTTTTACATGCTTTTTGGAGGGTGAGGAGGTGGTTTTTTGGTTGTGTTTTTGGGTGATAGTATGTTGAGGTGTTTTTTGAATGTGTTTTTATAGGCCAGATTCCCCAGTAGTGATGGAATAAATAAATGAAATTATTTTTAATAATGATTGATAAAGGAATGAGTTGGTTTAGTTATTTGGATGAGAATTCTTAATAATTAATTTATTGAGGGGTTGTGTGGTTAAAGGTGGTTGATGATAAATAATTAAATGAATGGGTGTTAATTATAGAGGAAATTTGAATTCATTTTTGTTTATTAGGGCTCTTCACCTCCTTAAATTACTATTCTAGATGTTATTAAATTCATTTAGAGGTAGAAGAAATGGTGTTAGTGTTGTGAGTTGGTTGTTTATCTATGAACCCATAGGACGGGATTGAATGTTTAGTATTATATATATACTTTTATTTTTCCTTGTGATCTATATATGAACCCCACCCATATTGATCACTATGTTACGAAAACCTACATCGTAACATGGGGGTATTTTCCCAACATCTGGTGAGAAGTACAGATGGCTGGGTACCCAATCTATTCTAATATCACTTCTAGGTGAGGTAGGTTTTTCACATGTTGTAATGGCCATAGATCTATTAGTGAATTAAATGGTGGTTTTGATGTGGTGTCCTAGTTGTATTTGGGATGAGTTGTGAAGCGATCCCCCATGTGTGTTCGAGATGAGTTGTGATGTTCTTTCCCAGGTGTATTCAGGACGAGATGTGATGTGTTATGAAGCATAGGTTTCTATAGGTAGGATGTGTTGTTAGTATTAGGTTTCTATGGGTGGGATGTGTTGTGAGGATTAGGTATTTGCAGGTAGGATGTGTTGTGAGGTGTTGTTGTCTATGAGTGGTATGAGTTGTGAGTCCTAGGTGTGTCCGAGAAGGATTTGTTGTGAGGCCTAGGTGTGTGTGTGTGGGATGTGATGTGGTATATATACTATATAGGAGTGTCAGGGGAATATGACCTTGGGAGAGAGCAACATACTAGTGGGAAAGTGGTGTGGGGTACCCTATCATCGTTATTCTTTAATTTATATTATATATATTGATTTGGGTTATTTGGTGATCATGCCTTTGTGAGGATTGGATGATTAGTATACATGTATTTGTGTTCTTTGGTTCTGATGTTTTCTCATAGGTGCATCAATATACTCCTTTAACATGTGAATGAGTGAATTTGGTTTTCTTCTTGAGTACACTTGAATGATCACCCTATATATATATAACTATTTTTAGGTTTATGGGTGTATTTTTTAGATTGTGATGGACTTTACTAGATCAGATTCTTAACGTTTGTTATATCACTACTTTAGCTTTACATTTAGGTATTTACCTTTGAGAATCTATTGTATTTCTATCATGTCTATCTATACATGCATGTGGTATGGTTTATGGATTTATTTTGATATTATGTACTGGATTTTTTTTCATATGACTCATTCTATCTCCTGATATTGTTTCCTTACAATGGGTAATTCATCCCATATTGTGATATTTTCACACCCATGGTTCTAATCACCAACCTGGGGCCTACTAGTGGAAGGACATTGGGTTTATTACCACTCTTTCTTCATTCAAACCCCAAGATGGGTATCATTGGAGGGAGGGGTTCGTGACATATATAAACACATTGATAACTACTTAAATATATTATATATTAATATTCATTTATATATATTAGTTTATAAATATAAATAAATATGTGTTAATCAGTACACACATATGTAGTATAAACATTATATATACATATTAATTTTTTTATTAATGTAAATAAAATGGATAATTATTTATTTTAAATTAAATGAATAATAAATAATTATTTTCATATGGTATATATCTTTAAAAATACATTTTTACGTAAATATGTATTTGTACATCTGATTTATTATCAATAAATATAAACAAATATGTTCATATTTAATTATAAATAATACTACATTATGATAAATTTCCAAAATTAAAAACCATAATATCAATATGAATGTATATCCTATGAATAAATTCATCCCTCACTTAAAACAGACAAGAAAACTATCTTAAATGAAGGTGACATACTATTGAATATTTAAAAAATAGGGTATCCCAAAAAAATAGTTTTGGAGTCCTTATAGACCTTTTTTCACCTACAAAAAGTTATTAGGATTCTCCTTAGTCACCTAAGCATAGATATACTTTTTGACTTTATTTGATAAATGGTAAAGCCCAAATAAACACCTAGATCAAAAGGTATGACCTTTTTAAGTTCAAATCATGTTTTCAAATTATCTTTTACCATTCATAAATTCGTTTACTTTTTTTCATCCAATTGTAATTAAATGGATATCATTTGATAATAATTTTCAAAATATTAATTAATAACTTTTTTTAATTATTTCCAAATCTATTTTTACTAAATATCTTATATATTAATTGTAAAGGCGTATTTATCCTTATCTAAATCACATTTTAAAGAATATAATATATTAATATAAATATATTAATATTTATATATTAGTATATTAGTATATTATTTCGAATGAAAAATATTTTATTTTTTAAAATAAAAACTTTATCAACACAAAAAAAAGGTGATGATAACTGCCCCCCATTATTAGTGCTTTTTTACTAAGGCTTATAAATGGCCCCCTTATCAGTGTTTTTTTACTAGTGCTGATAAAGGGTCCCCCTTATCAGTGATTTTTTATTAGCACTAGCAATAAGGCACCCTTTATCATCTCTTTTTTATTTTCAGTGAAAAAGGGTCCCCTTTATTAGTTTTTTAACATTGATAATGGCCCCTTTTATATGTGATTTATGTTAGTTCTATATTAACCCAATTTTTTTGTTGTGGTTTGATGGTTAAAACTACATAAAATAATCTTCAATTGATGTGGAATGTTATGATATTTTTATTAGAATTATTTTCCCTTGTGTGAGAAAGGGATGCATCAATACGATGCATGATGTTCTCAAACAAGCTAAATAAGGAGTTTATAGAAAATGAAAATATTTAAAAACATCCATCATGGAGTGAAAACTGGCCAAATTATCTTAGATTGCTGTCCAATCATAGGAAAAAAACCAGAGATTAATTTTTGAATTATATGAACTGAAAGAGTTTCAAGAAAAGGTGTAGTATTCCCCATACAAATGGAAACAATATTTATGTAATTTAAAAAATTAAAATATGTGTTTCGTATTTAAATCCATAGAAATGATCTCCAATTGATGTGAAATATTATGATATTTATCTTATAATTATTTTTGACATATGTTAGAAGACAACACATCAATATGAAATGTGATGTACTTGAACAGACGAAAGAATTATTTCTTAGAAAATGAAGGTGTTTAAAAATGTGCACTATAGTGTTAAAGCTCACCAAATGAGATCTAATTTTTCTGAAATCACAAGGAACCCATTTTAGATTTAACATTGAATTATATGAATCGGTGATGCATCAATCTGAGGTTTAATTTTCTTGATATGACTGAAAACACAGTTTCGATAATTTAGAACACTAAAACATGTGTTTCACAGTTAAAACCATATAAAAAATCTCCAATTTATGTGAAGTCATATGAAATCTATCTGTGAATTACTTATTATGTGTACAAGTAGAAAACTTGTCAATTCGGCATGTGATGTGATCGAACAGACTAAATAAAAAGTACATTGAAAATTATCATATTTAAAGATTTTCACTATTGAGTTAAAAGTTGAAAAATGATCTTGTATTACTATTAAATCATAAAAAAATAGTAGATTTATTTTTGAATTATAGGAACGGTATCTTGTGAAAACAAGTTGCTTTTTCCCAAGACAACCAAAAATACATTATAAATAATTTAAAATACTGAAATGTGTATCTGATAACCAAAACCACATAAAACGATCTATAATTAATGTGAAATATTATAATATCTATTTTATGATTATTTTTTTCTTATGTGAGCATAAATCGCATCAATGTGACATGCAGTGTGCTTGATCGTACTAAATAATGATTTTTTTGAAAATGAAGGTCTTTAAAAACATGCAACACAAACTGAAAACATGCCTAATGAGCTGATAATTCTATGAAATATTAGGAAAACAACAATAGATTTATTTTTTAATTAAATTAGTTCATGTCACATCAAGTCGAAGTGTTTTTTTCCTGACACAATAGAAAATTCAGTTTTATTAATTTAAAACCCCAAAAACATGATTTTCATGGTGAAAACTCTAAAAACGATCTCCAATTGATGTGAAATATTATTATAGGTATCATATAATTGTTTTTAATGTGTTCGAGTAGACTATGAATCAATATGATACATGTTGTGATCGAACATTCTAAATAAGTGGTTCTTAGAAAATGAGAGTCAATAGATTTATTTTTAAATTATAAATAGCCCCAATGATTATGTGAATCCCACATTGATATGTATGGATCATGTATAATATACTAATATCCATCATGTTTTCCTATAATTCAAATACCGTGAAAATGTGTAACCTGTCTTGATGGCTCCAGAATTGGCTTTCAATATGTTAATTGCCTCATGTTCCTATTAAATTGGCGTCACTCAACAATATGAATATAGATTAGTGGAAAAAAATAGTAGAATGATACAACCTTGTTGTACAATAATATGTAATATTTCCCAAAACATCATATGTATACACCGTCCAATAGAGATACACAAGTATAAAAAATTGATCATTCCTTAAAAAAATAAAAAAAAATTATTTCAATATTGATTAGTTCATACCTCCTCAATGAAAATATTATCAAAAAATAAAAGAAAATATGAAATTGAATGTACAATGCTATATAAATTTATCTTTGAGTAGAGCTATCTATGAATTTTAAATAAAATTTTTTCAGAAATTATATAATTATCATATGAGTTTCGAATAAAAGATTGTATTAAAATTTTAAAGTACATGTGAGATAAAACACCTATATGAAATGTGCCAATTGATAAATCAAAGACAAATTGAAGTGAATTTTTATTGAATTTTATCTATGACCACACATATAATAAAAAACATAATCCACATATCACATTAACCTCCATGTGTGATTCCCTAAACGAGTCTCTAAACAGATATTCCAGACATGCCGAACCCCAACTATACGTCTCAGCACACTGAAAATATCCATGAAAAGCTAGTTCCATTAGATGAACATATGATCCATAGTGATCTAGAGATAATTTAGCTCTAATAAATCTCAAAATATATGATTGTTCATATCTCTTAAATGTCACCTCATTGACATCAAGATCAACAAGGCTGAAATGGGTGTTCTTCTAGGGAATATGTAACCCAGCACCTCTAAGGGTCCATAAAATATATGGTAACTATAAGCCTAAATATATATGTAAAATGTAATCTAAATTAATATAATAATACCTATGACAACATCCTCATCGATATTAATACCCAATAATATAGATACATCCTGTAATTTTGTCATCGTGTCCCCTGGAGGAAAATGAAATGTACGCATCTCTGGTCTCCATTACTCTACTAATGATGAAATGAGTAAAATTTCAATGGATATATACCCCCACATGCATAACCCATAAAACCCTAACTAATACAGATAAGGTATGATAGTCTATGGTGGGCTCTCATAGTGGAAGTGATTGGCCTGGTGGACTTTCAATATCCTCTCTTCACTAGTATCCCATAAATGTTATGATATGTGAGCACTTTGTGCGGTAAGAAGAGATGGATCCTTGGGGCCTGGATGTAGATATGTAAATGAAATCAATGTAAATGGATAATGAAAAGATAAATATATAAATCTATTAAATAATTAATATGATGGGTGGAAAAAAATTAAGATAATGAAATTATTAATCTCATAATCTTTTATAAATGGTATGTAAAACAATTAAAATAATAAAACTACAATAAAAAAACAAGTTGGGCATGATGATGAACCATTCATGGTATCATTTCAAGGAAACTGGGTGTGATTATGTCCATCTTCCCTATACCTAAAACATAATTGATGAAACCCTTTCTCTTGGGTCTAATCTATTTGGTTTCTCATTTGTGTAGATTTTAGATGACCTTTTCCACACAACAATGATGGATTCAAAACAATAATGGGAATATGAAGAGGGGAATTTAATATTGATATATCTCCAATTGGGCTCTACTATGCACTGTAGAAATCCCACAATGTATTTATTATATACACTGTATGAACATAATTCTTTAATTAGAGGTGAATATGAGGACATGCAGCAAGAACATGTGGGCAATGCATCTTGTATTCTTGGAAGTAACCACATTCATTGGTGTAGTTCTCAAGAAAAACATTTATCACCCAACCATCCTGATCCACTCCAACTTTAGTCTGAATTCCCATTCAATTAAAATAGTTCACCTAGTATGATCTATAATAGGTTTAATTAACCTCAAGATCATTTTTCAAACATTTTGACTATCAATGACCCTGCATTAGTTCTTTCTCCACATCTTATGATATGTCAACAAAGTATTTGATCATATATAAAATGTATTAGAAACAATAACTATGATTTCCAATCATCTAACCCCCCTAAATATTTCATTAATATATTAGAAAATGATTTTAATCTTGTTCTAATATCTCTTCCTTTCATCAAATGTTGATGAATATTTCTAAATTGGGATTCACATTAGGTACTTGTAGAAATACTCATTTATTCATCTTATTTCTTCGATCCTTTGAAGAAAAACATGTTTCATTTGTTTTTATGTTTTATATGAATGTAAGAAACATTTTAAAATGTCACATTTGATATAAAATAATCATATGTACCAAATTTATATAAAATGTGACTAATAACTAATTTGATAATTTTTTTCATGATTCCATCCTGAAATTTTATCCATACATTACTGGAAATATGTGCCACATAGTAATGATGGTAGGAATGTGGGGGGTGTAGTCATCTAGCATCCTTGATATTCACTAATTCCATGATAGTGTAATGAAGATATAAAATAAGGAATATCCCATGCCTATCAATGAAATGAACATGCATAAAATTAGAAACCAAATCCATGAGCCTTTGTTATCCATCCCTACTATAGAAAATTCTAGAGGCATGGGAAGTCTATTTCCATCATGATTGGAAACAATCAAGATAAATACATTATAATTTTCATATAGAAATTTTTCATCCACTTGTATGAATTGTTTATTGTGAGGTAATACTACGATGTATGGAAGCAATGAACTAAATATCTCACGAAATTAGACTTTGTCTCTAGAGACACAACTGTTCACCACATGCTCCACTATTTTAGATTGATAAATATTCTGACCAATTTGAACCAATCACTTTATTCGAATAAGGTAAAACATGAAATTATGTTTCCAAATAACCATAAACCTTCTCAATATATTTCTACTTTTCAATACACAACTTCTTGTAGGAGATTTTATATTCATAGTCACTCTCCATGCAGTCCTATATTTATTCGACACGAACATCTTGATTAACTCAGATCAAACCAATAGTAATATAGCATATGAATGTTGAGATTAGGTGACTATGATCTTGATGAATTATTTGATTCAAACAAGTGTGTGTTCCTGAAAAAATTGTAATTATATAACAAGTTAAATTTCTGGAAAGGGTATATTGCTACCAAATCATGAATATGTCACCAAACTATTGGTATTTTATAGAAAATATAGATCCCATAAACTCATATATGAGATAAATATAAATATTTTTCATATGTTAATTATTTATATCTATATTAATGCCTCTTATCTATCAAAGTGTCTTTTAAGAGACAACTAATCAACAATCCTTTGAACACAGTTTTGTTGGAAAATATATGGGAAGTCTGTTATTGGTGTCACTACATCTCAATCAAAATAAGGAACCACTATTGTAATATAATGTAATGTTTTCACCAACTATGAAGGTTGTATTTTTAGATAATTGGATAGAAACATCTCATATTCTTTTTCATCTACTTCCTCATCCTCTAAATGGTCATCATAAGCGTCATTGATCGCACCCATATGTGGATCAATTACAACAACAAATGTTGTAATATAATATACATGAACGATCATCTAAAATATTTTTTATGATCTCTAAGCATTTTCTTCACCTTACATACCTTGAAAAACTTACTGAGGTTTAAATATATACCAATCTCCAAATCAACAATATCCTAACCTGAGTTGTTTGATTTTAGTGGTAACACCAATTTTACTAACATTGGAATACATTTATATTGTACTAAGCCTTCCATGCTCTTGATATGTATCACAAGTGAGCATAAAATGTTCATCATCGACCAAATTATGATTCATGTAATATAGATTATCCGATGTTTGAGTAAATATACAAACTAAAGATGATATAATCTGATTCCTAGCAAGATTCAATAAATCGTAAATTTTACTATCAACTATATTCATCTTATTAGATCCAGTAAAATTTTATGAATATTGTAGGATCACAAATATACAATATCCTATGCACATAATCTATTATTTCAACTCCGTGATATACAAACAGATGCAACTATTTGTCCATGTTTTTGAAACATTTATTTGACATTAAATTTCAGGTTAAATATATATAGAAACATTTCTTTAGATTAATCTAAAACCATTAAAAATTATATATTAATATTTCAATTGTAATTCCACGAATAAATATAGATTAGACAAAATAGGCAGCGATAATGGATAGTCGCGATTCAATAAATAATGATATAATAACATATTAAATGAAAAGAAAAAAATATATTAATATATTACAGACAAAGAGAAAATATTTTATTTACAATGTATTGTACATATATATGTTATACAATGGAAAACATATATACACACACACACACATATATATACTATATGATACAATAAATAAGAATGAAAATAACTAATAAATTATAAGATCACTAAATAATATTTAAATTAAATTTCAATTTTATTTTTCAAAATATTTAATTTATTATCCACTATTAAATTAAATTATCTTATTTATTTTTTATTAAATTTAAATAATTAAAAAAATTAATTTATATAACATAAAATATTAAAATATAATTAACCTTCAAATTCATCAAAATACTTTATAGTGAAATAATATATAAATTACAAAATTGTTAATAACTTAAAAAATAATATATTTTACACAATAAAATAATATATATATTTATAGATATATATTATAATAAAATTATTTATTATCAATATATTAATTATAATTCAATAATATATTAGTATATTCTTATATATCTTTGTGTGTGTGTGTTTATTATACATAATTTAGTAATACACACACACACAGAGACACTAATATAATGAAATAAATAACTAATGAAAATTATATGTAAATAAAAATATTATTTATAAATATTTAAATTTAATTTCAGTTTAATTTTTTAAACAAATATAATTTGTTATCATATATAAAATTGGATTATTAGATATTTTTTTTCATTGAATTTAATTAACTGTAAAAATAAATTATTTAAAAAATATAAAATATTTGATTAATATTAACTTACTGATTAATATATGTTTGTTAATATCAACGCCTTCATCGAAAAAAATATTTGGAAATAAATTCCAATATAAAGGATTTAACGGCATTTTTTTATGTTATTATTATAGATAGCTAACTACCACAAAATATTAAACAAACTAAACTAAAACATAACACATACAAATATTGCACAGTTTTATTCAATCAAACTTGGATAATTTTATTTATAAATTATTATTATTAATTAGAAATAAAAAATATAACCAAAAAAATTAATAAAAACTACTATCAAAATTATACTGAATATTAAGTAAAAAACAAAATTAAAATTAGATAAAACAAATCGTCCCTTCATGAACTGCATGTAGAGACTTCGTGAACTATGGGGGCTTTTACAAAAGAGGTGCTTCGAAAAATTAGTAAGGCATCATGAAGAGAAAAATAGGGGGATTCTTTGTTGAGAAATGATTCAAAAATATTAGGGGCTTCAGAAAACTGGATGGGTTTTCATGAAATTAGATAGGTTTCATGAACATATAGACCCCATAAACTATAAGGTGCTTTGAAAACGGTGAAAGGCTTCACGACACTCTCAAAACTGGATGATACTTATGGAAGAAGGATTTTCCAAACCAGATCTATGATTTATAGGGAAGGATTCAAATAAAAGGGGACCAAATTAGGGTTGAGGATCCATGAGAAAGGGGGAAATTGGGGGTAGGGATTCACAGACTAATAAAAACCAGGGCCGACTTGGGGGTGAGCCTTCGATTGTAGGATAGTTCTGTAATTGGGGTGAGGATTTTTATGTGGGAGGGAAGCCCCAGTTCCAACGAAGATATATTAAATGTTATATATGGATGTGTCTATCTTGGAAAGTGTCTTCTTTGCGAGTGAATATAAGAAGGCACTTTCCAAGAAAGCGAATTATTTAGCTTTAATAAGTATAATGAACATTCTTAAAAATCATCATCCATTCAATGAAATACCTAGTAGTACATCAAGAATAAGTTTTACCATTAGAGAAATTTTGTAATTTTTATAAAAATATAAAAATATTGGTAAATTACCCTTCTATGGACCTCACGCATTCACCATGTTTGGTGTTTTCCCTCAAATCAGTTGTTTCTTCCACCAATGCTGCATTAGATTCATATTCAATTAGTACAAAAGAACCCATGGAACCTTTGATGATACATTCTATGGTGAGTAAAGTTTTTCCCCAGCCTAATTTATCCTTGATCATTATCATGTAGTGGTAGTTGTAAATTGATAAGGGTTCACAGTGCTCATGTTTGGAGGTGGTTGTGCCTGCGACATTCATTTATAACTATATGGAACTACTTTATTATTTAATCTTGCTACTTGAATCACTATTTTATACCCCATATTGATCTTTGAGGATGTTCTATGTGGTGGTTTATAATTTTATTATGGAGAGGCACTCCTTCTTTCTAATGGGTATGACTCATTTCCTCTATGGTCTTATTTTTTCATCCTAACCCAGTTGTGGGATGAGTGTTTGCATTGGAATTGATGATATTAATAGGAACGTCTAGGATCAATGGGAATGGAATAATTCATATATGGGGCTAGTACAAAACATCTCTTGAATTTCAGGAGGCTCCCTCGACAGTGCTGACAGGTTGGTGCAAGTAAGGTCATGGGTATAGGACAATCACACAGGTTGGGTTCCCCTGTCTCATTTGATTTATGTGGGATTCTATGGGTTCTACCCCAATACCATCAAAATGGGGGTGCATCTGGGTTCCTACAACCTATAATTTCAATGGATTCTCACGTAAGGTTTCCAAAAATAAAATTAAAACTTTTTTTCAAATTTAAAAAAATTATAGATTTGAATTACTAATCATCAAAGGCTATAGGAATAGATGTTGGATGGGCATGATGATCATCTATATGTTTTAAGTAATAGTTTGAAATTTATTAAATACAATCAAACTCCTATAAACATTCTTCAGAATTTTAATCCCATAATATTTAAAAGTTGGATATAAAATACACACAACCAACAGCTAATTACAGGGTTTTATGAAAAAATTTATAAAGAATTATCCAAAAATATTGAATCCATCTACAGTAAATTATTATGGTTAACAAAAGGACCATGTTTTCATATATTATTATATACTGGTTTCACAATTAATAGTAATACATCCTATACAACGAAACATGATTAACATAGTACTATTCCTATTGTGGTTGAAATGATGCATATAAGATATAAATACAATATATGAGAACATGTATTACTTTGGAATCATAAAAAAATAGGGGTTTTGATTGTATGAAATTTGATGTTATAATTATTAAATTAAGATTGATATAATATAGGATAATAATAAATGTTTATGAATATGATTTATAAAAGTTATTTTCAATAAATAAGGATACAAAGATGATCCCTTCATAATATCAATAACACCAATATATATTTTTTATACCTTCGACTCTAAAATAAAAATTGGTCCATTTTTCTTTTGAAAATTAAATAAAATACATAATAAAGTGTTAATTCATTGGTGTGTGCTCCTTTCCTTGTAACATAATATGTATTTCATATTAGATATTGTGAAGATGATGTCTTTTGGGATAGAGGCAACCATGAATATGGAATTTGGATAATAAATAAAGTGAAAAAAACACTTCAAATATTAAATAAAAAAGATAATAAATAAAATATAGGAATCTTTTACTTTATTATTTATATACAATATGAAATCTATTCAGATTTTTTTTTATTCAATAAAAATATTATGTATTAAACCTTTTCTTCAAAATTTTGATGTAGACAATTACTTTCCCCCTTAAGATGTTAATTTATCCAATAAAAAATCATGAAAAAGTCATTTATCTACAGTTTATTTATTTATTTTCATTAGCTTTAACTCTCATTATTACAAAAAATTATTTTAATTCCATTAGATGAAAATCTTTTTGGATGACTCAAAATGTTCAATACACTACAAAATTAGATTAAATTTGTTCCTCATGAATGGGCATATGTAATCATGCTAGTATCATATTATTAATAACTAGCTAGTAGTTTTTTTAGTTCTGACCACCACACCAATCGACTCAAGCTCATTTTTATATGAAAAATTATTTTTTTAATATAACAATTAACTCATGTTGATTTGTGTGGTGGTTTAATTTATCAAAAACTACCAACGTATTGTTAACAATATAATAATAGCACTATTAGTTTCGGTAGATGGTTATAATTTTATTTATGTGTTATGCTAAGAATTTTTTTTGTTTTTAATTTTTAATATACTATTAATATTAAAAATTTAATCGTTTTTATTATTATTTATATTTATATGAAAATTATATAATTACTGTAAAAATTGATAATTCTTTTGGGATTTTTATTAAACCATATTCATTTAAAAAATATGTATTTATCTACACTATATTCTCTTTATTTTACTTTCATTTATTTAATACACATGTTTCCAATATAAAAATGATATTTTTGGTTCACAAAAAGAGCCACACATTCAAAACCAAGAAAATGATCACAAATTTTCCTGAAACTCTAGGATATAGATCATTGACTCATTTCTTTCCAATATGAATGAAATTCATGTTATTATGAGTCTCATTATAATTGGAATGAAATAAATATTATTTTACTTCTTTATGAGTTTAATAAGTTCAAAACATGCATCACTTACTCAAAATAGATAAAATATGCATGTATTTTTTTCAAGATCTATGATAATGATTGTTAACTCATTTTTTGACCAATATGAATTAATTTCAAGACATTTTGATATACAGGGTAGATAGAATGACTAAAATTGTGTGTTTTAAATATAAACATACATTTTTGTTTAAACCATGCACATGATACTCAAAATCAAGAAAACACACTTGAATTGTCTTAAAGTAATAGGATGACAATTTTTTATTTATTTGTGACCTGTATTAAAAAACATCACATTTTTATAAAGTACGGTGTATTCCTAATAACCTAATGTTAATTTTTCCAATTTATGTTATAAATTCAAAACACTCATTATATACTCAAATCTAATCAAACACACTCAGATTGTTGTCAAACTATACAAATAATTTTCTTGCTTCAATTATGATGTGTAGAAATTATTTATGTGTCATTCCACTCAGTGGGGTTGATAGTGAGACTGAAAAATGTGTTTTTTATTATAAAAATTATATTTTGGTACAAAACAAGGGTCATATACTTAAAACTGGTCAAACAATCTATAATTTTTATGAAACACTAAAATAATTATTTCTGATTAGTTTTTTATTTGTAGTAATAAAGAATGTGTCATTCAGATGTGTGTTATATTCAGAACGATATGAAGTTTATTTTTCTATTATAAAGTGTTAAATAAGTTCAAAAGACATGTCACATACTCAAAACTGAATAAACGCACTCAATTTTCATCAAAATATAAAAAATGATTTTTTATTCATTTGGTTCATGTAGAAATTAACCACACATAATTATGATGTGTAGGGTGGTTATTATGACTAAAAATTCATCTCTTCAAAAAAAATTATATTCTACTTCAAAACAAGTTTTGCATAGTCAAAACTAAACAAACCTACTTGAATTTTCTTCAAACTCTAGAATAATGATTGATGATTTATTTTTAACATAGAGAAATTAATTCCATGTCATTTTGATTCATCATTTTTTAGGAATATCCTAAAGTGCATATTTCATTATAATGGTTAAATAAATTCAACATTAACATCACATACTCAAAAATTTAATAACATGCTCGAATTTTTGCGAGATACTCTAAAAAATGATTCATTTGTCAAATGTAAGAATTTACATCAAATGATTCTAATATTTAGTGTGAATGGTGCAACTAAATTTGTGTGTTTTCAATATAAAAATGATATACTAATTTAAAAGATGTATTACCAACTTGAAACCATGAAAATGATATCAAATTATCATGAAAAGCTAGGAAAATTATATTTTTTTTTTCATATGTTACATTCATGAATAAACCTTAGGTCATTCTGAAATGTGGTGTAGTCAAAATAACATAAAATTATTTTTCCCATTTTAAGTGTTAAATAAGATCAAAAGGCATATAAAATACTCAAAAATAATAAAACAGACTCATATTTTCATCAAACTCTATACAAATGATGATTAATTCATTTATAACATGATGTGATTAATTGCACATCATTTTGACATTTGGGATGGAATATGTGAAATAAATTTAGGGTTTTCAATATAAAAAATGATATTTTGGCCTATACCATGAATCACATAATAAAAATATAGAAAACGATCATGGATTGTCATTAAAATCTATAATAATGAGCTTTGATCCGTTTTTTCATTTTGGATTGAACCACACATCATTCCAATATGTAGTAGAGTTGGAATTAAATTAAGTGTATTTTTCCATTTTTAAGGGTTAAATAAGTTCAAAACACACATCATATAATAAAAAAACATATAAAATGTGCTTGATTTTTCATCAAACTCTATGAAAATTATCATTGTTTCATTTTTAATGTAAGAATTAACCAAACATTATTCTGACATGTGAGGTGAGGTGTGTGACAGAAAGTGCATGTTTTTAATAAAATTTATTTTGGTTTTAAATGTGTTTCACATTCTCAAAATTAGGAAAATGATATTGGAATGTCATGAAGATATAGGATAATGATCATTAGTTCCACTACTGAGAAATTGGGTTTATCTAGGGCTATTATTTTAACGTCGCTCACTAAATGCACTGTTAAAACACCCTTTTTCAATGCTATAAAAAGTGTTGTTTAAAGGTTTTTAAGATATTTATTTTTTTATCACACATAAATGGGTTTTTTAATAATAATAAAAAAACCATTTTTAAAGGGGATATATATTAGCGCTTGTAAATATGAACTGATAAAAAGAGCATTTACTAGCACTTCTAAAAAAGCAATAATAAAATGGTGGAAATTATCAGTGATTTTTTAGAAGTTCGGATAATGGACCTCCCTATTTATTAGTGTTTTTTGAATAGTGGTTCTAAAGGGTATATTTCATAAAAATTAATATTTTATTAACAGACTCCCACAGTAGAATTTATGGGTGTCAGGAGGCCTTCTAAACCATTTTTGGCCTTATAGAGGTGATCATGGGTTCCCATTGGTCACCTCGGTGTAGAGAATATCACATGATTCCATTTTATATGTGTTAAAGGAAAAAAGGGCACCTAGTTCTTATGTAATAGTTAATGAATTTGAAAACCCGTAAAACACTAAAACCCCTAAAAACCATAAAAACTCCAAAAGGATCATAAATATCGATCTGTAAGTCTATTTTAGCTCCATAACCAGTAAAATCGAAGCTTGTGAAATGGTAAAAAATCATGTTATATTAAAATTTCATGAAAACTAAAGTATTAAATGCTTTTTAAAGTTTCAAAAAAGTTTGAAATCGAACTCAAACATCAAAAAGTCATAAATTTTGATTTGGGTGTCTGTTTGGGATATAACACATATCAAATTGAATCCTATAATGAGATCTACTCAATTTAGTTCTGGGACAAGTCATTGATCATTTCCCATGTTATTTCTCCATAAATTTCTAGAAGTACTCTAAAACGTTGTTTTTAGTCGCTGATCCCAATTTCTTAAAATTCAAATAGCTATAACATCAGGCCTAAGTGACCGATCGGCTTCTTCCACATATCATATCAAATATCATTACATTAAATTTTATTTGATTGTTTTTAGAGCCTAAATGGGCTCCCATATCAGAATTTATTGTAGTTTTAGGGTTTTTAGGTTTTTTAGTGTTTTCATATTTTTTTAATGTATTTCTATGTTTTAAGGGTTTTTGGAGATAATAACCATTTTAATAAATACATATAATTAAATATGTAGTTATAAATATATATAAACATATATATATAGATGTGTGTGTGTCTGTGTGTGAATGTATATATACATATATATAAATATATGGATAATAAATATAATGAAATATATATAAATATAGTGATATATCATAAAATGTAAAACAAAACAGTATAGGGTGGTGGAAAAGAGTGGATGTATATGCTGGAGATCCCAGGTTCGAAACTCACTGGAGGCAGTGGAAAATTATAAAGTGCTGAAAAGGGGGTGGGGAAAGCACTAATATATGGGGGAGCACTTATAAAGGGAGTGGCATAAAATAAAAATTATATCATTTATGAGTGGGTCCTTTGTGATAACTTTTTGTAGTTCTATTAAAGGGGAGCTTTAACAACCCTTAAAAAAGTGATGATAAAGGGGGCATTCAACAGCACTAAAAAATTGTTGATAAAGACATCATTTATTAGAACTTTTTTAACACTATTAAATATAATTTTTTAACATCACTTACATTATCAACACTTCTATAACACTGATAATCCTATTATACTAGAACTGGTAAAGGCCTATTTTGAATTAGTGTTCATTTATCACATGTAGGAATTCATCTAACATCATTATGACATGCAGTGCAATCAGAATGATCAAAATTTTATGTTTCCATTTTTGAACATTAAATAAGTTCAAAACTCATTTCAAAAACTCAAAACTGATAATATGAACTTGAACCACTATCAAAATCTTTGAATATGGACCCTTATTCATTTTTGACATATTGGAATCATCCACACACCATTCTGATAGGTGAAGTGCATGGTGTGACTAAAAGTGCATGTTTCAAATATACAAATGTTTTTTATTAAAAACATGTGTCACAATCTTAAAACTGATAAAATAATCATGTATTTTCACCTAAATCTTGGATAAAAACCATCAATTCATTTTTAACCTATAGTAATAATTCACAAGTCATTTCAACAAAGGGTGTACCAAGAATGAACTGAATTAAATTTTTTCATTTTAACTTTTAAATAAGATAAAAATAAACATCACAAACTTAATTCTAATTATACATACTCATGTTTTCATTAAAATATGTAACAATAATCATTGATTTATTTTTTAGATATAGAAATTATTTGTACATCATTCTGGTGCGTAGGGTGGATGGTATGAGCTCATGTGTATTTTTCAATTTCAAAATAAATTTAAATTTATCCATTGTTATTGATAAAAAAATAGTTTTTTAAAACTTATATATATGTTTCTTGGTTCAATAACATGTACATTTACAAGGTTTTTTAGAAATCAAAATATTGTTGATTCATTGAAACAGTCTATAGAACGTGTTTTTTGAATTTATAAAAGTTCTAAAAATAACTTCATATGTGATTATATGGTGAAATAATATTATTTATATATTTGATGGATTCTATAAACTATTTTATGTTTTATATATCTCATGATGATGAATTGGTAAATAATGTTATGTTTTATATATATTCATATATGTTTTTTTTGGGATTGGGGTAGCACTAAAAGTTGTTGTTGAGGGTCATTAGTTATATTCTCATCACTGAAAAAGAACTAATAAATACCCCCATCATCAGATTTTTCAGTGCTTTTTTTTGAAGCTAATTATTTAAAGATATAGTTATATATAAATAAATTTGATTTCTTTTATTGGTTTCATTGCACACAACACTATGTTTATAGAATCCATGTTAAAATATTGAAATATTATTATTTAATGCGATAGTTATCACATTTTCATTAAATTATCATGTAATTATAAGATTAATCATATTATAATATATATATTTATAATGTTTATACTCAATAAAAATTTATTACTTATTGTTTAATAAATATAAAATCAATTTTTAGAAAAATCATTTTATTCAATAAAAAATTTCTTGAAAATGGTTTTTTTATTTCTTGGAGAGAATATTATAATATACTATTAGATATTTTATAAATTTTATTTAAAAAAAAATGATATCATTTTTTAACCGTAATTTCAATATTATGTAAGGGGGAGATTTTGGGTTTTTTGTAAAAAGTTTGATTTTCAAGTGAATAAAGAAAAATTACAGTATTCATTAAAACCGCATTATTTTCATGAATTTAAAAAAAATTAAGTTAATTTTAAAATTGTTTCAAAGTAAAATAAGTACTATTATATTAGGAATAATACAAATTTGTACATTGGAATCAATTGTATTATTGGATTTTGTATGAAAACACTTTTATACATAAAATGACTTTTTCTAGAAAATCTATTCTTCATTACATTTTTCCTTTTTATCTTACATTAATTTCTTCAACTTCATGAAATTAAAACCAAAAAATATATTCCATATTTGGAATATTGATTTCCATAATTTATAGATATTTTTGTTTTATTTTTGGTCAATGTGAAAAACGACTATAATAAATTTTTGTTTCCACGTTAAAGCTAAATTTGATTAATTAGGTTTAAAAATGTTGTGATGAGACTACAAATTCATTAAAATACTTGAATTTATTTTATTTTATGAGTCTATTTTTTTTCATAAACATCCAAAAATGGAAAATATAACCTTTTTTATTTAAATTTTATTTAGACCATTAAAATTTTAAAGTAAAAAATAATGCGAAAAATATAATTTTCTTACTTTTACTATCAATACTATTTTGTGACAAGAAGAGAAACAACTTATGTTATGTTATACATTTTTATTTGAAATATTAATGTAATTTTTTTATTATTTTAATTTATTTTCAATTTTTATAGCTTAAATAGTTACATTAAATGCTTATGAAACACCGACACAATGCTCGTGTAAATAGTAAAAATTCATGTAAATGATTGAAAAAAGTAAAAAAGTAATACTTTTGTTTATTCAATGGTTAAAATTAATTTTTAATATAAATATAAAATATTAGAGATTTTTTAATGTATTAAATTCATATTCCATCTCTTTCATGTTTTTTTCAAAGTCAAATTATGTGAATAATTTTTAAAATGACATTAATAGTTTTTTATGTTAAATATATTATATTTAATAATTTAGAAAAAAGATATTCAACTAAGGAATATAGGATGATAAATGGTACAAATATCATAATTTTTCAATTAGTTATATAGTTTTTACATTATAAGTAAAATTATAACCCTTTAATATTAAAAAAATTCATTATCATGGTTATGGTTAAAATTGGTTAACCAAGTGGTTAATCCAAAAGACAAGGCTTAAAATGATATTTGAACCTGTAAAAAATTTATTTAATGATTATATTAAGATAATTTATTTCTTATATTCAAATAATTATCATTTCAAAACCATTTTACATGATCTAGACACATATTATATTACAAGAATTCATATATTTCAAAAAAAGACATTAATGATATTTTAAACTATATAATAACTTATTAAATGATTAAAAATTTATAAAAATCCAATCATAAGAAATTTTAATGGAACATGATTTAAAATATTATCCATGGTACATTTATGAATCACTTTCCCTTTAATTCTATCATTCTTAACCATTAAATAGTAAAAGATATTAATATCAAGTTAATTTTCAAATGGTTTAGTAGGGGCTTAATAGTAAGAGATAAGGGTGAAAACATTTCCAAATATATCCAAATTTTATTTTATTAGATTATTTTGACTCATAATAATCTTATATTTTACTCATATTAGTTTGGATACATTTTCTTTAGGAAATTAATTTATATTTATTTTATAATTTAAGTAATTCTAAGTGTGCCCCTCCCCTCACTTATAAAAGGGACCCTCCACTCCATTATTATTCACAATATTTTAGACTTTTATCTTGGATAATATTACACTATAATCATCCAATATTACTTCACCAAAACAAATATCTTCATTTCCTTCCAAAATACAATCCTTTCATGGATTAAGGGGTAATTCCAAATGGGTTCCCCAATGAAGAGTTATAACTCTTTTTCAAGCATTTTTTATTTTATTTCTCATTATACATCCTAAAAATATATGGTATAAATTATAGAATAAATAATTAAATATATTAAATATAAATAATTGTTATTTTTATCGTTTAACAACCATTTTACATATTTCTTTCTTATGGAAAGTGAAAATTCCGCTCGTATATATGTATGATTAACTATCTCCACATAGCAGTGTAATTCATTTTTCATCACCACTTTAATTGGATGGTTATAATGAAATATTTAATAAATATATATTTTATTTATGATATTAAAATTATTTTTTAATAGGGACTTATTATTTACATTTAATTATTTACATCTGTCACAAAATAGAAACAACATTAATGCATGTGTACGACGTATTGTCTCCCTGAACAATGTAAATCATCTTCTTATCTCTAACATTCATGGATAAATATAAATATATAATTGATATATATATATATTTATTATTTATATCCTCATTATAATTATGTACTTTATGTAACCATGATAAATTTTGAAGGATCTTAACTAACGACTTGATACACTTATAAAAAATTAAGTAGTTACAGCAAAAAATGATGATTCTAATAAAGAGTTATTAATAAATGGACATTTAAAGGTTATGAGTGAATAATATATGAAATTATAAGTATTTAAATTAATATTTGATATAAATATAATAAATTTAAATTTATTATATAGTATTTTATATCACTTTAGAAACAATTCAAACTCGGGGTAAGAGTTTCTAGTCTCTCTTTTGTTTTCATGAGACATATTCCATATTCACCAGTTGTTTCTTTTATGTGTTGTATAAAGTGATGATGAATTTATTTTATGATTATTTAATGAAAATTATTGAAATTTATAAATCCATATATGGTATCCCTTTCACGAGGATTTGATAAAAACATATCCAAATCAGTGAGGTTTTATGTTTAAATCTCATTATCTACAGGGATTGTTTAGGATTAAGTTAGCAATGAGGATATTTTATGATCTAGCTATCAATAATGTTATTAATTTTATCCTAATATGGATATTAAATTAATTTTTAATTAATAATACTATTTTTATCTATTCTATAGTTATTATTATTGATAATGTATTTTAAACAAAAAAACATTATTTCCTCTTTGGAAGGGAATCATTTTATACCCTCCATGATTCCTTTAAATGTTTTCAATAATGTTTTTACTCTTATAAAAAATTAAAATTAATTTTTACCCAATTTTTAATTTTTCAAATTATTTTAAAGGAATAAACTTTTCATTTTTTGAATGAGGTACTTTTTAGTTTTTCTAAAATGTGAAAAGAGTTTTTTAACATACACACCATGAATAAAATTTCCTAACATCCGGAATGATAAGTAATTTAATGATTTCCTTATATGTTTGAATGGTTATTTGCAACGAAAATATTTTCCATAACATTTTTATATTTTTTATATTTTTAATAAGTTATTTCAAAATGAAAATGATATTTTCCTCAATAAATATCCCAATTACTTCTTTAAAATAATATTCATATAAGATGAAATCCATTGATATTATATATGATTCATTAGTTATATAATCCAATGATATTATCCTTGTTATTTATTTTGTATGGTTTATGATTATTATGATGGGTTTTTTAAGAAACCCATTTATTTTTCACGGGTTACGCTATTAAGAATTGTAGAAATTTTTATGAAATCCATTTATTTTACATGGGATGTGGTGTATGATTAATTTTTTGTGTTCTTATGGAAATCCTATGAATGAATTATGATTATCTGATGAGTGGTAGCAGAATCATATATCCCTATAATTTATTGGGTAAATATGGATATCTCATATGATAATAATGATTAAAGTGGGGAGTGAAAACAATTATTTGAGAAACATTTACAACTCTGATAGTACTGGGAGAGAGCCTTGATTAATGATATTATTTAATGGGGAATCATAAAAATACACTAAGATTATATTAGAAGTGATCCATAACTCATTAAATGGTTTTCTAAGACTAGTTGTATTCCACAATCTTATGTCGCATGCCACCGTTATGATCTCATGGGTTGTATTCTCTCATTTATTAATGATTTATATCTTATAAACTTCTAAGACTTCTTCCATGACTCAATATTATGGTCTAAGATATTCCATGTATTATTTTCAAATGTTAATCTCATTTTATCATACCCTTATTCTCAGTTTATTCTTAAGTAATCATTGATATCTTTCTTGTTCACCATTATTGAGAAACTGAGTTCACCCATTCTTATGTTTTCTTTCTCTAGGTTATAAATTATGGTTTTAAGTAGGTTATGTATAAGAACAGTAATATGTGGGAATATATTTATGGGAGTGTTAAAAAAATTCATGAAATAATTATATTATGTATCTAGTATCCCAAAACACTAAACCTTTACAGTTTTGGAATGGATCATAGTGTTATATATTTAATATCATATAAAATGATATGATATTAACATATCTAATATATGTATTTATATCAATGGAATTAGAGTGGGGTTTAGTTAATCATTTGATATTAGGGTAAAAAAATGGGTGAAAACCTAGGGGATAGTCTATGTATTGGATAACACCGTAAAGTATTATTATGGAATAATTTTTTTTGTTTTCATAGTAATACGTCCCTATTTTTATACTACAAGTGGACATGGATTTGATACAAATTAATATAGGGGTAATAACCCTAAAAAAGAGTCGATTGAGTATATATCAACCATCATTCTAGTGCATGGTGAGTGCACCCTTAGCATGCACCTATTTTATCACTCCTAGGGGATATGCATGTGTTAAATAACATTTTACATATAAAACATTATAAATATTTTGAATAGATAATAATCAAGGATGAACATGGTTAAACCTACGGTGTCATAGCTTGAATATAAGTTGTCATTATTTAGACATCTGATGAATTATTTTCATGATTATTTTATTTATCAGTATGATTATTGTTTCTCACAATATACATTTTTGGTTTTATTAAATGGCTGGAACCTAGTGGAATCATGTTAACATAGAATGTGATAGAATGTGAAATGATTTTCTGCATTAAAACCAAAATGAAATGTGAGTTTGAAGGAAAACCCTTATAGCTATTCCCCATCATCTATCTCCTTATATGATTAAAAAACAAACTTGTGTGAGTTTTATGACACGACTAATAAAATAATAAAATGGAGTTTTATTAATATCCTAGAGGGAAAAATGTTTTTCTTTATATATGTGAAGTTTGTGGGAATAATCACTGAAGTAAATGTTTCATATTAATAAAAAATGTTTTTCTGTATGGAAAAGAAGGGAATATATCAAGTACTTCTTGAGGAAAATGAAGAGATTGGTGGAGGTATATTAATTTCATCCTTTTGTACCATTTATAGTTCAATTTATTATGTTTGGAGAATAAGGGAATTATTCAATCCAATTCTAAAATCCAATGGTTAACTCATAGAGTAAGTAAGGACATATGTTATTTCAATCATTAAAGTGAAAGGATTGAATTTTTTTTGTATTGGAATTTTCTAATGATATTGTAGAAGTGTTATATAAATTATATTTTTGTTATAAGAATCATGAAACTTCTAAGTATTATTCCATAATAGTTTTCTCTTAAGGATTTGAAAACATATTTCGTGATAAGGTATATTTCTGGGAGACAAAATATTGATGGAAAAGTACACCTTAATACATTCTTAATGTTGAGATAATACTGTTTATTAGAAATATAGAGATGATGAAGTTAATAGGATAGTATTGATGACCATGGAATGTAATGGTAATTTTATGAAAAATATGTTAATGTGAACTTTTTTTAAGTTTAATAAATTTTTGAATTTATGGAATTTGTAGGAATTTTTATAAGAATTCATGTATTCATTTCAGTTTTATGTGATTGAATTTTGAGGTGACTTGAATATTTTACTATGTTTTAAGATGAATACTATATTTATGTTTAAATAACCCTTTTTATTAATGTATTATATGTTATGGTCTATTGGATTGTGGGATATGGAAAATCTTGAAAGTTGAAAATTAATTCCCTGATAATGTGATATTCTATGAGATATTTATGTTCAAGCTAATGATTACATTTTAGATTAATATTTAAATTTTATTCATTATATTTTGATAAATTTAACTACATTATAAGATTATATAGTGATATATCATGTGTATTAATGATATTTTGGGACGTGTTTCATTAGGATGAGGTATATGTAACCCATAGTTTTAACATTTCATTTAACATAACAGATTATTTTGGAAGAATATAATAAACTTTTTGGATATGTTAGCTGAAAGGTATGAGAACACCTTTTATGATAAAACATTCTTTAATTTTGAGGTAATTGGCATAATTTCGGATGTAAGGTTGGTTATTTTTTATTTATATATGTTTAATATTTGGTGTTATTATATAAATTTTAGAGGAAAATGTATTATTTCTTAACATGAAGTTTTATACATTTTGGATATTATCATAATGTATACTAACCATTTTGGTTTTGTTTAATATTTTAATATGGTCAGAATAAATTGTTTCATAATTTGGATTATGTGATTTGTTAAGAGATGATGTTTTTTATTTAGGTATGAAACAAATTCATTTGAGTACTCATAGTTTGGAGAAAAAGATTATATTATGGTGTAAATTGATTAAAGGATGAAATTAAAATTATCAATGATATTTACTTATATTCTTAGTATACATGTTAATGGAATTTTGAATCATTAATAAATTGATATGGAAATATTTTTATCATATTAAATTAATTTTATATTAAACAATGATATTTTTTACACCTTATTAATTTATTGTTTTGTTTTAATCAGTTTACACATTATCATTCACATTCTTGTGATCAATATTCTCTATCAGTCTCTATCATTATTTAGACTTTACCTTTTTCCCCTATTTCAATAATTTAGCTTTCCACTAATTTTCTCTTATTTTTAAAAATAGTTATTAATTATTACATATGACATTTGTATTTCCCTTTCCCACTTTTCATGAAAATTTTTAATAAACCCTTTATTCGATGTCGGTTTTCAACAAATGAATTTTTAAATACCAAAACCTTAATTATCAGTCATGAGTTCAAATAGAAAGGATAAAATTTATTAAATGGGATTATAATTTAAGACCTCAATAGTTTTTGAAATATTTATATATAAATATATTTTATTTCTATGATAGTTATCTTTACATGCAACACTGAGTTTAAACATAACATGTAATACTATAGAAATATTATTATTTAATGTGATAGTTATCACCCAACTGTTAATCTAGTCATTGTGAAAAGGGTTAACCAAATTTAGAAATATACATAAAGGTATTACTCAATAAAAATATATTAATTAATTCTTAATAAATAAACACTTAATTTTTAGTGAAGTCATTTCATTCTTAAAAAATATCTTTCCTTCAAAAATGGTTTTCTTTGCTTTTTTGAGGGAATATTGTAATTACTTTATGGAAATTATGAAATTTTATTTGATAAAAAATATAGAATTTTTAATCCATCATATCAGCATAATATTATGGTAAATTTTTGTTTTTTTGTGAAAATATTGATTTTTATTGAATTGGGAAAAATAATAGTTTTTATTGAAAACTGTATTTTTTTCAAAAATATAAAATGTTATATTTTGTTTTAAATGTTTTAAAAGTATAATAAATTATTTTATATTATTAATAATTCAATAAAACAAATTTGAAATGATTTGATGGTTAATTATTTAAAATAAACATTTTTATGCACAAAGGACAATTTTCTGAAAAAATGGTTTTTTTATTACATTTTGTGTTGTTATCTTAAATCAATCTATTCCAATTCTAGAAACTGATTCTTGTAATATTGAATCCATATTTGGAATCAATACATTCATATTTTCTTAATATGTCACTTTAATTTGTGGTTAATATGAATAGTAACCATAGTGAAATTTTATCACTACAGTAAGGGTAATATTGATTAATTTGGGTTAAGACAAATGTGATAAGACTTAAAATTCATTAAAAAATGTATTTTATTTATTTTTATGATTATAATACATCAATAATAAATCAAAAATTAAAAAAATATGACCTTTTGTTTCCATTTAACTTTGATTTTTTCCTTCAAATATTTATGTAAAAGATAAAGTCAAAAATGTCACTTTCTTACTTTTATAATCAATAATATTTTGTGAATGGGATAAAAAAATTATTCATTATTTGAAATTTTTATTATAAATATGAAGGGATTTTTTTATCATGAAAATTTATTTTTTGGGGGGGAAATTTTTCCTAATATTCATATGCAACGTCGACACAACACTTGTGAAAGCAATAAAAAAACTCAAGTAAATGATTTTAAAAACTTTAAAAGTGATAATGTTTAGGTGATTTAAATTTTAACATAAAATTTTTATATAAAAATAACATATTAAATATTTTTTTTATGTATTTTTATTTTACTTATATTATGTACATGTAGTTTTCAATGTCAACTTTTGTGAATAGTTCTTAAAATGATATTAATAGTATTTTATAAAAAATATATTTTATTAAATTATTTAAAATTAAAAAAAATCTTCAATAAAACAAGAATGATGATAAATTTCATAAACATAAATCCATTTTACATTTATGATAAAATTTTCATTTTGTAAGTAAAATTATAAATCTTTAATATTGAAAAAATTCATTATCACTGTTAATGTTAAAATTGGATAACCAAGGTGTTAAACCAAAAGAAAATGTTTAAAATGATATATAAACCTATAAAACATAGATTTTTTTATTATATTAATATGATACATTCCATTTATTATAATACCTTTCATTTTGGAACCATTTTACAAGAGTTAGATACAAATTATATTATAATAATTCATGCATTATTGAAAATGACATAAATGACATTTTATAATAAATAATATTTTATTAATTTATTTTAATTTAATAAAAATCCCAAATTCATACAAGTGAATTGGATATGGTTTAAAATATCATGAAAGTTTCATTTATGAGTCACTTGTCCAATTATGGTTACATTCTTAACCCCTAAAGAGTGAAAAATATTGATATCATTGTAACTCTCAAAATGGTTAATAGGGTGTTAAAACTATGATATAGGGTGAAAAAATAACCCAAAATTGATAAAAATTTATTGGATGAAATAAAGTTTACTAATAGTAATGTTATATTTTCATTATATCAATTTCTATCCATTTAAACATGAAAAATAATTTATTTTAATTTAATACTAACAAATTCGAAGAGTGACCCTCCCATGACATATAATAGAGATCCTCCTCTCCATTATTATTCACAATTTTTTAGCCTTCTATATAATCCAATAACTTCCCTAATATCATCATTTATTCCATAATAAAACCTAGATATTCTTTTCGTTCCAAAATACCATCCTTTCATGTCATAATGTGTAATCTAAAAGAGGCTTCTCAACGAAGAGGTAAAACCCTTAACCGAGCATTTTCAATTTTATTTCTTCTTATACCTACTCAAAATTCCTGTTATCAATTTCAAAATAATTACTTCAGTATCTTAAATATAATTAATTCTTATTATGATGATGGAAAAACCATTATCTTTCTTCTTTCTATCCTACAAAAAGTAAAAACATTTCTCATGCATACATACAGATTACCGACTCCATATAGTGGTGAAATTCGTTTTAAATATCTAATTTACAATAATAGTTATAATGATGTATTTAATAAATATATATTTTATTTATGATACAATTATTATTCTATTAATATAAATTATTATTTACCTTTATTTCGTTCTATCCATCAAAAATTGGAAACAACGTTCATGCGTATGTATGACCATTCATGTCCATTAACAGTCTAAATCAGTTTATTATATCTACCTTTAATGGATAAATATAAATTTATGATATTAATATCATTATTAATATTCTAGATTTTATAGAACCAATATCAATTTTCTAGGACTGGTACTTCCAATCTGAAACTCTCATGGAAAATAAAATATTTAACACTTGGAAATGATAATTATAAAAGAGTAATAATAATATATCAGTGTTTAAATATTATAATTGAATAATATAAGATATTATAATTATGTAAATGAATATTTTATTGAAATATAATAAATTAATATTTTTTATACATGGGTTTATGGTTCTTTCTAAGGAATTTTAAGTCAGGTTAAGGGTTTCTCATCTCACTTTTATTTTTTTTACATGGTTTTATGTTTATTTTATGTAGTGTATATAATATCCTTGAATTTATTGTATTATGATTTAATGAAAATTATGGTGATTTAAAAATCTATATAATTTCTTATATTTCATTATGATTTGATATATAAATTACTAAAGTATTAATGTTTTAGGTAACAATCTCATTATTTACTGAGATTATTTATGATTAGGTTTCTGATGAGGATATTTTATGATCTACCTCTAAATAATATCATTAATTTTCTTCTCATATAGTAATTTTGGTAATTTAAAAGAAATAATTCTATTTTAATCTCTTTTATACTTAAAATTCTGGTGAAAATTATTTTTAATAAAAACAATCATTATTTACTCTTTTGTTGGAAATATTTTTTTTCATGCACATGTTTTCTTGAAAATGTGTTCATAAATGTTTTTAATATTATACTATGATTTTTTAACGATATCATTACACGTTATTGTATTTTTACAAAAAAATAAAATAAATATTCTTTTTTTCTGAATGAGGAACCTTTTAATTTTATTGAAAATGTGGAATAAATATTTTATCATATATGGAATGAAGGAAATATCCATCCTTCATGAACACTCAATGATTTAAAACATTCCTTAAATGTTCCCAAATATTTTTTAAATAATTTTTTTGTTATTTTTTTGTTATTTTTTTATTTTTATTAACTCATTTAAAAATGAAAATATTATTTTCCTTCATAAATATTTCAAGTGATTATTTAAAAAAAATTAATCTAAGATTACAACTTTTAAGGTTGCTTTTGATTTACATAGAATGTTATCCAATGATGCTAGACTGTTTCTTCAATTTCTAAGGCTAAGGGATTTGAAAAATCCATTAACACCCCTAAGGCCTCCTTGAATCCCTTACACAACCTAAAAAGGGCCAAAAAAAGAAATTTAAACAGAAAAAAGAAAAGTCCATACATTTTTAGAAAATCTTTGATGTTACATACGATGCCATAAATCATAATTATAAAGGTTTTTTCCCAAGGTATCTTAAAAATGTCACCACTATAGATTATTTCTTTACCCAATGAATTGAATCTTAATCATGTTGTACCCTTTATGACTTAATTTATGTGAGCCACATTTATCATAATAAATCATTTAATCAATAACCCATTTAAAATAAATAATGATCTTCATATCAAAATAATTTCACACAACGTGTTTAAAGACATGAACATAACATCATTTTTAACCAAAAAAAGGGAACGTGGGTTTCATTTATGTAAATACCCAACTCAATTATACATGATTACATCTAGGTGAATTCCCATGGAAAGTGGTTTGAGAATATATAATATGATAATTTATCAGGTAGAAAAGTAAAATTCAAGAAATTGACTCGACAACATGACAGTATACATTGTGTCTTATGAAAAGGTAATAATGGGAGGAAAATATGTCCTCATGTTGATAAAATATAATTTTTGAAGTGATGGTAATATTAAAAGAATAATTGAGGAAATATTATTAATATTTAGAATGTAAACACCAAAGGGGTACTTGGTTGAAAAAGGATAAGAGGACAATTATCTTACCTTGTATATTTGCTTCCTAAAACATGAGGGTGGAACCTTGACACCATGAGGTAACCTTGGAGGGACTCTATGGGAAGTAAAAATACCATAATGATGTATCTTATTAATTTTTATTTTATATTGGGGGGAGGGAAGGGGGTATATATATTTTATGGGTGGATTATAGTGAATAAATAGAGATTATTTTATATTTAAGGATAACCACTATTTAATGTCATTAATTCCATCGATTTTGGATTAAAATTAACATTTAAAAGGAGGGTTAAGATCTTCCAATATATCACCACCCATTTAATTTTTTATTTTTTAGTTATTTTGAAATTTTAGCATTTAAAAGGCTGGTTATTTTGTTTTTTTAGTAATTTAATCTTGATCATATCTTAATTATATCGTAAGTGTTTTTTTATTTCGTAAAAACAATAATTTAATTTAACCCAAAATCAACTTATTTTTAGAAAATTTCCATAAATTTACTATAAACTAATTTTAATATGTATAGACCAAAAAAATAATTTTTATTTCATAATATACATTCCCTAAGTATTATAATTTTAACTTTTAAATAAAACATTATTTTAATGAATATTAATCATTTAATAGACAAAAACATAATAGACATGACAAAAATTACTTAGGGATTCATTAAAATATGTCATCATTTAAAAATATTTTTATTGTACAATTTCATGAAATAGATTTTTATTTAATAATTCCCCATAAAACATATATTAATAGAATATATTTATAGTCTCCAAAAATAATAGTATTTTTATTATATCAACAAATAATCTTGATGAAATTTTAAATAGATCTATATAACTGACAATAATGACCAATTATTTTATTATATATTGGTCATAATGTTGATCTACTATATTAGTTGACAAAAATAAAGGTTGTTGATCATATTTCAATATAAATACATCATAATTTTTAATCTTTATCATTGATTTCAATTCGAATCATGGTTCAATATGATTTCAAAAATGAATATCATATTATTAACACTTTGTTCTGTTATTATAGAGGGTTTTGTCGGTGTAATGATTCTAGGAGATCAAAGTGGACCATATTTTAATATTTCACATTATTTATCCTCCATTTTTATTCCCATTGTAATATTTGGTATGATATTGGGTGTTGTTTTAGAATAAATGTAACATTATTAATTAATAAAATAAAATGTTGATGTATTCTCATATGTGTTTTATTTTACTATTTCAAGTTGTACTAGTTCATATAAACACATGATGTTCAAATTTATTATGAAATTTAAAATCCATTCTTTATGATTCAACTGTAAAACATAATAAAAAGTTAATGGGAGGAAATATACCCATAAATAAAAGAACATATTTTGGTTCATTGTAGTAAATCCCTTTAATTCCATGTATGTTAGCTCAAAACACTTAAAATGATAAGAAATAAAGAGGGTTGTCCTTATTATTTAGAAGTAACATTCAAGTTGAGATCATCATTCCAACCTAATCCATTACTTTTATCCAATATCAACATAGAAAAATTTATTTGGCAATTCAGTCTATTTTCAGTCTCATTAGTTTGATTATCATATCTCTTCCCTTAACGTTCTTTGTGTGTAATACCTTTTTCAACCTCACTTTTTGTATCAAATTCCTTTCTTATAGTCTTAGAAATTTTTTTTCATCCACTAATTGCATATACAATCTCGATCCATTTTTTTGAACAATTAGGTAATATTTCTTGAAATTATTTGTTTTCTTAGACTCTTCACATGACATTCCACTATTTTTTGTAGAAGTAAATTCCCTTCCACAATATTGGGAATATCCCATTATAGTCTTATCATTCATTTTCATCTATTTGAGCCTCATGATTAAATCTTACAAAAAAATATTTTAAGCATTCATTTCTATTATTAATTAGCTTCTTGGACGGCCTTTTTGTCAGATTATTTTCTATTTTTGGTAATAGATTGTTTAACAGACTTCTTTTGATCACGTCTCAAAAATAAATTTCAACCTTACTTTATTACCCATTTCCCATTTTATTGTGGTCTTTTTTTCTTATTACTATATAATTTTTTCATGATTTGTACATAACAAAAATAATCATAATAATTACCACTTCTGTTGTAATGCTCTGAAAAATCATGAAATCCTTAAAATTTATTTTCTTATAGACATACTAATTTTCCAAGTATTTCTCTTCATTGGTTCATGTCCTCTATTTAATTAATTTTTTTCTCCATGTAGATGAAATACCTCAATTATTTTCATGAATTTTCATGTTATGTCAAAATTCCAATGCATTATTCCCAAAATTCCAACAACTTCAATAATTGCCTTTGAATATCCTTCTAATTGAACTTTTATCATGTAGTCTATCCAAATTTCATAGATCGTGAAACCTTTTTTATTGGAACCACCACTATTTCAGACACATCTTGTGGAGCATCACTTCATACGTCTTTTTCTCATCCACCCTTGATGTGTAAGGTTTATTATTATATTTCACCATCCATATATTCCTATAGTTATGTTTAAAACATTATCTAACACTTGAATCCATATTAGTACATAAAATACATTATGAGTTATGGGATACATTTATTTTTACGGATATTTCCCTTTAGTTAGAGGATAGTATAATGCTCTCATTTTCATTACCCATAATTAAAATGTGAGTGGTAGAATATATTTTTATATTAATTTGGAATGTTTCATCTAGTGGTGATTCTTGATTCTTCAATTTCACCTAAATATTTAAACACTTCATGTTGACTGAGTACTTCTCATTCTAAAAAATTCCTAGTTTTCCTTCCAAACCTCCCATTAAACTTCTTTATTTTTTATTCATTAATTTTTCTTGATTATTATAATGTATTTTTAATCTCCTTGACCTTGTTTTCTTTAACCTCCAGTTGGGAAGATTTTATATACATAGATACACATTTTTAAATTTTTCATGATCAGGAAAAGCTTCTACAAAAAATATATCATTGATATATTTCTTATAATAATTCCTTTTTAAATCTCTCTTAGGTATCATGAATAGATTTTTATCTTGTTTATACGAGGTCTATGAGAGTGATTCACTTTCTAAACTTCTAATTTTGTGCATCCTCTAATTCCTCGTCTTCTTCTTCTAGTTTTACTTTTTTATTCACAAGAACCTTGAATCCTCCAAAAATTAATTTTAAAACATCATTGGGAACATTATTTTGATGTTCATTTAAATGATAATGAAAATCACTACGTGATGCATTATCAGCATAGCTCGAGAATGATTCCTTATAAGAATCATAATCAAGATAATTATTAAACCATATTCCACATTGATTACCTTTAGTAATTGGTGTCTTCCTTTAATGTAGGATTCTTATTCAATTTCCTTATTTATATTTTATTTATGATCTTTGTAATATTGTAAAAAAATGGGATGATTAGTATCCACATGAGTAACTATGTTTTTCTCCATCTGATTTATTTCACTCATTTCCAGAAATTTGTACTTCATAAGAACTCATTTTGGATCATTAGAGAGATCCTTTTCTTTGATTCCCCTTATTGAGCCTCAAACCAAATTAACCCTATATAGGGGGGATAAATTGCTTATTTAATTCTATGAATTAATTAATTTTTAATTAAACCTCCTCCACTTGTTATATTTATCAATAAAATTATTGATATCTCAAAGTCTCACCTCATTTATAGAAATGATAAGAGAGAGAACACAACACATGGTATATTCAAGGTTATACTAAAATGACTACTCCTTTCCATATTTGTTATACCCCCCTTAATGGTTTATCCAGTTGAATCTTTTTAATAATTAGGACGGTCAATATAGTATCACTGTATCTTAACTTATGAATCCATACAGGAATCTATTTAGAATACTTAACATAGTGTTACCAGAATCCACACTGACCTTCTACTGATTCCATATCGTCTAATTCTACTTCCATCACCAAATAAGGGACATTACTTACCCCCAGATCCAACTGTGAGACTCATTCCCATATCTAGGATTTATTTACTAAAATATTTTCTTTTTATATTCCTCTATGATATTGTAGGATCTATCTTTCTCATGTAGACTTAAAGTACATTTAACAACCATTGAATTGTTCTATCAGTCTTTCCCAAATATTCTGATCACCCGTTTATGATCAGATACATTACTGGAACAAATTCTCAATATGGAATTATTCTTTAAATTTGATGAATTATCAGCCTTAATTGTTCAAAAAAAATTATTCAATATTATTTTATGCAATAATAATCTTCCACAATATCAATGTAGTCATTAATCAACTCAAGCGTTCTTCATACAAGCATTAAATAAGATTCTCATATTCATAAACCCTAGAACACAATATTCTTTGCTTTATTATTTAATATAATATAGGTAAAGGCTCTTGATTATGATTTTATGAATTCATTGAAGCATGCATTGTCTCATTTTTGAAAACTCGAGTTGGTTAATGATCGTGAAAATAGAAGCACAACACCACCTACCTACTTCAATTCCAAAAACATCTTGTAATATCATTATGTGTAATTTTACATGTTATCTAAATCATTTTTCCATAATAGTATGTGGTATATTAGTTCAGTTTGCATAAACCAGGGAGGTTTCATAAAACCAAGTAACGTATGTGTGCATGTTCTTCTTTGCGAAAGCATGTGTCCTTATCAGAACACATTGTCATGAAATTAGTTGTGATTAGAAGAATAATAATTCAAAAAATTAGATATCATTAATCATAGATGATGAATATATCAATCTCACTATATCTCCTTTTATAGTTAAGTTCTCTACCACCTCATATAAGAGAATAGTGTCACATCAAGTCATCATGTTTTAAGTCACGTCAAGTATTTTTAATTCACCCAAATATAATCTGTTTCTAAAATACCTAACACTAATTAATGGGGTATTTTTATGCCCTCTTTGATGATATTAGAATCATATAAATGTTATCAGCACATGCTCCTCATAATTTTAAAAACTCTGTAATCATCCATGTATGAATTGCATGTTGTAACTCCCATTGTACACTAACAGGAGCACATTCTTCAAATAACGGTATGCATGAAAGATAAATATTGCATGCATAGAAGTTCTCGGCATCTTTATTTCAATACAACCATGGAAACCTTGTGTTTTATCATCATTGGTTTGGCCATAAATATCCAAATGAACATTGCTTCTGACTGATCATCATTGGGTTTGCCATAAATATCCAAATGAACATCACTTCCAATGAGGATGGAGGTGGAAGATGATTAGGCTTCAAATATGTGACGTACCATATCCATTATACATCTCATATTCATCTCATCAGATGGGAATGATATTTCTATAATATTTAAAAAATGGATGAACAAAAAATTATACTCACTATCCCATATAAAACTCACACACGGTTGAGTGATACAATGTAAACAATCTTGTTTTTATAACCACTCTAGTAGGTACCATAATTTTACACTTAGAGAACTCAAATACACCACCTCACGCCATCATGAAACCCCATATGGTGGCCCCCACACCCTCATATGTGCTCTCCACACACCATCTACACACCCATTCCTGTAATTTTACTTGTTTCAATGTCACTGGGCTATATCAATGGAGAATACAACTGAAATGTATCCATGTACCAAATTCACAAAAGAAAACTGCTATTATAAGGTTTAGAGTGTACTCACTATCCCTCTTAGTTTACAACTATTCTCTATTTGAATGTTCATTACTCCCTCAAAAAAAATTATGCACTACTCTTTCATATGATTATTTTGTGGATCTAAGACAGCTCAGAATTTTTTCGCACATAAGTGTATCATGAAGCTCAATGTTTACTCAATAGATGAAATACACATCATCGTGTGGAGATTTAATTGTAGATAAAAATTTCACAATCACCTTTTGTGAACTCCTTCTCAAGCTAAACTGCTTTTCCAACTACATTCAAACTAATGAAAATTATCAACGTGATAATTGTATAAAATGAAATTTCATTTTCATAGTCATGTGATCATGAGTCCATTATATACTCAAAGAAACCTAGAAAACACAATAATCAAAATTTAGATTAACTCCATTAAGGAATATCCATCACCGTGAAATACACTACGTATGTGGTTTTCATAGTACCGGATTACCCGAGCAGTGGCCTCTAAAAAACATCCTTTATTCACAAACAAAAACACCATTTTCAATGGCCGCTAATTTACTACCTTCAACTACAAATGACAATCTCCCTTTCTAGTTACCATAGTAAAACATCTATGAAAAATCCATGTATTTGGTGATTTCACTTCATGGTTCTGCATTCTAAATATACAGTTCATCTAAAATGTTGTTTGATAATCCTGTCTTTTTGATATAAAAATTCCAAATTTTTGACGTCCAAAAATATGTTAAACACTAGGAAACAATGTCACCTTGTAAATTAAATTTTTTCCACTTACAAAGGTTTCATACCTATGTTTTGAATTTTTTTTCATTATACCATATCAATAATCATGCTGGAACTCTATAGGATCTACATTTGGGATGCAAGACCCTCCATAATAATATTTTACAATTTTAGTCACTCTCCCATGATTTTGTTCTTCATTAGGGCACACTACCCACCAAGGTGGCTCACTTCTCAACCCCCTTTAAATATTTACTATAGTGAGGAGGGGGAGGTTGGGGCTTATATACCATGCCAATACCCCTCATGTCTCTAATGTGGGATAAGAATACATGTATCGCAACGTGACTCCCATATGTCAAATCATGACACACCTACAACCATAAACCATGTCCCATAGGGAACAAAAATGCATTCATTTGGGACTCCAACAATATCTCTCTCAGGGATTTCCATATGAATCACAGCTTCCCTACTTCCTATGATACCAATTCTAGACACACACAACCTTTTGAAATGGACTGGTGATGGGGAGGGGTGGATGGGGTTAATATGGCTTGTTTGATACCTCAATTGTCTCCAATATGGGATAGATAAACAGGGGTCATGACATTACACCCATATGTCACACCGCAACAACCCCACAATCATCAACCATGACCTATAAGGCACAAATGGAATTCATTTGGGACTCCAAAACCCTCTATCATTGTTCTCTACCTATAAATCAGTGGATGTCTACCTCCTCTAATACCAATTAATTACACACAAACCCCTCATCTCTATGGCTACATAAATCACTCCATCCATCATCCCACCCTCAGTGATGTTGAAGATCCCCAAGCTCACCTTCTCATACTTCCCTTATGTAATATTTCTCGTCATCATTGCTGTGTAATACCTATACATGTAATTACATGTAATGTAGAAACATAAATATGGTTCATCAGCTTCTTAAGGAAGTATAATGTCTTAATAATATCCCAAGATGACTTGTTAGCAATCATCTCCCCCTACTTGGAGAGTGCACAGAAAAACATATAGGTGTGTGCTACCACATCGGTGCACCCCTTTAGCCTATATCCTGAGGTGGTTCATCACGTTCTACAAATATTTCATGTACTTGGGAATGATTTCCATTAGTTCCACCAAAATCACCTTGACTCCCTAGGGGTAAAGGTTCAAATCTTAAATCACCTCATTTAGCACCAGGAAGTTGGTGGTGCACCACATTATCTCATACATCGACTACACCATCTGGAGCAGGGTCTTGTAGCTGTTGACTGTCCTAAATGTAGTTTCTAGGGTAGCTATTTGGGAAGCTTAAAAGCCCATGGATGTATTGTTAATCCATGTTTAGGGCATCCAATAGTTACATGACCTAACTATAGATGGTCCTGCTGATGTACGAGGCATTGGGGTGACCCACCAACTTTGTGTTGTTGGACGAGGAAATTATAGCTAGTAAAGTGTATCTATATAGCATCATATTTCCTATACTGGAAATCATACCTAGTATTACTAAGTATGTTAAATCATGGAAAAACATGCTGACCCACCTCAAGTACATGTTATAGAGGAACACCGATATTGTATCACATGCCTATGGATTCTACTATGCACTCTCCAACCTGGAGTAGCTGATGACTAGAGAATAGTTTGAGGACATGCTCAAGATTCCCTACTCACTGAAGAAGCTAGTGAACTAGATCTATGATACCTAAATTATAGGTAAAAACATGTTTGGGGATTATACAACAATGAAGGTGAGCAAGAGGGCACCAAGACATTACAAAAGGTGAGTTTGGTTCTCTTCAGCGTCACCAAGGAAGGGGTGATGGCTGGAGTGAAGTACGTATCAAGGGTCACTGAGGGGTGTGGGAGTGTGTGCTTGTCAGTTATGAATAAGTTTCATAGGATGTACACAAGCTCTAATTCATAGGGAAATCACTGGTAGAGAGATTTTTGGAGTTCGAAATGAATGATAATGTGTACCCTATGGGTCATGGTTGTTAGCTGCATGGGTGTCACGGTGTGACATGTGGGTGTAACGTCGTGACACATGGTTCCTTATCCCATATCAGAGATTTTATTTTGTTTTTACAAGGTATATAATCCCTAGTCATATCCTTCTCATTAGAATTCATTTTCATATGGGTACTGTCAATGAGCCACCTTGGTGGAAAGTGATCCCTACTAAAGAGAAAAATCATGAGGGAATGACGCAAAAAAGACAATGTTGGGATTAAAGATCCCATATCCCAAATATAGATCCTATAATAATTGAATATTTTTAAGGATCCTTGGTAGTTCATTCAACACATCAGAATCATCAATTCAATCCAATAAAAATAAAAATAAATTTTTTGTTCTTTTTTTGTTTTTTGTTTATATATATATTAAAAAACAATAAAAAAATTAATGAATATAATAAAAAGAGGTCATTGTCGAAGAAATAACTATATTTAATAATCTTTATAAGAATGAGACTTATTCAAATGAATTATATTTCAAAGTACATATCTTATTTGAATGATTATTAAAGAAGTTGTTGTCCAAATTCAAGTCTTCCCTTCTACCCATGAAAACTAAAAACTTGCATGGATCAAGAAAATCTAGATCAAGACATTTTATAAGACTTTTTTTACTTGTATGTAAAAAATCCTTGAAATTAAAATAAAATAGGGAAGAAATTAAAATCCCTACCAGAAATTAAACCTGCATTTCATAAAATTATTTAACTTTTCCAGAAAATAAAAGAAATGAACTTATTCACCAAAAATTATTCTAAACCAAAAATTAGCTATAATTACTGAAATTAATATGATGGGATCAAGAAATAAAACCTATAAGAATAAAGGAATAGAGGCAGAGAGAGGCTCAAATTCACCTTTTCTTAGATATAAAATGAATTTCCTCCCTAGATGAAAATAGTAGTTTCTCATAAAAGGAGATGCCATGATTCACATACCCACATATTCAGAGAAACATCATATCCTAGATAGAGAGAGATACAGAGATATTTGTGTGGATCCAGCAAAAGATTACAGAAATAATATGTACATTACCAGACCATTAATTTGAATTCCTAAATTTTATGACAATTTTTAAAGTGTTTTTAATAATAAATAGTATGTATATTCTATGAAAATTAATGGTGATTCTTGGTATAGAAGTTTCCTTTTATTTTTTATTTTCAATTTCAAGATTTTACATCTGTATTCTTCATTATAATATACTTACAATCTTGTTTCATAATTCTTGACATTTTAAATTCATAAAAGTGGTTTCAATAATGGTTTTTCATGTGTGATGGAAATTTTCAAAATTGCTTGGTTTATGTAAAACAGTTGTGAAATTTGACTTGAACATATATGGGTCAGTGCATGATTTAAAAAAAAGAAAATTTAATTTTTTGGTATGTTTGGAAAAGTACATGGGCTTTGGTGTGAAATTGAGGTTAAATGGTGATTTCCATTTCGTAAATGGTTTCTTTTCAGGTGTTGATTCATGTGATGATTTGGTGATTTTGCGGAGTCAAATTTCGTTTGATATTATGAATGGGTTTATCACATGGGAATCTCAGGTACCTAAAGGGGAAGATTATGTCTAGTATTCTAGGTGGATCAGTAGGGTCGATGCTCGGTTCCCCCTACAAGGATTTATGCTACAACACAAACTAAACAAATGATGAACATCGGAGACCACTAGACCTTGGGATTACTTCTCCTATAGAAGAAACTTAATGAGAACACTATGGGTTTTGGCATGTGATCAGAGCCCACTAAACTTTTGGATGCCTTCCCCTCCAGTGGATCATGCATGAGGATTCTATGGGTTTTGGCATATGATCAGATATCACTAGGCCTTGGGATGAATTTCCCTCTAGTGGATAATGCATGAGGATGTTGTGGGATTTTGTTGTATGTGATTATCACCGACAACTCAGGATCCTATGACTTCATTAACCCTAGATACTGAATTATTTACCATGGTTATTTCTTATCTTTTCTCCTTTTTTCAATGGTAGTAGTTTTAGAATTTTCATCATTTTTATATTTCCATAAAATTGTATTTTTTTCTAAAAAATTTATCTTTTATAAAGAATTTTATTGAAATTCATTCCCTGATTTTAATAATGTTTTCAAAAATATGTTGAAAATTATATTTTTTAATAAAAATTGAACCTTTTCAATTTTTTTCTTAAAAATCAGAAAATCGTATTTTTAATATGTCTTATTTTCAAACTAGCATGATATGCTATTCTTTTTAAAAGTATGGCAACGAGAATAGTTTATTCAGTCATGCCTACTATGTTTTAAAAATCAAGCGAATAACTTTATTTTAATTTTTACTTTTTGGTGATTATTTCTTCTCTGGTTCGCTCATGGAGAAAGTGTTATCCTATAGTTGGAGGTGAACCATGAGGTCACATGAAGGTACACATATCAGTTTATTTCCTTCCACAATTTGTGTTTATTTTTATTTTTTAGTTTATATTTGTTTATTTATCCATTTTTAATGTCGAAAATAATTTCAAACTACATATTCTTGATTCCATACACTGGTTTTCTTCCTAAGACAATCGGTAATTCTTCTAAGGCCTTATCGTGGGCCAGCTAGGGTTCCAGTTTAGGGATAACCCAAGTTAGTTTGTGGAAAAATGGAATCAGAGTAGGTTTAAACCTTGTATTCTGGGGATGTGTGGTATTTAGGATCTAGTATTATCTAAATTTAGGTAACCTATTTTAGGTAGGTGTTTGATCTCCACCTATTCAGAATCATACTTGAATTTCGTGGGTATTTTTAGAGAGACTTACCTGAAAAATTCAAGCTTAGATCTTAGGTGTTTTTGAGGTCATGGTTTTTTGGGTATTTTTAGTTGGTATATATGACATGGTGGTTATTATGGTTGGGATTCAGAGCATTCATGGTAGTTGTGATTGACCTGTCAAACCATGTACTGACTATTAAATTAACTCTAATGACTTCTAATGTGATCACCCGATTGGTGCACAACCTGCAAAACCTTACAGCTAATACATGTGTAGAAGTTTTTCCACAGATATTTTACGGTGTTTCCCTTGAGTAATAAAGTGGTAATTTGTTTATTAAAATTGTATTTCCAAAATTAAAATCTAGGAATCTTGACAAATGAAATTTGTTGTTTTGGAAATGAGATTTTTTTTCAATGAAAAATTTTTGGAAAATGTTTTGGGGGGTTATTTGAAATCCTTGTGAAATGTAAAATGGATGTTGTTTGGTAATTGAGATTTTGGAATCATTTTATTTTGAAATGATAATGAGTGTTTTTAAAATATTTATTGGGAATGTTTGGAAGCGTGGTTTGGAAAGATCTTTTTTCTGTTTGACCCTTGGTATTCTTTTAGATGATAAGATGTATATATATGTGGGTAGTGGATATTTGGTGGTATGTGTGTAGATGTTCTTGATTTGAAATTGATGCATATATATATATATGTGTGTGTGTGTGAGAGAGAGAGAGAGAGGCTTCATGGAATACCAATGGTGGGTTCTTGACATCTAAGGCGTATTTTGTTTTTTGAAAAAAAATTAAAAATGGGATTATGATGTTTTGATTAGTGGGTGGGTTGTAATGATCATAGTCAAAGAGGACATGAAATAGAATGTTTGTTTTTAAATGGGTTTTGATATTAAAATGAATTTTAATTGGAAAGTGGTTTTGAATTCATAATAAAAGTGGTGGGTTCAAAAAAAGTAATATTAGTTTTGTTGTATTGTCCTTGGTTTTTACTTGGTATTTTTGGGTTGAAATGATATTTTGAGTTCGGGTTGTTGATTTATGATTGAAATGTAGAGATTCTTTTTCATGATGTGATTCAGGTTGGTTTATTGTTTCCCGTTTACTATATTTCACCCAAAAAGGTCCAATGGTCTCTGATAGGTATCTTTTGATTTTTGGTTTTTTCTAGACTGCCAATGGAGTGATGGGGTTTCATTTTGTTTGTATGTTTCCTATTTTTCATGGTGTTAGAGTTTTGACAGAGTTTTTTGTGAGATTTTGGAAGTTTAGTGTGTCTTTAGGACATTGAGAACTATCGATGTTGTGAGGGTGTGAGCTATTTGGGTTCTTTTTGAAGGGCCATGTTTGGACCAATAAATGTTGTTCACTCATTTCTCATTATATGTTGGGTTTCATCGGGTTAACTATGGAAGATGGTGGTCTAGTTTCTCAAGGATCTCTTGAAGGGTCCCCATTCAATGAGGAGGGTGAATTAGAGGAACATATTCCTAGGGTGTCTCCTTCGTCAGTTCATGCTTCTCATTCCTAATAACACAAGCTCATTTGGGTTTAATTTAGATAGTTTGGCCACTCTAAGACATTTCCCATAATCCAACAAGGAATTATTGATGGTGTGGCCATACAGAAGTTCTTTACGTAGTGTTTATATAAGAGGAAGCATCATTCAGTGGTTTTGATTTCCTGACTACGGTGCAATAGATGGTTCAAGACATCATGGCTCCAGCTATAGGTCCCCAAGTGAATCTTGTCACACAGTTTGTCATTTTCAAGGTGTGGGAGATGTAAATCCAACCTTTTGACTCTAACATCAAAGATGAATCTGATTAATCTTCACCTTCCCATGGTTTTCTATTTTAGGTCCAAATTTTTTTTGAGATCATGGTGGCCTCATTTTCTTGAGATCTTTGTTTGAGATCTATGGTGATTTTTTGGATTATACCTATTTGGAGATGTTTGCAGCTTATGGGAATTATTATCTGAATTCATTCTGGTGTTTAATTATAGTCACTTTATTTTTGGTTGTCTTATTTTGGGGATTCTTCCATGGTAGTTAATTTTGAAATTGCAGGGAAGACCCACTAGGGGTCTTGTGGTTGTCCTCTTTCATGTTGGTTGAGTGTGACACAATAAGATAAGAATTCACACTAGTGTTAGCGGTTCTTTTTAGATATTTGAGGTGGTTCTGTTTAGATTTTTTAGTTGTTTTGAATTGTAAAATCAATGAACCTATAGGATTATAATATGTTGGGGATACCACCATAAGATAAACTCATGAAAACTTGTTCTTCAACGTGTTATTTATGGGGAAATTATTTGTTTCTTCTCCACCAAACCCTGATCATGGTAATTAGTTTTCGTAAAGTGTGGGTTATATGATGAATGTTCATGGAGGTCCGAAACGGGCCTTGGTTATTTCTTTGATAGGTGTTGGGGTGTTCTATGTTAAGTGGTGTTTGAAAAAGAGGAATGTGTGTTCTAGTCTTTAGGTAGTATAAGAATTTCATTAAATTTTCTTGCGTCCTTGCTTTGTGTCATGTTCAATAAAGGCTTTTGGGGGATTTATGGGGACATAAAGTCTAATAGTGGGGATAATTTCCAAACCCTAATCTGAAATATATCTTCTATTTTATTTATTTTTAGTCTTATTCTATATTTTGATTGGGATGGTTTGAGCTCTAGTAGTTAGTGGGACAGTGTTTGTTTTTGGGATTTTACCTATTTCTCAATTTTCCCACATGGTTAAGATTGACAAGTGCTACCCATGCAAGTGACCAAGGGAGTTAGTGGTGAGACACAAAACTTGTGAATGGTTTATTAAACCATAAATCAAGCTTACAGTTGGGTTTATGAGTTGACAATGCCGAGTGGCATGATTTGAGAACTGTTTTCCCAACCATGTTCCTACCTAGGGGTAATTTTGTGAGGGTTCCTGGACTTGGCTATGTCTAGCACACATTTGGCCCACAGTTTGGTGAACCACATACAAACCATGTAGGTTTTCTAGTTTAAAGAAATGGTTTTTTCTTTCTTTCTTTTCTTTCTTTTATTTTTTCCTTCAATTCCCTTCCCATAAGTGTAATGTGAGCTCCCCCTCCATTATGACATGGTAGCACACCTCTTATACCACTTGATATCTTTTCCCATGGTGTTCCACCAGATTTATTCATGTTTTTTGGTTGATTATTTATGGTAATCACTATCTTTCTCACTCAAATTTGTTTTTTTCCTCTCCCTGTCACCCTATTCCATTCAGTCAAATCATAGGTCAAGGGTTAACCCAATTTTTTGTATTATATTCTATTATCAGGGTATGTGATGTGTATCCTATGACTTATTCTCATGTGTTTTTTCATCCTCCACTGAAGGAAAATCAATTTAGACAATTTTTGATGGTCTTCCACTATTTTGAGGTAGGATTTCTTCTACCTTTCCTTTTATCACAATATTAATTAGAATATATCTAATGTTTGGGGTCTCAAATATTAGTTTAGTGTATTTTGGTCTTTGTTGGGGTGGTTTTGAGCCACCATCGTTGATGTATTACATGTTTATTCATAGGTAGGCATTTAAATTTATATAGTCCCCCTTTATATATATTTATCCATCTAATGGTGTATATATATAATGAAGTAGGTTTGCTTATATCTGTATATGAAAATGCATATGTTTGTATGTGTAAAGTGGTATGTAAACATATAAGAATATATGTAAGGATCCCCTTGTAAATATTTTTCCATGAAAATATGTACATAGGGTTTAGGTTCCATTTCATATATGTGACGGTGCATATGCATGTGACCAAAAAAAATAAGATTTGATTTATCTTCGTTATGAGCATCACGCCTTGAATTTGAGGTAGTATCCTTATGTACATGCATTTAATTTTAATTCCTTAATTTCATGAGTTTTTCATTTTTAATATTGAATATTATGTATCTTCTATGAAATGTGATGGTGGTGCTTTGTGTAGTATATTCAATTATTTTTCATGTTCACCTTCATACATTGAAATTTTTATTCTCTATTTAAATATACTTCTAGGATTGTTTAAAATTCTAAACATTTTAAATTATTAAATGTGGGTTTAAATAAAGTTTTGGGTGTGTGATGGTTATTTTAAATTATGTTTGGTGTGTGTGAAATATTTTTGAATATTTAATTTAATAAAGTTTTATTTATCTAAGATTTTAGAAGGGTAGAATTTAAAATTTTGGTATGTTTGGAAAACTGAATGGGTTTTGCTGTGAATTTGAAGTTAAATGGTGATTTTCCTTTCTTAAATGGTCTATTTTTAGGTGTTTATTCTTTTGATGGTGTTGTGATTGTGATGAATTAAATTTCATTTGATATTAAAAATGGGTTAAGCACATAGGAGTCCCATGTAACTAGTGGTGAAGTCTATGTCTTGTACGCTATGGTGATTTTTAGGGTGGATGCCCTGTTCCCCCTAGAATGTTTGATGTGAAAACACTAAATGAAAAAATGATAATGATATGGGACATCTATACATTAGGATTTCTTCACCTCCAGTGACTCGTGCACAAGGATGATGCAAGTTTTGGAATATGATCAAAGACCACTATTATGGGGTATGTGTTCCCCTATAGCGAGTTGTTCACGATGACGTTGTGGGTTTTGGTTGTATGTGCTTATCACTAATGTAGGAAGATCCTAGTTCTTCACTATCCCATGACACTTAGGGATTTCCCAGAGTTATTAATTACCTTTACTCATGTTTTCCATGGTATTAATATTAAAATGTACTTTATTTTTAATTTATGTACCATGGAATTTTTTCTGACAAAATTTTCTTTTAAAAAATATTTTCCAAAAATGTATTTTATGATTTGAATATTTGTTTGAAAAATATGATGAAAATTATTATTTTTATCAAAATGGTACCTTTTCACTTATTTTTATTAAAATTTAAAAACCCTATTTAAAATTTGTTTTATTTTAAAACTGGAATGAATTGGTATTCTTTTTAGGTAATTCATAGGTAATAGTTTATTCAAATATGCCTACTGAGTTATATTACTCATTCCTATTACTTTATTTTTGTTTTTAGCTTTTGTGGATTCTTCGTGCTATGGTTTGATCATGGAGTGTGTGTGATCCTATGGTTGGAGGTGACCCATGAGGTCAGATAGAGGTATGCCTATCAGATTTTTTATTTCCATTATTTGTGTTTGTTTTTATTATTTAGCTTATATTTGTTTATATATCTACTGTTCATGGGAAAAATATTCCCAATTTTGTATTCTTGATGCCTGACACTAGTTCTCACCTAGGAGGATCGAGAATGCATCTCGATCCTTGTTGCATGCCGAATCGGGTAACCGGTTTTGGGTTGACCTAGGTTGGTTGTGAAAATTATTGTGATTTAATCCTCCCAATCCCATATCTGGTATTAAAGTCACATTCAAAAAAAAATCAAAATGTCATTTTACCAATTTCACAAAAAAATGTGTATCTTAATTTTCTCGAGGCCATATCATAACTTATAATTTGGAATGGTTGAGTGTTATCCATTGTATTTTTCTAACTTGGTTAAAAATATAGAATATCATAATGCACAATTTTTTTTCCTAGTCATTGTTTACAATAGATATGTATCGTAATTATGATAAGGTAAATTTCACGAACCTGCCCGGGTTGTTCTGACCCACCCTCATGCTTATATTTCAAAACCAGATCACCTGTATCATATGAATCATACATGCCAAATATGATTCATAATAAACCTCTTGACTTGGTTTCTCATGATTACAAATCAATCAAAGGTCTCTTTTCAAAGGGAAAGAGCTATACATCCATTAATAAATCATAAAATCCATTTGAAATTTTCATCAATAAAAACAAAAATATTATAAAACTTTTATATAACATATCAAGAATAGAAATCCCATATGCATGGTAACTAGGACTAATAACCAGAATAGGTGTTCTAAATGAACAATTTTTATATTCATTATAGGTTCTAACACATTCCTAAATTGTAAATCAATAGGAAAAGAATATCTCTAATACCAATTTGTAACATCTTGGCATGGATGCCAATAATCTACTGCCCTAATCCAGTTCACCATAATACCAAAAGTGTGGCTCCCCATATACCAAAGGCTTCCGACTAGTAGTAATGGCCTAAGGTGTGATAGTGGGGAGACTATTACCCCATATTTGAGTAACGAAGCAATGTAAATAACTGTATAAAATCCATATCAGTAATAATCAGAGTGTGAAATTAAGAAATTGAAATAGGAGAATTCTATAATGATATATGGAAAACAATAAATTCCTGAATGACCATGTCATAAAAACAATCACCCATTAGGATGATCACATTCAAGGGAGTAAATAAAAGAAACCAAAACAAAATTGTAGGGCTCTAATATGTACACTAATCAATACCACATATACCCAATCTCCATATAAATGTCTGATTCATCTTACTCAATTAGTCCCAAGCCTCAGCCCATTATGTTTTTAAAACCAAGTAAACGTCTGCTAAGGTACCCCAGTGAAATTGTGGATCGAGTAAGGTGTGAGTATAAAACTTAGTAGGGAACCACCAAAATCAATAAAATATAGACGCACAAAGGATAGGACCTAGGCTGATAGAATATGGAATTATATTTGAGTCCATGGAGAGAATACATAACAATCCCTATAAAATATTGACCTACTAGTGATATGACCCTAGGTTATTGACCAAGGCATCCAATTTGAGTCCAATGAGGATATCCATATCAAAATCGGTATAATATAGATCAACTAGGGATATGATCCAAGTCCATTGAAAATGGTTTCCTAATTGAGGCCAAGGAGAACATCTATATAAATCTTAGTATAATATAGACATACTAGGGCCAGGACATAAGGTCATTGACCAATTCATCTTCTTCGAGTCCATAGAGTGAATATATAGAATACTTAGTAAATGGATCCATAATAACAGAATGGTTTGTTTCATACCATAATTCCCAACATCAGTGTCATATAATGATATTCATACTTTCAATAAGGTTCAGAAGATAAATCCTAGGAAATAAACTTGAGAATCACTAAAATATACTACACCATGTTAGGCCCATTAGTAAAAAACTTAGATGAATCCCAGAAAATCATAATTACATCAACAGTGACCAAGTGAAGTATAAATAAGTAAGTGAGGGTGGATGAATGCCTAAAATAGACACTACTATCATATTCTATTGGTATTGAATATTTAGTGTGAGTTCTAGGTTCCACCCACTACCATCTCTACCAAAACCCATGTTGTACTAGCTCAGGGTCGATCAAACATTGGGACACCAATGGGGTCCCCTAGGTCAGTGCTCAAGAGAGTCATCCTATCTGGGATCCTCTAAGTCAAAACATAAGCATGGGAATCTTTTTAGGGTCCCAAAAATGAATAAGTAAGTGGGGAAATCCAACATGGGATATTCTAGGTCATACCATAAGAGGATGCATCCCAATGGGGATCCTCGGTCTTAGTCATAGTCTTAGGTTGAGGTATTAAGCAAGTGAATAGAGGCTATTAGTGACCCCTAACAGTCATCAAGTTAAAATAACTTAAAATGTTAATTAATCTTTTCATTAGAATAATTCATAAGAGGGGTGTCTTATACAGGGAAAATCTCAATCATATTCCTACTACATAAACATCCATAATTACTCTAGGGTAGGTAAATCGCGAAAACTATATTTTTTAATAATTAAATTTTGTTTCGAAAGGCCAAAATTAGCATACATGGATTATCAAAGATCAACTAAGTAATGTTGGGTCTCGTATCATGGAAAATCATCCAAAAAATTAATTAAAACCACATTATAATTAATTAATTAAAAAATTACAAAATAATTTAAAGAACCATTTTATTTAAAATATCCATAGCACCTAAAACCTCACTAGTTAATCATGTCACACCCGAACCACAATTGAGCACATTCTAACACACCATAACATTATCCCAACCTCAATCTCAGTATAATTCCTAAGAAACAATATAAAAACCCATTTAATTTTTTTATAAGGCCGTGAATATTTAAAAATTCATTATAGGGATGAACCTCACCATAATAGCGCACAGATGAGTATAAATGGCCTCTCGGGTCATCCTCTTCCTATAAAGAGAAATATACCTATCAGCAATATACAATTCCACCATGATCAAGTGGTATAGATACCAAAATCTCTAACCGGATGAACCTAGGTTAGAGGAAGATGGAAAAGAACACTATTGAGGATAATAAAGTTAATGGATTCCATCAAGGTTTCTAAAACACCAGATAGTGTCCAATTTGGACAAATAATGAATGATAACTCGCATAGAGGAAGGGAGGAAGAGGGATTCATGTTCTGGGAAGAAAGGGGAAGGAAATTAGGGAAACCCCCTTTAAGGGTCAGAGGGGAAAACTGTAATTTTTCAATCTTTAATGATCCATATAGTTTAGCTTCACCATTTCTAAACCCATGAACACCATTTTTATTAGGAACTGTCTGGTCCCCTCCACCTATCAAAATTTAAACAAATAGTTTAATAGACCAAGCAACAACCATTCACCTCTAATATCTAATGAACCCTCCACCTTTCACTTTTGTAAAGAATAGTTAGTCAAATTGTCCACCAACTGTGTGACATGTCTATAGAAAATTGCAAACCCAGTACATAGTATCATCTAGTATATGGAAGGTTTTATCAAACTATGATCCTATATAAAATTGACCAGATTATTAGCACTAACCATGTTTAAAATATTCACCATGAGCTGCACCTTTCCAAATAATTAGTTTCATGCATCAACCCCTCAGGATGCTCCTTAAACCTCTGAGCTATAAACTAAGCCACATTTCACATTTCAAAACATTATTTAATTCCATTCCAATCTTTTAATTTATATTTTGAATCTATGATAAGATTTAAACTATTCATTAAGTGAAAATTCAAAATGCTTTAGAAATTTCAAACTCAAAAAAACCACGGGATCTTACAATCATATTGAAATAACAATATAAATAAATAAAACACATATACATCTATATAAATTAATATTTGAATTGTAAATAAATTAATTAAGAATTTTATAATAAAAGAAATTCAAAAACATCGAGACTAATGATCATGGTATAACACTTCAAACGATCACCCACTAGGCCAATCACACATAAAAAATAAACCAAACTAAAAATCAAATACACAGGGCTCCACTTCCCACTCAAAGACATAACACATACCTGGTCTCCACCATGATTGAACTACTCCACCTTGATCCTAAAACTCCACATGAGTAATCCCAATCAATCATGCCACATAGAGAATTTTCCCAATCCATCATACAACTTGGGATCAACCTGAAAATAGACATATGGTCTCCATGAGCACTGAGGTACTCATATAGGGTGTGAGAAATAATAATAGTAGGTCACCTTAATGATGGTGCTAACATATTATTTCCTAACATGTTTGTGAAATAGGTAATAATTTCAACTTACACAAAGGGAAACAACTTCTGGTATAAAAAATGAAAAGGTGGATTAATATAATAAAATAAAATAGTTATCCTTAGGATCTAGTCTGACACCCAAGGTAAATATTTCTTTTCTTCCACCCATGTCATAGGACTAGTAGACGTGTCTCACCTAGCCACACATAATTTATTATGCATATTCTAGGTACTAAATATCTAAAAACTTATAATACATCAGTAATCATGAAGTACAGAACCTATAATTTCACCCTAGATATACAAGACAACAATAAACCACTAATGTGATCTAGTACCCCAATAGCACTATTTGAACCAGTGAAACAACATTATGCTGACCCCAAGAGAACCTATCCAAATTTCAATATTTTTACATAACTAGTGAGGCCCCAACATGACCCTTTAGTGAAACACTACTTAAAGGGGCTACCACAAGATCCTTAAAGTCACATACTATAAATAACCCATGGTAAGAGTTCCTCAACACCTCAAAAGCCCAAATCCCCTATCTATAGTAAATACTATACATGGTTGGGGGGTTTACTCATCCAGATCATCCATTATCTCCCTAGTACTTGCATAACACCATTAAACCAGTATAAGAGAGAATCCAATCAAATTCTGGCCCAATAACGAGTCAAATAATATACCAAAGGTTTCCACCTTTATCAAAACCCTAGGAAAGAATAGAACTATGTATCCCCAGCAGATTGCAAATAAATTTTGGGTCTCCAATTCCCAAAACCATATTCAGAACTATATCCATAAACACTCACATAATGACCTTTGTGTTTTAAGGAAACACTCTATGTTTCCAGCATTGACCTCAACACAAACTTTCCCCATGTTAAAAGAATACGGGGCACCAAAAATAGTATATTATATAACTTCCACCTCAAACCACAGGTTATGACTAAAATGGGAATTCCCCATCCAGTGTCTCTTACACCAAACATATCCATGACCATCACCTCAACCATAAGGGAATCCTCAACCAACATCATGGTTTTTAGGGTATCCTTAGGGGCCCCTTAGACCCATCTCAAACCTCTACCCATGAGACAATGCCACACATGACAGTTTACAATTCCATCCCAACCAAAAGTCTCTAATAGATCCAATGATCTAAACCACTCAATCCATGATAAACCTATCATGAAATCTATGGAAATCTCAAATATCTCATCCAAGATACTACTCGATCCCACTTTCTAGGAATATTCCAAAAGATCCTAAAATGACCCCTTGGTTAAATTAAACCAAGGTGACTAATAGTATCATGACTCTAACCTGGGACTCACATCAGAACCCACTTATCTCATGATTTTCCACAATCAAAACCTTAAAAGAATATTCCCTACCAACTCTACACATCCTATAATCACCCTCTGGTCATCACCATCAAATCCCACATGGAAAAACACAAATAATTGACTACCTATAAGTCCAATTATAGCTATTGGGAAAGAATATATGTAGAAAAATTCTCCAAATGGGGATTGCACAACATATACCATGTGTACACAACATGAACCACCAACACCCACACCAGGTTCAATAACTTGGACCACCCAATGTGCACTTTTTCCTAATACACATTGTGTTCCAAATACAGACAATGTAAAACTCACACAATGTACTTAGTAATATAACTCACATGGGGTTAGGACAAGTAAAATGAATGGAATTTACCCATGTACATGTTCATTGGGTCTGGCCGTGTACCCTACATGACCATGTACCCCAACATGGGGTATCTACATGAGTGCTTCGATTCACCTTGAGTCACCCATACATGACGTTTCGTTTGGATTACACATTCTATATTCCTCTTATTATACCCTCTACCCAAAATGAATAAAACACGGTGTGTGTTCTGGGGACACATGTCATGTCATTGGGTTTTTGTGGATAGAAAACCCCCTTGAATCACCTAAAACTAATAATTCACAAAAAAACACCCCATGGGGGATCTCATAGTTACCCAAACAATAAAAAAGGAATAGTAAAACATAAAAAAAATCACTCCAAATATCCATATATTGAAAATAAACAAAGCCCTACCATGGGTTGTAAATCACTAAAGCTTCAGTCTAGATCCTCCACTCACAGTAACTACATCAAGATCTATGCCTTAGATGAACCTCTAATAGTGCATCCCCCCTCTCAATATTATCTCCATATCCTCTCATGATTTCTTGAAACAAGGGGGTGTACATAAGGAGGAAAAGGTAAATGAGGAAATAAAAAATTTAAAATGAAAATAAAGAAAATAATAATAAAAAAGAAAAGTAAAAGGGAGTATATTCCAAATATATATGCCTAAGATGAGTTTATATATCTCCTAGGAAAAAATACTTATTTGAAACTCAACCGTGGAGTCAAAAAATCAATATAATGATTTGTTAAGAGTTTTCATTGATTGAACATAGAGTAATAATTGATATTTAATTAATTAAATATTTTTCAAAAATATAATGGACTCAAAAATGCAACAAACTATTAACCTAGTGTAAAAAAATAATCTTGGAACCAAAGGAGTGGTAAAAAGATTATGTCAAGATCCTCTAATAACAGAAATTACCATATTCCCCTTAAAACCAACATAGTAAAAAATCACATTTTTTTGATTTTCTCAACCCATAAAAATGGCGGTCATTAGAAACTCCCTATGATAATGCTTCTTTCTCCCCGAGAAGCCTTAGTGTCCAATAAGCCACTAATATAATTTCTAGAGCACTATGAATCTTTAACACCTACTTGAGCATCTACCAACTAGTCTCATAGTGATGAAAACTATTTTAACATGAACACCATTTATCCATGAATGATAAGTCACTCCCTAACATATGGGTATCTTTCTCATTTCCCATATGAAAAAATAACTTACTCCATGGCCCACACTTTATCCATCACTGAACACATGGTCTGGATGTAGCTGACACATCTCAAAAAACATACCACCACCCATTATTAGCTCACCAAGAATGATATACCAAAATCTCAATAACCCTGTTAAAATTAGGATCATTTACTCCAATAGCCAATGGTTCTCTCCACACCATATGACTTTCCTTACCTCTCTCCTTATCAACTAAGCCTAATTGGTTCACCCCAACTACACTATATTGGCTTCCTCTAAGACCCAAATATCTCTCAACTGATCCCAATGGTTGTACACACCCACACAACTTGTTTTCAAAGCTGAACTAACTCTCACATGATACACACCTGATTGAATCAATGATAATATACCAAAATCATTGATCATGGTTCCATCACATGTCTAATCCCACAAGCCAGTGCACCCTTAGAACCCCTCTTAACAATGAGGTATCTCCCTCATTCCTTGACTATCCACTTGACCACCCACTACCCAGGAATCATTCAAAAAACCAGAAGTACCTAACTACACTCCCACCACACCACAATAAGTACAAGAAAGAGAAGTAGTATAGATATCCATTCAAACTCTCCCTCTCAACCAACAATAAAACCTAGAACACTATTTGAACTCCACTTCTCATGTCTAAGAAAACCTCAAGCCAAACAAAAAACCACTTTTGGGTAACTATTTCCTTAGTTAAAGTCATTCCAAAACTAGAATATCTATAAATAATCCTTTCCATAAAATATCTAAAACAAGGGTATTCTAAAGACCGCACCAACCTATAAGGGTATCCACGCATCTATCAATAAAAGGATTGCATTTCAACCATCAGTGAACATATCTTCACAATATCCATATGAATTTTCATTATAGAAAAATTCAATTGGGTTATTTGATTATAATTTCACCAATTACCTATATGTAACAAATCCATATAGATTTTTTTGTAAACTTTAAAAAACAAAACCATTATCCTCGGTGAAATCATGAACTAACAAGAATATTTCATGTGAATCCTACATGCCTACTATGATGCATGCACACTAGCCTCTTTCCATTGGTCTAAGATCCAAAAAACCATTAATCAAAACTCTATAATCCCAATTAAATTTTACTAGGTGAAATCATACAACAATAAAAGAAAAATAACAATGAACAACAATCTCATCACCCTAATAACCAAGATGTAAGGAGTAAAATCTTTTTATTCCATACCGTTTCATAGTTTTGAAGCCCATTCCACTTAGAGGAATCGTAGATTAGTTATGGGTGAGTTTGGGAGATAAAATTGGTTAAAATAAGGATTTCATGATGTGAAATGTACTTTATGATGTTAGTGGATAGTTCACAAAATAAATTTTTTCTTCACAACTTGTCTAAGAGATGTTCACGTGGTAAAATATATAACATGAACCATTGGTTCATACTGTTAATGGATGAGATTAGTATTCAATACATCTATCCCCCGAAACACACACTATGAACATGAAGTTCATGACATGAATTAATCCCAGGTTTGTTAGATTTAGGCGATACATTTTTTAGCAGGTCTTAAATTTGGGATATTCATAACAGGAATGTCTATATGGTAGAATTATTATAAATACCGCCATGCCATTTGTTTTCCTAAAATCTTACAATTGTCTCCCTACACTAGGATACTAGATGAGTTATCTCATGTTGTTTCAAATGCATTTTTAAATGGTTTGATTCCTAGATTACCATGTTCAATCTGTGGTGTACAAGGTTATCTATTTTATCTTTTCCTTATGGTTTCTTATTTGTTTGTAAATTTACCTCCCATTCTATCAATAAATGTTATGGTGTTTTATCTTCTACTTTACTATGTATTTATTTTGATTTTTTCTAACACGGTTGTGGTACAACATCCTCATAGGGTATAGATTCCTTACGGGAGAGGTGATTAGAGATCCACGTTGTGGATTCATTCTCATTTTCAGAATATTGAAATACATTTGGTATGGTATTTTTTACTTATACAATTAATTTATGTGATATCATAATGTAATTATGTTTTATATCTTTTGGTAATGGTGGAATTAACCATAATAAATATTACAATAGAATAATGAAATGAAATTGTTTATGGTTGTAGAGATCGAATATGTTTCCACCGTGTTGAAAATTTTCCTATTATTTTACTAGATTTTGTGCAATATATGATTATAAATTGATTATCATGTCTGTTATACTTGTTTTTATCATGTTCATTTTTTGTAAAGGGTTAAAGAACATAAACCCATTAATGTTGGTTGTCTAAATAATTAAAGATTCATGTTTTTATAGACAATTATTCTTATGTTTCATGGGAAATAAAAATTAATTCATCATATATGTTTAATTGGAGTTTTTCAACCATATGTTAATGTAATTAGATAAATAACATAAATTATAAAAATGTTAATTATTGATCATAATATAGAGTCATGTTAATGAAATTTTTCTTCCATAAATTTTTGAAGCGTGAAGTTTTTATAGAGAGAATGTTTAAATAATTAATAAAATGTAATGGCTGATGAATTAGGTTTCATTTGGTTGTGATATTTGAGAAATGAGTTAGTTAATACAACATTTTTAATAATTAGTTGTTTTTTAAAGATAAAATTTTGGGGTTAAATGAGTCTGTTTTCATGTGAAGGATTGATGCCTTATTTTAGGGCCTAAATTCCCTATTGACTCTATTTATTATTTACCAACTTTTGTGTTTGATCTGGATATGATCCTTACAATGTTACTGGATTTGATTTTAGAATGGATGATGTTTGGCGAGATATGAGTGGGGAGGGCCATGTTTGTTGTAGCAGTTGGTACCTGAGAGGGCGAGGGCCATGATGATATGCATAGAGATATACCTAGAGATATGCATTGAGATATGTATAGTGATATGAATGATAGTGTTGGGGATGGAATCAGTATATATGGAAGTATTAAAATATGATCTTACCCATTGTTTCTTTGAAAGATGATATTATTTCTTGATAATAAATATTTTTTTAAGGTTGGATGGTCATGTTTCTTATTTCATTATTCCTTTCATCACTACTTGAGGTAGCTTATTGTTATTGATTAATGATTATATATTACATTAGATTAGGCTATTTCCATGATTTCCTATAATTATATAATTATAATTATTAATAAATTCTTTAACTCATGATATTAGTTCATGAATGGAATGAAAATGTTGATAATATTGTGGAACTTTGGAATCAGTTGGATTATGCTTATATGGCATGGACTTCACTTGATGGTTTTTGAAATGTGAAAAGAATAATGTTAATTATATGATAATGAAATAATTAATATAAAATGAAATTTTAAAAAGAAATAATTAATTAAATAATGCTCCTGGAATTCTTTTGTGCTTGTAGGATATCCAGTCCTTAGCAGTGGAATCTGGGTATCTGAGTGACAATAGCTGCAGTTGAGCCGGAGAATATGATTAATTCCCATAGTGTGGTTGTGATATATATTATATCTCATATGTGATGTGAATTAATATAGTAACCTACCCATTTTGTTATGGATACTGACACACAATGGACCCGGGGAGGGTGTTACCCCCAATATCCAGGTTATTGAGGAAAGGATGGCTAACTACCCCCTATGACCATGCTATATTCGCCTAGTAGTATAATTATTTCATATACATGGTGGTTACCATTCCCGTATATATATATATAGAGGTATGTAATGTATTTTGGTTATTTCATACACATGTATCTCCATATAAAGTATCATATGGGTTATTATAGGTAAGACATTAATGGTTGTGATGGCTTGAGTTATAATATACGACATAAGGGTTGTGGTGGCTCCAAAAAATGACTCGGTTACTATCTGAAGATGTGACATGGGATGATTAAATAACGTGATGCACAAGGTTGATGATATTTGATGATATAATGATGTGATGTACAAGATGCATGTCATTATACATTATCCTAGGAGTCTTCAACTTTATTACTTTTAGAGAGAGATGTCTTAAGACATGTGATGTTGGGATAGATAGAAAAATCAGTGGGGAAGTGGTAGTGGGGTACACTCATTGATATTATATTATGTTTTAAATTGTATTCAATACTTGGTGAGAGGTATCCATACTATGGCTGGAGTCTTAGAATACCTATTTAGGTGATGAGTTTTCTTAACCTATAGTTCACTAGGATTTATAAATATTTTTTTCATATTTTTATGATATTTTATAGGGAGGATCTAACTAGGTACACATGTTATATTCACCATAACTATATATAACATATTTTTCCTAGTCTGTAGGAGTTTTTTAGTGATCACGGTGGAATTTACTAGCTCATGGTGGTTTTTTAGGAGAATTTTGGGATTCATGGTTGCTGTTGAGAATATCTTATGGTACTTGAATTTTTTTTACTGTTATTCTGATAAAATACATTAAAAGAAATTATTGTGGTTTTTAAATTTCATAATTGGTAAGTGTTATATGGAGGTTTCCATCTTATCTCTATCATCTCTTTGATCTTATAATGTAATCCCTCTTAGATATGTGTATGATGTACCCTTGGTGCTTATCACCAACCCATGGCCTATTAAAGGTGGGATTCATGGGTTATTATCTCCCTTATCTCATTATTGTACTAGGAGGAGTACCTTGGGGGGTAAAGGGTCATGAATGTGTAGTACCAAATCTAAGTAAAGACATACGATATAGTTTATAGGTAGGAACACGTGAGGACCACATGTATTGGTAGGAAAACAAGGCAAGATATGTTTAGTAATAAATGTAAATAAGGGAGATCGGCCCAAAAATAGATACATAGTCTACCCTATGATCTGATTCATAGACGGTTATATTTATTCATCCAACTATGAAAAGTGATACTAAATATGGGGTTGGGACATAGGAAAGGTTAATGTATCATTCTTCTTTATAACTATGTTTGAAATTGGTAGACCTTAAGTTTCAATTGAACCTTAAATAATTGAATAAATCCTAAATGTTCCATATTCTATGTTTAAGAGTCCCTAAAACATTGTTCTATTATAGGTATGGATCCAACTCGATTTCTACACTAGGTTTTCACTGAATATGTTTAGTAGGATGCGACAAAAAATTCCATATAGTATAGGTCAATGATGATGATACTTGGAGGAGGAAACTCTGAGAGTTTCAATGCCAAACTCTATAGAAGTATGAGGGATCCATTTCAGACACAGTGATATATAAATGGTTTTTGGAGGTAGAGATATACTTTAGTTTGATCTGTTATTGCATGGATAACTAAGTTTAATTGGATGTGATTATGCTTCATAGAATATAGAGTAAGTGGTGGTTATTATTGTTCAGGTATCAGGATGATTCATCTATCTTAAGGGAGATGTTTTGAGACTAGTTCCATGTAGAGTTTATTTCTTCGACTGAAAAATGAAGGTAATTTTAAGAATATTTGTACAATTATATAGTGGAGTTAAAATGTTTAATGGTTTGTGATACATTTCAGGAACTCTCTATGATATTATTTGGACATATTTCTAGATGAGGAGATCAGAGTAAGGCACATCAAGGAGGATTTTCATCCACAGATGAAGCGTTAGGTCACCCATTTATAGTTTTGATGTATCTCATGGTGATGGAGAGTACTGAGTATATTGAGAGGACACTAGATAAAAACATATCTTCTTGATATTGGAGTGTTTGAGATTCTCCGCATAGAAATTTTAGAGGTTGGTCTTCCTAGATTCATGGATAAAATAGATTTCGGATAGCTGAGGGTACGTCTTAGCCCTTATCATATTATTTCAATACGGTTGGTGGATCTCAGGCCCCTGATAAGGGATTAGTCCCATGTTTTTTAGGGTGTATGAGGTCATCAATGGTGACGGTGAATATACAAACTATGTAGGTAGTGTACAATAGGTGTTATACTTTTGGTTCTTCTATTGAGGTTGTTTTACGTGTGGTAGAAACAGTAGGGTGCTATATATTTAGAACATTAGAAAGGAGAGTAGGTAGGATATGGATAACCCTGATATTTTCCTCATCCCTATATATTAATGAACAATGATAATGGTCGTCACCATTAGGGTCAGAGAGGTTTTGATGCAGTTCGTGGTAAGTTTCATGCTTTGGTGTTTCCAGCATTTGGCAATCCAGTCATCATTCGAGGTACCCATTTCTTGTTTTATACTTGTTTTCATGATAATTTTGATTAGGATCTACACACTCTATCATATCACCTACCATAATCCATGATTTGGGACTTGAGGGGGATATGATTTCAGTTCCCATGGCGTTGACTATACCAGTTGGAGGTAAAAATTATCCGTATGAATTATGTAGAGACAAAGAACATGTGTCAAGGTAACACCACTCTTGGGTATGATTCATATATTTATAGATATATTCATATGACATAATTTTCATCATAGAATTTAAGTACAAATTTTCGGCTATTGTGTAGTTATTTATGAGACAAACTGTGTTCTATGATGCTGATGAATATCCCTCAGTGTTCATTATAGAGTGAAACTCTTTAATGGTTAAATAGAATGTTCTTTTATTATCTTCCTTGATGGATGATATTATGATTTGTTTTCTAGAGTCTTAATAGGTATTTTTTTCAAATGTAATATAAGAGTACCACAATGACTTTCCTAAAAATGTTATGACATTATCCCATTGATAGGATATTGTGTTTGGGAAAAAGCTATAACAGATATCTTAGTTGGTCTCAATGTATCTATATAGGATGGAAACATGTGATTTTTGATATTGGTTGGTATATAACAATGATATTCCACAATGAGGTTTTTTTCATCTGATCATGAGACCTTTCGGTGCTCCAAATCTATTTATGGACAATTCTGGTGGCTTTATACTCCTCTCTATCAGTTAGAATCGTATGAACTAGGTGAAAGTGAAAAGATGTTACCCACATATACTTATTGATGATTTATTTGATCATATTAAAGGAGATAATAGGTTATTAAATATTTTTCTATGGTTTGGAAGACATAAACTTCATATAAAGGATAAGGATATTCCAAATACCACATTACAATGTCATTATGAGAATTGTGAGTTTGTGGTGATGTTGTTAGGTGTGAAAAATAATTCTTCCATATTTATGTGTTTGATAAAAATATAGTCAAAAAGGGTCTTTTATTGGTTGTTGGTGGTTTTATTTGATTACATCCTTATGTAATATGTATCTTAAGGGGAGCACACAGAGCATCTACATTATATTTTAGGAGTTCATTATTATTACTAGCTATTCTAATTCTTTAAGTGTGAGCTCTAGGCATGTTAAGTTCATTTCATTAGTCATGTGATATAATAATGTGGATTATTTTTGGATACATGAAAGATCAAGAAAATCATTACTTGGAAATACCCTAAAACGGTTTTAGAGATGCAGAGTTTCCTTGGTGTCAAAGGTTATTATAGGAGGTTCATACCTAATTTGTCTCAGGCTGTGACTCCTCTAATTGCATTGACTATAAAATATTAGTAATTCATGTAGACTGGTCAATGTTACGAAATTTTTTATTTCCTAAAGGATAAGTTGGTAAGTTATCCAGTTCTTTTATTTCAAAAGAAAAAAGTTCAGTTTGAGGTTTTTTATGACACTTCACATCATGGTTTGGGTTGTGTTTTGATTTGGAAGAGATCAATTGTTTCTTATTGGGTTAATTAGTTATGTCCCCATGAGTGTAACTATACAACCTATGATCATGAGTTGGAATTAGATTTTTTTCATTGAAGTTCTTATAAAATTATCCCATCGATGATCATTTTGTTGTTTTGTCGATCACAAGATCCTGAGGCATGTCTTATCCCTATGTAACCAAAACATGCTATAATGATGTATGATAAAATTTAGATATGATTATGACTTTGAGATTTTATATACACTGATAAAGGTTGATGTTGTAAATAACATGCTACGTAGGAGGTCCTGCATTTCATTTTCACATGTATCTAGAGTGTAATTGAAGAACTCTAAGTGATACATCCGGATATGGACTAGATTGGTGAAAGAGGATTCCTTTTTCTGATGATGGTGGAATCATATTTGGAGCAGTATGTTGAGGATTCATAGAATGGGGGTTATGTGGTTGAGTTGTAGAGATACTGATTTTTCTATAATGATGCCTCTGATGGTTGGTCTGAGGATGAAAAACATCATTAGTTGTTCCAGGGGGATTTTCATCACTTTGGTAATGTGTGATGTGGTTCTATTTGAGTTTCACATCCCACGTTTATAAGTATATCATGTGGTTAAAAATTAGTACCAAGATCTAAGAGGTCAGTTTTAGTGGCCTAGGTTGATGTGTTTTATTATAGATTTTGTTTCTCGATGTTTTGTATACCATAAGGTGAAGGTTGAGCACCATGTTCCCATTGGTTTTCCCTAGCTGTATGATATTTCTATGTGTTAGTGGGAGTACATCGTGATAGATTTTTTCAGTAGTTAAGTATCCCACTTTATAATGATCATGGTTCCATGATCAGTGGATGTTTTTTCATGGCAGTACCGAGAGAAGGTGGTGAGACTCCTCGAAGTACCGAGGGAGAACATCTCAAATAATGATCCTTATTTTACCTCTAGTGTATAGAGAGGTATCCAGAATGGTGTTGTCTCTTAGTTTCCCCTTAACAATAACACTCATCTATTGAAGGATGGTTAGACATAGTGGACTATATAATCTCATTAAGACATGTTGATTTCTTGTGTCATTGATTTTATAGGTTAGTGGATGGGACACCTTCCTTTGGTTGTGTTTTTATAAAATAAATTTTTCACTCCACCATTGGTATAACCACATTTGAATCTTCATACGTCCAACCATGTTTTTCTCTATTATACAATACATGGATCATAGAGTCATCATTTCTTAGGCCGTAACAAGTGTAGTGAACGACAAAGATAACTTAAGTGATTTACGAGAGGATTAAGGAAATAAAGGATCTTCAGAAATCCTATGCCAATCATAGGAGAATACATATTGATTTTGATTTTAGAGACAATGTTTTTCTGAATTTTTCTCCTCATCATGTGAATAATAGGTTTGGTTGTGGGAGATATCATTCTCTTTGGTTTGTAGGGCCTTTCATAGTGTCGTATTGGGATGAAGCTGTTACGTATTGGGTAGAACTTCCCCCACATATGATTTATATACATGATGTCTTCTATGTGTTGTAGCATCATCATTATATTCAAAAAAATTCTAACATCACCTATTGGGGTGATATCAACATTGAATATGATGTGACCTTCGATGATAGGTCAATGTAGATCTAGTACTTCAAAAAATAATTTGTTATGTGGGTCTATTATTCCCATGGTTTATGTCTTGAGGAAACATGGTAGTGTTGAGGAGATCACCTAGGAATGTGATTCACATATTTATTCTCAATATCTCAAGTTGTTTGATGTTTATCTCTTCCCTTGTATTTATTCTCCTCTTGTGGTTGTTGACCCTTATCAAATTTACAATATGGTTTTCTCTTATTCAATTCCTTTTTGGTGGCCTTACTATTTATTGGGCGCTATCTCACATAAGATAGTGTTTAGGAGATGGTTTTTGTTGTTTTTAATGTTTCACTTTTTTCCCTTGAGTGATTTGGTTGAGCTTCTTTCATGGTGAGATTCTCGAGATGTATCGTGAGAGAAGAATATTTAGAAAACACCTTTTCTTTTCCATTTCACTAGGATTGGTTTAAAACCTCAAAGATGAGATTTGTTTGAGTGGTATATTATGTGAGGTCTCTAATTCAATTATTTCATACCTTTTCACATTTCTTAAAGCCTATAGTTCTTGGTAGAAGCCTATAGTAGGTTTGGTGGTGTTTGGGGGATAAAATATTTTTAGGAGGATTTCACAATCTGATGTATATTCCACAATGTGAGTGGATTTTTGTGGCCCAAAGTGGTTTTCCATATCATGCGTAATAAATTATCAATGGGTAAAATTCAAAAAATGATCCTTTGGTTCACAATGTTAATGGATGAGTTTTTTATTTTATGAATCTATCCCTGAAATCTCATGAAGTTAATAAGTTGTTCATGATGTGAATTTTTCCCTGGATTGATGGATCTGGGAAGTGAATTTTCCAGTGGGACGTAAACTAATGACATTCACCACATGAATTACCCATTCATGACATGAAGTTCAATTTGGAATAATTCCTTTAATTCCTACCACATAGTGGGTTTTTTCAATATCCCCCAATTCTCTCCCAATCCTAGGTGACCTGAGGAGTTCACTCAAGAAATTTGAAATAAAATTTTAATGGGACTGATCCTCAGTTTCCCAAGTTCAATCTGTGGTGATCCAAGGTGAGTTTATCCTATTTTTCATGGGGTTTCATCTCTGATTGGTCCTATTACTACTATTCAATCTTACCATATTATATTTTTTATCTCCTTTCATCATATGGACTTATTTTCATGTTTTTTGGAAAAGTTTTGGTATCACTTCCTCTAAGGGATATAGATTCCTTATGAGAGAGGAGATTAGAGATCCAAATTATTTTTATGTTCTTGTTTGAGGAACACTGAGAGGCTTGAGGTATGAGATTAATTTATTCTTCTACTATTTTATGTGAAATTTTAAATTAATCATACCTTATCACTTTGGGTGATGGTGGAATTAACAATAAGGAATATTAATATAATGCCCTAACCCCAATTACCCAGAGTCAGTGCATTATTACGTAACATTGGCATGATCACAAAAGATCATGTCTCGAATGACCGATTAGTTTAGTAGCCTGGGAAACACTACATGCATTAATAAATGTTACATTACATCATAAATTGAAAAACTACAATAACATGGTCTCCATAGTTCACACTCATATCCCCTTCCGACAATCCTTGCAAGTCATTCATAAAATACTACTTCATATCCTGGAAAAATTAAAACATTGCAAGGGGTGGGCTCAGATTCTCAGTAAGGATAAAAATATAGCGGAAACATTCATAAATAAAAAATAATATTTAAAAAAATTTATAACTAAAACAAAAGACATTTTAAACATGAAATTCATCATAATATGGAAAAAAAATGAAATAATTCCATTTAATTATTCACGTGGATATTCTACTAATCGAATAATCACTTGAAATATCAATAACCACTTTCATAATGATGGAATTCATAATTCCAGACTATCATAACCACGTATCCAAGGCCTCGTTCCAAGAGTACAAATACGATTTTGTCAAGGCCTCGTTCCAAGACACTAGTTTGTCTCATGAGACCTACCGATGCATCGAGGAGCTATAGCGGGCTCCACCCGTCACTTATTAAGTCCAATGCATTCCTCATACGAACAAAATTATATTCATGACTTAGATATAATATATATCATATATATCTATTATATATATATATATATTCATTTATAATATTACATAACATTTAGAGGTAAGAAATGAAATGCATCGTTCATGGAGACGGTAAGCCGTACGTACGCGTGAACGCTGCATTCATTTATATTTAATATTTAATGTAGTGAAATCATAATGATATTAAGGTATATTATAATTCCAGTATAATATCATATATAATATCATTTACTCCATCATTTATACATCCCACATATGGAATTAATGATTCAAATCACTTTGAGGGGGCAGTAGTCCGCACTACCTAAAATGAAATTATCGTGTTTACCCATAATGGAAATCATAAAGGTATTACATAAATAAAAAATACAGAAGAATAAGGAAAAAATAAACATAATATATATCATATATAAATATAGTGACATCTTAATGGACACCATGAGAGGTGTTAAAATAAGATTGAACAATCATCGTTTCGTGAGACAGTAATTCACCACCCACAGAAACAGTATGTTCTTTAACCATTAGACGAAGGTATGTGTAAGTGTAAATAAAATCCTTATCATAAAAAATCTTAGTATGTTGAAGATACTGGTGTTTTTACAAAATAAAGTAATAAAAAGAGTTTATGGGGTTGGAGAAGCAAAATAAAACAAAAGATCATAAGAGAAGTCATTACCTTAAAATCGGGTAACTCTTTTCGATTTGAGCCAAAGGCTTCCTTGGGAAGACTTCTGCCCATAGTGAGGCTTCTATGATTAATATAGGGAAGTTTAGAGAGTATTTGGGAAGTGGTTGGCCGAGCCAAGTGGCCTTGATCGTGTGAATAAGGTGGTAGAGGTGTGGGCCTTTTATAAGAGGAGAGGAGGGGCACTCTTGGAAAGTCATGAAATGTTATGTTATTATATAATGAGTTTCGGATTTTAAAGGTTCCAAAATTATGTATTTCGAGGATAAGGTGATAAGGGTACGAAATATACTCATCCAATAGGTTTTTGACAAGTTTACGTCTTAGATTTTACATTATATTTTCATTTTATTTAAATCGTTAATTAATGAGGTAATCGCTGCATCATCATGGTGTCATAAAAAATTTAATTTATTTAATGTCTAAAAATTATAAAAAAAATATCATGATATAGGAAATATTTTTATCCTTCCAATGAATATTTATAGTAGAAATGTTAACTTAAATATCCCCATGTAATAATTTTTTTAGTAAAACAACACATGTTTGTGAGAATTTTATTTTTACATTAAATAAAAAGTTATTAATTTCATTTTCATACCCAAATGTCTCCATCGGGCCCCCAAGTTGACCAATGGATTTTCATGGTTGGAGATGATTCATACAATAAGGGTAGGACAAGTGTCAATATATTTTCATATTTTTATAATATCATTTTTACCTTAAATTTCACTAATTTCCTTTAATAGCGATTAATAAAACATAAAAGTTACTATTCACCAAAAATTATTTTCATCTCATTGAACCACATTTTTCTTCCTAACAACAACCATTTATGTCGGATTTTTTAAATTCAATTCACAGAAGTGGTAATGTTACATTTACACAAAGAATTAGTTTTTAAAGTACCACTTAGTGGTTTCACTATTCATCAAAAATTCGAGTTTTTCATAAAAATACCAAAAATTCACCCTAAGATATAATTGATATTCTGAATTCAAAAAATGATGCCTATTTTACAAAATTACAAACACATAAGTTGCATTAATTAATTTTATAATTAATTCCTGTTGTCAAAATAAATAGCGTGTTTTTAAGAAACAATATCAATTAAAATATTGACAATTGATTATGTCTGATTTCAAAGTGAAATTAATTATAATGACCACCATTGGATAAAATGGAAAAATTATGTTATAATTACACTTTAAAACCACTCAATGGTATTAATTATCACTATTTATTATTTTGATTAAAAATATGTTTTTAATTAAAATTTAATAATTATTACTATTCATGAAAATAAAAATGTTATCCGAAAAGATCCAAAATTTCACCCTAGGTTAAATTCAATATTATGAATCCAAACATGAAGTCCATTTTGATAGATAAAATTTATAAAATTTTAAAAATTGGTTATTACTATTCATAACGGCTACTTTGATTGGTCATGGTGTGTTAGAACTCGAGGTTGTGTACAACACACGATGCTCTATTATTCAAAGAGAAGTGTACCATGGATGATTGGGGTGTTACATTCTCCCCTCCTTCAATAAATTACATCCTCACAATTTTAAATTGTTCTTCGAAAATAAAAGGTTGAAAATAGAAAATACCATTGTTGAAAACCCATACTGGAAACTGGGTTAATAAAATTTAGTCTTAATAAGACAGAAATGGAAATGATAAAGTCACCACCAAATTAGGGTTTCGAATACGTGAACATGGGTGGGAATTATAGACACATAATTATAGGAAAAAAGTAAATATTTATAGGGATTGATCGAGGTAATAAATCACAAAAAAGTGTAAAATTGAGGGCCTCAAAGCCATCAATCTATGAGGAAAATATCATCAGTTCAACAAAACATAAGGAATTAGGATAACACAATTTTTAAATATCCCCGTCATAAAGTTTATGAATTAATTTATTCAAAGAATGAGAGTGAGGAATATATATATATATATACTTGAAAAGTAGAGTTTCAACCTTCAACTAATTTATACCACAAACTCATATTTCACTCAAAAAGGTAATAGAACTCAAAAATATTATCTTTATCCTAATCGTAAAAGGTTACAAATATTTACACATAACATTTATATTAGGAATACTATTTTGTAATACCAGGGACTTCCTGTAGGATAGTGGTAGGTAATAAAGTCATGTCGCACTATGGTTGTTGGTTCGATTCCTGCAGCTTTGTCTGATGCGACGGGTTATCCCCCAACCTGCAGGTTGTCCTTTTCCTAAAACTATAGTATTATAATATTCCAAAAATAATCTTCAGAAATGTTTTAACCTTAAACAATACTATCCAAAGTTCAACTTATTCCATTCCAACCTTTATAGTTATCCAAAATACCTCTGTCCAGAATTTCTCTAAATGGTCTCTAAATTCCAAAATCTATTGTAACATCAGATTCCCCAAACAAAGTAAAGTTTCTCTTATTGTCAGATACTAAAAATATGATTACCTTCATCATATTAAAACCTTAATGAAAACAACAAGTATTGTAGTACAATCCTTATATATATCACATTATTCTTATAACCATAATATAATCCTAGAGTCCAAAAGAACCAATACATTATTTATTCCACTTCAACTATAGTAACAGCATAATATTGGCCTTAATCCCTTGGCCTTTTCTGTGGTAAGTTTCTCTAATGCTTATGACATTCATTTACATAATTCCCCATTTCCTTACAATTGTAGCATTCAACATTGATAGCCTCTTTCTTTCCCTAGCAATCACGAGCCCGGTGACCCTATTCTTCGCATTTATAACAAACTCCCATTCCTTTTAGGCAAGTACCGGGGTGATTCTTCTCACAATTATCACATAATGGGAAATACTTATTTCCCTTTTTCTGTTTATCTATCTCTTGTTCCACCATTATCTTCTTGTCTTGCTTTACATTATTGTCATAAGATTTAGGGAATTCATTTTCTGTCTTGATAGCATATGAGACAATATCATCGTACGATGAGAAAGATTGTGAGACTAAGGCTCGATGGAGAAATGGTTTTAACCCATAAAAGAAACGATCAATCATAATTCTTGGTTTATGTATATAATCTGCAGTGTACCTCCCTAACCATGTAAAGTTAGACTCATACTTTGTGACATTCTCATCCTCCTTTTGCCTCAGACTCAGAAATTTCATTTCCATAACAGCTCGATGGTCATGAGGAATGTATTTTTCTAAAAAAAGCTCCATGAACTCCCTCCATTCCATGTTTGATACTTCACCATCATCCTTTGTGTTTTTAATCAATGACCACCATTGATCAACATCTTTAGTGAGTCAGTAAACTGCCATGATAACCTCTTCCCTTTCACTTCTCCCCAAGGCATGGAATATTTTATCTAAGGAATTTATCCATTGCTTAGCTACTAAAGGATCTATACTCCCATTGAATGTTGGTGTTTGTTTCCTCATGAAGCGGTCTAACATTGATCCTCCACGTTGCGGATCAGGGTGCTCCATATGAGTAAGGTTATAATTCATATCCTGAGTGAGTTGTCCGAGTATGGTGATAAGCTGATCAACACCAGTTGAATCACCATCTCTACTATAATTATCTTGAGTAGGTGGGAAATCCCTACATGGAGTGTGTGCATTGATATGGTTTCATTTCCTTCTACTAGGCTCCATTTCTAAACAATTCCATAAACTAGATTAGTTTATGAATCGAATTACATAATAACAAACTTTCAAAACACTTAACATTAATTGAACTATTTATAGCAATAATCCATAATCATAAAAAAAAATTATTTGAGGAAGTATATACATATAAACCCTTCATATTGGTTTGTAAAGAAAATGAGAATTATCCTAATCATATCCCCCAGGAGTGTCGTAACCAAGAGTGCAGCAAGGCCCGTTGTGGTTCACTAGTTCCTGTTCGAGTCTAACTCAAAGCAGTGTTTTTGGGTTTTACCCATAGGTACATCTGTGCTAGAGCCACCTCTACCTTCTTGTATGCAGACATGGATGTATTTCTTGGAAAACTCACAAAATATCTACAATATCTAAATTCTAGGAAGTTCTTCTATACTAATCCTCAAAGTCTATCTTAGGGCTATGTGCTCTAATCAGAGTTTATCTAAATCTAGCTTCCAATGTTAGTACTAAACTACCTCTGATACCAACTATAATGCCCTGACCCCAGTTAACCAGAGTCAATGCATTATTATGTAACATTTTCTGGATCAGAAAAGATCAAGTCTCGAAAGAACGATTAGTTTAGTATCCTTGGAAACACTAGATACATTCATAAACGTTACATTACATCATAAAGTGAAAAACTACAATAACATGGTCTCCATAGTCCACACTCATATACCCTTCCGATTATCCCAACAAGTCATTCATAAAATACTTTTCACATCCTGGAAAAATTAAAACATTGAAAGGGGTGAGCTCAGTTGCTCAGTAAGGATAACAATATAACGGAAACTTTCATAAATAAACATAAACATTTAAGGCAATGTATAACTGAAACAAATGCCTTTTTAAACTTGTACATCAGCATAATATGGAAAAATAAAATGAAATAATTCCATTTACTTATTCACATGGATATTCTACTAGTCTAATAATCACATGAAATATCAATAACTACTTTCATAATGATGGAATGCATAATGCCAGACTATCATAAGAACATAGCCAAGGCCCCGTGCCAAGACTAAAAATAAGATTTTGTCAAGGCCTCATGCCAAGACACTAGTTTGTCTCATCATACCTACCGATGCATCGGGGTGCTATATCGTGATCCACCCATCACTTATTAAGTCAAATTCATTCCTCATATGAATAGGTTTAAACATATCATAAACCATAACATAATCGTATCACATAAAACATGCATGAGGGAAACATAACATTTCAACATTTCAATCACAAGATATCAATACAACACATTGATATAATAAAAGCACATTCAAAACCATTTTCAAAACCAAAATAAAAGGAAATTAAAACATTGGTATTTATTTTTCATTTAAAAAATTTTATGGCTTGTAGAGGAAGCTGAAATTCAAATAATGGTCACGGCGGCGGAGAAGTTGTTGTCGCCGCATACGTAAGACAAAACATCCTTTTTGTAGTTTAGTAAAAACGCATCATATAAAAATATTCCTTTTGAATAAAAGTAAAAGTCAAAGGGGTTTATACACCATATAAAGGAAATTCGTGTATAAAACAAAATATGCCAAAATGAAAGGAGATTGAGACGAAGTCCTTACCTCATGTCTGTCTTGAAACGACCATTCATTAACCTCCTGAATAATAAAATAGAGTTAATTTATACATTATTAAGAACATTTTTCAATTAATTATTCCTTTTATATCACTTATTACAATGTTATAAAACTTATGTAATTATTTAAGATAATAACAGTCGTTTTGTCAATCTTTGGTACTTGAGTCAAAAATAAACTTCTTATAATTACAAGATGTTCATGTGGTAAACTATCAATTATATTCATAAATATATTAATGATTTATATATCATATATATCATATATAACCATTGTATATATATATATGAATTTATAATATTACATAAAATCTAGAGGTAAGAAATGAAATGCACCGTTCAAGGAGACGGTAAGCCGTACGTACGCGTGAACACTACTTTCTTTTCTATTTCATATTTAATGTAATTAAATCATAATGATATAATGGTATATAATAATTACAGTATAATATCATATATAATATCATTTAATCCATCCTTTATACGTCCCACATATGGCATTAACGAATCAAATCACTTTTAGGGGGCGGTAGTCCGCACTTCCTAAAATGAAATTATCACGTTTACCCATAATGGAAATCATAAAGGTATTCAATAAATGAAAAATAAAGAATAATAAGGATAAAATAAACATAATATATATCATATATAAATATAGTTACATTTTAATGGCCACCATGAGAGGTGTTAAAAGAAGATTGAACAATTATCGTTTCATGAGGCAGTAATTCGCCACCCACAGAAATAGTATGTTCTTTAACCATTAGATGAAGGTATGTGTAAGTGTAAATCAAATAATTCTCATAAAAACATCCTATTATATTTAATATACTTTTTTTGTTACAAAATAATGGAATAAAAGGTGTTTATGGGGTTGGAGAATCTAAATAAAACAAAAGAACATAAGAGAAGACATTACCTTAAAATCAGGTAACTCTTTTTGTTTTGAGAAAAACGCTTCATTGGGAAGACTTCATCCCACTTTTAGGATTCTAGGAGTAATAGAGGGAAGTTGAGAGAGTATTTTGGAATAGTTTTTCCAAGCCAAGTGGCTTTGATGGTTTGAATCCGGTCGTAGAGGTGGGGGCCTTTTATAAGAGGAGACGAGGGGCACTCTTGAAGAGTCATGAAATGTTACATTATTATATAATGAGTTTCGGATTTTAAAGGTCCCACAATTATATATTTCAAGGACAATGTGATAAGGGTTCTAAATATATTCATCCAATAAGTTTTTGACAAGTTTAAGTCTTAGAGTTTACATTATCTTTTAATTTTTTTAAATCGTTAATTAATAAGGTAATCACTGCATCATCATGGTCTCATATAAAATTTAATTTATTTAATGTATAAAAATTATAAAAAAAAATATCATGATGTAGGAAATATTTTTAGAATTCTTATTAATATTTATAGTAGAAAAGTTAACTTATATGACCCCATGTAATAATTGTTTTAGTAAAACAACACATGTTTGTGACAATTTTATTTTTACTTTAAATAAAAAGTTATTAATGTCATTTTCATACCCAAGTGGATCAATGGGGTCCCAAAGTTGTCCCATGGATTTTTCTCGTCGTACATGGATCATCCAATAAGGTTAGGACAAGTGTCAAGGTATTTTCATATTTTTATAATATCATTCTTACCTTAAATTTCACTAATTACCTTTAATCACGATTAATAAAACTTAAAAGTTAATATTCACCAAAAATTATTTTCAACTCATTGAACCACATTTTTCATCTTAATGACAACCATGTATGTTGTATTTTTGTAATTCAATACACAGAAGTGGTAATGATTCATTTACATGAAAAATTAGTTTTTAAACTACCACTTAGTGGTTTCACTATTCATTAAAAATTGATGTTTTTCAGAAAAATACCAAAAATTCACCCTAAGCTATAATTGATATTATGATTTCAAAAATTATGTCTGTTTTAAAAAATTCCAAACATATAACTTTCATTAATTAATTTTATAATTACTTCCCATTGTCAAAACAAATAACATGTTTTTAAGAACCAATATCAATCAAAAGATTGACAATTGTTTGTGTCCAATTTCCAAGTGAAATTATTTCTAATGACCACCATTGGATAAAATGGTAAAATTATATTCTAATTATTTTTTTAAACAACTCAATGGTATAATTTATCACTATTAATTATTTTGATTAAAAAAGTTGTTTTTAATTAAAATTTAGTAATTTTCACTATTCATCAAAATATAAATGTTATCCGAGAAGTTCCAAAATTTCACCCTAGGCTAAATTCGATATTCAAAATCCAAAAAAAAATTCCATTTTGAAAGATAAAATTTATAAAATTTCAAAATGTGGTTATTACTATTTATAACGGCTACTTTGATTGGTCACGGTGTGTTAGAACTCGAGGTTGCGTACAACACACGTTGCTCTATTATTCAAAGAGAAGCGGACCATGGAAGCTTGTGGTGTTACAATTAAACCATAACAATGAAAATAAATGTTTTATGGTTGTAGTGGTCGCATGTGCTTCCATCATGATAATAGTTTTCCTCGTGTTTTACTTTATATTGTGTTATATATGTTTATTATTTGATTAAAAAAATATATACTCAGTTTTATCATTTTAATTTTTTTTAAATGATTAATGAATGTAAATATAGAAATGTTGGATGTATAAATAATTAAAGATTCTTGTTTTTGTAAACCATTCAGGTTATGTTTGATTAGAAATAAAAATTAATGATGAATTCGTGTTTAATCGGTATTATTTTTCCATGTTTTAATGGAATTGTATAATGATTAGAAGTATTTAAATTCTTGTTGATTATAATAATAAAGACACATGTTAATGAAATTTTTCTTCCTTAAAGTGTTGAAATTGGATGTTATGGTTGAGATTATTTTTAAATAATTAATAACATGTAATAGTTAATTATTTAGTTTGAATGTTCTTGTAACCTATGATAAATGAATAGGTTGATGTAAAATGGTAAAGAACTATTTTTATTAAATATAAATTTTTTGGGTCGATAAAATCCATTTTCATGCGAAGTCTTAATGCCTTATTTAGGGCCTAGATTCCCTGTTGAATCTACTAATTATTTTTTATATTCTATGTTTTCTCTGTATGTGATCATTATTTTGTGACGTGATGTGTTCCTGGGATGGCTAATGGTTAATCAGATATGGGTGCAAATTCCCATGTTTGGGGTTCCATTTGGGGCCTGAGAGGGTGAGATTAACGGTGATATGTGTTGAAATATGCATGGTGATACACATTATTGTTTTAGGTATGGAACAAGGAAAGTTAGAGTGAGTCAAAGTTATTGTTACCCATTAGTGTGATGAATGATGAGATGCTTTCTTTATAATAAATCTTCTTTCAATACCGAATGACCAAGTTTTCTATTTATGCATTCCATTCTCCATTGTTTGAGTTAGCTGGTTGTGTTTGGATTATACATCTATTTTTTGGTAGATTATGTAGTTTTTTCGAGTACCTGGAATTATGGAATGATAATGACTAAAAAAATTAACCCATGAGTTTGGTGCTTGAATGTGATAAAAATGTTGATAATCTTATGGAACTACGGAATCAGTTAGATTATTCCTAGAGGGAATTGACATGACGTAGTGGGTAAATAAATTTGAATAGAATAATGTTAATTATAAGCTAATAAATTAATTAACATAAAGTGAAAAGTTAAAAGGAATGAATTAATTAAATGAGTCTCTTTGAATACTTGTGTTATTTTTGGATATATAGACCTTAGTAGAGGAATTTTGTTTTCTAAGTAGTGATAGATTTATTTAAGACTATGTCTAGGTTAATTATCATAGTGTGGTTATGAGTTATATTATATTTCACCCATGTATGGGATGTTACACCCTCTAATTCATAATACGGACTATCCACTATGTTGTCAGGAATAGTCTATTATCAAGTCTCTATTCCCAAATTCATTTGTCGAGAGTATTATGTGCACCTAAACAGATATGAGTGATCCAACCACCTTCATAAGGCTATTTCATTGTTAGATAGGTGTAATTCCCTATGGGGGAAAACCTTGTGGGTAGGAGAACCAAATAAAATCATTTCATGAAACTTGGGTGTGCTCGTGAATAGATCCAACTTTTGCCTATATAGTATCAAATAATAGGATAATACTTAAATCCATAAACTAGCATTAAGGGGGGAATTTTTCACCCAAGTTTGTGCAGTGCTCCCCTCATATTTTTAATACAGACTAATCACCCTACCGTCTTGTGGGATCAATTAGAATGTCATGATTCCCACATTGATGCAGGGGGAGTATCATGTGAGCCTATAAATATGGTAGTGATCATATCATTTTCCTGAGTCCTTTTCTTGATTGGATGGGTGTAATTCCATTGGGGGATAAAACTGTGTAGGTAGGATACCCAAATAATAAATTTTCATTACACTTGTGAGTGCTTGTGGACAGATCCATCCATTACTCATATGTTACATCATCACCAGATTACTTCCCCTTTTCATTGGTTTCATTTTTGATTTAACATTTAAGGGATTATACCAACTATCTGATGCATAATTCTTGAATCTATTACAACACCAACATTGACCCACATACCATGATCTTATTTTAACTTATATATGTTGTCGACAGTTTCAATCATAAACATCATTCTATTTTGGGCCTTAATTTGGATGTTCACAGATTCACTTCCCTCTCAATGTTTAACATATACATCCTTGCATCCTATAATTGATATTAGATCCTTTATGTTCTTTTAACTTCAAATTTCTATCAAAAATTTCCAGCATAATCAACATAATGTTTTTGGGTATTGATTTGGACCTACCTTATTTACCCCATCTCAGTGTCCAACATATACCTATTTGGATCCTACATATTATATCATGTATGTTATTTTATTTCATACACTACCGCATATATTTAGGTAGAGAGACTGACAGTCATTGATCCTTGGGAGGGTCTTTCCCTCAATAACTAGGCTAAAAAAGGAAAGGATTGTTGACTAGCCCCTCTGACTCCTCTCTCTTCACCTTGTAGTAATTTTTGCCAGTATGCTTTGTGGTTACCTTTACCATATATGTTAATTGATTTATTTAATGGATTTTTGTCATTTTAACCACATGTATCTCCAAATATAGTGGCATATGGTTTATTATAGGTATAACATGTATGATCTATGATGGATTGAGGTATAATACATGATATACGAGCTACGGTGGCTACTAGAAATTATTCAGTTACTTTCTTGAGATATGGAATGGGGTGATGAGATGATGTCATGAATGGGGTGCATGTTATGTGTTTATTTGATTCAAATGATGCATGTTATGATACATTATCCCTTGAATATTCATCTTGGATTTCTCTTCGATAGATATGGATCAGTACATATGACATTGGGGTGGAGAAAAAAACTAGTGGAGAAGTGGTAATGGTGTTCCCTATTTTGATATTATAATATATTTTCACTTGTATGTGATAATTAGTGATAGGAATCCATGACAAGGTAGTTAATGTATCATACATGTTTAGGTGATGAGCTTGCTTCACTTGATGTTCACTAATATTTAACATTCTTTATTTGTCTTTTCCACTAGAGGCTTTGAGGAGGATCCTGAAAAGTATACATGATATACTCACCCTACGTATATATAAACTATTTTTATGTACAAAGGTGATGGTTGGTAATTGGGATGTACATTAATATACCATGGAGGTTTTCAAGGGGTTTTTGGCCTTTGTGGTCACTAAAGATGATATATTTTTGTTCTTGTAGGTTTATTATAGTTTTTCATTTGTATAACATCAAATTAATGTATTTTGGATCTTTTAAATTTGTTATGATCCATAGTTTTATGGTGGTTTCTATGTTATATATGTTGTTTCTAAAATCCTAGAGGGTAATGCCTCCAATTTTTGTGTATGATATTCCTTTGATCCTTATCACAAACCTATGGCCTATTTAAATTGGGATTATAGTGTAATTATCTCTCTTATTTTATTTCCAACCTATAAGGGGTACCTTAGGGGGAAGAGGGGTGTGACTCAAGAATTCCACTCAAAACGATGTTTATGATGAACTATTCTATGTTCCATCACATGTTCCAACACATCCCTAAATTATTTGTCTACAAAACTCCCCAAATCATAAAAAAACATAGGTTCTAATACCATTTCATTCATTAACTGGTTGAAGTTAACCTAACCCATCACACGATCAAGATCCTGATAAGGCCTCAAGCATATCTCTTTATATAGTAGAAGATATCGACTAGAAGTGAAGGCATAAAAGAATAAAATGGGAGGCTATTACCTTATATCAAAGTGAAATATCTGATGAAATAAACGAAACAGGCATACATCCATAAACTTATACTACACAATTTGAATAACTAAAACAAAACCATGTTATAATAAATGAAAAAAAAATCATAAAAACTAATAGTCATGAAATAACACATCAATTGTTCACCCACTAGGACGATCACATATACAAAATAAGCAAAAACAAAAATAAAATACACATGGATCTATTGACAACACTATGTTCTACCACATACCATGTCTCTACTATGATTGACAACTATAGCTCGATACTCAGACTCCACATGAGCGATGCCACTTGATCATGCCATACCAGGCCTCTTCTCAACCCATTGTACAACATGTACTCAACCTAATAATAGACACAAGGTTTTAATTAGAATCGATGTAATCATATAGAGGGTGGGAAATAAATATTAGTAGACCACCTCGAATGATGGGACTAACATATATTTTAATAACATATGCATACAACACATGATATGCTTATCTTAGTTGATTGGAAAAAAATGTTGGAAAAAATAAATAAATAAATGAAAAGGGGGATGAATAGAATATAATACAACCATGAACCTTGGGATACATCCTAAAACCCAATGTAAATAAACCTTCACTCTGAACTATATTGGAGGTCTTATAGAACATGGATCACCCTACTGCACATAGTGGCTAATGTAATTATTGGGTAATAAGGAGCTCTAGATGACTAACATTTCAACAATAATAATGTTCAAAACCTAGGATCTCATCCCATGAATCCAAGACAACAAAAAACTACTACAAGACTCCTGGAAACCAATAAATTGATCTAAATTAGAAGCAATAACTCTATGTCAACCCTGAGAAAACATGTCCACATCCCGATAGTCCTACAAACCTAGTCTGTCCATAACATACTTTTCATTTTAACACTTCTTGAATGGGATATAGTAGGAGACTCTGATTCCCCAACAACAAAATAACCTACTATGTTAGTTCCTTATCACCTAAAGAGAAAAAATACCATATCCATAGTTAAAACTAAACATGGGTGTGTGGGACTCATCTATATAATTTATTATCCCCATAGGACCCATCTAACACTAACCAACCAAAATATGACATAAATCAATCAAACATTGAGACAACACTCAATATAATAATATCCCAAATGACTCATCATACATTTTAAACCCAAGAAAAAATATTTGTAGTCATCCTCGATACAATCCACATAATACTAGGGTTGTCCAATACCTAAAACAAACTTCATCACCACAACCACAACAACTCACTCTTTGATATTTAGGTTCTAAGGTGACACTTGAAGTTTCCAACACTAAACTGAGAACAAACCCTAAAAGTTTCAATAGAACATGAAGAACCAACAACATTCCCATGGATCACATCCACCTTAAACCATGACCCAAGCCTGACATAGGAATTCCTCTTCCAGTGACTCAGACACCCAACCCATACATGCCCATCACCTCACCCTTAAATGAATCCTTAGGCAACACCATCCCTGTATGGGTATCCTCAATAGTCCCATAGACCAATATGAAACATCAACCCTTGAAACCCTATCATACACAATACCCTTTGGTGTTATCCCAACCCAAAGGATCTAAAAAATCCAAATATCAAAACCACATAAACATAGAGAAAATAGCCCTAATATCAAAGGACCACCCAATGGTCTGATACAAGATACTACTCGATCTCACTTTCTAGTAACAATCCAAAAGATACTGAAATATACCATTGGAATCCTCAAAAAAATTCTCCAATAGCCTCACAACCCTCACCTGAGCCTAACACCCTATCCAACTTCACTAAGGAGTATTTTGGATCAAAATATCAAAAGAATCATCTCCCCTACCTAGAACCATCCATGAACAACTATACATTACCAATAATCACCTCAATTTTCATACTATCACATACCACGTGGAAAATAACCAGAATGGACTACAAACAAGTTAAATTCTATCATTGTGGTGCAAATACAAGAAAAACACCTTTATGGAGGGATTATATTTTGTGAACCTTATGTAGATAACATAAAATCCAACACCCACACCAAGCCATGTACCATAACCCAATCATCTTCTGCATTCCCCAACTACACATTGTGTACCGAACACACATGGTGTGTATCCCATATAGGGTATCTAGCCATGTGCCTCACATGACGTAAGTCCTAGTACCCTAAATGGCATCTGGTTGTGTATTATATGTGGGTTATATCTGTGTACCCAATATAACCATGTACACCAACATAGGGTTTCTGGTTGAGTTCCTAAATACACCCTAAGTCACCCCCACATGACATTCTATAAGGATTACACAGTATATATTTCTATTATTCAACCCTCCACTCAAAAGGAAGAATTTTTTTTGTGTGTTCTTGACTCACACTTCACGTGATCAGGTTTTCATGAACAAAAAACCCCTTGCTATTACCCAAAACCACTAATTCACCCAAAAACACCCCATAGGGGATCTCATGGCTCACCAAATAAAAGAAAACATCATTAAAACCGAAAAACCCATAATAAATGGATTTAATACTAAAAGTAATACTAGTTCTTAATTAGGGGTGTAAATCAGAGATGCTTTAGTCCAGATCCTCTAGCTGCAGCTGCTGCATCCTGATCTATGCCTCAGATGAAGCAACAACGATGCCTCCTCCCTCTACCTCTACTTCTCACCCCACTCTCCCACTCCTCAATAAATCCTGAAACATTATTGGGGTGTACATAAGAAAACAAAAGGAAAAGAAGAAATGATAGGATAAAAATGAAAATGAAGGAAAAGAAAAGGAAAAAGGGTCTCAACCCCATAACCAATGCCTGGAATGAATTTTTACCATGCTTAAGAAAAACCCCACATTTTGGACTCAACTAAAGATTCATGATTTCAATCATATTCTATATTCACGAGATAAAATCGATTAAACATGCGGGGATAATTAATATTTACTTAATTAAATTTTAAACATTCCTAGAAAATATGATCACCTCATAATTCTACCAAAATATTACCCTATGGTAAACACACTATTATGTGACTAAAATAATGATAAAAAATTATAATGAGATCCTCTAATAATATAAATTACCATTTTCCCCTTAAAATCCATTTGTAAAAAAATTCAAATTTACCCAGATTTTCTCATCCCGTAACAACTTAGGTCATTACATTGAAAACCTATGATTTTAATATTTTTCATAAGATATGATTTAGGTGATATAATAGGCTATGATAAAACCCCGAGTTATATGAAAATATAGAATAGAATAATAATAATAATATAGTTGATATTGTCTCTTATGATTTTCCTATAAATAAGGGTCACTCTCTGGATATATAAGAGCTAAAGAACTGGAGAAATTAATATTTAATGGTTAATTATTATACACAATACTCTCATACATAAAAGTTACTCTATAATTAAGGGTTACTCGATAGGTTAGGGGCACTTCCCTTTCTATAGAGGTGAATTCTGGTATGTAAGGGTCCTGTTTTATCTTTTCGTGACTTATGATTGGTAATTCCCCATATCAATCATAAAATATGATATAATCCATAAATATTAAAGTTAAATATTTTGGAGTATTTTATTATATTTTATAAATGATTTATAAAATATAAGTTTTAGGTATTGTAAATAAGAAATTTTCATGCCAAAATAAAATATAAAATATTTGTATTTATATCTCATGTTATAAAAATAGAGAAATTGATTATTTATTTCTTTTATTACTTTTAAATATTTATATTAATAAATTTTTTATATAATTTGAATATTATAAATGGATTTATTTAATATATAACCAAATAATTATATAATTTTAATCTTTTATAGAAAATAAAGCATGATACAATAAATATTTAATGAAATAAAATAATTATGAATTTAATATCTATCTGATTTATATCGAATTGGTGAAATTTATATGTAATGAATTATAGTATTGATATAAATAATTTATATTGAAATAATAACTATGTTTTATAAAGAATTTATAAATTCAAACATAGGTCAAAATACAAAATGTGTTCATATTTAATATTATTATTTTTTCATGATCATTAATTAAAATTGTTCAAATTAAAGGCCAGAATTGAGGAAATTATTTAAACCACATAAAAAATAAATTTTAATAAATAATTTGATCAAGGATTAAATAATATTGAACATGGGATATTTGAATTATATAAATATTATACATAACAAAAACTTAAATATAAAATGTTTCTATTTCATATAATATAATATATTTAATGTAAATGTCATATAATGAATTATATTAAAGAGTTCATTTTATGAAATTAATATAAAGTGTTTATATTCCATATTATAAAATGTGTATATGTTTAGCTAAATTATAAAATAATTGTTGTTAGATTTATTTGTGAATTTTTGATAAATATTTATCTCTTCTTTAAATATGTTAATTGCTAATTTATTTAAAAATTATTCCATCATTTATTTATAGTAATAATTTTTAACCTACATCAAAAAATGAAGATCAAATTTTAGTGGGAACATATTTAAATGGTATGTATTAGTATGGTTGCACTAAAGCAGTGCATATACTATAGTGGAAGTACTACTCACCCAATTTGGGCTGTCAGGCCATGTATTTAGGCCTAGATTCTATTGGGATTCTGAGACATCGTGGTTCTTTAGGACATTGGTCCTTTAGCCCATCATCTCAATAGGGGAGGACATAGAAGTATAAATTAAGGGGTAGGTATGGATGTATGATATAGGTGGATGTTGTTATGTGATAGGTGCGATGTGGTTTGGTGACATGGAGGCACTGCTTGGTGAGTGGAGGATTTAATGAGTGACAAGTGCAGTTACAGATATCTTATGGACCACTACCCACATGGGTTCCTAATATATAACATGATTCTCTATCATGGAATGAAAATGGTGGTGTGGTGAGATAGAGGCTAGCATCATGAAGTATTGGAGTTGGTGCCTTGAAGATGGTGTGATGCATTACTGTGTGATTACTAGTGGCGTGACATGAAAAAGGGATGAATCAATGTGATGTTGGTGGTTATGGTGTGGTGAATACTACTCAGTTTGTCCTTCAAGTTCTTCTCTTATATCCTATAGAAATATTCATTTTTTGTTTTGGTCTATAATCATATAGGAATTCAGGCCATGTAATGCTTGGGGTCTTCTGTTCATTTAAGGGTTACCTATCAACCCAATTAAAAAGATATTTCATTACATAATAGAAATGGGATCGAACTCAGATTTTTTTGATAATTTTTATATATTAATTTTTATATACTCTTTAGATTGAAATTTGTTAAAAATATACATAAAAATTAATTCACTTTCATCTAAGGAGTTACATGCTTGGTATGATACAAGATTTAGTTTTCGTCTACCAGGACTTGAGTTTTAGTTGTCTTTATTATATTGAATTTATTTATTGAATATAGTTTATACATATTAGGTATCAGAGTTATAATAGAATTTTAATCTCTCTGGAGTAAATTATCCTTGGGTAGAGGGACATCGATTCAGTCTTCCCATTTGACTAGAGGCTTATACCTTGTTTTAGAAAGGTGGGGGTTTATAATATTAGGCTCCACTATTACTCATGTGGGGTTTTATAATTATAAATAATTAATAACCTATATATTAAAAGGTTATGTAACTTTTATATATGTTGAATTTGGATATGTGTAAATATGTTTGGCTTCTATTTTTGGATGAGTAACATAAATTGGGGGTTGTGTAAAGAGTTACAAATCAATATTATTTGGAAATATTGATTATTTAAAAGAAATATGTTTCTAATCAAAATCAATAGAAGAAAACATAAATGTAATGATAATAACATAAGATAATATGGTGAGAGTTAAATACTATTGATAATGATAAGTGTGAGATTCCTTCCAAAGAGACACCTGAAAAGGCCTTGATCATCCAGTAGGGTAGGTCATTCTAAAACATCATGTCTTTATATCAACTTGTGAAAGGAATGAAAGTAATTAGTGACCCTAATAGGATTAAGTGCATGATTTTTCCATTCATTTTGGGTAACACTTAACCAGGAGTCCCTAATGGGATTAGGTTACTAGAGGAATGAATTTGAGTGAATTTATTAGATGGATATGAAAAAAGTATTGTCTATTAAACATTCCAAGATTCAAATATAATATTATTGAGATAATTTTCTACCTAAATAACTATGTGATGGGAGAAATTTTAAAGAAACCTAAGGTTTGGTGAAAGATTTTAACAGCCTAGTTTTTTATGAAGGAACATAATATTTGTTATTCAGATTAAATTCCTTGTTTTATCATTGTGAGTTTTCATTATGTCCTAATAAATCTGTTGAGACTATTCTAGGATTGTTTCTAGCTCAGAGCTCATTGTTATGGAGGAAACATTCTAGGAACACTTTTTGTCCAAACAATACACCTAAGCCTACATGGTTTGGACAAACCGTATGGAGTGTTTCAAATGGATGAAAAGGCCCAAATAGTTAGACTCAACCATGTGACTTGGTTCACATGGTCATTAAGTCTATCTCATACAAGTGGTAGAGGTGTTATTCAAGTGTTATGCATGGTTATTAAAACCATTTACCTATCTCATGTGAGGTGGTCCTTAGGCAGTAGCTGGCACATGGTTGGTGTACGGTTTGGCCAACTATGTGGCCAAACCGTGCATACCATTAAAATGTATGTGAAATTACAATTTTACGCTTTTTTACTTTACAAACATAAACACCTTATTCCTTCTACATTTTTCTCCAGTAGTTGTCCATGTGAAGCTCCTCCTCCTCATCCTTTCCTCCTCTTAGTATGCTTGTAATCCATCTCCTCATCAGAAATTAGTTTCCTTCATCGTCAGACGTGTTAGATAGCTAATGATAAGATCTCTAATCCTTTTTATTCATTTCCTAATTTCTATTGTCATATCCTATGCTATTTTTGTGTGAGATAATGTTTCCTATTTCTAGGTAATTTAACTCTTTTGGGGATTTATTTTGTTCTACCTCAAACCATAAATTGACATTAGATGACACAACTACTATACACATAAGTAAGGTGGTTAAGTAATTTTTCTTAAAACCATAAATTATGGAATGTATTTTTTCTATTTTGTCACCTGGCTTAAAATTACTCACATTTCCTTAAAAAAATTCACATTTTTAATTAAATGATGAATATTAAGATACTCACTTTTATCATTGTTAAATTGTTGGATGATGTCTACCTCTTTGGTTTCCACCCCATAGGTGTATTGAATACATTTCCATCATTAATATAAATTTTCAATTGACTAACCATCTCATAAGTGTATTTTTTTTACCATAAATTGGATTTTACTTGATTTATAAATTAAATGTTTTAATTTATTTAAATGGAAGTGTGTTGAAAGTATAGGTGATTTTTTGAATATTTATATATAAATATGAATTATTTATATTGTTTAAACCATGGTAAAAATAGGTTAAATGATTAAAAAATATTTAGAGGAAATTCCAAATTATTATTATTATTATTCCAAGTATATTGGTTGGTAAACACTGGTTAATAGATTTTTTGAGAATAATATTTCATGATCCCTTAAATTGGGTGATGGACATGGCATCTCACATAATTTATGCTCACTTGGATGATTTGAATAACATTCAACATTCCCTCGCATCAGGTGTTGGGCCTGACAACTCACCCCACTATCTCAGGAGTTCGGCATGGTGTCTCACCCCACTATCTTGAGTGATGAGACTAAAATCACACATTATATGATATTTAGTGCTAGTACCCTTTTTGGACCATATAGCTCATTAGAATATGCAAGGATTCCAGAGTTATGCCCTGGATCTACCTAGAACCTAGTATATATGTGCATGCCTATATATGTCTTCACATATATAGTGTATATGCATATATACATATTATGTATAGTTATTTATAATGGATTTACGTGGTTAATAATATTAGAATTATGCAAGACTATGTCGAAGTAGGTATAGTCTTCCATGTGTCCTATGAGAACCTAATATGACTGGTATTAATTTACATCATTGTTTATTATTGGGTATAATTAAACACCGATAAGATATACACACTGACTGGATTATTCCAGACACTGATAGTGGTTTCCTATTGAGTTTATCTCACACCTTTCTCAAACCATACATGGTACCCATGTAGACTTATTAAATGTAGGTGTGGAAAATGGAAAGATTCCTATCAGGGATGTTTGATATTTTTTCCTTATAGAAGGGTTCTTGGGAACAGAGGATAGATGGTATGATTGCAATGATAATGGAGATTTCTTTTGGTATTTTCCCCTTTTTTTGTAATGTTTTGTATATTTTTATTCTTTATATCCTCTATATGTCGCTCTTTTTACATCAACATTCCATGAAATAATTCTGAATATGACTTAGTATATGGCTTAATTATTATTTATGTTTCTTGGAAGTCTATACTTTCTTTTTTGATCATTGCACTTGCTTATCTGATTTTTCTATTATGTTATTATTCAACTATTTTTATTTATTTATTGTTACAAATATGATACTTTGATAATTGAGGGTACAGTCTCCCCACCACACAACAATAGACCCTCACTACTAGTTGGCAACCACGATTGTATAGGGAAGTTCTCTTGATGCCATGTGGTCCACCAACTCGGGGAAATGTTTTAGTGGCTCCCAATCCAGGACATTACAATGTAATATTATAAGGATTTTTCGTTTTCTCTTACTATTTGGGTGTTATACGAATGACTCAGATATATCATAAGTTGGTAATGAGACTATGTTTGGGAGTAACTAACGCATGTATAGGGGAAACCCAAATCAACTGGGATGGGTGATGGTTGTTTCCATTTTTTTATATTACAAGTGTATGTATTTCTCCATTGGATGACACAGATTCTTTGAGATATTATAATTATTGATATTATTATTATGGTTATTATTTTTCCACTTCCTAATATAGTTAAGTGGTATCATCCCCTGAATCAAACTAGGCACCTAAAAATTCACATGTCATGCATTATGCCATGCAATATTTATATTACTACTAGTATTTCTTGTGTTTCTTATAATTATTATGAGTCCCATAATTATTATGTATTGAAATGTACTAATGTCTCTTGTAGGAATAAAATAGTTGGATTAATTAAAGAATATGCATCAATATAAATGATGTTTTCCCACATATATTGATTATGACACATTAATTGGCCAATTATACCATGTTGTGGGTTCTGGACTTACAAGTTCCATGGACCCAAAATATTTTAGATTATTTGACTACATTAATTACATTTGTAATTTACAAAGCATGTACTTCTATAAATTTTTTAATAGTGATTCATTTAATCAAATCATCATATACGACTTTCTACATCATACTATCAGATATAAGGGTCATGTCACATTTACATGACATGCCAATTTCAATTTATAAGGAGTATAAATTTTATAAATTGAGAATCAGGATGAATATAACTATACTATTATATATAAATATATATAGTAGTATGAATATAAGTAAAAGAATGTCTTAAAATGAAATGGTTTTTGCTAAATGAGAATACAATTTTAATTTAAAGGGGGTTTCCCCTATTCCTTGCAATCAACACTCCATATATGAGAACTAAAGTCATGTGAAATGTAACCTAGACCCAAACCCATCATTAGTAGTGGGTAGTTGGGATTTCCTATTTTGATTATTATGAAATGTCATGGTCTTAATTTATTTCATGACCATTCTTTTAGAGTAGACATATAGGTCTGATATTTTACATAAAAATTCTATGTACCTATACTATTATGTATTTCTGATCATTTTACTCCTAAATTTTATTCCCTGTTGTATGTTGGACATTATAGAATCATGCCACCTTGACAACCCTGACTTATACATCATAAGGGAGATGAAAACCATTCCCTAGAGGTGGTGGGACCTAATAAACAAGTATTAGATCCAATAGTTAAACCATAGGCACCATCTTCTATCCCTGACCTAGGCACTAATGCCCTTTTTTAGAGGGTTTCCATTATATGATTTATTTTATGCAAGAGTTTCTCACCCTACCCCGACTATAATAAATTTGTTGTGGGAATTCCATTAGAAGAAACATCCCACCTTCTCGATGGATGGAGGTCCTCTAGATGTTGAATCATGGATGGAATCCATGTTAGCAATTTTGGAACATCTTGAGATCTCTTTAGGGAGGATATTTGATATTCCTACCTATATGTTACGTGGTTTTTCCCAAATATGGTTGTATTTCACTACCCATGTAGAAATACATTAGGATATGATATAAAGAGATATATAGACATTATTCTATGATTACTTAATTCCAAATACATGGAGGGATGACCAAGCTAGAGTGTTCATGAACTTACAATAGGGAGTTATGTCTGTATTGGCGTATTCTATCTATTTTATGAAGATGCAATGATTCACGCCGACTCTAGCTAGGGATGATATCATGACTGCGATGTAATTTGAGTATGTGTTAGTATATAATATTTGATCATAATTTAATGTTTTTTGGATGAATACTATTTATAATATAGTCATACAGGCCCTCATTATTTAGTGTAAGTTAAGGGAAGATAACAGTGTGATCTATGGTTGTTTAAAAACATGAAATAGAAGTGGTTATTCTAGTGGAAAGAAGTGTCATGTTGAGGTTTCTCATAGAGGTAATGGTATTAAAGGAGATCATACTAAAAATTTCATTATATGTTATCCATGCGTGGAATTGGGTCACAAGAAACCCCAATATATGTGAGATATAATGGAGTGTAGAGGCTACAATGGAATGGATAATGTTTAATGATTCTACAAAATATTTCAACTAGTGCATAGTGAGATAGGATATATCCAAGCTCCAAATTTTGGAGTGAGGCTAGTGGCACCTATCTAGCTAGGCAGATGGAATACCACCAACCACTCAGGCTAAGATGGTGGTCAAGGAAGGGAAAACTAAACTTAAGATTCATAGTGCTAGTAGAGTAGGCCATCTCAAGGGAGTTAGGTAGTATATCAATATTATGGAATGGTTTACTCACATTCATTGAAACCTATGATGGAGGAGTAGAGCTCTAGACCTTCTACACTTCAAAGTACTATTCTAGTAGTCTCTACTCTAGTGTCTTCTTTATTTGACATAGGTGAATCCAAATCATTTATTTTTGTGACAATTTAGGAGATTTTTGTCATTGAGAAAGAGTACTTATATGGTGCTAGGAAATATGATACCCATTCGGTATCTGATTTGAGATTTTTCACCAATTTAAAGAATTTTCCCTTGAGATAAGTAGTTAACTTTTCATGTGGATTATTTTTTCCCTCGACATGATAGGGTTTGATTTAATTTCCATGATGAAATAGTTAATTACCTATTGATACCTAATTGATTATTACTTCTATAGGATGACGTTCACATAACCGGACAATGGTATACTTGTTCACAAGGGACAATGTAATGTTAATATGACTCAAGACAGAACTGAGCATCATGGTGTTTTTAGAGTAATAGATGTAATTTCTAGACTTTTTTTGGATATTAGGTGATTTGACCTACTATTTTATTTCCTATAATGGGTTGTTTTAGGGAATTATTCCCTGAATACTCTTCTAGGATACCTCTAGTGAGAGCGATATAATTCACCACATAGCTAGTGCCTTATGAGGCACTAGTTTCCATTCCTCCTTACAATATAGAACCTATTGAACTTAAGGAGCTCACAAATAGTTGGAAGACTTGTAAAATAAGAGTTTCATTCAACCTAGCACCTCACCATGGGATTCACCAGTTTGTTTTACTAATAAGTAATATGGTACCCATAGGATTTTCTTGGATTATTGCTAGATGAATCAACTTATAGTTATAAATTGGTATATACTACCTTGAATATATTATCTATTTGATCAAATATGAGTAGTGATGGTGTTTTCAAAGATTTAGTTGAGGTCAATCAACCATTAGTTGTGATTCAAAATTACAAAGATACCTTATACAACTTTCTAAAGTAGGCATTGTCTTTATGAGTACCTATTAATGTCGTTTTCTCTCACAAACTCCCCAATTATTTTTATGGATTTGATGAATCATGTTTGACACCCCGCATATAGATTCATTCATGGTAGTCTTTGTGGATGATAACTAGTTGTATTCTCTATCTCGACATGACCACGAAAAATCTCTTGAGATCACGATAAAAACACCAAGAGAGAACCATATTTATATAAATATCACAAAATTACTCTTTTGGATAAATAAATATCACTTCTTAGGTCACATAATCCCAAATTATGGAGTATTAGTAGACCTACAGATGGTGAGAGATGATGTTTCTTAGGAGAATCCAAAGAAAAATATTTGATATATGGACTTTCTAGGGGCTAGTTAGGTATTTCAGAAACTTCGTCAAAGATTTATAACTCCAATATAGTCCACTTATAGACATAACTAAAAAGGGTGTGAAATTTGTATGGTTAAAATATAGTGAAATAGACTTTTAGAAATTAATAAGAAGGTTAACTTTAGTTTCAATCATGATTCGTCTAGAGTTAGGTATGAGCTATAATATTTGTTTTGACACATCAGTTATTAAGTTAGGAATAGTTTTGATGCTAGGTGAGTGAGCTGTATCGTACAGGTCTCATCATTTTTAGCCTGATGGGTGGAATTACCCAATGCATGATCTTGAGCATACATATGCTATTAATGCCTTATATTGTTGAAGGCATTATTTAAATGGGTAGAATTTAATGGTGTTCCTTGATCTCACAATCCTTAGGTATGTCTTTACATGGATTTATATGAATCTCAAGCAGTGTATATGGGTTATGCACCTGAATTTGTTTAATTTCAAAGTTACATATATTTTTAGGAAGGGAAATGTATTAGTTGATTATTTGAGTCTAAATACTTAGATAAATGTAGCCTAGGAGTCTAATGGTTAGTGGAATCTTATGGCCTTATTTTTAGATATTTATGTTCAGGTTTGGGTGAATCATGAGTGGATAGTCCTCTTTTAATTAGAAGTGACCTATACCCTTATATGGTGGTTAAAGTGGAGGGAAATTTCAGATCTCAAGGGCCTTCTTCTAAAAGAGATTGTTTTAGATAAGGATTCATTTCCATGTTGGATTATGGATGTGGATAATACCTTATGAATATGTGGGTGAGTCTGGGTTCTAGAAGAAATCTGAGAGGAACTGATGTAGAATATCCTACCATAGCACAGGAAGTAAATCCTAGAGTCACCATTATGTATAATGACTTATGTAACCAGTATTGGCGGCATGGCATGAAATGGAAGATAGCTAGATTTTTTAATCAGTGTTCCACCCGTCTATAGGTGAATGTCGAGAATCAACATTTGGAAATACGTTTATTGTTATTTTCCATTCGTAAGAGGAAATGGTATGATTTCACCATAGACATCAAGACATGTTTTCCCATATAGCCATGAGGAAATGATACTGATTGTTTAGTGTCTGGACAATTGATGAAGGTATCCCATTTCCTACCTATTTGGGAGACATTTTCAGTGGGAAAGATAGGGACAATATACGTCAATAAGATCATATGCCTTCATTGAGCTCTATAATCTATCATATATGATAGGGATGCTCCTTTCATGTCATGGTTCATACTGGGGTTGTATAATTCCTTGTGTACATAGATAATTCTTATTAGGTCTTATCACCCTCAGACTGATGGTCAGAAAGAGTGTATTATTATAGTGTTAGAATAAATTATTTGTGTATGTGTCCCTAAATTTTGGTTCTATTAGGAGAAACGCATTCCCCTAGTTGAGTTTTCATACAATAATATATTTTGTGCTACCATTCAGATCTCTCCTTGTTAATACTTTTATGGTAGGACCTGCATATCACTTCTTTGATAGTTAGAGATAGTGGAGGAAGCAATTATTAGACCACATCTCAATCAAGAGACTTCAATGAAATTTCAAATTATCAAGAAGCACATGATGACATCTAAAATGATGTAGAAGTCATATTCAATCCACCATTGAGGATCTCTTGAGTTTGAGGATGGGGATCAGGTTTTCTTGTATGTTTCTCCTAATATGGTCTAGCAACAGGTCATAAGGTATGGTTAGATAACTCCTACATTAATCAAACCTTTTTAGATATTATATAGGATCAAACCGGTGGCTTATAAGATAACACTTCCTTATAGATACTAGTCTATACAAGATTTATTTTATGTGTCTTAGATCTTCCAGTATTATCAATACCCATCACATGATTTACATCTAGAAGAGGTTGAGTTATATGTCAATGCTTAGTTTTAGGAGTACCCAGTTTGTATCATGGATCAAAGAATAAAGGATCTCCAAGTCAGGTCAATTCCTCTAGTATGGGTGCAATAATAGCATGGCCGAGTATAAGCTGAGACTTGTGAATATGAAAATAATGTATGTTCTCAATGAAAAAATCTATTCTTAGATGATCCCTCATTACTCTAATAAGGACAACATGGTGACAAGTTACTTTAAGGAGGGGTGGTTTTAATGGCCCAAATTTTTGTGATGGTATGGATCATTTTTTCAATATTAAATTCATATTTATCCTTGTGAGTGTCCCCAATAGTATATGTAATGTATCAGTAGAATTATTGGATTTTTTAGAGCTCAGAGCTCCGAGTTATGAAGGAAACATGACATGCGCATGGTTTTTACAAACAATTCCCCAAATCTATCGCCATTTGAAAAAACAGTTTATAGTGTTTCAGATTAGTGAACAGGGACGCACAATTTGACTCAACTATGAAAGCTAGGTTGAATGGCTGTGTGATTTCTCTTAGACAGGTGAAAAAGGCATTTCACATTGTATGTCCATGGTTAGTCAAACTGTTCACATGTCCCATGTGTGGGGGATCCTTGGGCAGTAGCTAACACATGTTTGGTGAATGTTTTGGCCAACCATGTGTCCAAACCATGTCCCAGTTTAAAAAGTGCCCAAAATAACCACTTTTCCCTTTTCTCTTGAAAACAGAAACTCAGTCTTCCTCCTATTTTTTTCCTAGTATTTGGAAGCATGAAGTTGCACCTCCTCCTCTCATTAGGATATAAATCCAACCCCTCATGTGGACTCTATTTCATTTTTTGTCAAATTAATTGGATAACTAAGGGTATGATATCTAATACTCTTTCTAACATTCATAGTTTCTCTCACCACCTCCTATTAATTTTTTGGATGAGATCATATTCCCTATTTCTAGGGATTTTTTCTTTTTTAGTGATTAATTCCATTCTACTTCAAACTTCATGCTGATATCAGACAATTAATTTACTACTGACCTAAGATTGATGGTCTAGTAATTTTTCCTAAAGGTTTATAATTTTTGTAACATTTTTTCCACTGCGACTCATGCTAGAAATTTCCATACATTTCCCTAAAATGTATTTCATAATTTTTAATAAAATGAATCATGTCATGATAATTCTTTTGAAACATGTTAAATTGTTGTATAATTTTTAACTCATTGGTTTCCACCCTATGGGTGAGTAGAATACATTTCCCTCCTTAATATAAACATTTAATTAACCAAATTTTTCCTAAGTGGTTTGAATTGAACATAAATTATATTTTCCTTGATTTATAAATTATATGGTATGATAAAATTGAATTGAAGTGGGTGACAAAACTACACCACATTTTTTATATTTATATATATGAATTATATAGATGTTGACACCCATTGTCAAATTGAGTTAAATGATTAATAATTATTATGACGTAATTTAATTTTATAATTATTATTATTCCGTGGAAATTATCTAGTGAAAAATGGTTGTGGGATTTGTTCATTGTAGAGTTTCATTCTCCTTTAAATTCGATTATGGGAATGGAATCTCACACCATTTACTTTAACTTGTATGATGAGAATTATGTTCGATGTTCCCTTGAATTAGGTGTTGCGCATGATGACTTTCCCTAATATATTGGCTGTTGGGCATGGCATGTCATCCCAATATCGCATGTAATGAGTTTGACGTCTCGAATTCAAATGAGATTCGGGTATAGTTCCCTTACTGAAGATTATAGGTCATTAGACTATGAATTGATGTATGATTTACGCCCCAGGTCCCGCTATATTCTAGTATATATGTATATGACTATATATATGCTCATATATATAGTTAATATACATATATACATATTATGTATAGTTATTTTTAATAGATGTATGTGGTTACTTAGATCAGACTTATTTTAGCATATGCTGAATTATGTTGAGTTTTCTAAGTATCCTACCATAACGTGATCCAACTAGTATCTATATTCAACATCATTTATTTTCTGTTATACATATACACTACTATTATGTACACATTGAATTGATTATTATAGACACCATTAATGTGGCCTACTAAGTTTATCTCACATCCTACTCAGGACACCCATGATATGCATGTGGAGTTCTTGATTGCATGTGTGGATAAGGGGAAGAACCTTCTCACTTATATTTGATCTGTTTTTATTAAAGGAGCATGGGAGAAAAGGACTGAGTCTATACTCATGATTCTAGTGGTGATGTATTTTTATTTTTCCATTTTTGTAAAGAATGTTGTATATTCTTGTTCTTTGTATACCCTACATTTCCCTTTTTGTACATTATCATTCCATGAAATCATTTTTTATATGAATCAGCCTATATCTAGATTATTATTCTTGTTTCTTTGATGTTTATACATATATTGTTGATTATTTCACATTATTATGTTGTTTTGTCAGTTATATTTTTCTTCCTCTATTTCTTTTTATTTATTGTTACAATTGTCATACTATAATAATAAAGGGTATATTATACCCATCATACCACCATATAACCTCACTGATAGTCAGCAACCTTTGGTATATAGGGAGGTGTGCTTGAGGCCATGTGACCTGCTGGTTAAGGGAACTGTTTTAGTGGCTCCTGGGTTATGATGTTACAATTATGGATCTTGGACCACTTATGGATATTATGGATTTAAAAAAAGGTTTCCATTTTAGTGGGATCATGATTAATAAAATCCATCATCAAAAGTTTTTAAAATCTGATACTCATTTAATAAAATATTGTCATAAAGGTAATATAATTATCATCACCAAAATTCACTTTGATATTAATCTTTTAAAAATGTTAATGTCAGTTTCTCCCTAATACTGATAACTTAATAAAACTTCTTAATTAATATAAATTATATGTGTTAGTGAAATTATTTCCTGAATAAAAAATTGTTAAAGTGTTTGACTATTGAATATAGATGCTTATGTAAATCATAGAATGATTCAATTAAGGTTTAAAATGAATTAGATGTAAACTGATCGAAGTAACATTAGTCTCTACTCATATACTCAATATCAATGAGTAATCCAATGACCAGGTGAGACTAAAGATATCATCTAAGGCTTATTCTGGTTGAGTAATTCATTTTGATGTAATCTATGAAAATGTTCTAACAATGTAAATGAGTTTGAGAAAAGTTTACTGAATATTCTAAAAGTGTGATAAAATATGAACTAGGTTATATGATATTCATGTTCTGGTGTTGGGTATACAATCCAAGTGGATAAAATTTCAAACAGGTTTAAGAAAATTTAGTTAGAGATTCAAAAAATGATTATTCTATAATCCATTATGGGTCATTTAAAACTAAAGGGTTTATTAGAAAGTAGTAATAATGATTCGTTATGATGAAATTTACTTGATACATTAAGGGATTTTGACCGATTACAGAATGTCAATGTGAAGTATTAGTTTTATAAAGTCAATTCTTTGGTTTTGAAGGGTATATGATACCTAATGTATACAAAAAGAACTGATATAGATATACATGATTTCAAAATAATGGGAAGAATTGATAGAGATTGAAGTTCACATTCAAGTGTTAAATAAATGGGTTACTATATCAATGATTTGAAGACAACATAATATATCAATTCTAGATGGGTCCAAGTATAGGATATGTATACTCATATCATCTTTCATATATGATAAGATAATTTTTTTATTATAAAATAATTAATATGAGTAATATGTGATCAATACATAAGGTTTATTATTCTTTTGATTTTATACAATCTTTTGAAAAAGAGACAAGGGTAAAAACATGTTATATGGGATAAAAGTGTTTATCCATTTTTTTGTAAAAATATGAGAGAATGTGTTATTCCTAAATATTAGTGGTATGTTTTAAGTAATAATTAATATTTTCAAAAGAAAATTCTCCTAAAATATATAACATCACATATGATATGGAAATAGTAGATTATTTTGTAAATATTCCTACTAATGTAAATAAGAGTAATTTACTAAAAATAAAATTGTTTGAGTGTATTAACATAAAATTCTAAATAGAATATGGTATTTAAGAGGCTAGTGGGATCATGTTTGGATTAAGATGAATTAAAAATGAATAAATTAATTATACGTATAGTCTTAATACTATTATTTCAAGGATAATATTAATAGTGACTATTCCATAAATAATGATGATAAATTTAGAAAGTATTATAAGTGGGAAACATAAGTTATTAACTTTTTAACATTTGATATTGTTGAGCTAAAAAGTTTGAATATTTTCAAGGAGTTTAACATTAGTAATATGATTCATAACTCTCATTATTAATCAAACTTGATTACTTCAAACATTTTATTCACTAAAGACATTAGTGGGAGGTTTTTTTCTTAGATTGTGGTACAGAGATGTGGCATGAAATACATATAGATGTAATGAGTTTAACAAAACTTCTAAAAGTGCAGGAAACATGTGGATAATTCAATGTTCTATTATATGTTAAATTTTAATAATCCAATTATCTATAATTTTGTTTTGTATTCTTATATAAATTTATTAATATAAAATATATCATGTTTTACAAAAGGAAATATCTACTTTATCAGTCTTTCTCATTATATACATATTTTCTATGAAGTGAAATTATAATTATCCACTGAATGTATGAATTTGATTTCTCCAAAATCAATGATCATGATCTAGTATTATTGGTGGAGATGATATGTTAAAATTAAGGAGATTATAATATAGTAATCGATACAAATAGTTGTATATGATATATTAATAATAGGCTCATGAGGTAATTAGATGAGACTTATTATCTAGATTGACCCAAACAATTATATCACATGAAATGTCAAATAATCATAAATATACATGAAGGTGCATACGTACTATGAATCCAAATTACATGTGGTTAGTGAGATACTTATAATAAGAAACTTAATAAATTGATACGTTTTTTATGCCATCATTGAGTCTTAGCGAATCAAGGGTTGGTTGGATTTATTGTTGATCATATCATCTTTTGGAGATCAACCAAAATGATATTTGTCCACTCACACGATGAATAAAGAAATCTTATAAATTTATTAAATTTTACAAAGGAAATTCATGGACATGCTTAGTTGACTAACACGTGATGTTCTCAACAACTTAGATAAATGAAATGTGAGGTATTTATTCATGATGGTCAGTCTATTTTGTGGAAGCATAAACGTATGAGATGAACTGTTCTAGAATGACATGTTCCATGTCTAGTGTTCACTTGATGTCATAGTAAATGGGGTTATATAGGTATATATATGATTTATTTGATACATTTTGTGGTTGAATGTTTCATATGTGTACCAAAACATTAATTTTTTAGGTCGTTATTTTTATAGTCAATTTTAATTGTTGGGTCTGAGAAAGGTTTGGGTGACCCTTTTCTATTTTTTAGAAAAAAAAGGTAAATAAGAATAGTGAGGATAACTTTGAAATGTACTGTGAAATAAAATTTGGTGATTAATTATTCCTCTCATCTAATCTGTAATATTTTGAAATATTACAGTTGGAGAGAACCTTGAGACCTCATCACTCCTATCATTACATTTTATTCTATTTTAGGTAATTATTTATATTTTTTATGCATAATCATCTTGAGGTTATACTACCTATAAAATGTATTTTTAAAGTTATAAAACCCTATAAAAAATTTGTGGGTTCCCCCATTATTGAAAAAATGAAAGTAATGAGTTGTGATTTGGTATGGATAAAGGATGACTTTGGTTTCTACCACACATTTATTGGTATGTTGTGGGTTGTTCCACTAAGTGTAAAAAAAGAAGGGGAGACCAGGTTAATCCACAAATTTTGAAAAAAAATTATTTTTTTGGGTTGTGCCTCCAAAGTTTAAAAAGTAATTTTAATGGGTTGTGATCTCCCTTAAAAGGCAGTAGATTACATATTTAATGGGTGATATCTCCCTCTATGTTTAAAAGAGGTGAATAGTATAGTAGGACAACTTAGAAATCAAAAAAAATAACCTTCGTTATTTATCATTTATTATAAAATTATTAATTGTAACAATCGGGCCTTACCGACAAAGCAAAAACCCCGTCTTAACATGGTCATCGAGTCTTATCTATCTTTGTACAACCAATTGCCCCCACAGACACAAGGTCGCCTCCATGGGGCCCACCCACATGAACTAACATGTCGTCTAGAAAATTTCATCACCAAAAGACAACACATGTTATTTCTAGTGTTCTGTATCATCACTCGGACACACCCTATGAAACATCCCTAAAGGTCACACATATAGATCATTAATCGAGGCCATAAATGCATAATTGTAGAGTTTTAATATGTTATTCTTGTAAAAATAAAGTGTCACCTTGTTTACATTAGTCAAATCATTTATTCATTTAACCCTTCATCATTATAGGGTGTTAAATTCACCCCTATTAGTGAAAAAGGTTCTCTTTATGGACCCTACATCTCAACATATGTAGTGACATTTCACGTAAGGTTGTGTTCCCGCTCTAATAAAAATGTAACAATTAGACCCCACTGACTACATAGACACCTTGATTTAACATTTCCATCATGTTCTGGAACTTCAAGTACCAATAATTTCTCCATGAAGGGCCCAACCATGTGCCCGAACGGGTCATCTTACTAATGACCTATCACACAGGACAACACATTTTCCTTCTACTGTTTCTTTTCCGCACTCTCAGACACTATAAGAAACTTCCTTGAAGGTAACCCATCCTTATCACTACTCCATGACAAGCATGGTTAAATATGGAGGTCTAATCAGGTAGGATCTAGAAAATAATGGTGAACCTTATTTACATGTGGGATATCACTTAGTCATTTAACCGTTTACCATTATTAGGTATTACATTTAATGTTAACTTTTATAATAATTGATTAAATTTACTAAAAGCGTCAATTGACCCCCCATATTGACCATTCTACCATTATCATATAATACAAAACAAATGGTTTCAAAGGCGGACCACTAGATTTAGTATACTTATATTTTATCAATGGTAATCAAATCCTAACATTCCATTTTAGGGGAAAATATCGATATTAAATTGTTGGAAGTAGTTTCAAAGATTGTTGTACACCTCAATGAATTCAAATATTTGATGGAATTCATTATGGATACTTGAAGTTTCATATGAAGACTTTTCATAAACTCATAAGCACTGATAGTTAGACAATCATAGTGGAATAAAAAAATAACTAAATTTGATCCTAAATCATTAGTTGGTAACATCCCTATAAAAATATCTAAATTTGATCCTAAATATTTATGTGCTATGAAATTAATAGAAATTTTTATAGTGAAATTTCTATATAAAAACACATGAAATTTAGATAATACTACAAGTTACTTTTATAGGTTTAGATAAGATGATAGGAACTAAAACAGACATTTTAAGAGATAAGTATCAGGAATTTAGAATGGGAGAAGAAGAGATAGGTAATAAAATGTTTTACAAATTTATAAGTATTTTAAATAGAATGAGTGACTTGAGAGAAATATTAGATATTTATATTCTGCATTTAAGGGTTTTATAAGCCTTAACTAACAATGTAACTCAAAAAATTCATCATTTGATGAATTTAATTGTAACATGTGAGCTTCAATTATAATAAGCTTTTATTTCTAAAGATACAATAACATAATTCACATAGGTTTGTTCAAGAATGTTATTTAAACCTAAATTACAAAATTTTATAGATTTAATTTATTGAAATGAATTTAATTTTTGAATTCTCATCTTATAATTAGCTTAGGCTAAATTTTTTATATTTTGAATAAAAAGTGGATTTTTGGGTGAATAGTGAAAATTATCTATTTTTCCAAAACTATCACTTTTATGAAATTATAATGATATGAGAATAACTCAAATTACTATAATGAATTAATTATATAGAAAAATATTTAAGAAGTAATATAATATGTTTAAAAATATAATGGTGTTCTTATAAATATATGCTCAACATATTGGAAATCTATGTAGTGTTTTTGTTCAAATAAAAACTACTTTTAGTTATTCACTCTTAAACAAGTATATAAAAGATTCATTTTATATTTTGTTTGGTTATAAATAACACTACTAATTTTATTTAAAATAATCAAATTAATTCCATTTTAATAATTAGTATACTTTACATTGTTGTAATATCATATTTATGCTTAAAACACGCATTTTTCTAAGAATGGTTTCCATTACCTTTATGCACTTATATTAAAATAAATTTCACAAAATTTTAAAATATTAATATTATAAAATGGATTCAATATTTTTTATAATTATAATTAATATTATTCAATAAGTTTAACATAATCTTTTTCATAATGAATAGTCAAAAAAGTAAAATTTTGATACCACGTTTAGAGTTAAAATAGATTAATCAAAGGTTGAACTAATAGAAATGCGTAAAATTGTTACTAAAACATTAATATATATTATTTTTTGAATATATTTACACCTTATATCATTTTAACTATGAATTAATATCCATTTGGTTCCACTTTCACAAGAAAATTACTCTATATTATTTAAATATTTTATGTTTTTCCATGTGCATCATTCCCATCACTTATTAAAAAACACTACTTATAATCCCTTATTCATAAAAACTGAGCACTATATCTTAATAAATACATACCAAAAAACTATCCTATTTTCTATCTCTTCATTCTTGATCTTATTTTAAAAACCTAAGACCATCCTAATAATGCTTAATCTGTAATCCATAAGAGGTCTCTCAAAGAAGAGGTAATCGTCTTTAATGACTCTTTCAAAGTTTATTTATTCTTTTATTTTTCCTAAATATGATGTATATATAATAAAATTATGACTCCATTATCATAAATATACCGATATGTTATTCTAATTATGGTAAAACATCCATTTACTACCTCTTTTCCATAAAATGTAAAATGAAAGTAAGGTTCATGAGTATCTGTGTACTACTGCCTCCACGTAGTGATATGATTCATTTTCCATCACCATATTTCACGGTTTTATTATTATTATTATGGATTTACTATATATATATTTATTATTTATTAAATAATTATTTTATTGTAATTATAATATTTTATCTATATTCATGCCTTCCCATCCATTAGAAAATGACAACATCTCTCTTTTATACTTGTGGACTACCACCTCATTACGACGATGTTATTTGTTTTTCATTTTAATTTTATGTGGATGGTAAAAAAGATATATTTAATGAATATATATGATATTTACTATTTTATAATTTTTTTATAAAGGTTAATTATTATTTAACATTCCTTCGTTCCATCCATCAAAAAGTGGAAAACATAACTCGTGCGTACGTATGGACTATCATCACCATGAAGTGATGAAATTAATTTTTTATAAAATATATATATGAGTGGTTATAAAAGTGTATATAATTAATAAATATGATGTTTATGAAATGATTAATATTTTGGAGATAATGGTACCATGATCAAAGTGGAAGGACCATATTTTTCAAACTGAAAGATGCATGAAAAACTAATTTGTTATCACCCAAAATATCAATTTTAATAAAGAATTTTTAATAAAATAGTGACAAAATATTATTATCTGATCATAAATGATATTATAAATATTTTTATGTTTATTTAATATAAATATAATAATTGTAAATTTATTATATAGGAGATTAAAGGCATTTACGAGGCAAGTCAAACTTGAGGTAATGGTTAAATTCACAATCTCATCTTTATTTAGGATTGTTTATGATTGAGTTTTCATTGGAGGTATTATATGATTTTATATCTTAAGACCCATATATGTTATTCTCCTAAAGTTATTTCTGGAAATTACTTGATTACCTTTCAATTTTTTCTCATTATGTTGTTAAATGTCTAAAATAAGGTTTTGATGGAAAACTGAGTTCGTTTTTCTATAAAATTGAGAATATTTTTATTTAAAATATTTTCATGAAATCATTTACTACTATCCAATGAGTTATTAATTTTATTTTTATCCGTGTTTTAATATCTATAATTTTTTAAAAGGAATATTCTCATCACATTCATAATGATTCTCTTTTTACCAATAGTGTGAATGGAATCTGTATTTTAACATTAACCACATGAACAGAATTTCTTGTTATCATGAATATTATTTACCTTTAATATTCCATTAAAACTCTCCATGTTTATCTAAAAATAAATTTGTTTCCTTATTATTCTAGATTTTTTTATATTTTTTTAGATGATTTAAAAATAAAAAGGTATTTTCTTTAAGAAATGTTCCAATGATATTTTAATAGTATTTTCATCTATGTTCGAATACATTGATAAATATTATTCTTTAGATTGGATATAATATGATAATACCATCCACATTATTTCTCTATATGGATTACGATCATTTTTTAAAATTTATTTATTGGGTAAGAAATTAACATTTCATATGGCATTTTTTCAATATATATGTTTTTGTTGATTAAGTATTGAATTAAATTCACCCATTTCATATTATGAATGTATTAGACATGGAAAATGATTGAAAGAGACTATTATATCCCCTTGATTCATTAGTTGGCCTCATGAAACAAAATCATTTGGGAATTTTGAATACTCATTACCAATTTTTCTTTGATGTCTTGGAGTGAGGCATTGTAGATAAAAATATTATAATTGAAATTAAGAATTTTATCATTTTGAAACTAGTTTTTTTATCCTTTTTATCATTTATGTTTCTATATCATATATGTAATTATTCAACTTTTTTGATGTTAGTTATATTTCATATTTTATTATCGTTTATTTCTATCAAATTATTCATGATTAATTTATCATATAAATGATTGTTTTGTATTTTTACCCTTACTGAGCATCTAAGCTCACATTTTATTATGTTTTCCTTCACCTAGGTTTCAAAAAATGTATCTATTAATAGATTTAAATATATATTATAAGAAATTATAAATTTCAATATAGTATTAATTTTCAATTAATGTTGTCAAATGTAATGTGAGAATTTTTCATGCATCTAGTCTCCCAAGAATAGAAAATTGTTCGATCATTTAGGACAGGATATAGTGAATCTTATGCTAATGTAGACAAACAACCATTGAATCTAGGTTTGTAGATTCAATTTGTTATACCAAGAATTTTTATGTTTATACATTTGATGAGATTATTATATATTTAATACAATATAAATTTTAATTGAAAAATATTATTTGAGAGGTAAATTATAATGAGAAAGGTTTTAATTTTAGATTAATAAATCCATGTTTCCACTTACTATTCTATTTAAAAATTACAAATGTCTATAAGTTTCTATGTTTTACAAGTTTTCTAAGGGAGAATAATGAAATACTTCTCAAAATAAATAAAAAATACTTACCCGTAGAATGAAGAAAGAAATAAAAAATTGATGATTATGATGTCATATGTTATAAATGCAGAGAAAGAGGGAACATCAAACCTAAATACTCAAGAGTCAATAATAATATGAAAAATAAATATTTATGGGAAAGGGGAAGGAAATTAATGGTATATAGTCATAGTTACACTTTGGATTTAGATTTGACTAATGAATTTAGTATAGGAAAAGAATTAGCAAATCTTGTTCTTAATGGAATCATTATAATAGGTAAGTCAATATTATTCTTCTTCCTCTTATAATTTTTTAACATATTTTCATATGATAAATTATATTATTATATTTATAGACTCAATAATAAGGTTAAAAATGTTAATTTATTACTCAATAATATTAAGAACAATCATAAGGAATTCCTTACTAAAAATGAAAAAATATGAAAAAATCCTTCTATGTTAAATGGTAAATTATGTGATGATCTAGAAAATTTTCAACATGAAAATATTAAACTAAATTATTATCAGTTTAAATGTTAATAATATCAAAAAATTCAATTTTATTCTATTTTGGAAAAAAAGATGATCATAGATATAAAATTGAATGGTTGAAGGTTGATCTATCAACTTTTGTTTAATAGAGAACATTTTATAAAAAACTTTTATTTTACATAATATGGAAAGATGAAAATTGTCTTATTAATGAAAAAATTTTACATAAAATGTATATTTTTATAAAAAAATCACTTGTAATTGAATCTATTATCATGTGTTTTTAAAATTATAAATGAAAGGCCAATATAAAAATTAATTCTCCTTGATATTTTTACAGGCACATTATCACTCAAAAGATTTTATTTCTAAATAATTTTATTCTTGATTGCCTATCAGAAAATATTTAAAATCTATATAGGTTCAAAAATATTCATACACTAATTCTATGTCACCCAAGATTTCATGGGTACCAAAGACCACTAAAATATCTTTTTGTAAGAAACATGTCTATGTAGAATAAAAAAGATGTGGGGTACATAGATAGTGGGTGTTCATGACATATAACTAGTGAAATATCGAAAATTTAATATTTTAAAAAGTTTTATGGTGGTAGTTTTACTTTCAATGAAAACTCAAAATGTAATGTAAACGGTTTTGGGGAAGATGGAACTTCAAATCTGGTTATTATTTAAGTGGTTCTATTTGTTGAAGGATTGAAACATAATTTAGTAACTATTTCCCATCTCTGTGATGATAATATGAATGATAAATATGGAAATGAAAAATGTGATCATTTTAAATAATAATTAGTACCATTTTATGAAAAAATGAATTCAAAAATTTATTCAATTAATTTTTTTGAGTTTTCTGAAAAAAATATCAATTTTTTAAATCCTACATAATTGGAAAATTTTTTCTGGAATAAATTAACGGGCCATGAAAATTATAGGTTATTGCATAATATTTCCAAAAATGAAAAGGTGTTATATATGCCCAAGTTGAAACTAGACATTTACTATTCATGCGATTCGTGTTTAAAAGTTAATCTACATAAGGATTAATTTTAATATGTCCATGTGGGACAAAACTATATACTCCATCACCTATTTATTTTGTATTTATTTTAAACTATTAAAACTGTTATTTTTGGAGGAAAATTGTATCTATTTTTTATTGGTGATGAATAAGTAAATTTATGTGGGCATATTTCCTTATAAATAAATTCGACTCTATTTAAATTTATTAACCAATATAAATTGGTTTAAAAAGAAAAATGATATTTAATTGTATCAATTAGATGTGATAGAGCAGTTTAGTTTTAAAATATAGAATTTAACATGCTCTAAGATTATAATTGGTATAGTTATAAATTTTCAGCTCCTAGGACCCCATATCAAAATGCTGTGTTAGGAAGTAAAAAATAAGGCCTTACAAGAAATGGTCTGGATAATGTTAAATGAGTATTATTTGAAAAAAACTGGGTAGAAGTTGTTAACTCAGATTTTCATATTTATAATTGAATTATTAATATTTTATTCTTAAAGAAGACTCCTTATGTAATTTGGAAATAAAATAATCCTATAATTTTTTATTTTATAGTTTTTGGTTATAAGGTTTACATTCTTAATACAAAAGGTTCATTGGAAAAACATGATTCAAAATCCAGTGAATGTATTTGTATAGGTTATTCTAATTCTAGTAATGCATGTAATTATTATAATAAAATTACATTTCTATTTGATGAATTTTTTTTGTGATAAATTTGATTCAAATTGTTTAATGAAAATAAAATATGATTTAGACTATTTTGAGGATGATTTTAGAGATTTCAACTTTGGTGAACTTGAAAATTCAGATTTATTTGTATCCAATGAGGGGATGAATATTTCACCTAAAAAAATTTAAAATTCCATAAATATCATTATGGTTGAAAAATTGATTGTTGATATTATTGATGTTATTAAAACCAAAAATTCATTACGAAATATTTGTTCTTATAAATATTTTACATCAGATTTTTTACCTCAAAACATGGATGAATATTTATGTTATTCAAACTACATTATAGAATTGTTTGAATAATTAAATCAATTTGATAGTAATAAAATTTGTAACTTAGTATAACCCCATAACGATAAAAATATTATTGGAACCAAAAGGGTATTTATAAATACGAAAAATGAATTGTGGCAAATAATCATAAAAAAATACAGATTAGAAGCTCATGTTTAAAAACAATAAGAAGTAATAGATTTGGAAGAATCATTTTCCTAGGTAGCTTAATTTAGATATTTAATTAATTATTTTGGTATATTAATCTCATTGTATAATAATTTTCTTCAAATAAATTTCAAAAATTAATTTTTTAATAGATATATTTTTGAACAGTTTTTCTAAAAAAACCCCTTTGTTTTGATAATGAAACTACACCTAACCATGTTTTGAAACATTAAAAAAGTTTCCATGGTTGTAAACAAGATAATCGAACTTTGTATGAGAGGTTTTCATAGTTTCTTTTGAATAATGGTTTTGAAAAGTGAAAATTTGATCAAAATCTATTTATTAAAAGAGATTCAATAAATAGTTTAATTATTTTTTGTTTGAAAAGTTTAACGTTCAAGCCTCAATATATTAAACACAAAAGAAAAGCATCTTTTGAAAACTGGGAGAAGATGAAACCCATTACATGGAAAAGGAATAAAGGGATAAAATAAACATAACCCAAATGTCTAAAATTATCTCGAGAGTCCATTGGAAAATAAGAATCATGAAAATAAAAAGAAAGTTTCTCATCACCCCCACCCACCACCCCCTATTAGAAAATGAAACTGTGAAATCAGTCATAGTTTTATATGAGTCTTATGGGTGAACTTAATTTATTTTTGGGATTAAAAATAATTATAATTAATAATGATATTTTCCACAATCAATCAAAATATACTAAATAGTTAGTTAAAATATTTATTCTAAATGGTTGTAAGAGTTAAAATTGCATGGTTTATGATTTTTATGATCCCATCCATTGATTTTATGGTGTTTCTAGTGGTTTGGATGTAATTTCATAAATTTATATTTTTTAAATTACTTTATAATTTATAAAGTCATTTTAATATGTTTTTAAAAATTATTGATTTTATTTCAATGTTTTAATTTTTTTTGGAATTTAATTTGGAAATTTTAAAAGTAATTCTAAGTGTTTAGAATTTTTTAAGTTATAATAAAACCCTTTCTTAATTATCTATAAATTGGTTTAATTAAATTTTTAATATTTTAAATGAAATATGTTCCATTACACATGAATTTAGAGTTGTGTAAGGGTAATGTTTTTTTAAAACATCAATTAAGAGTAAGTACCACCTTTATTATGTTTAATAAAGGTATAGATATATTTTTAGGGGCTATCTAAGGGTAGGTTTGTAAATATGGAATTTAAAAAGGGTAATTTTCTAGTCCTAAGTGTTGTAGAAAGGTACCTCCATAGGGTAATGTGATGTCCCCAATCTAGTTCACTCATCAGTAACTGAAGTCGGTTGGCCACATAGCCACAAGCGGGCCTCCTCTTATTTTATATATTTACTTCTCGTAATGGTGGTCCATGTTGTAAATCTAGGGATAATTTAACCCGATGATCCAAGTGTAGCACAATGGTATAATCATAACAATCAATAGAGGAATCATAATAAATAACTGAGTATTAGAAGAATAAAAATCCATCATATAAATAACCATGTAATCTCATCCAATTCTGTCATATAAAAATGATGATCATGGAATTCTGTAAAAAATATAGGTAACAAATAATAATAAAAATATTCTACAATACATGTATCATAAGTACAAAAAGACCAAAAAGAAACTATCCACAGATGGAATAATGAAATATAGATCAATCATATGGTCCCCTAATCCTATGAAATAATAAATAAAGCATCAGAAAGTGGGAGATTTTCCATATCCATACCTATATACATGATGTTTTTTTGGGTACCCAATGGCGGCCCGAACAGGGTGTGAGATAAAACTCAATGGTCCATCACAAACAATGTCTATAAGAAGTATAATCTATGCATATAAGCTAAAGTAGTGTATAGATATAACAAGTGTACTAGTAAAATAGTAGAAGTGATGTTATCTAATCTATTAACTCTCACTTTGAACAAGAAACTGAATCATAAGGCTATCCAAAAATCATACCAAGAGTCATAAATAATGAACTATGCTATATAATCATGTGTCGGGCCCACAGGTGTTAAGTTCCTTGGAGTAGAAATGTCCATGGAAACCATGAAAACTAAATAAATCAAGTTAATGGGATGAAAGGAGTAGAAATGTCCATGGAATCCAAAGTTTCATCACATCCATGGAGTAGAAATGTCCAAGGAATCCCATCATATAAATTAAACTACATTAAATAGATCCCTTGAGTATAAATTTCCAAGGCATCCATGTAAGATGGATCCATGTAATAGAACTATCCATGGGATATCATTAATTAAAGTAGATATAATCCAAGGAGTATAAATTTACATGGGATACAAATAAGGTTTTGGATCCAATGTGTATAAATGTAAGTGGAATCCAAATAATTCATTAGATCCAAGGATTAGAAATTTATTGGAATCATAGTATATCAAGTGAAACATGTAATTGGATCTAAGGAATAAAAATGTCCATGGTAGCCCCATAATTCACCAGTTCCATACTGTGAACCCTCTATTATCAACATAGTAAAAACATACATTTCATGTGAAATTAAAAGGTAATACAATGTGTTTACAACCATTATAAAATCACTTAATTACCTTAAATAATTATTGATTATGAAAGTGAAATCAATGCACCCCAAGGGTGGTAATCACATGTGGAAATGGAAGAAACCACCCCATGGGAACATTGGGTTGAGGTAAAATACATCCTACCTTATATAAGTGTACCAAGACTTGCATTCAACATGGATTTATCATTTAAATAAAGTTTCAATTAATTTAAGAACCATACCCTATAAAGTATGGAAGGAGGCATGAAAAAACAAGTACAAAAATAACTGTAATTGAGGGAAAAGGTATAAACAACCTACCTTCATCATGTTGATGAATAATCATTAAGTATTAGTCTGTGATTTAGTCTAGTTCTGGAGAAAATTGATTATTTAATGAACTCCTTGAAAATAGTTTGTAAGAGCCTTCACCAAAATAGTGTCACTAACAGAGATGCAAATAGTGAAAGGTGCAAGAGATATGGATAACTCACCGATGGATATCTAATGAGAATAAATACTCTATAATCAGATGTCATATAGTGAATTGAGATCAAATCTAATGTTTAATCATCATGGTAACTTCCTCTAGTGGACCTCTTATGCATGAGAAAGGATTGGTGATGGTTCTATAAAAAATAAGAATCCCTACCTAATTTAAAAAACTACCCCAGGAAGATTACATAGTGTGTAAGATTTACATGCCATGTAATATTTGGGTTTCCCCCTCTAGAGAAAACCAATTACACATCATGTACTTTTCATGCATCCAGGCTTCAATCCCCTTCTTCCTTAATTTTGAAAACATACCAATCGACTGAAAGGCTCATATTTCGGGTTTAATAAAAAAAGGGAGATTAAACAAGGGTTTAACAAAATGTTAAAAGGTTTGTTTCCTCATATAAAAATTCGGATATGAAAATAATCCCCATTAATTTAATTTGACACTAAATTGACCATATTAGGGTGGAAAATAATCTTTATAGAATTACTCCAACCACTAAGAATGTACATAATCCTCCCACTCCAAAGTCTTATTCTATACATATTTTTGTTTCCATAGAACCCATACCAGAGGAACTAATCAGCTTTAGAGAACCTTCTTGCCTTCATTAATAATATAGATAGGATGGTAATAAAAGGAAACATCTACCTAAAAATGAACCTCATTAGAATGAAGAATATGAAATATATCAGAATGCTATTAGTGAATCTGAGATATATGGAGGATGTTTTTCATGGCCCAACACCTTTGAGGTAACTAAAACTGATAGAATATCAGCCCGAATCTCTCTAGAATATCCAAGGACCCAATGTAATGAGGTGATAGATTCCAATTTTCTGGATCGTAATATTCCCCAGTCTAGGTGAAACTTATAAGAAAACATGACTCCCGGCCTCAAAATCTAGTGGTCAATGATGACGATCGATGTATGAATCGTTTCTAGACTTATCTATAAACATCTACCCCCAAATAAGTTGAACCTCCTTCAAAGTATCCTAAATGACATGAGGACCTAGTACTACTTCACTTCCTACCTCTAAATATCATAGGGGTGAATGACATTGCGTGATATATAGGACCTTATATGGATCCATCTGTATGGTCTCCAATAATCTATTATTCTAACCCAATTCAGTGAGGGGTAAGTGTTTCTCCAAAGAACCCAGAAAATAAAGGACATATTCTTGGTGCAAATCTTCCAAAACCTGTATCATATGCTCAGACTAACTGTCGGTTAGTGGGTGATAGGCTATACTTAGTAGTACCTCTTATCCCAGGTCCCTATAAAACCCATTACAAAACCATGATGTTAATCAAGAATATCATTCTAATGCGATATAATATGAAACCCTATGGAGGTGTATTATCTCACAAATGTAGAGCTTCTCGATCTCATTCATTGAAAGAGTCTCCTGAATTGGTAAAAAATAAGACCCTGTTGTCGACCTGTCTATGATCAATCATACACCATCATTGCCCCAAGGTGATCTAGGTAATCCCATTATTAAATAAACAATGAGGTCATACCACTTCCACTTTGGAATAGGTAACAACTATAAAATCCCCATTAGTTTATGGTGTTCCTCCTTCATCTGCTGGCTGGTGAAACACTGAATAATTATCCCAACTATTTCTCTCTTCACCCCCAACCAACAGTTTTGACATCAAAAGTCTTGATACAACTTGGTAAGACTGGGATGGAAATCATGTATTGAGGCATGTGACTCTCACATAAACTCCTCCCAGATTCCATTACGATGCGATACATATCTATGTATGTGAAATATCTCATCCTCATAAATAATCCAACTAGTAGGTGGGTCCTCACATGGCATGCTCTCCCATAGGACTGAGCCCTCAAAATATGACAATTGTACTATCTTTACTCTTTCCAGAAGTGAAGAGGTCACTAATTACGATGAAATTACAGACTGTCCAAAATGTTTCTGAAACTCTACCTAAATCTTAGAAAACATGTACATAAGATTCCACTCATGAAAGGCCTCCTAAACCATCTGTTTCTAAGTCCTAATATTAATATTATCGACAAAAACATTTCCATTTATAAGCATATAAACAATCTCAAAGTCAAACGACTGTAGGGATTCTAGCCACCTTCATTTCCTGACATTCAAGTCATACTCTTTAAATATGTAAATGAGGATTTGGTGTACTCTACACACCAAAAAAATGCTCTCCCAATAAATATTTCCACCAATAACTCAAGTCACGAAAAAAAGTGGATAACTTGATATCATCTATTTGGTAGTTCCTCTCATGTGGCCTCAAATGTCAAGACCCATATGCTACAACTCTCTTCTCATGCATCAAAACAAAACCTAGACCAATACCAGATGCATCACAGTATGCTGTATAGATTAGTCCTAACTCTAGAAGAATCCAGACCATCATTGAAGTTATAATCCCTTTTATCACTTGACAAGTCATCTCACAGGTGTCAAACCATATAACGTTAAAACCCTACTTAGTCAAAATCATAAGAGGTGATTCTAGGAATGAGAGTTCCTATATGAAGAACCTATAAAAACCATTTATCCCCAAGAATATTCACATGTAAAAGGAAATCTTTGGCTTCTCCCTAGAAACTACAACTCTCACCTTCTCAGGGACAACTGATGCTCATGTATCCGAGTTAATATAACCCAGGAAGTGAATTTTATCTATCCAGAAGTGGAAATTTGTTAGATTATCATATTATTGATACTCTATCAGTGTAATTAGTATGATCTCAATTTTTTTTCATGGTTTTTTCAAGTGTGATAATACACAATGTTATCAACCATGAGTACCACTTTAAACAAATCCATATATAGATAGAAAAACCAATTTCTCAGTTCCATGAAAACAGATGGTGTGTTCATAAGACCAGATGACATGAAAAAATTATTGTACATGTCATTTCCACTATGTTATAATATACATGATATATCTGATGGTCTAACATGAATGTGATGATAACCTGATCTCATATAAATCATTGAGAACACCTAAGATCCATAGTGATAGTCAAAGATATCATCTATCTAAGGAAACGGATATTGATTCTTCACTATCAACTATATCAATTTTTGGTAATCCATATGTAAAATAAGGTTTCCATTTTACTTCTTGGGTAAAAAGTCCAACGAACCCCATGATTAAGTGATAGATCATATAAAACCATTTTCTTCCAAGTTCTCCAGTATCCTCTTGAGAACTTGCTACACAATAGATTACATCTTTTAAGGAGGAATGGATACTAGTGTAGATTCAGGAACTAGGTCGATTGAAAAATATATCCCCATCATAAAAAGGTAGTTATGGAAAATCATCTAGTAAAACATATCTAAAATGATCAACCACTGGAGGGAAGTTCGGATGACACACTCACTAATCATCTAGATATAAGATAACAATCTAGGCTATCATCCTGCCCAGCCCATGATTCATAGGTCTAGATCAGATATATTGGACATCCCCTTCACACTTTTGAATGAAAACCCTACCCTCTAGTGATGTGAAGGTCACCCTTAAAGGATAACAGTCATCATAATAATGATAGTAAACCAACAAGTCCATCCTGAGAATGATGTAATACCCTTTCATCTAGGGGGAAAATAGGTCCCATATGAAGTGACGCCCACCTATCTGTAAGAGTCACTCCATTAACTATCACATACTCTCAAATATAATCACTAATGAAGTATTACATTTCATCACACCATAGGAAAGTTGATCACCATGGCCAAGGATCTTTGTAATAGGTGCAAATATGAAATAATGAGATGGACCTATATTGAAACCAGAATATACTAATAGAGAGGATAAAAAATAGTACCTATCAATGTAGAAGGTCTGGCACTCTTCTCCTTTGGCATCAGATGTGTTGTATACATCTTTTCGGAACTAAGACCCTAAGATATTGCATAAATTCCATGAGAATGGTTTCTCTTCATTCAATAAAAAATTGTTTTCTGGCTACCTCAACCTTGACCACCACCTTATCCTGATCTTTTGGACACACTCTAGTTCCTTACATGATGAGAGATCATGACCCCACTTCTGAATGGTGAGTTAGTGCAAACCCTTTCTCACCAGCTATTGGAGTAAAAGTCCCATAAAACCATTGTAGATGGAACATCCTGTCGAAAGATAGGAACTCGATTGTGTCTCTATCACACTATCTACTCATGTGTTCCTACCTCCAACACTAATGATAGAGAAGAATCTTTCAGAATTCATGATCCAACTATAATTCACCTCATAAGAGACCTCAGAGTGTCTTTTTATACCACCTAACATGAATCCACAAGGTCATGAAGCAAATATACCATGATCTACACCCCAACATCCCTTATTTTAGTCTCAAAAATCAATTCCTGATTTAAAATTTCATATATAATAGAATATCAAAAAACATTCACCTATGAGTGCATGTCATACCTGATACTATCCTCAAATATCCTATCTTTCTATAACTCATCACCAAATAGAATTGGTGTAAAAAAAATATCTCCATAAAATGGGTATAATAATCAATGACTGATATTGTCCCCTTCTCTAGATGCATTAACTCTCAAGAACTATCAACCCTCAATGTCTGGCATAGAAATATTCATAAAAGGAAGTATAGAAATCTATCCATGCCATATACCAATGAAGATCCGTTTGAGTAATCATTTCCATCAATATCTTGGAATAAATCTCAAGAATATACATAGAAAGATTCACACACCACTTGGGAGGTGTCTCAAGATGCTTAAAAATTGATAGCATGGACTATATCCATGACTCTCTAACTTTGGGTCCACCATCCCTTGTAAACTTGGGTGGGTCCTACTTCTAGAACTCATGTGTCAATTCTACCTTAGTAGGGGTAGGTCTCAGTCCACCGAAACAGTCTGCATGAAAATTAGGAATCCCTCTCATAATTAGGCCTTATTTACCTTATTAGTTATAATATGTGGCTTCAAAAGTAGAACTATTATAGGTTATAATGGGGTCATAGAGCCCACCACCTCTAAATCATCGTCGTTTCCACCCTCCTAACACACGACTATATATTGAAATGGTGTAATATCTCTAAAAATGATAATATCAGTCTTTAAACAATATGTGGTAACAAAAATGTCCTATGACATATAATCATATGTCATGCCCACATGGGCCAGGGTCCATGGAGTATAAATGTCAAAGTTAAGTGAGAATGAAAATTAAATCACGTAAACATGACCCAATGAGTAATAATTTCCAAGGAATCCTAATGAGTTGTAGAATCCAAGGAGTAGTAATGTCCAAGGTATTTTGGAATTTCATGTACAATAGTTCAACAAGATCCTTGGAGTAGAAATATCGAAGGCATTTATGCAAGAAATATCCTCAGAGTAGAAATGTCTATAGAATCTCAATAATAAACGTAGGTATAATCCAAGGAGTATAAATATCCAATGAATCCAAATATGTTGTCAGACCCAAGGAGTAGAAATTTTCAAGGCATCCAAATATGTTGGCATTTCTAAGGAGTGTAAATGTCCAAGACATCCTATAATTTCAAGTGAATCATGTAATATAATCCAAGGAGTAGAAATGTATATTGAATTCAAATATGTCACTGGTTTCATACCATAAACCCTCCATTATTAATGTAGAAAAAACATAGCTTTCATATACAATGATAAAGTGATAAAAGGTGCATAAAACCTTTAAAGGTTTTCTTAATTACCTTATTCAATTTATGATTATGTAAGATATATCAATACACCCAAAGGGTAGTATAATCATGGTCAAATGTAAGAACCCACCACATGAGTGGTTCAAGATGAGGTAAAATACCTCCAACCATATATATGGGTATCGAAACATGAATTAAAAATGAATTTACTATTTAACTCAATGTTCAATTAATTTATGAAGCATAATATGGAGAGTTCGGATTGTAGCACAATGGTAACAAGCGATAAAACAACTTGACTTGAGGGAAAAGGTGTAGAACACCTCAAAAAATCCCATATAAGAATACTTGTCCAGATTCAGTCTCTAATTCAGTCTAGATCTAGATAAAATTGAATAATAGATGATTCCCATAAATATAGGGCATCGTAGCCTGCACCAAAATAGGTTTTTGATAGCAAGGGAAACAAAAAAAGGTGTAATAGGAATAGATAACTCAATGATGGCTATCCAATAACATGAATGTCCCTCGATTCAAATGTCGAACAATGAATCAGGATAAAATCATAGGTTTAGGCTCAAGGGAGCTTCCTCTAGTATATCTCCTGTGCATGAGATAATATGGATGAGGTATATGTCGAAAATAAATGGTCATACCTTCTTTTAAATAAAATTACCCATATATATTACATGACACGTATGATTTACACAATTTGTAATGTTTAGTTTTCCCCCTATAGGTAAAACCCATTACACATCATGTATTGAATAAAAACCATTTATTCTAAATTTACATCGTGTACTTGGCCTATATCCTACCTTTATTCTATTTCTTCCTTATTTCCCAAAACATTTAAACTATTATAAAGGCTTGGATTCAAGGTCTCAGCCAAAAATATAGTTGCAACAATGTTTAACTGAAGGTTAAAAGGATATGTACCTCATATTAAATCCTAGATCTTATAGGTGAATTGTGATTTTTAAAACAAGCATAAGGGTAATATAAACCATACGTAAGGGTAATTGTTGTTTTCTAAAGGATGTGTAATGGTAATATTGTTTTTTAATAGATCACATGAGGGTAACCTAGACCTTCTATGTATAGGGTAATGGTCCTTCCTAATTTTCATAGTGGTGGGCATGTGTTTCTTCTTCATATGAAAAGGTAAAGCCTTTAGGTTTTATCATATATGAGTAAGTCCCCTCAATACATAGAGGTAATATACATATTCTGAATCTCATGTAATGGAAACTGTGTGATTCTAAACCTTTCATAAGGGTAGATCACAACAAGCATAAGGGAAGCAGATTATGTGAGGGTGGAGTTTCATAAGAGACATCTGAGTCTCACGTAAGTGTACCCTAGCTTTTACAAATACTATATAATTTTTACCATCCATGTAAGTTTCAACCTTATTACTCTTACACAAAATATATGTGTGGTATATGGATATCTATTTTTTCATAGTATTTTATATTTCCTTCCCTTCTTCGATCTGTAACTACATGAACTACTTTTAAATTCTTTATAATGCTTAAAATCATGAAATTAAATTATTTTGACTTGATTAAACTTTTATCTAATAATTTCAAAGGTTCTAAATGGATCTCAATTAAAATTTTACTTAAATGTGAATTAAATGTTGAATAAATGGAAATTTGATAGAGTATATGAGGTGGAATATATATATATATATGATTATTAAAAATGAGTTTCTTTTTCTTTTTTGAGTTCCTCCTTGTTTCTCTTGAATCCTAATGTCCATACACCATGAAGTTCTATTTTATTGAAGTCTATTACAAATTGTATGAGGCTTCACTTTCTTCTTGTTTGGGTGCATACCATCTTCCTCTATCCAGTGATTTTATTCTGTAGCATGAGAGGATTCATAGAGGTAAGATATCTATTAATTCTCATTATTTTTATTCTATGAAAGTGTGAAATTATAATTTCATAGAATCCACTATTTAAATGTCTATGATTAACCATAATCCAATAAAAACATGTGAAATAATTGTATAAAGAATGAATATGTGATAATATTGAAAGAGGATGATAAATTGCATGTTGTGTAATTCTATTAATGATAATGAAATGTTATTAATTCAAAAAAATTTAATTGATAATTAATTTATGCATTAGATTGTTTTCTTCTAATAATACTATAATTCCATGCATTAGAATTAATGTGTTAATATTATTTCAAGAAATTAAATTTAATTTTACATCCTGTAGGAAATGGTTAAAATGTTGTTGTTTAATTTCCAAAATTGATTTATAAATAATATTTCATGTTGGGGGTAAGTAATGTTATCTTAGAATCTGTAAATTTAATATTTCAATGAATATTGTTGATAATAAATTCAAAAATTAAGTATAATGATTTAACAACTACTCTATATAATAATATTTGATAACATGTATGATTATCAAAATAAAATGTAATTAAATAATTTCATGTTTTTGAATAATGATAATTATTCTAGAATTATCCAAGATATAGAAAAGGATGATTACATGATACTATTTAATTATTATTTGATAATAACAAAATGATAGCATGTCATGGTGTCAAACTGCCTAAATAATATAATTGAGAATTATTTGATAATTCTATAATTTAGAAATTAGAATGGATATTTTCACATGTGATATTATGGTTTCTATAGAATATTATTACATGTTTAGAACATTAATAATGCTAGATATGACTATCACATATTAATAATAAATTATTGAAGTGAAAATATTATCACACATGGGTATATTTATAATAATTTTTGAGATATTTTGGATGTGCGATCCCATTCATTGTGATATATATTTTTGTTCCCTATGATATTTACTATAATGTTCCTTGTATATTATTATAGTTGTTAAGCATGGTTTATATTATTGTAATTTCATAACAACTTAAATTTGGTAATTCATTTATTATATTAAAAGTGGAATGTTGAAATATTTTTGGTTTAGATTTTTAGTAAATGAAATTACAACTTAAGGAGGAACACCAAATTAAATAAATATTATTTAGACATGAAAATTATATGTCTTTTTCTAATTGGATTTATACATTTGATTAAAGATGGTAATGAAAATTTAATTATTTCTTAAATCATTACTTTGGGGATGAGTGATCCTAATGTTGTTGATAATGGCTATAATTTCTTGTTTGTTTTGGCAATAGTTTCCATGAAATTATGTGTGGAATAATAAACATAAAATGATCATATGATCTATGGATTTATATCCTTGATTTTATTGAATGATAATAATGTATGATTGGTTAATGGGAGGTGATGTCCAACGATGTTATGGTGGAATGTGGAGCCAATTTTGATGATTATTATGGGTGGGGATGCCCGAGGATATGATTGAGGAATAAGGTACCAGTTATGATGATGATAATGGGTGGGGATAACCATGGTTGTAATGGTGGAATGAGGTTCTAATTGTGTTGATGATATTTACATGGGATTTCAATCATGTTATTATGTGTAGTGGTGTTGAGGATGGCACTGAGACTGATATAATTGGATAAAGATGGGATTTTTGATTGTTATTGTGATATAATATAGGATACTTTCATAATAATGAATCAACTTAATTAATTTCCTGATGGAAAAATGTTTGAATATAATCAGTTACCAATTGTGGGAAGCTGTTTTTAACCCATCACTGTGAGTGAATATTTAATGTGGTAGCTTGGGATGAGTCCTAGAGTGCTTGGAATTTTATGTAATCATAAATGAATTAATTAATGGGAGAGTATGGTTCTTGATTATTGTTAATGATGAAGATATACTTGATAATTCAAGAAAAGAATTAATAGTTCCATCAACACTTGCCTTAGAAGACTAAAATATTAATCTTGGAAAAATAATAATAATAAAAAACATAACTAATTGATAATTGATTAATAAATTTTGACCTTTATGTTTGTATAATTTTGATACCTAGGCCTTATTAGTTCCATCCTAGATTCTCATGCAACAGTTGTGGAAGATGATTCTAAGGCTATGTATTTTCCCATGGTATGGTTGTGAGATTTATTTATATCATGTATGTTTTTTGATTTCATATGTGACACCACTTATTTCAGAAGGGTGATTCTCACCAATTGGACCCTAAGAGTTTGTTTTCTATAATATCTAGGTTGGTGACGAATGGATGGCTGGCTATCCCCCTCTGACCCAACTCTCGTCTCCTGGTAGATTATGTACCGGTTTTCATTGTGCATATCTTTCCATATGTATATATATATATATATGGGGGTTTAGAGGTATATAATAGATTATGGTTATTTTCACGCACTTGTATCTTTATATATAGTATCCTATGGATTATTAGAGGTATATTGTGTATGTAATGTAATGACTTGAGTTATAATAAATAATGTGTGGGTTGTGGTAGTTCTTAGAAATTACTTGGTTACTATATAGAGATATGGAAGGGATGTAAATATGATGTGATGCATGGGGTGAAATATATATTTCCTTAGCCCAAGTGTCTTTGGTTTGGCCTACATTATCATAGGTTTCTTTGAGATGGAATTTAGAGAGAGGTTAATTAGGATGTGAGATGTGGTGGCAGAGTGGAAAACCAGTGCTGAAGTGTTATCGGGGTACCCTTATTTGATATTATGTTTGATATCATATGATTAATTTTATGTGATACTTATTGAGTGATCCATGGTGTGGCCAGGGAAAGAATAGTCTGCATGTTTAGGTGATGAGTTAGTTTCATTTGTTTACTCACTAGGCTTCAGTATTCTTCATTCACATTTTACACGAGATTTTATGGGGAGGGTCCTACTAAGTATATATGTTATGTGAACACTACATATATATAAACTATTTTGTAGTTTAGTAGGAGTTTTTTTCTGATTGAACCATAGTTTTCTAGTTCTATGAGTCATTTAGATGTTTTTGGATCTATGAGGTCACAAGTGTGGACTTTTTTTAGTGTTTTATATTTTTTCAGATATATGTCATTACATTAATATAATTTTTGCAATTTCATCTTATTTATTAAGTGCATGAGTGTTTGGTGGTTTTTCACATCTTATAACATACTTTTCAAATATCAAAGGGTAATTTCTCCTATTTGTGTGAATTCTATACCATCGGTGCTGGTTTCCAACCCATGGACTATTAGGGATATGATTTGTGTGTCATTATCATTCTTCTCTCATTCCTAGCCCATGAGGGGTACCATTGGGGTGGGTCATAAAAAAATTGATATCAAAGGTGATGGTTGAGAGATAGGATGGAGTTTGGAATTAGGAATCGGTGAGGATACATGTGTTGTTGGGGGAATAATGTCAGTTAGAATTAATAAGTTCTACGAACAAGGAAGATTGGTTAGGATATGGGATTTTACAAAAAAAACTATAATACAATGTAAAGACCTTTAATTTTACTAGATATGCTAGGCGAATTGATGTTAACTATAGTGTAGAGGCCTTGAAAAGAATAATGCATCAGGCTTGTATGTTCATATGTTTAAACTTGATAGAAAATTGTAAATAGGGTAAACCGAAATAAAATAATTAACCTCAAATAATATATTTCCTGATTTTAGACTCCCTAATATTATAATTTCTAGTAGTGTATCCATGTTGACATGTCCATAATGTTCATGTTGAAGATATTCAATAATGTAGGTCAAAAAATAATCAAAGAGTCCGGGATAATGAAGATAATGCTTAGAGGACACTTCAAGAGTTCCATCACCAGAGTCTATAGAAGTCTAAGTGTTCTATTTCATAATGTGGGATAGAGGTTTGGATGGAGAAGGTAGTGATATACATTGGTTTGAATCATGCTCAGTGAGATATTTGTGTTTCCTTAGTTGTTTTTATGTTGTCTGGATTAGTTCGGTAGTGTTGGGTCTCATTACTTGAGTTTTTCAAGGAGTTGGCTATTTTGTTCATTATATTTAGATATATAGTTTTAGACTTTGTTTTTATTCATCGACCAAAAAGGTGTATTTTTTTCTGGTGATGTTTTCATTACATTATTGTATTTCTGACCTCTACACTTGTTATGTGTTATGAGACATTTGAATTTCCCATTTGAACTTGAAACACTTTTATTGTTATACCCATTAAGTGAATGATATGATTTATCATCATTCATTGATTTTTATCCCTTTAGAATGATTTTAGGGAAACCTCCTTATTCTCTTGATTAAAACCCACCTAATAAATCCTTGATTCATGGTAATTTCTATCACTTCAAACATTAGTCTCCAACCCAAACTCATCATCCTTCATATATGGTAAAAAAACTCATTCTATAGGCCTATTTTTATATGGATATATAGTGTTGGGAAATGGGTCTCTCTGACCATGTTCATATCATTATATTACTCTCTACTTAGGCACTTTTTCGGTCTAGGGGCCACTATTTTCTCTCTCATCAATCCCTTTATTGGTCTGGGGACGGGGTTTCTATCATCATGTTCATCCTATAATCCTTTCTTGATCCTAGTGTGGTGGATATTTGGCCTAGGGGAAGGGGTTTATGTATGTTTTCCTTTATTTTCATCAATATAATAATCTATATTTCTTAGTGATATGGGTTCTCATTCGAGAAAGGTTAATATTGTAATTTTTTGTAATTTTTTTCTACCTAGTGTTGGTTTAATTACTCTCTCTATTGACAATGAAATTATTATATATTGTGGTTTGTGTGGCATTTTTTATGATGCGACTGTGACCTAGTGTTCCTAAATCCTTGGAAGGAATTTTCCTCATAATTGTAATGTATGAATTTGGGCCTTGAACATATGAAAGAGGAGACATTTAACATGTCATAGCCTATTATATTATGACATGTTATAAAACTATGTTAGTGAGTGAGTTCTGCCCAAAGAGGACAATATCATGGTGTAGTGGATAGGTTCCTTTGATTTCAATGATTTGGAAGCTCTATTGATCTTGGTTCATGTCATGATTGAGAAATGTTATGCGACATTGATATGGAACTTTTCAAAGTAAGGGATTACAACCAAGTTAAAAGGGAAATTATATCCTCTGTATCATTTGCATGAGTGTACGCCTAGTGAATAAATATTTTTCAACAATCATAAAAAAATTGAAGCTCGGTAAAGTGGATAGTTTAAACATTGTTCTTCTTTTTTAGTTAATTTCATATGTTAAATTTTATTTCACCATGTTTTGGAAGTTATGTGTATTAATAATAATTTTAATTTTATAAAGAGTGTGGTAGAGTTGTGTTAGCTGAATAAAAATTATTTAATGAAATCATATAACTTGACAATGTATATCAGATCTAAAGAAACTCATTTTAATTACTTTAAAGGAAAATATGCTTTGAGTATGTCATCCTTAGATGTTTTCTTCATAAAGTATAATAATATTCTACAGGATCATCTTGGAAAATTTTATTTTGTGATAAGAAGTTTTCTTAAAAAAACAAGTCCAATTATTCCTTGAAAATTTTATTTATTTTAAAATAGATATTCAAATTTATTGAAATTATTTTCTCAAAAAAACTTATTATAATAACTTTTTATGAATATATATTTATGAGGGTTTTCAATTGATGACATCCTAACCTTCTAGATTATAAATACAAGAGACTTGGTGGAAAAATATTATCATTGTTTCATGAAATTTAATGAGTTTTAATGTGAAATGTTTGGATATATTTCTAGGAAGAAAGTAATCTTTTGAAAAAACATTCTTTTGTATTAGGATTTATAACTGGAATGTCCTAATTAACTATTATAAGTATCATATCTGAATTTATTAGTAAATTGTTATGGAAGGAAGTCAATCCACTCTTTCCCGCGATATGTTTCCTAAGATATATCCATAGTGCTATTTATTGGTTTCAATAGAATGATTAATAAAAATAAATCATGTATATATTTTTAATTAATGGAATACATAAGTAAAATTGTTTCAAAACTAGAGATAAATGTGTTTTTACCAAATGGAGTTTTGTGCCCTTTTGTTTAATCAATGTGAAGAGTTTGTTTTTTAAATTTTCCCTTATAAATTATTTTTTTAATATCATGTTTGTATGATTGGATATTCATGGATTGATTGTTTTTTTGGGTTATTTATGTGACCTTTGACGTCAACTAGCATTGTAATGAGAGTCACATATGTTTTCTTACTATTTCGAGTAGTTTAAAGCTTGTTTTGATTATATAATATGCTTTTTATCATGTTTATATATGATATGGATTTCTTCTCATGATGTAATATTTCATTAATTTCATTAATCCTATTTTATGGGTTTCTTCCCCAGGATATTGATTTAAAGTGTTTTTTTGTTATACACTTTGTTTCTCTAGTGGTTTTTGTGTTTCAAATATTGTGAATACCAAAAGAGGTATCTCATATGGTTGTAAAATTATCTCCCTTTCCATTACCCTCTATATTAGTTTTGTTTTAATTCTCAAGTATGATAATTCATTGAGAGAAATATAATATAAGGATCTGAATTTCCCCAATCTTTTTTTTGTGTTTTCTGTTGGTTCAAGATAAATTTCATAAATTGTGATTCTTTTCTAAATGTGCTTTTTTATTTTATAAAGTGGTTTTAAAATAGTTTTACAAATTTTAGATTTAATTTCAATTTTTTAAATGATTATTTTGAATATAATCTGGTTTTTTTGAAACATATTTTCAATGGTTAGAATTTAGGAAGTGATAATACAACGCTTTTTAATTATATATATATTATATTTATTAGAAATTTAATATTTTTAATTAAATATTTTTAATTAAATATTTATGTTTATACATGAAATTAGAGTTTCTAAGGGTAAGTATCATTTTTAAAAGACTGTTTATGGTTAAGTAGTGCTTCCTTATGTTTCATAATGGTGGAGATCAATTTATATGAGATATATATGGGTATTTTTGAAATTATGGAGTTGTGTAAGGGTAAGAAGCTGATCCCAAGAACTATGTAAAGGTACATCCATAATTTCATAATAGAATCCCATGGATTGTAATGCTCATGTATGGGTAATATAATCCTTTTTTAAGGGTAATTATAGTTGTATGAATGTTGAATAATGGTAAAATTGTTTTTAAATAGGTCAGATAAGGGTAACATGGACCTTGTATACACTGTATAAAGACCCTTACCTATCTAGATAAGGATAAGCAAGAGATTTTTCATTACACAAAAAATTAAGTCCTTCAGGTTTTCTCACGTACAAGTAAATCATATCGTTGCGTGATGGAATGTCATGGATTCAGAACTTCTATTAAGGTAACCACAAAATTCCAAACCTCACAAAAGGGAAGCTCATGACTTATGGGAACCCTAGATATTCTGAAGCATACATAATGGTGATCATCCATGTAAGGGTAAAACCTTGTTACATATGCATTGTATATGTGTTTAATATGAGTATCTATTTCAGCCTAATTTTCTTAATTTTCTTACCCTCATCTATTTCATAACCACATGAATATATTTTAAGTGATTTTAAAGACTAAAATCATGTAATTAAATTATTTTGACTTTTTTAACATTTTATTTAATGTTTTCAAGGGTTTTAAATGGTTTACAATTAAATTTTTGGTTAAATGAGAATTAAATGGGGAATAAATATAAATTTGATAGAGTATACAAGGAGGGATTTCTATTAATGTTACAAACAATTTTTATTATTATTTTATTTCAACCTTGTTTCTCTCAAGTTCTGATGACTCAAAACACCGATGTTCGAGTTTTGTGAAGTCTTCAATGAATTTCCAAGGCTCCCCTTATTCCAGTTTGTATGCATACCCTCTTCCTCTCTCCTCAATTTTGATGATGCATCATGACAGGCTTCCAAGAAGTAGAGGATTTGTGAATTATCCTTTTTTATATTATGAAATTATGAATTTTTCATGAGTTGGACTCCTCTATTTAAATTTACACAATTAACCATAATCGGATAAAAATATGAGAAATAATTTTGTAAATAATTAATATATTATAATATGAAATGAGGAGGATAAAAAAATTCTATGTAATTTTCTTAATGATGACGAAATATTATCAATTCTAGTATTTTAAAGGGATGATTAATTTATGAAGTAGAATGTTTTCTTCTGATTACATTATAATTTAATGCATTAGATTTAATGTGTTGATATTATTTCAAGGAATAAAATAGAAGATTACTACTTATAGAAAATGGTAAACATATAATTGTTTAATTTTTAAAATTTATTTTGAAATGATATTGCATGACTAAGATAAATAAATTCATCTTATAATCTAGAAATTTATTACTGAAATGAATACTATTGGTAATAAATTCAATAATGGAGTATAATGATTTATCACTTGCATTACATAACCGTGTTTGATAATATGTAAGATTATTAAAAGAATAAGGAAATAAATAATTGATTGTCATAAAATAATGATATTTATTCTTTAGTTATCCAATATAAATAAAGATATAATTTCATGAATCTATCTAATTGAAATTTGATAAAATTAAAACAATATAATTCCATGGTGATAAACTGTCTAAATAATGTTGATGAAAATTACTCAATAATTCTGCAATTTAGAAAATGGAATAGAGATTTCACATGTGTTATTATTGTTTCTAAAGAATATTATTACATGTATAAAACATTAATAATGATGGATATTATTATCACATATTAATAATAAATAAATGAAGAGGAAATATTGTCACATGTTGGAATATTTAAATTTCTGTTTGAAATATTTGAGATGTGTGATCGCATGCTTCGTGATATATATTTTTATTTCTAATAAAATTTTCTAGATAGTGTTCTATATATTATTATTTTTCTTAAGCATGGTTTATAGACTTGATAATTTGATAACAATTTAAAATTGGTAATTGTTAGATTATATTAAAAGAGGAATGTTGAAATAATTATCAATGAGATTTTTGTTATATGAAAAAATAGTTTAAGGTAGAATACCAAATTAAATAAATAATATTTAGATATAGATATTGTATGGATAGGGATTCTATGATTTATGAATTTAATTAAAGATGGTAATTAAATTTAAATGGTTTCTTAAATAATTTATTTGGTTATGAGTGTGGATGATGTTTTTTATAAATGATAGAATTTCATATATATTTTTCCATAATTGCATTGAAATTTTATGTGGAAAATTACATTTAATATGTTTCTATGATATATAGAATTAGATCCTTGATTGAATTGAATGATAACCTTGTACTGTTGGAATAATGGGCGAGGTTACTCGAGGGTGTAATGGTGGCATGTGGTGCTTGTTATAATGATGATGATGAGAAGGGATGCTCCTCGCTATGATGGTGGCCCGAGGTTCTAGTTATGATAATTATGATGATGATGGGAGGGGATGCCCAACATTATGATGGTGGGACAAGGTTTTATTTATGTTTATAATATTGGCATGGAATGTTAGATGTGTCATTATGTGAATCGGTGTCAAGAATGATATTGGGATTGATAGAACATGTCTGAGGATGGGATTTTTTATTGTTGGGATGGATGATGGGATGCTTTATTAATAATGAATATACATTTCTAACAGCCTAATGGCCAATTTTTTTTAATACAATGTGTTTTTTACTGTGGGAGGTAGTTTCATAATATGCACTGTGAGTACATATTTTATGTGGAAGTTTTATATGAGTCCTATAGAACAAGAAATTTTATAAAATTCTAAATGAAATAATTAAATAATAGGTTTAGTTCTTGTTGTCTACTTCTGATGATGACAGACTTGAGAATGCATGAAAAGAGTTAATAGTGACATCAAAACATTGATCAAAAGACTAAAATATCAATCCCAGAAAAGAAAAAACATAATATTAATAAATGTAAAATAAAATAATTAACGTTGATCTTTATTGTTGTATGCTTTTCATACATATTCCATAATAGTGGTAGTTGAGAGTCATATGTGACGTTAGCGTTAGATGATTCTATGGCTAGGTAGTTCCCCATAGCATCTTTGTGAGATTTACTTATACCATGTTTGTTTTTTGATTTCATATGCTACCCCACTCCCATCAATAGGGAAACTGACACCCAATGGACTCTGGGAGGTTGGTATCCATAATAATCATGTTGGAATAGAATGGATGGCTTACTACCCCCTCTAACACTACTATTTATACACATATATATTGTGCTAGTATGAACGGTTTTTATCTTTTCTTATATATGTGTGTAGAGAGATTTTATGGATTTATTTTTATTATTACACACATGTATCTCCACTTATTATATCATATGGATTATTATTGGTATGTTGTTAATGGGTTGTGATGGATTGTTTTATAATATGTGATGTATGGGATGTAGTGGATCCCAAAAATTAATAAGTTACTTTATGGAGAAGTGTTTGGGATAGTGAAATAATCTAAAACATGGGGTACATGATATATTACATTATCCTTGATTTCTTCAGTCTGGACTACTTTAGCCCATGTGTATTCAGGTTAGATTCTGGAGAATGATGGCTCAAGATGTAGGACATTGGGGTAGAGTGGATTACCTGTGGGGAATTGGTAGTGGGTTACATTCATATGATATTATATTGGATATCATATGATTACTTGTATGTGATACATGGGGTTTAATCTATAGTGAGGATGAGAAAAATAGTAATCCTATTTTGGTGATGATTTGTATTCATTTGTTTACTTGGTAGGCTTTATAATTCTTCTTTCACATTTTTTATGAGAGGTTGTAGGGAGGATCCTACTAAGTATAGATGCAATACTCACCCTATGTATATATAAACTATTTTTCAAGTTAGTAGGAGTTGGATGGTGATTGAGATGGACTTTTCTATATTGATAAGTTATTCACGAGATGTTGGAGATTCATGTTTTCTATTGAGAATCTGTTTTTTGGTTTTCATTTGATTCAGTTTTATATCATTACACTCATATCATTATTAAGATTGATTCATCATTTTTTATGAGAAATATTTGTTTAGTGGTTGTTCCCAAGTCATCTATTAATATCAAATATTATAGGTAAATTCCTCTTATATGTTTGTACGTTATACCACTGGTGCTAGTCTCTAACCCATAGCCTATTATAGGAGGGCATCAGAAATCGTTATCTATCTTCTCTCATTTTCAGATCAAAAGAGTTACCTCTGGGAGGAGGGGTCATTAGATAAATGTTCATATGATTACTTATTGTAAGATAGATTATGTTAAAGATGTAAATCTTGTTGATAATAAGATGTTTGGGGCTATTATTAGTAGCATTATTTAATTACATCGAGACTAGATTTGATTCTTTCAGTGTGTGTGTATGTGCAAGATTCTAACCCAATCCTAAAGGAAGTCATTTAAATGAAGTTAAAAGGATTATAATATATGTTAAAGGCTATATTAATCTTCGATTGTTTTATCCTACACATGATTCATTTGAACTAACTTGTTTTTTATATTTTTATTTTGGTGGTTCTAAAATAGATATAAAAAACACAACATGTATGTGTCAATTTCTTCATAAATTTTTAGTTTCCTGGATTTACAACAAACAAAAATTAGTGTCTTTATAAACTGTGAAGAGTGATCATATTTTTGTTGATTCATAATGTTCATAATATCTATGGATTAAAAAAAAATTATTTTGGTTTTATTTTCTAAAAGATCCCATGTTTTTATGAAAATTAATCTAAAATTTCTATATCAAAAAATACTTTTCAACACTCAAGGACTAAACACATTGATTTCATCCATCATTTTCTTAGGGATCATGTTCAAAAAAAATATTATTTTTTGAATATGTTTATATAGATGAAATATTTTCTAAAACTTTTACTAGACTCTTGTATTTATCATGTTTAATAAAATCAAATTTGAACATGGTATGATAGAAATTTAACGAGATTTTAACGAAAATTAAATTATTATTCTGGGATACTTATTCAATTTTACTTACTCACAATACAGTATACATGTTCATCTATTATATTATGGCTACTTGAGGCTTTTAAAATATTATTCAAAAATGATTTTATACTACTCTTTGTGAGAAGAAATGAATGAATTTAGGGTGAGATTAAATTTTTCATTGTAAAATTTAAAAGGACTAGTTTTTTGGTAATCATTCAGTGGAAGTTTTTTTTGTGTTATATGTTAACATTATAAGTGTTATTTTCTTTCTCAGTAATCATTTGGAGGGATATTTCAATGTTAGATATTAAAAATAGAAGGGTTAGTTTCTTTCTCAATAAATATTATCTATCTTATAGGTAGTATCTTTAACATTAAACTATTTACGCATTTAAGAAGGTTACATATGATTAATATTTTTTATCAATTATAAACAGGGAATGAAATTTTGATATTATTTGGTAATTATCAAAAAATAGAGTGAATGTTGAAGTTTCTCATAACCACTTTTTTATTTATATTTTGATAATTTCAATACATATTTATTACATAATTACATTTTATCACAATTTTTTAAAATTATTGTATTCCCTTCAACATGAGTTAATAAATGTATTTTTTATGCATACATTGTTTACATGAAATTTTATTCTTTGTAATTAATTAATATTCTTATGTTAATATTTTTCATATATTTTTTGAACTGGTTTTGGAGAAAATCCATCATTATGGGTTAATATCACATATATCATGAGTCAGTTGACTAATATATTATTTGAAGTCTAGATAATTCTCAAGAAACTTCTTGAAAAAAAGTACTATAGTCTGTATAAATAAACACCAAGTGATTTCTTGAAGGGAAATAACAAACCACATTACTATGGGTCTACCATAAGGAAAATAGTAAAAAAAATTATAACCATTGAACCTATCACATGAAGAAACTCTATCCCTAAAAATGTTTTTGGTCGACCATAAGTAAAATTTGTATAACTATTGAATTGATAGATTTAAGAGTTTGAACAGACCATATTGAACAAATTGACCACATGTTGAAAAACTGATTAATTTCATTTTGAAAAATCAATCTAACATATATTATAAATTGGATTGACTACACGTTAAAGATGATCAGTCATATATAGAAATCGATCAAATAAATGAGGAAAATAATTACTTACTAGAAAAAGTTACTTACCATAATCTTATACCCACCACAATTCATTACCTTCCATGATATCAAGATATTGTTCCATAAGGGGTATTTCATATGATGCAAAAAAATTCAAATTTCTTATAAATTTAGATTTTTTACAAAAAAAATACTTATTTTTATCAATTTAATCATTTAAAATTTAATTGTTAATTTTTTTCAATGCTATGGACTTTTATGTTGAATAATTTAGTACATCATAAAATGATCCACACCAGAGTTAATGTCTAGAACTAGTTTCTGGGAAAAATTACAGTTTCAAATTAACATTTTTTTAGAATTTGAGCAGATTGGATTACATAATTTATGGGATAATTCTGATGAATTTTAACTTTGAATATTGTGGAATTTATTTGTATCAATTCTTCAAATGACTTTCATTATACATATTTTTTTAAAATTTTGTATATTATCATTGTAATCTATTCAAGAATATTTTTTCACATGCATTGAATGAAGGAGTCATGTGTTTCTTTGGGATGGATGAAATGAAACAACTATCATGCTTTTGAATCTAGTGTTCATGAAATAACACTATGTATTATGTTAAATGTAACCAGTGTATAACAACATTAGCGATCAGTCATTTCTCTTGATTTAACTTAAATTTTTTTACTCATTGTTATCAGAGAGAATATTGTTTCCTAGATACTCAAAAACTTATTTAGTCATCTAGTTTATATGTTTTCTACATATATATATATATTTAGTGTACTTAATCATGTATGTGTTACACTACCCATAAAAGGCTGGAGTCGTGTTATACTACCACATTCAAAAGTTATAAATTTTTCTAAAATGGTAACTGGAAATGGAATTCGCTATGCCTTGTCCTAGATAATGATGGGGATTAGTTTCTATCACTAATTCAAAAGTTAGGTTCTATGTTGATCCTCTAGGTATATAAAAGGTAGGGTTATCATGTTAATCCAATGAGTAATAAAAAAGATTGCCTTTGGTTGTGCCTCCAATGTTTAACAAGTAATTTTAAAGGGTTGTGATCACGCTTAAAAACATGTATATTCCCTGTCTTTTGGTGTCTATCTATCTCTGCGTTTAAACGGAGTGAAGAGTAGAGTATGGCCATTTAAATTTAAACTACTATAAAAATCAATATGCTCATTTATCATTGATTTATATTGCATTTATTATTAAATTTTCTAATAATTCATTTATATCATAAATGTATCAATTCACCACTCTTGACCATTAGACCATTCTAAAATTAAAACCTAATGGTTCATCCCCCTATTTTTATTTAATATCATTGTTCACATGAGAGTTCATTTTGGATGTTTGTTCATTGAGATAGAGAGATCCAACTCTTCATGGTGTAGATCATCCCTATTGGAATTCATTCATTATCTACAGGTGCAATTCAACCTTGGTTGTGGTCTTAGAGGATCCTCATATCCATTTTTGTTGTTAATCAAGTATTGTATTATTTTGATTCCTTCTCACTTTCAATTTTTTCCTCTTCTAGTTACAGGTTCATATCATTGAAAATTGCTTTGGGGTTGTTGTTGTCATCCATTGAAGGTGGCCCATTCTCTGTTCTGGGGATATTGAGTCATGGACTCCAAGAGTCCTCGGCTCTGTTAAAAAATGATAGTTTCGATGAGTTTGGCTTTGATGATGGGTATCCTTATGAAAGGTGGTGGATGGCTGATCAGGCTGCATCATCTTATTATTTCTTATCCCTTGGTGATTCTATTTGTGATTTGCTTTTAATGTATTAGAATTAGCATATATAATGGATAATTTAAATATTTTTATGAAAAATATTGTTTTTGGGAATCTAATTACCAAAATACCATTTAGAGTTTCGTGTGTTTTGGTAGATGCATGGGTGGTATATGAGAAATTGCCTTTTGAAAAAAAAATGTTTTCAAGAATAAGCCTTTTTGAATATCTTCTTCTTAATTAAATGTATATGGAAGGTGATTTACCTCTCTCTCGTAGATCGCCATGCCTTTTAGGATTTTTAAAAAAAAATTGTTTTATTTATTTATATATATATTGATTATTAATTTTATATCAAATTGATAATAAAAATATAATTATTAAAAACTATATTTTTAGATCACTAATTTAAGTATATTTATATTTAATTATTTTATTAACTACTTTATTTTTTTAAAGGTATGGATGGATCTAAGGATATTATTAATTACATTATTAGGTACGTTAATAATTATATTATTTATATCATTATTAAAAATTATTATTGTAATTATTGTTAATTTTTAATAATATATTTATTATTTTTTAATAATTTATTTCATAATATTTAATAATAATAAGATAATTAATAATACTTCATGGGAATAATAATTAATAATAATTATGCCCATAATTTTTTTAAAGTGTAAATGTTATGTTTTTAAACAATAATGTTTTTATCCAACAATTTTTTTCTATTAATTATATTTACGATATTATTTTTATTTTCCACTATTTTTTATATTTTTAGTTAGTGTGTAAAATTTCATTTAGATTTTATTTATACTTTAAAATTTATACTATTTAACATTCACCTAATTGAAATATAATAATGCTTCAAGTACGTGACTTAGAAAGTCTTTAAATTAAAATGTATAAAAAATATAAATGAAATTTTAAAAAGTGAAAAAACATATATGAAATTAGTATAAATAAATATAATTTCATAAAATCATTAATTCCAAATAATTTTAATTTCACATAAATTTTTTTGTTTCAAAAAATAACATTTCTACACAATTTGTTTTTTGTAGAAAACATTTTTTGTAAAAATTAAAAAAAATTATTATATTTTAACATTCCTTTTATTTCAAATTAATTATTATTTGTTTAAACAATGTTTGAAATTTCATTTAGATAATATTTCTTTCATAATTTATATGTATAAATTCATTGAAATGTAAATGTTATGTTTTTAATCAATAATTTATGCGTCAAGAAAATTAATTTTGTTTTATTTTATTTATGAAATTAATTTTATTTTAAACTATTATTAATATAATTAGTCTATTTATTATGTTTCATCTAGATTATACTCATAATTTATTTTTTATAAGGTTCCAAAATTACCTACTTGAAATATAATATGTTCGTTGTGTTCCAAGTTAGTGGATTTGAATGTTTATAAAGAACAAACATAAGTATAGTTAAAAATAAATTTAAAATATATACTAAAAACATAAAAATCAATTAAATATAAAAAATCAGCATAATAATAAAAAATACAACAATACAGATGATTCAAAGTAATGCAGTTTTAAAATATAACATTTAGACTTTAAAAGAAGTAGGTAACTCTAAAAGCTTATCAAATATAAATTATAACTAGGATTAAAATGAAATTTATAAAATAGACATAAAACCTATTATATATTTTAAAAAGAAAATAATTTCATAATAATAATAAATAGAAAATGTTGTGTATTAATAATAAAATATGACATAATAATAATAATAAAATTAATTAAATAAATTAATATTTTCTACTTATTAATACAAGCAATTAAAATTATTAATAATTATATTATTAATATTAAATTCACATTTACTAATATTATATTAAAATATAATAATAAAAATGAAATCATTTAATCAAAAATTTGTGATTTAAAAATTAAATGTTTTAATAAAATTCTAAAATATATTAATACAAGCATTATACTATATATATTATTATATATTTCATTATAAAATATGTAGATATATATTTGTATAAAAATGATTATATATTATGTTAATATTATTATATATAAAAAATATTAATAAAAGTTAGTATATATATATAGAAAACACACACACACATTTGATGTGTATGAACAGACGGTGCGTCAATCCTACATGCTATGTGCTCAAACTGACTAAATAAAGAGTTTATCAAAAATTATGGTCCTTAAAAGGATGCACCACAAAGTGAAAACCAAAAAAATGAGATTAGATTTTTGTGAAATCACATGAAAACAACCATAGCTTGATTTTTGAATTATAGGATTCATTGGTGTGTCAAATCAAGGTGTAATTTTCCGGAGAAGAAAAAAATGATGTTTCAATAATTTTAAACACTAAAACATGCATTTGATCGTTAAAACCACATAAAAATATCATCAATTTAGGTTAAATATTATGACAGTTGACTTGGAATTATTTTTAATGTGTCCTTATAGATAATGCGTCAACCCAACATATGATGTAATCAAACAGACAAAATAAGGAGTTCTTAGAAAATGACGGTCATTAAAAACATGAAATACAAAGTGAAATACGAGAATAAATATTTATGACAATCATCAGTAGATGTAAAACACTAAAACATGCATTTGATGGTAAAACCCGTATAAAACAATCTGCAGTTTATGTGAAATATTTTGAAAAATTTATTATAATTAATATTTATGTGTGATAGAAGATGGTGCATCAATTTGATATGTGATGTTCTCGAACAGAGTAAAGAAATAGTTCTTACAAAATGGAAGTCTTTAAAAACAAGCGCCAGAGAGTGAACACACTCCAAATGAGATCATATTGATATGAAATCAGAGGAAAACAATTATATATGGTATGTTGAATTATAGGAATTGACGGTGCATCAAAACAAGGTTTTTTTCAGGATTATAAAAAAAATAGTTTTATTAATTTAAAACAATAAAACAAGTATTTAATGGTTAAAACCAAATAAAATGATCTACAATTGGCATGAAATATTAATAATGTTGTCTTGGAATTTTTTTATAAATTCCAATAGATTTTGCATCAATATGATATGTGATGTTCTCAAACAGATTAAATAAGGAGTTCTTAAAAAATTAAGGTCTTTAAAAATGTGGGTCAAAGAGAGTAAACCGGCCAAATGAGCTCGGATTGCTGTGAAATCACAAAACAAACATCATAGATTGATTTTTGAATTATAGAAAATTATGATTCTTAAAAAAGAAATTTAATTTTCCCAAGATGACCAAAAATGTAGTTTTAGTAATTTAAAATACTAAAACACGAGTTCCTTAATAAAAAAACATACTTTTAATATCACTACAAAGAGGGTTTATCAACGCAAAGAAAGTACTAACTACCTAAGAGATGTTAAAAGTTAACCCTTATCAATTCTAAGAAAAAGTTCTAATGAAGGAACCCTTTATTAGTGATTTTCATTAGCATTGATAAAGGTGGGTTTTATTAGCGCTTTTTGGTAGCGCTGATAAAATTTGGAAAAAAATATTGTTTTATGCGACCCATGTTTCTTAGTGGTATCCATCCACCCCGACTACTCCCTACCCACTCTTGTGCACCCTAACCCATTTAACAGCATGCATCAACCCCTTTCATAGTGCTAGATATATTATCACCCACCCATGTACACCTGGACTCAAACCCAGGACATGCCTTCTATAATGCGAAGCCCTTACCACTACCCTGCTTTGTTTAACATTACATTTTACGATATTTCTATTTATTAATATATATTTTCATACAAATTTTTTTGAAGTGTGTGATATATATAAACACAATTATAATTATTTATATATATTAAATATTAATATTCATTTATATATATTAGTTTATAAATATATATATATATGTTTATAAATACACACACATATGCATATATAAACCTTATATATATATATTAATTTATTTTAATAAGGTAAATAAAATGGATAATTATATATTTTTAATGAAATTAATAATAAATATTTATTTCAAATTGTTTTATATATTTAAAAAATACATTTTTACCTAAATATGTATTTATGTAATTGAATTGTTATAAGTAAATATAAGAAAATATTCATATATTTATTTATAAATAAAACTACCTTATTAAAAATGATAAAATTTCAAAACCATAATATCTATATGAATATAATCCATGGGAATAAATTATGCCCCCATTAAAAAAATACAAGAAAACTCAATTAAATGAAGTTGAAATACAATCAAATACTAAAAAACTAGGGTATCCCAACAAAAAACTCAGTTCTGGAGGCCTTCAGACCATTTTTTCAGTAAAAAATAATTAGGATTATCCATTATCACCATAGAATATATCACCTTGAAGAATTTGATTTGATATGTAGTAGATCCCAAACAGACACTTGCATCAAAATTTATGACTGTTTAAAGATTCAATCATGTTTTCAAATTATCGTTGACTGTTAATTAATTCATTTAATTTTTGTGACATCCAATTGTTATTAAATGACTATTATTTGATAATAATTTTCATATTATTAATTAATAATATTTTATAATTATTTTATAGTCTATTTTCACTAAATATATTATATATTAACTCTAAATGCGTATTAAGCCTTATCTAAATCATATTTCTAAAAATATATTATATTTTTATCAATATAAATATCTAAATATATAAATATTTTATTTTTAATGAAATATATTTTATTTTATGAAATATTCCCTTTTTCAACGCAAAAAAAAGCAATGATAACAGCCCCCCTTTATCAGCACTTTTTTACTAATGGTGATAAAGGGTCCCCCTTATTAGTGTTTTTTTACTTATGCTAATAAAGGACCCCATTTATCCATGATTTTTTATTAATAGTGATAATGTTTCCCCCTTTATCAGTGATTTTTTAATATCACTAATAATGGGTCCCCTTTGTTAGCGTTTGTTTAGCACCGATAAAGAGAAACTTTATCATAGCTTTTAGCATGCACTGGATAAACCCATTTTGTAGTAGTGGTTTGATGGTTAAAACCATAGAAAATGATCTCCAAATTATGTGTTATCTTATTATAGTTTTCTTATAATTATTTTTGATGTGTGCGAGTAGATAGCTCACCAATCTGGCATCTGATGTGCCAGAACAAACAAAATAAGGAATTCCTAGAAAATAACTATCTTTAAAAACATGCACCACATAGTGAAAACTAACCAAATGAGCTTAGATTACTGTGAAATCCTAGGGAAACAACCATATCATGATTTTTCAATTATATGAATTGACGGTGAGTCAATCTGAGGTGTATTTTTTTCCGAGACGACCTAAAATGAAATTTTAGTAATTTAAAACACTAAAACGTGTGTTTGATGGTTAAAGCCATAAAAATGATCTCCAATTGACATGAAATTTTATGGTAGTTGTCTTAGAATTATTTTTGATGTGTTTGAGAAGACATCGTATCAATATGACTTGCGATGTACTGGAATGCACTAAATAAAGAGTTTTTAGAAAATGAAGGTCTTTAAAAATGTGCGCCGTAGAGTGAAAATGAACAAATTAGCTCGGATCACTATGAAATCATAGTAAAATAATTGAAGGTTGATATTTCAATTATATGGACCAGAAACATATCAAACTAAGATGTCTTTTCCTAAAAAGACTAAAAATGATGTTTTCAGTAATTTAAAACACTAAAACATGTGTTTGATGGTTAAAACCTTAGAAAATGATCTACAATTGATGTGAAATCTTATTAAACATATCTTACAAATATTTTTCATGTGTGTGAGTAGATGATGCATTAATTCGACATGTGATGTGCTCTAACAGAATAAATAAGAAGTACATTGAAAATATTGATCTCTTAAAAACGTGCACCATAGAGTGAAAATCAGCTAAATGAGAACAGAATGTTATGAAATTATAGGAAAACAACGATAGATTGATTTTTGTATTATAGGAACCAGTGGCACGTCAAACCAAGGTGTTTTTTTCCCAAGATGACTGAAAAAAATTCAATAATTCAAAACACTAAAATGTGAATTTGAAAATTAAAACCATATAAAGTGATCTAATGTTAATGTGAAATGTTATAAAAGCTATCATAGAATTATTTTTTATGTTTGTGAGTAGATAGAACATTAGTTTGACGTGAAATGTACTTAAATTGGATAAATAAAAAGTTTTTAGAAAATGAAGGTCTTTAAAAACATGCGCCACAAAGTGAAAACTAGCCATATGAGCTCAGATTACTATGAAACCATAAGAAAACAACCATATATATTTTTTAATTATATAAATTGATATAATAGAAAACCGAAGTGTTGTTTTTCCAAGACAACAAAAAAATAGTTTTAGTAATTTAAAACCCTCAAAACGTGTGTTTGAGGGTTAAACCCATAGAAACAATATCTCCAATTAATGTGAAATCTTATGAAATCTATCTTAGATTTATCATTGGTGCATGAGAGTTGATGATTCAAATATCTGATATGTGATGTGCTTGAATGGACTAAATAAGTAGTTCTTATAAAATCACAATCAATAGATTTTTTTAATAATAAATAAAATTAATGTTTATTTAAATCCCACATGAATATGTATGTATCATGTATAATATGCCAATCTCGATCATGTTTTCCTATAATTATAATATCATGCACCTTTACAACCTCTCTTGGTGGCCTCAGAATGGTATGTCAATATCAGAACTACCTCATGTCCCTATCAGGTTGGTAACACTCAACAATATGAAAATGGATCAGTGGAACTACAATAGTAGAATGATATAGCCTCATCATACAATAATATGGATGATTTCCCAAAACCTCATATGTATATTCCATAAATAAATCTACACAATGATAAATAAAATTGATAATTCACTAAAAAAATAACACAAAATTTTTTCAATAGTGATTCGTTCATACTACATCAATGGAATGATGACCAAAAATTAAACGATAATATGAAATTGAATGCACGGGGCTATATAAATATGTCTTTGAGTGTCTCTGCCTATTAATTATAAGTAACAAAATTTCAGAAATTATATAATTAGAATATGAGTTTGGAATAATAGTTTGTATTATAATTTTAATGTACCTATGTTAAAAAGGACCCATACGCAATGTGCCAAATTATAAATCAGAGAAAAAACAAAGTGAATGTTTATGGAATGTTATCCATTCCCACACCTATAATAACAAACAACAACAATTTATCTCCTTTGACTTTATGCCTGGTGCACTTCTCAACTCTCTAAAAGGGTATTCCAGACCTGACGAAACCCAACTATACCACCCAAAACACTCAAAATATCTAAGAAGAGGTTGTTGCATTAGATAAACATATGATCTAGAGTGATCTGGAAATAAATTATCTACAATAAATATCAAAATATATTATTGTTCATATCTTTGTAATGTCACATCATCAGCATCAGGATCAATGAGGCTAAAATCGATGTTTAACCAAAGAATCTGTAACCCACCACCTCTAAGGGTCCCTGGAACATCTGGTAGCAGTAAGACTAAATATCTATGTAAAATTTAATCCCAACTATATATCATCATACCTGTAATAGAATCCCCATTTATAGGAAGACCCAATAATATAGATACATACAGTAATGTAATCATCATCTCCCCCTAAGGCCTGTAAAATGTATTCATGTTTGCTCTCTATCACTCTACCAAAGTGATAATGATTAAATCGTCAACGGGTATATGCCCACACATGCATAACCCATATAACCTAGACTAATGAAAATAAGATATGATAGGCTTTGGGGGGATCTCATGGTGAATGTGAAGGGGGTTTCAGACTTTTATTATTCACTCTTCACTAGTATCCCATAAATATTGTCATATGCGATCACTCTATGTGATAAGAAGACATGGATCCATGGGGCTAGGATGTAGCTGTGTAGATGTCATATATGTAAATGGATAAATAAATTATAAATATATAAATATGATAAATAAAAATTACATTGAGTAGAACAAAAGTCAAGATAGTTAAATTCTTCATCTGATAAACCTTTATACATTGTAAGTTAAAAAATTTCAATAATCAACCCATAATAAGAAAATCAAATATGACATGATGATGTACCCTCCATTGTGTCATTTTGAGGACACTGTCTATTCTTATTTACCTCTTCCCTATACCTTCCACATCATTGAAACATCCCTTTCTCTTGAGTACAATCAATTTCATTTCTTATATGTGTATATTTTGGATGACCTTTTCCACGAAACCATGATGGATTTGGAAGAACAATTAAAATATGTAGAGGGAAATTTAATATCGATACATCTCCAATTAGTCTCCACCTTCACTATAGAAAACCCATAATGTGTTGATCCTATACATGAGATCGACATAATTATCCCTTGGGAGGTGAATATGAAAGCATGCTTCTTGTATTCTTATAAGTAACCACATTCACATGTCTGGTTGTCATGGAGAACGGTTATCACGTGACCATCCTGACCCTCTCCAAATTCAACCTGAATTAAAATCCTATAAAAATGATTCAACTTGTATGATGTGTCATAGTTTTCATTAACCTCAATCTCATTTCTAAAACATTTTGAGTATCGATGACACTATAGTAGTTCTTTCTCCACATCTTATGATCTCTCAACCAAATATTTGACATTATTATAAAATGTTTGAGAAATTATACATATGATTTGTAATTTTCTAAACCCCTTAATGATGTTTTTAATTCAATCATCAATGTTTATAGTCATGTTCTAATTGCATCTCCCTTCATTAAATGTCGATGAATTTTTTCTTTGGGATGCACATCATGTAGTTGTATAAAGCATTATTTATTCTTCTAATTTCTTCCATTATTTGAATGAAAACTTTTTGTATTAGTTTTTATGTTGTAGAGGCATGTAAGAAAAAATTTAAAAAGGTCCCATTGATATAAATTATGAATACACACTGACTGTACAGAAAATGTGATACAATACCAAATTTTATCATTTCTTTTTTATTCACGTTGTCATCATGAATGTTTATCTGTACATTGTTGGGAATATGTCTCATGCAGTAATGATGTTAGGCATTGGGGGGTAGACATCAAGCATCCTTGATATTCACTGTTTCTTTCATCGAGTGATGATGATATGAAATAAGGAACATCACATGCCAATCAAGGACATGAACATGCAGAAAAGATAGAAAGACACTCCTTGAGTCTCGATTCTCCTTCTCTACTATAGAAAATGATAGTGGCACATGACATCAATTTCCATCTTGAGGGAAAAAATCAAGATAACTCTATTATAATTCACATATAGAAAAGTTTCATCCACTTGTATGAATGTTTTTCAGTGAGGAAATATTGTGATGCATGGAAGGAATGCCTATAATATCTGATCAAAATAGACTTTTCCTATAGAGACATGATCATTCACCACAGGCTCCACTATTTCAATTTGATAAATAGTTGGTACAATTTGAACCAGTTACTTGATCTAATAAGGAGACACCTGGAATGATCTTTCGCAATCACCACAAACATTCTGAATAGTATTCTTCTTTTCAATTCAGACATTCTTGTATGGGATTTTATATCGATACTCATTGTACATGAATTCCTGAATTAACTCGAAATTAACATCCTGATTAAATATGGTCATCCCAATAATAACATGGCATAAGATATTTGATTTGAGGTGAATAGGATCGTGGGTCAGCCTTTGTAACACCCCAGGTAAATAAAGAATATGACATTTTCATATTTATCCATATTTGTGAAGAAAATATTGATATGACTTTAAAGGGGATTCTATGCTCGATGGCGTACCCAACACGTAACAACGAGTTTCTTGGAAATCTTACGTTGCACTCTAATAATAAAATAATATTATTTTAAATGATAGTTAACATATAGCTGTTGTAATGACGGGAATGGATAGAAATAACTAAAATATGATTATATATGTTTTTAAATGTTTTTACATTTATCCAATAAAGGATAGAGGCTTAAAATACAGAAAGAATTCAATTTTAGACGTATATGCCATAGTTTTCACTAAATGTTCACTTATCACCTTTTGATGTTGAACCATCATTAAATATAGTTTTGTTCACTATTAAACATTCTTTTGGACCAAATAAAACTCTTATAAAGATTCGGGACATCAAAATGTACTTTGTGTAAATTTTTGGTATCTTTTCGATAAAGTTCATTTTGTTTAATGAATAGTGTAAAATGTTGTATTTTAATTCAAAACCACTTTTTAATCTAATTTATTTATATTATTAGATTATCTTTTTAATTTGTTTTAAAGTGAAATTAGAAAATATTTTTACCATTAAATCCAGTAGTGGTCGTTGGAATTAATTTCACTTTGAAATCAGACTTAAACTGGTGTCAATCTTTTGATACTTATTGTTTCACAAAAACACGCTATTTGTCATGACAACGGGAATTAATTATTAAATAAATTAATTTGACTTATATGTTTTGAATTTTGTAAAAAGGACTTCACTTTTTTATTCAGAATATCAAATATAGCTTGGGGTGAATTTTTGGGATTTTTCTGAAAAACTTCAATTTTTGATGAATAGTGAAACCACTAAGTGGTACTTATAAAAACTGATTTATCCGTTTAAATGAAATTTTTCCACCTTTGTGTTTTGAATTTCAAAAATCCGACATACATGGTTGTCATTAAGAAGTAAAATGTGGTTCAATGAGATTAAAATAATTTTTTGGTGAATAGTAACTTATTAAGTTTTTAATCACGATTAGAGGTAATTAGTGTAGTTTAAGGTAAAAATAATGGTTTAATAATATGAAATGAACTTTACACATGTCCTAACCTCATTGGATGTGTAATGGCCGACCAAGACAAGCCATGGGTAAACTTGGGGACCCCATGGAGCCACTTTGGTTGGGAAATGACTTAAATAACTTTTTATTTAATGTAAAAGTAAAAATGACACATAATGATATGTTTTACTAAAACAATTTTTAAATGGGGTTATACAAGTCAGATTTTTTATTATAAATAGTAATTATAAATATAAAAATATTTCCTACATCATAGTATTTTTTTATAATTTTTAGACATTAAATAAATTAAATTATTTATGACATAATAATGATGCAGCGATGACATCATTATTTGACTATTTAAATAAAATGGAAAGATAATGTAAAATCAATGACCTAAACATGTCCAAAACTTATTGGATGGGTGTATTTCTAACCCTTATCACCTTATCCACGAAATATATCAATGTGGGACCTTTTAAAACCGAAAAACATTTTCAAATAAAGTAATATTTCTTTACTTTACAAAAGTGCCCCTCCTCTCCTCTTATAAAAGGCCCCCACCTCTACCACCTTACACACACTCCTCAAGCCTTTGGCTCAGCCATCCCCTGCCCAATTACTCTCTCCACATCCCTCTACTCATCCTAGAGGATTCCCTTTGGGAATAATCCTTTCAAAGGAAGCCTTTAGGCTCAAATCAAAAGGAGTTACAACTTTTAAAGGTAATTCATTCTATCATGTTCATTTGTTTTATTTTTCTTCTCCAACCCCCTAAACTATTTTTTTTACTACTTTTGTAACAACACCAGTATCTTAAATATACTAGGATGTCGTTATAAGATTTATTTTAGCTACACTCTCACACAACTACATCAAATGGTTAAAGAACATACGGTTTCCGTGGATGGAGAAATTCTGCCTCCCGAAACGATGATTGTTCAATACTCATTTAACACCTTCAAAGGTGCCCATTATGATGTCACTATTTTTATATATGATATATAATATGTTTATTGTTTCCTTAAGCTTCTGTATTTTTCATTTATGGCATACCATTATTGTTTCCATTATGGGTAAACACGATATCTTCATTTTAGGAAGTGCGGACTACCGCCCCCAAAAAGTGATTTGATTCGTTAATACCATATGTGGGATGTGTAAAGGATAAAGTTAATGATATTATATATGTTATAATATACTCTTATATCATTATTATTCCATTCCAGAAAATACAAAATAGAAATGGAAGTAGCATTCATGCGTACGTACGGCTTACCATCTCCATGAACGGTGCATTTCATTTCTTACCTCTAAATGTGATGTAATATTATAAATATAGGTATATGATGAATATATATGATATATATGTTATCCAAATAATTAACATCATTCTGGATATAACGAACCTTTGACCAAATTAACAACATGTAAGTGTAAGAAGTCTATTTTTTTGACTTAAGAACTAAATACCAACAAAATGAACATTATTAACTTAAATGATTACATGATGTTCATAACATGGTATAAAAGGGATAATGTACTTGAAAAAGGTTCTTAAGCAAGTATAGATTAACTCAAGTTTATTATTCAGGAGATTGAAGAACGACCGAGTCAAGTCGTACCCGAGGTAAGGGATTTTACTCCTCTCATTGTTTTTAAGTACACTCTTTTATGTTATTCCCTCTAAAGCTCAACTTTATTGTTTTTGGGATGTTATTTTATATTAAAAATACTGTAAATTTTATGTTCATGTGATGAGAGACCCTATTCTCTCTCATAAATCCATTTTGGAAGTTTTTAGTGGCGCCGTTAGGCTGCCAAATTTTCGTAAGAGATCTAACCTCACTCTTTCTTTTTAAGTACTCTCCTTTGTGTCACTTATTTTAAGCTCCTCTTTGTTATGTTGGGGGATTTTCTTTTATATTACTCTTTCTGTACATTAAATTTTAATATTATGGGATACTCTATTTGATTTCATCAATCCATTTTGTAAGTTTTAAGTGGTGTCGTTAGGCTGCCGAGTTTTCGTAAGGAATTTTTCATCTCACTTTTATTCCTGTGAGATTTATGATACATTTGCCACAATTTCCTTTGAGTTATGTATGTACTGACCATTATTTTACTCATTGTGTAATATTCTTTCATTTATGATTATTTACATCAATGATTTATTGTCCTTTCACGGGGTGTATGTTTCGAAAGATACCCATGTCGGTAAGGGAACCTTTCACCCTCCTCTTTTTAAAAGACTTCTTTTGTTGGGTCTTTTAATGTACATATTGTTATGTTGGTATATGTTCTCATATATCCTTATTGATGTAAATTTTATGTCCAAGTGATGAGATAGTTTTTTTATCTCTCATCAACTCATTTTGATGTGATGTCGTTAGGCTGTCAAGGGAACTTTTTAACCCAATTTCGATTTCTTTGGGTTCAACATGTAGTTATTGAATATGTCATCCTTTGAATATGTGTGAATAACCTTTGATTGTTTTACACATAATATCCACTTATATTGTGTGTATTTATATTTGTCACACATAATTATGAGATTGATTTATCCTTAATTTAAGGATACCTTCTTTATAATGGATTTCATCTCATTTTACATTTCTTTTGAGACTTCATTGCTGTTATGCACCAATTCACTCTTATATGGTGTGTATACTATCCTTTGACATATTATATCCTGAATCCTTTTATTCTCATGATATTCCAAAGTTCGGATTAAATTTTATTCCGCTATTATTTGTATTCAAGAGTCTCCCATTTTGTTAAAAACTCTTTAACAAAAATATCATTTTAAATGTTTTAAAGATTTATTATTCTAAATCTTTATCTTTAATGTCCATGTTTCAAAATGGTTTTCAGTATTTATTTATATGGACATTAATGCTCTAAAATTATAATTACATTAAAAACTTCAAAGTGGTATGGGACACTTTGATTCAAAAATCTCTTTTAAATGGTTTTTGAAAATGGATTGATTAATTCAATATATGGGAATTATTTATTGTGATTGCAAATGAAATATTGTTATTGAAATGTTTATATTTTCCATATTTTATGTGTAATAATGGTACATGGACATTATGACGGGTGGTGCCGTGAATACCAGGACGGGTGGTTACATTATAACCTCCAATTCATTGGGTATGGAAGTCGGCCGTATGGCTATTCCATTTAAGTATGTATGGAAATTGGCCGTATAGCTATTCCATTAAGTGATATGTGTGGAAGTCGACCGTATGGTTATTCCATTTAAGTATGATTATGTCCCAAGTTACCTTTATATATGCTATGTGTTCTTTATATGGTTTTTATGGTAATCCTTTGGTTACAAAAAGGTAAGTAATGATACTTTATTCAGTTAATATTTTTTACTACTTCATGAAGGTGAAGGCATTACTTTGATAGAGTATACATGGTTTACTTGATGTTGGAAAAAGTAACAGTTTTTATTCTTTGTGTATCCCTTACTGAGCTTTTTATGCTCACCCAAAGTTTTTTTGAAATGTTTTTCACAGGACTTAAAGTGGAATAAGGTCATGGATGGGATCAACGGAATGTCACGATATATAAGACATGGAACTAGACATGTTTCATTTTAAGAGTTTTTATTTTATGGAAATTTAGTAGAAGTGACTACATTGTAATCTTTTGAGATGTAATGGTTATGTCCTAATTCTCTAAAACTCTAAACCTGAAAAGATCCTCAATGTGAATTACTCATTTCATTCAATATTAAGTATGGTGTAAGGCTGGGGCCTTATAGTTGGTATCAAAGGTCGGTTTAGATAACTTTAGAGGTTAGGGTATTCTCTAAGCACAAGTTACATTACCATAATGGTTAGGATTTCAGAAAGAGTCCTAGTTTTAGATAAAGTGAATGAGTAAGTATATCTTAGTGTTTACCTTCCTCATTAGTACATGATGGTTTTGTTGATATACTCACACTGACATTTCTGTTTTAAGTGAATGGATGGATCTAGCAGGCACCAAAGAGACAACAAGTTTGAAGGAAACTGTGGTGGTTCTCTGATTAAGATACTAGATAAAATGGAGGATTCAATGAGGAGACTCGTGGTTGTCCTAAACCAAATATCAAGGAGTCATGATCAACCACTTGAACCTTGGTATGTTCTGTAATGCATCATGTACGAGATGACCAATCGATGTGGAAGTTCAGGTAATAATTATAAAGGTAACCATTAGAGTTTATATGATCCTTACTTTTGAGGTAATTATGGGTTATTATATGATATGCTGGAAAATGAAAGGCATGAGATAAACTTGAGGTTAAAATATGTAATGATCATTTTTGATGATTTTATCCCTTTTGGGGAATGATTTGAGAATTGTATAGTTTTGGAAAAAGGACAACACGCAGACCATGTGACTACCCGTCGCGTCGGACAAAGCTGCGGGAATCGAACCCACACCCAAAGTGCGACTGGTATTTATCGCCTACCACTGGACTACGTGAAGTCCCTGGTTAGTTTTACTGATTCTCTTTAGTTATATGATTTTATGAATTAAGAGTAAGTTGATTTTGGGTTATTTATGAAAATGATTAACCTATCATGGAGGATATGTGATTAGGTTAATTAATTTTCAATACGAGACTTTAAGAGGAACAGATGTTGTTTATAGATAAATGTTATGATTTAACTTGGAAGACTATGTGACTAAATCCTTAAAACATTTGGGTTTCAATATTAGATTGATTTACTTTGATGAATTTAATGGAAATTTTTTTTATCGAATGATCCTTGTTGAACTTTGGGTTTTGTTTGACAAATTTTAGAGATTAAGAATAGATTTTCTTTTTATAAAGGGTTATCCTTTTCTGGATTATCTGACCTTGTACTAACCTTTTTGGTTTTGTTTATGGTTAAGGTCTAAAGATATGGGAATTATATAGTTCTCTTTTTTGGATTAGGTGATTCTCTAGAAGTTGATTATAGTACTCTTAATGTGAACAAGTCTCCCTAAATACTCGCCTTTTGGAAAAAAAATATGAGTTTGACTATGGAATCTAGTAAAAGTTGAAAGTCAACATGATAAGTGATTATGTTTCCTTATGAATAAATTCCTCAACAAAAAGTAACTTAAAACAAAAATTTTGTCTATTATCTTTTCCTACTGGGGAATCGCATACCGTTTAACCCATCACAAGTTTGTGATTTTCTTATTGTTAACTTTCTCCTAAACATGTTTTCTATCACTCTTCATCAGAACATGACCCTATGTTTTCTCCTCCATGTCCATGTTTTCCTACATGGAGTCCTAGTATGGGTTAACTCGGGTGACCTCTGTGCTTATCTTTCTTTATTTTAAAGTTATTGTTTTACCGACTCTTGTTCCGATGTGGGATTTTCAATGAAGTTTCCGAGCCCAATTTTAAAATTGCGAGGACGCAATTCCCAAAAGGGGGGAAGGATGTAACACCCCAGGTAAATAAAGAATATGACATTTTCATATTTATCCATATTTGTCAATAAAATATTTATATTACTTTAAAGGGGATGCTATGCTCGATGGCGTACCCAACACGTAATAACGAGTTTCTTGGCAATCTTACGTTGCACTCTAATAATAAAATAATATTATTTTAAATGGTAGTTAACATATAGCCGTTGTAATGGCGGGAATGGATAGAAATAAATAAAATATGATTATATATTTTTTTAAATATTTTTACATTTATCCAATAAAGGATAGAGGCTTAAAATACGGAATGAATTCAATTTTAGGCGTATATGCCCTAGTTTTCACTAAAGGTTCACTTATCACCTTTTGATGTTGAACCATCATTAAATATAGTTTTTTTCACTATTAAAAATTCTTTTGGACCAAATAAAACTCTTATAAAGAATCGGGACATCAAAATTTAATTTTTGTAAATTTTTGGTATCTTTTCGATAAAGTTCATTTTGTTTAATGAATAGTGTAAAATGTTGTATTTTAATTCAAAACCTCTTTTTAACATAATTTATTTATATGATTAGATTATCTTTTTAATTGGTTTTAAAGTGAAATTAGAAAATATTTTTACCATTAAATCCAATTGTGGTCGTTGGAATTAATTTCACTCTGAAATCGGACTTCAACTGGTGTCAATCTTTTGATACTTATTGTTTCACAAAAACACGCTATTTGTCATGACAGCGGGATTTAATTATTAAATTAATTAATTTGACTTATATGTTTTTAATTTTGTAAAAAGGACATCATTTTTGAATTCAGAATATCAAATATAGCTTAGGGTGAATTTTTGGGATTTTTCTGAAAAACATCAATTTTTGATGAATAGTGAAACAACTAAGTGGTACTTATAAAAACTGATTTTTACGATTAAATGAAATTTTTCCACCTTTGTGTTTTGAATTTCAAAAATCCGACATACATGGTTTTCATTATGAAGTAAAATGTGGTTCAATGAGATTAAAATAATTTTTTTGTGAATAGTAACTTATTAAGTTTTTAATCGCGATTAGAGGTAATTTGTGCAGTTTAAGGTAAAAATAATGTTTTAATAATATGAAATGAACTTGACACGTGTTTTAACCTCATTGGATGTGTAATGGCCGACCGATACAAGCCATGGGTCAACTTGGGGACCCCATGGAGCCACTTTGGTTGGGAAATGACATAAATAACTTTTTATTTAATGTAATAGTAAAAATGACATATAATGATATGTTTTACTAAAACAACTTTTAAATGGGGTTATACAAGTCATATTTTTTATTATGAATATTAATTAGAAATATAAAAATATTTCCTACATCATAGTATTTTTTTATAATTTTTAGACATTAAATAAATTAAATTATTTATGACATAATAATGATGCAGCGATGACATCATTATTTGACGATTTAAATAAAATGGAAAGATAATATAAAATATCTGACCTACACATGTCTAAAACTTATTGTATGGGTGTATTTAGAACCCTTATCACCTTATCCACGAGATATATCAATGTGGGACCTTTTAAAACCGAAACACATTTTCAAATAAAGTAATATTTCTTTACTTTCCAAAAGTACCCCTCCTCTCCTCTTATAAAAGGCCCCCAACTCTACCACCTTACACACACTCCTCAAGCCTTTGGCTCGGCCAACCTCTGCCCAATTACTCTCTCCACATCCCTCTACTAATCCTAGAGGATTCCCTTTGGGTAGAATCCTTTCAAAGGAAGCCTTTAGGCTCAAATGAAAAGGAGTTACACTTTTAAAGGTAATTCATTCTATCATGTTCATTTGTTTTAGTTTGCTTTTCCAACCCCCTAAACTCTTTTTATTTACATATTTTGTAACAAAACCAGTATCTTCAATATACTAGGATGTTTTTATAAGATTTATTTGAGCTAAACTCTCACACAACTACATCAAATGGTTAAAGAACATTCGGTTTTCGTGGACAGCGAAATTCTGCCTCCCGAAACGATGATTGTTCAATACTCATTTAACACCTTCAAAGGTGGCCATTATGATGTCACTATTTTTATATATGATATATAATATTTTTATGTTTTCCTTAAACTTATGTATTTTTCATTTATGGAATACCATTATTGTTTCCGTTATGGGTAAACACGATATCTTCATTTTAGGAAGTGCGGACTACCGCCCCCTGAAAGTGATTTGATTCGTTAATACCATATGTGGGATGTGTAAAGGATAAATTTAATGATGTTATATAAGTTATAATATACTCTTATATCATTATGATTCCATTACAGAAAATACGAAATAGAAATGGAAGTAGTGTTCATGCGTACGTACGGCTTACCGTCTCCATGAACGGTGCATTTCATTTCATACCTCTAAATGTGATGTAATATTATAAATATAGGTATATTCTGAATATATATTATATATATGTTATCAAAATCATTAACATAATTCTGTATATAACAAACATTTGACCAAATTAACAACATGTAAGTGTAAGAAGTCTATTTTTTGACTTAAGAACTAAATACCGACAAAATGAACATTATTAACTTAAATGATTACATGATGTTCATAACATGGTATAAAAGGGATAATGAACTTGAAAAAGTTTCTTAATCAATTAGAGATTAACTCAATTTTATTATTCAGGATATTAAAGAACGACCGAGTCAAGTCAGACCCGAGGTAAGGGATCTTACTCCTCTCTTTCTTTTTAAGTACACTCTTTTATGTCATTCCCTCTAAAGCTCAACTTTCATGTTTTTTGGATGTTATTTTATATTAAACTTACTGTAATTTTTATGTTCATGTGATGAGAGACCCTATTCTCTCTCATCAATCCATTTTGGATGTTTTGAGTGGCGCAGTTAGGCTTCCGAATTTTCGTAAGTGATCTAACCTCTCTCTTTCTTTTTAAGTACTCTCCTTTGTGTCACTTATTTTAAGCACTTCTTTGTTATGTTGGGGGATTTTCTTTTATATTACTCTTGCAGTAAATTATATTTTAATATTATGGGATACTCTATTTGATCTCATCAATCCATTTTGGATATTTTAAGTGGTTACGTTAGGCTGTCGAGTTTTCGTAAGGAATTTTTCATCTCACTTTTATTCCCGTGAGATTTATGATACATTTTCCACAATTTCCATTGAGTGGTGTATGTACTGACCATTATTTTACTCATTGTGTAATATTCTTTCATTTATGAGTATTTACATCAATGATTTATTGTCCTTCTTTCACGGGGCGTATGTTTCGAAAGATACCCATGTCGGTAAGGGAAACTTTCACCCTCTTCTTTTTAAAAGACTTCTTTTGTTGGGTCTTTTAATGTACATATTGTTATGTTGGGATATGTTCTCATATATACTTATTGATGTAAATTTTATGTCCATGTGATGAGATAGTTTTTTATCTCTCATCAACTCATTTTGATGTGACGTCGTTAGGCTGTCAAGGGAACTTCTTAACCCAATTTCAATTTCTTTGGGTTCAACATGTAGTTATTGAATATATCATCCTTTGAATATGTGTGAATAACCTTTGATTGTTTTAAACTTAATATCCACTTATATTGGGTGTATTTATATTTTTCACACATAATTATGAGATTAATTTATCCTTAATTTAAAGATACCTTCTTTATAATGGATTTCATCTCATTTTACATTTCTTTTGAGACTTCATTGTTGTTATGCACCAATTCACTCTTATATGGTGTGTATACTGTCCTTTGACATATAATATCATGAATCCTTTTATTCTCATGATATTATAAAGTTCAGATTAAATTTTATTCCGCTATTATTTGTATTCAAGAGTCTCTCATTTTGTTAAAAAATCTTTAACAAAAATATCATTTTAAATGTTTTAAAGATTTATTATTCTAAATCATTATCTTTAATGTACATGTTTTCAAAATGGTGTTCAGTATTTATTTATATGGATATTAATTCTTTAAAATTATAATTCCATTAAAATCTTCAAAGTGGTATGGGACACTTTTATTCAAAAATCTATTTTAAATGGTTTTTGAAAATGGATTGATTAATTCAATATATGGGAATTATTTATTTCAATTGCAAATGAAATATTGTTATTGAAATGTTTATATTTTCCATATTTTATGTGTAATAATGGTACTTGGACATTATGACGGGTGGTGCCTTGAATACCAGGATGGTTGGTTACGTTATAACCTCCAATGCATTGGGTATGGAAGTCGGCAGTATGGCTATTCCATTTAAGTATGTATGGAAATTGGCTGTATAGCTATTCCATTAAGTGATATGTGTGGAAGTCGACAGTATGGTTATTCCACTTAAGTATGTTTATGTCCCAAGTTACCTTTGTATATGCTATGTGTTCTTTATATGGGTTTTATGGTAATCCTTTGGTTACAAAAAAGGTAAGTAATGATACTTTATTCAGTTAAGAGTTTTTACTACTTCATGAAGGTGAAGGTATTACTTTGATAGAGTATACATGGTTTACTTGATGTTTGAAAAAGTAACAATTTTTATTCTTTGTGTATCCCTTACTGAGATTTTTATGCTCACCCCAAGTTTTTTTGAAATGTTTTTCACAGGACTTAAAGTGGAATAAGGTCAAGGATGGGATCAAGGGAATGTCACGCTATATAAGACATGGAACTAGACATGTTTCATTTTAAGAGTTATTATTTTATGGAAATTTAGTAGAAGCGACTACTTTGTAATCTTTTGAGATGTAATGGTTTTGTCCTAATTCTCTAAAAATCTAATCCTAAAATGATCCCCAATGTGAATTACTCATTTAATTCAATATTAAGTAAGGTATAAGGCTGGGGTCTTATAGCCTTGGATTCAAACATGTGTGTTGTCCTAATTTTTTCAATTTTCTAACAAGTCGAATTTATGATAATGGTAGCTCGTTATCGCATCTATCATGTGTCATAAATCTATTGATATTTTATAGATTATATCGACCTCATATACTCATCTATGTTATTACTATAATTCCCTGTCACATGGTATTTCTTTATAACTATTTTTAATGCCTCTTTTCCCACAAATTTTCTTCCAACAAACATTTAATCTACAATCCTTCCAATAATGATTTGTTGGAAAATATCTAGGAACTCGGTTATTTGTGTCACTGCATCTCAAAAAAACACAAGCACCACCGGTGTAATTGATATTTTCACCAACTAGGCATGTTCTATTTCTGGATCATTGGCTGTAATCCTCTCATATTCTCTATCAGATATTTCATTGTCCTCGGAATGATCATACGAATCTTTGATCACACTGATATGTGGATCATCTACACCAACAGATGTTGTAAGATAATCAACATGTATTGTCATGTAAAATATTTTGTCGTCTCCCTATGAATTTTCTTCACCTGACCCGCCTTGAACAATTGACTCAGATGTAAACTAAACCCCTCCATAAATCCACCATCTTCTGACATGTTTTGTTCGATTTGAGTGGTAACTTCAATTTCAAGAACATAAATAAACAATTACATCGCACTAATCCTTAAATGATGATGCATGTAATAAAGATTATCTTGATATTGAGAAAACCCATAAACAACAGATGATATACACTAATTCCCAGTGAGATCAATCGATAATGAATTTTATTCTTAATTGTGTTCATCTTATCAAATCTAGTAAAAGATTTTCTAATCTAATAGGATCATCAATATGTGATATCCTATGCTCATCACCTATAATTTCAGCTCCATGACATGCAAATGCATGAATTAATTTGACTATATTTCTGAAACTATTATATGAAATTAAATTCCAAGTCAAATATATATAGGGGCGTTTCCATAAATAAATCTAAAACCATCCAACATTAAACATTAATATTTTGATCATAATTCCTCTAATCAGGAGAGAACAGATGAAAATAATCAAGACAATGGGCAGTTGTGATGCAGAAAAGAATGGTATAATAATATATTAAATACCAAGAAACAATATATTAATATATAACTTACAAAGCAATAATATTTTATTTACAATGTAATATATATATATATATATTACAATGAAATATTATACATACACAAACACATATATATACTATATAATTGTCACGTACCAGATCTGGTCGCCACCATTAATGGCACCAAACCCGGCCCATGACAAGGCCCGAAGGGCATTCCCTATCCCCACGGGCTGGCACAAGTGCCCGGGTATAAAACAATATGATTTGGGAATGATTTACCCGAGTATGAAAGCATAAAACAAATAAAACAATCAATAATAAGAATCTGAAATTTCCATTCTAAACCATTCTTAACAAAACCAGATCTGAATACATATGTTTAAAGACACTACAAGTGGTCCAAATACAAGTAATGACAACATCAAGACATCCCCAATCACTTCACACAACAAGGGTGTCATCACCCGCAATCCTTCTCCACAACCCTGCCCCAACGATGGGGACTAACACCCTGAAGCGCCATCACCCTTAGCCTTCCCTTTACCTGAGTCAAGCATAAGAAGTTCTACTTACACCCAAGGGGCGTATGTAGGGTGTGAGCCTAAGCCCAATAGGATACCACCAGATTATTCCAAAGAGGATGCAATACAATGGGAACAAAACTAGCAATTTTAACACACAAGGTGAAACAATGTTAAAAATTTCGAGAAAAGCAACTTTCAAATGGAAACAGTTTTCAATCCAAGAATTTCAGAATGATAACACATTAAATAAACATGTGAGCTACTGTAAAGTACTTCCAAATGATCCCACAACAAGGGTAAATACTACAATTCTAATGAGCTCAAAAATTGGGAACACCCCTAGGCAACTAGATAGTCTCGGGCCCTATGTACCTCGTACCTCGGTGTAAAGTATCCAAGTCACAATCCTTTCCCGTGCACGAGCCACTAGTAGGGAACAAACCCATAACCTAGTGGTCCCCAAATAACATCCACATAGTTCAGTTAGTGTTGTCGTTATCCATTTGCTCAGTGAAACAGGGACACAACCCATCCGGTCCACTAGCCGTACTAGTACATATCCGCCCACCTAAGTACCCAGGATTCCCCTTTTTGTGCTCAAACAATTTCAGCAAACAACACACATAGTTTTTCATGTAAAGTATCACTACTGGTCACAAACAAATAGTACAGTAGCTACACACATTCTATATCATTTGAAACAGTCAATAAAATATTTTGATCTTCAATAAAACAACCTCTCAAAACATCACATTGTTTTGCACCCAAAACTCTTTAAAATATCCACTTTTCACAGTATGAGAACACTTGTAAGTCATCAAAACAAACCTTCAGTTCAACACAATTTAATAAAACCAAAAATTTAGTTATGGGGCATCCCAATGTTAACCAAGAAATTATATATTTTAAAAACCACCATTTTCACACCAACATGGCACTTAATGCCCATTTGCTTCTCAAACACAATTTAAACAAACTTTTTCAGCCACAAACAAAAAGAATAAATATTTAAAACATTATTTTAATTCCTAATACAGTTCAACAAAATCAACTATGTAATTAGAGTTCATCCCAAAATGAACCAATAAAAGACTTGCATGAAAAACCCTCAATTTCACCAAAAATCGTAACATAAAATTCATTTCCATTGTAAATGAAACTAAAACAAATTTTTACAGAAACATTAAAATTCAATAATAATTAATTCACCCTCAACACAGAAATCAAATTCCCAAAAATTTCACACACAATGGAATCACCTACCAAAAGATTCAAGAATCGCAAATCCTAGTGCGGAACTTCAACCGCACAACCACCGCGCCACAAGGAAGTGATATCAAACCTAAAACCAGAGGATTGAACCATGAAACACAAAATGAAACCCTAGGTACGAAGCCCTAGCTTCTGGACATTTGGGGATTCAAGAAAAAAAAGATAAATCTCAAGGAAAAGGAGAGAACTAGAAGGATAGTCACTTACTTGAGAAAACTGGACGTTTTTAGAAACTAGAGAAGTTATGACCTAATTCACGACAGATGCGATCTTAAAAGAGGGAGAAACGAAGCTGGGGGTGCGTCCAGGTACAGTGGGAGAAGGTGAGAGGTGGAATCACCGAAAAATAATAACAATTGAATATTTTATGAAATAATTACAAAACAATTTTAAAACTGGAAATGGGATTTCGGGTTGGCCCAATACCTAACTTGATCACCCAAATCCAAGATACAAATGAATTTTTAAGGGGGAAAAAATTCATTGGTGGTTTTAATAGTTAAATTAAGGTCATTGTGGAAGTTTAATTGGTTAAAAATGTTGAAAAACGAGGGAGTTATTAAACAAACAAAATTTATTGTCAAAACTGGAAATGGGCTCTCGAGTTGACCCAAATTATGGAAACCCACCATTTCCTTCAAAAATGCATTGAAAACCCCCCAAAAAAGCAATAATGTAAATTAAATAAAAAAATACCTTTAAAATATTTCATGTATGTGACAATTCTCCCCACCATGAAGGACTTTCCACCCCGTAAAGTCAACATGATTCTTGGTTGGTAAACAAGAATGGGTACTCTTCCTCGACCCATGACTTTCGCTCCCAAGTCTCATGTGTATCATTCTCATGCCTCCATAGAACCCGAACTAATGGAATAGACTTCCCTCGAAGTATCTTCTCTTGGGAGTCCACAATTTTTACTGGCCTCTCAACAACAGACAAGTCAGGCTCTATCTCCAATTCTTCCCAATTCAACACATGGGACGGATCCGGGTTGTATTTCTTCAATTGAGAGACATGGAAGACATCATGGATGGACGTCAGCTGAGAAGGTAAGGCCAACCTGTATTCCACCTTTCCAATACGCTCGGTGATCTCAAAGGGCCCGACATACCGTGGCATTAACATACCTTTCTTCCCCAATCGACGATGGCCCAAACGAGGGGCCACTTTTAAGAATACCCTATCACCCACAGTAAACTCTAGGTCTCGACGCCTCCGATCAGCATAAGATTTATGACGACTCTGAGCTGTCAATAAGCGCTTCCTGATCAATTTGACCTTCTCAGAAGTCTCCTGCACAAGGATCGGCCCCAATAGTGAAGTCTCTCCTACCTCAGCCCAACATAGGGGGGACCGACATGGCCGACCATAGAGCGCCTCAAAAGGGGCCATTCGAATTGAGGATTGGTAACTATTATTATAAGCAAACTCAACCAATCCCAAATGGATATCCCAAGAACCTCCAAAGTCCAAGACACATGCACGAAGCATGTCCTCCAAAATCTGATTCGCCCGCTCTGCCTGACCATCCGTCTGAGGGTGGTACGACGTCCTCATCTTAATCTGAGAGCCCAAGGCCTTCTGAAGGCCTTCCCAAAATTGAGAAGTGAAGCGGGGGTCTCTATCCGAGACAACAACTGATGGTACACCATGGAGTCGCACCACCTCCTGAAGATACAAATGGCCCAACTCATCCACTTTAGATGTATCTCTGATCGGAATGAAGTGGGCTGATTTGGTCAGACGATCAATCACCACCCAAATGGAATTCTTACCCCGAGGTGTACGAGGTAATCCAACAATGAAGTCCATGGAAACCTCTTCCCACTTCCAGGTAGGAATGGGTAATGGCTGGAGAAAACCGGAGGGCCTTTGGTGCTCTACTTTCACCTGCTGGCATGTGTAGCATCTCGAAACAAAGTCTGCTATGTCTCGTCTCATACCAGGCCACCAAAAATGCCGAAGGACATCATAATACATCTTAGTGGCACCTGGATGGACAGCCCACTGAGACTGGTGGCTATCATGCATCACTGCCTTCTGTAGAGATAACGGTACTACTGAACGGCCCTTGAAGCACAAGATGCCCTCGGGAGACGACGACCAATCAGAGGATGTCTCCCCACCATGAAGAAACTGCCTAGATTGCTGACAAAGCTCATCACTGGGTTGTTCCCGCTGAATCAACTCCAACAGAGAAGGAGTCAACTGGACACTCGCCAAGAATGCCCCTCTACTGTGTTCCCTAGCCTCCACATGCATTTGAGAAAAGAGCCACATCAATGTCCACTCATCAATGGACTTCCTCAAAGCCTGCACTGGAACTCTTCTGCTCAAAGCGTCAGCCACCACATTACCCTTTCCTGGGGTATAGACAATGTCAAAGTCGAACCCCTGCAAGTACTCGATCCAGCGACGTTGCCTCAAGTTGAGGTCCTTCTGCGAGAAGATATAAGCCAAGCTTTTGTGATCAGAGTAGACCACAAACTTCTCGCCAAAGAGGTAGTGACGCCATGTCTTCAAAGCATGCATCACCGCTGCCAACTCCAAGTCATGGGTAGGGTAGTTCTTTTCATGTGGTCGGAGTTGGCGAGAGCCATAAGCCACCACGTGATCATCCTGCATAAGCACGCACCCAAGACCCATACCTGAAGCATCAAAATAAACCACATAACCCTTCCCGGCCTCAGGCAAAATCAGCACAGGGGCGGTAGTCAACCGTCTCTTCAGCTCCTCGAATGATGCTTGACATTCTGGACCCCATACAAACTTCACCCCTTTCCGGGTGAGTGCAGTCATTGGTGATGCAAGCCGAGAGAAATCCCGAATGAATCGCCTGTAATAACCAGCTAGGCCAAGGAAACTCCTGATCTCGAACACATTCTTCGGCTGCTCCCATGACATAACCGCACTAATTTTCTCAGGGTCCACTGAAACTCCGTGCTCTGAGATCACATGCTCCAGAAATCTCACCTCTCTGATTCAGAAGGTGCACTTTGACAACTTTGTATAGAGGCGGTGATCCCGTAATGTACCTAAAACGATCCTCAAGTGATGTTCGTGTTCCTCCTCAGAGCTAGAGTATACCAGAATATCATCCACGAACACCACAATAAAGGAATCGAGATACTGATGAAACACCCTATTCATGAGTTCCATAAAGACTGCTGGAGCATTTGTCAATCCGAAGGGCATGACCAAATACTCAAAGTGGTCGTACCTGCACCGAAAGGCTGTCTTTGGGATATCTGACTCCTTCACCCTGAGTTGATGATACCCTGAACGCAGGTCTATCTTTGAGAACCACTTTTCTCCCTTCAACTGGTCAAACAAATCATCGATTCTGGGAAAAGGGTATTTGTTTTTAATTGTTACCTTATTCAGCTTCCGGTAGTCAATGCATAGACGGAGGGATCCATCAGCCTTTTTTGCGAACAACACAAGAGCTGCCCAAGGAGAGACGCTCGGGAGAATGAATCCTTTGGATTCTAATTCGTCCAGCTGCATATTTAGTTCCCTCAACTCGGTGGGGGACATGCGATAAGAGGGAAGAGATATCGGCTGTGTTCCTGGCGCCAGATTAATCGAAAACTCCACATCCCACTCTAGGGGAAAACCCGAAAAATCATCCGGGAATACCTCTGGAAACTCATTCACTACATGAGGTAGTGAACCATTAGAAGAAATACCATCTTCTAGCATGAGCGAAGATAACTGGAAGATAATACTTCCCAACTCTGGGAGTGGAGGCCCTGCGCGACCTGACTGAGGATCCCATTCACCATGAAAAACCTGACGACTCCCGTCAGGTGCCGTGAAACTCACACGCCTTCTGTAGCAGTCGATGTGTGCCTGGAAGTGAACAAGCCAATCCATCCCAAGTATGACATAAAAAAGGTCCATATCTAAGACCATAAGGTCCCACTCCATCTCGACCCCTGATACAGAAAGTGCACATGAGGGGTACCTAAGGCCCTGCTCCTTCTTCTTTCCCAGCGGTGTCAGCAACTCCATCGCGAAAGACATCAACTCAGTTGGAAAATTCAGAATGTCAACAAAATGGGCAGAAATGAATGAAATAGAGGCACCAGTATCAAAAAGAGCAGTAGCAATAGAAGATGCAATCAGAACGGTACCTCGAACTGTCCACGGTCCCGCCTCTGATCCTACTGGTGTCTGATCCACTGCATGGAGGTGTCCAGTATCTGTCTGAGGACTACCGCTAGCCTGAGGCTGTGCCCTGAACTGGCTCTGCCCAGAAGATGATCCAACCCTTCCATCACGAATTCCAAATCGAGATCCCCCAGTCCTCGATGGCTCAGACTGTGCTGACACTCCTTTTGAAGCCACTGAACCAACCCCACTCGGAAGTGGACGTGCCACACCACAAAAACGCTGCAAATGCCCCATACCTCCACACTGGAAACAAGGCTTCGGAGGAAGTGGACATGCTGGTCGGATATGCCCAGGCCTCCCACATTGGTGGCACACGACCGATCTTGCATCAGAAGCAGCAGAAGAAAACTGCCTGGAAGAGTGGCCTGAACCGCCCCCTCCTTTCTTCACATGATCCTCCCGCTTCCTTTTCTTCTCTGAGGATCTACCACTTCCCACTGCTGATACTGAACCATAGAAACAAGACCTGCCTTTCCTATCAATCTCCACCATGAACGCTCGATCAACAACCTCAGCATAGGTCCTCACCTTAAAAAAGAACACCTGGGAGTATATCTCTGGTCGCAAGCCTTTCTCAAACCTCTGGGCCTTCGCCTGCTCATTAGAAAAAATTTCTGGAGCATATCGAACCAACTCAGCGAAACGGTTGGCATACTCCATCACAAGTAGATTCCCCTGAACAAGATCCATGAACTCTCTAGACCTTGCATAAGCCAATACCTCGGGGCAATACTGTTCATTGAAGACAGCCTTGAAATCACCCCAGCGCATCTGCTCATTCTTCCCTGCCTGAACCACTGACTCCCACCACTTACGGCTTGGACCCTCTAATAGAAATGAGGCACACTTCACCCTGAGCTCCTCGGGGGTTTCTAGGAACTGAAACATAAGCTCGATCTTCTCGAGCCATTCTTCTGCTTCCTGGGGTTCTGAGCTACCTCGGAAGGTAGGAGGCTTGTTTTTCAAAAACTCTTGTGCTTTATCTTTTCTAGGACCTGTATCTTCTGCCATAATAGGAATAGTGGCAGGAGCCGGTCCCTGTCCCAAATCTTGGACAGCCCGAACCACAGCCTCCACGAGCCTCTGATCAATCGGTGTGGGATAACTCTTTTCAACATCCTCTTGTGGGCGCGTGGGAGCTTTGCGGGGAGGCATGTTGCTACAAAATGCAACAGTCACAAAACAATAGTCAATACCAAAATTCTGAAAATTTTAATCAAATACATCGATTATAAATAAATTAAACACATTCCAGTAAAAAAAACAACTACTTCAAATCCGCCTGATGTCCACATGTGGTCTGCATCCCACATGTATCACCTGGAAGTGAAGTCAATTCATAAATTACAACATCCTAATGTGACTCAAGGTCTTCTATGAGAGGTGTGGGCCAGACACCTTACTCACAACCAAAACCCTGAGCCCTGATAGTCCTAGCTCTGTTCTATCCCGACTCATCCCAAAATAGCAATATAACCCAAAAACATTAACCTCCTTTGATACCATTTTGTCACGTACCAGATCTGGTCGCCACCATTAATGGCACCAAACCCGGCCCATGAAAAGTCCCGAAGGGCATTCCCTATCCCCACGGGCTGGCACAAGTGCCCGGGTATAAAACAATATGATTTGGGAACGATTTACCCGAGTATGAAAGCATAAAACAAATAAAACAATCAGTAATAAGAATCTGAAATTTCCATGCTAAACCATTCTTAACAAAACCAGATCTGAATACATATGTTTAAAGACACTACAAGTGGTCCAAATACAAGTAATGAAAACATCAAGACATCCCCAATCACTTCACACAACAATGGTGTCATCACCCGCAAGCCTTCTCCACAACCCTGCCCCAACGATGGGGACTAACACCCTGAAGCGCCATCACCCTTAGCCTTCCCTTTACCTGAGTCAAGCATAAGAAGTACTACTTACACCCAAGGGGCGTAAGTAGGTTGTGAGCCTAAGCCCAATAGGATACCACCAGATGATTCCAAAGAGGATGCAATACAATGGGAACAAAACTAGCAATTTTAACACACAAGGTGAAACAATGTTAAAAATTTCGAGAAAAGCAACTTTCAAATGGAAACAGTTTTCAATCCAAGAATTTCAGAATGATAACACATTAAATAAACATGTGAGCTACTGTAAAGTACTGCCAAAATATCTCACAACAAGGGTAAATACTACAATTCTAATGAGCTCAAAAATTGGGAACACCCCTAGGCAACTAGATCGTCTCGGGCCCTATGTACCTCGTACCTCGGTGTAAAGTATCCAAGTCACAATCCTTTCCCGTGCACGAGCCACTAGTAGGGAACAAAGAGGGGTTAGGCCCTAATTCACGACAGATGCGATCTTCAAAGAGGGGTAAACGAAGCTGGGGGTGCGGCCAGGTACATTGGGAGAAGGTGAGAGGTAGAATCACCGAAAAAGAATAACAATTGAATATTTTATGAAATAATTACAAAACAATTTTAAAACTGGAAATGGGCTTTCGGGTTGGGCCAATACCTAACTTGATCACCCAAATCCAATATACAAATGAATTTTTAAGGGGGCCAAAATTCATTGGTGGTTTTAATAGTTAAATTAAGGTCATTTTTGAAGTTGAATTGGTTAAAAATGTTGAAAAACGAGGGAGTTATTCAACAAACAAAATTTATTGTCAAAACTGGAAATGGGCTCTCGTGTTGACCCAAATTATGGAAACCCACCATTTCCTTCAAAAATGCATTGAAAACCCCCCAAAAAAGCAATAATGTAAATTAAATAAAAAAAATACCTTTAAAATATGTCATTTATGTGACAATAATGAAATAATTAGAAAATGAAAATTACTTATAAATAAAAAAATTACTATTTAATATTTAAATGAAATTTTATTTTTCGTTTTCAAAAATATTTAATGTATTATCAACTATCAAATTGAATTATTAGATTTTTTATTAAATTAATATAATTACAAAATAGTTAATTTAGATAACTTATGATATTAACTTACAATTTCATATAAAATCTTTATAGTAAAATAACATATTAATTACAAAATTAATAATAAATTTAAAATTTTTAAATTTTATTCAATGCAATAATATATTAATATATTAAAATATATGCATATTCTTATTATATTTAATGAAATAATACACACTCTCAAACATACACTAATCCAATTCAATAAGCGGCTTCATGATGGTCTCATAACTGGGTGAACCTTGTGGGAGAAGGATTTTTAAAAGCAGATCTATGATTTCTGGGGGAGGAATCACAAAAAAGGGGGCCGAATTATGGGCGAGGATTCACATTTTGTGGGGAAAATCGAGGGTGAGGATTCTTCGAACCACAGAAATAGGGGACGAATCGGTGGTCAGCCATTGAAGTCTGGAATTGGGGGTGGGGATTCATACGTGGGAGATATGGATAGTAATCTTATGCACCAGCAACATGTGGCTCTGATTATCATCATGTGGTGGTAGTAGGAAATGGACTAGGATTCACTCTGCTCATGTTTGGGGGTGGTTGTGCTTGTGACTTTCATTTCCCACTATATGCACCAAGTTTCTTATATTCTCTTACTAATAGATTCACCTTTTTATACACCTTTTTTATCTGTGATGATGTTCCACAAGGTGTTTTGGGATTTTCTTGTAGTGCCACTCTCCTTTCCAATGGGTGTGACTCATTTCCCCCATGGTCTTCTTCTTTCATGCTAACCCTATTGGGGGATGAATGTTTATGTTGGAGAATATGATAATAATTGTAAGTTCTAGGCTCAATGGGAAGGGCATACACCATCTTTGGGTATTTTCCACAAGCTCTCCTAAATTCCAATTGGCTCCCACAATGGTGCCGACAGGTTAGTGCAAGAATTGTCACAGGCAGAGGCCAATGACAAGGTTTGTTTCCCCGTATCCCATTTCATTTATGGTGTATTCTATGGTTTCTTCCCCCATACCATCAAAAATGTGGTGCATGTGGGTTCCTCCAACCTATAATTTCAATTGAGTCTCATGTAAGGTTCCCCACAACCAAGTTTAAACCCTTTTTTTCAGATATAAAAAAATATAGATTTCATTTACAAATAATAAAAGGTTATAATAATAGATATTAGATTGGAAATAGGTTCATATATATGTTTTACATAATAGTGGTAAGGTTATTCCATAAATTCAAACTCTTAAGGATATTAGATTGGAAACAGGTTCATATATATGTTTTACATAATAGTGTGAAAGTTATTCAAAAATTCAAACTCATAAGGATGTTCTTAGGAATTTTAATCCTACAAGAGTTACTGGTTGGGCATCAAATACACACAATGAATAGTTTATTACATGGTTTTATAAAAAAATTTATAAAGAATTATCCCAAAATACCAAATCCATCTATGGTAAATTGTGATGGTTAACTAATGGACTCTGTTTTCATGTATTATTTTGTAATGGTTGAAAAATTAATGGTTATACATCCTATATGAAGGATCATGATGAACACAGTATGGTTAAAATTTTGGTTGAGATGATGCATGTGAGATTTAAATGCAATATATGAGAATATATATTACATTGGAATCATAGATAAAATATGGAAGTTTTATTTTATGACATTTCATGTTCAAATTTTTTATTGTATATGGGTTTAATATAGGATGATAATAAACTTTGATGAGTTATGATGCGTAAATGTGAATTTCAATAAATAAGGATACAAATATGTGCCCTTTATAATATCATTAACACTAATATATATTTTTATACTTTCGATTATGAAAAAAAAATTGGTCCATTATTCTATTGAAAATAAAATCACCTACAAAATCAATTTTCAATTGATTATAGGGTGATCCTTTTCGTGGAACATCATATGAATTTCATGTTGGGCCCAGTGAAGATGATGTCTTGTAGATTAGAGGCAACCATAAAGATTGAATTTGGATAATCAGTAATGTGAAAAAATATCAAATATTAATGAAAAAAAATAAAATTATAAAATATTGGTATGTTGTTACTTGATTTTTTTACATGACATGTGTTCTAATCTAATGTTTTGTATTGAATAAGAAGATTATGTATTGAAACTTTTTTTCTCAAACTTGTGTGGTAGACAATCCCTTCTTCGCATTAAGATTTTACTTCCTTTGATAAAGAAAAAACTTGAAAATGTGTTAATTTAAAGTTTATTTATTTATTTTTATTATCTTTAACTCTCATTATTACAAAAATTTATTTCAATTTCATGACCTAAAAATATTTTTGGATGACTCAAAATGTTGAATACACTATATGTCACACCCGGTTTTTATTCTTTTCAAGTCTTAGTTTTGATCTGATTCTTTGAAAATGACGATCATTTTCTTGGGTGTTGGGTGAGGTTAAGTTTGAGTTTTGAACTGTCATATATGTCTAATCATCCTACATTGGGTTCCCCATTGCTTTTTTGAGAGTTTTTGGAGAAAGGGTGGTTATTTCATGATTTGGGCCAACTGTTAACCCATTTCCATATTTAAAAACCAAATTTGTTTCTTTTATTACTCATTTTTTTCAACATTTTTCACCCATTACACATCCTAATTTTCCTCCCATGACATATTCAAACCATCATATCCTTCTGGACCCCTTAATAATTCATAATCATGGTGAATTTGAGTCACATATTTAGGTATTCGGCCAGCCTGTGGTCTCATTTTCAATTTAAAAAAAATAATTTATTTCTTTTATATAATTATTCATTTTTTAATATTTTTTGGTGATTCCACCTCTTAATACAATCCGAAATCCCAATACTCACCCACATTATCGATTTTTTCTATTTGGAGCTTATTTTCATCAAATATTAGGGCGAATGTTTTCATGGTTCCTCAAATCGTCCAAATTTGAGAAGGAAAATTGATTCATCCATAATCATTCATTTATTACTATTTCTCCCCCAAATTTGTTTCCCCTAGTTCATACGGACCTAATAAGATCCACCAATTGGTTCCAATACATTACCTCTCATCTAAGAGTGTGTATCTAAGGGAAGCTGAAGAGTTTTCTAGTTTCCAAGGTGAGATTCATTCTCTTCTGTCCTCCCTCTTCCTCCTCTTTCCATTATTTTGTTGTTATTTATTCTCCCCTGGCCATTCAAGACCTAGGTTTATGTTTTCTAATGATTTTTATGGGGTTTATATTCATTTAGGGATTTGATTCATAGTTTTAGGGTTTATAAACCTGTTGCGGGTGATTTCAGTTGTGCGTTTCCATTCCTCCAAGGATTCGAGGTAGGCTTCCCATTGAACATGACCTTTTTATTTCAAATAAATCTCTTTCATGGTTTTTAATCTTACTCATACAATGAAAATTTTAATTTATGGTTTGGATAATTTTTTTGGTGTGCCAAGTAGCGGTTAAAACATTGTTTTTGGTAAAGTGGAGTAGTTTTGTTAAAATAGTGCACACCGCATGTTTGTTCAAATGATTTCTTCTCTCCCGCACATGTTTTGTGGTATTTTGAACATGGTTCAATAGCATGAATAAATTTAAGGCATTCCATTAATGTTTTATTCCATTTCAAGTTCTTAAAATGAATTGTTTTGTTAACAAAATGCATACCATGTGTTCATTAAGTTTCCCAAATGGCTTTTATGTGTTGAGTGTGGTTTAAAATGGTTGGTTTTGGATTTATAATCATATTGGATGTGGGAAAATAAATTTATTTTGGTCTCCTTATGAGGATTCCAAGTATTTTTTGGTTTTTAGAAATAAGTTTTGTCGGTTTAAAGGTATTTTGACATGTGTTACTAATGGAAGACCCATTTGGAACTTTTATAAAAAGGGTTGTGTAATGGATAAGAAATATAAATATTTTCAAGGTGGTTACCAATTCATTGAATCTTAATATAGTGGGTTCTCACATCCTTATTAAATGTGGTATTTTTGGCTTTGAAAAATTTCTGTTTGGTAAAAATGTTTAAAGGCCCGTTTGACCTTTCCTAAAAATGTATAATAAGAGTTTTACATGTATATACCATGTTGCGTCAATTGGAATTGTTTTATGGTCAATGAAATGATTTTATTAAATTTTTTTAGGGCTTCCAAATATGTTTGGCTATGGTTTTGTTGTGCGTTTATCCTTAAAAGAGTGTTTTAATGAGTTTTATCTGCAAAGTATCACTACACTCTTTGAAATAATTTTATGAAAATTTTATGTGGTTTATTGATCCGTAAAAGAAATGGGAAGAATGTTTGTAGTCTGTTTGTGTGATTATGGATTGGTAATTTAATTTTGATGTGGAAAGTGTATTTCATAATATTTGTAACTTGATTGATAACTAAAAGGAATCACGGGTACCTTGGTGGGTGGACGTGTACTAGTATTCTAGTGATCCCGTGGGGTTTGACCCATGTTTCATGGAGAAAGTTTGACAATGACAACACTAAATAAACTATGATGATGATGTTATTGGAGGACCACTAGGTTATGGGTATTCTCCCTACCAGTGGCTTGTGTTCATGAGAAAAGATATTTATTATGGTTACCTACACTGAGATACGAGGTACCTCAGTCTCACAACTAATTAGTTCCTAGGGGTGTTCCCGTGATTTGGGCTCATTTACAATTTTGTACTCACTATAGGCATACTGTGAGTTTGGTTGGTAAATATTGCAGCGTGAGTGATTTATTTTAAAATTTACATTCTTTAAATCATCTATCTTTAAAACTATTTTCATTTTGAAGTTTCACCTCTTTGAAAATTGTTACTAGAATTCTTATTTATAAAACATGCAAGTCTTTGTCTGGTAAATATTTTATAGCATGGGAACTCATTTGGAAAACATACCTTTAAATCTTTTGTATTAAACTTGAAGTTAATTTTTCTTTTATTTTAACGGAAGTGGATTGGGAATAGAATATCAGGCTAACCTACTAAGTTTTAATACTCACTTCTATAGTCTTCTTCTGTTTTTAGCCCTTGTGCAAGTTTCATCTTTAGTAAGATTTACTTCGGATACATGTGATCATTGTGTTGGAGAGTTAACAATGGGGTCACATGGAGTTAGTTGGTTATCATGTTTTTTCGGTTGAGTTGTTGGTTTAGTTTTATATTAAATTTCTTGTACATATAATGTTCAGTTCAATTTTTATGTAAATTCATTTTGGGTTGTCCATTTCTTTTCGCTGTTTGTTTGATTGTTTATATTTGGGTGAAATTATTCCCTTGTGTACTCTATTGATGCCCTCAGTGCATGTCGCCATCCAGGGAGGATTGGGAATGCCTCTCAAGAGTAGTCGTGGGCTGTCCTGGATGACTGGTTCAGGGTCGACTCAAGTTGGTTCGTGAAAAAATGGTATCAGAGGATATTAGCTCTTAGCAGACCTTTCTTTTTAGAGTTCCCTTGTTATTTGGGAGATTTCACGGTAGAAGGAGTAGGATTGTTGGGACTTGAGGGGTAAGTGTGGGAAGAGGGTTGTGAACACTTTCTCATTCTGATCCTCAGGTTTCCACGGGAATTCCTGTTTTATTAGTGTCCTTTGTTCTTGTTGATTGTTTGGTGCTAGGATATGACAAGTGGAGTCTGACTAATGGCCTTAATGAGCTCACAGAGACTGGAAATCCATGTGGAGATGAGGCATGGTCCTATGTAGACTCTTTGTGTCGGTGGTATGTTTGACATATGGCCGCCAACCATTTGGTCAAGTCACCCACTGATGCCAGTTCCCTTTTCTGGGTCTCTTATAATTTTCATGAATTTGTAATTTTGTTATGAAAATACTTGTATGAGAATTGAAAAAATGGGTTTGAAAGGATTGGATGGTTTTTTAAAAGTGGAAAAGGGGTTTTCAAATATTAAATATAAGAATGGTTTTGGAAGGTTGTGTTTTTTATGAAACAATGTTTTTGTGGGTAATGGAAATGATTTAACGGGATTGGATATTCCCTAATCTAAACATGTGGTTTGTTGAAATAAAATGTTTTGAATGTGTGAATCATTTTCATGTGATTCTAAATATCTGTTTTAAATGGGGTTTTTTGGGATGTTGAAAACTATTTGAATCTAATTAATTGGTTATGGAAATTGGTTATGAGAATATAGTGTTTTCCTAGAAGGGTATTGGTCTTAATGGCCATCAGATTATGAAAAGATACCTTTCTGAATTTTAGAAAATGGGAAGGGTTTGTTTAGAGTAGCTTGGTTGTTTTAAAGGTTTTTAAAAATGAAAGGGGTTGGATTTTAAGAAAATGGTTCTTGATGAAGTGTGTTTTATTTTTTGAAATCTAAAAAGGGTTATTGACTTTGTGGTTAGTGTTCCATTGGAAGGTACATTATTTTTGGAATGATGTTGCTTTGTTTTATCCTTTGGTGTTTTCATGGGTGCTCACATGCAAGGTTTTATTGATATCTATTAGGATAGCCTATATGGAATGGTGGTTGTGTGCCTAGGGTGTCATGGAAATGTGCATGTGAGTGAGACTTGATGAAAAACCATTGGTGAATGTGGAAATCCACCATGTTTGTTTTTTTTATAAGTTTTTTGAGATGAAAAAATTATGGCATCTGTTTATAAAATGATGGTTATGTGGATAGTTTATTTTCGATGTCTTGGAAGATTTGTTTATTCAGTATGTATCCTTGTGCTATGGAATTTATACTCTTGTTGTGTCTTGAGATGGTATCTTGTTGGTAGCTTGGTTTGGGAGTAATGTTCAGTGGGTTTCTAAAGATGTGTTTGATGTTGTGATGTGGCCACAGATAGTTCTTTGTTTGCAAGATTTCCAGTTGATCAACCTAAGGATTCTTTCTCATGTTTCACAAGCTAGATCCACCTCTTCAAATAATTGCTCGCCCTATTTGTTGAAATATAGAGATATTTGGGCTAGATATCTAGTTCATTCCTATTATGATGATTCTCTCAGTTATAGAAGTTATGCTCAGTGATTCTTGGTGTGTTTCACCATGTTCCTTGTTCATTTCACTCCTCATTCTATGTAAGTTAGAATGGTGGTGTGTATCCATCAGTATCTATTGGGTATTGGTGATTGGTTTTAGCAAGTTAATTTCATGAGATAATGTGATTTGTAGCTCCTGATTGTGGTACAGTAGATGCATCAAACATCAGTGCTCAAGCCATAGTCCTCAGACTGAAGCTTTTCATGCAGTCATGAAATCTCTAGAGGTGTGGGGAGCATGAATAGGATCCTACCTCCACCATTGTGGTAAGGTAGTTTCTATGTATATATTTTGGTTCCTCATCACTCTGAATTTCCTCTTGTCACAATGAGAATGGTGGACTTACCCCTCACACATTGTCTATGGTTATACCTTCATGGATGTGGGATTCCGATCAATGTCCCTTTGTGGACCACCTTTGTAAATATGGGGCGGTCTTGGTGTTACCTGTTCGTAGGTGGATAATGTTGGGTAAATAATTTTTTTTATTTTTTGTTCTTACTGGACAATTGATTGGTTTCCATCCCCTCCCCTCCCCGAGTGGTGGGAGTCTGGATCTGTGTAGAAAGTGTTGGCCCAGTTCGTGTCCCCTCCATTCAGGAGTGGGTGGTTTAGATGTTCATGTTGTAAACATCTTAACTTGAGTTTGTATGTTGTTGTGGGGGAGTTTTTGTGGGACTGTGTGGGTGAGACCCAATTCTAGTTCATGTTTAATTATTTTTTCGTTCATTTATAGTTGTTCTCTAAGGGTGGGGAGACCCAATGTGGGTCTCAAAGATCTTTCCTTTAAGGATTTCTAAGATGGTAGTTGTGATTTAACGGTGGGAGACCATTCCATCCTCCCCCCAAGTAATTGTATTATGTGAGTGAACATTGTTTTGGGTGATAGTTGGGTTCATTGGTATATGGACCAATAATCTGGTTCATGGCTTGGTTGTGGAGGTGGTGTCTTGACCATTCCGTTGATTTTCACAAAGTGGTTGTGAGTTGGTGTTTTTTTGGGAAAGAGGATTAAGTTACATTGATGGTTAATGATAATTACTTGGATTTATAGGATTAATCATGTTGATATATATAATAATTAGGGGTTTCTTAAGTATTTGTAATGTGTTATGGCTTTCCGGGGGCAGAAACCTTTAATGGTCGGGAGAATTGTCACACTCGGTTTTTCTTTTCTTTCCATGTCTTGGTTTTGATCTGGTTCATTGAAAATCCTGATCCTTTTATTGGGTGTCTGGTGGTATTAATTTTGAGACTTGAACATTCATATATGTCTAATCATCCTACACTGGGTTCCCCATTTCTTGTTTGGTTGTTCTTGGAGAAAGGGTGCTTACTTCAGGATTTGGGCCAACCATGAGCCCATTTCCAGATTTAAAAACCAAATTTTTTTCTTTTATAAATCCTTTGTTTTTCAACATTTTTCACCCATTAAACTTTCTACTTTTCCTCCCCGGACATATTATAACCCCCATATCCTTTTTTACCCTTTAATAATTCATAATCACTGTGAATTTGGGTTACTTATTTAGGTATTGGGCCAACACATGGGCCCATTTCAGTTTAAAAAAAATTGTTTCATTCATATCATTTTAATTTTTTAATATTATTCAGATATTCCACATCCCAATCGAATCCAAAATCTCTATCCATACCCCCATTATATATTTTTACTATTTGGAGCTCATTTGAGTCGAATATTAGGGAAAATGTTCTCAGGGATCCTCAAATCGTTCAGATTTCATAAGCTAAATTGTTTCATCCATAAATCACTAATTTCATACTCTATTTCCTCCAAATTTGTTTTCACTGGTTCTTATAGACCTGATAATTTCCTCCATGGAGTTTCAAGAAATTACCTCTCCTCTAAAAGTGTGTATATAGGGGAATATAAAGAGTTTTCTAGTTTCTAAGGTGAGATTCCTTCTCCTTTGTCCTACCTCTTCCTCCTATTTCCATCATTTCATGGTTATTTATTCTCCCCTAGTCATGCAAAACCTAGGGTTATGTTATGGAATGATTTTCTATTGTGTTTATATTCATTTAGGGATGTTATTCATTGTTTTAGGGTTTATAAACCCACGGCTGGTGATTTCGGTTATACATTTCCATTTCGCCACGGATTTGAGGTAGGTTTCCGATTACACGTGACATTTTTATTTAAAATACATTAATTTCATGTTTTTTTCATCCTTTTAATACTCTGAAAATTCTAATTTATTCTTTGGATAATTTTTTTGGAGTGCCAAGTATTGGTTAAAACATTGTTTTTGGTAATGTGGTGTAGTTTTGCTAAAATGGGGAACACCGCGTGTTTCTTCAAATAATTTCTTAGCTCACACACATGGTTTGTGGTATTTTGAACATGGTTCAGTATCTTGAATAAATTCATTACATTCCATTGATTTTTTATTCATTTTTCCAGTGCTTATAATGAATTGTTTTGTTAAAAAAAGGCATGTCATGTGTCTGGTAAGTTTCCCAATTGGATTTATGTGTTGAGTGTCATTTAAAATGAGTGGTTTGGCTTTATAATCATATTGGAAATAGGAAAATAAATTTTGGTGGGTTCCTTATGTGGATTCCAAGATGGATTTGGTTTTTACAAAGAAGTTGTATAGGTTTTAAGGTATTTTGACATGTGTTGCTAATGGAAAGCCCGTTTGGATCTTTTATTAAAAGGGTTGTGTAAAGGATAGGCAATCTAAATATTTTTCAAGGTGGTTACCAATTTTTGGAATCATAAAATTGTGGGTTTTCAAATCCTTATTGAATTTGGTATTTTTTTCTTTGAAAAATGTAGGTTCGGTAAAAATGATTAAAGGTCCATTTGGCCTTTCCTAAAAATGAACAATGTGTGTTTTACATGTATATTCCATGTTTCATCAATTGAGATTGTTTTATGGTCCATGAAATGATTTTATAAAATGTTTTTAGGGCTTCCAAATATGTTTGGGTATGGTTTTTTGTGCATTTATTCTTAAGAGTGTTTTTATTGAGTTTTATCTACAAAGCCTCATTACACTCTTTGAAATTGTTTTATGAAAATTTTATGTGGTTTATTGATCCGTGAAAGAAATGTGAAACATGTTTGTGGGATGTTTGGATGTTTATTGTTTGGGAATTGAATTTTCATGTTGAAATTATATTTGATAATATGTGTAACTTGATTGAGCACTAAAGGGAATCCTAGGTATCTAGGTGGGTGGATGTGTACTAGTATGCTAGTGATCCCATGGGGTTTGGCCCCTGTTTCATGTATAATGTTTGAAAATGACAACACTAAATGAACTAATATTATGATGTTTTTGGAGGACCCCTTTTTTATGGGTATGCTACCTACTAGTGTCTCATTTTCACGAGAAAGGATATTTATTGTGGTTACCTTCACTGAGATACGAGGTACCAGGGGATCACAACAAACTAGTGCCTAGGGGTGTTCCTGTAACTTATGCTCATTGTCTATTTTGAACTCACTGTCAGTATATGGTGTGTTTGGTTGGTAAATTCAGTAGATTGTGTGATTTATTTAAATGTGTACATTCTTTAATGTATCCATCTTGAATAATAGTTTCATTTTGAAGTTCGAACTCTTTGAAAATTGTTACTAGCATTCTAGTTTATAAAATATACAAGTTCTTGTCTGGTAAATTGTTTATAGCATGGGACCTCATTTGGAAAACATACCTTTATATATTGTATTTAAAACATTAAGTTGATGTTTCTTTTATTTTAAAGGAAGTGCATTGGGAATATAATATCAGGCTAACCTATTGAGTTTTAATACTCATGCCTATAGTCTTCTTTTGTTTTTATCCCTTGTAAAGGTTTCATCTTGATTTAGATCACCTTGGGTGACGTGTGATCATTGTGTTGGTGAGTGACAAGTGGGGACACATGGGAATAGTTGGTTATAAGGTTTTTTCAGTTGAGTTGTTGGTTTTGTTGTACTTTCATTTTCTTGTAAAAATAATGTTCAGTTCAATTTTTATGTAAATGTATTTTGGGATGTCCATTTATTTCCACTATTTGATTGATTATTTATATTCGGGAGAAATTGTTCCCTTGTGTAATCTATTGATGGCCTTGATGTTTGTTGCCTTCCTGGGAGGATTGGGAATTCCTCTTGAGACTTGTCATGGGCTGGCTTAGGTGATCGGTTCAGGGTCAACTTGGGCCAGTTCATGACGCTATAAAATTAAATGAATTTTTTTCCCTAAAGAAAGGGTATATGTAATCTTATCAGTATCATATTTTTAATAAATAGCTGGTAGTTTTTTTTTCAGTTTTAACCACCAAAATAAGAAACGCATGTTCATTTTTATAATAACAAATATATAACTTTCTTATAAAAATGATCTCAAGTTGATTTGTGAGGTGGTTGAATATAACATAAACTACCAACATGTTTTTCAAAATATGATAATAGAATGATTAGTTGGGATAGTTAAGAATAATTTTTTTACGAGTTATGTTAAGAAATTGTTTTTTTTAATTATAGGTTTACTATTGCTATTAAAATTTCTATGGTTTGGTTTTTAGTATAGATATTTATATGACAATTAAACAATCACTAGAAAAATTGATAATCCTCTTGGTATATTTTAATTACCTATATTCACTCTTAAAAATGTATTTATCTGCACATTATTCTTATTATTTTAGTTTCATTCATTTAATACGCATGTTTTCGATATAAAAATGATATTTTTTGTTCAAAAAAAGGGGAACATACTCCAAAACCAAGAAAATGGTCATAGATTTTCATAAAACACAATGATAAAAATAATTAATTCATTTGGGACCATTAAAAATGAAATTAATTTCATTCTTATGTGAAGTATAGTTGTAATGACATAAAGATTATTTTACAACTTTATGTGTCAAATAAGTTCAAAACATGCATCGCATACACAAAATAGATAAAATTTTCTTTTATTTTTATCAAGATCTATGAAAATTATTATTGAGTCATTTTTGACCTATATGAATTAACTGTAATAAATTTTGATATATGTGGTGGATGGTGTGACTAAAATTGCATGTTTTCAATATAAAAAATAATATATTAGTCCAAAACATGAATCAAATACTCAAAATCATGAAAACAAACTTGAATTATCTTGAATTAGTAAGATAATGATTTTTGATTTATTTGAGACTTATAGGAATAAAATTCATATTTTTCTGAATCATGGTGTATTCAGAATAGCCCAAAGAGTATTTTTCTGTTTTATGTTCTAAATTTAAAACACATGTTACATACTAAAATATAATCAATCACAATATGATTATTTTCAAACTATACAGAAAATATTGTTCATTTAATTTTCATATATAGAAATATTTATGTGTCATTCAAACATGTGGGGTGGAAGGTATGACTAAAAAGGTGTTTTTTTATTATAAAAATGATATTTTGGTTCAAAACATGGGTCATATTCTCGAAATTTATCAAACGAACTTGAAATTTCATCAAACACTAAAATAATAGTTGTTGATTAATTTTTGAATTTAGTAAAAAAGTCGATGTCATTCAGATGTGTGGTGTGGTCAGAATTATGTATAGTTTATTTTTCAATTTTTATGTGTTAAATATGTCTAAAACACACACCACATACTAAAAAATGATCAAACACACTCATATTTTCATCAAAATCTAAAAATATGGCTATTGATTTAATTTTGGAATGTAGAAATTAACTGGACATAATTATGATGAATGGGGAGGTGATTGTGACTAAAAATACTTGTTTTCAATAGAAAATTGATATTTTTCTTCAAAACATCTGTCACATACTCCAAACTATGAAAACTTACAAGTATTTTATTCAAATTATATAACAATGACATATGATTAATATGAATCATATAGAAATTAATTGTATATCATTTTGATTCATCATTTCTTAGGAATAAACTAATATTTAAGTTTCATTTTAAGTGTTAAATAAGTACATATTTCATATCTCATACTAAAATATATTAAAACATGCTCAAATTATAGTGAGACTCTACAAAAAAAACAAATGATTAATTCATCATATGTTGGAATTTACTTTACATGATCCTAATCTATAGTGTGAATGGTATGACTCAAAGTGTGTGTTTTCAATATAAAAATGATATTCTAGACACAAAAGATGTGTGACAAACTTGAAACGATGAAAATGATATCAACATTTCATGAAAATATATGAATATGGTCTTTTATTCATTTGTAACTTGTAGGAATGAGCCTCATGTCATTTTAACATGAGGTGTAGTTAGAATAACCTATATTGTATTTTTTTCATTTTAAGTGTTAAATAAGTTCAAAAGACACATCACATATATAAAAACACACTCAAATTTTTATAAAACTCTATGAAAATTATCATTAATTCATTTATAACATGTAGTAATGAACTCCATATAATTCTAACATGTGGGATGGGTGGTGTTACTGAATGTGCATTTTTTAAATATACAAATTTCTATTTTTGTTCAAAATGCATGTCAAAAAATCAAAACCAAGAAAATAGTCTCAGATTCTCATCAAACACTATAATAATGATATTTGATTTATTTTGACCTTTTGAAATAAACCACAAATAATTCTAATATGTGGTGTAGTTTGAATTACGTTTAGTTTATTTTTCCATTTTAAGGGATAAATAAGATAAAAACATGCATCACATACAAAAAAACATATAAAATGTGATCAAATTTTGGGAAAACATTATGAAAATGGTCATTGTTTCATTTTTTAATGTAATAATTAACCAAAAATTATTCTAACATGTGGGGTGAGGGGTGTGACTAAAAGTTTGTTTTAAATATATTTTTTTGTTTGAAATGTGTTTCACATACTCAAAATTAATAAAATGAACTTGTAATGTTATGAAAATATAGGATAATGATGTTTGGTTAATTTGTGACATGTATGAATGAATCGAACGTCATTATGACATGCAGTGAAAACAGAATGACCGAAAGTGTATTTTTCAATTTTTAGGTATTAAATAAGTTCAAAACGCATGTCAAAAACTAAAAAAAATGATCAAATGAACTCGAACCATAATGAAACACTATGAATATGGTACATGATTCATTTTTCACAAGTTGGAATTAACCACACACCATTCTGTTGTGTGAGGTGGACGGTGGGACCCAAATTACATGTTTTCAATAGAAAAATGATATTTTGATTCAAAACATGTACCAAATAATCAAAATAGTGCAAATGATCATGTATTTTCATGAAACTCTAGGATAATAATAATCAATTCATTTGTAACCCATAGGAATGATTCACATGTCATTTGGACACACAATGTACCTGGAATGACCTGAACTGTATATTTTCATTTTAAGTGTTATATAAGGTCGAAATATGAATCAGATAATTAAAACTGACTAAACACACAAATATTTTCATTAAAATTGATAACAATAACCATTGATTGATTTTCTGAGATATATAAATGAATTGTACATCATTCTAATGCATGAGGTGGATGGTATGACCAAATGTGTATTTTTTAATATCAGAATAGATTTAAATTTATACAATGTTATTTTTTCAAAACAATAGTATATTAATACTTATATATATTTTTTTCATTTCAATTACATGTTCATTTTAAAGGTTGATTAAAATTAAAATTATTTTTTATTAATTAACACACTCCATAGAATGTGTTATTTCTATGTATAAAATATATAATAATAACATCATATGTGATTATATAGTGAAATAATGATATTTATATATTATATGTATTATATCAATTTTTCTATATTTTATATTTTTTATGATGATGACTTTTTTTCAATTATGGTGTGTTTTATATATATTCATGTATATTTTTTTAGGACTGAGGCAGCTAAAAAAGTGGTTGTGGTAGGTCGTTAGTGTTTTTCTAAGTATGAAAAAAGAATTGAGAAAGACCCCATCAACGTCAGATTCTTCAATGCTTTTTTAACACCTCGTGATTTTATGATATATTTACCTACAAATAAATTTTATTTCATTGTTTGATTTCATTGAACACAACACTGAGTTAAAATAAACCACATTATACTATTGAAATATTATTATTTAATGTGGTAGTTATCGCAAAGCCATTAAATTAGAGGGTATTAATATGACTAATCATATTATAATACATATATATATATATGTTATACTCAATAAAAATTTATTAATTAAATCTTAATAAATAAGCACTCAATTTTTAGCAAAGTTATTTTATTCTTCAAAAATATTTTTTCTCCAAAAATGGTTTTTATTATTTTTTGTGAGAGGATACTATAATTAACTTTTATAAATTTATTAATTTTTATTTTCCAAAAAAGGTAACTTTTTTTTTAATTCAAAATATCAAATTTATATTATGGTGAAATTCTGGGTTTTTTTATAAAAAAGAATTATTTTCTAGTTAATAGTGAAAAAATACTGGTTTTTATTGAAATCCATGTTTATTTAAAGAATTTAAAAAGATTAATTAATTTTTAAAATTGTTTCAAAGTAAAATTAGTTCTATTATATTATTAATAATCCAAATTAATATGTTGGAATAAATTTTATTATTGAATTTAGTATGAATAAATGTTTATATATAAAGTGAATTTTTCTGAAAAAACTATTTTTCATTGCGTTTTTTGATTTTATCTTAAATTAATTTCATCCAATTCTAGAAATTGAATTTTGAAAAACAAATTCCAAATTTGGAATTATATGTTCCTAATGTTTTATATATATATATATTTTTTCAATTTGAATAACAACCGCAGAAAATTTATATTGGTACGGTAAAGGTAAAATGGATTAATTAGGGTTAGAAATAATGTGATAAGAATTAAAATTTTTAAAGAACATGAATTTATTTCATTTTATGATTCTATTTGGTCTATAATTATTCAAACACAGATTATATATCCTTTTTTCTATTTATATTTGATTTTGAAAATTATAAAAATTATTAAAAGATAATGTAAAAAATGGAACTTTCTTACATTTAATATTTTTAATATTTTGTGACATGGATAGAAACAACTAATGTTTAGTTATAAATAATTATTTTAAATATTAATGTTTTTTATCATGGAAATTTATTTTTATTTTTTAGTGATCAAATTATTACCTTAAATTGTTATACTATACCGACATAAGGCTTGTGTAAGCATTAAAAAAATTAAGTAAATGATTTAAAAAACTCTAAAAGTATTATTTTTGGGCTAATTTAAAGTTTACCATGAGTTTTGAGAGATATATAACATATTAAATATGTTTATAATGTTTATATTTTAATTCCATTGCTATCATGTTGTTTTCAAGGTCAAATTATTTGAATAGTTTTTAAAATGACATTAATAGTATTTTATGTTAAATATATTTTATTCAATTATTTAAAAATAAAAAAAATATTTCAAAAGGAAAATTAGGATGATAAAGGGTATAAGTTTTATATATTTTCTATTAATGATCCAATTTAAACCTTATAATACAAATTATAACCCATTAATATTTTAAAAAGGCCATTACCACGATTAAAGTTCAAATTTTTCAAGCAAGGGATTAAATCAAAAGATATGGATTAAAATGATATCTAACCCTATTAAAATTTTATTTAATTATTATATTAAAATTATATCTTTATTGACTTCATATTATTATCATTTTTAACCATTTTACATGATCTAAAAAAATATTATATTTTAATATTTCAAATATTTATAAAATTAAAATAATGATATTTTAAAATAAATAATAACATATTAAATTATTTGAAATTCAAAAATATACTAAATTAATCCAAGTTAATTTTATATGATTTAAAATATTATCCATAATTCATTTATGAATCACTTTTCCTTTATTTCTAACATTATTAACCCTTAAAGAGTAAAATACATTAATATCTAGGTAATTGTAAAAAGAATTAATAGATGGAAAAAACTAATAGATACGGGTTAAAAGATAGCCAAAAAGTCAAAATTTTATTTTATGATATTAATTTGACTCATAATAATATTAGATTTTAATTATATCAGTTTGAGACATTTTCTCATGAAAATTAATTTATATTTATTTAATACTTTTAGTAATAATAAGAGTGCCCCTCCCAGCACTTATAAAAGGGGACCACCACTCCATTATTATTCAAAATATTTGAGACTTTTATCTTAGAAAATCCTTATATTATAATCATCCAAGATTCCTTCACCAGATCATATATCATCCTTTATTTATAAAATATTATCCTTTCAATGATTAAGGTGTAAGATAAAATATGTTTCTCAACGAAGAGGTATTACTCTTTTTTCTAGCATTTTCAATTTTATTTATTCTTATACCTCCTCCAAATATATGGAAAAAATTATAAAACAATTATTTAAATATATTAAATATAATTAATTGTTATTATGATTATAGAAAAAGCATTATCTATATTTCCATCCTATGGAAACTGAAAACATATCTCATGCGTATGTACAACTTATCGTATCCACATTGCAATATAATTAATTTTTATCACCAATTTACTTGGATGGTTATAATTATTGATTTAATAAATATATATGTTATTTATGATTTTAATATTTTTCTCTAAAGGTGAATTATTATTTACCTTTCTTTTGTTCCATCCATAAGAAAATGGAAACAACGTTCATGAATATGTATGAACAACCGTCTCCATGAACTATGTAAATCATTTTTCTATCTATTAACTTTATGGATAAATATAAATATTTAATAAATATATATTATATTTATATATTGATTTAAATTATATAGTTAATGGAACAATGATCACTGTCCAAGGATCAGAACTGCTGAATAGAAATTCTCATAAAAAATGAAATTGTTAACTCTCAGAAATGACGATTATAATAAGGAATTATTAATAAATGGGTATTTAAATGTTAATAGTGGATCATATATGATATTATAATTATGTAAATTAATCTTTTATATTATTATAATAAATTTAAATTTATTATATAGGAGGTTATATCATTTTTTATGAAGGTAAAACTCAAGGTAAGAGTTTCTTGTCTCTATTTTTATTCCATGAGACATATGCCATATTCACCACTTGTTTCTTTTATGTGGAGTATATACTGCAATTGAATGTATTTTATTAGTATTTATTTAAAATTAATTTTAATTATATATCCATATACAATTATCCCTTTCATGATGTTTTGATATGGAGATTACCAAAGAGTTATGGTTTTAAAGTACAATCTCATTATTTTTCAGGATTGTTTTTTATTATGTTATCAATAAATATATTTTATAATATTAATTTTAATAATGTCATGAATTTTCACATTCATTATTTATTCAATTATGTTTTATGTAATAATACTCGTGTCATCTCTTTGATAATTAAAATGATTGATAATTATTTAAAAAAAATTCATGTTTTCCTCTTTGGTTGGGATCTTTTTCTCCCATACACATGTTTTCTTTAAAATCATTTCAGTAATGTTTTTAATATTCTACTTTGATTTCATAAAGTCATTTTTACCAATATTTTAATTTTTACAAAATAGTTTAAATGGAACATTTTTTTTCTGAATGAGTTACTTTTAACTTTTACCGAAAACATAAAATAAATATTTTAACATATACGACATGAAAAAATTTCCTAACACATTGACTTCTAAATGATTTGAATATTTCTTTATAATTTTCCATTTTTATTTTCAATGAAAAAATTTCCCAAAAATTTTTCGAAAATTTTTAGATTTTAAATAAGTGATTTCAAAATGATAAATTGGATTTTCCTCAAAATATATTCCAATTATTTCTTTAAATCAATTTTCATATAAGATAAAATACTTTGATTTTACTTATGATTTATTAGGGTTAAAATCCAATAATAATATCTATATTATTTCTCTTTATATTGTATGATTATTATGAAGAGTTTTTATGAATCCCATTTATTTTCCATGGGTTATTCTATGGTTAATTATTGAAATGATTATTAAACTCATTTCTTTTCCATGGGTTGTATTGTATGATGAATGTTTTATGATCCTATGGAAGACACATGAGTGGACTATCATTATGTGATGGGTGGTACCAGAATTTTATATCTCTCTAATTCATCGGGTAAAGATGGATATCTCATAAGATAATAAGGATTGGAATGGGGCGTTAAACCAATTATATAAGGGAATTGTTCATTATGATAGTATTTATAGTGAACGTTGATTAATTATACGATGGAATATGGACTGATCCCAGTTTACTATGATAGTCTTGGAAGTGATCATTGACAAAAGAAATGGTTTTGTATGCTTATTTGTATTCTAGAAAAACTTATGTCTTATGCCAATGTAATTCTCTCATGGCATATATTCTTTGATTCATTTGTGATTTATATCTTATAACCTTCCATGATTTATACCATGACTCAAGATTATGATCCATGACATGCCATGTATTATTTTCAAATGTTAAGATCATGTTGTCATACCATTATTCTCATGTTATTCTTAAGTGATCATTGATATCTATCTTATTTTTCATTACATAGCATTTGACTTCACCCTTTCTTATGTTTCATTTCATGAGGTTATGAAGAAAGGTTTTAAGTAGAATATGTCCAAGAAATGTACTATGTGGGAAGATTTTTATTGGAGATGTTAAAAAAAATTCATGAAATAAGAAGATTGTGTATCCAGTATCCAAAGACAGTAAACCTTTACGATTTTATCATGGATCTTAATGTTATGTATTGAATATTAATCTTAAATTATGTACACTATAGAAAATAAGATCTACACCAACAGTTTTGGGCAAACCATTGGTATAATTATCTAATTTGGACCAATACCAATGGTTTGGCCAAAACCATTGGTATAGGTCACTAATTTGGAGCTATACCAACGGTTTTGGGAAAACTGTTGGTATAGTTCACTAATTTGACCTATACCAATGGTTTTGGGAAAACCGTTGGTATAGGTCCATAATAGAGACTCTATACCAACGGTTTGACCTCAAACCATTGGTATAGGTCCCCCCTATACCAACGGTTTGTCCAAAACCATTGGTATAGGTCCCAAAATCAAAGAACCTATACCAATGGTCTTGAGAACCATTGGTATAGGTACATGCATTTTTAATGGAATCTTTTTAACGAGGACATTAAATAAATCAAATTTTAAAATACTTATTATAATACATATATATATTTATGAAATTATGTTCAAAAAAGTAAGTTAGGTTAGTGGTTAGGTAGTTCAATCACAAACCGGAGGTGTTGGGATCAAAACCAACCAAATGATTCTTTTTTGAATTACATATACCAATGGTTTTAGGGATCCATTGGAATTGATTTTCAAATTACATATACAAAATATTTTCCCAAAACTGTTGGTATAGACCTATCTCCACGATTTACTAGCCAACGTTTCTCCAAACCGTCGTTATAGGCTATACCAATGGTTTGGAGGCCTATACCAATGGATACAAACCATTGGTATAGTGTATTTTTCTAGTAGTGATAATATTTACATATGGAAATATGGACCACTAAATTTGGTATCAGACTAGGTTTTAGTAAATCATTAGAGATTAGGGATAAAAAATTTGATGAAAACCATGGGAAAAAATTTAAGTATAGGATAACACACTAATGTTCTATTAAGTTTTAATTTTTTTTGTTTTTATAGTAATACATCCCTCTTTTGATACTACAATTTTATATGGTTTTGACACAAATGTATCTAGTTGTAATAAACAAAAAATTATTTTTTTTGAGTATATCTGGACCATCAATCAAGTGTATGGTGAGTGTTCCCTTACCGCTCGCCTAATTTAACACTCCTAGGGGATATGCTTGAGAAAAATCACATTTTACTTTTAGAAAATAATAAATAATTTGAATAGATGATAACTAGGGATGACCTATGTTATACCAAAGGTATCATACATTAAAAATAAGGCGTTAATATTTAGACAACATATGAATGATTTCCAAGATTATATGACTTCTCATTATGAGTATTATTTCTCACACTGTACTTTTTGGTTTTAGGAAATGGTTGGAAGATATATAAACCATGTTAACATAGAATGTGATAGACAATGAAATTATTTTACTCATGAGAAACCAAATGAAATCTGAGATGGAAGTAAAAACCTTATTATTATGTCTGATTAGCTATCTCGTTGTATAATTAACAAAATAAACATGTGTGAGATTCCTCAGACAACTAATAAGATAAAAATGGATTTTTAGTAAGGTCGTGGAGGGGAGAAGATTTATCATTATATATGTGAAGTATGTGGGATGAAGAACTCAGGTAAATGCTTCCTAGGAATAAGAAAATGTTTTATATGTGTAAAATAAGGGCATAAATCAAGTAATTGTTGATAAAAAATGATGTTCTCAATAGAGGTATTTGAATTTCATCCTCTAGTATCATTTATTGTTCAATGTATTATGTTTTTATAATATGGGAATTATTTAAGGCAATTCCATAATCCAAGGGTTAACTCAATGAACAAGGAAGGACCTATGCTATGCCAATCATTTATGTGAATGGATTGAAGTGTTTTTGTATTTGGATTTGAGAATTATATTATAGAAGGGTTATATAAATGATATTTAGGTTATAAGAGTCATGAAGAATCTAAGTATTGATATATAATATTTTTCCTCTATGTATTTGAAAACATATTTAGTGATAAGGAATATTTTTGGTAGACACATGGGTGAGGGATAGATACACCTTAATATGTGTTTGATGATGAGATAATAATGTTTTGTTATGATAATGAGACAATGAAGTACGAAGGATAGTATTGATGACCTTGTAATTGACTTGTAATTTGACAAAAAAGTTATTTATGTGATATTTGATGAAGTTTACTAATTTTTTGGATTTATGAAAAATATTTAATGGTTATAAGAATTCATGTATTCATTTAGGTTTTTTGTGATGGGATTTTGTGGTGACTTGAAAATTTTACTGTGGTTTTAGATGAATACTATATTGAGGTGAAAAAAAACTATTTGGATTATTTTAAGATATGTTATAGTCTATTGGATAGTAGTATATAGATAATCTTGATGGTTTAAAATTGATTCACTGATAATGTGATATTTTCAGATAAATTTATGGTCAAGATAAGGATGACCTTTTTGTTAATTTTTAAATTTTATTCATGATAATTTAGTGAAGTTCAATACATTATAATATTATATTGTGATATATCATAACTGTTGATGATATTTTGGGATATGTTTCATTAGGTTGAGTTATATGTAACCCTTATTCTTATTAATTTAATTAACATGAAAGATTATTTGGGAGGAATACAATTAATTTTTTTTGGATTTAAACTAAAAGGAATGAGATCATCATTGAGGATAAAACATTTTTTAATTTTTATGTTATAGAGGTAATTTAGTATTTAGGGTTATTTATTTTCTTAGAATGATTTATGTTGAACATTTTGTGTTATTGTGTACATTTTGGAGTAAAATGTATTATTTATTTACATGACGTTTTATAAATTTCGGATATTATCTAAAATTTTCCTATCCATTTTGGTTTTGTTTCATGTTGAAAGATATGATAAATAATTTTTAATCCTTTGGTAATTATATGATCTATTTAAAGTAGATTTTTTGTATTAGGTATAACAAAATTCATCTTGAATACTAATCATTTGGACAAAAAGATGTGATTGTGGAAGAAATTGATTAAAGGATGAAATTACAATTATAAAGTATATTTACTTATGTTCCTGGTATAAATAGTAAAGATATTCTAAAACCATTGGAAAATGATATAAAAAAAATCCTATTACATTCATTTTATATGAAACAATTATCCTTTTTCACACCATATTTATTTATAGTTTTTTGGTAATTATCTTTCACATGATCATTCACTTTCTTATGATCAATATTCTCTATCACTCTCCATAATTATTTGGACATTACCCTTTTAATCCATTTCAATACTTTCATTTTCCTCTAAATTTATCCTATTTTTAAACCTTGTTATGTATTATTCCATAGGACCTTCATGTCAGGTTGGAATATTAGAAAATTAACACAAGAGGGTGTGAATTGTTTCATTTCAAAAATCTCAACAGATTATGGTTTGTAAATATATTTGTGATTTATGAAAATATGCAGAATTATCTTCTGTATTAATTATAAGGATTGGATAAACCAAAAGAATGAACACAACAATTTTACAGTGGTTCAGGGCATAAAGATACCCTAGTCCACTCCACCAACACTGTCTCTGTGAGTATGGTGAATTTCACTAGAAAAGGTCCTCTTATCACAAGACCACAAATCCAAAACTGAGTGTAGGTAGTTGACACCTTTACAATCAAGGCTAAATATGATCTTCTTGTTCTTTTAAAGGGAACTGATAAATCCACAACTTAGTACAAGAATCTTATACATAGACCAGAACTAGGTACAATTAGTTGATACTCCAATAAATCAAAATAATTCGATTTTTTCATGGTTTGGGTTAATATTCACAATTACAGTAGCAGCAATTGATAGTATATGGATCTTCTTCTTTAGAAATGAAAAGACTTCATGAAATAATATCTCTTATTTGATCTTAGTTCAAAATGATCTTCAATAACAATAGCAAAAAATACCAGTAGTAATCCTTCAACAGTATGAGGTTGAAATATGTAGAAATTTCTAATTGTATCCTCTTTCATAAATAACAGAGTCAACCATTCATTGTAGAAGCACATAAAAATATATTCAAAATAATATATTCATATATGAATGTTGTATCACCCATATTTTTAAAGGGATACACTGGTAGGATATATAGTGTAGATAACTTGATACATTATTCTATATCCATGAAAATCACCATATAGATCATAAATATTCAATTTCAAAACAATATATGGGAGTTGTGAATTTCTTTAAGAATAGTGTTGATTTTATTTTTAAAATATAGTTCATTAATCGATCATAATGGGATATTAATCTATAATAAACTATCTTTTATCTGATCTTTAATTCTGTCAAGACTCTTGAAGAAATCTTGGATAAAATTGAAAATTTAAATCTCTGATGTTTAATAGTCAAATGTAGGGTTCCTTCAAATAGTGAAAAAATACCAAACATATAGTTCAAATACATAGTCTTCACTCTACAAACATAAGGTTGAAAGTGTGAGATTGATCATAAAATTATGGTTGATAAACCATACATTTGTCTCTCAAATGTAGGGTTCCTTATGTAGGTTTCTTTAACCATACATTATTCTTTTAACAAACATAAGGATCCATCCAAACATAAGGTTATTTAACCATACTTTTCTGATAATGTAGGGTTGATGATATATAAAAACTGTTCTGAATGTAGGGTTCATTCCTTATGCATTATTTCAAAGAATAATTTTTATTCCTTATGTTACATTTATCAGTGTAGGGTATTGAAAATGTTTCCAGAAAACATAAAACGCATTCTGAATAAATTATTCTAGAATAAACATTACTATAAATATTAATTTCCTTAAATAAACATAAATTAATATCATTATTAAAATAAAACAACGGTATTTTTGAGCATCTAAATAAATAATATTTATAGAGTATTATTGAGAAAATATATTCCCAACAGTATCCCTCTTTTTGATGATCAAAAAACCCATAAAATAACCAATATAAAATATAGGGTTTTCTAAAAATATTTACAAAAAATAAATATATTTCAATTTCACAATATTAATTTTATGACAAGAGATAAATAATTTCAAAAATTGGGTAATTTGGATTATCCAATTATCTCCGCCTTTTTGGGATATCATGAAACGAATTATATGAAAAAAAATGATTAAAGCACATTCAATTTTACAAAGAACAATAAATGACTGTTTATATGGTACTATTTTGATAAATCTGACATGGATATTGTTAGAAGAGATAAATATATAATAAATTATAGAAATTAATAACACAATATAAAAATAAAATGGAAATTTTATTATTATAAAAACTAAACAAATACATGAGTGGATTTTTATTTGAGGAATGGGTTATAAAATCCGGTCCGGTATAAGGTGAAAGGGTTTGGTTGGGTGCAGTTTCTAGTGCTGATTCTAGTGGAGTCTGATCCTCGTAAAAAACTTCTTTCAATTATAACATTTTAGTTTGTAACTTTTATAATATATTGTCTTGAAACTTCCTTATCAAAATCCTCGAATCTTTAATTGCATTAATATTTTAAATTAATATGAATTTTAAAAATCCATGAATATTTTTCTCTATATTCATAAATTTAGATAATTTATCACTTAATTGGTTAATTAGTAAACCTTAGAGAAATTCTAACATTTTACAAGTGGAATTGTTCAATTCTATTGAGTATTTTGTGAACATTTTATCGAGAATGATGCTTACCCTATTTTGGGGTTTTTCTAAAATCCTTCGTTTTCATCTATTTTAGGTCAAATCAAAGCCTATTATGGATCTTGGAGTCATATACAACTTCAAGGTAGGGTTCCTTCTCTCTTTTCCTCTGTTTTGTTGCGATTTATAAAAAATGCATCGTTGTGTTGTTAGTCAGTGCCCACCGGCTTTGTGCAATTTTACCCATTTCAATTACTTTAATGGTTCTATTTAATTGTTTCAGCCTTAATCATCTTAAATTAAAATTTTTTAATGGTTGAAACAAGATCGGACACCCCTGTAGGTGTGATGACATAGTCGGCGTATTTTTCCATTAGCCAAGATATTAATTTAATGAGCTGTAGGTATTGCGCATCACCATTTTATTGTTTTTAAATTAAATTAATAGTTTTTTGAATTATTAAAACAATGTTGGACACCCCTTTGGGCATGCCAACATGATTGGTGTATTCTGTCATTAGATGAGTTTATTGTTTGATTAATTTCATTTGCTGTGAAGCAACTTTTTATGGTAATTAAATTAAATAAATTGTTTCTTGAACATGAACTTCAATTGTTGGATCATTGACACTTGTTTTTCTAAACTGTTTATTATTTAAATATGAATTATCTGCTGAGGATGATATGATATGTATTTTTCCTTGAAATTTGTTGTCTTGTAGTGTTAAATTTATTCCTTATGATGCACGAGTGTATCTGGTAAGTTTTCAAGTTGGTACTTTATATGCTGATTATGTCATATCTACTTTTGTGAAAACATTAATTAAATTCAGGGTGGGGAAAGGAGGTGGGTCCAATATTAGGGTCCATGCTTAGATTCTCCATTCTTAATGGGTTACCTCTATGTGTCGTGGGGTGGTGTCGTTTGCTTTGTCGGAATGAGACTTCCCCGTACTTCCTAATACTTTTGAGTGATACTAGTTATAAAAAGGGCCCATCGGGACGGATCCGTTGGCAATGTGGCTGAGCCAGCCTCAGATGACACCCGACCCATTTTTTCGAGATCGGGATGGACTCAGGGTTAATCCATTCCTCGAGTGATACTTGGACTTTCAAAATATTGCCTTAGATGGGCTCGGTGACATTGGATAAATTGATGGATGTTCTATAGAGATACCTTTGGGACGTGGTCGGACTCCAACTCTAAACTTGAACCGTAAATAATAATGCACTTATGGTTTATGTTATTTCTAATTGAGTCTATTGAGAATTGCTATATTTCCCCTGATATGTGGAAGTGTGCCATGTTGACACTGGACTTGAACCCCATGTTAAAGAACAAGCTTGGGGTATACTTTTTATTGGTTTTACCATGATTTCTAGTTTATATATATATATATATATATATATATGCATGTTCGTGCATTTCTACTGACAAGTACCCTTTCAGAATACCAGATTAGGCTGAAGCAGGTGACCAGACACGAGTTCCATTTAGGACCTAGGCCGACTTATTAATTTCATTACACTTTAATAAATTTATTTGAAATGGTTATGTAATGGAGCACTGTATTTTTATTTTTTCATGAAATGGAAAGGTTTAGACACCGTGGGTGCCATACTATTGGGATTTTATCTCACACCCTGCTCTGGCATCGTCGACACCCGAGTAGATTACATGCTCACAGGTATTGAAAAGGGGAAGTGTGCTGCTTCCGATGCTTGCATGTTCATTACTGCTTAAGATGGAGACTGAGGCAGAGGACCGAGCCTTGCTCGCGATGTAGTTGCTACTTGTGTCTTTTATTTTAGTTGACTGTGTGTTTGAGTTCTATTTTCCGTACTTTTATTTTAGAATCATATATGGCATGAAACACTTTTGTGAGTTTCCGCACTTGGTTCTTATTATTCAGTTTGATTATTTACATTTCTTCTATTGTATTTTATTTATTCACATGCTTCCGGCACTTATTATTTTTTGTTGTTTACTTCCACTATGATATTATCTATTACCTATTATGACATAGTCTCCCCTACAGACACAAAAAGGGCCCTCACGGCTAGTCGATGGCCTCTAGTGTTCAGGGAGATGTGCTTGATGTTATGTGACGTACCGGTCTGGCCACTGTCTTATAGGTGAGCCGGGTCAGGATGTTACAAATTGGTATCAGGGGTGGTTTTTTCTTTTGTCATTCTGTTAGGGTTAGACAGGAGACTAGGATATAGGGATTTGGTATGTACTATGTGCTCATACATAACTATCCCATGTACAGAGGAAAACTCAAATTCCTGGGTTGGGATTGCAGTTATTGATTATGCCAGTTACTGTTGATATGATTTCACCTTGAGTGACTCACTTGTATTGCATTGTTATTGTGATGGTATTATTGAAATAATGGGTCTACAATTGTAGCCCGAGGATATGAGGGAAAAACATTCCATGCATTATGATAGGCACTATAGGATTTAAATGCCATGCATATTTCCATGTCATATCTACTTTCAGCATGAATTTGATTGTTTCAGGTGAGTGTTGTTATACCTAGTGGTAATTTTTTTTTTGGTTTATTGAATATAAGGTTGTGTTAGTTTGTTATATGTTAGTCTGACTCAACCATGGAGTGGACTGTAAAACTATTTAGTAATCCTTTTTAGTTGTCTCTTCTATATTGAAACTCAGCCCTTAAGGCGGGTTGCCTATTGTTTAGTGCTCAGAGGAAGGCTCTGCACCTAACCTCTTTTTTCACCCTACTAGTTTTCTCACCTTCTTTACTCATTGTTTATGGGTGTGTTTGGATATTTTAGAAAAATTTTGTCATGGAATCTTCATGTTGTGCCTCAAGAGAGTGGAAATGAGCGCATTCGAGAGATGGTGGGTCCTGAACCACCAGTGGATCCTCTCGTAGAGCCTCCTGTAGAACTACCTCCTTTCGATCTTCTGAGGGACCCTAACGCTATGTTCAGGGAAAGTCTCCTCAGGTTTATGCAGTCACTTAAGAATATCCCCAGACATACCTCGCCTATGGTAGACCTTACGCGGGAATTTTTGTAGTAGCACCCTCCCACCTTCTCAGGGAGTGGCGGCCCTTATGCTGCAGAATCATGGGTTGAAGCTGTAGGGTCTATCATCGACCACCTTGACACACCTCCAAAGAGAAGGGTCATTCTTTCAGTATACATGCTTCATGACACCTCCCAACATTGGTGGGATGTTGTTTCTCAGGCTGAGCAGGCCAGTGACATGGATTGGGCAAATTTCCAAGCAGCCTTCTACAATCACTTTTTCCCACAGACTCTAAGAGATGATCATGCGCGAGGGTTCCTACATCTTCATCAAGGCTATATGACTATGTTAAAGTATTGTACTTGTTTCAAAAAACATCAGCGTTTTTTCCCATCTATGACTGGCGACGCGCAGACTACTGTGTGGAATTTTTAAGGATGGAATTGAGTATACAATCTGCTCACAGGTGAACGTCTTCCGTTTGACCACTGTTACAGAGATCGTGAACCATGCTCTAATCTCAGAGCAAAATGTCAGGGAAGTTAAACCAGTGATCCAGGGAAGTTCAGTTCTGAGACAAGGTGATTGATCTTCTGGCAATAGGAAACGCCATTTTGAAAGTGCACGTGGGGTAAATCCTAGCCAAACATCACCTCTTGATTCCTTTTTGGTAGTCTTCGTGGACGACATCTTAGTGTATTCACGTTTCAGACACGACCATGCAACCCATCTTGATATCATGTTGAGTACACTGAGAGAGAACTAGATATACACTAAGCTTAGTAAATGCCACTTTTGGATTGATAAAGTACACTTCTTGGGTCATATTATATATGAAGCAGGGGTATCGCTTGTCCCGGAAAAAGTGAGCGTTGTAGTTTCATGGGAGCAACCCAAGACTATCTTCTACATCCATAGTTTTTTGGGACTTGCTGGCTATTACAAGTGATTCATCTAGGATTCCTACCACTTATAAGCACTCTTTATAGCCCTGACTAAGAAAGGTGTACAGTTCATCTATTCAAAAGCTTGTGAAAATTCTTTTCAGGAATTAAAAGGAAGACTAACCTCAGCCCCAATCCTGATTCTTCCTGAACCTGGTAAGAGATATACAGTATTTTGTGATGCTTAATGAATTGGATTTGGTGCAGTTTTGATGTAGGGTGATCGAGTTGTGGCTTATGGATCTCGCTAACTAAGACCTCACGGGAAGAATCGTCCTACCCATGACCTTGAGTTGGAAGCTGTGTTTCATACTCTACATTGTTGGAGGCACTATTTTTTTGGTGAGAGATTCTTTGTTTACACGGATATAAAAGCTTGAAATATATCTCCAATCAATGAGACATGAACTTAAGGAAACACAGGTGGGTCAAATATTTGAAGTTGTTCGATTTTGACCTTGCTTATACCCCTGGTAAGGGTAATGATATGGCAGATGCTTTAAGATTCAAGAAATAGACACATGTCATCCAGGTAGCCAGTAGTGAGTGGCAGATGATGGAATTGTTTTCAAAGATGCATATGGATGTTTAGAAGCATAGTCCACAACCGGTTCTAGTAGATCTTACACTGACGTCCTCTCTTCTGGAGAAAGTCTTCAGGCCACAGTTGACGGAACCTGAGGGGCTCATTTTGAGAGAAAGTGTTACAGGATAAAACCCACCTCCTTGTTGGGTTATTGATGGCAGTGAAACTCTACATTACCGTGGACTTGTATGGGTACCTTCAGGTATACAGGAAGAGATTATGAAGGAATCTCACAACTCTGTTTGGTCAGTTCATCCTGGGATGACCAAGATGTACAGAGACATGTGTAAATAGTATTGGATGCCTGGTATAAAAAAGCAGCCAGCAGGTTTCATCACTCGATGCTCCACCTGCCAACAGGTGATGGCAAGGAACTAGTGACCTACTAGAATCATACTACCTCTATCCATTCCTGAATGGAAATGGAATTACATCACCATGGATTTCATTATAGGATTTCCAAGATCTTCTCAAAGCAGTGATTCAGTATGGGTGGTTGTCGATATGTTAACCAAAGTTGCACACTTCTTGGATATCTTTGAGACCATTAAAATTGATGAGTTGGGAAGGCTATATATCAAAGAAATTGTGTGACTTCATTGTGTACATCATTCTATTTTCTCAGACAGGGATTCCCATTTTACTTCACGGTTCGGGAAAGGGTTGCAAAATGAACTGGGATCATAAGTACTTATATGTACTTCATATCACCCCCTGATCGATGGGAAATCCGAGAGAGCTATATGAGTGTTAGAGGATATGTTATGGGCTTGTATCCTTGAATTCGATGTTTCTTAGGAGAAGCATTTACCTCTTATCGAGTTTACCTATAATAATAGCTTCGAGGTGAAAATCCAAATGGCTCCGTACGAGGCTCTCTATGGTAGACCATGTTGTTCAGATTTATGCTGGATCGAAGCAGGTGAGGCAGTTATGTTGGGTCCCCATCTCGTTCAGGAGACTTCTGAGCATGTTCAGCTGATTCAGAAGCGTTTGACTACAGCTCGGTCCAGGAAAATTTCTTATCCCGATCGTCGCTGCAGACCACTGGAGTTCAAGGTGGTACATCGAGTCTTTCTGTGTGTTTCTCCGAGGTTGGGTCATAGATAGATCAAGAGACAGGGGAATTTATCACCAAGATACGTCGGGCCATTCGAGATAATAGAGAGATATGGGCCGATAGACTATTGGTTATTTCTACCACAAAGGTATCGTTCTTTGCATGAGGTTTTCCATGTATCTCAGCTTCGACAATATCATCCAGATCTGTCTCATTCTTTTAACCGTGACAACATCGAGCTTGGCGTTGATTCATACTTTATGGAGAAACCGATCCGTATCTTCAAACATAGCATGAAATTCCTCCATGGAAAGTCAGTCCCACTGCTCTGGGTGTTTTGGAAACACGGACATGTTCAGGATGATACCTGGGAGAGAGAGAGACGGATGTACTTGCATAGTGGCGGGAACTCTTCTCTGGCAATGTTCCACTACCCTCGGAAGGGAAGCTTGGGGATGAGTTGTCTTAAATAGAATATATTGTCACGTCCAGGACTTAATCAGGTACAAATGTATTTTACTTTGTTGCAGTGTAATTAATTATGCGACCCGAGGCGCGCACCAGTGCACCTCGCTGCAGGTCCCGGACAGCTTTTTATTTAATTTAAATAATTGCAGACATTTCATAAAAATTGTCAACTCACGCTTTGGTGCGGTGTTCAGGTTTTAACTAATTAATTAAGGATTGGTAAAGAGTAATAAGAAATTTATTGAATATTTTAAATTAAATTAATAAAGGATAATAAGAAATTCTTATGTAAAATAAATAGGGGTTACAGGAAAAATGAAAATAATTAAAATGGGGAATTCCCGTTTCTAATTATTTTTATTATTTTCCCTTCCATTCTTTTGTTTTATTTTATCTTTTTATTTTATTTTTTTTCCTTATCTTTTATTTTTCTCTTATTTTTATTTTATTTTATTTAATTATTTTCTCTATTTTCTTTTTTTTCATCTCCTCTCTCCCTCTCCCACTCATCACGTCGCACCCCTCCTTCCCAGCACACCAACCAACAGCCCCTTCGGAAGGCCGCTGCTCCTCCGTCTGACATTCGATTCCTTCTCCATCTGGTGCATAGTAAATCTTAGGGAAAGAATAACATTGAAAAAGTAGAATCGTTCAATTCAGTTGAGTATTATGTGGGTAGTTTGTCGTGGAAGATTCTTACCCTATTTTGGGGTTTTTCTAAAATCCTTTATTTTTATCCGTTTTAGGAAAAATAAAAGTATACCATAGATCTTAGAGTCATCTAAAACTTCAAGTCGGGTGAATACTCAATTCTCCCACCATTTTGTTGGTATTTATAAAAAACACACTATTGTGCCGTTAGTCGGTGCCTACCGACTTTGTGCAATTTTACCAATTTTCATTACTTTAATGGTTCTGTGTAATTTTTGCAACATTAACCATCTTAAATTAATTTTTTTGAATGGTTGTAACTAGACCGGACACCCCTTTTGGAGTGCCGATATAGTCGGCATATTTTTTCGTTAGCCGGGTTATTAATTTAATTAGATGCGGGTATTGTGTAACCCCTTTTTATTGTTTTTAAATTAAATTAATAGTTTTTTGAATTATTGCAACAATTTTGGACACCCTTTTGGGCGTGCCGACATGATTGGTGTATTCTGTCATTTGTTGATATTATTGTTTGACTAATTGCATGTGTTGCAAAACAACTTTTTATTGTAATTAAACTAAATAAATAGTTTCTTGACCATGAACATCAATTGTTGGATCATTGGCACGTGTTTTTATGAACTGTTTATTATTTAAATATGCATTATCTGCTAAGGATGATATGATATGTATATTTCCTTGTATTTTTTTGTGTTGTATTGTTAAACTTTCTCCTTGTGATGCATGGGCGTATCTGGTTAGTTTTCAAGTTGTGACTTTACATGCTGATTATGTCATATCAGCTACTGTGAAAACTTTAATTAAATTTAGGGCGTGGAAAGGAGGTGACTCCCATATTAAGGGCCCCACTTAGATCCCTCGTTACTGATGGGTTACCACTTTGTGCGGGGGGGGGGGGGGGGGTTCTATTGTCCTTGTCAGACTGAGGCTTCCCCGGACTTTCTAATACTTTTGAGTGATACCAGTTCAAAAAGGTCCCATCAGGACGGATCCATTAGAAATGTGTCTAAGCCAGCCTCAGATGACACCGGACCCCATTTTGAGAGATTAGGATAGACTCAGGGTAAATCCATGCCTCGGGCGATACTTGGCCTTTCGAAAGATTGCCTTGGACGAGCTCAGTGGCATTGGAAAATTTGACATATGTTCCGTAGGGATACCTTCGGGACGAGCTCAGCCTCCCACTCTCAACATGAAACTTAAATAATGATGCACATAAGGTTGATGTTATTCTTAATTGAGTCTATTGAGAATTGATAGATTTCCCCTGATATGTGGAAGGGTGCCTGGTTGACACTGGACATGAACCCCAAGTTGAAGCACGAGCATGGGGTATAATTTTTTCCTGGTTTTACATTTATTTTTGGGTTATATATATATGTTTGTGTGTTCATGAATTTCTTCTGAAAGGTACCCTTTCCGAATACCAGCTTAGGCTGAAGAAGGTGACCCGGAATGGGTGCCGTTTGGGACTCAGGCTGACTTATTTATTTCATTAGACTACAATTATATATTTTTTTGAAATGGTTATGTAATGGAACACTGAATTTTTATTTTTTCCCGAAATGGAAAGGTTTAGAAACCTCGGGTGCAGGCCTACTGTGATTTTATCTCACACCCTGCTCAAGAATCATCGACAACCGAGTATATTACATGCTCATAGGTATTGAAAAGGGGAAGCATGATGCTTCCGATGCTTGACTGTTCATTACTGCTTAGGATGGAGACTAGGGCAGAGGACCGGGCCATGCTCGTGATGTAGTTGTTTCTTGTGTCTTTTAATTTAGTTGACTGTGTGTTTGAGTTCTGTTTTCTGTACTTTCAGTTTATACTCTTATCATAGCATGACACTCTTTTGTGAGTTTCCGCACATGGTTTTTATTATTCAGTTGGATTATTGTCATTTCTTCCGATGTAGTTCATTTATTCACATTCTTCATTATTTGTTGTTTTTTACATCAGTTGTGATATTATTTGTTACCTATGAGGGCATAGTCTCCCCCACAGACACAAAAAGGACCCTCACTGCTAGTCGACAGCCTCTGGTATTCAGGGATATGTTCTTGATGTTATGTGACCTACCGGTCCGGCCATCTTCCAAGAGGTCAGCTGGGTCAGGATGTTACAGTTGAGTTTTCTAAATCATTAACATATTTTCTGGATACTTTCAACTATTTCTGAAGACTATATTTTTCCTCTTGAACCTTGTTATGCTTTATTACCAATTCTTCTATCTTATTTGATATGGAATCAAATGTTCATTCATCTATATTTTTTTGAATGAGTATAAACTTCTAAAATAGCTAAGGGATTAAAATTAGACTTATCCAAGGGCTTCGCACTTGAACAAGGTATACCATCAAGGAAATCTGTCCTTTATCCAGAGACAGATGCAGTTTTTTCTATTGATTGAGCAATGGTATAAGAAGCCAACATTTCAACAATCGTAGTTCTATCAATGATTAATTTTCTAACTTTTTCTTCTGCTTGAGTAACTTTTTTCTAGTGATCTGGTTGAGGAACATACAGAAGCTCTTAATCTTGAATTTCTTCTTGTCGGTCTATAACCTAATCTAGTTCTTCAAAATTTACTAAATGAGTTGCATCTCTAGATCCTAATAATGATCCTCATGCTGGGGTTCTTCATTATTCATTCGGTATTAATAATAGTTCCTCAGGAATTTCTTCTTGTGAAACTTCTTCATCAAAATATTCATCATCATAAAAAAACTTTCTTTTGGTAGGCCAAGAAAGACCATCTATTCTAGATTATCCAACTTATTCATTTCTTAATATTCCTTACTCCCCGTGAGAAAAAGATCCAAATTTGTGTTGGTCATCCACACTAATAGGAATCATCTTAACTTAGACTGTACTCCAAATTAACCAATTTTTATTATAGTAGCAGCATTCAACCCATTACTGTGATAACATTTGATTCATTAATCAAAAAGACAAATCAAATTTTTCCTAAATAGAATAAGAGAAATTATCCTTCTATAAGGATAGAACGACATCCTTGCCTCTAAATGACAACAATAAATCATATATCTCAAAAAATATATCTGGTAATGTCATATTGATGTCACTAATAAATAAGAACATGATATACATGTCGGGGAATAAAATATATTCCATCTTGACAACTCTTAGAGAAATATCAATTTGAATAAACTTTAATAAAACCTTTTTTTATTATTCAAAATCATTTAAAAAAATTTTCATAATATTTTTTGATCAAAATGAAATGGTATAATGTTTTATGAGTTGTGATATTTATTTCCAATTGATCAAAGATCAATGTAAAAAACTCCTTCATGAGGGAATTATAAAATCCAAGAAATTTTAGTTGAGGATATAAAAAATTACCTATCTTATATTCAAAAGGATATCGTATCTTCTGTTTCATCAAAACCAAACTTGAAATTTCTATAAAACTACTTCAACTCTAATTAAAAAAGAAAATCAATATTCTTCTAATTAAATATAAATTCCAAACCTTGAAATGTAGTATCTTTCTTGGGCATAAGTATTGTCACATACATCCATTTGAAATCTATGACTTTCCCTTAAATAATAATCACTAGTAGATATATTGGCTTTTGCGCCTGGGGAAACGGGCGACCGCCATTGGCCGTCGCTATTGACAGCATTAGCGACCGCCATTGGTGGCCGCTAATTCGGGGAAGAAAATAGAGGGATTTTTCCCGCCCCTGCCGTTGTCTTCCCCGAAAACCACCGCTGCAACTGGTGCAGTCTCCCCCGCCGGTGTCCAGCCACCATCGGTCGCCCCCATCGCCACCTCCACGACCTCGTGTCACATCTACCACACTCACTGCTGAACCCCACGCCCCCCGATATTCGACCGCCTAAAGTGATACCCTCAATGGCGCACCTGCCCCTCCCTTCGGCAACCGGAAATCCTCCATGGCCGGCGACCAAGAGCTTCGAAGGTTCCTCTTCATACCCCCAGTCCCCCAACGTCCGGCTCGCACCACATACCATTTCCAGGGAACGCGATACCTGCAATATTTTATATAAGCATTAGCGACCGCCATTGGCGGTCGCTATTGGTCTTTATCGACGAAGCAACTGCGACCGCCAAAAGCGGTCGCAAGGCGGTCGCTAAAGGTCTTTATTATAGTAGTGAATCCTAAAGGGAACACTCTAATTCTTTGGATCACAAAGTTCACTTTCATTAGTTCTCTTGGTCTTCTTCATTTCTATGAATATGAAGGTGAAGGTTTTCATATTCTAGGATTTGGAAATATAATGAGTGTTTTGGAAGGAGAAATAGTTCAAAAACAAATCAGGAAGAAAAGGTGAAGGGTTTTCTGAGGGATGGTGACATGGTTTGGATTCTCATGCTAGTTACATAGGGTAATCATTAATATTTTAATTTTGAAAACTCATGGTTTTAACAAATAAAATATAGAAAAATATATTTATGAAAATAAATGAAATATTAATTTGACAGTGATATTAAAGTAAATTAAATTTAATAAAGAACATAAAATAATTTAACAAAAATAAATTTATAAAAACTTATTTAAAATTAAATAACCCAAAATCCCCATTAATAAACTCAAAATTTTTAGTTCGAAGTGGTTTAGTAAAAGTATAATTTAATTGATATTCGATATTTACAAATTCCTAAGGAATCTCATTTGAAGAACATAATCCCATAAGAAATGATATCATATATCAATATGCATAGTCCAAGAATGAATTATATGATTTTTTGAAATATTTATCGCACTAGTATTATCACAAAAAATAGGTATATTAATAAAATTTTGTCCAAAATTCAGTATAGTATTTTTCATCCACAACACTTGTGCACAATAACTGCCTGCAAAGACATATGTTGCCTTAGCTATTGATAGGGAAACTAAGTGTTGTTTCTTAGTCGACCATGATACTTGAGATTTTCCTAAAAAGTGACAAGTTCATGAGGTGTTTTTTATCTAATCTACTACCTAAAAATTCATAATTTTAATATGAAATTAAATTAAAATCTTATATTCTGGGGTAAATAAGAGACTGAAAGACAGTACCTTTTAAATATCTAAAATTTATTTTAATAGCAGTTAGATGGGAATCATTTAGATTTGACTGAAATCTACCATATAAACTTTTAGAAAACATAATGTCTGGTTACCTAGTAGTAAGATATAATAAACTACCAATCATACCTCTATATAACTGGTGTTCAGATAGTATTACAAATTTATCCAAATCATGTTTTATATTGGTACACATAAGAGTTTTACATGTCTTACTATTTTCAAGTTCAAAATTTTTCAATAAATCGACAATATATTTACATTGATTTAAAAAATTTCCATAATCGTTTTGTTAATTCTGATATCCTATAAAGAAATTTAGTTATCCCATCATACTCATTTGAAATTATTTTTTCATTAGAGTTAAAAAATCATTACAAAGATTTTTATTTTATGAACAAAAAATTACATTATACACATAAATTTTTATTAATAAACTATTAGAAAAAATATTTTTTTTAAAATGTTTTGGTTATTCTAATCTAATAGTTGACCCATTTTTCGATAGAAAAGAAGTTAATAATTCATACAAAGCTCTAGGATCTTGTTTAAGTCCATAGAGTTATTTGGTATGTTTAAAAACAAAATTTGGTTTATGAGGATTTTCAAAACCAGGTATTTTTTCAACATAAAATTCCTCCATTAAAAAACCATTTAGAAAGGTAGATTTAATAACCATCTGATATAATTTAATGTTTATATGAGATTCATAAGCTACAATAATTATAATGGATTCTAATCTTGATATAGGTGCAAAGGTTTCATCATTGTTTATACCTTAATCGTAATTATATCCTTTAGCTGCCAATCTATTTTTTCTCTGGTTATGATCCCCTTATCATCCAGTTTATTTCTAAGAACCAATTTGTTCTTAATACTAGATAATTTGTTGGTCTTTCTATTAATTCCCAAAATTCATTTCTTCTGATTTGGTTTATTTCTTCATTAATAGCTAACATAAAACTATCATTCATTAAATCTTTTTCAATTGATGTAAGTTCTAACTAATACAGAAAAGTATAGAATTCATCTAGGTTACCAACATTTATTAAAATTCTAATTCATATGTCTAGGTCTCCTATTAATATTTTCAAAATGATGGTTCATTAAGGATCTAGAATGTATAGGTAAGACAATTTCAGGTTCTTTAGTTTCATGTTCTTCTAAATAAGACTTAATTTCATTAATATCATTTTCAAAATCAAATTTAGGGGTTTGAAGTATTAAATTGTCAAATGAATTAGTAATTTCATCTGTTTTATCTTTCTCATTAATGAAAGGGTTAGTTTCATCAAACTTTACATGAACCGATTCTTCAATAATACTAGAATTTTTATTAAACACTATTAAGAATTTAGAAGTAGCATAAAAACCTAAAAATATTCCATCATTAACTTTTTATTGAATTTACTATGTTTTTTCCTTATTATTCAAGATATAACCTTATATCCTCATACATTTAAGTACTTTACCATAGGTTTTCTGTTATTCCAAAGTTTATAATGTCTATTTTTAATAACAGTTATTATTAATAATATATTAATTATATAGATATATTTGCTTACAACTTATGTCCATAATTAGGTAGGAATACTATATTCAATTAGCTTAGTCCTTGAAATTTATTTATTAGTTTTGTTTCTTCTTTAAAAATTCAATTTTGTTGAGGTGTTCTTGGTGCAGAGACGATGTGTTTAATACTTATATTTGAGAAAAAAGAAATAAATTTTTGATTCTCAAACTCTCCACCATGATCACTTCTCAAAATAATTATTTTAAAACGTTTTTAATTTTTGAACAATTTTAAAAAAGCTTTCAAAATTTTAGAATACATCACTTTTGAGGTTTAGAAAATAAACCCATATAATTATAGACTAATCATCAACTAAAACATAACCATATAATTTAAGAAACAAATTTTTTAAACTTTATGGTCTAAAAAATCCATATAAATAATTTATAATGGTTTACAGTTATAAATTTTGTTAATATATTTAAAATCATATTTGTGATGTTTTCCAATGTGACATGCATAAAAAAATATATCATATTCAAACTGAAGAAAAAGAAAATTAAAAACTAACTATTTCATAGATAACTAATATAAAGCATATATATTTCAATGACCATGTATTATATGAAAAATCCATGACTCATTTGTCTTAGAAGTTAACCAATCCACTTTATTTTTAAACTGGGAATTTAAATCCATTGTATAGACATTAGCAGTTCTAGGTTTTCTAAATTTAAGCATTCTATATTTAAAGAAAAAGCAAGAATTATAAGAAAAAACAACATAGAAACCATCATAAGGATGTTGTGAAATAATTTTCAGGTTGTGTTTAAACCCTTTAATATTTTGTACATTGTTTATTGAGATAGTTTTTAGATTTCCAATAGTTCCAACTACAATAATTTTTCCTTTTTCATTATCACAAAAAGTGACAACACCTCCATTCATTAGAGTTAGTGTATGGAAATTTGTTGAGTCTCCACTCATGTGATAATGACATCCACCATCCATATACCATTAATAATTCTTGTTCCTATATCCTTTTTTCTACAAAAACAATTAATCACATGTTTATCTTGTTACCCATATTTTCTTGGGTCCACCGGTGTTAGTGAGAAAAGATCTAGAAATCCTGATATACCTTATATTTCAATAATTTATATAAATTTCTTCATACATAATTTTAATAAAAAATCATTTTTAATACCAATAATTTTAGGATTTCTCATGTAATAATTTTTAGTGAAATGATCTTTTATTCCACAAAATAGCACGTATCATTTTTTGAATTGGGTACAAAATATTTTATATATAATTTTTTTCCACCCTTACTTTTCATTACAAATATTTATATTTTAATAACATTATTTCCAGGATTAAAATTTATAATTTTAACTCCTTTAGTAAAAGTAATAAAAATTATCTTATAATATTCGACTTTATCTTTTAATTCTTTATGATTTTTTCATGATCAATACAATTTGTTGTGGATGAATTAACATTTTAAACTAATTCTTAATGTTGTTTTAACGTAGTGTTTATTTCACCCAAAATAACATTATGTTTATTTTTTAATGATTTAATAATGTTTAATAAAGAATAATATTTCTCTTATAGAATAAAACAATAAGCAGCCAATTTAAAACTTGAAAAACTACGAGAGTCAGAGGAAAAAGAATAACAAGTTTTTACCCATTCATTTTCCTTATCCATAAAGCACATGTTGTATTTGAGATTATGTTTATCTTTCACTGAATCAGATTTTCAGGATATGTTATAGTCTTTAGATACACTCAATATAGATTTCATATATATTTTTTTTATACTCGTAATTAACATTATTCTGATATTTCCTTTATGTCCTCTTTATTTCATCTTTTAATTGAGGAAAATTAAGTCTGATGTGAACCAATTTTTTGAATTCATAGAATACCACTTCATGAGGTCCTTTTTCATATTTCTTTAAGGATATTTGGAAGCCTGTTTTCTTCCTATAGAATTTTCTAAACATTCTAGATTTCTGAGCCAGTTCTATTTTAGAATCTGAGGAGTCTGATTTTTTGTTTGTTTTTACTTCTTGTTTTGATTTTATTTTATGCTACTGAGATGTCAATTTAAGAGAAGTATTTTATAATTTCACTAAAATATTATGATCTTCATATTCATCATTCATCTATTATCTATAAATCATCATAGTTCCAATTAATTCTTTCATTTTCATATTCTGGATAGGAGATGATTGACGAATAACTACAAATATTCCATTCCGTTTTTAGGGTAGTACTCTAAGTACATTCAGTTGTTAATCTAATTAAATGATGAGATCTCCCAAGGAAATAATATCTTTAACACTTTATGTTAAGCATCCATTCATTTGTTTGATAATTTCACCATAAAATATTCCTAAAGATTCAAAATTTTGTTTGGTAGTAGAATATCTCTTCTATATTGTGTTGTCTATTACCTCATATGTGACATCTATTGTATACCACATCTCATAGCCAGTAGGAAATTGTGATACCTAATTGATTTCATCTGGTCCAAGAACACAAATAATAACATTAATTAACTTTGAGTTGATTACATATTCAACCTCTATTTCAGCAGTCTGAGTCTCTGGTTTTTCAAGAATCTCATAAGGAGTGATGAAATTTGAATAATCATTGAATCCATGATTTATCGGATAAATAATAATCATGATTTTCAGCATCCATAATTTTCCCCATTAATGTATGGAGCATAAACCATAGACATACCTTCTTTTGGATTTTCAATTGCCATATTTTTTTATAGATCTTATTCTCTTTAATATTTTTATAGCTTTATCACAAAATCTCTCCTATAATACCAATTTTTAGGTCAAAAAATACCAAGATAACACCAGAGGGCGGTGAAATGAGTGTTTTTAAAAATCTTGATAGATTCCGATTTTTAAATCTGTTTGAGATTTATGAAAATAAATATCATTATCTTCTATATGAAATATGATAAGTAGATAAACATAAATACTGAACACAACAATTTTAAAGTGTTTTGAGGCATTATGAACACTTAGTCTACTCCATCAATGCTCTATCCATGAGATTGGTGAATTTCAAAAGAAAATTCCCAATTATAAAAAGACCATGAATCCACAACTGAGTGTGGGCAGTTGAAACCTTTACAATCACGGATAAATAGAGCCTTTTGGTTCTTTTACATGGAAATAGTAATTCCATGGCTTAGTACCAGAAGCTGATATAAAAAACCCAAACTGAGGACTAGCTATCGATAGTCCAATAAATCAAAATAATTTTATTTTTTGATGGTTCAGTTTAATCTTTACAATTTTAGTAGTTGAAATAGACAATAGATGGATCATAACCTTTAGTAATGTTAAATATTTAATAAATAATAACTATGAATTGATCATGGTTTCTAATTATCTTCAATAATAATAGCAACAAACAATAGTAGTAATCTAATTAGAGTACGAGGTTGAAATATGTATAACTTTCAATTTGAAGCCTATTTCATAAGTAACAGAGCCAATTGTTCATTGCATAAGAACTAGAAAAGTTATTCACAAGAATATATTCATATGTTAATGCTATATCACCCATAAAATAAAAAGATACACTAGTATAATATATAGAGAAGATAACATGATAAAGTATTCTAGATCCAACAGAATCCCCTTATAGATCATAGATATGAAATTTCAAAATAATCCTAGGAGTAGTAAATTTCCTAAAGAATATGAGTGATTTTCTCCATTGAATATGGTTCTTGAATTGATCATAATGATCATTGAATATTTCATAAATTATCTTTTATCAAATATTTAATTCTATCGAGACCATTATAGAAATCTCAGATAAAATCACAAATTTAAATCTCTAATGTTGAATAGTCAAATGTAGGGTTCCATTATAATATAAAAAATTACCAAATGTAGGGTTCAAAAAACTAGAATTAAATATCCTAATGTAATGTTGAAAAAATAATATTGATCATTAGTATAAGGTTTATGAACCACACATTTTTCTCTCAAACATAGTGTTCCTTACTTATATATGGTTCTTTAACCATACTTTCTTCTCTTTAAAAGCATATGGTTTCATCCAAATGTATGGTTCTTTAACCGTACTTTTATTATAATATATGGTTGATGATCAATATATACTATTCTGACTGCAGGGTTCATTCCTTACACACTATTTACAAGAATATGTTTTATTCCTTACATTAAATTTATCAACATAGGGTATGAACAGTGTTTCTAGAAAACAAAAATTGCAATCTAAATACTTTAGTCTAGACTAAATATTTCAATAAATATTAATTTCCTAAAATACACTTAATGTAATATCATTAGTAAAATAAAAAAGGGTATTTTTGAGATTCAAAATTAATAATATTTATAGATTATTTTTGAGACAATAGATTCTTACCACTTCATATTTCCCTTTCCCTCTTTTTAAGAGGATGTTTTATTATCCCTTTTTACTATATGAGTTTTCAACAATGGAATGTTGAAATATCAAACCCTTTATTATTGAGAATGAGTTCAAAATGAAAGGATAAGATATACTAAAGGGGAGTGTAATTTAACACCTTAATATTTTATGTTATATTTATCTATAAATAAATATTATTTCTTTTATATCTTACATTATTTACAAATTGATTTTAAACAAACCATGTTATACTATTGATAATTTTTTAATGTGACAGTTATCACCGAATTGTTAAATTAGAGGATATTAATAGGATTTAAATAATTATAAAATATATGTAAAAGTATTACTCAATACAAATTTATTAATTAATTATTAATAAATAAGAACTCCATTTTTAGGAAAGTCATTTTATTCATAAAAAATTATTTTTCTTTAAAATTATTTTTTATTGATTTTTGTGAGAAAATATTATAATTCATTTCAAATAAAAATTTATAAGTTTAATTTTATTAAAATGTTAAAATTTTTCATGAAATCATATGATAATTATCATAGGGTAAAATTTTGGATATTTTTGAAAATATTGATTTTTTAGTAAATAGTGAAAAAATATGGATTCTCATTAAAATCTGAATTTTTGTTTCAATAATTTACAAAAATATATTTTGGTTCAAATGGTTATAAAGTAAAATTATTTATTTTATATTATTAATAATCAAATTAAGTACTTTAGAATCAATTGCATTGTTTAATTTTTTTTATAAATATTTTTATACAAAGAATGGAATTTTTCTGAAAAAAAATATTTTTTGTTGCATTTTGAATTTTTAACATAAAATAATTTCCTCTTATTATAGATATTTAATCTTGAAAAATATATTCCATAGTTGGAATCAAGTGTTCCATATTTTTTAAATATGTCATGTTTTTTGTCAGTATGAATAGCAACCATAATAAATTTTAGCTTCCACTGTAAAGGTAAAATGGATTAATTATGATTATAACTAATATGGTATGACATCAAATTCATTATATCACATTATTTTATTATGTTTTATGATTATATTTCACTAAAAATCCACCATACATCTAAAATTTTACCTTTTTCCATTTAACTTTCATTTCTTCAATTATAATATTTAAGTAAAATGTAAATTCGAATATGTAACTTTATAACTTTTAATATCTATAATATTTTATGACAGCGATAAAATGAACATATGTTTAGTTATAATTTTTTTTTAATATGAATTAATTTTTTATATTAAAATTTTATTTTAATTTTTTTAGTGATGAAAAAATTAACTTAAATGCTTATGGAATACCGAAACAACACTTGTAAAAGCACTGAAAAAATGAAGTAAATGATTTTTAAAACTCTAAAAGTTATATTTTTTTGGGTGATTTAAAGTTTCCAACAAACAATTAATATAAAAATAATATATTATAGATATTTCAAAAGTTTATTTTCTAATTATATTGCTGACATGTAGTTTTCAATGTTAAATTATGTAAATAGTTGTTAAAATGACATTAATAGTATATTATGTTAAATATAATTTATTAAACTATTTAAAAATTCAAAAAAAGAAAATAATACATGTACGATAATAAATGGTCTAAAATTTCATCCATTTTACATTTATGATCCAATTATCATCATATAAGTAAAATTATAACACTTCAATATTGAAAATATTTATTACCATGGTTATGGTTAAAATTTGTTGGTCAAGGGGTTAAAACAAAATATAAGGTTTTAAATGATTTCTAAACCTATAAAAATATTATTAGTTTATTATATTAATATTATATATTTATTTTAGTATAATAAATATAATTTTGGAACCATTTTAAATGAGTTGAACATATATTATATTATAATATTTCTTGTATTGCCAAAAATAATATTAATGAAATTTTATAATAAATAATATTTTATTAAATAATTTTAATTTCATAAAAATCCCACATTCAGACATGTGAATTTGATATGGTTTAAAATGTCAAACTTGTTCCATTTATGAGTTACATGCTCATTTATGGTGAAATTGTTAATCTTTAAAGAGTAAAAAACATTGTTATCACGATAATTATCAAATGCGTTAATGGGGGGTTTAAAATATGATATAAGGGTGAAACAATAACCAAAACATATCCCAATTTTATTTGATAAAATTATTTTTACTCATAATCATATTATATTTTAATTATATAAATAGTTTTCCATTTACCGAGGAAAATTAATTTATATTAATTTAACACTTTATGTAATTCCAAGAGTTCCCCTCCCCTCACTTATAATATAGAACCTCTTATACTTTATTATTCATAATTTTTAAGCCTTTTGTCTCATATAATACCAACCCTAATATAAAAATATATTCCTTAACCATGTCTTATATCTTATTTTATTTTCGAAATACCATTCTTTGAAGTCTTAAGGTTTAAGCCCAAATAGTTTTCTCAGTGAATAGGTACAACTCTTAATTAAGCGTTATCAATTTTATTTCTTCTTGTACCTATTCTAAATATATGGTATCAATTTTAAAATAATTAATTTGTTAATTGAAACATAAATAATTCTTATTATGATTATAGAAGAACCAGTATCCATCTTCATTCCATCCAATGAATAGTGAAGACATCCCTCATACGTGAATATGGCTTACCGTCTCCATGTAGTGGTGTAATTTATTTTTCATAACCAATTTAATTGGATAGTTATAATTAAATATTTAATGAATATATATATTATTTATGATATTAATATTATTCTATAATTATGAATTTTTATTTAAAATTCTTTCGATTCATCAATCAAAAATGGAAACAACATTCACACGTACGTACGACCTTTCATCTTGATGAACGGTGTCAATCGGTTTCCTATATCTACCTTTAATTGATAAATCAAAATATTTAATGAATATAAATATATGATATTAATATAACAATTAATTTTTTGGAGCTTATTGTATGGAGATCAATGTTCATGGACTGGAACTTCCAAACCGAAACTCTCCTGAATAATAAAATAGTTGACACCAAGAAATAACGATTCTAATATGGTGTTATTAATAAATATGTGTTTAAATATAATAATTGGATCATATATTATATTATAATTATTTAAATGAAACATTTATAGTAATATAATAAATTTAAATTTATTATATAGGATGTTAGAGTTTCTATGAAATTTGAACTCTAGGTATGGGATTGTCATATAACTTTTGTTTCCATGAGACATAAGCCAAATTCACAAATTTTTATTTTATGTGTTATATATAATACCCATAAATGTATTATTTTTACACCCTAATATCATAACATCCACCCATCTATAAGAGTACCCTATAATATAGAGATGTCCTATAATGTAATCACCATCTCCTCCTGAGTCATATGAAATGTATGCGTCTCTAGTCTTCATTGCTCTAGCAAAGAAGACATGAGTAATTCTTAAATGGGTACATAACCACACATACATAAACCATAGAACATGTACTAGAGAAAATAATCTATTGTGGGCTCTCATGGCCTCTCGTGGTGAATGTGATGGGCCCTTCGGACATTCAGTATTCTATCTTCACCAGTATCCCATGAATGTAATGATACGTGATCACTCTGTGATGTAAGAACATATGGATCCACGAGGCCTGGATGTAGTTGTGTATAATACATCTATTTAAATGGATAAATAAATGATAAATATATATATTATAAATAATAAATATTTTTAGTGGAAAAAAAATTAAGAAAATGAAATTCTTCAGCTAATAAATCGTTATACAATGTACGCAAAATAATTACAACAATCCACCAATAATAAAACAATCAAGTTGGGCATGATGATGAACACTCTATGGTATCATTTTGAGGATACATTCTGAAATTATTTCCATTTTCCCTATACCTTCCACATCATTAATGCATACCATTCTCATAAGTACAATCCATTTAATTTCCCAAATGTGTTGATTTCAGACGACCTTTACCACACAACCAAGATGGATTTCAAAAAAATAATTTGAAGATACAGAGAGGATTTTAATATTGATACATCTCCATTTTAGCTTTACTATTCACTATATAAATCCAAAAACGTGTGATGTATATACACTGTATTGACATAATTCTCCCATGGGAGGTGAAGATGAGAAAATTCTACAAGTACTAGTGAGAAAGGCATCTTGTACGCGTGGAAGTGACCAAAATCACAGGTGAAGTTCTCAAGTATAATGGTCATCACCCGACCATCCTGAACCTCTAAAACATCAACATGAATTCCATCCTTATGAAAATGGTTAAACTTTTCCGATGTGGAATAGGTTTTATTAACCTCATGATCATTTTTAATACTTTTTGAGAATTTATGATCCTACAATATTTCTTTCTTCACATCATCTGATATGTAAACAAAGTATTTAACATGACTATAAAATAACTGAGAAACTATACCTATGGTTGTTAATTTTTTAACCCCATTAATTATTTTGTTGATTTATTAAAAAATATTTTTTTCATTTTAAAATATCTCTTCCCTTCATCAAATTTCGACAGCTATTTTTTCCTTTGAGATGTGTATCGTGTACTTGTAGAAATATTTATTTATTCCTCTTATTTATTCCATCTTTTGAATAAAAATGTGTTGTCTTGGTTTGTATGCTATAGATAAATTTAAGAAACATTTAAAAAATTTACCATTGATATAATAATACATACTGAATATGCCAATCCAATACCCAATTTGATGATTGATTTTTCCCACTGTCATTTGAAAACTTCTTCTTACATTGCAGAAAATATGTCTCATGTAGTAAAGATGGTAGGTATGGGGGGTATCCATCTAATATCCTCAATATTCAATTATTATTTGATAGCATGATTATGATGTGTAATAAGGAATATCACATTCCTATCAATGAAATGAACATACAAGAAATATAGAAACCCACTCCACAAGTCTAGATTCTCATTATCTACTCTAAAAAATATCAGTGGAAGAAGAAATCAATTTCCATCTTGAGTGGAATTAATCAAGACAAGTCCATTATAATATCCAAATGGAGAAGTTTAATCCACTTGTATGAATTGTTTTCTGTGAGGGAATACTACTATTCTTGTAAGGAAGGCCCAAAATATTTTATGAAGTTATACTTTTCCTATAGAGACACGATTATTCACCACATGCTCCACTATTTCAAATTAATAAGCAGTCTGACCAATTTGAACCAATCACATGATTCAATAATGAAACACATGAAATGATGTTTCCCAATCACCATAAACCTTCTTAATATATTTCTTCTTTTTAATCCCCACCTTTTTTATGAGATTTTATATCCATACTCACTATCCATGCGTTCCTATATTAAATCAACATGAACATCCTGATTAAATCTGATCATACCGATAATAAAAGAGAATATGAATATTTATTCGAGGTGAATATGATATTGAGTTATCCATGGATTCAAACAAGTGATTGGTTCTATTTTTTTTAAATTTTCTAACAAGTTGAATTTCTGACAAGTGTAGCTCGCTACCACATATTGCATGTGTCACCAAACTATTGAAATTTTATAGAAAATATCAATCTCATAGACTGTCCTATGATATAACTATAATTAATAAACAAATGGTGATTCTTTATAACTATTTTCATTTCCTATTTTCTATCAAATTGTTTTCCAACAAATAATTAATCAATAATCCTTCCAACATTTCTTTGTTGGAAAATACATGGGAACTCAATTATCAGTGTCATTACATCTCATTAAAACTTAGGCACCACCGTTGTAATATAATGTGTTTTTTATCCAACCATTCATGCTATATTTCTAGATCATGGACTAGAATCATCTCATATTATCTGTCAGATACTTCCTCATCCTCCAAATGATCATCATAGGCATCATTAATCGCACCCATATGTGGATCAGCTACAACAACAGATGATGTATGTGCATCTACATGTATTGTTATCAAAAGTCATTTCTCATCTACACATGTATTTTATTTACCAGACCCACCTTGAAAGAATAACTCATATGTAAACATATACCCCTTCTTAAATCCATTATTGTCTGCCATGTTTTATTTGATTTGAGAGTTAACTTCAATTTCACTAACTTCAATATACAATTCCATCAAACTAATCCTTATATGCTCTAGATTTGTTTCTTATGGAAACCTCAAATATTTATCATAGACCAAAGGATAACAAATGTAATACAGTTTAGCTTCATTTTGAGGAAATCGATAAAAAAATGATGATATACACTAATTTCCATCAAGATTCCATCGATCATGAATTTTACTATTCACTATGTTCATCTTATCACATCCAATAAAATATTTATTAATCTTGTATGATCACCAATATACAATATCCTATTATTATCATCTATTATTTCACCTCCATGATATACAAATGCACATAACTCTTTTACCATATTTTTTAAACTGTTGATTGAAAATGTGTGTTTATATTATAAAAATTCTATTTTGGTTCAAATCATGGTTAATATACACAAAAATGATCAAAAAATCTCATATTTTCATGAAATAGTTAAATAAATATTGAAAATTCCATTTTTATTTTTATGAACAATGTCCATATCATTCAGATGTGTGGTGTAATAAGAATGACATAAAGTGTATTTTACTATTTTAAGTGTTAAATAATTTCAAAGAACATGTCACATACTCAAAAGTGATCAGACACACTCATAATTTAATCCAAATATAAAAAATCATTGTTGATTCATTTGTGGTATGTAGAAATTAACCGCACATCATTATAATGAGAAGAGTGGTCATTGTGACTAAAAATGCTTGTTTTCAATATAAAAATTGATGTTATTTCTTGAAAACAGGTTCCACATACTCAAAAACATATAAAACCTACTTGGGTTGTGTTCAAAATCTATAAAAATGATTATTTATTAATTTTTAACATATATAAATTAAATTAATATCATTTTGATTCGTCATTTGGTAAAATAACCTAAATTGATTATTTTATTTTAAGTGTTAAATAAGTTTGAAATTCACATCACATACTCAAAAATATGAAAACATGATCAGAATATTTGTGAAACTAAACAAAAAAAATAATTGATTCATTCAAGACATGCAGTAATTAACTTGACATGATTCTAATCCGTAGTGTGTATGGTATGACTAAAATTGTTTGATTTCAATATAAAAATGACATTTTATATCAAAAGATACGATACCAACTTGAAACCATGAAAATGATATCAAATTGTCATGAAAATTTGGAAAATTGATATTTTATTAATTTTGGACTTATAATAATGAACCTCAAGTCATTATGACATGTGGTGTAGTCAGAATAACCAAAAATGTTTTTTTCATTTGAAGGGTTAAATAAGTTAAAAAGCCGCATCACATACTCAAAACTACTAAAACACAATTATATTTTCATAAAACTCTTTGAAAATCTTCCCTAATTCATTTATAACATGCAGTAATTAACTACACATCATTCTGATATGTGGGATGGATTGTGTGACTGGAAGTTAATGTTTTCAATATTAAAAAATGATATTTTGGTTCAAAACGTGTGTCACATAATCAAAACTAATAAAACAATATCATATTGTCATATAACTCTATAATAATGATCTTTGATTAATTTTTACCTTTTTTAATGAACTACACATCATTCAAACAAGCAATGTAGTTGGAATTACCATAAGTTTATTTTTCTATTTTTAAGGGTTAAATAAGTTCACAACACACATCGCATACTAAAAAACTTATAAAATGTTCTCCAATTTTAATAAAACTCCATTAGAATTATCATTGTTTCATTTTCAATGTAATAAGTTACCAATCATTATTCTGACATGCAAGGAGAGGGGTGTGACTAAAAGTGTGTGTTCTCAATATCTTTTTTTAGTTTAAAATGTGATTCACATACTCAAAATTGAGAAAATGATCTTGGAATGGTATGAATATATAGTGTAATGATCATTTGTTCATTTATGACATGTAGGAATAAATGAATCATCCTTCTGACATATCATGCAATCCAAATGACTGAAAGCATATTTTTTCATTTTTAATCATTAAATAAGTTCAAAACGCATGTAAAAAACTCAAAACTGATCAAATGCACTATAACCACAATCACACTCTACAGAGATGGTCCTTGATTCATTTTTTACATGTAGGAATTAAACACACACTATTCTAACGCACAAGGTGTACTGTGTTACTAAAAGTACATGTTTTCAATATAAAAATGATATTTTGATTCAAAACATGTGTCATATACTCAAAACTGAGGAAATGATCTTGTATTTTAATAAAACTCTAGGATAACAATAATCAATTCATTTACAACTTGAAGCAATGATTCACATGTCATTTTGACACACGGTGTATTGGGAATGACTTCAGTTATATTTTTTATTTTAAGTGTTAAATAAGTTAAAATAAGCATCACATACTTAAAACAGATTACAGATACTCGTATTGTCATCAAAATCCATAAAAATAATCATTGATTGATTTTTGTGATATATAAATTAATGTACATCATTCTGAAATAGGGGTGAATGGTATGACCTAATGTGTATTTTTCAAATTGTAGAATAGATTTAAAATTATCCAATGTTATTAATACAAAAAAATCTAGCTTATTAATAATTATATATATGTTTTTCATTTTAATTATATGAAAATTTCCAAGGTCATTTAAAATTCAAAAGATCTTTGATATATTGTAACAGTCTATAGAACATGTTTTTTTTATTTATAAAAGTTGTAATAATAACTTCATATGTTATTATATAGTGAAATAAAGATATTTATATGTTATATGTATTATTTCTATTCCAGTATGTTTTATATTTCTTATATTGATGATTTTTTCAATTCATCTATGTTATATATATATTCTGATATGTTTTGTTTTTAGGAATCAGGAAGCACAAAAGGTGGTTGTGATATGTCCTTATTGCTTTTCTCAATGAAAAAAAAGCAATGAGAAATCCACCCGGTGTTGGATTTTTAATATTTTTTTGTAACACCCCAATATTTTATGATATAGTTTTCTATAAATATGTTTTTTTCATTGATTTCTTTCTTTTTTACATAACATTGAGTTTAAATAAACCATGTTATACTATTAAAATATTATTAGTTAATGTGACAATTATCTCCTAACCATTATATTAGTGGGTATTAATGTGATTAATTATATTATAAAATAAATATATTTTTTATACTCAACTAAAATTTATTAATTAATTATTAGTAAGTACTAATCATATAAGAAATTCATATTATTCTTCAAAAATATTTTTTCTTGAAAAATGGTTTTTATTATTTTTTGTAAGAGGTTATTATAATTAAGTTTTATAAATTTTATAAATTTTATTTGAGAAAATTATGTCATTTTTTGAATCATAATATAAAAATTTATTAGGGTGATTTTTTTGGGTTTTTTTGTAAAAATATTGATTTTCTAGTGAATAGAGAAAAAATACTAATTTTTATTGAAAAAAATGTTTTGTTTCAAGAATTTAAAAGGTTTAATTTAGTTTTAAAATGGCTTTGAAGTAAAATTATTTATTCATTATTATTAATAACACATATTTGTATTTTAGAATCCATTTTATTGTTTATATTGGTATAAAAAAAATATTTTTACATAAATCACATTTTTTCTAAAAAAACTGTTTTTCATTGAAATTTTCATTTTTATATTAAATGAATTTCTTCCAATTTTATAAATTTAATATTTAAAACCAGATTATATATGGTAAATCATGAGTTTAATTTTTTTAGAGAATTTCCTTGAATTTTGGTCAATGTGAATAACAACCAGAGTCAATTTCTATTATCATCATAAAGGTAAATTAGATTAATTAAGGCTAAAACTAATGCGATAAGACATAAAATTCATTCCAAAACATGACATCATATCATTTTATGATTCTATTTTTTCCATTATCATCCAAACATCTAAAATATAACCCTTTTCCCATTTAACATTGATTTTGACCATTGTAATATTTAAGTAAATGATAGTGTAAAGAATATCACTTTCTTACTTTTATTATTTATAATATTCTTTTACAGGGATAGAAACAACTTGTTTTCAGTTATAAATTTTTACTTGAAGTGTTAAATTTTTTATCATGGTAATTTATTTTTAATTTTTAGTGATGAAATAATTACCTTAAATTCTTATGCAATGTCGACACAACGCTTGTGTAAGCTGTCAAGGAATCAAGTAAATGGTTTTAAAAACTATAAAAGCAATATTTTATGGATGATATAGTGTATTATGAATTTTTAAGATAGATATAACATATTAGAGATCTTTTAAAGGTTTATATTTGAATTCTATTTCTTTCATTTTGTTTTCATAGTCAAATTATGTGAATAGTTCATAAAATGACATTTACATTATTTTATGGTAAATATATATTATTAAATTATTTAAAAATATAAAAAATCATTAAAAAGGACAACCAGGATTATAAACGGTAAAATTTTTCATATATTTTCCATTAATGATACAATTTTACCTTAAAATTAAATTTATAACCCTTTAAAATTGAAAAAACTCATTATCATAGTTAAGGATAAAATTCGTTAACTAAGGGTTTAAAACAAAATACAATACTTGAAATGATATATAAACATATAAAAATTTGATTTTATGACTATATTAAGATAATATATTTCTTATCATCAAAGACTTTTCATTTTGAACCATTTTACATAATCTAGACACATATTAAATTATAATATTTTATATATTTCCAAAAATGAAATTAATGACATTTCAAAATAAATTATGACTTATTAAATGATTTAAATTTAATAAAAATTATTTATTTAGCAAATTTATTGGTATATTATTTAAAATATTAACCATGGTCTATTTATGAATCACTTTGCCTTTAATTCTAACATTCTTAACCCTTAAAGAGTAAAAGACATTCATGTCATGGTAATTGTCAAAACGGTTAACAGGGGTTAAAACTAATATATATGGGTGAAAACATATCCAATTTTTTTTAAATAAATAAATTATGATATTTTTTTGAATCATAATAATATTAAATTAGAATTATATCAGTTTTGAGACATTTTATCTTTAGAATCAATTTATATTAATTTAATACTATAAGTAATTTTAAAAGTAACCCTCCCCTCACTTATAAAAGGGAACCTCTACTCCTTTATTATTCACAATTTTTGAGACGTTTAGATTATCGAATAATTACACTATATTAATACCTCATTACTTAACCACATCCTGTATCTTCATTTCTTACAAAAAATAATATCCTTTCAAGTCTTAATGTGTAAGTCATTAGATAATTCTCAACGATGAGGTATAACTCTTTTTCGATAAGTTTAAATTTTATTTCTTCTTATACCACCTCTAAATCTATGGTATAAATTATAAAATAATTAATTTCATATATTAAATAAAATTGCTTCTTATAATGATTTTTTAACAACTCTTATCCATCTTTCCATATTATTGAATGTGAAAACATCGGTCATGTATATGTGCGACTTACCATCTCCACGTAGCAGTGTAATTCATTTTTCATCACCCTTTTACTTGGATGCATATAATTATGGATTTAATAAATATATATGTTATTTATGATATTAAAATTATTTTTTGTTGGTGAATTATCATTTACCTTTCTTTTATACCATTCATCAAAATATGGAAACAACGTTCATGGATACGTACAACCTATCATCTCAATGAAAAATATAAATCATTTTTATATCTATAACTTTCTTGGATAAATATAAATATATATTTATATAATATTTATATATTTATTAAAATTATATAGTTTATGGAACAATTATCAATGTTCAATAATCAAAACTTCTGAACTGAAACTCTCTTAAAAAATGAAATAGTTAACACTCTAAAACAATGATTCTAATAAGGAATTATTAAAAAATGGGTATTTAAATGTTATAAGTGAAAAATATATGATTTTATAAGTATTTAAATTATTATTTTATATAATTATATTATATTTTAATTTATTATATAGGAGGTTATAGAACTATTGAATCAAGTCAAACTCGATGTAAGATTTTCTCATCCCACTTTTTTTTTGAGACATATTCCATATTCACCACTTTTTTTATGTGTTTTATATTCTTACAATGAATATATTTTATGATTATTTAAATAAAATTATGAGGATTTATAATTCCTTCTATGATTCTCCCTTTCATGAAGTTTTGATATGGAGATTTCCAATGTTGTAAGGTTTTATGTTACAATATCATTATTTACTTAGATTGTTTATGATTAAGTCTCCAATGAAGATCATTAATGATATACATCTCATTAATTTCATGAATTTTATCCTAAAATGGTTATTCAAGGAATTTTTATGTAATAATACCAGTTTCCTCTCTTTGATACTTAAAATTATTGAGTGTTTTTTTAAGAAAAACAAACATTATTTCTTCTTCGGTCAAGAATCATTTTCTTCCATACCCTTATTTTCATTAAAATGTTTTCAAGAATGTTTTTAAAATTATCATATTACTTTTTAATGTCATCTGTACCAATTTTTTACTTTTAAAAAAATTGTTTACAAGTAACATTATTGTCATTTTATGAATGAGGTACTTTTGACGTTTACCAAAAACATGAAATGAATCTTTTAACATATATGGAATGAACAAAATCTATTAATGTCATGACTGATAAATGATTTGAATATTACCACATATTTTTTCTTGGTGATTTTGAAATAAAAATTTTCCCTTAATAATTTTATTTTTTTATATTTTATATAAGTGATTTCAAATTTAAAAGGTCATTTTCCTCAAGAAAAATAATTATTGTAACTATAAACGAATTTTCATCTAAGCTGGCATGTATTATTGTTACTTATGATTTATTAGAGATATAAGACAATGATACTATCCTTATTATTTCTATGGATGGTTTATGATCATTATTATGAGTTATTTATGAAACCAATTTATTTAAAAAGGTTTATTCTATGATGAATTTTTGAAATTTTTATGAAACCCATTTATTTTCAATTGGTTTTGATGTGTAATAAATATTTTTTGATCTTATGGAATATATATGAATTGATTATAATTATGTTATTGGTGGTACAGAAATTATATGTGCCTCTAATGCAATGGGTATAGATGGGTATATCATATGATAATAGGGATTGGAATGAGTAGTGAACATAATTTTGTAAGGGATTTTCCACTTTGATAGTCAAGGAAGTGGGCCTTAATTATGAATATAATGGAATGGGGACCAAATCCAATCCACTATGATAGTATTTTAAGTTACCCTTAACTAATTAAATGTTTTTATATTCTTATGTATATGCCAAAAACTTATGTCTTATGCCAATGTTATTCTCTCATGGATTATGTTCCTTGATTCATTTATGATTTATATCTTACAAACTGCCAATATTTATTCCACAACTCAATATTATGGCCTATGATATTCTAGGTATTATTTTCAACGTTAAAATCATATTATCATAACCTTATTCTAATGTTACTCTTAAGTGATTATTAATAGATCTCTTGTGTACCATTTATAAGAATCTGTGTTTTCCCATTCTTATGCTTCCCTTTCACAAGTTGTGAAGAAATGTTTTAAGTAGGGTGTGTCCAAGAAGTGTACATTATGGGAAGATATTTATGAGAGATGTTAATTTTTTTAATGAAATAAGAAGATTGTGAATCTAGTATCTGAAGACACTAAAACTTTATCGTTTTCAAATGGATCTTAATGTTATGTATTCAATATTAATCTAAAATGATTTGATATTTACATATGAAAAGTATGGACCACTATGGTTGGTATTAGAGAAGTGTTTAGTTAGTCTTTTTAGATTAGGGTTAAAAATATTTGGTGGAAAACCTGGGGATATTTCTAAGTATAGGATAACACCCTAAAGTTTTAATAAGGTATAAATTTTGTGATTTTCCAAGTAATACATCCCTCTCTGAAAACTGCAAGTGGATGTGGTTTTGAAACAAATTCATCTGGGTGTAATAACCCCAAAAAGAGTTGGTTGAGTATATATGGACCATCATTCTAGTGCATGGTGAGTGTTCCCATACCACACACCTAGTTTAACACTCCTTGGAGATATTCTTAGTTTAAATCACATTCTCCTTATGAACTAGTATAAATAATTTTAATAGATGATAAAAAAGGACTAATAAGGTCAAACTTAAGGTATCATACATTGAAAATAATCTTTCAATATTTAATCAACTAATGCCTGATCTTCATGATTATACGATTTCTCATTATGACTAATATTTCTCACACTATTATTTTTGGTATTAGTCCATGGTTATAACCTAGATGAATCATGTTAACACAAAATGTGAAAGACAATGAAATGATTTTCCTCATGATAAACCAAATGAAATGTGATCTAGAAGGAAAAACCGTATGATTATTCCCAACCAGTTATCTCGTCATATGATTAACAAAATAAACATGTGTGATTTTATTGACACATATAATTAGATAAAAATTTAGTTTCAAGAAGATCATATAAGAAAAGATATGTCTCTTTCTATATGTGAAGAATGTGGGAATAATCACTCAGGTAAATGTTTCCTAAGAACAAGAAAATGATTTATTTTTGATAAAGAAGGGAATATATCAAGTAATTGCAGAGGAAAAATAAAGATCTTGATAGAGGTATATTAATTTCTTCCGCAAGTATAAATTATTGCTGAATGCCTTATGTGGGGATAATATAAGAAATATTGAATCCAATTCCCTAATATCATGGTTAACTCATAGGCCAATGGAGGACATATGCTATGTCAATCATTGAAGTGAAAGGATGGATGTGTTTTTGTATTGGTATTTGATAATTATATTGTACAAGTGTTATATAAATGATATTTTGGTTATAAATGTCATTAAACATCTATTTATTGTTCCACAATAGTTTTCCTTTATGGATTGGAAAACATATTTAGTGATAAAGGATATTTTTGGGAGACACGTGACTGAGGGATAAATAAACCTTAATACATGATTGATACTGAGATAATAATGTTTACTTGGGATAAAGAGATGATAAATTAAGTATAATAGTATTAATGACCTTGTAATTTATTGGTAATTTGATGAAATAGTAATTTATGTGATCTTTGTATAAGTTTACTACATTTATTTATTTATGGATTATATTAGAACATTTTTAAGAATTCATGTATTCATTTAGGTTTTATGTGACGAGATTTTTAGGTGACTTGAAACATTTACTTGGTTTTAAAAAGAATGCTATATTGAGGTTTAAATAATCCTTTGGATTAATGTATCATGTGTTAGGGTATATTTTAATGTGGTAAATAGATAATCTTTATGGTGGAAAATTTAATCATCGAAAATGGGACATTTTCAAAGATATTTATGATCAATATTAGGATTACCTTTTATGTTGATATTAAAATTTTATTCATGATTTTTTGGTGAAGTTCACTGCATTATAAGATTATATAGTGATTTATCAAGATTATTATTGATAGTTTTGGAGATGTTTGACTTGGTTGAGGTATATGGAACCCTTAGGTTTAATAATTGATTTAACATGAATGATTATTTGGGAAGAATACAATTAAATTTTTGTGGATGTCAGATTAATGGTTGGAAGTCACCTTTTAGGTAAAAACATTTTTTAAATGTTGATGTTATTGAGGTAATTTAAAATGTAGGGATATTTATTTTTGGAATGATCTAAGTTAAAACTTTGGTGTTATTTCTGAACTTTTAGATTAAAATGTATTATTTATTTACATGATGGTTTATACATTTTGGTTATTATCTTAACTTATTCAAACCATTTTGGTTTTATTTAATGTTTAATGAAAGGAGGAATAACTTTTTATCCTTTTTTTGGATTATGTGATCTGTTTTAAATTGATTTTTTTTCATTAGGAATGAAAAAAATTCATTTTTAATACTCATCATTTGTAGAAATTGATGAGACATTGGGGGATATTTAATGAAGGATTACATCATAATTATCAAGTATATTTATTAATGTTCGTAGTCAAAATGATAATGGAATTATAAAACAATCATAAAAGGATATCGAAAAAATATCCTAATGCATTTATTTTATATGAAAAATATTCTTTTTCACACCTTATTTATTTATAGTTTTGTAGTAATTATGATTCACATTATTGTGATCAAATTCTCTATCACTCTCTGTAATTATTTGGACATTACCTTTTTCATCGATGACTAGATTTTCAAATTACACTACATTTCTCCTATTTTTAAACCTAATTATGACTTATTCGATATGACCTTTATATTTCAATTTCCCCCTTTTCAAGAGGAAGTTTTATTAACCCTTTTTACGATGTTGGATATCAACAAAGGAATTTTCAAATATAAAACCCTTGATTATCGATTGTGAGTTTGAATTTAAATGGTTAAATTTATTAACGGGATATATAATTTAACACCTATATATTTTATGATATAGTTATCTATAAATAAATTTTATTTTTTTGATAGATTTCTTTATATAAGACACATAGTTTGAACAGACCACATTATTCTATTGAAACATTTTTATTTAATGTGATAATTATCACATCGTTTTTAAATTAGTGGGTATGAATAGGATTTAAAACAATATGAAATATATATAAAGGTATTAATCAATATAAATTTATTAATTAATTATTTAAAAATAACCAGTCAATTTTTAGTAAAGTAATTTTATTCTTCAAAAAATAAATCTTAAAAATTTGGTTTTATTTCTTTTTATGAGAGAATGATAAAATTAATTTATGGACCTTTTAGAAATTATATTTGATAAAAATGATATTATTTATAAAACTATAATATCATAATTATCTTAGGGTAATGTTTTTGAAATTTTTTAAAATATTTATTATTTAGAGAATAGTGAACAAATACTAATTTTTAATTAAAATTGTATTTTTGTTTCAATAATTCATAAAGTTAAATTTTGTTTCAAATGGTTTAAAAGTTAAATTATTTTTTTATACTATTAAAAATCCAATTATGTATATTAGAATCAATTTTACAGTTTAATTTTATATATATAAAATTTTATACATAAAGGGTATTTTTCTAAAATAAATTGTTTTTCATTGAGTTTTTCATTGTTAAGATAGATTAATTTCTTTTAGTTCTATATATTGAATCCTGAAAAATTGATTCCATATTTGGAATCGGGATTTCAATTTTTTTAAATATGTCAATTTTATTTTAGGTCAATATGGACAGTAACCATATTAATTTTTTGTTACCACAATAATGGTAAAATGGATTAATTAGGGTTAAATCTAATATGATAAGACTTAAAATTCATTAAAACAACATATTTTATTTCATTTGATGATTATAATTAATCAATAATCACCCAAAAATTTAAATGTTTACATTTTTTCCATTTGACATCAATTTTTTCCTTTATAATATTTTAGTAAAAGAAAATGTCCAAAATTTTCCATTCTTACTTTTAATATCTGTAATATTTTGTGATAGGGAAAAAAACTTATGTTTGATTATAAATTTTTATTTGAAAAATGAATGACTTTTTTATCATGAATTTTTCTATGATGAAAAAATGACCATAAATTCTTATGAAATGTCACGACCCATCTCAATGGAGCCTATGTGGAGACTCCCCAAGACCGCCTCCAATAGGTCAGGGGTTGGTGACTAGAATTGAGTTGGCATATCACTACCATGGGAGTAAATTTCTATGTACATAGACACACACACACATCTTCGTCCCACAAATACTAAAATGTAAAAACCACTAAGAAACAAATACATGCATTACATTATCCCAACCAACAGACTATGACATGAATTAAAGTGTAGTAAACTAAAATTTTCTAGAATACATCCCAACAATGTAACACCCCATGATTTCATAGTACATTATTTCTTCAATGTAATTAAATAAATTTCACTACACGCAACACTGAGTTCTAGCACACCATGAATTACCAAACAATACGTTCAAAAGATTTTATGAAGAATATTAACAGAATTTTGGACTTTATATATTCCTTATAATTTTAGAATCAATATTCTTATTTTCTTAGACTTAATTGAAGAAAAAATTCATTTATTTCAGATAAAAGAATTATTTTTCAAAAAAATGCAATTTTACCGCCTTTTAACGGAGAACCATCATTAAATCCAATATTTGAAACTTTAATATATTAAATTTGAAAAAATAAACTTCTTCTTTAGAATCGGGACATAAGAATTTAGTTTCAATAAAATTTGGGTGTTTTTTTTATAACTTTCATATTTGGGCGAATAGTGAAAAATACAATATTTTAACTGAAAAAAACATTTTTAATCAAAATTATTTATAGTGTTAATTATACATTTTAATGGATTGAAATTATAAATAGTTTATATTTTTACCATTTAATCCAATTTTGGTTACTTTAAGTAATTGCACTTTGAAATTGCACATAAACAAGTGTCAATCTTTTGATAGTTATTATTTCTTAAAAATACGTCTTTTGGTTTTGAAAATAGTAATAAATTTTAATTTAATAAATACATATTCTATGTTTTTAATTTAGTAAATTATACTTCATTTTTGAATTCAAAATAACCAAATTAGCTAAGTTTAAAATTTTCGTATTTTTCTGAAAACTTTCAATTTTTGATGAATAGTGAAAAACAATGTGTTAATATTTAAAACCAAAATTTTATTTAAATAATTATTTATTATATTTAAATTTATTTTTAGTCAATATATATATATATAATACCTAAATAAGTTCAATGTAATTCATTGGAGTCATTTTATAAAAAAATTAGATATATAAAATTTTATCGAACGTTTTACCGTATTTTAGCCACCTCTTAGGAGAATTTGCAAATTTGCATTAAACATAATTTTACCACTTATGTGAGTTGAATATAAAAAATCTGAGAGAAACTGTTGATATAATTAAGTAAAATGTTGTTCAAAAAGATGAAAATAAATTTTGGTGAATAGTAACTTTTGACTTTTATTTATCACGGTTCAAAGTGAATAGGGTAATTAAGGGTAAAAATGATATCATAATTATCCTAAAACATGTCCTAATTCTATTGTATAAGTTTAATTCTACCAAAAACAACCATAAGAATAAAATAAAATCCTTTAGGTCCACTTGGATTAGATTAGGACATTTATTATGATTTAATTCAAAGAAGAGTTAAAAGTGTTAAATTCAATGTTTAATAACAAAAAAAAATTTAATATAGGGTTAAACATAATATAAATTCAAATATAAATATTCATTAGAAATATAAAAATATTTCCTACATAATGGGTTTTTATTTATAATTTTTAGACATTAAATAATTTAATTTATTTATGACACAATGATGATGTATTAATTACCTTATTAATGAAATATTAAAATAATTGATAGTATAAATACCAAAATAAATGTAATTTGAGACTTTTTATGAATTCCACTAATTTTATAAGTTAATATGACATTTTAGGGTTTATTAAATAATTTTTTTAAAATAATAATGCTATTATGAATTTACGAAAAATAAAATACCAAATAGTGTCAAAATTGACATAAAAGAGTTTTTAAAACAAATATTATATTATTAATAGGTATTCTATTCCTAAAAATCTATGATTTGTCCAAAGGGATTAAATAATAATATATATGTCATTAATTAACCACTTGGGGTTCTCTTGTAAGTTTATAGTATGTTTATTAACCATATAATATAAAAATACAAAGAGACATGGTAAATGTCAAACTATTTAACTAAGAATTATATATAACAGATAAGGTTAATATAGTGACCCAAACCTGTATAAAAACTATTGGTTGAGTTATTTTAGACCCCTACCCACCTTATAATTTAAATAATTCATTTTTGAGACATTATAAACCCAAAATTATTTTATTATAAAATAATATTTTATATTTTTTCTAAGGTTCCCCTTACCCCTCTTATAAAAGGGCACTTCCCCTTCTCTCAAATTCACACCTCCAAAGCCATTTGGCTCGGCCAAACCCTACCAAAATATCCTCCCAACTATCCTAACTTCATCTTAGAGGCATTCCGTTGGTCAGAAATCCAACATAAGGATCCATTTTGATCTAATCAAAAGGAAGAACCTGAAGAAGGGGTAATGATTTCACCACCCTCTTTCATGTTCTTTTATTCTTCTACTTACTCTTTATTTATTATTACCATAACAAAATAATAAATCCAGTAACTTATATATACAATGATGTTATTATAAATATTTCATTACCATATTCATTATTCTATCAATCCTATGAATGATAATGCCACCTTGCGTGCGTTTGTACGGTTTACCGTCTCCAAGTCGTGGTGTAATTTGTTATTCAACACTATGTTATTTGGATGGATATAATGATGAGTAATATTTATATAAGTAATGAAAATAACATGATAATGTCTCTATAAAATTAATATACCATCCAATTCCACACCTTTAAGGAAAATATATTGTTGCTCGTGCGTACGTACGGATTACCGTCTCCACGACGTGATGAGATTCATTTCAATGTTCACAATTCATCGATGATTATAAAAATATATATTACTAGGAAGTATGTAATATGTGAAATAATAATGATACTGGAGATTTATATATTTATATATATATTTATTTATGTACTTACATATATCTTATTCACTTACTTCTGTTCAATACGATATGAAAACAGAAACAACATTTATGCGTACGTACGACCTACCATCTCCATAAACGATGTTCTCCTTTTCATATATCTATCTATTATAAATATTTATATTACAAATATATATGATATATAAATCAAGTTTTATATTATGGAAGTATTTAAATAATTATCTAAGTGATACAATCAAGAATAACAAGCTATAATACATACGATAAAAAAGCGATTATTACCCGAAATGTTAATTTAACATGGAAATCAGTATTAAATGGGTAGTATAAAGTCATAAATTAATCATGAATGATATAATAAATATGAATATGGTTTTTTTATATTTTAATAACAAACTATGGTCATTATATAGGAGGTTAAACGTACCCTCGACCAAAGGAAAGTGGAAGGTAAGGGTTAATTTCACAATCTCTATGTTTTCTGAGGTTGTTTTTACGTAAGTATCTACTGCGACATATTTATTATCCATGTCCATGTTTCATTAAAGAGTTTAAAAAGGGATTATTTTAAGGAAATTTTTACTAAAACGTCATTTTAAATGTTTTAAATATTTATTCCTATAAATCATTCCCATTAATGTCCATGTTTCCAAAATGGTTTTTAAGGATTTATCTATATGGACATGAATGTTTTTAAAATGTTAATTTCATTCAAAAGTTTCAAATTGGTATGGGACAATTTGATTCAAAAATGTCTTTAAATGTATACCACTCTAAATTTTGTGACATTTAAATTTTATCATGAAAAATGGATATTTCTCTCAAAGAGTTTTACAAATCATTTTCATCTATGTCAACATCTTTTGATGGATTTTAAACTTGTTTGAAGTTGATTTATTTTGATACAAATCATCCATATTGTATTGACGTTTTTTTGATATGTTTGACTATGGATGTGTAATTTTTATACCATTCATGGTTTATGGATAAAGTATTGACATTTCATATGCTAGTTTAATACGAATGTTTATGTTATGTTTAAACCTTTTCATATATGGAATGCATTGGACTTAGTAATTGATGGTTGGAGCCTGCTATAGCTCCTCAATACATTGGTAGGTCTCATGAGACAAAATAGTGTCTTGTCATAAGGCCTTGACAAAAAATTATTTGTAGTCTTGGAACAAGGTTTTGACAATGTGGTTACGAAAGTCTGGAATTATGCATTCCATCGTTATGAAAGTGGCTATTGATATTTTATGTGATTATTCGACTAGTAGAATATCCATGTGAGTAAGTAAATGAAATTATTTGATTTATATTTTCCATATTATGATGAAGTTTATGTTGAAAATGATTTTGTTTTAGTTTTATACATTTCCTTAAAGGTTTATGCTTATTTATGAAAGTTCCCGCTATATCGTTATCCTTACATAGCATTTGAGATCACCCCTTTATTATGTTTTATTTTCCCAGGATCCCCAGAAGTGTTTTATGTTTGAGATGCATGGTTAAGCTAAGGGAACAATGGCATTATCAAAGGATTATTTATTTGTGCTGTATGTTATAAAGTGTAATGAAATGTTCATGCATGTAATCTATTTTCCAAGACTACTAAACTGATCGGTCTTTTGGGACTTGATTCTGTGTAATCATGCTAATGTATTAAAATAATGCACCGACTCTAGGAATCTAAGGTCAGTACGTTACAACTAAAATAAAGGATATTTAAACTACAAATTCCAACTTGTATGCAAAATAGGTACTAGGACTGCTACTCAAAGCCCTAGGAACACCTCGGCCTACAAGAACTCACAAAGATATATATGTTCCTGTTCCACCATAGAATCTATCAAAAAGTTTCTCATATTCACCAGACATGACACGTTTAGGAAAGTCACATATAGGGGTGAGTATAACTATACTTATTAGGACACCCCAAAACCACAAAGTAATACACAAAAGAAGGATATAGTCATATCTACACATTATATGTCTACAAAAAACATAACAAAAATATCTAGATATAATCCAACTAAGACACACGGTCTAGAGGTAAGTCACAACTACCATATACTAGAACTAATATTTTAGCTCGAAGATTCCATGAATCACTCATCTGGGAGAACACACTCCTGACTCTGATAGCACTGATGACATCCATCCAAGAAGTACTATTCAACGAAAACCATCATGAGATAGAGATACACTAAATGGTCTGAAGAGAGATACGATACATCATATGAGGATCACAGCTATGGCCATGGGGTGATAACAACAACTCTATATGGATTAACATTCTTAGTAGAGAATCAAAACCTGATGAATTTGGTTACGCCAATACCAAGGACTCTACTTAGGGCCTGAGGAATGAATAGAGGATCCTGCTCTAGGACTCTTAGAGGGGATTCCAACAACTCTATCCTGAAGTTCTTACTGAAGGGATCATACTCTTATGGGTGGTAAATGATACACATCAACCTTTAGGAAAAGTATAAATGGAACAAACCGTAACTAAACATATACAAGATATGGTGGAAAAGAGATTCAAGCCATGTAGAAAGGGGTACACGACGTGTAGTAGGATCTCACATTGTATCCCTTGACCCCGACTACTTCCTGTTTACAATGGATAGGGTCATTTAGAACTTGTCATGTAGAAGTTAATTACATTTCATATAGAAGGTCCACATTCCATTCCATTCCATTCGGGGTCCAGAAGTGTACTATGGTCATGTTCCAGTAGACGGTGTCATCCCTTATTACACCTACCCATGTACTAGTACATGGGACAACCTATGTAACAAGTCTAGGGAAAGCTGTGTGGTGGGGAACACACCATGCAGGAAACCTATGTACTCCACCCCATGTCTATGTATCTCCTAAGATACACGTTGAGTCTTCAAGAAGGTCCTACATGCCATTTAATAGGATCACATGCCACGTGACATTTAACTAACTCCCAAAACCCTAGTCGCCGTTGAGTGGGGATACATGTTGTGTAACCCTGGGTTACATGTCGTATAACCCTAGGTTACACACCGTGTTGATTAAAATTTTCAAGAAACCTCTATTCTTTCTCTGTGTGCCTCTATTGATGATCTGGTCTCATTTTGGTGATCTTTTTGCCTTGAAATCGAAATTCTAGGGTCACCTCATCATCACACGAATGAATCTATGAGTTTCAGTCCTTCTACGAGCTTTTAAATTTGATTACGATCACCCGTGTCTAAATTTCCTGAGGAATGACATCTCATAAATGACCTCAATTCATCTATCTCCATCACCATCATACCTATTCTAGGTTGTACTAATATTGGATCTTCAATTTCCCATCATTGCACCATAAAAGTAAGATGGAATGATTTTTTTTTCATAATCTATAAAGAATGCGAAGAACACAAAAATCATAGGGGGAGAAAAATAACAATGAACAACCCAAGGAATGAACCTTAAATGTTGACCATTCCGATGTTGATCCATTTGGTAAGAAAGATCAAGAAAACAAAGGATATTATCTAAACAATCAAACCCTGGTAATAATCCCACAATATAATCCCATCTCGCAAGAGTGATGAACCATGGATCAACTTGTTCATTGGTTGATCAACGTTCATCATTGAATTCATAAATAAGGAAAATAAATCCAAATAACACACCCTACTGAGGTTTTGGATCTCTATTTTAAGAAGATCAGTTTCCATGTCATCGTCGTTGGTGAGATCCCTCAAGAACGGCGTCTATCGATCTCTCATTCAAGTTCCATCATAATTTCCCACTGAGAAAATTATCCATGTTCCTCTCTAGAGCCTCTATATAATTTCAGGGTTATAAACATAAACATTGATCCCTTTTTAAATGCTTATTTTAAAATAATCTTTTCTATGTCGTTGCGTCGACATTACATCAAAATAAAATAAATTCTCCATTTATTTTATTTTTTAAAACACCAAAAATGTATTTTCATAGCTAAGCTATGTAGGCCGATGTTAAGCCTCTCTTAGGATAAATACAATACACTAAACACAACGGTGCCCTCAAAATTTTGATTTGGTCACCCGTTTATAAGTTGTTCCACTTTTTTAGGAAAATGATGCGTGTGTTATATTTAATATTTTAATATTACTCAAACAATTATTCTGGGAACACCTAGCCTCAGAATCACATGTTGTCTCAAGGCCTGGTCTCGAATTAATTCCATATAATATTAAAACAATACATATACAAATCATGGACATTTGATACTCCCCACCTTGGGGATTTACACCCCCAAAATACCAAGAAAGGATATACAAAAAGATATGGGTAATGTGCATAAATCTGAGCCTCCAACTCTCATATTCTCCCCCGGAGGATCCTATTTTTTCAGTAAACATGAACTAAAGGAGTTGATTTCCCACAAAATATCCTCTTGTAATGATCCTCGATCTCTACTGGGTACTCAACAAATGTTGCTCCATCATCAATGTCCAGCTCGCCCAAGTCGAAAATGTGTTATGGATCATCCATATAACTTCATAGCTATGACACATTTAAGTCATTTTGTACTCAATACAACTTTGGGGGGTAGATCCCAAAGGTATGCCACCTTACTAACACTATGAAATATCTGAAAACGGTTGATAAACCTCCGAGGTAACTTATCGCCACGACCAAATCCCAAAAATCCTCATCGAGGTGAAAATCAAAAAAACACAAGGTCTCCTTCTTAGAACAAAAAAAAGCCTCTACCTCCTATCATCAAAAGATTTTTGATTGATCTATGAACTCTTCTTCCACTCATGTATGATCTTCACCTTCTTGATAGTAGCTCACATAAACTTTGGGCACATGATTGCTGAATCTATTGGGTCCGTACAACAAAGGGGTGATCGGTAGGGTCTCCCATACAAAGAATCAAATAGTTCCATACCAATAGGGGAATGGTATTTGTTGTTGTATGAAAACTCCACCAGTGGTAGGTGATCCTCCCAACAACGACTGAAGTCCAATATGAAATCCCACAACATTCCCTATAAGACATAAATGGTCTGCTCCATATGGCTATCTGTATGGGTTGAAATGTCATGCTCAAGCATAACACAGTCCCAAATGCCTCTTGTAATCTCTTCTATAGAAGATATGTAAAGATATCATCACGATCATAATATATCGTCTATGGGACTCCATGGAGTTGAACTATCTCATACACATAGTGGAATTCCATGTTCTCTACTGAACTTCACTATTGGATAGTAAAGAAGTAGGCCAACATGGGGATTCGGTCAACGATCACCTATATGGAATAATGTCCCATGGACATATGTCATAAACCAATAATTAAGTCCATCAATATCTCATCCCACTTCCATTCTAGCACCTCAAGGGGTTGAGTTAAACTAGCTTAAACCCGGTGCTCGACCTTCACCTACTGGCATGTAAGACATCGAGAAACAAAATACATCACTGCCTTCTTCATCCCTAACCACCATAAATGACGTTAAAGATCCCGGTAAATTTTATCACCACCAGGATGTTCTTCCAAAGGGGATGTATGAATCTCTCACAGAAGCTCCTCCTGCAATGCCACTAGTACAATTGTGTATCCTTTGAAAAGAACGACGTGCTCCCCACCTTGTGAATATCCATCAGATGCATGCCTTACGGAAATATGAGAAAATAGATTCTATCAGATGATATCCCCAAGATATGACTACCTAACTCACTATAAATGTGGAGGGGTGACAACCATCAACTGGAGGTAAGATACTCAATCACCATCCACAAAGGATAATTGTAATAAGAAAAAATACTCCAACACCTCGTTCTGCAACTATGAACTAGATCTTCTTCTGAGAGAATCTACCACAATATTCCCCTTCCCAGATATATAGATAATCTCAAAGTTATATCCCTATAGAAACTCTAGCCATTTCCACTATATCATTATCAGATCCTTATGAGAGATGATATACATGAGACTCTTGTGATCAGAGTAGATTATAAACCGCTCAACCATCAGGTAGTGTCACCAAATATTCAATATGAATACTACTGATGAAAACTAAAGATTGTGGGTCACATAGTTTTACTCATGTTGTCTCTACTAGAGTGAACCATAGGCAATCAACACTTACCAATACATTAATAAACAACCATTTGCAGTCCATGATACATCATAGAACATGACGTACTCGACACCCTCCACTAGCAACCTCAAGATCAGAGCAGTAGTCAAACTCTTCCTTAACTACTGAAAAAACTGTTGTCACTTCTTTATCCACACGAACGGTTGTCCCTTTTGATTCAAAGTTGTCATAGGTTCTTATATCTTGGATAAATCAGGTATAAATATCTGGTAATATATTACTATCCCAAGTCACCTCCATAACATTCCTAGGTGGATCCCATGATAACACTACCTTCGCCATGGAGGGGCTAACTACCACTCCATCCACTAAGATAAAATGACCCAAAAAGTGGACCACCTGAATCTAGAAATATCACTTCGAGAGATTCATTTAATTATAGTGCTCTCAATGTATGTCCCTGACCATCGTTAGGAGTCTCCCGTGGTCCTCCCTGAACACCAAGTACACAAGTATGTCGTCAATGAAGACTACCATGAACCAGTCTAAGTAAGGCTGAAATATCTAGTTCATGAGTCCCATCAACACTGTAGGGGAATTCCTTACAACAAAGGGCATCACCATTTACTCATAGTGACAGTAGAATCATCTGAAATATGTCTTTGGTATATCCTTATCTGATACTCACAACTAGTGATAGACTGATTGAAGGTTTACCTTTGAGAACCATCATACCCCTATCAACTGATCGAAGAGGTCATCGATCCTCGATAGTGAATACTTGTTTTTCATGGTAACATGGTTCAATCATTGGTAGTCCATACACTACCCCAATCTCTCATCTACCTTTTTGAAAAAAAAACTAGGGCCGCCTAGGGTGAAGCACTGGGTCTCCTGAAGTCGTTCCTCTACAAGTCCTCCAACTTTACCCTCAACTCATGAAGGTCTGTAGGAGCCATCTGATATGTTAGTGTGGATATCGATGTCCTCCAATGGTATATGTCCATGTAGAATTATATCTCTTGATAGTGAGGTAATAATAGAACATCCTTATGGAAGACTTCCTCATACTCTGTCACCACAATAAGAAACTGGATGTTGATAACATCTACTGCACCGAGGGTTAGACTAGCCAACTCATGAGTAATTAGTTTTACCCTTCTATGCATGAGTCCATCCTATGCTTCATGGGTTTCCCTTTCACCAACAATGGAAAACCTTGTTCCATTACTATGGAAACACTACACCATTCTCCTAAAACCATCAATCTATGCAAGGATTGAAGATAACAAATCCCTATGAAGAATGATTCCATAAGGCATCGACGCTTCCACCAAGGGGTTCCAATTGATTCTCTCACCATAAAGGGAATGGTCACACTATATTTATATAAGTGTGACCATTGATTCTCCTCCCGTAAAAGACTCCAAGAATAAGGGTCAAGTCAACAATTCTATTGGAATATCGAGGTCTCGTACAAGATATGTGGTGAGGAAAGAATGAATAGAACCTATTTCTATCAGTACGATAACAAAAGTATGCAAGAGATAGATCATACCTCAAATAATCCCTAGAACACATAGGTCATATGCCTCAACAACATTCATTTTTCCCAGCCCCTATCCTCTAGCTCCTTGAGCCTTGCCCGGACCTCATGGGGGTAGGGGTGGTAATAAGTCAAAACATTGACCACCTCCTCCTACTCTGTTGGATTCTCTACAACATTTGTTGACCTGCAGATCTTCCTGCTTCTACCTTTGACTGTACCTCAGTGGTCCATCCACTTTTTTCCTATCAGCAGCACGGTGGGTTATACAATATTGAGTGAGATTTCCCCTTCTGTCACATGAGTAGCATCACCTGTCCCTAGACTATATGGATCCACCCTTTGAACCTTGAACTACAGACCCTCTATCCTCTAAACACAACATGAAATTTCTACCATGTCTAGATCCCTAATTATGACATTGGATCCCTACTGCTGAGGTCTCTACACCTGCCTGTCCACTGCTAACTATCACCGATTATCTCTTCTCGACCACAGAGTTCTCTACCACCAAATCCCAATCAAGAACCCCATTGTAAGTACGAATTTTCATAGGTATAATGAAGGATTATATGTCCCTGTGTAGGCCTCACTCGAAGGTCCTATCCATGAAGTAATGGTCCCTGACCATATCTATTGAATACCTGGAAGTGTTGGGGAATTTTGATGAATAATCAGCTACTATCATGCTTCTCTTATGGTGATAAAGAATCCCCTGTATACGCATAGCTCTAAGTATAACTAGTGAGAACTACCATATGAAGAGGCGCTCAAACTCTTTCTATGAATGAGTTTCCTCATCATGAGTTTGGATATCAAAACTCCACCATCTCTCTATTGATCCATGTAGAAGGCTCATCACCAGGATCACCATATGATATGCTAGTGTACTGACTAGAAAGAGAACTCGGATCACCACCTCAAGCCAGTCCTCAGATACCTGAGGGTTGGGCTCGCCTTGAATCCTGAGGGGTCTCTATATCTGAAAATCATGAAGCACACTCGGCCTATTCTCTTTGTCTGCAAGTACATCGGGTACCACGGGTAGCTCCACATGTGTCGAAATGGACGGTGCACCACCTAGAGGTATCATTTGGGGAACATGTCCTTGTAGTGAAGCCTCTTCAATGAGGGGGTCATCCTCATAATCGAGCTGCTAAATCCTAGATGGTATGCATAATGGAGGCATCTGGTAAGAAAAAAAAATGTACCATGGTCAATGAGTAAATCTGTATTTTTGTCTCAAGGACATGGAAATCTCAACCCATTCCTATATGATGCATGTACAATAGTTTTCCCTACAACCGGTTTTCTCATGTATGGAGTTGAAATGAAGGTTATCATAGTCAAGGTGTATGGATACGTTGGCCACCACACCAACACTGGAATTTCTTTCCTAAAATCCAAACTCAAAATACATACAAATATTTCCCCAAAAAATTACCATAGAATCTTGGTCATATGGTATAACCCACCACCTCTGATACCACTATTCCATGACTTTTCCTAGTGGTTCCCAATCCACAACTCCCCAAGACCACCTCTAATTGGCCATTGGATGGTGACTAGCACTGAGTAATCATATCACTAACATAGAAAGAATATTCTATGTACCTATATGCATGCACAAATCTCCAAACCACAAATAAGAAAATGTAAAAAACACTAAGAAAAAAATGCATCTGTACCACTATCCCATCCAATAGATTATGAAAGTATGTAAAATGTATTAAAGTAAACTGGGCATGAATAAAATTCCACCAAAAATAAATATTTTATAAAATACAAAGTGGAAGCTGTAAAAAATAGGGATTGGGATTATTTTTCAAAGTCGTAGTAACACCCTGGCATGCCTGAACTCACAATGCTCTATCTAGTCCTAGTCTTCCATGGACTCCATCAAAAGTTCACTCATCTACACATGACACGACACGTTTGGGAAAATCTCGTGTAGAGGTGAGTATAAAAATACTCAAAAGGACTCCCGGAAACCCCAAAGTTATAGAAAAATGAAATATATAGTCAGTTCTACATAGCATATCTCTACAACACATATAAAAATAATATCCAGATAAACTCAAAAAAAGACACACAGTCTAGAGGTTAGTCACAACTACCATATACCAGTACTAGAGTTTCAGCTTGAAGATTCCCCAAATCACTAATCTGGGAGAACACACTCATGTGTCTGATAGCATTAATGATCTCCGTCCGAGAAGTACTATTCATCAGAATCCATCATGAGAGAGATATAAAATGAATGATATGAAGAGAGATATGATACATTAGATGAGGATCACAGCCAGGGCCATGGGGTGATACCGATTACTCAATCTGGATTAACCTTTTATGTAGAGCATCAACACCCAGTGAAGTTGGTCACGTCAATACCAAGGACTCTACCGAGGGCACGCAGAATGAATAGTGGATCCCACTTTAGGCATCTCAGTGGGGATTCCAATAGCTTTATCCAGAAGTTCCTACTGAATGGAACATAATCCTATGAGTAGGAAATTATACATAATAACAATCAGGGAAAGGATAAAGGCCACAAACCCTAACGAAGCCTTTCCAAGTTACGATGGACGAGAGATTCAAGACACGTAGAAATGGGTACACAGTATGTATTAGGGTCACACTTCATGTCAATTGACCTCGGGTACTGCACACATAACACAGACCATGCAGTTTAGAACATGTCATGTAGAAGATAGGTACACGACGTGTCCTTCCATATGGGGTCCACCCATGTACTCTGGTATGTGAAATTACATGGTGTCAACCCATTTATGTCTATACATGTACCAGTACATGGGATAACCCATGTAACCGGTCTGGGTCAAGCCATGTGGTGGGATTCACTTTGTGTAGGCAACCTGTGTAATCCACCTTGTGTATATGTATCTTATGAGATACACAATGAGTCTCGAGGAAGGTCCTACACATCGTGTGACAGGGTCAAATTTCATGTGGCGTTTAAATAACTCCTGAAATCCTAGCCATCTCTGAGTGGGGGCCACACACCATGTAACCCTGGGTTACATGCTGTGTTGATTTCAATTTTCCAGAAATTTTTTCTCTTCCACCATGCACCTCAATTGATGATATGATCTCATTTTAGTGATCCATACTCATAATAACCACAAATCTAGGGTCGCCTAATCGTCAAAACAATGAATCAGTGAGTTTTGGGTCTTCAATATGATCTAAATTCATATTCTTATCACCTATGTGTAAATTGGACAAATAATTATTTCCCCTAAATCTCTTCAATTATTCTATTGTGGTCACCGTTGTCACCGTTGCACCTCATCTAGGTTGTCCGGATGTCATATCTTCAATTTAGGATTTTTTTCCATTATAAGAAGTCATAATGATCAATCTTTCATAAATCATAAATAACACGAAGAGCATCGGGGGAGAAAACACACAAAGAACAATGCAAGGAATGAACCCTAGCTATTTTTCATTTCGACCTTGATCCATTCCATGAGAATGATCAAGAAAACAAAGGCAATTCTCTAAACAATCAAACCTAAATAATAATCCCACAATATAAGCTCATCCCACAGGAATAATGAACCGTAGATGAACATGTTCGTTGGTTGGTCTGCATTCATATTTGTATATAGAAATGGGGAAAAGAAATCCAAATTAAACACCCTACCTTGGGATTGGATCGCTTGTTTAAGAATATTTTTTTTTATCGTCGCCATTGGTGAGATCCATTAGGAATGGCATCCATTGATCTCCCATCCATGTTTTGTCATCGTATTCCAATGAGGGAATTCTATAGGTTCCTCTATAGATCCTCTAGTGAATTCCACGGATATGTTCTTAACCCTAGATCCCTACCTAATGTCTTATTTTATTAGAATAATTTCTAAATCACTATGTCGATCAAACATCAAAATAAAATAAATTCTCTATTATTTTATTTATTAAAACGCCATAAACTAATTTTCACAGCTCCCACAAGCCGGTCAATGTTAAGCCTCTCATAGGGTAAATCTATTGATCTAAACTTAATGGTGCCCTCATATTTTAGATATAGGAACCCATTTAGATGTTATTCCACTTTTTCAAGAAAACTATGCACGTGAGATATTTAATTTTTTAATATTATTCAAACATTTATTCTAGCACACTAAGCCTCAGAATCACACGTCGTCTCACCATAGGGCCTCAAATTAATTTCATATAATATTTTAAAAAATAATACATGGAAAAATCTAGGACATTACATGCAACTCGATACAACACTTCTGAAAGTAGTAAAAAAATCATGTAAATGGTTTTAAAAACTCTAAAAGTGATTTTTTGGGTGATTTAAAGTTTCCCAAAAAATTTACTAAAAAAATAACATATTATAGATGTTTATAATCTTTAGATTCTAATTATATTTTTGATATATAGTTTTCAATGCCAAATTTTGTGAATATTTCTTAAAATTACATTAACAATATTTTATGTTTAATATATTTTATTAAATTATTTAAAAATCAAAAGAATCATAAAATAAGACAAGAATTATGATAAATGGTCTAAAATTTAGTTCATTGGACTTTTACGAGCCAATTTTAATCTTATAAGTAAAATTATTAATCCTTAATATTGAAAAAATACATTACCATGGTTAAGGATAAAATTGGTTAAAAAAGGGGTTAAACCAAAAGATAAGGTTTAAAATGATATCTAAACATGTAAAAAAAATTATTTTTTGATTATATTATGATTATATATACATTTTATTATAATAAATATCATTTTAGAACTATTTTACATGAGTTAGGTACATATTATTTTATAATATTTCATTTATTACCAAAAAAATGAATTAATGACATTTTATAGTAAATGACATTTTATTAAATTATTTTAAATTCATAAAAATTTCATATTCAGACATGTGAATTGGATATGATTTAAAATATCAAATACATTCCATTTATGTGGCACTTATCCTTTTATGGTAACATTCATAACTCTTAAAGAGTAAATAACATTGATATCACGGTTACTATTATAAAGAGTAAATTTTATTTGATAACTTATTTTTGAATCATACAAATATTATATTTTTATTATATAATTTTTATCCATTTTCAACTGAAAATCAACTTATATTAATTTAACACTTTATGTAATTCCAAGAGTGCCCCTCTATTCATTTATAATAGGTAACACCCTATACATTATTATTTAAACGTTTGAGCCTTCTATATCATCCAATACCTGATCTAATATCATAATATAGTCACTAAAAACATCCTATATCTTTAGGTATTTCTAAAATACCATCCTCTCAAGTCTTAAGGTGTAAGCCAAAATAGTTTTCTCAGTGAAGAGGTACAACTCTTAACCAGGTGTTTTCAATTTTATTTCTTTTTATACATCATTTAAATATATGGTATCAAATTTAAAATAATTAATTCAGTAAATTAAATATAATTAATTATTATTATATTTATGAAAAAACCATTATCCATCTTCTTCCATCCTACGAAAAGCGATATCATCACTCATACATACATACGACTTACCTTCTCAATATAGTGGTGTAATTCATTTTTCATCACCAATTTACATGGATTGTTATAATGATGGATTTAATGAATATATATTTTATTTATGATATTAATATTATAATTTTAAATTTTATTATTATTTAACTTTCTTTCATTTCATCCATAGAAAAATTGAAACAACATTTATTAGTACGTACGACCTACAATCTCCATGAACGTTGTAAATCGGTTTCCTATATATGTTTTTAATGGATAAATATAAATATATAATGAAAATAAATATATAATGAATATAAATATATTATATTTATATCGTGATTAATATTTTGGTGTTTATGGAACAATGATCAAAATTCAAGGACCTGAACTTCCAAACTGAAACTCTCATGAAAAACGAAATAGTTAATACACAGAAATGAATATTCTAATATTGAATTATTAAAAAGTAAGTGTTTAAATATTATAATTGGAATGTATAAGATATTAAAATTATTTAAATTAATATTTTATAGAATTATAATAAATTTAAATTTATTATACATGTGTTTAGAGTTATTTCTAAGGAATTTAAACCCAAGGTAAGGGTTTCTCATCTCACATTTATTAACTCAGAAATAGGCCGTATTCACCACTTGTTTCTTTGATATAGTGTATTTAATACCCATTAATGTATTTAATTATTAATTAATTAAAATTATGGTGATTTAAAAATCTTTATAATGTTTTGTCTCTCATGAGTTTTTTTATACATAGATTACTAAAGTATTAATCATTTTTGTTCCAATCTCATTATTTTCCAAGATTGTTTATGATTATGTTTCCAATGAAGATATTTTATGATCCACCTATAATTAATATCATTAATTTTATTCTCATATATTTATTCATGTAATTTTTATGTAATAATATTATTTTACTCTCTTTTATTCCAAAAATTATTGAGAAAATATTTTTAAGGAAAATCGACTTTATTTCTTATTTGGTCGGGAATATTTTTTTTCATGTCCATGTTTTATTTATAATATTTTAAATAATGATTTTTCTACATGTTTCACTCTTTACATGAAATTATAAAATAAATATTCTCATCATTTTTTGAATGAGGCACCTTTTACTTTTACTGAAAATGTGAAATAAATATTTTAACATATAGGGCACAAATGATATTTCCTGCCATCATGAATGCTCAATGATTTAAACCATTCCATAAAAGTTTCATTAGTTTTTATTAAATAATTTTTTCCCATAATGTTTTGATATTTTTTATATTTTAAAGAAGTTATTTCAAAATGAAAAGGGTATTTTTCATAAGAAATACTTCAAGTGATTATTTATATGAATTTTAATCTACGATTAGATCCTTTAATGACACATTGGATTTACTAATAATGTGAACTAATGATACAATCTTTATTATTTATCTCAATGTTTTATGATTATTACATTGATGAGTTTACAAAACCCATTTACATTCCATATTTTATGATATGATGAATTTTTGAAATGCTAATGAAACCCATTTTTTCATGGGTTTTGATATATGATTAATGTTTTATGATATTATGTAACACATATGAATGGATTTTTATTACGTTATGGTTGGAATCATAAATATATATCCCATACATTAATTGGGTAAAGATACATATCTCATGAGATAATAAGGATTGGAATGGGGATTTAACCCAGTTCAGTCAGGGTTTCTGTTCACTATGATAATATTAGGAGTAAACCTGGACTAAGGATATGATGGAATGAGGATTGAAAGCATTCCACTATGATTTTCTAAGTACTGTTACTTGACTAAGAAAATGATTTTCCATTCATATGTGAAATCCAAAAACATATTTCATATTCCAATGTTATACTCTCATGGTTTATGTTATTTGATTCCTTTATGATTCAATTCTTATGAACTACCATGATTTTTTCCATGAATCAGGATTATGATATATGATATATTGGTTATTGTTTTAAAATGTAATGTTCATGTTCTCATACTCTTGTTCTCCTGTTATTGATTATTGAACATTGATATCTTCCTTGTTAACCCTTATTGAGCATCTAATCTCACCCTTTCTTACGTTTCCTATCCCCAAGTTTGGAAGAATGTTTTTATGTAGGGTTTGTCTAAGAGGAGTACTACGTGGTAGATATTTTTTTGGGGGATGCTTAAGATATTTCTTATAACAATAATATTGTGTATATAGTCTCTAAAGACACTAAATATTTATGGTTCTAGATTGGATTTCAAAGTTATGTATTTAATATTCATCTAAAATGATGTGATATTTATGAATTAAATGTATGAATTTCTATATTTTTAATTTTTTTGAAAATCCTTTTTGATATGTGATAGAGGGTTAATATTTTAAAGTGTTAGTAGATAGTTTATATTTTTCATCATAATCCTTATTTTTTAAAAATCAAAAATATTAAATTTTAATACATTTTTTATATAGTAACTTCAAAACTTTTTATTCAAAATATTTATTTGACATTAACGATAACACACACTACTATTTAAAAATTGGTAAAAACTTCATAATTATAATGAATAAAATGATTCACTATCCGACCTCAAATTCAATGAAATGGGGAGATGGTGGTATTACTTTGAATAATTATTGCAAAGAGATTTTAAAATTTCTTAGTATGAAGAACACCACCACACCAAAGATCCTACCAAAATAAAATATGATGATCATGTTAAGGTATTTACATGGGATGGGAATATATAGAATTTAATTATCTTGAAAATTGGGAAAATAGATATGTTATATAGGGTTTGGATTATCCATGTCACCTGCTTAATTGTGATTTCAAGGGAAAAAACATTTTTAATGGACATGTACTAGATTAGGTTACACTAAACCCCTTCATTAGAAGTAATGAAATCTAAAATAGAATCAATTTACACTAACCATGTTTTGAACCTAGTAGATCCACCTAAAAGGGTAAAATTCATTGAGTGAAAATTAGTCCAGTGGATGAAGAATATAAAATATTACTCATGTTTTATTATTATTGAACTATTTAGATACACCATGATTTTAAAATACTTTTCAATTTCTTAGTCTCACAATCCATTTGATGTTACTTGGAAAAGAAGGTTGATGTTCCCTCCCCTTGAATTTATTTAATGTTCTTTCCATACCTTGTAATGTTTTTCATAAAAAAACTTATATTTCAATGATATTAAATAATAATACTATAATTATTTCAAATTAAATAATTATTTATAAATACACGATTTATTTATTATATTTAATATAAATCCTTATAATTTATTTACTATTAAATCAGATTATTGTGGTAAAAATACTCTTATATAGCTATTTTTAAATAATGAAACTATTTTAAAAAGACTTCTGTGTTTTAAATGATATATTTTTTAAAAAAAATCATAGATATTTAATTTATTTATTAGTATTTAATATATATAGCTTATAATATTAGCATTTGAATATGAGAAACTTCCAATGAAAACAAATTTTGAATGTGTATTATGTGTATGTGGATGGATTTAATAATAAGATAGGATTCTTTGAATATTTTTCTTATAAAACATATCCAATTTACTTATTTAACTTTATTAACTTGAATCTATGGATACAAATGGGTAAGATCTTGTAAAAATAGAGAAATATGAGCCAAAATAGTGTAATAAATATACAGCAAAAAATGATCCTGATGTATTTTAATATTAAAAAATTACTACTTGAATCCAAACATGAAAAATGTATATAATTCTTATTTTAAACCTGAAACCATTTATTTTTTATTTTTATAACACTTTTCTATATGAAATATTTTTGAAAATATAAATGAGTTTATTTTATATTTTTATTTATTTTTATTTAAATTAAATAAGATATAAATTTAAATTATATGTACCTTTTTAAGTTTAAAATATTTTGGGAGTGATCATGTGAACATCAATGACTGGGGTGGGTAGGAGGAGTGATTTTGGTGAGTGTTAGTCTATAAAGACACCCACTAATTGTGGTTTGTCATGAATTTTTATTAATTTCTATTGTTAAAATACTCAAAGAGCAGACCCATAGTCAAACAATAATTATATAACATTCAAAGTGTGTAGCCAAGTTACCAAATTTTGATTATCTATTGAAGAGTCCAACATTATTTTTAACACACAATGATTTTATGAAATATATTCTTTCAAATTTTTTTAAATTCATTGATAGATTGAGTTACACATAATGAATAATTCATATTCTCTTATTAAAAAACTAGTCTATCTTTCATTGCATGGAGCATCTAGTTTCTTCGATAACATGTGTTACACATACGGCTTAGTCTTACTGAATAATAATGTAATTATGATATTATTATATAATATGGAAGCATTTTCCTAGCCATTATATTAGATGGTTTGAATATGACTAAATATATTATTTTTTATAAGTTTATAAAATGTTTTTAAAATCATTCAATATATTTTATAGGCATAATATAAGAATAAATCTAGTTTTACATTAAAAAATATATTTTTGTTCAAATCAGTTTTATAACTATTTGATGAAAAACACATTTTTGAATATAAATTTTAAAACTTTTATATTTTTTATATGAAAAAATAAACTTCATTTTTTAAATCAAAATATCATAATTTACTTTGGGTTATTTTTTGGTATTTTTCTGGGAAGTTTCATGTTTTGATGAATACTCAAAAATAATAAATTTTATTTCAAAGCTTCTTTTTTTATAATTTATTTATATGGTTAAATTATATTTTTAATTTTCCTAAAATTATAATTAGATAAATTTTATATAATTTAAAATTATATAGGTAATTGGAATCAATTTTATGTTGAATATTGGTATTAAAACTCAGTAAACTTTTGAAAATTTTTACTTTAAAAAACAGCATTGTTGTCCCATATATGGGATTAATTTTAAATTAATTTATTACATATATATGATTTTAATTTTGAAAAATGGATTCTGCATTTTTAATCATAATATTTTATAATTTATAATAAGTTCAGCTTCATTTTTTTACCAAAAATGTTATTGAAATTAATTAAAATTAATTAAAGTGAAGAAGGTAAAAATGTTTTTACGTAGTGGTTAGAATTTAATCTTAAGAGTCCAAATAAACTAGAATGTAAATCCCCAAATCTAGAATCATATAGAAATTGAATTATTTTACTACATTTGCATGATTATAAGAAATCAAATCCCAATGGACTGATTTGCTAGTAGTCTTGGAAAGCAATATTATATACATGATACCCATAATTCTTCGAAAAATAGAAAATAAAAAATGATACATAATAAAATGAAATAAACTAAATACATTAATTCTTATTCAAATATTTTTTCTTCACAACCTAGGTAAAGGAAAAATAATTAGGGTGAGCTCAAATGCTCAATAAGGGTAAGTAAAGTGGAAGCAATAATGAATCAATATGAACAATTAACATGTTAAGGTAAAAAACTAATAACACATTCCATTCATATAAATAGATAAGGAAATATAAATTTGGAAAGTTAATAAACTAAAAATCATGAAATATAAATCAATGAACATAGAATGAAATGTATCCATAGATATGTCGACACAAAATCTCATGGATGAATAATAACTAAATCTAAATAATGAAAATGCTAAATTATTAGATGCCATGTTTCCTAAGTACATGGTACCTTTACCATCATGACCTTTCAGAAGACATGTTACAGTATAACTGGTAAAAACCCATCTAATTCGGCCAAATGATTCTTCTCATGAGACTACTGATGCTTCGATGGTTTGTCTATAATCGGGCCCCACCAATGTTGTACGAGTCCAAAGAAATCCTGATATTCACGAACAATGTGCCTTAACAAAATATCCATATTTAATAAAGGATGTAGATTTATCAATATTTCCCAATGGTGGCTAAGTAACTACAACGGTTTTTTACATTAACTAATTGAAATACCATTGAAATATTATGAATACAACCTTGAGGGAAATGACATTATAAACATTCAAATGTGACACATACAATATTAAAACATGTAAATCATAAACCCAATAAGGAATAATATTTAATAAATCATATAATATCATGAGAGTAAATATATTCAATATATAACATTTAAAAGGTCAGTAACTACACCAAAATAAAATTGAATTGGTGCATTCTAACAAATAAGTCTCAATTGAATGTAAATTGAGATAAAATCCACTACCTTAACCTTACTTTGGTTGTGCGGTATTTATCCTCTTGTATAGAGGTTTAAAATATGCTAATAAATTATACCAGAATGATACTCATGTTTATAATATTATATATCATCTTCTTATAACATATTATTACTCATTTGTTAACAATCTTTCATTATTTTCACTATTTTGGGTCTTAATTGCCTAGTTGTCTCAAGTTTGTTTTTTACTTGTCAATTGTTATTACTATTAATTAGATCATGATTTCATCATATCCAAAATGTAAACCATGAATTAATTATCATATATATTCAGTTTATATGTATTTATAATAATCTATAAATATTGGATATAAGAAATTAAATACACCGTTCATTGAAACGATTGGTCATACGTATGCATGAACGCTACATTCATTTCTGTGTTGAATAAAAAGAAGTAAAATTAAATTATATATTTATAATATAATTCTATTATCATATATATCTTATATATTTTACATAGGTTTATTATTAGAATACTTTATTCATTCTATGAATGGAATTGACGTGTCACATCTCATTGAGGGGGAGGTAGTCCACACTTCCTCAAACAAAATTAACACATTTACACAAGATGGAAAGCATAAAGGTATATTCTAAATTAAAATTACATAATAATAAATACATTATAAAAAAATATATATCATATATAAATATATTTTCCATCATAATGGACACTATGAGAGGTGGTAATGGAAAAATGAACAATAATCATTTCATGAGGCGATAGTTCACCGTACCTATAAATAGTATGTCTGTTAACCATTTGATGTAAGTTTTTGTATGTGTAGGTAGAAAACAGAACATAATAAAATCCCAGTATATCAAGTATACTTTTTTGTAAAACCTTTAATAAGAAGATTTTAGGGGGTGGATACTTGAAATAAATTTAAAGAGCTTAAGGAAAAATATTACCTCTTAATCGGGTAACTTCTTTTTGTTTACACTGAAAGGTTTCCTTGAATAGATTCATGTATAAGGAGTGTATTATAGGATTAGGGGATAGATTTTTAGGAGATATTTGGGAAGATATTTTTTATTCTAAAGTGTCTTAATAGATTTGAGGGAGACTGAGAGGTGGTGGCCTTTTATATGGGAGGATGATGACTCACTTGGTATTTTTGAAAACAAGATAGGTGTACCCACCTTTTTACCTAAAAAAGTCATAAAAAACCAAACTAAATAATAAAAGTTTCATATTATAATTAAGTCCATAAATTAGGTTTTTTATATGTGTCTAGGTCATTTAGACCCTTAATTTAATAGTTTAGTCCTTTGTTAAACATTAATTTTCCTTAAAAATCGTGTCTAATTTTAATTAATTTCACTTATATATTTGGTCAAAAACTAAGATTAAATTATTAAAAATTATAAATTATTTTAATTATAAATATGGAAACAATTTTTTCAAATTCCAATTATGGAAGTGGTATAAATTAATTTAAATTTAATCCCATAGTCGGGATGACAATGCATGCTTTTAAGGTAAAGGTTTCTAAAAGTTGGCTACGTTATTATAATCAATTTCAAAATAAAATTGATACCAATGACCTAAATTGGATTAATTTTAAAAAATATCACGTAATTAAACATTAAAACCAATCTATAACATAATTTAAACTTATAAATAGATTACATGAAAAATAGGTTTTGAACTAAAATTCAGTATTTTTCACTATTAATTAAAAATTGAATCTTCCCAAAAAATATACCAAAAAATCACCCTAAATTTTTTTTTATGTTTCACTTACAAAGATGAAGTTTATTTGGACATATTAAATTTATAAAAGGGTCCAAAATTATATTTAAAATGATTAATCCATTAAAATTATACAAAACTACTTTTAATAAAAATATTGTATTTTATGTGAAATATTGGGTTTGTTCTTATCTTATTCCTATATAAAATTTATTAGATGAGTCTAAAACTTTTTTTGGATATATAATATATAAATTTACTATACAAACTCTCTAAAACTATTATAATTTATTTTACTATAAAAAATGTGACTAAATATTGATTTTTTAAATCGGGCATTGTGTGTATTGCAAAGCGATCCACAAAATAGAAAGGAAAATATGGTAATGTATTGTGGTGATAAATTATTCCATCCAACAAAAAAAAATTCCTCAAAATTTTAGGGTTATAAAATTTAAAAATATTTGGGTAGTTCTCCATCATGGAATCCTCTGGTTCCCATGTTTCTTCTTGCATTTCGTGATTTCTCCAGAGTACCATTACTAAAAGGTTGTGTAATTTCACAATAATAGATCTCTAGTATCAAGGATTTAGATGGGTTCATTCTGACATAAAAGATCAGTTTCTAACTATATATAATCAGATGTGAGAAAATGTGTTGTGTTAGGCATGTATTTACTCAGTAGATACATATATAACACATCATGTAAATTTTTTATATTTGGACGCATTAGAAAATAATAAGAAATTATTCCAACTATTTCAATAATTATTAAGGTTATAATGTACATAGGAACTAGTTTCACATTCATACGGATCATTATAACACCCTTTCATAGAGTTACCTTTAGTAAAATTTGATCTCCCACATGGAACTCTAAATATTTCCTCTTCTTATTAGTATGACTCATTTTCCAACATTGAGAGAATTTATATGAGCTTGATTAGCCTTTAACTTTGTCATTGTCTCTTAAAAACGTTTTGTGCCTATGAGGTTTCTCTCACAAAATTCATCCAAAAAAGTTTTAGTACGGTATCTCTTTCCATATAAAACATTAAATAGTGCAATTTTAATAATAGAATAGAATCTATTATTATAAGAAAACTCTAAAAAAGTTACGTACTGATCCCACACACCTTGAAAGTCGAGCAATCATGACCCCTAAATGTATTCCATCACTTGAATTGTTCTTTTAGAATGTCCATTAGTTTTAGGATGGTATGAAGTTATCAAATGAATCTCAGTGTCGAGATCCTACTGAATAATTTTCAACAATTTCAATGTAATGTGGAGGTCTATATCCAAAAAAATTTATGGAGGTGTTACTTGAAGTCTTACTATGTTATTATTATAGATCCTTGCGAGGTGCTCGAGAGGAAGATCTTCGCTTAAAAAATGATTAGATTTGGTTAGGTGGTCAACAATAACCCAAATTTCATCATTACTTATATGATTATTTGGTAGTCCTGGGACAAAATACATTGTAATTTAATCCCAGTTCCACAAAGGAATTGGAAGAGGTTACAGGACTCCATTAGGATTATTCCTCGCAACTTTCAGTTATTGACAAACCAAACATCTTGAAACATAATCATTAATATCATGCTTCATGTTATCCAACAAAAAATGTTCCTTCATGTCCATATACATCTTTCTTCATACATGATTTATTTGGAAATTTGATCTGTGGTTGTCATACAACTATTCCATTTTAAGCTCAGGTATATATGGAATGAATATCCCCTTTCCAAACATTATAACAACCTATTTATAGACAACGTCTGATAACATTCAATCATTCATAGTAATAATTTTCTTCTAAAATACCACATCATCGTATTTAAAATTCATTATCCTCTCTAATAAATATATATTTTCAATCATTTGAAATACAATTGATGTATCTCCTTCCTTATAAATTATTATATCCATATTTAATGTATCCATGAACATTGGATCCTTCTCAATCCTCATTTGGGTTAAAATTCAATGATCATTCCCAATAAAATCTTATTCTACCTTATTAAATTTCACTAGGTGGTTGTGTATTGATAATTTATAACCTTTGAGTAGCTCAAGCCATAACCCTTGTCTCATATTGGGGTCCTTATATGAGAAGATGTATTTCATGCTTTTATGATCTATGTATATTTCACATTTCTAATATATAGATAATGTATCCATATTTTCAAATAGAATATTATCACCACTAACTCAAGATCATGGGTTGGATAATTCTTTTTCTGACTCTTCAATTTCATCGATGCATAATAAATAACTTTATCATTTTTTATTAAGACATAACCATGTTCCATATTGGATGAATCACTATATTTTACAAACCCATTGTTACTAGATGATAGATTCAAAATTAGATCACTGACTAATCTTCTCATTAGTTTATCAAATAATTCTTCACATTCTTTTATCCAGACAAACATAAAACCTTTACATATATTATTTGTTAAGTTGTTAGCCAATTGGGATAAATTCTGAAAGAATCACCGATAGTAACTTGCGAAAACAATGAAACTACGTACCTTGATTTTGTTTGTTTGTGTATCCATTCTATGACTGCCTTCTTATAGGATCAACTAATATTCCATACTTGTATATAATATGTCCAAGAAAATAAGATTCATGAATCCATAAATTTTATTTAATGAATTTCACATATAACTCTTCCCTCTTAAGAGTCTTACGAATGATCTGTAAGTGATTTTCAAGGTCCTCATAGATTTTAGAATACTACTGAATATCATCACTGAATACCACAATAAAATCATCAAGATATTCCTTGATTACTCTATTTATTATGTCTATAAAAATAGAGGGTTCATTAGTTAATGAAAATGGAATTATGGTATAAGATACTTGTTCTTTATTTTAATAACATTTATTTCCCTATATTTAACTCATAACAACATGGATCTGTCTTTATTTTTAACAAAGAGAATAGGGTATCCCCATGGGGAAACACTAGGGAGAATAATTCCATTATTACCCAAATCCTCTAGTTTTTTCTTCAATTCCACTAATTCCATAATGGCCATTCTTTAGGGAGTTTTTGATATTTTCCTTTCATCAGGGATTAAATCCATGGAAAATTCAACTTCATGCAATTAGTGATGTCTAGGTAAATCCTTAGGAAATACATCAATGTACTCCTACACAATAGGTACATCCTGAATTTTAAGATTATCAACTTCATCAGTAGATGTTTTATTCTATTCTTCCCCATGAATTTCATTCAGTAGAGCTAATGGGGGTGGATCTAGATAAGAAAAAAGTTAATAAGATTCTCTTCTAAATATGAGGGATTCAATATCTTCGTCAAAAATTATAATTTCATTTCTCTAATAATAAATTTTTTCTTCATATTTCATGAGACAGTTTATAAATATGATAATATCAAGATCATCCTTTGGTATGATAACAATTATAGCACATAAATCACGTTTATGTGTCATAATGGGGACTTCCTCACACATTTTTTTTCAATGATGCTTCCTTTAGGAATTTTTATCTAAAATGCTCTTATTAAATCAAAAGGGAAATGTCTAATTTTCATAGTAAAAAAGGAATATATCAATGATTGAAATGATCTGGAATAAAATAATGCATTGTCTAAACTTGAAGATAGGATTAATGTACCTGCCACTACATCATTTGGTACATCTACCTCTATTTTAATGATCACATAAGCTTGTCAATCTCCACTTGGCCTCTTCTTTGCTAGATTTTCTTGACTCTTAGGGAATTAATCTTCATAGTTCCACATATCCTTGTTGTTGTAACATTGAATATCAGTTTTTCTTTCTTAACCATTCATTCATTAACATGATGACCTCTTTCTCTACATTTATAACAAACTTCTATTCCATTCATGAATTTCACAGTGTGATTCTTTCCAAAGGTATCACATGATGGTAATTTTTTTCATCATTATCTTCATTTTTGATGTATTCCAATTGGTTGGGTTCTCATAAGACCTTTTATTACCCGAGTTTCCCTTGTACATGTATGATCTAGATAATTACTTCTCTATTTTCATAACACACAAAACCTTCTCTTCATATGATGAAAAATTCTACGAATCCAGAGACCTTCAGATATTTGTCTTAAGTCCTTCAAAGAAGTGGAAAATATTTCACTCTGTGTTGTATATATAATTTGTAGCACACCTAGATAACCTTGTAAGGGTAGCTTCATAATATAAAACACTCTCTTCCTCCTTTTTATTTTATCTAAGGAAATTCCTCTTCATCTAAATATTCTGATCATGAGGTAATTATTTATCCAAGAATGTAAAATTAAATTTCCACTTTTCCATGAATTATATTTATTCTTCCTCCTTAGTATTCTAGATCAGGGACCACCACTGATCAGCATCTCCTTAGGGTTAATATTCCACAAGTGTAACATTTTCCATTTCACTGCATCCCAAGGTCGTGAATATCTTATCCAGTGACTTAATCCATTTCTTAACTATAATGGGATAAGTAGTCCCACTAAATTATGAGGGATTATGTCACATAAAGCAGTCCATCATATGATATTCTCTCCATGGAATAGGTTTCTCCATTCAGGAAAGGTTTTTTTTCATAACCAGATTACGTCTCCCGAATATTTCCATAATTTCCCCCATTATAATAATATCTATATTGGTTTCCTCAATATATAAATATCTACATTTTCTATGAGTATTAATATCATCCATCCTTCTAGATTCTATTTATAAAAAATGGCATATACTGGAGTAGCTCACAATATTGTGAATTTAAAATATGGTATAAAATGCAACATAAATTAAAAATTTATGCATCATAAATCATAACTTTTTTTACTTTGAGGGTATGTTTTCATTTAAATCCTTCATAATGGTAGGTGAATAGAATGTGAATTATTCTAATCATATTCTCCATGATTTCCAAACCAGGTGCGTAGTAAGTCCTATTATCATGTAATAGGTTACCCAGAGTCAGGATCGGGACACCTTGTTGGAGTTGTTACCCCTAAGTACATATATGGAAGAACCAATTCTACAATTAATATCCAGAAATTGAATTATTTCAAGTAATACACACATAATCACTACCTTTCCAAAATTCTATGATGTTCATGTATACTTATCCTAACTGAAAATCTTTGGGTTGTGCTCGCTAATCTATGTTTTCTAAATTGAGATTCCAAGGTTACTGCTAGAATTCCTTTGATTCCAATTATAATGCACCAACCCCAGAAGATTGGATCCATTGCATTATTTTATTACATTTTCATGATTTTATGGAATCAAATACTGAAGGACCAATCAGTTTAACAGTTTTAAAATCCGTATTACATAATTGATACCCATAATACACTATGAAATAGAAAATAGAAACATGATATATAATGAAATAAAATAAAATTCATCCTATATTACTTAAAAAAATATTTCTTATTCATAACCCAGTGAAAGGAAACATAATAAGGTGAGATCAAATTCTCAGAAAGGGTATGTAAAGAAGAAGCAACAATGAATCAAGTTGAATAAATTAACATGGAAAGGTAAATAACTAAAAAGATATGCCCTTGATATATCTAGATAAGGGAATATCAATATAGAATGATAAGAAAATTAAAATAATAACATATAAATAAATAAATTGGGAGTCAAATATATCCATATATATGTCGATGTAAAATCCCAAGGATGAATAATAACTGAATCTAGAAGATGGAAATTCTTAATTATTAGATTCCATATTTCCTAGGTACATGGTACATTTACCATAAATACCTTTCACTAGATGTTTTACTACATATTAGTTAAAAATCCCATCTAATTTTCCAAATCATTCGCTTCATGATACTACCAATGCATCAAGGAACTATCTATAACCTGCCCTGACCTGTATCATACCAGTCCAAAGCAATCCTCATATTCATGAAAAAAGTGACTTATAAAAATATTTGTATTAAACAAAGGATGCAGATTTATAAAGATTTTCCAAGTGTAGTTAAAGTAACAACAAGGTTTTTTGAAATTAATGAATGGAAATACCATTGATATATCATGAAAAAAATCTTAAGGGAAATGAAATTTTAAACATTCCAATGTGTCCCATACCACCTAGAAACAATTAATTCATAAACCCAAAAAAGAATGATATTAAATCCAATTTAGAATATCATGAGATTAATTTTATTCAAGATATATTATTATAAAGGTTAGTAACTACACTAAATAAAATAGAATTGGTTTATAATAACAAATAAGTCTCAATGGAATGTAAATTGAGACAAAATCACTTATCTTTACCTTCTATTTTTTGTGGTATTTATAGTCTTTTTAGTGACTTAAAATATGTTACTAACTTATATTAAAATCATACTAATTTTTATAATATTATATATCATCTTATTATAATGTCTTATTACCCGTATGTTAACAATCTTTCACTATTTTAACTATTTAGGGTGTTAATTGGCTTGTGTTATCAAGTATGTTTTTTACTTGTCAATTGTTGTACCTATTAATTAGATCATGATTTTTTAATATTAATAATGTAAAAAATGTGTTATTTATCATATATATTCAGTATAAATTAATTTATAATAATATATAATGCTCGGATATAATAAATGAATTACACCATTCATAGAGATGGTAGGCCATACGAACGCATGAACGCTAATTTCATTTCTTTGTTGTATTAAAAGAATTAAAATTACAAGATATTTGTATATTATAATTATATTATCACTTATTTGTTATATATTTTACATAGTTTTGTTAAGATAATCCTTTATTCATTCCTTGTATTCCATGAATGAGTCACACCGCTTTAAGGGGGTGGTCGTCCACACTTCCTCAAACAAAATTATCATATTTACACAAGATGGAAAGCATAAATGTATGTTCTAAATAAAAATTACAGAATAATAAAGAAATTATATATATAATATATAAAAACAATGTTAATCATAATGGTCACCATGAGATGCGTTAAAGGAAAAAAATGAACAATCATTGATTTTCGAGGCAGTAGTTTTCCATACACATAAACAATATGTTTGTTACCCATTAGATGGATGTGTGTGTAATTATTGGTGAAAAGAATAGAATAAAAAAATACTAGTATATTAAAGATAATTTTTATGTTATTAAAACACTGAATAAGAAGAGTTTAGTGGGTGGAGAATGGAAATAAAACTAAAGAGCGTAAGGAAAATTGTTACCTCTTAATCAGGTAACTTCTTTTGGTTTGCACCAAAAGGATTCTTTGGATGGATTTCATCCCAAAGGAAAGCATATAGTATAATGTGTGGTATTTCAGGGAGATATTTGGATATATCATGGAATATTTAAAGTGTCTTGAGATGCGTGAGGGAGTGCGAGAGGTGATGGACTTTTATAGGGGAGGAAAACGACTCAATTGGTATTTTTGAAAACATGTAATGTGTACAAACAATTTTACCATAAAAGTCATAACAAACAACCAAAATAAATAATTTATGGTTAATGGAATAATTATTTCCATTAAAGTAGTCTTCAATAAGTTTCTAGGTCATTTGGGCCTTTAATATAATGGTTATTCTTTTGTTAAACTTGATTTTGCGTAAAAAATTGAAACTATTTTAATTAATTTCACTAATATATTTGGTAAAAAACTAAGTTAGAGTTATTAAAAATTTTAAATTATTTTTATTACAAATATTTAATCCATTTTTATATATTCCTATTAAAATTGGAATAAATTAATTAAATTTAATCCTATAGTCGGGACGATAATGTGGGTTTTTACGGTAAAAACATCAAAACGATTGCTATGTTTTTATAGTTAGTTTCAAAGTAAAATTAATCCCAATTACCTACATTGGATTAATTGATAAAATATGACATAATTAAACATTAAAAGTAATCAAAAAAATAATTTATTATTATTAATAAACTAGATGAAATTGATGTTTTGAACATAAATTCAGTATATTTCACTATTCATTAGAAAAAAAATCTTTATAGAAAAATACAAAAATTTCACCAAAATATAATTTTTATGTTTCTCATCCAAATATTAATTTTATTTTTACATGTTAATTTTATTAAAGGTTCAATAATTACATTTAATATTTGTACTCTATTAAAATGTGGCAAAAATACTTTTAATAAAAATATAGTATTATGTGTGTAATATTGGGTTTGTCATTATTGTATTCCTCTACAAAATTTAATAGATTAATGTAAAAATATTAGGTTGGATATAAAATATATAAATTTACTATATAAAATATCTAATAGTGTTATAATTTAATTGACTATAAAAAATGTTACTAAGTATTGTTTTGTTTTAATCGAGTGTTACATCAATTGAAAAGATATCAACAAAATCAAAAGGAATATATGGTAAAGTCTTGGGGTTCTATATAGAAACATGTAAAAAAAATTAATTTTCATGATGACACCATATTCTTACTTTTATTTAATTTTATTCATTATTGGAGTCACATGATGTAAGGGAGACCTCTAAATAGTGTTTTCTGTTTTATATTTACAAGAATGACACTCCCCCTCCACTATAAGAAGTCACTCACCCCCTAACTTATTCACACCTCTCAAGACCCTTTTTTCATCCTAAGAATTATCATATATAATCATAAAATCCATCCTATCAACCAATAATCCAAAATTTGGGTAGAAATCTAACTAATAATTCCGTTGCTGTAAACCAAATGGAGTTACCCAAAAAAGACGCAACTTTTATCAACATGAATTTTTTACTTAGATTCCTTCTCCAATACCTTAACATTACTTTATATCAAGATTATATAATAAAATAATTATATTAAATATACATAAATTTTTTATGTTAAGGGTTTTACCTAAACCTATACTGACATCCATCAAATGGGTAATGAACTTAGTGTTCGTGTGTACATCAGACTATCGCCTCACAAAACGATGTCGTTCGTTTTTCCTATACTGCATCTCATGGTTTGTAATTATGATGGTAAAACTATTTTTATATTATATGTAGTGTATTCATGATTTCTTCATACTTATTTAATTTTTTTATAACAAAAACCTTTATGATTTCTATTTTATGGGAATACAATAATATCGTTTGTGGACGTGTGGACTACCGTCTCTTCAAAGTGATGTGATACACATACACCTTTCATGTAATTTATTAAGGATTGATTTAATTAAACACGTGTTTTATAAATTAAATATATATGATATTAATTAAATAATTACCTTTCTGTAAATATAATATATCATTTTTCCTTAACACCCTTTAACACGCTAAAAAAGTGATAATGTTGTTTGTAGATGTGTGGACTACCGCCTCCTCGACGTGATTTGATTCATTATACATAATAATAATTCTATATATAAGTATATATAATTAAAAAATATTTTTTTATGATACAATTATCATTTTTTAAAGGTAAATTTTACTTACCTTCTTTCTATAATGATCATTGAAAAGTGGAAATGTTACTCATTCGTACGTACAATCTACTATCTCCATTATTGCAACGTTTGAACATTTTTCATAGCCATCCTTCATGATTGGTTTTAAAATTTTAATTTATGTATAAATTTAATAATTATGTCGTTATTATTAATATTTATATGATATTTAATAATCCATTTGACCATAGTATACCTACCAAAGTCATTTTTGATACATAAACTGAATATGGTCAAAAGACCCAATATAAACTTCATTATTTAAATAGTTGTATACAAACATTGAAATACCGGAAATAAAAGTTAATATAAACATAAAAAAGGTTCTTAAGTGTTTAAAAAATTAATATAATTTTATTATTCCATAAGATAAATACAGACATGAAATGTTGGACTCAAGTTAATGGATTTCATCTTAATCCCATTAATTGAGGAATTTCTTGATCATATGCACCATTATTCTTTTATATTGTATATATATAGACCCTTTGACATTATATATGAATACTCTATCTATTAGCATACTATTTAATGTTTTTTTAAATGTTTATATTCCCTGGGTATTATGATTTGAACTTTCAGAGTGGTATGAGACAATTTTAATGTTTAAAGAATTAATTTTCAAATCTTCTTCTCAAGGTTAATATTCATGATATTATTTTACATATTTAATTATATGGATATAAAAGGATTATAAAGTAAATTTTATTACTAATTTTTATTTTATTAATTTTTTTTCAAAAGGAATCATTTTAGATGTCATAAAAAGAACATTTTGACAAACAATAAATATGATTTTCTAATTTTAAAGTACTCACATAATGTCCTTTCATTTCATGGTTTATATTATTTTATATATATATTCCTTTTAAATATTAAATATTTTTTAAATGAAAAAACCTATTTAATTTTTCTTGGATATTTTTTATTGAAAATTATTTTTCAATGAAATGTTTTTTGATTATTGAAAATGGGTTCTCAAAATAAAAGGGTATTTTTATCCGAATGCATTTTCATGGGGATTTGAAAACAATTTTAAAGGGTTTTTGGATGAAAATTTTTTACTATGGATATGATACATGATCATTATATGAATCAAGTGAGCTCAATACATATTATTTGAATGGTTGGGACCCATTATAGCTCATGGGTGAGCCAGATAGAGCTTATATGAAGGGTTGAGCCCCATTATAGCTTGTGAGAAACAGGTGAGCCAAATATAGCTTATACGAAGGGTTGATCCCCATTATTTCTCATGGGTGATCATAATATAGTTTTTATAATGGATAAACCCCATTATAGTTCCCTAATTCATTGGGTAATGATAATTTTTGATGTTTTCTATATGTTTATACTAATTAAATGCGTTTTGAAAGGGTTTATGAATACGACACTCTAGGTCACCAAAGAAAATTTAATTACTGGATATGGGGTTTAATGATTTTATTTGAGCAATGTATGTGTTTTTTATTCATGTTAAAATGTTTAATTTAATATTCTCAAATAAATTTGTTGATTAAGGTAAAATTCATATGAGTTTTCTTTTTTTACCAAACCAATGGTCTACTTTAATTTTATATCCCTTACTAAGATTTTTTTTCGCATACCATATTTTTAAAATGTATTCAGAAGGTTTAATGATGAGTATGGGATTAGAAGAATTCATGATGAAACTCATGAAGAGTCTTCATAACAGAGATCATGATTTATTTTAAATTTTTTAGATTAGGTGATAAATGAATAATGTTTAGAAGTTTCCACTTTGAATTTTATAGTTTTGTTATGTATGAGTTATGGAATAATACTCTGAAACTATAAACTAGAAAAGATACACAATGTGAAATAATGTAATTTATTGAATAAAACTCAACATTATATAATGTTTAATATCAAGTCCTTATATTTTTTATCAACATAATGGTTTATACAACTTTATATTTTTGGATAATGTTTAAAGAATGCATGCATAATATTTTACTTTTTTGTTAACTTGAATTGATATGCAATTTTAATATTTATATTTTTATTTCTCTAAATAATGTTCATTTATAATGGTTTTCTGAATACAAAAGAAAAAATATGTAGTGGTATGGAATTAATGGAAAATATACTTCAAATTAGACTCTAGAGATGGTTAGAATTGGAACTGGGCAGTTTGATATAGGGATAGATTAATTGAAATAATCTATAAATGGTGGTGGTATCCATGATAAATATGAATCTAACATAACATTAAGAAACATGATGATAGTGGATCATTTTATGAGTAAACATACCCTATTATTCAGTAGTACATCTTACCCAGTTTTTGATAAAGGACGGATCAATTCCTTAGAGAATATATTTGATGTCATGGGATGATCTAAACATTAAAAGGAAACTTTGTCCATCAATAATTTTGAAGGTGAGGTTGATTGATGGTGGAATATTGTTAAGAATACTAGAGAAAGATGATCTTGATTCAATGGAATGGGAAATATTCAAGGATCCATTCCATTAAAAATATTTAACTATGTTTTTTTGGGTTAGGATGGAAAAACCATTCTTGTATTTAAGGAAAAAGGATGATGATTTTATGGCTAAATATGATGTAAACATTAAAAGATTGTATAGGTATGAGTTATAATTTATCTGATACATTGATAGTAAAATTAATAACTTTTACTCAGGATTGAAACCAAGCATACAAAGATACCGGCCTTTCGAGAATTCAAAAGTTCTAACAAAGTGGTTCATTATGATGAGAAAGTTGAAATCGAGTTTTTTAACACATACATCCCATAAGATAAAAGGAGTAAGAAATTGTCAATGTGGCATGATATAGAAATAAAACAACTATGAATTATGGAGTTAATCCTAAAACTTGTTTCATGTGTGGTGAAATGAATTTTTGGGAAGGTATGTTAGGATCTTGAAAGTGTTACTAGTGTGGTAAGTTTGGTCACATGGTTAGATAATATAAGGAAAAGATACATAAAGAGTCCAAAAATGTGATTATAGATATCCATTCAACAATAAAATACTTTATCTATAATAATTTGGTATATTATGATAATGTGTTTATGAGTAAACTAACTTCGTATTGAAATTATCATGATATGAAGAAAAAATGGGATTGTGAAATCATTTTCTACATCTAAGTTGATATTGATCTATCTAGTGAAGTGATGGAAGCTGCAGGTGGATCTATATTTTCCGAAGGTGGATCATATTAAAAATATATTAAAAACCCTTATATTAATGTCTTAAATAATGGAAATACCTTCAGAGCCATTTATTGAGTTTCTATAGATGTGTGTGGAAGATTTATAAAAGTTATTTGAGAAAGAATACCTCTACCTATGTGGATGTATGTGTAATGGTATTAATGAGAATTAGGGCTATATATATATGGAATGATTTAGTTTTAACTTTGGTTATTACTATTTATCTTTAGATATTAATGAAATATATCATCACATAAATGTTTGAATTATATTACTATGTGCTAAACTGTTGTTTTTTGTTAATATCTAATGATAGGAGGAATATCATGTTATCCTTTAGAGGATTATGTGATCCATTATAAGTTGATTATAGTTCTTTAGAAATAAAAATCCATCTTGGAAACTCATTTATTGGAGAAAGAGATGATTTTTTAGTGTAATTTTATTAAAGGATGAATATCTACTCATCAAGTAAGTTCATTTCTTTATTCTATTAGTATAGATAGTGAATGAATCCTTCAATACTAAGAAAACGATCTTGAAATAAAATGATATCATATTATCATCATTTATAAAGATATCAATGAACTTTTACCAACCTATTTGGATAATAGTTTTTTCATCATTGAATTCCTATTGAACATGTTCTCTATTAATCTCTATTACCCCATGGGAATTAGTTTTCCCTTCCAAATCCATATTTTATTTTCCCACCAATGTTCACCCTATATAGAATCCTAGTTATGGATAACTTCGGGGCACCTCTATGTCTCATATTTTACCTTTTTAAGAATATGTTTTATTACACCTTTTAATGATGTGGGTTTCAATAATGTAATTCTAGAAATGTTATTCATATGATAATCAAGATGAATTTTGAGGCTGAAATTCATTTTAAGGGGGTAGGATGTATCGTCTTGAGATTTTAAGAAATATATTCTTTCAAATTTTTTAAATTTATTAATACATTGAGTTAAATAAAATTCATAGTTTCTATTTAATTAGACAAAACACCATTTTCATATTTCATTTCACATAACATTGAGTTTCTTTGATAACTCGTGTTACGCACAAGGTCAAGTCTTAACAAAAAATAATATATTATTGATATTATTATTTAATATATAAGTTATCTCCTATCTGTTATATTGGAGGGTGTGAATATTAAAAAAATATTATGTTTACACAAGTTTATAAAATTATTTTATATTCATCCAAAATATTTTATAGGCATAATAGAAGAATAAATCCAGTTTTATTCTTAAAAACTGTATTTTTCTTAACAATAATTTTAACGTCTTTTAGTAGAGAACCTATTTTAAAACTAATTTTTTTAATTTTTATAAATTTTTAATGAAAAAATAAACTTCAATTTTTAATTATAAATATCAATATTTACTTTCAGTTAATTTATATATTTTTCTGAGAAGTTTCATGTTTTGATTAATAGTGAAAAATACTAAATTTTAATTGAAAAATCCCTTTTCATCTACTTTATTTATATAGTTAATTATTTTTATTTTTATAAAGTATAATCAGATCAATTTAATAATAGTTAAACCAATGTAGTTTGTTTTAAAAAATTTATCATTGAATTTAGATATAAAAACATTGAAAACTTTTGTACATTTTTACTTTAAAACCTCTATTTGTCATCACGTCTATAAGATTAATTTTAAATAGATATATACCACTTATGTGATTGTAATTTGGAAAAAAAGAGTCATGTTTGTAATAATCATAATTTATAACGTATAATAATTCCAAAATATTTTCTGACAGAAAATATTAGTGAATGTAATTAAAATTAATTTCAATGATTAAGGTAAAAATATGTTTACTTAGTGGTTAAACATTAATCGTAAGAGTTAAAATGACCTAGAAAAATTTCCATACCCAATTGGATAGAAATTATTAGACCATATCCCCAATTTTATCTAATTTGATTAATTATTGGAGTCACATGATGTAAGGGTTACCTCCCAATAGTGATTACCTTTTTGTGTTTACAAGAATCTCACTCCCCACTACTATAAAAAGGTACTCACCCCCTCAATTATTCACACCACTCAAGCTCGATTTTCTCATAAAAACCTTAACAAATAAAATTAAAAAATCCATCTTATCATACTATAATCCACACATTGAGAATAAATCCAACCAATAATCACTTTTGTGAAAACCAAATGTAGTTACCTAAAGAATATATAACTTTCATCAATATGATTTTTTACATTGTTTCCTTCAACGCTACATTAATTTCACTTAAAATCATGATTTTATAATGACCTCAGTATATTAAATATACTTATGTGTTTTCATGTTAATGGTTCTATGTAAACCTACACAGACTTCTATCAAATGGGTAAAGAACTAACCATTCGTGTGTACGGGGAACTACTGCCTCGTGAAATGATGTCGTTCATTTTTTCCTTTACCACCTATCATGGTTGGAAATTATGATGGAGACATTGTTTTGATATGATATATATTATATTGATAATTTTTAAGACCTATTTTATTTTAATATATCACATATCTTCATTGTTTCTATGTTATTGGAATACGATAACATCTTTTATGGACGTGTCGATTTTCGCCTCCGCCAAATGATATGATACATTTACACTTTACAATGAATTTATTAAGGTTGAATTTAATTAAATATTTGATACATAAATGAATTATGTATGATATTTTCGACATAATCACCTTTCTGTATATATAATATATAATTTTCATTAACACCATTTAACTCACTAAAAATGTGATAACATCATTCGTGGATGTGTTGACTACCGCCTCCTCGACATGATGTGATTCCTTTTACATCACAAGAATTATATATATAAGAATATATGATTAAATAACATGTTATTTTTTATATAATTATATTTCTGTGAAGATAAATGTTACTTACCTTCTTTTCACAACGATTATTGAAAAATGGAAACATTACTCATTCATATGTATGACCTACTGTCTCCATGATAGTAATTTTGATTCATTTTTCCTAACTATATTTCTTCATTGGTTTTAAAAATATAATTTATCTATAAATATGATAATTATTTAATGATTATTATTCTATGTATTTTTATATAATGACCCCTTTGACCATAGTTGACCTACCAAAGTCATTTTTGACACATAAACAGAATATGGTCAAAACACACAACATAAACTTATTTATTTTAGTACATGTATATAACATACAAATCAGACTGAATGAAAAGGAAATCTCCTCAATCTTCTATCATTGAGTAATTTCTTGATGATATGCACATTTATTATTTTATAAGGTGTATATACATACCCTTTGAAATTATATATGAATTTATTATCTATTCCCATGTTATTTAACGTTTTTTTTAATTTTAATAATTAATGGGGTGTATAATTTAAATGTTCCAAGTGCTATGAGATATTTTTAATGTTTAAAGATTTAATTTACAAATATTTTTCTACATGTTAATATTGTTGATATTATTTTTAATATTTATTTATATTGATATAAAATAATTATTTAGGAAATTTTATCTCTAATTTTAATTTCATTAAATGGATTTAAAATGGAATCACTTTAATTGTCTTAAAAGGAACATTTTTTCAAATGACAAATAAAATGTCCCATTTTTAATGTTTGGAAATAATGACCTTTCATGTCATCGTGAGTTTTATTTTAATTATATATTACTTTATAATATTATAAATTTTCTTAAAATTAAAACCATATTTCCTTTTGTTTGGTTATTTTTGTATTGAAAATGGATTTTCAATAAAAATGGTGTTTGAGTATAGAAATGTGTTCTCAAAAGAAAAGAGTATTTTAATATGAATGTGATTTCATATGGATTTAATGATGATAGGGCTTTATGATGAGATTATTTTTCTCTCGATGTATTAATTTAGAATTATATGAAATTGTTTAGTCTAATACAACTTTTATTAAGGGTTGAACCCCATTATATCCCATAGGTGATCCTGATAGAACTTATATGAAGGGTTGATCCCCATTGTAGCTTGTGCGAAATGGGTGAGCCTGATATTGGTTATACGAACGTTTGAGCCCCATTATAGCTCATAGGTGAGCCTGATATAGCTTATAAAAATGATTATCACTATTATAGATCTCTGATTCATTGGGTAATGATAATTTTGGATGTTGGACTTATGGTTATTCCAATTAAAAGTGTTTTTAATGGATTTATGTATATAATGTTCTTGGTCACCAAAAGTGGTTTAATTGTTTGCTATAGGTATTAATGGTTTTATTTGAGAAAAATATGGGTTTTTTATTAATGTGAAAATGCTTAATTTTATATTATCAATGAACATTGAAGATAATGGTAAACATTATCTGAGTTTTTATGTTTTTACCGAACTAATTATTTCCTCTCTTTTAATATCCCTTAATGAGATTTAATTCACATCCCATGTTTTTAAAATGTTTTCACATGGTTTAAGGATGATTAAGATATTGGAATAAGTAACATTAAAATTCTTTAAGACTCTTCATAAAATGTATTATGCTTTATTTTTAAAATTTTAGATTATGAGATTCATCGATACTATTCATAAGTGTCCACTTCGTGTTTTATAATTTTATTATGTATGAGTTATGGCATAATTATCTAAAAATATAAACATTAATAGATCCTAAATGTGAAATAAAGTAATTTATTGAATAAAAAACAGGATTATGTTATTTTTATGGTTGATTCCTTATATTGTTTATTTTCAAATTTCAAGTTCCACTTATTTGTATTTTTTTGGATTTTTAGAATAAGAAAAAAAAATTAAAACTATAAAATAGAACAAAAGGAATTAAAGAATCAAATTTATTTTAGAATATATGTTTCTTTATTGAAAAATAAAACACTAATGGAGTTGGATTTAGAAAATTGTATTAAAGAACAATGAATTCAAAAGTTAGCATGGATAAAGTGTGTCCTAGGTTTGGAAACATGAAACCTTGTCTATTTAAGTTGTTTTAAATTAATTTGATAATTTATAATGTTCCACTCATGACCTATCCTACTCTACGTTCTAGAACTCAATGCATGATAAAAAACCTTAAAAATACATTGAGCACTGCTTCCTCCACAATGCTAGGTAGGCGGACATGTTTTGATTATGAGCACCCCAATTTTACATAAAAATTATTTGAATGTATATTGTTCATGTCTAAGTTCACCCAAATACATAATATATTAGTGGGACTAATACAATAGATATAGAATGAATTAAATAGAGGAAGTAATTTGGCTAAATTTTAAAATAAAAGAATGACTCTTTTCTAACCAAATCTATTAAACCCTAAGTACCCACATCAGATGAAAATTAAACATTGAAGAGGTTAAGAGACTCAAGAACCCAATAACTTCCCTATGATCAAATAATTATGTAAATTACTCCCTAAAAATATATTATATGAGGTCACACCATAATATAATAGAATAAGAAACATAAAAGTGGAGAAAACACAAAAATCGAAACAAATAATATTATCAAAGTTTACTTAAAACAAAGTAAAATAAATAAAAGTTTAGTCATAACTTAAGATCTTAACCTACCCTTAGGAGAATTTATATTATATCAACCACATTCCCCCTTACATAATTTACCATAAGCTTTTGATTTTTTTTGAAAGTATAGAATATTAACTTGTACAAAAGTGCGGTTGGACCTCATTTACCATCTCTATAAGGACACCTATCCTTCCACCCATCTTCTATCTTCAAAAAATTCTAAAAAAATCCATGAATCTAATCTAATATGTATATTTTTTTATAAGGATAATTATATAATTGATTTACTACTACAAATAAAAATTTAAATTTTCTTTTCAAAAACATGTGTGCTTCGTTGGATTGGAATTTCATAGTGGGCTTACAATGTTGGGGTTTAGTAAAGATAGATAAAGGTTAGAGAAATTATTGTGACTCACCCTCATTGGGAACACCTCATAATCCTGGAGTGATGAAGAAAGTGATAGATTGGTATTATAGTTATAGATTAGTTTTGGGATGAAATATTGAGTTAGACACAAATGAGGATTACATGGGTTTAGTATGGTAATAATACTAGTTGAACTTAGTATGTGATGTGGTAAGGGATACTAGTTAGGAAACTAGATATTAAAAAATCATCAGATCTAATTAAATTATCTTAGTATTAATGAACACCCTATGTGAGATAATAATAGTCATCGGGTAGATACCTAGGAGAGTTACATTCATCGGGTTATTTGTGTCTGTGTTTGAATTTGGGTGATTTGTAGGGAAATTGAATTGAATGGTATTAAATTAATATTAATAAATTAAATTCCAAAGGGAGTAAAATTTTTCTTTTTTTCTTAAATAGATGGATATTAATCAATATCTATGTGAGTTTAATGTTAGAAAGGTGTAAAAGGTTAATTAGGATGACTAACAGTGGGTTGACCTTACAGTGGTTGATAAGTCTTATAGGAAGATGTAGTGTGAATTCTGGTATCAAGGCTTAAAAAAGTATGAGGGGAGGGTCTATAATTTGGATACATATAATTTATCAGAGTAGATATGGATCACCATCATATTTATAAATTATATAATATATTATCAGGTCCCATTGGTTGTTCATTAGATAATAGGGGTTTCATGATAGTGGTGGATTTTATTTCATGGATATAGCAAGGAGGTGGAGGTTTTATGATATAATTTTTAGGAGTAGTAATGTTTAGATTTATTTTTTTTGATGATGAAGTACTGAAGAGGAATATTTCCCTCTCCATTTATAAGAGGATACTGATATTATGAGTTCTCAAGGTTATATTTAAGGACCTTCTTCAAATTTCCCTTAACCTCTTCCTGAATGATGATTCAACAACAGAAAGTTTAGAGGAGGAGTGATACCCAATATTTGGTATATAGTTACCAAATTTACATTTCATACATATCTGAAGGTGTAAAATAATTCAAAGGTGATAGAGAGGATACATGTACATTCAGGATCATCTTAGGAGGGGAGTTATCAGGGCTTCCTGAGGATCAGTGATGCAAGAAAGGGAAAATATTTTCCTCAACCATTCCACTTAAAATTTATAGGGGTTTCATGGGTGTCAAGGTATGTATTATATTAGTTTTAAAGATTTCGGTAATATTTTTACTTTATTAGGTAATTCTATAAATTTTTAATTTTAATCTGATTTCCAAAATTTGGCTAAGTCAAAATTATTACACATTTAAGAAGATTTTTCAAATATCATATGCATAAACTATGATTATTATGAATGGGATTTTATTAAAGGATAAACCAAGGTGAAACCATAAGTTTATATATTGTATTTTTTGATAATATATCTTCAGATTCATCAAAGGTTTTATCTGATTGATTGCATGGAGTTACTAAGGAGAGATAACATGTTCAGAAGATGTATTTATTATGCATGAAGAATTTAATAAAATACTTTGAGGAAGTTTTTTACTATAATAGTAATTGGAATTTTTGTAACAAAATTTATGAAGAAATTATATATATAATACTAGATTCATCCATGTCTAATATTTTAATGAAAACATTTGCCTTTGAAGGGTAATGACCAAGCTTGAGAGATATTTAACATATGGTGGAAGAGTAGTGTTATGTCCCGGCATGAATCGGTGCATGGAACAGAGAGATCAGGGTGGAACTAGAAAAATATTCCTTGTGGGATGACATGATAGACCCGTTGAGAGGGGCATCTATAAAGGGTTTATCTATGTGTTTCTACCATGTTTAGGTGTATAAATTGGCTGAAAATTTTATTTAAAAATTTGTGTGGGATGAAATTAGCCCATAATTTTCATGTTTTAAAAATGTTGGTGTGTTTTTTGATATGACGTTGTATGATATCATCTTTAAACTCATGCCTAGGGTTTTTATTCGTGGATGATTTCCTGTTCCACCTCCTGAATTCACATCAAACTTTAAATAAATGATTTAACGACAATTTGATATCATGATAATCTCAGTGTCAGTCGAAGTAGTGAATAAATGTGATAACAATCCCCCATTATTAATTAAGAAAAATGAAAGATAAGTTATAAGTTTTTTAAGAGTTTGAGTTAAGTAATCATACATGAGATAGAAGTGTCTTATGAGTGTTTGAGTGAAGCATATGGAAGCTGAATCTTGTGAGTTTCTAAAACAGAGATGTTGGGGAAACTAACCAAACAAATTTAAAGGGAGTACATGAATTCTAGGAGAATGCGATGATGTTTGTGAATTCATGTTGTAGTGTTTTTCATAGTCACATAAGAAAATGTGCAGCTAACCATATATTTCAAATGTTCTCAAGTAAAAGTGCATGATAGAGAGTTGTGTATAAATACCTTCACTGTATCATTTATATGATTGGAAAAAACACAGGAATATAGTGATAAATGAAGAAATAAATATAATTTTTTAGAAGATATAGGATCTCTATATTCTCTAAATAACTTGTGTTATATCAACCTATGGAGATACACTTTTGTGAATTCTAGTTTCAAAAAGGATAAATGACATGGTACGTATTTGGGAATCATAAATTGAAAATTTTATGTAGTGAACATATGTACAAAAATTCAATGAAATTTATATTTTCATGAAAATAATTATTTGTAATAGAAGTTGTGTGAAGCAGTGCTGAAATAAACAGAAAGAAGAATGATTTTCATGAATTACATGGTGAAAAGATGAGAAAACCAAGTAAATATTAAAGTTCACACAATTTTAGTACCATTAATAGAAATGGATTTATGTACTTGTCTGTATGTAGATAGTATGTTGAACCAATAGTTTCATAATGCATATATAATGTGTGCATGGATACAGTTCTATGAACTACAGTTTTCATAATGTAGTCGCCAAAATTTCTATTGAAAATAACGTAGAAAAAAACTCATATATAAGATTTAGAAAAAGCGATAAAAGGTAGAATATATATATAATTTTTAAATCGCAATGGTTTTGATATGATGAAAAAAATCCACATAGTAGAACTTATTGACATATCTAATTCAGTGCTAGATAAGGGTCATTAGAAAAAGGGAGGAAGTATTTTCCCTTTATCTAGGTGTAGATAGAGTAGTATAAAGGGATAATTATATTGATAAATAACAATTATATGGATAATGAGTGTTACTATAGTGATATCATAGAAAACTATGACTTATCTCATAGATTGTTAGGTGTAACAGTTCATGATTTCAGAATTTTTCCATTTAAAATAAGATTTAATTGTTCAAAAGCCTTCTTTCATGCAACCCCAAGTCTAAAAGAAATCATGATATATTATAAACAAGTCATTTGATAGGTTCATATGAATATAATTGACTACCTTATGAAATATAAGTAAAAGTTTTTTCCCTAATATAATCATAATAATTTATACATAACACTCAATTTTCAATACCTCTTAATGATTAAAAGACTTATTTTTCAATGAATATTATTTTTAAGATATTATATATTTTTCCAAAATAATATATATATTTATTTATTATTTTAATGAAATATATTGATTTTTTATATTAATAAATTTTTAATCATTTATACATTAGTTATCTAATGGTCATGAATGAAGATAAAATCATTTATAGGTAATGACTTATATTCTAGAAAACTATTTTTATTTGTGCAATGTGTTTTTTTATTAAAAAATTAAATTAATATATATTAATGAATGATTTTAAATAAATTTTATATATTATATATTCAATTTACTAAATTTACAGTTATATAATAATGATTATGAGTCAAGGAATGGATCTACAGACATTTTGTGCTTCAAACATACTTTTTCTTGATAAATGGTATTCGTAGCATTTTGTGTGTCAATATTATAATTATTTTTTCTAATTTTAAGATATTTATTTTATATAAATAATATAATTTCTTAAATATTCATATCAAAAGAAACTTAGGGTGATTTTTTCGAATTTTCTAAAAAAGCTGATTTTTGGGTAAATTGTGAAAATATTGATTTTTAAGAAAAATGTGTTTTCTTTTAGGATATTTTCAAATAAAATATTTATTTGGATTTCTTCTAAAACTTCATTATTTTATTTTTGTTAAAAATAATTCTATTTTTACCATTTGTATCAATATTATAACTTATCTTGGTATAAAAATACTTTTAGAGATAAAAAGGCATTTTTCGAAAAATTGTTTTTCGTTGTATTTTATGTATTTATATAAAATTAATTTATAATATTTCTAGATATTGAATCTTGAAAAATTTATTATATATTTTTTATTATAATTTCTATATTTTCTAATGAGTATAATTTCATATTTGGTCATTATGAATAGTAACTATGGTGAAAATATTACTACCTCGGTAAAATGGGTAAAATGGGTAAAATGTTAAAACATATTAATAAGGCCACAATTTTTCATCTTAATTATTATTGGATGAATTTATTTTTAAACATATCACCTTATTCTTGAAATTTATTTTTTTGGGGCACTTTTCGATGAATAGTTCTTAATAATATTTTAATCCTTTAAAAATATTAAAGGTGTGTCCCTCCCCCTACATATAAAAGGAAAACCTCCTGTATCTTTTTTACAACAAATTGACCCACCTAGCTCAACCATAAGCAATGAAATTATAATATAAACTTACATATACATTAATTATAGGCCTTTTTATTTTCCAAATACCATTCTAATGGTCCTTAAGAATGGATCAAAAGGAAGTCTACTGAAAAAGAGGTAATTATCCTACCCGACCTATTTTATTTTATATATTTTTATACTAGCTATAAATAAATAGTTTTAATAATAAAATAATTAAATAAGTTTTCTAAAAATACTAAAATTTTATTATGATCATGTAACCAAAATTATGTATCCTGTTTTACATCAAACGGGAATGAAAATCATCGATCATGTGTACATGCAGATTGTCACATCCACATGGTGATGCATGTCAATTTCCAACACAACCTTTTATGGATGGTTATTATGGTGGAGATAATGGTTATACGTTATTTTTATGATAAAAATATACTTATTTATTTATTATATATTATGTACATTTTTACCTTTCCATATCATGAAAAATGAAATGTAGTGCTCATGCGTACACATGGACCATTACCTCTACATTTCAATGTGATTCATTTTCCATCACCATCATTCATGGTTGGTTATTATGGTGGGTTTAATATTTATATATGATATTTATCTAAAAATTATTGTTTTATAATTATAATATATTTTCTACTTTCTTACCTTTACATTTGATGGAGAATAATATCGTCGCTTGTTCTTATATATGGACTACCACCTCCACACAATTATGTGATTTGTTTTTCATCACCACTTTATATGAAAAATTATAATATTTTATATAAATAATAAATATTATATTTATTTATTTATTATTAATCGTAATATTATGAAACTATGACCACGGTTCAAGTACCAGAACCATCGAACTGAATTACGCATGGAAAACAAACCAGTTTTCACCTAGATGATCATTTTAATAAAGAAATAATTATTAATAATATATAATGAAATTTTAAAGGTATGATATGTCACGACTGGTCCTCGAGGCCCATTCCATGACTACCTCTATCCCACCTTCCATAGGCCAGGCGCTGGTGACTGGCACCAAAGGCGTAAATCCCAATAAAAAGGGAAGGCATTTCCACTATAAAAGTAAACAACACAACAGAGTACAAGCGAAAGCTAACACTAAGTAAAGCAGTAAACAAGTGTGCTGGAAATACAAAAGGGGTCGGAAATACAAGCCCAACAGAAAGGTACAGCTGTAAGAACCCAGTTATTATTTTAGAGGTACGGGCTTCTTCTTTTCCTTTTCCTTATGTGTTTTTGAGAAAATATGGAAAATGGGGAAAAATCCTTAATTTTGGAACTACATGCCATGTACCTTGTCCACACGCCGGGTACATTTGGTCGTGATGGGATGAGTACACGGGGCATGTAGCCATGCCGGTGACGAAGGGTGTAGGAACCAACTACACGTTGTGTAGTGGTACCTTACACGCCGTGTAGTTAGTCGGCAAGCTTAAACAGTAAGGTGGTGGCGTCGCTGACAGCTGGAAGACAGTACATGCCGTGTACTCGAGAGTACATGCCTTGTACACATGTCAACAGATGAACAGTGTGGCGGTGCCGCCAAATTAACTGTAAAATGAAGGGAGTACATGCCTTGTACTTGGAAGTAAACGCCATGTACTTTGTTTTTTTGGTTTAAAACAGGCCGTAGCCTCGTCATTTGGCAGAGGAGGAACTTGAGCCATTTTGGAGCCAATGGGGGAGGCCAGATATTTGAAGATCTAGCGGGTGTTCGACTAGAATCTGATTCGGCTTCGGACTCTTTCGTTGGAACCGCACGGGTAATCCCTCTCCTCTCCTGGTACCATTCATGCCAATTCTTCTCCTAACATATTTTATTTACGTTTGTTTGGGTTTTGTTCTTCGTCAGATCTACGCCGTTCATGGGCGTTTCTGGAGTCGGCATTTTGGTATAACGCTCGTTGGCATAAAAGGTAGGTGGCTTTGTGTTTATTTTCCAACTGTCATGCGTTTTTTGTGCATTTTCATGCCACGAACCCATATTGGGGTGTCGTGTGGATGAGGCTGTTGCTATATTTAATGCATATAACTGCAGAGTTGATTAAATTGTGATAATAAAATGCTGGTTGGGATCGTTGATTGGATCCGAGACCACCCCAGGGGTGTGTTTCACTGTTTAGCCATTTGGTCAGGATACCCGAGGGTATGCCTTAAAGGTAGTAATCGTAGAATTTCCTTAAGAGGAATTGCTTGTTTACTGCATTTTGATATTTTGGGCATTGCCCAGTTACCTGTTTAGCCTGAGGGCATTGTTGTGATTAGCCTGAGGGCGTGACTGTTTTAGCCCGAGTGCTGTCTTATCTCGCCTGAGGGAAACCTTTCGTGCATGAGGGCTTGACTTCTGTTCCTGAGGGTGACACTTCATATGCCTGAGGGTGAGAATTTCTATTACGCCTGAGGGAAATACCTATGGGTTGGATACTGTATGGCCTGAGGGAAATCCTGAGGGCGTGGTTTATTATTTTAGCATGAGGGAAACCTTCTGTTTGGCCAGAGGGCTTGGTGCTAATGAGAACAGAATTTTACTAAGATAAATGATTAAATGAATAATAAAATGTCAATATAACTGGTAGTTTGTTACTTTTGAGTACTGCTTACTTTATTTCATTTCTCAACTGCACACTGGTGTTGCATGCTTACACGCAGTTGGGAACGAGCCTTTTGTGGGTGCCTACTGAGATATATTTCTCACACCCAGTTTGGGTCATGATTTTCGGCCCAAACAGATTACGTTTCTACAGGTGTGGATAGGGGAAAGAGTCCCTATATAGGTACTTGACTGTTGTTGTGGAGTAGGAGGGCATGGGACCGAGCCTAGTCTCGCAATACCGCTACCAGCTATTTGCTTTATTTTGATGTACTCTGCTGTTTAGTTTACTGTATTGATGTATAACATGTTCAGGCTATTTTCTTATAACTTGAGACATGTAGCATCATCATTTATATACTGTTGGTTATATCCACTATTGTTTTTTATTTCAGTTGTGTATGGTTTACTTCTTCTGCTGTTTGTTGTATGTTTTATTTAAATTCCTCTGCACTACACTTTGACAAATGAGGGCATAGTTTCCCCACTATCAGACTTGGGCCCTCGCTGCTAGTAGGCAGCCACTGGCTTTTTGAGAAATGCGCTTGATGTAATGTGGCGAACCGGGTTTGGGGCACCCATTGTGTGGCACCCGGGTCCGGTACGTTACAAAGTGGTATCAGAGGAGGTTTATTTTCTTTGACTTACTATTTGGAGCTGTAGTCAGGGATAGGACGGAACGATAGTTGGTAATAAGCTGTGCCTGGGCGTAGCTAACCCGTGTATAGGGAAAATCTAGTCTACCTTGTATTTTTCATTCTTTTGATTTTCTAAATTATACGGTTGATATGTTTTCACTGTTGGGTGACGCACTTGTATTGTGTTGTTTATGTTTTATCTGTGGGATCTATTTAGTTGCAACCCGATGAGATGAGGGCATGCCATCTCATGAATCATATAGGCACATGCTAGAAATCACATGCCATGCATAGTTTCTATGCCATGTAGATGCATTAGAATTTTCATGTTGTTGTGATAGTTGATGTGCTAATAAATCATGCTGTTGTGATAGCTGCTTGATAAATACCCTCCTTGTGATATGGTGTTTGTGTTTGATCCTGTTTATAGGATGGATTCCTAACTTTGGTTTTTGGAGAGTATGGGCCCCATTGACCAGAAATTGGTGGATCATTAACTGGTTAGTGGTTATAACACATATAAGATGTCAAAATTTGATTTGTGGGGAGTATGGCCCCTCACAGATAGGAATTTGACACTTAGGTGTTGGTTTTTAGTATTTTATGGGTTTCGAGGAAGTTTCCAAGGCATACTGTACGGAAAACCCAGAATACACGCCGTGTAGGACCTCATACACGCCGTGTGTGTTCTTCTGTTTGGGAAGAAAAATGAACATTTTAAGTACACGTTGTGTACCCCAAGTACATGCCGTGTAGTCTCTCTCCGTGTCACAAACCGTGTGGGCGGCGACATGGGGTAGGAAAGTGCTTTGGTAAAACACGCCGTGTAGTTTATGAAAACCCTGTGTAGTGTGACTTGGGGACACGACTGTGTAACTAAGAACACGGGCCAGTGTCACCTCTCCTTGAACACGCCATGTACATGTGGGACATGCCATGTAGTCTTCTCCGAGGACAGACCATGTGGTGTTAGCCATGTGTCTGGGAAATAGGGTGGTGTACACGCTATGTGCAGGTGTAACACGCCGTGTAGGGTCAAGCCGAGGAGTCGGCCATGTCACAGACGACACGGGAAGTTAGAAAATAACATCGTACACACCATGTAGATATTATACACTACGTGTAGTTTTGTTCGATGGAAGCCGTGTGGGTTAGCCGTGTAGAAGGACCTGGGCAGGGGAAGGAATGTCAAGCACACACCGTGTAGTCAGTGTACATGTCGTGTAGTCTTGTTTTTCAAATTTTGAATGCCTTCTTCCTCTTGTTTTCCTTGTGGTTCCTTCACTTTTCAGTCATAATAATCATGAATCTGAGGTATGCTTTTGACCATGTAGAGTCATGCCGCCTAGACGACCGCGAGTTGTTCTCCAGGAGAGTGGCGATGATTATACTCCAGAGATGGTGGGCCATGGGCTACCAGTTGATCCACCAGCAGAGCCAGATGCGGTGCCAGCTGCTATACCGCACACAGGCACGGAGGCGCAGTTCCGTGAAGGCTTTATGCGGTTCATGCAGACCTTTCAGGGACCACCGCAGGCTGCTACCTCTATGGCCGAGCTGACACCTATCTTTCAGTAGCATCATCCGCCTACGTTTTCAGGGAATGGCAGACCACATGCTATAGAGTCTTGATTGGGCTCAATGTAGACTATTTTTGAGCATCTTGAGACACCTCCAGGGCAGAGGGTCAAGCTCGTGACTTACATGCTGCGTGATTCCGCCAAGAGGTGGTGGAATGTTACCACCCAGTCAGAGCATCCCAGGGAGATAGTGTGGGAAGATTTTTAGGAATTATTCTATGAATTCTTCTTTCCTGAGACGTTGAGGGCAGATAGAGCTCAAGAGTTCATGAATCTGCAGCAGGGAACTATGTCGGTGATGGACTATTCTTCTCGTTTTACGGAGCTTCAGCGTTTTGCACCTGTGTTGGGGGGTGATGAGACGTTGGGAGCTAGACGTTTTGAGGATGGTCTTCGGTATGACATTTGAGCACTGGTAAATGATTTCAGGTTGCCTATTGTACACGTGATTGTGAACCAGGAACTGATTATAGAGAGGAACCTGTGGGAATCAAGTGGAGTGGGCCAGGGTGGTTCAACACCAGTTACTGGTACTATTTCTACAGGAAAGAGGAAGAGACAAGTGGACATCTCTCAGGGTGGTAGTACCGGCCATGCAGCTTCTACAGGTGGTCCGATCAGGTGGTACTTGTGTGGTATAGAGGGGCACAAGATACCGCAGTGTCCACGTGACCCAGTGCAGTGTCGAGCTTGCGACATGATGGGTCATCTACAGCTCTTTTGCAGGGCATTTCTACCAGTGCCTAGTGAGAGGGGTTCTGGGCAGACTCGACATGCGGGAGCAGGACCAGTGGCTTCTTACCAGTCCAGAAACTGGAACACGTCAGGGCATATAGGCAGAGATAGTGGTCGTGGCCTTGGTAGCCAGACCCCAGGATTGCAGAGGCAGCAAGGAGGGACAATTCAGGGTAGCCAGGCTATGTCACAGGGCCGCAGCACTGTGCAGGAATATGCGGTGCAACAGAACCAGTAGGAGCAGGATCCTGAACCTTCTACAGTCAGAGGTACTAGTCTAGTAGCTTCTGTCTTGTCTTCAGTACTTTTTGATACGGGTGCTACACATAGTTTTATATCTGTACCTGTTGTAGAGATCCTTGGGCTCGATTTTTTATCTCCTTTTGATATCATGACGCTAGACACTCTGTTGAGGACTAGAACAGCTGGTGTGCGTCAGTGAATGGAGTGCCCCCTTGAGGTTGGTGGGTGTCGCTTCCTTTGGGACTTCTATGTCTTGGATATGACGAGCTATGACGTCATTCTCGGGATTACTGTTTGGTTCCCTTCCGAGACTTTGTAGACTGCTATCATCATACGGTGTGTTTCATGTCACCAGAGGGCATATAGTTTCTATAAAAGGGAGAATGGGATGTTCAGGCGAATCGAGCTGGACCAGAGCATCATGAGCGAGGTGGAGTCACAGCCCAGATTGCGAGTTTGTATCTGGATGATCAGGGGACTTGTCAGAAATATTTCCCTCCAGTGGTTGATCGTTTCAGGGAAGTCTTCCCGGACAACTTTTTAGGTCTACCTCTGTTGCGTGAGGTGGATTTCTCTATTGAGCTTGTTCTAGGAGCAGCACCGGTGTCCATTCCTCCTTATAGGATGGCCACGCCTGAGTTGTAGGAGCTCAAGAGGCAGTTAGAGGAGTTACAGACAAAGGGATTTATTCGACACAATACTTCTCCTTGGGGTTCTTCGGTCCTTTTTGTGAAATAGGCAGATGGTACCCTCAGACATTGCGTGGATTATCGAAAGCTGAACTAGTTGATGGTTAAGAACCGATATCCCTTGCTGAGGAATGATGATCTATTTGATCAGCTTCATGGAGCATGAGTGTTCTCGAAGATTGACTTGATATCCGGATATCATCAGCTGCGTGTGAGACCATCTGATATACCTCTCACATCTTTCAAGAGTAGGTATGGTCTATATGAGTATACGGTTATGCCGTTCGGACTCATGAACGCGCCAGCAGTTTTCATGGATCTGATGAATTGTGTGTTCCATCCATACCTTGATTCTTTTGTGGTAGTATTCGTGGATGACATCTTGGTGTACTCTCACACTCGACACGACCATGCCACCCATCTTGAGATAGTATTGAGTACACTGAGAGAGCCTCATCTATATGATAAGCTCTCGAAGTGCCACTTTTGGATGGACTAGATTCACTTCCTAGGTAATATGATCTCAGAGGCAGGAGTTACCGTAGACCCAGAGAAGGTGAGAGGAGTAGTTTCCAGGGAGCATACTAAGAACGTGTTTGAGATACGGAGTTTCTTAGGGCTGGATGGTTACTACAGACGCTTCATACAGGACTTCTCCCGCTTAGCAGCACCGTTGACAGGTCTGACTAAGAAGGGTGTGATGTTCGTATGGTCGGAAGCTTGCGAGACTGCTTTTCGGGACCTAAAGGGAAGGATGACATCAGAACTGATCCTGATACTCCCTGAGCAAAGGAAGATCTATACAGTTTACTGTGATGCATCAGGGATTGGGCTGGGAGTAGATTTGATGCAGGTCGACCGAGTTGTTGCGTACGGGTCTCGGCAGTTAAGGCCACATGAGAGGAATTACCCGATGCATGATCTCGAGCTGGCTGTAGTTGTTCATGTGTTGTGCTATTGGAGACACTACCAGTTGGGTGATCATTTTGTGGTTTTCACCGACCACAAAAGCCTCAAGTATATCTTTACTCAGCATGACCTGAATCTGAAGCAGAGAAGGTGGGTCGAGTACCTACAGTCCTTGGATTTTGAACTTTCCTATACACCTGGTAAAGGTAATGCAGTAGCTGATGCACTGAGTAGGAAGACTCAGATACAGGCAGTGAAGGAGGCCAGTGGTGAGTGGTAGCTTTTGTCTTTGTTCTCTGAGATGCATCTGGAGGTGCACAACAGTCAGGGGCAGACTTATCTTTCCACGTTAGTTGTGACTTCTACCCTCTTGGATAGAGTGAGGATGAAGCAGCTATCGGTTTCAGAAGGCCTAGTTCTATGGGAGTCAGTGGAAAGTGAGGACCCTCCTTCCGGTTGGACGATAGGCGATGATGATGTTTTGCATTTTCATGGACGAGTATGGGTTCCTGGGAATATACGCGAGGAGCTGATGTGGGAGTTTCATGCTTCAGCTTGGGCATCTCATCCCAGGGTTACCAAGATGTACCGTGACATGAAGCGTCTGTACTGGTGGCCGGGTATGAAGAGAGAGATAGCTGGTTTTGTTACGAGATGTTCCACCTGTCAGTAGGTGAAGGCAGAGCATCAGAGACCAGCTGGACTATTACAGCAGTTACCCATTCTAGAGTGGAAATGGGATATTGTCGCGTTAGATTTCATGATGGGATTTCCGAGGTCAGCACGAGGAAATGATGTCGTGTGGGTTGTTGTGGACAGACTCACGAAGGTGGATCACTTCTTGCCGATCAAGGAGACCTTCAGTGTGGATGAGCTCGGAGGGATGTATATCTGAGAGATCTTACTTCTTCATGGGGTCTCTCATTCTATCGTTTCAGATAGGGATTCCCACTTTACGTCTCGTTTCTGGCAGAGTTTTCAGGGGGCGCTGGGTACACAGGTGTTTCTGAGCACATCATACCACACTCAGACCTATGGCCTGTCAGAGCGGACAATACAGGTGTTAGACGACATGCTGCGCGCATGTGTCCTAGACTTTGGGGGTTCGTGGGAGAAGCATATACCCTTAATCGAGTTTTCATATAACAATAGTTTTTAGGAAACTATTGAGATGCCACCATAGGAGGCGTTATATGGTAGGCCATGCCGATCACCTTTGTGCTTGTTAGAGGTAGGTGAGGCAGCTTTTTTGGGGCCACAGCTTGTACAGGAAACATCTGAGTAGGTCGAGTTGATTCATAAGCGGATGGCTACTGCGCAGTCTCTTCAGAAGTCTTATGATGATCACCGCAGACGACCTTTGGAGTTCGTGGTCAGAGATCAGGTTTTCTTGTGTGCTTTGCCGATGCTGGGGCATAAACGGATCAGGAGACAGGTTAAGCTTTCACCGAGGTATGTGGGACCATTAGAGATTCTGGAGAGAGTCGGGATGGTTGCATATCGGTTGCAGTTACCGCAATGGTACCGAGCCATGCACGATGTCTTCCACATTTCTCAGTTGCGTCGCTACAATTAATACCTGTCTCACACCTTTCAGCCAGAGCAGGTTGAGCTTAAGCATGATGGTTCCTTTGAGGAGCATCTGATCCGTATCGTTGACATGAGGACGATAGTTCTCCGAGGCCGGTTAGTTCCTCTTGTGTGGGTGTTATGGCAGCAAGGCTGAGTGCAGGACGAGACATGGGAGCGGGTGGCCGACGTACGTGCTCAGTGGCCAGAGCTGTTCTGAGCTTTCTCTCCGCCACCCTTAGAAGGGAAATTTAGGGATGAATTGCTATAAGGGGGGATGTTTGTAAGAATACAGTTCTTATTTTAGAGGTATGGGCTTCTTCCTTTTCCTTTTCCTTAAGTGTTTTTGTGAAAATATGGAAAATGGGGAAAAATCCTCAATGTTGGAACTACACGCCATGTACCATGTCCACACGCCGTGTACTTTTGGCCATGTAGGGATGAGTACACGGGGCGGGTAGCCATGCCGGCGACAAAGGGTGTAGGAACCGACTACATGACGTGTAGTGGTGCCTTACATGTCGTGTAGTCAGTCGGCAGGCTTAAACAGTAAGACGGTGGCGTCGCCACTAGCTGAGCAACCGTACACACCATGTACTCGAGAGTATATGTCGTCTACTCATGTCGATGAATGAACAGTGTGGCGGTGCCGCCAAATGAACAGTTAAATGAAGGGAGTAAACGCCGTATACTTGTAATTACACGCCGTGTACATTGTTTTTTCGGCTTAAATTAGGCGGTAGCCTCCTCATTTGGCAGAGGAGGCACTTGAGCCATTTTGGAGCCAAAGGAGGAGGCCGGATCTTTGAAGATCCACCGGGCATTCGTCTGGAATCCGATTCGGCTTCGGACGATCTCGTTGGAACCGCACGGGTAAACCCTCACCTCTCTTGGTACCGTTCTTGCCAATTATTCTCCTAAAATAAGTTAATTACGTTTGTTTGGGTTTTTTTATTCGTCAGATATACGCTGTTCTTGGGAGTTTCTGGTGTCGTCGTTTGGGTATAACACTCGTTGGCATAGAAGGTAGGTGGATTTGTGTTTATTTTCTAACTGTCGTGCATTTTTGTGCTTTTTCGTGCCACGAACCCATATTGGGGTGTCATATGGCTGAGGCCGTTGCTATATTTAATGCCTATAATTGCATAGGTGATTAAATTTTGATAATAAAATGCTATTTGGGATCGTTTCTTGGATCCGAAACCACCCTAGGGGTGTGTTTCACTGTTTATCCGTTTGGCCAGGATACCCGACGGTATGCCTTAAAGGTAGTAATCATAGAGAATTGCTTGTTTAATGCATTTTTATATGTTGGTTATGTCCCGGTTACCTCTTTAGCCTGAGGGTGTTGTTGTGATTAACTTAAGGGTGTGACCGTTTTAGCCCGAGGGATGTCGTATTTCTCCTGAAGGCAACCTTTCATGCCTGAGGGCTTGACTTATGTGCCTAAGGGAGACACTTCGTATGCCTAAGGGTGAGAATTTCTTTTACGTCTAAGGACAATACTTGTGGGTTGGATTTTGTATGGCCTGAGGGAAAGCCTGAGGGCGTGGTTTATTATTTTAGCCTGAGAGAAAGCTTCTGGTTGGCATGAGGGCTTGGTGCTGTAGAGCATAGAATGTTACTAAGTTAAATGATTAAATGAGTATTAAAATAAAAATATAACTGGTAGTTAGTTACTTTTTATTATTTCATACTTTATTTCATTTCACTACTGCACACTGTTGTTGCATGCTTACACGTAGTTGGGCACGAGCCTTTGGTGGGTGCCTACTGAGATATATATCTCACACCCTATTTGGGACATACTTTTTGGCCCAAACAGATTACGTTTCTGCAGGTGTGGATAGGGGAAAGAGTCCCTATACAGGTACTTGATTGTTGTTGGGGAGTAGGAGGGCATGGGACCGAGCCTAGGCTCGCGATGTCGATGCCAGCTGTTTGCTTTGTTTTTCTATACTCTATTATTTTCTGTACTGTATTGATGTTTAACATGTTCTGGCTATTTTCATAGAACCTGAGACATGTAGAATCATCATTTATATACTGTTGGTTATATCCACTGCTGTTGTTAATTTCAGTTGTGTATGGTTTATTGCTTCCGCTGTTTGTTATATGTTTTATTTAAATTCTGTTGTGCTACACTTTGACAAATTATGGCATAGTTTCTCCACTATCAGAACTAGTCCCTCGCTGCTAGTCGGTAGCCTCTGGAATTTGGGGAAATGTGCTTGAGGTTATGTGGCAAGCCGGGTTCGGGGCACCCGTTGTGTCGCACCCGGGTCTGGGACGTTACAGCAGCTACAACTGAATGTAAAGTATAACTCAAAGGACAAAAGCTGAAAGGTGACAAGAAGCTCATGGATCGTTCACCACGGATCCTACCTGAAGGGTAGGTACAGATATCCTCCACATCACTCCGCGTTCGACCATCCATCTGTCTGTCTCCTTCGGGAACAGACTCGTCGTGAGATCCACCTCCGGGTACTGTCCAGCTCAACAAGCCTCAACTATGATAAGTGTTGTTCGTCGTCTACAACCAACACAATGAGGTGCGAGCATAGCCCATGCAGGGGTAAGTATAACGATACTCTGTAGGGACCCCGAGACCCTCAAGGTCTCACTAAAATCCAACAAGGATTAACCACAAATAAAGATCTCAACAAATAACCTTTACATAGTTGTATGCCCTTACACACACCTAAGTTATCAAGTAAATCATCTCAATCATGAGTTAAACGCAAAAGTCATTGACTCAGCTCAAACCAGGATTTTCATTAATGATATCGAAACCACAAATGCTGAAGATCTCCCTCTCTATCAAGTACACTGATCATGTCATGACTCCGAGGTACTACTCACTAACCTAAGACTACTGAGTTACTCCTCCTGTTGAGTACTGCGGGTCAGCCACCCAAACACAGTAGTCCTCCCCACTGAGTTTTCCACCCAAACACAGTAGTGAACCCCCCTAATATCCTGTAGAGGTACTCCTTCTGTTGAGTAACATGAGTCTTCCACCCAAACATAGTAGTGCTCCCCGCCATGGTTCTGCCACCCAAACACAGTAGTGCTCCCCACTGGGCTATACAAGTCACTCTGACTCAAATCAGACAAGCAGTCTTCAGGTCTCAGCCATCTACAAGGTCTCTGTACTCCATACCCTCATCTCTAGGAGGATCCTCTCCATGAGCTACTGTTCGATACTCCATGTATCACAAAGTCCCTCAAAAAAGTATCACAAAGGTCTACCTCGTCAAAGAGGTATCAACGCAACAGATGGCATGTCAATCAGACGTTTGGTCTGTGAGTTATTAGCCTTCTTGTCCCAGGGGCCCGGTTGGTTTCATGTACGAACCAACCCGACCGTATCTCAACCGTACCCCAAACTCTCATAGGGTATACTAAAAGGTACTATTTCTCAATGTGATTACCAACGTCGCTGACGGTTCATCTAACAGACGTCTGGTTTAAAAGTTATTAGCTTTTCCGTTCCAGGGGCTCAGTTGGATATCGGGTACAATCCAACCCGGCCATATTCCAACTGTGTTCAAACCTTAGGTGAATTATTCCAAAATATCCGTCTCATCAAGGGGAATCCAACAAGGTCGACGACACGTCATTCGGACGTCCGGTCCTTAAGTAAAAAGCATTTCCGCTCAGAGGGCCCGGTTGGTTTAGGGTTAGAACCAACCCGGTCGTTCTTCAAATGACACCGGTTAACCAAACCATTCAAACCATTGCGATCCATATGAAAAAACAAACAAGATGAACTAACCATTGGTCCAAAATGGATAGTCGGTGAAAAGGATGCATTTCACCCCAACACGCGCGAACCGGGCCTCGTGGGGCCCGCACGTCAACCTCAACTTAAATATACAAAATTGGTCCTGAAACATCCGTCATAATTCCAGGGTCGCAACCTCGCAGAGGGTTCGACATTCCGACACCATATGAGACAGATATATCTGATACAAGATCCCGTAATAATAATAATATTATTATTATTCGGTGTTCCATGGGCCTGAGCCACGAACCAGAATTTAGTATTCAACATTAGGCTTGAATCGACCGAATTGATGTCAGGATTACATCGCCACTAATTGAAATCCCATCAGACGTTGCACGCATGATTTATGGCGGGTCCAAGATTTAATAGTAATATTAAATCTATTATTTTCCGACCACTTCGGGTACCCGATCCAAAAACCCGAAAAATAAATCCAATATTGGACTCATAAATTCCATCTTGAAGTCCGGGTCACACTGCCGCAGACGGTTCGTGAAACCGAGGTCGCACGAAGAAGATACAGTCAAAACAGTGTTTTATCAACAAAATTAATAATAACAATATTTTATTATTATTAATTATTTACTTATTTATCTTTCTAATTCCAAAATCAATCACGATTTTGGACTCCTTGCGCACTAGAATTAATCCTCAAAACCCCCATTTATCATTTATTTATATTTTAATTTTATCCCCACTATTATCTTATAAATCATCTCTCTCTCCAATCTCATTTACTCTTACATGATTATGTTCTCCCAATTAGTACCCCAATGACCCAGCCTCCTTCCACATGCCCAGAACCACCAACACCTTTTCCTGCCCGCCGCGCCGCGCCGCCGCACCGCCCCCGGCTCCCCGTGCCGGCGCACCTCAAACTTGCCGCATCGCCTACCCCCCCCCCCCCCTTCCGCTCTCCGTGCCACCTCCCATTACCACGCACCTGACCCCATACTGTCGCACATCAAGAACTAGTTGGAGGTGGGTCCAAACCTGTTCGTAGTCCATACCCACCGCGTTAGTAGTTCGAATAAACACCCAACATAATATTCTTCCATGATTGAGGGAATGAATCACGTGAATATAAATAAACAAAAACCCTACCTCGAAATTGACGTCGCATGTCGTCGAGTCATGGAAGACGGACATCACGGTAGTCGGGTGTTGCGGAAGAACAGTGTCATCCCATCAAAATTGGAGGATGAGTTTTTGACGTAACCGAAACTTTCCTACAGTGGTGTCTCCTATCTTAACACAGAGGAAGAAGAAGGTTGGATAAAGAAGTGCTTCTAGTTCTTCGAGTCATGGAGCGTTCTTCGTGTTCTTCATGGAAGAACTCCCCCTTTCAATATCTCCAACGTGCTCCCAACACCGCAAGTTCCAAAACAAAATAATAGCCTAATCTATTACTTTATTCTCCCATGATATTAAATTTCTATGAAATTCAAATTAATTCAAAAAGACTATTGAATTAATTATGGAATTTGAGTTGGAAAATTTAATGGAAGGGAGATGGAAAGGCTCCACATAATTAATGGGAGGTGTTGTCAACATAAATTGAGTGTTAAAGGGGGGATTAAGGGAGATGAAGGGTTAGGCCTCGTGTGGGTCTCACCTCACAAATATCCTCCCATGGGAGGTTATGTGAGGTGTGGGCCACACCCCTAACTTCCTTTTAGAGGATATAACCACCCAAATAAATAAAATGGTGCACAACCATTTATTTTACAAATCCCCAAATATTAACTTTCAACCTGCATAAAACACCACCATGGTAAAGGTCCCCTTAAGTGAATATCGACACTGCAAGTTCATCGGTGTCCTCAGATTTCAATTCCGAGCACCGGTATAAATGTTATAAAATTCCGAACGTACGTTTACTGAACGTATCCCAGAAAATGTTTGGAATATTAATAGCAGTCACCCTCGACTCACTATGGTCAAGGTTAGGATCTTCCTCAGTGAAACATGCCCCAACGAACCCAACAGTACTCTCGGATTTTCAATCCGAGTTACCATTTAAAAGTTATGCATTTTAAAATAAAATAATTGTCATTTAATTATTTTATTTTCAGCCAAAAACTAACTTTTTCTGGTGTCTTGCGCCGGAAAAAGTTAGTATCTGCTTAAATAAAGTATTCCATAATGAGTTCAGTAGTGGCCTCTTATTTTTAATCCAAGCTACCATTTGTGAGTTATATGAATTTGAAAAATAAAACAATTTGTTTAATTATTTTATTTACGGTTAAGCCATTTTTGGGATTTCTCATAGGAGGCACGTGCCTACTAAACCTAAGTCGTGCCTAGGGTAATCCCACTATCCTGAGCCCAACGGTGCCCTTGGATTTTTTATCTCATCAACCATTCAAGTGTTATTCCACTTTTTCAGGAAAACTGCTTACGCGCGTTAATTTAATCTTCACAAAACTTCGACATATCATTACGGGAACTCCGTGCCTCGGAATCAGGCGCCATCAGAAACCATAGACTCATAAAATTCCAAATTATTTAGGAAAAAAACATCCTGGAAATTTATGGGCTTTTACATTACTCCCACCTCAGGGATTTACGTCCCCATAAAGCTTCTACACACACTAGGGGAAACAAAAGTGGTACTGAGCACGCATCTGAGCCTTCCTCTGCCATGTGCTCTCCGGGTGGTTCCTGTGCTGTCTGGGGTTTCCTTTTCGCCGACAGAGGAAAACCCATCCCATCATTGTATGTAAACCACAACAATTTTTCCTAATACCATCAATCCATGTATGAATTATGGTTGCTCAGTCTATACCCAAACTAACGTTCTAAGGCCTTGACGCTGCCACCAAGAGGTTCCAACGGAAACTCTCACCTCAAGGGTCAGATCACACCCATCGACATAAGTGTGTTAATCTAGTATCCTCTCAAAGGTATCTCTAGTCGTGAGGGTCAAGTCAATGGTTTTAACGGGAAAATCTAGGTCTGGGAAAAGATTCGTGGAAGGAAGGAATGATTGGTACCTATTTCTATTGATATGGACGCTCGTAGTAGACATAGACCGTACCTCAAATCATTCTTAGATCCCTTGGGTCACAATCCGTGACAGCATGCAGCTATTCTCTTCCCCTTCACTTTAGCTCTCTAAGCCTGGTGGGGACTACAATGGTGGGTGGTTATAACATGTCGAAATTTACACCACCTCATGCTGCTCTCCAAGATCTACTTCCATGTCTACTACTCTGTAGATTCATCTGTCCTCAACACTTCCTCTTCTTGAAAAATTTTACATTCCCATGTCTCTGAGACTGGCGCCTGTTCGTATCTTGCCACTGCTAACATTCACTGGCTAAAACCGATCAGCCAAAGAACATTCAACCACAAAGGTTCCCTCTAGTACCCTTACATTGTAGGAATGCATAGAGGAACGCGTGATTACTCGGATATACTTAAACACAACTCACTCAGAGGCCCAAGCTCTAAAGCATTAATCGCATCGTAGTCATCAAGTACCAAGAATGATCGGTACACCTTGATGAATACTCAGCTACTAACTTGTCGTCATGCCGAAGCTGTATAAGCTCTAGAAAACTCACATCCACCTCCTCAATCCATTCCTCAGCCTATTGTGAGTCGGGTTCACCTTAGAACCTAAGGGGTATTTGATGCTGAAACATGTGTAAGGAACTAAGCCTACACGCGTCCTCTACCGGTACATCCAGTTGTAACTACTGACCAACATGTAGTGATATAGCTGGCACACTACCTGAAGGTACTATCTCAGGCATCAATCCACGTACCAAAGCCTCATCACTATGTGGACCAACCTCATGATCCCTCACTGGGAAACACCAGTAGTTAAGATCATCCTCCTCCTACTAGATCTAAACTAGGTGTAGAACTCTAGCAATTTCCTCCATCTAGTCCACTACTGCCTCAAAATATGGCTTGCCTCGTAACCTCGGAGGCCTCTGCTGCTGGAACATGTGCAACGCACTCTTCCAGCATGCACCGTCCACTAGTACGTCTGGTGGCATCCTCTGCCTAATGGGTGGGGGTGCAACTGGTACACCACCCGAAGGAGCCAACATAGAAAGAGGGACATCCACCGGATCCTCATCGCTCAGTGAGCCATCATCGAGTACTCCCTCAGAAACTCCAACTGACTGTCTGTGTGGAGACATCCTGAACAGATGTGACACAGTCAAACGATTTAAACCTGGTGAGCTGACCCGGTTTGAGCTGACTTATAGAATACTTTTGAAACACACACGCAATCATTGTTTTCCTGCACTAAGTCGAAAATAGGTAGTTAGGGTCATGGTGTATGGATACGTCGGCCACCGAACCAACATTAGACTCCCTGAACTGAAAACCACACTTAGTACCCTTAACATTATTGCTTCGCAGAAAGAAAATATCAGAGTCCTATGTTCTGCGGTAGAACCGACTCCTCTGATACCAATTTGTCACAACCCATCCTTGGGGCTCGGGCCGTGACTACCCAAAGCCCGCCTTCCATAGGCCAGGGGCTGGGGACTAGCACCAAAGGCCTAAATCCCAATAAAAATGGAAGGAATTGCCTTTATAAAAGTAAACAACACAATAAAGTACAAGCGGAAGCTAACACTAAGTAAAGCAGTAAACCAGTGTGCTGGAAATACAAAAGGGGCCAGAAATACAAGCCCAATAGAAAGGTACTGATACAACTGAAAGAAAAGTACAACTCAAAGGACAACAATTGAATGGTGGCAAGCAGCTCCTGGATTATCCACCACGGATCCTACCTAAAGGGTAGGTACAGATGTCCTCCACATTACTCTCTGTTCGGTCGTCCGTTCGTCCGTCTCCTCTGGGTACCGACTCGTCATGAGATCCACCTCTGGGTATCGTCCAGCTCAACAAGCCTCAACTACGATCAGTGTTGTCTCTCGTCTACAACCAACACAATGAGGTTCAGGCGTAGCCCGTGCAGGGGTGAGTATAACGATACTCAGTAGGGACCCCAACACCCTCAAGGTCTCACTAAAATCTAACAGGGGTATACCACAAATAAATATCTCAACAGATAACCTTTACATAGGTTTATTCCCTTACACACACCTATGTTATCAAGTAACCCATATCAATCATGAGATAAACACAAAAGTCATTGACTCAGCTCAAACCAGGATTTTCATTAATGATATCGAAACAACAACTGTTGAAGTGCTCCCTCTCTGTCAAGTACACTGATCCTATCACGACTCTGAGGAACTACTCACTAACCTAAGACTGGTGAGGTAATCCTCATGTCGAGTACCGTGGGTCAGCCACCCAAACACACTAGTGCTCTCCGCCAGGGTCTTCCACCCAAACATAGTAGTGCACCCCCCTAATATCCTGCAGAGGTACTCCTTATGTTGAGTACCGCAGGTCTACCACCCAAACACAGTAGTGCTCCCCGCCATGTGTCTGCCACCCAAACATAGTAGTGCTCCCCACTGGGCTATACAAGTCATTCCGACTCGAATCAGACAAGCAGTTTTCAGGTCTCAGCCAGCTACAAGGTCTCTGTACTCCATACGCTCATCTCCAAGAGGATCTGCTCCACGAGCTACTGGTCGATACTCCAAGTATCACAAAGTCCCACTAAGAAGTATCTCAATGGTCCTCCTCGTCAAAGAGGTCTCAACGTAAAAGACGGCGCGTCAAATGGACGCCCGGTCTATGAGTTATTAGCCTTTTTGTCCCAGGGCCTGGTGTCACGACCCGACCTCGGGGCCCGTGCCGTGACTACCCCAAGCCCGCCTTCCATAGGCCAGGGGCTGGCGACTAGCACCAATGGCGTAAATCCCGATAACTGGGAAGGCATTGCCATTACAAAAGCAAACAAACACCACAGAGTAAGCAAGCTGAAAAGTAAACACAAGCGAAGAAAAGTAAAAGGGTCGGAAATACAAGCCCAACTGTAAAGTACAACTCGAAAGGGAAAAACAGCAGCTGGAAGAACTAAGCGGCTCCTGGGTCGTCCTCCTCGATTCCTACCTGAAGGGTAGGTACAGATGGCTCAGCTCCTGGATCGTCCACCACGGATCCTACCTGAAGGGTAGGTACAGATAGCTCCTCTACTCCTCGGGTCCTGTCGTCTACTCCGGGTACGTCCGCCCAGTGGTCCTCCTCCGGGTACCGACCTGCTCCGCAAGCCTCAACTGCGATCTGCGCTGTCCGTCGTCAGCAACCAACACAACGAAGTGCGGGCATAGCCCGTGCAGGGGTGAGTATAAGCTACTCAGTAGGGACCCCAAGACCCTTAAGGTCTCACTAAATCCAACATGGATATCCACAAAGTAAAGACAGCAATCACGAAGTAACATCACACTCTACTTAGGTATATGCTCATACATATACCTAAGTCATCAAGTAACCCATCCAATTACAAGGATACACAAAAATCATGAAATCAACGGATAACCATCACCCAGGTATATGCCCATACATATACCTAAGTTATCAAGCGACCCATCTCAATCATGAGGAAACGCAAAGATTCATTGACTCAGCTCAAACCAGGATTTTCATTATCGAAACCTTAACTACTGAGGAGCTCCGTCTCTAGAGTGTACAGTGGTCCTGTCACGACTCCGAGGTACTACTCACTAACCTAAGACTGCTGAGGTACTCCTCCTGTCGAGTACTGCAGGTTTGCGGCCAACTACCGGGCGCTCCGTCCGCTGAGGGTCTGTCGCCAAATACCGGGCGCTCACCCAAATAGCCTACTGAGGTACTCCTCCTGTCGAGTACCGCGGGTTTTCTGCCAACTACCAGGCGCTCCGTCCACCGTGGGTCTGCCGCCAAATACCGGGCGCTCCGTCCACTGGGCTAGTCGACTCAGTCCAAGTCGAGTCGATCAACCAGTCGTCAGGTCTCAGTCGGCTACACGGTCTCCGTACTCTGCACGCTCGTCTCCAGGAGGGTCCGCTCTACGAGCTACTGGTCGATACTCCATGTATCACAAAGTCCCACAAAGGAGTGTCTCAAAGGACCGCCTCATCATAGGGGTCTCAACGCAACAGACGGCGCGTCAATCGGACGCCCGGTCTGTGAGTTATTAGCCTTTTCGTCCCAAGGGCCCGGTTGGTTTCGTGTGCGAACCAATCCCGGCCGTATCACAATTGTACCCTGAACTCCCATAGGGTATACTCAAAGGGACCGTTACTCAACGCAATCACCAACGCCGCTGACGTTTCGTCGAACGGACGTCCTGGCTGAAAGATATCAGCTTTTCCGTTCCAGGGGCCCGGTTGGATTTCGGGTACAATCCAATTCGGCCATACTCCGACTGCATCCAAAACTCGGGCGGAGTATGTCAAAAGTTCCGTCTCATCAAGAGGAAGTCAACGAAATAGACGGCGCGTCAATCGGACGCCCGGTCTGTGAGTTATTGGCTTTTTTTCGTTCCAGGGGCCCGGTTGGTTTCGTGTACGAACCGACCCGACCATACTCCGTAGGCATCCAAACCTCGAGCAGATTAATCCAAAAGTTCTGTCTCACTGAGAGGAATTCAACAAAGCTGACGGTACGTCATTCGGACGTCCGGAGCTCAAGATATGTGAATTTGACCGAAATGGTCCGAAAACGGGGGGGGTCCGGGTCTGACCCGGTTGGCCCGGCCCCGCCCGGCCAGGGCCGGTCCGGCTCGGCTCGGCCGAGCGGCCTGACAACCCCGCGGCACCCGCGGGGTGTCGCGCTGGACACCCGCGGGGTGCCGCCTGACAGCCCCGCGGCACCCGCGGGGTGCCACCCTGGACACCCGCGGGGTGTCGCCAGACAACCCCGCGGCACCCGCGGGGTGCCGCCCTGGACACCCGCGGGGTGTCTCCAGACAACCCCGTGGCACCCGCGGGGTGCCGCCCTGGACACCCGCGGGGTGCCGCCGCCTCCGGCCGCCGGCGCCGCCGCCGGCTTCCGCGGGCCACCGGAGACGCTCCGTTGGCCCGATTTGATTCCCGTCTGCGCCTACGGTCATCCCGGGACCCGACCTTCACTGCGGAGACCTCAAAATTAACTTGCGGCCTCGTTTGTCGTCGCCCGTCAATCTGCGCTCAAGAACAAAATAAAATTAATTTAATCTGCGGCCTCTTTGGCGCGGCGCGAGGACGTCGCGTGCTTGAACGACTTCTCGGCGTGGCGCGAAGGCGTCTCGATCTTGTTTGATTTCGTTCCACAGCGCGGCGCGACGGCGCCGCTCAATAGTTGCCGTACGATTCCCGCGTGGTGCGATGACACCACGCCATCTCGCTCCATCCGCAAGAAACAACAAGAATAAAGGAGGGGGGGGTTCGGCCGTGTTTGTGCGGCCCGACCCCCCTCGCATTAGATTGATAACAATCGGCCTTTCTAGAACGATAATCCATCACAATCTTTTTAAAAATAAATAAAAAGATTCGGAAACAAGGGCCGACAAAAAAAAAGAACCTTCAAGATCGAAGGAAAGATCAACAACTTTAAAAAGGTTTAAAACCCCTACCTCAAGCGTTGTCGCTCGCGAGTTCATCGCGGAAGAGGAAGATCGTCGCGGAAGAAACATCGCCGGAGAAACGTCGTTGATTCCGTTGTCGTCGTGGTGCGTCCGAAGGGAGAACGTCGCTTGGAAAGGACCGATCGTCGTGGGAGAAACGTCGCGGAAGAAGCGTCGTTGATTTCCGCGGTTTCGGCGTTCTTCGCCGGAGGCCGGCGTTCTTCGCGTTCTTCGCCGAAGAAGAATGCTCTCCTCCAAATTCTCCCCACGCCACAAGCTTCCACCCAAAATAAAATAAGAGTAATGTTATTTTATTAACGCACAAGCAACGATTAAAAAAAAGAAACGAACAATTAATTCCAAGAATTAATTTACCAAAGAAACCGCCCAATTAATTGGACGAAAGAAACAGCCCAATTTAATGGTCTGTTAAGAAACTAAGAAACCGCGTCAGTTGACTTTCAGTTTCTTTGACGGGTTTTCACGGGTGCGTTACTTAGCGGAAGAAACGGCGGGGCTCGTGCGGGCCCCACCCACAAATATCCTATCAAGAGGATAGGATATTTCAGTTGCACCCTATCCGCTTCAACTAAGATTAACCAGCTTAATGTGGCTTTCAAGTGGCTTCAAGTGAAATAAAAATAAAGTTTTCGTAACAACTTTATTTTATTTCTTAACCTTAAGTCCCAAAATTTAAAAACCACACCTGAGCAAACGCAACTCCGGAAGAGGCGTTTCTAGGCAAAACCCGGCGCTGTGATTTCATCGGTGCCCTCAGAATTCGATTCCGGGCACCGGTTCAAATGTTAGAAAAACCCGCTCGTCCGTTCACTGAACGTACCCGAGCCAAAACTTCGGAAAATGATTCCGGGCACACCGGGCCTCGGAATCAGGTGCCGTCAGAAACTGAGTTCTTGTAAAATTCCAAAGAAAATTAAGAAAAAAATTTCCTTGAAATTTACGGGTCTTTACATTACTCCCACCACAGGGCTTTACGTCCCCGTAAAGCTTCACCACAGACTTAGGGAAACAAAGCGGTACTGAGCACGCATCTGAGCCTTCCGCTCCCATGTGCTCACCTGGAGGTTCCCGCACTGCCAAAGAAAGTGCACAAGAGGAATCGACCATCCTCCTAGGATCTGCTCCTGTCGATCGTCGATCCCCACAGGAACCTCCGTATAAGACACTCATCGCCACCGTCTAGCTCCTCATGGTCGATGATATGCGAAGGGGGGTCGAGCACGTATCTCCTCAGTTGGGATACGTGGAAAACGTCGTGCACCTAGTGCAACTGAAGTGGATGGGCCAAGCGGTAAACCACCTCGCCTACCCAGCTGAGGACCTAGATAGGTCCGTTGAACCTCGGAGATAACTTGCCTCCCAGGCCACATCTCCGTAAACCTTGTCGAGGTGAGACCCGTAAGAAGACGTGGTCGTCATCCTAGAACTCCAGAGGTCTCCATTTCTGATTAGAACTGAAACTCAAAACTCCTGCTGCCACGAAGGTAAGGTGGGTCGACCCAAGAATGATCGGCTACACCCTCCTGTGCATGAGTTTATCTTGAGCTGCCCAGGGTTTCCTTTTCGCTGACCAAGGAAAACATATCCCAACGTTGTAGATAAACCACAACCTTTTTGCCTAAAACAGTCAACCAGGGTATGATCTGTGAATTCGATCCATAACCAGACCAACGTCGCAAGGCCTCGACGCTGCCACCAAGAGATTCCAACCGAAACTCTCGCCTCGTGGTCAGATCACACTGTCGGCGTAAGTGTGATTATCGAGTCTCCTCTCAAAGGTATCTCCAGACATGAGGGTCAAGTCAATGGCTTACCCGGAACCTCTAGGTCTGGGACAAGATTCGTGGAAGTAAAGAATGATTGGTACCTATGTCTAAGGATATGGCAGCTCATAGTAGACATAGCCCGTACCCCGAATCATTCTTAGAGCCCCTGGGTCACACTACTTGACCGCATGCAGCTACTCTCCTTCCCAGCCCTCCTGCTCCCTGAGCCTGGCGGGGATTTCAAAGGCGGGTGGTTGTAACAGGTTGAGATGTACACCACCACCTGCTGCTCTCAAGGCCCCACTTCCACGTCTGCTACTCCGCAGATTCATCTGTCCTTTAAGCTTCCTCTTCTTGAAACATTTAACACGCCCGAGTCTCTAAGACTGGCACTGGTTTCCTGTTTCTTACTGCACTGTGCAGTCTTCATCCGCTCCTGGATGAACTGCACCTCCTTTTCATATGATCTGGAAGAGCTTCTAAAATTTCTCCTTTTCCGAAAAGAGAAACCTGGTCTCATCCCCTCTCTAGATGAACCACGCCCATTGCCTAATACAGTCAATCCTGGCATGAAGGATGCATTCATGCCATGGATGACGTCGTAAGGCCTCGACGTAACTACTAAGAGATCCAACTGTCACTCTCGCCTCCAAGGGTCGAGTCACACTATCGGCATCCGTGTGAGGTCACTGGGTCTGCTCCAGTTGAAATCTCTAAAGTGAGGGTCAAGTCAACAGTTTAACCGGGACCACTCAGTAACATCACAAAAGAGGACAGGAAGGCAAACATCACAAGAGATAAGTGTCTTCTTTATTATTTCAGCTCATAATAAAAAGACACGAATACAACATCAAACATGGAACTAGAAGTACAAGAGACGTATCCACTAGTTCCGATCCTGTCCACCTGCTCCAAGAGTTCTACTGTTGCTCAAGCATTTGTCGCTGCCTCTATCTCGGTGGCTCCCCCAAAGCCTGCGGATCGGGAGTCGGACAGTCACGTGCCAGATGACCCTTTCCGCGGCATGAGTAACACAACCTGCTCCTTGCACGACTAGCTCTGTTCCCACTCCGGGTGCCCTGCACCACCGGTCCTAAAACCCGAGATCGCCCAACTGCTGGTCTGGTCTTTCTGGGCCTCTGCATTATCTGTCTACTGCCCACAGATGACTCGGCTTCTGATCGAGAAGCACGCGACAAAGGCAGCAGCTCCCGAACACGCTCGGGGTGTAGAGCTACTGGCACATACTCCAACCTGAAGGAGGTCTCGAAGTCTTCCCAAGAGAAGGCCATCCCACGGCAAAACTGGAACAAGTGGCTCCACCACCTGCCTGCTGTTGCCTGAAGAAGGCTAGCCGCAAAGATCGCCATAAAGTCCGATGGCGTCCCCACTAGCCTGAAGACTCCCACCACAGCCTCCAGCCAATCCTCAGCCGCCTGCGGGTCCGTCTCTCCCCTGAACCTGGGTGGCCTCTGGCGCTGGAACTCATGCAGCGCACTCAAGCGTCGTGCATCGCCTACTGCTGGGGCTGGTGGCATTGGTGGCCCAACGTATGGTAGTACCGCTGGTGCCTCTGCTGGTGCCTCGACTGCAAGAGGGCCCTGAACCGAAGCCTCGTCGGTCGGCAGGCTGTCAGTACGCACATCCCTCTGGGCTAAAGATGGTCGTCTGAGAAAAGGCATCCTGAAAGAAACATCGTAACATGGTCAAACGATTAAACATGGTGAGCTGACCTGGTTTGAGCTGACATTTTTAAACATTGGAAACACACACGCAATCAGTGTTTTCGTGCACAAAGTCGGAATTCAGTTGTCAGGGTCCTGGTGTATGGATACGTCGGCCGCCCGCACCAACACTGGACTCCCTGAACTGAAAACCATTCTCGGTACCCTTAACACTATTGCTTCACAGAATGAAAGATCAGAATCGGCGGTAGAACCGACCACCTCTGATACCAATCTGTCACGACCCGACCTCGGGGCCCGTGCCGTGACTACCCCAAGCCCGCCTTCCATAGGCCAGGGGCTGGCGACTAGCACCAATGGCGTAAATCCCGATAACTGGGAAGGCATTGCCATTACAAAAGCAAACAAACACCACAGAGTAAGCAAGCGGAAAAGTAAACACAAGCGAAGAAAAGTAAAAGGGTCGGAAATACAAGCCCAACTGTAAAGTACAACTCGAAAGGGAAAAACAGCAGCTGGAAGAACTAAGCGGCTCCTGGGTCGTCCTCCTCGATTCCTACCTGAAGGGTAGGTACAAATGGCTCAGCTCCTGGATCGTCCACCACGGATCCTACCTGAAGGGTAGGTACAGATAGCTCCTCTACTCCTCGGGTCCTGTCGTCTACTCCGGGTACGTCCGCCCAGTGGTCCTCCTCCGGGTACCGACCTGCTCCGCAAGCCTCAACTGCGATCTGCGCTGTCCGTCGTCTGCAACCAACACAACGAAGTGCGGGCATAGCCCGTGCAGGGGTGAGTATAAGCTACTCAGTAGGGACCCCAAGACCCTTAAGGTCTCACTAAATCCAACATGGATATCCACAAAGTAAAGACAGCAATCACGAAGTAACATCAGACTCTACTTAGGTATATGCTCATACATATACCTAAGTCATAAAGTAACCCATCCAATTACAAGGATACACAAAAATCATGAAATCAACGGATAACCATCACCCAGGTATATGCCCATACATATACCTAAGTTATCAAGCGACCCATCTCAATCATGAGGAAACGCAAAGATTCATTGACTCAGCTCAAACCAGGATTTTCATTATCGAAACCTTAACTACTGAGGAGCTCCATCTCTAGAGTGTACAGTGGTCCTGTCACGACTCCGAGGTACTGCTCACTAACCTAAGACTGCTGAGGTACTCCTCCTGTCGAGTACTGCAGGTTTGCGGCCAACTACCGGGCGCTCCGTCCGCTGAGGGTCTGTCGCCAAATACCGGGCGCTCACCCAAATAGCCTACTGAGGTACTCCTCCTGTCGAGTACCGCGGGTTTGCTGCCAACTACCAGGCGCTCCGTCCGCCGTGGGTCTGCCGCCAAATACCGGGCGCTCCGTCCACTGGGCTAGTCGACTCAGTCCAAGTCGAGTCGATCAACCAGTCGTCAGGTCTCAGTCGGCTACACGGTCTCCGTACTCTGCACGCTCGTCTCCGGGAGGGTCCGCTCTACGAGCTACTGGTCGATACTCCATGTATCACAAAGTCCCACAAAGGAGTGTCTCAAAGGACCGCCTCATCATAGGGGTCTCAACGCAACAGACGGCGCGTCAATCGGACGCCCGGTCTGTGAGTTATTAGCCTTTTCGTCCCAAGGGCCCGGTTGGTTTCGTGTGCGAACCAATCCCGGCCGTATCACAATTGTACCCTGAACTCCCATAGGGTATACTCAAAGGGACCGTTACTCAACGCAATCACCAACGCCGCTGACGTTTCGTCGAATGGACGTCCTGGCTGAAAGATATCAGCTTTTCCGTTCCAGGGGCCCGGTTGGATTTCGGGTACAATCCAATTCGGCCATACTCCGACTGCATCCAAAACTCGGGCGGAGTATGTAAAAAGTTCCGTCTCATCAAGAGGAAGTCAACGAAATAGACGGCGCGTCAATCGGACGCCCGGTCTGTGAGTTATTGGCTTTTTTTCGTTCCAGGGGCCCGGTTGGTTTCGTGTACGAACCGACCCGACCATACTCCGTCGGCATCCAAACCTCGAGCAGATTAATCCAAAAGTTCTGTCTCACTGAGAGGAATTCAACAAAGCTGACGGTACGTCATTCGGACGTCCGGAGCTCAAGATATGTGAATTTGACCGAAATGGTCCGAAAACGGGGGGGTCCGGGTCTGACCCGGTTGGCCCGGCCCCGCCCGGCCAGGGCCGGTCCGGCTCGGCTCGGCCGAGCGGCCTGACAACCCCACGGCACCCGCGGGGTGTCGCGCTGGACACCCGCGGGGTGCCGCCTGACAGCCCCGCGGCACCCGCGGGGTGCCACCCTGGACACCCGCGGGGTGTCGCCAGACAACCCCGCGGCACCCGCGGGGTGCCACCCTGGACACCCGCGGGGTGTCGCCAGACAACCCCGCGGCACCCGCGGGGTGCCGCCCTGGACACCCGCGGGGTGTCGCCAGACAACCCCGCGGCACCCGCGGGGTGCCGCCCTGGACACCCGCGGGGTGCCGCCGCCTCCGGCCGCCGGCGCCGCCTCCGGCCGCCGGCGCCGCCGCCGGCTTCCGCGGGCCACCGGAGACGCTCCGTTGGCCCGATTTGATTCCCGTCTGCGCCTACGGTTATCCCGGGACCCGACCTTCACTGCGGAGACCTCAAAATTAACTTGCGGCCTCGTTTTTCGTCGCCCGTCAATCTGCGCTCAAGAACAAAATAAAATTAATTTAATCTGCGGCCTCTTTGGCGCGGCGCGACGACGTCGCGTGCTTGAACGACTTCTCGGCGTGGCGCGAAGGCGTCTCGATCTTGTTTGATTTCGTTCCACAGCGCGGCGCGACGGCACCGCTCAATAGTTGCCGTACGATTCCCGCGTGGTGCGATGACACCACGCCATCTCGCTCCATCAGCAAGAAACAACAAGAATAAAGGAGGGGGGGTTCGGCCGTGTTTGTGCGGCCCGACCCCCCTCGCATTAGATTGATAACAATCGGCCTTTCTAGAACGATAATCCATCACAATCTTTTTAAAAATAAATAAAAAGATTCGGAAACAAGGGCCGACAAAAAAAAAGAACCTTCAAGATCGAAGGAAAGATCAACAACTTTAAAAAGGTTTAAAACCCCTACCTCAAGCGTTGTCGCTCGCGAGTTCATCGCGGAAGAGGACGATCGTCGCGGAAGAAACATCGCCGGAGAAAAGTCGTTGATTCCGTTGTCGTCGAGGTGCGTCCGAAGGGAGAACGTCGCTTGGAAAGGAACGATCGTCGTGGGAGAAACGTCGCGGAAGAAGCGTCGTTGATTTCCGCGGTTTCGGCGTTCTTCGCCGGAGGCCGGCGTTCTTCGCGTTCTTCGCCGAAGAAGAATGCTCTCCTCCAAATTCTCCCCACGCCACAAGCTTCCACCCAAAATAAAATAAGAGTAATCTTATTTTATTAACGCACAAGCAACGATTAAAAAAAAGAAACGAACAATTAATTCCAAGAATTAATTTACCAAAGAAACCGCCCAATTAATTGGACGAAAGAAACAGCCCAATTTAATGGTCTGTTAAGAAACTAAGAAACTGCGTCAGTTGACTTTCAGTTTCTTTGACGGTTTTTCACGGGTGCGTTACTTAGCGGAAGAAACGGCGGGGCTCGTGCGGGCCCCACCCACAAATATCCTATCAAGAGGATAGGATATTTCAGTTGCACCCTATCCGCTTCAACTAAGCTTAACCAGCTTAATGTGGCTTTCAAGTGGCTTCAAGTGAAATAAAAATAAAGTTTTCGTAACAACTTTATTTTATTTCTTAACCTTAAGTCCCAAAATTTAAAAACCACACCTGAGCAAACGCAACTCCGGAAGAGGCGTTTCTAGGCAAAACCCGGCGCTGTGATTTCATCGGTGCCCTCAGAATTCGATTCCGGGCACCGGTTCAAATGTTAGAAAAACCCGCTCGTCCGTTCACTGAACGTACCCGAGTCAAAACTTCGGAAAATGATTCCGGGCACACCGGGCCTCGGAATCAGGTGCCGTCAGAAACTGAGTTCTTGTAAAATTCCAAAGAAAATTAAGAAAAAAATTTCCATGAAATTTACGGGTCTTTACACCTGGTTGGTTTCGTGTATGAACCAACCCCACTGTATCTCAATTGTACCCCGAACTCTCATAGGGTATAATGAAAGGGACCGTTTTTCAATGTGATTACCAACGCCCCTGACGGTTCTTCAAACGGACGTCGGGTCTAAATGTTAACGGCTTTTCCGTTCTAGGGCCCCAGTTGGATATCAGGTACATTCCAACCCGACCATATTCCAACTGAGTCCAAACCTCATGTGAATTATTCCAAAATATATTTATCATCAAGAGGAATCAAAAAATGTCGACGACACGTCATTCGGACGTCCGATCCTTATGTTATAAGCGTTTCTTCTTTGAGGGCCCGGTTGGTTTCGGGTTCAAACCAACCCGGCAATACTTTAAATGACACCGGTTAACCAAACCGGTCACACCATTTCAATCCATATGGAATAACACACGAGATGGACTACCCATTTGTCCAAAATGGATAGCCGGTGAAAAGGTTGCATTTCGTCGCAACATGCGCAAACTAGGCCTCATGGGGCCCACACGTCAACCTTGACTTAAATATCCAAAATTGGTCTTGAAACATCTGTCTTAATTCCAGGGTCGCATCCTCACAGCCGATTCGACATTCCGACGCCGTATGAGAGAGATATGTCTGATACAAGATCCCGTAATAATAATAATATTATTATTATACGGTGTTTCGTGGGCCCGAGCCACGAACTAGAATTTAGTATTCAGCATTAGACTTGAATCGACCGTATTGATGTCAGGATTACATCGCCATTGACGGCAAGCCAATCAGACGTCGCACACATGAGTTATGGCGGGTCAAAGATTTAATAATATTATTAAATCTATTATTTTCAGAGCGCTTCGAGTACCCGATCCAAAAACCCAAAAAAGACATCCAATATTAGACTCCTAAATTCCGTCTCGAAGTCAGGGTCACACTACAGCAGACGGTTCGTGAAACCGAGGTTGCACGAAGAAGATACAGTCAAAACAGTGCTTTATCAACAAAATAAATAATAATAATATTTTATTATTATTATTAATTATTTACATATTTATCATTCTAACTCCAAAATCAATCACAATTTTGGACTCCTTGCGCACGGGCATTCATCCCCAAAACCACCATTTATTATTTTTTCTCTTTTGATTTTATCCCCACTATTATCTTATAAATCATCTCTCTCTCCAATCTCATTTACTCTTCCATGATTATGTTATCCCAATTAGCGCCCCAATCACTCGGCCTCCTTCCACATGGCCAAAAATTCCACCACCTTCGCCCGACCGCTGTGCCACCACACTTCCCCCAGCTACCCGCGCCAGCACGCCTCAAACCAGACGCATCGCCTGGCCCCCCGTACGCTCACTATTCCACATCCCGTTACCCCGCACCCAACCCCATATCACCGCACATCAAGAACTTGTTGGAGGTGGGTCCGGACTGGTTCATAGTCTGTACCCACCATGTTAGTATTTTTAATAAACACACAAAAAAATATTCTTCCACGCTTGAGGGAAAGAATCACATAAACATAAATAAACAAAAAACCCTACCCCGAAATTGACGCTGCACGTCGTCGAGTCGCGGAAGACGGACATCATAGTAGTCATGCCTCGTGGAAGAACGGTGTCATCCAGTAAATAATGGAGGAAGAGTTGTTGACGTAACCGACACTTTCTTGCGGCAGTGTCTCCTCTCTTAACGCAGAGGAAGAAGAAGGTTGGAGAAAAAATTATTCCAGTTCTTTGAGTCATGGAGCGTTCTTCACTTTCTTCATGGAAGAACTCTCCCTTTCAATATCTCCAACATGCTCCCAACACCGCAATTGAAAAAACAAAATATTAGCCTAAGCTATTATTTTATTATACCATGATATAACATTGCTATCAAATTCAAATTAATTCATAAGTACTATTGAATTAATTATGGAATTTTAGTTGGCAACATTAATAGAACAGAGGTGGAAAGGCTCCACATAATTAATGGGAGGTGTTGTCAAAAAAAAATAAAGGGAGTGTTAAAGGGGGGTCTAATGGAGGTGAATGGTTAGGCCTCGTGTGGGCCCCACCCCACAAATATCCTCCCATGGCAGGTTATGTGGGGTGTGGGCCCCACCCCTAACTTCCTTTTGAGGATATAACCACCCAAATAAATAAAATGGTGCACAACCATTTTTTTTACAATTCCCCAAAAAATAAGTTTCAACCCGCACAAAATGAAACTGCGGTAAAGGTCCCCTTAAGTGAATACCGGTGCTGCGAGTTCATCTCTATTCTCAGATTTCAATTCCGAGCACCGGTTCAAATGTTATAAAATTCCAAACGTATGTTTATTGAACGTACCTGAGAAAAAGTTTGTAAAATTAATATCAGTCACCCTAGACCTACTGCAGTCAAGGTTAGTCACTTCCTAGGTGAATCACGCCCCAAAGAACCCAACGATACTCTTGTATTTTCAATTCAAGTTACCGTTTAGAAGTTATTAATTTTAGAATAAAACAATTGTCATTTAATTATTTTATTTGCGGCCAAAAACTATCTTTTTCTGGTGGCTCGCGCCAGACAAAGTTATTTTCTGCTTAAATAAATCATTCCATCATGAGTTCAGCAGTGGTATCAGATTTTTAATCCAAGCTACCGTTTGTGAGTTATAAACATTTGAAAAATTAAATAATTTATTTAATTATTTTATTTACGGTTAATCCATTTTTGGGATTTCTCATTGGAGGTAGGTGCCGACTAAACTTAATTCGTGCCTAGGGTAATCCCGACATCATGAGCGCAATGGTGCCCTAAGATTTCTGATCTGAGAAACCATTCAAGAGATATTCTACATTTTCAGGAAAACTTCTTACGTGCGTTAATTTAATCTTAACAAAACTTCGACGGATAATTCTGGGCACTCCGGGCCTCAGAATCAAACACCTTTAGAAACCATAGACTCATAAAATTCCAAAGTATTTAAGAAATATAATTCCTTGAAATTTCCAGGATTTTAAGTGATAAATAGTTTGTTTTATATGAATATGATTCTTTAATATATTTATAACGAATCGATATTTATTATAGATTATATTTTAATATGCTTGATGCAAGATAGAACATGAGTTAAGGGGTTTATGTTATAATCTCATTTCTGATGGGGATTGTCTATGATAAATTTCTGTTGATGGGAATTATATGAATATTATACAATAAAACTAATATATTTCATTATCCTCTAGTTATTTATATTTTTTCTCTATATTATTACCATTTCCCTCTGTTTGTTACTTAAAATGTCTGATCAATTTTTATATAGAAAAATCGACCTTATTTTCTCTTTAGTCAGTAAACTTTTTCATTCATGTCTATACTCCTCAAAAAAAATTATAAAATTTATTGACATTATATAATTTTTTAAATTTTCATTTTCACTAAATTTGATATTATTTAAAAAAATATATAAAAATAATCCCTTTAAAGAAACATTTTTTTGAACAATTAATTTTGAATTTTTACAAAGGTGTGAGAGGAATTTTTATGATTAACGTATACGCCATAAATGGGTTTTCCACCATCATGATAGTTCAATTATTTTAAGATTAATTTAAAATTTACCATGGTTCTTTTCATAATATAATTATACCATATATTTCGAATTTTTTAATATTTTAAATAAGTAATTTCAGAATATAAAGGTTTATTTTTATCAAGAAATATACCAGTGATCAGGGATTTGGGTTTTTTTGATGTTCAATCATGGATCCATGTATATTATATAGTGAAGGTTCATAATATACCAAGTATTTTCATCTTTGATTGATATTCGTGCTTTAACTCACATTTTAGGGGAGGTGTTCAATGGGATTTTGGATCTAAGAAACACCTTAGCACTGAATTCCATTTGAGAACAGATAAAAAAATAGAGCGTATCACGACCCAGTATTAACATACATGGATATTAAATTATATTAGATTAATATTCATGAAATTACAAAAATAAATTCCTGAGGACATAAATAGTTCAGTGTCTTTGGAAACATGGAAACGTAATATTCTAATATAGTGAAAGAAATTCAACATCTCCCTTAATGATCTTCCACTTTAGTACTCCTACTTGAAACCATTTTTCATAACCTGGGGAAAAGAGTCGTAAGAAATGGGTGAGTTTAGATGCATTGTTAGGGTAAACAACAGATATATGTAAGAATAACATGAAAATAATGGTATGACAAGATGATATTAACATTAGAATATCATGCCCTTCATAACAAAGTCCATAATCAGGAGTCATGGAATAAAGATAGGATGTTCATAATACATGAATCATAAGGATGATAAATCATCATAAATAAATCATGAACTATAAGTACATATCATATAATTATAGAACCATTATAACTATAGAAAATAATTCATGTTCCAAGCTTAACTACTAAGACCAACAATATAGTGGATCAAGGCATGCTTGTTTCCACTTTTTGGATCAGGACACACATCTTTATCATAGTGGATCAAGACACACATATTTCTCATAGTATATCCAGACACACATGTTTCCCATTTTGGATAAGGACACACATGTTCTCTATTTTGAATCCGGACACACCTATTTACCATTTTGGATGAGGACACACCTATTTTCAATAGTGGATAAGGACACACCTTCATCCTATTTTGAATTAGGACACACTTGTTTCGCATAGTGGATAAGGACAAACCTATTTCCCCTAGTATATCAATCCCATTGGGTTTTTTGGATAATTATCCCCATGAGATATAAATTTTTACCCAATCCATTATAGGGGGATATAGGTCCCACCTGTCACATAATAAAATCATACATAAATGTTCTACAAGATAATAAAATAATCATCATATCATGACCCTTAAAATCTGAAGGGTTTCATAAAATTAATATAATAACCCATGAAATTAAATGGGTATCATAAGAATTTCATTGTATTATTACCTATGGATAATATATAGGTCTCATAATCATTTCATCAAAGCATAACCTATGAGAAGAAGTGGGTTTCCAAAATTCTATAACATGTGAAATAGAAACGGGTGTCATAAACATCATTCCATAAAATAAAAAACCATTCAAGAATGAATATGAATGGTATTCATGGATTATATCCCTATAAAATCATAAACTATTACAATGTATGTCATATTTTATGAAAACGTGTTTTGAAGGATCACATGGAACATTTCTTACGAACATATCATTTCTTTGAAAATATATTTCAGTAAACAATTTAAAAAATACAATACTTATAAAAAATGATCTGAAATTTCATATAAAATATTTATTAAAGAAAATATATTTTCGTATTTGAAAAATTATGATTAAATAAAAATCATTTTGAAAACATTTTTATTTGAAAATAGGTTTGAAAACTTATAAATAAACATAAAAACCTTCTGAAAATCATTTTCTCTGAAAGTATATTTGAAAACATATAAAGGTTTATTTGAAAACCATTTTAATCACTATAGAACATAAAAAATTTCATTAAAATAATTTTCCATTAAAATCATCTTAATATATCATTTAAAATGATTTTTAAAATATTACTAGGAAACATGGTTTTGTGAATAAAACAAATTTCCGACCGAAGAGGGAAATAACGTCTGCTCTTCTTAAAAACAATTTATTAATTATAATTTGTAAAAAAGAGTGGTAAAATTCTAAAAAAACATGGATATTTCATGTATAACCATAATATAACAAATATCATGTAATTTCTTGAGATATGGATCATAAGAGTTCATTAATGGAAGCATAATCATAAAAAATCTCGATAAACGATGACATTGTAGCGTCAAACTGCTACCACTTTAGTAACCTTTAATCAAAATAATATGGAAATAATAACATTAAATGAGACTTAAAATATAATTATAATAATTATATTCATTATATAACATCTCAAAGGGTGGTATATACACCTCATAGAAAAATATAGGTGCAAAACATGGCATCGGTCGCCATGAAGGAAAATTGAGATAATATTACTTTTCTAATTTGTTAACTTTTGAACCATAATCCTAATGAAATAAAGTTAAAATGGATATTTAAATACATAAAAATTTAATTATAAAAAACATATAATACATTAGTGTTCATTATATGCACCACAAAAAATAAATGAGTGGTGAATAAGTCATAAGTCTCACAGAAATAAAAGTGTGTCGAGAAAACCCATACATTAAGAATTGACATTATTTGTACATATTCAAAACTATTATATAATAAATATAATTATATTATAAATCTATCACTTAATCATATTATTATTTATAATACTATATATTATTTTATTATGAATTTATATTACATCTTTATTAACAATTCCATTTTAATGTTATGTTTTAGGTAATGTCTGCTTAGTTTTTCCTATATGTTTTGACTAGTTATTCATCATCCTCCTAATTAGATCATGATTTAATTTTTTAAATAATGTAAAAATTGATATAAATATCATATATATTCATTATTTAAAAAATTATAATAATCAATATAATATATAAATATGTAATGGAATACATAGTTCACAGAGACATTAGGTCATACGTACGCATGAACGTTGTTTCCATTTTCTTATCGTATTCAATGAAAGAAAATAAATGATATTTATATAATAATTAGATTTAAATTATTTTTTCATATAAATAATATATTTTTACTAAACTCATACATAGTACATTCAAAGTAAACTGTAATCAAATCACATCATTTTGAAGAGGCGATAGTCCACACGTCTACAAACGATGTTATCATATTTATAGAAAATAGAAAGTATGAAGGTATGTATTGTATAATAATTACAGAAGAATAAATACACCATAAATATAAAACATATAATATAATAACATAAATTACATCATTACACCCAACCTTTAAAGGATGAAATGGAATAATGAATGACATCGGTTTGTGAGGCGGTAGTCCACCACACACAAGAATGGTGATTGTGTATCCCATTTGAAGGAAGTGTGTGTATGTTTAGGTAGAAACATTAATATAAAAAAATATTAGTGTATTTATGAAACTTAGTATATTCTCTATGAATTTAATAAGAATATTTTAAGGGGTGGAGAATTAAAATAATATAAAATAAACTTGTGGAAGGATGGTACCTCTTCTTTTGGGTAACTCATTTTGGTTTGCACCAAAGGGATTTCTTCGATGGATTTATACCCAAAGGGAAGATTCTAGGATTGATGGAGGTAATTCGGTTCGATATTTGGTCATGGGTTGGCTAATCCAGAATGTGTTGATAGGGGTAAAGAGATGGGGATGAGTGGAGGCCTTTTATAAGTGAAGAAAAGGACACACTGTGAATTCTTGAAATGATTTGGGTGATCCCCACATTTTACTAGTCCTACAAGGGTTAAAAATAGACCATTATAAATAATTATAGGTTTCATGTCCAAAATATATCCATAATATATTTTTTAGAAAATTATAGGTCCATTTACACCTTATTTTCTATGTTTAGTCATTAGTTAATCTTGTTTTTACCTTAGTTACTGTAATTATTTTTAATTACCTTCGGAAATAATTTTATTAAAAAACTATTTTAATTTTTTTAGTAATTATAAATCAATATAATTCAAAATATGGAATCATTTTTTTCAAATTATAATAACAAAAGTGGAAAAATTAATTTAAAGTTAATCCCACAGATGGGATGAGACGACTGGTTTTTATAACAAAAATTTCCAAAGGTTTGAAATTGGGTTCAATTACAAAAACTGGATTCGTTGACGTATAATTTATTTAATTATACCATATGACCAAATTAAAGTATACTTTAACTATATAACTAAATTAAATAAAAATACAATTTGGAATTAAAATTGCAACACCCCATGATTTTGAAAATAAATTTAATATTGAATGCCTGAAACAGTGAGTCTCTAAAAAATGACACTTTTTTTATAACCTAGGTAGTGAAAATAATTTTACCACCCTTATGATTTGAATTTCAAAAATCTGACATATATTGTTGTGATCAGTAAGTTATTTAGAGTATGATATGGCCAACTTATTTTTTGGTGAATAGTAACATACCCTTATGAATAGTAATGTTACCCTAATGAATAGTGACATAGCCTTATTAATATTAACCTCACATATGTTAGTATATGTATAATATTTAAGTGAAATTATGATGTACCAGCGTTTTGGAATATGTAAATAAATGTTTTAAAACTATAGTTTTCAAGTAAATTAGGATTTTAATTAAAAATTAAATTAATCATATATAGAAAATTATTTTTGAAAAATGGAATTCATTTTTGGATTCTACACGTCAAAAAAATGGTATGGGTGAATTTTTGGGATATTTCCGAAATGAATGAATTTTCTGGTGAATACTAAAATACGACAATTTATAATAAATGCTAAATAATTGATTTATTGAGTCATTAATGATGTTCAGATGATGTAAGCACAAATGGTTCGAACTCACATACACATATTACTATTTTGGTTCATAGAATCATCTCTATTTCTTATCTTATGGAAAAAATAAACTAATGATAAATATATTAAGAAAACTATCCTCCCTTCCACTATAAATACCACATCTTCCACCCTATTTTCATCACTCCCCTCAAGACTTGTGTCTTCTCCAAATTCTGACCAAATAACCTCCCAATATCCTCCACCATGACCATAATCCCTTGGTCTGAATAAATACCAAATAATCTTCCCTTATGAGGCTCTCAAGGAAGGTTATTTCAAGATGTAAAATTCCTCTTTTCTTTTCTTTCATTCTCATGTTCCTTTGTTCTCTTTTCTTTACTAACATATCCTCATACAAATGGTATGAAAACTCTAGTAACATAAATATAATGTAGTTTTTTTTATAATAATGTGATAATTCATCTTCATCACTCCTTTCCTCCACATTATGCTAAAAATGAAACAATATACGAGATGTGGTGATTTACCACATTCAAGGACGACAATGCTTTCAATTTGATTTAGCGTCTTCATCTTTGGTCATGAAACCATCTTTATGGTTGAACCAGAATATTATAAATTTATTTTATCTTATTTAATTTTCTTGAATCTTTATTCACTAATGATGTAAAATAATAATACAAAATAAGGTAATTGTGCGAAAAATCACCAAATTAATCCAAGCATTTAAAATTAATTTTTTATATAATGATTCACTTTCACTCAAAATAACAAAATATATTTTATAACAATGTAATATTATAAATGATCATTAATAAAATTTAAAATAAATTCTGGACTTCAACGGTCATCTTATATGAGCTACCATACTCTTTTATAAGTGAGTCGATCATGAATAATCTGAAAATGAGCACTCAAAAACAATGAAATTTAATCCCATAACCCATATAAATGGCCATTAATGAACATAATAATGTAATAATAAACCAAATAAATGTATAAATGGCTCTATAATAGTTAATTAATGAACCTAATTTGGTTATTTGGGTCATTAAGATCAAGAAAATAACACCCCCATATTTAAGGTAAGGGATCCTCTCTCTCAATTTTATTCAAGAATCCCCCCTATGTTGTATCCTTTTATTTTTAATTCCTAATGATGGGGTATGTTTTTAAACCACCCCAATACATCCATTATAATATATAAATGATTTTACACCCCTTTACCTCTCATTAAGACCTCACAAGAACACCAGTTACTATGTCGAAATGTTTGTAAGGGTTTTCTACCTGAATCTTCATTTCCATTCAGGTTACTCTTATTCTATACATACCTAAATAAAATTATAAATTACTCTTATGTAATCATCATAAATTATTTTTGAGTGTTCTATATAATTATACCAATCATAATTCTTCCTTATTTTATGGAGATTTACATGTTTTAAAATAATCTTTCATAAAAATATTTCTGAAATACAAGCCTGGTTCAAGGAACTTCTCAAATTCTACCATTTATAAAGTTCACTCTATAATATTTTTTAATCAAAATTTATCTTTCTAAAATAACATATTTTAACATAATAAATCTATTTTGTCACATTACTAGTTATAATAAAGAAATCATGCCTTTGCGCTTTAGAATCCTTTAATATTTTTCATAAACTGCAATAAAATGTTTTATTTCTAAAGCTTCTTTAAAAATTATTTTTTAATTATTTAACCTAAATAAGACTTTATATAATCCTAATATTTAATTTAAATGACCTTCCCTTTTATTTTCTAGGATATACATTTTTACAATCAGATTTCATGGAAAATAAAAATGATTTTCCAAAAGAACTCTTCTTTCCAAAGTAAGAAGGATTTTCTCATCTCACATTAACTTTTTTGAGATATATGAATTATTCCTAACTTATTTATTTCTATTGGTGAATGTAAATACATTTGGAATATCATAGAAAGAGTCTACTTATACTCGTGATATTCTAAGGAAATACGATTTGAATGGTTCAAGGAGGTATGTGACACTTTGGAATGTTTATGGATTATTTACTCAAGAATTTTTCAGTGGTCTCATTTAAAAGTATCTTTATTTATATCAACATACATTGATGAATATTTTATTTCATAGATATTTATGTCTTATTATATCATCTAAAAAATATTTTGTTTAAGGTTTTCCGATTAGTTAGAATGTGGGTATTCTATCTTGATACCATTCACTATATTACTTTGAATGGATAGTGTTTATGTTTAATGACTAGAGAATGTTATTAGCATTTAATATGTTAGTTTAAATATGAATATATATCTTGTTAATGATTATCGTTATTCATAATTGGAATGAATTTGAATTATTATGTGATGTGTGTGGACTACTATATCCCCTCGATGCATTAATAGTTATCATGAGACAAACTATGGTCTTAGCATGAGGCTTTGACAAAATGGATATTTATGGTCTTGGAACGAGGCCATGACGGTATGGTTATGGTGTCTAAAATATGAATTTACCTTATTATGAAACTAGTAATTGAATGTTCATGTGGTTATTTGACTAGTAGAATACCCATGATTATGTTTTATTATTGAATTATTTATTCAGCTCTTATTCCTACCATAATGTGTTCATTATTATTTTTTAAAGGCATGTGTTTTATTAATTCACCATGCCTAATATTTATGTTTATGATATCCACAGCTGTGTTTCATAACCTTACTAAGAATCTAAGAATACCCTTTCTTATATTTTATTATCTCAGGACATGAATCAATTTATTATGATTGACCTACAGGGATAAACTTACAGTTTTTGGATAATCCCAATAAAACTTATATGTTGTATTCCATTTAGAGTTGTAATGTTGAACCTATGTATGTATCTAGTTTTCCAAAACTACTAAACTACTCGGTCCTTTAGGATAATACATTCTTGTAATCATGAAAATGTAATGAAATAATGTACTAACTCTAGACTTCTAGGGTTAGGGCGTTACAATTAGTATCAGAGGAAGTTTAGTAGAAAACATGGAAACTAGATATAGAAAATATAGATTTGTGAAAAAACCCTAAGATAGTCTTTTGGGATAATAATACATTGAAATCCTAGAATTTTGGTAAGGAATAGATTATGCGGTTTATCAATAAAATAAATCCCTATCTGGATATGAACAAGTAGAGGAGGCTCTGGCATAGATGTATCTAGGGGTAAAACTCAAAAAACAACGGTTTGAGCTAGACTCGAACGTGAAATGGTGCATGAAAAAAAGGCTTTGATACACTCTTGGTTTGACACTCCCATAAAATATGATTTGGTAAATATTTAAGCTTATTGAAAAATAGTATTAATGATTTATGACCCCAATGTAACCAATGTATAAGATGCATAAATTTATGTTTTTAGTTATACCATATTTAGAGATATAGAGAGTTCATAATTTTATGAGCTAATATATTATATTGTATTGATTATAAATGGCACCTTGCAGTAGGAATGATAACATAACCAATGCACCTGATTCAAAGAGTAAGAAGGATCATATCTCTAATGGTCTTAAGCTATCATTTCATTGGAATATAGTCTCCCAAGTATCCTCATCATATGAAGAAATTGTATCATGTTTTAACAAGTTATGTAAGGAATTATATGAGTGATATGGATTTGAAGGGAATGATAGTTTGTTATAATTGTGGAGAAAGAGGACACCAAGTTCATGACTGCAAGGGTAATAAAAAGGTTTCCAATGTACAATGTTATAACTGCTAGGAGATGGGACACTACATGAATCAATGTCCCAAGAGTTAAGGGAATATAACCCAAATGATGTTTTTGGATAAAGATCAAGTTATGATACCACCATAGTTGATGTGGAATGATTAATATTCATAATTAATAAACATAATTTTTTAATATTTTATCAGTAATGCACTAGTTATAAGAATTATGGAATATATGAGGATTGTACTATTATACATTTTCATTAAGTATTTGAGGCTCTATGATTAATGGTACTAAGGAAAATTAACTCATTAGCTGGTCAAATTTTTTTAAAATATGTGGTAGATGGATATACAACCCTTATTATATTCATAATAATGAGATTTAAATTTCATAATAGAGATATGATATATATGGATAAAGTAAATTGGATAGTACTAAATACCAAGTGAATGATTCTAATGTATTGGATCTTGATCTTTTAGAATGTTAAAAAATTTATGGAATGGTTTAAATAGATCATTTTATGTGGTTTTAGAGGTTAATGACACCACATGATACAACTTATTAAAGGATACGAATTATATGTATTTCAAGATACAATAAAAGGATAATATCATGTTTATGAAATATAAACGTATATTTATACACTTATAGAGTGGAATAATCACACAACTCTATGAAAAGAGTCTTAAATGATGTTCTGTTATCATAATATTTGATAACGATAATTAAATTTTTCATAACTGTAGTTTATGGTTTTGTGGTAATCTACTTTCATCTAAACCTATTTTCAAATAATAGAATTTCATAGTTTGGTTTTTCTTTTATACCCAGGTTTTCAATTCTAATCAATAACACTCCATTATAAAGGATAATTCATTCATTCATTCATTCATTAATTTATTATTTTTATAATTATTATTTTGGTCACCTCTATTTTCTTATCCATTTTAAAGAGTATATTTTATTAACCTTATTTCTGATATTCGTTTTTCACAAGGAAATTTTCAAGTAACAACCAATAGCATACAAAGTGAAATATCAAATTTCAAGGACAAAATTTTTGTACAGAGGGGATAATGTAACACCACAAGATTTCAAAAATAAATTTAATATTGAATTCATGAAACACTAAGTCTCTAAAAAAATCCACTTTGTTATAACCTAGTTAGTAAACATAATTTTACTACCTATAGGATTTTAATTTCAAATATCTGACATACACGGTTACGATCGGTATGTTATTTAAAGTCTAATATAACCAACTTATTTTTTAGTGAATAGTAACATACCATTATAAATAGTAATGTTACCCTTATGAATAATGATACAAACTTATGAATAGTATACTCACCTATGATAGTATATGTATAGTATTTAAGTTAAAGTATGGTGTACCAATGTTTTTGAATAAGTAAATAAATGTTTTTAAAACTATATTCTTCATGTAAATTATGATTTTAAAAAAAATTAAATTAATCATATTTAGAAAATTATTTTTGAAAAATGGAATTCAATTTTTGATTCAACATGTTGAAAAATGGTTGGGGTAATGTTTTGGGATTTTTCTAAAATATTTTAATTTTTTTTCAATAGTAAAATATGATAATTTAAAATAAATGCTAAATAATTGATTTATTGATTCATTGATGATGTTATGATAATGTAAGCACCAATGGTTCAAAATAACATTCACATATTACTATTTTTTTCATGGGATCATCACTATTTTTATCTTATGGAAAAATAATAAACTAATGATTAAAATATTAATAAAACCCTTCTCCCCTCCACTATAAATATCGCCTCTTCCACCCTCTACTCTTCACTCCTATATATCCTTGTTCCTTCTCAAAATTATACCCAAATCACCTCCCATGATCCTCCCCCACGACCATCATCCCTTGGTCTCATAAAAAGTCCAAAACCTCTACCCTTAAGAGGCTCTCTATGATTGTTAATTCAAGAGGTAAAATTACTCTTTTATTTTCCTTCATTTTCATGTTCCTTTGTTCTCTTTTATTTACTAACATCACCTCATAAAAATGGTATGAAAGCTAAAATACCATACATATATGGGAATTTTGTTATGATAATTTTATTATTCATCTTCATCTCGCATTCCCCCATAATTTATGCTAATAATGAAACAACATTTGAGATGTGTTGATTTACCACATTCATGGATGACGATGATTTCAATTTGCTTTATCTTCTTAAACTCTGGTCATGAATCAATTTTTATGGTTGAACCAGGCTATTATATATAAATTTTATCTTATTTAATGTTCTTGAATCCTTATGCACTCGTGATGTAAAATAATAATACAAAAAAAGGTAATTGTGAGAAAAATCAAAAAATTAATCCAAGAGTTTATCATTAATGTTTTCTATAATGAATCACCTTCACACAAAAAAACCAAATGAATTTTTTAAACATGTAATATTCTTAATGTTCATTAATAAATTATAAAATCGATTATGTAATTTAAATCCCATCTAACATGCACTAACACACTCTTTTATGTGTGAGCTGATCATGAATATTATGAAAACTAGCACTCATGAACAATTAAATTAAATACCATAAACCATATAAAAAGTCATAAATGAACTTAATAAAGACATAATAAAGAAAATAAATGTATTAATGGTTCTTTAATTGTAAATAAATGAACCTAATTTTTTTATTCATGTCATTATGATCAAGGGAAGAACACCCTTGGATTTAAGGTAAGGGATCCTCTCTCTCACTTTTATTCAAGAATCCCCCTATTTTGTGTCATTTTATTTTTAATTCCTAATGATGGGGTATATTTTTTCACCTCCCCCATACTTCCATTATGATATATAAATGATATTATACCCCTTTAACTCTCATTAATCCCTCACAAGAACACCTGTTACCATGCCAAAATGTTTTTATGGGTTTTCTACCCGAATCTCCATTTCCTTTCAGGTTACACTTATTTTCTACATTACTCAATAAAATTATAAATTATTATTATGTACTCATAAAAAATTCATTTTTAATGTTATATTTAATTATACCAACCATAATACTTCCTTATTTTATGGGGAGTTACATGTTTTAAAATAATCTTTCAAAAAAATAGTTCTGAAATGCAAGACCGATTCAAGGAACATCTTGAATTATTACCTATTTTAAAGTTCACTATATAATCTATTTTAAGACCTATTTATCTTTATAAAATCACACATTTTAATATGAAAGGACATTTTGGTACATTCTTGGTTTGATTAATGGAAAAATTCTTTGGTGCTTTAAAATCTTTTAATATTTTCATTAAATCACACTAAAATGTTTTATTTATAAAGATTGTTTAGACACTATTTTTAAATTAATTAAACTAAATAAGAATTTATTTAAGACTAAAATATAATTTCAATGACCTTACCTTTTATTTTTTGGGATATAAATGTTTACAATCTTATTTCATGTAAATTAAAAATGATTTTTCCAAATAACTATTCTTTCCAATGTAAAAAGGATTTTTCTAATCTCACATTAACTTTTAAGAGATATATGCATTATTCACCACTTATTTCTCTCTTGTGGTATATCTAATTCCATTTGGTATATCATATAAATTGTCTTATTATTCTCATTATATTCTAAGGGATTATTATTTGAATGTTTCAAGGTGTTATGGGACACTTTGGAATGTTTAAGGATTATTTACTCAAGAATTTCTTAATGGTCTCATTTAAATGTATCATTATTTATATCAATATACTTTGATGAATCTTTTATTTAATATAGATTTATATCCTATTATATCATCTAAAAAATATGTTGTTTAAGGGTTTATGATTAGTTTGAATGTGGATTTTCTATCTTGATACCATTCACTATATTACTTAGAATGGTTACTGTTTGTGTTTAATGATTGGAGAAACACTAGTGGAAAGTAAGAATATAACAACATTTATTTCCCAATAGTTTGGAAAAACCATTGCGATAAAGAAGATATGCCAATGGTTCTAGTAAACCGTTGGTATAGGAAATTATAATTTGGATTTTCGCAATAGATTAACAAAACCATTGGGAAAGACAAATATCACATATGATTTTTAATAACCGTTGGAAAAAATCCATCCAATTTCAGAATGTTTTAGGGATACCTCTAAATTTTTCATCCCCCAAATGAACCCTCCCTGACCTCTGCCTCCCATCCCTCTCCTCCCCTCCCCGACCTCAACCTCCTGGTCTCCACCTCTGCCTCACAGCCCCCAGCCCCTCTCAACTTCATCTCCTCCAACGATGTTCCCCCTTCCCCTCTTGAATCCCTCTCTGACGGTGATGTACCCCTCCCCTCTTGGCTCCCAATGAAATTCCCCCCTCTCCTCTATGCTACCTATCCTACAACGACATCCCTCGACCCCCTCTCGAGTCACGCGTGAGACCCCCCATAGCCGAACACCCCACACGAAGTCCCCCTCTATCGGCTCCCTCTCCTCCCACCATTTCTCAAAAATTTATTGAGTGTTCTTGATCAGTACTTCCAGGTAAGAATTAGTATTCTTTTTAAAAAAATTGAGGTAATAGGGAATTCACTGTTAAGTTCTAATTTAGGATAACCATTTATATTAATTGTGTATTTTCTAGAGTTTTGGGTAGTAACCAACTCATGGTGTGGTGAATTATAGGGTAAATTGTGATTTTTTTCAAAATAAAGTCTTGTAGAGTTGTAGGGATAGATTCATGGGTTTTGAACCATTCATTGTAACAATACATTCAATAAAAAGTTCATTATTTTTAAAAAACCTAATATTTTTCTCTATAGACCCCAATTTGACGTGATATTGTGTTGGATTTTTTTTAATCATGATATATATGTGGTGAGGTTGTATCATCATTAAGATGTGAAATGTTGTGAGTTAATTGGAGGTGAGTGATGCTATATCAGATTTTATGTGTTATTGGGAGGATTTCTGTTCCCTTTAATTGATTGGTTCATAAAACATAAGTTGGTGCTACATATATTAAGTAATTGGAATTGGTAAAGTAAAATGTTGGTATCAGATTTACGAGTTGGTTATTTGGATGGTATTCTCTATCAAAAGTGGGTATGTATCTATTGAATATGGGTGTATTTTCAAATTAACCAATTTTTTTCTTAAACTGGCCATGCAATACACATTTACTACAATACGTAAGCACCACAAGAATCATGGATAGACACTACACACCACAAGACACCCATTGGAGACACCCCTTGACATCTACCGATAGTTAAGGGGCCATTAACATAGTAAATGAAGTTGATTGGCACTCAAGCCTTGAGAAATTCCCATTGCTGGTAGAAGAAATACCAACACCTTTATTCTTAGTATAGTATAATGAAATGGTTTACACCCTCATGAAAAATCAGATTATCTGGTTCATGTACTGGTTCCCAACTAGGTTCAACAGCAGGATCATCTACTAAATATTTATTGTGGTCCTTGTGAGGTTCTTTCCATAATGAAGAGGTTTATGTGCACAATCTTCAACTCAAATAATTTAGCATAGTTTCATATTCATTGGAAAAGTGTACTAGTTTGGTGTTTCCAAAAACATGCTATATAAAGAACATAATGAAAAATAAAGATATTATTAAATGGAACTATTTACCCCTTTCTTTAAGGAACATGATTTGACCCGTGGGGCATTTTGGTTCTTATATATTTGGTGGTGACATGTATTGTCACAGGATATAGGTATGTTTTTGTTTAGTTTTTTATTTTATTTTCTTTATCGCATTATCTACATAGAACTTTCACTACTTTTTATGGATATAGGGGAGTGATTCTATCCTAACCAGTTAACGTAGGTCACTTGTATATTGTAATTCCATGAGGTGTGAGTGTGTGGAAACATTGGAAGCTAGAGTAGCCTTGGGGTCTTCCATTGGATGGAATTGTTTTTCGAAAACATTGTGTGGGACCATTTCTGAAGTATGTTGGAGTCATGAAATAACCCCAAGTGTCTTCATGAGGTAGAATAAATAACCCCAAGTGTCTCCATAGATTGTATCATGCTCACATGGGTTGGGAACTCACCCAATACCATCAAACATATCCTAGCCTATCCTCGCAGTCACATAGTCTAGACTCATCTCTTGAGGATTATCACTTGCCTCGATGCACATCTCATCATCCAACTAGACAAAGAGGATTATTCACCTCATGATTCTCCTAGTCAAAAATAACACCATGCCAAACCCATCTAAATTCTTATCTCATCCACATAGGAAAGAATGAAATTTTCCAAGATAATATAACCATAAAAAAGACAAACTAAATCTAATAGAAATTTCCCAAAAAAATTATATAAGAAAAACTAAGTTGAAACTCAAGACAAACTGATTATATACCATTAATAGGAAGAGTAATTGTCAATTAATAGGAATGTACTATATGATAGTATCATTTTAAAAAATGGATCTATTTCCCCCTTGCTTGAAGGAACATAATTTGACCCATGGGCCATTGTGGTTCGTATATGTTGGGTGGTGATGTGTTTAGTCATAGGAGACAAGTATGTTTTAGTTTAGTTTTTTTTTATTTTCTTTATCGCATTGGCCACTTAGGTCTTTTAATACTTTCTATGGAAAGAGGGTAATTACATTCTGTGAAGGGGTCTGTAAGGGGTTTAGATTACTTCAGTCCGCTAGCTTTGATCTAAGGTAAGATTCACTAGTTACTACATGTCTCGCACCTCATGTATTTGGATATTTTAGTGTTTTTGAATCTATATAATGTTTTTAGTAGGGTGTAGGATCATTTCGTGTCGGTTCAGGTGGATTTGGTTATCTTCTTATAATCAAGGGAAGGATTTAATGTTGTTGGTTGGTTTCTCACTAGTTATGTAGCGTCCTTTATGTGTTATAAGGTTCCTAATATCCTCTGTGTAGTGCATTGATCCCTACTCATTGGTTTCGAGTCTCCAAGTCAAGGGAGACTCGCCTGCTTTTTCATAGGTAAGTAAGTATATGTATGTGGGTTCCCCTGTAATGTTTATAGTTAACCATGGAAGTGATTATGCACATATGGGGCTAGGTGTTCCCATGTATACATATATAAATGAAAACACAGGTGAGTGGATACTGGTATATACATATAAGAATATGTGCAAGGATCCCCTTGCACATGATCATGGCCATGTTGGTGTGTGAATAGGGGCTAGGTGTCCTTGCATGTGTGTGAAGGTGTGTATACACGGTGAGGGAGAAGAAAATTTTAGTTAGAAATCTCCAAGAGCCTAAGTGGACGACTTGGTTCTACCTTGAGGTAGGGTCCCTCTCCTAGCCTCTTCAATTCAAGAATGATTTAAATTGAATTTAGCTTCTTTCCTAATTCTTCTTAATTATATTGAATTTAATATCTTGAATAAGTTTTATTTAATATAATTGTTTCATTTGATAAATAAAGTCATGTTTTTAAAATAATACCCCTCCAACGGAGGTGCGCTGTCTGCAAAAATTCATAGTGATAGTTATATTGAACTTGTTGCCTAACTTATTGCATTTGATTTGTGCTGAATGAATTTTAAAATAAATTTTAAATATAATTAAATGAATTGAGTGATAAATAAATGCCATGATTTTTTAATAAAACCCCTCCAATAGAGGTGTGTTGTCTTCTAAACCAAAGAGTAGTGATATTTATTTGTATAATGTTTAGATTTGGTTTTAGTTTTAATGATGTCTCTTGTTGGTGTTTGTTTTGTGGCTAGTTAGTTTTTGTTTTATTTTAATAATAAAAATTGTCTTATCATACCCATTTAGCTCAAATGAAATTCCCGAGTAGAAATATTCCTTGACGATGACACTTTCCTTTTCACACTTTGAATATTATAAATGAAATTTCCATGTTTAGGAGAATTTAATGGATTTGTAAATTTTTTATGTAGGGTGTATGATTCTTTTCCATCATTTCATTTCCCTTTAGACATTGCGTCATTGCGCCGCTCACTACAACCATCTGGAAATCCATTTTTATAGAATATTAAATAGTTTATTTGTTCTATCGTGTTTATTGTGACCTTGTCTTAGGGAGAAACCCATTTGGGGTGTTTTATTGGCCTCTTAGAAACCCCTTTGTGTGTTTAACTAAGCCCATATATCTAAAAACACTGATGGTTTCATTGATTAAAACTTGTTAGGATTATGGTGCTCCCCACCATAAGCTTCATATTACCACCACCAATTCATATGATTTAGTGCCTCCTCTGAATAATCATATTGAAACATTTCTCTCATGTTCTAATTAGAAGAATTATAGTGGGGACACTCACTAAAGTCATTCTGATCACTGTGGTAGACCTGTGTATTATGAAGTATAGAATGATGTTGGAGAGATCCCTATGACATTTTCCATATCATTTATAGATAGATGGGTGTTTTGGAGTATCAGTATTTTTTAGTGGAGAAAAATGGACAAGTGGTCATGATGTCCGACATTTTTAAGGGAATATTTCAAAAATAAGTGTTTTTTCATGCCTCGGTGTGAAGGTTAAAAACATTTTGTTTGGAAACACAATTCAAAAATGAGTTTCTATATCACGAGGTTCAGGATTTTAAAAGGAAAGATTCAATGGTTTTTTTATGCCACATATATTTAGCTTGAGGTTTAAAATCTTTCCAATGTTTTGGACAATGTGTAGAATTAAAATGGAGGTATTCTCACAAGATATTCAGATATGTTAAGTGGTGAATTTAAAAGGAGATATCTGCATACTATGTGGATGAATAGTTAATTGTTTTCAACGGATTATGATTCAAAAAGTGGAGAAGTTAATGGAAAACTGCAGTGAATGTGAAAAAATATCATAGAGCATTATTTAGTATATTTATTGAATTCAAAAACATGTTCTTTCGCATGAACACTTCAAGAAGAAAGAGAAGATTATTGAAGCATGGTGTGATCCACACCATTTATAGTTGTGCATAAAAATATACAGTATATATATATATATATATTTCATGAGTCTATTATGATAAGGGGAGATACCTACACAACATTAAAAAATCCAGTTCTTCAATAAATAATAATGGAAGGACATACCTGAGCTATATTGATATATTTTCTTCAAAGAGGAAAAAAGGTAATAAAAAGAGGGTGAACATGGGAATAGTTTTTCTAGTGAATAGATCTAGGTAGCCTTAGAAGACAAAAGCTTACCATTGTTTCATTTCAAGTGTATATAAATACTTAACCCTCACACATGTGGTGTTGGTCTCATATGGTTTAAAGGAAGCGGACAATAAGCATTGAATATCAATGATCATCTATTTGGAATCAAAGGTGAAAGGTTTGTCAGTAACCCATGCTAATTTAAATAAGGCTATCATGTTTATAAAATACATATTTTATCACTTTAATTTCATGCCAAATGTGTTTTCCAACAAACTGAATCTAATTCCTATTTTAATAGGCACTCAATAGTATTATACTTTTTGATAATCACAAAAAATGGAATGAAAAGTAATAATAAGTAAATTTAAATTAAATAAAATAAATTAGAAAAAAATTTATATCTTCTATAAAATTTCATCTCCTGTGAAATATACAATAAATGTTTAGAAAAATTTCTCCCCTTACACTCTTGTAATAGTACCCCCCTTGCTAGGACTTCTTCTAAACATAATAATTTACCCTATGATATGCTTTCTTCTTCATTTTAAATCAATTAGGAAAACAAAAGAATTATCTCTTGGAAATATTTATTCCACCTTTGGGATGAATTAATTTCTCTTTCCTTTACCCCATTACTGAAAGAACAAAAACACATAAAACCAATCTTCCCTTTAGTATTATTAAAAAGAAACACCAAATTAAAAAATTATGACTAAGAAAGAAACAAGATAGTTAGACATAAGTAATACTAATAACTTATGATTAAATAACATTTATAATATACCATGTAAGAATAAAAATGATCTATAGTAATTATATAAACATATAAAACATGCATAAGATTAACCATAGGAATACATAAATGTAATATTAAGGATATATAAAATAATTCTTTTTATTGGCTGGAGTGAGTAACTCAAGAGGGGGGGGGGGTTAATTGAGTTCCCAATAAAATTTCTATTAAAAAATGTTCAAATAAAATCCCTAAATTAAAATAAATTTTCTGAATTATTCAAAATATTAGTTTAATATAAGTTGTATCTTTTAAAATATTTCTTAATGTTTAATTAATGCCCAGCTAAAACAATTTTAAAACTTTAACTTTTGAAATCGATTTACTCAAACAAATCCTTATATAAACACGAGTTAAGAATAAATATTAAATTACCAGTTTTGTGTATAGATTAAAACATAATATAGTTCAAATATTTCAAATGAGGAAATAAAAACTAAAACACATAGACGAATAAACAAGGGGTTCAATCTCAAGCTAATACCTAATCAATTATGCTTTGAAATCATCCATTGCCAAAAATATTATTATATAAAATAATCTAATCCACAACCTAGATCAGACATACATACAACAACACCAACTGTCCATGCTCAAATCCTCTTCCATAGTTATACATTAGAAAGAAAAACAACACAGGCCACACATGGACCTCTTCCACAGTTTCAATCTCTATAAAAATAAAAGTAAGTAAAAGATAATATTGAGTATTCTTCTATTAAAGGATTGAATTCACTGTGTGTTAATAAATATAGTATCCCAAAAAAATAGTCAAAACTTAAAAAAATAATTTGCAGAGAATGTAAGAAGATATGAAAAAGGAATTGTTTCTCATTTTAGAGTGTTTTGGATGCTTGAGAGTCCTCAAGTGTGGCATGGTGAGGATCTCGAATAGTTTCTTTAGAATTTAGGAAAAAAAATAGCATCATGAAGTTCAATTTTATATTCATAGGAAAGGATCTTGATCCTTAGTGTAATCCACTCTTCCACAGTCAAATGTATCATTGTGTAATATCTCATGTGATGATCAATTTCATCATTCTAAACTCTCTACCTTCTAACCACATGTGCATGAGGGATATCCTCTCAAATAAATATAGCACTGCATGCACCCATTCAAGGATAATCATCATGATTTTTTGGATCATTGTACTAAATATAACCTTGTCTTCAATGCATATATGCAAAGGGTTAGGGGTAATAATTAATTAATCTATCTGCATTAACTCCCATAAAATATCCATCGGATGTATTTAATTCAAATCAAGAACAATAAAAGTTGAAAATGATGACGGTGAATCAAATATGATGGTAGAAAAGCTCAATAGAAGAAAACAAATGGTTTCACCCCTAGAAGGAGCTCATCTAGAGGTAGCACGAGCATTGTGGTGGAATTTCTTGTTGTAGAATGAACCTGGTGATTACACATTTGGCAGAGGCATGAACTAAGCGGTGGTACGTTCGGTGGTGGTTAATCCTGGTGGTAGAATATTCTGGTGGTAGCATGATCTGGTGGAAGCACACTCTAGAAGTATCACACACTAGTGGTAGATAATACCAATGATGAAACAAAGATAGTGGTAGCAAATTCCTGATAGTGGAAAGATCTAGTGTTGGCACAATTTGAACTAACAGTGGATCTTTTCAATACTCAGCTTAATATTCTTTATAAAATGACATACAATCATAAAACAGTAGCTTCATTAGAATCATAGGAAACTTGATTTGTGAGAATTAAAATAATTAGGTTCAAATAATATTCCTTTTTTAATGATCACTAATTAGTTAATTTTATAAACCATGTGTAAAACAGAATTAGGCATAAATTGAAAAGTTTGAAGAGTAACAATCTGCTCAAAATTCCGAAAATATAATTTGAGATTTATAAAACACAATTAGAAATAAAACAAATGTTTTTGAAACTGATATGGTATCAAAGGTATGGTATAAAATGGAAAAATAGAATTACTTAAATTGCATCCAAATAAGTATAATATCAAAGGATAAAATCCATATAAAGAAGTTTGTATCAAATAATAACATAAAAATAATTATGGTATAAAAGAAAACATATTAGACATTATGATTGGTGTCATAGGTAAATTTCATAACTTCTCTCCTAATTTTGGGATTATAAAAAAAACAAGAAATACTAAATACAAAAAGGGAAGAGATTAATAATTAGAGAGAAATTCTATTAAGGATAAAAGTCATCTATAGAAAAAAAATACCTATAAAAGACTATGGATAATTCAAATCACTCTCTTCCTGGATGGTGTGATTAGTAGGGAGATTCCCCTTTCTAGAAGTAGGAGGCCCTAAGGTTGAGGATGAAGCTATAGATGTAGAGTTAGGAAGTTTTATGATCACAATGGGTTGGAGATTCCAGTCATCTTCAACCAAAGACACACTAAAAGGCGATAACTAAAGAGGTATAGGATCAAAATAAGAATCATAGGTGAAGGATTTCATGGGAATAACCTCTAGAGAAGACACTAGAGTATTGGATACAAATATTAATAACTTTATAAGATCAAAAAATTCTATAATAATGTTTCCTCCTTTCTCCATACTACTAAAGAAATCATTCTTCTCCACCATGAATAGCTTGAGTACAGTTTTCATCACAATCAACTGGTTAACATATTTGTTGATATCCCATTATATAGAATCTAAGTCAATTAATCATGATGATATGAATGTACGTCACCCATAACAACATGGATATACTCTTCCACTATAGACTAGATCAAATCGGCATCAACTAAAGATGAGATAGGTGGAGCACTAGATGTAGATGCAACAATAGGAACATTCTCCAATTTCTTCCATAAGGAATCTTGACTGGAAACAAAGGAGGTCCTCATTTCCTCCATAATAGATCAAATAGTTTCTCCCTCACTCTCTAACATTGAATTTCAAATCTTAACTTCCTGAATATGAAAACTCATCTTGGGATGAATATGACATACAACCATCTCAAAAAGGTGGCTAGCATCAGCTTCACTAAGATGAGAGATAGGAGATTCATGATTACTCAAAATTATAATGAAATCTAAAAGAAATATTTGTACGAAATATTATAAATATAATATGGATAGAAAATATGTAGGCGTTGAGGAAAAAATCTCTCAACACTAGGTAAAGCAGACTCTACAGTTTCGGATTTGGTAGGTACATCTAATGAAAAATCCTAAAGCTCACCTGCATAGTCAATTTTCATAACTAAGGATCCCTTAGGATATGTCCCAACTCCCAATGATATTGTAGGTCCACCATGATCTAGTAGAATACTATTTTTATCACCATCACTATCTCTATATGAGTCTGTATATGATAATTTAGGCAATTTGGAACCAGAGGTGGGATCCCCCTTACATGATACCGAATCCTCTACCAAGGTAAAACCACCCTGAGCATCTATATACACTCCAGCATCTTCTTTAACATTTTTAGACTCTAAATATTCTAAACCAATATGTGAAAAACCTATTAACTTTTTACACTCATCATGTGAAGCTACTTCCACTCTAATAGGATAAACTTGCTCAACTCGGTGAATGAATGAACTTGGGGATTCCTCCCCCTAAAAAATTACTCTGGTATAACCTCTAGAAGAGGTAGTATCATCAACTAACTGATCTAAATTAGATCTCCCCAAAGACACAGAACTAGACACACAAGGTCTCTCCATAGAACTAACTGAAGCTGAAATAACATGGTCTATTTCCTCTTCTAGTCCTCTTCTCGAAGTGGGTTTATAAGTTTGTGGGTTTATAGGTTTGCAAGTTTATGACCTCTTCCCAGATCTGCCCAGCTTTGATGATTACTGTGGAGTAGAGGATATACCAATGATTCATAGTATTATTGGTATTAAATATGTTGTAAAACATATGCCAATAGTTCATAGATCCATTGGTATTCAATATGTTGGAAAATATATGCCAACGGTTCACCGAACTGTTGGTATTCAGTCTTCACAACATATATCCCAACAGTTTCAATAAAACCTTTGGGATATAATAAATATTGCATATATAAAAACAGTTCAAAAACCATTGGTATATATATATTCCAATCGTTTCTAAATTCTGGATTCTATGTATACCAATGGTTCTTGAACCCTTTGTACACATATATACCTATCATTTTACTTAAACTGTCAGTATAGATTAATTTTAGACGACCTATACGAACAGTTCTCTATAAACCATTTGTATAGAGCTATTGCAATACCCAGTGTGCCAATAGTTCCTAAAACTTTTATGATATCCTTTCCCAATTGTTTTAGGGGCCATCCCAATTATATTAAACCATTGGGATGGGTGAAATTTTTTGTAGTGAAATTTATTTACATTTCATATGTTAGTTTCATTATGAATGTATATTTTTTTTATTTTATCCCCATTCATGAGAGGAATGAATTGGACTTATTATGTGACTGTTGGGGCCCGTTATATCCCCTCAATATAGCGGTAGGTCTCATGAGACAAAAAATGGTCTTGGCACGAGTCCTTGACAAAATGGATATTTATGGCCTTGGCACGAGGCCATGACGATATGGTTATGATGCCCAACATATTCATTTACCACATTATGAAACTAGTCATTAAAAGTTCATGTGTTTATTCAACTAGTATAATACCCATGATTATTTTTTATAATGGAATTATTTATTCATCTCTTATTCCTATCATAATGTGTTCTTGTTTCTTTTTAAAGGCATGTGTTTTAGTTATTCACCAAGCCTAATGTTTATGTTTATGATATCTTCCACTCTATTTATTACCCTTACTGAGCATCTGAGATCACCCCTTTATTATGTTTTATTTTCATAGGACCTGAAGGAGTTTATTATGATTGACCTATAGGGATAAAGTTAGAGTTATGGATGTTCCCAATAAAACTTATATTTTTTATTCTATTTAGAGTTGTAATGTTGAACCTATGTGTGTATATGGTTTTCCAAAACTACTAAACTACTCAGTCCATCAAGATATAAATTTATTGTAAGCATTCCAATGTAATGAAATAACGCACCGACTCGGATCTTCTAGGGTTGAGGTGTTAAAAAAATTTACTGATTTTCACTATTCATCAAAAAATGAGACTTCTCATAAAAATATCATAAAATCACTGAAAGAAAATTTTGATCTTACTATTTTAAAAATGAAGTTTATTTTTTTAAATAAAAATTATAAAAGTTTTAACATTTATATTTGAAATAGGTTAACCATTAAAATACGGTAAAATTAACTTTTAGAAAACTACCTATATTTATTCATATAATTTGATTTATTCTTATATTATTCCTATAAAATCTATTTTATTAGTATAAAAAATATTTACTGAATTTATAATGTATAAATTTTATTTAAAAGATTCATTAAATTTGGTTTGAATAATTTATTGAGATAAAATTGTGTTTGTACACAGAAAAATAGTTTTCTTTGAAAAGTAATTTATCTATTCTCAAATAGTTTATACCTTCATTTGTAACTAATTTATAAACAAATGGTTCATTTTATATAAATTTTTAATCCATATTTTCATTGCTTAGTAAATATCATTCCTATATTCTATTTTAATGTCCAGATGATAATTGTAATAATACTTTAATAATAGAATATTGTATTTTGGTAAAACATGGCCTATCATGTAACACAACCTATTGAATGAACTCAAAATTGAGTAAAACAAAAGATAAACAAAGTTTTATGTGTACCGAAATATAATATAAGTGTTGTGTGTAGTGAAATCTTAACTTGGTGTTGTGTGAAACACAAACCAAACATAGTTCATTCATATACCACAAGCTATATTCACTATTGCATGAAATGAAAAATATCAAAAAGATTAAATTAATTCGATAATAAATATTTCACAAAATCTTAGTGTATTACATTATACCTCCTTAAAATGAATTTCTCCCCTGAAATTCATCTGGTTTATCAATTATTTAATACTTTAATGTTACATTCATAAAAATCCAGATTATAAAAATGAATTCTAAAACAACCTTTAAGAATGTTAAGTTAGAAACATAACGGTTACCCAAAGTAGCTCATAACTAGGTTTACACATAGGAGAACCGTGGTTGAAATTTAAAACATGGACATAGATGAGAAATCTAACTATCAGGTTATATTGTAGAGTGGTAGAGAACATGGTCAAGAGAAAGATAATGATCAAATATCCATAACCCAAAGAGGTTGGAAAAAGGACATTAATATCATAAAAAATGATGATAACATGGAAACATATTATTTAAATACCCTTTATCTAAAAGTCGAATAATTTTCTTGACAATATATACTTACACGATTTTTGGAAAACCTCTCCATTTTTCTTCCATGATCAATTCCCACTACATCCCTTATTATAAGAAATTAAGGTGAATTTCACATTCTTGAAACATTATCAGATCATGAGATCCATAAATATAATTATGGTTCATTCCATCATTCTTTATCAAAACAAAAATGTTATCATACGTTATCCAATATGCCTAAATTTTCATAAGGTGAGATAATAATTTAACCTATAAACCTTATTTAAAGTTTATCTTAAACCTTTCCATAAATGGTATACCTTGTAACCCTTCTGAAAGATGAAAATCCGAAACATTAGAAAGAAGTTTTCTAAATAACCTTAACAATGATCCCCCATATATCATAAGGTTGCTCTTGTTTGTCACATTCCAAACATGTGAATACCCTAAAAATATATTCTCTTAAAGAATGGTAATAACCTAAATTACGATAAATCCTTTTATAAAACATGTATGATTTCTTATTCTAAATATTACTGGATATATTCCATAAATACAAGATGTTTTAAACTTCATCCATGATAACACATCTACCATTTTCAAGAAATCCTTTATCAGCTATGTGGTCATAAATACTATCCAATTTAATTTATCCATATATTCATCTATTTATCCATATAAAATATGTTTTTATTATCCTCATGAAGATGTTATGGGTTACCTTCCCTTAATTTAATCTTTCCATTAAATCAATATTCTAAGTCATTAGTATCAGTTAACACATTCTTGAAAATAATAAAGGGAAAACTTAAACAAAAAATCCTTATATACTTCATGATTCATATAACATAATTTTTTAATTTCAAAACATAAACAGATCAATCATCTAACTTTATTCTTAAACCATTACTTAGGATTCATGAACATATATCTTAATACCTCTATACTAGAATATGAAATATGAGTCATGTATAAAGGATCATCAACATCAAACTAATCATGATTCTTATGTTTAATGTAAACAATAATTGAAGAAAATATCATACCATTCACATGACATTCACAGTCTCTTTATCTTCAGTAGTATAACCACCACTCAAACCCTCTTAATTCTCTTCATGATATTTCCACTCAGGAAATCGATTTTCATAAATCTCAAACATTTCACTTCTAAAACATTCAATGTGAATATAGTTATTTTTAATCCATGAGATTAACTAAATATATAAATCAAAGAGTCAGTAACACTATCATAGTGGTAAACCACATGATCATTACAAATTACTTGTAAGATGCATAAATTATGAAACCTTACTATAAAACCATAGGATTATCCTTTGGGGAATCCCTATACATATCCTATAAAATATCCATATGGATCTCACTATGATTTTTTTATTCTTGTTTCCAAGGATGACTAAACCTTTCCTTGGATACCAACTATAGCGACCTTGAACTAAAAAACCTGGATATTACATCATATTAGATGAATATTTAGAACATCAAAAAAATATGTGCCCTAGGACCATAATAGTTTAGTGTCTTTGGAAACATGGAAACATAATCAAATTATTTGGTGAAAGATATTAAAACCCCCCTTAAAGATCTTCCCCTTTATTACTCCTATATAAAACATTTCTTCATAACCTGGGGAATGGAAGTATATGAAATGGGTGAGCTTAGATGATCAGTAAGGATAAAGAATAAAGATATGTAAGAATCAAATGAAACTAAGGTTATGATAACTAAGCTTAAATAGAGATGTCCATTCCCTACATATCAATGTTTATAGTCAATATTCATGGAATAAATATTGTAAATTAATAATACATGAAACATAACGGTGATAAATCATCGTAAATAAATCACGAACCATAATATCATCTTATATAAGTGTGGCATCATTATAACTATAGAAAACCAATTCATGTGTCAAGGTTAACTACCAAGAACAACAACATAGTGGATCAGGACACACCTATTTCACAATTTTGGATCTGGACACACCTATTTCCCATAGTGGATTAGGACACACATGTTTCATATAGTGGAACAGGAAACACTTGTTTCCAATTTTGGATCATGATACAATACTTTACCATTTTGGATCAGGACACAACTATTTTACAATTTTTTATTAGGACACACCGACTTCCCATTTTGGATCAAGACACTCCTACATCACATTTGGGATCAGGACACACCTACTTCCAATAGTGGATCAGGACACACATGTTTCACTTTGTGAATAAATACTATAGATGTTTTTACAATCATTATCCCCGTGAGATATATATCTTTAACTAATTAATTAGATGGAGATATAAGTCCCACCAATCACTTAATAAAATCATACATACCTAAGTCACAAGATAATAATACTTTCATCATAGCATGACCCATAAAAATATATGGGTTTGATGAACATCATATCATAACCCATGAAATTAAATGGTCATCATAAAAATTTCATTATATCATTAAAAATATAAAAGAGATAGGTCTCATAATTATTTATTCAAATCATAACCAATTAAAAGAAGTGGGGTTTGAAAACAATATAACCCATTGAAGATAAACATGTTTCTTAAACATCATTACATCAAAACATAAACCATTCAAGAAATAATATGAATGGTATTATTGTATCCTATCCCCATTAAAGATTATATTATAAAAAAATATGTCATCTTATTTGGAGATGTATTTTCAATGATCACATGGAACATTTCTAAAGGAAAATATCCTTTATTTGAAAATCTCTTTCATAAAATTATAGAGACCCGAGCCTTTTACATAAAAAATTTCATGATTTTAAGCATAATTAATCATCAGAGTATAATACAAGGATCATTATGCCCAGTGTCTCGGAAGACTAGGTACATAAAAAACATGGGGTTAAAAAGAACTTCTTTATTTAATCTCCATAATGAGCTCCTAACTTCCTTTGAGCCCTTATATCTGCATAGGGTGCCCTGGAGAACACATAAACAAAGGGATGATCTGAAAAGCCCAGTAAGGGAATGAACATAAGCATACATATTAAGCACATGAGTTATGAAGCATGACAAATTAATATCCAAAACATGGAACATATGAAATAATATCATATAATCATGGGATCATATAAACATGGAAAAAAAGAAATATGGCAGAATCATAAAACATTTATTTAGTATGGGTGAAGGCTAACTGCCAATCTTGTTTCCCATTTCAGTATGGGTCAAGGCTAACTGCCAATCCCGTTTCACATCGAATCTCATGAGACTTAACCTTACCCAATGCATTGGAGTGCTATCTGGTCATACCCATCTCAAAATTTTCATTAACATTCTTACCACATAAATATTATTTCCACATAAATAATCATACATAATTAATTGTTCATAAACATATGGATACCCATGGAGAGAATTGGGTACCACAATCATGACATAAAGCATAACCAATGAGTGTATCATTAAAGAGTCCATGAAAGAAAGGAATAAGAAAATTCATGGAAGATCGTATGGTAATATTGGCTTATAACATGGTAGGTGGTAATAATTAAAAGTGACAACATATAAGAAATGTATTTGAGAAACATTAGCATTAAAACATATTTGTGCTTTTTTAAGGAAAATACTATAGAGATATTAAAATAATAAAAAGGATATTATTTTATATAAAACCATTGAACCAATAAGGATTTAATAATAAAAATAATGATTTTATAAAGAAAATGGTGTCTTAAAAAAGAGGCTAGAGTGCACTTGAAACTGTGTAAATGTTCGGGATGTTCCTTTAAAACGAGTGTGCTTATTGGGATGTATCGAGGAGGGATTCACTTAAAAGCATGTAAATCCCTGAAAGAGAATGAGATATGGATATTTGAACATGATTTTGGAGAATATTAACAGAATGTATAAGTTTTAAATAAAAATAAAACACAACTACATTATGGTATAATGAAAGATAGAGCAACCCGAAGGAATAAAAAAAGATCGGGTAGAATCCATTACGGTTTATCGTCATGGTATCAGGTGTAACTAAAGGGGATTTATGAGAGAGATAATGGGTTTATCCTTACTTATAAAAAATTAGGTAATTATGGGGGAGGTGAAAAAACATACCCCATAACTTGGTATTACACAAAAAAAACATAGCATAGAAAATAATCTTGATAAAGAGTGAAAAGGAGAGGATCCCTTACCTTAAATCCGTTGGTGTTCACCACTTGTTATTAAAGACCTAAATAAAAAAATTTAGGATTATTAATTAATATGTCCAGAATATTTTCTATATTAAATTTATTTATTATAACCCTATTTAGTTCATTAAATGCCTTTTTTTATTAGTTATAAGGTTTAATTTTATTTTTTGGGCTCGTTTGTTTACATGGCTCTAAAAGATCGGTTAACTTATATTCAAGTTTGGATTATATGTAAGATGAAAGTGGTTGTCCATAATTAAAGCTATATTCATTATTTCACATCCAGAATATTACATGGTTTTAATTTTAATTAGGTTACTTAGAGTGAAGACGAATTATTACATATATAACCTTAGTTATAACCGTTTTTGTTAATCGATGGATTTTATTACAAAGATCATGTTTTTCTTTATAACATAATACCATTTTTACAAAAGGATTACAAAACAAGAAGTAGTATATACTAAATATATAATAATCTAGATCAACCACAACACAAATGGTTTCATGTCCAGAATTAAAGATAATAATAGAAATTGATAAACAGTTGTCCTTGAATGTGCTAAATTAGCTCATCTCAAATGGTGCTTTCATCTCTTCCAAATAAAAGAGAGGGGAAAGGAGAGAAGATAATGAAATATACCATTAGCATCAAAAAAATCCAGTACATGTATGTTACTGAATTTATCATACTATTATGGTGAAGGGAGGTGAGGAAAGATATAAAAAGAAAAAACTAAAAAAAAAGAAGAAATTGGGAAGATGAATTTTACCTTTTGAGACTTTATCCTTTGAGAACCTATTAAAGAGAGAGTTCATGGTATTTTGAAGAGGCTAGGAGATTTTAGACATGGGGGAGGACCTTGGGGAGAGATTTGGGTAGAATAATGGCAAGGCACAAGGCTTGAGAGGAGTGAAGAGTAGAGGGAGTGAAGGGGGGTTTTATAGTGGAGGAGAGGAGGGATTTCATAATATTATAATCATTTATTTATTATTTCTTAAAAAGGCAAGGAATATCAAGTATTACATGACCACGAATAGTAATTTTATCATGTGATCCTGAACTATGTGGACTTACATCAGTAGATCATCATCAATGACTCAATAAATCCCTTATTTAGCATTAATTATAAATTATCGTATTTTACTATTCATCGAAAATTCATGTATTTTAGAAAAATCCCATAAAATTCACCCTAACGATTTTTTAGATGTGTAGAATCCAAAAATGGAGTCCATTTTTTAAAAATAATTTTCTAAATATGATTATTTTAATATTTTATTAAAATAATAATTTATTATCAAAGCTAGTTTTAAAACATTCATTAACTTATTCTAAAATATAGGTATATCGTACATCCAACATGAATATTATTTTAATACTATCATAGGTGAGGTTAGTATTCATTAGGGTATATTACTATTCATAAGGGTATGTTACTATTCATTAGGGTAGGTTACTATTGACCCAAAATTATGTTATTCTTATCAGACTCCAAATATCTTACTAATTACAACTGGGTATGCCAGATTTTTGAAATTTCAAACACAGAAGTGTCTAAATTATTTTTAAAGGTAACTTAGAACTTAATAGTTCATTATGTTGTGTTTTCATGTGATTTTTTTACATACTTATGAGAAGGGAATTTCCATTGAAAACGTTGGGTTGTTACAAAAATCATTTCAATAACCTTTTTTCCTATAAAGACAACATTTAAATTTTATTCAATACATTTCTTAAGGAAAATATATTTTTCTATTTTAAAAAATATCATTGAAACAAAAACCTTTTTTTAAAACATTTTTCTTTTAAAATAGCTTTGAAAACATGTAAAGAAAGATGGAAAACATTTTGAAAACCTTTTTCCTTGAAAATATCATTAAAATCAAGTAAAATAAGTTTTGAAACAATTTTATACATGTGAAGACATAAAATATTTCTTTAAAATCTTTTTCCTTTTAAATTTAATTTATATATATTTTCAAAAAAATTAGAAAACATGGTTTTGTGAAAAAAAATCTCTCCAAATAAATAAATAATGTCAGATTTTCTTATAAAACACTTCCTTAATTGTCTTTAGTACCAATGAGTGAAAATGGTTCCAATACATTTATATATCATGGTTAACCAAAATACAAGAAGCTACATGAGATTTTGTGATATATGGATCATAATAGTTCATCAATGGAAGCATAATCATTATAAATCTTGATAAACGTTTAGACTGTAGCGATAAACTGCTACCACTTTGGTAACATTGAATCATAATACTATAGAAAGAATACAATTACATAAAGAATAAAATATCATTAAATGAATCATATTAAGGAAACAAAATATCAAATGGTAGTATAAACACCTCATAAAAAAAATATAGGTGTATAATATGGCATGTGTCTCAATGTAAGAAACATGAGACAAAATTACATTACCAATTTAGTAAATTTTGAACCATGAATCCCATGAAAAAAATATCTAAAAATGGATATTTAAATACCCAAAATTTCATTAAAATAGTAATATAATACATTTATAGGTAGTATATACCCACACAAAATAAATGAGAGGTGAATAAGGCATAAATATCATATAACTAAAAGTGAGACGAGAAATCCCTAACCATAAGTCTTGACTTTCATTATACAGGGTCAAACATATATTATAATAAATATAAGTTTATTATACATATAAAAAACTATATTATTATAAATAATACAATATATTATTTTATTATGACTTTATATTACCCATTTATTAATAATTCCATGTTAATATTATGTTTCTGGTAATATCTACTTCATTTTTCATATAGGTTTTGACTTGTTATTCTTGATCCTATTACCTAGATAATAATATACTTATTTCCTGAATGTGAAACGTGATATAAATATCATATATATTCAGTATATAAATATTTAATTTATCCTATAGTATATACAAATATTAAATGGAATACACCATTCATGGAGACGGTAAGTTGTACATACGCATGGACAATGTTTTTGTTTTCTTATCAAAATGAAAAAAAGTAATTAAATAATATTTATATATAATATCATTAAAGTATAAATATTATGTCATATATATCATAGAATTTTAATTAACCCATCCTTAATAAATTCCATGTAAATTTTGAATGATTCACATCGCTTTGAGGAGGCGGTAGTCTACATATCCACAAACAAAGTTATCGTATTTAGAAAAAATAAAAATTAAGAATTTATGTGTTATATAATAATTTTATAAGAATAAATAAACCATAAATATAATATATATAATATAAAAACATTACTAACATCATTATTCTCAACCTTTAAAGGTAGAAATGGAAGAACAAATGACATCGGTTCATGAGGGGGTAGTCCGTCGTACAGTGGAACGATGATTGTGTGTCCCATTTGATAGAAGTGTGTGTATAAATAAACCATATTATAAAAATATATCAGTATATTTATTATATTTATTTTATTATGTAATCATGTAATGAGAATAATTTCTGGGGTGGATAATGAAAATAAAACAAAAGAGCATGTGAAATAATGTTACCTCTTCTTTGGGTAACTCCTTTTGGTTTGCACTAAAGGGATTTCTTGGATGGACCGATTCCCAAAGGTAGGATTCTAGTATAAAAGGATTTGATTTTTTAGGATTATTTGGGAAGGGTTTGGAATATCCAAAGATTCTTGGGATGTGTAAATAGTGGATGAGGAGAGGAGTCATTTTATAAGGGAGGAAAATGAAACATTCAGTATTCTTGAAAATATTTGAGCACTCACCACGTTTAATTTTTCTCATAGGGGTTAAAAATTTACCCTTATAGATACATATACGTGTAATGGCCTAAATATGGCCATAAATTATTTTTTAGACTAGTTTAGGGTCATTTTTACACCTTATTATCTATGTCTAGTCATTAATTATGCCAGTTACACCTTAATCAGTATTATTTGATTTAATTAACTTTACTATTATTTCTTGTCAAAAAAAAATAACCTTATTATTAATTATAAATTATTCTGATTTAAAATATGGTATTAATTTTTCTAAATTATAATCACATAAGTGGAATAAATTAATTTAAAGTTAATCTTGCATATGGGACGAGACAATGAGTTTTTAATTGATGTATGATTGATCTAATTATACTTTAAACCTGAATTAAATTATAATTTAACTATATGAAAAAATTAGATGGAAAATAAGTTTTTCATTAAAATTTGGTGTTATTCACTAATCATAAAAAAATGTAACTTCATAGAATATACATAAAATTCACCCAAAGTATATATTTATCTTAATCTTTAAAAAGTTAAGTTTATTTTCTAAAATAGAAATTATAAATGTTTAAAAAATTAGATTTTAAATAGGTTCTCCATTAAAGGTATTAAAATTACCTTGCAGAAAAATACCTCTTTTTCGTATAATTGGATTTATTATTATCTTATGTATATCAAATCTATTGGGTGGGTATAAAATTATTAATTAAATATATAATAGATAAATTTATTTTTAACATTCATCATTAGTTTTTTGTTTAATTTTTTGAGATAAAAACGTGTTTGTACATAGAAAAATAATTTTCTTAGAAAACTAATTTCATTATTATTAAATAGTTCTTACTTTCATTTATAAATCATTGATAACAAAATGATTCATTTTATATACATGTGTAAAACCTAATACCATATTTTAGTCAATATCATTCATTTCTTCAATTATAATGGCTAGGTAATCATTATTATAATATTTTAATTATAGTATATTATTGTTCATTAAAAATAAACATTTCGTGTAATGAATGTTATTGAAGGAACATGGAATTGTGTGTAACACAAGACAAACATAGTGTTTCATGTACCAAAAATCTAATCTAATTGTTTTTTGTAGTGAAATATTAACTAGGTGTTGTGTGAAACCCAATCCAAACATTGTGATTTCATATAGCATGTGTTATATTCAGTGTTGTATGAAATGAAAAATATCAAAAAATTAAATTAATTTAAAAAATACTTCACAAAATCTACAAGTGTTAAAAAATAAACCATTTAGACATTGGATGATATTTTTTCCGCCTATAGTTTGGATTCTAGATGATCATTATTGAAGCACCTGAATTTAGTTTAGTTTTTCTAAAATAATAAATACCTCTTTTATCATGGTTTCATTCAAGGCATTTCATGTGAAGCCTTGAGGATGTTAATTTTGTTGGGATGAGGTTGCGGACTTGGTAGTTCGTTTCTCAAGTGTGGTGAAGATCACAATTGAGAAGATTAAGATGATTTGTGTGTGAATGAATGTGGCACAAGACTGATAGAAGTATTATATTGATCGAAGGAGGAGACCTTTGTGGTTCATGGTCAATGGTCATGTGTTTATTAGGGTATTCCCTCATCATCAATATATAGTAGAGTTTGGTGAGGTGGAATATCTGTTAGTGCTTCCTCTACAATTGTAATGATTCCATGATGGTTTCTATGTGTCACAACATTGTCAATGTCTTTACAATGACACAGATGTCATCTATTGGGAAGAGTTGGATGTAGATGATGACACAGAGTTCATGGAGTATCCATTCAAGATTCATGATTGTCCTGAGAATGTGTTGTGTAAGAATTTAATTCTCTTAGTTTGCGTTCTATAGAGGCATGAAAGCTTGGGGGAGAGTACATGAAAACATGATTTGTATATGTTCTCTATGTATCTTGAGTTTTTTAAACTTTGTTATAATGTAATGATTTTTATAATTATTTATAGATGATTTGGTTGAAGTTTTCCATTGTTATACTACATTGTGTCTTATTGATTGTGGTGTTCCCTTTGAGAGGTATCTTCAAGGATGAATTTTTGGCTTTGGTGGATATAGTTATCTTCTATAGGTTTGTTTTTATTCTCTGGAACAAGAATAATTTGATATGTATGTAATGGTTTTGGTTTCCCAGACAATTAATTTTTTATTTTTTGGGCTTTGGGAATGTCGAGAGGAATTTTGGAGGAGGTATGTATATAGATGGTTGAGTTTGGATTATCTAGGGCTCAAAACACCTATGGTGGAAGTCATGTCCCATACAGTTTTAACATTGTGGTTATGGAGAGTTGATCATTTTGATGAATTAGAAATGATGAGTTCTAAAACACTTTTATTTGTGAGTGGACTTATGAAGGTGGTTCTTAAAGGGATTCATTGGGTTCTAATAAAACATATTAGATCACATAGAAGTGAATGAAATAGCTTACCTAATGATCACAATGCAAGAAATATAAATCTTTTTAAAAACTAGAAATGCTGAATATTTTAAATGGAATACCTTACATAGAACAATCAGTTGAAATATCTTCAAAAAAACCTTCAAATAAGATTTATGAAAATCACAAGATAAGAAGATGAAGACCACCCACCTTTATAGGTATCCATAGGCTACACTTAATCACTCAAAATTTGAGTGGGGTTCTTCTTTCAACCACATTTTTCTATCACATAGGTGTGCTAAATAATAAGATGAATAGAGATACATATTTTTAGAAGTTTTTTCAAGTGCATAAATAATACTCTAATCATTTGTCATTTCATGGAAGCATTTTTATAAGACGCAATGGTGATCTTTGGGTTGTCACATGTAACTATATCTATATAATGAGTGATTTATTGCTTCTTCATCCAACTCATTCATAATGCATGAATAATGAACTTATAGTTCAATATATCTTATGTATCATATCCTTTAATGATGTAATATGTGGAAGAATCATTGAATGGTAACAATTTATCATTTATCCTAACAATGAAAATTACAAGGAATAATATACCAATTTTGCATGAAAATCATTATTTTCATGTAATATAAATCAACTCATAAATATATCATATACATATATAGATTTATATAATATAAATTTAAATATCCCACATGCACTAAACCCTAAAAGGTATGTGTCATTTCACATTATATTCTATCATATACAATAACTCATGAAATCATATCCAAAACTAATTTTTAATATCTTTCAAAACACATCTGAAAAGTTATCATTAACTTCACCTTGTATCACATCAAATGTAATACCTTGTGAATACTCATATGAAACTCTTTTGTATTCAATCTAAAACACTTTTAGAGCATTTATATAAGGCCAAATAAATCCACATTTAGTTAACCATCACGTGTGACCCTAGGTGATTTTATAGAATTAGCAACAAATACGAATCACTAAATCGATAAATGTAAACATAAAGAATTCATTATAAATAGTGTTAATGATAATAAAGCTATTAATGGATCTTGCATGATATTTATCAGACACATTTATCTCTATAGTTTTTTACACTAGTCTTCATTGTATGAAAACATGCCTTCTCATATTTTCCATTTGTCCAACACGTCGAGTGACCATAGGAAATAGAGTATATCAATACCATATAACCTAATAAAATATTCTCAATTCTCAAAGTATATATTGAAATATTCGATGAATACATAAAATTTTGTTCGCCCTTTTGGATCAACACATCACATATCCCCTATCTAGATAGATTTATAATATCTAGTTTTAGACACACACTCCACATTCTATCTTAATCAGTGACCTAGATGTCATATTTTTCATATGAGAGGAAAATCTCATATTTTTTTAGAATAAACTAATGACATGGTAGAAAACATACCCAAACACCCCATGTATTAGCAAATTTATTATTCAAACTTATGTAATTAGGGTATCAAAGTATGAAGGTTCTCATGCTAGATATTATTCCAACCTCAGGTGACAGTGACTCAAAAATAAATCATGTATCCCTAGTATACCAAATATGTCTATATGAAAATCCATGTGATATACTTCATGGTTCATTTAGTGCACACAAACATACTCTTTTTTTTCATGTGAGCCTTTGTATCACTATACAAGAATTACAATCACTATAACTATAACACTTTATCATAACCTATAGTACTCCATGATGACCATCAGTTAGGGATTACTCGAAGTCATACATTGAGAGGTAAATTATCATTGAACTTCCTAAAATTTATATCTATAAATAAATTTTTATAGCCAACATGAAATAATGAAAAATTAGATCATGAATATAATATAATGAATCTTTTTCTTAAACTTTTTAAAGAATACCTAACAAACCCAACATAAAATCTTATATATCATATAACATATGATAAACTGTGAAATTAGCCTAATGTATGATACACTTTTATGTGTTTTATTAACTCGTTATATCATATTTAATTATTTTCAAATATATATTTGAGAATATAATAAAACTCTTCCACTAAAATCATTATTTGATTAACATTTTTAATGTAAGACAGTCTGAATAATGGTGAGATTTAGGAATCATATTCCTAACTATTCAAGTCATTGATCATATTCAAACTTCTTAACTTCATCATATCTAATGTTATGATCTGTACTTATGTTTTCTACTTATAAATATTTCTAAGTGTATCATCATCATCCTTGGAACCCTTTACATCAAACATTTTCTTTGAAATTATTCATATAAATTAACTTTTACAATATTACTTTACCAACATATTCTAAACCCTTTTAGGATACACTAGAATTTCACTGTTATAGTAACTAATTTAACACTTTATATTTCTATTTAACATCATACCCTAAAATAATTTTATATTTCAAGAGTGATTCACTTTTTTATCTTGACTGGAATAAACCTTATGTAAATATTTATATTCAATTTCTCATGCTAACAAAATGTAACTCATTATATTTCTCCTTTCCATCACATTATCTAAAACACTTTTTGGATATCATGTGAAAAATAAAATTATAAATTGATTTGTATAGTCATTAAAATATAATGTTAAATTATTTATGATAACTAAATGTAACTTTTTACATTTTTCTATATTATTACATATCATAAAATATTTAATATATCAAGTAAAAAATGATTTAATTTTACACTAGCATAATCCTTTAGGAAATAGTGATATTCAATGTCTAATGGGTAATTAAATTTAACACTTTACATTTTTATTTACCATCACATGTCTTAACCACTTTTGGATATTATGTTGAAATCACACCAAATTTATATTGACATAATATTTTATTTTTCATCTTTGATATTCTTTAAGTTCTAACAAACTTATACTAATCGGTTAGTAACTATATTATTTTTAGAATTTCTTTATAATATACACATACTACACTATTCATAGGAAAAATAATTTATTTTCTTTTACCTAGAATATTTCATAGATAAAATATTTGTTCCATATCATAGATACAATTCTATGTGCTTAAATAATTTTTTCTTAAAATAAAGATAATTCTTTAAAATATGCCACTTATGGGTGGTGGAATCACATTCCTTCATATTTTAATAAATAGTTGTATAAACACTTTTACCCTTCCCTTACATTCATGTAATTAATAAATTCTAATGAAATATTAAACCATGTAACAAATCAGTCTTCTCAATTTTGTTCATAGAATCTATTTTATTGAACCAATTATATTATCATATAAAATGAAATGATATTAATATACACCCCATTTAATTAGATTCATCTGAGCTTGATATAACCCATTACATTGAAATTTGATGTAGAAACTCTTTACTTTATAACATGAATGTAAACTACAAGATCAATCAACTACTATTTTATTTTGAACATTTATATATTTACAACACTTAAAAACTATTCATTCGGTATCATATACACTTTATAATTAATTAATTGGTTTCTATAACACTTATGACTAACATGGAAATTTCAGGTAATTTCCTTAAACTCCTTTAAGTATATTTATAATCAATTATATTTAATTATTATTCATCCATGAAAACCATAGGATTCTTTGAATTTAACAGAATTAGTAAAGAAACATTGTTGAACTTTTCAACTAACTTTTCTTCTTCCAGTTTGAAATTTTATCCATTCGTACTGACCATACATCACTTAGAACCCAAAAATCATATGCTTAGATAATCTATTATCAACACTTTGAGAATATCTGATAATGTTTTCTTAAATACATTCAAATTTTTGGAACATTTCCATAAATGAAAATATGATGGATTTTATAAAAACAACAAGTCATATTTTGTACACATTTAAAGCATGTTATAGAATTTATCAAAATCTAAAATATTTGTATTGAAAAACTCCCATATAATTTTATTAAACAATTTTTTACATTCTATTCTCAAGATAAAGATGATATAATAAATATATTATGAAATGATCATACAAACTTGAAGCATCCAAGTTAGCAATGTAGAAACTACTTTTCTTCATTACTTAAAACTCCATTCCTCAATTATTTTTTCTTCCCAAATTTTAGTATATTTACCACACTTGTATATCATACAATTGATATCACATATCTATTAGAACAATATAATTAAATTTTATAACAAATTGATATTTATGGAAACATTTATTCTCACCAATTTATTAACATATTCAGTCATTTGTAATATCATTTGGCATACTCAATCATATTGAGTATATGAGATTGAACTTCCTTAAATTATTGGCACAAACAATCATAATGAGTATATATATAGAGAATAAGATTCCACTTTCATTTTTAATGTAATTATTTTTAAACATTAACTAATCCTTATATACTAGACTATTATTCTATAATATTATGTTGAACAACTTCTACACTTGATTACTCGAGAATAAGTATTATTTTTACACGTAGAATATTTTAGTAGCTTCGGATTTTTTCTTAAAACACTGGTTTTTTTAATAACTTTTCTTATGTAACCATACTTTCTTAATAAATTTTAATTAAGTTACTAGCCTTAGGATTATCTTACATTAAGCATCTATTTACAATATTTAATCTCAAGTATAATTTAGATGACAATGATGTAATTTATCTAAAATTGAAGATTTGATTATACATGTATCATGTTTTATAACCATTTAATAAGTACTTTTCTTAAATGGGATCCCATTAAAATGATAACCCCATTTTAAAATATATCATATCCATTAGTGGAAAAAATCCATATTTAACTATGACCCATGTTCCTTTAATGTTTCTCCCATAACATAACTATTTTTCTTGGCATCATCTCAATCACAATATTTGTGACTCTTGGATAGTAGAGTAGAAAAATATTTATGAAATCCATCATATAGATAAACCATACTCCATTCATCTAATAACATAATACTATTATGGTCTCTTAGAAAGTATAACCTTAATAAAATGGGAGAAAATAATACAAAGGACAATCAAGTGGAACCCATTGTTTGTATTACTCACCTATCTGGAAAATCTGAGGCCACTTATTACTTTCTTGTATTAAACTAGGTGATCTAGGGGAACCAAAATTTAGCATGACCTAACAAATTTTATGATCTTGGTCTTAATAAGTGTCTATTTAGAAGGAATATAACACTTAGTGTTTTGAGGGGACTTAATCTCACTATGTTATCCCATGTTATTATTTTTTATTCATTCTTATAGTAAACTAGTTTGGAATCTTATTACCTCAACCAAATCAATTGGTTCAAACCATATTGATGTGTAACCATTTACACAACCCACAAGTTTTTGTTAATCTCAAAAAAATAAAATCCAAACATATTTATACATATCCAAATGCATCGTATTCATAAGGTACATGAACATTTCAATTAAATTCATAAGGTTATATGATGTTGTGAATCCACACATGATTAATCCTAAAATAATAGGTATCTAATTTTATTCACCTTTCAAGACAAGACATATGCCTTCAAGTCAGTAGATAGTCTAACCAGAAGTCCCTCTACCCGAAGATACATTAATCAAAAGAGAATTAAATCCATCATAACTTTAAATCGTAAAATATATAAATTATTCTTTACAACAAAATTCATATTTATAACTTTAATTACAAACTAGGGTCAAGGTAGATAAAAAACTAAATTCATTTTGAAAACTAGCATGTAATGGAAGGGTCTATCTCTTAGAAACAACATAACATTTAATCTAAATCATACAACATTGATCATATAAACAATTATTAACTATGAAAAAAATAGGGAATAAATTTTAAATAAATTAACAATTCAAATATTTAAACATGAGATTGCATTTATGAACATTTCATAAATAAAATATAATTGTAAAAAAATAATTTAAGCTTTATATCATAGACATTCCATAATCTTGAAAGTAAACCCTCTATATACATTATAATATGAACACTTTATATGGAATTTCATTTTAAATATATGATATTTTCAATAATTATAAAAAAATTATAATCCAATTTACATTATATTAACATTTTAAATAAACATAATATCATATACTTAATATTATTTTAATTATGAGAAAATCAACCATCAAAACTTTTTTGATGTTGTTTAAATAATATCTCAAATAAGTCTCTTTAATTTAAAAAATTCAAATTATGAAAATATGAACAATAAATAAATAAAATATAAAAATATTTATATTTTAACCTTATTTAAAAAATTTACGAACACCTGATTACTCTTATGATTTCATAAAAAGAACTTTAATTTCTAGATTGTAATACATGCTATATAATTTTCTTAAAAGGTATTTTAAATATTAAATAATAATATTTATGGAAAATTTTAATATTAAAATTTATTATTTAAGAATTATTTAATAATACATTTTTCATAAACACTTATTAATTATAAACCTTTTATTATTAATTAATTTATAAATTTATTATAAATTAAATATTCCTAAAATACATTTTATCATAATTTATTAACATTTTGTAAACCATTAAAACCATTTTATTTTTTTAAAAAAATCTTTAATGTTTACCCATATGTTTCTTGGGTGGTCATGTGGGGATAAAATCTATTACCTTTGCGCGTGACACTTGAAATGACCCGAACAATTATAAATAAAATTAACATTGTGATTAAATCAAATTTCATATTTTATAAAGTGGTAATAGAAAACACATAAACATCCTTAGTTATATCCTATCATATTTAAAATACCATTATGAATCATGACCATTGAAAATATATACATTTAATAGTGATCATATGATTTTTATCTTTTAAGGGTTACGATAAATCAAATTGATATAGATGAAAGAAGTGATGACCTAGACCAGTAAGATCATACACTATAAATCCTATTTATTGAAGCTTATGTAGGAGATAAAATCTATGGTATTTTCCCCTGACCATGATAAAACTAAGAATCAACCACTAAATAATGAGGTAAACCATTTACGGGAGAATTTCAAGCTCGTGGAGATCAAGATCCAAACCATGTTCACCAAACCACCCCATGAAAATCTCACTGTCACACACCATACACATAGGGAGATCAATGGTGTAATAAATGGTTGTATATAAACCATAAAAAAATGAATATTTATATTTTATTTTCAATAAAATGGTATATTGTTTTCATTATTTATTTTAATTTATAAATGATTAAGTAACGAGTTTGATAAAAAAATAGATTTTAATATGAAAAAAACTCGTATTATATTGTTGGGTAATATTCAATTTAAATTGATAAATTAATTTTTAGGAATTAATGAATTAAAATATATTTTAACAAAATATATTTATTAAATAGTATATATTAAATGTAAATGATAATATAATTTTATGTAGTGAAAATGTAATTTTTATAAGAGTCATAAAAATATTATTGCCAAAAACCAGATATTTTTCAATAAATAGTTATTTTAGTTTATGTTTAATTTCACAAATATAGATAAATAACTTTAAAAACAAATATTATTTATGGAATCAGCATGTCAAAATTAATCAATAGTGAATTTTTCATAATTTTTTTCAATGGTTTATTTTTCAGGTAAAAATTAAATATGATATAAATAAAAAATATGTATGAATATATCATAATGAAACATAATTGATGTAATATATGTAATAAAAGTTATTATAGACAATATATATATCCCCCCATTAAAATAAATTTTTTTGAAGTTATTTTATTAATTCTATAATCCCTTTATGAATCCTCCAAAACCTATATTATATTTTATGATTTTAAAATCAATTTTTTGTAAACATGACTCACTTCCACATCAAAAAGGGTACTGTTTTAATATGTTTAATTCATTTACTTGTAAAATAATTAACACCACAACTCTTTTGATGAAAAAGTGTATAAAACCAAGGTACGTTTTGTGGATTTGATTAGCTTATTTTATAGAGTCCAAAACCTGAATTTGGGAAATAATAAAGAACATGACAATCTTTTCCTATATTAACCCACCCAAGATCTCATTCATATTCTATCGAAACCATTGGATCACAAAAATTTCTATAATAATTAATCTATATAGTTTTCTCAATGTTCCCTCATTCTCTTAAAAAGGTCCTCCCAAGCTTTTGGAGACACCATCTCAAGGTAAGAGATATCTCTCTCTTCTTTTCCATTCAAGCACTTTATTTGTATTTAGCCTTTTGAATCTCAATTCTTTATATTTTAATAACATTATAAATATCACACTACCATAAAAAATATTATTTTAATATTTATATATCATTTATCTCATCTCATTATAGTATATACGTAATTCATTAATATGTTTAAGTAAGGGATAATCACCATTTCATCATTATTCAAGCACATTATTTATTTAATGTTTTTCATTCAATTACTATTGATGTGATATGATCTACATACCTATTATTGAACTTATTATTATTAAGTAAATATATACCCCTTTTTCTCTAATTAATTAGTCCCATGATTCATTATGTACCCTCGGTATGTTACCGAAATTATCCTATGATTTTTCTATTCCAAACCATTGCATTGTGAATATCATCATCATGTTAACTCAACGATACTCAAATAGACATAATTATCCTACTTTTATTATGTAATTCCATGTATGTACTCCATATTAATTAATTTTGGGATTAAATGTGATGAAATATGATCCTATTTTGAAGGATCTATGTGGAACACTTATGCAAGTACATGATATGAAAGTGATAGGTGTGCTGAGAATTATATAGTATTCCAATGCTTTGGGTAATTTTTTGGTCTCATGATACTTCATGTATGGTATTAGGTAGTAAACGTAATCCATCATGTAATTTTTCTATGAATTTATGATGTCTTGGTGGGTATCATTGACCTATGTTTATGGTGTCATGTATAATGTTGTTTCCACATTCCCATGTTGCCTCTGTGATATAATTTTGTATCATTCATCATTGTTCATGATTATGATTCTCACCCATTTTATGTTCCATTGAAATGTTTATTGGATAACATGTAATAATTTCAACATGTTATACTTTTTTTATTCCCGTATTAGGATCTATATCTCACCCTTTTCATATGTATTCCCTTAGGTTTTCCTAATAAGTTATAAAAGATATCTTATTTTCGAAGTATTTTAAAGAATATTTCAATAATTTCATCATATAAATTTATCAAGTTTATGTGATAGGAACCTAATTTCCCAAATACACTAAGATTATAAATCTGTTAGATCTACTGAATGTGATTTTATGTAATAAATCATGAAATAAATTTTATTATAGATATTGGTTGTCCTGGTAGATATCAAAGGAAACTCTATTTATTTTTGGGAATAATATTCTAAAACTATAGGTAAACACTTAGGGATAATTATAAACATATAATTTTTATGGGCACATATACATGTAGTCTGACCCTTTTCATGTTTCTTAATCTCAGGGTTCTCAGAGGAGGTTTGGAGTAAGTATAGAGGGGTTCTACTGCTAAAATCAGGAAGCTAGGAGAATACACATTATGTAAGTGTTTCATGTATGGATTGTTAATGATGCTTCACGGTTTACATAATGGTGTGTAAATAATTTTTATTTAATGATCTGATGCAACAAATTTTTTTGTTGAGATCTGAATACCACCATTTAAATGATTTGTAAGGGAAACATGTCATGTAAATGCCATGTGCAGTGCAACTTATAAATAGTAGGGGGCCACATGTTTTTTAAAAATATATGGAATTATCTCTAATTATAGGTATTTTTTGACCCACTTACCAAGAATGTTTGGATTCCTTAAACAAGGATCTATCGTTGGTCATAATTCTTCTATCTATTGTGACCCGAGTTGATCTGAGGTGAATTCTATCTTCGTTTTCTAGAAGGTTCTACCTAGTCAGTATTATTTCTCCCATTTTTTCTTTTAATGTTATATATTATGATCTCGCATATTTATAATGGGTTTCTCTTGTTTATTTCATGGTGTGGTTGTGTCGAAAAATCCTTGATGGGCTGTAGTTATTTTTTATTGGTGATCAGAGATCTACAATGTTGGTCCATTCTCATCTGAAGAACATCGACGCCTTTATGGGAGGGGATTTGTTGCATCTCTATTTATTTGTGTGAAATCAAAAATTGATCATTTTTTATCCATTTTGATGGGAATGGAATTAACCTAATAATATTGAAATAAATTAATGAAATTGGTTTCGATCACATGTTGATGATGTTGTTACTTTGTACCACGATAGAAGTTTGCCTCATCATTTTCTAGATAGTGTGATATTTAAGTTATGATTTGTTATCATGTTATTATTCTTGGAGTGTAATAATGAAATTTATAAATATCATAATTAAATAATTAATTGATAAATAATTTTATTATGAATTTAAGGAAGTGGCATGTTTGTAATCCGATGGTTGATGTAATTTGATGATAATCAAATTAATGTTGTCAAAATGTTTAATTAAATGTGATGAATGGTATTGATAAATAATTTGAATCATGTTTAGTTTTGTTGGTAATAATAAAATGGAATGTTAAATGTGAATGATACTCTCACATTTTTATGAGACTTATTTAAATTCTAGACAGTATGTTTAGATTTTGATATCTTATTATAGCTTGATGTCTTACTTCTCCTGTAGTTGGAACCATTGAATAATAAATTAGTTTATTAAATATGGAATAATAATATTTTGTTTGACAAAGATAATTTTTATGTTATGGGTTTCTCATACACATGATAAGGTCTAGTTCCTTGAGTTCTAATTCATTGGATTTTTTTGAGTGAAGGATTGATATCTTGTTTTAGAGATTAGATTTCTCTGTTGGTTATTATTTCTTGTCTGTATAATGTTTCCTTGTATTGTGATATGGATATAATACTTTCTTTATAAGAATGGTATATATGATCCTGGGATAGATGAGGTGATATGGGGTGTAGAGTCTCAGATGTGATGTGTTTATGGGATGAATGATCCTGGTATGGATCATGTGATGTGAGGAAGGAAGGCCTAGATGATATGGCAGAAACTGATGTTATTGATGGAGAGATACATCAGGATATGAAAGTGGATGTCAAGGATGGAATTGAAGGTAATGTAATGGGTTGAATAAGGGCTCAACCATTGATGTGATGTTAAAATATTGGATTCTTGTTTTTAAATATATTTAATGTCTGATTTCTAGCTTATTTTTTTATCTGCATTCATTTTCCAATTGCTTGAGGTAGCTGGAGGTGCTTGGTTGCATGTTTCCTCTTGGTGTTAGCTTAAGATTTTTTCCTAGAGTACCTAAATTATGGAATGATTATAATAATTAATATGTAATTAATAACCCATGGGGTTGGCATTGATGGAATGAAAATATTAAAATGTGTAAATCTTGTTAAACCGTGGAATCAGTTTAGATTATGTCTGGAGGTAATGGACTTTACTATGATGATTAATGTAATGTGATGTGGAATACTTTTAATGGTTAAGTAATGGAAAATGAATTAATTAACAAAATCAAATGATAAAAATAGGTAATGAATTAATGTAGCTCTTTAAATGCTTGTGTATCTATAGAATATCTAGTCTTGTTCGTGGCATCCTGGAGTTCGATCAGCATTAGCTATGATAGATTCCAATACAAGGTTATGATCATAGTGTGATTGTGATCTATATTTTATCATGTATATTATATGGTATAATACATTGTACCACTTATGTCGGTAAGGGAAACTGATAACTAGTGGAGTCCTGGAGGGTGTTTTCCCCAATATCTCGGTGGGAGGATGGATGGCTGACTATCTAGAGTTTGAAATATAATAAAGAACTCACCTTTATTTTACTATATAAAATCACCCAATCTCTCATTACTATTCATCAAACCCTTTATAAAACAACATTACTCTACTCATTCCTCTCAATAGCCTTCCCATGGTTCCCCCAAACTCTTAAGAACCTCATCCCAAGCTTTTGGAAACACCCTCTCAAGGTAAGAGATTTCTCTTTATTCTTTTCCATTCAAGAAACTTCTTTGTATTTAGCATTTTAAATATCAATTGATTATGTTTTCATAACATTAAAAAAGTCACCTATATTTTCCAATTTTTGTTATAATTATGAGATATCATTTATCTCCTCTCATTATATTATTTACCAATTTCATTGTTATGCCTAAGTAAGAGATCATCTCATTATCCTCTTTATTTAAGAACCTCCTTTATGTAATTTATTTTTTCGTTCAATTAGTATTGATGGGATATGTTTTTCACATCCATCGTACTTCCCTTATGATATCTAGGTAATGAGTAGCCTATTTTACTCTCATTAATCCATCTCATGATTCATTATGTACCCTTGTTATGCTGCCGAAATTATCCTTTGATTTTTCCATGTCAACCCTTTGTATTGTAAATACCTTAATCATTTCCATTGAAGGGTAATAAGATACACATACCTATCTCACATACTTTGGGTAATTCCATGTATGTATTCCACACTATTTAATCATGGGATTAAATATGATTAAATAAGATCCAAAATTGAATAATCTACGTGGCACGCTTATGAAAGTACATGATATGAAAGTGACGTGTGTGTGCAAAATTATATATCAATCCATTGAATAGGGTAATATTTAAGGTCTCATTGAAATATATATTGACCAACATGTAAAATTTTCATCGTTTTTTTATTTTTTTATTACCTTACTGGGTTTTATAGATCATCCATTTCTAATGTATATCCTCAGGTTATCCCATGTAGTTTTAAAATCTATTGAATTTTAGAACAATGTTCTGGATTTTTTCTATAATAATGTCGTGTCAATGTATCAAGTTGATGTTCTATGTACCTAATTTCCTATAGACACTAGGATTTTCAAACTTCTAGGTTGAACTAATTGTTCTTTTACATAATAAATGATGAAATAATGTGTATTAAAGATATGGTGTTACAACTGAACCCCAGTGACATCATAGGCACCCTACCTTAACATGGTCATCAGGTATTAGCCCATTAGGTATAACTAGTTTCCCTGTAGACATGGGGTCCCCTCCCTAGGGGCCACCCACATGACCAAACAGGTCATCAGACTAATGAATTTCCCCACGGGCCAATATGTGTTATTTCCAATGTGCTCTGTCCTCACTCATAGAGGATGAGAATCCAATTAATGGTAGAGTCAGAGGCAGTATCTTTGTGTGAACATGGATCTAACAACTAGAGAACAACAATCTTCAATCCTTTATACCAACCGTGGTGACCGCCAGCGAAATGCTTCTTCTGCACAACAATTTTTTTAGTTTATTCTTCTAAAAAAGGATTATTTGATGAATTCCATTATAATAGTGGCATCGTCCAGGTGTAGGGGAGATCATGAGGCATGATAGAACATGGGTGTGAGGAGTCAAAATTTATTTGAGGTGGTATAGGAGTAAACAGTTGATAGGGTTGAAACCTATGAATCGTAAGTGACATCACATTGAGGTGGTAGATCATAAAAAAGGTGACAGAGTTTCCCTTGGACAACCCTGCCTATCACAGGTACCCAAACTCATCTGAAACCTAATGAAATTAATGAATTTACTACCCTTCACATTTTTGTCATATTATTGAACAGTCTTTTTATATCATTATTCCATTTATTTTTCAATAATAATATAACACAAATTTATATATTCGATATAAAAATATAATGAAAAATATACACACTATAAATGACAAAATAATATTCACATAAGATATATTTTATTATTTACACATGATAACACGGGTAAAAAAAATTAACTATAAAAAATATTTAAAAAAATAATGTTATAATTTTTTTTGAAGAGAAAGTTCTTTATGACATTATTATAGATAATATATGACAATAACTTATATTTTATGATAAAAAGATTAAAAAATATTAAATTACATGAATATAAACACATAATATTGAATTAAAACTAACCTAAATTTTCATTGTCTGTATCAAAAAGAATAATTAAATAACTTTATAGAGCTCCAGGTCAGATTGACTATTGAGAAAAAGTAAATTAATATCAGAATTTTATGAATTATTTTTTTTGGTCTTCATCCATTTTAACTTCTTAATATTCTCAATCCATTTAGTAATATCTACATCATATGTAGAAATGATAAGAGATATCACAACACATCATATTTACAAAGTTTTGTTGAAAGTTAAACTTCTTTCCATGTTGGTTACACCCCCCAATATGGATTTTCCACTATATTATTTTTATCAATTACAATGGTCAATACAAATTACCATTATATCTTGATGCCTGAATCCATATAAAATTATCTTTATTCAACTTAATATAATGTTACCAGAGTCCAAATTGGCATTCTACTACTCTCATTGAGAGACTTATTCTACTACCGTCACCAAATAAAATACCTCTCATTCTCCCAACTCCAACTGATAGACTCTTTCTATTCTATAGGGATGATCCATTGTAGGATATTCTTTTGACCTTCATGCACATGCATGAATTATTTGAATTTATCATGTACACTTCAAGTACCTTCATTAATCAATAAATAAGTATGTTAGTCATTCTCAAATAATCTAATCACTGAAATATTATCAGTTTCCTCAGTGAAACAAATGATTGTACATGGATTCTTCCTTAAATTTGTTGAAGTATAGACCTCAATTAAAGTGTTTATGTGGTTCACAAAGTTTCTTCTACATTATTTTATGAAAATATATTCATGCACAATATCGACGTAGATTTTAGTCAACTCAATCATACTTCGTGAAATCATTTAATGGGGTTCAAATATTCATAAAACCTAGCACACAATATACCTTGGTTTATTATTTAATGTGATATTGTTCATTTTTTTCAAGGATCATGCTTATCCATTTACCAATGCTTCCATAAATGCACTGTCCCCTTGGAACGGACCCGAGTTGGTTCATAATCATGAAAAAAGAAACACAACAACTTCTATCTACATTAATCGCACTTCCTTCATGTTATATTCTTCCATTCAACAGTTCATGATATCTCAATCCTCTTCGTGCAAGAGCATGCAGTATGTTGGTGTAGTTCATGCAAACCAGTGAGGCTTCATGAAACCGAGTTGCGTATTTGCATGAGTTTCTCTTTACAAATGTTGAATTTCTTTGTGGAGAAGTCCTTCATGAAGCACATCGAGTGTGTAAGACAAGTTGAAGGATTTTTTTATTTTAGTTTCTTCAATACCTAGGAAGCTCACGGAAGGTATTTCTTATTCATGAAAGCAAATAGCTTCACAGAATATCATATCTATGAAAAAAGGTTTGCAAACAATATTTTTCATTGAAAAAATGAGAGCTATCTCAAGCTAATACCAACATCTCTTCTCCTCACTACATCTCCTTTTATAGGATAGTTCTCCACTGCCTCATATCCTAGAATCATATTGTGTCAAGTCTCCATATTTTAAGTATGGTTAAGTCTTTTTTATTCACCATAATATCACGTGTTTATCAAATACCACACGCTGAAAAAATGGAGAATTCGAAAAGGCTATTTCCAGGATATTGCAATAATGTTCATGATATTATCGCATGCTACTCATCATTTAAATGACTCCAAAATCATATCTCTATTAACATCATTTCGTAACTCTCATTGTTCACAAAAAATTGTGTATTCATTAAATAACCACATGCATGAAAGATGATGACTGTGTGCATAAAGGTTCTTAGTATCTCTGTCTCAGTACAACCATGGAGACCTCACGTTTGGTCATCAGAGGTTTGGTGATGAACAATCCACTTAACAACACTTTTGATGAGGCTAGAGGTAGAAGAAAACAACACTTCAAATACAAGATGCATGGGATCCATATGACATCTCAGATTCATTACATTGGATGGGAACTGGTGTGCGATGTGAGTAACACACACACACACAGGCTCATGCCCCCCACATGGTGGTCCTAGGACCTCCATGTTTGCTATGTACGCACCTTGTGCATTCCTTTGCATGCTCTATATGTTCTCTGCATGCCCAATCTTAAAATTTCCACTCACAGATAGCTAGGGAGATCCTCTCCTACACGTTTGAACCCCAGGTTCGACATATGTGGTTGAGGGTGATCCTTTTTTATCCATGTTTTGGTGAATTTTTTTTTATAAAGGTCCATTCATATACTTTGAAATGTTAATACCAATCCCTTCTCAACATTATATTTATATATTCTTCCTAAAAATGAAGATATTTATGGTCTCCTCTTCTTTAATCATTTTTTGTAAACAATTTTTCATTATTGACACAAGTCTTAAGCATTTGAAAAAATTAAAAAAAATAACATTCACAAAGATAATTTTTCAAGCATGAAATCCAATGACATTAAAATAATACATCATAATAATCCATGTATCACCACGTCATATTCAACTCACCAAACACATATTGACTGATCAATGAGAACAAATGCAGCACTTCAACTCAATAGTATCTGCCTTTTTATATTTTTGTAAACATTTATCAAATTTTTAAAAGTCAATATGTGTTCCCAAAAATTTCTTTCCCTTATTTAAAATAATATGGAAAGGATAAGTGGGGTGTTTTTTACATCTATACTCCTATATTTAAACGTATTATCATCGGCCCACCCCTTTTTGAGAAAAGGATGACACCACATGGTTCTCTTATCAAGGAGAATTTAGTGGTCTACTCTATTCCTAACTAGGCTAACACGACATTAAAAAACCATGTTTGTCTATGTTGTCCATAAACTCCCATTCATGTGACATCGTGCTTAGATTTTTATATTTCCCAAAATAAGGATTGTTTAGCCATGAAATTCATGATCAATCACATGTGTAAACAAACACATCAAAAAGTCAAGGTGAAAAAACAATCTCCCCCTTTGCCTCATATTTTCCTCAACCAATCACTATAGATACCCCCTTTTATTATATAACATATTTATTACATGATATGATATTTAACAATATAGTGAATCTTTTGGGGTTCGGTGTCTTGGAAATAGGAACATAAGATATGAAAAAGAAATAAACATAAACACTATTATAATCCACTATAAATTCATATTTATATATTCTTCCTAAGTTTCTTTTACTACATCACATATATTGGGAACATACATCAATAAAAGGGGTGTGAGTAAATCCCAACAAGAAAATAATAAAATGAGACACATAACATTTGACAAATAGGAATTAATAATTCATGATAATATAAAAATAAATCATTTTATAATAAAAGGAACATGAAACATAACATGTAAATTTAGTTATAATATAAAAATGAGACATTCATAAGTATATCACTAAAGTTTATCATTGGGATGTCATAAATAATAATTAGCAAGGATATTCACCAAGGTATCGTAAAACACGTCACATATAGATATTAGTTATTTTTTCAATGCATTGGATTATTATCAGGGAACACCCTTAATATTTATTAATATATATGAGCCACATTTATCATAAAAAATCATTTCATCAATAACCCTTGAAAAATAAAGAACATGCTTCATATCAAAATCATTACATATAATGTGTTTAAAGATATAAACATAACATAATTTTTAACATATGAAAGGGGAATATGAGTTTTATATATGCAAATCTCACAATCAATAAGACACAATAACTTCTATTTGAATACCCATGGAAAAGGGTATGGGTACTTAGAATATGATAATTTCTTAGGTAGAAAAGACAATTTAAATAAATAGATTCTCCATCATGATGATATATATCATGTCTTATGAAAATAGAATAATGGGAGAGAACTATTTTCTCTTACTAATAAATCATAATTTTGGCAGTAAGTGTAATATAAAAATTATAAGAGAAAAAATTAGATTAACATCTAGAAGGTATACACAGAAGGGGTACTTGAATGAATAGGGACAAGATAATTCTATACCCTTGACAATTTTCTTTCTAAAACAAGATGACGGAACCCTGACACCTTTATAGAACCATAGAGGGACTATTCGGAAGGGAAAGAGGCCTAAAATTCATGTCTTGTGAATTTTCAGTGAAAACTGTGGGTGAGAAGGGATATTTATACTTGGGGTGGTGTTAAATGAATAAGTAATTATTATTTTTTATTTAAGTATAACCACTATTGGGTATCATTAATTTCAATGATTTTGGTTGATAATTAATGTCGAAAATTTTGGTTAATTCCATCCAATACATCAACCACCCATTTTATGTTGTAGTTCTTAGTTATTATAATCATTTACCATATAACATTAACCCAATACATTATTTTACTTTTACTACAAGAACTCTTTCTTTACCATGGTAGATTTTTTATCTATAGAAAAATTAAATTAACCTTATTAACTAATTTTGAAATTATAATTCCAAATATTCAACCCATTTTAATTTTTAAAATTGATAAAAAACAATTCAAAATATGATATGCATAAAACCATTAAGAAATTTTAAAAGGGCTTAAATTGTGGTTTTTAGAAATGTTATGTTTATAAATGTAACATTATATACTATGCTTTTCCATAAATATTTTTTTTATCAAAATTTATTGAAAAAAATTAACTCTTGGTCATATTCTAATTATATCATAAAAGTTATCATATTTTGTAAAAATAGTATTTTCACTTTTTAACCCATAAATCAACTTTTTTAAAAAAAATTACCATATATTCACCCAAAAATGATTTTGATACGATGATTCCAAAAAATTAGTTTATTTCATCAAAATCATTTTTGACATTTGAGTGTTTTATCTTTTAAATAAATCATTATTTTTAAAAAATAACTATTTAATAAAAAAACAAACACTGACCATTATAAAAATCACATAGGGGTTCATTAAAATATATTATCTTTTAAAAATATTTTTTTGATATTATTTCATGAAAAAAAATATAATACTAAATTTAAACATATTTTAATATAATGTTTTCAAGAATTAAAAAATAATAAAATTTGTATTATTTGATTAAATAATATTGATGATCCTTTAAATCCATCAATGTAACCAACAATAATAATGACCAACTGTTTTATTGACTAATGGTCATAATGTCTATCAACTATAAAATTTTAAAAACATAAAGGCTGAATATAATATTTCCCTATAAATACATAAACATTCATACATTTCATCATTCACTTTTATTTGAATCAAGTTTCAATATCATTTACAAAATGAATATTGAAATTAAAAACTCTCTGCTATATTATAGTTATGTTCATGGGTGTAATGATTCTAGGGGACTGAAGCGGCATAGATTTTATATTATAGTTATGTTATCCACAATTTCTATTCACATTATAATATTTGTAAAGATATTTTGTGTGGTTTTAGATATAATGTAGCATTCTTAGTTAATTAAATAATGTATTAATGGTTTGAAGTATGTGTTTTCTTTTACTATTACTAGTTTTTACAAGTTCATATGAACATATTATGTTCAAAGTTATTATGAAATTTCAATGTCTTTATATGAGATTCTAATGTAAAAAATATTAAAAAATTATTTGGGCATAAGAGATCCACTGATAAAAGATCATTTTTTGGGTTGTTACATTCTTCCCTATTAAAGAAAGTTCACTCTCAAAATTTCATTTTTCGTACCAATGTGAAAGCAGGTGAAGGTGTTTCTGCTTCACGGCTTCCTCTGATTCCCAGGTAGCCTCTTAAAACTTATGGTTTCTCACATTTACAATGATTTTTTCCTTTTTCATAAACACTTATTCCCTTATTTCATGGATATGTATCGGTTACTCTTTATATGAAAAGTCAGCTTCCAAATGTACAACATTAGTATAATTATATGTGATGGGTTAGACATATAGTTTCTCAGTAGAGAAACGTGGAATAAATAATGGAAATTTTAATGATTTGGAAGTAGGGATAATCAATAGGATACCACTCCAACATGCTCCAAAATCTCAAATGCTCCAATTTTCATTAGACTCATTTCCCATTTTTAAATATCATAACTTTCCTCCATGGTGATATCTTAAGGATTATGTGATCCCAAACACACTTCCATAGTGATATCTTGAAGATTATGTGATCAAAAAATCTCTTCCAAGATGATATATTATGGATTATGTGATCCATAACACTCTATTCCAGAGTGATATCTTGACGATTATGTGATCCCCAACTTGAAACTCTATGTTTCTTCCTTTTTTTTTCAGCATAATTTTTTTGTTGACTTTGGGATGCCTTGATTTACTTCAAAATTACATAAATCATTTCTATAGTTTCCTTAATAATTTTCAATCCCAAAAATTTTCCCTTTCCAACATTATCCAAACATGTTGTAGTTATACACCTTTTTCCAAAGAGAGCTTCAAAATGTGACATTTGAATTCGTGAGCAGATATTGTTGTTATAGTAGAATTCAAAATGTGAAAGATATTGATTGCAAATCCTTTCAAAATCAATTGATATAGCCCATAAAATATCTTTTAATGTTTGAATAGTCCTCTCATACTACCCATCAATTTGTGTATTGTAGGTTGTGATAAGGTTTACTTTTATATTCATAGCATTTTAATGGATCCCATAGAATTTAGAAGTAAATCATGTGACTTAATCAGAAACAATCTATAGTGGTACTCCATAGAGTCTCACTACTTCTTGAATATAGGGGTGAGTTAGACACTCCATGGAGAAATAATCTCTTATGTAAATGAATTGGGCCGACTTTGTCAATCTATCAAAGATTACCCAGATAGAATTGCTACACTTGGGGGTCTTTGGAAGTCTAGTGATAAAGTCTAGAGTGATTTTATCCCACATTCACATAGGTATGGGTAATGGTGGTAATATCCCTTTAGGAAGTTATCGCTCCACCTTTACTTGATGACACACAAATCACCTTATTGTGTAATCCACATTCTCTCTTTTCATATTATCCCACAAATAATGGTCATGAGGTTCCCTATACATTTTACAACTTCCATGACATATAGATAATGAAAAACTATGAGCTTAATCAATCATTTTATTCTTCATCTCTGGAATAAATAGGATACATATTCTTGTACAAAATTTCAGTACGCCTTCTTCATCAATATTAAATTCAGAAAACATCCCATTTTTCATATCCTCTATCCTCTTTTTCATCAAAATATCATCACATAAGATTTATTGATCGTTGTCTTGAGGTTTCTTGATGTTTCTTCCCTAATGATTCTGATGTCCAAACATATAAGGTCCATGGTCAATGGATCTTGTTCAATCCTCATTATTTCAAGGATTCCATGATCTTTCCAACTTAAAGAATTTTTGACATTGTTCACTCTTTTTTGGTGGTAATTAATTTGACAATCATATTTTTTAAGAATATCCAACAATATTATTTGTCTCATGTTCACTTATTTCTATGTGAATATATAATTAAGGCATTGGTGGTTTTTGAATATATTAATTTTTCCCCATTAATATAGTTTCTTCATATATTCAGAGAAAAAAATGACTAATTCTAAGTCTAGATAATGAGTAGGATAATTCTGTTCATGTTTAATTAATTTTCATGATGTATATGTAGTCACTTTTTTATTTTTCATGAGTAAAGATCAATTTCTATTTAAATATGAATCACTAAAAATGAAAAACAATTATCCAATATATAGAAATGTTATCATAGGTTCACTAGACATCCTGTTGTTCAGTTCATGGAAGCTTTCATTACACTCATCTGTCTAGAAAAAATTAAATCCCTTTTAGGATAACTTAGTGGATTAAAAATCCATGAAATATTTTTCACAAACTTTCTATAGTATCATTCTAAGACAAGAAAATTATGAATATCAGTTACTTTTATAGGACATGGACACTCCTCTATAGTCTTTTTCATTGTGGGATCCACTGAGATTTCATCATTGGACATGATGTGTCCCATGAATGTTTTTTGTTATAACAAGAAAATAATTTTCTGAATTTTCAAACATATCCTTCCTCAGAGTTATTAATATAACACTTTCATTTTTTTCATTCTCATTGTGTCATTTTTAATATATAATAATATCATCAATAAATACCACCATGAAATTATGAAGGTAGTTCTTAAAGACTTTATTCATAAAATCCATAAATATGGAAGGAACATTAATCAAGCTGAAGGGTATAATAAAAAACCATAATTCCCATATCTTTTTCAAAAGGATGTATTCGGGATATATTTTCTATCACCCTCAATTGATGATACTCAGACCAAAGATAAATATTGGAAAATAATTGATCTTTACAAATTTATTTGAACAAGTCTTTAATACTTAGAAGAGGATATTTATTCTTCACTGTGTTCCCATTAAGTTCTCTATAGTCAATGTAATGTATCATTTATCCATCCTCATCTATGAAAAATATATAAGTTTATCCCTAAAGATACACACTCAGTCGAACCAAACCTTTCTCCAATAGATCATAATGTTACTTATTTTATTCCCCCAAATCCTTCTATGTCACTCTATATGGTGTTTTTGATATTGGATTGGATCCATGTAAGATTTAAATTTATAACTCTGACACTCATTCTAGGTTAGGTCCTGATAACTCATTAGGCAATAAATCAATGTAATCTTGAACAATAGACACATCTCTTATCTTTACACTCCCTTGTTTACTCTTCTTCACCAATCTTTTCCATAAAGAAGACAATGGGATGTGGTTTTTGGAAAGACTCGGGCCGATAAATCTATCTCTTGAAGATGATAAGAGGGTTTCCCTTTAATACTACTAAAATATAATTGATTCTATATTTGATCTTGGAATTATAATTTGAAAACCAATCCATCCCAATTGTTATGTCAAACTCCACCTTTTGAATGATCACCAAGTTTTCAGAGATATTGTAGTCACCAAAGTTAATAGGGGAATACCTAAATATCTATAATATATGAATAGTTCCTCTTCGATTTTAATATACAACTCCACTATTAGAAGTTCAAGGTTAAAAAATATGTTATTTTCAAAATTATATAAAATAAAATAATGCATATAACGTGAATCAAAAAATTTACTTGATTGATTTGAGTATAAGATGATTGTACTTACAACAATGTCATTTGGAGCCTTGACTTCAGTAGTGGTAATTGAGATATAATTACTCTTATCCATTGGCCTTTGTTGGATTTTATGGTGGTTTCTAATCATTTTATTCTAATTTATACATTGGTTAGAAAAATTCCCAAGTTTCCTGTACTTGAATCATTAAACAACAGGCTGTGTTTGCATCATCTTCCCTTTTTCATTAGCTCTCTATGACAATTTCAGGCTATATTTTCATCTATTACGCATTTATAGTATGTTAATAATACTTGAAAATAATTACCCAAATTAATATTCCATCATTTTTTATATATGGGATGTTGTAATTTCATCTCATTCAGATTATTCCCAAAAAAACAGATCTTTCTCTTATCATTATGTCCCTGATGCCACTAGGAAACTATGAACTCCATTTAAACATTGGGTTCACACCACACTATCTTCTTATAAAACCTGATGTCTTATATTTCCAAATATTCTTATAGATAAAGTTTTATTCATCCAAATAATCGATCCATCTTTCTATCATAATCGATGATAAAGATTCAAGATTAATATGAAAGCCTTGTAATGTTGTTCTCATAATTACTTACTGATTCATTTTCTCATGGTTTTAACTCGAGGAATTACCTCTTCATTTTTATTCGGAGGGAATGAGAAAAATACTACATGAAAAGATCTTTTTGAATTCTACTCATCACATGAATCCCATATAACGACCCATACTTTACATACATTGTTAATACTTCGAAATTGAAGCACACTTATTACAACATATGACAAAACCACAAAGGACCGTATAGGTATAGTGTCTTTAGAAACTGGGAAACATAAACAACTGGTTCATAAATCTTATACAGTGTCTCCCATTTATTACATCATATCTAGGGTCCCTTTTAGAATATTCTACTTAATATCCATCTTCCTGACCTGGGGAAAAGAAAACATAAAAGGGTGAGCTCAAATGCTCAGCAAGGGCAAATAAAGGAAATAAAAATCATATCATATCTTTATGAAAATCAAAACCTGCAAAAGAGATCATAATATATTAATATGGAATAAATCATAGAAGTGAAAATGAGATCCCCATAATCATAACATAAAACTTGAAACTTTGTGGCATGCACACATAATCATGGAAAATCATTTCTTGTTAGTCATGACTCATTTCCAAGACTATCATAGTGGACAAGGTCCCTTTCTGAACCGAGTTCACTCCTCGTTTCAGTCCTGTATCACTGAACCGAAATAACCTTCCGTTCCAGCCATGTCTATCTCATGAGATATAAAATCATTACCCAATGCATTGGAGGGAGATATAGGTCCCACCCATCTTATAATGAATCCTTTCTTATGTGTGCCACATAATCATAAAACATACATCATCGCATAACACATGTAAGAAAAATGGGATTCTTGAAACATCATGACATCATAAATCAATTCATATAAGATAAATGAATTCATAAACATAATTCCATCACAACATAGTCAAATCAATGTAAAAATATGGATAGAAACAGAACCCTTTATTATCTTAGATGGAAAATAATTTTGATAAAACACTTGAATTGAATTCTTGAGGAAAATATCCTTTCTTCTTCAAAATCAATTTCTTTTCACAAAACATCATGCAATTTTAAAAGAAAGATATTTTATTGAAAATAGTCATGAAATCTTTTATAGGAAGCTTCATGAAAATAGGGATTTATAAAACATTAGAAATCCGTTCGTGCCGTATAAGTTAAAAAAAACATTCTTCGTACTTTTGTCGAAAAAGTCAAAAAGTACCTCGTACGAAAAACGACAAAAGATTCCTTTCATACATATTACTAAAAACTCACCGAAGGGTAAAAATGGATTTAAAAAATTTTATGTGGATGGAAATAATATTACATATTGAGTAAACATGGATGTGGATGATAAAATACACCCCAGTAAATACTTACGAATAAACAATCTCGGATAAAAAATGAGATTGTGATATTTCCCTTACCTTAGGTCCGATTTGCTTTGTTCGTGTCCGAAGCTCCTGTATAATGGTTTAAATAATGTTATTTACTTATTACAGAATCATTCATATTGATATGATATCGTATATGGTCATATTATTAGCTTCTTGTTAGTAATATTTCATTGTTACTTGTTACTCGGGTCTTTATAACTTTTTGTTCTTATGCATGTTTTGTTGAATAAATTCTTATTCTTATCTTTAGGTTATAGATAATTCATTTCCAGAATGGTATTAGTGTAGTATATACCATATTCATTCATTCAATTCATTTATATAATCATTATGAAATGAAGATCATGTAGAACGAGTCGCATCACATCGTGGAGACGGTATTCCGTACGTACGCACGAGTGATGATATCGTTCCTATGATCGTGGAATTGTATTGGAGTATATATATATATTATTTCAGTATCAATATTAATTAATAATAATCATATATAGTTACTCATTACACCATTATACCCATCCTTGCAAGGTGATGGTGGAAAATAGATTACACCACGGCGTGGAGACGGTATTCCGTACGTACGCACGCGCGGTGATTTCATTTTTCCATAGGATGGATAGAAGGTGAATTAGGGTTGTTTCATATTTATAATAACATATCAGTATGTAAGTAATACTGATGTTATTACTTTATCATGAAACAACTAAAGAAGAAGAAGTTGAAGAAGAAAGAAATTGAAAAGATCGGTAATGGATATTACCTCTTCTTTGGAACGCCTCTTTGAATCCTCCACTTAAGGAACTAAGATTGGTCTTTGGAGAAGACCAGGACCTCTATAATTATTCTAGGAAAGTGGAGAGGAGAAAATGGCAGGGTTTGGCCGAGCTTGAGTGCTCAAATTGGTGTGAGGAGGAGGGGGAGGAGGTGCCCTTTTATAAGGGAGGAGAGGGGCACCTTAGGAATATCTCAAAATATTATTTTATATTAAAGTCAAAATCGGTTTATAATGGTTTCAAAGGGTCTTATTTCGAAGCTAAAGTGGGGATGGGTCGAAACCCTATCAACCAATAGGATTTAGACAAGTTTAGGGTATTATTTTAACCTTATCAATTATATTTAACTCTAAGTTAATTAATTTAACTTTTACCGTGTCTTTTTGTTTTCTTTCACTATATGGTTAATACACTTACTATAACATGCCAAACGAACCCCAAATTGTTTATTATTAATATATATATCCTTATCTAAGTCATTTGGCCGAACCTTAGATTTTTAGGAATAAAATAACAATTAATAATATAATATTTGATTTAAAAACTATTTTGTGTCAATTTTGACACTATTTGATATATGATTTTTGTGAAAGTCATAACAGAATTATATGTTCGAACCAAGTTGATTAAATCAACACTAATATATCATAGTAACCTAGAAAAGTAGTGGAATTCATAAAAAGTCTCAAATTATATTTATTTTGGTGTTTATAACATCAATTATGTCAATATTTCATTAATAAGATAATTACTGCATCATCATTGTGTCATAAATAAATTAAAATATTTAATGTCTAAAAGTTACAAATAAAATACCATCATGTAGTAAATCTTTTTAGCTTTCTAATGAATATTTACAATCGAATTTATCTTATGTATAACCCCATATTAAAAATGATTTACTTATTAAACATTGATTTTAACTATTTTAACCCTTCTTTAAATAAATTAATAATAAATGTCCTAATCTAATCCAAGTGGGCCTAAATGGTCATATTTTATTCCTAAGTTTTTTTTGGTCGAATTACACTTGTCCAATAGAATTAGGACATGTGTTAGGTTAATATTGATATCATATTTACCCTTAGTTACCCTATTTACTATTAACCGCGGTAAAAATCGTAAAAAGTTACTATTCACCAAAAAATTATTTTTATCTCATTGAACCACATTTTACTTACTGATATCAACCGTGTCTGTTGGATTTTCGAAATTCCATTCACAGAAGCGGTAAAATTAAGTTTTATGCAAAATTCAGTTTTTAACCTACCACTTAGTGGTTTCACTATTCATCAAAAATTGAAAGTTTTCAGAAAAATACCAAAATTTCACCCTAGGCTAATTTCGATATTCTGAGTCCAAAAATGAAGTCCATTTTGAAAAATAAAATTTATAAAATTTCAAAAAGTGGTTATTACTATTCATAACGGCTAGTTTTAATAGCATATTGTTGTTTAGTGAAACTCGGTATTGCGTACGACGCAAGCTATCGAGGAAGGTCGCGATTGCGTGTAAAGCAAGCCAAGCAAGTGTTGTGAAGAAATAGATTCCTTTGATGGTTTATATAACATAAAAGTCTCGGGTGTTACATTCTACCCCCCTTAAAAAGAATTTCTCCCTCGAAATTCGTCACTTTGTAACAAACAAATGAGGATACTTCTCCCTCATCATATCCTCAAGCTCCCATGTAGCTTCTTCGAGTTGGTGGTTCCTCCATAAAACTTTCACCAAGCGAGTGGTCTTGTTTCGTAGGACTTTTTCGCTACGATCCAGAATCTCTATCGGCTGTTCTTCATAAGAAAGATCTTGCTCCAGCGGTACAACTTCTGAGCTGAGTACATGTGAAGGATCTGGTATGTACATTCTCAGGAGAGATACGTGGAACACATCGTGAACTTGAGAGAGATTCGGTGGAAGCGCCAATCGGGTAGCTACCTTCCCAACACGATCCAGTATTTCAAAAGGACCGATATATCTAGGGCTCAACTTCCCCTTCTTTCCAAATCTCATAACCCTCTTCCAGGGAGATATTCGCAAGAACACTTTATCGCCCACTTCAAACTCTAGGTCTTTTCTTCGGTTGTCGGCATAAATTTTCTGTCGACTCTGAGCTGCTCTTATGTGTTGTTGAATAGATCTAACCTTTTCTGCCATTTCATCAACGAGATCAGGTCCTAATAGCTTTCTTTCCCCAACTTCATCCCAGCAAGTTGGAGTCCTGCATTTCTTTCCATAGAGAGCTTCATAAGGAGCCATCTGAATACTGGAGTGAAAGCTATTATTATAAGAAAATTCCACCAAAGGTAGGTGTTGATCCCAACCTCCTTTGAAATCCATAGAGCAAGCTCTCAACATATCTTCTAGGGTTTGAATTGTTCTCTCAGACTGACCGTCTGTCTGGGGATGATAAGCAGTGCTGAAACTCAACTCTGTATCCAGAGTATGCTGAAGACTTCGCCAGAACTTCGAGGTAAATCTCGGATCTCGATCAGATATAATAAAAAGTGGTACTCCATGCAATCTTACCACTTCCTTTACATATATCCTGGCAAGCTGATCTAGAGAGAAATCCTCTCTAATAGCAATGAAGTGTGCAGACTTTGTAAGACGATCAACTATGACCCAGATAGCTTTATTGCCTTTGGATGTTTTAGGAAGTCCTGTGACAAAGTCCATAGTGATGTTTTCCCATTTCCATTCGGGTATAAGTAATGGTTGTAACATCCCCTTAGACTTCTGTCTCTCAGATTTAACTTGTTGACAAACCAAGCATCGAGAGACATATTCAGCAACATCTCTTTTCATGCCATCCCACCAGAAGTACTCTTTCAGGTCCCTATACATCTTCGTGCTTCCAGGATGAATAGAGAATGAAGAACTATGAGCCTCATCCATCATCTCTTTCTTTAATTCGGGGACTGGAGGAACACAAACCCGATTCCTGAACATTATTATCCCATCACAATCAAGGTTGAATTCAGGAACATTTCTCACCTTCTTTTGTAACTCGACATCTTCTTTCTGTGCCTCTTTAATCTTCACATGTATAGATGGTTGAACATTCATTTGAGAAAGATAAGATTTTTCCCCTTCCATTATAATTCCAAGATCCATCCTTTGTAAATCCATAAATATTGGATCTTTTGTGATCCTCATCATGGATAAACTAGCATGGTCTTGTCGACTTAATGCATCTGCCACCTTGTTTGCTTTCCCAGGGTGGTAATGGATTGAGCAGTCATAATCCTTAATCAGCTCCAACCATCTTCTTTGACGCATATTCAACTCCTTTTGTGTGAAAATATACTTTAAACTTTTATGATCAGTATAAATATCACACCTTTCACCATAAAGGTAATGCCTCCAAATCTTTAATGCAAAATTACCGCAGCCAACTCCAAATCATGTGTTGGGTAATTTTTCTCATGGATTTTCAACTGTCGTGAGGCATAAGCTATCACCATATCATTTTGCATAAGAACACACCCCAATCCCTTCTTGGATGCATCACTGTAGATCACAAACCTTTCTCCACTACAAGGTAGTGTGAGCACAGGTGCACTGGATAACCTTCTTTTCAACTCCTTGAAATTCTCTTCACATTCCTCTGTCCAGACAAACTTAACTCCCTTCCGAGTCAACTTGGTGATTGGATTAGATAATCGTGAAAAATCTTTTACAAAATGTCGATAATATCCAGCCAAACAAAGAAAACTTCGGATCTCAGTTAGTGTTGTTTGTCTTGACCATCTTTCGATAACCTCTGTTTTTGCTGGATCCACAGATATCCCCTCTTTTGAGATTATATGACCCAAAAATGCAACTTTTTTAAGCCAAAATTCACACTTGGTAAATTTGGCATAAAGCTTCTCCTTTCTCAGGGTCTTCAATATAATTCTCAAGTGATCTTCATGCTCTTCCTTGCTCTTTGAATAGACAAGAATATCGTCTATAAAGACTACCATAAATTGATCAAGATAGTCTATAAAGACTCTATTCATTAGATCCATGAAGATAGCAGGGGCATTAGTAAGACCAAATGGCATCACTATAAATTCATAGTGTCCATACCTTGTACGGAAATCCGTCTTTGGTATATCCTCCCTTTTGACCCTTAATTGATGATACCCTGAACGAAGATCAATCTTGGAAAAGTATTGAGCTCCGCGTAGTTGGTCAAATAAGTCATCAATGCGTGGGAGAGGATATTTGTTCTTGATAGTGATCTTGTTAAGTTCTCGATAATCAATGCAGAGTCTCATTGATCCATCTTTCTTCTTAACAAATAGAACAGGTGCTCCCCAAGGTGACGCACTAGGGCGTATGAATCCCTTATCAAGATTCTCTTGGAGTTTCTTCTTCAATTCCTGCAACTCAATTGGGGCCATTCTATAAGGTGTCTTTGAAATAGGCAAAGCACCCGGTACGAGTTCTATTGAAAACTCAACTTCACGATTTGGTGGAAGACCCGGCAATTCCTCCGGAAAGTCATCATCAAACTCCCATACAATGGGCATATTCTTAATCGTGAGTTTCTCACCAACCATTTGAGATAAATAACCTTCATTTAGTGGAATCAATACCCATAAGATGGAAGAAATTTCCACTGGAAGGTTATGTTCATCCTTGCATTGATAGACGATCGTAGATTGATCTGGAATATGAAATGTGACTTCCCTTCTTTGGCAATCGATATGAGCTCCATGTAGAGAAAGCCAATCCATGACAAGAATCACATCAAATTCCACTAAAGGAAGGATCACAAGATTTGCAGGAAGCACTTTCCCACAAACTTCGATCGGAGAAGAATTATAAACTTTTGATGCGATTGATGTGCCATTAGGTGTTGTCACAGCTAACTAAACATCTAATTGTTGAGGTAATACGGTGATACCCTTAGAAAATTTTTCAGAAATAAAAGAGTGGGTGGATCCAGAATCAAATAAAACATTTGCTACTTTAGAGTGGATGGTAAGTGTACCTTTCACCACTTCGTTATCGTACTCCACATCGCTGATAGAAATTGCATGTGACTTTCCTTTGTCTTTAGCCTTAAGATTTTGTTGACGTCGACCATCATCATCAACCCTTGGATTTGGGCATTGATTGGCATAATGCCCCATCTACTTGAACTTGAAACATTGAAGTGTAGTAGGTTCATTCTGTGTATCCCTTCCTTTGTTTGCGTCATTAGACATCTTCTTCCCATTATCACGGCATTCAAATGCCCGATGACCTTCTTTTCCACATTTAAAACATTTACTTGTCCCTTTAAGAAAACTCCCTCCATGTTTCTTTCCACACTTTGAGCATAAGGGAAAGTTCATCTTCTTTTCAGTGTGCTCTTTAGAGTTTCCTTTGAATTCCATCTTCCTCTTCTTATCAAACCCATGTGACTGATGGGTTACTCCAATCTCCATCTCGACTTTGAGAGCACATCGAACGATTTCCTCGTAGCTATTGAAGTCCCTTATGGCTAACGCCCTTCGAAGACTTGGTTTTAAGCCACTAAAGAATCGATCGATCTTACTCTCAGGTTGGATAATAATACCAGAAGCATACCTTGCAAGTCTTGTAAAATTTTCTTCATAGGTACTAACAGATTCATCATCCCTTTGCTTCAGTTCAAGGAACTCTTTCTCCATCTTTGTTCGGAGAATACGAGGGAAGTACTTATTGAAAAATAAGTTCTTGAACTCGTCCCATTCCATAGACTCAATTTCATCCCTTTGCCTCGTATTCTTAATAAGATTCCACCATTGATCAGCATCTCCTTCCAAACGATACACTGCTAGGATGACTTTATCATGTTCAGAACATTGAAGAACTGAAAATATCTTTTCAGTAGTACTAATCCATTGTTCAGCAACTAATGGATCAGTAGACCCACTGAAAGAAGGTGGACACTGCCTCATGAAGGATTCAATAGAATGTTGCTCCTTCCTTTGCTCGTTTGGAAGTCCTGCATGATTCATAGCTTGAGAAAGTTGTGTGAGCATGGCTACAAGATTTTGCATTCCAGCTCCCATATCGTTTGGTTGCTCAGGGGGACAATCATTGCATTGCCCATCGCATTCCGCATTAACACGGTTCCTTCGGGTTCCAGCCATTGACTAAAACCAAGAAGAATAGTGTGAGCAACACTAATTATAATAGGAAACCACATAATTCAAGAATAAAATTTTCATGCTTATGGTCTTATCCTAGGTTATTCATGGCCATTTCTAAGATTGTGTTCTATGCTTAGACTTATCCTTAGGGTTCTTACTAAGGCTTTCACATCCTAGTTTCCAAAGGTTGACTATACCTTTCCTCTGATACCAACTATAACGACCCATACTTTACATACATTGTTAATACTTAGAAATTGAAGCACACTTATTACAACATATGAAAAAACCACAAAGGACCGTATAGGTATAGTGTCTTTAGAAACTGGGAAACATAAACAACTGGTTCATAAATCTTCTACAGTGTCTCCCATTTATTACATCATATCTAGGGTCCCTTTTAGCATATTCAACTTAATATCCATCTTCCGGACCTGGGGAAAAGAAAACATAAAAGGGTGAGCTCAAATGCTCAACAAGGGCAAATAAAGGAAATAAAAGTCATATCATATCTTTATGAAAATCAAAACCTGCAAAAGAGATCATAATATCTTAACATGGAATAAATCATAGAAGTGAAAATGAGATCCCCATAATCATAACATAAAACTTGAAACTTTGTGGCATGCACACATAATCATGGAAAATCATTTCTTGTTAGTCATGACTCATTGCCAAGACTATCTTAGTGGACAAGGTCCCTTTCTGAACCGAGTTCACTCCTCGTTTCAGTCCTGTATCACTGAACCGAAATAACCTTCCATTCCAGCCATGTCTATCTCATGAGATATAAAATCATTACCCAATGCATTGGAGGGAGATATAGGTCCCACCCATCTTATAATGAATCCTTTCTTATGTGTGCCACATAATCATAAAACATACATCATCGCATAACACATGTAACAAAAATGGGATTCTTGAAACATCATGACATCATAAATCAATTCATATAAGATAAATGAATTCATAAACATAATTCCATCACAACATAGTTAAATCAATGTAAAAATATGGATAGAAACAGAACCCTTTATTATCTTAGATGGAAAATAATTTTGATAAAACACTTGAATTGAATTCTTGAGGAAAATATCCTTTCTTCTTCAAAATCAATTTCTTTTCACAAAACATCATGCAATTTTAAAAGAAAGAGATTTTATTGAAAATAGTCATGAAATATTTTAGAGGAAGCTTCATGAAAATAAGGCTTCATAAAACATTAGAAATCCGTTCGTGCCGTATAAGTTAAAAAAAACATTCTTCGTACTTTTGTCGGAAAAGTCAAAAAGTACCTCGTACGAAAAATGACAAAAGATTCCTTTCATACGTATTACTAAAAACTCACTGAAGGGTAAAAATGGATTTAAACAATTTTATGTGGATGGAAATAATATTACATATTGAGTAAACATGGATGTGGATGATAAAATACACCCCAGTAAATACTTACGAATAAACAATCTCGGATAAAAAATGAGATTGTGATATTTCCCTTACCTTAGGTCCGATTTGCTTTGTTCGTGTCCGAAGCTCCTGTATAATGGTTTAAATAATGTTGTTGACTTATTCCAGAATCATACATATTGATATGATATCATATATGGTCATATTATTAGCTTCTTGTTAGTAATATTTCATTGTTACTTGTTACTCGGGTCTTTATAACTTTTTGTTCTTATGCATGTTTTGTTGAATAAATTCTTATTCTTATCTTTAGGTTATAGATAATTCATTTCCAGAATGGTATTAGTGTAGTATATACCGTATTAATTCATTCAATTCATTTATATAATCATTATGAAATGAAGATCATGTAGAACGAGTCGCATCACATCGTGGAGACGGTATTCCGTACGTACGCACGAGTGATGATATCGTTCCTATGATCGTGGAATTGTATTGGAGTATATATATATATTATTTCAGTATCAATATTACTTAATAATAATCATATATAGTTACTCATTACACCATTATACCCATCCTTGCAAGGTGATGGTGGAAAATAGATTACACCACGGCGTGGAGACGGTATTCCGTACGTACGCACGCGCGGTGATTTCATTTTTCCATAGGATGGATAGAAGGTGAATTAGGGTTGTTTCATATTTATAATAACATATCAGTATGTAAGTAATACTGATGTTATTACTTTATCATGAAACAACTAAAGAAGAAGAAGTTGAAGAAGAAAGAAATTGAAAAGATCGGTAATGGATATTACCTCTTCTTTGGAACGCCTCTTTGAATCCTCCACTTAAGGAACTAAGATTGGACTTTGGAGAAGACCAGGACCTCTAGGATTATTCTAGGGAAGTGGAGAGGAGAAAATGGTAGAGGTTGGCCGAGCTTGGGTGCTCAAATTGGTGTGAGGAGGAGGGGGAGGAGGTGCCCTTTTATAAGGGAGGAGAGGGGCACCTTAGGAATATCTCAAAATATTGTTTTATATTAAAGTCAAAATCGGTTTATAATGGTTCCAAAGGGTCTTATTTCGAAGCTAAAGTGGGTATGGGTCGAAATCCTATCAACCAATAGGATTTAGACAAATTTAGGCTATTATTTTAACCTTATCAATTAGATTTAACTCTAAGTTAATTAATTTAACTTTTACCGTGTCTTTTTGTTTTCTTTCACTATATGGTTAATACACTTACTATAACATGCCAAAAGAACCCCAAATTGTTTATTATTAATATATATATCCTTATCTAAGTCATTTGGCCGAACCTTAGATTTTTAGGAATAAAATAACAATTAATAATATAATATTTGATTTAAAAACTATTTTGTGTCAATTTTGACACTATTTGATATATGATTTTTCTGAAAGTCATAACAGAATTATATGTTCGAACCAAGTTGATTAAATAAACACTAATTAATCATAGTAACCTATAAAATTAGTGGAATTCATAAAAAGACTCAAATTATATTTATTTTGGTGTTTATAACATCAATTATGTCAATATTTCATTAATAAGATAATTACTGCATCATCATTGTGTCATAAATAAATTAATTTATTTAATGTCTAAAAATTACAAATAAAATACCATCATGTAGGAAATCTTTTTAGCTTTCTAATGAATATTTACAATCGAATTTATCTTATGTATAACCCCATATTAAAAATGATTTACTTATTAAACTTTGATTTTAACTATTTTAACCCTTCTTTAAATAAATTAATAATAAATGTCCTAATCTAATCCAAGTGGGCCTAAATGGTCATATTTTATTCCTAAGTTTGTTTTTGGTCGAATTACACTTGTCCAATAGAATTAGGACATGTGTTAGGGTAATATTGATATCATATTTACCCTTAGTTACCCTATTTACTATTAACCGCGGTAAAAATCGTAAAAAGTTACTATTCACCAAAAAATTATTTTTATCTCATTGAACCACATTTTACTTACTGATATCAACCGTGTCTGTCGGATTTTTGAAATTCCATTCACAGAAGCGGTAAAATTAAGTTTTATGCAAAATTCAGTTTTTAACCTACCACTTAGTGGTTTCACTATTCATCAAAAATTGAAAGTTTTCAGAAAAATACCAAAATTTCACCCTGGGCTAATTTTGATATTCTGAGTCCAAAAATGAAGTCCATTTTGAAAAATAAAATTTAAAAAATTTAAAAAAGTGGTTATTACTATTCATAACGGCTAGTTTTAATAGCATATTGTTGTTTAGTGAAACTCGGTATTGCGTACGACGCAAGCTATCGAGGAAGGTCGTGATTGCGTGTAAAGCAAGCCAAGCAAGTGTTCTGTAGAAAAAGATTCCTTTGATGGTTTATATAACATAAAAGTCTCGGGTGTTACATCCCACCTCATCCATTAGCTTTTTTTTCTTGATCACTCCCTTTAGGTGACATGCTGTTAATGGACCATTTTCTTATTCAGAACAATAGAGTAGAGAAAATATATTTTCCATAGTGTTGATCCATTGATACATTATTAGTGGTTCATGGATTGAGCTAACTGATTCATCATCATCATGATGTTTTCAACTCCAGCTCCCCCCATATTTGGATCGTCATAATCACTTTCTCTATTTCATCCATTTTTTGCACAAGTCTTATTTCCTACCATTTTTTCTAGAAGTAGAAAACCTAAGTGTGAAATTTTTTACCATAGGGTCGATAAAAACAAAAAAACATAAATAAAAGCTCAGTCTTAAAATTTTCTTATATCATCCTTCCAGGATTATATAAATAAATATTAATAAAATGTTTACACTGTCTATATATCCTTCATAATGGTTAGTACAAGCGTGTGATTAAATAAATAATATACACTAAGAGTGTCAAACAAGATGTGTAGGAAAAATCATTTTCATGCACGAGTTCCTAATCGAGTCCATCTCAATACAGTGTTTACTAGGTTGGTACCCATAGATACATCTATTCTAAAACCACATCTACTTGTAATATCCAAACACAGATGTATTTTCTTGAAAACCAGTTAATACTTCACCAAAATACCAAGATGTTTTATTATATTTAAACTTTTATCAAGTGTTCATACTAAGGTTTTCTAATCCTAGTTTCCATAAATAGAAAATCCATCCTTTTATACCAAATATAGTGACCTTCCTTTTTATTACTTTACTATTTGATTACATGATACAAAATTCTACAATATAGAGCTTCTTTTGGTGTTTTGTGTGTAAGAAATAAAAACATTATACATCAAAGAGACATAAACAAAAATAATTCTTCTAATCCACTTTATATACATATTCCTAGGATCATCCTAATTTAATTTTACTTCATCCAATATCCTTGGGACAAACATTAATGAAATGGGTGAGCATAAATCTCGTTAAGGAAATAATAAAAGAAGATGCATAACATGTGATAAAGGCATATCAATAGGGTCTGGTCATATAAACATGAGTGATATCATAATATAATGATCAATAATCATAAAACATAAATTTGGATTCGATAAAAAATATGCAATTCATAATCATATCACCATGGTTTATCACAAGTGTGTCATAAATCTTAACTACACAAGTTATTCAGCAAAGTATCATAAAACAAATAATCATTAGATATTACTCTATTACTCAATGAAAGAGGAAACTATCAGGGAACACCTTTCATATGTTTTAATTTATGTGATCCACATTGATCATAACAAATAATTTCATTAATAACCTGTGAAAAAAAAGAATGGGCATCATGTCAAAATAATTGCGTACAAAGTGTTTAAAGACTTTAATATAACATCATTTTTATCACATGAAAATGTATTGTGGGTTTGATATATGTAAATCCATGAATAAATGATACATTATTATTTCTAGTTGAATACCAATGGAATGAGTTTTGAGTATTCACAATATGATAATTTCTCTGGTAGAAAATAAAAATTCAATAAATGAATTTGGCAGCATAACGATTACATTTTGGCTTAGGAAAAAGGAATTATGGGAGGAATATAAGTTATCCAATTGATAAAAAATAATTTAATAGTAAGGGTAATATAAAAATTATAATATAAGAAATTTAATTGTAATTTAGAAGGTATACACAAAAGGGGCACCTGGATGAAAAAAGAGAAGAAGAGAATCCCCTTACCTTGGATATTTTCTTCCTAAAACATAGTGTGGAAGCCTGAAACCTTGAGATAACTTTGGAGGCACTCTTTGGGATATAAAAATACCTTATATTCATGTCTTATGAATTTGGAGTGGATGATTTGGGGTTAGAAGGGGGTATTTATACTTGTGGGGTGGCTTTATGTGAATAAATAATGATTATTTTGTATTTAAGGCTATCCACTATTGGGTGTCATTAATTACAATGATATTGGTAGACAGTTAATGTTTTCAAGGATGGTTAAGGTATTCCAATACATCAACCACTCATTTAATTTTAGAGTTTTTAGGTATTTTATGATTTTACTATTTAAATGTAACCCACTACATTATTCTACTTATACTATGGTAATTTTCTTCCATGGTAAGTTTTTATTTTAAAAAAAATGAAATTAATATTATCATATAATTTTAACCTTATAATTAAAAATATTTTATACATTTTACTTGATTCAATTTGTAAAGGTGGTAAAAATTAATTCTAAATATATTACGCATATAAATCATAAAACCCATATTTTAAGAAAGTTTTGAATCGTGGTTTTAAAAAATGCTATGTGCTTCTAAATTTAACACATTATATACTATGTTTTCCCATAAATAATTTTTTATTAAAAAATGATTAAATTGTTTTAAATCTTGATCATATCATAATTATATCATAAGATTTATCATATTACATAAAAATACTATTTTCACATTTTAACACAAAATCAACTTATTTTAAGAAAATTATCACAAAATCACCATAAACTAATTTCAATGTGGTGAGCACAAAAAAATAGTTGTATTCAATCCAAATCATTCTCTAAGTATGGTAATTATTAATTTTAAATTAATAATTATTTTAATAAAAATTAACTATTTAATATAACAGTGAATAGTCTGTCCATTATAGAAATTTCTTAGGGCATTATTAAAATACATTTTTATTTAAAAATAGTTTTATAGGATTTTTTCATGAAATAAAATTTTAATTTAATACTTCCACATAAAAAAACTAATAGAATTTATTTATCATATATGGAAATAAAATAATTTTAATTATATCATTAAATAAACCTAATGATCATTTAAATTCATCTAAGTAACCGACAATAATAATGACAAACTATTTTATATACTAATGGTCATAATGTCGATCAAAAGTATTAGTTGACAATCATAAAGTATGATGATAATAGTTTCTAAAAATACTCCATAATTTTTACTTTTCATCATTCATTTCAATTTGAATCATGGTTCAATAACATTTCCAAATTGAATGTTGTATTATTAACTCTTTGTTCCTCTATTATAGTGATTTTCGTTGATGCAATGATTCTAGGGGATAGTAGGGGCCAAGATTATAACATATCACTTTATTGCGAGGCAAGATATCCATTAATAAAAATACATTTTTTTGGTTGTTTCAATCACATAACTTAATTGATATGATTAATAAAATTATGATCGAGGGATGAAAGTGTGATTGGAATTTCTCAACCTTCAGGTTTGAAATATTTTCATGATTTTCAAATTCACTTGAATTTATTAAAAAGACAGATTCTTCTAAATATTTCTCCACCATAAGGGATGCACTATTTTCTTCCATTTCATGGAATTTATTAGTCTACATAAAGAATAATCTCTTCATGTTATATCCAAAGGTTGAAGCCTCAAACATCTCCTTCAATTCACTATATGTTAGATCAAAACACATAAAACAATAAGAAATAATGAGGGACCTCCATATTTTTCAAAAGTAACATTCAAGTTGAGATCTACCTATTATCCTAAAATATTCCTTTCTTCCAATATTAGGGTGGAACGAATTATTTGGACTTTCTGTTTTGAGTCTCATCTATTTGATAATCATGTTTCTTCCCTTGAACTTCTTTGCGTATAATACCTTTTCCAACACATTTTATATAGCCACTTTCATTCTTATAGTTATATAATTTTTTCTAATATCCACTAATTGCTTAAAAATTTTCAACTGATTTTTCCAAACAACTATGTACAATTTCTTGACATTCTTTTCTTTCTTAAAATATTCACATGACTATTATCTATTTTTATGTGTAATTATATCCCCTTTCACCACATAGAAAATATATCCTAGTAGTCTTGTGATTAATTTCATAGCTATGTCACGCTCATGCCTAAATATTTCACTAAATAATTTTAAGAATTCAAATCTGTTTTGAATTAGCAGCTTGGATATCCTTTTCGTCAGAACATTTTTATTTTTGGTACGAGTTTTTTTAAATGTCTTCTTTTGTTCTCATCTCAAAACAGACTTAGAACTTTCCTTTCTTACCAATTTCCCCTTGGAAATTTTTCAAATTATTAGATAATTAGTGCATGATTAGTAAATACCATAAATAATCATAATAGTGACCACTTATATTGCAATACTCACATAAATATTCAAAGCATTCAAATCTATTTTTTTTTTGAAAATATATAGTCTCATTTTCTATGGATTTCTCTTCTCTAGTGTAGGTCCTCTCATTCATTCAGTTTTACTCCACCTAAATCTAGGAATTCTATTATTTTCATGAATTTTCATGTCATGTAAAAATTCATATTTCTTGTTCCCAAACTTCCAACATCGTCAACAATAGCTTAAAAATTTCCTCCTCTTTCTTCTTTTTGGGTGTAGCCTATCCAAATTTTATGATTTATGAAACTTTCTTTTTATGAGTAGATCCACCACTCTTTTGGACACGTATTTTGGAAGATATCTTCATACAGATTTTCTCAGCTTCCCTTGATGTGGTGGATTTTTCAATATCTTCCCCATCCATAATTTTCTATATTTAGATTCAAATCATTTACAATCACATGAAACCACATTAGTACATAAAATATTTTCTAGGTTATGGGATACAATTTTCATTAAGTATGTTGTCTTTTGGTTAGAGGATAATCACATTCTCTAATTGTCATGATCCTTAATGAAAACATGTGTGGAATCATAACTTGTTCCAAAAATTTATGATGTTCTATCTTGTAGTGATTTATGATTCATCAATTTCACATCCATCTCTAAAAGCGTCATGTTTACTGAGATATTTTCATTATAAATGATTCATTTCGTGCCTTCCCAATACCCCCTTAAACATATTCATTATTTATCCATGTATTTTTATTGATTCTTGTAATTTATTTTCAATATCCTTAACATTGTTTTCTAGTTGATAAGTATGTACATCGATAGATACACTTTGTGAAAATATTCAGGTTCATGAAAATATTTTAGAAAAACTATCTCAGAGAAATATTTCTCACAAAAATACCTTTCCACATCCTATTCGGTATCAAGAATGATATTTTCTCTTGTTTCTACCAGGTTTGTTAGAGTGATACACTTTCTAAATTTCTTATTTAGTGTATCCTCTTGTTCTTCACCTTCTTCTTAAAGATGTAATTTCTCATTTTAAAGAACCTTAAAACCACCAAAAATACATTTTATAACTTTTATGGGAACATTATTTAGATGTTATTTTAATTCATAATGAAGATCACTAAGTGATTTATTATCATCATAGCTTAACCATGCTTCATTATAAGAATCATAACCAAGATAAGAGTTGCACTATATACCACTTTGATGACCTTTAGACATTGGTTTTTAGATTTAATATAAGATTATTCTTCAACTTATATAACTATTATTTCTTTTCATTCATTTAAGTATTGGTAAAAATCTGTAGATTAGTATCCACATGAGTAACTTTATTTTTCATTATCTGAGGTATTCCGCTCATTTCCTAAAATTTTTTCTTCATTTATTTTGAATTTAACCTCTTGAACTTTCTATAGATCTCAATGAACTTAGTGACATATCACAGCCTCAGCTTGTTTTTAGAAATGATAATATAGAACAACACATGGAATTTACATTGTTCATATGAAAGGACCATTCCTTTGAATGTTGGTTATACCCCCCAATATAGATTCTCCACTATAATATTTTTATCAATTAGAATGGTAAATCTAGTCTCAGGGTATCTTAACCCCAAAATCCAAATAGTTTGATATTTATATTGCTTCACATATTGTTACCATAATCAAAATTGGACTTCTACTAATTCCAAATCAACTTCTTCTCTATCCAACACCAACTGAGGGACTTATCATGCTCCTACCTACATTTGAGTCACATATTTTACTCCTAGATCCAACTGAGAGGATAATTCCCTTTAATAGGTTTGATCCACTACATTATAATCATTTTATATTCCCCCACATGCTTAAATAATTTTACTTGATCGTCTACACTTCTTCTATTTTCAACAACCATTGAACAGGTCTTCCGGTCTTGATCAAATTTTCTGATCACTTGTATATGATCAACTGCCCTAGTGGAAGAAATTCTCAAGCATGAATTCTTCGTTCAATCTAATTATGTATCAACCACAATTGGTGCACAAAAAATATTTAATATTATTTAATGCATGAATAATCTTTCACAATCTCAATGCAGCCTTCAATCAACTCAAATGTTCTTCATGCAAGAATTTTAAGGGTTCTAATATTTGTAAACCCTAGTACACATTATTCCTTGGTTTATTATTTTATATGTTATTGTTAAAGTTTTTTCAAGGATATTTATTATTCCCTTAAAAATTCATGAAAACATGCACTATCTATTTTGTGCAGACATGTGCCAGTTATTGATTATGCAAATGGAAACATCACACCTCCTACTTATTTCAAGACCACTGTCTTTGTGATATATCCTTCCATGAAACTATTCAAAGTATCTCAATCCTCTTCATGACTGTGTCCACTGTATCTAATAGTAGTTCGTTAAAACTAGTGAGGATTCAAAAAACCAAGTCATGGAAGCATTCGTGTTCCTCTTCGTGAAAATAGGTGTGCATAGCAGAATACTTCTTCCTGAAATCATGTTTTCATAGTGGAATAAATCTTCACAAAAAACTTCTCTCTCAATATGGAAGTAGCATCTATCAACCTCACTGCTTTTAATTTTATAGGAAAGTTATCTACCACCTCATATATAAGAATAATATCACATTGAGTCTTCAATTTTTAAGTCATGTCATTTTTTTAATTCACCAGGATATTGTGTGTTTCTCAAATACCATACATTGGAAAAACATGGTGTCTTCATGTTCTCTTATTACATGATATTGGAACCATGTTCATTCTATCATTGAATTCTAATCATCATTTCAAAAACACAAAACTCATCCCAATATGAATAGAACATTGTTACCCCCATTGTACGGCTACTGTAGAACATTATTTGAATAACCACATTCATGAAAGATGAAGATTGTATGAAAGTATGTTCTTAATATATTTGTCTTAATACAACCATGGTTCTTTAAATATGTGATGTGTTGAATCCATCAGATGAATAAGATTCATCTATTTAGATGACTATGATATATCAATATCATTTTAATAACAAATAAATAGTAGGTGATCCCCATTATCCAGCATTGAACATGATCATGGTCGAGTGATACCATATAAAAAATCACGTTCCACTAATTTCTCAAATAAAAACCAAGGTTTGACACCTAGAACACTCAAACACACTTCCTTGTGTCGTCAGGTTGCCCTGCATGGTTGACCTCACACCTCTATGTGGGCTCTACATGTGACTTGTGCACACCTGTATGTGAAATTTTACATGGTTCACAATCACTATAATATGTACAAGGAGCATACAAAGTCATTTTTTTGATCTACCAAATCTAAATTTGGGTTGTAGAACCCTCCAGACCAATATTGTCTACTTTGGGTCAGTCCCTCACAATTTTGTTCTTCAGAAGGGCTCACTATGAACCAGGATGGGTCAATTCCTATCCGCATTTGAAGTGGCCTTATAATGGGGGAGTGGTGGTTGGGGCTTATATACCATTCCCAACATCCCTCTGGTCACTAATGTGGGGTATAGAAATATTTGTCATGACATTATACTCATATGCTGCATCATGACATACATGCATCCAACAAAAATGACTCATAGGGCACACACTATCATTCATTTGGGACTCAAACAATATCCATATCAATGATTGTCCTACAAATTATAGGTTTTCTACCTCATATAATACAAATTATTCACACACACTCACCACCCCTTAGCCACCCTTGCTATATACTTTACTCTGACCATCACCCTGCCGTTGGTAACATTGAAGGTCATTATGCTTACCTTTTCATTCTTCCCTGTTTTCCTCTTACTCTTCTTTATTTCAGTATAATCCCCATAAATGTTCTTCCCTACAATGTAGGTAGTATATCTCAACGTATTCTTCTTCTTCTTCAGTAAATAGTACACCTTGAGTCGAGAATCCGATCAGCCCGAACCTACAATGGTCAATCAAGTAGAGTGAAACCAATAGATACAAGGCCCTACTCTAGATAGTGTGACTAGTGTACAAGGTAATGGGGTGAATTCAACCAACTAAATGGTGCCAGATAATGCAATTTCACTGGTGAACCTATTACACCATGGAATCAATGGGCCTACAGTGGAACTCATGTCTAGTATGCCTAACTACATGAACTCTAGGAAGAACACATTGACAACCTCAGGTACACACTAAAGGGGAACACCAACATGGTATCAAACACCTATATCTTTTACTACGTACTCTCCAAGAAGGGGATTTTGATGACTAGAGGGTCTCGATTAAGACATCAAACTCATAGAAGAAGCTGAAGATTCGTAGCTTTGTGGCCTATATTGCTGGGTAGAACAGGTATGGATATTACACTGCAATGAAGGCAAACAAGAGGGAAAGTAGGTAGTATGAAAAGTTGAGATTGGTGCTCTTCGACATCACTGAGGATGGGTTGATGGCCAAAAATAATTATGAAGCTAGAGTGGTTGAGGGGTGGGTGTGTGTGTGTTTATGTGAAGAATTGGCATCAGAAGAGGTAAGCAGTGTAATAACCTAAACATTTCTAAATAAAATAACCTTTATTTCTATTTTATTAAATGTATTATGGTTATATAAAACATATGCACTTATGTTATTATATGCAATTTGGTTTTAAATAACTATTAATTATCTTTATCGCTGATAATATAGTTATTGATCAATGATCACAAGACTAGTATTAATATAGTGTTTTAACAAATCCTTTTGGCACATATGAGACGACCTGAACTAGTAGGATCATACCCTATTAATCTCATTTATCAGAGTTTCCGAGGGAGATAGAATTTATGGGACTTGTACTAGACAAAGCCCAAGAAAATATCCAATAACATAAGCATGATCAAAAACATTTTCGAGTGAATTTCAAGCTCATTGAGATTACGGCCCAAACCAACTTCACCGAACGACCCCATGAATTCCCCACCATCATGTACCTTACTCTTAGTTCATATGCTGGTGTAATAAAGGGATATGTACAAGACCCTAGAAACAAGATTATGTACATTATTTGTTTTATAGTATAATGAATATATTTTCTTCTTATTATTGTTACTTTTTAAATGATTTTTAAAGAACGAATAGTATTTTTGGGAATATATTTTGATGAATTAATGGTTTTTTGAAATAAATTTTTTAATAAAATATTATTATTAATTTAATATTTTTTAAAATATAAATTATCATATAATTTTTATGAAGTAAAATGTAATTTTTATTAGGGGTTGAAAAATGTTTTTGTCAAAACCCATCATTTTCAAAAAATGAATATTTTTTTTAAAAGTGAAAATTAACATATTTATAAAAATATTTATATTAAATGAATATTATTTTTGTAATTAGGATGTCAAAATTATCGAACGGTGAATTTATCATAATTTTCTAAGATAGACGAATTTCTCGGTAAAACTTAAATACCTTATTAATATACAGTTTTGTTTTATGACATCATAATAGCCTAATATTGATGTATTAAATCGTATAATGGGTATAATTGGCCAAATATATGTTTTTACTTTAAAATAATTTAATTTTGAGTTAATTTGATTGATTTTATAAAGCCTTAGTGATTTCTACCAGACTTATAATATATTTTAAGATTTTAGAATCATTTATTTGAATGTGTGACTCACCTCCACATAATAAAGGAAAATATTTTATTATATTCGGCCCATGGACTCATAAAATAATTTATAACACTCCATTTTGGAAGAAACCATAGGAAAACCATGGGATGGTTTGTGGTTTTGAATATTTTGTTATTAGTGTCCAAAACAAGAATAATAATGAAATCCCGTTTCATTACTATATAAACTCACCCAATATCCCATTAATATTCACTGAAACTCCATTATGCTAATCCAAACACTTACCTATAATCCCTAGAGTCCTCCAAATGCGCCCATAATCTCCCAATAAGCCTCTCTCAAGCGTTTGATGTCACACATCCATGTAAGGGATTTCTCTCATCGCCTTTGAATTCAAGAACCTTCTTTGATATTAGTAATTTTAATTTCAATTATTTTTATTTACATTAATTTATGATAATTACCTTACGGTCCAGTTTATTCTATTTATATGATGTATCATTTATTCCCCCCCCCCATTTGGACCCCTTCCTATGTTGTAACTATGAAGAAATTTTGCAAGGGATTCTCTCTCTCAACTTTTTATCAAGTACTTCATTTATGATATGCCATTTTGATTTCTAATTTCATTAGATGGGATACATTATTAACTTTCCCACATACTATTAATTTTTTGTTTAAATTATTATATCCCCTTTCTCTCTCATTTATCCATCTTGTTAACCATTATTTACACCTATAACTATACTGAAATTTTGTAAGTAATCTTCCTCCTTCCCTTTTTATTAGGAATTCCTTTTATGGTAGGTCTTACCATTTCCTTTTACCTATTTTTGGATATTTTCTTATATATCCTTCTTACTATCCATTTCATGTATATATAATTAGAGACCCATTTGTCTCTCATCAACCCATTTTATGAATTCCTATACAATGGTATTATGCTTCCGAAATTGTACCACAACTTTCCATGCCAAAATAATTTTGTAGTGAATACCACATCATATTCCCTATCAAGGGTATTCACCTTAATTCACATATACCTATTTATTATGGACTTAAATTTATTTATTCCACATTCTTATATCATTGAATAAATTATGATGTTGAATGAAATCATGTTATAAGATCATTGTGGAAAAAATAAACATGAGAATGAAATGATTATAAAGGGTGCATCCTGATAACACTCCAATGAATTGGGTACTGTTTAGTATAATGATATGTAATGTTGGGAAAGGGGTTTACCAAATTACATTATGGGACTTTTTCCCACCATGATGTCTTGGAATTTTATCTTTGACTTTTGTCTATGATGCTGTGTTTTATGTTTTTGCCACACTTCCCATGTTATGATCATCATGCTATATCATGCCTTTTTATTAATGTTCCTTTATTCATCATTAATATGCCTTGTCTAACATGTATTATTATTATCCTCATGTTATTCAGTGTTTATTCCCTTACTGTTCTCTATAGCTCACCCCTTTCATATGTATGTCCTCGGGTTATCCCATGCTGAGTTAAGTATGAAAGAATGTTTTGGTCATGTCAAAGAAGTTTCAATAAAAATGTTGTATTCTATGTTTTAAGTTGTTATGTAATGTTTCTAATCCCAAAGGACACTAATCCTCTTAATCGTATGTGTTGTATTCAGTGCAATGTTTTTTAATAAATCATGTTTAAATATGAAATAATGCGTAGGGTTGTTATAGTTTGTATCAGTGCATATGTTTAGTTATTTTTGGGATTTGGATTAGAAAACACTAGTGAAACCCCTTAGAGACAAGACTAAGTATAAGAGAAGATGCATATATTTTGGTGAGTATAGAGAAAGTTATTTATCAATAAAATACATTCCAATCTAGATACTATAAGTGGATGTGGTTCTGAAATAGATTTACCTAGGGTTAACAACTCCGAAAAGGTGTTTTGATCATGACTCGAGGTAACCTGGTACATGTAAATGGCCCTACTGTGCACCTAGTTTAACACTCCAGGAGGGTATTCTTTGGTAAATTCATAGTATCATTACAAACCATTATTAAAGAAAAAATTCACATATGAATATATGTTAGTAAGTAGATCATGGATAATAGAGACTAAAGATTAGAAAATCTTAAGTTAAGAAGGTAAATTTAATTTATAATTTATCCCTTTAATGTCATTGGATTCCCCTTTATGCGTTTAACTGTTTAAGATACTCATCCCTAGTTTTCCTTTTATTCTCGAAAATGGATGGTAATTGGAGGAATCAGGTTGACAACCGATGTTAAGGGAAACGTGGTTACTTCCAAAATGTGATTCCCAACTAGATGGGATCTCAAGTAAGGCATATCATTATTATGGAAAACCATCTATCAAAAAACATGATTTTCAATTGGATGTTTGTTCAATTCCCAAGGACGTCAATGAATAGCAGGATAAATTCTCATGAAATTCGGATTGATAAAGTTGGTAAGGGAAAGAAGACCCAATTTACTTTGTGAAAAAAGTGTGTAAAGATTCACCAAGGAGAATGTCACAAAGGGGCTAGGAGATGATTTAGGTGTGGAATGACCGACATAAAGTATCCAATTTCCATGGAAAATGGATAAGGTAATGGGTGTAAATAATTTTCAATAAAATTTTCTTTATACAATTCTATATCATAAATGTAGATACTTTTGGCATTATCTAAGACAATTCTCTATTCTAAGGGTAGAGAAGTGTGATGAGCATTAATAACCTCCAAGATCAAAGAAGCTAAGAAATAACTATGATGAGATGGATAATGGTAAATGAATTACGTGTAACCACCACTTCAAAATAGTGTATTCCATATTTTATTTCAATTAATGTGCTATTAGAATATCTTTTTTGTTTTCTAAGAACATCAATTCCCCGCCTGAAATGATATTAAATCATTAGGGAAAACATCCATGAGTATTGTATCACATGTTTATGTTTATGGGAATGTACTTCTTGAAAATATTATAAGTATCCCTTTTATGGAATTTGATGCAATCCTAGACATGAATTGGATTTCCATATATATATCCAACATAAATTTCTATGAGAAGGAAATCATTCTCTGTATTGTGAATCGGCCCCTAATTATATAAAAGTGCAAGGAGGAGGATGTATCTTGTTTAGTAGCATCATCTCAATCATGGATATTATTGGTGTATGAGCAATCTTATCTAGCTCGAAGAATTGATTCTAAAGAAAGAAACATTATCAAAAAAAATTATATTGTGGGGGAATATGGTGATGTCTTTCCCGAGGTATTTCCTAGTCTTCCTCCTAGCCAAGAGGTTGAATTTTCGATTGAGCTTATACCTGGGGAATTGGCAATATCCAGGTCTCCATATAGGATGGATGTTGTGGAACTTGAGGAACTAGAGAAACAACTACAAGAGAACCTGGATAAAGGGTTTATATGCCCAAATGATACACCATGGAGTGCACTAGTCTTCTTTTAAAAGAAGAAGGATGGGTCAATGTGCCTTTGCATTGATTATTTTGAGCTTAACAACATCATGATAAACAACAAGTATCCATTGCCATGGATTTATGACTTATTAGATCAGATTTTTGGAGCACAATACTTATCCAAGGTTGATCTAAGGTCAGTATATTACCATGTAAGGGTTAATAAGAAGGATATCCCTAATACTCCTTTTTGTAGAAGGTACGAGCAATATGAGTTCATAGTGAGGCTTTTCAAACTCACGAATACTCCTGAAATCATTATATACATGATGAATAGAGTCTTTAGAGATTACCTCAACAAATTTTTGGTAGTCTTTATAGAAGAGATTCTAATATAATCCAACCCCAAGGAGAAGCATGAGGAGCATCTGAGCACTATGATAAAGACCTTCTGATAGGATAAGCTCTATGAAAAGTATCGAAAGTGTGAGTTCTCTATGAATGAAGTCTCATTCTTGTGGAATATCATGGAAAGTAATGAGATATCTATAAATTCTTTCAAGACAAAATAAATTGAGGGATTCTCGAGGCTATCATATGTGATAGAAATCCATAGCATTCTTAGGTTATCTGGATATTATCACTGATTTGTGAGAAATTTATTATGATTTCAAAACCTCTTACCCAAAAACTCGGAAGGGAGTCAATTTTTCTTGTAATGATTAATGTGAAGAAAGAGTCATATATTTGAAAAAAAAGGCTTATCACTACCCCTATGCTCACATTTCCCATAAGTTGGGAGATTTATGTAATTTTCATTTATGCTTCAAAGAAGGTATTGGGATGTGTGTTGATGAATAATGAAAAATTCATAGTCTATGCATCAATCGATTTGAAAATCCATGAGAAAAACTATCCAATACATGACCGAGAGTTGTTAGTTGTGATCTTTTCATTGAAAATCTAGCGGCATTATCACTTTAGGGAGAAGTGTGAAATATATATGGATTAAAAGGCCTCAAATATATATTAACACATAATGAGATAAATATGTGCTAATGAAGATGGTTTGAGATCATAAAGGATTAAAAATGCTGAATCTACTACCATCCTAGTAAAGAAAACAAAGTGGTGGATGTTCTAAGTATAAATGACCCAGAAATTCTATCATTGATGGGAATTGAGAAGGATCCGATCTTCTTAGACTTGAAGAATATGGACCTGAGAATCATAAATAAAGGAACATCATCAATCCTTTCACAAATGTTTTCTCAACCATATATTTTAGAAGGGTTAAAGGATGCTCAAAATGATGGTGTGTTAATTCAGAAGAAAGTAAAAACTATTAGAAAAGGAAAATCCTCAGATTTTAATGTTAATGAAGAAGTAATTGTGATATTTAGGTCAAGACTATGTGTTTTGTCAAATCCTAAGATAAATAAATAACTTTTGGATGATGCACATTGTTCGAATTTCTTCATTCACCCAAGAAACACAAAGATATATCAAGATCTCTAATATCACTATTGGTGGGATAACATGAATAATGATATATAATAATATAAATCAATGTGCTAGGTATGTCAACAAGTGAAGTCCAAAAGACATAAGTCTAAGGGGATGATGCAACCATTACCCATACCAATATGGAAATGGGAAAACATCACCATGGACTACTTCACTAAACTTCCAAATACATCAACGAAAAATAATATTATCTGGGTGGTTGTGGATCATCTTACAAATACTTCACATTTCATTTTGATTTGAGAGGATTTATCACTGGTTCAATTGTAATGGATACACATAAAATAGGTGGTAAGGCTGCATAGAGTATCACTATTGATTGGGTCTGATCAAGATCAAATATTCACATCTTAGTTTTGGAAAAGTCATCAGCATTCTCTAAATACTGAGTTGAACTTTAGTACGGGTTATCAACCTGAATTTGATGACCAATCTGATTGTACTATCCACACACTTTAGGATATGTTAATAGCTTTCTCAAGAGACTTAAAATGCGGATGAGACCAACCTCTTCCTTTAGTGGAGTTCTCTTACAACAAAAGTTTCCACTCAATCATCCAAGTAGATCCCTATGAAACCCTTTATGGGAATAGGTGTAGAACACCATCATGTTGGGATGATGTTAGAGAATGAAAAATTCTAGGTCCTTAAATGGTTGAAAAATGGTGTAGAGGGTTATGACCATCCAGGAGCACATCAAAACTGGTTAGAGTTGACAAAAGAGTAATGTTGACAATTGTCAATGAGACCAAGAGTTTGATGTTGGATACTTGATATTCCTCTTCATATCTCCATGGAAAAGGAGTGATGAAATTTAAAGAAGAAGGGAAATAATATTCCAAGGTACCTTGACTCTTTTTAGATCAATGATCACATCAGAGGAGTGGTCTATCAACTAGAACTCCCACCAAACCTATCTCAGGCACATTATGTAATTCATGTATACCTATTATGAAAGTACATAACAAACCCATCAAATGTACTAAATCTTGAGGTAGTACCATTGGATAATGACCTTTATTATGAGTATCATCCGGTGAAGATTTTATATCATAGAGAAAAAAATTCTATGGAATAATACAATGCCCCTCGTCAATGTATTGTGGAAAACCCACATGTTTGAAGAAACAATGTCTGGATCAGAGAAGGTAATGAAATAGAGTTACCCTTGTCTATTTTAGTGTTAGAAAAGGAAATTTTGAAGGTGAAATTTTTTAAGGGGGAGGGTTGTAATGACACAAACATTTATGAATAAAATTCAATTTTTTTATTTCATTAAATGTATTATGGTTATAGAAACAAATGAACATATTTCATTATTTCTAATTGAACTTTAAATGATTGTTAATTATCTTTACCATTGATAATATAGTTTTTGAACAATGATCACATGACTAGTATAAATATAGGGTTTTAACAAATCCTTTTGGCATAGAAAAAGGAAGTGATGGCCTCAACTAGTAGGATCATACCCTATGAAGCCCATTTATTGGATATTTTGAGAGATATAGAATTTCTGGGATGCTCCCAATACCAAACCTAAGATGAGATCTAACAACTTAAGCATGATAGGAACTATTTACAGGAGAATTTCAAGATCATAGAGATTAAATCCCAAACCTTGTTCACTGAACTGCACCATGCAATCCCCACCATCACACAACTTCCTCCTAGGGAATATGCTAGTGTAATAAAGGGATACATATCAAGACCCTATCAATATGATTATGAAAATTATTTTTTATATAATACAGAATACATTTTCTTCCTATTATTGTTACTTTGTAAATTATTTTTAGATAAGAAATAGTATTTCAGGAAATCTATTTTGATGAATTAATGGACTTTTTAAATAAATAATATTTTAATAAAATATTATTATGAAATTAATTTTTTTATATAAAGGATCTAATAATTTTTATGAATTAAAATTTAATTTTTATTAGGGTTTGAAAACTGTGGTTAAAAACACGTCATTTTAAATAAATGTCAGCTTTTACTTGAAAAGTAAAAATTCACATGTTTAGAAAATTATGTACATAAAATCAATATTATTTTTTGAATTATAATGTCAAAATTGTCCAACGGTGAGTTTTTTATAATTTTTTGAGATAGTCGAATTTTTGGGTAAAAATTAAATATCGTATAAATATATGGTATGTTTTATGACATCATAATAGACCAATAGTGATGTATTAAATACTATTAAAATATTAAACGATAAAATACATGTTTTTCCTTTAAATTAATGTAATTTTATTTTTATTGTATTAATTTTATAAATCCTTAGTAAATCCTCCAATACTTATATTATATTTTAATATTTTAAAATTATTTTATTGAAATTGTTACTTACCTTCACATAATCAGGGGAAATATTTTATTATTTTAGGACCTTAGCCCCATTAAATAATTAAAACCAATACCCATTTTCAGAAAACATGGTAAAAAGCATGGGATAGTTTGTGGTTTTGAATATTTTATTATGAAGTGCCAAAACGAAAATAATAAAGATATCTGCCTCGTTTCCTATATAAACCCACCATTACTACAATTTCTCGTCCCTAAAACTCTTTTAATATCATCCCAACTCATCCATGTAGTCCTCCCATGGTTCCCCTAATATCCCAAGAAGACTTTCCCAATCCTTTGGAGTCACACATAATAGGGATTTCTCTTCTAACCTTAGAATTCGAGCAACTTATTTGATATTAGATCTTTTAATTTCAATTTCCTGTATTAAAATTTGTTTTAATTAATTAAATTAATGTCAAATTGATTTTATTTTTATAATTTATCATTTATTCCACCTCATTTAGACCCTTTTCTTAGCAGTTACTATACCAAAATTCCGTAATGGATTCTCTCTCTCTTCTTTTTATCAAGAATATCATTTATGATATGCCCTTTTGATTTACATTTTATTAAGTTGGGATACATTCTTACCTATCACACTCACATTCCATTTTATTTTAAAATGATGGGATTCCCTTTCACTCTCATTTATCCCTCTTATCAACCCCTATGTTCACCTGTTATTATACCAAAATTTTGTAAGGAATCTTCCACTTTCCATTTTTATCAAGAATTCCTTTTATGTTATATCTTCTCATTTCCTTTTTCTTATGTTTTTATATGTTATTAAATATCACCCTTACTTTCCATTTCATATCTAAAAGTAAATAGGCCCCTTTTTCTCACATTAACTCATTTTATGAAATCATATATGATGTTGTTTTGATTCCAAAATTACACCACAACATTGCATGCCAAAATCATCTTATAGTGAATATCATACCCTTTTCTCTATCAAGGGTATTCACCATCATGCACATATACTTATTGATTTGGGACTTAATTTAATGTATTCCTCATTCTAATTTCATGGAATAAATTATGATTTTGAATGAAACCGTGTTATATGATCTATGTGGAACACTTAAACATGAGAATGAAATGATTATGAAGGGTGTGACGTGATAGTGCTCCAATACATTGGGTAATGTTTAGTTTCATTATACGTCATGTCAGGATAGGGGTTTACCAAATTCCTTTATAAGACTTCTATCCACCATGTGGTCTTGGATGTTTATCTTTAGCTTATATTTATGATATATTGTTTTAACTTGTTGCATCATTTCCCATCTAATGATTATCATGTTATATCATGCCTTATTATTCATGTTCCTTTATGAATCATTGATAGGCCTTGTATAACATGTATTATTATTGTCGTTATGTTATTCCATTTTTCTTTCTTTAATGGGTTTTATAGCCCACCCATTTCTTATTCATGTCCTCAGCTTATCCCATATAGTGTTAAGTACGAAGGAATGTTTTGGTCTTGTCAAAAAAGTTTTCAATAAAGATGTTGTATTTCATGTTTTAAGTTGTTATTTAATGTTTAAAAACACCAAATACACTCAACCTCTTAGTATTATTAGTTGTATAATGAAAAATTTAATTTAATAAATCATGTTCAAATATGAAATAAAGAGAAGTGTTGTTATAAGCATCCAACAATTCATAGGAAAAAAACTGAGAGGTTGATTGTTAGGGTCTCAAATTAATGGCAATGTGTGCCCCGTGGGTCATGGTTTCTGGATGCAAAGGTTTCATGACAAGAAATATGGGTGTAATATTGTGACACCTATTTCTATGTCCTACATCATTTATCGAAAAGGTATTTGGAATAGTATATAATCCTCATCCACCCCCCCCCCCAATAATAAGGCCTTTTCATAGGGGTATTGGTAGTGAGACAACATTGTGATCAATTAGCCTTTTAGAAGAAAAAAACCATGAATAAGTGATCAAAATCGGACAAAACATTATTATCCTGAATTTATTATCTTTTATTTTTAGATCATCATTCTATGATGTCATGACTTATTTATTAATAATGTTATTATCATGATTTTATTGTCATAAACTTATTATCAAAATTTTATTATAATTAATTTATTATTAATACTTTCTTGTTATCATGACATTATTATCGTGAAATTATTATTCATGATGTCTCTGGATGATTATATTTTCTTCATATCTATGTGTGTATATATCCATACTTAATTAATAATAAAATTATTATTATTATTCATAAATTTAATAAGTAAAAAACAATTTTCATGAAATATTTTGTGATAAATACTATTATTTATTATAATTAATTATCATTATTATCTTTTCATAATTAAATTATTATTATTAAAATAATTAATTACTTTATCAATGTATAAAAGGTGTTCCTCAGTGGTTGAGGTACCCTAGTCGAGGGGGTGTAGTTGAAGGTGTGGAAATTGGGGCTGGTACGATGATTGTTAACATGTAGAGTAGGACATGGTGACATAGTTAGCATGATGAGGAAGAGGCCTTAATCATCAGGGATTGGATGATGTTTAGCTAGTGGAGCAAAGATTCCATGCTCAACAGAAACATTGAGATGGTTGGTGAAAGTAGGTGGGAGGAGCCCCATTTTTGGGGTAGTGGCCTACGGACTATCCAAGTGGGGGCTATGAATTGGGTTATGGCCTTAGGGTGTGTGGTTGTTTGTAATTATACCCTTAAACACTTAATATGTATAATTACTATATATTATTATTAATATTATTAATCAAATTATTAATTATTTATAGTATTTTTAAATATAAAATTTAATATATTATTAATTACCAATAATAAAATAAATAAATAATAATTAGTAATAATGACATGGGAAGTGAATAACATCTATATATGAAAGGATGGTTTGAGTTATGTTTTGTTTAATTTTTTCTGAATACATTAATTAATATAATATAAAATATATAAATAGTTGAATAATGTTTAATTTTTTAGTTTTATTTTTCATATGTATAAACAAAATAAATAAATAAAAACAAAAAAAATATATATAAAATTGTCAAAATTGTCCAAAATGTGCCTCAAAGGAATGAATTTGTTTTCACTTATTTTAAATAAGGTGATGTCCAGATCTAGATATTTTCTTAGACATAAAAGGATTTACTCCATGGATGCAAAAAAGAGTTGTGCATGAATGAAGATGCCATGATTCACACACCCTCATAGTTTCCTTTCCATAATGTAGAGAATACCTATTTCATGTCTGATTTTTAGGAAAAAAACATCATAGCTTAGAGAGAGAGAGAGAGGAATACTTGTATTGATCCGGAAAAATAATTGAGAAATCACCAGCTCTGATTATTAAAGGATCACCTAAAGTAGGGAAAGGGAGAAACAACCTGAGAAACCATCCAAGACCTGTGTGATTATCATTCTAAAAATAATGATCAAACCCTAAATGTGGCATTCTGACTCCTTTTATAATGCCTTAATTTTCAACTTTTTCCCCTTCTCCCTTTGTAATAAAAATATTCTAATAAAACATGTAAATTAATACAAATAATTTTACTGGGATATAAAATTAAAATATAAAAAAAATATAAAAAATACTTGATCAATTAAATTTAAAATCATTCAATAAATAAAATATTAAACCATACTCCCATTGCATTTATATTTTAATTTTTAATTAATAACAATTTCCATATATATTATTACTTTGTATCACAACGTTACACTATAAAGAAAAATGGTGGTGATTAAAATTTTAAGACACTGAAATCTCTTTAAAATTTTAATGTTGTATTATGGTCATAAATTTCATGTGAAACGTTTTAGATTGATTTCATCTTGATAAAGTTTATTCCACTATTATCAAAATTTTCATACGAAACTCCCCCTTTATTATTGAAGGGTATGAGATCATTTAACATGTAAAATATTATTTTTATAGTCATTAAGAAGAATGAAATTATTATAAAACATGAATATTAAATAGATAGAGACCAATGAGTAATGAATTTCAATTCAAAGATGAACACCTGAGATTATCAAGACATCAATGAAATCGATACTCATAGTATTACTTATCAGTAGTTTATGAAGGAAAAAAGATTTCATCGATCCATAGAAAAGGTACAAAAGAGTGAATATTGATTTTTATTTGATGATTAAAGTTTTTAATCCAGCATGATTGATCCAATATTATTATGGGAAGACTTTGAAATTAGAGACTAATAGTGGTTCCAGTAACCATTCCTCACTCGAAGCTCGGGGCGAATGTTCCTCTTTGGGAAAACACAATCATAGTGGTCATTCAACTAATAATATCAATAGTGTGAAGACACATGAATTTTATTATTAGTATAGGAAGAATAGGCGTCCATAGAAGGATTTAATGGATAAATACAATTTTCAATTGGTCACTTTTAAAGAGTCCGGATCTCATCTTATTGATGTCGCATACCCAAAAGATTCAAGAATTCATTATGTTAATTCTGCAAAAGAATTGGGCCATGTAAATGAAATTATGGATGAATATTCAAATCCATTTAGATTCCTTGAATCAAAAAATTAATTTTTATATAAAAATTAGGAAGATATAATCCAGTATTAGGCTTTGGATGTATGGGATATGAAGACTATTACAGTGAGAGACACTGAAGACACGCAACTGAAAAAATCGGTATCTCAATCTGATGTTGAATCTCGATCATAAAGCACTTATGTCAAAGGCCTGTTATGAAAAGAGAGATCCATTAGAATATATAATTATAAAATAATCCATTTTCATGGGTGTGGGTGAGGAGAATTTGACTATAATTCCATACAGGAAGAAGAATTTAAGATAGGTTTCAGAATCAAAGAAAAATTATGTATTTGATATCTACATCATAGAAATAACTGACCCCATCCTATTTTTTATATGTTTCTTCTTGTTCATAATAACTGGTCTCTACCTCCACCTTTAAAAAAATATAATATTAGTGACACAATAAGATTAAGGAATTAAATGTTTCAAAAAAAAGATGCATCGATATGTTCAGAGCATATTAATGTGTTTGTGTTACTCACCCAAAAAAATCCAAACATATTCATACATGTCCAAATGTACGTATTCATAAGGTACGTGAACTTTTCATGTAAATACATAAGGTTTAATGAATTTGAAAATATCCACACTAGTATGACTAAAATAATATATTGTCAACTACATTCACCTTTCAAAAAATGAAAAAAGCATTCAGGTATGTAGATATTCTAACCATAAGTCCCTTTAGCCAGAGATACTTTACTAAAGAGAGAATTCAATTCATCATAACTCTAAAACCTAATATGAATATACTATATTTAACAACTAAATTAAATTTCATAACTTCAATTACAATCTAATGTTAAGGTAGATAAAAAAACTAAATTCATTATCAAACCTAGAATGTAAGGCAAGGCTCTATCTGTTATAAGCATATTAAAATTTAATATAAATCATACACCATTAATCATATAAACAATTTATAACTATGAATAAAATAGGGAATAACTTTTAAATAAATGAACAATTCAAATACTTATACATGATGTAACATATATGAACAATTCATATATATAAGAAAATTATAAACATTTTATAATTTAAAAATAATATCATAGACATTACATAATCTTGAATATAACCCCTTTATATCCATTATAATATGAACTCTTTATATTAAATTTAATTTTAAATTTCTGATAATTTCATAAATTTCAAAAAAATTAAAATCCAATTTCTATTATTTAAATATTTTCATAATCTTAATATCATATACATAAAATTATTTAAATCAGGATGAGATCAATAATAAAAACAATTTTGATTTGGTTTAAATAATATCTCAAATTTGTCTCTTCGATCTAAACTATTCAAATTAAATAATTATGAAAAAACTACAAATAAAATATAGAAATCTTTATATTTTGTCCTCATTTATGTAATTTATAAACACTTTATAAATCCTTCCTATGATTTCTTAAAAATAACTCTTATTCTATATCATAATACATGATACATAATTTAATTAAAAGTTATTTTAAAAATTAACTGTAACACCCCGAGCTTTCACGATGTGCTTCTCTTTCAATAATGCAATAGCTTGCATTATACGCAAGTTCGAAATTCTAACACACCGCGTTCAATCAAAATAGCCATTATGAATAGTAATACTCAATTTTTGAAACTATATTAATTTTATATTTCAAAATGGACTTCATTTTTGTATTACTAATATCGAAATTACACTATATTGAATTTTTTGTAATTTTCTGAGAACTTCCAATTTTTTATGAATAGTGAAAAATAATTCAAAAAACATTTTTAATCAAAATATTTTATAGTGATAAATTATACTATTTAGTGGTTTTAAAGTATAATTAGAATATATTTTTACCATTTTATCCAATGGTGGTCATTATAATTAATTTAACATTGAAATTGGACATAAACAATTGTCAATCTTTTGATATATATTGTTTCTTAAAAACATGCTATTTGTTGTGACAGTGGGGATTAATTATAAAATTAGTTAATGAAACTTATAGGATTTCAATTTTGTAAAATAGACATCATTTTTGAATTTGGAATATCAATTATAGCTTAGGGTGAAATTTTGGCATTGTTCTGAAAAACTTAAATTTTTGATGAATAGTGAAACCACTAAGTGGTAGTTAAAAAACTGATTTTTCGTTTAAATGAAACATTACCACTTCTGTGATTTTATTTTCAAAAATCCTACATTCATGGCAGTAATTACGAAGTAAAATGTTGTTCAATGAGTTTAAAATAATTTTTTGGTGATTAGTAACTTTTAAGTTTAATTAATCGCGATTAAAGGTAATTAGTGAAATTTAAGGTAAAAATGATATTATAAATATATGAAAATACCTTTACACATATTCTACCCCTATTTTATGAGTCATTTCTGACCTAGAAAACCCATGAGTCAACTTGGGGACCCCATGGAGCCACTTTGGTCGGAAAATGACATTAAAAGCTTTTTATTTAATGTTAAAATTAAAATGTCACAAACATGAGTTGTTTTACAAAAACAATTTTTAAATGGGGATATAAAAGTCATATTTATTACTATAAATATTCATTGCAAAGATAAAAATATTTTCTACATCATGATATTTTTTTTATAATTTTTATACATTAAATAAATTAAATTATATATGACACCATGATGATGCAGTGAATACCTCATTAATTAACAATTTTAATAAAATGGAAGGATAATGTAAAATATAAGCCTTACACTTGTCCAAAGCCTATTGTATGGGTGTATTTCGAACCCTTATCACCTTACCCTCGAAATCTATCATTGTGGTGCCTTTATAATCCGAAAATAATTTCATAATAATGTAACATTTCAATCCTTCCAAGAGTGCCCCCTCCTCTCCTCTTATAAAAGGACCCGACCTCTACCACCTTACCCACCACATTAATGCCATTTGGCTCGGCCAACCTCTGACCAAATACTCTCCCAACATCCCTCCCTTACTCCTAGAAGCCTCACTTTTTTCTGAAGTCTTTCCAAGGAAGCCTTTGGCTCAAATCAAAATGAGTTACCCGATTTTAAGGTAATGTCTTCTCTAATGTTGTTTTGTTTTATTTTGCTTCTCCAACCCCAAAAACTATTTTTATTCCTTTTTTTATAACAACAATAGTATCTAAAATATACTAGGATTTTTTTATGATAAATATTTTGTTTAAAATTACACACACCTTCGTCTAATGGTTAAAGAACATATTATTTCTGTTGGTGCCGAAATACTGCCTCACGAAACGATGATTGTTCAATATTCGTTTAACACCTCTAATGGTGGACATTTTGATGAAACTATTTTCATATATGATATATATATTATGTTAATGTTTTCCTTATGCTTATTTATTTCTCATTCATGGCATACTTTATGATTTCCATTATGGGTAAATGTGATAATTTCATTTTAGTAAGTGCGGACTACCGCCCCCTCAAAGTGATTTGAATCGTTAATGCCATATGTGGGATGCATAAAGGAGGGAGTAAATGGTATTATACATTATATTATACAGGAATTATATTATACCTTTATGTAATTATAGCTTCATTCCATGAAATACGAAATAGAAATGAATGTAGCGTTCATGCGTACGTACGGCTTACCGTCTCCATGAACGGTGCATTTCATTTCTTACCTCTAAATGTTATGTAATATTATAAATGAATGTATATACTGGATATATATGATGTATATGATATATAAATCATGAATATAATTATGGATTTAATGTATATATTACCACATGAATGAATTGTAATTATAAGAAGTTTATTTTTGACTCAAGTACCTAAGATCGACAAAACGACCGTTATAAACTTAAATAATTACATAATGTTCATGACATGGTAATAAGTGATATAAAAGGAATAATGAACTTGAAAAAGGTTCTTAAGAAGGTAGAGATTATTTCTAGTTTATTAATCAGGAGGTTAAAGAGCGGGCAAGTCAAGTCAAACATGAGGTAAGGGAACTTCTTAACCCAATGTCAATTCTTTGGGTTAATCTCCTACTTTCAAATTATGTCATTATATTATTATGTCCTATCTTGAATTTGTACTTTATTTATGTCTACATATAGTGAATACACATAATAGATCTATTTTATTTTAAAAAGGATCTTTTTAAGGACTTCGTCTCTATCTCCTTTCATTGAGGCATATTTTGTTTTATAAACAACTTTCATTAATATGGTGTATAAACCCCTTTGAATTTTACTTTTATTCAAAAGGAATATTTTATACGAAGCGTTTTTACTAAACGACAAAAAGGAATTTTTTTCTTACGTATGCGGCGACAACGACTTCTCCGATGCCGTGACCATTATTTTAGTTTCGGCTTCCTCTAAAACCCATAATTTTTCTTAAAATGAAAAATAAATTAAAAGTTTTAATTTTCTTTTATTTTGGTATTGAAAATTGTTTTGAAATTGTGTTTATAATATCAATGTGTGGTATTGATATCTAGTGATTGAAATGTGGAAATGTTATGTTTCCATTATTCATGTTTTATGTGAAATGATTATGTTATGGTTTATGATATGTTTATACTTATTCATATGAGGAATTCAATGGACTTAATAAGTGACGGGTGGAGCCCGCTATAGCTCATCGATACATCGGTAAGTCTCAAGAGACAAACTAGTGTCTTGGCATGAGGCCTTGACAAAATCTTATTTCTGCTCCTGGCACGAGGCCTTGGCTACGTGGTTATGATAGTCTGGCATTATGAATTCCATCATTGTGAAAGTGTTTATTGATATTGCATGGGATTATTAGACTAGTAGAATATCCATGTGAGTAAGTAAATGGAATTATTTAATTTTATTTTTTCCATATTATGCTGATGTTCAAGTTTAAAAAGGATTTTGTTTTAGTTATAAATTTCCTTAAATGTTAATGTTTATTTGTTAAAGCTTCCGTAATATTGTTATCCTTACTGAGCATCTGAGCTCACCCCTTTCAATGTTTTAATATTTTCTAGGATGTGAAGAAGTATTTTATGAATGACCTGCAAGGATAGTTAGAAGAGGATATGAGTGTGGACTATGGAGACTTTGTTATTTTAGTTTTTCACTTGATGATGTAATGTAACATTTATGAATGTATCTAGTGTTTCCCAGGAAACCAATCTAATCGGTCTTTCGAGAATTGATTTTTTGTGATCATGCCAATGTTACGCAATAATGCACCGACTCTAGGTAACTGGGGTCGGGGCATTACAGTTGGTATCAGAGGCAGTTTAGTACTAACCTTGGAAGCTAGATTTAGATAAACTCTGATTAGATCACATAGCCCGAATATAGACTTTGAGGATTATTATAGAAGAACTTCCTAGAATTTTGGTATTATAGAGATTTTGTGAGTTTTCCGAGCAGTACATCCCTGTCTTGACACGAGCAGGTAGAGGTGGCTTTGTCACAGATGTACCTAGGGGTAAAACCCAAAAACAGCGCTTTGAGCTAGACTCAAATTGGAACTGGTGCACGACAACATGCCTTGCTGCACTCTTGGTTACGTCAATCCCGCGGGATATGCTTAGGATAATTCTAATTTTCTTTACAAACCACTATGAAGGGTTATGAGTATATACATTCTCAAAGAAATTTTTTTTATGATTATTGATTATATCCATAAATAGTTCAATTTATGTTAAGTATTTTACAAGTATGGAATTATGTATTTTGATTCATAAACTAATCTAGTTTATGCCATTGTTTATAAATGGCGCCTAGTGGAAGGAATAGTAACTGTATCAATGCACGCACTCCGTGTAGGGATTTTCCTCCCGCTCAAGATAATTATTGTGGATCTGGAGATACAATGGGTGTTGATCATCTTATTACCATACTGGGACAGCTCACTAAGGTAATGAATAATAACCTTAATCGTATGGAGCACACTGATCCACAACATGGAGGATCAATATTAGACCGCTTCATGAGGCAACAACCACCAACATTTAATGGGGGTACAAATCCATTAGTAGTTGAGCAATGGATAAACTCCTTAGAGAAAATATTTTACGCCTTGGGGAGTAGCGAAAGGGAGAAGGTTTTCGTGGCAGTTTACCGGCTCACTAGAGATGCCGATCAATGGTGGTCGCTGATTCAAAACAGAAAGGAAGATGAAGAAGTATTAAGTATGGAATGGAGAGAGTTCAAAGAGCTTTTCATAGAAAAATACTTTCCACATGACCATTGAGAAGATATGGAAAGGCAATTTCTGAGTCTGAGACAAAAGTAGGATGAGAATGTCGCAAAGTATGAGGCTAACATTACAAGGTTAGAAAGACATGATGCATATTATATACGTAACCCATGATGTAATATTTATCATTTAATTGATGGGTTAAAACCGTTTCTCTGTCGAGCTTTAGTATCATAATCTTTCTCAACGTACGAAGATATAGTCTCATGTTCTATCAAGACGGAAAAGGAATTCTCTAAGTCTTATGACAACAAAGTAATGCAAGAGAAGAATAGAACGGTGTAGAAAGAGATAGATATAGGGGAAAATGTAAAGAAGGATTTTTCATTATGTGATAATTGTGGGAAGAATCACCCTGGTACTTGTCTAAAAGGAACGAGAGTTTATTCTAAATGTGGAGAAAAATGTCACCAGGCTCATGATTGTAAGGGAAAGAAAGAGGATATCAATGTTGAATGATAAAATTTTAGGGAAATGGGGAATTATGCAAATTAATGTCCTAAGCATCAGGGAATCTTACCTCAGAAAAGGCCAAGGGATCAATGCCAAGATCATGCTGTTACTACAGATGAAGTTGAATAATTATTGTATTTGTGTTTTTGGACTCAAGAACTACATTATGGTTATAAGAATAATGTGATATATATAAGGATTTTACTGTAGTAGTTTTTGATTTCATTAAGGTTTTAATATGATGAAGGTAATCATATTTTCATTATGTGACAATAAGATAAACCTTACTTTGTTTGGGGAATCTAATGTTGCAATTGATTTTGGAATTTAAGGACATTTTAGAGAAAGTCCGGATGGAGGTATTTTGGATAACTATAAAGGTTGGAATGGATTAAGTAGATCTTTTGATAGTATTTTTTAAGGTTAAAACATTTATGAATATTATTTTTGGAATATTATAATACTATAGTTTTAGGAAATGGACAACCTGCAAGGTGGGGCATAACCCGTTGCGTCGGACAAAGCTGCAGGAATCGAACCCACAACCATAGTGCGACAGGAATTTATTACCTACCACTAGCCTACAGGATGTCCCTAGTTATTACAAAATAGTTTTCCTAATCTAAATGGTATGTGGTAAAATTTAGAACCTTATACAATTAGGATAAATAAAATATTTTTGAGTTCTACTATCTTTTTGAGTGAAAGATGAGTTTGTGGTCGAAAATAAATGAAGGTTGAAACTCTACTTGTCAAGCATTAATATATATATACCTATCTCTTATTCTATGAATAAATTAATTCTTAAACATTATTAAAGGGATATTAAAACAAAAAAAATCTGTTAATACCTTATGTCTTGTTGAACTTATAATATTTTAAATCAACAGAGATTGAAGGTTTTGAGGCCCTCAATTTTACAATTGTTTGTGATTGATGACGACAATCACTCCCTACAAATATTTACATTTTTCCTCCTATTATATGTCTCTAATTTCCACCAATGTTCTCCTTATCGAGATCATAATTTGGTGGTGACTTTTTCATTTCCCTTTCCCTCTTATTAAGGCCAAATTTTAATAACATTATTTATGATGTGGGTTTTCCACAAAGGTATTTTCTATTTTCAACCTTTTATTTTCAAATAAAAATTTCAAATTTCTAGGACTAAATTTATTGAAGGAGGGGAGAATGTAACACCCTGATCTTTCACAGTGCTCTTCTCTTTCAATAATGCAATTTCTTGCATTGTACGCAAGTTGGAGATTCTAACACACCGCGACCAATCAAAATAGCCATTATGAATAGTATTACCCACTTTTTGAAATTATATTAATTTTATATTTAAAAATGGAATTAATTTCTGTATTCGTAATATCGAAATTACGCTATATTGAATTTTTTTAATTTTTTGAGAACTTCCAATTTTTTATGAATAGTGAAAAATACTTAAAACAACATTATTAATAAAAATATTTTATAGTTATAAATTATACTATTGAGTGGTTTTAAATTATAATTAGAATATATTTTTACCATTTTATCCAATGGTGTTCATTAGAATTAATTTAACATTGAAATTGGACATAAACAATTGTCAATCTTTTGATATATATTGTTTCTTAAAAACGCGTTATTTGTTGGGACATCGGGAATTAATTATAAAATTAGTTATTTCAACTTATATGATTACAATTTTGTAACATAGACATCATTTTTGAATTAGGAAAATCAATTATAGCTTAGGGTGAAATTTTGGCACTGTTTTGAAAAACATTAATTTTTGATGAATTATGAAACCACTATGTAGTAGTTAAAAAACTAATTTTTCGTTTAAATGAAACATTACCACTTCTGTGATTTGATTTTCAAAAATCTGATATTAATGTCTGTCATTAGGAAGTAAAATGTGGTTCAATGGGAATAAAATAATTTTTTGGTGAATAGTAACTTTTAAGTTTAATTATTCGTGATTAAAGGTAATTAGTGAAATTTAAGGTAATAATGATATTATAAAATTAAGAAAATACCATTAAACTTGTCCTAATCCTATTGGATGAGTCATGGCCGACCAAGACAATCCATGAGTCAACTTGGGGACCCCATGGTGCCAGTTTTGTAGGAAAATGACATTAAAAACTTTTTATTTAATGTTAAAATGAAAATGTCACAAACATGAGTTGTTTTACAAAAACAATTTTTAAATGGGGATATACAAGTCAGATTTTTGGCTATAAATATTAATTGGAAATATAAAAATATTTCCTACATCGTGATATTTTTTTATAATTTTTAGAAATTATATAAATTAAATTATATATGACACCATGATGATGCATCGATTACCTCATTAATTAACGATTTTAATAAAATGGAATTATATTGTAAAATATAATCCTTAAACTTGTCCAAAGCCTATTGGATGGGTAGATTTAGAAACCTTTTCACCTTACCCTCAAAATATATCATTTTGGTACCTTTAAAATCCGAGAATCATTTCATAATAAAGTAACATTTCAATCCTTCCAAGAGTGCCGCTCTTCTCCCCTTATAAAAGGTCCCAACCTTTACCTCCTTACCCACCACCTTCAAGCCATTTGTCTCGGACAAACTCTATCAAAATACTCTCCCAACTTCCCTACCTTACTCCTTGAAGCCTCACGTTTGTCAGAAGTCTTCCCAAGGAAGCCTTTGGCTCAAATCAAAAAGAGTTACACGATTTTAAGGTAATGTCTTCTCTAATGTTGTTTTGTTTTATTTTGCTTCTCTAACCCCTTAAACTATTTTTATTCCGTTCTTTTGTAACAATACCATTATATAAAATAAACTAGGATGTTTTTATGATAAGTATTGGGTTTACACTTACACACCCCTTCGTCTAAAGGTTAATGAACATACTGTTTCTGTGGGTGCCGAAATACAGCCTCACGAAACGATGATTGTTCAATATTCTTTTAACACCTCTAATGGTGGCCCTTTTGATGACACTATTTTAATATATGAAATATATATTATGTTTATGTTTTCCTTATGATTCTATATTTCTCATTTATGTCATTATTTATGATTTCCATTATAGGTAAGCGCGATAATTTCATTTTAGGGAGTGCGGACTACCACCCCCTCAAAGTGATTTGAATCGTTAATGCCATATGTGGGATGTATAAAGGATGGAGTAAATGGTATTATTCATTATATTATACTGGAATTATATTATACCTTTATATAATTATAACTTCATTCCATTAAATACGAAATAGAAATGAAATTAGCGTTCATGCGTACGTAAGGCTTACCGTCTCCATGAACGGTGCATTTCATTTCTTATCTCTAAATGTTATGTAATATTATAAATGAATGTATATACTGGATACATATTATGTATATGATATATACATCATGAATATAATTATGTATATAATGGATATATTACCACATGAACAAAGTGTAATTATAAGAAGTTTATTTTTGACTCAAGTACCTAAGATCGACAAAACGACCGTTATAAAATTAAATAATTACATAATGTTCATGACATGGTAATAAGTGATATAAAAGGAATAATGAACTTGAAAAAGGATCTTAAGAAGGTAGATATTAACTCTAGTTTATTATTCCGGAGGTTAAAGAGCGGTCGAGTCATGTCGGACATGAGGTAAGGGAACTTCTTAACCCAATTTCCATTCATTGGGTTATCTCCTACTTTCAAATTATGTCATTATTTATTATATACTATATTGAATTTTTTACTTTCTTTATGTCTACATATAGTGAATACACCTAATAGATCTATTTTATTTTAAAAATGATCTTTGTAAGGACTTCATCTCAATCTCCTTTCATTGAGGCATATTGGGTTTTATACACAACTTTCATTAATACGGTGTATAAACCCCTTTTAATTTTACTTTTATTCAAAAGGAATCTTTTATACGAAGTGTTTTTACTAAACGAAAAAAAGGAATATTTTCCTTACGTATGAGGCAACAACGACTTCTCTGCCGCCGTGACCATTATTAGAGTTTTCTCTTCCTCTACAAGCCATAACTTTTTCTTAAAATGAAAAATAAATAAAAAGATTTAATTTTCTTTTATTTTGGTATTGAAAATTGTTTTTAAAGTGTTTTTATTATATCAATGTGTGGTATTGATATCTAGTGATTGAAATGTTGAAATGTTATGTTTCCTTTATGCATGTTTTATGTGATACGATTATGTTATGGTTTATTATATGTTTAAACTTATTCATATGAGGAATGCATTTGACTTAACAAGTGACGGGTGGAGCCTGCTATAGCTCCTCGATGCATCGATAGGTCTCAAGAGTCAAACTAGTGTCTTGGCACGAGGCCTTGACAAAATCTTATTTGTGGTCTTGGCAGGAGGCCTTGGCTACGTTGTTATGATAGTCTGGCATTATGCATTCCATCATTATGAAAGTGGATATTGATATTACATGAGATTATTCGACTAGTAGAATATCCATGTGAGTAAGTAAATGGCATTATTTAATTTTATTTTTTCCATATTATGCTGAAGTTCAAGTTTAAAAATGATTTTGTTTTAGATATACATTGCCTTAAATGTTAATGTATATTTATGAAAGCTTCCGCAATATTGTTATCCTTACTGAGCATCTGAGCTCACCCCTTTCAATGTTTTAATATTTTCCAGGATGTGAAGAATTATTTTATGAATGACCTGGAGGGATAGTCAGAAGAGGATATGAGTGTGGACTATGGAGACTTTGTTATTGTATTTTTTCACTTTATGATGTAATGTAACATTTATGAATCTATCTAGTGTTTCCAAGGCTACTAAACTAATCGGTATTTTGAAACATGATCTTTTGTGATCATGCCAATGTTACGCAATAATGCACCGACTCTGGGTAACTGGGGTCGTGGCATTACATTAACGCTTAACATTTAAGGAATATTTTAAAAATTAACATTTAATATTTAATAAATATTTAATAATAAATGTTTCAAAACCATTTATTAATTAATTATAATCCATTTATAATTAATTAAATTTTAAATTACAAATAAATTAAATATTATCCTAATAAATTTGATCATAATTTATAATCATTTTATAAACTATTAAAACAATTTGAAAAAAATTGAAATACTGTTTTAAATCTTTTATTTCTTCCCTCACGCTATGTTGGAAACCATGTGGAGGTAAAATCTATCACCATTGTATGGGGAACCTGTAATGACCTGAATTTTAATAAATAAAACTCACTTTTTGATTTAGGGAAGTTCCTTGTCATGTAATGTGGTAATAGAAAACACATACACTTCCTTAGTTATATCCTATCATATTTAATAGAATTTTTTGAATCATGACCAATTATAATATAGTAATTGAATAGTGATAATGTCATTAGTATATATTAAGGGTTTTGATGTATCTAATTGGAATATACGAAAGAAGCAATGACTTTGACCAGTAGGATTGTGCCCTATAACGCCCATTTATTGGTGTTTATAAGAGAGATTACATCTCTGAAATTTTCTTTTCACCAAGACCTAGATGAGGTTCAGCAACTAAATAATGAGTGAAATCATTTACAAGAGAATTTCAATCTTGTTGAGATCACGACTCAAACCATGATCACTGAACAACCCCAATAAAATCTCACTCTCACGCACTTTACACTTAAGGAATTCACTGTTCAAATAAACTGCTATATATCTTGACCCTAATAGAATGAATATGTATATTTTCTTTTCAATATAATAATTATTATAATTATTCCTTATTTATTATATTTTATAAATGATTAAGTAATGATGTTGATAAAAACTGGATTTTAATATTACAGTACTCGAATTGTTTTATTGAGTGATATACTATTTCAATAAATACATCCCATTTGAGGAATTCATGAATTAAAATATATTTTAATATAATATTATAATTAAATAATTCATATTAAATTTAAATGATAATATAATTTTATGAAGTGAAAAATTACTTTTTATAAGAGTCAAAGAAACTATTATTTTCAAAAAACCGCCATTTTTCTATAAAAAGAGACTTTATTTTAAGTGAAATTACTCATATTTAGAGAATTATATTAATAAAATAAATATTATTTTTGCAATAAGAACATCTAAATTATCTAAATGTAAAATTTTCATAAATTTCTAAGATAATAAAATTTTTGAGTGACAATTAAATACAGTATAAATATACAATATGTATTATGACATCATAATGACCCAAAAGTGATGTAATATTTTCCATATAATGTATCCAAGACAAAATATAAATTTCCCCTATAGAATAATATGTTTAAGGTTATTTAATTAATTTTCTTAACCCTGTATGAATCCTTCAAAATATTTATTATATTTTAAAATTTTAAAATCAATTCCTGGTAAACATGACTCCCCTCCACATTTCTAAGGATATTATTTTAATGTGCTCCATTCATGGACTTATAAAATAATTAAAATCACACCTCCTTGGGAGACCCCATTAAAAACCCCATGGGAATGTTTGTGGTTTTTATTACGTTATTGTATAGAGTCCAAAACCTATGTTTGGAAAATAATAAAGATCTCCCCCAACTTTCCCTATATAAACCCACCCATGCTCTCATTATTATTCACTAAAAAACATTATAACATGACATTACTCCTCCTATTCCTCTCTAGATCCTTCCCAAGGTTCCCTAATGCTCTCAATAAGATACTCTAATGCTTTTGGAAACACCCTCTCAATGTATGGGATTTCTCTCTTTTATTTTCCATTCAAGCACCTCATTTGTATATAGCCTTTTGAATCTCAATTTGGTTAGGTTATCATGAAATTATAAAGATACCTCTATTGTCTAGTTCTTTTTATAATAATTAGAGATTATTTATCCCCTACCATTATATCCTTTACCAAATTTGTCACTATTCAAAAGTAAGGGATCCTCTCCATCTTCTCTTTATTGAAGAACCCTAAATATATAATTCCTTTTTCATGTTAATTCCTATTAATGGGATAGGTCTTTCCACATACCTCATACATCCCTTATGATGTCTACGTAATGGGATACCTATTACACTCTCATCAATCCCTCTCTTGATTCAATATATACCCTCGTTATGCTGTCAAAATTATCCTGTGATTTTTTCCTGCCAAACCTTTGTATTGTGAATACCATCTCCATTTCTATTCAAGGGTGCACACATAGACAAACATATCCTACTTTGATTGGAGATTTCCATGTATATATTTAACACTCCTTAGTCACATGATTAAATGTTATGAAATATGAGTCTATGTTTAATGATCTATGTGAAACACTCATGCATCACTATAATAAAACTATAATTTAGAAACATTTGTTAAAAACTTCACTAAGCTAGACATGTTTCTTAAAAAACATCGATAAATTAGAAAATTTTCATAAAAAACATGGCTAAGTTAGTGAAGTTTTCTAGAAACATCGATATATATATAAATATATATATATCTGTGTGTATATATATATATATCATTATATATAAAAACACACACATATTTTTAATTTAATCATAGTTTTAAAAAAACATGTCTATTTTATAGACATTTTTACTAGAGTTTTAAAACATGGCTAATTATCTATATATATATATTTATATATATGTATACACACACATATATATGTAGACAAACACACACACATATATATACATATATATATATACATATTTATATCTTAATATAAACATATCACATATATATAATATACATATTTATATATATGAATATATATATATATATATAATATATATATATATAATAAATAAATATATATATAATATAAAATATAAAGATACATACACACATATATTAAAATAAAATATAAACATATATATATATAATAAGCATATATATATTATATAAACATGTATATATATATAATATAATATAAATATCTATATATAAACATAAAATATAAAATATAAAATATAAATGCATGCACAGATATATATATATATATATATATATATATATATATATTAAAAACCCAAAAAAATTCTGAATTTCAAGAAAAAATTTCCATTGTTTCTAAAAATGTCGTTAAATGAGGTGTCTCTAATTAGTGATGTTTATAAACATTGGTAAATATTACTTATTTAAAAAAAATTATCAATGTTTTTTAGAAACATCGGTAAATGAATTATTGACAATTATAAATGTCACTAATATAAAAAATAAACAGTTCCAATTTATGTAATTTGGAGGATCATGTACGGGATATGAAAGTGACAGGTGCAACCAAAATAATATAGTGCTCCATTTCATTGGATAATGTTTTAGTCTCATGATACATCGTGTATGGGATTAAGAAGTAATCCTAATCAATTATGGGACTTTTTCCACCATGTAATGATGTCTTGGCTATTATAATTGACATATCTTTATGATGTAATGTTTAATGTCATTGTCACATTCTCATATTGGATTTATGTTATCATGTTGTACCATGACTCATTCTTCAAGATTTTGATTCTCACCCCTTTTATGTATCTCTTAAATATCTATTGACTAACATGCAATACTTTCATCATGTTATGTTTTTTTTATTTCCTTGTTGGGCTATATAGCTCAACCCTTTCTTATGTATGTCCCCAGTTTATATCATTTAGTTTTAAAATATATGAAATTTTATAATAAAGTTAGGGAATTTTTCAATAATATTATCATTTACATGTATCAAGTTGATGTGTTATGTACCAAATTTGCTAGAGACTCTGGCATTCTCAATCTTCTAGGTTGTACTAAGTGTTATTTTTTATAACAAATTGTGAAATAAATTTTATTAATATTATGGTTTGTCCTTGTTGATATCAATGGATTTTCTAGTTATTTTTAGAATTAATATTTAAAAACTCTAGAAAATCCTTAGGTATAATACTAAACACAGGTAGACATCCCAGAATTTTGGTTAAGTATAGAGTAAGTGTTTTCTAATAAAATATATCCATATCTGGATACCACAAGTGTATGTGACTCTGGAACACATATACATAGGGAAAATCCCCAAAAAAACGCATTATTGTTCTAGACATGGTCAAGAACGGGTGCATAACAACATGCCCTTCTCCACACCTAGTTTGACACTCATGGGGGGAGTTTATTTAGTAAATTCAAAAGCACATTATGACCCATTATTAAGGGAACAAAAATTATCATAATATTTTATGTTATAAAATAAATCAAGGATAACTTATATTGAATCCTAAACAATTCATATGTTTAGAAATATATTTTATTTATGAGTTATCACATTAATGATCATGGTTTACCATTTATGTGTTTAATATTTGGTAAATTATCATCAATAAGTCTATTCTGGATAAACTAAATGTTTAGAACCAAAATCAAAAAAGTTAAGTCTGGGTTATCATCCATATTTCTATGCATTCTTTCATATCTCTAAAGTTCAGTATAACTATTCAAACCCCACTGCAAAACATGGAAGTACAACTATCAGTGAACATGAAATATAGAGAAATTATTGCATCCTAAGTATATAACTCTTCATATATCAAAATTTGTGGGCTCAAATTCCGATCGAACCTTATGATACTACCTTTAGAAGAATTCAATTATATTTTGGGCATCCATTAGATTTTTTTATATAGAGCCAACATAAATTACTATGTGAAGAAAATCACCCTCCATATCATGAATATTCCATTAATTCTATACATGTGAAAGTAGGAGGATGAATCTTCTTTAGTACCAATGTCTCAATAATGGATATTAAGGTCTTATGATTAAGTGTATCTAGCTCAAATGATTGATTCTAATGAAAAGATCATCCTTAAATAAATTACCATTATAGGTAAATTTTTTGATTTATTTTCCAATTAATTGTTTGGTCTTCCTCCTAGAGAATAGGACGAATTTTCAATTGATCTTATACCTTATCATTTTCCAATATGCAATACTTTGAATAGAATGGTCTTTGTTGAACTCAATGATCTAAATAATGAACTATATGAGAATATGGATAATGGGTTTATATTCTCATGTGATTCATTGTGATGTGAAGTAGTCCTCTTCATTAATAATAATGATAGTTCAATGAACCTCAACATTGATTATCATGAACTCAACAATATCATGACAATTAATAAGTATCCTATGAAAAGGATTTATCAGTTGTTCAATCAACTAAGTGGTGCCCAATATTTCTATAAGATAGATCTTCAGTCATGGTATTATCATGTAAATGTGGATTAGTATATCCACAAGACTACTTTTTATACAAGTTATGGGAACTTTGAGTTCATAGTGATTCCATTTGGACTCAATAATTCTCCAAGAATCTTTACGGATTTGATGAATATAGTCTTGAGGTACTACCTCAATAAATTTTTGGTATTACTTATTTATGCTATTATTATCTACTCTAAAGGAAATGATGAACACAAGGAATGTTTGAATATTATTCTGAGGACCTTGCATAAAGAAAAGGATGTTTTCACATTATTGTAAATACGAGTTTTTGTTGGACCAACTATCATTTTTGGGGAATGTTATCGCCAGAAAATAGATATCTATGGACCCTTGAAAAATAGAGGCAATTTAAGTACAATCAAGTCCAACATATAAGGTGGAAATCCATCATTTTATCAGATTATCTGGGTACAATTATCAATTTCTGAGAAAATTCTCATGATTTTAAATCCTCCTAACCATGTAGACTCGAAAAAGATTCATGTTTTTATGGAATGAGTAATGTGATGAAATTTTTAATGAGATGAATAATATGTTAATCACTTCACCTTTACTCACATTACCCACTAGTGATGAAGGATTTTTGAGATACAGTGATGAATATAAAAGTGTTTTGGGTTGTGTGATCATGTAAAATTGAAAGGGGATGGAATATTTCCCAAAATAACTAACAATCCATGGGGAGAACAACCCAAATCACGATCTATAATTTCATGTAGTGATCTTCCAATTAAAAATGTGGTGAAATTATATCTACAAGGTGAAGTGTGATATATTTACAGACCAAAAAAATCCTAAAATAAATATATTCACACAAAATGAGCTTAATATGTTCCAATGGAGGTGGTTGGATCTAATCATGGATTATGATTTTTCAATCCATTTTCATCCTTGTAAGGGGAACAAAGTGGAATATTCTTTGAGTGGAAATGATCCCACAAAACTATCCATAATGAGGATTTCAATGGATCTAATCTTATTATACATTCAAATGATGCAAATGAATATAATAAAAGAATCTTCATCCTACCTTTCTCAAATAACTTCTCAACCATTTGTTCTTGAATGTATCAAGGAGGCTAAAAAGATGATGAGTTTCTAAAAGAAAATGGTAGCTTATATTCTAGAGTTCAACTTTTCTGAAAATAGGGTTATAAGATTTGGAACATAGATATGAATCCCATAAAATACATAATGGAAGATGTAACTTCTAAATGATGTGTATAGTTCATCCTTATTTAGTCATCTGGGAAGCACTGAGATGTATAGAGTAACGTCTCAGACATGGATTCCACTGAATGATGCCCTAAGCCCAGTTTTCCACATGGCCTCAAGCACATCTCCTCGAACACCAGAGGCTTATGACTAGCAGTGAGGGAATAGGGTGTGTATGTGGGGAGACTATGTTCTCATGTCATAGTGTAACACATCAGTAGAAATCATATAGATGAATATTAAAAGTATTAAGTCATCCATATACAAAATAGGCATCCATGATAGGAATAACAAACAATACCATAAGTGGTCTCATATACAAAATGATATGTCATGTCATTTGTCTATAAAGAAACAAAAATAGGTATACAAGCATCAGCATAGTACATGTATCAAAATACCAAAAAGACCAAAAAAAACTATCCCAACTAGAATCCTGAGACTCAATTTGATATCATTCTCCCCTAATCCTAACCATGGAACTAATTCAGGCATCGAACTGTGGTGGTTTCCAAGATCCCTACATGCATCCAAATAGTCTTTCTCGGTACTGAACAGTGGCCCGAACAGGGTGTGAGATATAATCCCCATAGGCCACCACCCAAGGTATCTATAACAAGCCATTCATGTGAAATATATTCTAAATTATAGTGCACAACATGAAACGTTCTGTAGTAATATAAGATAATTTCACAAGGAAAAATTAACTAAAAATGTGATATTGTACTACCATACAAGACTCCCCACAAACCAAGTGTCAATGCCCTATAATAAGGATGAAATAACACATGAGGTAGTAAACACCATGGCCATGTCATATACCCAATATCTAATATCATCCACTACCATTCCATATAACTTGTAATTCCTTATCAACCACGACCACACCATATAATCAAGAACATCACAATTACCAGGGAAAAGTTATATAGTAAGAAATGTCATACCCCTCTAGTATAGATCCAAGGTGTAGTGACCCAAAGAAACCTTGTCAAGTCCTAATATAATCTCAATGGAAACTCAGTTAGACTTGGTTTGGGGTCCAAGGCACTTGTTAATAGACTATGTCAAATGCGGGCATAAAAAAGTTGGATCTAATGGGTAGCATGGTCTAAGGAATTCCATAGAATCAAGATCTAATGAGTAATCTCATTCAAGGCATCCACTTCTGCTATCAAGATCCAATTGTTAACATCCAAGGCATATAATAAAATCATTTATCAATCATTCCATGTATCATTTCTCAACCATTCATTTATATGAGTTTCCCCACTCATATATCAAATCACAAATAATTATATTCCATGAGATTACCGACTCATATAAAATTTAAAAATCAATTACAATCCATGAGTTTACCAACCCATATAACAATTCACATTTCAGCAATTAAACAGTCCAACATCATGTATTTCATATAATGGAGGAATAACATCTCTTAATAAATCAAATCAATTCAATTCAGTTAATTAATTGCTTCCTTTAACTAGGAATGAACAAACACTCAACCCACCGGTGGTATAACAAGGGAAATATCAAAGGCACACCCCTTGGGTGACCATGGGTGGGGAAAAAACCTACAAAATCTTAAGGAACTAGTAGGAATCCCTACCAGGATCCATTACATTTAATTCAATCATTAAATTCGTTTTTTGGGTAATACTTGAATGTTGTTCGTTCCCTACAATTTCATTTTTCATTATATATAATAAAACCACTCAAGAAAATATATAGAACATACCATAGGTTCATAGTAGAGTGCTTGTACAGTATTAGCTTCTAATTTGATCCAAAGTAGATGATAAAATGAAGAAATAATGATGAACCTAAATATAGGGAATATTATCCAATAGCTAAATAGTGCATCTGATACAAAGGAAAATGAAAAATAGGTCGACATGACTTTAGTAATTTTCAGCACAAATCAAATTAGACAGACATTGTTTGATTTTGAGATAAAATAGAGAATCATTTGAAAAAACTATGATTTTTCATTCAAATAAGATCCCAAGATATGAGTTTCATCCAATATGTGATAAATATAATTAGGTTTAGGTTTAATATGGTTTTAATGGAAAATGTTCATTTTGCCAAAAAAATATTTGGTTGCATGGTTAGTGTGCATGGTTTTTCTAACCATGCGCAATCCATGAAAAATCCATCTTCTAAAACTCTTCATTTTTTTTCATGGATGTGAACCTCCCATGGCACAATTTCCTCAAATTGTGCAGCATATAGCACCCCACTATCCAACCCTGAATATTTTCATCAAACCATGAGACCTAGATTTTTTTCTACAATATATGGATTTCAGGCTCCGAACAAGCCACATACACCCACGATACCCCCATAACCTCAAAGGGTATTCACATTAGGAAATAATTAAGCATTTAAAAAAATTATAGAGATATGAACCTCATATTAAAACCCATGAACTTATAATCTCCCACTTATAGTAATTAATCCCTGAATTTTCAACTCAGGGGTGGTAAAGAATAGCTAGAGAGTAACTCCATACATTGAGAATGTACTTCAGCAACCCACTCCTAAGTCTTTCCCTTTAAAAATTTGTGCAACCATATCACCAGTATTAGAGGAACTTATCAGCCTTAGAGAACCTTCAAGCTCCTATCAATGATACGAATCAGATTCTCATCAAAGGATTCATCTTTCTGTAACTCGATCTCCTCATGTTGTAGAGTGTGAGATTAGTCGGAGTGACAATGATGTAGTTAAGATACATATAAAACATCATGCATGGCTCGGAACCTCTAGGGAAATTAAAACTAATAGGCTACCTAGGCGAATCTCTCTATAATCTCAAATCATCGAATATATCATGGTGCATTCTTAATCTATCTCCGGATTTGTTTGTGTCCTAACCTCGGTGAGATACTTAAAAAGACCAGATCCCTGACCTCAAACTCTAGAGGTCTTCTTTGGTGATCTACATAAGACTCTATTGAGACTATGAAGGCCATATTCTTTATAATCAACTGGACTTACTCAGAAGATTTATACAAGATATTTGGTCCTAGTAAATCTACCTCAGCTACCTCTAACCAGCATAGGGGTGATCGACATGGACTACCATGTAAACCTCATAATTTTCCATCTGTATAGTCTCTTTATAGTTAATATTATAGGGGGGACTCAAAATGGGGTATACGCCTCAGCCAAATCCCCAATATCCAAGAAGCATGCTCGCATCATATCCTTAAGAACTTGAATCTTATGATATGACTGGACATCAGTCTGAGGGTGGTATATCATGCTTAGAAGTTCCTGTATACCAAAATTCCTCTACGAAATCTACCAGAAAATAGACTTAAGCCATGTATCCCTATCTTATATGATATTTCATTGTACCCTATGAAGTGATACTATCTCATGGATATAAAAACATAAAATCTCATCTACACTGATGTTCTCCTTGATCGACAGGATATGTGCAACCTTTTTGATCTTTTCAATAAGAACCCATAAATAATCGCAACCTTAGGGTGTCCAAGACAAACTGGTCAAAACATACATCATGAAATCATCCCATTTCCACTTAGGAATTGGTAATTGTTGTCAAAGTTAATCTGGTTTCTGATGTTCCTCATTCACCTGCTAAAGGGTAGAACACCTCATAACCAAACCAGCTGCCTAATGTTTCATACCCAACCACCAATACTGGTGACATAAATCACAATACATCTTGGTAACTCAAGGATTACCAAATGAAACTGAGGAATTAAACTCTTGAATTAGGTCCTCATCTATTTACATTTTAACTCATATGTGTCTATGTATACGTAGGATCCCATCATCATTTATGGTCTAACAAGGAGGCAGGTCCTAACCAAACACACTCCCCCATAGGACTAGGCCCTCAAAATCTGAAAGTTTCCTCATCCTCACACTATGAATGAGGGTATAAGTCATAGATAAGGATGGAATAAAATTATACCCCTAAATATCCTTCACCTCCATGTGTATCTCAAAGAAAAAAAGCCATAAGTTTCCACTCACTACTAGCCTTATGAACTTCTAGTATCTGAGTCCTCCTACTCAGTGCATCATCCACTACATTACAATCCTAGGTGTATATGCAAGCTTGAAATAAAAATATTGTAGGTACTCAACTCATCTTTGTTGCCTCAAATTTATATCACACTATGTAAATATGCACATAATGATTTTTTGGTCCATGTCCACCATAAAATGTTCTCCTAGTAAATAGTGTCTCCAATACCACAAACCATGAACAACCACAACCAACTCAAGATCTTGTGTTGGGTAATTCATCTCATGTGGACTCAACTATCGAGACCCATACACCATGAATCTATCCCCTTGTATCAACATTGATCTATGTTTGATATCTAACATTCCATAATACACAGTGTATCTCCTTACCTACTCTTGCAGAATCTGGATCGGTGGTGAAGTCAATCTCCCTTTTATCTCTAGAAATGATGTCTCACAGGTATATGTCCATACAAACATCATAAAATTTTTAGTCAAACTCTTAATTATAACTTCTAGGCATGATAAGTCCTTTATGAAATACCGATAATATCCATTTGGCCCCAAGAAACTCCATATTTCAAAAACAAATCATGGGATTCTCCTAGGAAACTATATCTCTCACCATCTCTCTGTCAACAGATACTTTTGTCTCTGAGATAATATGGCCAAGGAAGTGGATCTCATCCATCCAAAAGTTGCACTTTGTGATCATATCATATAACTAATTCTCTCTCAGTGTATCCAAAATTATCTCAATATGTATCGCATGCTCATGTTGATTGTGAGAATACACAGGGATATCATCGAAAAAAACACCAAAAATGAATCAAGATAAGGATGGAAAACATGGTTCATTGGTTCCATGAATACTACTGGAATTTTTCATTAGACCAAACAACATAATTGGATACTCATATACACCATATCTACTATGAGAATTTGTATGAGGTATGTCTATTGGTTCAACGCAGACTAGATGATATCCAGATATCAAATCAATTTTCATGAAAACCCATGTTCCTCAGAGCTGATAAAAAAGATCATCTATCCGTGGTAAGGGATGCCAATTCATAACCATCAACTGGTTCAAGTTTCCTTAATCCATGTATATCTTGAGGGTATTGTTTTCCTTTTTTTCAAAAAGTATCATCAAACCCCATAGAGGAGTAATGGGTTGTAAAACCCCATTTTCCTCTAAATCCTCTAGCTACATCTTGAGCTCATGTAACTCTATATATCCATCTTATAAAAAGGAATGGATATTGATGTAGCTGATAGCAATAGCTTGATGGATAAATTCATCTATCTGTCATGAGGTAAACTAGAAAATTCTTCTAAGAATGCATCCTTTAAATAATCCACAACTAGAGGGATGTATGTTTGAGGCCTTCTCTGATCATTGAGAAACAAAATAGAAATCTCAATTATCATCCTTCCCAACCCATGATGTTGTGGTCCATCTCGGATTTCCTTGACATCCCATTCACCCTTGTGATTATGAACAGTGCCCACTGGTGATGTGAAAGTCACCCTCTAGTGATAAAAGTCAACAAATTCTCGATAAGTAATAAGTGAGTGAATTCTGAGTATGACATCAAACCCAATCATCTTAAGGACAATATGATTATACATGAAGTGAAAATCACATATCTCAAGGGGGAACTCCTTGAACTGACATATATCCTTTTTTATCCTAAACAAATGTTATAGTGTTATAATTACCACTTAAAACTAAACAAAAATCTCATGGCTTCCACCATATGTACATATATGAAACTATAAAATAAACCTACATAAAATAGAGAAGAGACAAGAGTAGAGTCAACTACGATCATACCGCTCACCATAGAATGTATGGTGCCCTTCTCCTTGAGGGTATAATGAATGGAATGTATTTGTCCTGAACAACAGCCCTATAAAACAACATAACTACCTAGATAAATCTCACTATGTTGTCTCGGTACAATTGGTTCCTGGCTGCCTCAAACGTTACCACCACCACCTCAACCTGAATGACCGACACTGCTCCATCTCCTTACCTGACATGGAATTGTGAAACCCACTCTCGAACCTAGTGTTGAATATCACCGCCTTCCACTCACTACTGGTGGGAAGGTCATATAGAATCATTTCACATAGACCATCCTTCTGCATGATTGACACTTGATTGGATCCTAATTGAACTAATTTCTCTCATTTCTCTGTCTGCCACACTGATAAGAGAAAACTACACTACCAGCACTAGCAGCCTGGCTAGTACTCAACATGTGGAAAGCCTCCAATTAGAACATACTATCACTGTAAGTCAAACCACTTGATTGAGATACTACACTCCTCTACACTATAACCCCATCATCCCTCAATTTTGGTTCTGTAAATAGTACCTGATTCACTATTTCAATTATAGAGGTCAACCTGAACATGTTGACCTGAGATCAAACAATATGTAAGACACCATTCTCAAAGTGCCTCCCCCTAGACATCTCATTAGTAATGTATATCCATACAAAACACTGCATCTCTATAAATCATGCTAAATAATCTATAACTGTCGTTGTTCTCCACTCTAGATTTATGAACTCACTATCCCACTCTACTATTAGAGTCTCATGGTAAGAGTATTCATAGAATGAGGTTTAGAAATCATCCCAAACTATATCTCTCAACCTATAATCCTTGTTCAAAACATTACACTAGTTCTTTGTTTCTCCCCAAATCATATAAACTGTGAGCTTCAATCTCCTATCAATAGGTGTCTCCATATGCTCAAAGATCGATAATATAGTCTCAAGTCACAACCCCATAGCCTATAGACTACCATCCCTCAAAAATGTGGAAGGATGTTGTTGTTGGAATACACACATCAACTCGTCCATAAATAAGGTAGGTTGTGGTTCTCCCTAAAAATTCTACAAAACAAGAAAAACCCCTTACGAAACTATACTTCAACACCTGTGTCTGGTAAAATGGCTGGTGCCATAGCTGGAACTATATAAGGATCCACCGATATCCCATGGCCCACCACCTCTAGATCTAGGTCATTTCCTCCCTCCTGTCATATGACTAGAGTTATTTATGGAGGAATGTCTCTATATTACCAAAATCATGCCTCAGAAAGATTTAATATCAAAAGATTGCAGCTCAAAGTGTAGGATAGGTTAAAACCTTTCTATAAACATTTCATACCACATATACTTCTCCTAAATCTAGTACTGGTAAAAAGAAATATCCACAAATGTCACGAGAGACACTGCCTAAATCCCACTAAAAAGATGGGTCAAAGTCAAGTCTCTATTATGCATTTTTTAATTTCGATTTCATTTTCATATTTATTTAGAATTTTATTATAAATGGTTAAATTAAATGTTTTAAAAATTCCATTCTATTAAAGCCCAAAATCCTCATTAATTGAAATATGGCGTCCATATAACTCATACCATAACACGTTCCCGTTAATCCGACTCTTGGTCCATGACTCAATATGAAACAATTGGCTTCATAGGGAGTCTACTATAGCCTAATTAGGAGAACATTTCCTAGGTTACGCAAGGGACTCTAAGTACCAACCATTCTTCTCAATTCAGTTCACAAATCATCTATCAAACCATCAGGTATATCTATCATGTCACCTATCAAAACATCATGTGAAAAAGTAATGTGTCCTATATGGCATAGAATAATGCATAAAATTTGATTCTTGTGAAGTGCCTAAAATTGTGCATGAGATTTCACACCCTAATATAATCTAGTTGTAACAAAATAAAACTCTCAATCATATCAATAATAACATAACAAATTAATTTCAACACCCAATAGTGGAATCAAATCTACTATAATAGTAAAAATCATAGAAACAACAATTTTCATTCGAGGAAAATTTTATTTTTCCCATACATTGGTTAACTACTCCTAGACACAACTCATTACCAAATTAAAATTCTTCCTAATCCCCTTTCTATTATCTCAAAATAAAAAATCAATAAAAGAAACATCCTCCAATCCCACTTTGTAACATCCCAGACCCATATTTCATTGGATGGTTCCCCGATCCCAATTGGACACATGACCTCAAGCACATCTCCTCTAATGATAATGGTTTCCTACTAGTAGAGAGGTCCTAGGGTGTGTCTTTTGGGAGACTATACTCTCATTTAATAGTGTAACATAGCAATAGCAATCATATAGATAAGTAGCGTTAGCTAAATTGTCCATATACAAAACAAACATCCAACATAAAAATGACAAGAAATACTAGAAGTGGTCTCACATACAAAATGATATGCCATTTAATGTGTCTATAATTTATATAGAATGGGTATGCAGGAATCAATACATTTCATGTATTAAAATACCAAAAAGATAAAAAAGAAACCATCCCAACTAGCATCATGAGCCTCAGCCCAGTCTCATGCTCACTTTCTCCTAATAATGGCACAAAGTCATGCATAAATATATGGGTTCTTTCCCTAATCCCTACCTATATCCAAATAGTATTTTTGGGTACCCAACGCCAACCAAAATAGGGTTTGAGATGCAATCTGAGTACGTTAGTACCCATGGTATCTATAATAAGCCATGATTATATGATATGGGCTAAAAGATAGTGCATAACATAACAATTGTGGAAGTAATACAAGTAAAGTGACCAAGGAAAAAGTAAGAAAACAAGTGATACTATATATCCACACAATAGACCCTATAAAAAATGTGTCAAGATACAATAACAAGCTCTTAGTAAAGCATAAGGAAGCAAACTCCATTTCCATTCCATATACAAAATATCTCATATCACTGATGACCACGCCATATAACCTATAATGTCATATCAACCATGGTCATTTTGTATAATAAAGCATGGCACATTTACCATGCCCAAGCTATATAGTTATAAATGTCGGAACCATCAAGACCAGATCAATAGTGGAGTGAAGCAAGGCATCCTCGTCGAGTGCTAGGAGTATCTCGATGGAAACTTTGTTAGACATGGTTTGGGGTGCACGAAACATGTCAATAGACCATGTACACTATGCCCCCAAACAAATTGGATCCAAGGGGCTGTAAGGCCCAAGGAATCCCTCATAATCAAGAGTCAAGGAGGAATCTCATCGAAGGAAACCAGTACCACTATCAAGATCCAAGATGTAACATCCAAGGCATCTAATGGAATCATTTATCATTTTTTCCATTTATCATTACTCTGATTCCAAGTGTTCACCCACTGATATAACAAATACCAATCAATTACATTCCATGATTTTACCCAGTCATATAAAATATCACAATAAATTACATTCCATGATCTTATCCACTCATATAACAATTCACATTTCAGAAATTAAACAATTCAACATCATATATCACATGGAATGGAGACCAAAAATATCCTAATTAAACAATTCAATTCAATTAATTAAGGCTTCCTCTAACGATTAAATCACAAAAACTAACTCCATGTATGTTATAACAAGTAAAATATCAAAGGAATGCCCCTTGGGTGACCTTAGTTGGGGAAACAACCTCTAACAAGTCTCAAGTAACAAGTGATCATCCCTAACATGGTTAATTACATTTAATTCAATAATTCAATTCATTTATTTTTGAAACACCATATATTCAGGTATTCCGCACCATGGAATTTATCTTTATAAATCATAAACCCACTCAAGAAAATTATAGACCACCTATCATAAGTCCTTAGAAGAGTTCTCATATAATAACATCTACATATTTGATCGAGATGTGAAGAAAAATAAATAACATATGAAGAACCTAAAAATAATTCATATTATCCTACACCTTAATAAGGCATTTGATTCCATGTAAAATGAATATCGGCTTACGAGGATTGTATTACATACCAGCATGGATCAATAGAAACCGACGACATTTGATTCTGTGACCATATGGAGAATTAGTGTTGAAAACGATGATTCAACCTTCAAATGATCTCCCAAGAAGTGAATTCTATACAACATGTGAGAAATACAATTTGGTGAAGGTATAATAATTGTTTAGGTAAAAAGTCTCATTTTTCTTAAAAGTAATGGGTCGCAAGGTCAGTGTGCATGGTTTGTATAACATTACGAAAACCATGAAAAATACCTCTGCTAATACTCGATAGTTTTTTTCATGGTTGTGTTCAACCCTCTGCATGGTTTCCTCCAACCATGTGACCAGTAAAACCCTACATTATAGCCTTACATAGATTCATCAATCCATGTGGCTTGGGTAGCATAGTTACTACTAACCATGTGGCCCACCATTTTTCTCCAAGACTTAGGTTTCATGCTCCGAACATGCCCCAGACACCCCTGATACCCCCATAACATCAAACGGTATTCCCATTAATCCATAATTAAGCATTTAAAATAAAATTAAAGATATATTTACCACATGTAAAAACCTAGAACCTTATATATAGATTTTTGAATAAAAATATATGGTGGGATAACATGAAAAAAGATATTGCGGAGTTTGTATCTCGATGCTTAGTATGATAGAAATTCAAAGAGAAATGAAAGATGTATAAGGGTATGGTGAAACCATTTCCAATACCTATATGGAAATGATAAAACATAACCATTTATTTCATTATAGGACTCCCCAAGACCCCTAATGGGAGTAATTTCATCTATGGGATACTTGATCATCAAACCAATTAATCACATTTCATTGCTATAAAGGTAGATTTATCTCTTGACCAACTCACCATGACATACATATGATAAGTGGTAAGACTGAATAGGGTTCCAATTTAAATTATATCATATCGATAACCATGTTTAACCTTCAGGTTTTAGAAAATCCATCAACAAGTGTTGGATATAGAACTGAGATTTGGAATTTCTTACCACCCTCAAATGGAAGGTCAGTATAAAAGAATCATTAACACCATGAATGATATGTTGAAATCATGTTCAATGTATTTCCAAGGATTATGGGATCATCAACTTCCACTATTAGTGTTTTCATATAAAAATACTTTCCATTCTATCATTCAATGGCACTTTACGAGGCTCGGTATGGGAAGAGATGTCAGATGTTTTAAAATTGGGTGCCTAGGACCCAACTTTTTGAGTACTTTTGATTATCATATCATAGATATAGTGAGTTATGCATAATTTTTACTTAACATTATAGTTTAAAAATTTCTATATCCACTACCTAATGGTAATGACTGTAGAGTATTTGTCATATCAAAAGGATATAGAAGATCCCATGTTGTAATAAGAACCTCAATATACTAAGAAATATATATGTCTTTTGGTCTAGATAAATCATACTAACTGGACAAAGTAGGATTCTGAATATCAGGTGCAGAAGGATCATAATCATTGAGATTTTTTCACATGAATTTCTCACATGGAAATCTCTAATAGTTGAGATCATGAGGATAGATTCACCAAAAGGAACGCCACATGTCTTGGGTGTCATTGGATGTTCCAATCTGTGGACATGTGTATTGGTATTATTAATTTAGATCATTATCAATGTGTTACATTTTATCGAGTACTATTACACAAGTCAAAACAATGATAATTCAATCTTGGCGAGGTATCTTTTGTTGGGTGCGACATTGGTGGTATGACAATAGTTGCATGATCAAGATAAAATTTGTGGCTTCCGAGTTTAGGATGCAATATATTATGAAAAGTTTAACAGGATGGTATTACCATTATAAATACAAGGTTTTGGTATTTGATGTTAGATCCATCCAGTTAGAACGACAAATAATAAATCAATAAAGAATGATGACACAAGTGTGTGTCCTGGTTTATGAGATATCTAAAGACAAAGAGATTACATTATAGAGTGTGTGTTTATAGGTTGGTTTTCATTAGTATGAATATTACTTATCTTTTTAGGGGTGAATTTTTGGGACTCTTTGTAAGGAAAAAGGACTATAACTTCATTTTTTATGAATTTTTAGTGGAGAGTGGGGGTGGGAAGGGGTATTTTTACTTGAGGGGTGTCTGTAAATGAATAAATAATGAGTATTTTGCATTTATGGATAACCACAATTGGGTTTCATTAATTACAAAGATTTTGGTTGAGAATTAATGTTTTAAAGGAAAATTATGGTAGTTAAATACATCAAACACCCATTTAATGTCAAAGTTTTAGTTATTTTAACCTTTTACCATTTAACATTAACTAGCGGCATTAATTCACTTATACTGCGGTATCTTTTTTTTACAATAGTAAATTTTTATACCTAAAAGATGCAATTACCCTTATTAAATAATTTATAACTTCTAATTCCAAATATTAGATCCATTCTAAATTATAAAAGTGATTAAAAGAATTCAAAATATGTTATTCATATAACTCTTAAAACAGTTTTTTTTAAAGTTAAAATTATGGTTTCAAAAAATGAAATGTGTGTATAAATGTAAAATTATATACTATGTTTTTTCATTAAATAATTTTTTTAAGTAAAATAATTAAAAAAATTTAAATATTGATCATATCCTAATTATATCATAGGAGTCATCGTATTTTGTACAAACAATATTTTCACTTTTTATCCCAAAAGACAAATTTTTTAGAAAATTACCATTACTTCACCCTAAGATAATTTTGATATGATGATTCCAAAAAATATGCTTATTTCATAAAAATTATTCTACAAGAATGAGAATTTTATTTTGAAAATAAATACTTATTTAAATGAAAATTATACCATTTAATAGAAAAATAAACATTTCAGCCATTATAATGATTACATAAGGGTTAATTAAAATATATTATCCTTTAAAAATAGTTTTTAAAAATATTTCATGAAATGAAATTTTCTTAATAATTCATCATAAAACTTATTTTAATAGAGTGGGTTAATAGTCTTCTAATATAATAAAATTTTGATTATATCATTAAATAATCTCAATGATAATTTAAATGCATATATGTAGAAAACAATAATAATGACCAACCATTTCATTGAATAATAGTTATAATTTCTATGAACTGTATTAGAGGAAAAACATAATTTATGATGATCATAATTCCCTATAAATAAACCGTCATTCTTACTATTCATTATTCATTACAATTCGAATCAAGTTTCAATATCGTTTCCAAAATGAATATTGTTTTTACTAACTCTTTGTTCCTATATTATAGTTCTTCTCATGGGTGAAATTATTATAGGGGGAAAAAGTGGGATTTTTTTATATTTAACTTTATTTATCCTCCATTTTTGTTCTCATTTTAATATTTTTCAAGATATTGGGTGTTGTTTTAGACTGAATGTAACATTCTTAATTAATGAAATAAAGTGCTGATGGTTTCTAGTATTTTTATTATTTTACTATTTCTAGTTGTACTAGTTCATATCAAAAAATGATGTTAAATGTTCTTATAAAATTTAAATGTCTTTCTGTGTGCTTTTATTGTAAAATGTAATAAATAATTATTAGGATGTAAGATATCCATTAATAAAATAACATTTTATATGTCATTACATTTTTCCCCTATTAAATAATTTCTCTAAAAAAATTACATTTTTCATACTAATGTGAAAATAGCTGAGAGTATTTAGTCCTTATGGATTCCTCCAGTTTCCAAGTACCCTCTTCAATCTTTTGATTTATCAACTTCATAATGTGTGTTGTCTTGTTCCTCAATAATTATTCCCATATGTAAAGGATCTGGATTAGTTGATCTTTATATGACAATTTAGGTTCCAAATGTACACTATCAGTATTAAGTATATGAGATCGGTCAGACATTTACATTCTTAGTAGTGACACATGGATGACATTGTAAACATTCTGATGATTTGGTGGTAGTGATAATCAATTGGAAACTGATACAACATTATCTAGAATATCAAATGGTTCGATGTACCTTAGAATCAATTTCCCATTATTTCCAAATCACATAACTCTCTTCTATGATGATATCTTGTGAATTATGTGATCCCCAACACTCTCTTCCATTGAAATATCTTGAGTATCATTTGATAAACAACGTGAAACTCTAAGTCCATCCTTTGTTTTTTGGCATAATTTTTTTATCAAGATTGAGAAGTATTGATGTGTTTCTGAATTACTTGAATATTTTCTATAGTTTCCTTCACAATGTTTGGTCCCAATAGTTTTCCCTCTCCAACATCATCTTAACATGTTGGAGTTCTACAAATTTTTCTACAGATATATTAAAAAGGTGTAATTATAATACATTAATGGAAACTATTATTAAAAGAGAATTCAACAAGTGGAATATGTTGATCCCATATCCCTTGTAAATGAAGTGAGATAACCCATAACATATCTTCCAAGGTTTCAATATTCCTCTTAGACTACCCATCAGTTTGAGGATGGTAGGATTTTTTTTATTTTACTTATGTATTCATAGAATTTTTAGGCTCCTTTGGAATTTAGAAGTAAATATTGGGTATTGAACAGAAAAAATTGATAGAAGTACTCCATAGAGTCTAACTATTTTGAGAACATAGAGGTGAGTTAGGATCTCTTGGGGAAATCATCTCTTATAGAAATGAAATTGTCCAAATTTATCAATTTATTGGTGATTAAGAAAATAGAATTACTACCTGTTGGTGTGACAACCCAGCCCCAAAAAACCTTGTGTCGGTGCCTTTAGAAAATGATGTGTACATTTTAGAAAAACATGCACAGATAAATTACACATCATGTCCCGTCCAAAGAGGATTGAATTAGGTTCAGGTTCTGGGAATCCAGCCTCTCCTTTCATACTTCTTTTAGCTCAGGCTAAAACCTGAAAATTCATTTCAAAAACATAGGGTGAGCATATGAATGCCCAATAAGGGGTTTAAAATAAACCAGTATATCTTTGGAAAACCCCTAATTAAAACATTCCATAAAACACTTTCTTTGAAGAAAAGTTATAACACATGTAACGAATCATAAAAATGATTATCTTAAAAGATCATGCTATCAGAAATATAAGAATACACAGTTCAATTTAGGCATTCACATTTGGTGTAATAAATAAAAGAACTTTTTAAACGTGTATGACATATGGATATGAAAATAGAGGTTAAAAATAGAATAATCAATGTTTCACCAAATACATTAACTGTAATTAAATACACTGAATGCCAATTAAACATACATCATGCCATAAGATTTTAATTTTCTGATACTCATAAATACTGTCTCTTAACCACGGATACTCTACTAATCGAATATCCATTTGGTTAAATTATTATCATACACATAATGAAAGAATGTATAAGGTCGGACTTATGTTTGAGGGCAATGTTCCAAGAACTAAGGGCTAACAGTGATGGGACCCTATCTTAGAGGGTTTACTTTTACCTGTCCTCATCCTGGAGAGCATACATTTACCGGTCACTAACCCAGGGAGCTTACTTTTACCAGTCTCGAACCCGGATCATACTAGTCCAATACATTCCTCATATGTCAGATCGGGTCATGTATTCAATATGTCCCATACCACCTTGAATAATTAAATTTATTTAATGTTACTCAAGTTGTCCCATACCACTTTGATTAATTTGATTTCCATATCATTTTATCATGTTAAGCCACATGCATGCATCAATGAGTGTAATTATACAATGGAAAATGAAACCATTTAAACCATAAATACATAATATGACAGTCATTCTTCAAAAAGGTAGTGAGAGAATACCGAAGGCATACATGGCTCATTACATTATTTGAACAAATGATAATTACTAAATCATATCACATAGTGGGTGAGAAGGGGTATTCCACATGGTATGTGAAAATGATGATTATTCAATTCAAAATTAATATAAATGGGATTACATGTTATTTAATACATTGTTATTAAGTGTCAGTGAACAAGTAAATAATTTACGACTCAACTAAAAACAATCACTACAATTGTTAAAACCTCAAGTGTGCATAACCTGGTTGCATGGTTTGTTACAAACTTTGAACCTCTAAATATATTTTGGAAAAAACAATGTTTATCCTTTACTAAATCATAAAACATGATAGGTTCAATCATTCATGTCTTTTGAAGAAAAGAATCATCATTTATGAACTCTTTAACTGAACAGGATTGACATACTTCTAAGGATTAGGACACACACCTTTACTTAAATACCTCTTGGTTTGGCCTTCATGGAGACCGACATTATTTAAATTTTTACTTAATTAATTTCTAATTATCCCTACATATTAAGGGGTGGGAACCCATACCCGTATATACACAATATTCATGAGTTTCCATCTTATAAACCAAGTTTAATAATTTCTCATTAGTAAAACATATTTATTGCACCTTTGTTAAAAACACAAACATGATAGTTTATGATATATGTTACCGTGTATACCTATATAATCATGAAAGGTTTTCACATACATATTTTTCATGATAAAATGGATTATTTATCCATGTTTTCATAAACTGAAGGTACGAAGGACCTAGAATTGGGTATTTGATGATTTCCACCCAATCTTAATGACCATACATGCCTTTATACTTTCATAAATTGAACATACAACAACTTATACATATATATATAGTTCATATATTATATTTTTCTTTTATTAAAATACCCCCATGTTTGTACAACCTCTTGTTAACATCATCGGATAGTGAACCAGCACTCATGCCTGGTTTGGAGTATATAACTCATGAACTTACAAATATAAAAACTAAAATTTTGCATACCAATAAAAATTCATTCGAAAATAAAACATTAATCACACCTAAATCCTTATTTGTAGATTATATATAAAATTATTAATAACAAAAGAAGGAGTAGATAGGGATATGTGAATATGTCCGAATGTACAATAGGTGTTTATTCAGTTTTGAAAAGAACTAATAACATATTTGAACGAACACAAATATAATCATCCACTTTAGAAATATTAGTGCATACAAAATTTTTAACCTTTAGAGACCCCAGATTTACCATAGGGAGTTAATATATATATAAACCTGTGTGAATGTATGAACATATACTTACACGTTTATATATAAATATATAAATATATATATAATGTGTAAATACAATATTTTTTATAATGAAAGAAAATCATGAAGACCCTTACTTCTATCCGAGGATAAAAAGATCTTCGAGGAGTTATTGGATAAAGATTGCTAGAGGTCCGAGAGGAGAAAACCTAAGGGGTTCAACTGGTTTATACACTACAGAAAATATATAAAATATTCTCATCTTTTTATTACCACCGTTGAGAAGAGTCACATCCAATTGGTCCATTTATTGGTCGGGGAAGACCTATGGGCAAGGGGGGATAAGGAGGGTCCTCCTGGTTTGAATAAGGGAGAAAAGAAATGGTGAAAAGGGGTGTAGGGTTTGGTGCAGCACATGCCACAGGAAGGTAGAAGAAGACCCAACGGGGTGATACTGAGAGAAAATTGATGGCTAGGATCTGGTCCTCATTTGATCCGACAGTCGGGATACAATTGTGGTTTATAAAAGCGATGGACAGCTTGGATTGATCCGAGGTGAGATTGGGAGGCTCTCGATATTCGTGGTAATAAAAAAAACTTCGAATGAAAACGATTAAATCATCCCATATCGGATAGTCCAAGAAAAAGCTTGGGGGTGTTCGCGGCTTCTAGGGATCAACACCCGGATCGAAATCAACAGCTTAGATCGTAAGCGGGGTGATCCGACGGCCCAGATTTGATCCCAGGTGAAAGAAGTCATCCCACATCGAATCCGTGAGAGTTTTAGGGGTTATTTATAACCCCGATCCTCTCGCAACACCATCGATGATACAGCACACACTAGGGAGACTTACAAACGAGCTCCCTTCTTCCCCCGTAGGCTTTGGCCTACCCACTCCCCCTGATCCTTCTCCCACTATCGCGCGCCCATGCTATCCTGCTCCTGTGAACCCTTCGGGGAAGCTCAGTCTATGCCTTGGGCCAGCCTTGGATTGGGCTGAGGGCTAGGCTCATCCACTTCGTGTGAGCTGCCACCCTTAGACCAGCCTTAATAGGGATGGCCCGAGATGGCCCAATTTTTTTTATAAAACATAACTAAAAAATATTTTAAGTCTTAAGGAATAATATATTTACTAAAACCATATAAAGATTATCTTTTTAGGCTTCCACTAAAATATCACAAGGCTAAAGAACATAAATTGGACTTTCTTTCAAAAGCCTTTCAAAAAGAAAACAATTATTCATAAACACTAATTTTTTAACATAAAAGTTATAAATTGAGATTTAATAACCCTTATGAAAATACTTATACTAATATTATAGAAAAACATAGTGTAATTAAAATCATGATTTGATTTTAATATTTTAAACATAATTCGTAACATCGTTTGAGAAATGAAAATCTTTAAATTATAACTGAAAAGTCTTCAAAGTGTTTTTGAATTCCTTATTATGTTTGAAAACATAATTCAAAGCATTATATCGTTTTTAGGGTTTATCTTTTAATTTTTAAATTCATAACTTAAAGTTGTACTCAATAGTTCTTTAGTTAAAACACCACAAGGATAACCACTATAATTATATCAGTTTGGATTTCCAATGGTCATCCAAGGTAATGGTCAAGATGAATCCATATAAAACCTTGTTTTAGAGTGTCCTAAACTTTAAGAGAAGAAGGAGGAGGAGGATGAGAATATGGTGCTTTCCATACCGTTGATGCTTAGAAAAATTTTCATGATCACGATGGTGTTGTTATTTTTTTTTCATTAACCCAAAGGACCTCCTTTATTTATCATGTCTTGTGGTATTTTTAGAGGGCCTTCCTGTAGTTCAGTTAGGGTTTTTAGTAGGTATCTTTGTTATGAATGTCTCCCCTTTTAATCTTAGTGTATTGTAACCAATACAGTGTTCTTATTTAAATGAAAGAACATTGTGCTTATTTGTGTGTATTATTCGGTTTTATTCTAATTTAAAATAAAAACACATTATTATTTTCTTATGAGATTTATGATTTGTTAATGAAATTCAAACAAAATGAAAACCTCAACTTATCAATACAAGAGGTTCGAGTTTCGGGGTGTTATATTATTCCCCGCTTCAAAGAATTCCATCCCCGTAATTCCTTTCACACAACCATTCTAAAATACTCACTTACAACCTCACCACAAAAACCATCATGGAGGATCCTTAGGTAAGTCTAGAAAAATACCCAAGTTGGTGTTCAGTACCTCTGTTTCTCTAGCCCAAACACACTTCGGACAGTATAGTTTAAACTCGTGTTGTTTGTAATCGGGCTTCCAAAGAGAGGCTCGATAGGTGGAGAGTTCAGAAATGTCTGAATGGACAATTTCTATGAGAATTCACCAGGTTGACTCCTGTATGAAAATGTTAATAAAATCAACATGGTCATACGTACTGAAGATCAGGATCTGGAATAAGTAGTCTGCACGTAGATCCCCTTCCAAGGCAGCATCTTGAAATAACATCCCGGTCATGTGGTGTTGGGATTGGGTGAAACATAGAAAAAAACCCATATGGTACTTTCCCCTTCTTCTATAGACAGAAATTTGTTCATTTTCTATTCCATGATAAATATAGGAATTCTCTTGATAAAAATGGAGAATGTTCGGATTGTTTAACACTTCGTAAAATTTCTTGCATGTCTCTTAATTTTGTGAAAGGTCGGTACTCTCTCTCACGTGATTTGACCAAGATGGTCTCTAATATCTCAGTAGGGAGTGACAGGAAGTGAGTTCATACTTTCATCTGAAAACTAGGAAAACCCTCATATTTTGTAATACTTAATTAAATTTCTCTTTGTTTATGTTCTGGTTTTCCATAGTTATCTAAACTGAATCATCTGATACCAACTACGACAACTCCGCCCCAGAACACCCGGAGTCGGTGCCATTAGAACATGATGTGTACATTTTAACAAAACATGCATAGATAAATTATACATCATGTATCATCTAGATAGGATCGAATTCAGTTCATGTTTTGGGAAACTGGCCTCTCTTATCATACTTATTTTATCTCATGTTGAAACATGAAAATTAATTTCAAAAACGTAGGGTGAGAATATGAATGCCCAGTAAGGGGTTTAAAATAAACCAGTATAATTTTTGAAAAATATTCATTAAAACATTCCATAAAACCCTTTATTTGATGAAAAGTTATAACACATCTAATGAATCATAAAAATTCTTATCATAAAATGACATGCTAGCAGAAATATAAGAATACATAGTTCAATTTAGGCATTCACATTTGGTGTAATAAGTAAAAGACCTTTTTAAACATGTATGACATATGGATATGTAATCATATGTTAAAAAGAGAATAATCAGATATGCGAAAACAAAATTAACTATAATTACATACACTGAATGCCAATTAAACATACGTCATGCCATAAGCTTTTACTTTTATGATACTCACAAGTACTATCTCTTAACCATGGATACTATACTAATTGAATATCCATTTGGTTACATGATTATCATACACATAATGAGGGAATTTATAATTCCTGACTACTACGATAGGGCCTTGTGCCAAGACCTAAGGGTTAACTATGACCGGACCCTATCTTGGAGGGATTACTTTTACCGGTCCCTATCCCGGATAGCTTACTTTTACCGGTCTCTAACCTGAGGAACTTACTTTTACTGGTCTCCAACCCGGAAAATACTAGTCCAATACATTACTCATATGTCAAATCTGTTCGTGTATTCATGATGTCTTATACCACCTTGAATAATTAAATTTATTTCTAGTTACTCAAGGTGTCCCCTACCACATTGAGTAATTTGATTTCCTTATCTTATTATCATGTTAATCCACATGCACGCATCAATGAATGCAATTATATAATGGAAAATGAAAACATTTAAACCAAAAATACATAATATGATAGTCATTCTTCAAAAATTCAATAATAGTTTACTGAAGGAATACATGTCTCACTACATTATTTGAACAAACGATAATTACTAAAGCATATCACATAGTGGGTGAGAAGGGGTTTTCCACATGATATGTGAAAAAGATGATTATTCAATTCATAATTCTTATAAATGGGATTAAATGTTATTTAATACATTTCTAGGAAGTGTTAGTGACCAAGTAAATTATTTATGACTCAACTGACAATAATCACTGCAGTTGATAAAACCTCATGTCTGCATAACCTGGTTTCATGGTTTATTACAACCTTTGAACCTTTAAATATATTTTGGATAAAACAATGTTTATCATTTCCTAAAACATAAAACACAATATGGTCAATCATGAAACACTTTTGAAGCATATAATCATCATTTAAGAACTCTTTAACTGAACAATTTTGACATACTTCTAAGGATTAGGACACACAACTTTTCGTAAATACCTCTTGGTTTGGCCTTCATGGAGACCAAGATTATATAAGGTTTTTCTTAATAAATTTTTAATGATCCATACATATTAAGGTGTGGGAATCCATAACCATATATACACACTATACATGAGTTTCTAACTTGTAAACCAAGTTTAGTAATTTCTCATCAGTAAAACATACTAATTAAACTATTGTTAAAAACCCAAACATGATAGTTTATGATATATGTGACTGTGTATACCTATACAATCATGAAAGGTTTTCACATACATATTTTTCATGAGATAAGGGATTAGTTATCCAAGTGTTCATATCACGAAGGTAAGAAGGACCTAGAATTGGGTATTTGAGGATTTCCACCCAATTTGTATGACTATACATGCCTTCATACTTTCATAAATTGAAAATACAACAAACATATACATATATATATAGTTCATATATTATATTTCTCTTGTATTAAAATACCCCCACAAGTTTTTAACACCTCTTGTTAACATCATCGGATTGAGAACCAACAATCATGCTAGGTTAGGAGTATGTAACGCATGAACATACAAATATAAAAACTAAAATTTTGCATACTAAAAAAAATCATTCGAAAAACATTAATCACACCCAAATACTTATTTCTAGATTTTATATAAAATCCTTAAAAACATAAGAAAATAGTAGATGGAACGATGTGAATATGTCTGAAATTACAATAGGTGTATATTCTGTTTTGAAAAGAACTAAAACCATATTTGAACAAACCCAAATATAATCATCCACTTTAGAAATATTAGTGCATACAAAATTTTTATCCCTTAGAGAACCCAGATTTACCTTAGATATTTTATATATATATAAACCAATGTGAATTTATGGACATAAAATTACTCGTATATATATATAAATATATATATATATAACGTGTGAAAACAATATTTTTCATATGGAAATAAAAGCATGAAGACCCTTACTTCTATCAGAGGAGAAGACGATATTCGAGGAAGGCTTGGATGAAGATTTCTAGAGGTTCTAGAGGAGAAAACCTGAGGGGTTAAATCGGTTTATACATTACTTATAATATATAAAATATTCTATGCTTTTATTACCACCGTTGAGAAGAGTCACGTCCATCCAATCCATTTATTGGCTGGAGAAGACTTATGGGCATGGGGGACAAGGAGGGTCCACCTGGTTTGATGAATGGATAAAAGAAATGGTGAAAAGAGGTGTTGGGTTTGGTGCAGTGCATGCCATGGAAAGGTAGAAGATGACCCAGTAGGGTGATACCGAGAGAAATTGGATGGCTTGGATATGGTCCTCGTTTGATCCAACGCTTAGGATACAATCGTGGTTTATAAAAGCGATGGACAGCTCAAATTGATCTGAAGCGAGATCGGGAGGCTCTTGATTGTCACGGTAATAAAAAAAAATCAAATGGCCACGATTAAATCATTCCAGATTGGATGGTCTAAGAAAAAGTGCGGGGGAATTCGTGGCTTCCAGGGATCAACCCTCAGATCGAAATCAATGGTTTAGATCGCGCGCGGGGTGATCCAACGGCCCAGATTTGATCCTAGGATAAAAACGTCATCCCACATCGAATCCGTGAAAGTTTTAGGGGTTCTTTATAACCCTGAGCCTCCTACAACACCATCAATGACACAACACACACTTGGGAGCCTTACAAACGGGCTCCTGCCTTCCCCCAAAGGCTTCAGCCTATCCTCTCCTCGTGACCTTGTGCCCACTGTGGCATGCCCATTCTCCCCTGCTCCCATCCGCCCTTCAAGGAAGCTCTGCCTATGCCTTGGGCCAACCTTGGCTTGGGCTGAGGGCTAGGCTCAGCCACTTCATGAGAGCTCCCACCCTTAGCCCTGGCTTAAAAGGGCTGGCCCGAGATGGCCCAATTTTTTTTTTATAAAACCTAAATTTTAAATATTTTAAGTCTTAAGGAAGATTATATTTAATAAAACCTTATAATGATTAATTTTTTAGGATTCCAACTTAACATCACAAATATAAAGAACATAAATTGGACATTGTCTCAAAATTCATTCAAAAAGAAAACAATTATTCATAAACACAATGTTTTTAACATAAAAGTTATAAATTGAGATTTAATAACCCTTATGATAATTCTTATACTAATATTATAGAAAAACAAAGTTTATTTAAAAACATGTTTGATTTGATGATTTTAAACATAATTTATAACATTGTTTGCGAAATGAAACTCTTTACATTATAATTGAAATGTCCTCAAAGTGTTTTTGAATTCCTTATTATGTTGAAAAACATAATTCAAAGAATTATATCGTATTTAGGGTTTATCTTTTAATTTTGAAATTCATAACGTAAAGTTTTACTCAATCGTTCTTTCGTTAAAACACCACAATGATAACGAATATAATTATAGCCGTTTGGATTTCCAACAATTATACAAGGTAACGGTCGAGCTTAATCCATATAAAATCATTGTTTTAGAGTGTCTTAAATTTTAAGAGAATAATATGAATAAGTTGGAGAAGAATATGGTGGTTTCCATACCGTTGATGCTTAGAAAAATTTTCATTATCATGGTGGTGTTGTTCTTTTTTTTCATTAACATGAATGAACTCCTTTATTTACCGTGTCTTGTTGTATTTTTAGGGGGACTTCCCGTAGTTCTGTTAGGGTTTTTAGTAGGTATCTTTGGTTATCATGCCCCCCCTATTAGTCATAGTGTATTGTAAAAACTATGGGGTTCTTATTTAAATGAAAGATATTTTTCCTTATTTGTGTGTTTTATTCGGTAGTATTCTAATATAAAATAAAACCACATTATTATTTTCTTATGAGAGTTAAGTTTTCTTTATGAAATTCAATCAAAATGAAAATAGAAACTTATCAATACATGAGGTTTGAGTTTCGGGGATTTATAGTTGGTGTCTTCAAAAAGACAGTTACATAGTCCATATTGATGTTATCCCACTTACACAAATGAGTGGGTAGTGATTGTAAAACACGTTTAAGATTTTTCCACTCTTCATTTTCATGTTGACACACCAAGCACCTTACAGTGTAATAAAAAATCTACATTATCATATTATCCCAAAAATAAATATCTTTGAGGTCCCTATAGATTTTTGTACTTCTAGGTTGTATAAAGAATGGTCATCTTTGAGATTTATCCATTAGTTCCTTCTTTATCATTTGAATAGATAAGATACATATCCTTGTACCAAATTTCAGTACACCTTCTTAATCAATATTTAATTCAGGTAAAATCCCATTTTTCATATCCTCTACATAATTTTTCATAAAAGTATTATTGCATTAAGCTTTTTGGAATTATCTAGTAATTTTCATTGAGAAATAATTTGGGATAGGATTGATGATGTCTTGTCCCTTATGATTCTTGTGTCCAAACATACATAGTCCTTGATCAATGGATCTCATTTAGACCACATCATTTCAACAATACCATGATCATTCCTACTCAAAGCATCTAAGAATTTGTTTTCTCTTTTAGGGTGGTAATCAATTGAATAATCATGGTCTTTAAAAAGCTCTAGATATCTCCTTTATTTAATGTTAAATTACTTCTGTGTGAATATATACTTCAAAATTTTGTGGTCTATGTATTCTTTTACTCATAAATATAGTTTCATCATATCTAAAGTGAATAAATGACTGATTATACCTCCAGTTCATGGGTAGGATAAATTTTTTCATGATTCCTTAACTTTCATGGTGCATAGGCAGTCACTTTGTAATTTTGAATGAGTACACATTCAAGTCCCTTTAGAGATGAATCACTAAAAAAGAAAAATCTATCCCCATTAGAGGGTAAAGTTTGCACAGGTTGACTAACCAACCTTCTTTTTGGTTCTTGGAAGATTTTTTCACAATACTTTATCTATAAAAACAAAAATCCCCTTCGAGTGAACTTAGATAATTAAAAATCCATGACTTGTTTTCAAAAAATTTATATAGTATAATGCTAGGCAAAGGAAACTGTGAATATCAATTACTTTTGTAGGATGTGGACACCCCTCTATGGATTTTTTCTTTATAGGATCCATTGATATTACTTCACTAAACACGATGTGTCCCAATAATGAAACTTGTTGTAAACCGGACTCAAATTTTTTTAACATACCAAACATCTTCTCCTTCTTAAGAGTTCATAATATGAAACATAGATTATTTTCATTCTCCTCAAAAAAATTTAAAATAAATTATAATATCATCAATAAAACCACAAAAAATGTATCAAGATAGTATTTAAAGAGTATATTCATCAAATCTATAAATTTGTAAGGATAATTAGTTAAGCCGAAGGGCATAAAAAAACACATAATGACCATATCTTATCTAGAGGGATATCTTTGGGATATATTCATTTTTAATCCTTAATTGATGGTACTAAGACTATAGATCTATATTGAAAAATAATTGTGGTCCCCAAATTTGGTCAAACAAATCATAAATCAATGGAAGAGGATATTTTTTCTTCACTATGATCACATTAAGTTCTCTGCAATCAATGCACAACTGCATTAATCTGTCCTCCTTTACAAACATAAATTGTTATCCCAAAGGAGACACAATTAATTGAACAAAAACCTTTTCCAATAGATCCAGAATTTGCTTTATTATTTCATCTAACTTGATATATTTTGTTCTATATGGTTTTTTTTCATAATTTCATAGATCCAAGTAAGAGTTAAATTGATAACTATACCTATATTTCTAGGGAAGGTCTTGATATCTCTTTAGGGAATACATCAATGTACTCCCAAAAATGGTAATGTATCCTATATTTACAATTTCTCTTCTTTCCTCTTATTCACCAATAATTTCTCTGAATAAGCTAGTATGAGGTGGTTCCTAGAAAGAATCAGGCTGGTAAATCTCTCCTTTGAAGAATATCATAGGACTTCCCTTCAATACAAATAAAATATCCTTTCTTCTATAGTTTATCTTGGAATTATACTTTTACAACCATTCCACCCCATGTATTATGTCAAACTCCACCATCGTAGTGATTATAATGTTTGCAGAGAGATGGTACTCACCAAAGTTAATAGGGAAATCTCTATATATCTTTGATACATGAATAGTTCCTCCTAGAGTTTTAATAGACAAAAATACAACTAGCAGTTTAGGGTTTAACATGATGTTCTTTTAAAACATAAAATAAATAAAATAATTCATAGAATCTGAATGAACTGATGTACTTTCTAGGTTTTAGTGTATGATGAGTGTAGATTTGAAAACATCATTGGGATCCGTGACTTCGTCCATCATAATTGTGAAAGAGTGACACTAGTGCCTTTGAATATGTTGGTGTTTATTGTGGTTTCCCTCTATTTTCTTCTAATTTGGAAATTGGTTAGCAAAATTCCCAGGTTCCCCATACTTGAATCATTGCACAACAGGATAGGCTCCCATCATCTTCCCTTGGTCATTACCATTCATATATTTATTATTTACATCTCCATGAAAATTTCAAGATATATTTCTATCTCTCACACACATGTAGCACATTCCACTTACTTTAAAATGATTCCAAAAATTAATATTCCTTCATTTATTTCACATGGGATGTTGTAATTTCTTCTCATTCTTATCCTTCTTAAAATTTTGGTCAATCATTCCCTTTTTTCTCCTTTTTTCCATGAGTCCATTTGGTAACTCCAAACTCCATTTCAAAGTTTATATTGGACCACACTATCTCTTCATAACTATTAAATCCTAAAATTTATAAATTTTTATATACGTGGTGTCTTATTATGCTACATAATTCATCTATCTTACTATTAAAATCTATGAAAAAGATTAAATCATAACTAAAAATCCATGTAAATTTCATCTCATAATTCCCCACTAATTGATTTTATCTTTATTTAAACTCATGGAATTTCCAATCCATTTTTTCGAGGATATGAGGAAAATACTTGATGAAAAATATTTTTTCAAAGCCTCTCATCCAATGGCATCCACCTCATCCCTTGGTTACATGTTCCAGATCAGTGACCACTAGTGATCAGCTTTCCCTCCAATGTAACATTTTCTAGTTAATAACAATGGTGTAAAAAACATATATTTTCTATATTTTTTATACATTTTTCATTGATTAGTGGGTCATAGGTTCCAATAAAAACATGTGGTCACTGTTGTATGAAGGATTAAATAGCTAGTCACCCCTTCCCTAGGGAAGAAGAACACTCCACACAGTTTATGTTATTGTTCATGACTTGAGCCAATTGATTTATCATCATCATGATATTTTCAAATTCAACTCCCCCCATATTGGGAAGGTTATCATCATAGTATCCATTTTATCCATTGTTAGCCTGATTCAATCTATTTCCTGCCTTTATTCTACGATGTGAAAACCAATGTGGGAAATTTTTAACTATTAGGAATCTTATAATAAAAAATCTAAGGAATGTTAATCATAAAATTTTCCTATATCAAGCTTCTTGGATCACATACTACACTTTTTATAAAAATTTTACAATGTCTATATGTCTTTCATAATGATTTGTACAAGCATGTAATTAAACAAATCATATAACTTGGGTGTGTCAGAAAAAGTGTTCATCAAGTCCCATTATCATGCACTAATTCATGATTGAGTCATGCTCAAGATGGTGTTTTCGAGGTTTTTACCCCTAGCTACATATGTTCTAGAGCTACATCCACTTATTTTATCTATATGTGGAGGTATTTTATTGAATCCCACTTATTAATACTTCACCAAAATAATGTGATGTTTTCCTATTTTTTTAAATTTTCTCTACAGTTCATACAAATGTTTTCTAATCCAAATTTCTAGCAATAATTAAATCATCCTTTGATAGAAACTATAGTGACCTACATTTTTATTACATTATTCTTTCATTACATGATAAAATATTTAACAATAAGGGGGATCTTTTGGGGTTTATTGACTTGGAAATAGGAACATAATTCATGAAAAAGATATAAACACAAGCATTACACTAATCCACTTTAATGAAATATTCAAAGGTTCATCCAATGTTACTTTTACAGCATATCATATCCTGGGGACATACACTAAAGAAAGGGTTGTGAATAAATTCTAGCAAGGAAATAATCAATGGAGATACATAACTTCTGACAATTCAGTATATCAATAAGACATCATCATAAATACATGAGTCATATAATAATAGAAGAAAATTAATCATAACGTGGAAATGTGGCTACAATATAAAAATGATCCATTCATTAGCATATCACCAAGGTTTATCACCAAGGTGTCATAAATCATAATTACCAAGGTTATTCCCCAAGGTATCATAAAAAATGTCATCTCTAAAGAATATTTATTTACTCTATGAATTGGAGAAATATCAAGATGAACCCTTCATATGTCTTAATTTATGTGAGACACATTGTTCATAAAAAATTATTTCATCAATATACTGTGGAAAATAAAGAATGAGCTTCATATCATAATCCTTACATATAAAATGATTGAATACTTAAACAAAAAATAATTTTTAACCCACTAACATTGAATATGGGTATCTATTGGTAAATCTCTAAATAAATAAGATGTTATTACATCAAGATGAATACCCATGTGAAGATGATTGTGTATTACAATATGAGAATTTCTCATGTAGAAAATATAAATTCAAGAAATCAATTTGACAACCTGAACAATATCGTGAAACATGTAGTCTCTATAGAATAGTTATTTAACTAATGCATTGGGGCACTATCAGGGAACACCCTTCATATATATTAAGTTATGTGCCAAATTGATCATTACAAATCATTTCATCAATAACCCATCGAAAATAAAGAATAAGATTCATATAAAAACCATTACATTCAAAGGGTTTAATGAATTGAACATAACATAATTTTTTACCCATGAAATTGGAATATGGGTTTCATATACATAAATCAAAAAATCAATAATACAAGATTATTTTCTATGTAAATACCCATGGAAAGAGGTTCAGGTATTAACAATATGATAATTTCTCATGTAGGAATGATAAATTCAAGAAATGGATTTGAAAACGTGATGGTATACAGTTTGGCTTATGAAAAGAGCATGATGGAAGGGAACTAAGGTCTCCCATTGGAAAAACATAATTTTGGGAGTAAGGGAAATATAAATATTATAAGAGAAGAAATTTGATTAACAATTAGAAGGTATACACTAAAAGTGTACTTGTATGAAAAAGTATTAGAAGATATTTATTTACCTAGAAAATTTGCTTCCTAAATAATTTGGGTGGAACCATGACTTTTTAAGGGAACCTTGGGGGATATTTGGGTGGGAAAAGACTATAACTTTATTGCTTATGAATTTTGTGTAGATATTGGGGTTGAGAAGGGGTATTTATACATGGGGAGGAGTGGATTTAAGTGAATAAATAATGATTATTTTTTATTTATAGATAAAAACTATTGGGTTTCATTAATTCCTAAAATTTTGATTTCAAATTAGTTTTGTAGTTTTTTTGGTAATTTAATCTTTCACCATTTCACTGTAATTAGCTACACTATTTTACATATGTTGCAGTACATTTTTTTACCATGATAGATTTTTATGTCTATAAAATGAAATAAACCTTATTTCATAATTTGAAAATTATAATTCCAAATATTCAATCCATTATACATGATTAAATTTATAAACATGATAAAAATTAATTCCAAATATATTACACATATAATTCATAAAATCAATTTATTAGAAATGTTTAATTCATGGTTTTCAAAAATCATATGTGTTTCTAAATGTAAAATTATATAATATATTTTCCCTTAAATAATTTTTTATTAAGAAAATGGATAAAAAATTTAAATCTTGATCACATCCTAACTATATCAAAAGAGTTATTGTATTTCATGAGAATAGTATTTTCACTTTTTAATTAAATTTTTTTAAAAAAATCACCATAAGTTTAGCCTAAGATAATTTTTATATGTTGAGTCAAAAAAATAATTTTATATAATAAAAATAATTCTCTATATATTGGAATTTTAACTTTTAAATAAATCATTATTTTAATGAAAAATAACTATTTAATATAAATATTAACATTTTGACCATTTTAAAAATTACTGAGGGCTTCATTAAAATATATTATAATCTAAAAAACATATTATAAGATTATTTCATGAAATAAATTTTTATTTAATACATCCATATAAAATATATTTTAATAGAATGTGGTTATAGTCTGCAAAAATAAAACAACTTGGATTATATCATTAAATAATCTCGATGATTTTATAAATTCATCTACATAACCAATGATAATAGTGACCAACTATTTGATTGAAGAATGTTCATAATATTAATCAATAGTATTAGTTGGCAATCATAAAGGTTGATGATCATATTTCTCTATAAATACACTATATTTATTACTCTTCAACATTCACTTCGATTAGAATAATGTTTTTATATCATTTCCAAAATTATTATTGTATTACTAACTCTATGTTCATCTATTATAATGATGTTTATAGGTGAATTGATTCTAGCGGATCAAAGTGGACCATATTTTTATATTCTAGTTTTTTTGTCATCTATTTTTCATCTAATTATAATATTTTGTATGATATTGGATGTTGTTTTAGGCTTAATGTGCACTCCTAATTAATGAAATAATGTTTTGATAGTTTCTAGTATGTCTTTTCTATTACTATTTCAATTTGTAGTAGTTCATATAACACATGATGTTCAAATTTCATATGAAATTTAAATGTCTTTATATTTGATTCTATTGTAAAACATAATGAAGTGTTATTAGGAGGATATATATACATTAATAAAATAACATTTTTCAGGTTGTTACAATAACTCTCTATTAGTTGATAAGATTAATAAAATTAAGAATGAAGGATGAAAGTGTGATTGGAATACCTCAACCTTCAGGTATAAAATCAATTTAGGGTTTGAAATTCACTAGAATTTAGTTAAATGATAGATTCTACTCATGATTAACCCCATAAAAGATTCTCTCTTATTATCACTTTCATAGAAGTCGGTAGACTTCATGAAGTACAATGTATTTATGATATCAAAAAGTGATATCCTAAAGCATCTCCTTAAATACCTTGTTTGTTAGCTAAAAACACATAATTTAGTATGGAATAAAGAGGTAACTCCTTTTTATTTAGAATTAACATTAAATATGGGAGCTTCTTCTCAATCTAAGCCATTCCTTTCTTATAATATCAACATGGAAATATTTATTTGGACTCTTATTTCGGTTTTGAGTCTAATTTGTTTGATTATCATGTTTCTTCCCATGAACTTCTTCATTATGTGGAATAATTTTTTCCACCTTAGTTTTTATAGCCAGTTTCTTTACTTTTTTAGAAATTTTTTCATCTTCCACTATTTTCTTATCCAAGATCAATTGATTTGGTCAAACATAACTCTTTATTAACATTCATTGTCTTCTTTGAATCATCTCTTGATTTACCATTATTTTTCTTATTGAAGTCACTTCCCATTCACAACATAAGGAATATATCATAGTAGTTTTATGTTCCCCATGAGCACTGCCGGGGCGTTCATCACGCTGAAGGGCATCACTAGGTACTCATAGTGACCGTAACGACATCTGAAGGCCGTCTTCGGTACATCCTCATCTCGTACTCGCAACTGATGATAGCCTGATCATAGATCAACATTTGAGAACCATCGGGTCCCTCTCAACTATTTTAAGAGGTCATCGATTATTGGTAGTGGATTCTGGTTCTTCATGGTCACCTGATTCAAGCGCCGGTAATCCACACATAGCCTCAGGCTCCTGTCTGACTTCTTGGAAAATAGCACTGGGGCCACCCAGGGTGAAACGATGGGTCTCACAAAGCCCTTCTTCTGCAAGAATGACATCATAATGCCTCGACTCTACGAACAATAGGTTCCAATCGAAACTCTCACCTCCAAGGGTCAGGCCACACTGTATGCAAAGGTGTGTGATCTCTGAATCTTCTCCAGTCGGTGTTTCTAAGCGTAAGGGTCGAGTCAACGGCTCAAATGGAATCTCATGGTCTCGAACAAGATAAGAATCAAGAAAGGAATGACTAGAATCTGTGTCTATCATTATGGAAGAAAAAGTATAAAAGACACAAATTATACCTCTAATCATTCAGGGAGTACCTGGGTCATAAACCTCTACCGCCTGAAGCTATCCCTACCTCTTTCCACTAGCTCCCTAAGACCGGGATGACCCTCTTGGGGGTGGTGGTGGTAAAGGGTCAAAACTCCGACCACCTCCAGCTGCTCTCCCAGCTCCTCTACCGCGTCCTCCACCCCGTGGATCTTTTTGTTCCACACGTTGCCTATACCTCATTGGTACATCCACTGCTCTCGTGTCAGTAGTATGGTGGGAAGGACAATCTCAAGCGAGATGTCCCTTGTCATCACAAGAGTAACATCGCCTCTCTTGAGGCTGACTGGATGTGCCCTGTGAACCCTGTATGGTAGATCCCCTATCCTAGGATCTCCTCTAAAAACATCTCCCACAACTGGGTCCCTGACGTCAGCTCCCTGCTGCCGAGGTCTCTGATCCAGCTCGCCCACTACTGACAACTACTGGTTGTCTCTGCTCTGCCAAAAATCTCTTGACCACCAAAGCCCGCTTGAGTACCCCAGCATAAGTATTAATGCTCATAAGGATGATTCTAGCTCGAATATCTCTACACAAGCCTCTCTCAAAAGTCTGAGCTATGAAGTACTGATCTTTGACCATATCCATCGAGTACTGCAAGAGGTCGGTAAACCTCGATGAATATTCAGCCACCGTCATGGTTCCCTGTTGGATCTGAAAAAGCTCCTGTATACGTATTTATCTCACGGTAACCAGTGAAAACTCCTCTCTGAATAGACGCTCAAACTCCGACCATGAAAGAGTCGCCTCGTCGTGAGTCTGGATAACCAAACTCCACCATCGCCCTATAGAAGTCTCGCTATCAGGATCACCTTTTGGTCTGCTGGTGTCCTGAACAAACGGAAGACTCTGGCCAATCCATCAATCCATTCCTCTATTTCCTGATGTTCAGGCTCGCCTCGAAACCTGAGGGGTCTCTATCTCTGAAACTCGTGGAGTTTTCTCAGCCTGTCCTCCTCCTCCACTGGTACGGCAGGCACTAAACACTGCTCCACGTGTGGCGGGATAACTGGTACACCACCCGATGGTAAAACTGGGGGATCTGGTCGCTGTATTGAAGCTTCATCACTAAGGGGTTCATCCTCGTGATTGATCTTCTGGATCCTAGTGGGTGCGCGTCACGATGGTATCCTGTAAAAAAACAATATGTATCTCAGTCAGTGAGTATATCTAGAGAGCATACTCAAGTAGAACATGTAAACCACAACCCATTCCTATATGATGCATGTACCATTATTTTCCCACTTTTAACTAGTGTTCTCATGATCTGAGTCGAAAATTAAGTTATCAGATTCCTGGTGTATGGATATGTCGTCCGACCGCACCATCACTAGGGTCCCATGCCTAAAAGTCGAACACGAAACACTTAAAATTGTTGCCCCAAACAAACTCATAGACTCTCAGTCCTGAGGTAGAACTGACCACCTATGATACCACTCTGTCACGACCCATCCCAGTGGGGCCTGAGTTGCAACTCCCCAAGACTACCTCCAACAGGCCAGGGGCTGGTGACTAGCATCAAGTAGGCATGCTAATAACATGGGAGGCATTGCCTATAAACCTGTACACATGTACACACATCTCCAAGCCCAAAAAGTAGAAAAGTAAAAACTACTAAAAGGAGAAGATGCATGCATACACTAAAACCCAACCAATAGAGTATGACAGGAAGGTAAAGTAGAAGAAAGTAAAACCCTGGGCCAAAAGTACAATCCTACCAAAAGAGAGTCCGTAACAAAGTCCAACCTGTAAAGAACGGTGCTGGGACAACTGTCTGTAGCCATAGGAACACACCTTAGCCTGTCTAATCTCACTGAGTACCGTCCGGTCCTGGTCCACCTAGAATCTTGTCAAAGGCTCGCTCATCTGTACAAGAAACGACACATGCGGGAAAAGCCCGTGCAGGGGTGAGTATAACAATACCCAGTAGGACACCCTAAAACCAAAAAGTAATACAACAAGGGAAAATACCAAAATGGAAATATACAGTAATCTCTACACAGAATATGTCTACCAAACATATATTAAGAATATCCAGATATACTCATACACGATCGACTATCACAAATACCACCCCTAAGATCTAGATCGAAGATTTCTACTAAGTACGTAACCGGGAGAACACACTCCTAGGTCTGAAGTGTGAGATATGATGTACTCATTCTGGGAGAACACAATCCACATGTACTTTGTGAACATGTTGCTCAGGTGGGGATCACGGCCAAGTCATGGGGTGATTCCGACAACTCAGTCTGACCTAATCCGCTAAGCAGAGGATCGAAGCCCGAGTAATGTTGGTCACGTCGATACCAAGAACTCTACCTAGGGTTCCAGGAATGAATAGAGGATCTATCTCTAGTCTCACATAGGGGATTCCAGCAACTCTATTCAGGAAGTCTTGCTGATGGGATCATACTTTTGTATGTAGGAATTGATACCAAAAAACCTTCAGGAGAAAGACTAAGGGGATAAACCCTAAGGAAACTAGCCCAAGTCACATAAGGAAAGTGGCTAGTGCCATGTAATATTGGTTACACGACGTGTATTATGGTTACACGGCATTTTCCTTGACCCCGGGTACTGCCCGTGTGAACGGCGCTTGTCATCAATTCAACATGTGTAAAACTCAACTACACGACGTGTAGAAAAAGTACACGACGTGTTCCTGACTCCAAATACTACCCGTGTAAACGACCCGTGTCATTCGGCTTGTCAGATATAAGTAACTACATAGAGTGTTGAATAATCACACACCATGTCCGAGCACTTGGGGATCACTCCATGTACACAGGACATGTGCCCGTACACGATCTTTTTCCATGTCCGTGTCGTATGCCCGTGTACCAGTACACGGGGTATCCCGTGTATCTGGCCGGGTCTGGCCGGGGTGGGGTATACACAACATGTACTTGGCCATATACCCTTCTCGTGCCTATTTACTCCCAGATTACACGCCAGGTAATCCCACTGACAAACACACACCGTGTAGCCCATACTACACGACGTGTAGTCGGGATTTTTCCAGAAGCATCGTCTTCATCCTCACACCTCGGCCGAATATCTGGTTCTTGATCCAACTATCCGATCATCATGAAACTCCAGATTTTGGGTCGTCCCGCCCCTATGAAACTGATTCCGTCTGTTTCGTTATTCCAATTGGCCTTGATAGCGCATCCCGATCCGCCTGCATGAAAACGCTCGAAGAACGGTAATTTCTGAACCATGTCGATTTGTCCACCATTGTCACCGTTGCAGCCCCTCTAGGTCATCTCGATGTTGGATCTTTGATTTCAGATCATTGCGCCAACAAATGAATGTGCAATGATTTATTTATTCCAAGAACTCTTAGAACGCACACTAAGAATGAGTAGGAAAGAATCACAAAAATCGAACAAGAGAGACGATCCTCGATCGTTGTTCGTGACGATCTGGGTTCATCGCCATTAGATCAAAACCAAAACATCCTCAAGAATCAAAACCTCAAAATCCCCGAAAAAAATATATCCTGAAATAATGATCGATCTGTAGGCTAATCTGTTCGTGGATTAGTCCGTGTTCATCGTGGAAATCAAAAACGGGGAAAGAAATAAAAAACAAACATCCTACCTAGATTTGCGGCATTTGCTGGCGAAGATCTGGGATAGAGATGTGCGGTTGGAGAATGTGGGGTTTATGGTTTGTGTGTCATGATTTTGAAGAAGTTGGGTGGTTTTGGGGTTGTTGTTTTAGGTAAATGTGGTGGTTTTTTGGCCATGATTTTGGGGGTGGTGAGGTGGTTTATTTGGTCATGCTTCTGGGGTAGTGAGGTGTTTTTTCCATGATTTTGGGGATGTGAGTTGGTTCATGTTCCATGATTTTGGGGTAGTGAGTTGGTTTGTTTGTACATGATTTTGGGGTGGAGAGGTGGTGGTTTCCTTATTCTAGAAGCCTGAGTAGTGATCGAATAAATTAATAATTGATTAATAATGATTTAAATGACATGGGTTGGTTTGGTTAATGATACCAAAATGGTGGGTTGTGTGGTTAAACATGGTTGATTCTAAATAATGAAAATAATTAGATGATTAAATGGAATTGGTTGGAAATTAGGAATGGGGACATGGATTTTTGGGAGGTTTTAGGCATTTAAGGGTGGAAGAAAAGGTGATGGTGTTGTCAGTTGGTTAGTTTGTTTGTGAACCCATAGATTGGGCTTGACTATTTGATAATACTAAAAATTAATTATTTTTATTTTCATAATCCCCCTTTTAAAGGCTTTGGGGGAACCCAACATGACATCATAACTTAAAAAACAAGCCTCCACAGTTAGTTCAACGAAATAAATAACTCATTAAAAACTACAATTCAAGGCTTCTACCTAGCATCATAACCATGAAGACCATCTTCCACCTACTCATCGTTTCTCAGCAAGCTGTCATGTGCATGAATGCATGGGCATAGTACTAATGGAAATTCCATACCTTCTCAATCGTCTAAATCTGAATAGAAATTCCAGGTGAAAACTCTCTTCTCTGATCCTCCTATGAAGAATCCAATTATAGGTGAACGGGTTGTAAATTCCCTTAAATGCAAACCGTAGGGACAAAATGTAAACATTTCCACAAAAATCATGTTGTAATGTAAGAAATTATTCAACATAACTTGGAAACCCTTAACAAAACCAGTTCACATATTGCAGCTCCTCCACCTCCTGCCTTTCAAACCCAACTTCAAACATCAGAAACAATTATGAATCCAATAAACAGATCCAAAAGAACCCCTTCACAAATCTAGCTTCATCATCCTTTCATGAATGCACCTCCATCATGACAGCGACCCAGACACTAGAACCAAAGATAAAGAACCAGTCCGCCATCCACAAGATATCCTCCAACAACCCCGCCACAGTAGCAACCCAAAGAGGAAGGCATACCTAGAAACATGAAGCCAATCCACTATCTCCCAGGACTGGGAGACACAACATCGAGTCGAGGTAGAATCATTGATGATATATCTGAGCTAATCTAACCTAGAAACACTTCCATTGTCATGGATTTGGTGAGATCTAAACTGTGGATGGGCCAATGCTAGAGTAAAAAATGCGCCAGCCACAGGAAGTAGAAGAAATCATCAATGAGGGGCAGGGGACACCGACGATGGAAGTTCCACAAACACACCGCCCATGATTTAAAAATCAATGATTAAACCAGATCCACCTACATCACGAAGAAACCAAACAGAAACCTATGAGAAAAAAAGAAAAACATGGGAAAATGGAAGGGGGAGTCATCACTAGAGCAGCGTTCGTGAGCCTACCCCAACTAGATTGAAGCTGAGGGGAAACCTTAGCACATGCGAGAGTGGAGAGAGAAAAGCGGCTCAGAGTCCCATTTGAAAGACTCCAACAATCAACTAGTTCATAATACATATATATAAATTTATATTCTTCTAATTTCTATATGAACCCACCCATGTTGAGAACTATGTCCCAACACCTGCATAGTCATGCGGGGGAGCTGTTTTTTCCATCATTTGGTGACAAGTACGGATGGTTGGGTACCCGCTAGATGTATCTATCTCTTCCATAAGAGGTAGGTATTTCTTAGGATGTGATGGTCAGAGTTGTGTTAGTTAATTTAATGGTGTTTCTGATAGCCTAGGTGTTTTCAGGAAAGATGTGATGTCCCATTTGTTTTCGGGAAAGATGTGATCATGCTTGTGCAGTGGTAGATGAGGTTTCATCAGGTGAGATGTGACATGGTCATTCTTGTGGTGTGGATAGCTAAGGTTTCTTCAGTAATGGTGTGTTATGATCATGCTTGTGGGGTGGTGTTGTATACAGAAGATATGGGAGCTCTAGGACGTACGGCATTAGGTGTGAGAGAATCATACTAGTGGGAAATTGGTGAGGGGTACCCTTATTGATGTGAACATATTGTATTATATTACTTGACTTTCATTATTTGGTGAGATTCCATAGTGAGGTTGGGTTTGGTTAGTATACATGTATAGGTGTTGTTTGGTTTTTCTATTTTCTCACAGGTTTATTAGTATTCCTCTTTCACATGTGCATGAGAAATTTTGGTTTTCCTACTGAGTATACTTATATTCTCACCCTTCATATAGATAACTAATTTGAGGTTTCAAGGAGGACTACATGAGCCATACTAAACATTCCTAGCTTGTATCTTTCAAAGTTTTTATGTCTTCTCTTTATCTTTAGCTTTGGGTATTTACTTTGGAGACTTTTATCTATATCGGTTCGATTTATACATTCATGTGTGATGGTTTTGGTTTTCTTTTGTATGATTTCATAGAGTTTTTTGGATGATCCATCTTATCTATTGATCCCATATTATTGTAGAGGGTAATGAATCCCATATCATGAGATTTGTATACCCTCAGTGCTAGACGCCAACTCGGGGCTGATTGGACGTGGGGCTCAGGGGTGTCATTATCTCTCTCCCCTAATTGTGGTATCTTTGGAGGGAGGATGTTGTGAGATAGTCATATCAAAGGAATAGTTGAGATATATGATGTATTTTGGAGTTAGGAAATGTGATGATTTCATGGGGTGGTTTGGAAACAGTTCTTGTTGACTATAGTGCATGACATGGGCTAGGGAGACTAGCTAGGACATGGGATTTTAGGGTCCCCCCACGATCCAATGCATGAACTCTAATCTTATTGAATGATCAGGTGAGGTGGATCTATTTTTAGTGTAGAGACCAAGGAGAGGAACATGAATCAAGATGACTTGTGCTCTTATTTGAATTGGGTTGTTTTTGGAAGGTTAAAATGGATAAAAAATTAATTAAATTAGTTAAAATGAATATTAAAAAAAGTACACACTACCAATCTTATGAAAGTTCATTTTTTTCTTTTCAGATATTTCTCTTTTTTTGTGGATTAGGTAGTTGGCGTTCAGTAGGATGATATGTTTGATCACAATAAGGATGATTTGGTTGATGAGGATGATTAGTGGAAGAGGACATTCTGTTCTTTCCAACAGTAGTATTTATGAAATTACGAGGGAAATGTTTCATATGTGGTGACAAAGATCTTGTTATAGGAGATCAATATAACATTAGGTTTGAGAAAGGCCATGTTGGAGTATTGGGTCCCATTAGAATTCAATCAGATGTAGGGAGATGTGTGTCAGTTGTGGACACTATATCTGGGAGAGCATAAGGAGGTAGATGTTTTGTGGGTTGGATTCTAGGAGTTCTGGATAGAGTTCCTTTCATCAACCATGAAGGAATTAAAGATGTTGGGGCTCCACCTATTCAAAAGAGGAAGATGTTAGTGTGGGAGATAGAAATAAAGTTTAAGGACCTTATTCTCTTATTCCCAGATCATTTTCTATATGAGGAATCTGATGAGTGATGTCTTGATGAGGCATTTGGTCCTTCTATCCAGTATTCAGTTACTTCTTTTACATTTCCAACATATCTGGAGGGTCAAGAGAAGGTAGTGGTGATCAAGCGGATGAACTCAAGAAGAGGTTTTCCATGAGAGGTGAATTATAAATGTTCATCTAGGAGAATATTTATTAGTTTAGGGTCTTAATCACCAAGACCATCCAGGTTACGACCAACAGGGATCCGGCCTTAGCAACTCCCTTTATGACCTTCTAGGGCCAGTGGTTTTCATGTTTTTTGCAAGAAATTTATGCCAGTGAGTTTTGGTTGTGGATTTCCGAGAAATCACCAAAATCAATACCTAGTGGTTCTCATAGCCCAGTTTGGGGGTGATGGTCAAGTTCAGCACCAACCTTAGTAGTAGTTTCTAGTGAGACCATTTCATCCGCAAGGGCAACAAGTTTATGCTCTATAGAGGGGAGATGGAGAAATTGGAGGCCGAGAACAAGATCTTCCTCAAATTAATCAAATAATACCCAAGTGTGGAAATGTTTGTGGTCATTAGAATAGATGTATAGGATTTGGGCATAGTCATTTTCACATAGTGGAGGTAGTAGTTCAAGAGGGACTATATATCATCATAGGTACGATCAGTTTGTTTAGTACACTAGTTTGTGACTTATTTCATTTTGGAGCTTCACACACCTTTTTCCCCCTCTCTATCCCTTGGTCTAGGAATATACATAGAAAATATTATTGTTCCCCTGGTGTTGACTATGCCAGTCGAAGGCCAGACTGACTTGTTTGATGTGTTCCGGGGGTGTATATTGATGATGGGGCCACACAGTCTCGTGGCTATCTTTTATTGCTATATATCCGCATGATTTCATCCTTTGCATCAACTAGTTATATTCCATACCAGTTATTATTTAATTCTTCTGGAGGAGATTTTTGTTTTCAAATGTGGATGGACAACATGTTGTTTTCAATAGAGATCGAGGTTATAAGGTGGGTAGTCAGCATGCGGAACCCCATATTTCTTTTTTGGATGAGTAATTAGTAGAATTAGTCGATGATGTGATGTTAGAGGTTCCTAGAGTCATTGGGGAGTTCCTGTATTTTTTCCCAAGGAGGTTGGGATTCTACCCCCTTGAAGTGATGTTGTGTTCGGGATAGACTTGCAGCCTAGTGCTTCTCTAAATTTGATGGATCCTTATAAGATGGTTCCTTCTCAATTGTGGGAGTTGATGATTCAGTTAGATGATCAAACATAGAAGTGTTTTATCTGTCGTAGTGTGTCGTAGTGGGGTTCTCTAGTGTTTTTATCCATGAAGGTGGATGGTAGTATATGGTTGTGTACAGACTACTAGAGGTTGAATCATGTGATTTTCAAAAACTATTACCCTCTTCCAAGGATATAATATCTTTTTTACCATCTAAAAGGAGTAATTTGCTTTTATGAGATTGATATATGGTTAATATATCACCTGTTTATGGTAAAGGAGGGTGATATCCTAAATATTTCCATCAGATACATGTATGAGAACATTGAGTTTGTAGTCATGCCGTTTGGAGTTACAAAAACATTGTAAGTGTTCATGGGTATTATGAATTTTTTGCTTCATGGGTCCCTGGATAGGTTTGTTATCATATTCATTGATTATATCATAATCTACTCTAAGTCAGTTGATGATAATGTTGAGCATCTAAAAACAGTTTTTCATGTTATTCAACACCACAACTCAATGGAAGGTTGTCCAAGTGTAAGTTCTGGACTTGATAGGATCATTTCCTTTGTAATTTTGAGTCTCTTCAGGGTGTTTTGGTAGACCAATCAAAGGTTAAAAGAGTTATTTCTTTTGGAAACACCCAATAACGTGGAAAAGGTTCATAGATTTCTTGATCTTGCAGACTATTATCGGTGTTTTGTACCCAATTTACCTTGAGTTGCATCACCATTGATAGCTTTGACTAACAAAGTTTACGATTTTGTGTGGATTGATCAGTGTCAGATAGTATTCAGTTACCTCAAGGAGAAATTGGATTGTTCTCTAGTGCCCCTGTTTCTGAGGAATGGGTGATGTTTGAGGTGTTTTGTGATGCTTCCCATATAGGCTTGGGATGTGTGCTGATGCCGTAGTGGATGGTGATCTCTTATGCATCTATACAGTTATGTCTCCGTGATTATAATTATTCTAACCATGATCTACAGCTATCAATGGTTATGTCTTCACGAAATTTTTTGTGGCATTACCTCCTTGGGGAGCGCTCTGTGCTCTTCACGGATCACAGGAGAATGAGGTGTGTCTATTATCATTATGATCTGAACAAGTCGTAGAAATTTTGGATGGAGTTTCATTGTGATTATGATTTTTAGATATCATACACCTTGTTAAAAGGGAATGTTTTGGCTGGTTAATTGAAAAGAAATTCATGGAAGGGTGTTCTTTGAGAGTCTTAGGTGCTTGGAGAGAAATGGTGGAGTTGGCAGCCTCGCGCATAGATGTAAGATTTGATGGTGGTAGATGTTGTTTGTTTTAGATGATGGTAAAGTCTTCTCTGAGGTAGAAAGTGGATGAGTCTTGGTGGGGAGACTCAAAGGCAGAGGTGATGCACAATTGTGTTGTCCATGGTAATGCTCTGGAGGGATAGTCGGAACCAAAAGTTGTTTCATGGGAGGTTGTTTTTTTAGAGGTAGTGTATCATGGAGTCTTTTTTGATTTTCAAAGATCAAATTTAACTGTACACCCCAGATTTTTCAATATGTATCATGGCTTGAGGATGTAGTTTTTTTTCTTGGGATGAAATGGGCGGTTGCGTATTTTTTGGTGATGTTATAAGTTTTCCATTAGGTAAAGCCCAAGCATTGGATTTATGGTAGTTTTTTATATCCTTGGATGTTCCAAGGTGGAAATAGGATAACATATCAATGGATTTCATCACAGGTTTACCAAGAACTCAGGGTAGTTGGGATGCTATCTGGGTGATAGTGGATTGATTGATGAAAATTCCCACTTCATAGTGATCAAGGATTATGACATAGTGGATGCCTTATCTAAGATGTTTGTGGATGACATGGTGTAGTTTCTTGGAGTTCCAATGTCCATTGTCTCATATCAAGGAACAAGTTTTAACTCATTAGTCTATAGGGGATTTCAACATGCTTTTGGCACTCGGTTACATCTAAACAAAGATTTACACCCTCAGATAGATGGGCATTTGGAACGGACTATACAAAAATTGGAGGTTTGTTATGAGCGTGCGCCTTGGAATTTGGTGGTTCTTGAGTCTAACACCTTCCCTAAGGGTAGTTTTCTTATAATAATAGTTATCAGTATTCCAATAGAATTACCTTTTGTGTATTTTTGTGGGATACCATGTTGTTATACATTGTGAAGGATAGAGGTTGGAGATATAGTCATTCTTAGTCCTGATGTGTTGCAGAGCATGACATAGAAATTTTAGCTTGTTCATTAGAGTATAAAAGCAATGTAGGACCGAAAGAAGTCTTCTTCCAATCACAAAAGGAATCCCCTATAATTCAAGGTTTGGGACCGCATGTTCCTGAAGGTTTCCCCTCGAAATGGGAAGTAGAGGTTTGGTAGAGGGAGGAAATTTTCTCCCAGATTTGTTCAGTCTTTTTTAGTATAGGGGTGAGTTCGTGAGGTGGCATATCGGTTGGTGTTTACACCATAGTTGCAGAGGATCAATGATAACTTCAACGTCTCTCAGATTCATCTGTATTTTATTGTGACTCTTATGTCATTTACTGTGGAGAGTCGGATATCGAGGATGATGTGACGTTTTTTATAATAGGTAGTATAGATCCAGGATTGTCAAAAGAAGGTGTAGCATGGATAGACCATTTCTTTGTTTTTTGTGTTATTCAGGATTGATGTCATGGTGGAGATAACATGGGAGTGAGAGATGAAGATGTGTGCCCAGTACCCATAGTTTTTTTTTATTTTCATTGTTTTTCTTTAAGATGTGATGTTTGGATCCTTTTTATTTTATGAGATGAGCTGTTTCTCAGTCAATGATGTTTATAGTGCGATGTGTAATAATGTCCAAACATTTTAAAATTGATGGAAACAATTCCTAATCGAGAGGCGTTAACTGAAGTGCGATAAAAATCATGTGGGCGAGTCAGTGCCACCTAGAGCAGATAGTGTCTTGACATGAAAGACAGAATTTTCCTATTCATTTGTTTGGATGGTGCAGTACGTTGGTTGTAGGGATTTTTGGTTTGGGCTGTGTGGAGGTTGATTTGCATGTGTAGTGGTTGTGTGGAAGCGTGGTTGTGTGAGAAGAGGTAGCCTATGGGTGTGGTTATGTGGTTGACTAATTTTTTTTGTGGTCATTTGGGTTGGTGTTTTTGGATAGTGGTAGCATTTTAGGTATTAAGAGACCCTTGACAGGTATCTCATGGGGTGGTTGTTTCACGGATTTTTCAAGGCTGGTTCATGATGTGTACATTTTTTGGGTTAAATAAAAAAATGGAAACACATTTTTCAGTCAAACTGAACCCCGGGTATTACACAACATGAAAGGGGATTACACGTCATGTAAATCCTCAATGCTGTGAAGTTTTAATAGTTATTTGTAGATAAATTTACATTCATTCATCTATTCCTTTTCTTCCTCTCATTTTGGGTGAAACCTAGGAACCCTGAGGAGTTCTTCAAGCCCTCCTCCTCTATCTTTTATCAGTTGGCCCGAGTGGTTATTCATTGGAAATCAGTGGTGATACCTTCTTTATTTTTGGCGGGTTTTCTCTTATTCTTCTCTAGGGGATTCATTTCACTGATGTTGTTATTGTTTGGGTTGTGTTTTTATGGTCTTTGTTTGCAGTGTTGGTTGATCATTATTTTCTCTTGGTGCGGTCGTGGTTTGTGGGCCTTCTTCTTTACCTTATGGTGCACAGTGAGTCCGATAGCCTCTTTGTGTTATGGAATCCCTCATTTATATTTATTGTGTATCATATGGGAGGGTTTGATTTTTTTTACTTGTGAGTTGTGTTTTTGATGGATTTATTGATGATAAATAACCAGTTAAACTGAAATTAATGGGGGAAAGGGGAATGATTCGCATGCTTTTGCAGATTTTATATGATTATGATATTGTGGATTATTTAGACATGATGTCTCGCTGAAAATTGTGGTCATTGGAGGATTTATTTGCACTAGATATATGTGTTGAGATTACTTCATTGGTTGTGAGTGTTGTGATATCACCCTAAAATAGAAATTGATTAACCACTTAGATTTGGCTAATAAAATGGTTACCCCTTGGAAAATGAATTATGTGATAACATCCAAAAAATAAAGTGGAATGTGATAAAATCCCATTTATAAATATAATCATGATGTGTTGTGATGTGTGGTCATTCTTGTGGGATGAAGATATGTGGTTGGGGAATTTGGGGTTGATGGTTTGGGTGTTGTTATTTGAGGAGGAGAGGTGGTTTGTGGGCCATGATTTTGGGGTGGCAACATAGTTTGTTCGATTGTTCTTTTGGGGAGGTGAGGTGGTTTGATTGGTTGTGTTTTTGGGGTGAAAAGGTGGTGGTTTATTTTCGATAAATTATCTAGTAGTGATGGAATAAATAAATAATTGATTAATACTTATTGAAATGACATGGATTTATTTTGTTAATGGGATGAAAATGGATAATAAATAATTAAATGGATGGATGTGTGGTCAAACATCATTGATGCTAAATAATGAATATAATGATATTATTAAATTGACCACACATTCTTATAAATAGAAATATGAATAGTAATATGACCCTTATCAATAGTAAATCATATTATTATTGTTATTTATTTCTTAATGTTATAAGATAATGAGATGTTGATTAATTTTTCACAGTGATATAAAACGAATTATAGTTTTAAAAATGTTATTTTTCAAATAAATTATTATTTAATTTAAAAATTAAATATATCATATTTAGAAAATTATTTCAAAAAACTGGAGTTCATTTTTAAATTTTACATGTCGAAAAATTGTTACAGTGAATTTTTGGGATTTTTCTAAAATACATGAATTTTAGGTGAATAGTAAAATACGATAATTTATGATAATTGATAAATACATGTTTTATTGAGTCATATGTGATTTTAGGATCATGTAAGAACACTTAATTTGAACTCACATGAACTTATTACTATTATTGGTCACATGAATCAACACTATTGGTTGTCTTGAGGGAAACAATAAAATAATGAATAAGATATTCACATATCACCCCTCTCCTCCACTAAAAAACCCACTCACTCCCTCTTATCTTAACTCATATCAAGCCTTGTTACTTGTCCAAATTCTTCCCAAATATCCTACCAATCTCCTCCCCCACATTCAAAATCCCTTGGTCTCATAAAAAGTCCAAAACCTCTCCCCTAAAGAGGCTCTCAAGGAACATTACTTCAAGAGGTAAATTCCTTTTTTTATTTCAAGTTCAATTATTTTCTTCTTCTTTCCTCACCTTCTTTCATCTTAATGTCGTTATGACTCTAGTACCTTAAATATATTGAAATTATTTTAGGAAAAAGGTATAATTCTTCATCATCTATCTTTTCCCCCTTTTATGCTAGAAATGAAAACACTGTCCGAGATGTGTTAATTTATCACATTCAATGATGAAAGATTTTCAATTTATATTACCATATTAAATTCTGGTCATAAAACCATTTTTATGGATGTAAAAGACTATAATATATCTATTATAACTTATTTAAGGTTCATTAATCCTTTTTTAAAAATGATATTAATTTATAAATCAAAATGAGTTCATTGTGATCAAAAACTGCCAATTAACCAAAACAATTATCATTAAAGTTTTATATAATGATTCATCTTCACTCCTAATAACCAAAAAAAATTATAACCAAGAAATGTTATGGTTTTTCACTAATAACATACAACTTATATTATGGAAAACCATACTCATTCTACACATTTATTTGTACATGAATATAAGTAAACCGATCATGAAAACAATGGAAGAAAATGCTCCCAAACAATGAAATTAAATAACTTAACCAATCACAAGGTGATGAATAAACATAATAAGGTTATAGTAAATAAATTAAATTTAGTTTAGGTTCTAATCCTATTAATTTATGAACCTGATTTTGATTATTCATGTCATTAATAACAAGTGAGGAACACCTTCAGACTTATGGTAATGGTTTTCTACCCAAACCTCCATTTTCATTTGGTTTACTTTTATTCTCTACATACCTCAAAAAAAATTATATTTATTCATATTTATCCATAATAAATTATGTTTTACTGTTCTATATATTTTCTCTAACCAGAATTCTACTTTAATTTATGGGGAGTTATATTTTTTAAAGTGATCATTCAAAAATTCTTCTTGAAATACAAGCCCGATTCGGGGGAGTTTCGCAAAATATTACCTATTTTCAAGGGAACTATATAATATGTTTTTAGAAACTATTATATTTATAAAACCACTAATTTATTTATTAAAATAATATCTTATTTCAATTATGTTTTTACACAAATACTTTTTCAAAAAGAACTCTTCTTTTCAAAGTAAAAGAGTATTTATCTCAGAACTTACTCGATGAATTTATAAGAGTATCTTCATCTATTTCAACACTCTTGTTAATTATTATGTATTATTATAATTAATATTTTATGATATAATATACCATATTTAATTGAATTTTGTATTATTAGTTTGACTATGATTGTGCAATCTTAAAACCATTCACCAATTTACTCTGAATGGTTTGTGTTTATGCTTAATGTTCGGGGAACATTTTTTACATACAAATGATAGTTTAAATATGAATGTATATGTTGTTTATGTTTATTAATATTTACATTAGGATTTAATTGGACTTATTAAGTGTTGGTTGTCAGTAGGTCTCATGAGACAAACTACGGTCTTGGCATAAGGCCAAGACAAAATGGTTATTTATGGTCTTGGATCAGGGCCTTGACGGTATGGTTATGATGTCCCACATTATGAGTTGACTCATTTTGAAACTACTATTGATATTTTATGTGGTTATTAGACTAGTAAAATATCCATTATTATTTATTATAATGGAATTATTTATTCATCTCTTATTCCTGCTATATTATGTTCAATTTTAATTTTTTAAAGGAATGTATTTTTAGTTATTCACCATGCCTAATGTTTATGTTTATGATATATTTCATTATATTTATTACCCTTACTAAGATTTTCATCTCACCCCTTTATTATGTTTCATTTTGTCAGTACATGAAGAAGTTCATTATGAATGACCCTTAGGGATAAACTTAGGGTTGTGGATGTTACCAATAAATCTTATATGTTGTATTTCATTTAAATTTGTAATGTTGAACTTATGTATGTATATTGTTTCCAAATCTACTAAAATACTCGGTCCAATGGGATTCATATTCCTCATTTATATTTGAATGTAATAAAATAAGGCATCGGCTCTGGCCAACTAGGGTCAGGTCCATACAGTTGGTATCAAAAAGAAGTTTAGTAGAAAACATGGTAACTAGATTTAGAAAATACAGATTAGGGAACAAACATCTAATATTTTCATTGAGGATAAACATACAAGAACATACTAGAATTTTGGTAGGGAATATATTATAGGAATATTTCTGGAAAATACATCTTTGTATGGATACTACAAGTGGATGTGGTACTGATACAGATGAACCTAGGAATGAAAACTTCAACAAGGAGTTTCAGGCATGACTCGCGGTATCCTGGTACATGATAATGGGTCTTAATGAACAATATATTTCATGCTCTTGGTGGATATTCGTAGAATAATTCACATTTTTAAGACGTTATGAAGGATTTAAATGTAAAATTATCGTTTAAGAAACCATGTTTAGGATTAGTAGATTAGTTATGTATATGATTTCAATTTATGCTAATTATTTATCTAAGTTGATATTATACATTATGATTCATAACCTAATCTAGTTCATTCCATTATTTAGAAATGGAACCAAGTAGAAGGAATGTAAACCACATGAATACACATAACCCATGTAGAAATTTTCCTCCAATGTAAGATAATGATGTTGGATCTCATGTTGCGATAGTTGTTGAGCAGCTTATAACTATACTAAGACAGTTGACTCAGGTTATGAACAATAGCCTTACCTATATGGAGTATCCAGATCCACAATGTGGGGGATCTATGTTAGACCACTTTTTGTGACAACAGCCTCCATCATTCAATGGGACGACAAACCCATCTAAGGCTGATCATTGGATAAGTTACCTAGAGAAGATATTTCTCACTTTGGGATATAAAGAAAGAGAGAAGGGTTTCATAGTATTTTATCATCTATCAATATATATGGATCAGTGGTGGTCATTAATCCAAAACACAAAGGAGGAGGAAGAAATAGGAGAGATTGAATGGAGGGTTTTTAAGGAAATTTTCTGAGAAAAATATTTTCCTCGTGAACAATGAGTGGATATAGAAAGACAATTTTTAAATATGAGGAAGAAGGAGGAAAAAAATGTTTCCATGTATGAATCCAACATTAAAACACTAGAAAGGCATGTTGCATACTACATGCATATTCTATGGAGCAATATTGATCGATTATTTGATGGTTTAAAACCATTCCTCTAAAGGGCACTATTTTCTTAGAATTTCTCATCATATAAATATACAGTCTCATGTGAAATAAAGATATGAAAGAAATTTTATAATTCACGTGACTTTAAAGGAAATCGATATAATAATAGGGTTGTTAAAAATTCTTGAAAAGTAAATAATGAAAATGGTGAAGAATGGAAGATTTGACCTTCCACCCTGAAAAAATTGTGAGAAGAAACACCTTGGAACTTTCCTGAAGGGAATGAGAGTCTATTACAAGTACGGAGAAAAAGGACACCAATCTCATGATTTCAAGGGGAAAAAAGAAACAACCAATTTTCAATGCTATAGTTGTAAAGAGATGGGAAATTATGCATATGAATGTCCTAATAATCAGAGAAACATTCCCTAAATAAGGCCAAGGGAGAATGGTCAAGCTTATGCATTCACAACTTTTGAGTTTTAAGTTTCTAACGATGTGGTGGTAGGTAATTTAATTATTTCATTAATCTTATAAAATACTGTGTTTGATTCTGTATCATCACATTCTTTTATATATTCCTAGTTTTCCAAGAAAATTATACATGTTCAATTTTGATTTAATAAAGGATATGTCAGTTAGAACTCTTAGGGGATTTATCATTGCAACAAGATATGTCGATCTGTCCCCCTCATGACACATAAATGTGATTTATTTGCTAACATTGACATCATACCCATGATTTAATTTGATATAATCCTTGGTATTAATTGTATTTCAAATTATGATGTTAAGATCAATTCCAATAAGTAGAAAATTGTGATTTTTGAGAATGGTGTTGAATCCTATATATTTATAGCAGAAACCTCGCTAGCGGATTTTTATCTAGATCCACCCCCAATAACTCTACTAAATTAAATAATTGGGGAGGAAAGGAATGAAATATCTTTGGGTTGTGAAATAAATGTTCAAATAGTGTATGTAGCTATTGTGTAGGAATATGTTGGTGTGTTTCCAGAGGATTTACTTGGACATCCTCCAGAGCGTGAAATTGAGTTTTCCATTGACTTAATTCCTGATTCAAGGCCCATATCAAAGACCCCTTATAGAATTGCCACTATGGAATTAGTGGAACTAAAGAAACAACTAGATGAATTGAGTGATAAAGGATTTATTTTCCCTAGTGTCTCTCTATAGGGATCCCCTGTTCATTTAATTAAGAAGAAAGATGGATCTACGAGGTTGTGCATTTACTACAGGGAGATAAATTCTATAACAATGAAGAGAATGTATCCCCTAACTATCATTGATGATTTATTTGATCAACTTCACAGAGCCCAATAATTTTCAAACATTACCATTTGATCTGGATATCATTATTTGTGAGTAAGGAAGGAATATATTCCAAAGACAGTGTTTCGAACTAGGTATGGGCATTAAGAGTTTACAGTAATTCCTTTTGGACTAACTAATGCACCCTATATCTTCAAGGATACAATGAAAAGGGTTTTCAAGGAATATTTTGATGACTTTTTGGTGGTATTTAATGAAGATATATTGGTATACTCTAAAAGATACAAATATCAAGGAAATCAATTGCGCCCTATTATAAAGACTGATAAAAAAATGAATTATATGGGATGTTTAGAAAGTTTGAATTTTGGCTTCAATAAGTTTCCTTTCATGACTTCATTTTCTCTAAGGATGGAATATCTATTGATATTGTGAAGACAAAGGTTGTTCAATAATGGCCTACTCAAATTAACATAACTAAGTTACGTTGTTTTATTGGTTTAGCAGGTTATTATCAGTGTTTCATTCATAACTTCACCAATTTAGCCAACCCAGGGACCAAGCTTACAAGTAAAGGGGTTAATATCATATGGAAAAAATAATGTGAGGACTATTTCGATGAATTGAATAGGAGATTAGTGATTGCCCTGATCTTAACTCTACCATTGGGGAATAATGTGTGTGTGATCTATAATGATGCATTAAAGAATGTACTTGGTTGTTTTCTTATGCAGAATGATATATTTATTTTCTATGCATCAAGGTAGTTAAGAATTCATGAACAAAACTATCCTACTCATGATCTTGAGTTAGTTGATGTGATCTTTTCTCTAAAAATATAGAGACACTATCTCTTTGGTGAAATTTGTGAGATATATATGGATCATAAGAGTTTGAAGTATATCTTATCACAAAAAGAACTCAACATGAGGCAAAGGCAATGGCTCGAACTACTCAAGGATTATGAATATTTCATACACTACCACCAAGGAATGTAAAATAAGTTAACTAATGCATTGAGAAGGAGTGATCATGGAGTTTTAAACAAAATGTGGATTGAAAGGGATCCTTTATTCATGTATCTAATAAGGATGGACATGGTAATTATCAATGAAGGTTAGAAAACATTAATTTTCTAATTGGTTTCCCAACTATATTTATTTTGAAATATTAAAATCACTCATAATGATGATGATATCCTTCAAAATAATATTAATGCTTTGAAAGATGGGAAGTTGTCTTACTTCATATGTCAAGATGGAATTATGAGATTTGGGAAGAGGATATGTCTTCCCTCTATACCCGAGCTGAAATTGGTGTAATTGGATGATTATCATAGCTAGAATTTATCAGAACACCCTAGTAGTACGAAAATTTTTAGAAATTTCATGGAATATTTCTGGTGGGACAACATGAAGCGAGAAATTGCTGATTATGTATCAAGATGTTTAGTATTTCGAAAAGTGAAGGGTGAATTACAACATCCTAGAGGAGTCATGAAACCTCTACATATTCCTACATGGAAATGGTATGACATAACTATAGATTTTCTCACTAGATTACCCAAAACTCTAAGAAAGAATGATGTAATAGGGGTAATTGTTGATCGAATTACAAAATCTACACATTTCCTCAATATAATGGATGATTTCCCACTAGAGTTTCTTTCATGACTCCATATCAATGATGTTTTAAGACTTTATGGAGCACCACTTTCTATAATTTCTGATCATAATCTGTGATTAAAATATAAATTATGGAAATTTCTTTAGAAATCTTTGGATAATGAGCTTATTTTGAGTACTGCTTATCATCCTCAAACTGATAAGCACTCAGAAAAGATGATCCAAACTTTACAATACATGTTTAGATTTTTCTTGATCAACATTTAAGGTATGTGGGATCATTATTTACCCTTGGTGGAGTTTTTGTACAATAATAGTTTCCATTATAGTATTCCAATAGAACCATATGTAGCATTGTACGGAAAGAGATGTTGTACACCATCACGTTGGGATGAAGTTGGTGAAAGGAAGCTAGTGGGCCTAGATCTTGTGGAGGAAACAAAAGTGAAGGTTAAGACTATTCAAGGCTGTTTCAAAGAAACTCAAAGAAAAAAAAATCTATTCTGATAATTGATGGAAGGATTTGGAATTTCAAGTGGGAGACGATGTTTTCTTAAAAGTATGTCTATGGAAAGGTGTTATAAGATTTGGGAAGAAATGGAAACGGGGCCCAAGGTACATAGGACCTTTTAAAATTCTGGAGATAATTGGAGATGTTGCATATCATTTGGCTATGTCTCCCAGTCTATCTAAAGTTCACAATGTGTTTCATGTCTCATTGCTGAGAAAGTACATGCCAGATCCAATGCATGTCCTCACTTCTGAAGGTATATAATTGAAACCTGACTTACCTTACTGTGAAGAGGATATCTAGAATCTATACACTAAAGAACTGGTGTTGAGGAATATGATGAATCATCTAGTAAATATACTTTGTAAAAATCATAAATTCGAAGAGGCAACATGGGAACCTAAGGAGCTTATGATGAAGAACTACCCAAATCTTTTTTTGAGGTAACATTATGGTAATTTTGTGGATGAAATTTCGATAAGGATGGATGAATATAACACCCCAAGGATTTATAAATAAATGAATGAAACACTAAGTCTCCAAAAAACACAACTTTGATATATGCTTTCTATTAAACATAATTTTTCCACCTCTGTGATTTGAATTTCAAAAAACTGACATACATGGTTGCGTTCAATAAGATGTTTAGAGTCTGATAAGACAAACCTAATTTTTGTGAATAGTAACATACCATTATGAATATTAATATGAATATAAATATTAACCTTATGAATATCAAATCATACTTTTATTTTTTTTCTTTCTTAAGTTTAAAATATAATGAGATCTTGAATAATTTTTAAAAGTGATATAAAACGAATTATGGTTTTAAAATTTTTATTTTTCGAATAAATTATGATTTTATTTAAAAAATAAATATATCATATTTAGAAAATTATTTTTAAAAAAGGAGTTCATTTTTGAATTTTACACGCTGAAAAATGGTTAGGGTGAATTTTTGGGATTTTTAAAAAATACTTGAATTTTTTGTGAATAGTAAAATACGATAATTTATGATAAATGCTAAATACATGATTTATTGAGTCATAGGTGATGTAAGAATGATGTAATAACACATGTTTCGAACTCAAATGAACTTATTACTATTATGGGTCACATGAATCAACAATATTGGTTGTCTTGAGGGAAATAATAAAATAATGAATATTATATTCACAAATCACCCCTCTCCTCCACTATATAAACCCCCATAACTCCCTCTTTTATTCTATAATATCAATACCTTTTCCTTGTATAAATTATGCCAAAATATCCTCCCAAAATCCTTCTCCATTTTTATAAGCCCTTGGTCTCATAAAAATACAATAACCTCTCCCCTAAAGAGGCTCTCAAGGAAGATTGCTTCAAGAGGTAAATTCCTCTTTTTATTTCTAGTTCAGTAATTTTCTTTTTATTTCCTCACATACATTAATACCAATGTTGTTATGATTATAGTATCATAAATTTACTTTAATTTTCTTATAATAAATAAAAAATTCTTCATCATCTCTCCTTTCCCCTTCTTTTATACTAGAAATTAAAACACCATCTGAGATGTGTTAATTTATCACATTCAAGGATGGAGGGTTTTCAATTTCTATTACCATCTTTAATTGTTCTCATAAATACATTTTGATGGTTTAAAAAGACTACAATATATTTATTATAACTTATTTAAGGTTCTGGAATCCTTTTTTACAAATGATATTAATTTATAAATCAAAATGAGTCCATTGTGATCAAAACCCACCAATTAACCCAAACAATTGTCATTAAAGTTATATATATTGATTCATCTTCACTCCCAATAAACAAAATAATTTTATAACCATCTAATGTTATGTTTGGTCACTAATATCATACAACTTATATTATGGACAACCATTCTCATTCTATATGTTTATTCGTACATGAATATAAGTAAATAGATCATGAAAACCAAGGAAGAAAACGCTCCCAAACAATGAAATTAAATATCTTAACCCATCAAAAGAACATGAATGAACCTAATAAGGTTATAATAAATCAATTAAATATAGTTAAGGTTCTGGACCTATTAATTCAGGAAATTAAATTTTATTATTCAGGTCCTTAAGATCAAGTGAGTAACACCTTCAGACTTAAGGTAAGGGTTTTCTACCCGAACCTCCATTTTCATTCTGGTTGCTTTTGTTCTTTACCTACCTCAATAAAATTATTTTTTATTCATATATACCCCTCATAAATTCTTTGTGAATTTTTAATATATTTTCTCCAACTAGAATCCTACTTTCATTTACTGAGATTTATATGTTTTAAAATGATCTTTCAAAAATTCTTCCCAAAATACAAGCCCAATTCGAGGGAGTTTCTCGAATTCTTACCTATATTAAAAGGAACTCTATAATATGTTTTTAGCAAATATAATCTTTCTGAAATAACTAATTTTATTCTTAAAATACTATATTACTTAAATTTTTGTTTTATAGAATTATTTTTTCCAAAATAACTCTTCTTTTCAATGTAAAAGAGTATTTATCTCAAGAATTACTCGATGATATTATAAGCATATTTTCATCTATTTGAAAACTCTTGTTGATTCTTATGTATTATTGGGATTAAAATTTTATTATATCATCTACCATATTTAATTGAATGGTTTATTATTAGTTTTATCATGGATGTTCTATCTTAAAACCATTCACCAATTTACTATGAATGGTTAGTGTTTATGCTTAATGTTTGGGGAAATTTATTTATATTTCATATGTTAGATTCAATATAAATATATATGTTTTTTTTGTTTATCCCCATTAATATGAAGAATTCATTAGAATTAGTAAGAGTTAAGTGGGGCCCTCTATAGCCCCTTGGTGCATCAGTAGGTCTCTTGATACAAACTACGGTCTTGGCACAAGGCCTTGACAAAATAGTTATTTATGTTCTTGGCACGAGGCCTGGACGGTGTGGTTATGATGTCCCACATTATGCATTCCCTAACTATGAAACTAGTATTGATTGTTCATGTGGTTATTCAACTAGTAGAGTACCCATGACTATGTTTTATAATGGAATTATTAATTCATCTCTTATTCCTTTTATATTATGTTCAAGTATGTTTTTTTGAAGGCATGTATTTTTAGTTATTCACTATGCCTAATGTTTGTGTTTATGGTATCTTTCACTATATTTCATACCCTTACTGGGAATTTGATCTCATCAATTTATTATGTTTCATTTTCTTAGGACATGAAGAAGTTTATTATGAATGACCCACATGGATAAAGTTAGATTGTAGATGTTCCCAATAAAACTTATTTGTTGTATTTCATTTCAATTTGTAATGTTGAACTTATGTATTTATCTTTATTCCAACGCAACAAAACTACTCAGTATTTTGGAGGAATATTCCTTGTTTAAATTCCAATGTAATAAAATAAGGCTTCGGCTCTGAGTAACTGGGTTCAGGTCCCTACATTCTATTATTACAATTGATGGTGGTTATGATAGCCTAGATGTTTGCGGGCAAGATGTAACAACCTAGCTGTTTTCAGGAGAGACGTGACTGTTCTTGTGGGGTGGTAGTCTGAGTGTCTTCAGGTGAGGTTTTATGTGGTCGTTCTTGTGGAGCAGTGATCATAGGTGTCTTTAGAAGTGGTGTGGTGTGACCGTGCTTGTGGGGCAGTGTGGTATATAGAAAAAATTAGAGCATCAGGACTTATGATGTTGGGTGTGAGAGAAAAATACCAGTGGGAAAGTGGTGCAGGGTACCCTAATCAATGTGATCATGTTATATTATATTAATTAACTTGCGTTATTTGGTGATAGTTCCTTTTTGAGGTTCAGTTTGGTTATTATACCTGTATATGTGTTGTTTGGTTCATCTATTTTCTCATAGGTGCAATAGTAGGCTTCTATAAAATGTAAATCAGAGACTTTGGTTTTCCTACTGAGTATACTTGTATACTCACCTTACCCTTATAAAATAATTTTTAGCATTCCAGGAGGACTATGTGGACCGTTCTAGACATTACTATCTTGGATCATTGGTAGTTGTTGTGTCGCTTCTTTAGCTTTACTTTGGGGTATTTACTTTAGAGAGTTTTATCTCTATAGTTCTATTTATACAATCATGTGTGATGTTTTTGGTTTTCTTTTTTACTATTTCATGGAGTTTTTTGGGGATGATCCATCTTATCTCTTGATCCCGTATTATTATAGTGAGTAATGCCTTCCAAATCACGATATTCTATACCCTCAATTTTTGTCGCCATCCCAAGGCCTATAGGAGGTGAGACTTGGGGTAATTATTTATCTCCTCTCATTTTTTTATATTTGGATGGAGGTGGGAATGACAATATACTTTTGTTCTTTATATTTTCATCTATTCTATTATGATTGATATATTTTACTACACCACCATTATCCCAAACATTCCACATCATTATTGTAATAACCCTTACCCTAGTAGCCTAGAGTTGGTGTTCATTTTATTACAATGGCATAGAAAAAAGAGGTTAAATTAGCAAGGAATTATATGTTTAGTAGTCCTGAATAAACTATATATATACATGGTTCTTTTATTACATTGGTAATTAAACATATTACATAACAAATGAAAATAAATTGCTTCGTTTCACTTATTCAAAGATGTCATCTTCACATCTTAGGGATGGAAAAAAATAAAAGGGTGATCTCAAATGTTCAGTATATGCTAAATATAGTGTAATTATGAAAGAAACACAAGTGAATCATAATCAATTAGGTATAATCAATATGGCATGGTGAATAACTAAAAAATAAACACCATTAATGCACTGAGAATGAAAATGCATCCAAAGATGTTCTCATAGTGAAAATCCTCAAGATAAAGATAACTAAATTATGAATGAGAAAAATGAATAATTATTTTATGTCTTGTATCTAGTTCATGAACTATCATACCATTGAGATAGTTTATGTATGTGGTTAGATAACTATCTTATTATGTTTTGGAAAAAACACAAAGGGTTTTTCGCCAACTGTTTTGTCACATGAGACATGTCGATGTATCGAGGGGCCATAATAGGACCCACCCATCATGTAATGTCCAAATAATTATTCATAAATATTATTTAATTCTATAACTATATGCCTTATCATTATCTTTATTGAGTCGAGGATATATATTCATCAATATTTCCACATTTAAAACATCATTCAAAATAAACACCGTATGTAAAATGGTATATAACTAAGACAATAATCATATCTATGATAAAAGAAAATGGATATTTAACAAAAATATAGTTTCAAATGAACAATGATATCAAATAGTAATTATATACACCACATAAAAATAATTAGGTTCACAATACCAATAAAGTATCAACGAAATGGAAATTTAGACGAAGTCCCTTACTTTATGTCTAAATCTGTAATGCACTTGATCTTAATGTACTGGATTACCAGATTAAATACATTACATAATTAATTTATTACCATTTCTATTTATTTTTGATTTATTATAATTTTATTATGTTTATCTATAGACTTATTTATGATTTATAAATTATAATTTTATCGTTTGGGGTCATTCATTTCCTTGGTTTTTATGATCGATTTACATGTATATATGTACGGAAAATCATGTAAAGTGAAAATAGTTTTCCAGAATTGAAATTATATGTTATTAATGAAATTATATAATATTAAATTGTGATATATATTTCAATAATTTATATGGTATGAGTATTAATCATTAGATAAGACATTAGTGATAGTCATTTAGTTTATTTTGTTATTTTTTCAATCGTCACAAACTAGTTTTGTCTTATTAATTCATATTATGTATATATACTGGTTACATAATGTTAAATATGTTTTAATAAAAATATTACAGTATTCTTATCCATATAAAATGTTTTATTGACATCATTGAAATCTAAATTATAAAATGAACAATCATTGTCCACGAGGTGGTGAATTGGAACCTGACGGACGATGTTTTCGTTTTTAGTACAAAAGAAGTGGGGAAGAGAAATGATGATGGATTATTACAATAAAAAAATATAAATCCAGTATATATGTTATAATGGAGTCATAATTAAACTTTGATAACAACGTATTATGAGAGAATAAGAAAATAAATGAAAATGAAAGAAAATAAAAGAAAAAGACAGAGGAATTTACCTCTTGAATTCTCCTCCATGAGAACCTCATTAGGGAACATGGGATTGGTATTTGGGTGGGACCATAGGCTCTTGGATGTGGTGGAGGGTCTTGGGAAGAGTATTGGGTTGATCATTGACATGTATCAAATCTAGGAAGGTGTGTGGAAAATATGTGGTGAGCGGTGGTATTTATAGTGGAAGAGAGCGGTGTTTTCTCATTATTTTATTCATTAGTTTATTGTTTTGGATCAAGCCTATGAATAGATTGAGAATTATCACTAAATATATTAAAATAATGAATTATGGTTCTATATTATGGGATTAAATAATCCATAAATTTCCAATGAATCAATAATTCATGTATTTAGCTTATATAATAAATTATCGTATTTTACTATTCACAAAAATTCAACTATTTCAGAAAAATACAAAAAATTCACCCTAACAATTTTTCAACATGTATAATTCGAAAATGAACTCAAATTTATGAAAATAATTTTCTAAATATGTTAAATTTAACTTTTAATTAAAATTATCTTTTAGATGAAAAATACCAATTTTAAAATTATAAATAATTTTATAACAAATTAAAATTTTAACTAAGGTCTCCTAAAATTTTCATCTAATAATAAGACAAAAAAATATAAATTTATAATTATATTTTATGAAAACACATTTTTTTAAAATAATTTTATTAATTATAATATTTTAAATAAAAGTTTATATTTTAAAAAATACTAATAGTTAATTAATACTTTCTAAAACATTTATTGACATATAATATAATATAATTATATCATATTTCTATTTTTAATATTCTTGAATTTTATTTATACTTTCTTAGTTGATGTTACTATTCCATTGGCCAAATTACTATTCGTAAGGTTCGCATTTCTATTCCAAAAGTCAATATACTATTTCATTAGTATATGTTCCTTTATTTATAGAAAAACCCTCCTATTTCATTCATTCTTCATGATAAAGTATATTCTTTGTTCTCTATGTGATTTTTTATGGGTTGTACTATAGGAAATATTGTTTTGTGTAATGTAAGCTATTGAATATATTAAATTTATTTATGACAGTACATACAGTTAAATCTTGGGGTGTTATATTCTTCCCTCCTAAAGAAATGTCATCCTCAAAATTTTAATGAATATTTACCTCTAAACAGATATGGGTGGTTCTTCTTCATAGAATCCTCATGGTCTAATGTTTCTTCTTCCATTTTATGGGTTCTCCAAACAAATTTTTCCATCTGAGTCATATGTTTCTTCAATACCTTCTCTCTAGTTTCAAGAATCTTGATAGTCTCTTCATATTAAGATAAATCAGGTTCTAGTTTTATTTCTTCATAGGTGAGTACATGTGTTGGATCTGGAAGGTACTTCTTTAACAATGATGTATGGAACACATCATGAACTTTGGAGACACTTGTCGGCAATTTTAAATGGTTAGCTACGGCTCCAATTTTTTCCAAAATTTCAAATGGTCTATTGTACTAGGGGCTCAGTTCCCTTTCTTAATAATCCTTAAGACACCCATCCATGGAGATACTTTCAAAAAGACATGATATCCCACTTGTAATTATAAATCATTTCTCTAGTTATCAACATAACTCTTTTTCCAACATTAAGATGCTTTAATATGTGCCTGGATTTTCTTTACCTTTCTCATTGTATCTTCAAAAAGTTATCATCATATAAGTTTCTTCTCTCTAAATTCATCCCAAGAAGTTGGATTTTGACATCCCTTTCCATATAATGCTTCATATGGTTCCTTTTAAATACTGGAATAGAAATTGTTTTTGTAGGAAAATTCCACCAATGGTAAATAATGATCCCACATACCATGAAAGTCAAGTGAGAAAGATATCAACATGTCTTACAATGTTTTAATAGTCCTTTGAGAGTGTCATTTAGTTTGAGGGTGATAAACAATACTCATATAAATCTCAGTATATAAATCCTTCTGAAGACACCTCTATAATTTTGCCATAAATCATGGATCATGATCAGACACAATTGAATGCATTTCACCATGAAGTATTACATATTCATTATTATAGATTCTTTCTAGGTGATCCATTGTAAAATCCTCCCTTTTAGAGAGTAAATTTTCTGATTTGGTAATTAGATCAACGATTACCCATATTCCATCATTCCTTTTAGGTGTCCTTGTTAGTATAATGACAAATTCTATTGGAATTTCATCCCACTTCCACAAAGAAATACGTATAGGTTTCCTGACTCCTCTAGGATGTTGTATCTCATCCTTCACTTGTTGAAAAACAAGTAACCTTGACACATATTAAAAAACTTCCCAATTCATATTATCCCACCAAAAGTATTCCTTCAGATCTCTGTACATCTTGGTACTACCATGGTGTATAGAGAAGTTTGAGCTATGAGCATTATAAAAAACGTCCCTTTTTCGCTAAGTAATTGATGGGACACATACCCACTTTCCCAATTTCAATACTCCATCCTCATACATGAAGTATATAAATATACCATCCTTAAGGGATTTAATTTTATTTTGAAAATTCTCATCATCAAATTGAGAGATATTTATCATCTATAGTAAATATGGTATAACAACCATTTGGAAAAGAATTGATGTTTCCTTTTCTTTACCAATTCCCATATCCATCATTACTAGTTCCTTGAATATAGGATCTTTCTCAATCCTTATTTGGGTTATAATTCTATGGAATTGGCTTATTAATGAATATCCTACCTTTTTTACCTTTCCTAGGTGGTAGTTTATTGAGAAATCATAATCTTTGAGTGACTTGAGCCATCATCTTTGCCTCATGTTGAGTTATTTCAGTGTAAATATGTATTCCAAAGTCTTGTGATCCATATATGTCTCACCTATTTTACCACAGAGATTGTTTATCCACATATTCATATAAAATATTACATCTTCTAACATAATATTATGAGTTGAAAAAAATCATGTGTCTTAAAATACCTTAATGCTTAAGAAATAACTTTATCCTTTTTCATACAGAAAAAATCCAATCCATTCTTTCATGCGAAAATATATATCACAAACCTATCATTTCCTGATATAAGAGTTAAAATTGTAGCATTGACCAATATTATCTTCAATTCTTTAAATCATTCTATACCTTCTTTTGTCTATATGATCTTAACCCATTTATTTGTGACATTGGTTAACAAGTTAGGAAATTAGGAAAACATAGGATTAAAACACCAATAGTATCATGTTAATCCAATGAAACTTCATACCTTGGTTATGTTAATTGGCATAGGCCATTCTTGGATTTCCATTTTCTTCACAGGATCAACTAATATTATCTCCTTAGAGATAATATATCCAAAAAAAGAAACTATTTGAATCCCGAATTCACACTTGCTAAACATCCCATACAACTCATTTCATCTAAGAGACATTAAAAGAATCTGTAATTGGTTCTCATGATCCTCATAGATTTTGGAATATATCATGATAACATCATTAGATACCACAAAAAAATCATCAAGATATTTCTTGAAAAATTTATTCATTAGATCCATAAAAACAAAGGGTGAATTAGTCAGTCCAAATAGAATTACTATAAACTAGTAATGTCTATAACTGGTTGTTGTATTAGAAATATCTCCCTTCCTCAGAAGTAATTGATGATATATATAATGAAGTAAAATCTTCAAAAAAAAATTTACTCTATGGAGTTGATTAAATAAATCATAAATTTGAGTAAGAGGGTACTTGTTCTTTATTGTAGTATTATTGATTTCTATATAGTCAATGCACATCCTCAAGTATCGATCTTTCTTCCTCACAAAATAAATCCAAGCTCCCCATGGATAAACACTAGAGAGAATATATCACTTATTACTCAAATCCATGAGTTGTTTTTTAAACTCTAATAATTCCACAATTTCCATTCTATAATAAGTATTTGATATTAGTCTTTCATCAGGGATTAGATCAATGGTAAATTTAACTTCACTCCCTGGGGGGTTCCAAGGTAATTCCTCAAGAAATACATCAATGTATTCAGGAACAACTCATACATTCTCAATTATAAAATTACTTTCCTCATCCCTATATATTGTTTTCTCTTATGACCTAAGAATTTCATTTAATGGAGATAATTGAGTTGGATATAAATAAGAATAAAATGACGAGGCTTCTACTCTAAAGATAAGGGAATATATATCTTCCTCAAAGATCATAATTTCATTCTTTATGTAATAAATTTTTGGAAAATATTCTGAAAGAAAGTCCATACTAAGGATTATATCAAATTAAATCATGGGTATGATGATAAGATCAACAAATAAAAATATTTATTTGTTATAAAAGGGACTGACCGACACATTTTTTGTTGTAATTAGACTTCCCTTAGAAGTTTTGAATGATAAATCATTTGTTAAATCAAAAGAGAGATATATAATTTTCATGGAAAATAGGGTAGATATAAAAGAGTGTGATGATCTATAATCAACTAATGAATTTAATAAATTGGAATATAGGATTAATTTACCTACCACCACATCATTATGAACTTCCACTTCTGTTGTGGTAATCATATAAGCATGGTCATCTCCCCTTGGCCAATTTTGAGTTATATTCCCCTAACTCTTGAGACATTGATTTGTAGAACACCCCATTTCATTTAATTTGAATCATTTAAAATCATTTATTTTATTATTTCCCTTTCATTCAATAGCTTGATGAACCATTTTGAGTCAGTTATAACAAACCCTCATGTCATTCAAGAATTTACCATGATGATTTTTCCATAATTTTTACATAATAGATATTTCTTCATTTCATTATTCTTCTTTGATAGTTTAATTTTTTTCATGATTATTAGAAGAACTGTTTTTCACTTGATTACCTTTGAAGACATGGGATCTAGGAAATTACATCTCTATTTTGATGGCACTTAATACTATTTCATCATAAGATGAAAATGTTGTTAAAGTCAGTGCCCTTTAAAGACATGGATTTAGACCATTAAGGAAATAACCAATCTTATCATCTGAATCATGTATCTAATCTATAGAATACGTGGATAATCTTATGAAGGTAGCCTCATACTCCTAAACACTCTCTTCTTACCTTTTCATGAAGATAAGAAATTTTCTCTTCATTTTAGTTCATTTCACATAAGTTAACTACTTTTCAAAGAATGTTTATTTAAAATTTATCCATTCCATGTACTCTATTTCATCTTCTTTATTGGTATTCAGGAACAAAGACCACCATTTATCAGCATCACCCTTTAGATAATATGATTCCAGTACTACCTTTTCATTTTAATTGCACCTGAATTCATGAAATATATTTTCAAGGGACTTTATCCACTACTCAGCTACCATTGAATTAGTAGTACCACTAAAATATTGGGTATTATATTGTATGAAAATATCCAAAATAGATTTAGTGTAGTTATTTTTCATTACTTGAGTATGTTTTCCTAATAAAGTCATGATTTTCTCAGCTCCAATACTAATTGTGTTGACTTACTCTGTGGGAAAATATCTATATTGTCCACAAGATTTGATTATGTTCCTTCTATTATGTTCCATTTCTAAACAATGGAATATGATAAATTAGCTTGTGAATCATAATGTATAATTTTGAACTGGATAAACAATTAATATAAATTGAAAGTTTATGCAAATGAAATCTCATAAACTTGGTCTCCTTGGGGACATATTTACTTTTAAATCTTTCATAAAAGTTTACAAATAGAATGTGAATTTTACTAACCATATCCTCAAAGAGTGTCAAACCAGTTGTGTATTAGGCATGTTTTTGTGTACCAAGTTTCCCTGAGACCGACCTAGGACACCTTGTTAGAGATGTTACCCCAAAGTAAATTTATGGCAAAACCACATCCATTTCTAGTATCTAGAAAAGGATGTATTTTTTTGATAACCACTTACACTATACTTTCCAAAATTTTATGATGTTATTATATTCTTATCTACAATTTATATCTTAGGGTTTTTTCCCTAAACTATGTTTTCTAAATATATTTCCCAAGGATTATACTAAACTTGCTCTGATACCAAATGTAACAACCCTGACCCTAGTAGTCCATAGTTAGTGGTTGTTTTATTATAATGGCCTAGATACAAGAGGTCAAATCACCAAGAAATTATTGGTTTAGTATCCTTGAAGATACTAGATACATACATGGTTCCCTTATCACATTGGTAATTAAATATAGTACATAGCAAAATAAAATAAACAGTTTCTAGTCACTAATTCAAAGATCTCAAATTCAGAACCTGGGTATGGAAAACTAATATAATGGTGAGATAAAACACTTATTGAGGGTTACATATAGTAGAAGAATTAATCAAAAATAAGTTAATCATAATAAATTAGGCATAATCAATATGGAATGGTGAATAACTAAAAAACACATTCCATCAATACACTAGGAATGAAAATGCATCCATAGATTTTTTTCGTAGTGAAAATACTCCAAATAAATATAACTAAATTATAAATTAAAAATATTCTTAATTATTGGATGGAATTTATCTGGAACATGAACCATCATACCATTGAGATGGCTTAATCATGTGGCTAGATACCCGTCTGGTTATGATTTGGAAACAAACATGTAGGGCTTTTCACCAACTGTTTTGTCTCATGAGACCTATCAATGCATCAAGGTGATATAATGAGCCCTTTCCATCACTAAAACTCCAAATAATTATTCATAGATATATTTAATTCATAAAAAATATTCCTTATTAATATACTTATTGAGTATAGGATACTAATTCATCAATAATTCCCTACTTAAAACTACATTCAAAATAAACACCGTATGTAAAATGGTATATGCCTAAGACAATAATCATATATATGGTATAAGAATATGGATTTTTAATAGAAATAAAATTTCAAATTTAAAATGATCTCAAAGTGGTAATAGAGAAATCACATTTAAATTATTATGTTCAGAATACCATATAAGTCTCAATGAAATGTAAATTGAGACGTAGTCCCTTACAATATGTCTGAATGTGTTCTGCACTTGACCTTAATGTCCTAGATAATCATATTAAATAAATAAATTTATTAATAACCTTTTCTACATGTATTTTATTTATTAAAATTATATTAATTTCATTTATTTCTTTTTCTATGAGTTATAAAGTACAATATTATTGTTTGGGTGGGTTTATTTCCTTGGTTTTCATGATCGGTTTACATTTATATATGTATGGAAATTTATGTAAAATTATAATTTTTTCCAGAATTAAAATTATATATTAATAATGAAAATAATTAATATTAAATTTTTATATATATTCAATTTTGATATGTGTTATGGGAATGAATCATTAGATAAGACGTTAGAGATAATTGTTTAGATTTTTTTGGTGTTTTTTCGATCTTCACGAACTAGTTTTTTATTATGAATTCATATTATGTATATATACTGGTTAGATAATATTAAATAATTTTTACTAGTTATATTATAGTATATTTTAACCTTAAATGTTTTTATAACCATACTTGAATAAGTAATTATAAAACGAACAATCATCATCCACAAAGGTGATGAATCGTCACCTCATGAATGATGTTTTCATTTTTATAAAAAAGGATAAGGGAAGGGAAATGATGATGTAATATTAAATTAAAATAATAAAAAATCTGTATATATTTGATAATAGAGTTATAATTCCACTTGGATAAGGAGATATGAGGAGATAATAAAAAAATAAATGAAAATGAAAGTAAAATAAAAGAAAAAGAAAGAAGAATTTACCACTTGAATTCTCCTCCTTGAGAGCCTTCTTAAGGAATGTTGGATTGGTCATTTGGTGAGACCAAAAGCTCCTCAAAATAGGGGAGGGTATTTAGAATATTATTTTGCAGAACATAGAAAATGATAAAATCATGGAAAGTTTGTGGATAAGAGGTGTTGAGGGGTGGTGTTTATAGTGGAGGTGAGGGGTGTTTTCTCATTATTTTATACATTAGCTTATTACATTGGACCAGGACTATGAATAGATTGAAAATTATCACTAAATATTTTAAATTAAAGAATTATATTTAGATATTGTGGGCTTACATCATCAATACATCACCTATGACTCAATAATTCATGTATTTAGCTTATACCATAAATTACCATATTCCACTATTCACCCAAAATTCAACTATTTTAGAAAAATCCCAAAAATTCACCCGAGTGATTTTTCAACATTTAGAATTAAAAAACAAACACCATTTAATGTTAATAATTTTATAAATATGACAAATTTTATTTTTAATTAAAATCATCATTTACTTGAAAAATACAAATTTTCAATTTATAAATGATTTTATAACAAATTGAAAAATTAACTATGGCCCCATAAAATTATCTTATAATAATAATAATAAAACATTAATTTTTTATTATATTTGATGAAAATTAATTTTATTTTATATCATTATATTTATTATAAAATTGTAAATAAACATTCATTTTTTTAAATACTAATACTTAATTAATAATTTCTAAAAACATTTATTTACGTATACATTGATATAATTATATTATATTACCATTTATAAGATGAATAAATTTTATTTATACTATCTTAGGTGAGCATGTTATTCTATTGTCTAAATCACTATTCATAAAGGTCACATTACTATTCCAAAGGCCATGCTATTATTTTATTGGTATATGTTCCTTAATTTCTAGAAAAAACATCCTTTTACATTAATTATTCATTATAATGTTTTTTTATGTTCCCTATGTAATTTTATAAGATTTATACGATATAAAATAATTTTCTATACAATATATGCTATTGAATGAATTGAATTTATTTAAAAGGATATATATCGTGAAATCTTGGAGTGTTATAATTAAACGCCCTATTTTTCTTCGCCTTCAAAACACCAGTTTCACTCCATGATTGTATTAGTAAATATTTATAATAATCACAATAATAATTTGATTCTTACAATATTTATGGTCTTGCTTGGTTTTGGATATTTCCTTGGGGGGAATTAGGTCCGAGCCTTACTAGCCTAGCAAGCATGTGTGTTTCATTTCTTGTAACCCTCAAGACATTAAATATAAATATCATTAATATTATTAAAGTAATAATTATTAAAATTATGTTAAAAATTAATAATAAGGTACATTATTATTATTATTATCATTACTTTAATAAAATACAACCATCATTACTTTATAATCCTGAATTTATTTCCTGAATTTTATCAAAGGTTTATTAATGATAATACCCTGAAAACTTATTTTTTAATAATTATCTTTAATTTATTATCTTTTATTTTTAGATCATCAAACTACGAGGCCATGAATTCATTATTAATTAGATTATTATCATGGATTTATTATCATGAATTAATTTTCCTGTCTATATTTTTAGTATTTTACGATAATGAATTTATTATTAAGACTATATTATTATCATGAATTTATTATTATCATGAATTTATAATGTTGACTTTATCATTGAATGTTTTTAATTAATTTATATTTGTATGCATAAGTAATTATCTTTAATTAATAATAAAATTATTATTATTATCCATAAATATAATAAACGAAAAATAATTTACATGACCGAAAACATTTTTGTTTAATAATTTTATGATTAATTAATATAATTATTTATTAATATTATATTTTAATATTTACATTTTTATTATTAAAATAATCAATTACTTTACCAAAATAGTTGGGGTCTGAGTCAATGGTATAGGTACTCTGTGATTCTGCATTGGTTGAGGGCCACGAGGTTCAAATCCAAACCACTGAATTATTTTCACCAAATTATTTGGGGGAGGAATATGGGATGTTGTTATATGATTCCAACTTGGATTATGGTGAGTGATTTACATAGGTGATGTAGAGGTGGAAATCCTTTGAGTATTTTTTTAGTTGTATGATAAAAAACCTTGAAATGAAAATAAAAGCGGGTTGAAATTAAAATCCAAATATGATTCTGAACTTGGGATTCAAAAAAATATTTAACATACCATAAAATTTAATTAAAATGAACTTATTCACAGTTAATTGCTGTTAAAAGAAAGAAAAAAATTTCTACAATAATAGAAATGGATCTGATAGGCTTTAGAAATAAATCATGTAAGGAAAAAATAATAGAAAATGGGAGGCTTAGATTTCCCTATTCTCAAACATAAAAAGGATTTCCTCCATGGTTGTAAGCAACAGTTACACATGAATAATGATTCCTTGAATCACATACCCTCATGTTTTCTTTTCTAATATACAAAGAATACATATTTCATGTTTGGTTTTTAAGGAAACAACAACATATCCTAGAGACATATATATATATATATATAGTTGTGTTGAATTAGATGAACAATTGATAAATCACTAGATCTGACAATTAAATGATCATCATACACATTTTGATATTGTCTTGTTAAAAATATACTCATTAAAAAAGAACATAGAATTATAAAAACAAATATAAAAGAAACACAGAACCACTTAGACCCATGATATTAAATTTTATAAATTTTTAAATAAATATACCCTTATTGTTGGATATGAACTAAAACATTGATATCATATTCTATAATATCCCCTGAGCCATATCCTGTCATATAGAATTCATATGCCTCCATCATAGAATTCAATTAGTATTTATCACGGTGTATGATCGGCAATAAATATGAGGTATAGAGTGCACATCCATTGTCATGTCATCCACATAGTTTACCATTGGTTATGTAGTAATGAATTGATCCATTTATATCTACTCATATTCATTTGAAACATTCAAACAATTTTGAGATCCCAAAATGCATGATTTATGGGAAATACATGATGGATGCCATATGATGGAAACCAACATTTTACTCCCTTCATTGAAATAAGGGATCTTATATAAATGGTGGAAACCCTCTTATTGGGTGATTGTGATTCCAACAATCCATAGTTGAAACATTATTCAATCATGTTCTATATTTATCATTAAAGTGAAGGTGCTAATACACCTTTGGAGTTCACAGGTCCTATCATAGTGCATTAGTATTCTACTTCTCAGTGTTCTACCTATGGTGGAAAGAGTCCAAAGGTTATCTCTCAATGATATCTATCAAGAAAACTCCATCTTGTTTGATAGAAATGGAGTTCACTGTGATAAGTGAATGTCTATTTATTTTAAGTTCTTCAAACTTCATTTTTGTTTGGTGATGATATATCAATCACATTATTGGATTTCTTCTACATCCATGATCATGTTAAAATCCTCCAAACCCCATATATGGTATCAAAGATACATTCATCAACAAATCAAAAATGATCCTTTTCGAATTTCATGAAGAACATGTGTGTTTTAATTTTCATAATGCCATATCATAACATACGATGTGATGTGGTTGAGTGTCAGCTGTTAGATCGCTCTACCAAATTTTATGATATGGGATATGATTTTTGAAGTTGGTGTCCCATGCTCAATTTTTTATACTTTTATTACATATATATTCTATGTATTGAATATTAATACAATTTCTTATTACATATTCTTCATTGTTCAACATTACTCTAATTTAATAATATCCTAGAGTATCACTACTATAAAATGACCTTATACCAATGGTTTTGGAAACAAACATGGGTATAGGTCACTCATATAACCATGGTTATCCAAAAACCGTGGGTATAGGGATTGGATATGAACCTATAACCAGAATTTTTGAAAATCATGGGCATAGGATGGAAATTCCCACCTATACCCACATTTGTTTCAAAACTGTGGGTATAGGTCACCTATATAACCATGGTTTTTGCAAAATAGTGGGAATAGTGTTTTTTTTACGACCTATAGACATGGTTTTGGAAAACCGTGGGTATGGATTTCCCACATTCAGGTGGGGGAAAAATTTATGCAGGACCAAACAAAATTGATTAGAACACATATTACCATGGTTTTCCCCATATAGAAATAGTTTAGATATATATATATATATAAGTAAATATATATTTATATACCTATAATCCAATGTGGTGTAGTGGTTAGTCTTGTGAATTGTATACATGCAGTCTAGGGATCAAAACCCACAATAGGAAATATTTTAAATCTTATGGTCATGGTTTCAAAACTACTGGTATAGGATTAATGAAATGGTGGAATACACCTATTCCTACAGTTCATAACTGTGGGTATAGCATTGTTCAAACTGTAGTTATTTCTTCGAGATATACCAATGTCGTAATAGGCCATGGTTTTAATAAAATGTGGGTATATCCTATACTCACAGTTTTAGGTCCTATGCCCATGGTTTTAAACTGTAGGTATAGGTGGATTTTCCAGTAGTGTATACATCACATTGATATAGTTATAGTGGTTCACCTCTATTATGAGAACCTTGAAGTTTTATGAAGATATGATGAAATATAGTTATATGGTCAGATAATGTACTATGATGGGACACGTAGTATATATACTATCAATGAGAGTACTCATAAGAGGATACAGATTCTTCTCATGAGGTCCTCACTTGGTAATCTCTAAGTTGGGAGATTAAGAGAGAAGACCCCCTATATGAATTTTTCATGTTTTAGTGTCATTGGATATTCCTATATGAGAGCTTTTGTCATGGTCCTTAAATTTTAATATTATCATTAATTCATTTCAAAAGTCATGAACTTAGATTTTCTGATGAAACCCATGACATAATATGTTCACGATGAGGTATTGCACATTGGGTGCATCATGATTAACATTTCATTAATGGATAAGTTTAGGAAGGATTTGTCCCTTCCATCTTTATGGAAGTTGATATCTCAACTAATTGATTAGAGTAGAACCAATTCATTAAATTCTATATTGATGGTGAAACAAATTTTTTTTCCATATAGTCAAAGAAAGACATATTAATAATACATGTTGGTGACACAAATGTGAAAAATTCTTGATGACATATTGATACAAAGGGATTATTTTACAGAGTGTGTGTTCGTATATGGCTGTAACTATTATGACATTATGTTCTTTGTCTTTGGATCCTTAACCAATTTCTAGATACTAATATTGGACATTATGCAAGACTACACAATTCCAATGAGAAATAATCCTAGGGGGTCACACACTATGTTTTTTTGATCATCTCAATTAAATTAATTTTTAATTTAAATAATTAATTAATTTATATTTTCAAGACTAACACATTTTATCGATATAAAATGTTTATTTATGAATGGAATATTTAAATTAAATATTTATTTGAGATTTTAATAAATTTTTAAGGAGATGAAATAAAAAAAATACTAAGACCGGTAAAAAATATTAATTAACAAACCGATTAAATTTTTTTTATTGTTCAAGTTGGCATGTACCATGAAGTATTATTATTATTATCATTATCACATTCCATCATGATTATTAAGGAATATTATATTATTTAAGAATTTTCATGCAATTAATTAAATGTTTAAATATAAACACTAACTCTATAAATACTCCATTATGTCTATTGTGTATTGCATCCAAATTCAAAACATGAGAATCATTTCACACAATGAACCACTCTGTTAACTATTACTTTCTCTTATCCTCTTAGAAATGAGAAATACAAGAGAGGCCCCTTCAAGATCGAAGGATGACTGATCATCACAAATAACCCAAGACAATTGAATCACAACGCTAGCACCAGGATATCAACTAGTATTGATCAGATATCAAAGGATCACATGTGGATCACTATTTGAGGGATTCTGTCCATGGAACCTTATAGTGAAATGAATACAACTTGAAAGGGTATTTTCAGATGATCCATATCTATATCGAAAAAATAATTCTTAAATCATATATTTGGTTCTTCTGATATTATGTAAATTAATTATAAATTTTATGGGAAATATTCTCGATTGGGGTTTCAGGTAACTTAATATTAAAAGAAATTTTAATATATCGCCCACCCAGCATGATTATACTATGCTTAGAACCTTCATGTTGTTTTAGAGAAATCACATTTAAATTTATAATTATTTATTTGATTGTTGATCCGTACACAATCAAGGTTAAAATTTTTTATATTATTTTTTATTTAATCTATTTTAAAGTAACATGTTATTGTTATATTAATTATGTTATTTAGTGATTCATTTTCATAAAAGTAAAATAACAAATGAAAAAATAATGAGATTTTCCTTCAGGAACATCCAAATTATTGACTAGTAAGATAGGGTTAAATGGTGTGGAGCCAGAGTACACACAGTGTACCCCAGTACACTGCACATGGCCATTCCACAACATACATGACATGACATGAAATTATGGCACAGAATGTATGCACCATGTTGACTGGCCTACTTGAAACACGTTATATCACAACGTGCTTTCTGAGTAGTCTGGATGGGTTTGTGGTGTAAATCACACAATCTATGTGGTAATTATACATGTTCAAACCATTTGAGACTGAAATCATAATGAATTTATGATATAAATGACATGTGTTCAATGTACACGTCATGCTTTTCATCATTTCCCACACTCTAAATACACATCAATCCATTCGTTGAGAATAATAGGCACACAACATAAGGGATACATGGCGTGTAGATATATTGTACGCACTATATGATCCTAAAAGGATACACATCAAAGACTCAGATGTGTATCTTAGTAACACAATAATCATTTATAAGACATGTAGTTGGCAGTTACATGATATGTAGTCTGGATAAGTCAACATGTCAAAGCCTCAGGTGTGTGACTTAGATACACGACAACTGAGGTACATATCATGTAGTTGGATAGTGCATGTTGTGTAGTCTCCCTATTACAGGTTGAATATAATTACGTTAAATGTATAATTGTTTTTTTAAAACCATCTTGTTTGTACTTTCACATTATGTGTTTGAAAATTTAATTAGGCTTTCAAATAATTTTTAATTTTCAATTAATCTACTATAATTAATATATATTTATTAGTTGTACTATTTATTTTCCATAAATTACATAAAATATTGGTATCTCTAAATTGAATTTGGATGGTCATTAAGAAGAAAGGGAATTAATAAATTAATTAATGCAAGAACATTTATCTTAATAATTAATAATTAATATAAATAAATGTTATCTAGTTTAATTTTGCATGTACATTGAATATATGATCATTCATAAGCTAGACCAAAACAAGTGTCTGTGTGGGAATTTATTTAATTTAATTTATTGGATGGGTTTTCAATTATTTAATATTAACTTAAATTTGATGTCCTATAATTCATCTCTCCCGTCATTAATATGTAAGACTTATCTGTCCAATTATATGTATGGAATCCCCCTTTATTCAACCCTTTGGTTCCCCTCACATGTGTGTGAGTCATAAATACTAGTAATTAATGGAGTCTCCTAAGATGTGTGGAGGCATTTCAATATGGAACCATCATGATCCCAACCCCAAGTGTTAGATAATTGGATAGGTAGAATGTTGTAACTCATGCCAAGAGTGACAACATGAGTTATTTACCCTAATTCATGGGTTGGTTTAATGTCCTCTTATTAAATCGACCATTAGATAATTCTCATAAACAAGCCATTTATTTATTTATTTATTTTTATCTATGCATTATTTAATTATATTGATGCAATATCATGATCACATAAATAAATAAATTAATGTGAAATATGAAATTTAATTAAATGGATTATACGTGGTTTTTTATCCAATATTGTTTATTAATTATGTATCATCCAATTAATATTGACCAGACATGTAAAGGATAAAACAAGATAAAATTTAGGCATAATAAATTATTATCCCTCAAATATATATTAATAAAAACATGGCCTTTCATCACATGATTTGGAATAAAATCCTTAGAAAAAAGTGTTTGAATAACCCTCATTAGGATGCATACTTTTAATTTGGAGTTCTTTTAAAGGTTATTGGTTGACTTGAACTTATTGTATAAAGATATATATCCTTGCCTAGACATTATATAACTTGGAGGAAAGTGTTGAAGAAATATAATTTGGGGTTTCATGATAGGGGAGTCCACTCAACAGATCAAGGAGATGCAAGCCTGAAGTTGGAAAAACCTGCCAACCTAAATATGTTCATGTAGCTTGAACAACCCTCATTGGGGTTATGAAAAGGGAAATATAGATCCTTTCGACTTGAATGTCTTAGAAACTAGACATTCTGATTTGAATGATGAGGTATATAGGGACATCATAAAATAGTGGGAGATTTAATAAGAATAAAATAATTTATTATTTCTAACAAAATTTGTAATTAAGTAAAGTACTAAAAATATTATTATTTAATTATAGAATAAAATGTAAATTTCATCATTCACAGTATCTCTTTGATCTAGATTAATGAAATAATATCTCCACATTTGTAGTAACTTATATGAATGGTTTAGATGTCTTCAGGTTATACTACATCATGAATGTAAATCTTATGTGCTGGAATAATCAATGTCTGGTTCGCTTGTCCAGAATGAGAGTGATGGATAGTTCCATGTCTATGAAAAATATTTGAGAGGAGTAGTCAATTTTCAGTGTTTAATGTTTTTATATATTTCTAGTGAACTCATGAAGTCGCATGATAACATGGATGTGAATAACATGATTGATCATCTCTATGGTCTTTACTAGGAGAGATATAGAGAGGAACTATTTGATATTTTTAAAGAACTCCTTCATTTAAATATTGGAGAGGGTTCCCCAGATGGACATCATATAGTAAAGATCATTGGCTACATTGAGCTCCTAGAGGTCATAGGGTTTAAGCTCTCTAAAAAACTAGCCATAAGATACATTTTGGCATCACTCCCTCATATCTTCTCTAGCTTTGTTGTAAATATTAATATGAACAACATTGAGAAGTCCTTGTCAAATCTTCTCACCCTTCTTCTCTGAGTAGATTTGTAGATGAAGAACGAAAATACTTTGGTCTATATAGTGAACAAAAAGAAATTTAAAGTGAAGAGATTTAAGGCGAAATCTTCTAAATTCCCTTTCAATAAGTGGAAGATTAAGTGGTAGGAATGAGATCCTGATGTTGTTTGTTTCTCATGTAGTAAAAAGAGACACTGGAAGAAAAACTTCACCCAACAAAATAAGCAAGTGAAATATTCAGGTGTGTTTTCTATCAAGTGAAATTTATATGTTTATAAAAATTATATATTAGATAAATCTTGTGACAGTCACATATATACTCTAATATAAGAACCAAATAGATTCAAGAGAATTTACTGAGGTGAGGTTGATCTAAAAGTAGCCAACACAACTAAATTTGCTACTCTAGCTATCAGGTACTACCACCTCACATTACCAACTGAAATTATCTTGGTTTTAAAGGGTTTTTATTATGTGCCTTTAGTTACAGAAATTAATTATATATGTATCCAAACTTGTTATGGATGGATTTATTTTCATGTTTATAAATGAATGTTTTTTATTTTATAAATATAGAATTTTTTACGGTAAGGAACATTTAAATAATGATCCTTATATGTTGTATTACACAAAAAAGTAATGTTAATTGATAATAATACTACTTCAAATGAATCATGCCACACAAAACTATGGCATCACCATTTAGGTCATGTAAATAAAAAGAACTTAACTAAACTTTACCAAGATGGGTATTTAGATTTTTTTGAACTAAAACCATTTGGTCAACATCACACATTTTTACAAGGATAAATGACCAAATCTCCATTTAGTTGAAAATGTGAAAGGGACAAAGAGATTCTTGATTTAGTTTATACAGATGTGTGTGGACCATTTTCTATTGAGTCAAGTTGTGGGTACTTATACTTCATAAATATAATTAATAATATTAGTAGTTTCTACATAATGAGGTATAAGTTGGATTATTTTGATAAATTCAAGGAATACAGGTATGATGCTGAGAACTATCTTGTTAAGAAGATTAAGAACTCCACTCATACCATGGTAGATAATATCATAATCAAGAATTCATTGATTACTTAAAAGAGTTTGGGATCCTATATCAACTCACTTATATTTATACACCTTAGTGGAATGCTATAAGAGAAGGAAAGAATCACACCTTATTGGACATGATGAGATCAATAATGAGTCATGCGATTAATCCATTTTATTTTTGGGGATATGCATTAGGAAAAACAAAATGAATAATAAACCGAGTGTCAACTAAATAGGCAGAAGGTATACCATACCATTTATGAATTTAAAAGTAACATGTGTTGTCATACTTATAAGTATGGGGTTGATATACATTTTTAAGGCATATTTAGGTAACAAACTGACACCCTGAGGCACAAAGTGTATATTTATAGGAAAACCCAAATAAAAAAGGGATATTACCTATATTAATCCTCATAGAAATAGGTAATAGTAGAAACACATACCATATTCGTTTATAGGGGTCACATATCTAAAAGGGATAATAGAAGTGAGGTAGAATTTGATGATGTTGGGGATAAATGTACATAAGAGTTGGCACAGGAATAGATTCTATAAAGTATCATGGAAGAGGAAACCATTATAGAGACACATGTACTGTATAATAGTGCTAGAGGTTAGAGAACCAAAATGGTATGGTTTTATAGTCACTGAGGATGGTGAATCATAGTTAGATTATAATAACAGTCCTTCTAACATAAAAGAAAGAGGTATGTGGAATGGTTTTTACGAAGTGGTAAGAATCCATGAATTTATGAAATGGATTCTATGTACCAAAACCATGTTTGGATTTTTGTGGATCCTCCAATATATGTAATTCCTATTGTTTGAAAAATGTCATTCAAGAAAAAACTAGACATGAAATGATAAGTCAGTACCTATAAGGGGAGTTGAGAGGTTCATCCCACATTAAGAGAGGAGTTTAAGAGGTTTAGTCCTCGGGTGGTCCCCACCACCATAACCTATCATGGGAGGTTAGGTTCGGGTGGTCCCCACTTCTCAACTTCCACATGGAGGTTTTTAACAAATAAAATAAAAAGTGCGATTATTTTATTTTATTATATCCATGAAAGACCCAAAAAATTATCTTCCACCCTAGACCAACTGTCGTCGAGGTGAAAGTCACCTTAAGTGAATTTCAACACCGTGAGTTCAATGGTGCCCTCAGATTTCAATTCTGAGAACTAGTTTAAATGTTATAAAAACCCGCTCGTACATTTATTTAACGTACCTGAAATAAAGTTCGGAAATTCATTCCGGGCACTCCGAGCCTTGGATTCACGCGTGGTCAAGTTTTTCGGACTTAAAAAATTCCCATTTATAAAAAAAATACATGGAAATTCTGGGTCTTTATATTCTCCCCACCTTAGGTCTTTACATCCCCTTAATTCACAACTCAAACAAGGTAAACAAGTGGGGGTACTACTCACGCATCTAAGCCTCCCACTCTAATGTGATCTCCTAGAGGTTCTCGTGCTACCACCATAGGTCTTTACACTCTGCCTATCCTATATTCCCTCTGCTGATCCAATGATAGTGCAACCTACTACTGTTGCCTCAGCTAGAACTACCGCAATGGAGGAACTTGGAGCGGAACACTTGGTGCATGATGAATACTCTAAAAACTTGGGCACTATCGTTGTTGATGACCTTGTCCTCCACAAGAAAAAAAATAACATGATCCCTTAGAATAGGCCTGAGATCTGCCACCCCTGGATGAATGAGATGCTGAGGGCTGGGTCCAAACCCTAGCTGAATGGAAATTCTTCTTCCCTAAAAATCGTGAACCCCAGACCAAATCTCTATTTCATGAGGAATATGGATGACTCCCCTCTAATGACGATCCAGTTCTAGACAATATCCTTTCAATGACCTCAGCCCTCACCATCACCTCAAGGTATGTCTTCAGTATAAACAGGGTGACCTAGCGCTAGATCTCTGGATGCAAAGCCTCTTCAAAATGCCTCTCCCAAGCCTCCTCTTCTGGAAATAGGTTTGAATCATATCATAAAAAGTTTTTGAAATGGATTCCTAAATCTCTCACAATGGAGCTCCCTTGTCAAAGGTTAAGAAGCTCCTGGTTGCTGGAAACATTCACTGTCAAATAAAGGCACTCAACACTGAACTTGACTTAGAAAATCCCCCGTGAGATCGCCGAATCCTCGCAATCCTCATGGAATAAGAACCACCACTGTCTCACTACTCAATGAAGCATCGTCATATACAAGGACACTTAGTGCTTTTTCTGAGCATGGATTGAACTGAAACTTATCTCAACCTCCACTAACAAGTCTTCTATGACTGCATCTGAAACAAAGCCCACATACATCTATAGATTCTAGCGTTTAAACTCTCGGAGTTTCCTCCTCCAAGTTTTGTCTTCATCAACCTCTACCCTTCGCAGATCTTCTAGTGCAGCCTACTAGACATCTTCTGTGCGAACCTGACGAAGATTTCCACCCGGAGCCATACCTGCAAAATAAAAAATAGTTAGAGCTCCTAAACTAGGAATATAGAAGACTCAACATTAATTAATTAATTGATTTCTCTTATTCATTTTAGGTTAACCTATCCCAAGGTATACCCATTCAAAAATATGCACAAATAAGAACGATTCATGATCTTTTCCTAGGTCTCTACCCAACAAATAGCATCACCTCATTTTGTAGACATCTTAAACTTAAAGGTTCATACATCATATCATAGGGTGGCCCTGAATGCCTATGTCTCATCTAGTCTCCAGTTTTTACATCACTTGTAAAACATGACTGACATTGCTTTCCTACTAGCCCATGAAACCTCACCTATTCCTAACACCAAACTCCATCTTATCCCTCAACTAGAGCACTGATACCACTCTGTCATGACCCCCTCCCCACAAGGTGTACCCCTTCTGGGCCAGAAATGTGCGAAGGAAGTAATGACCCCCGAGTCCTGCCTCCAGTAGGCCCCGGGTTGGCGACTAGCATCGAGGGTATAGTAAACACACAAATGAAAGGCATTACCCTCTATGAGAACACATGCGAAAGAGAGAGATAAGATAGACACAAACCAACTCCAAATCAAACTGCAATATAAAAGAAATCCCTAGTGCACATATGTACTGTCATGAAAAAATACTACAACTGAAAGGGAAAACTGCAAGTACCAAAAGAAAGTAAAAAATGGAAGCAACCACAAAGCCCGAACAGCTCATGAAACCCCAAGATAGTAGTAACCAGCCTAATATCCAACATGCTCCATGTGACCAGAAAAATAGTTTATATATACATAGGGTGAGTACAACAGTATACTCAGTAGGATACTCCCCATAGCTTCTCGTTCAAAATTAAAGAAAGCATGATAAATCACATTGAACAACGTCGCACATCCTAAGCATATCTCTCCAAAAGGTATTTCCTGTAGTCACCTGGGTGAAGCACCACAACATGCACCTCAGGTATCACAACCACCACATCCACGCATCCAAAGTAACCAGGTAGTTTTTTGGAGCCACCACATCTCACATAACATGTATCTTATGTCAGGTATTAAACCTCAATCCATTATAGTCCATACACCGAGTAAGGATCTTCAATCCATCACAACCTATACACGTTACGCTTGTAATATTCCATAGTAAAGTATATCTTGAATATATGTGTGTGAATAACCACAAGACATTACTTCCCTCTACACACATATATGGGGAAAAATAACCATTGTTACTACCAGCACTAGTAACTACCAAGAGAAGAGAGTGGGGAAAAAGGGGTTAGTCATCCATCCATCCTCCCACAGAAATATTATGGAAAAAACCCTCCAGGGCTCAGAATTCCCAGGGTGTCAGTTTCCCTAACTGAAGGGGTGGAGTAGCATATAGAAACAAAAAATTAAATGATATAATATATCTCACAACCACACTATAGTCATAACCTACTCTTAGAATCAACTGCAACCAACATCTCTTGGACTCCCAGTGATCACTTTTAAGAATAGGTATCCTATAAGCACACAACCATTTAAAGAGCTTCATTAGATTACATTATCCCATTTTATCAGTTTCACTTAATTTTAATTAATTAATTAAACATTAATTAACCATTAAGAATTATATTTCATTAGCATCACACACAAATTCCATTGTTCCTTTAAATCGAACCCTCGGCATTGAATCCTAGAAAGATCCAAACCCATGGGTTAACATCATTTATTCAATCATTTATTAGCATAATTTTTACTTTCGCATATTCTCAGGAATTCTAGAAAAACATTCTAAGCTACTAAACACAACGGGGCTCAACACAGTGAGTAGATGAACTATCTGTCAAGTCTTTTCCACCTACAGAAAAACAAAGACCCATCCTTCCTCAAGAAGCTAAAAACAGAAAGCACGTGGCATACCTCATGTGTCTTCACCACTTTTGGAAGGATAGTAAGCAAGACCATTTACCTTGATAAGTGGATAAATTAAATTAGATAAACAACCAACAAGAATCAGCAAGCATCCAAACATTCACATCCAACCAATTTCATCATCTCTCATGTCCTCCCCGACACCCACATGCATAAACTGATGTATCTCACCACTCTTGGCGTCAACCACTACCACAACCAATGGACCTCCATGTCTCCACATATCACAATAGCCTTCTAGGCTCACATCACAACACAAGTAGTAGGAAAACAAAAATCATGTCAACTGTGCTCTTGGCCCTTAAACAAGAAAGAGAGAAACTCAGAACCCTACAATGAATTATCTTTTATCAAAATACTAGTTCTTTAATACATATTTAATTAACTGATTTATTATTTGTAGGTTCTAATGACTAGAAACCTAAAAAATAAGCTATCAAAAATAATTAAACATGCTTACTACATCAATTTTATTAACATAAATTTACAAAAAGAAGAACCAGATTCATTTACATGCCTCTTTATCATTGTAAATTAATTTAAAATTAATCCCAATTTACTTTCATTACCAATTTCCATCAGGAATGAAAAATCTAAATAAATCATGCATAGATATCATACTATCTATCAATATAAGAGGTAATAACATATGATCCATATCAATTGATTTATCCAGTTCAAATATTTACTATGTCACTTAAATTGTGGTAGAGTGGATAAAACATGATAACACTATAGTTTCACATAAAATAATAGAGAAATAACTAATCACCTTCATAAAATGGTTCTTGGCATTCTTAATATGATAACGATCCACACAACGGAGTTTGATTTCCTCCCCCCTGACAACTGCATCCACCCGAGGACTCCACGACAGGACCTCACCAATAGAAACCCAAGAAAACTCTATTAGATCATGTATATCACATTTCATAACATGGAAGAGGGAAAATAGGGGGAAATGGTTGAAGAAAACACAAGAATGGATGTATATCATACCTTTTATCAATGATGGATCAACACTTGCTGCTTGCACCAAAATAGGGAGTTTGCATGCAGTATGAAGAAACTTCAAGGGGAAACGATCCATGGATTAAGGTTCAATCACACCGCTCCTATGGGAAGAAGGAAATGTTCATGTGTCTCCCTCTAGGGAACAAGAAGGTAGAATAAGATAGGAATATATCTCGTCCCTTTAGACGATTTAAAGGAGTAGAGGTTTAATATATGCTGGATTTTACATTAAAAGAGGAGTGCATTAAACCACACAGTTTGACCAAGTAAAGGCATCTTAATTCTTACGAAAATTTATATAGGAGTTATGGGATTTGAATTGGCCTTAAATACCTTAAATAATGGCCTTTAATGTGTTTTACATCAATCAAAACGTCAAAGGGGGGATAGTGTAGGAAGCTGCAAACACTGTACACCTACCGGATGCTGGAAAAACAGTACACATACTGATCCTAGAAACATTTTACATGATCCTAGAGACACTACACACCTACCAATCATGGAAACACTATACATGATCCTGGAAACAATGTACACCTACCGATACTGGAAACACTATACACCTACCGATCCTGGAAACCCTACACACCTACTGATCCTAGAAACATTGTACACATACCGATACTAGAAAAACTATACAAAATCCTAGAAAAATTGTTCATAGGATGTCTCATCGATTGAATTGTTCACATTGGTCTCACTAATGGGAAACATTGTACACGATCCTAGAAACATTGTTCATAGAATGTCTCACTGTTGGCATTATTCACATCGGTCTCACTATTGGGAAACACTATACACGATCCTGGAAACATTGTTCACTGAATGTCTCACTAATGGCATTGTTCACATAGGTCTCATTGATAAAACTATTCACGTCAATATCACTGATGGAAATGTTCACATCGGTCTCGCAATAGAACTGTTCACATTGGTCTTGCTGATGGAACTGTTCACATTGGTCTCGCGGATGGAACTATTCACATCAGTCTCGTCGATGGAACCGTTCACATTGTTCTCGCCGATGGAACTGTTCACATCCGTCTCACTGATGGAACTATTCACATTGGTCTCACATATGGAACTGCTCATAGAATAAGAAATTTGGAAAAGTGTTGGGGATAAGTCACATTGACCTCCCAGAAAACCTCAGACACTATATTTCAGCAAAGGAATGGACCGAAGAGGCCTAAGACATTACAACTGATGTATTAACCAATCTCTTTTTCAATTCCTGGAAACTTTCTCCACACTCCTTTGTCTATATATACTTAAATCCCATTTGAGTTAACTTATTGGATTATAAATCCATGAAATTTTTTCAAAAAAATTATATAGTATCATGCTTGTCCAAGGAAACTATGAATATTAGTTATTTTTGTATGATGTGGCCACTCCTCTATAGCCTTTTTCTTTGTGGGATCCACTGAGATTCCTTCACTGGACATGATGTGTCCCAAAAATGTGACTTTTTCAAACCACAAATCATATTTTTTGAATTTACTTAAAAACTTCTCCTTCCTCAGAGTTTGTAATTTGGCCCTTTGATGATTTTTATACACCTTTTTGATATTTTAATATATCTAAATAGGGTCAATAAAGATCACCATGAAGTTATTATTGTTGTCCTTTAATAATATAATCATCAAATCCATACATATGGAAAGATCATTAGTCAAGCTGAATGGCATAACAAAAAACTCATAGTTCCCATATTTTATTCAAAAGGCTATCTTTTGTATATATTTTTCTTCACCCTCAATTGATGACAATTAGACCAAAGATCAATATTAGAAAAGAATTGTGATCCTTGATGTTGTTCAAATAAATAATCAATCCTTGAAAGAGTATAGTTATTCTTTACTGTGATCCCATTAAGTTTTTTATAATCAGTGCACAACCACATTGACCCATCCTTTTTCTTTAAAAAGATAATAGGTTCTCTAAAAAGATGCACACTTGGACCAAGAAAAATCATCTCCAATAAATCCTGAAGTTTCGTCTTTTATTAATCCAAATCCACATATTCCATTCTATATGGTGTTTCCTTTATTGGCCTTAATCCAGGTAAAATTTCAATTTATAACTCCAAATCTATTTCTAGGGGGTCTGGATAACTATTCAGGGAAGACAACAATTTACTCTTGAGTAATGGGAACACCTCCTATATTTTCACTCACTTTTTTCATATTCTTCACCAATATTTTCTATAAATAAGGCAATGTGAGATGGTTCTTAGAATGAATCATGCTGAGAAATATAACATCTGAGGTTTATTAGAAGATTTCCCTTTAAGACTATTAAAATATCTTTAATTTTATAGTTGATCTTGTTATTATAATTTGACAACCAATCTATATCAATTATTATGTCATAATCTACCATTAAAATGATCACCTTGTTTGAAAAAGATATTGTAATCACCAAATTTAATTGGGGAATCCCTATATATCTTTAATATGGGAATAGTTTCTTTTGGATTTTAATCAAAAACTATACCAACAGTAGTTTAGGGTTCAACAAGATGTTATATCCAAAATTAAAATAAATAAAAGAATGTGTAGAACTAGAATAAAACCAAATAATTTATAGCTTTTAGTGAAAGATTGGTATACTTTCCAAAACATCATTTGGATCCTCGACTTCAGCTATCATAATTGTGAATGAATGACCCTAATCCCTCATCCTTTTTTGGGGTTGATGGTGGTTTCCATCCATTTTATTCTAATTTTGACTTTGGATAGTGAAATACTCATGTTCCATACACTTGAATCATTACACAGAAGGCTATGTTTTCATCATATTCCCTTTTTCAGTATCATTAATATGTTGAGTCCTTACATCTCCATGAAAATTTTAGGTTATATGTTCATATCATCCACACTTGTAGCACTTTACACTTCCTTACAAAAAAATTCTAAAAATAAATCTTCTTGTATTTATTATACATGGGATGTTTTACTTTATTTTTTTTGGATTATTCCTAAAAAATTCAATCTTCCTCTTCTGGTTTTTTTCCATGAGTCTATTGGGAAACTTGAAACTCCATTTTAACATTGAGAGCTCACTGTACAATCTCTTCATAACCCCTAGAGTCTTTGAATTCCATATCATTCTATAGATTTATTTGTAGTCATAATCGATATGTCTTCCCTTCATAATGGATGGAAAATCATGAATCTTAACATCCAAACCTTGTAAAGTTCATCTCATAATTCCCCACTAATTGAGTTTCTCATTATTTTAAATCTAGGAATTTTTTCTCCATTTTGATTTGGATGGTATGTCGAAAATACTTAATTTAATTGATCTTTTTGAAGTATTTCCATCCCATGGAACCTACCTCATTCCTTAACTTCATGCTCATTATTAGTTTCCACCACTGATCAGCTTATCCCTCTAGGTTATATATTATCAACATAACTTTTACTTGTTTAGAACTATATAGTACAATAAATATAATTATTATAGTGTTGATCCATTGTTCCATGATTAGTGGGTCATGACTTCATCTAATTTATTGATCATCATCATGAAGTTTTAAACTATATATCCCCCATATTGGATTGGTCTTCATCACCATGTTTTTTGCATCTATTTTTTTCACAAGTCATATTTCCTGCCATTTTTTATAGAAGTAGAAAACCTAATTAATAAATTTTTTACTATTGGGAATTTGATAATAAAAATTCTAAAGAAAATCATAATCTTAAAATTTTATTATATGATTCTTATAGGATTTTATAATTCAATCTTTATAAACTTTTTGTTTTCTCTATATATCCTTTATAATGGTTTGTACACCCATCTGATTAGCCAATGCATATCCCTAATGAGTTTCAAACCAGATGGGAAGAAAGGCCCATTTTTGTGCATCAATTTCCTGATTGAGTCTAGCTCAAGACAATTTTTCCATGTTTTTTACCTCTACGTACATATTTTCTAGAACCAAATCCACTTTCAGTATATAGACATGGATATATTTTCTTGATAATCACTTACTTAATAACTCACCAAAATAACATGATGCTTTCCTGTATTTCAAATTTTCGCAATAATTGATATTAAGGATGTATAATTCTAATTTCCAAAAATAATGAAACCATACATTGATATCAATTATGGAAACCTACCTTTTTATTACATAAATCATTCATTACATGATACAATATTTAACAATACAGAGGATCTTTAGGGTTTTACAATCTTTGAAATATGAACATGATACATGAAAAATACATAAACTCAAACATTATTTTAATCCGCTATAAATAACACGAGTCATAACATAGAAAATTTTTCGAAAACCTAAAAATAATACATTCATAAGAATATCACCAAGGTTTATCACTAGGGTGTCATGTATCATGATTACCAAATTCATTCAATAAGGTATCATAAAACATGTCATCACTATAGATTAGTTCTTTACCCAATGAATTAGATTAGTATTAGGGAACAAACTTTATATTTCTTAATTTATGTGATCCATATTGATCATAAAAAATTTATTTCATCAATAACCCATAAAAAATAAAGAACAGACTTCATATTAAAATCATTATGTATAAAGTGTTTCTAGACATAAACGTAACATAATTTTTATCCCATGGAAAAGGAATATGGGTTCCATATATTTAAATACATGAATAAATAATACATTACTATATCTGGGTGAATACCTATGGAAAGTGGTTTTTGTATTCAATATATGAGAATTTATCATTTAGAAAAGATAAATTCACAAAAATTGATTTGACAACATGATGGTATACATTGTGGATTATGAAAATAGAATAATGGGAGGGAGATAAGGACCCCATTTATAAAACATAATGTTTACAGTAAGGTTAATATACAAAGTATAATAGAAGAAATTAGATTAACATTTAAATGTTATCTACAAAGGGGTACCTGGATGAAAAAATGGAGAGGATAATCCCCTTACCTTGGATATTTTCTTCCTAAAACAAGAGGGTGGAACCTTGATAAATTTAGGGAACCCTTAAGGAACTCTTTGGTATTTAAAATAACAGAACTTGGTGTCATTTTGATTTGGAGGGGAGAGTACGGGTGGTAAGGGGTGGCTTTAAGTGAATAAGTAATGATTATTTTGAATTTAAGGCTAACCACTATTGGGTGTCATTAATTATAACAATTTTGCTTGACAATTAATGTTTTAAAGAATTTTTAAGGTCTTACAATACAAAAAACACTCATTTAATACTAAATTTTTTAGGTATTTTAATCTTTCAACAATTAAATTTAACCCACTGCATTATTTTACTTATACTGGGTTTTTTTACCACGGTAAATTTTTACGTCTAAAAAATTAAATAAACATTATTAAATAAATTTTACCTTATTATTCAAAATATTCAATCCATTTTACTTGATTAACTTTATAAAATTAAAAAAAATTAATTCTATGTATGTTACGCGTATAAATCATAAAAATCGTATTTTAAGAAAGGTTAAAATCTAGGTTTTCAAAAATGATAAGTATGTGTTTCTAAATATAACACAATTTATACTACTTTTTCCCATAAATAAATTTTCATTAATAAAAATCATTTAAAAATTTAAATCTTGATCATATCTTAATTGTATCATAAGTGTTTTCGTATTTCGTAAAAAATAGTATTTTCACTTTTTAACTAAAAAATGAACTAATTTTTAGAAAATTTACATAAATTCACTATAAAACAAATTTGAAGTGGTGAGTTCAAAATGAATTATTTCACAAAAATAATTCTCTAATTATGAGAATTTTAATATTTAAATAAATCATTATTTTAATTAAAATTAACCATTTAATTGAAAAATAAACATTGTGACCATTATAAAAACTACTTAGGTCCTCATTAAAATTTCTTATCAATTAAAAGTAATTTTATAATATTATTTCATGAAATAGAGTTTTATTTAATACTTAAAAATTAACCATATTTTAATAGAATTTATTTATAGTATCATAAAATAATACAATTTTTATTATATCATTAAATTATCCCAACGATCATTTTAATGCATCTATATAACGGAGAATAATAATGACCAACTTTTTTATTGAATAATGGTCATAATGTTGACCAAATATGTTAGTTTTAAAAAATAAAGTTTGATGATCATATTTTCTTATAAATACACCATCATTCTTACTCTTCATTATTCATTTCAATTCAAATCAAGGTTCAATATCATTTTCAAAATGAATATTTTATTACAAACTCATTGTTTCTCTATTATAGTGGTGTTTACATATTAAATGATTCTAGGGGATTAAAGAGACCTAGATTTTTTATATTAAAATTTATGTATACTCTATTTGTCTTACCATTTTAATATTTGGTATGATATTGGGTGTTGTTTTAGATTGAATGTAAAATTCTTAATTAATGAAATAAAGTGTTGATGGTTTTTAGTAGGTGATTTATTTTAATGTTTCTATTTATACTAGTTTATATGAGCACATGATGTTCAATGTTTTTATGAAATTTAAAACCTTTTTATGTTCTTATATTATAAAATATAATAAAAAGTTATTTTGATGAAATATATCCATTAATAAAAGAATATTGTTTAGTTCGTTATAATAAATCCCTTAATTGATATGATAAATACAGTTAAGAATGTGGGATGAATGTGTGGTTAGCATACCTAAACCTTTTAGGTTTGAAATATGTTCAGGATTTCCATATTCTTTTTGATTTAGTAAAATGATATATTATTCTCAAGATTTCTCCCCAATAAGGGATGCACTATTTTCTTCCATTTCATTAAAGTTCATAGACTCCATGAATTATAATATCTTCCTGCTATCCTAAAGTGGAATCCTCAAAAATATCCTTAAATTCCCTATATATTAGCTGAAAATAGATAAAATAGTAGGAAATAAGGACGGATCAACTTGTTCCTTAGATGTAACATTCTAGTTGAGAGCTGCCTCTCAACTTGGGTCATTTCTTTCATCGAATCTCAACATGGAAAGAATTTTTTGGACTCTTATTTCTATTTTGAGTGTCTACTATTTTATTATCATGTTTCTTACCTTGAAATTATTTATATGGAATACCTTTTTCCACATCATATTATATAACCACTTGATTTCCATTAGTTTTAGAAACTTTTTCAGCTTCCACTAATTGGTTACCCAATCTCAATTTATTTATCCAAAAAACGAGGCACTCTTTATTAAAATAATTTATTTTATCAAAATCTACACATGAATTGTCATTGTTTTTCGATGGAATTCAATTCCCTTTCAAAACATATAGAATATATCTCGGTATTCTTTTCATTCATTTCTCATCTATGTGACCCCCATGTTTAAATCATACACAAACTACATTTAAGCATTCATATCTATTTTGAATTGGCAGCATGGATGGACTTTTGGTCAGAACATTTTTTTAGAAAAAATTTGTTTAATATTATTATTTTGTTCACATATCAAAAATGAATTATCACCTTTCTTTATTACCTATTTCTCCTTGATCTTTTTTTCACGTTATTATATAATTTTTTCATGATTGGTACATACCATAACTCATCATAACAGCGAACACTTCTATTGAAATACTCCCATAAATATTCAACACATTCAAATATTTTTTTAAGACTGACTCATTTTACATGGATTTATAATCTCTAGTGCAGGTCCTCTCTTTCCTTTGGTTTTTATCCCCCTAAATACAGGCCTTCTGCTATTTTTGTGAATTGTCATGTTATGTCAACATTCCAATGTATTGTTCCCAATATTCCAATGACATCAACAATAGCCTATGAATATTCTTCTCTTTCTTCTTTTCTAATGTCATTTTTACAGATTTCATAGGTTTTGAAACATTTTGGTTTTGAGTGTAACCACCACACTTTTGAAAAAAAACTTGTGGAATATATCTTAATACATATTTTCTCATTCACCCTTGATGAGGTGTATTTATCGGTATATTTATCTATCCATACCTTCCCAGAGTTAGGTTTAAAACATGTTCAAAAACATGAAACCACATTAGTACATAAAATAGTTTCTGGGTTATGGGATGGATTTTTATATAAGGATGTCTTATCAATATTGAGGGGATAGGGGGGGTTATTTTTCTTTCTGAAATCAATGAATCCTCCAATAATCCATTTTACAACTTCTTCGGTAACCTTATTCAGATGTTCTTTCAATTTAAAATAATGATCACGAACTGATTTATTATCATCGCATTTTTAGAAGGCTTCATCAGAGGAATCATAATAAAGAGAATTATTTCACCTTATACCACTTTTATTACCTTTAGACATTGGTATCTTCCTTTACTCTAGGATTATTCTTCAAATTACCTACATGTCATTTCTTCCTATTCTTCTGAGTATTGGTAGAAATATCCATATTAGTATCCACCAGAGTAACTTCCTTTTTCTGTATCTGAGGTAGTTCACTTATATCTTGAAATTCTTACTTCATTTATTTTGAATTCGACCTCTTGATCTTTCTATAATTCTTAATTCACTTAGTGATATCTCAAAGTCATACCTCATTTGCGGAAATTATATGATTGAACATAATAAGAGGTATTTACAAGGTTCAAATGAAAGGACTACTCATTTCTATATTGGTTATAACCCCATCATGGATTCTCCAACATAATATTCTTATCAATTATAATGGTCAATACATTTTCATTGTATCATAAATTCTAAATCCAAATAGGGGTTTCTTTAGACTACTTCACACAGTGTTACCTGAATCCACATTATCCTTCTACTGCTTCTAGCTCTAATTCTTCTAATTATATCACAAATTGAGAGACTTATCTTGCTCCCATCTCCAACTAAGAAATTTATATTGCTACCATATCCAACTTAGAGACAAATTACATTATCTAGGTTTGATCCAATGAAATTTGATATTTTCATATTATTCGACATTCTTTCAAAATCTAACTTTCTTGTGTGCACTTCATGTACCTTCAATAGCCACTGAATTGGTCTGTCAGCCTTTCTCAAATGTTATGATCACCTGTATATGATGAGATTCTTCAGTGGAACAAATGCCCAAGCTTGAATTCTTCCATCAATATGATTAATACTCAAACTCAACTGGTGCACAAAATTTATTGTGTACTATTTTATGTAAGAATAATCTTGTACAATCTCAATGCAATCATCAATCAACTCAAATGTTCTTCTTGCAAGAATTGTGTGGGGTTCTCATATTCATAAAACCTAGCACACAATATTCCTTGGTTTATTATTTTATATGTTTTTTCATGTCCATTTGATGATATTTATTATGTACTTATTAATGCATTAAAACATAAACTATCGTCTTTTTTTAGACCTAAGCTAGTTCTTGATCGTGTAAATGGAAAAAACACCTCATACCTTCTTCAATCACATTTCCTTCATGATATATCCTTACGTGAAACTGTTCATGGTATCTCAATCATCTTAAAAAAAATATTGTAGTATCTAAGTGTAGTTTGTGTAAACTAGTGAGGTTTCATGAAACCGAGTTTCATAAGTGCATGTGTTCCACTTTGTGAAAGAAGGTGTGCTAAGCAGAATACTTCTTCATGAAAGAAGGTGTGATTAGAAGAATAATTCTTCAAAAAAATTATATCTCTCTTAATATGGAAGTATAATCTCTCGACCTCACTACTTCTCATTTTATATTCAAGTTCTCTGCCACCTCACTTCCAGGAATCATATCGTGTCGAGCCTTCAAATTTTATGTCAAATCAAGGATATTTTAATTCAACGGAATATCATGTATTTCTAAAATACCTTACACCATAAAATCATGGTGTCTTAATGATGGATTATTCCATGATATTAGAATCACATTGTAAATCCCGTTATATGCTTGTAGTAGTGAATTATTTTAATAACCACATGCATGCAAGATGAATATTTAATTCCTGGAAGTTCTCAACATCTTTTCTCAATACAACCATGGTGCTCCAAATAGGTGATAACGTGGATCCATCAGGCGACTCGGATTCATATGATCAAATAAGCTTGAAATATCTGTAAGATTTTAATAATAGATGAACAATATGTGCTCCACATTTCCCACATAAAACTCACATGTGGTCAAGTGATACAATATTAAAAATCCTATGCCACTAACTACTTGATTAAGCACCAAGGTTCAATACTTGGAACACTGAAACACACCACCTTGTGTCGTCATGCCACCCCTCATGGTGACCATCGCACCTCCATGCATGCTTTGCACGCACCATGTAGACATCCATGTGTTCCATTTTATATGGTTCTCCGTCACTGGTCTACATCCAAGGAGAATATAAATTCAATGTGCCAATGTACGAAATACATAAAGTGCACTACTATTACAAGGTTCGGAGTAGACTCACCGCCCCTCCTGGTTTACGAACATTCACAATTTGAAAGCTCATTGTTCTCTCAATTGAATTGTGTGCACTACTCCTTCATATGATTTTTTTGTCAATATAAAACACCTCAGAATTTTTTCACACATAATTATGTCGTGAACCTATTATTTCACCCAATAGATGAAATAAATTTCACCACATGGTGATTTCCTTGCATAGATTCATTTTATGACATGTTTTTTTACAAATATTTTAAACTCTTCGCAAAAGCCCTTTCACTATATAGTGTGAGTGCTTCATGAGGTTCCATTACCTCACAGGAAAATTGCATATCTCAATTCCCTCTTCCTTTGTAGACTATATTTCCCCACAGACACCTTCTGTTAACTCCTTCACAAGATGAACTGCTTCGTGAAGATATTTCATACATAGGAACATTCTCCTGACATAATTCTCTCTAATGAAATTCTATTTACATAATCAAGTGATTAAGGGTTATTCATATATGAAAAGTAACTCAGAAAACCTTTTAATCACAATTATGATTAAATATTTTACAGATTATCCTTCACTATAAACTTCACTCGCTATACAATTTTCATAGCACATGATTACCCTTGCAACAACTGCCTCTAAAACACCGCCCTACGGTGGCCTATAATTCACTTCCTTAGATAGAAAATGGAAAAATCCCTTTTTGATTCACATAGAATAGTTGTTGAGTGGAATCCATGACTTTTCTAATTTTACTTTTTGGTTCTACATTCATGCTATGCAGTTCACAAAAAATGTTACATGGGAATCCATCCTTTGGGATAAAACAAATGCCAATTTTTTAAGACCCAAAAATATGACAAACACTGGGGAAATGATGCCACCTTGTATATACAACATTATGTATCACTTCTAGAGATTCCATACATTTTTTGGAAGTTTTCAAACCAAAATATGTCCACAATAGTTTTGGAACTCTGTATATTCTACATTTGGGCTTCATGAACCTCCATAACAATATTGTTCACTTTGGGTCACTCCTGCATGGTTTTGTTCTTTAGTAGGGCTCACTGCCCATAAGGATGGATCACTACACATACCCCTCTAAAAATGACTTAAATAGGAAGGGGTTCCTGGGGATTATATACCATACCGACACCCCTCCATTCTCTGATGTGGGGAAGAGAAATAGTTTTCATGACGTTACACCCATATGTCACGCCGTGACACCCCTATAGCTAACAACCATAACTTGTATGGAATGCACTGTCATGCATTTAGGACTCCAAAAATCTACCTCTCGGTTATTTCCCTACGAATAAGAGGCTTCCTACCTCCTCTAATACCAATTATTCACACACATGAAAACACTCACACACGCCTTAGCCTACCTGGCTACTTACATGACTCTAGCCATCACCCTACCTTTGGTGATTCCAAAGAGAACCAATCTCACCTTATCGTATTACCTACTTCCCTCTTGCTATCCTTTTGTGAAACCCCATGTTTTTAGGAACCATTTTTTTAATAAATTTAATTTATTTTATGTCTTGTGTTATACTATACACCATGTTAATCTTGTGCTACAAGGAACACCAGCTTAGCTTGCGTTACACGCAACACTATGTTTCTATGAAACATCATTTAATTATTATACTTATAAACTAGCTATTAGAATGGCAGGTATGAACATGATTAACTGAATTATTAAATTATAGTATACAAATAATTCTTTTACCAATTAATTATAATTGAATTTAAAACTTTTTTAAAATAAAATTAAATGTTTTTCTAAAAAATTATTTAAATATGAACCAGTGTGTTTTATACCAATAAATAAATAAATCACTCTTGTTGAAATTTATTAATGATATATATATATATATAATATTAGATTTACTTTTTTACATTTATCTTATATGTTTTCTAGACATGATATATGAACAAATCAAATTTTATGTATAAAAGAAGAATTTTTCTAAAAAGGTCGTTTTGCTGGCTTTTAATGGTGATCCTAATTTAAATATACTTTTTGAAACATTTAAAATTTTAAATGAAAAAATATACTTTTTATTTTAAAGTAGGACATTAAAATTTAGTTTGGTTTAATTTTTGGTATTTTTCTGATAAGTTTCATGTTTAGATAAATAGTGAAAATATAGAATTTTAATTAGAAATAGATTTTTCATCAAAATAAATTATAATGTTTAATTATATATTTGATTTTTAAAAATAATTAGTTAATTTTATTATTATTTAATACAATAAAGCTCATTTTAATCAATTTAAATTATAATTTGGATATAAAACCACAATCATTGGATGTTTTAACTTTAAAATCCCATTTTCTCATTTGACCAATAGGTTTAATTTTAAATGAATTTTATCAATTTTTTTATGAATTATGAAAAATGGATTTAATATTTAGAATAATAAGTTAAAAATTTATAAAACAGTTTCCTTTTATTTTATAACAATATGAATAGTAGATTTAGTAATTTTTTTTACCACGGTTAAGGGTAAATCAATAAATTAAGGGTGGAAATAATATTATAAATATTATAAAACAACATTAACTCTTGAGAAAATGTTATTTTATGAACTTAATTTGACACTTAACACATAATTATTGAAATTTAATAGTTTAATAGAAACATTTCTAGGAAAATGATTCAAATATTATTAAACTCAAATGGAGTGAAAAAATGCCGCACTCTTACTTTTAATATTTTTAATATTTTTAATATGGGGTTATATAGAATAAATGATCAACAATATATATTATTATAAAATATAAAATGTTTATATACATCATAGAAATTTATTTTTAATTTTTTGTGAATAATAGTTATCATAAATAACTATAAATGATGACAAAGTAATGATTCAATTAATGAATGAATCAATTAAATTATATTATAAATATTAAAAGAAATATAATTTGACTTTATTATGGTTATCCACCAATTTTATGGGTGAATATGACATGTTAAATGATTTGGTTTTATGTAAAATTGTTTTATTGATTTTCATAAAGTCAATGTTATTGATAGTATCAAAATTAACACTTATGATATTTTATGAAAATGATATTTTATTAAATTATTTAACAGTCATACAAATATTAAATAAGGACATTCTAAAGTGTTATGGTATAAAATATCTTAAATTTTACATTTATGGCCCAATTTGAACTTCATATATAAAACATACATCATCTTAATATTAAAGAATTTGTTAACATTGTTAAAATTAAAATGGATTAACTAAGGGATAATCAAAATGATATGGTCTAAAATAACATCAAAACTTTTTTAAAATATATTTTTTGATTATATTACAACCTTATAATATCATGTATTCTAATAAATGGAATTACTGAGGTATTTTTATTGATATTGATTTTACTATAAATTAATATTTTGAGAAATTCTAAAAGTTCACATCCCATCTCTTATAAAAGGGAACCTCTCCTTCTCTTTTCATGACACTTCAACACATATTTGATTCATCCAAAATCAGCCAAAATATACTCCCAACATCCCTCCCTTCATCTTATAATCCTTACTTTGGGCAGGAATCCAACCAATGAAGTCCTTTTTTTCAAATCAAAATAATATACCCAAATAAGGGGAGGTTTGAATGAGTATGATGAGTGTCAAGAAATATGGAAAGGGGATTCAGTCTCACTTTTTATTTCCATGAGATACAATCCATATTCATTGCTCACTTATATTATGTGGTGTATATACAGCCATATCACATGTTTTATCATTAATTTTATTTATTTAATGATATTAAAAGGTTTAATTGATGTTATTCTTTTAACGAGATAATGATTCTAAAGTTACTCAAGTATAAAGGGTTTTATGTATCACTTTTATTTCCATGTGACACATGCCTTATACACTGAATATTTCTTCTACATGGGATATATATTGTCCATTAATTTATTTTATGATTCTTATTTCTAATATTATGGTATTTTCATATCCACATAATTTACATTCTTTCATGGTAAGTCTCAGTTAGGGAATATTTATCTTCCATGTCCATGTTTTCAAAAAATGTTTTCAATTTTTTTTAATGTTATCCCATTGATGATTAAAGTCATTTTTACCCATTTTTAATTTTTACTAAATTTTTTAAATGAAATATTTTTTTCATTTTCCAAACGAGGTAATTTTTGTCTTTTCTGGAAAAAGTACGAAATTTATGTTTTCTAGCATAAACAGCATGAATGGAATTTTCCACCTTCATAAAACTTTAATGATTTGAACCTTACCTTACATGATTAAAGTGTTATTTTCATATAAAATCTATTATTTTAAAAGTTCATGGAATTTTATGAAAATAAAACCTTTTCATAGCAGAAAGGATATTTTCTTCAAGAATGGTTTTCATGTGATCTCATAAAATTATTTTCCATATAAGATAACATTATTTAATTATAAATATGTTTTAATGGGGATATGATTCAATTATTCCATTCTTATTATTTTTAATAATGATTTATGTTTATGATGGAGTGATATTTATGAAACCAATTTCTTTTCCATGTGTTATGTTATGATTGAATAATGTTTGTGAAACCCATTTCATTACATGGGTTATGATATGATGAATTATTTATGTTATTATATAACAGATATGTATGGTTTTCATTATGTGATAGGTGGGACCTATATCTCCCTCTAATGAATTGGGTAAAGATTTATTTCTCATGAGATAATGATAGAAACAAGTCGACAGGCTTGATCCACTATGGATGATGGGGAAACCCGATTCACTATAAGAAAATGGAGAAACCCGATACACTAAGGGAATATGGGAAATTCCAATCCCTAACAAGGAAATGAATGTGGCATTGGATGGTGGTGTGTCCCGTCTAGTATTTTTAGTCCTCATGAAGTGTCATATTATGTTTCGGAAATGCACCTTGACTTATAGGGAATCATATTTCATGTTTGTGTGTGTGGAAAAAATTCCATGTCTTATTACTATGTTATGATTTCATGGATTATGCTCCTGATTTCCTTATAATTAATGGCTTATGAACTACCTTTATTTATTTCATGACTCATGTATATGATCTTTTATATGCAGGGTATGATTTTCTAATGTTATGATCATGTTTGTATACCCTTATATTCATGATTTTTCATATTTATCTCTCTTTCTTAACCCTTACTAGTCATCTGATATCACCCTTTATTATGTTCATTTTCCCTAGGATGAAAAAAAGGTATTATGTTTGATATGTCAAAAAGGGTTCTAGTTATGAATAAATAGGCGGGATAATAAGTATATGGTTTATGAACCAGTTGTTTATGTTTCCAAATTTCTAAAGGCACTAAACTAATACATAATTTGGGAGTTTGTGTAATGTATGAAATGTTCTGGGAAAATGATGTGATGTAATTATATGTTAAGAATGGGTTTTTATATTTGGTACCAAATAAAAGGTTTAGTCAACCTTTGGAAACTAGGATTGGAAATCTTTAGTGATATCCTTATAAATATTTCTAAGGATATCTCTAAGGGTGTATCTAAGTATAATTCTATGTATAGGTTACAAACCTAGATTATTTTTAATAATCATGAATAATATATGATTAAACATAATGTATCATAGATTCAAATATTATAAGTAATTTCCCTTGATTTTGTGGTTCTACCACTATGATTAGCGTTTCTAACACTATGGTTTCTGGTTTTAGTCAATAGATGAAACTCAAAGGAATTGTGTTAATGGAGAATGTAATGAGAAATGCAATGATTTTCCTCTAGAGAAACCGAATGTTATGGGGGGTGGAATAAAAAATCTTGTCGTTATACGCACACAAATTTCTCATACTATGAATCATGAGAGACTTAAAAATGAGAAAAAGAGGGAATACCATTTTTTTGATTTTTTTATGAAGAAGTTTCCACCTTCATTCATTTGGTCTTCTAATAAACTCGTTGTTGAGAAATGGACCAGTACCACGAAAAAGATATTTTCAGTTCTCTAATTTTCATAACATGAGAAATTAATTTTGGATTTCTATCATTATGAAGGTGTGATAGATCAATGGTGGAATCTTATCAAGAATATGAGGCAATAGGATGAATGTTTTTCCATGGAATGGGATAAGTTTAAGAACTTATTTTTCAATAAGTACATTCCATGTATTATTATTATAAAAAATGAAAATAAATTCATTGAGTAAAAAAAAGAGCATGAATCTGTTGGAACCTATGAAGAAATTTTTTCATGAATTTTGAGGTATTATTATAGCATTATAATCCAACCTAAATGTATGGTTAATTGATTTTTTAGTGGCTTAAAACAATGTCTTTGAAGGGAGATATCAATAAGGTACATCAGTAGTTATGAGGAAATCATCCGATGTTCCATCAAGGTGGAAATACATGTTGGATTTATGCATAAATCTTAGGGATTTCATAAGAAAAAGAAGATGGAATTTAAATTAAAATATGAAAACCATGGATAAAATAAGACGAGTTTTCCATTATGTTCAAAGTGTGGGAAGAAGCATGGTGGAGATTGTCTTAAGAGGTCTGGTAAATGTTCCAAGTGTGGAAAGGTAGGTCATCTGGAAAATGAATGCCAAAGTAATGGTAAGATGCTATCTAATGATGCTAATAGAGAAAAGTCTACCTAAAATGAACCCCCCACACTTCAATGCATTAAGTGTAATAAAAATGGGAATTATGCTAATCAATACCAAAATCTAAGGGTTAACAATGATGATTGACATAAGCAACCACTTAAAATCAAAGACAAAGGGAAATATCATGTGATCACTATTGGTAATGTGAACTATTCCAATGAAGTGATGGAATGATTGAGTACTTATATAATGGAATTCAAATATAATTTTGTAGAAGCACATTTATGGTATTATGGAATAATTAAACATCTATTTATTGGTCCACTATAGATTTTCCATATGGATTTAAGAGAATATGCTAAATTATATTGGTCACCATGACAAGTTATTGAGGTATTAAGGTGATATATGTAACACCCCAAGCTTCCACGATACGCTTCTCATTCAATAATGCAATAGCTTGCATTGTACGCAACTTCGAGTTCTAAAACACCGCGACTAATCAAAGTAGCCGTTATGAATAGTAATAACCACTTTTTCAAAATATAGAAATTTTATCTTTCAAAATGGACTTCATTTTTGGATTCGGAATATCGAAATTAGCCTATGTTGAATTTTTGGTATTTTTCTGAGATCTAATTTTTTATGAATTGTGAAAAATACTTAAAAACAACTTTTTTAATAAAAATAATTTATAGTGATAAATTATACTATTTAGTGGTTTTAAAGTATAATTAGAATATATTTTTACCATTTTATCCAATGGTGGTCATTAGAATTAATTTAACATTGAAATTGGACATAAACAATTGCCAATCTTTTGATATAAATTGCTTCTTAAAAACACGCTATTTGTTGTGACAGCGGGAATTAATTATAAAATTAATTAATGCAACTTATTTGTTTTGAATTTTTTAAAATAGACATCATTTTTTAATTCGGAATATCAATTATAGCTTAGGGTGAAATTTTTCCATTGTTCTGAAAAACTTTAATTTTTGATGAATAGTGAAACCACTAAGTGGTAGTTAAAAAACTGATTTTTCGTTTAAATGAAATATTACCACTTCTGTGTTTTTATTTTCAAAAATCCGACATACATTATTGTCATTAAGAAGTAATATGTGGTTCAATGAGACTAAAATAATATTTGGTGAATAGTAACTTTGAAGTTCTTAATCGCGATTAGAGGTAATTAGTGTAGTTTAAGGTAAAAATAATGTTTTAATAATATGAGATGAGCTTGACACATGTCCTACCTTCATTGGATGTGCCATGGACGACCAAGACAATCCATGGGTCAACTTGGGAGCCCCATGGAGCCACTTTAGTTGGAAAATGACATAAATACCTTTTATTTAATGTTAAAGTAAAAAATGACACAAACATGAAATGTTTTACTAAAACAATTTTTACATAGGGTTATACTAGTCATATTTTTGACTATAAATAGTCATTGGAAAGCTAAAAAGATTTCATACATCATAGTATTTTTTTTATAATTTTTAGACATTAAATAAATTATATTATTTATGACATCATTATGATGCAGTGATGACCTCATTATTAAACGATTTTAATAAAATGAAAAGATAATATAAAATACAAGGCTTAAACTTGTCCAAAGACTATTGGATGGGTAGATATCGAACCCTTATAACCTTATCCACGAATTATATAAGTTTGGGACCTTTATAATCCGAAAAACATTGTATAATAATGTAACATTTCCTTACTTTCCCAGAGTGCCCCTCCTCTCCTCTTATAAAAGGCCCCCACCTCTACCACCTCATTCACACTTTCAAACCATTTGGCTCGGCCAAACTCTTCCCAAATACTCTCCCAACATCCCCCCTTACTCCTAGAAGCCTAAATTTGGGCATAAATCTTCCCAAGGAAGCCTTTGTCTCAAATCAAAAAGAGTTACCCGATTTTGAGGAGGTTAAAGAAAGGTTGAGTCAAGTCAGACACGAGGTAAGGGAACTTCATAACCCAACATCTATTCTTTGGGTTAATCTCCTACTTTAAAATTATGTCATGATATAATTATGTTCTATCTTGTATTTTTACTTTATTTATGTGTACTTATAGTTAATACACATTATATATGTACTTTATTTAAAAAAATGATCTTTTTAAGGACTTCGTCTCAATCCCCTTTCATTGAGGCATATTTGGTTTTATACACAACTTTCTTTTATACGGTGTATAAACCCCATTGACTTTTAAGTTTATTCAAAAGGAATCTTTTATATACAAAGCGTTTTGCTAAATGAAAAAAGGGAATGTTTTTCTTTCCGTACTTATGAGGCGACAACGACTTCTCCGCCGCCGTGACCATTATTTGAGTTTCGGCTTCCTCTACAAGCCATCATTATTTTTAATGAAAATTAAATACAAAGTTTTAACTTTCTTTTATTTTGGTATTGAAAATGTTTTTGAAAGCGTTTTTATTATATCAATGTGTTGTATTGATATCTTGTGATTGAAATGTGGAAATGTTATGTTTCCTTTATGCATGTTTTATGTGATACGATTATGTTATGGTTTATGATATGTTTAAACCTATTCATATGAGGAATGTATTGGACTTAATAAGTGACGGGTGGAGCCCGCTATAGCTCCTAGATGCATCAGTAGGTCTTAAGAGACAAATAGACGTGGAATTGGCCGAGGCCCTTTCCCAATTTCATTTATGGTTTTGGCCAAGGCCTTAATCATTTTAGACGTCTTGGCCGAGGCCTTGACAAAATGTTTCAGAATGTCTGGAATTATACATTCCCTCATTATGAAAGTGGTTATTGATATTGCATGTGATTATTCGACCAGTAGAATATCCATGTGAAGAAGTGAATGGCATTATCTCATTTTACTTTTTCCATATTATGTTTATGTTCAAGTTTAAAAGGCATTTGTTTTAGTTATACATTGCCTTTAATTTTTATGTTTATTTATGAAAGCTTCCGCAATATTGTTATCCTTACTGAGCATCTGAGCTCACCCCTTTCAATGTTTTAATATTTTCCAGGATGTGAAGAAGTATTTTATGAATGACCTACAGGGATAGTCAGAAGAGGATATGAGTGTGGACTATGAAGACTTTGTTATTATTTTTTCACTTTATGATGTAATGTAACATTTATGAATGTATCTAGTGTTTCCAGTTCTACTAAACTAATCGGTCTTTCGAGACGTGATCTTTTGTGATCATGCCAATGTTACGAAGTAATGCACCGACTCTGGGAAGCTGGGGTTGGGGCGTTACAGTTGGTATCAGAGGCAGTTTAGTACTGACCTTGGATGCTAGATTTAGATAAACTCTGAATAGAGCACATATCCCAAAGATAGAATTTGAGGATTAGTATAAAAGAACTTCCTAAAATTTTGGTATTGTAGAGATTTTGTGAGTTTTCTGAGCAATACATCCCTATCTAGATATGAGCAGGTAGAGGTGGCTCTGGCACAGATGTACCTAGGGGTAAAACCTGAAAACACCGCTTTGATCTAGACTCGAACGGGAACTGGTGCATGACAACGAGCCTTGCTGCACTCTAGGTTACGACACTCCCGGGGGATATGCTTAGGATAATTCTCATTTTCTTTATAAACCACTATGAAGGGTTATGGGTATATACTTCTTCAAAGAAAACATTTTTATGATTATGGATTATGTCCATAAATAGTTTAATTTATGTTAAGTATTTTACAAGTATGGAATTATGTATTTTGATTCATAAACTAATCTAGTTTATGACATTGTTTAGAAATGGCACATAGTGGAAGGAATGGAAACCGTATCAATGAACGCACTCTGTGTATGGATTGCCCTCCTGCTCAATATAATTATTGTGGATATGGATATACAACTTGTGCTGATCAACGTATTAGCATACTGGGACAACTCACTCAGGTTATGAATAATAACCTTACTCGTATGGAGAACCATGATCTGCAACGTGGAGGATCAATGTTAGACCTCTTCATGAGGCAACAACCACCAACATTTAATGGGGGTACAAATCCATTAGTATCTGAGCAATGGATAAACTCTTTAGAGAAAATATTCCACGCCTTGGAGAGTAGCGAAAGGGAGAAGGTTATCATGGCACTTTATCACCTCACTGGAGATTCCGATCAATGGTGGTCATTGATTCAAAATACAAAGGAAGATGATGACGTATAGAATATGGAATGGAGGGAGTTAAAAGAGCTTTTCTTAGAAAAATACTTTCCTCATGACCATCGATCGGATATGGAAAGGCAATTTCTGAGTCTGAGACAAAAGGAGGATGAGAATGTCGCAAAGTATGAGGCCAACTTTACAAGGATGGCGAGGTATGTTGCAGATTATATACGTAACCCAAGAGGTAAGATTGATCATTTCTTTGATGGGTTAAAACCATTTCTCCGTAGAGCATTAGTATCACAATCTTTCTCAACATAAGAAGATATTGTCTCATGTTCTATCAAGACAGAAAAGGAATTATCTATGTCTTATGACAAGAAAGTAAAGCAAGAGAAGAAGAGAACGGTGGAACAAGAGACAGATAAAGGGAAAAAGGGAAAGAAGTAATTTCCATTATGTGATAATTGTGGGAATAATCACCCTGGTACTTTCCTAAAAGGAATGGTAGTTTGTTATAAGTGTGGAGAAAAAGGTCACCAGGCGCGTGATTGCAAGGGAAAGAAAGAGGCTATCAATGTTGAATACTACAATTGTAGGGAAATGGGGCATTATGAAAATGAATGTCCTAAGCGTCAGGGAAACTTACCTCAGAAAAGGCCAAGGGATCAAGGACAATCTTATGTTATTACTACAGTTGAAACGGAATAATTAATGTATTGGTGCTTTTGGACTCATGGATTATATTCTGGTTATTAGAATAATGTGATATATATATATATAAGGATTTTACTGTAGTACTTGTTGTTTCAGTAAGGTTTTAATATGATGAAGGTAATCATATTTTTAGTATGTGACAATAAGAGAAACTTTACTTTTTTTGGGGAATCTGATAAATTGATTTTGGAATTAAGAGAACTTTTAGAGAAAGTCTGGACAGAGGTATTTTGGATAACTATAAAGGTTGGAGTGGATTAAGTTGATCTTTGGATAGTATTGTTTAAGGTTATAAAATTTATGAAGATTATTTTTGGAATATTATAATACTACAGTTTTAGGAAAAGGTCAACCTGCAGGGTGGGGCATAACCCGTCGCGTCGGACAATGCTGCAGGAATCGAACCCACAACCATAGTGCGACAGGCCTTTATTTACTACCACTAGCCTACAGGAAGTCCCTGGTTATTAAAAAATAATTTTACTAATCTAAATGGTATGTGTTAACATTTGGAACCTTATACAATTAGGATAAGTATAATATTTTTGAGTTCTATTATCTTTTTGAGTGAAATATGAGTTCAAGGTTGAAACTCTAATTGTCAAGCATAAATATATATATACATATCTCTTATTCAATGAATAAATTAATTCTTAAACTTTAGTAAAGGGATATTAAAACAAAAAAATGAGTTATCCTAATACCTTATGTCTTGTTGAACTGATGATATTTTTAATCAACATTGATTGAAGGCTTTGAGGCCCTCAATTTGACAGTTGATTGTGATTGATGACCTCAATCACTCCCTACAAATATTTACGTTTTCCCTCCAATTATATGTCTCTAATTTCCACCAATGTTCTCCTAATCGATATCATAATTGGGTGGTGACTTTTTCATTTCCCTTTCCCTCTTATTAAGGCTAAATTTTATTAATCTTATTTCCGATGTGGGTTTTCCAAAAAGGTATTTTCTCCTTTCAACCTTTTATTTTCAAAGAAAAAATTTCAAATTGCGAGGACGCAATTTATTGAAGGAGGGGAGAATGTAACACCCCGAGCTTCCACGATACACTTCTCATTCAATAATGCAATAGCTTGCATTGTACGCAACTTCGAGTTCTAAAACACCATGACTAATCAAAGTAGCCATTATGAATAGTAATAACCACTTTTTAAAATTATAGAAATTTTATATTTTAAAGTGGTCTTCTTTTTTGAATTCAGAATATCAATTATAGCTTAGGGTGATATTTTGGCATTGTTCGGAAAAACTTCAATTTTTTATGAATAGTGAAACCACTAAGTGGTAGTTAAATAACTGATTTTCTGTTTAAATGAAATATTACCACTTCTGTGTTTTGATTTTCAAAAATCCGACATACATGATTGTAATTAAGAAGAAAAATGTGGTTCAATGAGATTAAAATAATATTTGGTGAATAGTAACTTTTAAGTTCTTAATCGCGATTAGAGGTAATTAGTGTAGTTTAAGGTAAAAATAATGTTTTAATAATATGAGATGAGCTTGACACATGTACTACCCTCATTGGATGTGTCATGGACGACCAAGAAAATCCATGGGTCAACTTGGGAACCCCATGGAGCCACTTAGTTGGAAAATGACATAAATACCTTTTATTTAATGTTAAAGTAAAAAATGACACAAACACGAAATGTTTTACTAAATCAATTTTTACATGGGGTTATACAAGTCATATTTTTTACTTTAAATAGTCATTGGAAAGCTAAAACGATTTCCTACATCATAGTATTTTTTTTATAATTTTTAGACATTAAATAAATTAAATTATTTATGACATAATTATGATGCAGCGATGAACTCATTATTTAACGATTTTAATAAAATTAAATGATAATGTACAATCCATGGCTTACACTTGTCCAAAGACTATTAGATGGGTAGATATCGAACCCTTATCACCTTATCCACGAATTATATAAGTGTGGGACTTTTAGAATCTGAAAAGCATTGTATAATAATGTAAAATTTCCTTACTTTCCAAGAGTTCCCCTCCTCTCCTCTTATAAAAGGCCCCCACCTCTACCACCTAATTCACACTTTCAAACCATTTGGCTCGGCAAACCACTGCCCAAATACTCTCCCAACATCCCCCCTTACTCATAGAAGCCTCACTTTGGGATGAAATCTTCCCAAGGAAGCTTTTGGCTCAAATCAAAAAGAGTTACCCGATTTTGAGGAGGTTAAAGAACGGTTGAGTCAAGTCAGACACGAGGTAAGGGAACTTCTTAACCCAACTTCTATTCTTTGGGTTACTCTCTTACTTTCAAATTATGTCAGGATATAATTATGTCCTATCTTGTATTTGTACTTTATTTATGTGTACTTATTGTGAATACACATTATAGATGTACTTTATTAAAAAAAATGATCTTTTTAAGGACTTCGTCTCAATCCCCTTTCATTGAGGCATATTTGGTTTTATACACAACTTTCTTTTATACGGTGTATAAACCCCTTTGAATTTTACGTTTATTCAAATGGAATCTTTTTTATAAGAAGCGTTTTTCTAAACGACAAAAGGGAATGTATTTCATTCCGTACTTATGTGGCGACAACGACTTCTCCGCCGCCGTGACCATTATTTGAGTTCCGGCTTCCTCTACAAGACATGATTTTTTTAATGAAAAATAAATACAAAGTTTTAACTTTATTTTATTTTGGTATTGAAAATGGTTTTGAAAGCTTTTTTATTATATCAATGTTTTGTATTGATATCTTGTGATTGAAATATGGAAATGTTATGTTTCCTTTATGCATGTTTTATGTGATACGATTATGTTATGGTTTATGATATGTTTAAACCTATTCATATGTGGAATGTATTGGACTTAATAAGTGACGGGTGGAGCCCGCTATAGCTCCTTGATGCATCGGTAGGTCTCAAGAGACAACTAGACGTGGAATTGGCCGAGGCCCTTTCCCAATTTGATTTATGGTTTTGGCCAAGGCCTTAATCATTTTAGACGTCTTGGCCGAGGCCTTGACAAGATGTTTCAGAATGTCTGGCATTATACATTCCCTCATTATGAAAGTGGTTATTGATATTTCATGTGATTATTCGACCAGTATAATATCCATGTGAATAAGTGAATGGAATTTTCTCATTTTACTTTTGCCATATTATGTTGATGTTCAAGTTTAAAAGGCTTTTGTTTTAGTTATACATTGCCTTAAATTTTTATGTTTATTTATGAAAGGTTCCCCAATATTGTTATCCTTACTGAGCATCTGAGCTCACCCCTTTCAATGTTTTAATATTTTACAGGATGTGAAGAAGTATTTTATGAATGACCTACAGGGATAGTCAGAAGAGGATATGAGTGTGGACTATGAAGACTTTGTTATTAGTTTTTCACTTTATGATGTAATGTAACATTTATGAATGTATCTAGTGTTTCCAAGGCTACTAAACTAATCGGTCTTTCGAGACTTGATCTTTTGTGATCATGCCAATGTTACAAAGTAATTCACCCACTCTGGGAAGCTGGGGTTGGGGCGTTATAATATATTTATAAAATACATGATTAATGGAAGGATAAACCTTATTATGTGCATGATGTTGGGATAACGAAATAATAGTATGGTTGTTTTTATAAAATAAATGGGATAGTGTTGATGACCTTGGGACTGATAAGATGTCAACATGGCTTATGATATCATATTTTGGGTTTATAAAATTTTGGGGTTTATGTTATTAGGAAATAGTTAATTTTTGAAAGCATTCATGTTTTCACTAAGGTTTTATTGTAATTTTTGTTATTACCATGTTTCAGTAGAATACATGATTATGGTATTCACATGTTTGGTATGTGACAATTAAGAGCTACATCATGTTTTTTAGGGATAAATGATAAGTTCGGTTTCCTTCTATCAAAAGTCTTGGATTTTAATCTTCTGGAAGGTTTATAAGGATAACCATTTATGAAATTGTCTATGTTGAAGGATTGATGTGGTTTTAGATATTAATGGTTTATTTAACTATATAAAGATTTATGCGTATTGGATAACCTCTTCTAGCCTTTTTTTTATGATAACTAGATACATAAGGAATGAATTTTCATCCTATTATGGATCTAATAATCCTCTAGTTCTATAGGTATTATAATTACAACCTCATTTCTTGGAGTAATAGATGAAGCATAAATTGAAATAAGGTGAAACCAATGTATGAGATTATGCTTACAAAATTTATTTAAATCAAGTAAACATATCTTATTGTGAAAATTATAAAACTTTTGGAAAAGTATCCTAAAAAAATGTTATCCTAGTACAATTATTTTTTATGAATCAAACCGCCCCTTAGATCATTACTAATTTATCATTCTGTGATGATTAAATTTATAATGATCATTCTCTCTATCACTCTCCATCAGAACTAGGTAATTGGGATTCTCTTCCATGTCCCAAATTTCAATTTCCTCAAGTCCTTTTTATGTGGTGATCATTATATTTTACTTTCCATCTATTTATTAGGAAGTTTTATTGACACTTTTTATGATGTGGGTTTCTCACAATGAAATTCTCAAACATTCACCTTTAATTTTCAATGTGAAATTTGAAATTGAAAGAATGAGATTTCCTTTTTAAATTCTTGATTATATTGTAATGGAAGCCTGTACATTGGAACTTCCACAAAATCTCCCTCATGTTCATTATTTGTTCCATGTACCTCTTATGAGAAAGTACATACCTAATCCTTCACATGTACTAAACTCAAAGATCGTACCGTTGGAATGGGATCCTTATTATAAAGATAACCCAGTAGAAATTTTGGATCATAGAGATAAAGTTATAAAAAAATAATACCACACACCTAATTAATGTTTTCTGGATAAAATCACCAGTTTGGATAAGCAGTGTGATAACATGAGGATACGATGAGGTATAAGTATCTGCATTTGTTTGTATTAGAATAACGAATTTTGAGGGAGAAATTAATTCTAAGTGAAGTATAATGTAACACCCCATGTTTTTATAATCATTTTTTTAATATTTTATATTTATTTGATGTCTTTTGTTATACTCTACACCATTCTAAGCTTGCGCTGCATGCAACCTTGGCTTAGCTTATGTTATACGCAATACTAAGTTTCTATGAAACATTATTTTGTTATTATAATTATAACCTAGATGTTAGAAGAGTAGGTATGAATAGGATTAACTAAATTAAGTAATTATGTTTTAAACATAATTTTTTGACCAATTGATTATAAATTAATGAATATCTTTTTAAAAAAGGATTTTTTTAGAAAAGTTATGTAAATATGCACAAGTGTGTTTTATATGAATAAATAAAAAATCACACTTTTTGAATTGTATTAATTTAATATATATATATATATAATATTAAATTTAATTTTTAACATTCATTGTATGTTTTTTCTATACATGATATTAGAACCAATCCAATTTTACGCATAAAAGAAGTATTTTTCGAAAAAGGATGTTTTGCTGCCTTTTAATGGAGAACACATTTTAAATATAATTTTTGAAAATTTTATAATTTTTATATGAAAAAATAAAATCATTATTTTAAATAGGGATATAAAAATTTACTTTGGTTTAATTTTTTGTATTTTTCTAATAAGTTTCATGTTTTGATGAATAGTGTAAAATACAAAATTTTAATTGAAAACAGCTTTTTCAACGAAATAATTTATTGTGATTAATTATATATTTAATTGGTTTTAAATAATAATTATATCAAATTATAATAATTTTATCCAATTTATTTCCTTGGAATCAATTTCACATTTAATTTGGATATAAAAACGTGTTATTATTTTTGGATGTTTTCACTTTAAAAACATGTTTTCTCATTCTGTCGATGGGATTAATTTTAAATTAATTTTATAAATTTATATGGTTTTAATTATGAAAAATTTATTTGTTATTTATAATCAAAATTTATAAATTTATAAAATATCCTTCTTTTATTTTTAGACAATATGAATAATAACTTTAGTAATTTTCATTACCGCAGTTAAGGGTAAATCGGGTAATTAAGTGTGAAAATAATATTATAAATTTTATAAAACTACCCTAAAACTTTCCAAAATTTTATTTTATGAATTTAATTATACCCTTAACACATAAGGATCAAAATTTAATAATTTAATGGACAGTTTTCCCAAAAAATGACTTAAATATTATTAAACTCAAAGGGGGTGACAAAATCACACTCTTACTTTTAATATGTATAATGTTTTTAATATGAGGTTAAATAGAAGATATTATCAACTATATATATTATTATGAAATATAAAATTTTTATTTACATCATTGAAATTTATTTTTTATTTTTATTAATGAAATAATTATCATATATAATTACAAAATGATGATACAATAAGGATTCAATTAATGAAACAATTAATTAAATTATTTTAGAAATACTAAAAGAAATATAATATGACTTAATTCAGGTGATAAATTAATTCTATGGGTGAATATTAAATTTTATTAGTCTATTAAGTTAATTGGTTTTAATTAATCTTACTGGATTAAGTTTCCTAAAGTCAATGTTATAAACAGTGTCAAAATTGACACTTATGATATTTTATGAAAATATTATTTTACAAAAATATTTAAAATTCATAAAAAAATTAAATAAGGACAAGAGGATGTGATATGGCCTAAAATATTTTAAATGACACATTCATGGTCCAATTGAAACTCTATATGTAAAAATTAAATCCTATTAATATTAAAGACTTTTTTACCAAAGTTAAAATTAAAATGGCATAACTAAGGGTTAATCAAAATAATAAGGTTTAAAATTACATCAAAAAAGTTCTAAAATAAATTGGTTGATTATATTACAGAATTTTCATATATTTTATTATAATTGATTGAATTTTTATGTATTTTTATTGATATTAATTTTATTATAAATTAATCTTTTGAGAAATTCCAAAAGTGTCTCTCTCCTCTCTTTTAAAAGGGCACCTCCCCTTTTTTCTTCACACATCAAAACCTATTTCTTTCAGCCAAAATATATCTAAATATCATCCCAAAATCCCCCCCCCACCACACTTCATCATGAAACCCTTACATTGATCAGAAATCCAACCAATGAAGTTCTTTTGTTAAAATAAAATGGAGATACCCAAAGAAGATGAGGTTTGAATAAGTACGACAAGAGTCAAGACATATGGGATGGGATTTTCATATCAGTTTTTATTTCCAGGAGATACAAGCCATATTCCCCACTCACTTATATTTTTTGTTCTATATACTACCATGGGACATGTTATATCATTAATTACCCTTATTTAATGATATTCAATGCTTTAGGTGATGTTACTCTTTCTTGGAGATGATGATTCTAAAGTTACTCAAGTAGTTATGAATTTGTGTGTCACTTTTATTTCTATGGGAAAAATGATTACTAAACTACTTTTTTCTTATAAGTGGTATATATATTATCCATTAATGTCTTTTATGTGTTTTATTTAGATAATTATAGTATTTTTATATCTATATAATTTTCTTTCTTCAATGGGGATATGATTCTACAAATTATAAAGCGATGAATATTTATTTCACAATCTCATCACTATTTGAGATTGTTTCATTTTAGGTCTCCATTGGGGAATATTTATCTTCAATATCCATGTTTTCTAAAAATAATAATGATAAATTAATATTATCCTATGGATGTTTAAATTCATTTTTACCCATTTTTTCTTTTTTACTAAAAGGTTTGAAAATAATATTTTTTTCATTTTCCAAATGATGTAATTTTTCACTTTTCCAGCAAAACTATGAAAGGTATGATTTTTTAACTTATACTGCTTGAATATTCTTTTCCACCATCATGAAGACTTAATGATTTGAAGCTTCCCTTACAATCTTACAAGGTTGTTTTCAAAGAAACTGTTTTGTTTTAAAATTGTGTGGCATTTTATGAAAAGAAAACATTTTCAAAGCAGAAAGGGTATTTTCCTCCAGAACTGTTTTCACATGATCTCTCAAAATTATTTTACATCTAAGATAACATTATTTGATGTTACTTATGTTATAATATGGATATGATTTAATGCTGCCATTCTTACTCTTTCAACAAATGGTTATGTTTACGATGGGTGGATATTTATGAAACTCATTTCTTTTCCATGTGTTATGTTATGATTTAATGATATTTATGAAATCCATTTCATTCCTTGGGTTATGATATGATAAATGATTTATTTTCATTTTCCATAGCCATGTATGTTTTTCATTATGTGATGGGTGAGACATATATCTCCCTCTAATTCATTGGGTAATGATTTATGTCAATATAATAGTGGGTGTCCGGGACCAAACATGAAAAATACTTTTGATTACCATATCATGTATACAGTTAGATATACATGATTTATTCTTACCATTATAGTGTAGATATTTCCACATCTACTATTTAATGTTAATGTCTATAGATTAATTATCGTATTAAAAGGTTATAGATGATCACATGCTATAATGAGAACCTCAAGATATTATGACATTAATCATAAACAAAGGGTCTATGGTCTAGATACATTATACTATCTGGACACAGTAGATATTTGACTATAATGTGTTTGGGGCTTATAAGTATTGAGACTTATTCTCATAAAGATCTCACTTGGTGATCTATAGTGGTGAGATCATGAGGAAAAACCCTCCAATAGGAACACCACATGTTTTGAGTGTCATTCGTTGTTTCTGTCTACGTACATGTGTATTGGTCTCCCAACATGAGATCGTTATCAGTGTGTTCCATTTGATCACATACTTTAAAGCAAGGAAAAAACCATGATATTGAAATCGTTGTGAGGTATCTTGTGTTGGGTGCATCATTGGTGGTATAAAATTGATTCAATGGTAAAGAAAGGATTTGTCACTTCCATGTTATGGAAGTAATATATCTTAGATTTGGTTGATCAGGATGGTTCTACCTTCATAAGTCTTTGGCCAATGTAGTCAAAAGGTAAATTCATCAGGTTAGATAAAAAAATAGTAAATCAACAAAAGAGACATGACACAAGTGTGCATCCTACTTTATGAGATAATTAAAGACAAAGAGATTATAGTACACAGTACATGTTTGTAGGTTGGTTGTCATTGTTATGACAATCCTTATCTCTTTATGGGCCTTCATGGGTTGATAGATTCCACTCTTGTTCTATGGATTTTATTCACTTCTATTAAGAAAATGGACTAGAGGGTCACACACAATAGAGTACTCCAGAATCCTCCATATTTTGTGGAATTGGTATATTGAACATGGTCGGCCCCAGCACGTGGTCCGAGTATTTTCCAAGGTATCGATCATCAAAAAAATAAATAAATTCATTATTAGTCTAGTTATGGATAATTTGGTAGAATTTTATTAAAATATTTACATGTTATGTAAATACGGGAAAATATTAATCGAATGAATATTATTTAAATATTCCAGGTTCGTTTAATATTAAGAGGGAATTTGGAGTTGAGTTAAATGACTTGGGTTTTATCATGTAATATATTTTAAATATTTTTATAGGTATGTGATAAAATAATAAATAATATAGACATAATTTAGTTCTTCATAATTATTTATTTAGTTGACATTAAATAAACAGGGGTTGGGGAACCCAACTGGGTATTTTGAACATCAATTATATATATGATGAGAGATGCTCTTTCCATGAACTATTCATATAAAGAAATATAGAGACTCTCTCTCCTCTCCCACTTTCTAGAGATAGAGACTCTCAATCAAGGTGCTTAGATCACTATCTCCATTAGTCATCGAAGGCATATTGATACAGTGATCATCGGGGCGTTGAAGCTGTCGTTGGATCTTTGCGCTGCATCCAGAATTTGATGAATAACGTTCTAGTGGGTTTTTGAAGCACGTGTTGACATTCTAGAGGGTTCCTGCTAGTGTTCCTTCAAGAAAAGGTCATCAGAGACTATTTTTAGTTGAACATGGATTTAGATCTGAACATGTATGTTCTAGTTTTAGTTTATGTGCTCTTTAAATTTACACGAGATCATCGGACCATACTAGGGTTCCGATCGTCGATGATGAAAAGTTACATCATGTTGATGATGAAAAAATTAAAATCTCTGGTCCACCATCTTCTATTGAGCATCACAGTACCTTAATTTGGTATCAGAGCGATTGCGTAAATTTTTGGAGCCAAGAAAAATTTATTTTCATTAAATTTAATTAGATGATTTAATTATAGTCCCAAAGGATTCAAACATGCTTCGATCTGAGCTCGCATGACCGTGTTATTGATATCCGGAAAAAATTATGGATAATGCGCTATTTTATTTCATTTGTTTTAAAAAACTATTTTTTTCTAATGAACTCATGCATTCTGGCCAGTCATGGATGGAACAGTTTTATCCTGGTGTTTAATTTATTCCATTGTTTCTTTGGATTTTTGATAATAATAATCTTTATTATCATTTATTATGTTGATATAATAATTATGATAATTTTATTATAATAAAAATAATTATTTTATTATTATAATAATATTATAATGGAATGTCTATGAGTAATATTTGAAAAACAATAAACCAAATGGGGTGTCCAGTGTTCTGGTTTTCCACATTTGTAAAACAACAAGAAAAATTAAAATAAACACATGTGGGTAGGGGCGGATGATCAAAAGTTATAAAAAATGTAATGCCAATGAGGAGGGGCCACACTGTCAACAAGCAACAGGGCGCTGCTCAAATCCTTTGTCCACCGACCAGAATGACGTGCCACCCTAGAGTATCTGCCGGCCAGCCCCTTTCCTCGGCCAACCTCCACAGGCGCAGCCCTACCGCCTTCGTCAAAATCTGGCACCTCCTCGGTGAGTTTTCACACCAGAGCAAGCCTCTGTGTGGGTTAGCGAGGCACAGTTGAGATGTAATTAATAGAATCAATTTATTTAATTTTATAATTAAATTAATTAAAATGTTAATTTACTGTTAACCCAATAATTATTATAATACCCTAATAAAATTAATTTAATTTTGGTATTAAAATTAAATTAATTAACGGACTGAAACATAATTTAATTATTTGAATTCAATTAATTCATTTAATTTAATTAAGTGCACTCGTACTTAAATTATTGCAATTTAATTTTAATCGCGCTTAAATATTACCGACGGGTCTTGAACATTGAATTGACCAATGTATGCATACTTTTATTTAATTAGTTTTTTTTTACTATGTGGGATCATTTTAATTAATTAATTAAGATGGTTTGTGTATCAAATTTTATTTTTCAGTTAACTTGTAAAAGGTCATGTGCATCCATTCTATCATATGTACATTGCACCCCTAGTCCCCCTCACATGCACAAGAGTTTTTTTGTACATTGAACGAAGATGATGTACGATAAGGACCCTGTCAGGATGAGGCAATACACCATGATGAGGACGGTGTAAGATACAGACTACACTAAGTTGAGGCGTTACATCAGACGAACATCAGACATACTAGATGGGGGAGAGCTACATCACGAGTCAACCAATGACTCAAATATGATGCCCCTATGTTGTGGTTGGTCTATTGAATTTAAATGGATAAACTACTATTAGATTCTCAAGACTAGTCATGTAGTAGTTTTCATTTAGTGGTGAGAATGACAACATATAATGAACTAGATTTATAGAAATAGATTAACTTAATCGAGAAAGAAATACAAAAACACTCACAGACATATTAAGTAATTAACCACCTTCCATCATTCAGACTTGAACAAAACTAGGTGTTTTCATGCCAAATTTGAGGGTACCTCTTTCTACCGAGAAGTTATTTTGAGAGGGGTGGCTTGAATTAACTATAGTAGTAGTAAGTATTATCTAAATCCAACTTTCAATTATTTTAGAGTCAAGTGTTGAGTAAATCAAGTTATGATTTTAGAAGCTAGAGCTTCACTCAATAGAACAGGGAAACGCTAGTTAATGTGGTTGGCCAATCAAACGCCTACCTTGAAACCTCTATGTAGTGGCCTAGTCTTATCTGATAGAAAATGAGTGGAGGATTAGGGATCCTTTCAACTAGAATACTAAAGAGACAAAGTATTCTGATTCTAGTACACATGGTTCCTAGAATTCGATAAAATAGTGGGAGATAATTAATGACTAAACTAATCATTAATGTCTAAATTAACAATCAAGATAAAAGAAAAAATGTGCTATATTTTTTTAGAAAATGGAAAGGAATACCACAATAAACACTATTATAAATAGGATGAAGTCAATGTCCTATCCGGCATGAATTTTCAAGTATAGTATAGGCACTTGCAGATTATACTACTATATCGAAAATTCAAGGTGCTGATGTACGAAAAACTCTTAAAAACTACCTCATGAATTGAGGGTGTAATATTTCTTATAGGATCTAAATGAATAGAGAATATGATGGTTATATCATTATGCTATCATCAATGTTCGATGTATGTTGCAGTTAAAACGATAGGAAATGGATGATATGCCATGTAATCTCATCTCTAAGAAGTTTATGAGGAGAAAGTGATGCAAGATCTAAATGGGCGTTCACTTACACTGGCTTTGTGTAAATATGAATGATGGATCACAATATTTGAAAGCATACCACTCTTACAACAAATTACTTTAGTTTTGTTTTAGGTTACACAATGAAAATAATTGACTAAACACATCGTAACCAATTTAGGTAAGGTTCACCAAGTAAATAAATAACTCAAATAAAATTTAATATTTAGTTCTTATGAATAGAAAAATTGAAAGATATAGAAAAAAGGTCAATAGAATGTAACGGAAGATACATATTTGTAATGTCCTTCAAATAATAGATGTTGGTTGTTAAACAGGAGGTTATTTGCATCCCATATTATGAAATAAACTTATGGAAGTTTAAAACGCAATGAACTGAATTGAATAAGAAAGAACCTACGTCTTCTTCACTGAATATTAATCAATACAAAATGTAATGTTTCATTCATACTTATTGGGTATTAAATACAATATGTTATTCACATTTTTGTATTGAAATATATAACCAAGTAAGTAATATAAACAATACATGAAGTAAGATGTCTTCACTAAGAGGCTGAGAAAGGGTGATTCCTAAGTCCGCAATGAGAAACACATAACTTCAAATTTCCATGTTAATGATTTAATTTAAACTATTTTTGTCTATAACCAAAACACTTATCTCTTGTATCCATTGGAAACTGGGAGAAATTATTTCTTGGTCAGGAATGATTGTTTTTTGTGGTATATGATACTCAATAAATAGTTTAGTGATACTTGAATAATAGGAAATACATGATGAATATAAAATGTGAGACTTTTACCCAGTCGTGGCAAGAATTTTCTTTGCCAATTAAGACTAAATGTATCCATCAAGGATATACTCAGTTTGGTATTTAGGCTCAGTATAGCTAAACACCTTTGGTATTATCGATGTATTTAGTTTGGACAAATAAACCTTTATAAATAACGGTTTTCCACAAAGATTTCATAAGTAGTTCAATGACAGAGAGTGAACTCTTACTATGGAAATATAGTGGTAAATATACTTCATAATATTCCTTTAAGTAATTATAATTGATAAAGTGAAGTTTTCATGGTAAGAACATATGAGTTGCTTTATGCCGGAATGTAGAAAAATATATTGACCAAGTGTACATCGATCAATATAATGTAGTGTCGAGTAATTCCTAAATACACATTACCCTATCTATATTAAAGAATTTATTTCAATGAGGAGTATCGATGGAGTGTATGACTTGTTAACATTGATCAAAAAAAATGTTGCATGAGCTAATTCATAAATGCACATTACCTTATCTACATCACTACATTGATGTTAATAAGGAGGATCGATGGTGAGTATTATATGTTAACATTGATCAACAAAATGTAGCATGAAGAAATTCCTAAACACACATTTTTACATCAAATACATGATGTAAGGAGTGTCAATGTTGCACCTTGTAGAAATTTCCATTATATTTTATGATGTTCTTTGGAAATAATGGTGATATCACATAAATATATGCTGACTAAAATAAAAAATGGATATCATATGAGTCATAGTATGATGTAAATCTTTTATGTCATAGAACATGTGATTAAATGCATAGAGTTTGTTAGGATATAAAGAAAATTTAATAAAGATAAACTCATTGTTCATCTATGTTATTATACTAATGGTTTTATAGGATATTGCATAAATTCCTAAGATAGAAAAGTGGTAGTCAAGTAATAGACCACATTTCTATAAAATGGTGCACATCTCTACAAGAGGTAGTAGAAGAAAGTTTGGCTTGGGTATAATCAATGTCATAGATTCACATGTAGTTAGCATAGGACGAAATTCCACATGTGCATGTGGAATAGGAATGTTCCAAAGATAAATACTGCATAGGAAAGATGAAACCATAGAGATGGTTTTATATTCACCACGGACGGTGATACATTATTCACGGATAATACCTACAAGTAAGCAGTATATAGAAATTATCTATGATGGAAAAGATCAATTAAAATTCAATAATGGATTCCAGGTATCTTAATGAAAAGGGGATTAATATTTTGAATATGGCAATGGGCATTCAAATGAGATTATAAATAGATGGTACAAGTGGAGTACCAATAAGCCTTGATTGGTAATACCACGTTAGTATGCTTAAATCTATTATTATTTTACCTATCATAGCTAATATCTATGATCATATTATTGATTATTGGATGTCATGACCACTATTCGTGGAAGGTGCCTATATGATGCAACTAGAAAGGGATGGTCCCGTCATAGAATGCTAATATAGGTTGAAGTTACTGAAATCCAGTTTAGGATTCAATTAAAAAACATGATCATATAACATTCATTTGGAAGGAATCCATTCAATGTGTCTACAATAATTTAGTGGGATATCCATTTTTCAAGAGAAATATGTTTGGAAAAATATGGAAAACAGTTGTTGGTCTTATAGTTTTCTAAGACAATGATGAAAGTAATTATCCAATTATTAAATTAAAGTAGAAACCTATATTTGAAGGAATAGGATCCATCGATGTAGATCTTACGGTTTCCTGGACCTAGTTAGTCATACTTATACTAACATTGTATTGAAAAATATATTTTAGAAAAATTAATGTTAAGAATTATTTCCAGGCAAATGGTATAAATCTCTCCAAGTTGAAAATAAATTTCATAGGGGGAGATTATGTGATGAGTTCAGATCTATATGCTTTAGTGATGGATCAATCATTTATTGCATTATATGTACATGGAATGATATTTCCATGATATAGTTTATAATAGGAAAATATCATATATTTCTAGGATAATTGCAAGTAAATTTGTTTGAACTATCTGGTTGTACTTGTGAAAGTACGAATTATACGTACATGGTTTGTGGAGAGGAAGGGATATTAGTTTTTATGGGACATATACATGTTTCTATTTTTATCAATGTGATCTAATATCATAGTTAGGTTAAGATGTTGAGTTAGGAAATTTGATATAATCCAGTGGTAGCCATACCTATAAAACCTAGAATGTTGCAGCTTTGGAGGTAGCAACAAAGCAGTTATTAAATGCAATAATTTGTTCTAATTCTTATAATCACACCTACCATGTAATGTTTTATCATTATGATTATTCATTTACTATTATTAGCTAATATGCCAGGTTTTGACAGTGGAAAAAAGGTATTTCCTTAGGGATAAAATATCTTGATATGTTTTACTCAAGGAGATGAGGTCGCATATAATTGAATATACATACAATGGAAACGTGGAAGACCCAGTAGCTAAATCCAATACTCAGCAGAAACATAATCTTTATCAATTGAGGGATAACATGGTTAATTAGCAAGTTGGCTCTAGTGCAAGTGGGAGTGTTTTAATAGCAGTTTCCCATGAACCAACATGAATAGTAATTTTGATTACCATATCATGTATACAATTAGATATACATGATGTATTCTTAGCATTATAGTCTATATATTTCTGAAGCCACTATTTAATGGTAATGTTCATCGATTAAATATCATATCAAAAGGTTATAGAAGATCTCATGTGATTATGTAAACCTCAAGATACTATGATATTAATCTTAAACAAAGGTCTTATGGTCTAGATACATCATACTATTTAGACATAGTAGATGTTTTACTATTAGGTGTTAGGGGATCATATGCATTGAGACTTATTTTCATTAAGTTCATACTTGTTGATCTCTAGTAGTGAGATCATGAGGGCAAACCCTACAATAGAAACACCACATGTTTTGTGTATCATTGGTTTTTCCTATCTATGAACATGTGTATTTTTCTCCTGACATGATATCATTATCATTGTGTGACATTTGATCATGTACTTTCATGAAAGGAAAAAACCATGATATTGAAATCATGGTGAGGTAGCTTTTGTTGGGTGCGTTATTACTGTATGACATTGGTAGAATGGACAAAAAAGGATTTGTCAATTCCATGTTAAGGAAATATTATATCTTACTCTTGGTTGATCAGGATGGGGCCATCTTCAAAAGCCATTTCCAATAGGATTCGAAAGGTAAATCCATCTGGTTAGATCAAAAAATAATAAAGCAACAAAAGGGTGATGGAAAAAGTATGCATCCTTCTTTATGAGATATTTAAAGACAAAGAGATAATAGTACATAGTATGTGTTTGTAGGTTGCTTATTGTTGCTATGAAAATCCATATCTCCTTAGGGGCCTTGATGGGTTGCTGGACTCCACTCTTGGTCTCTGAATATTATTCACTACTATCGAGATAAGGGCCTAGAGGATCACACATAGTAGCATATTCAAGAATCTTTCCTATTTAGTTGAATATGTATATTGGACATGATGGGACCCACCATAGGGTCCGAGTGTTTTCCAAGGTATCAATCACCAATGAAATAAATAAATTCATTATTATTCATGTAATTAATAATTTGGTTGAATTTATTTAAATTAATTAAAATTTAAATAAAAGACGAGAAAATATTAATCGATTGAATATTATTTTAATATTCTAGGTTTGTTTAATATTATGTTGGAATTACAAGTTGAGTTAAATGATTCTAGTTTTATAAAGTAATATATTTTACATATATTATAGGTATGTGATAATATATGAAATGATATTTATGTAGTTTAGTTCATCATAATTATTTATTCAGTAGATGTTAAATAATTGGGGGTCAATGAACCCAACCAGGTATTTTGAACATCCACTATATATAGGAGGAGAGAGGCACTTTCCATGAACTATTAATAGTAAGGAATCCATAGCCTATCTATCCCTTCCCACATTATAGAGAGATAGAATCTCAATCTAGGCACTTTGATTATGGCCTCAATCAGGCATCAAGGGCATATTGACGCGGTGATCTTCAGGGCATCGAATCTGACATCAGATCTATATACAGGCACATAGAATTAGATGTACGATGATCGAGTGGTTTTTTAAAGCACATTTGGAAGATATAGAGGGTTCCTTATATGAATCCTTCAAGAAAAAAAAAACATTTTCAATGAGTTAGAGTTGAGAACAACATCAGATATTAATATGTATGTTTCCAGTTTTAATTCATGTTCTCTTTGAATTTATGCAAGATATCCATACTGTATTTGGGATTAGATCATCACTGAGGACAAGTTCCACCATCCCAAAAATGAAAAACATTAAAATTACCAACCCATAAAATTACACTAACTTCCATAGTACCTTAATATCTCTCATGATATTATAATGGAATCAACTTGATGGGATTTATCCATAATAGAATATGGGGAAACCTGATCCACCATGGGAAGATGAAAAAACTCAATATACTAGAAGAAGATGGTGAAACCTGATACCTTACAAGGAAAGGAATATGACTGGGGATGGTGGTGTGTCCCTTCTTGTAGGATTAGTACCAATGATGTGGCCAGTTATGTTTTGGAAATGTTCCTTGACTTATAAGGAATGATATTACATGTTTATGTGTTTTCCACAAATTCCATGTCTTATTACCATGTTATGATTTCAAGGATTATGATCTTGATTTCATCATGATTTCTGTCTTATTAAATTCCGTTATTTATTCCATGAATCAATTATATGATCATTGATATTTAGGGTATGAGTTTCTAATGTTAAGCACATGTTCTCATACCCTTATGTTCATGATTTTTCTTGGGTATCTCTGTTTTATACCCTTACAGAGTGTCTGATCTCACCCTTTATTATGTTTATTTTCCTCATATGCGAAGAAATGTATTAAGTTTGATATGTCCAAAAAGTTTCTGTTTATGAATAAATATGATGGAGAATAATTAGATGTGTTATGAACCAGTTGGTTATGTTTCCATGTTTCCAAAGGGAGTAAAATAATATGGTCATTTGGTGTGTGTCGGTGTAATGTATGAAATTTTCTAAAAAAATGATGAAATGTAAATATATGTTAAGACTAGGCCATTATACCTTTATTGTAGGGTAATCCTCATACATTTTCTACTCTAAAATGCAGGCAGCATAGCTCTAGTTCTTCGGCTTTTTAGTGAGTTGGACATCTTGAGTGTTTCCTCATTTGATGTGCATGTCAAAAGTGGCCCCTACTCGGAGAGTGTGCATTAGAATCCATATGCATGTGCTACCTCGTCGGTGTTCCCCTTTAGCATGTTATAGTGGTGTTTCAATGTGTTCTATCTAGATTTCATGTACTTAGGAATGCTGGGTATGAGTTCCACCCCATGCACATTAACTCCATAGGGATACAAGTTCACCACTATAATCATTGTGTACATCGGTCACACCGTATGGAGTAGGGTCTTGTAACTGTTCACTACCCTCAACATGGTGTCTAGAGTAAGGATCCGAGAATCCACAGAGCCCACACCATCAACGTTAAACCAAGTTGATGGAGGCCCATAGCTTCAATACCCTGCTCCAGACAGTGTGGCTAATATACAAGGCAATGGGGTATTCCACCAACTATGTAGTGGTGGATGAGGAGATTGCAGCAGTGAAACTGTATCCCTATGGTGTCAAATTACCCATGGTGGAACTCATTCTGAACATTCCTAAGTATATAAAAACTAGTAAGAACACATTAACCTTCTCAAGTACACGCTATAGGGGAGCACCCATGTTGTAGAACACATCTAAAATTTCTACAGTGCAGTCACTGAGTACGGGAAACGGATGACTGGTGGGTCATCTAGGGACATGATCAAGACATCCAACCCACTGAAGAAGTTGAATAACTATATATATGTTTCCTACATTATTGGGAAGAACATGTATGGGTATTACAATTCAATGAAAGTGTTCAAGAGGGTAGTAGGGAAGTACGAGAATGTGAGCTTGGTTCTCGTTGGCATCACAAAGGACGGGGTGATGGTCGAAGTGAAGTATGCAACTAGGGTAGCTGAGGGGTGAGTGTGTGTGTGTTCATGTGTGTGAATAATTGGTTGTAGATGGGGTAGGAATCCTCTAATTAATGTGGTAAGAACTGAGAGAGAGAATTTTTGTGTCTCAGGTGAATGACAATTTGTGCCCTACGGGTCATGGTTGCTGGATGCAGGGGTGTCACGACATCCAATATGGGCGTAAAGCCATGTAACATGTTTCCATGTCCCACATCGGATACTATAAAGGTGTTGGGAAAGGTATATAATCCCCATCCATCCCCCTCCTCATCAAAAGGCCTTTTCATTGGGGGTGGGAAGTGAGCCCTGCTGATGAAAACAACAATGAGGAAGTGTCCCAAAGAAGATGATATTGTGGTAGAGGTTCCTCAATACCAAATGTACATCTTACAATAAAAGTTCTTCTTTATGTAATCATACTCGGTAGTCCATACTCCACACTACTATCAAACACATCAATAGACCAAGTGGAGGCCAAATTCCTCTCAACTTTTCACATGGCAGATACCATCCCCATCCATGAATTTTTATCAAAACTCTATTATGTTCTAATAATTACCATGAATTTATTAATAATAATGAAACGAAAAAAATATTTTTTAATAATTATATATAATTTCTTATCTTTTATTTTTTAGATCATCGTTCTAGGAGGAAAAGTCTTAATTATTAATAATGTTATTATCCTGACATCATTATCATGAATTTATTTTCATGACCTTATTATCAGTATTTTATTATAATGACTTTATTATTAATAATTTCTTATTATCATGACTTTATTTTCCTCACTTTATTATTCATGAAGTCTCAAGATGCGTATAATTTCTTTATATCTATGTGCACATGTAACCATCTTCAATTAATAATGAAATTATTATTATGATTCATAAATATAACAAGAAAAAAAAATATATGGAATTTTTTTATAATAATATTATTAAATATTTTCATTACTGATCAGTATTATCATTTAATAAATACATTATTATTATTAAAATTAATCGAATACTTTATCGACATAGTTGGGAATACCTTACTGGTAGAGTTACCCTTGGAAAGGGGGAAGATGGAAGCTTTGGAAACTGGGGCTGGTACAACAATTTTCGATGGGTAGAGTAGGATGCGCTAGCATGCTTGGTGCGATGATAAAGAGGCCCCAATGAGCATGGGTCGACAATTGATGTTTAGCCCGTGGATGAAAGATTTCATGCCCGATACTGGTGGCGTTCAAATAGTCGGTGTGAGCTGGTGGAAGGATTCCAATTAACAAAGGGGTTAAGGAGTCTCCAAATATATAATATATAATATAAATAATTCTAGGATTTAATACGGACTATCTATGTGGGGGATATGGATTGGGTTATGGCCTTAGTTTGTGTGTTTGTTTGTAATTGTACCCTCAAAAACTTAATATTTATAATTACTATATATTATTGTTGAGCTTATTTAGATTATTAATTATTTTTAATAATTTTTAGATATAAAATTTATTATATTATTAATTACTAATAAATATATTAATAAAAAATAATTTTTAATAATCATTGGCTCTGATTATTGAATGATTGTAACACCCGATATTTTTATGAGTAATATTTTGTTTTTATGTTATCAAAGTAATCTTTCACTACAAACTAGCTTGGCTTACTTTACACGAAATCGCGACCTTCCTCGATAGCTTGCGGCGTACGCAATACTGAGTTTCACTAAACAACGATATGCTATTAAAATATTATTAAAACAAGCCGTTATGAATAGTAATAACCACTTTTTGAAATTTTATAAATTTTATTTTTCAAAATGGACCTCATTTTTTGATTCGGAATACCAAAATTAGCCTAGGGTGAAATTTTGGTATTTTTCTGAAAACATTCAATTTTTTATGAATAGTGAAACCACTAATTGGTAGGTTAAAAACTGAATTTTGCATAAAAAATAATTTTACCGCTTCTGTGAATGGAATTTCGAAAATCCGACAGACACGGTTGATATCAGTAAGTAAAATGTGGTTCAATGAGATAAAAATAATTTTTTTGGTGAATAGTAACTTTTTACTTTTTTTACCGCGGTTAATAGTAAATAGGGTAACTAAGGGTAAATATGATATTACTATTACCCTAACACATGTCCTAATTCTATTGGATAAGTTTAATTCGACCAAAAACAAACTTAGGAATAAAATATGACCATTTAGGCCCACTTGGATTAGATTAAGACATTTATTATTAATTTATTTAAAGAAGGGTTAAAATAGTTAAAATCAAAGTTTAATAAGTAAATAATTTTTTAATATGGTGTTATACATAAGATAAATTCGACTATAAATATTAATTAGAAATATAAAAAGATTTCCTACATAATGGTATTTTATTTATAATTTTTACACATTAAATAATTTAATTTATTTATGACACAATGATGATGCAGTAATTATCTTATTAATGAAATATTGACATCATTGATGTTATAAACACCAAAATAAATGTAATTTGAGACTTTTTATGAATCCCACTAATTTTATAGGTTACTATGATATATTAGTGTTGATTTAATCAACATGGTTCGGACATATAATTCTGTTATGACTTTCACAAAAATCATATATCAAATAGTTTCAAAATTGACACAAAATAGTTTTTAAATCAAATATTATTTTATTAATTGTTATTTTATTCCTAAAAATCTATGGTTCGGCCAAATGACTTAGATAAGGATATATATATTAATAATAAACAATTTGGGGTTCGTTTGGCATGTTATATTAAGTGTATTAACCATATAGTGTAAGAAAACAAAAAGACACGGTAAAAGTTAAATTATTTAACTTAGAGTTAAATCTAATTGATAAGGTTAAAATAATAACCTAAACTTGTCTAAATCCTATTGTTTTATAGGATTTCGACCCATCCCCACTTTAGCTTTGAACTAAGACCCTTTGGAACCATTATAAACCGATTTTGACTTTAATATAAAATAATATTTTGAGATATTCCTAAGGTGCCTCTCTCAACTCTTATAAAAGGGAACCTCCTCCACCACCTCCTCACACTAATTTGAGCACTCAAGCTCGGACAACCCCTTCCAAAATACCTTCTACACTTCCCTAGAATAATCCTAGAGGTCCTGGTATTCTTCAAAGACCAATCTTAGTTCCCTAAGTGGAGGATTCAATGAGGCGTTCCAAAGAAGAGGTAATATCCATTACAGATCTTTTCAATTTATTTCTTCTTCAACTTCTTATTCTTTAGTTGTTTCATGATAAAGTAATAAAATCAGTATTACTTACATACTTATATGTTATTATAAATATGAAACAACCCTAATTCACCTTCTATCCATCCTATGGAAAAATGAAATCACCCCGCGTGCGTATGTACGGAATATCGTCTCCACGCTGTGGTGTAATCTATTTTCCACCATCACCTTACAAGGATGGGTATAATGGTGTAATCAGTAACTATTTATGATTATTATAAAGTAATATTGATACTTAAATAATATATATATACTCAAATACAATTCCACGATTATAGGAACGATATCATCACTCGTGCGTACGTACGGAATACCGTCTCCACGATGTGATGCGAATCATTCTACATGATCTTCATTTCATAATGATTATATAAATTAATTGAATGAATTAATATGATATATACTACACTAATACCATTATGGAAATGAGGTATCTATAACCTAAATAGAAGAATAAGAATTTATTCGACAAACACACATAAGAACAAAAAGTAATAACACCCGAATAACAAGTAGCAATGAAATATTACTAATATGAAGCTAATAATATGACCATATATGATATCATAAAAATAAGTATGATTCTGGAATAAGTCAATAACATTATTTAAATCATTATACAGGAGGTTCGGACACTTACAAAACAAGTCGGACCTAAGGTAAGTGAAATATCACAATCTCATTTTTATCCGAGATTATTTATACTTTGGTATTTACTGCGATGTATTTTATCATCCACATCCATGTTTACAAAATATGTAATATTATTTCCATCCACCTACAATTGTTTAAATAAAATTTTACCCTTCGGTGAGTTTTTAGTAAATAATATGAAAGGAATCTTTTTTCATTTTTCGTACGAGGTACTTTTTGACTTTTCCGACAAAAGTACGAAAAATGTCTTTTTTAACTTATACGGCAAGAATGGATTTTTAAAACATTATTTCCAAGAATCTTCCTTTATAATTTTTCAATTTTATTTTTAATCAACTTATTTTAGTTTATAATTGTATGACATGTTAAGAAAAGAAAAGTGTTTTTGAAGAAGAAAGGATATTTTCCTCAAAAATGGAGTTCATGTGTTTTATGAAAATTATTTTCCATCTAAGATAACAAAGGGTTCTGTTTTTATCCCTATTATTACATTGATTTGATTATGTTTTTAGGGAATTATTTTTATGAAGTCATTTACCTTATATGATTTGTTTTATGATGTCATGATGTTTCAAGAATCCCATTTTTGTTACATGTGTTATGCGATGATGTATGATTTATGATTATGTGGCACACATAAGAAAGGATTCATTATAAGATGGGTGGGACCTATATCTCCCTCCAATGCATTGGGTAAAGATTTATATCTCATGAGATAGACATGGTTGGAACGAAAGGTTATTTCAGTTCAGTGATACAGGACTGAAACGAGGAGTGAACTCAGTTCAGAAATTGACTTTGTCCGCTAAGATAGTATTGGAAATAAGTCATGAATAACAAGAAATGATTTTCCATGATTATGTGTGCATTCCACAAGGTTTCAAGTTTTATGTTATGATTTTGGGGATTTCATTTTCCCTTCTATGATTTATTCCATGTTAATATATTATGATCTCTTTTGCAGGTTATGATTTTCAAAAAGATATGATATGATTTTTATTTCCTTTATTTTCCCTTGCTGAGCATTTGAGCTCACCCTTTTATGTTTTCTTTTCCCCAGGTCAGGAAGATGGATATTAAGTAGAATATGCAAAAAGGGACCCTAGATATGATTAAACAAATGGGAGACACTGTAGAAGATTTATGAACCAGTTGTTTATGTTTCCCAGTTTCTAAAGACACTATACCTATACGGTCCTTTGTGGTTTTGTCATATGTTTTAATAAGTGTGCTTAAATTTTGAAGTATTAACAATGTATGTAAAGTATGGGTCGTTATAGTTGGTATCAGAGGAAAGGTATAGTCAACCATTAGAAACTAGGATGTAAAATCCTTAGTAAGAACCCTAAGGGTAAGTCTAAGCATAGAACACAATCTTAGAGTTTTAGAAATGGCCATGAATAACCTAGGATAAGACCTTAAGTGTGAAATTTTATTCTTGATTATGTTGTTTTCCTATTATAATTAGTGTTGCTCACACTATTCTTCTTGGTTTTAGTCAATGGCTGGAACCCGAAGGAACCGTGTTAATGCGGAATGCGATGGGCAATGCAATGATTGTCCCCCTGAGAAACCAAACGATATGGGAGATGGAATGCAAAATCTTGTAGCCATGCTCACACAACATTCTCCAGCTATGAATCAAGCAGGACTTCCAAATGAGCAAAGGAAGGAGCAACATTCTGTTGAATCCATCAGGAGGCAGCGTCCACCTTCTTTCAGCGGGTCTACTGATCCATTAGTTGCTGAACAATGGATTAGTACTACTGAAAAGATATTTTCAGTTCTTCAATGTTCTAAACATGATAAAGTCATCCTAGTAGTGTATTGTTTGGAAGGAGATGCTGATCAATGGTGGAATCTTATTAAGAATACAAGGAAAAGGGATGAAATTGAGTCCATGGAATTGGATGAGTTCAAGAACTTATTTTTCAATAAGTACTTCCCTCGTATTCTCTAAACAAAGATGGAGAAAGAGTTTCTTGAACTGAAGCAAAGGGATGATGAATCTGTTGGTACCTATGAAGAAAATTTTACAAGACTTGCATGGTATGCTTCTGGTATTATTATCCAACCTGAGAGTAAGATCGATCGATTCTTTAGTGGCTTAAAACCAAGTCTTCGAAGGGCGTTATCCATAAGGGACTTCAATAGCTACGAGGAAATCGTTCGATGTGCTCTCAAAGTCGAGATGGAGATTGGAGTAACCCATCAGTCATATGGGTTTGATTAGAAGAGGAAAATGGAATTCAAAGGAAAATCTAAAAAGCACACTGAAAAGAAGATGAGCTTTCCCTTATTCTCAAAGTGTGGAAAGAAACATGGAGGGAGTTTTCTTAAAGGGACAAGTAAATGTTTCAAATGTGGAAAGGAAGGTCATCGGGCATTTGAATGCTGCGATAATGGGAAGAAGATGTATAATGATGCAAACAAAGGAAGGGATACACAGAATGAACCTACTACACTTCAATGATTCAAGTGCAAGGAGATGGATCATTATGCCAATCAATGCCCAAATCCAAGGGTTGATGATGATGGTCGACGTCATCAAAATCTTAAGGCTAAAGACAAAGGAAATTCGCATGCAATTTCTATCAGCGATGTGGTGTACGATAACGAAGTGGTGAAAGGTACACTTACTATCCACTCTAAAGTAGAAAATGCTTTATTTGATTCTGGATCCACCTACTCTTTTATTTCTAAAGAATTTTCTATGGGTATCACCGTATTACCTCAACAATTAGATGTTGAGTTAGCTGTGACAACACCTAATGGCACAACAGTCACATCCAAAGTTTATAATTCTTCTCCGATTGAAGTTTGTGGGAAAGTGCTTCCTGCAAATCTTGTGATCCTTCCTATAGTGGAATTTGATGTGATTCTTGGCATGGATTGGCTTTCTCTACATGGAGCTCATATCAATTTCCAAAGAAGGGAAGTCACATTTCAAATTTCAGATCAATCTACGATCGTCTATCGATGCAAGGATGAATATAACCTTCTAGTGGAAATTCCTTCCATCTTATGGGTCTTGATTCCACTGAATGAAGGTTATTTATCTCAAATGGTTGGTGAGAAACTCACGATTAAGAATATTCCCATTGTACGGGAGTTTGATGATGTCTTTCCGGAGTAATTTCCAAGTCTTCCACCAAATCGTGATGTTGAGTTTTCAATAGAACTAGTACCGGGTGCTTTGCCTATTTCAAAGACACCTTATAAAAATGTCCCCAATTGAGTTGCAGGAATTGAAGAAGCAACTCCAAGAGAATCTTGATAAGGGATTTATACGCCCTAGTGCGTCACCTTGGGGAGCACCTGTTCTATTTGTTAAGAAGAAAGATGGATCAATGAGACTCTGCATTGATTATCGAGAACTTAACAAGATCACTATCAGGAACAAATATCATGTCCCACGCATTGATGACTTATTTGACCAACTACGCGGAGCTCAATACTTTTCCAAGATTGATCTTCGTTCAGGGTATCATCAATTAAGGGTCAAAAGGGAGGATATACCAAAGACGGCTTTCCGTACAAGGTAAGGACACTATGAATTTATAGTGATGCCATTTGGTCTTACTAATTCCCCTTCTATCTTCATGGATCTAATGAATGGAGTCTTTAGAGACTATCTTGATCAATTTGTGGTAGTCTTTATAGACGATATTCTTGTCTATTCAAAGAGCAAGGAAGAGCATGAAGATCACTTGATAATTATATTGAAGACCCTGATAAAGGAGAAGCTTTATGCCAAATTTACCAAGTGTGAATTTTGGCTTCAAAAAGATGCATTTTTGGGTCACATAATCTCAAAAGAGGGGATATCTATGGATCCAGCAAAAACGGAGGTTATCGAAAGATGGTCGAGACCAACAACAGAAACTGAGATCCGAAGTTTTCTTGGTTTGGCTGGATATTATCGACGTTTTGTAAAAGATTTTTCACGATTATCTAATCCACTCACCAAGTTCACTCGGAAAGGAGTTAAGTTTGTTTGGACAGAGGAATTTGAAGAGAATTTCAAGGAGTTGAAAAGAAGGTTATCCAGTGCACCTTTGCTCACACTGCCTTGTAGTGGAGAAAGGTTTTTGATCTACAGTGATGCATCCAAGAAGGGATTGGGGTGTGTTCTTATGCAAAATGATATGGTGATAGCTTATGCCTCACGGCAGTTGAAAATCCATGAGAAAAATTACTCAACACATGATTTGGAGTTGGCTGTGGTAATCTTTGCATTAATGATTTGGAGGCATTACCTTTATGGTGAATGGTGTGATATTTATTCTGATCATAAAAGTTTAAAGTATATTTTCACACAAAAGGATCTGAATATGAATCAAAGAAGATGGTTGGAACTGATTAAGGATTATGACTGCTCAATCCATTACCACCCTGGGAAAGCAAACAAGGTGGTAGATGCATTAAGTCGACAAGACCATGCTAGTTTATCCATGATGAGGATCACAAAAGATCCCATATTTATGGATTTACAAAGGATGGATCTTGGAATTATAATGGAAGGTGAAAAATATTATCTTTCTCAAATGAATGTTCAACCATCTATACATGTGAAGATTAAAGAGGCACAGAAAGAAGATGTCGAGTTACAAAAGAAGGTGAGAAATATTCCTGAATTCAACCTTGATTGTGATGGGATAATAAAGTTCCGGAATCGGGTTTTTGTTCCTCCCATCCCCGAATAAAATAAGGAGCTGCTGGATGTGGCTCATAGTTCTTCATTCTCTATTCATCCTGGAAGCACGAAGATGTATAGGGACCTGAAAGAGTACTTCTGGTGGGATGGCATGAAAAGAGATGTTGCTGAATATGTCTCTCGATGCTTGGTTTGTCAACAAGTTAAAGCTGAGAGACAGAAGCCTAAGGGGATGTTACAACCATTACCCATACCCGAATGGAAATGGGAAAACATCACTATGGACATTTTCACAAGACTTCCTAAAACATCCCAAGGCAATAATGCTATCTGGGTCATAGTTGATCGTCTTACAAAGTCTACACACTTCATTGCTATTAGTGAGGATTTCTCTCTAGATCAGCTTACCAGGATATATGTAAATGAAGTGGTAAGATTGAATGGAGTACCACTTTCTATTATATCTGATCAGGATTCGAGATTTACCTTGAAGTTCTGGCGAAGTCTTCAGCATACTCTAGATACAGAGTTGAGTTTCGGCACTGCTTATCATCCCCAGACAGACGGTCAGTCTGAGAGAACAATTCAAACCATAGAAGATATGTTGAGAGCTTGCTCTATGGATTCCAAAGGAGGTTGGGATCAACACCTACCTTTGGTGAAATTTTCTTATAATAATAGCTTTCACTCCAGTATTCAGATGGCTCCTTATGAAGCTCTCTATGGAAAGAAATGCAGGACTCCAACTTGCTGGGATGAAGTTGGGGAAAGAAAGCTATTACGACCTGATCTCATTGATGAAATGGCAGAAAAGGTCAGATCTATTCAACAACACATAAGAGCATCTCAGAGTCGACAGAAAAGTTATGCCGACAACCGAAGAAAAGACCTAGTGTTTGAAGTGGGTGATAAAGTGTTATTATGAATATCTCCCTAGAAGAGGGTAATGAGATTTGGAAAGAAGGGGAAGTTGAGCCCTAGATATATCGGTCCTTTTGAAATACTGGATAGTGTTGGAAAGGTAGCTTAATGATTGGCACTTCCACCAAATCTCTCTCAAGTTCACGAAGTGTTCCATGTATCTCTCCTGAGAAAGTACATACCTGATCCTTCACATGTACTCAGCTCAGAAGTTGTATCGCTGGAGCAAGATCTTTCTTATGAAGAACAACCGATAGAGATTCTGGATCATAGTGACAAAGTCCTACGAAACAAGACCACTCGATTGGTGAAAGTTTTATGGAGGAACCACAAACTTGAAGAAGCTACATGGGAGCTTGAGGATATGATGAGGGAAAAGTATCCTCATCTGTTTGTTACAAAGTGACGAATTTTGAGGGCGAAATTCATTTTAAGGGGGGTAGAATGTAACACCCGAGATTTTTATGAGTAATATTTTGTTTTTATGTTATCAAAGGAATCTTTCACTACACACTAGGTTGGCTTAAATTACACGCAATCACGACCTTCCTCGATAGCTTGTGTCGTACACAATACTGAGTTTCACTAAACAACGATATGCTATTAAAATATTATTAAAACTAGCCGTTATGAATAGTAATAACCACTTTTTGAAATTTTATAAATTTTATTTTTTAAAATGGACTTCATTTTTGGATTCGGAATACCGAAATTAGCATAGGGTGAAATTTTGGTATTTTTCTGAAAACTTTCAATTTTTGATGAATAGTGAAACAACTAAGTGGTAGGTTAAAAACTGAATTTTGCATAAAACATAATTTTACCGCTTCTGTGAATGGAATTTTGAAATTCCGACAGACACGGTTGATATTAGTAAGTAAAATGTGGTTCAATGTGATAAAAATAATTTTTTGGTGAATAGTCACTTTTTACTTTTTTTACCGCTGTTAATAGTAAATAGGGTAACTAAGGGTAAATATGATATTACTATTACCCTAACACATGTCCTAATTCTATTGGATAAGTTTAATTCTACCAAAAACAAACTTAGGAATAAAATATGACCATTTAGGCCCACTTGGATTAGATTAGGACATTTCTTATTAATTTATTTAAAGAAGGGTTAAAATAGTTAAAATCAAAGTTTAATAAGTAAATTATTTTTTAATATGGGGTTATACATAAGATAAATTAGACTATAAATATTCATTAGAAAGCTAAAAATATTTCCTACATAATGGTATTTTATTTATAATTTTTAAACATTAAATAATCTAATTTATTTATGACACAATGATGATGCAGTAATTATCTTATTAATGAAATATTGACATAATTGATGTTATAAACACCAAAATAAATGTAATTTGAGACTTTTTATGAATCCCACTAATTATCTAGGTTACTATGATATATTAGTGTTTATTTAATCAACTTGGTTCGAACATATAATTCTGTTATGACTTTCACAAAAATCATATATCAAATAGTGTCAAAATTGACGCAAAATAGTTTTTAAATAAAATATTATATTATTAATTGTTATTTTATTCCTAAAAATATAAGGATCAGCAAAATGACTTAGATAAGGATATATATTAATAATAAACAATTTGGGGTTCGTTTGGCATGTTATAGTAAGTGTATTAACCATATAGTGTAAGAAAACAAAAAGACACGGTAAAAGTTAAATTATTTAACTTAGAGTTAAATCTAATTGATAAGGTTAAAATAATAACCTAAACTTGTCTAAATCCTATTGGATGATAGTAATTTGACCCATCCCTACTTTATCTTCGAAATAAGACCCTTTGGAACCATTATAAACCGATTTTGACTTTTATATAAAATAATATTTTGAGATATTCCTAAGGTGCCCCTCTCCTCTCTTATAAAAGGGCACCTCCTCCCCCTCCTCCTCACACCAATTTGAGATCTCAAGCTCGGCCAACCCCTGCCAAAATCCCTTCTCCACTTCCCTAGAATAATCCTAGAGGTCCTGGTCTTCTTCAAAGACCAATCTTAATTCCCTAAGTGGAGGATTCAAAGAGGCGTTCCAAAGAAGAGGTAATATTCATTACCGATCTTTTCAATTTCTTTCTTCTTCAACTTCTTCTTATTTAGTTGTTTCATGATAAAGTAATAACATCAGTATTACTTACATACTGATATGTTATTATAAATATGAAACAACCCTAATTCACCTTCTATACATCCTACAGAAAAATGAAATCACCACGCGTGCGTACGTACGGAATACCATCTCCACGTCGTGGTGTAATCTATTTTCCACCATCACCTTACAAGGATGGGTATAATGGTGTTATCAGTAACTATTTATGATTATTATAAAGTAATATTGATACTGAAATAATATATATATACTCAAATACAATTCCACGATTATAGGAACGATATCATCACTCGTGCGTACGTACGGAATACCGTCTCCACGATGTGATGCGACTCGTTCTACATGATCTTCATTTCATAATGGTTATATAAATGAATTGAATGAATTAATATGATATATACTACACTAATACCATTCTCGAAATGAGGTATCTATAACCTAAAGATAAGAATAATAATTTATTCGACAAAACACGCATAAGAACAAAAAGTTATAAACACCCGAATAACAAGTAGCAATGAAATATTACTACTAAGAAGCTAAGAATATGACCATATATGATATCATAAAAATAAGAATGATTCTGGAATAAGTCAATAACATTATTTAAAACATTATACAGGAGGTTCGTACACTTACAAAGCAAGTCGGACCTAAGGTAAGGGAAATATCACAATCTCATTTTTATCCGAGATTGTTTATACTTTGGTATTTACTGGGGTGTATTTTATCATCCACATCCATGTTTACTCAATATGTAATATTATTTCCATCCACCTACAATTTTTTAAATCCAATTTTACCCTTCGGTGAGTTTTTAGTAAAGGATATGAAAGGAATCTTTTGTCGTTTTTCGTACGAGGTACTTTTTGACTTTTCTGACAAAAGTATGAAGAATATTTTTTTAACTTATACAGAAAGAATGGATTTTTAAAACATTATTTCCAGGAATCATCCTTTATAAGTTTTAAATTTTATTTTTAATAAACTTCTTTTAGTTTATAATTGTATGACATGTTAAGAAAAGAATAGTGTTTTTGAAGAAGAAAGGATATTTTCCTCAAGAATGGAGTTCAAGTGTTTTATCAAAATTATTTTCCATCTAAGATAATAAAGGGTTCTGTTTTTATCCCTATTATTACATAGATTTGATTATGTTTTGAGGGAATTATTTTTATGAAGTCATTTATCTTATATGATTTGTTTTATGATGTCATGATGTTTTAAGAATCCCATTTTTGTTACATGTGTTATGCGATGATGTATGATTTATGATTATGTGGCACACATAAGAAAGGATTCATTATAAGATGGGTGGGACCTATATCTCCCTCCAATGCATTGGGTAAAGATTTATATCTCATGAGATAGACATGGCAGGAACATAAGGTTATTTCGGTTCTGTGATACAGGACTGAAACGAGGAGTGAACTCGGTTCAGAAATGGACTTTGTCCGCTAAGATAGTCTTGGAAATGAGTCATGACTAACAAGAAATAATTTTCCATGATTATGTGTGCATGACACAAGGTTTCAAGTTTGATGTTATGATTATGGGGATCCCATTTTCACTTCTATGATTTATTCCATGTTAAGATATTATGATCTCTTTTGCAGGTTATGATTTTCAAAAAGATATGATATGATTTTAATTTCTTTTATTTGCCCTTTCTGAGCATTTGAGCTCACCCTTTTATGTTTTCTTTTCCCCAGGTCAGGAAGATGGATATTAAGTAGAATATGCAAAAAGGTACCCTAGATATGATGAAACAAATGGGAGACACTGTAGAAGATTTATGAACCAGTTGTTTATGTTTCCCAATTTCTAAAGACACTATACCTATACGGTCCTTTGTGGTTTTGTCATATGTTGTAATAAGTGTGCTTAAATTTTGAAGTATTATCAATGTATGTAAAGTATGGGTCGTTATAATGATCACCTGAAGTAGGGGAAGGGAGAAACAACCTATGAAATCTTCCAAGACCTACGTGAGCCTCATTATAAAATTAATGGGAGAAAACTAGCTGTAGAACCCCCACACCTTTTATAATGCCTTAATTTTTCACTTTTCTCCTTCTACAATCATAATAAAAATATTATAATAAAACATGTAAATTAATAAAAATTATTTGATCGGAATATAATATTACAATATAAAAAAAATATTCAAAAGACTAAACTCTTAAATTGAAAATCCTTCATTAAATAAATGATTCAACCTTACATTCATTGTAATTATATTTTTATATTTAAAAAATAATAATTTACATATTTATAATTACTTTGTATTTCAACCTTACACTATAGAGAAAAATGGTTACGATTAAATTTGTAAGACTTGAAATCACTTTACACGACCCACATGTTTGTGTTACACGCCCAAAAATAATGCAAAAACATATCCATACATTTCCAAATGAATCATATACGTAGGGTACATAAAATTTTCAATTAAATACATAAGGTTAGATGAAATTGACAATATTCACATGAGTAATCCCAGAAAAATAGATAGTCAACCACATTTACCTTTCAAGACAAGACAAAATCCTTCATGTCTAAAGATAGTAAAACCACAAGTCCCCCTAACTATAGATACATTACTAAAGAGTTAATTAAATTCATCATAACTCAAAAACCTAATACGAATAAATTATATTTGTCTACTAAATTCAAGTTAATAAATTCAATTAAATATTGAGGTTACGGTAGATAAAAAACTAAATTAATTATCAAACCGAGCATGTAATGCAAGGATCTATATCTTATAAGTAGTTTTAAATTTAATCATAATCACACACCATTCATCATATAAAAAATTTATAACCATGAATAAAACTGGGAATACATTTTAAATAAATGAATATTTCAAATATTTATACATGATATAACATGTATGAGTAATTCCTAAATAAAAGCTAATTATAAAAATTTATAGTTTAGACATTATATCATACACAGTCCATAATTCTGAATATAGACCAATTATATCCATTCTAATATGAACTCTTTATATATAATTTTATTTTAAATACAAAATATTTTCATGAATTTTAAACTATGTAAAATCAAATTTTTGTTGTGTAAAAGTTTAACATAATCTAAATATCATATAATTAACATTACTTAAATCATGATCAAATCAATTATCAAAACCATTTTGATGTGGTTTAAAAAATATCTCAAATAAGTCTCCTTAATTTGAAAATTTTAGATTAAGTAATTATGAACAATCCATCATTAAAATATACACTTATTTTCATTTTGGCCTTATTTATGTAATTTATAAATACTTTATAAACTACTCTTATGATTTATTATAATGAACTTTTATTTCATGATCATAAGACATGATATATAATTTATTTAATAAGTATTTTAAATATCAAATTTTAATATATAAGGAATATTTTGAATATTAGAATTTAATATTTAAGAAATATTTAATAATAAATGTTTCATAGACATCTATTAATTAATTATAAACCTTTTATAATTAATTAATTTATATATTAATTATAAATTAAATATACAAAAAATTAATTTTATCATAATTTATAAACATTTTAAAAAACATTAAAACCCTTTTAAAATATTAAAATGAGTTTCTAATTGTTTTATACTTTCACTAATGTCATTCCAGTGACCATGTAGAGGTAAAATCTATTAACTTTTCATAGGACACATGTAACAAACCTCTTATAAATAATATTTGCTTTGTGATTTAAGTTAGTGCCATGTCATGTAAAGTTGTTATAGAAAACACATGCAATTCCTTGGTTATATACAATTAGATTTAAAATATTTTTAAGCATCATGACCAATGATAATATAGTTCTTTAACAACTATCATATAATTAGTATATATTAAGGGTTATAAATAATCCAATTGACATAGATAAAAGAAGTGATGACCTCAACTAGTAGGATTGTACCCTAGGAAGCCCATTTATCTACGTTTTTGAGAGAGATAGCATCCCTAGGATTTTCCCTTGACCAAGACTATGTTGAGATTGAGAAACTAAGGGATGATCAAAAAATTTTACAGGAGATACTCAAGATCATCAAGATGACTACTCAAAACATGTTCGCTGAACCACCCAAAGTAAAACTCACTATCGTGCCCCTTACCCGTAAGGTGTTCGCTGGTGTAATTAAGGGAAATGTACCTTGAACCTAATAGTAATAATATTAATATTTTCAATTCAATAAAATAAATATTATATTTATTTATTATTTATTTTCCTTTATAAATAATTATGTAATGAGTTTGATAAAAATTAGATTTTAATAAGAAAAAAGTCAAACTGTATTATTGGTAATATTAAATTTCAATCAAGACATTCCTTTTAATGGATTCATCAATTAAATTATATTTTAATAAAATATTATTATTATTATTAAATAGTCCATATTAAATTTAAATGATAATATAATTTTATGAAGTGAAAATGTAATTTTTATAAGAGTAATAAAAATATTATAGTCAAAAAATTAGTATTTTACAATAAATGGGGATTTTAATTTAAGTTTAATTTATCATATTTAGAAATTTATTTTTAAAAAATAAATACTATTTTTGGAATCATCATGTTGAAATTATGTACCAATAAAATTTTCATAATTTTCTTAGACAATCTAATTTTAATATAAAAATTAAATATGGTATAAATATACAATATGTATTATGACAACTTAATGACCCAAAGGTGAAGTAATATATTCTATAAAATTTATACAATACGAAATATATATTTCCCATTTAAAATAACATGTTTTAATGTTATTTATAAATTTTATGAACCCTTTACGAATCCTCCAAAACCTATATTATATTTTATGATTTTAAACTCAATTCTTTATAAACATGACTCACCACCACATTACCAAGGATATTATTTTACTATGATCAGTTTATGGACATATAAAATAATAAAAACCATACCACTTTGGAAAAAAACATGTGAAAAAACCATGGGATGGATTGTGGTTTTGATTTCTTTTTTTACATTGAGTCCAAAACCTATGTTTGGAAAATAATATATAACTCCCCTATATTTTCCTATATAAACCCACCCATGCTTTGATTCCTCTTCACTAAAAACCATTGGATCATGAAATTAAACTTCCCATTCCTCTATATATTCCTCCCAAGGATCCCTCATTCCCTCAATAAGCTCTTCCAAATCTTTTGGACACACCCTCTCAAGGTAAGGGATTTCTATATCTTTTTTTGCATTCAAGTTTCTTTTTTGTTTTTAGCCTTTTGAATATCAGTTTGTTATGTTATCATGACTTTATAAATATCCCAATATTTTAAAAAAATTCTAGTAATGGGATATTTTTTATCCCCTCTCAATATAACATTTACCAAATCCTTCACTATGCCAAAGTAAGGTATCCTCTCCTCCTCCTCTTTATTCAAGCAACTTCTTTACGTGATTCTTTTTATATTTCAATTCCTATTGATGGGATATGATTTTACCCATCCTTATTACTTCCCTTATTATGTAAAAGTAATTATAGATATCTTTCCCTTTCATCAAGCACTCTCATGATTTATTATGTACCCTCATTATGCTTCTGATATTATCCTTTGAATTTTCTTTTCCAAACCGTTGTATTTTGATTACCATTGACATTTACACTCAAGGGTACACACCTAAAAACACATATCCTACTATTATTGGGTATTTTCATGTATGTATTCCACACTCCTTAATATATTTATAAAATGTGATGAAATATCCACCCATGTTGAATGATCTATGTGGCACACTTATGCATCACTACAAAAAAACTAGAATTTAGTGATGTTTTTTAACATCTCTAAATTATACACGTTTCCTAAAAAATATCAATAAATTAGAGAAATTTTCTGAAAATATCTCTATATTGAAGATATTTCTTGAAAACATTGCTACATTTGTGACATTTCCTAAAAACATCATTAGATTAGCAATGTTTAGTAACAAATGAGGATATATAAACAATGTTTTCAAGAAACATCACTATTATACCCATATTTTTTAGGAAATTTCTCTAATTATGAATTTAGAGAAGAATTATTAATTTACCCCATGTGCGCATATATTTTTCATTGTTAAAAAATCTAGGAAAATTATGAATTCCAAGAAATTTTTTTACCAATGTATCTAAAAGTGTCGGTAAATTAGGTCTTTCTAATTATAAATGTTTATAAATGTTGGTAAATATTATGAATTAAAAAAAACGAATTAATAATTTTTATTAGGTTGATTGTGACATGTGTGTATATATTTTTTATTGTTAATGAAACATGATTTTTTTAAATTTTAAGATAGAAATATACCAATGTTTCTAAAAATGTCGGTAAATTAGGTGTTGCTAATTAGAAATGTTTATAAACATCAGTAAATATTATGAATTTCAAAATAATGATGATGTTTTTTTAGAAATGTTACTAAATTAATTAGTGACTCTTATAAACATCGCTAATGCAAAAAAATAAGCATATTTAATTAACATTTTTTGGTAGTACATGTACCTGATATGAATATGATAGGTTCACCCAGAATTTTATAGAACTCCAATGCACTGGATAATGTTTTTGTCTCATGGACATCAGGTATGGGATTATGAAGTAATAAAAATTCATTATGGGACTTTTTACACCATGTTATTGTTTCTTTTTTGTTAGCCTTGACCTATATTTTTATGATGTCATACTTCATGTCATTTCCACATTATCATATTGACTTTATGCTATGATGTGGTATCATGACTCATTATTCAATATTATGATTATCTCCCCTTTAATGTCACATTCAAATGTCTATTAACTAACATGTAATACTTTCATCATTTTTTTCTTCATTTATTCCCTTACAGGGCTTTGTATCTCACCCCTTTATTATTTTTATCCCTTGGTTATCCCATGATGTTTTAAAAGATATAGAAATTTAGAATCATGTTAAGGAATTTTTCAATAATGTTGTCATATCCATGTAACCTGTTGATGTGATATGTACATAATTTCCCAAGTAAAATAGGATTCTTGTTCTTTTGGTTTGTACTAAGTGTTATTTTATATAATAAATCATGAAATAACGTGTATTAAAGATACGAGTTATCCTAGTTGATATCAAAGGAAAATATAGTTATTTTAGGATTAAGATTCCAAACTCTAGAAAAGTCTTAGGGATAATACTAAACATAAGAAGACATTCCTAAATTTTGGTAAATATTAGAGTAAGTGGTTTCATTCATATAAATCCTTTCATGTATACTAAAAGTGTATGTGACTCTAGCATAGATGTACATAGGGGAAACAACCCCAATAACACTGTAATGAGCTAGAATCGATCAAGAACTGGTGCAAAACAATGAGCCTTGCAACACACATGCTTTGAAACACCTGGAGAAATATTCTATGGTAAATTAAAAAACTCATTATGAACAATTATTAGTGGAAAAAACTTCCCATAACATTTTATGTTATAAAAAAGATCATGGAAAACTGAGAATAAATCCTAAAAATTAAAAGGTTAATGAATATATGTTATTGGTGAGTTATAAATTTAATGATCATGGATTATAATTTATGTGTTTAATAATTTTCAAATTATCATAAATAAGTCTATTTTGTATGAATAAAATGGTAAGAACCAGAAACAAAAAGTGAAAGGTAGGGTTATCCTAAATATTTCTACTCATTCTTTTATATCTCGCATGTTTAGTATAACAATTCAAACACCATCAAAAAGAATTCGGTGAAACGAAAATGGGACAATTATTGAATATCAAGTATATACCTCCTACCCTATCATAATTCATGGGATGAACTTCCCAAAAACCATGTGATACTCCCTTTAGTGGAATTCGATGATATTTTGGGTATGGATTAGATTTATTTATATAGATCCAACATAAATTGATGAGATAAGGAAACTTCCCTCTTTATCATGAATTACCCTTTGATTATATACATGTTCAAGGAGGTGGATGAAACTTATTTAGTACCAAAATCTCAATAATGGATATTATTGTTCTGTGAGTAAGTGTATATAGCTCAAATTATTATGTCTAAAGAAAATATCATCCTTGAAGACAAGACCATTGTGAGGAAATACATTGATGTGATTTCTGCAGAATTTTATAGTCTTCCTCCTAGCTGAGAGGATTAATTTTTAATAAATATTATACCTGATCCTTTTCCAATATCCAAGACTCTGCATAGAATGGTCATTGTAAAAATCTAGGAACAGAATAAACAACTATAGGAGAATATGGATAAAGGGTTTATATGGATAAGTGTTTGGCTGTAGGGTGCAATGGTCCTCTTTTGCAAGAAGAAGTATGGGTCAATGCAACTCTTCATTGGCTATTGTGAGATAATAAATATTATGATAATGAACAAGAATCCTATACTATATATTGATGACTTGTTTGATCAGCTAACTGGAGCTCAATATTTCTATAATATATATCTTCGATCAACATATTATCAAGTAAACATGAAGGATGATATCCCTAAGACTGGTTTTTATAAAAGGTATCAGCACTAAGAGTTCATAGCGATTCAATTTTAACTCACCAATTCTAAATAAATCATCATGTATTTGATTAATGTAGTCTTTAAGGATTACCTCGACAAATTTTTGGTTGTATTTATTCATGATATTAATATCTTCTCTAAATGTAAGGAGGAACATGAGGGGCATTTCAATACTATACTGAGGACCTTGCGGAAGGAAAATATATATGAAAATTTTAGAAAATAAGAGTTATGGATAGACTAAGTATCATTTTGTGGGATTTCTATCACAAATAAATGGATATTAATAGACCCTTCAAAAATATAAGTAATTCAACGATGTCCAAGACCAACCTCAATGACAAAAATTCCGTAGTTTTCTCTGATTAGTTGGGTACTATTTTTTATTTGTGAGAAACTTCTCATTATTTTAAATAATCTTATCTAATATAACTTGGAATAGAGTCATATTTATCTGTAATGATGAATGTGATTAATGTTTTAAATAGAATAAGAAGATGTTAATCACTACACCTATATTCACATTTCCAACCATTCAAGAAGAATTTGTGATCTATAGTGATGCATCTAAAAAGGGATTAGGTTGTTTACTCATGTAAAATGAAAAATTGATAGCCTGTTCCACTAGTCAACTAAATATCTATGAGCATAACTACCCAAATCATGATCTAGAATTGGCTACATTGATCTTCACGTTAAAAATTTGGCGACATTATATCTAAAGGGAGAAGTGTGATATATATAAAAAACATAAAAGTCTCACATATATATTCATAAAAAAGGAACATAATATGCATCAATGTAGGTGGTTATAGATTATCAAGGATTTATATTGTTCAATCTTTTACCATCCTGGGAAGGCCATCAATGTGGAAGATGCTCTGAGTGGATAGGATCCCATAACTCTTTCCATGATGGGGATTTCTAGGGATCTAATATTATTGGACATAAAATGGATTGAAAAGGGATTAATAAAAGAATATTAATCCTACCTTTATCAAAAAACTTCTCAACCATCTATTCTTGAAATTATCAAGGAGGCTTAGAAAGATGATTAGTTTCTACTGAAGAAGGTTGTAGATATTCCAGAGTTCAAATTTTAGGAAAATGGAGCTATAAGGTCTGGAACTCAGATATGTGTCCCATCAAATCCATAACTTAATACGTAACTTTTGGAAGAAGTTTATAGTTCGTACTTCTCTTTTCATCAAAGAATCACTAAGATGTATAGTGTAATGTCCCAAACCCGAATGTTGTTGAACGGTGCCCCGAGTAGGGTTGGCCACATGGCCTCAAGCGCATCTCCCTAAATGATAGAGGCTTCCAAATAGTCGTGAGGGCCTAGGGTTTGTATGTGGGGATAAAATACTATCATTTTAGAGTGTAACACAACAGTATAAATAATATAGAAAAATATAAGAAGTAATAAATCATCTAGACACAAAACAGAAATCTAATACAGGAATAACAAACAATTCTAGAGGTGGTCTCATGTATAAAACTATGTGTCATGTCATGTGTCTACAAATTATCCAAAATAGATATATAGTCATCAATACAACACTTGTATCAAAATTAAAAAAAAATCAAAAAGAAACAATCCCAAATAGAATCTTGAGCCTCAACTTGGTCTTGTTCTCCCCTACATCTAATCACGGAACAATGTCAAGCATCGAACTATGGGCACTTAAACCGATCCATACCTATATCCAAATTGTATTTCTAGGTACCCAACGATAGCCTGAATAGGTTGTGAGACACAATTCCAATAGGTCACCAACCACGGTGTCTATAAAAAGTCAAGGTTATTCAATTTAGGATAAAGTAGAGTGCATAACATAATAAGTACGACAGTAATACATGTATAGTAACCAAAAAGTGTTATATACAGCCATTCAAAACTCCATACAAAACAAGTTTCTTGATCATATAATAAGAAATTAATAAAGCATGAGGAAGTAAACACCACAACTATTGCATATACACAATATCTCATATCATCCATGGACACACTGTATAACATGTAATGTCATATCAACCATAGCCACACTGTATAATCAATCATGTCACATATTACCACTACCAATCCATATAGTTATAAATTTCAGACTCCTCAGGGATGGATCCAAGGTGTAGGGAACCATTTCATCCTCATCATGTCCCATAAGCATCTTTATGGAAAATCAGTTAGACTTGGTTAGGGGTACAAGGATCATGTTAATAGACCATGTTCATTGTGATCCCAAAAAAGTTAGATCCAAGGGGTAGCATGGCCCAAGGCATCCCACCAAATCATGACCCAAAAATAAATATCATCAAAGGAATCAACTACCGCTATAAATATCTAATGATAAAAATCCAAGGCATCTAATGTAATCATCTATCATTTGTTCCATTTATCATTTCATAGGAATTCAATTCCATGATTGTACCAACTCATATAACAAATCTCATTCAATTACATTCTATGAGTTTACCCACTCATATAAAAAGTCACAATCAATTATATTCCATGATTTTACCCACTCATATAATAATTCACATTTCAACAATTTAACAATTCAACATCATGTATCACATAGAAAAGAGATATAAAATCTTTTAACAAATCAATTCAATTCAATTCAATTAATTAATTTCTTCCTATAACTAGTAAAGAACAAAATCTCACCCCATGGGTGGTATAACAAGGAAAATCTCAAAGGTATGCCACTAGGGTGACCCTGGTTGTGCAAACAACCACCAATAAGTATTAAAGAACAAGTGGGAATCCCTAACAGGTTTCATTACATTAAATTCAATCATTAAACTCCTTTTCCAAGTGATGTTGGAATGTACGGAATGCCTCACCATGAAATTTAGCATTATAAAGTATCAAACTACTCAGGAATAGATGTACCACCTATCGTATGTCCATAGTAGAGTGAACATCAATTATCAACTTCTGATTTGATCCAGATCAGAATGAAAAATTAATAAAAAAACAAAGAACCAAAAAATAGGGTATATTTTCTTGAACCTAAAGAGTGTTATTGATACCATGCCAAATGAATAATAGCTTAATAGGATTACAGTACTTATCGACACACATAAAATGAGACCAGCGGTGTTTGATTCTGATATCAGATGGAGAATTAGTAGAAGAAACCATGATTCATCCTTGAAAGGAGATCCCAAGAGGTGAGTTCTATCCAACATGTGAGAAATATAATTAGGTTTAGGTTTAATAAGGTTATAAAGGAAAAATATTCATTTTTCCAGAAAATACCAGGACACAGAGTTAGTGTGCATGATTTTTCTAACCATGTGAAAACTGTGTAAAATCTCCCTGCTAAAACTCTACAGTTTTTTTCATAGTTGTGGACCTACCTCTTAATGGTTTCCTCAAACCAAGAGGCCTGTAGCACCCCACTATCCATACCCTCTAGGCTTTATCAAACCGTGCGGCATGTATTTCAGGGTTATTACTAACCGTGCGACCTAGCTATTTTTCTCCAAGAGTTGGGTTCTAGGCTCTAAACAAGCATAAAAAATCTTTGATACCCCCATTGTAAATACCCGAAAATTGCATGTATTTTTATTAAATTATTATGGATTTTTATGAGTCTGAGAAAATTTACGGTGCGTGATTCCGAGGCTTGGCGTGCCCCGAATGAATTTTTGAAGTTTATTTAGGTACATTCAGTAAACGCATAGGCGATATTTTCTATCTTTTGAACCAGTGCTTGGAGTAAAAATATAAGGGCACCGTTGAATCCGCATCTTTGAGATTCTCTTAAGAGAATCTTCACTCTAACTGTAGTTGGTCGGGAGAAAAAAATATTTTTTGGACTTTTTAATGAATAATAAAATAACATGTAATTGTTATTTTATTTTATTTTTTCTCAAATAGATGAGTGGAGGTGGAGGGAACAGTGACTTATCAAGATATTTAATGGCATGAATCATCAATTGCATAACTCCACCAGTGTGATTTAAAAGAGGTTCATTAATTCATTTAATGAACATCATTAATTCTTCAACGTGTTACTCAACTTTCCCCCTCCTCTTTAAATGGAGCTCAGGGTGGGGTTTTGGCACAAATTCTTTAAGAGAGGAAACTCTGTAAAAGTTCTACGACAACGTCCATTGATGGAGGACGGAGGCTTGGGAGGAAATTATCCAGGATCGATGAACTCCGATGACTCCATCCAACATGGATTCTCCTCCTGCCACAAGTGCAACACCTCCAATGGATCTCGAGGTTGGGGTTGTATTTTAATTCCATAAATTCCTTTGATTATATTCCTCATTCTTGAATTTGCAGGAGGTTGTTGTGGAGGGATTTGAACATGATTAATCTTTATTTTATTGTGAATTATAAATTACTAGTACTTGTTATAAAGCTAACGCGGAGAGAGCGGGCCAAACGAACAAGGCACGAACCCTCCATCGTCTTGCTCTTGTTGCAATCTTCAGAGGTGGGTTTTCCAGCATGAAGAAACATTGAAAACGAGAGGCACGTAGTGATGGTGACATGTCGAGAGGGATGTAGATGCATCTAGAAAGAATAACACACCACTGAAGCTCACCTGGTGGCCCGTAGAAGGTCCATTGGTGTGGCACCGACGCCGGAGATGGTCGTGGAGGAGCGCGGTGCTGCTCACCGCCATAGTGGCCAGACATGCAGTCGGCAGTGGGCCAGTCATGAAGGTGGAGGCATTGTTCCATCATGCACCATGTTAAATGGGAGTCATGGCTCAATGCCTCTGTGAGCTGGCAAGGAACAGCCACCTACGGGTCCCGTGGGTGGTAAGGTGGCGCCACCTAGTGCCTCTCTTAATTGAGTCGAATGGATCTATTAATCCGTTTGGGTGTGGCAGTCCATGCCCCCACATGGGGGGTTCCAGACGGCTAGGTCGCGTCACCCAGTGGGCCACACCCAACTGACGGGCTAGGCCGGTCTGCGGCCCAACTGACCAGGCCCACTGTGGCCCAACCCAGCCAGGGCAGGCTGGGCCAGTCTGCGGCCCAGCCTAACTAGGCCATCCCAAGACATTTTGGACCAGGTGGGGTCAGCCTAGGCTGGTTCAGGCGGGTTCTTCCGACTGGGTCGGACCGAACCTGGACCCCTCTCGGGCCCAGATACGCTTAAGTGACCGTAACTTGCAAACCGAATGTCCGTTTGATGAATCGTCAATGGAGTTGGGAACCTTGGAGCAAGAAGGTATTTCTGAGATACCCCACAAATGTTTTGGAGAAATTTAGAGTATGTTTGGGTTGGATCGACTCTGAATCCAACTGGGCCCTTAGCACTAAATGCCAATAACTAACAGACCGGGCGTCCGATCGACGTGCTGTCTGCGGAATAAAGACCCTTGTGACAAGGAGTTCCTTTAGAGATTCACTAAGTTAGTTTTATGGAGTTTTATGTGTGAACTAGGTTGGATTAGACTTGAATCTAATCTAGCCCTTTTTACAAAAGTGTCTATATCTCACAGACCGTGCATCTGATCGACGCATCGTCTATCACATTTGGACCCACATGATGGGGCATTTCCTTGGGTATTCTTTTTGTGTGACATCGTACCAGTTGAAATATTAACAATGGCTAGAGGAGCAGAGTCTTCCGGAGATCAGGCGTGCTTCATTTGGGATTCTAGTGGTTGTCTGTAACATGAAGAAGAAGAGCGAACAATACAGGTCAGCATTAGAAACTCTAGAGTGGGATGATCTAGATATATAAAAAATCATCCCTACCTTTTTACCAAAAACCAATATGGGTCATCACCAATTACCAATATGGGTCAGGACCATCAACCAATATGGGTCAGCACTAGCGACCAATACGGGGCCCCACCAGTGACCAATACAGGTCAACATATAGTGACCAATACGGGTCATCATTCAGTGACCTATATGGGTTAGTAGTGGAGTTATTGTGGATAGGATGAACTATATTATGACTATTCATCCCTATCCCAGTTACCTTGAAGTTATACTGTTGGAGTGAGAAATATCTTTTGATTTGTGAATCATAATTTAGATCATGATTTTGATATTATCTTTGTGGTATTTCTTTTGATGTTTTCCTTTGTGTATTACCAAGAGACCTTCTGGGGTCTCAGTGTCCCTACTGGGTATTGTTATACTCACCCCTACTCGGGCTCCACCCACATGTGTGTGTCTAGTGCAGACTACTGACGCTACTAGGAAGACATTGGAGGTTAAGGACATGGTAGAGCTTGGTGCAAGGAGAGTAGTCGAAATCCTCTTCTTGGACTTCAGACTCACAGCTACTACCCTCCAGGTAGAGCTCTAAAGAAGATGTGACAACTGTTTACTTTCTTTTCCAGTTTCTAGGGTTTGTATTCCGGCCCCCTATTTTCATTTTACAGTTGTACTTGTGGTTTCCCTTGTGGTTATACCTTACTTTTGTTGTTTTTTTAATTTAGTCTCCCTTTTTTTGTGTCTACAGATATCTAAGGCAATGCCTTCCCTATTTGGGAAAAGCATTCAGGTGCTAGTCTCCAGCCCCTAGCCTATGGAAGGTGTGATTAGGGTAGTCACATCGAAGCCTCGTGGGACGGGTCGTGACAAAGTGGTATCAATGGGCGGTCGGGTCTACTAGAAGAAATAAGAGTCTACTTTTAATGAGGCAATGATGTAAAGTTTATTGAGTTTGGTTTTTAGTATAGGGAGTCTAGTGTTGGTACGGAGGCCAACGTATCCATACACCAGGACCCTGGATTCTGTTTTCTGACTTGGTACAAGAAAACACCAGTTTCTAGTGTTTTGAAATGTTTTCATGATCCTTCTTGAGTTAACTCACCTGGTATAACTTATTGATCGTGGCGCATAGGTTTCTTACCAGATGCCTCCACGAAGAGAGACATCCATGATTTCGGTTAGATAACGTGACAGTGTCCCATCAGGAGATGATTCGTTGGTACATGGACCACTCATAGTGATGGCACCTTTGGGTGGTGTACCAACACCACCACCACCCATTGAGCAGCAGATGCTACTGGTGGATCATGCACGCCGGCTGAGCATGTTTCATGTGTTCCAGAGATAGAGGCGTCTGGGGTTTCGAGGTGATATGGAACCCCAGGCAGTAGAGGACTAGTTTTAGTGGTTTCACAGATCTTTCGCTTAGTAGAGACACCTACCGAGATGATGGAGATCTTGGTCACTAGCCTTCTTCAGGGTTCAACAGGACGATGGTGGAGCTCGACTCTCCAGGTGAATGAGGAGATGAACCTCACATGTCCATAGTTTTAGAGCCTTTTCAGGGAGGAGTTCATTCTAGTGACACTAAAATATGTGTGTATTCCGGAGCTACTGCATCTATAGTAGGGTAGCCAGACTATGGATTAGTATTCAGCAAGATTTACTAACCACTCTAGATACTCCACCGACATGGTATGAGTCCCTTACTTCAGGTTTCTAACCTTTGAGCAGGGGTTCCAATGAGAGATTATAGCTATGATAGTTTATCTCAGCATCCTGACGTAGGCGGCGGTGCTAGAGTGAGCTTTACAGATGGAGAGATTCCTTTCCGACCAGGCAGAGATAGTGAGATCCCCTACCGGACTATAGGAAGCAGAGTCATATGCAGTTGGTAGTAGATAGACGACGCAGAATCCCAAGCAGGATAGGCCTTCCGGAGGGTGACACTTACACACAGGTTCATAAGTACAAGGCTCGAGAGGCTAATGGAGCCACCTGCGAGGTATGATCTGTTTTCCCTATGGGGGACAGGGTCATAGAGCTTGTGACTATCCGACTCCCTGCGCGGATGATCGAAAAATGGTGTAGGGTCCAACGAGGCAGTGACAATAGTGGGATCAAGAGTGTCATCTAGGCAGAAGATGAGGCAGGGGAGCAGGACGTGCATCGAGAGGTGGTTGGGGTCTCAAGGAACTACTACCACCACCGCCCCCAGGTGGGCCACCATGAGCTCAGGGACCAGGTGGACGGGGACAAGACCAGGTATAGGAAGTAGAGCCTCACGATCCTGACGTCCCTAAGATGGTATGAGGTACGATCTGTATCTTCTCAACTTATCTTATAGTGCTTATCGACATGGGTGCTAGCCATTCTTTCCTTTTCGTAGACTTAGTTCGGGAATCTGAGTTTATGACTGATCTTTTAGCTCTACCTTTTAATTTGGTTACTCCTATGGGAGGAGATTCAGCGGTCACACACTTATGCCGACAGTGTGATATTACTCTCAGAGGAGAGAGTTTCAGATGGGATCTTCTAGTAGTGGCATTGAAGACCTATGACGTAATTCTATGAATTGATTGGCTATCAACATTTCACGCACAAATTGACTGCTTGTGACATATAGTGCGATGTACATACAGAGATGGAGGCCAATTTTTCTTTTTTAGTGAGAGGGAAAACAGATCAGCACGAGATGGACTTGTGATCAAGAGGGTGCAGCCGACTACATATCAGCTGGCGTGAATAACCTTCAACACGGTGGGTGCGGTGAGTCCGTAGTTTCCAACGTTGGTTGATGATTATGAGGAAGTCTTTCTAGAATATGTCCTAGGACTACCACCTCGTAGAGAGGTAGACTTTCGTATTTAATTTTACCTAGTAATAACACTAATATCTACACCAGCATAACGGATGGCCCCTACGAAGCTCCGGGAGCTGAGGGTATAGTTGGAGGACTTATAGAGGAAGGGATTTGTAAGGCCCATTGTTTCTCCATGGGAATCCCCTGTGTTGTTTGCAAAGAAGGTAGATGAAAGTTTGAGGCTATGTGTGGACTTCCAGTGCCTAAACCAGGTGACTATGGAGAACAAGTTTCCTCTGATGAGGTTTGATGATATGTTTGATCAGTTTAAAGGAGTGAAGTGTTTCTTGAATATAGACCTCAGATTAAGCTATCACCATATTCGTCTGTGGGATGAGGACAACCTAAAGATGGACTTCAGATGTTGGTACAGACATTTATAATACCCAGTTATGGCATTCAGCATAACGAATTCCCCTATAGTGTTCATGGGTCTTATGAATAGGATCTTTCATACCTGCTTATACCAGTTTGTAGTGGTCTTCATCGACGACATCTTGGTGTACTCAACATCTGAGGAAGAGCATGTTGTACTCTTGAGGATAGTTCTATACATTCTCTGGGAGAACTAGTTATATGGGAATCTCTCGAAGTCTGAGTTCCAGATACAAAACGTCTACTTCTTGGGACACATCATCTCATAGGCTATAGTTGTAGTGGTTCTAGAGAAGATTGAGGCAGGTATTGCTTGGGAGAAACCCGAGAGTGTTACTGAGGTGTGGAGCTTCCTTTTATTAGCAGGCTACTATCTGAGGTTCGTACCTGATTTCTCTAGAGTAGCAGAACCTATGACTACCTTGATGAAGAGGGGGAATCCCTACCTATGGGTTGAGACATTCCATTGGAGCTTTCAACTATTGAGGCAGAGCTTGACTAGCACTCCCATCCAGAGTTTGCTGGAGGAGGGTACTAGCTATGTGGTTTACTATGATGCATCAGGAACCAGACTCGGTTTAATCTAGATGTAGGGTGATGCAGTGATTTCTTATGGATCATGACAGTTGAGGCCGTATGAGAAGAATTATGCGACTCACGACTTGTAGTTGGCATCAGTAGTATTCACACTGAAGATGTGGCGACAATACTTGATGGGTGAGTGGTTCATTGTTTACTCAGACCAGAAGAGTCTCAAAATATCATCACATAGAAATATATGAATATGAGACAATGAAATTTGATAGAGTTGCTCTAGGACAATGACTTTGAGATGTTCTATACTCTTGGGAAGGGGAATTTAGTGGCAGATTCACTTAGCTGGAGATAGAGTTTGAAACTAGTGAACAAGGCTTCAGAGCAGTTAGCCTTGATTCATATATCCTACGTAGATTGAGATGAGGTAGTCTACCTCCAGTCGATGGTAGTTTCCCCTCCACTCCTTATGCGAGTCAGGGAGGTGCAACTCAGAGATAGCAGCTGCAAGACTACATGTGCTCAGATATCCTCAGGCCATGCACCTGATGGATATTCTAAAGGTGGGGAGCATGATATCCTTTTCAAAGAACGTATAGTTGTACCAGTGGTGCTACGATAGGAGGTGATAAGGGAGTTCTATACACCCCCTTGGAAGTAAATCTAGGAATGATAAAGATATATTAGGACCTCCAGCATCAGTACTGGTGTCCAAGGATGATGAAAGTTATGGCTGAGTTTGTTTCTAAATTCCTCACTTTCTAGTAAGTAATGTCTGAGCACAAGGTACTAGCAGGCTTGAGCCAACTCCTCAAGATACCAGAGTGGAAGTGGGAAGGGATATCGATGAACATCTTGATCGGGTTACCACATACATCCAAGGGGAATGATACTAGTTGGGTGATCATTGACTGACTCACCATGTCGGCCCAGTTCCATGCTATTCGAGGGAAGGGTTCGGTAGAGAGCTTTGGACGTCTCTACTTTCAGGACAAAATGAGACTTCACGGGGTTCCTTCGACGATAGTATAATACTGTGATGAACGCTTCACATAAAAGTTGTGGAAAAGATTGTAGGAGGCTTTTGGGACTCATGTTCTCTTAAGAACAGCTTTTCACCTGAAGATAGATGGTAAGACTGAGCGAACCATCCAGACCATGGAGGAAATGCTTCATGCATGTGTCCTAGATTTTGGTCATAGTTGGGAGGACCACCTACCCATGGTGAAGTTCATGTACAACAACAATTATCACTCCACCATTGGTATGGACCCTTTTTAGGTGTTGTACGGATGACCGTGCAGATCACCCTTGTGCTGGACAGATCATGGAGAGCCATAACTCGTTGGCCCATAGATGTTACATGATACCACTAAGAAGGTTCAGGTTATCCGAGATTAGATGAAGACTGCACAGTGCTGAAATAAGTCATATTCTAATAGTATATGGAGACCACTAGAGTTCTAGGAGTAGGACCATGTATTCTTGTGAGTCTCCCCTCGACAGGGACTACAGAGATTTGGCCGAGGCGGTAAACCCTTACTGAAGGTTATCGGACCATTCTTGATATGTTGGAGGATAGGAAATGTGGCATATCGCTTGGCCCTACCACCAAAGTTAGAGAGGGTGCACAACGTATTCCATATATCCTAGGTGAGGAGATACATACAAGACCCATCTCACGTCATTGACCTTGGTGATATAGAGATTGAAGACGAGGCAACTTTTGCGGAGTACCCGGTAGAGATAGAGGATCGACAGGAGAAGATCCTTCATGGGTGGTCGATATTGCTGGTGTCCATTCTGTGGCATCACAGGAATCTCCAGGAGAGAACATGGGAGTTATAGTCTCATATGCATGCCTAATACCCCTCTCTGTTTGTGTATCCTTTTTTGGATTTCAGTGACATAAATCCCCAAGGTGGGGAGAATTTAAAGACCTGAAAATTCCATGTAATTTTTTTTAAATTATGTGGTATTTTTATGAGTCTGCAAAAAATTACGGCGCATGATTCTGAGGCCCAATGTGCCCAAAATTAGTTTTTGAAATTTTTTTTTGTTACGTTCAGTAAACATACGGGCAGCGTTTTCTATCTTTTGAACCAGTCCTCGGATTGAAAATACGAGGGCACCGTTGAATCCACAGTGCCGAGATTCTCTTAAGGGAAGATTCACTTCAACCATTGTTATTTGGGAGAAAAATGTAGTTTTGGTATTTTAGATGAATAATAAAATAACATGTAATTTTCATTTTATTTTCTTTTTCTCCAATGGATGAGTGGTAGTGACAGGATCGATGAATTGTCAAGCCATTTAATTTCTTGACTCATCAACTACGTAACTCCACCATTGTGAATTAAAATATGTTCATTAATTCATTTAATGAACCTCATTAATTCTCCAACACATTACCCACCTTCCCCCTCCTATTTAATTAGAGATCGGGGAGGGGTTTTGGCCCAACTTCTTCAAGCGTGGAATCTCTAGAAATGTTCTATAGTAACATCCATCCTCAGAGGATGGAAGCATGGGCGGCAACGATCCGGGATTGATGAACGCTGACGACTCCATCCACTGTGGATGCTCCTACCACCGTAACCACGACACCTTCAATGGATCTTGAGGTAGGGGTTGTCTTTTAATTCCAGAAATTCTCTTGATTCAATTCCTCATTCTTGAATTTTTGAGATGTTTTTATAGGGGATTTGAATGGGATTCATCTTTATTTTATTATGATGTATAAATTACTCCTTCTTGATATAAATATAACACGGAGGAAGCTAAAAAATGAACAAGGACGAAACCCTCCGCCTCGTTGTTTTTGTTACGCTTTTTAGAGTCGGGTTTTCAAACATGATGGAACTTTGAAAACGAGAGGCGTTCAGCAACGACGACATCCCAAGAGGGCCGTAGACATGTCTGGAAATAATAACGGACCACCAGATCTCACCTAGTGGCCCACAGAAGGTATTCCAGTGCGGCGCCGCTCAGTGCTGCGGTGGCTGGAATGGTGGCCATTAGCGTACTAGCCGCAGAGGTGGAGGTGGTGCACCATCGCTCACCACGTTTAAGGGTAGAAATGACTCAATGAAACAGAGATCTGGAAGGGACCTGGCTCCTATGGGTCTCACTAATGACAAGGTGGCACCACCTTTAATGGAGTCAAACGACTCCATTGAGCCGTTCAGGTGCTGTCGACTGTGCGCCCCGCGCAGGGCACGCCAGCAGGCCAGGCTGCATCGCCTGGCAGGCTGGACCTTTCTGGGACCCAGAGGACAAGCCTCACCGCGGCCTAGAGGGCCGAGCCTTCCATGCCCTAGCCTAACCAGGCCGGCCCAGGCTGGTTCGGACTGGACCCAGTCCCCTCTCGAGCCCAGATACGCTTATGTGACTATAACATACAAACTAGACCTCCGTTTGATGAACCGTCTATGCCGTTGAGATACTTGGAGTGAGATAGTCCTTTTGAGATACTTCACGGGAGTTTTGGAGAAATTTGGTGTATGACCGGGTTGGATCGACTCCAAATCCAACTGATCCCTCAGCACTAAAATGCCAATAACTAACATATTGTGTGTTCGACCAACACACCGCCTGTCGCATAAAGACCTTTGTTACATGGATATCCTTTGGAGATACAATAAGTGAGTTTTGATGAAGTTTGACATGTGTCCAGGGTTGGATCAGACATGAATCCACCATTCCCCTTTTTACAAAAGTGCCCAAATCTCATAGACCATGCATCCAATCGATGCAACGTCTATCACATTTAGACCCCTATGACGGGGCAATCCCTTGGGTATGATTTTTGTGGGAATTTGTACCGATTGAAATATGACTGATGGCTTGAGAAGATGAGTCTTCCATAGATCAAGTGTGCTTCTTGCAGGAATCCGATGGCTGGCTGTGACATGAAGAAGAAGAGAGTCCAATACAGGTTGGCATCAGAAACTCTAGAGTGGGATGGTCTAGATGTAAAACTAATCATCCATACCTCTAAACCAGCTACCAATATGGATCTACACAAGCGACTAATACGGGTCAACACCAACGACCAATAGGGGTCATCACTAGCGACTAGTACAGCTCAGCACTAGCGACCAATACGGGTCAGCACTAGCGACCAATACTGGTCGGCATCTAGCGACCAATACTGGCCAGAATATAGTGACCTATACGAGTTAGCAGTGGAGTTACTACAAATAGTATGAATTGGCTTACTACTAGTCATCCCTATCTTAGTAACCTTGATGTTATACTATTAGAGTGAGCTATCTCTTTTTCGTTGTGCATCATGATTTAGATCATGCTTGTGATATTACCTTTGTGGTATTTCTTGTGATGTTTTTCATTGTGGATTACTTAGAGGCATTTGGGGGTATCGAGGTCCCTACTGGGTATTGTTATACTCACCCTTGCATGGGCTCCACCTATACGTGTGTGTTTGGTGCAGACTACTGATGCTCCGAGGAAGAATTTGGAGGTTCGAGACTTGGTGGAGCTTGGTGCGATGAGAGTAGTCGAGATACACTTATTCGACTTCTGACTCACAGCCACTACCCTCTATGTAGATCTCTAGGGAAGATGCGACAACTGTTTACATTCTTTTCAGTTTCTAGGTCTTATATTCCAGACCACTATTTTCAGTTTATAGTTTTACTTGTGGTTGTACTTTAATGTCATGGTTATACTTTACTTTTGTTGACTGTTTACTTCAGTTTCACTTTTTTAGTGTGTATAGAACTCTAAGGCCATGTATTCCCTATTCAGGAATATCCTTTAGGTGCTAGTCACCAATCCCTAGCCTATAAAAGGCGGGCCTGGGGTAGTCACATCTGGGCCCCATGGGACACGTCGTGACACCCATTATCTCAATGGTTATTCACATTAGTCTATAATTAAGCATTTAAACCAAAATTATATATATATTTACCTCATAATAAATCCCGAGATCTTAAAACCCCCCCCTTTAAAGAAATTCATCTACAATTTCACTCTCAAGGGTGGTCAAGAATATCATATGAATAACTACATCTAGTGAACACATACATCAGCCTCCCACTTCTATGTCTCCTCCTATAAATGGCCATGTTTCCATAGCACCCGTATTATAGGAACTGACTGGCCTAGAGAACCTGCATTTCCCTTTCAACGATATGAATATGATGATGCTCAGAGGATGAATCATTAAGTAATTCAACCTCTATAGGATGTAGAGTGTGAGACTTGTCTGAGTGATATCGGTGCAGCTAAGATACATAGAAGATGTCGTTCATGGATCAACACCTCTAAGGAAACTATATCTGATAGACTATGAGCTCGACTCTCTCTAGAATATCGAATGATCTATCATATCATGGTTAAAGCCTACCATATCTCTTAATCCATAAATCTCCCATCCTTAGTGAGATACATAAAATCTCTCAATCCCTAACCATTAACTCTAGTGTCCATCTATAGTGATTTATAAAAGATTTCTATCGAGAGTGTGTAGTAGCCATCTGATTTCTTATCAACTGGACCTTCTAAAAAGTCTCATTCATGAGACATGGTCCTAGTAATGCTTTCTCACCTACCTCTAACCAGCATAGGGGTGATCAACATGGATTACCATAAAATGACTCAAAAGGCTCCATTTTTATAGTCACATGATAACTATTATTGTAGGTGAACTTACAATGGGATATATTCTTCTAATAAGAGCCCCCAAAATATAGGATGCATGCTCGCAACATGTCCTCAAACATTTGTATCGTATTCTTGGACTGAAAATCAATCTAAGGCTAGTATATTGTGCTCAAAAGCACCCATGTGACTAGTTCCTTTTGTTCACTCTGCCAAAAATGAGATTTAAACTAGATGTCCCTATTTGGAATGATAGTAAAAGGGACCCCATCAATTAATATTATCTCATCGATGTAAAACCTCACAAGAAAATCCACACTGAAGGCCTCCTTGATCGGCTGTAAATGTGAAACATTCATGATCATGTCAACAAAAACCTATATAACATCCCTTCCTTGAGGAAACCTCAAAAAACTGATCATAAAATTCATCATGAAATCATCCCATTTCCACTTGAGAATAGGTAACTAATGTAAATGTTTGAATGGTCATTGATGTTCCACCTCCACCTGCTAACAAGTGAAAAAATCATAACCAAACCAGCTACCTCATGTTTCATACCTAGCCACCAGTACTGGTGATGTAAATCATGATACATCTTGGTAACTCTGGGATTCACTTCCCAAACTAAGGAATGAACCCCACATATCATCTCCTTGAATATCTTCCTAGGAATCCATATGTCACTATGATTACACATGATCTAATATTCTCTTATGATTCACCCAGGAGGTGGTTCTTCACCCTCTGCACTCTCCTGTAGGACTACAACTTTAGATTCTGATATCTACCTCATAATCACTCTATCAAGTAGGTTAGAGTTCACAACAAAGGATGAAAGAAAAATTTTCCCCAGACTATCCTACACCTCCAAGGGCATCTTATACAACAAATCCATAATCTTCCCCTCACCACTTGCATGGGGAACTACCTATATCTGTTTCCTACTGTTATGTGTATCAACCACTAGATTTCCTTTCCTAAATTTATAGGAATGATCGATGTCAAAAGACTATTGGTACTCAACACACCTTTTCTACCTCAGATTCAGATCATAGTATATAACTATGTAATAGAGGCCTTTGTGATCTGTATACACTGCAAAATTTTCTCGCAATAAATAGTGTCTTTATCTATAAAAATCATGAACAACCACAACCAAATCAAGATCATGTCTCATGTAATTCCTCTCATGTAGCCTCAACTATCAAGTCCCATACACAAAAACTATCCCCCCTACATCATCACTACTCCAAGATCAATACCTTATGCATCAGAATCCACATTTGTAGCTCCAATCATGCTCTATAAGAATCGAGAATAGTACTGAGGTCAATCTTCCTTTCAGCTTCTAAAAGGTTATTTTGTAGGTATCATCCCATAAAAACATCACACACTTTTTAGTCAAGATCATAAGAAGTTCATCTAGGAATGATAATTCATGTATTAAACACTTGTAATACTCAAATATCCCCAAGAAAAATCGTATTTCAAAGATGTTTTTTGGTTGATCTGATGATACTACAGCTCTCACCATATTTGGGTCAACTGATACTCCTGTCTCTGAGATAAAATAATCAAGTATGTGAATATTATCCATCCATAAGTGGAACATTGTAATTTTATCATCTAACAAATTCTCTCTTAGTTTATCTAAAATGATCTCAATATTTTTCGTATTGTTGTGTAGATTGTGAGAATACACTAAGAGATAATCTATAAAAACCACCAAAAATGAGTCCAAATAAGGATGAAAACGTTAGTTCAACAATTCAATGAATACCACTGGCACATTTTTTAGACTGAATGACATAACCAAATACTCATACAGACCATACCTTCTATGAAAATCATACATTGTATGTCTGGAGGCTGAACATGCACATGATGATATACATATATCAAATAAAATTTCAAGAAAACCTGAGCTCCTCAGATCTGATAAAAAAGATAATCTATCTATAGAAATGTATACTGGTTCTTAAGTGTCAACTGGTTCAATTTTCAGTAATCCATGGATATCCTAATGGTATCATCTATATTTTTATAAAAAATGACTAGAGAACCCCATAGATAAGTACTAGATCATATAAACCCCTTTTCCTCCAAATCCTCTAGCTTTCTCTAGAGCTCTTGCAACTTTGTAGTAGCCATCCTGTAATGAGGAATGAATACCTATGCTACTCCTGGAACTAGATTGATGGAGAAATCCACCAATCTCTTGGGAGGTAATCCAAAAAATTATTTCTGGAAGACATCCCTAAAATGATCATCCATTGGAGGAAATTCGGCATGATGCATTCCCTGATAATCCAAATACAAACTTGAAATTTGGGATACACCCTTCCTAGCACATTATGTTGTGGTTTATCTTGGCTCACCTAGACATCCCAATCACCCTTGTGAGTATAAAATGATCACTCGGTTTATGTGAAATTTACCCTACAATGATAGAAATCAACAAAGGCTCAATAATAAACTATCCATCCCATTATGAGTAAGATGTAAAACCTGGTCACCATTAGAAAAAAAAATATTTCACATGAAGTGACACCTTCCTATCCTAAGGGGAACTCCCTTCACTAACATACATACTCAACTATGATGCCCAATAGATTCTAAATCCTCATAACAACCTATGAAAACTAAACAATAATCCCAATGCCTTCTACCACAGGTAAATACATGAAACTATGAAATGCACCTATATCAAATTGAAAAGATAAAATTTTATAGGCTGAAAATATTATGCCTCTTAACATATATAGGCTAACACCCTGATCATCTAGGGTTGGATACACATAATATATCTGGCATGAACTACAACCCTCTACCACAACCTTACTACCCGGAGTAATCCCACTCTGTTGTCTTGGTACAACTGGTTCCAGGATCCCATAGTCATGACCACTACCGCCTCATCCATAACAAACGATACCACTCAAGATATTTTTCTAACATAGAGCTATGAAACCCACTCCAAAATATGCTTTCAGAGATGACCACCTAAGACTCACTAATGGAAGGAAGGTCCCACAAAAACGTTGAGAGTGGCCTATCCTTCCGCAACCTCGACACATGAATAGGTCTTGATCACACTAATCTCTCATGCTTCCCCATCTTCCACCCTAATCATAGAAAATTTCATTGATGGAAATAGTGTCTTGGATGGTACTCAACTCATGGGAATCCTCAAAGCACTGATTCATTCCACTAGAATTCAACCTACTAGGTTGAGAGACTACACTACTTTTCATTTCACCCCCAAATTCCATTGAGTTTTATTCTATAATTAGAACTTGATTCACTATTTAAATAATAGATTTGAACATGAACATGTTGACTTGAGATCAAACAACATGTATGAGAACTTCTTCTAATCGTCTCATCCTTGATATCTCATCGATTAGGTATGTCGACGCAAAATGATGAAGATATAAAAAGAATTATGAATACTCAATAACTGTCATAACACCCTACTATAGACACATGAAATTACCATCCATCTCTGCTTTCAGAGTCTTGGGGTAAAATTAGTCACAAAATTGGGATTAGAAATTAGCACAAACCATATCTCATATCCTATCATCCCGGTTCAAAACACCCCATGAGTTATTTTCCGCTCCTCATTGCATATAAGTCATGAGCTTTAGTCTACTATGGGGAGGTTTTTCTATATTCTTGACAATTGATAGGGTATTCTGAAGACATAGATCAGAAACATGTGGACTTCTGTCCCCCGAAAACATGGGAGGATGATACTTTTGGATTACACACATTAGCTCAGCCATGGACGAGGCAGACTACGGTGCTCCCTGAAAATTCTACATAAAGAGAAAACACACCTTGAGAAACTATGTCTCATCACCTATGCATTGAAACACCACTGATATTACAGTTGGAACAAGAGGAGAAACGACTATTAGACCATGGTCCACCACCTCTGGAGCATGGTCGTTTCCACCCTCCTGGCATAAGACTGGAGGTTTTCATGGTGGCATGTCTCTATAATTCCAAACACACATCTCATAGTGATTATATATCAAAATTTTGTAGCTCAAAGTGTAGGATAGGAAAAAACCTTCATATAAATATGTCATACCATGTAGACTGCTTCTAATGCTAGGAATGGTAAAAAGAAACAGTAATAAACATCACTAGAGACACTACATAAATCCAACCCAAAATTTGGGTCAAGGTCAATTCTCTATTTCATAGTTTTCAATTTCCTTTTCATTTTTATATTTATTTCAAATTTAATTTTAAATGGATGAATCAAAGGGTTCCCCATTTTTGTTCCATAAGGGCCCATACTCCTCATGAACCAAAATATGTAATCTACTAAAATCACACCAAAAAGAATTTTTTTCCATGAAACTGTTCGTTTATGAATCAACATGACACAATTAGCTACTTAGGGTATGTTCTGTAGCCTAAACAGGAAAAAACTACTTAGGTTATAGTAGGAACTCTATGTACCAACCATTTTTCTCAATTCACATCATAGATAATCTCTCAAAAAATAAAGTTTATCTATCATGAACCTATCATGACATCATGAAAACTATAAATGCATCCTATATGACATGGCATAATTCATGAAATGTGATTCATATAAAGATTTTAAAATGTTGCATGATATGGGACACCCTCATCTCAATAAGTTGATGAAAAATAAAACTCTCAATCATATCAATAATAAAATCACAATTCTAGTGCATCACCCAATAGTGGAAACAAATCAACTGTAATAGTATAAATCAAAGAAACAAATATTTCCATTCAAGTCAATTTGGTTTTCTCCCATACATAGGATAGCTACTCCCAATCACAGCTCATTACAAAATTCCAATTCTCCTAATCTCTTTTTCTTTTATCCCAATATAATAAATCAGGAAAAGAGACATACTATGATACCATGTCATAACATCTTAAACCTGGATTCCACTGAATGGTGCCTCGAGCCTGGTTGGACACATGGCCTCAAGGGAATCTTCCCAAATGCTAGAGGATTCTGACTTGTAGTGAAGGCCTAGTGGGTGACATTGGGGCGAATATGATCTCATTTTAAAGTGTAACACAATGATAGGAATAATATTGATAAGTAGAGGATATCGTAAATCATACAGATACAAAACTGACATCCATGACATGAATAACAAATAATATTAGAAGTGGTCTCATATAGAAAATGAAATTTCATGTCATATGCCTACAATGCAGCCAAAATAGGTATACATACATCAAATAGTATATGTATCAAAATACCCAAATGATTAGAAATAAATTATCCCAACTAGCATCACATCCCTCATCCAGGTCCCATGATCCCCTAAACCTAAGCATGGAACAAATTCAAACATCGATCTGTGGGAACTTACCCCAATCCCTACCTGCATCCAAATAGTTTATCAAGGTTCCCAACAGTAGCCCAAAAATGTTGTGAGTTAGGATACCCATATTTCACCACCCAATGTGTCTATAATAAGTCATGGATGTGAAATATAGGCTAAATTAGAATGAGAAACATAACATGTATGGATGTAATATGAGTAATGTGCCCAAGGATAATGTAACTAAACAATTGATACTATAAATCCATACAAGAACCCCTAAAAAACAAGTTTCAAGGTTCTATAACAAGGAAAAAGTAAAGGAAAAAAGAATTAAACACTATTACCATGCCATGTACAGAATATCTCATATCATCCATGGCCATGTCGTATAACCTTTAATTTCATTTGAACCACAATCATGCCATATAATAAAGCATGTCAAATTTACCATGACCAAAACATTTAGTTAGAAATGTTAGACCCCTTAGGGTTGGAACCGAGGTATAGTGAACCAAGGAATCCCTATTGAGTCATAGGAGAATCTCTATAGAAGCTCGGTTAGACTTGGTTTGGGGTCCAATGAGCATGTCAATAGACTATGTCATTTACAAGACCAAACAAGTCAGATCCAAGGGGTATCAAGGCCCAAGGCATCCCAGAGAATCAAGACCCAAGGAGAAATCTCACCAAAGGAATTCACTACCATTGTCAGGATCCAAGGAGAAACTTCCAAGGCATCAAATGAAATCATTTAACATTTGTTCCATTTATCATTTCAGAAGCACTCAATTATAAGAGTTTACCCACTCATATAAAAAATACTAATCAATTGCATTCCATGAGTTTACCCACTCATAAAATAAATAAAAATAAATTAAATTCCATGATTTTACCCACTCATATAAAAATTCAAATTTTAGTAATTAAATAATTCAACATCATGTATCACATGTGAAGGAGGCAGAACATCTTCTAATAATTATATTCAATTCAATTCATTTAAATAAGGGATTCTGTTAATTAGGAATAAACAAAAACTCATCCTAATGGTTGTATAATAAGGTCAATCTAAATGGTACAACCCTTGGGTCACCTTTGTTGGTGAATCAACTTCCAACAAGTCTCAATGAACTATTTGGAATCCCTAACAAGTTCCATTACATTTAATTCAAGAATTAAATTCATTTTTTGGGAATCTTCGAAATGTATGGAATACCGAACCATGGAATTTCGCTCTATAAACCATCAAATAAATTGTGAAAATTATAGACCACCCACTGTAGGTCCACAATCGTGTTCTTTTTCAATGCCAGCATCTGATTTGAGCTAGATCAGAAGAAAAAAAAATAGATGAAGAACCTAAAAATATGACATATTATCCTACACCTAAATTAAGTAGTCGATTCCAAGGACAATTAATAACTACACAAGAGGATTTTAGTACATACTAGTGCAGATCAAATGAAACCAATGATGTTTTATTCCAAGATTAAATAGAGAATTGGTGGGAAAAGCTATGATTCATCCTTCAAAGGACCTCCCAAGAGATTATTTATTTCCACCATCCAACCCCACATGGTTTCATCAAACTATATGACTCGAGTTCCATATAAACTACTAACCATGTGGCCCAACTTTTTTTCTCCAAGAGATGGGTTTTAGGATCTTAACAAGCCTCAGACACCCCCGATACCCCCATAACCTCAAAGGGTCTTCAAATTCGGCCATAAATAAGCACTTAAACCGAAATTAAAGAGATCCATACCTTATAGTAAAACCCAAGATCTTACATATAGATATTTTATGAAAAAAATAACGTGGGATAACATGAAGAGAGATATTGCAGAGTTTGAATCTTGATGCTTAGTATGATAGAAAGTAAAAACAGAATGACAGAGTTCTAAGGGTATGATTCAACCATTTCCCATAGTAGTATCGAAATGGAAAAAAATAACTATGGATTTTGTCGTAGGACACCCTAGGACACCTAAAGGTAGTAATGCCTTCTGAGTTATAGTTGATCACCTAACTAAGTTAGCATATTTAATTACTATCAAGGAGGATTTATCTCATAAACAACTCACCAAGACATATATATGAGAAGTGGTAAGACTGTATAGAGTTATAATATATATTATATCTAATTGAGATCCAAGGTTTACCTTGAGGTTTTAGAGAGGCCTTCAATAATAATTGGATATAGAACTGATCTTCTCAACTTCTTATCACCCACAAATATAAGATTAGTATGAAAATAAAATTCAAAATATATAAGATATGTTGAGATCATGTTTAGTGGATTTCCAAGAATGTTGGGAACGTCACCTTCCCCAAGTAGAGTTCTCATATAACAACAGTTTCCATTCTAGCATTAAATGGATTCTTAAAAGGATTTGTATGAAAAGAGGTTTTGGATGTTGTAAAAGTGGGTGACATTGACCCATGTTTATCAGTAATTTTGATATCCATATCATAGATACAATGATTTATGCATGATGTTTACTTCCCACTATAGTGTACATATTTTAGCATCCACTATTTAATGATAATTTCCATATATTATTTGTCACCTCAAAATTTATAGAAGATCCTGAGATATAATGGGAACCATGAGATACTATTAAATTAATATTAAATAATTTCCTTATGGTCAAGATACATCATACTAACTAGACACAATATATTTATGACTATCATGTTTCAGGGGTTCATAAGAATTGAGTTTTTTCTCATGAATTTCACACTTGGTGATGTCTAATAATTGCGATCATGAGGACATACCCTCCATTTAGAACACCACATGTTTTTGGTGCCATCGGAAGTTCCTATCTACAAACATGTGTATTATTTTTATGACTTTAGATAATTATCAACTTGTATCATTTGATTCTATAATTTTATTCAAGTCAAAAACCATTATAATGAAATTGTGGTTAGGTATCTTGTGTTGGGTGTGTCATTAGTGGTATGACATTAGTTGAATGGTGATGATGGGATTTTTCCCTTTAGAGTTGAGGATTTAATATCTTGGGTTAGAATGATCAGGATGGTAGTACCTTTATAAATCTATGGAAATGGTATTCACAGGTAAATTCATCCAATTATATCAAAAAATAATAAATTAAGAATGTATGATGACACGAGTGTGCATCCTGATTTATGAGATATCTAAATACAAAGAGATTATATTACATATTTCTTATTCGTAAGATGGTTTTCATTGATATGACTATTCCTTATCTTTTTTAAGGAACCATGGAAAGAATTTTTTAATGGTAAAAGGATCATAACTTCGTGGATTATGAATTTGGAGTGGATAATGGGGGTTGGAAGGGGGTGTATATAGTTTAGGGTGGCTTAAAATGAATAAATAATGATTATTTTCTATTAAAGGCTAAACACTATTGGCTGTTATTAATTAAAAGGATTTTGGTTGAAAAATAATGTTTTCAGGACTGGTTAAGGGTGTAAAATACATCAACCACCCAGTTAATTTTTCAGTTTTTTGGTGTTTTAAGATTTTACCATTTAGCGACAATCCACTATATTATTTTACTTATAATGCAGTAATTTTTTTACCATGGTAGGTTTTTTGTCTGAAAAATGAAATTAACCTTACTAAAAAAATATGAACTTCCAATTAAAAATATTCAGTCCATTTCAATTTATACAAGTAGTAAAAATATACCCTAAATATGATACACGTATAACTCGTAAAAACAGTTTTTTATAAACTTTAAAATGATGCTTTTCAAAATTGCTATGTGTTTCTAAATGTTACATCATTTAATATGTCATTACATAAATAATTTTTTATTATGAAAAATGAATAATTTTTTTTAAATCTTGACCATATCCTAATTATATCATAAGAGTTATCATATTTCATAGAAACAATATTTTCATTTTTTAACCCCAAAATCAAATTTTATAGAAAATTTCCATAAATTCACTCTAATATAATCTCAATATACTATGTAACAAAATTGTTTTATTCATCAAAATAGTTATCTATGTATGAGAATTTTAAATTTTAAATAAATCATTATTTTATTGGAAATTATCATTTTAATTGAAAAATAGAAATTACGACCATTATAAAAATTATTGAGGAATTCATTAAAATATACTATCCTTTAAAATTACTTTTAAAATATTATTTCATGAAATAAATTTTTATTTAATAATTAAAAAAATTATTTTAATATAATCATTTTATTGTCTTTGAAGATAATACAATTCTAATTATAACATTAAATAAACTCAATGATCCTTTAAATGTGTCAAAGTACTGATAAATAATAATGATCAACATTTTTATTGACTAATGATCATAATTTCTATTCAATATATTAGTTAAAAAACATAATGGATGATGATCATATTTCCCTATAAATACACCGTCATTTTTACTCTTAATCATGCACTTCAATTTGGATCGAGGTTCATTATCATTTCCAAAATGAAGATTGTTATTACTAACTCTCTGTTCTTATAGTATAGTGATGTTCATGGGTGTAATGATTCTAGGGGATTTAAGCGGCCTAGATTTTTATATTTCACATTATTTATCCACCATATGTCTTCTCATTGTAATATTTCGTATGATATTGGGTGTTTTTTAGACTGAATGTGACATTCATAATTGAGGAAATAAATGGTTGATGATTTCTAGTATGTGTTCTCCTTTACTATTTCTAGTTTTACTTGTTTATATCAACACATGTTGTTAAAAGTTCTTATGAAATTTAAAATGCAACACCCCATAATTATAATGTTAGAACCTTGTATTTGATAGCAGGTATGACACAAAACAACAAGTATATAAGTGAATATAAAATCTAGATACTTTATAATATATTTAATATTTAAAATAGTTTCTATATATGCATGCTACACTGAGTTAGCTTGTGTTACACGCAATATAGACCTTCCTTGACAGCTTGCATTACACATAAGACCAAGTTTCACCAAATAATAATGTATTATTAAAATATCATTATTTAATATAATATGATATAACCTAGACATTATGTTTGAGGTTATGAGTAGTATTAACTAACTTATGATGATTTTTGTTTTATATAAATATAAAATTAATTCATGGGTTATCAATTAATGAAAAATGAAAACACGACCCAATTGGATATAAAAAGAAATATTATTATTTTTATGCTTCCAAAGGAGTTTTGTCTTAATAAAACTAATTAAAAACAATTAAAAAATTATTTAAAAAAATATTATATATATTTAATGATATATTTTTTATATTCATACAATTTATTTTATATGCATAAGATAATAACAAACCGAATTTTACACATAAAAACCGATATTTTTATTAAGGCATTTTTCCTCCTTTTAATGGCCCACCTATTTTATATCTGAATTTTGAAACACTTATGAATTTTTTTGGATAAAATAAACTTCATTTTTGAATTAAAAATGTCAAAATTATCTTATGGTGATTTTTTCTAAGAAACGTTGTTTTTTGATGCATAGTGAAATTTTTTTGCATTTTAGTTAAAAAATGCCTTTTTGATTAAATAATTATTAATGATAAATTATATATTAAATCTGTTTTGAGGTAAATTTAGACCAATTATGGACTTATAAATACATTTAATTTCATTATAATTAATTTCACTTTGAAATTGAATATAAAAACATTTCGAACTTTTGAACATTTTTCTACTAAAACTAGTTAATTCGTCCATCTATGAGATTAGTAATAATCTTAATTATACCACTTCTATTATTTTTATTTTGAAAATCTTAAATACACCATTATAATTAGTATAAAATTTATATTATAATAATACTAAGTAATTTTTTTACCAAAAATATCAGTAAAAGTGATTAAAATTAATTACATCGATTAAGGTCAAATTAAGCTTAATTAGGGACTAAACCTTAATCTTAGTGACCAAAATGATATATACACTTGTCCAAAACCAATTTTATGGGGAATATTTAGACCATTAACCTAGAATTATTGAGTTTTTATAGTTTTTTATGACTTTTTATTATGTATTAAAATGTTTATACCTAACTAGTTTTCAAAAATTCCATGTGAGTCCTTTTCCTTCCCTATAAAAGGCCACCACGTCTCCCACTTCATCACACTTATCAAGCCAGATTGGCTAATCGAAAATCTTCCCAAGTAGTATAAAAATATACCTCCCCTCTTCTTATAAGTCTACACTTGGGAATAAATCAATCCAAATATTATTTTGGTATAAACTAAAAGAAGTTACCCGATTATGAGTTAATGTCCTGTGTCATGATTTTTAGTATCATTTCCATTCTCCACTCCCTATACTCTTATTATTCTATTATTACATAACAAAAAAATTATTATCAATATATTGGGATGTTTTAATTCTAAATTTTCATCATAAAATAACACATTTCTCCATTTAATGGGTATCAAACATACTATTTCAGTTGACGGAAAACTACGGCCTCATGAAATTCTAATTGTTCATTTTCCCCTTACCACCTGTCATGGTGGAAATTATGATGGAAACTATGTGTGTATATATATATATATATATTATATGATATTTTTAATTTTTTTATTCTTCTATAATTTTTATTTAGAATATTCCGATATGAATTCCATCATGGGTAAATATGAGAATTTCGTTTGTGGAAGTGTGGAATACCGACCACTCAAAGCTATATGACTCATTCATTCCATACATAAAACTTATAAAAGATGGTTTTAATAAAACTATGTAACATATATAACATATATATACTAATTTAATTATAATATACATATGTATCATTTATATTTCATTATTTTAATACGACAATGAAATGAAAGTATCATTCTTGTGAATGTAGTGTCTACCGTCTCCATGAATGGTGAACTTCATTTCTAATCTTCAAATAATATGGAATATTAAAAATAAATATATAGTGGAAATACATTATATAAAAATAATTTTTTAAATTTGAGATATTATTAAACCATGATATATTTAATATGAACAACAAATAAGAAGTGAAAACATACTTGAGAAAACTCAGAAATTAACACCAGAAATAGTCAATATAATGAAATATTTTTAACCAATGGGTAATAATATTTTACAAGAAGTTAATATATAATTTTATAAAAATTATTATGGTTCTGGTATATGTTAGTAACATATTTTATACCACTATACTTAATGAAAAATACCAAAAAAAAATTAAGGTTCTTGTAAGTGATTCTTGTCTTATTTTTTAATAAGGTATACGCTATATAGACCACTTACTTTTTTTGTTTAGTATATCCACTAAAAAATTTATAAATTCTATCAATAATCCTTTTTATTTATGGTAAGAAAAAATTTCCTTCCTGGGGATTATGAATTAAATGTTTAAATTGGTATGGTATACTTTGGGATGTTTAATTATTAGTTTCCTAAAACATATTCTTAATGATTATCTTTTCAGACTCACTTAATTTTGTGATTATTAACCTTATGTTGAAACAATAAATTTATTCTAATAATTTTCATTTAAAATTTAATGGAATATACATATTCTCATACAATATATATTTTTATTACCTAAAATTTATACCATTTTACATACGGTATCTACTTTGACAGTTATTTGATTATTTGGGAAATTATTAATAAAATTGTATTCTTTATTCAATACATATATTTTGTAAGGAATATTAGTTATTTTGATTATTCAATATGAGGAATGTTTTGGACAGGAAATGTTGGGTGGAGCCCAGAATTTCTATAGCTCCTCGATGCATCGACAGATTCGCATGGTACATATTATTTGGCCAAATTAAATGGGTTTTTATCCATAGTTTTAAACCCTCTTGTGAATGGTCGTGACGGTAATAGTTTTTCTTGTTCCTTTGATATGACATACATAAAGAAAGAATTTCCCTCATTTACATTCATTTATAATTCATCCATGAGATTTTGTGTCAACATATCTATGGATACATTTCATTCCAATTATATTGATTTATATGGAATGAGTTTCAGTTTCTTACCATTCTATATTGATATTTCCTTATCTATTTTTTTTAATGGAATTTCCTATGAGTTACTTACCTTTACATGTTAATTTATTTTTATTGATTCATTATCACTTCCATTTTAATTACCCTTATAGGTCATTTCATATAACCCTTATTATGTGCCTTTCACCATGTTATGAAGTAGAAATACTTGAATAAGCATTCATGGATGAATATCATTTCAGTTTATTGTGTATCATGTTTTATTTTATTTTCCCAATGTATTATTCGTATCATGTATGTAATATATATTTCCAAGACTGCTAAACTGAATGGTCATTAGGGATTTGATTCTTTGTAATCATACCAATTTAAGTAAATAATACACTGACTTCAAGCTATTTGGGGTTAGGGTGTTATAGTTGGTATCAACGGATGTTTAGAAACAACCTTGGAAACTAGATTTAGAAAACTTATATTAGAGAGAAAAACCATATGATATAAATTGTGGATATGTATACTATAACAACCTATAATTTTGGTAAGGTTTAGATTGTGTTGGTATTCATAGAAATATATCCCTATCAAGATATTACAGGTGGGTGTGGTTCTGGCATAGATGTACCTAGGATTAATAAATCAGACAAGGTGTTCCTGGCATATGTCGGGGTAACCTGGTACATGAAAATGATCCTTACTACGTACCTAGTTTGGAAATCCTAGGAAATAAACTTATGATAGTTCACATTTTATTTACCTACCATTATGATGTATTTAAAAGTAAATATTTCCCCAAAATAACAAAATTTTATGATTTAGATATTTACGATGCGTAAATTTATATTATGTGTTATACCATGTTTATAGTTATGGAATGTTCATAATTTTATGATCTAATATAGTATATTTTATTGTCTAGAAATGAATCTTGGATGGAATAAGTGTTTTAACACTAATAGACAATCTAGAGATTTACCTACTAAGGAAATAAATGTATCAGTTATTAGAACTGAGAATGTTATGGATATATTAGTGAAGCTTAGTCATGTTCTGATGAATAACCTTGCTTGAATAGAGAAACCAAATCCAAAGAGATAATTTCCTATGATATATCTCTTTATGTGATAGAATCCCCAAAATTTTAGTGGGATTACTAATCCAATTGTAGCATAGAAATGGATTATGTCTCTAGAGAAGATATTTATAGCCTTAGAAGGTAGAAAAAAGGAAAAGGCTACACTTTTGGTCTATTTTCTCCAAGGTGATGCTGATCAATAGTGGTCCTTGATCCATAATGCTTGGGAGGAAGAATAAATAGAACTCATTGAATGGAGAGGATTTAAGGATACATTCTTCGATAAATACATCCCTCAGGTTCAGTGAATTGAGATGAAGATAAATTTTCTTAGATTAAAGAAAAATGAATAAGAGAGTGTTTCAAGTTATGAAACTACCTTTATAAGGACATCTATATATGTTATGAATTATATATGCAACACCGAGTGTAATATCAACCACTTATTTTATGGTCTTATTCCAATATTCAACGTTCACTAGTTTCTCAGAATTTTTCACACTATGAAGAGATTGTTTTATGTGCCACCAAAATAGAAAATGAATTCTCTAGATTCTATGTACTCAAGGGAAACAAAGTGAAGAAGAGGTCTTCTGAAAACCATGAAAAATGAAATGATTCAAAGGAGATAAATGGAAAAAAGGATTTTACAACTTATGATAACCGTGGAAAGAATCACTTAGGTAAATTCTTGAAAGGATTGGGAGTGTTTTATAAGTTCACAGAAAAGGGTCACCAGGAAAAAGAATGTAAGGGGAAGAAGACGATCAATGATGTTCAGTGCTACAACTACAAGGATATGGGGAACTATGAAAATTATTTCCCCAATCATCAAGGAAATATACCTCCAAATAAGATAAGGTATCCAGGTCAATCATATGTTATTGAAACCACCAAAGTAGAATGATTAATGTACATCTATATTGGGATATAAGAAATATGTTGTAAATGTGTTTTATTTATGTTGTTATCATTTTTGATGTATGAAAAATGTAAGGATTTTACTATATTACATTTTCGTTAAGGATTTGAGACTATATGTTGAATGGTACCAAGAAAAGTGATTAAGTAGAAAGTTAAAAGTTTCTTAAAACACATGAATGGGGGAAATAAAACCCTTAATATGTTCATGATATTGATATAATGATGTATAAATGATTTATTTGGATAAGTGCTAACTACCTTTGAAATGATTAATGAATTTTTCAACAAGTGGTATATGATATCATTGATGGAGTTCACAATACTTATCGATTAAATGAATATATCTAATAACATTTGTATTACTTATGAAATAAGGAAGAATGCATGTTTCAGATGATGTTTTATGGAAATTCTAGTTATTACCATATTAAAAATGATACATGATCAAATTATTCACATTTTTGGAATGAAATGTTTTAGAGATACTTCATGTTAATTAAAGTCTAATGATAAGTTAAATTTATAAATTTAGTGTCTCTCCTTCAAAGGTTATTAGATCATAATCTATTAGAAATGTTAACCATTTATGAAATTGTTAATCATTGGTTGATATTTTAGAGGTTAATGTATTAATAGACCATATGATGCATCATGTGATAAGAGATGAAGTAGAAATATATCAAGACGTAATGAAAGAAAAATATTATGTTTATAGAAAAATTTATTTACTTACATTCTTATAGTGTGAAAGAATTCCTTAACTATAGAAAAGGGGGTTTTGAAAAAAAAAGTTTTCCTATTATAATCATTTTTTAGGATATCAATGGAATTTATTCACATATTTGGATTACAGTTTTTTGGTCTACAAGTTTTATATGAACATGTTCTCTATCACTCTCCATTAGAACATGATTGTTAGATTTTTCTTCCATATCCATGTCTCAATTTCCCACCCATGTTCTCCTACCAGGGAACCTGGATACATGACCATTGTACATTCATTTCTCTATAATTAAGAATATGTTTTTTTGAACCTATTTATGATGTTGGTATTCATCAATAGTTTATTTTAAATCCCTTTAATACTAATATCATGTTTAAATTGTGAGGTCAAAATTTAATTAAGGTAGGGAGTATGTAACACCCTAAAATTCTAAAGTAAGAACCTTGTATTTGATAGCATGTATGACATGAGAAACCAAGTGCCTAAGGGAATATAATATCAGAATACTTTATAATATATTTAAAAATTAAAATATATTTTATATATGCATGAAACACTGAGTTAGCTTGCATTACACACAAGAGTGACCTTCCTTAACAGCTTGTGTTACACACAAGACCGAGTTTCACTAAATAACAATAAATTATTAAAATATTGTTGTTTAATATAATGTGATATAATGTAGTCATTATTTTAGTAGTTATAAATATTATTAATTAAATTATGATGATTTATCTTTTATATAAATATAAAATTAATTCATGTATTATCAATTAATGATAAACTAAAATAAGAACCAATTGGATAACAAATAATATTATTTTTATGCTTCTAAAGGAGTTTTGTCTTAATAAACCTAATTAAATAAAATTATTAAATAATTTTAAATAAATAAATATTTTATATAATTGATAATATTTTTTATTCATCAAATTGATTTTATAAGTATAATATAAGAACTAAGCCAATTTTATACATAAAAATCTATATTTTTATTATGGCATTTTTACCACCTTTTAATAGGGAAGCTATTTTAAATATGAATTTTAACGCATTTTTGAATTGAATTTGATAAAATAAACTTAATTTTTGAATTAAAAATGACAAAAATATCTTTGGGTAAATTTGTTATATTTTTCTGAAAAACATCATTTTTTATGAATAGTGAAAAAATACTGCATTTAAGTTAAAAACTGCATTTTCATTTTAATAATTATTAATATTAAATTATATATTAAATTCATTAAGGTCAAATTACATCAATTATATATATATTAATACATTTTTGTTCATTATAATCTATTTCACTTTGAAATTGAATATAAAAACATAGCAAACTTTTGAACATTTTTCTACTAAAAAATGTTAATTCTTTAGTTTGTGAGATTATAATTAATATGAATTTTTCAGATTATAGGAATTGAATTTAGAAAATCAGAGATAATACATTTTAATAATTATAATAATTTGATTTTAATAATACCATGCTAATTTTCTACCAAAAATATTAGTAAAAGTGATTAAAATTAATCACAACAATTAAGGTCAAATTAATCTTAATTCGGGACTAAACCTTAATTTTAGGGACCAAAAGGATCTAGAAACTTGTCCAAAACCCATTTTATGGCCATATTTAGAGGATTAAACTACCATTATTTATTTTTATGGTTTTTATGAATTTTTATTATGTAACAACATGTGTATAACTAACTTGTTTTAAAAAATTCCAAGTGAGTCATTTTCCTACCCTATTAAAGGCCACCACCTCTCCCACTTATTCACACCTCTCAAGACACATTGGATCATATAAACTCCACATAATTAGTATCCCAAAATCCCTAACCTCATCCTATAATCCTCCCCTTGGAAAAAAATTAATCCAAAGAATCTTTTGGTATAAACCAAAAGGAGTTACCCGATTAAGAGGTAACATCTTCCCTCAAGGATTTTAGGTTAATTTCCATTCACCACTACCTATACTCTTCTTATTCCATGCTTACATAAAAAAACCATTATTATCAATATATGAGGTTGTTTTTATGATTAGGGTTAAACCTATAATTATAAACACCTCCATCTAATGGGTAACAAACTTAAGGTTTTTGAATGCGGTGAACCACTGCCTCACAAAATAATTATTGTTCATTTTTCCCTTACCACCTCTCACAGTGGAAATTATGATGCAAACTATATTTATATATGTATATATATTCAATATGATATTTATAATTTATTTATGCTTCTTTAATTTTTATTTTATTAGTTCCACTAGGTCAAATACCCTGAGTGGGGGGGGTGAATTAAGGTATGATAGATTAACAATACTGCCCCTTCATATCATGTTTTTTCATTAAACAAAACACACATTCATATTTCTCCCATAGAAATATATGAAAATAAATTAATTCATGCAGTGGACACAACTATTTTACTATGTTCACCCTTAATGGGCTATGTCCAAGGAGCATAGAATAGTGATGTGCTGATGTACCAAATCCACTAAAGCTCATATCCAATTACAAGGTTTGGGCTAGATCACTTATATGCCTAAGATCACTACCATTAAAAGAGTTTGGGCATGATCACTGAATTCCCAAGGGTCACTCCCTATGTCTCTTTCGTTGGCTCACTACTAGTGTAAATGATCACCATATTCCTCTTCCTTTGCTCATTTCTCCTGGAAGGGATCCACTCACAGACTTGTAGGTCCATTCATTTTCAATAAATCATACATCCTCCACTATTGGTAGATTCTCTATTGAAGTCCCGTTTTCACCAATAGATTAAGTCCACATTTCCATACACTTTTAGTTAGAGGAAATTATTTTTAGTGAACTATTTTACTTCCTTTTCAGGCTTCCTTGAGTCCTCGGGGAAGCACCTTTCCTATTCTGCGAACTGCGTAGTGTGTATGCTTCGTGGATCACCTCTCCCGTGAACTGCCTCCTCTTTTGTTTCCATGTATCACCTACGTGAACCGTCTCTGGGTACCACCTCCTCATACTGCTTCCACATACTTCCTTCACTTACCACTCCCACTTCTATATAATTTCTTCTTCCATGGAATATTTCTTCCGCTGACAACCTTCTTCCTTTGTAGATTACAATTCTCCACAAAAAATCTTTCACGGAATTTTTTCTGTGAACTGCTTCACCCTTCATAGAATTATATTTTGGGAAAAAATTTCATACTTCATCGAATTCCCAGAGAAAAGATGTTTTCTTATGAAAATTTCTCTCAGTAAGGATGGAATTAGCGCTCCTTATATAGGTAAATAGATCAGTAAAATCTGCATACCCAAGATTTACCCAAATCTTCACCGTGAACCACTTCTTCCATGAACTGTTACCTACATTGTCTACATACTGCCTTTCATCCTTCACAGAAACCCAAATCACCATCTTGTTTTCACCAATGAAAATCCATCCCGCGTACCACAAAACTTCTACATAACACATGCCTTTGCTACAAATCTTTTTCTCCCTACGAAGAATTGCTGTAAGTGGTATGTATCTCGTACTTCATAGTTCCCTTCCTTTTTTTAATTTCCTTCGACATTATGCATACCACCATTCATGGTTCATGAATTATACTTCACGGTCCATGTATTTTTCACCCCTATATGGAAATCCTTTATTTTCCAAAATCCAAACTCCTGATTTTGATGCCAAAAAATTTGGAAAACACTGGGAAACTACACCACCTTAAAAATGTACTTTAGAAAATACCATACATGGAAATTCATGGTCATATTTATTTTTCAAAAAACACAATCACACCCAAAGCATAATAAGAGGACACCTTGAGGTATTTTTTCCCAACAACCTCCCCCTTTGGGTTTGTTGACAACACTTTCATAATTTGATATCTCATTAAATATTCTTTCATCTTCTTCCATCATTTTCTTCTTATGATTATGATAGAAATCGAGGATTTACTCAACACATACTCTAATCCATCATGATTCATGATTGTAATGGGGAAATTATAATGCAAAGTTCATCAATGAATCACTTCATTCCATTCCAAAACCATTGTTCTGCTTTCATCAAGATCATCTAATGTTGTGATATATATCCTTTGATCGATCATGTTTAGCAACATCAGATTTAATTCCACTCCTACATCACTAGTACCCCTAATAGCTTCAACTCCCCCTATCTCACTACTCTACTTTATATCTTTTCCCCATTTCATGATTAAGATATTTTCTCCCCTCTTATTGACAAATCCCCCTTTATTGATGAACTTGAAGGTCATTCCCTTGAGGTCTATAATAGGGAAAAGAACACATATTAGCACATTAGAGAAAAATACATCACTCCTTGGAGAGAGGGGAGGGTGTCTTATATCCACACTTGTTCATGTTCGGGGAGTCAGCTGAACTTTCAGATCTAGTCGATTCCTTTCAAATGCATCTTTGGGTAAGGCCTTTGTCAGAATGTTCGCATCCTATTGTTCTATAGGAACATACTCAAACTTCAAAAACCCTTGATCCACATTCTCATTGATGAAATGATACTTTATTTCAATGTGATTTATAATTTATTGATGAACTAGATTATTTATAAGATTTTTTGCACTTGAATTACTGCAATGAATTTTGATCAGAGACTTCACTTCAACTCCCATATCATCAAGCTACCGCATCATCCACAATAACTACGTTCAACCTTGAGTGGCCACAATATACTCAAAATATGTAGTTCTCAATGAAATAAAATTTTATTTCTTTCTTATCCATGAAATAAAAAATCGACCATGATAGAAAGCACCTCCTTACATTGATTTCTTGTCATCTACTAAACCAGCCCACCTGACATCTATATATCCTAAGAGCTCTGGCTGGGATTTGTTATTATACATCAAATAGAAATCCACATTTCCATTGATATATTGAAGTATTGTTTACAATATAATCATGTGGATTTACTTGGTATTGATTTTTATATCTCGCTAATTGACATGTGGAAAAAATAATATATGGTCATTTCGTTGTTAAGTACAACAAATTTCCAATGATCTGCCTGTATTTTGTGACACTGACCGCTTTGAATTCATCATCCCGAGATAGTTTCATCAAGGAAGCCATCAGAGTATTCATCTCCTTGGAATTATCCTTTCCAAACCTTTTCAAAACATCCTTGGACTATTTTTATGGAGAAATTAATGTTCAATTATTTCATTATGTTACCTTTAAAACAAGGAAAAACATCAGTTCACCAATCATTGAGATTTTTGAACACACTTTTCACGTATTTGGAAACTACCTATATTTCACTTATTCCGATCCTCCAAATATTATATCATTGACATATACCATCATAATCATCCTTTGATTACTGTCATGTTTGACACATATTTTGTAATGAACTCCACCATGACGAAAACTGAGCTTTTTCAGAAACTGATCTTTCCTTGAATGTCGGGCTATTAGTGCTTGATTCAAACCATATAAATCCTTGTTCAGCTTAGAAAATCTATTCAAATATTCATGTATGATTAAACCATCTTGCATCTCAATATAAACTTCTTCTTCTAGAACCCCATTTAGAAATGCTAACTTGATGCACATATGGAAAACCTTAGACTTCATTTTCATTGTTTTTGCTATGAATAATCAAATTTATCTCCAACCATGCAATAGGTGAAAATATTTCTTCAACATCTATAACCACTATCAAGGATTAACTTTAAAAAACTAATCATTCTTTTTTTTTGAATCACAACACCATCTTTGTTCATTTTTTTGCAAAAGACCCATTTTTTCCCGATTACATTTTTACTTATTGGCCTTGAAATAATCTCCCACATTTGATTCTTCTCAATTTGGTCAACCTCTTCATTCATAGCTTCAACCAAATTATCACCTCTAGCTACTTAAATAAAACATTTAGGCTCAACCTGTGATAAGTATGATGCTTACGGTAGAGTCATTATCCTCCTTATCTACAATAGCATTTTCTGATCACTAATTATGTTTTTTCTGTCATTTTCAGCTCTTCTCACTAATCTCTATACAGATAATAATTTCTCATAATCCTTCTCATCATTTGAGTCTTCTTTTGAATCATCATATAGAACTAGATCTTCCCCCGATCTACTTATTTCTTCATCACTATCCACCTAAGACTGATAATTTATTTCTAATGATTCTTCTCATTATTCAATATGGTTACATCATGGATTTTAAAAATCATTCCTAGAATCTTTTTGAATCATTTATATTTTTTGATTTTCATTGAGTTTCAAAGAAATATCCCTTCATCTACATGGGATTAAAACTTCCTATGTTTCTCCTTGTTGAGAATGAAACACTTACTTCCTAGATTTGAAATTTCTTCAATGATAGCTTCTGTCCATACCATATCTCATATGGGGTACTCTCTTCTTTTGGACATATTAATGCTCTATTTGATGTGTAGATTGTCGTCATCACTTCTACATTCAGGAATTTATCTAGAAGGTATTTCACAATGAGAATTATTCTGACCATGTTATTGACAATCTGATTTCATCTCTCAACTACTCAAATATATCGTGGAGTTCTTACCACTGACACTTGATTCCATATCCCATGTTTTTTGAGATAATACTCTAATTGGAAATTTGTAAACGATGTCCCCTTATCAGTTCAGATTTTACAGATTGTTCAACCAATCATCTTCTCAACTTATCTTCAAAATGTTTATGTGCAACTGAATACCTCATATTTTTGGGTGATGATTAAAACCCATTCCATTCTTCTATAACCATCAATGAAGATAACATAATGTATCCTTCCAGCAATGGATCTTGGTGAAATTGGGCTTCACACATCAATATGATCCAAATCAAGAAATCTTGTTGACCTTTTATCTTTTTCTTTATATGCATTTTGAATGATATTCCCTTATTAGCAGGCATTGTACGTATGTGTACAATCATGTGATAATCTTGGGATATCTCGAAAATCATTATATTCCACTAAATATTCCAAGTATGTTTGGATCATGTGGAAAAGCCATTTATGCCACCACTTATTTTCTTCTTCTTTGGATAGTACGCACTTATATTCTTCTCCACTCACGAGGTAGAGATTCCCTTTTGTACGCTTTCCCTATAATACAAAAACACCATATTTTGTCTTGATAACACATAATTTCTTATAAAAGATTATGGCATGTCCTGAGTCACAAAATTGACTTACAATTAATAAGTTGGGACTAAGACCTTTAATTACCAAGACATCAGCACATCACATGTATTTTCCCCCAAACTTGGCCTTCCCAGATCCAATGATTTTTAACTTTTAATCATTTTCAAATATTACGATAACTTCTTTATCATATCTGAGTATCATCACTAGATGATTGTTTCTTATCATATGGGAGGTACATCCACTATCAATGATCCATATCACTATGTGATCTGATTCCATGAACTTAATTTCTGCAACCACTGCTTGGTTAGATATTTTCTTGTAGATCCATATTTTTCACTTCATACACTGTATGGATTGAAACTCTTCACATTCCTTAAAATATTATGGACCAGATTCATCTTGTAGAGATAAAAACTGATTTTTTATTTTCATCTCATTTGATGATACATTTGTCTACTGCATATAACCAACTTCGGTTTGTTTTGGCACATTCCTCTATGTTGATGAGAAATACCTTTCCATGTGTCCAAATCCTCTACACATGAAACAGTGACCATCAAATGATGATCTGAAAATTGAGCTCTGTATGACTTCTTATGTTGGTATTATTTCCTTATATACCTCTTTTCTATTGAAGAATCATTTTTTTATGTCCCCTATTTACAAAAAAATTGCATCTTATGCGGGGTACATTCCTGTGTGGAAATACTTAACCACTGGTTATCCCTTTGGTTCTCTAAATCTTATGGTTCTGATTCATACTCAAATCAATCTTCCATATCAAAGTAGGTGCTTATGGTTTTCCTTTTAACCATTACTGTTTTCTGTTTTTGATCAAGCCACGTACCAACATTATCATTTGACTTTGACTATTGCTTCTTGTTCTACTGGGCAACCATGATCCACTTTCATATTTTCTAATTACCATTTTATCTATTTTACTGATGCTCTTATGTGAGTCAATAATTTTTCTTTATTCTTAGAACTTTGTCACAGACCAAATAATTCTTCTTCATGTTCTTAGATACATTTTATTTTATCTTTTCCAGTTTTAGTCAAGATATTTATCACTATTTTTTGTTCTTTAATTTTGAGTTCGTACTAAACCACATTTTCTAAGCTTTCTAGTGTTGAAAACTTCATTTTTTCAATTTCTTCATTTATCATAGACTTCTCTTCTTCCTACTGCAACATATAGAGTTTGACATAATGAAAAACTTTGTTAGATTTATATTTTTTCTCTCCTACCATTTATCTCTTCAAGATGATCTTCTAATTTATCATGAATATCGACTCTTTATTATACTTCTCCCACATCACTATTGCTTTCTTCTTTTGTTACATAATTTATGAAAACTTCCACAAAAGCATAAACTTTATGATCCTTGTAGTCTTACAACTCTTCTACCTTATATTCTTCTAAAATTTCCAATTACTTTGAAAGAAAATTCTTTTTTTGAAGAAACTTCTTTTAGAACTTATCCTACCTTTCAGATTTAATGAATAATTCATTAGGTAATTTCACCATTGGGTTCATCATCATATTCAAAAAATTTAATACACATTATAGCAAAATATCAAATATTTCCACATTATAAACATTCATGTTGATGTTTACCTTTGAAATTTCCTCTTCCTCTTTGAATATTTGAAGACAGAAATGACATGACATCATATAAATTTTCCTCCTCCTAACTATCTTCAATAGAGAGATTATTTATGGACATTAATACACTTCTTTGGACTTCCCCTTTTCCAAAACATTGTTATCATCATTTCTCACTTCATATGAAATAAGAGTACTGTGTAATTATCCAATGTAAGCTCAGTTGGACCTTTATCTTCCAATACTAAAACTTTAGGATTAAATTGAGGTGGATGTTTTCTCAAGATATGATTCAAAATCATTATGTCTTTAATGACATCTCCAAGACCATATATATCTTCCACTATAATAATCACCATATCAAATAATGCATCAATAGATTCATCTGGGTTCATTCTCATATATTAATACTTATTCCAAAAAACCTGAAAATTTACCACTATGGACATTGAATCTCCTTCATATATATTCAACAGCTTTTCCCACATAGTATGTGATGTTTTTCATTATATCACCTTCATATAAATTTTATTTGATATGGATCCACCAAAAGCATTGATCCCTTTATCATTGGTTTATAATTCTCTTCTTTCATCTTTTGATAAATCGACACTATTGATATCGGCTGATATTCCATACATAGCTACTTTGAAGACATTCATTCCTAATGATCGGAAGTAGTGATGCATCCAATTCTTACATAGTAGAAAATTATATTTGTCGAATATCGGAATTCCTTTGTGATTTAACACCTCCATTTATTCTACTGAGAGAGAACAAATGACTTTTAAACCTTCCCTCTGAGACAATTGTTTGGTCCACTTGGTCAAATACCCAGAGAGAGGGGGAAAATTAGGGTATGACAGATTAAAACTAATACCCCTTATGATCTTGTTTCATTATTAAAAAACACACTTATCAATTTCTACAATAGAAATATATGAACAGAAATGAGATCATGTATAGGACCCAACAATTTGACTTGGTTCACCATCAATAGGCTATATCCATGGAGCATACAATAGTGATATGTCGATGTACCAAATCCTCTAAAGCTCACTGATAATTATAAGGTTTGGGATAGATCACTAATATTACCAGGATCACTAACTTTAAAAGATTTAGGGATTCCTAACTACATTCCCAAAGGTCACAACATATATCTCTTCCTCTAGATCACTGTCGGTGGCAAGGATCACCATCTTACTCTTCCCTTGCTCACTGCTCTTGGAAGGGATCCACTCACAGTTTATGGACTGTATGTCCCTTTATTTTCGAGAAAGCACACATCCTCAACTATAGGTAGATGATCTATTGAATCCCATTCACGAACGACTTTTAGAAAGCACCAAATTCCCAAAGAAAAGTTGTTTTCTACTTAAAATAATTCATAGTATGGATAGTATTAATGCTCATAATATAGGAAAGTAATCTTCAAAATCTACTAGTTTGAGATTTTCCCAAATCTTCACCATGTACCACTTCTACCATTAACTGTTTCATACACGGTCTATATACTACCTTTCTTCATTCATGATGGCCCAAATAACCATCTCGTTTTTTCCAATGAAATTAAATCCCATGTACCACAATCCTTACACATACCACATTCCTTCACCATAAATCATTTTCTCCCTGTGAACCATTTTTGTAATCAGTCTACATCTCATGATTCACGGTTCCCTTCCTTTTCGTATTTCCTTCTATGTTCCATGTACCAACATTCCCAGTCCACAAACTTTCCTTCATGGTTCACATACTATTCAAACCTAAATGAAAATCATTCCTTTTCAAAAATCCAAACTCTCGATTTTTTGGCCTAAAAATTTGAAAAACAATGGGAAATTGCACCACCTTAAAAACCTACTTTAGTAAATACCATCCATACATATTCATGGTCATCTGGATTTGTCAATATATACAATCACACCAAAAACATACAAAGAGGAAACCTTGAGGGAATTTTTCCCCACATATTTAGAACATACCTTTATGATTTCCCTCATCGGTAAATATGAAAATTATGTTTGAGGAAGTGTGGTCTACCGCCCCCTCAAAAAATATGACTTGTTCAGGAATACAGTGATATTATAAAAGATGGTTTTAATAAGACTATGTGACATATATAACATATATATGCTAATGGAATTATAATATACATATGTATCATTTATCATTAATTATTTTAATATGACAAAGAAATTAATGTATCATTCAAGCATATGTGTGACCTACCATCTCCATGAATGGTGCAATTTATTTATAATCTCAAAATATTAAAGACTACTAAAAATAAATATATACTATATATACATGTTATAAAAATCATGGATTACATTCTAGAGATGATTAAAACTATGATATATTTATAATAACAACAAATAAAAAGTCAAAATAGACCGTAGAAAACTAGGCAATTAACACCCAAAATAGTAAATAAATGAATGATTGTTAACAAACATGTAATAAAATATTATAAGAAGTTAATATATGATATTATAAACAAGATTATGGTTCTAGTATAAGTTATTAACTTATTTTAATACACTATATAGGAGGATAAACTCCACACATCAAAAGGTGTATTTCGGTAAGGGAATATTGTCTTACATTTCTTTACCTAAGGAATAAACTATATACACCACTTACTTATTTTTGTTTATTGTATATAATACCAATTTTATACATTATATCCTGAATCCTTTTTCTTCATTGTAAGAAAAAATTCCCTTAATGGGGATTATGAATTAAATATTTGATAGGGTATGGTACACTTTGGGATGTTTAATGACTAATTTTCTAAAACATATTATTAATGATTATCTTTGTAATCTCACTTACTTTTGTTATTGTTAACCTTATCTTAAAACAATCACATTATTTTAATCATTTTCATTATAAGTTTACTTTAATATCTATATTATCATAGAATATATATTACTATTTCATAAACCATATACCATTTTACATAAGGTGTCTACTTTGATATTTATTTAATTATTAGTGAGATTAATGATAAAATTGTATTCATTATTCAATACGAATATTTGATAAGGAATATTAGTTATTTTGATTATTGAATATAAGGGATGTTTTAGACTAGAAATGTCTGGGGGATCCTGAACTTTATATACCTCATTAATGAATCAAAAGGTTCCCATGAGACAAATTATTTGGCCAAATTAAATGGGTTTCGATCCGTAGTTTTAAACCATCTTGTGAATGGTCTAGATGGTAATAGGTTTTAAAGTTCCTCTAACATAACATCCATAAAGAAATAATTTTCTTCATTTAGATTCAGTTATCATTCATACATGATATTTTTCATTGACATATCTATGGATACATATCATTCTCAGTTTATTGATTTTGATGGCATGAGTTTCATTTTCATACCTTTCCATATTGATTTTTCCTTATCTAGTTTTTTTAATGGAATGTGTTATCAGTTAATTACCTTTTAATGTTAATTTATTTATATTGTTTCATTATTGATTCAGCTTTAATTACCCTTACTGATCATTTGAGCTCACCCTTATTATGTTTCTTTCCCCAGGTTATGAAGAAGAAATCATTGAATAAATGTTCATGGATGAAGTTCTTGTTACTTTATTGTGTAAAATGTTTTATATTTTTCCAATATGTATTATGGGTATCATGTATGTAATATGGATTTCAAATAATACTAAACTAAATTGTCCTTCAGGATTTTATTCCTTGGAATCATGCCAATGTAATAAAATAATGCACTGGATCTGGGCTATCTAGGGTCAGGGCATTACATAAAAGTTTTTATATGTTGTTATATTGTAAAAAATAATAAAAAATTATTAGGATGCAATAGATACATTAAAAAAGGAACATTTTTCATGTTTGTACATTCTCCCACCATTAAAACAATTTCTCTCTCAAAATTTCATTTTTCATAGTAATGTGAAAACAGGTGAGGGTATTTATACTTCATCACTTCCTCTAGTTCCCAAGTATCCTCTTCAAACATTTTGTTTCTCACCCTCAAAAGGCATGTTGTCTTATTCTTCAACAATTGTTACCTTATTTCAAGGATCTAGATTGGTACCTCTTTATATGATAAGTCATATTCAATGTGTACACTATTAATATCAAGAATATGTGATAGGTCAGACATATACATTATTAGTAGAGACATGTGGAATACATCATAGACATTTGAAAGATTTAACAGTAGTGCTAATAAATAGAAAACTGCTCCAACATGCTCTAGAATATCAAATGGTCCAATGTATCTTGGAATCAGTTTCCCCTTCTTTCCAAATCTCATAATTCTCTTCCATGGTGATATATTGAGGAGTGATATCTTTAGGATTATGTGATCCCCAAAAATCTCTTCCATGGTGATATCTTGAGGATTATGTGATCACCAACTTAAAACTCTAAATCCTTACTTTGTTTGTCAATGTAACTTTTTTGTTGACTTTGAGTGGCATTGATGTGTTTCTGAATTATTTGAATCTTTTCTGTAGTTTCCATTAACATGCATGGTCCCAATAGTTTTCCATTTCCAACATCATACAAACATGTTGGATTTATACACATTTTTCCACAGAGTGCTTCAATGGTGTTATTTTAAAGATTGAGTGGAAACTATTGTAATATGAGAATTCAACAAGAGGAAGATGTTGATCCAAACTCCCTTGAAAATTAGGTGATGTAATCCATAACATATCATCCAATGTTTGAATAGTCCTCTGAGACTGCCCATCAGTTTGATGATGGTAGGATATGTTTAGGTTTTCTTATTTATTCATAGACTGTTGAAGGATCCTCCATAATTTAGAATCAAATAATGTCTATTGATCAGAAAAAATCGATAACATAACTCAATGAAGCCTCATTACTTCTTGAATATAGATGCGAGCTACATGGTCCAGGAATAAATATTCTCTTATGGAAATGAAATGGGATGACTTTGTCAATATATTGACAATTACCCAAATAGAATTTCTACCCTTGGGTGTCTTCAGATGGCCCGTGGAAAAGTCCATAGTGAAGTTATACCACTTACACATAGGTATTACTGGTGGTTGTAATACCCCTTTAGGAAGTTGTCACTCTACATTTACTTATTGACACACCAAGAACCTTGAAGTGTAATCAGAAATATACCTTTTTATATTTTCCCAAAAATAATGATCACAAAGGTCCCCATACATTTAAGTGATTCTACGGTGTATAGAGAATTTAGAGTAATGATATTCATCAATTAGTTCCTTCTTTATCTTCATAATAGATGGGATACATAGCCTTGTACCAAATTTCAATACACATTCTTGATCAATATTGAATTCAAGAAAATTCCCATTTTTCATAGCCACTATCTTCTTCTTCATGAAAGGATCATCTCATTGATCATTCATGACATATATAATAATTTCAGTTGATAAATCATTTGGTATATGATTGATGATGTCCCTTCCCATATGATTATCATTTCTAAACTTACATGACCCCTGATCAATGTATCTCATTCAATCCTCATCATTTCAAGAACACTGGGATGTTTCGTACTCAAAGAATCTATGACTTTTTTTGCTTAGTTGGTGTGGTAATGAATTGAAAAACCATTGTATTTATGAAATTTTGACCATATCATTGGTCTCATGTCCAGTTCCTTCTATGTGAATATATATATCAAACATTGGTGGTATGTGTATACTTTTCCTCATAATAATATTGTATTAATATATTTAGAGAAAAAGTTATATTTGGTAACTCTAGATCATAGGTAGGATAATTTTTTTCCCGAGTCTTTAACCATAGCTATGAATTGGAAAACCCATTATTATTTTTATTGAGTACACATCCATGTCCCTTTAAGTATGCATCACTAAAAATTAAATATCCTTCCCCATTAGAGGGAAATATTATTACAAGTACACTGACCAACCTTATTTTCAGTTCTTGGAATCTTTCTTCACACTCCGTTGTCTAGATAAACATAAATCCATTTGGAGTTAACATAGTGGATTAGAAATCCATGAATTTTTTTCACAAACATTAAATAGTATTATGCTAGACCAAGGAAACTACAAATATCAAAAACGATTTACGGATGTGTACACTCCTCTAGGGTGTTTTTATTTGTTGGATTCATGGATATTCCATCACTGGACACAATGTGTCCCAAGAATAGTACTTTTTGTGACCATAACTCACATTTTTGGAATTTACCAAACAACATATCCTTCCTTAGAGTTTGTAATACAACCCTTTGATGATTTTCATGGTCCTTGTAGATTTTTTAATATATAATAATGTCATCACTGAATGACACCATTAAATTATTGAGGTTGTATTTAAAGACTCTATTAATTAAATTCATAAATATAGTAGGGGAATTAGTTAAGATGAAGGGAATAACAACAAACTCATAATGCCCATATCTTATTCAAAAGGCTATCTTTTGGACTTCTTCTTTATTCATCCTCAATTCATTATACCTAGGTCAAGGATCAATATAGGAAAATAATTGGGCTTTACAAAGCTGGTATAGAAAATTGTCAATACTTGGAAGAGAATAGTATTTATTCACTGTGATCATATTATATTCTATATAATAAATTTATAGATTCATTGATCCATATTATATCATAATGAGAATAGGTTCTCCCCAAGGAGAAACACATGGTCAAATAAAACCCTTCTCCACCGAATCCATAAGTTTCTTATTTAATTCCTCTAAATCCTTATTTTTCATTCTATATAGTGTTTTTGATATTGGATTGGATCTAGAAAGGAGTTAAATTGGGAAATCTACCACTCTTTTTGGGGTATGTCTTGATAACTCATTAGGGAATACATCAATGTAATCCCCAATAATGGATGAGTCTCTTATCATTACATTTTCTTTTCTTTACTATCCTTCACCAAAAATTTCCCTGAAGAAGGAATTTATAGGTGCTTCTTGGAAATACTAAGGCTGGGAAATCTCTCTTTTTAAGATGATAGGAGGTTTTCCCTTCAAGACTAAAAAAATCTCATTACTTTTTTAATAAATCTTGGAATGATATATTTGAAAACCAATCAATCCCAAGTATTATGTCAAACTCCACAATCAAAATTATCATTAAGTTTGAAGAAATATTATACTAACTATGTTAATAGGATAATCCCTATATATCTTTGATATGTGAATAATTCCTCTTGTATATTTAACATAAAAATCTACTTCTAGTAGTTTAGGATTTAACTTGAGTTATTTTAAAATGCAGAATAAAAATAATAATTTGTAGAACCAAAATCAACCAATATACCTGTTAGATTTGAGTGTATGGTGAGTGTACCTAGTTCAACCTCATTTAGAGCCTTAAATTTAGCATCATATTTCTGAAAGCTCAATACCACTACCTTGTTCTTTTTGGGGGTTGAGGACGATTTCCCTATATTTTTATCTAATTTGGACATTGGTTAGAGAAATTCTCATATTCCCTACACTTGAAGCAGTGCACAATAGGTTGTTCTTGCATCGTATTCCATTTTTCATTGGCATTCATAAGTTGAGGGTTTACATATCCTCCCCAATTTATGGCCTTATATCCATCTCATCTATGCTTGTAGCACTTTTCAATTCTATAAAAATAATTCACCAAATTTATTTTCCCTCATTTTTTACAAATGGAATGTTGTAATTTCTTCTCATTCAATTTTTTCCAAATTTTTTTCCTTTTTTTCTCTTCTAGTCATTCTATCCTGGAGTCCATCGAGAAACTCGGAACTCCGCTTTATCTTTGAGAGCACAGTGCACTATCTCTTAAAACTCCCAAAGTCTTGGATTTCTAATGAATATTATGGATGGGGTATTAGTTCTCAAAAATAATTGATCTATCTTCATGTTAGAATTGATGGAAAAACATAAAGCATAAATTAAAAACCTTGTAATTTTCATCTCACAATTATCCGCTGATTAATTTTATTTTTTTTAATTGATGAATTCACTCTCCATTTTGGTTCAGAGGGTATGGGGAAAATACATGATAAAAAACATATTTTTTGAATTCTCTTATCCCATGGAGTCCATGTCATACATTGGCTTCATATTCTTGATCTCTGACCATCACTAATCATCTTTCCCTATAATGTAACCTTTTCATTTTCAGAACAATGGATTATAAAAAATATATTTACTATAGGGTTGATCCATTATTCCGTGATTAGTGTTTTAATTTTTCTACTAAAAATAGCTGGTCATTAATGCATGAAGGATTCAAAATCTAGTTGTTCCTTAGTGAAGAAGGAAACTCCACACAGTTTATATTATTTTTCATGACTTGAGAAAACTGCTTCATCAGCATCACGAGGTGTTCAGCTCTAGCTCCCCCATATTGGAAAGGTCATCATCACCTTTTCCGCTGCATCTATTTTTTTCACAGGTCATCTTATTTCCTACCATTTTTTAAGTAGAAAACCTAGGGGGAAAATTTGTTTCTACTGATAATCTTAAAATAAAAATTCCTAAGGAAATCTAATCTTAAAATATTCTTATATCATACTTCTAGGATTATATTCTTCGATTTTAATAAATGGTTTAAATTGTATATATATTCACCATAATGAATTGTATAAGCATGTGATTAACCAAATCATATACCCTGAGAGTGTCAAACAAAATGTGCAGTAAGACCCATTGTCATGTATTCGTTCCTGATTGACTCTAGCTCTCGATGATGTTTTTTGGGTTATTACCCTAGGTACATTTGTGATAGATCCGCATACAGTTATAGTATCATGATAAAGACATAATTTCTTGAAAACCACTTGTTAATAATTCACCAAAATACCATGATGTTTTCCTATATTTTAACTTTTCTATAGAGTTCATACAAAGGTTTTGTAATCCTAATTTCCCAAAATAACTAAACTATCCTTTGATACCAACTATGGGGACCCTCCATTTTATAACATAAATCGTTCATTATATGATACAATATTTAACAATACGGAGGATAATTTCAGATTTATTGAATTGGAAATACTAACATTATACATGAAAAAGACATAAAAACATTATTCTAAACCAATTTAAAGAAATATTTATAGGTCATCCAAATTTACTTTTACTGTATCTCATATAATGGGGACATACACCAAAGAACGGGGTGAGCATATATCCTATAAAAACAATCAAAGGAGATACATAACATTGGAAAAAGAGTTATATAAATAAGTCATTGTCATATTAACACGAGGCATATCATAATAGAAATAAAAAAAACCATAGCATAAAAATGTGGCTACACATAGAAAAGTTCCATTCATATGAATATCACCAAGGATTATCACCAGGGTGTCATAAATAATAATTACCATGGTTATTCACTAAGGTATCATAAAATATATCATATCTAGAGATTATTTATTTACTCTATGCATTAGAGAGATATAAGTTCTCACTCTTCATATAACTTAATTTAGGTGATCTGCATTGACCATAAAAAAGCATTTCATCAATAGCATGTGGAAAATAAAGAATGAGATTCATATCAAAATCATTATGTAAAAACTATTTAAAGACTTGAAAATAACATCAATTTTCACCCATGAAAAGGGAATTTGAGTTTAATATATTCAATTACATGATTCCACAAAATATTATTACATATTGATTAATACCCATGGAAAGAGGTTTGGGTATTACAATATGATAATTTTTCATGTAGAAAAGAAAAATTCATGAAATGGATTTGACAACATGACAAGAATAATAAAACATGTTATTTCTAGAGATTGTTTCTTTACCCAATGCATTAGATCAAATCATGGTACACCCTTCATATGACTTAATTTATGTATTCCATATTGATCATAAAAAATCATTTCACCAATAACCCATGAAAAATAAAGAACAGTATTCATATCAAAATCATTACATACAAACTGTTTAATGACTTGAACATAACATCATTTTTAACCTAAAAAAATGGAATATGGGTATCACATATACAAACCACCGAATCAATAATACATGATTACATCTAGGTGAACACCCATGGAAAGAGGTCTGGGTATTCACAATATGATAATTTCTCAGGTAGAAAAGAGATTTAAGAATTGGATTTGACAACATGGAAGTATACATAGTGGCTTACAGAAAGGGCATACTGGGAAGAAAATAAGGTCTCCCATTGATAAAACATAGTTTTTGTAGTAAGGGTAATATAGAAATTATAATATAATTAAATGGATTAACATTTATAAGGTATACACCAATGGGGCACTTAGATGAAAATAGATAAGAGGAGAATTCCATTACCATGAATATTTTTTTCCTAAAACATGAGGTGTATCCTTGAAACCTTTAGGGAACCTTGTAGGGGATATTTGGGAGAAAAAAAGACTATAACTTTATATCTTATGAGTTTGGAGTAGAGAGTGGGGGCGAGAAGGGGATATTTATACTTAAGGAGGGGCGAATTTAAGTGAATAAATAATTATTAGTTTGTATTTAGGATATCCACTACTGGGTGTCATTAATTTCAACTATTTTGGTTGAAAATTAGTGTTTTATTTTTTTGGTGTTTTAATATTTTACCACTTAACTTTAACCCACTACATTATTTTACTTATACAGTGATAACTTTTTTTTACCACGGTAGCTTTTTATGTAAAAAATAAAAATAAGATTATTTTTTAATTTGGAACATATAATTACAAATATTAAATCCATTTTACTTGATTAAATTTATAAAATTGATAAAAATATTCTAAATCTGTTACGCATATATCTCATAAAATGGTTTTATTTAAAATGTTAAAATCATGGACTTCAAAAATGATATGTGTTTCTAAATGTAAAATTATATAATATGTTTTTAATTAAACAATTTTTTATTATAAAGAAGGATTAATAAATTTTAAATCTTGATCATATCATAATTATATCATAAGCGTTATGGTATTTCGTAAAAACAATATTTTCACTATTTAACCCAAAAATCAACATTTTTAGAAAACTACCATAAATTCACCATAAGTTAATTTTGATATGATGAGTCCAAAAAATATGTTTATTTAATAAAAATAATTCTTTATATATGATATTTTTAACTTTTAATTAAGTCATTATTTTAATTAAAATTAACCATTTAATAAAAAAATCATTCATACTATTATATAAATTACATATAGATTCATTAACATAGATTATCACTTAAAAATAATTTTATAAGATTATTTCATGAAACAAATATTTTATTTAGTACTTCCACATAAAAAATATTTTAATATAATGTGTTTATTGTCTATAAAAATTATAAAATTTTTATTATATCATTAAATAATTCTGACGATCATTTAAATTCATCTACATAACCAACAATAATAATGAACAAGTGTTTTATTGAATAATGTTCATAATGTCAGTCTACTTTATTAATTGAAAAACATAACGGCTGAGGATTGTATTTCCCAATAAATACACCATATTTATAACTCTTCATCGTTCACTTCGATTCAAATCAAGGTCCAATATCGTTTCCAAAATGAATATTGTATTTCTAACTCTATGTTCCTCTATTATATGGATGTTCATAGAAGTATTAATTCTAGGGGATCAAAGTGGCCTAGATATTTATATTCCACATTATATATCCTACATTTTTATTCCCATTGTAATATTTGGTATGACATTTCATGTTGTTTTAGACTAAATTTAACACTCTTAATTGAAGAAATAATTTGTTATGGTCTCGATTATGTGTTATATTTTACTATTTCAAGTTGTACTAGTTTATATAACATGTGATGTTAAAAGTTCTTATGAAATTTAAAAGTCTTTATATGTGGTTATATTTTAAAGAATAATGAAAACTATTGGGAAGACATAAATCCATTTATAAAAGTACATTTTTTTGGTCATTACAGAAACACTCTCTTAGTTGATATGATTCATACAATTAAGCATGGGGGATGAAAGTGTTATTGGAATACCTCAACCTTTAAGTTTTAAATATATTAACAATTTCCTAATTCACTAAAATTTTGAAAAACTGAAAATTATCCTCAAGATTCATCTACCATAAGAGATGGACTATTTTCATCCATTTAATATAAGTTAGTATAATCCCTGAAGTACAATATCTTCATGTTATCCAAAGTTTTATTCTAAAACATTTCCTTCAATTCTTTGTATGTTAGCTCAAAAAACATAATATAATAGTGAATAAAAAGGGACATCCTTGGTCATCAGAAGTAACATTCATGTTGAGAGATTCCAATCATACTAAGCCATTACTTTATTCTAATCTCATCATGGAAATATTTATTTGGACACTTATTTCTATTTTGATTCTCATAAGTTTGGTTATCATGTTTCTTCCCTTTAAGTTCCTCTTTGTGTGGAATACCATTTCAACCTAACTTTCTATAGACACTTTATTTCCTTTATTATCAGCATGTTTTTCAACTTCCACTAATTGTTTAACCAATAATAGTTGATTTTTCCAAACATCAATCTTTCTTAACATTATTTGTGTTCTCAGAATATTCACATGACTCGCCACTATTTTTATGTTGAAGTAACTTCCCATTCATACCATAAGGAATATCTCATGGTTGTGTTTTTATAAATTTATAATCTATGTGACCCTTGAGTTTACATATGCCAAAAAATTATTTTAATCATTCATAACTATTTTTTATTGGAATTTTGTATGTACTTTTTGTTAGAACATTTTCCTTATTGAAAATAGTTTGTTTAATTTTCTTTTTTTGTTCACATCTCAAAAATTAAAATTGCTTCCTTTTATACACATTTCTTATTTTTTTATGGTCTTCATTACACAATATTACATATTTTCTTCATCATTGTACATAACAACACTCACCATAACAATGACCAATTCTATTTTAATACTCATAGAAATATTAATAGAATTGAAATCAATTGTTTGCAGATAGTATCATTTTCATTGGATTTATAATATGGTGTATGTCCTCTCTTTCCTTTAGTTTTGTTCACCCTAAATACATTACTTCTATTATTTTTAATAATTTTCATGTTATTTCAAAATTCCAAATCCTTGTGCCCAAACATCCAGTAACATCCACAATAGCCTATGTATCTCATTCTCTTCATTGTTAGGGTAGTCTTTCCAGATCTCACAAATTGTGAAGATTTATATTTATGAGTCGAAAAACCTCTATTTTAGAATCTTCTTGTGGAACATATCTTAAGACATATTTTTTCAACCACCCTTGATTTGGTGGGTTTATCAGTATCATTATTTATCCATACTCTCCTAGAGTTAGGTTTAAAACATGTACCAACACTTGAAACCACCTTAGTATAAAAAATAGAATTTGGGTTATGAGATGCCTTATTATTTAAGGATTTTACACTTTTGTAAGATTATAATATCATGTTATCTTTGGATCCATGATTCTTAAAGAAAAATTTTGTTTAAAAAACTATTTTTACAGTAATTTTGGAAGTTCTAGCTTGTGGTTATTCTTGATTATTTAATTACACCTCCATCTCTAAAAACATATTATTTAGTTAGTTCTTTTCATTCAAAAAAATTATTTTGTTTTCTTATCAATAACCCCTTAAACTTATTCATTTTTTATTAATTAATTTTTATTTATTCTTGTAAATCATTATCAAGCTCTGTGCCCATGTTTTATTTGACCTCTACCTGATCATATTTGAAATCCATAAACACATTTTGTGATATTTTTCAAGTGCATGAAATTCTTCTACAAAAAAATAGATCAGATAAATATTTCTCACAAACATACCTTTGAAATTCCTTTTTTAATAAAGAATGTATTTTTGTCTTTATTTTATCAGGTTTATGAGAGTGGTTCATTTTCTAAAAATCATATTTAGTTCAACCATTAGTTCTTCAACTTCTTATTATAGATTTTCTTTTTCATTAAGAAGTGACTTAAACCCTCCAATAATACATTTTATAACTTATTTGGGAACATTATTCAGATTATCTTTGAATTCACAATTAATATCACTACGTAATTAATTATTATCATAGCTTGAGAATGATTCTTGAGAAAAACATAATCATGATAATTATTGCACTATATTCCACTTCTTTTACCTTTAGTCATTGGTGTCTCTGCCTTTACCACTGGATTCTTCTTCAACTTATTTATCAATCTTTTATTTTTGTTCAACAGAGTATTGGTGGAAATATATAGATTAGTATCAACATGAGTAACTTATTTTTCCCCCATCTAAGGTAGTTCAATCATTTAATGAAATCTCTACTTCATAAGAACTCATATGGATATTTAGATAGAACCTTTTCTTTGATTCCACTTATTGAGCCTCAGGCCAGATTAACAACTAAGAGGAGGGGTGAATCATTGATTTTTTAATTAATTTATTTTGAATTAAACCTCTTTAACATTTCATGGTTATCATTCCACTCAATTATATCTCACAGTCTCATCTTGTTTGTAGAAATGATAATTGATAACACGACACATGGTATTTAAATTTTTTAGTGGAGAACATTTCCCACCAGGGTGGCTCACTGCCAATCCCCCTCTAAAAAGGCCTTATGATGGGTAGGTGGATGGATTGGGATTATATATCATTCCCAACACCCCTCTAGTCTCTAATGTATGACAAGGAAACATGTGCCACATCATTACATCAATGTCATGTCGTGACACCCCTGCATCTAGAAACCATTACCCATAGGGAACAAACTACCATTCATTTGGGACTCCAAAAATATCCCTCTCGATGCATGCCCTATTAATTGGAGGAATCCTACATCCTTTGATACAAATTATTAACACACATTCACATACTCATAAACCCCTTAGGTCCCTTAGCTGCTTATTTCACTTTGGTCATCACCCCACCCATGGTGACATTGAAGAGAATAAGTCTCACCTTCTCATATTTCCCTCCTGCTTAGATTCATTACAGTGTAATCCCCATGCATGTTACAAACATGATGGGTCCAAGTCCAAGGTGATACAATATTCCTAGTGTAGAGAGTGTGTCCAAATTAGAATCCCTATAGTAGGATCTATATTTGGGCAGTAGGACCCTCCATCATAATATTGTCTTCTTTGGGTCACTCCCTCATGTTTTTTTCTTCAATAGGGCTCACTACCAACTAGGGTGGCTCATTGTCCAACCCCTATAAAAAGTCCTTATAATGGGGAGAGGGTTATTGGAGATTATATACCATTCCTCACACCCCCAGTATCCAATGAGGGACACAGAAATAGGTTTCATGGCATTACACCCATATTCCATGTTGTGACACCCCTACAAACAGCATCCATGACCCCCATATATCACACTGTGACACCCCTATATCAAGCAACCATGAATCATAGGTACCACAAATTCATTAATTTAGGAATCTCCCAATCTTGATGCATGATATACAAATCAATGGTTATTACCTCCTTTTATACCAATTCATCACACATGAACACACTCATACACCCCTTATCTACCAGGGATACTTACATCACTTTGTCCATCACCCCACCCTCAGTGATGCCGAATAGAACCAAGATCACCTTTCCGCACTTCCCTTCTTCCCTCTTTACCAAATTAATTATAATGTAAACTCTATACATTTTCTACCCTTCAATGTAGGAAGCATCGCTCTAGTGATTTAGATTCTTCATCGAGTAGGACATCTTGAGCATGTCCCCAATCCACCTGCCAGTCAAATGTAGCCCCTGCTCTATGAGTGTGCAGTAGAACTTCTAGGTGTGTGCTCACACGTCGGTTTTCCCCTCTAGATTGTAAACGAGGTAGGTCAATGTGTCCTATCTAGAGGTAACATACTTATGAACTCTATTCATGAGTTCCACCATGGAAACCTTGACACTATAGGGATATAGGTTCACCACCATAATCACATCATCTAAAAACATGTAGTAGGTGGTGCACCCCATTTACTCATACATCATCCACACAATCTAGGTCAATATCTTTTAGTTGTTGCCTACCCTCAACTTAGTTTATAGGGTAGGGATCTGAGAAGCCACAGAACCCACACATGTAGTGGTCAATATATGTTCCACCATCTCTTAAAGGGATAATGTTGTCTTAGATGACATTCTCACCAGGTGGAAGGCCTTGTTCTACAAAATTCCCCTAATCACATTAGTTTCCTCTATAAACCAATACTTGACCAAAAACGTCTTCTAAAATTACCTTCCCAAGATCCATTAGAACATGGAATTCATAATGATAGGTTATTAACTATAGGAGAAGTTTGTAGTCAAGAAATGGTTTCAAAAAGATAATGAGGTGATGAGGGATGTCTTGTGGCACACGGTCTGCCACCCGATGAGAATTTCATTGAAGATAATGTTAGCCCATGATGAGACGATGAAATTTGTTGAAACTGTAGGTGTGGGGATTTCGTCTTCACGGCTCCCTACCCTGGAAACTGAGTTGAGGGAAGCCAACAACTACTAGACCCTTCTCCAAATAGCATTGTTGATATACAAGGCAATGAGGTGCCCCACCAACTATATGGTTCTAGAAGAGGTGATTATAGTGGTGAACATTAATCCCTATGGAATCAAGGTGCCCATGGTAGAACTATTTCCTAGCATGCTTAAGTACGTGAACTCTAGGAAGAACATGATGACCCGCCTCAGGTACATGCTAGAGGGGAAAAATGATGTGGTTGCACATCCCTATGGGTTATACACCACACTCTCTATCTTGGGGAAGCTGATGACTAGTGGGTGTACGAGGGAAACCCTGAAGACGTACTACTCACTAAATAAGCTGAAGAACAAGATCTATACTACCTACATTTTAGGCAAAAACATATATGGGGATTACAACGAATTGAAATAGCACCAGTGGGTAGTAGGGATGTACGAGAAAGTGAGGTTAGTGATCTTTAGTGTCAACAAGGATGGGGTGATGGTAAGAGTGAAGTAAGAATCTATGGAAGATGAGGGGTGGATGAGTGTGTGCGTGTGTGTGAAGAATTAGTTTTACAGTAGGAATGAAGACTCTAATTTGTAGGGAAAGCACTAAGAGAGAGATTGTTGTAGTCTCTAATGAATGACATATGGAAACCAAGGCTGTTATTTTCTGGAAATGAATTGTGGTTTGTGTTTGTTTTCAATTCACACATGGAAGACTAGGGAGGTTGCAGGGAATGCGGTCTTACGATTGGTTCTGAAAGTAGTATTGAAGGTAGTGCAATTTTTAAGTGTTTTCCCAAATTTTTGTTCCTCTAAATTGGGAGTTTTTTTTAGAAAATTAAGGATTTATATATAGAAGTGAACAAGTTGTATAATGTATTATAAATATGGAAAATAAAGAGAACTGCATGGCACAAGACATGAACTGCATACCATGTACTTGGAACAGTTCACGTACAATGAAGTGTGCTATGTGGACCAGAAAAGAATGTTTTTTGGAATGGAAAATGGTTTTTAATGAAGACTTTAGATTCCCGGGAAGGATCATTTTATTCTAAATGAAAATGGTATATGGTATGGTTCGTCGTTGGTAGAATTGAGAAGGTCTTTTTATGATCCACAAAGGATGTCATTTTTAGAAACGAGGCGATGATTTGTGCCACTGTGTAGGGAGAATGGAGGTATATGGAACACATAGGAAAAATGGTTCATGGAATATATGGGGTATGCTATGAAGGTGGTTCTAAAATGAAGATTTGGTAAATCTCAGTTTAGCATTTTTTTTAAGATCGATTTTTATATATGTGTGCTAATCTCTTCATTAGTATAGAAGACTGATATTAAAAACATGAGAGGAATTCAGTTAAGTCGACAGAAGTTTGTTGGAAGATCACCTCACAAAGAAGGTCCTAATTAAAAATTCTGAGAGAATTTGGTGAAGTGTGATGTGGTTTTTGGGATGATAGATCTTTGTAGGAGATACAATACACAAAAGAAGAACTAGCTCCATGAAGCACATGCAATACACATAGAAATCAGGATAGTACATGTCGTAGGACAGTATGAAGAGAACTTATTATATAAGAGAAGGGTTGGTTCATGGAAGGTAATCCATAGAAGTAGTATGTGAAGATAGTTCACAAAGGTAGCTCGCGGATGCAGCATGTATATCTTGTATGCAGAGCAGGCATAGTACGTCATGCAGTGCAGTACGTAGAGGAAGAAGGTCAGTTCACAGAGGAGAAGTACATGTACGATCAGTGCATGGATAAAGTGAACTATATATGTTGTTAAAAATAGGAATTCAACAAATCATCCATCTTTAGTTAAGTACACATGATTTAATATGAAGCCATTGAAGTGACCATCATGTCGATAAACTGACTTCTGATTCTTCCCAACGCATTAGTAAAGGGGGATTCAATGAAAGTGATCTAAGGGATTCAGTTTTCTATCAATAAAACCTTTTAAAAGAAGTGAACCTAGCATAGAGTTACTATGCTAAACTTTTTTACTCCCCAAATGGTGAAAATTAGTGGACTTTAGTATGACAGATAAACTGTTAGTGTATGCTCCTGGGACACAGCCCTTAGTGGTGAACCAAGTAAAATTATTATGTATTTGCCTTGAATGTGACTATTTTTTATTTTCTTTCTTATCAAACACATTTAATAGGTTCCTATCAACATGGGATTAATATCAATTAATTTATAAGAAAAATTTGACACCCTGATTCATCCCTCCGCTCTCATGGTATTCTGGGGTCCTTCAAGTGGTATCAAAGTGTAAAGGTTTATGGTGTTAAATCTACCCTTCAGTTATGCAATGGAGAATACAGTAAATGTCATGGGAGTACCCCTTTTATGGAAATTCTTTCAGATTTGTAAGAATATTATGATATCTCATCTAATATCTCTTGTAAAGGAAGTCTTTTTTTTCACTACAAAAGTATTACATGTCATTGATCCAATAGGGCTGTCTTTGAATGATATAGATAGAAAAAACTCTTTATGAAGATGCCAAAGCATAGTAATAAAACACAATTTTATTGAATATTATATTGATAATAAATGAAATAATTTCCTCACATTATGATAAATATGCTTATTTATAGAATATTTGGGCTTAGACCATTCATTTGAAAATTTGATGAAAATTCTAGTTTTACCCATTTACAATTCACCGTAGTATTGCAGAAATAAATATATTAATATGTAATATTTAAACATGAAACTGTGTAACTGTATTCCTGACTTAATGGGATACAACTTTTGTTGAGTAAATCTGAGCTAATCATGCATTTGGTTGGTGAAAATGGGCCATGAAGTCAAAGTTGGGATGGACTCACCAAATTGGATATTATTTCTGTAATTGGTCCATAACATCTACGTACGTGCTTAGATTGAGATACAATTTGGATATAATATTGAGGAAAAAATTTATCAAAAATAATAATTCTATATGGACATATGGTTCATGTGTTTTGAAGGTTAAACAGGTGGTGTAACTTAGAATATAATATTTTTCAGAATTTCCCCATTCACACTTGAAACCACTAGAAACATGGCCTCCCCACCACTATATATTGGGGTTTTTTATCATTTTTAGGGGTTGGGTGACGTGAATAGGGATATTTAAGAGAGTTTATAATTGGTTTCACTCCATTTCTCTAAGAATTCAAAGAGGTAGAGCTTTTGAAGCTAGGATCCCTTCATCGAAGCATTCTTCTCCTTCTTCACTCTGAAATATTGTTGTGATTTTAATAAAATCTTATTATCTTATAAATTTCTTTTGATATTATCAATTTTATTCTTATATTAATCTTCCTATTTGGTCTGGAATCCAATAGTAGAAACAATATTGTGATATACCCTTTCTAAACCCTTGCTAATGCAAATTGTTTCTACGATGACTACACCGCCCATGGAAGAGTAGTTCTTATAGTAATCGATCTACCTATTACCTTCTAAATTAGTTTATTTTGAATCAATGAGATAATTTAATTCACTAAATATGATCCATGAATTTATTTTTAAATTTAGAAGAAACTATGTATGAAATTGAACAGTTAACACAAAAACACACGATGTTAGGAATTTGTGTAAATTATGAGAGCGCAGACATAATCGGTAAAACAATACCACATGGGATAAATTTTGTAGAGTTAAAATAAAATACCTAATATATATTAATCCTCATTTAAAGATAGGATATGCTCCCTAATTTACCACTAACCATAAGCTATACTTATAACATCAATCAAAGAACGGTGCTGCGATTTTATGTTTCGAAGCTAGTCTCAGGATTAATTCATTTCATCATTGTGGTTATGTTAACTCCCGTACGGTTTGAGGGTTAAAATATTATACGATCATAATTAAGTGGATATTAATTTAAATGATAATTATTAATAAGTAAGTTAATATGTAGAGTTATATCAATTACACCTTTTAAAATATTTTCTAAAAAAACCTCTTTTTGTTGTGTCTTTTTAATCGATCTTCATTTAAAAAACAAAACAAAATGCAACATTCTTCCAGGAAACTTATTCTTGTTTTATAAATGATGATAAAATCTCCCATCCTTTCAATTATTATGTTTATTTTTTTTAATTTTATTTTAAAAATACATTTAATTTGTTGTCTTAAATTACTTCCTCCTTTGAGAGATGACTTTGGTCAACCACTCTACTGCACCTAATTATCCCAAAATTGGACATCATTTGAAAGTTTCAATGATAGTGCCATTCAAATTGGCACCATTTCCGAGGAGGTATGTATTTATTACTACCAATTATACGTATTCCTTTTATTTTTCATTTTATTATCTTCTTATCTTCTTTCTTCCCTCTTTACCCAATCTGAATTTTTCTTCTTCTTTTGTTTTCTTCTTATTCTTCTTTTTGGAACATGAACTCAAACATCTCATTTTTATTTTATTATAGTTCAATTTTATTCTTTTAATTTTTATTTTATTTATGACACAAACTAATACCAAATATCTCTTAGATCTTGACCCTAAGATTCAATACAACCTTAGGGATCAAATTAGACATTCTTAGTCTATGAGTAGTTTTAACATTCAACCAGTTGGAGAATTTCTCCATTCTGGGAACACGAAAATTGGAAACACTTCGAAATAAATATTAAAATAATAACCGATGGATAAAAAAAATAATTATGAAGTTAATATAACAATTCAATAATTTGATACACCATACATTAATTTCATCCAAATTGTATTCCATAACAAAATCTCGAATCAGACATTGAACTGAAATCTGGGTTAATTCACCCTCTTCAAAAGTTTCATGGATGATCTGGTGAGGAGCCAAAAAAACAACATAAAGCATTTAATGTGGTTTTATCAACCCTGAAACCAAGAAATGTTTTTGATGATAAAATAAAACAAAGAACATTCCCATTCTCACTTGATGGAGATGCCAAAGATTGGATGTATTATTTACAACCTAAAGATGTAACTTGTTGGAATGATTTGAAACATCTATTATTATAGATATTATTTCCATCATAAAGTAAAATATCTATTCCTAAAGAGATCTCTAGGATCATGCATGCACAAGGGGAGTTAATGTATGAGTACTGGGAGTGATTCAAGAAGTTGTGCACAAACTATCTGCATCACCAAATCAGTGAGAAACTCCTCATCTAATATTTCTATGAAGGAATCACACTTATGGAGAGAAGCATGGTGGATTCCACAGATGGAGGGGAATTGTTCAAAAAACACCAGCAGCTACACGTGCGTTGATTGACAAGATGACACCAAACTCCCAACAATTTGGAGATTGGGGTACACCACATGTTAGAGGAGTACACCAGGTAAGTCCATATTATATTGAAAGTCATTTAATTAATACCAAGTTGGAAGAATTATCCACTATGGTGAGATAGATTGATTTGGATCAAAAGACATCCCAACTCACTCTTATGAGAACTTGTGGAATTTTCACTAAAACAGACCACCCAACTGACGGTAGCCCCCAATTACAAGAGTCAAAGGATTGTGAAACAGTATTCCCTGGGAGACCATATCAAGAGAAATAACAACCACATCCCCAAAATAAGTATGATTCCTTTACACCAACATACAACCCATGGTGGATGGATTAATCAGACATAAGGTATGGCTTTGTAAAAAAACAAAGGCCCCCTTTACAATGAAACTTCCAACAGCCTCTGCCTTACCAGTAGGGTTTCCAACAACCCCAAAGGATATTTGAAGCCCATTCATCAACAAGCCAACAACATTGGAATCCCCCACCCATGGTAGATTCTAAAAATGATGAACTTTTGAAAGAAAAATTCCTTAATCAAAAGAATGAGTTGAAGAGTCAAGGATCGAAGATGAGGGAGTCGAAGACTCAAATAAGCCAGATTACCCCTACCCTCCATGAACTAGTAAGTAAGAATTTTGAAAATCTACCCTCCCAACCTACTCCAAATACCAATGGTAATTTTAGTACCATCACATTCAGAAGTGGGAAGAAAACAATTGATACATCTACACCTGTATTTCCACCAGGATTCACCTCAACTCCGGAGAGGCCCCATTCCATTCCAACAAATGACCAACCTATGGATAAAGATAAAGGTAAGAAAACGATTGATGATGTTCCTATTAAACCCCTTCCATTATAAAATAGAGTTGTACAAACCACTAAGATGGAGGAAGATGCAATGCATAAAAGAAGTTTCAGACACATTCAAGCATGTTGAAATCAAAATTTCTCTACTTGAAGCAATAAATAAAAACCCATGGTATGCCAAAATTTTAAAATAACCTTGTACCAATCAAAGAGGGATCAAGGGAAATGAGAAGATCAATCTTGGAAGGAATTTTTAATCACTAATTACACTAAATCTATCAATTCCATCAAAGTTAAAGGATCCCAGGACATTCACCATACCATGCACCATAGGGGAGTTTCACTTCTCTGATTCTCTTTATGATTTAGGAGCTTCCATAAGTTTAATGCCTCACTCTGTATTCTCTTCATTACAGGTTTGTGAGTTGAATATGACGAGAGTAGTGGTGCATTTTTTGAATTGAGATACAACATATCCAGTGGGAAACCTTGAGGATGTACTTGATTGGGTTAGTGACATGATCTTCCCAGTAGATTTCTACAAGCTTAACATGGAGTATGATCAGGTAAGATCTCATGATCCCATTATATTAGGTATCCCCTTCTTCAAAACTAAAAACTATCATAAATGTTCATGAGGGTACAATTTCCATGGATTTTGGAGATGATGTTATGATATTTAATGTTATGGTCTCTATGAAGTACCCTTTAGAAGACCATTTTTCTTTTATTATCTCCCATTTTGAACAACCAAATAAAAACCCCATAGAATTTGATTTTCCTATACTTAGGGAGATTATAAGTATTGGTTCTGATTTTATGTCTAATATCACTTCCACATCTATTTATAATTCACAAAAATATCTTATATTTTATTTTTAAATAGATTCACATTCTGATTTTGATAATTCTCACTCTTATTATGACATGGCGGTAGAGTATGCTGATGGATTTGATGCTTTATTCTCTATTTTTGATTTTGTATATTCTGATATTGTTGTTCATTGTGCACATATTTCAGTTCCTTAAATTTCTCCATCCATACATAATCCCCTACATTGTATTTGAAGCCATTGGAAGCAAATTTCAAATACTCATACTTGTAAGTGGTGAGAGATTAGCTTTTATAATTGCTAATAATCTCCCTTTTGAACATGAAGAAAAACTTTCGAATCTTTTGAGGGAGAACATTAAGGCAATTAGGTGGACCTTGGATAATATATTAGTTATTAGCCACTCCATTTTCATGAATAGGATTCTTTTTGTGGATGGGGATAAACTAGTGAGGTATCCACAAAGGAGACTGAATCCAACACTTCTAGAAGTTGTAAAAAAAGAAGCTGAAAAATTGATCGAGGTAGGTATAATTTATCAAATTTCAAATTCCCAGTGGGTAAGTCCTATTCAAATTCTACATATGAAAAGCGGTGTTATAGTTGTTAAAAATGATAGAGAGGATTTAGTTCCAATGAGGGTGCAAAACAGTTGGCGAGTATGTATTGATTATTGGAAACTAAATCAATCCACTTGTAAGTACCATTTCTCCTCCCATTTATTGATCAAATTCTTGAGAGACTAGCTGGGAAGACGCATTATTGTTTCTTGGATGGATTTTTGGATTATTTCAGGTTTTTATAGATCCAAATGATCAAGAGAATACAACATTCACTTTTCAATTCAGTACATTTTCCTATTGGAGGATGCCTTTTGGGCTTTTCAATTACCCAGGTACCTTCTAGTGATGCATGGTGAATATTTTTTCTAATATTCATGAGACAAGAATGGAGGTAGTTATGGATGATTTTACAGTGTATGGGTCTTAATTTAATGATTGTATCTATAGTTTGATAAACATGTTTAATCTTTTTATTTAGAAGAATATGGTCTTGATCATTGAAAAGGGTCATTTCATGGTAGATCATGGGATTGTCTTAGGGAATGTAAGATAAAATCCTGGGACAGAGGATTATAGATCTATGGTAGATATTATTTCATCCTTAACCTATCCTTCTTGTGTGCATGATTTTAGATCTTTCCTAGGGCATGTAGGATTTTATCGGTGCATCATCCTAGATTTTAGTAAGATTTCCCTTCTTGTGTCAGGATTACCTCAAAAGGATTCTCATTTTGTGTTTAATGATTCTTGAAGGAATTCATTTCATGAGATAAATAAGTGTTTAACCACTCCACCAATCAAACAGCCCCCACAGTGGGATATTCCTTTTGTGCTTATGTGTGACACCTCCAATTTTTTTGTCAGAGTTGTCTTATCTTAGAGGGTGGAGGGACATTCACATTTGATTATATATGCATCGAGGACACTGGATTCATCCCAATAAAATTGAAAAAACACAGAAAATGATTTTCTTTCCATCATATTTTCTTTAGATAAATTCAGTTAATATTTATTGGTCTCTTAAGTTGTTGTTTTTTTTTACCATGCAGCTCTTAGGTACCTATTCAAGAAGCCAGATGCAAATCCTAGACTTATCTAATGGATGCACTTTTAGGAATATGATATTGAGATAAAGGATAATAAGTGGTTATAAAACCTAGTGGTAGACCACATGAGTAGGATTACTCACACATTAAAGGATTACACCTTGGACCAGGTACCACTTTAGGACACTTTCCCCGATGAGAATCTTTATTCCATATGAGGTACACATCCTTGGTATGCTGATTTAGTGAACTACCTTGCTGCATCAAAAATCCCTGAAAATTTAAAGAAAAATCATGTCCAAAAATTAAAAATTGAGTCTCGATATTATGTGTGGGATGATCCCTACATTTGGCACTTTTCAGTTATCAAATCATTAGAGGTGTATTCCTCATAAGGAGGTTGAGTCTGTTCTGCATTTTTTCCATAAATTCTTATAGAGGACACATTGGACCCCAACAGATAGCTAGGAAAGTTTTAGACTCTATATTATATTGTCCTACCTTATTCCATGGTTCTCATCAGTTTTATAAGTCTTACTCACGTTGCCAACACACGAGAAACATTTATAGGAGACATGAGATGCCTCAAGACTATTATTTGATATTTTTTATGTCTGGGGAGTTGATTTTTTGGGTCCTTTTCCAAGTTCATTTGGATCCTTATACATTGTTTTGTTGTTGATTATGTGAGTAAAGGGGTGGTGGATGAGGCCACTAGGACTAATGATTCTCATCTTGTAGTGGACCTTTTCAAGACATAGATTTTTTGTAGGTTTGGAGTAACAAAGGCCATAATCAGTGAACAAGGGACACACTTATGCAATCATAATTTGGATTCCTCCCTTCAGAAGTACGTGGTGACACAAAAAACATCAACACCATACAACCCTCAAACAAATAGTCAAGATGAAGTTTCAAATTGTGATTTGAAACAATGTTTTGAGAAAACCGTGCAGCAAAATAGGAAGGATTGGAGAAAGTGCTTGGATGATGCACTTTGGGCTTATAAGACAGTATATAAGACACCCATTGGTATGTACCCATTTCAGATTGTTTTTGGGAAAGTGTGTCATCTCCCAGTGGAATTCAAGAATCAGGATTATTGGGGTATAAAGAAATGAAACATGGATTTGGACCAAGATGGAATCCAGAGGAAGCATAAAATTCAAGAGATTGAGGATATTCGATTATATTTATATGAGAACTCAAGTATCTACAAGGAACGATCAAAAGAAACTCATGCTATAATGATCCAATAAAGGGATTTTTACATTGGAGAGAAGTTCCTTCTATGTAGTTCATGACTTAAGCTCATGCTTGGTAAGTTGAATTCTAGATGGTTAGGTCCTTATATTGTATCTAATGTTTTTCCTTATCATGCATTAGAGATCGCACAAGAGGAAACATGAAGGATATTTACAGTCAATGGGAAATGTTTTAAGAAATACATTGAAGTACTTCTTACTGATGTAGTGGATTTCATCACACTACATGATCCCATCATCACATGAGCATATCAAGATATTTCTAACCCTTTAACTTTTATATTCTTTGTCGTATTTAAAATTATACATTTCATGTGCATATATCATATCATTGGTTCACATTGAAGACAATGAAATATTTTATGGGTGGAGGAGGGGAAAAAATTTTGGGGTAGATATTTAGGATTTTCATTTGTGTGTTTTGTGTGAATTTTCTATTATTTTTTTTGTTATTTTTTTTAAATTAGAAAAAAATCAATAAAAAAATATATCATGTAACATTCTCATGTTGAACATATAGAAAAATCATGTTTTAAAAATTCATTGGTAGAATGATAAGCATGGGTAATATTTCATTATTAATGGTTGATTTTATTAAAAATTTATGTTGTTGATGATATCATTGGTTGTGTCATTATAAAAAATTTTATATTTTGACATCATTATTTGTGATATTTGTTCATGGTAAATTGTTTCATTGATTTCTCTACAAAAAATTTCAATCAATCATGACTTGTGAAATTTTTCCTACTCAATTTAAGGTATTTTAAAGATAGGTAATAAAATTCATTGGTTTATCCATACATTTTTTTCACTTCCGATCAGTTTCATTATTGTACATAATTGACCTATGTGTGTGTACATGTTATCTGACTATTGTACACCCTAAAAAAAACATGGGTTATGTCTTGGATAGGCCAAAAACCACACTTCATTGAACTTAGATCTTCTTATTACTATTACAATTAGTTTCGTGAGGAGATAAAATATGGGTTGGGAGTTGAGTGTGAGCTTTGTTCCAAGTGAAACATAAAAAAATTAGGGGAGGGACGAAATGTTAAACATATGGGGATATCTAGGTCGGGAGTTTAAGGTTTGACTTTTCGGAATGCATAAGTGAGTGAGTCACGAAATTTTATTGCAAAGGAATGTAGAAAATGTTCATTGAATTAAACCAGGTAAGATGAATTGTTTTACTTCACCTGAATATACTGATTAATGAGTGGATTTTTGAGCTTTGAATGGTTTTCACACACACACGTGGATAATTAGTTGCATGGTAGAACCATGACTTGTTTTACAATTATTTGTGTCATGAATCTCATTGTATTTTGTTTTGACACAATTTATGAGACAATGAATTTAATTATTTATAATATTAACACTTTATGAAATTCTTACTTTGACCATATTTTCACTTTAGATTGAGAAATATGAATACGCATATCTTGTAAAAAAAATTCAATGCATGATATGAGGCTTCACCTAGGAGTGAAAAAGGGTAAGTGTGGGGGAGTTGATAAAACACAATTTTATTGAATATTTTGTTGATAATAAATGAATTAATTTCCTAATATTATTCTAAATATGTTTATTTATCGAATATTTGCGATTATATCATTCATTTGAAAATTTGATTAAAATTCTAGTTTTACCCTTTTATAGTTCACTGTAGTTTTCCGAAAATAAATATTTTTATATATATTATTTTATATTAAAAAAAATTAAATATGTTTCTGACTTAATGGGATAAAACATTCCTTCAGGACATCTGAGATAAATCATGCATTTGGTTGGTGCAAATGGCCCATGAAGTCAAAGATGTGCTGGACTCTCCACATTGGAAATTGATTCTGTATTTGAGCCATAACTTCTACATATATGATTATATGATGCTCAAATTTATAGGGGAGATCTAAGAAAATATTTAGCACAAATAATCCTTCTCTATGGATAGTTTTTTCATGCATTTTTAAGGTCAAACTGGCAATACAACTTGGAATAATTTTTTTGGCCGAATTTCCTCATTCACACTTGAAACCACTTGAAACCTAGCCTCCCCTCCACTCAATAAATTGGATTTTTTCTCATTTGGAGGGGATGGGGGACGTTCATTGGTATATTGAAGAAAAATAAGATTGTTTTCACTCTACTTCTCGAGTAATTACAAGAGGCAGGGCTTTGAATCTAGGATCTCTTCATTGAAGCCTTTTTCTCCTTCTTCACTTTGTAATATTGTTGTGCTTTAAATAAACTCTTAGTTTCTCCCAAATTTCTTCTGTTATATTCAATTTAATTATTCTCCTAATAGTCTTATTTTTTTGAAATTAACTATAGGAAAAAATATTGGGTTATACCTTTTATAAACCCTTGGGAATGAAAAATGTTTCTACGATGACTACACCACTTATGAGAGAGTAGTTCTTTTAGTAATCAATCTACCTATTACCTTATTCATTCATTTATTCTGAATCAATGAGATAATGTAATTAACTTAATATGATCCATGAATTGAGTTTTAAAATTTGAATAAACTATGTAATCAATTGAACAATTATAAAAAAAACACGCAATGTCGGGAATCTTTGTAAATTATGAGAGCACAAACAGAATCAGTAAAACAAGACCACATGGGATAAATTTTTAGATTTTAAATACAATACCTAATGTCAATTTAATCAAATTTCAAGAGTGGATATGTGACCTAATTTATATGTTACCATAATCTAAACATAAAACGTCAATCAAAGTAGGGTTCTACGATTGTATGTTCGGAATCTAGTATCATGTTTAATTTATTTCATCTTTTGGTTATGTTAACTCCTGTAGGATTCGAGGGTTAAAAAATTAGCGGATCATAATTAAGTGGATATTAATTTAAATGATAACTATTAATAAGTAAGTTAAGAGGAATAGTAAAATCGATTACATCTTTTAAAATATTTTCTAAAATGTTTTGTCTTGTTGTGTCTTTTTGATCAAACTTCATTTCAAAAATATAAACAAAAAATGGAATCTTCTTCCAGAAAACTTCTTCTAGTTTTATAAATGATGAAAAAAACCCTCTATTATTTCATGTTTTTTGTTTATGTTATTTAATTTTATACTCAAAATAAATTCAATATTTTAACTTAAATTACTTCCTCATTTGAGAGACGAATTTGGTCAGCCACTCTATTGCACCTAAATAACCCAAAACTTAACATCATTTGAAAGTTCCCATGATAGCACTGTTCACAATGAATTCCCTCACAACAACTCATTCTGATCAGATATATCTAAAGGTGATGAACTTTATGTCAGCAAAGTTTATGTGGGAAAAATTGGGGAATAATTATGAAGGTGATAGCAAAGTGAAGGAGGTGAAAATACATGTTTTTCACAATATGTTTTATTTTCAGAAGATAAATCTTGATGAAAATACATATACCTTTTTCAATCGAATAACTAATGTTTTTGGGGATATACGAGGACTTGTTGAGGAAATCATGGACATTGATATTGTGAAGAAAATCTTGATAAGACATCCACCTATTTAGAATGAAAATTTGTTATCCCTTGAAGAAATGGATCTTTCCAAGCTTTCTATGGATGATCTCTTGAGAATATGATGGAATATGGGATGAGAGTAAAACCAGAAGATGTAACGAATTGAATAAGAAAGGAAATGGAATTCAAAGCCATGGAAAAACATGAAATTTTAGGAGATTGTATTTATGAGGATTATGAGGAAAAATAAGTTCCTTTTCTCATTTCCATGAAATTATTGAATAAGAAATGAAAATATGAAGGCAAGTTACCTCTAGCTTGATTTTATTGTGGAAGAGTTGGGAATATTTCCTTTGGGTGCACAAGAAAGTTTGATGATAATGAAAGAGAAGTTGGAGACATAGTGAAGCCTCAGAAAAGTTTTTTTAGAATGTGAGACTTTAATTATGGTAAGAAACTATAGATAAAGGTTTTTTGGGAAGAAGAAGATTATGATAGTAAATTATTTGAAGAAGAAGAAAAAAAATTTAAATCAAGAACCCATGTGTCAATGATGGATACCATTAAAAAATCAGAACCATCGGGACCTAAAGCTAGAGATAATCAATTGAGAACTGATGTTGATATCATGTTTCGACTTAAGGATACTTTTGGTAAGCCTGAGAATCAATGAAATTGATTCAAAATGTGGAAAGAAATTTTGGAAGAGTCATCAGAATATGTTGATATACTAGAAGATGAAATTGATCGACTTGAGGAAGTATTAAAGGTATATTCAACATTCTTTAAATGGTCAAAATATATTATTGAACTAAATCTCATAATTGAAGCACAAACAATGGAAATTAATGACTTAAGATTTATTTTAGAGGAGTAGTCTGAATTTTTTGAGGGACTTGAAGAAGAAGTTGTTACTCTTAGGATTAAACTTCAATGTGAACCAAGTAATGAAGAAAAAAAGAATCAAATCAGTTTGGAAAATTCCAAGATGTTGAACTGTAATAATAAGCTAAGCATGGTTATGATAGAGTTGAAAAGAATATGAATGATCAAAGACCCTCATGCATGTAAAACAAAGGAAATGGTTGTGATGATAAAAATTGAATGCTGGAAGTAAAATGGTCCAAAATAAAGGCAAGTTAAAAGTCATACATATTATAAAAACTCGTGATGCACAAACAATGAATTTCTCAAATCATACTAAAAGGAGGATTGAAAATCTTTCTCGAGTTTCCCAATATGATAAACAATCAAATTATCTCTACAAGTAAGTTAACATGAGGAGTAATAGAAGTGAAAAGACATTTCCACTTATGAAATGTCAATTTTGTTGCTACTTGGGTCCTACCATGTCATACTATAAAGAAGAGCAGAGCTATTTCAATGGGGGAAGATCGAAGAAGTAAAAAAAGGATAACCAATTCATATCCTATTTCTTATAGAACAAACAATTTTAATGGATATTTTTTCATTGATCTAACTTTGGCCATAAATCTATTGATTACAGGAAGAGGAATGATAGGAACATTTCATAAAAAACCCAAAGACAATTCAACACTCCCTAACTAGATGGTACTGCTCTAAAAAATAGGTTTTCTACACTATAAGAATAAAACGAGTATGAAGAACCTTCTCACATAGAAGAGAGATTTGAAATGACATCTTTATCCTTCACTCAATCAAATATTTCATGGAAGAAAAAAAAAATTGATAAATCCAACCTTGTAGAAGTGGCTTTAGAAGATACCAAGAAAAGAAACACATAGATTCTTAATAGTATATTCTCATCCCATATGATGGAAAATACATAACTATTAATGAATATTAAGAAAAATGTTGATGGAATAGTGGTATTTTGTAGTGATGGTGATTTGAAGATCAAAGGCAGTGGAAGTACTGAACTGGCCAATGGTGAGATGAAGAAGACCATAATTCTTTATGTGGATGGGATGAGTCACAATATCCTGAGTGTCTGAAAACTCTATGACTCAGGACTTATGGTGACATTCAATCAAAAGGGTGCACTATAAAAGGAATAATAGGGAATTCTCTCATGAAGTTATGTAGAACATATGGAATCTTATATAAGGTTGATAGTAAAGAGAATACTAGTTTATTATACTTCAAGAAGAGAACAACTTGTGGAACTAGAGGTTGGGTCACATCAATCAACAAGATATGGAAAAAATGTCAAAACATAATATTTTTATAGATATCCTAAATATGAACCATTAATGAGAGAAGACTTGTGATGCTTTCATGTGAGGAAAGATGGTGTAGAGTTCATATCGTACAATGAAGAAAATAGATTCAAGTCTTCTAGATATCCTTCATATAGATGTATGTGGTTCAATAAATGTTATTTGGATCATATGAATAAATTCACTTTATCCTTTTCATTGATGGTTATAGTATAATAGCTTGTGTAATGGTTATACACTGGAAACGACAAGTATTTGATAACATGAAAACATATCATCAAATTGCTGAGAATGATACTGGAAAAAAAATAAAAGTTCTACAGTCTTCCAATGGAGGAGAGTACACATCCATTGAATTTAAAAATTACCTAGAGAAAAATGGAATACAACATCATGTGGCTGTTATGAGAACCCTATAGAAAAATGGAGTTGTAGAGCGCCAGAATCAACAGGTGAAAAATATGTCAAGAACTACGCTGATTGAGAGTCATATCTCTCACCATTACTAGAAAGAGGTTGTTCAAGTTATAGTCTATATTCAAAAAAAATAGGGCTTTATATGATAGAAACCGATTATCACCACTTTTCCATTTCATCACATTTCCATGGGTTAATCACATACATTATGTCACATGGGTCTAGGGCCAACAATCACATGCAAGTGGGTAAATTAATGGTTATCCTATATCACTAGGACTAACCCCCTCATAGCATCCATAACCTCACCTCGAAGCATCAGTCCAGGTGGATCAAATCGCTAATAGAAAAGAGCATCAGTCCCCATTCCTAACTTGTGCATTTAGGGTTGATTTTAGAACCTCAGTCTTCACTCGACCCATGGGAAAATATCCTCTAGTCATACCCCACACTACCAATCCATGTGCACATGCTTATATATATATATATTAAACCATCAACCATCCAAACCATTGCCCTTCAAAAAACACTATTCACATCAACCCACATGGGGATCCACATCATGCCTTAACCCATTAACACATTATCATTTCACATCATTTAACCATTAACCCAATTTCCATGTGTTATTCCTATATCACTAAGCATTCAACGCTAGACCCATAATCCATCCCATTATGGTCTTTAATCAGTTTACACATTAACCCATTTAACCCGTTCATCACTCCTATGAATCAACCATTCAACCCATTCTAATTTAACCCTTAGGTTATTTCCAAGTCTAGGTGCATCACCTAACATCTATTCCATGTTCAACCAATCATGTCAACATATTCATCAAGGGCCCTACCATTTATTACAACATGGTCACTTGTTTAATAATAATACCCAAGTTCGAGAAAGCCGGCACATCCCATGGATTACCCTAAATTATGTCAAGTCAATCCCAACACATCCCACGAGGATCGTGAGGGTTCCCATTTTCCATTTCAAACACCATTATTACAAAACATTACAAGGCTATTCAAAACATAACCAAGGGGAAATAAGAATAGAACTAAACATGCACAAATACCCAAATAACCATGGGATATAACTTGTAGACCACCTATCTCGAAACTGCAGTTGAACGCACTCTCAATCGAGTCCTTAGACCTCGATCCTATCAACCATTGGAGCTTCAACCTAAAACTCACCCAAAAGATCAGGTATTAGGGCTTTAGAACAAGAGGGAGAGAAGGTACAAACCCTAAACCAAAAAGAGAAGCAAGGATGTGATTAGCCTTACCCGGAGCATCGATACGCAACCAACGGCACTAAAAACACCTTAGCAACGAGGGAGATTGATCTCTTGGAGTTCTTGGGCGATTTGGTTCGCTCCTAGTGTGAAGAGGGAGGAAATGAGAGGAAACCCCAAGTAGGTTCTTAAAATCCCGGAGGGGCAATTTTGTAAATTTTCCAAACATTAAGAGGCCGCATGGTTTGGCCGCACGGTTTGGAAAACCGTGCGCAAACCATGCGCATGATACTGTCCGGAGGGGGAGGGGTCGCACGGTTTGCCTGGGCAGGCTGCACGGTTTTCCTTGGTCGTGCGCAGGCCGTGTGCCCTAGCTTGTCTTGATCAAAATTTCTTTCTTTCATGCCCCGAGCCCCAGGAACACCCCCAAGGCCTCTCATACATTCAGAATACATCCCTTGAATCCCAAAACAAGGGATTCAACCAAAACATAACGAAAACATACCTGTCAAAAAACTGGGATCTTACACCCTCCCCACCTTATAACAGCTAATCCTCGAGACGAGTTTCCAAGCCTCATTGATCCACCGACGAGAAGAGTTCAGGCCACTGAGCCCACATATCCGATTCATGCTCCCAAGTTTCTTCCTAAACCTTCCCATGCTACCATAATACTTGAAATAATTGTGCAACCTTGCCTTGCGAGACCTTTTCAATATGATCCACCACACGAACCAGAAACTCCTTGGGCCACTAGTGAATATTTTTAAAATTTGGTACGTCTGAAAACCTGTCAGTGTATGCTCCTTGGATGTATCCCTTAGTGGTGAACCAACTAAAATTGTTACGTCTTCACCTTATATGTGATTGTGTGTTTTCTGTTTTTTCTCATCACACAAGTTTAACAGGTTCCTACCAATGTGGGAACAAGATCCATCATTTTATAAGAAAACAATGACACCCTGATTCACCCCTCCCCTCTCGGGGTGTTTTGGGGTCCTTTGTGACATTAAATGCATATGGGACATGGTTGCTGGCTGTAGGGCTGTCACAGTGTGACATATAGGTGTAACATTGCGACACATATTTCCTTTTCCCAGATCAGAGATTAAAGAGGTCTTGGGAATGGTATATAATCTTCATCCATCCTCCTCCCCATCACAAGGCCTTTTTAGAGGGGGATGGGAAACCACCATGGTGGCCAGTGAGCCCTAATGATGAACAAAAACTTGAGGGGGTAACCCAAAGTGTTTAATATTGTGATGAAGGGTCCCAAAACCCCAATGTATATCCTACAAAAAGGTTATTTTTTATGTATCAATCCTCAGTAGGCCATGTGGTGGATAGAATCATCTCCACTTTCCACATGGTAGGTACTATCCCCTCCATCAAAATATTTTCCATTTTGGTTTACTCCTACATGGTTTTTTTATTTAGTAGGGATCACTTCCCACTAGGTTGGATAATTATTAGTTGATCATAGACCACCCCCCCTTTGAAAAGTACTTTTGATGGGGAGGGAGATGGTCGGTGATCCACCGATATTGAGCCACCCCCATGGGAGTTAGCCCTACTGAAAAAAAACCATGAGGGAGTGACCCAAAACAGAAAATATTGTGATGGAGGGTCTCGTAACCCCAATATAGATCCTACAAACACTGAAAAGATGCCTTAAGGTATTTTTTCCAATAGTTATGCGTGCCCAATCTCCCACATGTTTCCTATAGCTGGCCAAGTCGATACTCTCCCATATGGAACACCCACACATCCCATATGTGGTTGAGGGGATCCTTGGATAGCCAAGGGTTGGGCATACTTTTATGATAAATGACCATTTATATACATAGTAATTTTCTATGTTTGAAATACAATACCAAGTATTTCTAAACATCATATTTAAATATGATTTAGGAAAATGATGATTTTCATGGTCACCTCTTCTATCCGGATTATTATAAATAGTGTGTCATCATTGAAATAGGTCTTAAGAATTATGACTAGTTAAACTATTTTCAATTTTACAGGGATAATTTTTCAATCATGAAATCCAATTCAATTAAATGAATCTATATTAAATCTCCCAACATCATCACTTTATCTTCAACTAACCAAACACATATTAACATATCTTAGACAAAAAATGCAATACTTGAGATCAAAAAATTTAAATTGGTCTTTTACATATATAAGTGGTTTATTCTTGAATCATGATATTATATAATTCTCTCAATTACATCAATAAAAACATGTTTAATATCTTTTAAACGTTAATTTCAATGAACCCATTTATGAATAAATGAAAATAATTTTTAACAAATTAGATGAATTAAAAATCAATTACTAATGCTTTTCAACTTAATAGTAAGAAGATAATTTTTAACTAGATGATGAATAAAAAATAAATTATAGATTTATGGATATTTTTTAAATATTTTCAAATTATTTTAATTTTAAAAAATGTAAATAAATTAAGAGTAAAAAATGAAGTGAAATACATAGTTTCAAAACAAAAGGAAAAAATTTTCATGTGAATCAGGTGGTAAAAATGCATGATAATTTTCTAATATGAAAAAAAATCTCAAAATATATATATTGGGAAATAATTTATCAATCCATTGATCAATGTAGGGGGACTTAGGATAGAAGGGTGAGAGTTGTATTACCTAGTGATTTATTGAAACTCTGATTAATTGGGTTAGCGGTGTGTGAGTGTCAATGGAAATGTAGAAATGATGGTGAATGGTAATATACAGAGGAATATCTAGAAAGGATGGGAGTATTTTAGGGATAATGGAACCGACATCGGTGGTGGTGTTAGAATAGTAATGGTAGAGGCATTTCATGATGGTCTCAAAATGATGGTCAGATAGTGGAATGATAGCAAAGGCCTCTCATAACAGTTATCCATAATATGAGATTTTGTTGTTCATAATGACAGTTGGTGGTATGGGAAGTCAATGCATGTGATGATCTTAGGTGACCACGACTCACATTGGTATAAGACACTGATGGGGTTCTTTTAACAAGTTTCATCGATGATTTAGTCAGAACACTATTCAAGAGAGGGTCATCTGGATAACCTCAAGCATTGTATCAGTCGGACACATGATTGACGAAGCTGTCGGGGGATAATGGAGTCCTCGAGAAAATGAACCTTTAGCACCTAACGATGACAGTCAGGGAACATTTATCCTATTCATCCAAGAATATGACCTTGGGTGGATGTTACTAGCCAAAACATTAGATGTAGGGCCTTGGGTTCTCGTGGTCTTCGGTGGTTGGCATCCGACAGTTGGAAAGAGGGGGTTGTGGTGAAAAATATGAGCCTTAGGCTAGTTTCTGTGGACCGTTGGGTCATGATAAAAAAGTGGTTCTATGGGCCATATACTATGGGTCTTTTCACCCCATATATAAAGGGGTCGATAGGCCTTCATATATAAAAATTAAAAAAGCTTGATCGGTGGGTTACCCCTTGGGGGGCTATGACCTGCCTTTCCCACTAGTGGGTGGGGTGTGTGTGCGTGATGCATTGTAAGTGTGCCCTCAATATATATATATATATATATATATATATGTTTTTTTGTTTGTTTTTTTATTTATTTTTATTTAAACAATATTAAACATTTTTAATAAATAATAATTCCACCCATGATCACCTTTTCCAAGGGTGTGACCCTTACAACTTTTCTAAATTTTCAATTCAGGATTCATACATCACTTTTCAACATTTAATTAATACTATATTATTTGTAATAACACCTTAATTATAATAAATGATAAATGATAAAATATTTTTAATGCATAGTAATTATTTCATAATATAATATATATTAATTTATAATGTCATAGTAATAATTACTTATAATTTCAATATAATTAATAAAAAATTATATAATGCAATTAATAATATAATTAAAAATAATAAATATTAATAATTTTTTATATTTTCAAATAGTCAGTGACAGAGAATTAAAAATACAAAATAATTTCTTATACAAAAAATAAAAAATGAAATAAAAAATATAATTAATTTTATATTCCAAAATAATATATTGATTAATTATCTACTTATAATGAATTATTATTAATAATAATGTTTCATGACATGTAAATTATTTTTCAATTATTATATTTATAGAAAAAATAATTATAATAATATTGTATATAATAATATTAAATATATTACTAATTAAAATAATTTAAAATAAAATTATTCTCATTAATTATTATTATTATTATATTTATAAATAGAAATAAGATGAAATTAATAATTTAATTAAAAATAGAAAAATATGTATTAATAATTTATAATACATGAAAATGGATGGGGAGAGAGAATTAAATGTAAAAAATCATTTCTAATACTGAATTTAAAAATTGTAATTAATAATATAATTAATTTGATATTTCAAAATAATGTAATAATTAATAACCTAATTATAATGAATTATTATTAACAAATTTTTTCTATGCCATGTAAATTATTTTTTTGCTTATTTGTGAATAATAATAATAATAATAATAATAATAATAATTACTGTTATATAAAATTACTAAATGTATTATTAAATAAAATAATATAAAATATAAATATTATTATCATAAAAATATTTTTATTATATTTAAAATAAAAAAATATGCAATTAATAATCTATTTAAAAATAAATATATATATTAATAATATACAATACATGTAAATGATCCGTGAGAGAGATTTATAAATACTCAATAATTCAAAGTACTAAATATAAAAAATATATTTAATAATACAATTAATTTTATATTTCAAAATAACTTATTAATTAACAATGTAATTATAATGAATTTTTATTAAATAATGTTTTCTTTCAAGTAATTACTTTTTATTTATTATAATTACAAATAAAAATGTATAAAACAAAATTAAATCTCTTATCAAATAAAATAATTTAAAATAAAAATGTGGTTATTAAAAATATTGTGAAACCGATTGATTTCAAGTGGTATCGATCATGAAAACGTCGATCAGAGGCAAAGAAAAGATGAATGTATAATGACGTTGAATGTTCGAGATGACAATGGTGAAATAAAGCACCTCAACGACAACAGAACTGAAGTAGACAAAAATAGCACTACTATATGGCTAGCAAAACCACCATATTCCACTAATATATCACTATATGTATGGTTACATATGACCTGATCCAACAATAAATATTAATCTCTACAAATCATATCCAATAGTGGGAATACAAAAGGGTTTGTCCTTATGAAGGGTTTTTTAGGTAATGAAAAGTCTTCATTAATTCTAGATTTATGACATCCACACGAGAAATAATCATTTATTACCCTCTTGAATGTCATAATTTCATGGAATCTAATAAAAAGACTTACAAAACATATAAGGAAAAAAATAAATATAAATTAGCATGATTTCATGCTATGTCACCTCATTAAAAACCATATCATGAAAACCTAGTGGGAACAACCTAATGAAGGGAAAAAGTGTATAACGTTCCCAACTCCCCCTCTTAAATTCACATTAGACTTTTGAGTCTACCCATCATAATTTTATAAATCAATTTATTAAATTTTTATGTCGGAAATGACTTTTTGAATAAAATTTTGAGTTTATCACAATACCTTATTTTCTGGATATTAATCTCACAATTATTTTGATGGCCATGAGTGAAAATAATTTTGGTGACATGTGCTTTGTTTGATCACCTTTAATATACCAACCCTTCAATTATGCTACAAAAGCATCATTATCTTCCTATAATATAGTTAAAATATTATTATTCATATCTAATCCCTAATTACATTTAATACAATTAATAAAGAATCTCACCCAAACACATTATCGACTTGCTTCATGAATATAAATCAACTCATCGTGGTTGGAAGAAGTTGTGGAAGTGGTTTGTTTTGTAGAACACCAAGAAATAGCAGTTCCACCATATTTAGAAAATAATATCTATTTTGATATCTTTATCTCTCTGGATCAGGAAAATATTGAACATCAGAATAACTAACCAACATTGGTTATGAACATTTGTAATAAAGTAACCATTGATCTTCAGATCCTTGAAGATATATTAATACTTGTTTAACAACATTCCAATGTTGATGAGTAAGAAAATAGCTATACAGTGACAATAAATTTACAAAAAATGATATATCTACAATTTTATTATTTTCAAGGTACATCAGCGATCCAATTTCACTCAGATATGGTAATTCAAGAACAATCAGTTATTCATTATCATCTCATGGTTTAAAAGGATCATTATCTTCATCAATATATTGTATTACCGTTATCATACTCAGTGGATGTGGTTTATTCATATTAAATCTTTGTAGGATTGGAAATATATCACGACTAAACAACAAAAAATTTATCCCTAAAAATTGTATTTTAAAATTTAAAATTGGGTATGCATGCATGATCGTTTATATAACATGATTCTCATATGTATGTTTCTCCTTTTCCATTTTATCCCCCATTTTGTATAACATCATGACATGAAACCATTTTTATATTCATTCTTGGTTTATTGATTAAATGGAATATGATTTCAATATTATTTAAATCATCAATGTATACCCCAATGATAAAAAAATTCAGACCCAATACTCTTATAGAATTCACATGTGCAAATTGGATCATTTTTATAATCTTCATCAAAATATTTACACAGAAGGTTAAACCACATACACCCTGACTGCTTTAATTTGTATAAATATTTATTCATCTAAGCTAAATAAATATCTCAAGATTTGGGATAGTTTGACAACAATTTTAATCCTTCTATAGTGTTCATTTAGATATCATTATCATTATAACCATAAAGATATGTGGTCACAACATACATCGAGAATAATTCTAGTTACTCATGTATAACATAAGTTAATCACATCTATTATTGGAGAGTGTTTCACAATAATCAATCCCAAGTTTTTGTGAGAATCCATGAGAATCTAGTCCTTCTTTATATATAACAATTTCATAATTTTCATTAATTTTTCACACAAATTTAAATTTATATCCAACAGGCATAATCCCTTTAAGGGTAATCATAATTGACCCCAAAACCCCACATTTAGTGCATTGAGATAAAACTATATTCTGTCTTTACATTGATCTCAATCTAGTCTTTCGCAACATTCAGTAACCATTTTAGGTTCTTGATCCTAATCCATAATTTCTAGGGATACATTGAATAAATTTTTAAATAAAAATGGTCTCTACTAGGTTCTAAAATCATTCAATATTGGTCAAAAGTTATTGAAATTTCCTCATAATAATGATAATGTGCTTCTGGTACATTTACATCATCTTCAGGTTCATTTATATCAACAACCAACATAGGATTCACATTTATGTATGATGAGTACATTAATCTTTTGAACCAAGTGGAATCCAATGCTTTAGGCATGGATTGTAAGCATTGCTGGTAATACCATAAGATTGTCCTTCAGGGACATTTATTCTTACTGGTGCATTCATAGCAGGTATTTATGATTTCGTAAATTGTTTTGAATTAATAAATGCATCATGATATTGATTTGATAATTCTTGTAAATTAATAATCTTTTCAACTTAAAGATCAATCATATTTTTATGAGGGTCAAGACATAATAATGAATTCATCTCCCATGATATTTCTTTGTAAGTTGATTAATTTTCACCTTTTAATGTTGGAAATAATTTTTCATCAAAATGAAAATCTGAAAATTTTGATGTGAATACATATTCGATCATAACATCATGATATTTTAATGATATAGAGAGAGTCAAAACAAACATATACAGCCAATCTTCTTTGGTGTCCCATTTTCATCATTGTGAGGGTCTTACAGGCCCCTTTAAAGCACACAACCAAATATCCTAGTGTGAAATATTTGGTTCATGGAATTAAGATAATTGAAAAGGTGAATAATCATGATATATTGATGGCCTTATTTGTAGCAGTGATGTTGAATGCAAATATACATGTCCCGATGCTGAACTAAGTAATCTAATTTTCATAAGTAGTGGTTGTTATAAAGGGGAATAAATGATTGTGAGGTGTGTTTGGTTCTGCCCAATGGTTGATTGTGTGGGGTTCATTTCATTCACAATCATTAATTTTGTGTCACCATTGTCATTATTAACATAACTCTCAATGATCCCCTCATCCATAAATAGTTATGGACCTACTTTCCAATGTTATGTGGTCAATTGGGGTTTCACACCCTATGATACTTAGGGACTCACATTGGTCGAGGGGATGGGAGGTCGGTCTCATCACTCCCTAATGGCGGGAATTTTTTCCTACTTTGAGACTCTATTATAAATTTAATACAAGTTTGATAATCTCTTCCTTATCCCAATACATGACCAGATACCCTAACGGAATGATTAAAGGTTAAGTCTTCTTTGTATACAAAAGAAAGGAGGTCTCAATATTGAATCCATCTGTATGTATTTGAGGTCCTTCATCTATTTACCATTAACGAGTAACTACTTATATGCTAAATCTGTATAACAGAGTAATTCAGAATTGGATTCCATGCAGAGTGGCTGTTAATATTTTTATGAGGGTATTGATCCATTATGAGGCATACTAAATATCTTGATTATTACAAGAATCAAAACCCATGTAGTTTATTAAACCCTTCCATTTTAACATCATAAAGAAAGGAAATATGAATGAGCATGGAGGCACCAGAGATTTGAGATCGAGACTCAAGAAGACGTCCTACATATCCTATTTATAGAAAGAATAAGATTTATCATAGTTTGATCATGCACTTGGAACTAGTCCCAAGGTAGATGTCCACATACAGGGGAGGTTTATATCATGCCACTCATTAGGGATTTCATGCTAAGTTTTCCCTAGCTAGTGGATACTCATGATTCAAATGATGCATTCATTACAACTCCCTAAGCCCCTGAGAGCTTTGCTCGGTTAGAGAATCAAGGGATTGAAAGTGATCAGCCTCATTGCATATGAATGTGGGACTTATGTACTGGGAAGACTGTCAAATATTAGGCATTTAGAAGGCATCCTATATATCCTAGTTATACTAGGAATCAATGTTCTCTTAGTTCAATTGGTTTCTCAGTCTATTGGTGGAAGAGTAAACATGATCATCCCATGGGAATGATAAGGTCTATATGGTTGGAATGTTGAAGACCTGAAATGACTTAAAATGAGGCGGATTCCCATTTGAGATTGTGATTAAGACATACAAAATCATCCTACATACCCTAGTTATGGAAGGAGTCATATTCCTCATAGTTCAATGAGATCAGTGCTTACACACCGATGTTACCTATGTCCTCGTATAGGTTCATGATGCAAATTATATGGTCATTTAAACTACCCAATCCCATGTGAGCTATGTTCGATGTGGGAAACAAGGGATGGAAAATAATTAGTCTCACTCAATATGGATACATGATTTATATACTAGGAAGAAACTTAGAGAGTCCTATATTGAGCTTGGGCCTTGGAAAGGCGTCCTACATATCCTGGATATGGTGGTAATTAGAGTTCTCGTAGTTTGTTGATTGGCGCATACACACTGAGATTTCCCTTATAATCTATGTTTACGCACTGATGTTTCCTTTATCATTGGGGATTACTGACTGAAATTTCCATTATCATTAGGTCTTAAACACTGATGTTTCCTTTCTGTCTTTTCATGTTAGTCATCCTGACATGCGTTGATTGTCTGCTTGTCACACCTCAGTTGTCTACGTGACATGTCAAAAAATGTTTGACTAAAATTTCAAAAGAAAAGTGCATGGTCCAATTTTCTAGTACAAGGGATATTGCATATTCTATATGACATGTCCAAAACTTGTTGTGTGATCATGGATGAATTTTTAAAAGGAAATCAGAATACCCAGATGGATTGTCGTAGAATGCATCGCATTCCCCCGACTGACATGTCTAGAGGGCGTCACATGACACTGTTGACTTTCACTGGTGTCGTTGCAAGAGATGGCTGACATAATTAGAGGGATTTTGTAAGATTCGAATGTGACATGTGGGGAGGGTGTTTCATGATATGGGTTGACATGCAGGGAGGATATCATGAGACCTAGTTAGCATGTATAGAGGGAATTGCAAGATCCAGTTGGAATGCATGGGTGCTACCATGAGACTCAACTAACATGAACTGGTGACTCCATACGAGTCAGGAGACACATCTGAAGGACACCACAAGGATTGTATGGAGACCCCATAAGTCATCAAAAAACCAGAGAGGCATGCATGAGGATGTGAGGTGACATTCCTAGACCTGTCCAAAAGAATTTTTATAATCCAAATTGCATGCTAAAGGATTGTCGCATGACCTGGGTGACATTTCCTGGTGTTGTCTTGTGCCTTGGATAGTGCACGTAAAATACTTGTGGATTAGTGCATATGTATTTTTCATAAGTCCCTTATTTTATTAGTCCTTATTCCATACTTCTATCATAAGTGAGATAGATTTATTCAGTGTTAGCTTGTTTCATGTCTCATGTGATCTAGGAGATATATGAGATGTTCTTCACATGTTATTCTAGTATTACTTTGTGTAATCTATGTGTGATTATGTGAATTGTTTTTCATGTCACATGATTTCTCTTATTGTTAACTAGATCATACATAATGGGAAGTTTTTTTGGTCATGAGATCAGCCACTTTGAGAAATCCACTCTGGTACTTGGGTGCACCAGTGCATCTGGATGAAAAATGACAACATATTATTTAAGGAAAGGGTGAGGGATTTATAGTCCTCTAGACCCAATTTATTCTCTTCTTTTCATGGTGTTTATCATCTGACCCCATACTAGAGTTAGTGGAGGGCTTCGACGTCACTCATATTCATGAGGTCCTTCCCTAAATTCCTCCAAGGGTGTCACTTATCTTTTAGTGCTCGCAAGACCTTCCCATAAACACCTCATTTATGGGATTATTTCTAATTAAAGGGGGTGTGTTCACATATGTGGAAAATCCAAGTGAATATTATATAGTATGGCTGACATATTTTGGTGGCTTAGTAAGATTATGATGCAATTTGAAAGGCATTCACATGATCTCAGGTGACTTTTCTATGACTTTTTGTGAGAAAAGGATGGCTTGTATGCTATGCTTCATGAGATTAGGATAACTTTACAAGGGGTCCTCTGAGACTATGTTACAGAAATCCTAAGCATTTCACATCAGTTTTATGACTATTGAAGGCTTCTTACTACTTCCCATTTTTTGTTTCCTTTGTTTATTTTAAAAAGGTTGAGGGGTTTACATTGTTGTTTGGGTGTCATCGGGGATAATCACCTTACCCCGCAGTGATGGGTTGTGTGAACACAAAAGGACCTATGGATATGTACGATAATTTCAAAGACAGTTCCTTCTATTTATCCTTATTTATTACAAAGGGGGAGCATATAGTTTTCTTGAAATACCTTAGGCCTTTTGTGTAATGAGGGTGACAAGCTGGTGGGATTTCCTGAGATGAGGCGAGCATGTCAGTGGGTTTTTGTGGTGTCTTGTGGGTTTTTAGGGGTTCATATCATAACTTTTACGACTATGAGAGGCTCTCAACTCCTCTAATTAATTTCATTTATTTATTGTGAAAATTTTGGGGGTACTACAATTTCACTTAAATGTTTTCTAGGATAATCATCCTCTCCATCAGTGAGGTGTCTCATGAATTTTATGACCACAAGAGGATCCCTCCTGAATATTTTCCTCCTGTTTTCGAAGGGCATTCGAATGGTTTGTTAGAATCCTCTTTTTAAAAATATGTGTGTCCTGGGAGTTCACACTTGGTAGCTGCCACATGAACACTAGTTGTCAATGGTTCCTTGCAAAAGAGAAAAAGGACTCTTTGAAAGGGTCTATGTGGGATATGTTGCAGGATGTGAATTTTATATGGATTCTTCACATGACCTTATGATGGTCACATGATCACATATCCCTTGGAGGCTCATGCAATCTGTGGGACTTGGACACCTTCTTTTTTCATTTTCTTCTGTGGAAAAAATAATGCACATATCTAGGTATTTCATCCTCTGGATTATTATGCTCATTTAGAAGACATCATCAAATTCCCCCCTCAGGATCGATATCTGTGGGGACAAGGGCTCAGTTCTAAGAAAAGTAAATGCATTCCTGAGTCTTTTTCACTGTTGTGAGTTAGTGTATTGGGTGACGCATGGTCTATCGGGTGACATTTTTTAGTCCGTAGAAATCCTTATATATAGGGACATGAGGGTGGAATTATTCATTGGATACTTGATGAACCATATCTCATGTACCCTACTTCTATAATGCGACCTTATCTAAGAATGTTCCTCTTGACCTAATCATGAGGCATCATCGTGATCTGATTTCCCAAGAACACCTCCATAATACTTATTTCACTCAGGAACCTAATAAAATTAACTATGAAATCTACTTTGGTAATTATTCGAACTATGGATGTGAGGATGCTTGATTTTCTTGAGGTTTTTATATGATCTTACAGCTTGATCACATGATCATCTAGATATCATGTGGCTCCTATGACCATGTCTGGGTCACACGTTCACAATTCTTTGAGTGGTAATGAGATTTCGTGATACTTTATGGGTGTATGTGACCCGTGATATCATCAAGAATTAGGCGATTCATTCTCCATTTAGGTCATTCATGAATGCCTTTAATGATTCCTGGGATGTACATGTTGTTATCAGAGCCTTATGGAATTCCTATGGTATTGTAGACGCCGGAAAAGTCCGTTGTTCCCAAACAAAGCTCCGGATGCGGAAAGCGAGGTCATATTTGGAGTTGGAAGCATGTTTCGGAGGGCCCGGAGGCCTTGCGCGGAATTTTGGAGTCCCGCGCGCAAAGTTGATGAGCCGCGCGCAAACCTCCCGGGATGCGCGCAATGCGCTGGACCGGCACGCAATTTTGCGCGTCGGTGGCCCGCGCGACTCCCTTGCGCGCCGGGCCCGATTTCGCGCCCGCGAAGAGAATTTCGCGCCCGCGAACTGGATTCCGCGCCCGGGGTTGCCTATAAATATAAGGCAACCCCCGACGTTTTGAAGGTTGCCAGAATTCGAAAGGTCTCTCGTGCGCGCAATCCAACCCCTTCCGCGCGCAATGCCGATCTTCAGGTAACCTCTTTTCTTTCGCGTAAGAAAGCCTCGGGGTTCGCCTTCGCGCGCAATCCCTTTGGCTCCTTTCCTTTGAATAACCCTTCACTAAAAGGTATTTGCGCGCAAAAGAAGCCTCTTTCGCGCAATTGCCCCCGGGTGCGCGCAATCCAGCCCGATTGCGCGCACCCCCCATTTCCAAAGTGGCCATTCATTAAAGAATGAGCCGTTGCCCCCGTGTGCTATCTGAAGCCTGGTGCGCGCAATCTCTATCATCCGCGCGCAAGGTGCTGGCCCAATTGCGCGCCAGCCCGCCCATTTGCGCGCCGACCCGCGGTATTGCGCGCAAAGCTCCTCTTTTGCGCAGAAACCGCCAGGGTCGCCCCCTTTGACCCCCTTTGGGTACCCGACTGCGTGGCGCCCGATGACCCTCATCCCGGGTGCCCGCACCGTGCGTCGTCTTCCCGTGCGGCCCTCCAGGCTCGCGCGAAGTGACACGGACCTATCGGCGGCTTCAACATCCTGCACGGCGTTAAACTGCATACGTCCTGCACGACGTTAAACTGCATACGTCCTGCACGACGTTAAACTGCATACGTCCAAGCTGCACGACGTTAAACTGCCTAGCCCCCATCGTCCGCGCTGCAAGACGTTAAACTGCCAAGCATCTTCGTCCTCAACACACGACGTTAAACTGTACTTCGTCCGGAAAGACGTTAAACCGTCCGCTTCTTCCTCAACACACGACGTTAAACTGTACTTCGTCCGGCAAGACGTTAAACCGTCCGCATCACCCGATCCCGTGCCCCGCACGCAGGGTCCTCCCGGTTTGGATGTGGCCCCCACCCGCGTGTCTCTGCAGGGATGTCGGGATTGGAGTGGCCTTCACCCACGGGGGTAGAGTGTTACAAACAGAACGAACTACGTGGACTTTGATCCCTGTCTTCTAAACAGGGTACGTAGGAAGCCTCTCTGAGGTTCAAGCCCACCACCTGGTCGTCCCGGTCGTATTCACGTCGGTTCTTCCATCCGTGGGCCCCTCCCTGGTTCACATTCGCGTCGATTCACCTATGAATCCGCTCTTGTGGGGGACTGCACATGTGTATCTCCATTGCACTTCCCCACTGCCTTTTTCTATTTTCTCCCTTCAACGTCCAGCATGACATGAAACTGTGATTCACCCGGCCGTTCCATGCCCCTCTGTGCGAGGTGGTTCGGTTCAATCCTTCTCCAGGCAGCCTCGATCTCTCTGTGAGTCGGCTTGCCAACGTCCAGCATGACGTAAAACTGTGATCCACCCGGCCGTTCCATCCCCCTCTGTGCGAGGTGGTTCGGTTCACTCCTCCGCCCGGCGGCCTCGACCTCTTCGTGAGTCGGCTTGCCGACGTCCAGCATGATGTTAAACTGTATATCCGAACTACGCTGACTTTGATCCGCGCTAACGCGCAGTACGTAGGAAGCCCCTACGGGGTCCAATCTCTTCACTCCATCATCCACCCTGATCCTTACCCGGGCCTCCACATCCCGGTGGGGTCATGCCATTTCATTCCACTCCACTTCACTCAGGAAGCCGCCCATGTGCTGGCCCCAACATCGGAGGTTCCCCGCAATGGGTTCTGTCATATGATCCACTCCTCGTGTTGATCAGTCCGATGCCGTCCCCACTGGACGTTAAACTCGCGGCATACCCCGTGTTAAACATGGGAAGCTGAGGAAAACCTCAGGTAACACATTTCCCCGCACCCAGTGCAGGATGCCTCAGGCCATCACGCCTTCGAGAAGCCCTATTAGGGACGGAAGGCAGACATGCAGAGGCGCAGTGTTAAGACACGCCCCCGACACCCAGAGCTACCCGGTCTCCTAACCGCAGGTTGCTGCCCCGACCAGACTCCTTGGAGCGTCCGGGCGGAAGCAGCGTAATTAACCGGTGTCCATGGAGACATGGCGCCGGGAACGAGATTCACGAACATTCTTAAATCTATGAGGGGGACCCGGATTAGGCGACGAGTTCCGAGGAGACGTCCACGGAAGGATGAGCCGACATCCCATCATCCCGGTTTCGATCAAGGAGCAGACTCCCCTGAATAAGGGACGAATGCCGCCCGCCCTTGGAAAGCGGGACTGCGGGGCCACAAGCCGCGCGCCCATCCCCTCGGGTTGACGGGTGCACGCGCGAACGCGTCCTGGCGGAACAGCGTAACCCGACGCACATCCGCACCGAAACAGAAAAATGGTGAACCCGACGTGAATCTCTTCTCCTCAATACGAAGACCGATGGCTTTCAGAGGTGTTGGAAGACCAGCATGCTGCTCGACCGAGCATTCAGTTTTACCCGCCAGGGGCTGGGGAAGGGAAATCGGGCACTCCGTCTCGCGACGTCGAGGGCCTGGGTTCCCCCCCATGGAAGGCGTCGCGGCACTAATGGTTGGTTGTCGATTCCTTTTCCTGTCAGTGTTAATGGGTTTTTCTCCCTGCTTTCAGAAATCATGTCACCCGATCCAGTGCCCGATCGCCACCCGCCCACTGGCGCAGGGGTAGGGGAATCACCGACGCGGCTACTCCGCGCGGTCCCGCCCGTTCCACAACAGTCCCAGCAGCCGCAACTGCGGGACAACCACACCCTCTCTCCCCCTCGGAGGTCATCCAGAGAAGGGTGATCAACAACTTGGTGAAGAGATATGAGGAAGAGGGAGTCATCCCCACCAGGGACATGGCTCGCCTAGACCTCGAGGAAGTTGCACCTCGCCACCAACGCCGCCCCCGGGGGCCGCGCAAGGAGGCACCGCTGCCTACCTCGACGTCCTACCGTTTCGGGAGTTTATCCCCGGAACGCTCCGACAGTTCCATCCCCTATGCGGATGAGGTGGAAGATGCCCGGGACCACCCTATCCGGGATTCGGTCCAGGGATCCGTGATGAGGGCTCCTGTCAGGCCACGACGACATCGCCGCCAGGCCTCTCAAGTCGAAGAACGAGCTCTCCACCTGCCCGCGCCGCTCATCCCGACTCGTCTGTCCCGACGCCAACGTCGGGCACGAGCGGAAGAGGATGCCCACCTTGGGTCCCTAGCAACAGCAGCCGCGTTGGCTCAAGCCAATGCTGGCTCCAGTCACCAGGCCCCTGCGCATCCTGAGCAGGGGCACTTCTATGCCCGACCCGGATCGAGGCCCCGACCGCCCCAAAGGCAGGTTGGGTTGACTCTCCCGGTTGCTGGTACAGACAATAGCCACCGCGGACCACCTCGCGGTAGAGCTATTCACCAACAGGGTCTACTCCGTGTGGCCGATCCAAGAGGCATGGGTCACCCCGCCTTCCGATCCCGGCCCGGAGGCCTGCCCGGAATCATCTCTCCCCGCGTCCCCTTTGATATCTGTCCCGGTGCTCCTCGCACCTTGGTTTCCAGTCCTCTTGGCCCCAGCACCAGTGCGGCCGGAGGACGTCAGGATAGAGATCAGCCATGCCCCGAAGAACCACCCAGGGGCAGGAAGGCGAGGCGTCAACGCCGAGGGAAGAATGTTACGGAATTCCGGACAGAGATCCGACCAGTTCGTTTCTCTGATACAGAGGCGGAGTATGATTCGGCGACAGAGCCCTCCCCCCAATCCCGCCAGTCAGGGGCAGGGGTAGGAATGCGGCACGTCAGCCTCGTACTTCCCGAGAGCGAGATCGATATGATCCCTGCTTCCCTCCGAAGGTATATCCGGAGTAGCGAGGGCCTGGTAGACCCCCAAGGATCAAGCTTGCGGTTGGTACCGGCCCCTCTGGAAGCGCCTTCTGCCTCGATCGGAGAATCAGGAGACCTTTTCTGGGGACCGACGGTCAAACCACGATCTAGTGCACCCTCGGCGAGCACCGACGCTATGGCATGATGTTCGCTCTCCGGCCCGTCCTATCGTGATGTGGTAGCTGGGGCACCGCCACCCTCAGAGGGCGGCCCGGGATATGGAGGCCAATCGGCCTGCTCGCCGTATTCACCGCCGGCCAGCCCGGCGGCCCGCCTCGACACCACTGCCGGTTCCCCGTCCATTCCCAGTCGTTGAAGAGGACCAATGAGACCTGGGTCCCGAGTTTGAGTCATGGAGCTTCTGGACCGTCCTTGCAGAGGGCCACTTCCCTGAGAAGTTTTGGCCAGTCGCAGGACCGGACTTTGATGCACCCGAATCGCTCACCCCGGACGAGTTCGAATGCTTCCGCCGAACTCTCCGGGAGACTCACTCCAGTCTTCACTGCCTACAAATGCCATATCCCGGGAGTCAAGCACACCTGGAGGATATTGGTGAGCAGTGCCGTCAAATTGACCTAGCCATGCTCCCCGCGGTTCGGCACCCCGGGTCATTTGGGCACCACGCGGCCCTCCAACAACGATGCGTTGAGTGTTTTCAAGTACTCTGCAAGGTTATCGAGGAAGCCACTCCCCACGTGTATATCCGTGGATGGGGGAAGTACGCTGCCCTACGCTTCAGTGCGATTCGCCGACAGCCCGATTCACTGGGTGGCCCTGAGGGTACATCCCCAGGGATGGAAACAGTCAATATGACTGACCTGTCGGGGGAGGGGAACGGTTTGGAACTTCTCGACGGGGGCTCTCCCCCCGATGACAGGCCGTTGTTGGATCCATCGGCGAGAGTTACTCGTCACCAGAGGAGCCTCCTGGGTCTCCCCGCACCCACTGAAGCACTGACGTTGAGCCGAAACGTCAGTAAAGGTAAAGAGCACGGCGAGGCTATAAAGCCCGCCGACCCATCTGCCTCCACGCAGAGGGAGGATGAGGATCCCGAGAAGGCTATGCTATGTCAAAAGCTCGCCGAGCAGAAGAATATGGTTGACCAGCTCCTCGCCGAGCGCGCTGCAGAGCAGCGGCCTGACTACGGTGATCCTAGGCCAGGACAGCAGGGACAGGAACAACCACCCCTCGATGAGGCTCTCCCGGGCAACCGTGATTATGCCGTGTTCGCCGACAGGAGAGAGGCCATCGCCTATGGCAAGAGGGCGCGGTATGTTTCACCACACCCTCCCGAGCGGCGTGACTACCTGAGAGACCCCGCTCGGATTCCTCCCGATGCCCCAAGGGCCGCTCCGCCCGCCATCCCACGAGCTGCCGAGTTCGACGACCCGGTAGCGACCCGATTGAAGGGCCATGCAATGCGCTCGTGGTTAGAGATCCTTGCCAGGACTGGAACCCATTTCCGGACGATCCGATGGCGGCACTCATCGCCCGCTTGGAAGCCTTGGAGACTCGGCAAGTGGCAATCCCACCGGACGGCAAGCCATACCCAGCATGGGTGGATGACATGCCGGCGCCTCCGGGATTCGGGAATCCCACTTTTTCCCCCTTCAACGGGACTGGATATCTGCCACAGCATTTGGCCCATTTCAAATCGAGGTGCGGGCCTATGTTGGGGACTCCAGCGCAGCAAGAGGCCGCTAAGCTTCGCTGCTTTGTCCAGACGCTGGAAGGGCCAGCATTTGTCTCGTACAGCCAGCTCCCCATCGGGTCGATAACTAGCTGGGAGGACCTTCGTAGACAGTTCCTCTACCAGTTCAGTTCCATGACCCGGAGGACGAGTATCGCAGACCTCTTCAAGTGCATGCAGAGGCCTGATGAGTGAGTCGCGGACTTCGTCGCCCGATGGAAGGGTCTCACGTATTCCCTTGACATGCCATTGACTCAAGAGCAGTTGCTAACAATGTGCGTTGGGAACGTCAAGACTGAGCTGGTCCCTTCCTTGATCACTCAGAATTACCCCGGAGGGTTCAGGGACTTCTCAGACAAAGCTCAACGTCTTGAGGAAGCCCTGCAACAGGCCAGCCAGGCACACCCGCTGCCTCCTATGATTCCTGCAAGGAGAGCCAGCAGGGCTGAGCCCGCTGCTGTTGCCCAGATAGAGGCCCCCAGGCCGTTGGAGCTACTGCCGGCGAGACCATCTCCACAGCCTCACAGGAATCCGCCTCCACGGGCTCAGTTCCCGGCCCAGCAGCGGCAGCCTCAGAACCGGCCGGCCCCTCCGCGTAATGTACCGCCACAACCCAGGCGAGATAATCAGGGTCCACCTCCTCGGCAGGCCCCTCCAGCCCCTCGTCAAGACCACGCTCCCAGGGGCCCGCGATACCTGACTTACTCATTTCATGAAGATCAGGTTCCTGGTTATTTCCGGAGCGCCCTGGAGCAGAGGATTGTGCGACTGCCTGAGTGTTGGAGGCTAGAGGAGGCACATCTCACGGATAACCCCCGCTACTGCCCCTACCATCGGGCCCTGGGACACACCATCCAGCGGTGCTATGTGTTTAAGGATTGGCTCCAAGACCAGATTAACAACAATGTAATCAGGTTGGGCCCAGCTCCAGCACAAGTGGCGGGCGTGTTCGTGGGATCAGACGACGATAGCGGCAATGAGGACGAATGGCAGCTGGTCTCCGACCGCGGGTCCCAGAAGTATAAAAACTGGATGGCCCGCAAGACGATCATTCGCGCCCATGGAATCATCCGTGCGCGCTTGAATCAGCCTGAGCCCCCAGAATCTGCGGGTGCTGCTTCGGCATCGTCGTCCCAGCTTGCCTCTTCCAAGAAGAGCAAACAGCGGCGGCGCAAGAAGGAAGAGCGTGCCCCGCCAGTTCCACCACTATCCCGCACTCTCGGCGATTTCATGCCCCCGGAGATGGGGATCCCTCCTCGGATCCGCCCAGTGGTGAATGATTCGTCCGATGACAGTATTGGGTACGCTTCGGTTAATACCGTCGAGCTGGTAAATCCCTTTTCGGTTCCCGACGTTGAAGAACACCAGGTGGACCTCCCTAGTGTCCCCGGTCGTCGCCACCGTCGGAGGAGCCGCAACAACAGGAGTCGCCGGGGCACAGCAGTTGGTACCTCTAGCCAAGCCGTGAACACCACTGAGACTAGGAAGCAGGCTCAAGACCGAGCTCAGCGTGCGCAGCCCCCCCATCCAGGGATGACGGATTCGCCTCCGCCACTGTTTGTGGTATGGGACCAGGCAGAACCGCCTCAGCCGCGTCGCGATCAGCTCCGCCCTGCCACGAGTCCATCCTGGCCTCCTGACCCCAGTACGGTGACCATTTCCCGGGCTTCAACCAATGAACAGCGAGATGCGCCAAGCACCATTCGGCCGCCGGTCCAACCGGCAAGGCCCGTCATGCCTCCAATCGCAGAGCAACCTCCTGCAACCAGGGGCTCGCGCTTGGCCAAAAAGTATGATGTCCTGAAGCACATGGCCGACATCCCAGCGAGACTCTCCATCCTTGAGGCTCTGCGCATGTCATCTGAGATGCGCGAGGCACTCGCTGAAGCCCTGAAGAGCCCCCTCCAGTTTGAGACAGAGGTTGCGGCTACAGAGGCCTTTCACGCCGAAACGATTGAGGACGCCGAATGCCAGGCAGTTATCTCGTTCTCTGGTAAGGATGAAGACCCTCCTATACAGGGGCACATTCGTCCGCTGTATGTTACCGGCCAGTTCAATGTCCTTGAAGTCCGGCGCTATCTTGTCGACACGGGGTCCGGGATTAACCTGATTCCCACTCGGACGCTCCGGAGATTGGGGTTGTCTGAGGATGACTTGATTCCCTCTGACCTCAGGATCCAGGGGTACGACCGCACCGAGAAAACCCTGGTCGGCAAGATACATTTGAAGACCCAGTTCGGTGACTTGGTTGCCAACACCGAATTCATGGTAGTCTCTCAAGACACTGCGTACAACGCATTGATGGGCAGGCCCTGGCTCCACCTTCATGCGGCGGTTCCCTCGTCATACCACCAATGCCTCAAATACTCCCTTAATGGTCGAGTGGGCGTGCTTCAGGGAGATGCCTCTCCTTTTGCCTCATGTGAAGCCCGCTATCTGGACACGGACTATTACAAGAGCAAGGATAAGCAGATCCTGGCAGGTGAGGTCGAGCCTGTCGCTGTTGCAAGTGATCCCTGGGCAAGTTTGGATGACGCTTACGTCCTCCCGATTCAACGGTTGGACGTAGCCATGGTCTCGGCGGCCTGTGAGTCTCCTGATGAGATGACCGCGACCGCCCGTGCCAGTACCAGCGGCCCAGCAGGATCTGGTAGCCCCAATGCAGTTTCCAACACAGTCTCTCCCGTGGACGATCCCTCCCCAAGTGGAGAGGACGTGGAAGATGCACCCCCAGCCTTTGAGGAGGGCGTCTCCGCCACGGTCGATGAGTTAGTACAAGTGAACCTTGGAACCGAAGCAGATCCGAGACCTACATTGGTCAGTGCCGACATGCCCTCTGAGGAGCGGCAGCAGTACGTGGACTTTCTCAGGCAGCACCGTGATGTGTTCTCTTGGAGCTATGACGAGATGCCGGGGCTAGATCCTCAGGTAGCCGTCCACCGCCTTGGTCTCCTGGCGAACCATCGCGGGTTCAAGTAGCCTCCTAGGAAGATGCACCCATTCCACGGTGCCATGGTTGAGGCCGAAGTTGACAAGCTTATCAAAGCCAACTTCGTGAGGGAAGTCCAGTACCCCAAATGGCTGGCCAACATTGTGCCGGTCAGGAAGAAGAACGGGCAGATCAGAGTCTGCATCGACTTCCGCGATCTCAACCGCCACTGTCCGAAGGATGATTTTCCCCTTCCAGTGACAGAGCTGTTGATTGACGCCACGGCAGGGTTCCAAGCCCTCTCCTTTATGGATGGATACTCCGGATACAACCAAATTCGGATGGCCACTGAGGATGAGGAGTTCACTGCCTTCAGGGCCCCCCAAGGTACCTTCTGTTACCGGGTCATGCCCTTCGGCCTGAAGAATGCAGGTGCCACCTATCAACGGGCGATGCACCGCATATTCAAGCCCATCCTCGGCACACTGGTGGAATGCTACGTCGACGACTTGGTAGTCAAATGGCGTCGGCGTCAGGACCATCTCAAAGATCTTGAGAAAGTGTTCGGCTTCCTCCGGTCTCGCTGCCTGAAGATGAACCCGTTGAAGTGTGCCTTCGGGGTCACCTCCGGAAAGTTCCTTGGATTTGTGGTAAGATACCGGGGTATTGAGATCGACCCAGAGAAGATTAGGGCGATTAGCCAGATGCCTCCCCCAGGTAACATCCGGGAACTGCAAGGGTTCCAAGGCCACTTAGCCTATATACGCCGATTCATCGCGAATCTGGCCGGCAAGTGTAAGACCTTTTCTCGGCTCATGAAGAAAGGTGCCACCTATGTATGGGATAAAGAGTGTCAGACCGCTTTCGAGGAAATCAAGCAGTACCTGCTTCAACCTCCGGTTCTGATGCCTCTTGTATCCGGGAAGCCGCTGGTCCTTTATGTGACCGCCCTGGAACGGTCCCTTGGCGCCCTTCTCGCCCAGAAGAACAACGAGGGAACAGAGAATAGCCTCTATTACCTCAGTCGCATGCTCCTAGATGCGGAAGTCAGGTATTCCCCCATCGAGAAGAGCTGCCTGGCGCTCGTATTTTCCGTGCAGAAATTACGGCACTACTTGCAGCACCATGAGGTACAGGTTGTTTCTCGGGTAGACCCGTTGAAATATATCCTGAGCCGGCCTATGTTGACTGGCCGTCTAGTGCGGTGGGATGTGATTCTCCAGTAGTTCGACATCAGGTATGTGTCTCAGAAGTCCATCAAAGGGAAAGCATTGGCAGACTTTCTGGCTGCTCACCCAACCTCCGCGGATCAGCCGCTGGATCTAGGCTTTCCTGATGAGGCCATCCTCTCGGTCGATCGAGCCGGTCCATGCTGGCAGATGCACTTTGACGGTGCCTCCCGGAGCCCCACCGGTAGAGGACTCGATAATCCTAAGCTCAACAGAGTGGGCTTGGGTATCGTCTTCATTACCCCGGAGCAAGCTGTACTGCCATACTCTTTCCTGTTGTCAGAGGGCTGTACCAACAATGAGCCGGAATACCATGCCCTCATCACCGGCCTCGAGTTGGCTCTCGAGATCGACGTGCCCCATATGTGCGTGAAAGGGGACTCCGAGCTAGTTGTTAAGCAGATCAATGGCGACTATGTTGTCAGGAAGCCGAAACTTGTGCCATTACTGGAGTGCACCCTCCTTCTGATGGCCCGGTTCCCTTCTCGGCCAGAAATTGTCCATATTCCCCGGTCGCAGAACGGTCGAGCAGATGCCTTGGCCAGCCTTGCTGCGTCACTTTCAGAGCCTGAACAGGATAACCTGACCGTCCGCGTGACACGCCGTAGGCTCATCGCTCCCATTGTCCCGGAGGGAGATCGCGGCCCGTCGGTAAGTAATCTCACCACGGTTGCCCCTGTGCCCGGAGCCCCGAGTACCCCAGATATGGCAGTCGAACCAGCCCCTGATTGGAGGACACCTTTGGTTGAGTACCTCCAACATGGCATTCTCCCGCCGGATCGGGCCGAGCGCGAGCGAGTTCGACGCCGCGCATCGCAGTTTGTCCTCCAGAGTAGTCCCGGCCTGGAGCAGATCCTCTACAGACGCGGATTTGATGGTGTTCTCCTCCGTTGCCTTCAGGGAGTTGAGATACCACGAGTCATGCAAGAGGTTCATGCTGGTTCATGCGGTGCCCATCAGACTGGGCCGAAGCTGTCCCACCAGATTCGGAGGTTGGGATACTTCTGGCCCTCCATGATCCATGACTGCATCGAGTATGCCAGGAGGTTCCATGCGTGCCAGGTTCATGCGAACTTTGTGCATCGGCCGCCGGAGCCTCTCCATACCACCAGGTATTCTTGGCCCTTTGCAGTCTGGGGGATGGACGTTGTGGGACCTTACCCGCCGGCGACGGCTCGCCAGTGCCGGTTCATTCTGACCGCCACAGACTTCTTCTCCAAATGGGCAGAGGCGATTCCGCTCAGAGAGGTCAAATCCTATTCGATCGCTGACTTCGTGACCTCCAACATCATTCATCGATTTGGGGTGCCTCACGCTATCCTCACGGATAACGGAGCCAATTTCCGAGCAGCCGAGTTGAAGAAGTTGTACGCCAAGTACAACATTCGCTCGAACCATACATCTCGCTATCATGCGCAGGCGAATGGATAGATCGAGGCGTTTAACAAAACCCTCTCTAACATTCTGCAAAAAATGGTTGGTCATAACAAGAAGAGTTGGCCGGACAAGCTCCCCAACGCCCTCTGGGCTTATCGGACGACGACTCGCAATTCCACCCAGATGACCCCTTATTCCCTGGTGTATGGAGCTGAGGCCGTCCTGCCCATCGAGATCCAGTTACCGTCCTTGCGCACTGCGGTCTATGACCAGCAAGCGCCGGACAGAGCTGTTGAAGCCCGTCTAGTCGAGTTGGAAGCACTGGATGAGAATAGACTTTGCGCCTTGCACAACTTGGAGAGGCATCAAAGCAGAATGGCTCGAGCTTTCAATAAGAAGGTTCGCCTCCGCTCCTTCCTGCAGGGTGACCTAGTGCTAGCCCTAAGAGCGCCAATGATCCCCGGCAGGAAGCCACCCAAGTTGGAGCCCAAGTGGGAGGGACCTCTTGTCGTCCACAAAGTCTATCCCAATGGCGCGTACTCCCTAGAAACTATGGATGGTGAGCGTGTCACTCCTCCCACCAACGCTAGGTTCCTCAAGAAGTACTTTGCCTGAGTCCACATCGTCCAAGCTACAAGACGTTAAACTATTCAGCATTCGTCCAACACGACGTTAAACTTTACTACGTCCAAGCTGCACGACGTTAAACTGCTCAGCATATAGTCCGCGCGGCAAGACATTAAACTGCCAAGAATCTTCGTCCAAGGTACAAGATGTTAAACTGTTTAGCATTCGTCCAACATGACGTTAAACTGTACTACGTCCGAGCTACAAGACGTTAAACTGTTCAGCATTCGTCCTGTATGACGTTAAACTGCCTCTCTAGAACTACGTGCGGCTTGATTCCCATCCTTATGGGATACGTAGGACCGCCTGAACATTCATGTTTCAGGCCCAGCCCCATCCTTCGGGAATTTCCATCCCATCTCGGGCCCATGGCCCAGTTGTCTCTGGGTATGCGGCGTATGGTGTGAACGCGGGGCTATGCCCTCATTCATGTCGGTTTGCTCGCCACGCTGTACGCCCCCACGTTTGGGGATGCCTTCTGCTCCCCCCTTTTTTTTCTCTCTTTTCGTCCTGCATGACGTTAAACTGCCTTTCAAGAACTACGTGCGGCTTGATTCCCATCCTTATGGGATACGTAGGACCGCCTGAACATTCATGTTTCAGGCCCAGCCCCATTTCCCGGGAATCTCTATCCCGCGTTGGGCCTCTGGCCCCAGTTCCCCTCCTTTTTGTGCGAGGTGTGTGGCGTGAGCGGGGGATTATGTCCTCGTTCACGTTGGTCTGCTGGCCGCGCCATACGCCTCCCCCGTGTGTGGGACTACCTCACACCCCTCATCGTCCTGCATGACGTTAAACTGCCTCTCAAGAACTACGTACGGCTTGATTCCCATCCTTGTGGGATACGTAGGACCGCCTGGACGCTTGTGTTTTAGGTCTAGCCCCGTCTCTTGGTTGATCACGGGGATCTGCTGTCTTTTGGTTGCTCTCAGGGTGAGTCCTCCGACCCTGTCCGGTGATCTGTTAACATGTTTTGGGTACTTCGGTTTATGACCCGTAGTGTCGGATTCAATCCCGGCAAGTCCTCTGTTGCTTGTCGGGCCGCACGCTTCCTCTTGTTCGAGCCTTCACTCAAAGGGATCCTCGTTAGCGGTTTGGGTACGATGCCTCAATGCTCTCCTACCGCTCCGGGTCGATTTACCGGCGGGTCCTGGGCCGCAAATCGATATGAATCCTGCGCTTGAGCGGTTGATGCTCGTTTTCTTGCCCCGTCCTAGGCTGACGCGATCGGATGTTGTGTTGCGAATATGGTCAGCGACATCCTTGATCGCCATGTCGGCTCTTTTTAGGCTCCGAAAATTGGTTGCGCGGTCCTCATCACACTCTGCCTTTGTGAGTTGTAGTGGAATCTAGACACTCTCTTCATACTGAGCTTCAGTACACCTTTACACGTTAGGTAGACCAACCAGGGTAATGGTGTCTGTCGAGGCTCCCACGATCTAAGAACCAAGGATATATGCTGATGTCCTCCCTAAGGGCCATGTGTAGCTGGACCCTCGTCCCCATAAGGAGGAAGGAGTTGCCCGAACAATCGCGTTTTGGGCCTAGTATATCTGGAGGCTAGCATCTCTGCCCCTCGGGTGATGGACATACGCAGGCCCCTATCCCAGGATCCTTCTCCTGGAATCGTGTGTGACTGCAGGGCTGGGTATGTTCCCACCTCCGCTGAGTCCGCCGTATCGCGATAAGCAGATTCCTCCATGGTCCGAACCACACGACCTTAAACTGTGTTGTCTGGTCCTACCACACGACCGTAAACTGTGATCGTCTTGGCCGCCCGACGAGAAACGACACTGCATCGTGATGTTCTCCTCAGGGGACACTCACGTTGGGCGCTGGTTAATAACCACGCCATTCATCAATGCCTTTCATGGCTTGATTATTGTGGCGACGCCAGGGATTCCTTAATCACAGGCATGTCGCTGCACAAAGAAAAAACCATCCATCTTTAAGGACAAACAAGAAATATCAAATACCGCTTCTTTTGTGTGCGAGGGTCAGACCCGCACCCTTCCCCGCGCTGGTGCCCGATTGTGTTGCGCCGCGCTTCAAGAACTACGTGTGGCTTGATTCCCATCCTCATGGGATACGTAGGAACGCCCGGATGTTTGAAACTTCGGGTCCAGCCCCCCACCTCTTAGAGATTCCCCCTTCTCTGGGGAATCCGCCGCCTTCAGGCCACCCTCAAGGCGTGTCCCTCGACCCCTTGTAGTGGTCCACTGGTGTCAAGAGTACTCTGGTTTATTTCTAGGAGGGTCAGGTTCAGCTTGGTCAGGTTCCTTCCATTTTCAGGCTTCGTGCTCCCTTTCATTCGGACCCATCGCCTACGCCCTGGGTGGAGCCCCCGTGAACGGTTTGGACACAATGCCTCAGTGCTCTTCCACCGACTCGGGCCGGTGCCCCCAATGGCCTCGGGCAGCAAATCGATATGAATCCTGCGATTGAGCGGTTGATGCTCGTTTTCTGCCCCATTCCATCAACGGTTAGTGCGATATTGATGCTGCTTTTCCGCCACGGTCGGCAGTACTCCCATATCGTTACGCCGGTGCCCCAGTCCTTGAGTGAATGGCCGCATGATTCACATCACATTTTCCACCTCCCATTCTGACCAGGCGAAATCTCGACACTCTTGACACTATCCCTCAGTGCATCTTCGCATATCCAGGGGATAGGACCACGATGCGGCGTACTTTGAGGTTCTTATGGTCCGAGCTCTAAGACCTTAAACTAAGATCTACCCTTATGGTCCGAGCTCTAAGACCTTAAACTAAGATCTACCCTTATGGTCCGAGCTCTAAGACCTTAAACTAAGATCTACCCTTATGGTCCGAGCTCTAAGACCTTAAACTAAGATATGCCCCTATGGTCCGAGCTCTACGACCCTAAACTAAGATCTCCCCAAATGGGATTCTACGTCCTACATGACGTTAAACTGCACTCGCAGAACTACGTATGGCTTGATCTCCAGCCTGATGGAGTACGTAGGAACGCCCGGGCATTTCAACTCGGGTCCAGCCTCAGGGATCGCTAAGTCCCGCCCCTCCTCGTCGCCGGCCGTCTGGCATGACTTCGGGTAGAGTGGCGCAGTTGTGATATTCTCCCCGATCTAGCTCGGGATGCCCCATTGCAATGATGGGAAGCGACAGTTTCCTCGTTAAAAAGGTTCTGTCTGAGAATTGGGGTGATTCACGGCCAGGTTAGTGCATCCGCCTAATACGCTTTCCCCACGGTGGCGCAATTTTGGGAGCGTTGGATTCTGTCCGAACAAATCATCACTTCGCCCCACGCTTCGCATGCCCTGTTGATCTGGATTTCCACCCTTGTGCCTGAAGGAACCCCCAAAGCGTCATTGATGATGACATGTGATCCGCCTCCTGCAATATGAATGATCACCTTCGGTCCGTCTATTGCAGTAGTATGGTCGATTGATCCATTGTCCGATTGTCGTCTTGGGCGTTTCCTGGAAGGCCAACCGTTGTGGATTTCTGAATTCGGGACACGCGATTCACCCTGTCTCATTTCCCTATGTTCGGATAAAATCTCAACGCCCCTAGCATTGTCTCGCTCGTGTGTCGGAACAAGTTGGGGGGATGATACATTGATTAGGTCTGAGGTCTCCTTTCCTAGGAATGACCTCCCTCTTTTCTCTAGAAATCCAGGCCCAATTGTGGATGCCTGAAGCTTGGTTAACGCTCCCGCGAGACAATGAATTGTGGTTGAGCATGTTAAGCCAAAAGATGCAGATAAATATGGTGATTCATACAAATGGATCGAAATATTGAGTAGCGGAAGCAAATTTTTTGGTAATGGCAAAACAAATCCCCTAGGGATTAGCGTGCTGGATAAGTCTTTCTAACGCCGCTACCCTTTGGCTGGCGGCCTCCAGGGCTGCTTCTCGCACTCTGCATGCCCTCTCTTCGTCGGCGGTCGCAGCACGCAGTTCGTCGATCCTGGCCTGTGCACGCTCCCGCTCGACTTAAAGTGTGACCATCTGTTGGCCCGCCTCCGTCAGTTGTACCTGGGCGTCGATCAGTTGGGCCGTTAGTTGCTCCACAAGCTCAGTGCACGCTGCGACGAAGGCCTCCTTCTCTGCCGCCTGCCCTTCGAGACGCCGGACTTCCTACTCCGCCGCGAGGAGCGCCCGCGTGTTCTCCGACATGTCCCTACATTGTGCGACGTCGGCACGCCGGCGGCTCTCGCGCATCTTTTCGGCCATGAAATCACGGACCGTCAGATGGAGGCGTTGAGCATCAGCTCCCCCGGCACACAGGAAGCGCAGCCAGGTTTGGAGTGATCCCATGCGCCCCAGCCACTCCGATGGGTCTCGCATGAGAAAGCGCTAGATGCACTTCCACCCCCTGCGGCGCGTCATCCGGCTCTCCTCGACCGCCTCCGCATCCGAGTCGTCCATCTCCTCAGGGTCGGCAGGCCGGTAGGCAGGGAAGGCAGCCAACAGGTCTGCTGCAGGGTCCGCCCCTGGGGTTTCCTCACGGGGGATAGGTTCCCCGACATTTGGGCGACCTTCTTCTCCCGCCCCAGTGGCGTTGACACCCTCTTCAGCCCCCGACCTCTCTCCGATGTCAGCACCGCCGGTGTCCGCAGCCCCTTGATCAGCAGTTGGTGGGGCCGGCTCGGTTTGGGAAGTCTGTTCCGGAGCAGGCGGCATGTCTTCCACCGGTCCACTCGTGGATGGCCCGGGATCAGCAACCCGACGAGCCTCCAGCGTTGAGATCACTGCGCAGGGCATGCCGTGGTTAGTCACGGATCGTCAACGGCAAGCACCAGCAGTAAAGTAAGGAGACTTACGGGAGTTCAGAGCGTCATCTTCCACTGCCCCGGCCGCCGCAGGAACAATTGCAGCAGGGGACCCTTCCGCGCTTGTCAATTCAATGATGGGTGTCTGGCCCCCGCCTTGCCCTGCTGGCGCCTCTCCTACTCCCGCTGAGGACGCCTGACCAACATCCGTGCGCTCCTGAGAAAGGTGGAGAAATGGGTTAGAAGTTGTATAAGAGAATGGATGAAGCAGGTTGAGTAGGGATAGAAGCGGACCTCGAGGAGCTCAGTGACATCAACATTGTCAGAGCCGGCCACCTCGCCGCTCTCCCGCGGGCTCCCCTGATGGGATCTTCCCTCGGAGCCTTCATCCTCCCCCGTCTCCTCCTCTTCCTCGGAGTCGTTGCTACTGTCATCTTCCTCCGGCGGCATCTGTTCTGGAGCGGGTTCTAGACCGAGCATCACCTTCACCAGAAGGGATGGCTCCGCACGCTGACCACGTTGGCGCGCGTACTCGTCCATGGCCGTCAGATACGCATACTTCCGGTTGATGTTCACCCTGTCGGCGATCTGGAGGTGCCCGACCTCTGGCAGATAGATTCCTTCTCTAAGTATCTTTCGCCAGATGGTGTCGGTCCCCAGTGACTGCCGCAGGGTCATCCAGGCCGACCACAGCGCCGGGAAGACTGCATCATGGGAGGGTTCGAGCAGGCGCCTTACCTGCTTCCCGGGCCGCTCCCCAACCGCCGCATGTGCCCCCTCTCCGGGAGCTGAAGTCGTGGCGGCAGCTTGCGATGTGCCCGCCGCTGAAGTCCCTGCCCGCGCCGGCTCCGCTGTTTGGCGCGCCTCCGTTCTCCCCCGTGTGGCGGCGCTTCGCCTCCTTCCTTGACGCCCGGTCTCCGCACGGGTGACCTCGAGCCGCCGAACTGGCTTCCGTAGAAGCCCCTCGGGGTACGCGATGGCCCAGTGTTCAGCGTACTCGGTTGCCAAGCCTGCGTCGACCCCGGTAGGAGGGAGAGTGATAACGTCACCAGAGCCAAAGGCGGCGAACATCAGCCACATCTGGCGAAGGACGCCAGGTTTCGTCTCCTCCCGGACAGCAGTGAATACCCTCTTCGGCATCCGTTGAAGGCACCCGAACTGCCTGGCGAACCGGGTTGGCACGTACGGCTCGCAGATCACCTTCCCGTCGATCCGAGCCACGAGCACCCCGCCCCGTATGTTCAGGAATTACTCGTGCTGCTCCAGCGGACCCTGCCCGTTGTTGATCATTTGGCCAACGGGAGTGGGGAACGGGCTGAAGTTGAAATTGGCATGATTGCCAATCCGAATCCTCACGCCCTCCTCATTTAGGGTCATCAGAGCGACCCCCGCAATGTTCAGCAGGGAGGGTCGCAGGCCGTTGCCCGGAGGAATGATGGCGTTTGGAAACGTGTACCCACCAAGGTGAGCAGCCACCCAGCCGTGGAAGAATTGGAAGGGCCCACAGATCCTTCATGGCGACCCCCCTCGTGAGATGCGTCCCAGGATGGCATACAGCTTCGCCAGTATTGGGACCCCGAGGTTGTATCTTTTGTTGGCGGCCATAGTGCCCGCCATCGCCAGTGTCGCCGGGCGAACGCCCATTCTCGCGTCCCGCACTGGCAGGAGCCACCCACTCAGAAAGGCGGCCAGGAACGCCGCGTAACGGACATTTGGGTCCCGGGCCTCGATGACGCAGTACCCCCATGAGCGGTAGTCACCCGTCTCTAGGACCCGCCAGTACGACCCGTTCCGGCTCCTCTGAGCCGCGGTCGGGCACCGCTTCCCCCTGCCTAGCATCTTGACCGCTGGGTCATGCTCCAAGAACTGGCCGAACCACTCCTTGTAGGCTATGTCCTTCTGGAAGTCCTTGACCCCGAGCCGCTCTATAGCCAGGTCCTGCAGATGCCACGTCAGGATGGGAGTCCGTGACCTGTCGCCCCAGGTGTTCCTCGGAGGCAGGAACTCATCATACTGGTAACCCTCCAGCGGGATACCTCCGATGTAGTGGATGTCCCAGAGACCGATGTCGACCTCCCCATGGTGAAGATGGAAGGTGTTGGTATCCGGGGACCAGCGGGTGAACAGATCCGGCCCGAGCTCGCACTGCTGGTAGAAGTGGAACTGCGACGTCCACACTGCCTCAAACAGGCCGATGTACCGCAGCTCCTTTGCGAAGTGATCGCAGGTGTGACGTACCCAGAACGCCCAGGCCCACTCACTGGTGAAATTGCCCCCAGACCGCAAGTCCCAGTCCTTCAGCCAGCCCTTGGTGTCGTCGGTGACACTCTGGCCATATGTGCTCGAGTAGAGGGCTGGAGAGTTCTCCGCAGTAGGCTCACCCCCGGCGATGGTTCGCGTCCTCGGGTTCAGGACATAGACATCCAAGTGCCTGGTCTCCCTGGCAGGATGCCCATTTTTGGTGATGTTATAGCGGGGAAGCTCGTCCCCCGAGTCACCCAGGTCTGTGGTGCATCAACCTCGAACCCTGGCACCGGAACCTCATCTAGGATGCCGAAGTTCCAGAGCGGCAGGTTGTCCGACAGTGGATATGTCTTCTGGGCCGGCGTCAGCAAGTCGAACAAGGATTGATTGTTGGAAACAATCTCCTTGGCTCCGTAGACCTCCTCGTTCGTCGCCATCTCAGCTCTGCGAGTGGCGGCATCGCCCTCATTTCCTTGATTCGCGGCCATCTCAGAAGCTCCGGGAGTCGTGCGGGTAAAGGGATGAAGCGTGCGGGATCGGACGAGGCTGGTAGAGAAGTTTGAGAGTTGGCGCACAATCCTAGTGGACGGCGCGCAATCGGGAAGTTCGTCGCGTAAAACCCCGGGTGTTCGCGCAAAAGTAGGCCGAATTCCGGACAGGTTTGCACGACGAGCGGGCGAATTCCGCGCCGGAAAAGGCAATTTCGCGCACGAGAGCTTAGATGCTTATCGCGCGGAAGGCCGGTGTACGGTACGGGGGGACCCAGGGCCCCTATTTATAGGCGAGGCCGGGGTCCGCGCTGCGCGGAAAGCGCTTTGCGCGACCGCGACGGCAAATTTCGCGCCCGACGCCCTTTTTTGCGCGTCACAGTCCCGCGCCACCCAGGACTTCGACATTCCGGCGTCTCCCTCGGAACCCGATCGTTGCGACCTCTCGTCGATCAGATTCCGAGGGGTGGCTTTTGTAGACGCCGGAAAAGTCCGTTGTTCCCAAACAAAGCTCCGGATGCGGAAAGCGAGGTCATATTTGGAGTCGGAAGCATGTTTCGGAGGGCCCGGAGGCCTTGCGCGGAATTTTGGAGTCCCGCGCGCAAAGTTGATGAGCCGCGCGCAAACCTCCCGGGATGCGCGCAATGCGCTGGACCGGCGCGCAATTTTGCGCGCCCGTGGCCCGCGCGACTCCCTTGCGCGCCGGGCCCGATTCCGCGCCCGCGAAGAGAATTTCGCGCCCGCGAACTGGATTCCGCGCCCGGGGTTGCCTATAAATATAAGGGGACCCCCGACGTTTTGAAGGTTGCCAGAATTCGAAAGGTCTCTCATGCGCGCAATCCAACCCCTTCCGCGCGCAATGCCGATCTTCAGGTAACCTCTTTTCTTTCGCGCAAGAAAGCCTCGGGGTTCGCCTTCGCGCGCAATCCCTTTGGCTCCTTTCCTTTGAATAACCCTTCACTCAAAGGTATTTGCGCGCAAAAGAAGCCTCCTGTGCGCAATTGCCCCCGGGTGCGCGCAATCTAGCCCAATTGCGCGCACCCCCCATTTCCAAAGTGGCCATTCATTAAAGAATGAGCCGTTGCCCCCATGTGCTATCCGAAGCCTAGTGCGCACAATCTCTATCATTCGCGCGCAAGGTGCTGGCCCAATTGCGCGCCAGCCCGCCCATTTGCGCGCCGACCCGCGGTATTGCGCGCAAAGCTCCTCTTTTGCGCGCAAACCGCCAGGGTCGCCCCCTTTGACCCCCTTTGGGTACCCGCCTGCATGGCGCCCGATGACCCTCATCCCGGGTGCCCGCACCGTGCGTCGTCTTCCCGTGCGGCCCTCCAGGCTCGCGCGAAGTGACACGGACCTATCGGCGGCTTCAACGTCCTGCACGACGTTAAACTGCATACGTCCTGCACGACGTTAAACTGCATACGTCCTGCACGACGTTAAACTGCATACGTCCAAGCTGCACGACGTTAAACTGCCTAGCCCCCATCGTCCGCGCTGCAAGACGTTAAACTGCCAAGCATCTTCGTCCTCAACACACGACGTTAAACTGTACTTCGTCCGACAAGACGTTAAACCGTCCTCTTCGTCCTCAACACACGACGTTAAACTGTACTTCGTCCGGCAAGACGTTAAACCGTCCGCATCACCCGATCCCGTGCCCCGCACGCAGGGTCCTCCCGGTTTGGATGTGGCCCCCACCCGCGCGTCTCTGCAGGGATGTCGGGATTAGAGTGGCCTTCACCCACGGGGGTAGAGTGTTAAAAACAGAACGAACTACGTGGACTTTGATCCATGTCTTCTAAACAGGGTACGTAGGAAGCCTCTCCGAGGTTCAAGCCCACCACCTGGTCGTCCCGGTCGTATTCACGTCGGTTCGTCCATCCGTGGGCCCCTCCCGGGCTCACATTCGCGTCGATTCACCTATGAATCCGCTCTTGTGGGGGACTGCACATGTGTATCTCCATTGCACTTCCCCACTGCCTTTTTCTATTTTCTCCCTTCAACGTCCAGCATGACGTGAAACTGTGATTCACCCGGCCGTTCCATCCCCCTCTGTGCGAGGTGGTTCGGTTCAATCCTTCTCCAGGCAGCCTCGATCTCTCTGTGAGTCGGCTTGCCAATGTCCAGCATGACGTAAAACTGTGATCCACCCGGCCGTTCCATCCCCCTCTGTGCGAGGTGGTTCGGTTCACTCCTCCGCCCGGCGGCCACGACCTCTTTGTGAGTCGGCTTTCCGAAGTCCAGCATGACATTAAACTGTATATCCGAACTACGCTGACTTTGATCCGTGCTAACGCGCGGTACGTAGGAAGCCCCTACGGGGTCCAAGCTCTTCACTCCATCATCCACCCTGATCCTTACCCGGGCCGCCACATCCTGGTGGGGTCATGCCATTTCATTCCACTCCACTTCACTCGGGAAGCCGCCCATGTGCTGGCCCCAGCGTCAGAGGTTCCCCGCAAGGGGTTCTGTCATCTGATCCACTCCTCATGTTGATCAGTCCGATGCCGTCCCCGCTGGACGTTAAACTCGCGGCATACCCCGTGTTAAACATGGGAAGCTGAGGAAAACCTCAGGTAACACAGTTCCCCGCACCCAGTGCAGGATGCCTCAGGCCATCACGCCTTCGAGAAGCCCTATTAGGGACGGAAGGCAGACATGCAGAGGTGCAGTGTTAAGACACGCCCCCGACACCCAGAGCTACCCGGTCTCCTCACCGCAGGTTGCTGCCCCGACCAGACTCCTTGGAGCGTCCGGGCGGAAGCAGCATAATTAACCGGTGTCCATGGAGACATGGCGCCGGGAACGAGATTCACGAACATTCTTAAATCTATGAGGGAGACCCGGATTAGGCGACGAGTTCCAAGGAGACGTCCACGGAAGGAGGAGCCGACATCCCATCATCCTGGTTTCGATCAAGGAGCAGACGCCCCTGAATAAGGGATGAATGCCGCCCGCCCTTGGAAAGCGGGACTGCGGGGCCACAAGCCGCGCGCCCATCCCCTCGGGTTGACGGGTGCACGCGCGAACGCGTCCTGGCGGAACAGCGTAACCCGACGCACATCCGCACCGAAACAGGTATGATGTTATTTTATCTACCAGACATATACCACTTACTATTATTCAGATAGATATTTGATTCTTTTTTATCTTCTCACAATCCTTCGAAGAATGATAAAAAAGTAGTGATTAAGCAACATGATGCTATAGTTGTGAGTGTGGATCCTACTTGTTGTCGTGACATTGGGCCACTTCAACTAAGTCTGATAAAGCTGATGGGATTAATCCCCATTACTAAATTTTTCCCCCTTTATGATTTATTTATTACTAATGATAATCTAATTCCTCCTCCACAATGATCCTTTATACCCTCTTCTTGGATATGGAAGACCCAAAGAACCATTCACGAAATGTCTTTCATGGTGATACTTTGTCACCCAGGGGGACCATGAAGATTGAAATATACTGAAATTCATTCCCATAGACTTTGAAATGACCAATTGTGAACTTTATGATAATGTTTATATGTACCTATAAATAATATGGATGTCCTCCTATAATCACATATTTGGTTTGGTTTTCAACTAGGTCTTCTGATCAGGCAGTAGTTGTGGACAAGAGTGGGGATGACCCTTCTGGGTTTAATACATTTCATCTAATTTTTTTGAGGATATGAAGATAATTGGAATGTATGTGGCCATATAGATATCATATATTTATGTTTACTGCAACAAGGGTGTAATGATGAAACTTTTCAATCACTGGTGTCCGATCATGAACACTTTCCACATCATGCATGGAGAGGTGGGCATCAGCCTTTAGGATGTGGGGAAGGTCTACATTTAACCTATATTAGGTGGGATGTATAAATATTTCATTCTCCCATTGTCATCTTGGGATAATGTAAATAGGATTCCGACTATCACATGGTATCAATGAATGGATTTTATGAACTTCTATATTGTTTTCCATTTTTATTTCAATCATGATAGACATGATTCTCTATTAACTCGATATTATTTGAATTACCAATGATACCAATATTTTTATAATACCATGTAATATTAAATGTCTGGATATGAATATTTAATTCATATTAGATTCTTTTTAGGAATCACTTATTAATTCCCACAAACATAATGTTCCTTACTGATAAATCTGTTATAGTTATCTTGAGATCACCTGATTTGATGAAGGATTGTTTGGGTATAATATATGTCTTGGATGGAGGTTTCTCATTATTTTCAAAAGATGATAGGTTAGGAAAGCATATAGTTTTTTTCCAAATCTATATGATGGTATTTGAAATCCTTTCCATTATTTCAGACTAAATCATAGGTGTTGTATAGTTTAGGGTCTTTTAGCATGGACCCCCCTATTGCTTTAGTTTAGGGACTTTTAGTTTATAACATATATTACTAAATTTTATGGTATTTTATCCTGGACCTTCTATTCTTTTAGTTTAGGTTCTTCAATCTTGGACCTTCTATCGCTTTAGTTGTTGGTCATTTATCTCGGAACATCTAGGGATTTAGTTTAGGGTCTTTTATCTCGTGACCTTCTTTCACTTTAGTTTAGGGTCTTTTAGCTCGGACCTTCTAATGTTTTTGTTTAGGGTCTTTTACCCCAGTCATTCTTTCACTTTAGTTTAGGGTCTTTTATCTCGGACCTTCTATATCTATAGTTTAGGTTCATTTTGATCGAACCATCTATCACTATAGTTTAGGGTCTTTTTTCTCACACCTGATTGAAGATCATGGAATATGGTGAAGACAAAATTGGAAAGACCCAAAACACTCTGGGGTGTTGGGTAATGTCATGGTGCTACTAAGGCTCAAGAGGATTAGAGATCCTTTCTTGTAAGGAGAAGATGCCTATCATTAGTATTTCAAGGCCCTTATGCACCCATATCATGGCCAAGTGGAGGTGTCTCCACTATTTACTAAGGGTTATGGAAGGTTTATGGGGTTACTATAGGTTGAAGGAAAAATTCAAGGGATTCTAGGTATAACTGGATAGTTGGAGAATGAGTGATATAAATCATAGCCCAAAAATTTGAGTTTGTAAATATGTGATGGGGAAGACATGTCAAGGATGACTCGTAACACTATGAGTTTTCAGGTTCTTCTTTTATGTTGCTAGGGCTCACAAGGATTGAAGCTCCTTTTTTGAAAGGAGGATATCCCGTTAGTTGGTGGGTCAAGGACCTTATGCGTTAGTATAATGGTCAAGAAAAAGATTATATCCACCTCTTTCTAAGGCCCGTGGAATATTTTTGAAGACTTAAACATCCATATGATGAAGTTGTGAATGGAGGAAGGATATCCAAGAAGAGTTCCATAACCCTAGGGAAATTTATCTCATGATTGTGAAGCTTGAGCCCTATGCCCTGTGGTTTCGAATCATGATGTTTGGGCCATCAAAAGTTCAGGACTGGATTTTATCATTCCTACTTTGAGAAAGGCTACAAAACGTGATGATGTAATGTTGAGGATATTGAATCTAATTTTATTGTTTGGTACAGAAATCATAATTCATGGTCCAAAGTGCATAGTTTTAGAGGATGATATAGGAAAATCATACTAGGATTAGTTTAGATCCCATTGAGGTGTTGGGTCCTACCATAGTGATGTGAGGGATCACAAGGATTGGAAATCTCTATTGCAGAGTGAATCATTTGGTTGACAACCATATGTGAATATGTTGAAGCCATAGGAATATATACATAGTCAAGAAAGGGATAAATTGAATCCAAATATCTTTTCCAAGGGCCATGGATAATTGTGGTGATCAAAGGAAACCCAAATAATGATGTTTTATTTGTGGAAAGTGTAAAATCCAAGAAGGGTTCAAGCACCCTAAAATTTGTGTCACGTCCTAGATATCACATTATCACGGTGAGGAGATGTGATAAACCATTATTATAACCTTTTCATGGACTAGGGGGACCATTAAACATATATTGTATTTTACTAGGGATATAATGTAGGCTCTATGATCTTTAGGCCTATTTATTTTCACCCTAATTTTTTCCTAAACTCTGGAGATGAATATTTTAGTGAGAGAAGACTTGACTTTTCGTAGTCCTCCCTTTGAGGTTTTTCAACAAAATAAGTTTTGTGCCTCTTTCGCTAGTAGTTTCTGGTCATTCTATTTTCACCCTTATAGGCTAGAGTTTAAGGTCATACATGTTTGACCAAAATGTAGGTAGTATAAGTATGTGACGCACATAGACCAAATATGGTGGATGTTACACAAGAGCCTAATTAAGACATCCAAGGTCAATAGAACCACAAAGACCTTCTAGGTGGGAGATGAGACCGTTAAAAATCACATCTTGAGGTTCTTAGATCATGAGTAATGATGTGGGAAAATCATATTGGGAGTAGTTCAAATCACACTGAGGTGTTGAGTTCATCCATGATGATGTTAGGTTTCACAAGGATTAGAGATCCCTTTTTTTAGAGTGATGCATTTGGTTGACAACCATATGCGCATTTTTAAGAGCTTTAGGCCTACATGCATAGTCAAGAAAAGGGTCACTTAATGCTTCGTATCCTTTCCAGGGGACGTTTAAATTTTTTAATCCCAAGGTAATCGAGATATGAATTATGATTTATGGATTGAGGTGATCCAAGATGATTGAATAATTTCATACTCTGGATGACATGAATGAGGATCTCATGGTCCTTTGATAAAGGACAAAACATGGATGATGGTCTGCACAGTTTATTGTAATGTAGTGGGGATGTATTATGTGTAGTTTATTTCATGTGGTACAAATTTTTTTCATGTATTTAAACATCATGCAATAAGGACGTGTTCAATGCAGTTTATTGTCATACAGTAATGATTTTTTTTATTTAGTTTAACATCATATGTTTATGATGCGTTCAATGTAGTTAATTTTCATGCAGTAAGAACATTTTATGTATAGTATAATGTCATGTGTAACGGATTTGGGAATTAATGTAAAAGGATAATACATGATATATTATGTGCACAACCAAACCAAATGTAGATCTGGCTTGTATAGCTTGACCCATATGTTCTTTTGAGGCGCATTTTTGGGTTGTTATAGTTGGGCCTGGGATTGGTGATCCGAGCATCACTATGTATCCTATGACAACATGGATCAATCCACATGTAGTTATAGAATAGAAAACACTCTATACAAGTATGACCAGTATGCATAGGTGGGCACTATTTCTATTGATCATTGTAGCTGGGCCCATGATTGGAGATCTTGGTGTCACTAAAAATCATTTAATAATAGGAATCAATACACACTTAGTTATTGAGGAACCATGGAATTTAACATCATGTGGAAAGGATATTGGATTCCCTGTGTGGAATTAGAATTTTGGGTAGAACCAAATATAGAAATTTGAGTGTCACTATGTATCTTGTGATGATAGAAATCAATCCATATGTATCTCTTAAGTAAGGACCTTCCTGTTCATGTTAGGATTATATACAGAGGTGGGGGGGATTTTTATGTTGGTTGTGATTGGACCTGGGATTTTTGGATCCAAGCATCTCAACATATCCTACGATGTCATGAAGTAAGTCATACATAGTTCATGAATAGATGTGTGGTAGGAGACCAACACCAATGAAAGTGGTACTCTTGGGCGATGACCACAAAAATAAGCAATTTTATGTCATGAAAATGTCATCAACCATCTAGTTTAATGTCATGCGTTGAGGAATAATGGTACACATTTTAAGGTATTTCATTTTGAAAAATGATGAAACTATCAAGGTTCCTCATGCCTTGTTTTCATAGGGAATCCCTCATCAAAATTTGTAAGCTCATGTGAACTATGATTGGTGTGAGAAACAAGGAATGATAATGGTTCATCTTATCATTTTGAGACAATTTAAGGATATGAAAGGGGGATTTGTATCATGTAGTGGCTGACCAAGATATAATATCAAGTCATCCCTATATAACTCATTTTAAATGAGAATAAATCCATACATATTTCTAGGAAATTATTGTAGTTTAATGTTGTAGGGAAATGACATCTGTCATGCATTTTAACATCTTCTAGTGATGATATGGATAACCTGTAGTAAAAAAGAAAGAAACCTTGTGGTTAACCCTAATAATGGAGGCCTGGGAATCACTAAACATCCTATAATGGAAGGAATCCATCCACATGTATTTTTTTTCAATCCATGATGTATAATATTCAATGTAAAGGAAATGGATCATCCATCATGAAAGAAGATGGACGTCATGGATCTGTTCTATTTTACATCAAAGTGGTAGGGATGATATATGAAGTGTAGTTTAAAGTATTACTTCCATGACATCAGGTGTTTCATGGTTTATCATATTACTTTAGGGAAAAAGTTCTATACATTTTAATGTCTTGTAGTTGGGATAATGAATACCGTTCAATTTAAAGTCTTGCTAATAGAACATGAAATACCAATCATTTTAACATCTTACTACAAGGATGAGCATGTGTACTTTAATTTCATGAAATTAGGATAATAAATGCTTTGTAATATCTCTGAAAATTATTTCTTGATAAATCATGCATTGGTGGGTGGTGTGACATGCTCCCCATCCATTGTGGACAATGATTAGGGTCTATTATGATTGTCCTTGTGTATGATGTATGGCCCTTCCCATTTGGGTTCCATCTTTGGAGGATTCTTACCTCATATCATTGGTGTCTTGAGATCCAACACCAGTTCTCCTTGAAGAAATTAATAGAGTATAACCTTCTTGTTAATGTCTCATGTGATCTGATTAAGATGGACCTCCAAGTTTTGTTGTGTATGCAACCTATTTTCATTGAGCTGCTCCAATTCATCCAACTAATTTTTTGACTACTCATCATCTGATAGCTGTTTGAAATTGGATATTTAGAGTGAACGCAGTTGTACATCAATGGGAAACAATACCTCAATCTTGTACAATAATGATTATGACATTTCATGTCAATAAGTACATGTGGTGGTATGGTAGGCCCATAAATCATAGAGGAGCTTCTCTAGTAGGACATATTATTTTTTTATCATATTCTAGATTAAATTTGAAATATTCGTATTGAAGGAAAATGTCTATCCATTTTACACTACATAATAGCAAGATGATTGATTAGAATCGATATTTTAGTCCTAGTATACTTTCATCAACTATGTATAATAGAATTTGGTGTCATTGTTTGTTAATATTATGTGAGGGAATCTAAACATGGTGATGATATGGGGATTTAAAAAGTTGATAATGTTTTTTTGACTTCATTGAGGGTTATTACCTCATCCCATTTACAAAATAATTTGGTAGCAATAATGATGTACTTTAATTTCTTGGTTGTGGCTGGGGGATATGGCCCCACAACATCCATTCCCCACTAGGAAAATGGCCAAGAATATTTATCTATATTAATCCATTTCAGGGGTTGATGGATGATGTTTTAATGGATCTAGAATACATGAAATTTGTTGGTGAATTCCTTATATTCTTATATCATGGTTTTGCAATAATATCCCAACTTCTTAATTTAGTCTGACATCTCGGTCTGAGACTGATGACTACCGTATGATCCTGGATGCACATACTCCATGATGGAAAAAATAACTCCTTATTCCATGAATTTGAGGAGGATTTCCTCAAGAGATATCTTTTAGAGGGATTTCTGGTCATTTGGATCATTCTGCAAGGTGAAATTCACTACACAGTGCCGAATATTTTTCCTTCTGGATAGGTTTGTCAGGAGAGTCCCATTTTGGATATAACCAATTATAGGATCCATCCATCTAGTGTTGGTAATTGGTTTATCGTACTCTAATGTAGTGTTGAACTTATTGATTTCTTCCAAATCACATAATATAATCAATGAGACCATTCTATGATGTGTGATACAGACGATTGGATACTTTGGATCAGTTTTGTCCAAGACTATGGCTACATTAGCCAATGTGTCGGCACAAGCATTTTATGATAGTGTAATATGATATAATATTGGATCAAAAGGGAACTTTTCCATCAGTCCCCAAGAATAAAAAAATTTGGGGGTATAATTCCTCCTTTTTAATAGAATATTCACCATTGATCCTTTATCACTAGTTTTGAATCCCCTTTGACATTCAAGTAGGATATATACAGCTGTAGGGAAAGTTCCAACCTAGCAATGGGGGTTCGATATTCTACCTCATTATTCATGCCACCTTTGGATAGTGAGAAAGAGTATAGAAAAAATGATTTGTATGGGGAGACAAATAAAATCCCTAGAATATCCCAATTAAGCCCCATGTTTTCCATTATATTTCTCATAGGACTTCCTAAGGTGAAATCAAAATACATCTCCCATGTTCGAAGAGTTTCATGGGTATAAAATAACTGCTTATCTGGAAGCTCAGTGTTCACTGTTGTATTTTTTGAGGCATAATGTGATTCTAGGAAATTTGTTAGGGATTGATCTTTCATCGATTTCTTTGATACAGACTGAATGTATTATTGTTGTAGAATGAATTCCCATCAGTATAGATGCCCATTAGACATAGGAAGGCCAAGGATTTACATGAAAGGATCAAAATGAGAGACCATATGGACATTGTGGTGTCAAAAGTAATGCCTCATCTTTTTCACTGCAAATATGAGTGCAATATAGTTCTTCTAGACATTAGAGTTTTGGGTCTCAGTACCTAGAATTGTTTGTCTAAGGCACTAGAGAAATTTATCTCTACCCACATTATTTTTCATTGCAAGGAGGGTTGCCAGTGAGTGATCTATGATTTTCCTAAACAAAATGAGTGGCCTCTCTCCCACTAGAGGCATTCAGACTGGTGGGTGCAGTAAATACTTCCTGAGACTTTTGATGGATTCTTGGAAGCCATCAAACCATTGATAGGTGATTCCATTCTGTATTAGCCTGGTGAAGGAAAGAGATTTTTTGTCAAAGGTAGGGGATTAACCACCAAATGTAGTTTAGGTTCCCTTAGATCCCCCTCAGTTCATTGGGTTTTCTCGGGGTAACATTTCTGAAATATCACTACTCTTCACTGGGTCGACCTCGATGTCATGGTGGCACACCAAAAAGCCAAGGAACTTCCCTGATATTTCACCAAAGGCACATTTCAGTGGATTCATATTTAGACAATGATGTTGCATCTTGTTCAATACTTTTTGGAGATCTATCAGGTGATCAATTTTCTATCGATATTTGACCACCAGGTCGTCGACATAAGATTTTTCTATTATCCTTAGACTAACACAAATGTATGATTCATGGAATGTTGATAAGTGGAACTAACATTCTTCAAGACAAATGGAATTAATTGAATGTAGTAGATCCCCTAAGTCATTTTGAAGGCATTGGATTCTTCATCTTCAGTGACCATCTTTATTTGATTGTACCCTGAATACTCTTCCATGAAGGAAAAGTCATAGAATATAGTAGTCACATCAATCAAGTGTTCTATGATCAGTAATGGGAAATTTTTCTTCAGACTGTACCGATTAGGGTCTCTGAAATCAATGAATAACATTATTTTCCCATTATTTTTCTTGACAAGAATGATGTTAGAAATCCATCATTGGTATTGATCAAGTTGTTATATTATTCCTTTAAATTAGTGTCCTGAGAGGGGTGAATCCTCCTAGATGCCCACTTGTATCCTTGATTCTCATCGAGTAAGATGAGATGGTGCATAGACACATCTGGATTTAGTCTTGGAAAATTTTTATAGTTCCAAGAGATCACATATCAATTTTAAATCAGAAATGAAACAAACATCTCTTTCTCTTCAAGGGGTATGGAATCACTAATTAGTATAGGTTATAGGTCTTTTTTTATTCCCAGATTTACCTGTATAATCTTGTCGGTGGTGGGGGAAACACCTTCCTCAAATGAAGGAGTGGATTTTTTGATGTCATCCTCATCTTCTTCCACCTTAGAGTCTATGGATACATTTTTAGATGAATTCATAAATACGGGTGCATCTAGATCACTATCGGGGTGAGAGAGGCCATGAGAAGATACATTATAATCCCTTACTACTTGAGTAGTTTTAGAGAGATACTGGAATTGATTTTCTTTTACATTGTCACTAGGGATAGGAGGATATTGGATATCTAAGGCCAAGTCTATCACCTCGACCGGGTTTATGGGGAGAACATAGTCATTATCAAGCATACTCTAGTGATTTATAGGGGTGGTCCCCAATACATTGGGGGATACAACATTTATATCATCATCCACTATTGGTTGTTGGCCTGGCCTTTTTTAGAAATATTCATTATCATATGTGGCTCTACATGTATTAAAGGGAGCATTGTCACCATGTAGTATGCTGACCATTCCATCGATGGGGTATTTCATACACCGATGGAATGTTTAAGGAACCTCCAAGTTTCAATGAATCCAGGTCCCTCCAAATAAGATATTGTATGTGGATTCTTTCTAGATGACCATAAAATCAATGTAAAATGTGAGATCCCCACACAATGCTTTGATTTTGATCTTCTCAAGAGATATCTTCTCATGCTTATCGTACCCTTGAATGGTCATCTTTGTAGAAGATAAATCCACTTTTCAATATCCCAAATTATTGTGGTTTTGAACAAGGACAAGGTTGATCCTAGAACCCTTATCAATCATATGTCTTGGGATGTCAACATTACTGAGTCCACCAAAATCATACAGGGGCATGATGTGCCCTTGGATGACCTCTTCCTAATCTTGGTCATTAAATGAGATTATGACACAACATTCTTCTGATATGGTCTCCACGTGATAAACCTTGGATGTAGTGACTTTTGTCTCAAATTATTATGGGATCCATAGGGATTTAACAAGTCCCTCCCTATGTTATTTTGAAATATGGAGTTCATTGAGGATTGAGTGATTGTATGATAAAACCATCAATTGTTTTATAATTTCATAGTTTTATGGAAAATGATGGTGTTTTTTTATATGGGGTTGCTTCTGGATATGTGGCTCCAGAATTGAGACCTTTGAGGTGGATGAGACCAGTGGTTGTGAAATGGTCTTGGGAGAATCTAATACTACTGTCATAGGTCATGCCGACCATCCATATCTCTGAGGATAATTGGATAACTGACCCCCTTCTAGGTGGTCAAGCAAGTCAACTGGGTACAAATGATCATTGGAGGGTTTTATGACACCTTCAGGCCTCTTTTGAGACTTTTGGATCACTTTCCCATGAGTTTCTAATGAATATATATCCTCTAGGGGTATGTGACCAAAATATTGGGACCTACCATGCCTGCACTATCCCATATATCCTTGGTTCATGTGAATATGGACTCCAGCTCCCTTGTTATATGCAGGGAACTCATATTTCGGGCTATATTCATCATCAAATATGGGGTATTAATAGTTTAGCATGTTGACGGAACCAAATATGATATATTCATTGGACGAGGGTTCAATTTTTTTTGGGGGGGGGTCCCATGCTATGAATGTTGGAGGGAAGCAATCTACAAGAGTAAGAGCATGTGTTGGATAAAAATATGTCACTTCATCTTCTGTTTCTTCCTACTTCTAGTTGCCACACCCATATTTTGGGGTATATCTAATGTATCCTTATTAGGTGGTAGATATATCATGGTTCTATGCAACTATTCTCTCCAGGTGGAATGAGATCATTCAATTATTTTCTGATTCATCCATTTGTTGAACTTCTTCTCCTGCTAGGCCAAAACATTCTATCAATCATCCTCTTCTTCTGACTAAGAAATGGTTATAAAAGCTACCTAATTTAAGGATTTATCTAACACCACATAATTGGAATTTAACAATCCCTGAATGATGTGTTTTAATACTAAGAATTCCTTGATATTATGACCTAGCCTTATATGGAAATGGTAGTAGTCAAGAAGATCAGTGAGGTTGACATCATCAGGCATCCTAGGCAGTAGTAGCATGAGAAGGTATTTTACATGGAGTCCCAGAAATTATTGATGACTTTTTTCGTTTTAGAAGGAGTACGCATTATTCACCCATTCCTCAATTTCGATGTGACCTTGATTTCTCTATGCTTCTGGCCGATGGCGATTCTATGGCCGCTACCGTTTGAGAGGAGGTGTTATGTAGTTTGGTATCTGTCTATGTTCCTAGATGGGCACAACTACTGGCTTGAGAGTGAAAACTATAGCTTATTATACTCTGAAAATTTCCCCTTATGTTGTGGGCATGAGTTGAGTTTTGGATCGAGTTATCTCAATAGATTCCTTAAGACTTTGTGTTTTTTATGTGAACTCAAAAAACCCACCAAGATAATTCATTAGAATCAAAGGTGTCTACAATTCATCCTGAATATTTTCATCATATATTTATAGTAGTTTATCTTGTGAAAGAGTAATGCTAAGTGAATATGTTTAACCCATTCATCTGGATAAAATGTTAGACACCCTCTCATTTTCTCATTATTTGTAGTTCTTCATGTTGACGATTATATTTTTCCTCATTATAGATCTAAATTGATAAAGGAACTGTTGATTAAGGTTTTTCAATCCTATAGTAGATCCTACTAGAAGAAAATTATACCATACAAAAGTTGGATCTATCAAAGTCTGTTTAAAACATGTTGTCTTTTTCTCCTTCAGTTGATCTCGAGGGCCCATCATCATCCCACATCAGGATAGGAAGTGTGTGTATGTTTTATAGGATCACCTACACCATTAAAAGTTGATAATGTAAAATTATTGAAATTGGGTGGAGGCAAAGATTTGACCACCCATTCAAGATATGAATTCCTCTCAGGCTACAAAAGTTTAGGTCATCCTTCCATGGATTACATTCATGTAACTAGGGACTTAATGAAATTGAGAAGATCTAGGGATACTACTTTATGAGCTACCTTCCATCTACAAGGAGTGAGTGGGGGTCAATCAGGTGGCCTAGCTTCCACCTCCTGCTAATTCTATATTCCTCATAATACTGAATGGTCACCCTGATGAGGGATAGGCTATCACCGCAAAGGAGGGACGTCACGATCAACTTTGAAATCCTCATATATGTAGATTGGATACCTAGATCTAGATCTAGTGTAATGCTTAGTTACTTCTCTTACTCATGGATTGGCTATGGGAGGGAGAATATTCATCTATACCTAAAGACAATACCCAATAGGAATATTTCCCTTAGGTATCTCTTCATTGAGTCGTCTAAGAGTTTATATCTCACTCTCATATTGTGAATATTTTTCCTTCATAGAAGGAACATCATCTCTTATAAGTGGTGATTTTTATGTATCCATACCATTCCGTTTTACATTGGAAGTGTTCCACTAGAGATGTGGTAATTTTTTATTTAGAGGTGCTGTATTTTGGAGAATTCTATAGTTTCGGGTCTATTCAACCTCCATTAGTGAATCAATATCACACTCCTCTTAGGGTAAATTTTCTATATTATGTCCCTATGTATGTGAGTCTTGATCCATAATGTTTTTCATGTTGATAGTGATGAAATTCATAGAAGAATATCATGTAATGGTGGTTGTACCATTACTTTTGATTCAAAAAGATGATTATTCACTTACTTTATTAGGGTCATTATTCAAACCCTTGGCCATATTGGACCATTTTAGATTGAGACCCCAAAATGGTCTGATTTACATTGTCATAAGTTCTTCCTATCTAGGGCTATGAATAGTGACCTTGAGGGATTTTCCAGTTATGATTTTCAAATGGACCCCAACCTGTAGAGGTCTGTCTTGAGGTGGGATTAATGAGTGGGATTCTAACCCTTGATTTTTCACTCCCAACCAAGAGAAGACTTATTTTCTATGAGGTGATGATGATGATAAAAATGAACCTATCTCTATGGTACAGGGGTTATTTGGGGACACAATTTGAATTTATTGATCCTATCATTTAGGATTTAATGATTTCTATTGGGGATTTTATGACTCCTAGGATAGACATTGAGATATAAATTCCACCATCCCAGGAGGATATGGTTGATCATAAATCACCATTAATTTCTCTAGGAACCTCTCAAGGGATGATGAACCTTGCGATGGGGATTGGGATATAAATTACCCCAGCCTAGTGGGTTGGTATTTGTTTTATACTACTGTTAGTATGCCTTGAATTTTCATAGGAATTGGTGATATGAGAGGTGGAGGCGGTAGTATATATTCAATCTGCCCAATGTCCTGAGTCTTCTTCTAGATGGATGATTAAGAAGCTTCTACGATGGTCTGATTGATGTGGCACATTAGTTCTTGTGTTGGAGATAAGTGTGATGGAATCCCATAATGAGAATCATTTATTACAGGAATTTGTCTCGTTGGTCACAACTTCAATCTCCATTTTTTGAAATGTAGTCTTGTTTCATTGAGGGCCTAGTTTAGAGTCATTTTGAATATAATATCCCTCTATTTGTGATATATGATCATCATTGAATTAGGTGAATTTTGTTGTAGTGATTAACATGTATGAGTTTTACTTGTTCCCCTAATTTCACCGGAGGCTATGATATTTCACGATTTCATATCTGAGGGGTTTTGTTATTATAGGTATGAATCAAAGTGTAACGCTCCATACTCTCCCCATCCAAAAATATAGATGCATTATGTGGATTAAAATATCATCTGTTGAAGGGTTATGATGAAATGGTAGTAGGAATATTGCAGATTTGTACTGTGCTTTTTCATTTTTTATCCTGGTCCATGAAGATAGTAGCTAGGTCAAGCTGACAACAGAGTATCTTAATGGTCTGAAGGTGACCCATGTATCCTAGATATTGGAGGTGTCTAGCCTTTAGTAACTGATGAGTATCCCACATATTTTTTCATAGATAAGTCATGAAATCATTTTGTAGCTCAGTTGGGATCTCATAGTCAATATTAGAAAGGGCCCAAAACATGATGGAGGGGGTCTAGCTAACTCTCTCCACACATCAATTTCCGACTCTTATTCATCATACATAGACACCTCAATATATTCAGACCATAGAATATTCTTTCGTGGGTATCCTGCTGACTAGAGTGGAGTGAAGCTAGAAATTGATGGTGAACTATATGTGGTTGACCCTGATGTTTCGATAAACTTTCTATACAAATGAGTTAGAGATTTGAAAACCTCTTTATATGAAGGTTTTTGGACAAGTTGAGGATTTCATTTTCTGTGGGAGATATCACCATGGGGAGGTTGACCACAATGGATGTCGGGAGTAGAGTCCCTACAGTCCATCTACTCACTACTTATACAAGGACTATCATCTTAATGATTATCTTCTTCTTGGATATCAGAGTTTATGTACACTTGTGGTGTTGAGAATGTGTCTTGAAAAACCTGAAGAACACTATCATTGAGCTGATTAGGCATATGGTTCAGATCCTACGTCATGGATGGAATATTCCAACCTTCCTTTTGAAATTGAGTAGGGATATGATCCTACTTTTTGACGGTTGCTGGAACATGTTTATTATCGTCCAGTGTTGTGGGATTATGATCTCACTGCTGAGAAGCAGTGAGAATATTCGACTGACATGTATCATTATTTATAGTAATATGAACCTATCCTGAGTCATCTTTCATTATCATGTCGTTATCCTCATTGAATAGGGGATTATGATACAAATCATAAGCCATTGGAATATGTTGATGGTCTTTCATGGAAAGGATATGAGCCTACCCCAAGGCATGTGTTTCTCTCACATGGTGATCCCCGGTTGGAATAGGAATATGATCCAAGTATGAATATGCATTCCCCCCCAAAAATATGTCGACAGACCTCTGGAATGGGAGAAAGGATATGATCCTCCTTCTCTATTGACTCTAAATGATGTAGGTGCAATCATTTGTCAATAGAAGTATAAAAATACTCCTGGATTCCATGATTTTCAGGAATATGCTAGGTAGATTCACTAATAGTAATATGACCCTATCCCAATGATTTTTTCATTATCACATGCTTCTCCCCATCCATAATGGGGATATATACTCAATATTGGGACTTTATAGTAGTACACTAGAGTTCTTCGACAAGAATATAAGCATGTCCCATAGCATGTGATCCTCTCACTTGGTGAGCCCCAGCCAGAATGAGGATATGAGGTTGATCTTGGGCCATTTCAATATGCCAACAGATTTTTTGACAGACATGTCCCCATTTCTTGAGGCATATGTTTCTCTCACTTGGTGAGCCCCTGTTGGAAAGGAATGTGGTCCATGTATTATTCCTCATCCTTTATCAAAATATGCTTGATAATAATACTAGACAAGAGTAAGAATGTTCATTTTCTCTGGTGCAGCCACCTTTTCATAATGATTAGAGTGTTGTGTTTCCCTGGTTATAGGGATATGAATACCTGTGAGTCCCATTATCTACAATAGTTCTAGAATATGGTGGTATATTTCTTCAGTTGTTGCTAAAATATATTGTCATTTTAGAAAACTGTGTATAATGATATAAGCCTTCACATTTTCTATCTCCACTATGTACTGGATGATATCTTTTATTGAGTTGTGGATATGATCCAACTTCTTTACTCCTTGATCCATCGAAATATATTGATGTAATTCATGCATGGTAGTCAAGATATTAGCCTCCCCCATTCTGGTTTTGGGAATATTATCAAAGATTTGTTTCGAGGGAGTTGGGATATGAGCCTACTTATTGGTTACTGCTGAAATATTTTGTCAGAAATTATAAATGAGAGTAGGGATATAAGTCCACCCTTGGATATCAAACACCTTCCTCCCCCAATGAGTATTCCTTGTTTCCAATGTATGGTATTTAAATAAAGTAGTGTGTCAGGCGGTACCCTCATCATGCAATAAATGGGTACCAGTGGGATCGTGCTGACGGCGATGGTTGACAGGTTCCCTCTTTAGTGGAACCTGAACCAGACAGAAGCTATATTTTTCATCCTAGTCCATCATCATTTCGAATTGAAGGTGGTGATTTTTGTGCTCCGGGGATAAGCTCACAAAGTGGTTGGTTGTGGAAACAAGGGCCACTGGATTAGATAAAACTTTCTCTAGATAATGAAGACTCATCACCTTTAGTGATTTGAGACAGTCATGAGTTTTATCAAGGTTCAGGACTATACCATGTCAATGGTACTCCCGAACCATCATGTTCAGCTCAAGAAATTGATGTTTTTGGGAAGGTGAGATCATTTTGTGACCCACAAGGGTTGCATCCACTGCTGAATTTCTAGAACAGTCACTGGATGATGAAATTATCTCGAATCAGGATGTTTTTCATGCGAGTAGTATCTACATTCATGTAGATAACTAGGAACATGGTCACTAGTTAGTGAAATATTGTATTCATGATGTGCTCAATTACATATTCATGGTTAACACAATTGTCCATTTATTATTGATCTAGCCATTTCTCTTGTATGAAATTTTCAATGCGAGGATGAGATTAATTCATGAGAACCCTAGTTGTAGAGGATCAACTATAAGATTATGACATTCTAACTAGGTTTTTTTATAGGATATGAAAAACATAGTGGCCTAACACGTGATTAAATGATCATTCTATTATTTGAGAGATTCATGTTGGGTAACCCTTTTTGTTTGTGTATGGTGTGAAAATAGAACCTTCCATCAGAAAATAACAAATCATTTTGTTATTGGCTATATTCATGTTAGTTTAACCTTTTTTTCATATTATGTGTAGAAAAATTGGCAGGATGGAAAATATCCAATCCTTTTGTTATTTGATTTATTCACGCTGGGTTTACTATTTCTGTTTTGATGGGTATGAGATGAAAATGATGTGCATTTGGTTCATCCCGATGGATGATTTTGGGGGTTCATTTCTTGAACTATAATTAATTTTGGGTCACCATTATCATTATAAATAGAAAATTCCAACGATTCCCTCATCAATAACTGGGTACAGATCTACATTCCAAAAGTTTGTGGTCAATTTAGGTTTTAGACCAAATGATGCTTAGGGAATCACATCGGTCAAGAGGATGTTAGGTCATGCTCATCACACCCTATTGGGTGGAATTGTTGCCTACTTTAGGACTCTCTTATAGATTTAAGTAATTTTCGAGAATCTCTTCCTAATCCTAATATGGGACCAGTTACCCTAATGAAATGATTATAGGTTAAGTATCCTTTATACATGAAAGAAAGAGGAATATCATTATTGAATCTATATATATGTATCTAAGGTACTTCATCTTCTACCCAATAATGAATAGTTTCTTATATGATGAATTTTTATAACAAATCAATTTAGAATTGGTAGCCATGTAGGGAGGTAACTAATATTCTGAGGAGCGTATTGAGCCATTATGAGGTGTCCTGTGTATCCTGATTATCATAGCAATGAAAACCTACATAGTTAATTAAAATCATATAGTTTAATGTCATATAGAAAGGATATATATGTGAGAATTTAGGCACCAGATATTTGGGCTCATGTCTTATGTAGACATCCTACATATCATGATTTAGATAGAATCTATGTTATCATAGATTGATCACACCCTTGGGATTGGCCCTATGGTATATTTCTTTATATATGGGAGTTTTATATCATTACAATCATCGAGGATTACATGATGATATTTTCTTGGCTAGTGGAGACTCATGATTCCAGTGATGTGTTCATTACAACTCAATAAGACCACATGATCTTTTCTCGATGTGAGAAACAAGGGATTACGATTAATCGATCTCATTTCATATAGATATGGGACATATTTATTGGGACATCCCTCAATGATCGGGACATAAGATGGCATCCTACATATCCTTGTTATGGAAGGAATCAGAGTGTCATAGTTCAATTGTTTTCTCAATCCATTTGTGGATGAGTAAATATGATCATCCCATGGAAATGATAATGTCATGATGGTTCAGATGTTAGAGACAAAAAGAAACAAAAACTGTGGTGTATTCCCATTTTATTTCAGTATTAGGAATGAAGAAAAAATCCTATATATCCTGATTAAGTAAGGAATTAAAGTCTTTATAGTTTGATGATATCAAGGATTACACACTAGCATTCCTCTTGTCCTTATATAGGATCATGTGGGAAATGATACAATCATTGAAACTCCCTAAGTTCATGTGATCTATGCTCGGTGTGGGAAACAAGGGATTGAAAATAATCCATCTCATTTATTATGGATGCAAGACTTATGTATTGGGATGATACTTAGAGAGTTTGATATCGATTTAGGGACTTGGAAATGCATCATACATATCCTAGTTATGGAAGGAATTAGAATTCTCATATTTCATTGATTAAAGATTACATGAGGAGTTTTCCCTTATCATCGGGGCTTACACACTGAAATTTCCCTTATCATTGGGGATTACAAACTAAATCTTCCCTTATCATCAATTTTTACACCCTAAAGTCTCCCTTTTTATTTGGCTTGGTTTTCTTTTTAACATGCATTGATTGTCTACTTGTCATGCCTCGGTTGTCTGTTTGTCATGATGGAGAATGTCTGCCTAACATATCAAAATATATTCATTTAATAATATTTTATTGTACAAGGTACATCAAATATATTTGATGTCATTTCCAAATGTTGTCATGTGATAAAGGATGACTTGTCCAAAAGACATCGCAAGACCTGAATGGTTTGTCCTGGAAGCTATCGAATGACCCCAAAATACATGTCCAAAGGGGGTAACATGATCCAGTTGACTTTCCCTAGTGTCAACATGAGATATAGATAGCACACTTAGAGGGACATTTTGAGAGTTAATGATACATGTTTGGAGGGTGTCATGTGATCTCAGATGACATGCCTAGAGGACATCATGAGACCTGGTTAGTGTGTCCATAGGGCATCGCCAAACAAGGGTGGTATACTCGGGGGGAACTGTGTGACTTACTTTAACATATTTAGAGGACTTAACATGATTCAAATTTCATGTCAAATGATTTTCATGAGATCTGGGTTACATTTCCTGGTGTTGTCTCATGTCTTGGATGGTTTACATGAAGTTTGTGAGGATTAATGCATATGTATCTTGTTTTATGGTCTTTATTCCAACCATTTATCTTGAGTGTCTTAGATTTATTCAGTGTTATCTTGTTTAAATTATTGTGTGATATAGAAGGCATGTGGTATGTTCTAAGTGTGACCTACCCTATGTTCATTTCGTGATATATGTGTTATCATGTAGAGTTTTTATGCATGTCGTATGATTTCTCTAGTTGTTCGATGGATCTTACAAGATGGTAAGTTTTTCCAGTCTCGATATTAACCACACTAATAAATCATCTTTAGTTCTTGGGAATTACATTACCTATAAATGAAAATTTCCAACCACTTATTGGAATCTAGGGTGGGGGATTTATATGCCTTGCCACCATAGTTGTTCAGAGATTTTCATGACGTGTATCATGTGAATCCACGATGGTGTTAGCAGAGTGCTTTGACATCACGCAACTTCATGAGGTCCTCTCATGAATCTCTCTGGGGACGTTTCTTGTCTTTCAGTGAACACAATACTATCCCATCAATGACTACTTTATTTTATTATTTCCAATTAAAGGGGAATTTTTCACTTATGATGATTTTCCAATGGACCATCATATTATCAGTTTTACATGTTCCGGTGCCTTCACAAGATTAAGATTCCTATTAAAAGTCCTTATCATGATATTAGTTGACTTGTTTATGACTTTTTGTGAGGCAAGGATGTATTTTCAAGGATCCATCATGAGATCAGGACAACATGATTGGGGGGGGGGGTCTTGCAAGACTATGATGCAGACAACCCAACCATGTCGCATGAGTTTTATGACCACAAGAGGCTTCCAAATCCTACCCCTTTTATCTTAATTGTTTAATTTACAATGGTTTGATAGTTTATGAGGTTGTTTGGGTGTCATCGGGGATAATCACCTTACCTCCCAATGTTGTATTGTGTGAGCACAAAAGGCCCTATGGATATGTGTGAGAATTTCAATGATAATTCCATATAATAATCCTTAAGGAGGAAAATGTGGAGTTCACAATTGTCTGGACATACCCGAGACGCATAATACGATAAGAGTGATAAGCTGGTGGGATTTCACAAGATGAGGTGGACATGTCACTGGGTGTTTGTGGCATCTTTAAGGTTTACAATGGAACATCGTGAGACTTTTATGATAGAGTGAGCCTCATTAATCCTCCACATTACTTCCTTTGTTTTATTGTGGAACAGTTTGGGGTCTCGTGAGTTCACTTGAATGTTTTTGAGGACTATCATCATCTGAATCGGTGATGCATCAATTCAATTTTATGAACAAAAGTGGCTCCCACCTTTAGATATTTTCCTCATATTTTCAAAGGACTTTTAGATGATTTTTCTACATCCATTAGTTTACAATCAACATGTCTTGGGGGTGATTTCCTGGTGGACGCCACATGACCAATGGTTGTTTGTGGATCCTTCACAAAAGAAAAAAAGGACTTGTCAAATGGGACTTCATGGGATCTGCTATAGGTTGTGTGCTTCATTTGGATTCTTAATGTAACCATATGATGGTCACCTGATTATATATCCCTTGGAGGATCATGCGATCTGTAGTTCTTGGCCAACTTCTTTTTCCTTTTCTTTTGTGGGGAAAATAATGCCCATATCCAGGTTTTTCTTCCTTTTTTGTATTTTTCAATGCCCATTTGGAGGGTTCCAATAGTGGTCCAATGAAGAGTTGTAATTGTTTTATAAATGATTCAGCTAGACCATTTTGGGTATGAACATGAGCTATAGGATGTTCAACACTTATTCCTAGTGAAATTCAATAATTATTAATATCACGTTACGATTAATAACAACCATTATCAAGACAAATATTCTTGATTGAATAATCTTGAAATTTTTCCCTTACCCTTATTATTTCAACAAGTAATTTCACAAATTCCAGGTTGTGAGTAGATAATAAACACAAATGGGACCATCTTGTTGAGGCGTCAATCAAGATCATAAAAAATCGGAATTGTCCACATATATCACCATGAATTAGATCCAAGAACATAGTTTAATTTCTTTAAATTTGCACATATATATATATTTAAATTGTACGGAATTATTTTGAGACAAGACGCTTTGACGACATGTGATTCAGAAGCCTAGTGATCCCAAAATGGAATTTTGAATTATTTTTTAAGTTCGTTTAAGTAAACGTGGGAGTGAGTTTTTATAACTTTTGAAATAGTTCATAAATATAAAATCTTAGGGCACCATTGAACTTAGAATGCTGAGATTATCCTATAAAGGTCCTAATTTCGAATGGAAAGGGTCAGACAGAAAAGATAATTTTTGAAATTTTCGGAAAAAATAACTTAAAAGATATTTTATTTTGTTTTTCAATATAATTGGGTGAGAAGATGGCGGTGCTATGATGTGATGATGAGGTGCATTAAATGAAGCTCATCAATGGTTCATAAATTTGTATTCTAAAGATGCATTAAATGGAGTGTAATAGATATGTTTTTTCATAAATGAAAAATCATAAAGACACGACGATGCTGTGTAACATAAATTTTATGACATGTTTTCTTTTTAATAGGTTAAAAAATGGAGAAATGTGAAATAAACTATGGAAATCCTCTGATGAACCTATTCCATGAAATCTCTCCAACAATGAACATTGAACACTGACGAACCTCTAATAGAATTAATGCATAACAGGACTGGTGAGCGATGAACACTGATGGCTTTGATCGGAACCTAAATCCCTGCACTTGGAATGCTCCAGCGAAGAACATCAATCAAGGCAGGGGTTTGATTCATTTTATGTATTCCACATTCTTTATTCTAAAAAAATTAATGCAGGACAACCCACGAACATGTTGACCTACAGATTTCTTGTCAATGTGGTAGGGTGCCTTTTTCTCAGAGGAATTTTGTATTAGGATTTAATTATTTTGATTGATAGAACATCATCCATGAACCTCCCCCTATTTTGAAATTAAAACGCGGAGGGTGCAGGACAACAAGAATTAGGCTCGAGCCCCTCTACTTGTGAGTTCTTCTTGATTGAGTTTTTGAAATGGTGGAAAAGAATATTTGAGGCCATCATAGGGAAGGAGACACCCCACATAGGAAATAAGGCATGAAAGCATGAATGACGGATCCCGGTGCAGACCTAGTGGTCTGTAAAAGGACCCACTAGTGCTCCACGATGATGCATCGATGAAGGAAGTAACGACTGGCTTAGGCCACAGTGCAGGAGGAGGAGAGGTCAGCTGAGCCGATGATAGATAGAAGGATGTGGCCCCACGACCTCATCGGTGGAGTGGCCCACGGCTACAGGCCACGGTTATCAGGGCACGAGGTCCCCTGACCGTGTGCAGAAGGCTGACCGGCCAATTCACTGGATGAGTGGTAGTGCCCCAGACGCATCATGCGTTCGGGATGGAGGAGTCAGGCCGGCGATGATCTAAGGGACAGGAGGGGGACGTGGCCACCTGTTGCATCCTAACCAGATAGGGCCCACCTCTGCGGGTTAGACCTACACCAATGGTCTAGACCCACCCATTCGAGGTAGGGCAGATGAAACTGGGTCGTCGGGCGAACCGGCGGGCTGGACCCTCAGCCAAACTGGGCCGGGTCCAGCAATGCCCAATGGGCTTGGCCCATTGGCCAGGCCAGACTAGACAGACCCAAACCCAAACCAGGTCAGGTCGGGTCAGTTGAATCAGACTGGGTCATGTGAGCCCCCCAGATAGGGTTAATCGGGTCAGTCCAACCAGGTTGGACCGAACCTAGACGTAACCGACCCCTGTTAACAAAAATGCCAATAACATTCAATATGAGAATCCGATTGATGAGAAATTTGTGGAATTGGATGCCTCGCAATGAGGAAGATCTTTTGGTATACTCTAAGGAGGATTTAATGGATGTTTAAAGACAATGAATGGATTGGGGAGCGATTCTCCCGAGAACAATCATGCTACATGTGGAAACCCTACGGTTGGCTAATACCTTAAGACTACAAAAAGGCGACCCCATGTGGATCAGCTATGATGGACTAGTTGGAAGTGGATCTGTGTGACCTAGAAGACTCATGGTGGGGAGTGACTCTGTGTGACTTGGAAGACCCACGATGCACTATGGGGAGGAGTACCTCTATATGACCAAGGTGGGAAGCAGCTCTATATGACCCAGCAAGCCCACAGTGGGGAGAGACTATGTGTGACTCGACATACCCATGGTACTCATTGGAGATGAGTACCACATAAGTGTAAGGTTAGTGGGAAGAGGCTTCTGTGTGACCCGAAAGTCCCACTTTACTCATTGAGGAGGTGTTCTCCAATATCTTCCTACTCTATATTATACTTGTTGTGAGCTATCTTACATCATGATTAAGCTTTGTGATTTGTTTTTTGGATTGATTTTTGGTAATTTTTTTGTGTTTTAGGATCCCTATAATGTATTTTGTTACTCAACCCTGAACGGGATTTGCCCGCATGGGTTGTGTCTGGAGTAAATGATCAACGCCTTGATGAAGGACTTGGTGGCTGAGGACCCGGTGGTGCCTAGTGAGCCTAGGTAGGTGGGAAACACTTCTACAGCTTCTAGTAGATACTCCACACTTACCTGTTAGGTAGGGTTTTCAGTGGATGGATATCTAGAGTTTCTTTTATTACAATCCTATTATCCAGTTATTCTTTTATTGGGTTCTTATTCTAGACCATTTGACATTCAGTTGTACTTGTACTCAGTGGTTATTTATAATGGAATTCTTGTTCTTATTTTCAGTTTTGGGATTTGGTTGTTTGTGTGTGTGCATAGGTACTCAATAAAATGCCTCCCTATTGTAGGTTGACACTTTCGATGCTAGTCTCTAAAACCTGGCCTTCAAGAGGCGAGCTTGGGGGAGTCACGACACAAGCCCCAGGGGACGGGTCAAGACCAAGTGGAATCATAGGGAGGTTGGTTCTACCTCAAATATCGAGTGTCCATTTTTTTTTGGGGAAATGGTGTTGAATGTTTTGTTTTTGACTTTCATATTTGAGGAGTCCAGTGTTGGTGCGGTGGCCGATGTATTCATACCCCAAGACCCCAAATTCTGCATTTTCAGCTCTATACAAGAAAACACTGGTTGCTTAAGTGTATCCTTATAATCTTCTTGAATAAGAGTCATCTCACCAGGTATAATCTTCTAACTGTGTTACATCTTGATCTATCTCAAGATGAATCCATGTAGAAATCCATCTAGGCTTATGATACGTGATCATGTAGACAACCCTCCTAGTGATTAGGCATCAGTTCAGGGACCAATAATAGAGATGGACCTGCCGGGTGGTGCATCGGTGTTACCACCATCCATTGATTAGCAGTTACTTCCACCATTATAGGTAGAGGACATATGCAGACCCAATGTCTTGCATGAGTTTCAAAGATAAAGACCTACTAGGTTCAGGGGAGAGACAGATCGTCAGGTTTCTAAGGACTTGATAAAGTTATTGACGTGGGTCTTCTGCTTATTGAGAAAACCACTTGACTAGACAGCGATCTTGGACACGAGCCTTCTCTAGTGATATGTAGGGAGATTTTGGAGCTTGAACATCCAGACGCATGATGACATGACCCTCACCTAGACATATTTCATGCTACTTTTATGGGAAGAGTTTTTCCCTGCGACTTTGCGCTTATGCACATTCTAGAGCTACTTAACTTACAAAAAGGCAACATGAATGTGGCTGAGTACTTAGCAATGTTTATCGATATTTCATTCTTCTCTATAGATATGGTTTGAGAACCTTTCTTCAGGGCTCGAGCCTTTGAGAAGAAACTCCAATGGGAGATTAGGGTGTCGATGGTGTCTATCAACATTCCTACTCAGGCTAGGGAACTAGAGCAAGACCTTCTTGTAGAGAGCTTCATAGAAGAGTAGGTGCTGATAGATGGAGCCACCAGTAGACCTCAAGTGGTGGAGTGTTTAGTGGTGAGTAAAAAACAAAAAACATGGGGGGGTCAAGTGGGACAATCCCTTCAGGGGACGACCCAAGGACTCAGGTTCAGCAGTGTGGGGATCCCATACCATAGGGAGTCTGTAGGGAGCCATGATTTTCTACATGTGAAATGCACAAAGACACATGGCTCGTGACTGCCCGACCCATCATATAGACGACCAGAAAATGGTTGAGGGACTTCTGAGGAAGAGGAAGAGGATCGAGTGAGGAGGTCTGCACAGTGGAATACGTGGTAGGGGAGAAGGCCGAGTAGTAGGCAGTGGGAAATGGTTCGAGGTACTATTGCGACCACCCTAGGTGGTGAACCCTGACCTCAAGGAGTAGGTGGACATGGGAGATCTCATCTTCAGGGAGTATGGGCTTATTACCATGATTCTATTGAGATGATAAGAGATATGATCTGTGTCTTCTCCAACATAGATTTAGCTCTATTAGACATAGGTTCTAGTCACCCTTTCCATTCCAAGAATCTGGTTTACAACTCAGAGATTTTGGTGGAGTCATTGGTTCGATCCTTACAACTAAAGAATCTTACATGAGGGTATTTGACAATAAAACATTAGTTCATGTAGTGTGAGATTACTCTTGGAGGCAAGAGCATCAACTGGGATCTCCTACTACTGGCGTCAAGGCCTTACGACATCATCTTGGGTATGGATTGGTTATCCATAGTCCATGCTCAGATTGACTATTTTAACCATATAGTGTGGTATTTCTATGAGGATGGGACCGAGGTTTCCTTCACTGGTGAGAAGGAAACTTTTTTAGTACAGGACATACTTTCTCAGAGGATGTTGTGGCCAATCACTCACCAGTTGGATAGCCTCACCCTCAGTGCAGTAGATTCGAGGAGCCTGATCTTTCCTGTAGTGGTGGATGAGTATGAATATTTCTTTCCCGATTATGTTCTAGGACTACCTCCTCATAGTGAGGTAGACTTCTCCATCGACCTGTACCACGAGACGTCACCAATATCTACACCGGCATATTGGATGGCTCTTATGGAGCTATGTGAGTTGAGGGTACAACTGAAGGAATTAAAGGATAAGGGGTTTGTAAGGCCCAATGTTTCACCATGGTCATCCCTGGTGTTGTTTTCCATGAAGGAAGATGGGATTTTGTGGTTTTTCTAGACTTCGAGGGCTTGAATCAGGTGACCGTGAAGAACAAGTATCCACTACTGAGGATTGATGACATCTTGGTGTACTCAGTGTCAGAGGAGAATCTTTCCATACACCTACAGATAGTCCTAGATACACTCTGAGAGAACTAAATTTATGGTGATCTCTCTAAGTGTCAGTTCTGGATATGGGAGGTCATCATTCTGGGACATGTCATCTCAGAAGCTTGAGTTGCTTTGGATTCAGCAAGGATATAGGTAGTTCTTTCTTGGGATCCACCTAGCAGTGTGACTGAGGTGTGAAGTTTCTTGGGGTTGGATGGATACTACCGGAGGTTCGCTCCCTACTTTTATAGGGTAACAACACCATTATCAACTTTTACATGGAAGGGACGACCCTTTGTGTGGATAGAGAAGTTTCAAAAGAGTTTCTAGGAGATGAGGTGGAGATGGACAAGTTTCCCCATCTTGAGAGTACTAGAGGAGGGACTTGGGTATGTAGTTTTCTACGACGCATCATTGACCGGACTGGGTTGTGTCCTGATTCAGCAGTGATAAGGGATCGCCTACAGTTCATGGTAGTTGAGATAACATGAGAATAACCATGCGACCCATGACCTAGAGTTAGCAGCAGTGGTCTTTTCCATGAAGATGTGGCAACACTACTTGATGGGTGAGCAGTTTATAATCTACTTCAACCACAAGAGTCTTATGTATATATTCTCCTAGAAAGACCAAAACTTTAGATAGCGGTGATGGCTAGAGTTCTTCCAAGACTATGGATATGGGACAGTCTATACTTTTATGAATGGGAATTTGGTGGCAGATGCACTAAGTAGTTTGTCCAGTTTATAGCTCTTTATTGAGGCGAAAAAAATTGCTTGTCGCGATGGAGATATATTTCAATGATAATGATGGAGCGGCATACCTTTAGCTACTGAATTTCACTCCCCTACTCTTATAGCATGTTATGGAGGCACAACTTGTGGATTTTGACTGTGAGGCCCAATGTACTTAGTTATCCTCAGGATAGGCTCCTGATGGATTTTTGTTAGGTGGCAAGCACGTCATCTTTTTCAGAGGGTGCACCATAGTACCAATGACGTTTCATGGGTAATCATTGAGGAAGTTCCATACATCCCATTTGGAAGTAAATCAGGGAGTGGAGAAGATGTACTAGGACCTCCAACTTCAGTAATGGTGGCCATGGATGATGAAAGTAGTGGTAGAGTTCATTTCACGGTGCCTCACTTTCCAGCAAGTGAAGGCCGAGCATCAGGTTCCAATAGGCTTGGCCCCACCACTTGAGGTACCAGAGTGAAAATAGGATGGTATTTCGATGGAATTCATGATGGGATTACCACAAACATCTAGGGACCATGATTCTATCTGGGTGATCGTGGACCAAATCACCTAGTCGATTACTTCCTACCCATCTGAGAGCAGGGATCAGTAGAGGGATTGAGATGACTTTATGTCTAGGAGATAGTTTGGTTTCACAGTGTACCTTTGCAAATCATCTTCGATCGTGATGCACGCTTTACATTCCGGTTGTATAAGGGATTGCAGGAGGCGTTTGGGACTCAGCTATGCTAGAGCAAAACTTTTCATCCCCAGATGAATGGTCAGATGGAGTAGACCATATAGACCTAGGAGGACATGATTCATGCCTGCATTCTAAATTTTGGTCATAGTTGGTAGGACCACCTTCCTATGGTGATGTTTGCAAACAATAACATCTATCACTCCACAATTGGCATGAAACCATTTGAGGCATTGTATGGGAAGCCTTGCGGATCACCTCTATACTGGAAAAACCATGGGCACTCAGCACTAATGGGTCCAAAGTTGGTATGGGCTACCACTGAAAAGGTGCATATCATCTAGGAGCAGATGAGGGATACACAGAGCTGAAAAAAATCTTATGTCGATCAAATATGAATACCCTTGGAGTTTGAGTAGGGAGACCATGTGTTCCTTCGGGTCTCACCCCGATGGGGATTGTGGAGATTTGGCTGGGGCGGAAAGATTTCTTCAAGGTTCATCAGACCTTTTAATATTTTAAGTAGATTTGGCGAGGTAGCATACTGCCAAGCCCTTCCCCATAGATGCACTGGTTGTGTGATGTTTTCCACATGTTGTAGATGAGGAGGTATGTGCATGATCGATTGAACGTCATCGGCTGGGGTGAGCTGGATATTGACTTTGGGGCGATGTTTACAGAGATCTCGGTGGAGATAGTGGACTGATAGGAGAAGGACTTTCATGTATGGTCGATTTATCTAGTGCATGTTTGGTGGAATCATGGGAATATATATGAGAGAACATGTCTGCTGGAGGATTAGATTTGTTCTTAGTACCCCCATTTGTTTGACTACCCCTTGTTTTGGATTTCGGGGACGTAAAGACCTATGGTTAGGAGAATATAATTTTCCAAATTTTATGTATATTTTTCTTAAATTGTATAGAATTATTTCAATACATGACTCTTTGATAGCACGTGATTCTGAGGCCCGATGAGCCTAGACTGAAATTTTGAATTTTTTTTTAACTTTGTCAAAGTAAACATGTGTTTCCGACTCTTTCTCCGGGGTGCGCGCGCATCCATCCGTGGAGGAGGACGTGCGGCGCTTTGTTGCCCCGCATTCCCGCTTTCCAAATGCGGGTGACATTACCTCCTTATTCAGGGACGTTTTCTCCTTGATCGAATCGGGATGATGGGATGTTGGTTCTTCCTTCTAGGGATTCCTCCTCATAACTCATCACCTAGTCTGGGTCTCCCTCATAGATTTCATACGTAGTTCGTGAAACTCTTCCTAGTGCCATGTTTCCATGTACGACAGTTAATTACACTGCTTCTGTCGGGACATTCCAAGGGTTCCGGTCAGGGCAGCAACCTTCAGTCGGGGGAGTAGTCACGTTGAGGCATCAGTAGCGTGTCTGGATGCTGGGCGCCTGGCATGTCTGTCTGTTATCCCTGGTCACATGGATTCTCGAGGGTGTGGAAGCCCGAGGCATCCCACATCGAGCGTGGGGAATTATATGTCATAGACACATATCTAATGTTTTCCTCAGCTTCCCATGTTTAACACAGGGTACACCGCGAGTTTAACGTCCAGCGGAGACGGATCAACCCAACCAGAGCATTAGCTAGGGTAGATCGGACTGAGGGATTCCCCTTGAAGGAATGCCGATACCGGGGCCCGCCCATGGGCGGCTGCGAAGAAGAGCATACCAACATGGTCTCACCGAGACATGAGGTCCGGGAGAGAATCAGGATGGGTGATATGTGGATGAATGGAATGGAGGGGGAATGAAATGGGACCATCGAAGTGGGGTGATAGTGAAGTTGGGCTTGAGCCTTGAAGGGGCTTCCTACGTATCCCCGTGGCAGGGAATCAAAGTCCGCATAGTTCAGGAGGCGCCGACGAACCAACGTGAAGGTGGACCTTGGTCCGATGGACATCATCAGCGTACCGACGTGAAGGTGGACCTTGGTCCGATGGACATCGTCAACAAACCGACGTGAAAGTAGACCTGTGGGTATACTAGTGGTGGGCTTGAACCTTGAGAAGGTTTCCTACGTACCATTCCTTGACATGGATCAAAGACCTCGTAGTTCAGAGGATTGATGGAATACAGTTTAATGTCATGCGGGACGATAATGAACCCTGACGTGAATGAACGATGGGCATTGGGTGTCGGTGAACCGACGTAAATGAGGGACCTTGGTCTGATGGGAGATGGGCTTGAACCTTGGGAAGGTTTCCTATATACCATTCCTTGGCATGGATCAAGGTCCTCGTAGTTCGGATTGTGGAATACAGTTTAACGTCATGCGGGACGGGGGTGAACCGACATGAATGAGATCGGAACGACCGGATGGTGGGTGGACTCGAACCTCGTGGAGGCTTCCTACGCACCACGCCTTGACATGGATCAAAGACCTCGTAGTTCATATGGGGCTTTGTTGGCGAACCGAAGTGAAAGTGGACCTTGGTCCAATGAGTGGTGGGATTGAACCTCTGGAAGGCTTCCTACGTACCATGTCGTGACATGGATCAAAGACCTCGTAGTTCATATGGGAATGGGTGTGCAGTTTAATGTCATGCGGGACAAAGGGAGGGGCATACAGTTTAACGTCATGTAGGACGAGGGAGAAACTCGACGTGAATGAACGACCGAGCAAATTGGCTTGAACCTCATGGAGGATTCCTACGTACCATGAATTGACATGGATCAAAGTCATCATAGTTCGCTATGGGTGAGTCGCAATGGCTTACCATTAGACCGGAATGCAATTTAACGTCGTGATGGACGGAAATGGGACTCGACGTGAATAGGTGACGGGTGGGCTTGTACCTTAGGGAGTCTTCCTACGTGCCATGCCTTGACATTGATCAAAGTCCTCATAGTTTACTATAGGTTAGTCGCAACGGCTTACCATTGGACCAGAATGCAGTTTAACATCGTGCTGGACGGGAATGGGACCCGACGTGAATATGTGATGGGTGGGCTTGAACTTCAGGGCGGCTTCCTACGTACCATTCCTTGACATGGATCAAAGTCCTCGTAGTTCACTATCGGTGGGGGTCAGGGTCAGTGCTCACTCTAATCCCACGCGAGTCATGATCGATGTGAGAAAAAAGAGGTTGCAAGGACCCGACGATCACGTCGCGAAGGGTGCGTCCGTGAGAAGCGAAAAGGGGCTTACGCGTTAGGCGGCCCGTGGTGTTGGGACTTACAACAGGATGGAGTCCTAGAGCACGACAAAGCGCAGCGAAAGAGGGATTTGGGACCAATGGTGGGAGGTGACTCGTTCCCTATCACACCGTCCACTGACCTTGGTAGTGGGGAAGTACGGAGATGCAGGGGTGCAGTCATCCATTGAGAGGCTAGGGGCTTACGCTCTGAGGCGGCCCTTCCCCCACGGACAAACACCACTCCGGAAAAGAGGATATCATTCCATGTGAGGAAGAGTCCATTCTCGTGGAGACGAGTGGGCATAAAAAATGTCTGAGCTAGGGGGACCCTGCGTGCAAGGCACGAGGTCGAGTCACAGTTTAACGTCATGTGTTGAGGACGTGGTGCTTGGCAGTTTAACGTCCTGCACTCAGATGAGGTGGGTTCACTCCACACCCCTAGGAATTACATAACCGGTACCCTCTGGTCCTTGGGGAAGGGAAGGTACCATTAAGGCCATGGTCAAGGGGGGTTGTGGAATGAACCATCGAGGGGACCACGTTAGCATGGCTACGCGAAGAAGCAATAGCCGTTAGCGTGCCTATGCGAATAAGCATTAGGCGATGCAATGCTACGGGTGGTATTGTCCATGGGACTTTGAAATCGCATCATGCAAACATGGAAGGTCGCACAGGAAGTAGAATCGCTAATCAAAGGAGTGTGCTTCGCGAAGTGGAGTTCCTTGGCCTTAGCGTGGGGAATATGTGTGAGTGGAAGGTGCTTCGCGAAGTGGAACAATGTTCGCGGAGCACTACCTCGCGAAGAAGGGGTGCCTCGCGAAGTAGGGTCCTACGAAGCAGTGTGCTTCGCGATGTGTAGCGATCCTGCCTTAGCATAGGGATCACTAGCATGGGTTGGGTGTTTCGCAAAGCATAAACGCTCCTCGGCTGCTCGGGTTCCCTTGGGAATCCCCTTCCTTCGTGAATTCCCTTGAGCTTAGCGAAGGGAATCCCTCTCGGAAGGGGGGCTCAAAACGTGACACTGCAGAGGAGTCTCACGAAGTAGAAGTACCTCGCGGAGCTCATGATTCCCGGGGAAAAGCGTGCATCGCGATTAGGGAGAGGAGAAGCCGAGAGGTCGGATTGTCCATCTCGGGACTCAGGGGGAGTCCAATATTTATAGGTAAGGGGCACCGCGAAGAAGAACTCGCGCGCCGCCTCCGGTGCTTCGTGGAGCACTCGCGAACGTCAAATGCGTTCGCGGAGCATCACCGCCTCTGGAGCTTCGCGGCTGCTCGCGAACATCAAATGCATACGCGGAGCATCACCGCCTCTGGAGCTTCGCGGTAGCTTGAGAATGTCAAATGCGTTCGCGGAGCATCACCCCCTTTGGAGCTTCGCGAGGCCGCAATGGTCGGGGCGCTTCGCGGCGGGGCTTCGCCTGGGCGCTTCGCGTAGGTGCTTCGCGAGGCATCACGCCAGCCTTTTTAGTTCCATTCTTTCGGGCCTTATTTTGGTGCCAACAAATTCCCCCCCTCAGACTTAGAGCCGCGGAGGGCGAAGGGTCGAAGTCTGAGAGAAAATCGACAAAAATTTTCGGCGGTTCGCGATGCCGCTACGCGAAGGGGCCCCACGGTGCTCACCGGGGATACCGATCCGGGCGCGCCGCGATGCTCCGCGCGGGGGAGCCGCGCCGCGATGCTCCGGGGTCACCTCCTATAAATACGGGGGTCGACCACTTTTGTCTTCATGTGACCTCCTTGTCTTTTTGTTCTCTCGACTCCGCGAAGCTCCGCATACTCTGCGACAGTCCTCCGCGAATCGAGCTTCGCGGCGAACCGCCGGTCTCCGGCTTCACGTCTGCGCTAAGCGAACCTCTGCTTGTCGGCCTTGGCCAAACATCTCAGCTTGGTCTCGCGACCGACCTTCGTGATTCAGCTTTGCGGTCGAGCTTCTCGGTCGAGCTTCGCGACCCAGCCGAAAAAAATTCTTTTCTGAGGGCCAGAGTTAAAATGGCCCATAAAGAGGCTGTATTGGGGGTACTTGCAGATGCTGCTCATCGAGATGAGATGGCCAACTGTCCAGGCCTGGGGGAGATGATCTGAAGCCACTCGGACCACACTTCTTTGACAGATCTTCTTTTGGAGGGTCAGAAGGATTATCCGCAGTGCAAGAAACTTCCATTGTATGGCTTCGGGCTGAGGGATGATGTCTTTATCCCTGAGGCGAGTAGGGACGAACCAGCTTGCTGGTTCAGGAGCATACCATGCCAGCACCAATGGTTCAGGGCTACCTATGGTCACGCACAAGAGAACTTCACACCCGTTACCACTGACTGCCTCTACAACCATGTGAACGACATTGACGGGAAGCCACTGCAGCCGGAGACTTCCCCTCCCCTCTACCGTACCATGCTGAAGGTTGCTTTGCAGGATTCGAAGAAGGGATGGTCTGATGAGTGGGACCTATGCCAGGGCGGCAACTTTACTGATGATTGGGCCTAGGCCTACTGGGTAGGTGCCTCATGCGAGGATTTTGGGGCCGAGCTGAGGAGAGTGGGGTTGTATGAGGCGACATGGGCCTCTCAATTCCACATTTACCAACCAAAGCAACTGATGCCGGAGCTTCTGAGCAGATGGACGTCTAGGACCAACACTTTTCACCTCCATCACGGAGAGGTGGGCATCATCCTGTGGGATGTCCATCAGATTTCTGGGGTTCCGATCTTGGGGGCCATGTATGAAGAATTCCTCCCCGTCGTCAGCGCGTGGGGGGATACGGAGCAAATTCCACGACTGGTGTCGGCGCTGATGACACTTGTCCCTGGAGAGGACAAGGAGGCAGTGAGGGATGTCCATTTTAGGAGATGGTTCAAATGATTCCTGAATTTCCCAGAGAATCAAGAGTTCCCTCCGAGGCCTCGAACTTGTCCAAGGGCGGCCCAACGGGGCATGGGGCACTCGTATTGGTGGGTCTTGGAGGACAGCCAATGGAAGACTTGGGGTTTCAGTGTCATCACTGAACAAAAGCCGATAGTCAGGATGGCGGCGTTCACCGCGGCTCTCATCTGTGGCTGGATCCTACCGATGAGAGATACAAGCATGGGGGTACGGCCCAGCTCGTTTATCATGGCATCGATGTTGGCCATGGGGCAACAGATCAATCTAGGGATTCTGATGCTCACCAAATTGTACAGAATGCTGCGGCATGTTAGCGAGGGCAAGAAGCCACCAAGGATATGCGGGACCTTCCACCTCTTTTATGGGTGGATCGCAGCGCATATCAGGGGGATTTACGAATATCCAAACCCCATTTCGCCAACGGGATTGAACTTCCGCCCCTCCATCCTGAATGCAGTCGGGAGCTTCCTGTTCAAACTAGCCATTCTGATGGTGCTGAATCGGGTGTGGAGGGCGGACGAGTTCAACTTCCACCCATTCCCCTTGCCGACGGGGATACTTGCTGATGACGGACGGGGAACGAAAGAACATCCGGCTTACCTCCTGGCCTCTCGAGGTGGAGTTTTGGTGGCATGGATAGATAGTGAGCCACTCTGCGAACTGTACACCCCACATCGGTTTGCGAGGCAGTTCCGGTGCCTCCAGTGGCTGACCCCGCAGGTTTACTGGGAGGTGCATCACGAGGATCACCCATGTGTGATGAGGCAACTGTGGCTCATGTTCACACGGAAAGATGGGAAGATGCGGATTGCATTGCCTCTATCCACCGCCGCTTTCGGATTGGTGAAGGAGTACGCCATCAGTTGGGAGGCTACTTACCCAGGGGAGATGCTGAAGAAATCAACTATCTGGGTCGGCGACGGTGGGCCTCCTCTATCTCAAGGTCGGGGTCGGAGGGAAGTTAGGGCCGCTCGCGGTAGTGGGGCTGCCATGGCGGCGAGACCCGCACCGGCCGAGGGTATGGAAGCAACGGTGGACCCGGTGATTCCGGAAGAGCAGGGTCATCCAGAGGGGCGGCCACTGAGAGGATTTCGTAGGATATCCACTCAGGCTCCGGGGAAGCGTCTGCGTCATAATGACATGGAAGAGGATGCCGTCTTCCCGGAAGCATGGGACATTTGGGATGTCAACCGGCAATTCCTCAGCCCACCTGAGATATGGGCCCACCTGAATCGCCTCGGGATAGAATTACTGGGTATAGGCCCAATTCGGGCTGGATTCATGGCGTCTCCGGCAGAGGCAGAACACTACCTAGATGAGCTGGAGGATTATGTCCACTCCAGTGGTGTCCCTCGCCCAATGAAAGACCGGGTGAGGGTACTGTTGAATCAGACGATCCCCCCACAACTATCGGCTGCCGATCTGAGGGAGCGCTTCCCTTTTCCAAAGGAATCAGAGGACTCCTCTCGGGATAATGAGGCTGGAGGAGGGAGCCCGTTGGAGGAGGGCATGGTCGAAGATCGAGGCTCAGAATCCGAAGACTTCGCGGAGGCCCTCGAGGTAGCATTCCGAAATTCTCTCCTTGTGATCTGTTCTTAGGTGTCTATGGACTTCTCACCAATGTTTGAGCCATGCAGGAGGAACTTGTTCACAGGCCTCGTTCTCGCTCCTTGGAGGGTGATGATGCGGGACCTTCAGAACCCGCGCCTATGGCTGTGTCCAGTTCCGTGTCTGGTGGGACCAGGGCGCCCGAGGTGGCTCCTCCGAAACCTTCACACTTTCCAACAGTATACGGAGGGCCTCGTCTCGGGGTCCCATTAGTACCGGCTCAAGAGCAGCGCCAGGAGGTCAATCTTCATAAGTCTCCTCTACCGGTCTCCTCGTTGTCACATGTAGGCCATGCCAACTAACGTTTATGTCCCTCTCTGTCGTACAGTTCTTCGACTGGCGTGGGCTGCTATGGCAAGACTGGTCGGGATGTCTGGTGGCTCCCCTCCTAGGGGCATGCCGGTGATGGTGGCGATAGTCCCCCCATCTCCTCAGGCTGCGACGCACACCATCACTAGCGGGACCATCAGCAGGGCCGTACCCGAAGTCATTGAGGTGGACTCCGAGGAAGAGGATCAACCGGTCGGTCCCAGTCATGTCGCGCCTGCTTTGGCGCCAGGTGTCGTACCGGATTCAACACCAGATGTAGAACATGTCGAGGATTTCTTATGGGTGTACCCCACGTATGAGCCTACCAATAGCACAGACTGGGACGAAACGGCCTCCGACGAGGAAGCTAGCAACATAGTCCGCCACCGGTCGTGGAAGCTGATCACACGCTTTATCAAGGACACCCCCCAAGCGCAATGGCTAGCCGAAATGGATAGAGTCCACTCGCGATTGTGCGAAATGTGTAATGGGGGAGTGTATGCCCAACGTCCTCACGCACTCATCCGAGATCTTATGGCTGAGAAGATCTGGGAGCATGATCGTGGGCTTAGCGTGGGCTGGCAGCGGAGGAAGGAAACCAACATTAAGAATTTCCAGGAGGCTGAAGGAGAGGTCCAACAGATGCAGACCTGGGCAGACGAGCTTTCAGCCTCTCTTGATGCACAATCTGAGCTGGTCTCACGGTTGAAGGCCCAGCTGGCAGAGGCAGAAGAGCACATGAGGCAGACCTCTAAAAAGATGGTTGCCGTTCAAGCTGATGTAGAGAGGGCCAAAGCCAGAACTGATGAACTGCGCCCCGCCGCTGCTGAGGAGGAGCAGGAGCTGATTCAGCGACAGCAATCCTTGGATGCTGCAAGTCAATGGGCGGCGGAGCTACAACGCTCTTTTGACGGGGTCAACCCGTCCATGGGGGAAGTCAACCCCCGAGTATTGTAACAAAACCAAAACCCTTTTATTGGTACATTCGTGCTTCAATTTTTTTTTTGTTTTGAATGTCGTAGCGCACACGATTTCCACTGTTTGAATTGCCTTGTTACATCCCTGCAATGTTTGCGGGACGTTCGGTGACAATTCCCTAAGCCAGTCTAGATTCCCGAAAGATGGGGGAGGCTTGATCGGAGGAGGAACTTCCAGGATAGCCGAATTACAGCTCTTTCATCGTGCTCTTATGCACGAACGGGGCAACGCCAGGGGCGCTGAATTCGATCCAGAAAGATGGAAATGGGAAGTGTGAATCACGATACCCAAAATCCGGAACACTGTGGGGATGGCATGACAATAAGGGACAACCGTTAACCCTAGAGGAGAAGCGGTACCCTTACTGTGTTAGCCTATAATGGGGAAAACAAATGAGGGTCGACCGTTGACCATGTTCGAAACACGGGACCATGTCACAAATGTTGTTGATCAATCCTTCAGGACGTTGGCCCAGGACAGTCGGCGAACCATAGGTCAGACATCCATACTGTTAGGGGGTCCTTCCAGACATGACCCGTCTTCCGGAACGTTGGCCCAGGACGGTAGGTGAGCCGATACGGAATGAGACTAGGCCGTTAGGGGGTTCCTTCAGACATGAAAGGGGACAAGGGTCCGAATAAGGGGTACGCAAAGCGTGGAATATGGAGTGATGGTTTTGTCCGAACAGAATCCAATACATAGGTAGTTACACCACCGTGGTGGGAGCACACCAGATGGGTGCACATTCTGATCATGGATCATTCCTTCTTTGGGACAGGGCCTCTCTGACGAGGGGATCTGTCACTTCCTAGTGGGATCTTGGGGCATCCTGAACTTGTTCAGGGTAGAACCGCAGTTTAGTCATGCGTTGAGGAAACATGGACTCCTATAGTTTAACGCCATACAATAGGACGTGGAGAAAAAGAGAAGATCCCAAGGAATGTGTGGCGCGGTAGATATGAAACCGACGTGAATGAGGACTTGGAGTCCAAATCATACCACATACCCACGGAGGAAACTCTTCAGGCCGAGGGACCAAGAGTAAAGATTGGGATGGGCCCGAAGCAGAGTGGTTGGGCGTTCCTACGTACCCCATGAGGATGGGAATCAAGCCATACATAGTTCTGGAAGTGTAGTTTAACGTCATGTGGGACGACGAAAAGCCTGGCTGTGTTGGTACACATCCTTCCAAAACTACTAAGCCCACGTGAGTCGTGCTCGGTGTGGGAAACAAGCAGTCGTGGTGGGAATTTCCCGAAAAAAGATGGGGCAGGTTCAGGCAAAGGGATTCTCGGTGAATACCGACCCAATGACACTAACACGATCATTTAGCGAACCTAGATGCGTGAATAGAAAGAGTAGAGTATGATGTAATTCCACTTGAACTTGAGGAAGTGTAAATGTGAGAATCATAGCGCTCACGATTCAGACCACTATGATGGCGGCGTGACGATGGAGGATAACTGCTGACCATGTTCGCAACACAGCATCCTATCGTGTTAGCCTAGAATGGGGACAAACAAATGAGGGTTGACCATTGACCATGTTCGAAACACGGGACCATGTCACAAATGTTGTCAAATATCAGTAGGGACGTTGGCCCGAAACGATTGGAGGGCCCTTAGTTCAAACATTCATGGAGAGCCCTTAAGCCTAGTATCCGTGTTGTCCGAGGGTCCTTTTGGATGTGGAGGAATATGAGGATCCAAATAGCGAGTTCACGAAGCTTGGTCATGGGACGAGAGGAATGTCCCCATGAAAATCCCACATTTCGGGATCTTTGTCGAAAAACATCTGAATACGACAACGAGACGTATTAGAGAGAGGGAGCAGATTCCTTTCCCAAGGGGAGATCTTAGTTTAGGGTTGTAGAATTCGGACCATGGATGGGTAAGGGGATCAGGGGATACATGGAAAGGTGGTTACAAAACCCAACGTGAATGAGGACCAAAGTCCTACCTACCATGCATTCTCTGGGGAAGTGCTCGAGTCGAGGCACCAAATACGAAGGATAGGCTGGGACCGCGGGGGAGTGCCCGAGCGCTCCTACGTATCTCATAAGAATGAGAATCAAGCCATACGTAGTTCCGAAGGGTGGCACGGTAGGGTACCAGTGCCAGGGGAAAAGGGGAGTGCGGGCGTGGCCCTTGCACTAAAAGAAGTGGAATTTAATGAATATTGTTTGTTCTTTAAGGTGAATGGTTTTTTTGTGAAGCGACAGACCTAGAATAGTAGGCCGTGATGTCGCCACAAGGATCAAGCCGTGATAGGCATTGACAAATGGCATGACACATGACCAATACCCAAAGTGAAATCCTCTACAATGAGGTCATCACAATGCAGTGTCGTTTTTCGTCGTGCGGCCAGGACGATAACGTCATAGTTTAGGGTCGTATGATAGGACCAAGCATGCATTTTATCGTCATGCTGCGCAGACGTAGCAGAGACGATGCTAGGCGGGAAATCTGCGCAGTGTTATAAAACACAATTGACGAAGACATGATCCCACATCAAATCGTACGCCACTCCAAGAGGGAGACCTCAGGCCGGGGGGCCTATATAAATGTAGGAGGTGAAACAGGGGAAGACTGGTTCCCCAAGTGGGCTGTACCCGATGACAGGTTGTCCGGGTGGTCCTACGTATCCCATGAAGATGGGAATCAAGCCACACGTAGTTCTAAAGGGTGCCTTTTAATATCGTACTGGACAAGGATTAGGAGGGTAACTCTCAGAACGGGGGTGTGCGTGGTGCAGCCTTTGTAAACATGACGTGAATGAGGATATAATCCTGCACTACGCCACGCGGTCCCGTAGTCGGGGTCCTGAAGGCAGGACCGGAGAGGTGAATTTGCTGAACTCAAGATGGGCCCAGAGACAAGGGGTCTAGGCATTCCTACGTATCCTATCGAGACAGGAATCAAGCTGAACGTAGTTCCAGATGAGAATATTAGTTTATGGTCTTAGAGCTCGGACCATGAATGGTGACAACTTCCTGATTAAGCACAGATGTCAACCCGATCCCAAAGCCCACGTGAACTAAACTCGGTGTTGGAAACAAGGGGGGTATCCTCATCGCAACACTTGGGGGAGTCAAACGGGAGTTGGTAGAGGTCCCTGAAGGACACCTTTGACATGGCTTGTTTCCCCAGCATGCAGATGTGCACGGAGGAAAAGTACCAAGAGTTTCAAAACTCTAGTTGGACACAATGAAGTGATGAAGGTCGTGAATTGTGCACCCGTCATTTTGGGCCTAATGGGTTGGCGTGGAGAGAGAGAAAAACTGTTAACCATGGTGGAAACGCAGTGTCCATATCATGCTAGCATGAGGTGGGAAAATCAAACGAGCATCGACCGCTGACCATATTCACAACATGGGATTTTATTGATTTGTTGTCCAAAACCCTTGGGGGTGTTGGCCCGTAACGGTAGGAGAGCCCTTGGGCGTAGTATCCAGGCCATTCGTGGGGGTCCCTCCAGGTGTGAAGGATGATGAAAGCCCTGATGCAGGGATACACAAAGCCTGAAAGGCGGTGCGGACGTGTCCGAGTAAAGCTTAGCATTCCAGGTAATAAACCAGAGTACTCTTAGGCACATTGGTGAACCGCTGAAAAAGGGATCGACGAAACAGCTTAGGAGGGAAAGGTACATGGCGTGGTCATTACAAGACCAACGTGAATGATGATGTAGTCCTACACCACACCATATTATTCTATCATGAAGGAAGGGTAGGCCAAAGGGCCAAGATGGGATGAAGATTCCTGAGGGATGGCGCTGGACCCGAATCCTAGACATTCAGGTGGTCGTACGTATCCCATTAGGATGGGAATCAAGCCACACGTAGTTCTCCAAACAAAGTTTAACATCATACGGGATGAGTATGGGAGTAATATACCCCTAAACAAGGGAGGTGTACGGCATGGAGAAGAAGCCGTCGTGAATGAGGACGTAGTCCTACGTCACACCATACGATCCTATAAGATAGGACCTGGGTCGTGGCCCGGAAAGGCCAAGGGGCCTGAGGCTGAGCCTCGGCCAGGAAGGCCTGACTGGCTTGCAGTTTAACGTCTTGCAAAGAGGACGAGGGGCCAGGGGCCCTAGGAGGCCAAGAGTCCTGAGGCCGGGCCTCGTAAAGGGGGGGGGGTACGACATGGTACATGATCCCGACGTGAATGAGGACGTAGTCCTACACCACACCACACACCATGGGTAAGAGATTGGGCGGAGAGGTCCGAGAAGGCCAAGGGGCCTATGATCAGGCATCAATCATGTAGTCCTGACGGGTCTGCAGTCTAACGTCTTACATGAGGATGATGAATGGGGACCCGAGGAGGCCAAGGGGCCTGAGGATGGGCCTCGTGAAGGGAGGGAGTACGACATGGTACATGATCCCTATGTGAATGAGGACGTTGTCCTACACCACACCGTACACCCCTATGGGGAATCGGGGTCGTGGGCCCGATTGCGAGCACCACCCGGGGGGAAGTTCGTCACCTCGGGATGGGGCAGAATGAATCACTGCACTCGATGTCTGGTACATCTGGGGTTGGACCCGAGGATCCAGGACACTGTTGACCGTGTTCGAAACACAGTGTTCCTATGGTGACCCGATATGGGAGCAACAAATGAGCGTCGACCGCTGACCAAATTTGCAACGCGGGACTTGTATCGGCTTGTTGCTTAAAAACCCTCGGGGGCATTGGCCCGTATCGGTAGGAGAGCCCTTGGGCGTAGTATCCAGGCCATTCTTGGGGATCCCTCTGGGTATGCAAAAATGTTGGAATCCCAGTCAAAGGGTGGGTGAAGCATAGCTATATCCATCCATGAAAGAGGCAAACATCTCCAGGGGGGATGTGCAGCCGGGTCGAGGCTTGTTCGATGTTAGTTGGGGAAAAAGTGTGCACCCTTCCATGTCTTAACCGGAGGGGAAGATTTTGGCTTTTGGGCTGGTCCAACGGACAAAATGTCCGGGCGTTCCTACGTATCTCATGGGGATGAGAATCAAGCCATACGTAGTTCTTGAAGCCATGTAGTTTAGCGTCGTGCGGTGAGGACGTGGGAGGATAGAAGAACGGGAGTGGGCACATGGTGTGACCCTTACAATCCTTGTGCGAGCAGGGTTGTATGAGAGGGGATAAGAAATCCTACTCCCTGCTACACAAAGATCCTCCAAGGAAACTACCCCCAGGGGGGATAGTGGAAGAGAAATGCTTGGGGTTGGGCTCAAGAAGAGGCGTCCGAGCGTTCCTACGTATCCCATGAAGATGGGAATCAAGCCACACGTAGTTCTTGACATGAAGTTTAACGTCATGCGGGAAAAGGGGCATCTCATTTGGGGATGTGTACGGCGCGACAAGTAATCCGATATGAATTAGGATGTAGTCCTGCAACACATCGTACAATCCCGCAAGAGGGTAAGTCGGGGAAAAAACAAGGGGGCCTGGGGCCAAACAACCGTGAAGACGGGGGGGGCCAGGGGCCCAAGGAGGCCAAGGGGCCTGAGGCTGAGCCTCGGTTAGGAAGGCCTGAATGGCTTTCAGTTTAATGTCTTGCAGTAAGGACGAGGTTGCAGTTTAAGGTCGTGCGAGGCCATGTCGCAGTTTAGGGTCGTGCAAGACCCTTTCACAGTTTAGGGTCGTGCAAGACCATTTTTCCCTAGGCAAAGTATCGCTTGAGGAATTTGGCATTGGTGGGGGGGGGGGTTTATATTCTCTCCATCTGTGGTCACCAAGGAGTATGCTCCATTGGTATAAACCATATGGATGATATAAGGCCCTTCCCATTTAGGTTCTAAGTTGGGCGGTTTCCTACCGGGAATCGTTGGTGCTCGAAGGGCCAGTACCAGGTCACCCTGTAGAAAAGAGAGGAGACGAACCTTCTTGTCAAAGGCCCTCACTATCTTGTCCTGATGCCTTTCCAGATTGTGCAGAGCACGAAGCCGGTTCTCATCCAGTGCTTCCAATTCAGCTAGACGGATCACGGCTACCTCATCTGATGTCTGGTGATCATAAACTGCAGTGCGTAGTGACAGCAGCTGGATCTCAATTGGTAGGACAGCCTCAACTCTATACACAAGGGAATATGGGGTCACCTGGGTGGATTTGCGAGTTGTCGTCCGGTAAGCCCAGAGGGCGTTGGGGAGCTTGTCCGGCCAACTTTTCTTGTTCTGACCAACCACCTTCTGCAGAATGTTAGAGAGGGTCTTATTGAACGCCTCGATCTGTCCATTCTAATGCGCGTGGTAGCGGGAGGTATGGTTCGACCGGATGTCGTACTTGGCGTACAATTTCATTAATTTAGCTGCTCGGAATTTGGTGCCGTTATTGGTGAGGAGGACGTGAGGTACCCCAAATCGGTGGATAATATTGGAGCTCACAAAGTCAACGACGGAACGGGCCTGATCCTCTTTGAGCGGAACTGCCTCTGCCCACTTGGAGAAGAAATCTGTAGCAGTCAGGATGAACCTACACTGGTGGGCTGTTGCCGGTGGATACGGTCCCACTACATCAAGCCCCCATACCGCAAATGGACAAGAGTACTTGGTGGGGTGGAGGGGCTCTGGCGGACGATGCAAGAAGTTGGTGTGAACATGGCATGCGTGGAATCTCTTGGCATACTCAATACAATTGTGGATCATAGAGGGCCAAAAGTACCCTAACCTCCAAATTTGATGGGACAGCTTCGGCCCAGCTTGATGGGCGCCACAGGAACCGGCGTGAACCTCTTGCATAACTTGAGGTATCTCTACTCCTTGGATGCAACGAAGGAGCACACCATCGAAGCTCTTCTTATAAAGGACCCGTTCAAGACTAGGGCCACTCTGGAGGGTAAATTGCAGCGCGCGGCGTCGGATTCGCTCACGCTCGGCCCGATCGTCCGGGAGGTGACCATTTTGGAGATACTCGAAAAAAGGTGCCCTCCAGTCGGGAGTGGCTTCAATCACCGTGTATGACGAACCCGGGACCCCTGACGCAGAGGGTCTAGCAGTGAGATGACTCACACGCAGGCCATCATTTTCCTATTGGGTGACGGGGGCAATGACTCTCCGGTGTGCCACGTGTATGATCAAGTCATCTTTCTCGAGTTCTGCGAGTGACGCAGCTAAACTAGCTAGGGCGTCTGCTTGGCCGTTCTGCGACCGTGGGACATGGGTAACCTCTGGTTGAGAAGAGAATTGGGCCATTAGGAAGTGGGTGTACTCTAGCAATGACACAAGCTCTGGATTTCTGACGACATAGTCGCCATTAACCTATTTGATTACCAGCTCGAAATCTCCCTTCACATGTAGATGGGGAACATGGATCTCAAGGGCCAACTTGAGGCCGGTGATGAGAGCCTGGTACTCTGCCTCGTTGTTCGAAAAACCTTCTGACAACTGGAACGAGTATGGTAGGATGGCCTGCGCCGGGGTAATGAAGACAATACCCAGGCCCACTCTGTTGAGCTTGGGATCATTGAGCCTCCTACCGGTGGGGATCCGGGAGGCGCCGTCGAAATGCATTTTCCAACACGGGAGATCATGATCGACTGAGATAATCGTCTCATCAGGGAAATCCAGGTCCAGGGATTGATCCGTGGAGGTTGGATGGGCACCTAAAAAGTCTGCCAATGTCTGTCCCTTAATGGCCTTCTGAGGTACAAACCTGATATCAAACTGCTGTAGAATCACCTCCCACCGTGCTAGTCGGCCAGTCAGCATGGGGCAGTTCAAGATGTACTTCAGTGGGTCCACCAGGGAGAACAATTGCACCTCATGGTGCTGCAGGTAATGTCGCAACTTCTGCACTGCGAATACGAGCGCAAGGCAGCTCTTTTTGATGGGGGAGTATCTGACCTCCATATCGAGAAGCATGCGGCTGAGATAGTAGAGACTGTTCTCAGTACCCTCGTTATTCTTCTGGGAGAGCAACGCACCAAGGGATCTCTCCAGGGCGGTCACATAAAGGACCAGTGGCTTTCCGGAGACGGGTGGCATCAAGACCGAAGGTTGGAGCAGATACTGCTTGATTTCCTTGAAGGCGGTCCGGCACTCCTCATCCCATTCGTAAGCGGCACCCTTCTTCATGAGCCGGGAAAAGGGATTACACTTGCCGACCAGATTCGCGATGAATCGGCGTATATAGGCTAAGTGGCCTTGAAGGACTCGAAGCTCCCGAATGTTGCTCGGGGAGGCATTTGGCTGATGGCCTTGATCTTCTCCGGGTCGATCTCGATACCTCAGTATATGACAACAAATCCCAGAAACATCCCATAGGTGACCCCGAAGGCACACTTCAGTGGGTTCATCTTCAAGTGACGGGAACGGAGGAAACCGAACACTTTCTCAAGGTCTTTGAGATGGTCCTGGTGCTGACATGATTTGACTACGAGGTCATCCACCTAGCACTCCACCAATGTCCCGAGGATCAGTTTGAATATGCGATGCATGGCCCTCTGATAAGTGGCACCTGCATTTTTCAAACCGAATGGCATAACCTGGTAGAAAAAGGTACATTGGGGAGCCTTGAAGGCAGTGGACTCCTCGTCTTTGGGTGCCATCCGGATTTGGTTGTACCCGGAGTATCCATCCATGAATGAGAGGGCTCAGAACCCGGCCGTGGCGTCAATCAACAATTCCGTCACCAGGAGTGGGAAGTCACCCTTTGGGTAGTGGCGATTAAGATCGCGGAAGTTGATGCAGACTCTTATCTGCCCATTCTTCTTCTTGACTGGAACAATGTTGGAATGCCACTTGGGGTTCTGGACCTCTTTAACAAAGTTGGATTTGATTAGCTTATCATCTTCGGCCTCAACCATAGCACCATGAGAAGGGTGCATCTTCCGAGGAGGCTGCTTAAACCCACAATGGTTTGCCGGGAGTCCCAAACGGTGAACGACCACCTAGGGATCTAGCCCTGGCATCTCATTGTAACTCCAGGAAAACACATCACGATTTTGTTTGAGGAAGTCTACATACTGCTGCCGCTACTCAAGGGACATGGGTGCACTGATCAATGTGGGTCTCAGATCTGCCTCACTGCCAAGGTTCACCTGTAGCAGTTCATCAACCGTGGTAGAGACGCTTTCTTCAAAGGCGGGGGGAGCATCCTCCAGGTATTCCTCCCCACCCACGGGGGGACTTTCCGCGACAGAAGATACTTCTGGGCTATCAAGATCCGCGGGGCAGCTGGTGCTGGCTCGGGCAGCAGCGGTCATCACATCGGAAGACTCACATGCCATCGAGACCGCAACAATGAAGGCAGTCGACCCTATCCCATCTGGCCTTCGGCCTAAGGGGCCCTGTTTAATGATATCAAAGAAGTGGTGGCGTGTCGGCCTAAGTCGGTGGATTACAGCCCGACGGAAGAGACATGTATGGCGCACCGCCATTGTGATCAGCTTGACGTCCCAGTACCGTACAGGGGTAGGAGGTTCCGGGATCACCTGAGCCTGATTGATGTAGGAGTGCGAGGGGATTTTCCTCCATCACTTGGATACGGGAACATTCCTTCCTTGCGTACCCGAAACAAAAAAAACATTTCCCCATGTCGGGGGCCGTGGCCTCCAACCGGTGGATCGGGAGGATGTAGGAGTCATCCATGCTTGCCCAGGGATCACTTGTGACTGGGGCGGGTTCATCCTCGCTTACTAGGATCTGTTTATCCTAACTTTTATAATAACCTGCATCCAGGTAGCGGGCCTCACAAGAAGCGAAAGGGGACGCATCTCCTTGGAGCGCGCCTACTCGACCGTTGAGTGAGTACTTGAGGCACTGGTGATACGACGAAGGGACCACCGCGTGCAGATGGAGCCATGGCCTACCCATCAACGAGTTGTAGGCGGTGTCCTGAGAGACGACCATGAACTCGGTGATGGAAATTAAACCACCAAACTGAGTCTTCAGGCGGATCATTTTGACTGGGGTTTTCTCGGTCCTGTCGTACCCCTGGATCCTGAGGTCAGAGGGAGTTAAATCACCTTCAGATAGACCCAACTTTTGCAACGTCCGGGTCGGAATTAGATTGATTCTGGAACCCATGTCAATGAGGCAGCAGCGGATTTCCATGCCATTGAAGTGGCCAGTGATATATAACGGGCGAACGTGCCCCTGTATAGGAGGGTCCTCATCTTTACCGGAGTATGAGATAACCTCCTGACATTCGGTGTTTTAAATCGCCTTGGTATGGAATACTTCTGCAACTTCCACCTCTGCCTCAAACTGGAGGGGGCTCCTTAGGGACTCGGCAAGTGCCTCGCGCATTTCGGATGACAGGAGAAGGGCCTCATGGATGGAGAGCCTCACTGGAATGCCGGACAGGTGCTTCAGGACATCACACTTTTGTGCCAAACGCGAACCTCTACTTACAGGAGGTCGGTCGGCATTTGGAGGCATAGCAGGTCCTTCCGGTTGAACCGGCGATCGGCTAGTACTGGGCACATCTTGCTGCCTACTAGTAGAAGCCTAGAGATAAGTCACCGGACAAGGATTGGACGACGGAGGCTGGCCCGTAGACGGGCAAGACTAACTGCGGTATGAACGAGGCAACTCCCCCTGATCCAATAGCACGAACGACAGTGGAGATAGAGTCGAGGGCGTTAGATGGGGTTGCGCATGCTGAGCTCTGCCCTGAGCCTGCTGCCTGGTCTCAGTAGCGTGCACGGCTTGGCCAAAAGTTCCTTCTGACGTACCTCGATGACCGGGGCGGTTGCGATTCTGTTGATGTTGACGTCGGCTGGGAACGTTGGGGAGGTCTTCATGGCGTTCCCCCTCGTCGGGGGTCATATAGTGCTTTACCAGCTCCACGGTGTTAACCGAAGCGTACCCCTAGCTGTCGCTTGAGGAGTCATCCACTGCTGGGCGGATTCTGAGAGGAATCCCCATTTTGGGGGGCATAAAATCGCCGAGAGTGCGGGATGACGACGGCACCGGTGGTGTGCGTTGCTTCTTCATGCGTTGACGCTGCTTGCCCGTTTGGGAAGGGGCCGACTGTGAAGATGATGCAGAGGCACCAGCTACTTCTTCTGAAGGTTCCGACTGCTTTAGGCGTGCCCGGATGATACCTTAGGCATGGACGATGGTTTTTTGATCCATCAAGTCGTCGTATTTCCAGGATCCACGGCTGGGGACCCCCTGCCACTCACCTTCGCTGTCGCTGCCGATCTCTGATCCTGCAAAGACACCCGCCACTTACGCTAGTGTCGGGCCCAACTTGAATATGTTTTTATTGACCTGGTCTTGAATCCAGTCTTTAAACACATAGCATTTCTTGAGGGTGTTCCCCAGAATCCGATGGTAAGGGCAGTAGTTGGAGTGATCGGTGAGATTTGCCTCTGCCGGCCTTCTGCACGCGGGCAGGCGCACGATCCCTTGCTCTAGAGCACTTTGGAAATAGCCAGGAACCTGATTTTTGTTAAACGAATAAGTCTGGTTCCTTCTTTCTAGATATGGGGCCCTGGGGGCCTTGCCCTGATGAGGGGCCGGAGGGGCCTGCCGAGGAGGCGGCGCTTGATTGTCTCGCCTAGGTGGCGGTGGCGCATTGCGCGGGGGAACCTGTCGGTTCTGAGGTGGTCGTTGCTGGGTAGGAGCCTGTGCTTGAGGTGGAGGACCTCTGCAGGGTTGCGGGGGTGGTGCCGCCGGCAGTAACTCCAACTTCCTTGGGGATTCTATTTGGGCCACCGCGGCGGGTTCAGCCCTGGCGGCCCTCCTGGCCGGGATCATAGGGGGCAACAAACGTGCCTGACTAGCCTGTTGCAGGGCTTCCTCGAGGCGCTGATCCTTATCTGAGAAATCTATGAACCCTCCAGGGTAGTTCTAGGTGATCAGGGAGGGTACCAGCTCTTTCTTGACGTTCCCCACGCACATCATCAGTAATTTCTCCTAAGTCAGTGGCATATCGAGGGAATACGTAAGTCCCTTCCACCGGGCGATGAAATCTGCGACTCGCTCATCAGGCCTCTACTTGCACTTGAAGAGGTCTGCGATGCTTGTCTTCTGCGTGGTAGAGCTGAACTGGTACAGGAACTATCAGTGGAGGTCCTCCCGACCGGTCACCGATCCGATAGGGAGCTAGTTGTACCAGACGAATGTCGTACCTTCCAATGTCTGTACAAAACATCGGAGTTTGGTGGCTTTTTGCTGAGTCGGGGTCCCCAGCATGGGGCCACACCTGGAAGAGAAATGAGCCAAGTGCTAGGGCGGTTCCCCTATCCCATTGAAGGGAGAAAAAGTAGGGTTCCCAAAACTCGGAGGTGCAGGCATATCATCCACCCACGCGGGATAAGGCTTGCCATCCGGTGGGACCGCCACCTGCCGTGTTTCTAACGCTTCAAGGCGGGCTGTGAGCGCCCCAATAAGATATTCTGGGCGGGGGTCCCTGTCTTGACGGGGATCCCTAACCACAAGTGCATTGCCAGGTTCTTCAACACGGTAGACGACTTCGGCCACTCGTGGGTCAACTGGCTGGACGACCTGCAGGGCGACTGGGGGAACCCGGACTGGATTCTTCATATTGCCCCGTTGCTCGGGGGGATTTGGCGAGACGTATCATTCCCTCTTGCCATACGTTCCGGCTTCCGCCCTGTCTATGGAAGTAGTATGATCAGGGTTTCCCAGAGGCATCTCACCGGGGGGAAATTGTTCCTGCCCCTGCAGCCCCGGCCTGTGATCACCATAGTCGGGTCGCCGCTCTGCGGCGCACTCAGCCAAGAGTTCGTCAACCAGCCTCTTCTGCTCAGCAAGCTGTTGGTGTAACGTGGCCTTCTCAGGATCCTCGTCCGTTTTCTGCATAGAGGTGGATGGGTCAGAGTGCTTGACATTTCCGACGTGCTCCTTACCCTTGTCGGTGTTTCGACCGAGCACCATCGATTCGGTGGGTACGGGGAGGCCTAGTAGGTTCCTCTGCTGACGGTTAACTCTCCATGATGGGTCCATCAGTGGCGGTATGCCCTCGGGAGGTAAGTCTCCATCAAGGAATTCAAGCTCGTCTTCCTTTTCCACGACATAGGCCATGTGGACCGCGACTCCTCTCGAGGGAATGTCCTCGATATCACATAATGAATCGGGCTGCCGTCGGATAGGGTCGAAGAGTAGAGCGGCATAGTTTCCCCAACCACAGACTTGCACATGGGGGGTGGATTCCCTGACGATCCTACAGAGTGCTTTAAAAATCTGAACGTATTTTCGTTGAAGGGCGCTCTGGCTACCTGGCGACTTAGGGTGCTGGGCCACAAGGAGTGCGGCCGCATCGATCAGGCGGCACTGCTCGCCGATTTCTTTGAAGTGCTCTCGACATCTAGGGTAGACCACCCGTTCGTAACGGAGGCGGAAGTGTGTCACCCATAGGGTTCGACAAAAGCACCCCACTTCTTCAGGGGTAAGAGACTCTGGTACGCGAAAATTCAGTGCTGCCGTCGGCCAGAACTTCTCCGGGAAGTAATACGCTGCAAAAATACTCCAGAAGCTCCTGGGTTCGGACTCAGGGTTCGGCCCTGTGTTGCCCCATTCGACAACCGGTGGTGGCTGAGGGACCGGTAGCGGTACCGAGGCGGACCTCTGGGATAGTAAGCTCGGCGGCGGAGAACACAACAAACGAGCTGACTAGCAGCCGAATTTCGGGCCATCCTCCGAAGAGCAAGGTGACCTGGCCACGATGTCACGGTACGATGGGCTTATAGCCACAGCTTCCGGCACAGTAGTCGCGGCTACCGGTGACCGGTCATGTCATCGTTCTACCATCGCTGGTCCCCAAAACAGCTCTATGTGATCTCTGGCAGAGGTAGAGGGCGCTTCTGGTGATGATGGCGACGATTGCGCGGTCGAGACCTACGAAATTCCCATGATTTCTTCCTCCTGGATGTACCTGCGGAGAGTGAAGGGAATCTGGTGGACCTCATATTCCGGGAGAATGAGGCTAACACATCTGTTTCATGCCCCAGTCCTTGATACGGAGGAGCGGGGAGAAGGTTCCATCGCTGAATCGCATTCCACATCAGAGTCGGAGAAGCGGGCGGGTTTGATCTCCACCCGGGCTTTCCCATGACTCTTCTTGTGGCGGCGACGACCTTCTCTCCTACCCCGGGGTGGCTCTTCGGGACAGGGTTGATTTCTATCATGGAGTCTCGGGGCGGCGCTGGCGCCGTGGCGGAGAGGGCCCCCACTCGAGATGGCCGAGGTGCGAGGGGCACCGAGGCAAATGTCGAAGGGTATATGGTGAGGACCTCCATGAACAGCACCCATGCAGGCCGGGCCTCTGTTGGAATTTGCAAGAGCATGGGGAGTACCTCCATGGTCGCTATGGGTGGAGTGAGGCTGACCTTCACTCCTCGAGTTACTGGGGCGAGGAGGACCTTCGTCGGTTTCAGGGAGGACGTAGGGAAGGCCCCCACATTGGGGAAGGACCGGAGGGACGAATCCTTTAGATCGGCGGCCAGGGGCAGGAGGATGGACTCCATACCCTGTATAGTGGGCACGGGAAAGATTTCTGCGCTGAGCATCACTGTCGCGGGGCAGGTCTTCCTTCGGGATGGGGGTAGCACGAGGCATGCCTCCATGACGAAATTCGGAGCGGGGAAGGCCCTCACTCTGTGGAGTAGTGGTATGGGGAGGACCTCCGTACGGGGTGACATCACCGCAGGTTAGTTCGCGACGATCACCACTTGGGCCTACAACCTGGAGAGTCAACCCAGCCTGCCCGTGGGGCGGTTGGGGCCTCGGTCCTGGTTGAGTGAAGGAGTTCCCCTGCTTAGTGTATGCAGGGGCTTCACGATATACGTTGGCGGTGGCTCGGGCCACTGTAACTGTCGACGTTGACGCGCCCAGGCGAGCGTCCTCACCCCATGCCCGGCGCTGACGTCGGGTCAGGCGAGCTGGTGCAGGTGGTGTAGGGTTGTAGTCTTCCTTCTCTTCCCGCGGGGCCGGACGACGGTGCTGACACGGCCAGGTGGGAGCTCTCGCCTGTAGCCCTTGGGTCAGGACCCTGAGCGGGCTGAGGCGGATGGCGCCCGCCTCATCAGCGTAAGGCGAATGAGTCGTCAAGGCGTTCCGGAGATAGGCTCCCGAAACGGTTAAACGTTGGGGTGGGGAGCAGGGGCTCCCTGTACGGCCTGTTAGGGTGGCGTTGACGGCGGGTCCTGGAGGCCTCCAGGTCCACGCAGGCCATATCCCTGGTTGGGATGACCCCTTCTTCCTCGTACCTGTGCACGAGGTTATTGATCACCCTTCGCTGGATGACCTCTGATGGGGAAAGGGGGCGTGGGTGCCCCGTATTCCGTGATGTGGCAACCGTTGTGGCGGTAGCGGCGCCATGTGGGGTGGATGTGGCAACATTGCCCCTGCCCCTGCGTAGGCTAGCGGGCGGTGATCACGTCTTTGTAACAGCAACCTAGTTCCTGAGAAACGAAGGGATCAACACATCAGTACTGAGAGGGAAAAGGATCGACGACCAGTGCCCCAACATGCTTCCATTCTCCACGTCGGTAAGACGGATCCACGCCAACACGCTGTAGAATGGATTGCCTCACATTCTACTGCGCCGAAATTCGGTGAGTTTCTCGACAGGTCTGCTATTTGCTTTGCGGGACCAGGCGCCGGATATCTGGATCCGGTGACACATCAATCTACTGGTATCTCGAACGCTACTAATCTCCATATTGAGGAGAAGATCTTCACGTCGGGTTCACCATTTCTATTTTCGACGCTTTCTCCGGGGCGCGCGCGCATCCTTCCATGGAGGAGGAGGCACGGCGCTTTGTTGCCCCGCATTCCCACTTTCCAAAGGCAGGCAGCATTCGCTCTTTATTCAGGGACGTATGCTCCTTGATCGAATCGGGATGATGGGTTGTCGGTTCTTCCTTCTAGGGATTCCTCCTCAGAACTCGTCACCTAGTCTGGGTCTCCCTCATAGATTTCATATGTAGTTCGTGAAACTCTTCCCAGTTCCATGTTTCCATGGACGCCGGTTAATTACACTGCTTCTGTCGGGACATTCCAAGGGGTCCGGTCAGGGCAGCAACCTTCAGTCGGCAGAGTAGTCACGTTGAGGCATCAGTAGCGTGTCTGGATGCTGGGGGCCTGGCATGTCTGTCTGTTATCCCTGGTCACAGGGCTTCTCGAGGGCGTGGAAGCCCGAGGCATCCCACATCGAGCGCGGGTAATTATATGTCATAGACACATATATGAGGTTTTCCTCAGCTTCCCGTGTTTAACACAGGGTATGCCGTGAGTTTGACGTCCAGCGGAGACGGATCAACCCAACCAGATCAATTAGCTAGGGTAGATCAGATTGAGGGATTTCCCTTCAAGGAATGCCGATAACGGGGCCAGCCCATGGGCGGCTGCGAAGAAGAGCATACCGACATGGTCTCACCGAGACATGAGGTCCGGGCGAGAATCAGGATGGGTGAAAGGTGGATGAATGGAATGGAGGGGGAATGAAATGGGACCATCGCAGGGGGGTGACAGTGAAGTGGGGCTTGAGCCTTGAAGGGGCTTCCTACGTATCCCCGTGTCAGGGAATCAAAGTCCGCGTAGTTCAGGAGGCGCCGGCGAACCAACGTGAAGGTGGACCTTGGTCCGATTGACATCATCAGCGTACCGACGTGAAGGTGGACCTTGGTCCGATGGACGTCGTCAACGAACCGACGTGAAAGTAGACCCGTGGGTCCACTAGTGGTGGACTTGAACCTTGGGAAGGTTTCCTACGTACCATACCTTGACATGGATCAAAGACCTCGTAGTTCAGAGGATTGATGGAATGCAGTTTAATGTCATGCAGGACGATAATGAACCCTGACGTGAATGAACGATGGGCATTGGGTGTCGGCGAACCGACTTAAATGAGGGACCTTGGTCCGATAGGAGATGGGCTTGAACCTTGGGAAGGTTTCCTACATACCATGCCTTGACATTGATCAAAGTCCTCGTAGTTCGGATTGTGGAATACAGTTTAAAGTCATGCGGGACTGGGGTGAACCGACATAAATGAGATCGGAACGACCGGATGGTGGGTGGACTCGAACCTCGTGGAGGCTTCATACATACCACGCCTTGACATGGATCAAAGACCTCGTAGTTCATATGGGGCTTTGTCGGCGAACCGGCGTGAAAGTGGACCTTGGTCCAATGAGTGGTGGGCTTGAACCTCTGGAAGTCTTCCTACGTACCATGCCTTGACATGGATCAAAGACCTCGTAGTTCATATGGTAATGGGTGTGCAGTTTAATGTCATGCGGGACAAAGGGAGGGGCATACAGTTTAACGTCATGTTGGACGAGGGCGAAACTCGACGTGAATGAATGACCGAGCAAAGTGGCTTGAACCTCATGGAGGATTCCTACGTACCATGCCTTGACATGGATCAAAGTCCTCGTAGTTCGCTATGGGTGAGTCGCAACGGCTTACCATTGGACCGGAATGCAGTTTAATGTCGTGCTGGACGGGAATGGGACCCGACGTGAATAGGTGACAGGTGGGCTTGAACCTCAGGGAGGCTTCCTACGTACCATGCCTTGACATGGATCAAATTCCTCGTAGTTCACTATGGGTGAGTCGCAACGGCTTACCATTGGACCAGAATGCAGTTTAACGTCATGCTGGACGGGAATGGGACCCGACATGAATAGGTGACGGGTGGGCATGAACCTCAGGGAGGCTTCCTACGTACCATGCCTTGACATGGATCAAAGTCCTCGTAGTTCACTATGGGTGGGGGTCATGGTCAGTGCTCACTCTAAGCCCACGTGAGTCATGCTCGATGTGAGAAACAAGAGGTTGTAAGGACCTGACGATCACGTCGCGAAGGGTGCGTCCGTGAGAAGTGAAAAGGGGCTTACGCGTTTGGCGGCCCGTGGTGTTGGGACTTACTCCATGATGTAGGCCCAGAGCGCGACAAAGCGCAGCGAAAGAGGGATTTGGGACCAATGGTGGGAGGTGCCTCATTCCCTATCACGCCCTCCACTGACCTTGGTAGTGGGGAAGTACGGAGATGCAGGGGTGCAGTCATCCGTTGAGAGGCTAGGGGCTTACGCTCTAAGGCGGCCCTTCCCCCGCGGGCAAACGCCACTCCGGAAAAGAGGATCTCGTTCCATGTGAGGAAGAGTCCATTGTTTTGGAGACGAGTGGGCGTAAAAAATGTCCGAGCTGGGGGACCCTGCGTGCGAGGAACGAGGTCGAGTCACAGTTTAACGTCATGTGTTGAGGACGTGGTGCTTGGAAGTTTAAGGTCCTGTAGCTCGGACGAGGTGGGTTCACTCCAAACCCCTAGGACTTACATAACCAGTACCCTCTGGTCCTTGGGGAAGGGAAGGTACCAGTAAGGCCATGGTCAAGTGGGGTTGTGGAACGAACCATCGAGGGGCCCACGTTAGCGTGGCTATGCGAAGAAGCAATAGCCGTTAGCGTTCCTATGCGAAGAAGCATTTGGAGAAGCAACTCTACGAGTGGTATTGTCCATGGGACTTTGAAATCGCATCGTGCAAACCTGGAGGGTCGCACGGGAAGAGGAATCGCTAAGCAAAGAAGTGTGCTTCGCGAAGTGGAGTGCCTTTGCCTTAGCGTGGGGCATAGGTGTGAGTGGAAGGTGCTTCGTGAAGTGGAACAGTGTTCGCGGAGCACTGACTCGCGAAGAAGGGTTGCCTCGCAAAGTAGTGTCCTGCGAAGCAGTGTGCTTCGCGATGTGTAGCGATCCTGCCTTAACATAGGGATCACTAGAATGGGTTGGGTGTTTCACGAAGCATAAACGCTCCGCTACTGCTCGGGTTCCCTTGGGAATCCCCTTCCTTCGCGAATGCCCTTGAGCTTCGTGAAGGGAATCCCTCTCGGAAGAGGGGCTCAAAACGTGACAATGCAGAGGAGTCTCACAAAGTAGAGTACCTCATGAAGCTCATGATTCCCGGGGCAAAGCGTGCTTCGCGATTCAGGAGAGAAGAAGCCAAGAGGTCGGATTTTCCGTCCCGGGACTCAGGGGGAGTCCAATATTTATAGGCAAGGGGCGCCGCGAAGCAGAACTCACGCGCCGCCTCCGGTGCTTCGCGGCGTGCTCGCAAACGTCAAATGCGTTCGTGGAGCATCACCGCCTCTGGAGCTTCGCGGTGGCTCGCGAACGTCAAATGCGTTCGTGGAGCATCACCGCCTCTGGAGCTTCGCGGAAGCTCGCGAACGTTAAATGCGTTCGCAGAGCATCACCGCATCTGGATCTTTTCGAGGCCGCGATGGTCGGGGCGCTTCGCGGCGGGGCTTCGCGTAGGCGCTTCGCGTAGGTGCTTCGCGAGGCAGCGTGCCAGCCTTTTTTGTTCCATTCTTTCGGGCCTTATTTTGCCACCAACAACATGCGAGTGGGTTTTTTTAAACTTTTGAACCGGTTCTTGGATCGAAAATCTAAGGGCACTATTGAACTCAGAATGTCCATATTTTTTGAGAAAGAACCTAAAATTGATTGGAAAGCGTCATATGGAAAATTTAAGCTTCATACTTTTTGGAATATAAATAAAATAACTTAAAAGATATATTTTTTTTCAAAACCGTTGGGTGAGAAGACTGAAACACTTTTGTGCGACAATGAGGCGCATTAATTGAATCTGATTAATGGCTCATAAATGTGTAGAATAATGACGCATTAAATGGAGTGTAACAGATAATCTAATTCATAATTGAAACAACATAACGATGTGATGACGCATCATAAAAAACGTTGTAATGTGTTTTTTAATAGGTTAACACATTGGGGAAAATAGAATTAAGTGGTGGAAATTCTTTTATGAAATTACGCCAAGAAATATCTCCAATGATGAACGTAAAACACCAGCAAACCTCTAATGACATTGATGAAGAACAAGACTGGTGAACGACAAACCCTGATAACTTCGATCAGAACCTAAATCCTTGCTGACAGAATGATCTAGCGATGAACATCAATCTAGGTAGGGGTATGATTTTTTTAATTATTCCCTGTTCTTCATTCCAAAATGATGAATGTGGGTTAACACACGAATATGTTGACCCATTGATCATTTTTCAACGAGGGAGGGTGCCTTTTTCTGTAGATTATTTTCTACCAGGATTCAATTTTTTGTTTTGATAGAACATCATCCCCGAACCTCCCCCTATTTTGAAATTCTTACATGGAGGGAGGGGCAGACACGAACATGCCCTAAGCCCCTCCACAAGTATGTTATTCATTATAGAGTTTTTGAAATAGCAGAAAAGAATATTTGAGGCCTTTGTTTGGAAGAAGACAACCCACACCGGCCGTAAGTGCAGACGGTGGGAAGAACAGACCACTGGTGTAGACCCAGTGGTCCATGGAAGAACCTTCTGACACGCCAGTGAAGGCAACCGCGACTGGATAGGGCCACAACGTAGTGGTAGGATCCGTTGGTCGAGCCAGCGGTCGGCAAAAGGATGCAGCCCCTCATCTATGTCGGCGGAGAAATCTATAACTGCATGTTGCAATTCTCGGGGCACACGGTCCCCTGACTATGTGCGAAAGGTTGACCAGCCTTTGGCTGACCACGTGTTGGCACCCTTGACACGTCAGGAAAAGGGTGGGATTCCCCAGGGGGTCAGACCTGTGCCATCAGGGTGGAACCACACTAGTGGGATGGACCCACACCCTTCAAGCTAGACCCACCCCTTTGGGTCGGGCTGGATGAGACCGAGTCGTCGGGCGACCCAGGGGGCTAGACCCTCGACCAAGCTGGGCTGGGGCCCATGAGGCAAAATGGGTCGGGCCCACAGGCCAGGCCGGACCGGACTGACCCAGACCTGTACCGGGTCTGGTATGGTCAGTCGAATCAAACTGGGGCATGTGGGGACCCCGTGCCGGTTTGGTTGGGTCGGTCAGACCAGGTCGGATCGGGCCCCGATGCAACTGGTCCCTGTTTACTAAAATTCCAATAACATACAAATGAGGCGTCCGATTGATGAGGAGTGTGCATTGTTATAACTCTTGATATGAGGATGATCTTTTGGTATATTATAAGGAGGCTTTCAAAGAAGTTGAAATATAATGAATGGCTTGGGGAGTGGTTCTCCAGAGATCAAGCGTGCGATGTGTGGAAACTCTACGGTTGGCTGAGACCTGAAAACTGCTGAAAAGAGACCTTGTATAGATCATCTATGATGGACCAGTGGGAAGTGGATCTATGTGACTCGTCTTGCCCCATGTGGGGAGAAACTCGATGTGACTTGGTAGACCCACAATACACGATGGGGAGGAGTATCTCAATATGGCCATGGTGGGAAGTAGCACTGTGTGACCCGGTAGGCCCACAGTGGGGAGAGAATCCGTGTAACTCATCATACCCAAGATAATAATCATATATGAGTACCACAGTAGTCCATGGTTAGTGGGAAGCGACTTATGGGTGACCCAGCATGCCCACTATACTCATTGAGGAGGAGTCTTCCAACAGATGAGGTGTTTGATGATATGACTGATAATTCTACCTTCCTACTCTATATTATACCTGGTGTGAGCTATCTTGTTTTGTGATTTGTTTTGTGGAATTATTTGTGGTCTTTTCTTTGTGTTTTAGGATCCCTACTGAGTATTTTGTTACTCACCCCTACACGGGCTTCGCCCGCACGTGTTGTGTATGGTGTAGACAATCAACGCCTTGATGAATTACCTGGTGGCCTAGGACCTGGTGGTGCCTAGTGAGACTAGGAAAGTGGGACACACTTCTATAGCTTCCAGCTACTACTTCAAACTTACCCATCAGGTGGGTTTGTCATTCGATGGCTTTCTAGAGTTTCTTTTGTACTCTCCTATTTTCCAGTTAGTCATTTGTTGGGTTTGTATTCTGTCCCATTTTACTTTTAGTTTTACTTGTACACATTGGTTATTTATAGGGGTCTATTTGTTCTTCTTTTTGAATTTTGGACATGGTTGTGTGTGTGTGTACAAGTACTCATGAAAATTCCTCCCATCTATAGGTTGACTCCTTCGGTGCTAGTCGCCAACTCCTGGCCTTTGGTAGGTGGGCTTGGGGGAGTTATGGCATGAGCCCCGAGGGATGGGTCATGACACATAGGAGATTCTATCTTGATCTTTGATCATTATGGACTTATAATTAGTTTTCCTTGACAACAAGAAACACATGGGAAATACTTTGGGGTAAGAACCCTTTTATCAACCAATGGATAACCATGCATATATTTAATTATTTTCATCATCATTATTGATCCAGGATGACCCAAACAATCATGTCAAAATATAAATGTATCATGATTGATAAACTATTGGTTTACCATATTTGATTCAATTGTACAAATATTGAAAAAACAAAATCTAGATGGATGTCTTGAAAGCTTCCCTTGAATCAATTTCAACTCATTATTAGTGTTTTTTATATACATGTATTTAGAACTTCTTTCATCCATAGTCTAAATGTGATATCCATCATCATAGATGTCCTTAAAATATTGTAAATTTTATTGAGACCCTTGAGAAAATAAATCATTATTTATCATAATTTTTGTGCCACCAGGTATACATATTTTTTCTATTCCAGAGCCTTCAACTAATTACGAACCATCAGTTAATGTACTTATATAAGCACTCCCCATTTTAAGGGTGATAAAATATTTCACATATTTAATAATTGTGTGCACCATGAGGCTTTCAACGAGGAAAATATCTTCATTATGGAAATTATTATCAACATTTAAATTTTTAGGATACATTATTATTAAAGAAAATATAAAATCCATATAAGAAAAGAAATAAAAGAAAAAAAAACATCATCCATTTCTATTAGTTAAAATAAAATATACATATAAGAAATTAAATAAAATGAAAAAAATGAAACATGCAATATTTATTTTATAAACATTTCAAAAAAACCAATGTTCAATTTCACCATGATCATTCGTGAATTATTCATATGCTAAAAACTTCAAAGTGTACAAAATTATCATAAATATCAATGTTCATAATACCATTATCGTATTTCAAGGCATGGTTAGTAAAATATATCTTAGTTCTCTTTTACATACCATTGATAGATTATTGATAAAGATTAAAAAAATGTTGTGGTGTAAAATAGGTACAGGACTAGTGTCCCATCATGCCAATAAAAAAGATTCACTTTCATGGTTTTTTGATTTATTGGGCAGTGGTTGTTCATTATTAGGCCACTTCTAGTGGTTCCCTTACCTCTTCTCATTTGGTGTATGAACACTTTGAGTAAATGAATTCCCTCAACCACGATTGTGTTGATTCATTCCACAATCTTGATTATAATTATTATCATTCTATTTTGGTAATGGAGTCACACTGATAGGTCGAGATTTATAATGAAAAAAACCCAGAATACCATCTAAACTGGTACTCAATCTAATTTTCCACTAAACTGAAGAGCATTACCAATCTCCACGAGCTGGCGACAAGTATCTGGGCATCAAAAAATAACTGTTGGTAATGATTTTACCTAGAAATTACAACAAAAATAGAGTACAATATATAAAAGTCATCATTTATATATCAATCAATACATACATATAAAAGAAAAAAGTGACACTATGGAAAATGAAAGATGTACCTAACAACCAAAAATCACCTAATGCTGGTCCATGACCACCCACCATGTCCCAACTCACCCTCCCTTCATCATCCTAACTAAAAAATCACAAATGAAGGAGAGATCATGAACACCTTCAATAAGATGAAAAGGGCTCAAATGTAACACCCCGACCAAAGAAGCCCAAAACCAGTGCGTTATCTTATTATATTGACATGATTATAAGGAATCAAGTCCTAAAAGACCGATTAGTTTAGAAGTATTAGAATACTAGATTACATTCATGGAAAAAAATTACATTGAAATGAAAATAAAACATTATACATAATAAAATGAAATAAAACTGCATCCTTGAAAGCTTATTAAATGTTTTCCACTTCATAACTTAAGAAAAGGAAACATAAGAAAGGTGTGAGCTTAGATGCTCAATAAGGGTAAGCAATACAATTGAAGATATTGTAAACATAGACATTAGGCATAGTGAATAACTAAAACCACATGCCTTTAAAAAAATAAACATGAACATAATATGGAAGGAATAAGAGCTAAATAAATAACACCATAATAAAACAAAACCATGAGTATTATATTAGTTGAATAACCACGTGGAATATCAATTACTAGTTTCATAATGAGTTAATGCATAATGAGAGACATTATAACCATACCATCAAGGCCGATTTCTAATACCATAAATATCCATACGGTCAAGGCCTAGTGAAAGACTCTAGTTTGTCTCATGAGACCTACCAATGCACCAAGGGGCTATAGAGGGCCCCACCTGGAAATTACTAAGTCTAATGAATTCCTCATATGAATAGGGTGAACATAATAAACATTTAAATTCATATTGAAACTAACATATGAAATGTAACTAACTTTCCCTAATTATTTAGAATAAACACTAACCATTTAGAGTAATATGGTGAATAATATCAAGATAGCACATCCATAGTCAAAATAATCACAAACCCTTCAAAAAATAGTATAAATGATATCATAATATATAAACCTCAATGAAGTTAAATACTTAATAAATGATGTTGATATAGATGAAAATACTTTTAAATGTGACCATTGAATTTTTTTTGAGGAAATAATCCTTAAACATTCCAAAGTGTCTTATACCACCTTCAAACATTCAAATCATAATCCCTTTGAATATCATGGGAATACAGATACCTTTTATATTATATAAAAAAGGTAAATACATACACCACATTCAAGGAATAATTGGTGAACAAAGAATATATCTCAAAAAGTTAATGTGAGAAAAGAAAAATCCTTTTTTACTTAGGAAAGAAGAGTTCTTTTGGAAAAACATTATTATTTGTTATGAAATCAGATTTTAAACATTTATATCCTAGAAAATAAAAGGTAATGACATTGAAATTATATTTTAGGCATAAATGTTGTCCCACTGAAGTTAAAACATGTAAAAAGTGTTTCTAAATAAGCTTTAGAACTAAAACATTTTAGTGTGATTTAGGGAAAATAATATAGAGATTTTAAAATGGAAAGTCATGTTTGCCTTTTTAAAACCAGGAATGAAGAAATATAGTTTTAAATGTAAATATGTGTGATTTTAGAAACATAATTATGGTTTAAAACATATTATATAGTTCACATAAAAATAGTTAAGAATTAGAGAAGTTCCTTTGAATCTGGCTTGTTTATCAGGAAGACATTATGAAATTTCCTTTTAAAAAATTTAACTCGCCATAAAATATAGAAGGTTACAGATTGGTAAACATATATAGAACATTCACACAGAATTTATGAGTAGTAAATAAGAATAATTAGTAATTTCATTGAGGTAAGTAGAGAATAAGAGTAACCCGAATGAAAATGGAGCTTCATGTAGAAATCTCATACCACTTTGTAATCAATCGAATCATATGCCCCAAAATTAATAATCATAAAATGATAAATTGAATACCATTAAAATAAATATATTAATTATATGATACATCAATGGGATGTATACATACACCATACACAAGTAATAGTAGTGAATATGGAATATCTCAAAAAAATGGAAGTGAGATGAAGAAACCCTTACCCTAAGTCTGGAAGTGTTCTCCAATTGATCTTAATGACCTAAATAATAAAATTTAGGTTCATTGATTAATAATTCCAGAACATTCACTTCATTTAATTGATTTATTATAACCTTATTAAGTTCATTCATGTTCTTTTGATGGGTTAATAGGTTCAATTTCATTGTTTGGGTCCGCTTGTTTCGTGATCGATATACTAATATATATAAACAGAGAATCATGTAGAATGAGGATGGTTGTCCACAACTAAAGTTATATGTTATTAGTTAACATACATAATATTACATGTTCATAAATTTTATTTGGTTACTTGGAGTGAATGTGAATCATTATATAAATTATTTAATGATAGCTTTATGGGTTAATTAGTGGGTTTTGAACATAACGAACTCATTTTTCTTTATAAATCAAAACCATTTGTTATAAAATATTCTAGAACCATTGATGAAACATAATAAATATATTATAGTCTATTTTAACCATAATAATGGTTTCATGGCTATAATTGAATATGGTAATAGAAATTGAAACCCCATCATCCTGGAATGCGATAAATTAGCATATCTCATATGGTGTATTTTAATACTATCATAAAAGAAGGGTAGAAGAGATATGATAATAATTTATTCCATAATCATAAAAATATTAAATTATATATAAGGTACTATATTTATCCTAAAATTTTAAGGAGGATAGGTATTGATAGAAAAGAAAACAAAGGCACATGAAAAGAAAGTAAAATAATTGAAAAGAGGAATTTACCTCTTGAATTAATCTTCCTTGAAAGCCTCTTTAGGGGAAAGGATTTGGTATTTTTATGAGACCAAAGGATTCTGGATGTGGGGGAGGATCTTTTTAGGAGATTTGGGTATAATTTAGATAAGTAACAAGGGTTGATTGGAGTGAATATAAGAGGTAAGGAGGGGTGGTATTTATAGTGGAAGAGAGGATTGGTTTCTCATTTTTTAATCATTAGTTTAATATTTTTTCTGAAGACTATGAATAATCTTGATTCATCTAAAGAAAAATAGTATTAAGTGCATGTGATTTCAAACCAAGTGTTCCTACATCATCCATACATCACCTATGACTCAATAAACCATGTATTTAGAATTTATTTTAAATTATCGGATTTTACTATTCATAAAAAAATCATGTATTTTAGAAAAAACCAAAAATTCACTATAACAATTTTTTGACATTTAAAATCCAAAATATACTCCATTTTATCAAAATAATTTTCTAAATATGTGATATTTAATTTTTAAATAAAATCAATATTTACTTGAAATATATAAATTTTATATTTAAAACTGCTTTTATAATACTTTCAAAAATTATCTATGGTCTCATAAATAAATCTTAAAATCATAGGAAAAAAATATTTATTTAGGAACCCATTTTAAGAAAATAAATTATTTTATTAATTTAAAATTGAAATTAAATATTTATCACTCACAAAAAAAACAAATACTAAATTAATAATTTACAAAACATTCTACTTAATTTATAAGGTGCATAAATTTTATTTATACTTTCATGGGTGTGGTTATTATTCATAATGGTCATATTACTATTCATAAGGGTAACATTACTATTCATAAGGGTGTGTTATAATTCTTAAGGGTCGGTTTCTATTTATAATGGTAGGTTACTATTCTCCAAAAATTATGTTTGTTCTATCAAACTCTAAAAATAAACCTGAATGCAGCCGTATATGTTAGATTTTTGAAATTAAAATCACAAAAGTGGGAATATTATGTTTATTTACTCGGTTATAAGAAAGTGTTGTTTTGTAGAGACTCGTTGTTTCATGCATTCAATATTAAATTTATTTTTAAATCATTGGGGTGTTACATTGTCCCCTCCTTACAAAAATTTCATCCTCGAAATTTTGAAATTGAATTTTGAAGGTAAATGGTTGATACTTTAAAATTCCATTGTAGGATATGCACATCATAAATATGGTTAAAATATCTTCTTAATAAATGGAAAAGGGAAATTCATCGGTTACTACAAAACTACGCATTTTAATTTGATAACATGGTCCTAGAAGAATAATCAAACCATCATGTTCTGATGGAATGTGATAGAGAACATGCTCAGATGAAAGATCATTACCAAAAATCAATAAACTACAGTTATGAAAAAAATTATAATAGGAAAATTTTATTGTTTCAAACTCTTTTACTAGAGATGAGGAGTTATTCAAATCTATAAGAGTTTAAATATAAATTTCTATTTTATGAACACAATCTTATCCTTTATTTGTTCCTTGAACTATCTTTACATCATATCTTAGAACAGGTTGAATCGTGTGGTGACATTAAACACTAAATCCCCATATAATTATCAACTTAAACTATTCAATAAATGGTTTAACTTTGCAAAATTTCATGATCCAACACTTTATAATCATTCCCATATCCATAGTTTCTAGATCCATGTACCAGAGGTCCTGGGAAATCCTCACATTGATTAGAACTCCATGATCCATCCTTCTCAATATATATGCTACCTTATTTTTCTTCAATCAACATAAAGAAGACCTAAATTTTCACATTCCAGACATGTGAGTATCTTCATCATATATCCTATTGAAATATGGTAATAACTCAAATTACCATAAAACCTTATTGTAAACATGAACTCATCCTTACAAAATCTATTGAATATATTCATTATATCTAAAAATGTTGTAAAATCCATTAATGATATCACAAACCACTTGCAGACAAGTAAATAATCAGTTTTGAGGTAGTGAGTACATATCCAAATAAATCATTTATTCATAATTATCTTAATAATCAAGAATATATTTAGGGTTGTCTTTCCCTCATCCATATACTTTCCTAATATATTAACTTTATACTAAGTCACTTATCCTTGGTACAATTCATTATATGTCCTTAAATTCTTAATGAAATAATACTACAGTACAATCCTCATATATTCCATAATTATTATAACCAGTACATTTATGATAAAATATTAAAATGACATGATTCTCAATGAGGAATATCAGTCATTCCACTTCATTTGTGGTAGTATCATGACTTGATCATTATCCCATAACATTATTTGGGGTATATTCCTTTGACGGTTGGGACATGGATTCACATAGTGTCCCATTTCCTTGCAGTTGAAGCACTGTACATTGAACAATATTTTCTTAACCTTGTAATCATGAACATTGTGGTCTTTTTCTCTACACTTGTAACATACTCCTTTTCTTTTTAATTAGGCTTTGAGGTGTTTCCTTCCACAAGTACCACATGTGGGAAAACTACCCTTTTTATTCTTCCCTTTATCCATTCTTTCCTCTTCTAACCTATTATTCTCTTGCTTCCCTTAAAATCCATACAACTCATGGAATTATTTATATATCTTGTTAACACATGATATTTTCTCCTCATATGATGAGAATACATTGGAGACTACCTTCCTTCAAAATGATGGCTTAAGACCATAATAGATATGATCCTTCTTACTCATTGCATCATATGAATTGGTAAGTTCTCATTCCTTATGCTAGGCTCCATTTATAATCAATTCAATATACTATATTGGATAATAAAATAATGGTCTCTATATAACCTTAAACATGTTATAATACAAAACATAAATTTATGCATCACAAATCCTAGAACCATATAAATTAGATACTTTTGGGGCATAAATCCTTCATAATGGATTATAACGAAAATAAGAATTATCCAAAACATATCCCATGAGAGTGTTGATGTTATTAATATTTTCAAAACATTTTATATACTCCATTTACAAATTTTATATGAAATGTGCATAATTTGTGTGAAATATTAATGTTTAAATATTAAATGTAATTTTTGAGCATTATTTGTATTAATCCAATCGATGTTAGTTTACTGTTCTACTTATAACTCATACACTACTTATCAAAATTGAACGGTTTTCCTTTTTAGGATTTCTCTTTCAAGATAAAAAATTTTATTAGAATGGATATTTGGACAATTTCTCCATTTGAAGGGTCATATAGTCCACTAAAGAAGGCATGTAGAATCTGTGAAGAAACTGGACTAGCTTTGAAAATTAAATTACCGATATCAATATAGAATTCATAATTCCTTTATTCTCCTAAAATGTATGTAGGGAAATGTATTGAGTCTTGGATAAAAATTTCAAGGTCCAATTCTAAAGACAAGGGGCCCAATTGATTAATTTATACTCACCCCACCATTCTGGCAAGGAATTAAAATCTGGACACTATTCATGACATAGATCATGATGTAATCATAAAATAAAGATGATATTTTTCAGTGTGAAATAGTAGATATATAAGGCCTAATGTTTTGATGAAATAAGGTATCTTAATATTCAACAACCCATTCACATTTTGGATGTCAAAAATTTTGGATTGAAATGGACAGATTAAAATTGTTTAATCAATCTACCGTAACTTTAGCTCCTTAAGTGAAATGGCTGCCAGAGTTTCCGAGTATATAGAGGAGATAAATATATAAAACTTTTAATAAGATAATATCTTGATATTAGGCTGTATAATTTATCAAATTGGAGATTCAAATGGAGAGGATGTTTTGGAATGCAAACATCCCACACTATTGGGCTATAAATACATCACCCTCCTCACCTTTAAAGAGTTGGAATTTCAGAATATAAGAGAACATATTGGAAAAAACATATCCTTTATAAAGAATTGAGAGTACCTTCAATACTAATTTATTTACCTGAGATACCCTTCCTCCTCTCTTTTTTTCTTTTTACTTTTGTGTTCTTCATTATTGTAATCTTGTAAGTAATTTTTTGTAATTCCGTTTTAATGAAAGTTTATTTTTAAATATCTCTTTTTCTAAATAACCTTATGTAGTTTAATATTGATGTTCTTAAAATATTTTAAATACAGTTGAATCCCCTTCGCTTCTTTTTCTTTCTCATTCAATCTAATGTTCGTTTTTAATGATCATCATCGTTTGTGTGTGTGTTCGACACACCACTCTTTTATTATCCCTTTCCTTTTCTTATCTTCTTAATTTATCATCATAATCATTATAACCAGATTAATAATCATTTAAATGTATTATTAAATCTCTCATTGGTGTGCATTATAATTTAGGGATGTTAAGAGATTGATATCTTTTGCTCGATGAGTATTCTTTGAATTAACATTGTGTATGCTGGAATTAACATGTCATGGATTAATGAAATATGTTGTTTAACATATGGATTTAATGGATTGTTGGAACCATAAATACACTATCACAATAATTTACTAATTGATATTATAATACTAGTTAAGTTAAGACGTGGATTAAAGCCTTAACACTTAGGAATTCCAATCATCGTGAAATTGTGCCATGGGGGTTAATTTAATGCAATATAAATCAAGGCTCAAGGATATCACAAGTTTAAATAACTATTGATGAACTCACCCCAATATTTATAAAATTTTGAAATCAATATTAATCATAAATAATCCATAAATTATTTCATAAGCTCTGCAAACAAGCCCCCCAAACAGAATACAATCAACTAAAAACAATCGACTATTAAAAAGTGTCATCGTCGAGGATTTGACCCAAGTGCTGCTATACACGTTAGCAGAGCACTGGAACCTTGACCGATCAATAGGCGACAATCATCCGAGCTTTCAAATGGTTCTGTTGTTAAGGATGGTGAAATTAAATAGTCATTTGTTTTTGGTTTCTGTAAAAAAACAAAATTGTAATGAAAAATTGAAAAAAACACAAAGAAAAACCCACATTCTCTTTTCTTCCAAAATCTCTATGAATTCCCCATAGCCTCCCAAAAAATCCCTCAGATTTGTTTGACCCTAAAATTGAGTGAACTCTTAACCAACTTAGGAGGAACATAAGAGATAATCAACTCATTCAAGAACCAGTCCTTGTCCATCTAGTTGAATTAGATATGCACAATCCTAGGTAACAAACACTTAAAGAACTTGATTCCCCTAATACGAATTACAATCCTCTTAGTATTCAATATCCAAACATAGAGGCTGACATTGAACTCAAATTGGGTTTGAATCATCTTATCGATCATCTCAACGAGCTAGCCGGTGAGGATTCACATATCCACCTTAAAGAGTTCCAAGTGGTGTGCACTACCATGAAGCCTCAAGGGGTTTCTGAAGAACAAATCAAACTCCAAGAAATCCCTTTCTCCCTAGATAATGCTGATAATTCATGGATTTAATACCTCCCTCCTGGTTCTATAACCACATGTAATGACATGAAGCGACTCTTCTTAGAGAAATTCATTCCTAGTTCTCATACTGCTTCTATCAGAAAGGAAATTAGTGGTATCCGTCAATTCCCTAATGAATCACTCCATGAATATTGGGAGAGGTTCAATAAGCATGTTCCAACCTGCCCACACCACCAAATCCCCGACCAAATCTTGATTCATTAATTATATGAGGTGTTATTGTCTATGGAGGTAACTCTCATTGATGCTACAAGTGGCGGTGCTCTTGTTGATAAAACTCTTACAGATGAAAGAGATATCATAAGAAACATGGTTGCAAACACACAATAATTCCATACTCGAGCACATGCTCATGTAAAACAAGTCCAATATAATCAATTCATATATCCGAACAAGATGACAAAGTGGATGAGGGAACTTATAGGTCTTGTGCAACAACTAGTTGTGGAATACAAAGCCCCAACCTCATCCTCTCCACAATATTTGTTCCCTGGACTTGTCATGAACTATGAAATCCATAGCTCCCAATATCATCCAACTGACCCATTTCCCCAACATCAATAGGATCTTTCCAATTCATCCGGACTAATGGAGCTCAATGCATCATATGCTCAGCAGAACCCTAACCCTCAACAATCAGGTCATTTTGTTAGAAACTTCAACCAACCCCATTCTGATCCCTAATCTTCTACATATAACCCTAACGTGAGATATGGGAATCCCATTTCTAATTCCCTTAAATACCCTCATCAAAACCCAAAACAATTCTAATATGGTCAAAGTGTTGGTAACTTCCAACAATCATACCCTTTTGTTCCTCAACCTCAAAGGATCAATCCTCCTCTTCATCCTCTTGGATTCCACTATCCTAGTGATCCTTCCCAATTCTAAAACCAATATAACCATTATCCCAAGAACCAAAATCAAGGTAATCCCAATCTGGGACAAGCCTCTTCTTCCAAGAAGCCATGGGAATGTGAAGTGGAATATCTTTCCTCCTTCACCTATTCTAGCTTCAAAATCATTGAAACACAAATTGGTCAACTTGCATCCCACCAGAGTCGAAAAAACAATCAAATTATTCCCAACTCCCACCACAACCATTACCCAACCCCAAGGGTCATGTAAGTGCAATTTCACTTAGATCGGGGAAGAAAATTTCTATTCCTAAACATAAGTTCTCCAACCCTCCTTTAAATGTTAACCTCAAAAATGAAAATAAAAAAGAAACATGAAAAGGAATATGAAGCCATTCCATCACCTCCTCCCATTCCACTATGGAACCCAATGTTTTTCCTCAATCCATTTCTAAGAAAAATAAGTCATTTGAACCTAATCTTGAAATGATTGCCATGTTTAGATGTGTTAAAGTCAACATTACCCCCTTAGATTCCATAAAACAAATCCCTAAGTATGCCAAGTTTCTCAAGGAGTTGTGTACCCATAAGAGGTAGCTTAGGAACTTCAAAAATGTTTCCACCTAGCAGTCTATTCCCATAATGTTCAATGATCCAGGGACCTTTATCGTTCCATGCCAAATTGAAAGTTCCAACTTTGATGATGCACCCATAGAACTAGGATCCCCAATTAATGTAATGCCAAAATCCATCATCTCCAACCTTGTTCATGCTCCCTTACATCCAACTAGTGTTGTCATTCAGTTATCCAATGAAAGCACAGCTAGTCCTGAGGGTATAATCAGGTATGTCCTTGTTCGTGTGAATGATATCATCTTCCCTACTGATTTGTATGTCCTTGACATGGAAGGTGAGATGAACTCATCTTGATATCCCCTAATTCTAGGATGACCATTCCTAATGACTGCAAGATCCATGATTTATGTCCATTCAGGAATCTTGTCCATGGAATTTGGTGACCAACTGGTCAAGTTCAACATTTTCCAAGCCATGCGATACCCATCTGAGGATCACTCTGCATTCTCAATCCATGCTTATGAAGAAACTTATAAGAGTCAATTGAACCCCATTCCATCATGTTCATCATGTTCTAATGAAAAAGGATCTTGTGAAATATTAACCATAAATAACGATGTTTTAAATGGTGAAGTTGATGTGGACCTTTCATTCATAGACTCTATCAATCAAGAGGAACTTGAAAACTCTATTGAGTCACACATCAACTCTGATCTCTACTACTCCACCTAGGAAAATATTAAGGAAAATGAGTCTGAAGCAACTGAAATCCCTTCTTCTATTCCTGAGTTGTCTCGCCCAAAAATGAAAGATGAGACTGATCTGAAACCTCTTCATGAACACCTAAAATATACATTCCTTTCCCTGATCACTCTTATCCTTTCATTATATCTGCTTCAATTACTAAAACCGAGGTTTCCAAACTAGTTCAGTTGTTAGAAGAAAACCAAAAGGCATTAGGTTGGATGCTAGATGACATACCAGGAATCTAACCTACTCTTTGAATACATCACATCCATATTAAGGAATCATCCAAACCAATTTGACAATGACAAAAATGATTCAATCCACTCATACTTGAGGTAGTTAGGGAAGAGATCACCAAGATTCTTCAAGCTGGTATTATATAACCAATTTTCGATAGTGAATGGGTTAGTTGTAACACCCCGGGATTCTATGAAAAAAATATTATTTTAATTTCATTAATGTCTTATGTTGTATTCTACACCAAGATTACCTTGCGCTATACGCAACACCGTATTAGCTTGCAGTATACGCAACACTATTCTTGGATCGTGTTACACACAATTTTGATAATAGTTATTCTACGCAACATTGAGTATATATATATATATATATATATTAAATGTATAAATGAAATATGGTTGGATTCTGTTATACGAAACAATGAAGGATTCTTTCACAACACGCAACCCTGACTTGGCTTGCATTACACGCAATCGCATAGCGTGTGTTGTACGCAATACCGGGTTTTAATAAACAATGTTATATTATTATAATATTGTCATGAACTAGCCGTTATGAATAGTATTAACTAAATTTTGAATTTTATAACATTATTATTCATCTTACACATTTCTAGAACATGGTATAAGAACAAAATAAATTTTTCAGGTAAAATAAGTATTTTTCAAAAAATGCAGTTTTACGGCCTTTTGATGGCGCACCCACTTTAAATATAGTTTTTGACATGTTTATATGTTCAATTTGACAAAATAATATTCTTCTTTTGAATCAGGATGTAAAAATTTACATTAGATAAATTTTTGATATTTTTCCGATAACTTTCATATTTTAATGAATAGTAAAAACACGCTATATTTTAATTAAAAACAACTTTTTTCATCGTAATATCTTATGTGGTTAAATTATAATATTGAATGGTTTTAAAGTATATTTAGAATATATTTTTACCACTTAATATAATGTTGGTCATTGGACACAATTTTACAATTAAACCGAACATAAACAAGTGTCAATCTTTTGATAGTTATTATCTCTTAAAAACACGCTTTTTGTTTTGACAGCGGGAATTAATTTTAAATTAATTTCTGCCACTTCTGTGTTTTGAATTTAGAAAAATGGATTCCATATTTGGAATCAGGATGTTCAAATTGTGTAAATAGGTAACTTTTATTTTTAGACATTTTGAATAATTACTGCGGTAAATATTTTATTTACCATGGTTAAGGGTAAATCCGGTAAATAAGGGTTAAAAAATAATATTATAATAATATTAAATTACCCTAAAACGTGTCTTAACCCTATTGTTTGATACATGGTCGACCATGGGCATCTTTGGGTCGATTTTGGGACCCCATTGATTTACTTTTAAGTGATAATGACAGTTTATTTTAATTAAGTTAAAATGAATACAAAATTGACACAAGCATATATCTTTTAGAAAAACAATTGTTACATAGGGTTATATATGTTGGATTTTAGATTATAAATATTCATTAGAAAGCTAAAACGATTTCCTACATAATGGTATTTTATTTGTAATTTTTAGACTTTAAATAATTTAATTTATTTATGACACAATGATGATGAAGTAATTATCTTATTAATGAAATATTGACATAATTGATGTTATAAACACAAAAATAAATGTCATTTGAGACTTTTTATGAATTCCACTAATTTTCTAGGTTACTATGATATATTAATGTTGATTTAATTAACTTGGTTCGAACATTTAATTCTGTTATGACTCTCACAAAAATCATATATCAAATAGTGTCAAAATTGACACAAAATAGTTTTTAAATCAAATATTATATTATTAATTGTTATTTTATTCCTAAAAATCTAAGGTTCGGCCAAATGACTTATATAAGGATATATATATTAATAATAAACAATTTGGGGTTCGTTTGGCATGTTATAGTAAGTGTATTAACCATATAGTGAAAGAAAACAAAAAGACATGGTAAAAGTTAAATTATTTAACTTAGAGTTAAATCTAATTGATAAGGTTAAAATAGTATCCTAAACTTGTCTAAATTCTATTGGTTGATAGGATTTCGACCCATCCCCACTTTAGCTTCTAAATAAGACCCTTTGGAACCATTATAAACCGATTTTTACTTTAATATAAAATAATATTTTGAGATATTCCTAAGGTGCCCCTCTCCTCCCCTATAAAAGGACACCTCCTCCCTCTCTTTCTCACACAACATTGAGCCTTCAAGCTCGGCCAACCCCTGCCAAAATCTCCTCTCCACTTCCCTAGAAACATACTAGAGGTTCTGGTCTTCCTCAAAGACCAATTTTAGTGCCCTAAGAGGAGGTCTCAAAGAGGCGCTTCAAAGAAGAGGAGGTTCAGACACTTACAAAGCAAGTCGGACATAAGGTAAGGGAAATATCACAATCTCATTTTTTATCCGAGATTGTTTATTCGTAAGTATTTACTGGGGTGTATTTTATCATCCACATCCATGTTTACTCAATATGTAATATTATTTCCATCCACATAAAATTGTTTAAATCCATTTTTACCCTTCGGTGAGTTTTTAGTAATACGTATGAAAGAAATCTTTTGTCGTTTTTCATACGAGGTACTTTTTGACTTTTCCGACAAAAGTACGAAGAATGATTTTTTAACTTATACGGCACGAACGGATTTCTAATGTTTTATAAAGCCTTATTTTCATGAAGCTTCCTCTAAAAGATTTCATGACTATTTTCATTAAAATCTCTTTCTTTTAAAATTGCATGATGTTTTGTGAAAAGAAATTGATTTTGAAGAAGAAAGGATATTTTCCTCAAGAATTCAATTCAAGTGTTTTATCAAAATTATTTTCCATCTAAGATAATAAAGGGTTCTGTTTCTATCCATATTTTTACATTGATTTGACTATGTTGTGATGGAATTATGTTTATGAATTCATTTATCTTATATGAATTGATTTATGATGTCATGATGTTTCAAGAATCCCATTTTTGTTACATGTGTTATGCGATGATGTATGTTTTATGATTATGTGGAAGACATAAGAAAGGATTCATTATAAGATGGGTGGGACCTATATCTCCCTCCAATGCATTGGGTAATGATTTTATATCTCATGAGATAGACATGGCTGGAATGGTAGGTTATACCGGTTCAGTGAAACAGGACTGAAATGAGGGTTACTCGATTAAGAAAGGGACTTTGTCCACTAAGATAGTCTTGGCAATGAGTCTTGACTAACAAGAAATGATTATATATGATTATGTGTGAATGCCACAAAGTTTCATGTTTTATGTTATGATTATTGTGATTACATTTCACTGCCTTGATTTATCCCATGTTATGAAATTATGCTCTCTTTTGCAGGTTAAGATTTCCAAAAGTTATGTTCTTATGAATATGATGTGATTGATTTTTCTTTTTTTTACCCTTACTGAGCATTTGAGCTCACCCTTTTATGTTTTCTTTTCCCCAGGTCAGGAAGATGGATATTAAGTAGAATATGCAAAAAGGGACCCTAGATATGATGAAATAAATGGGAGACACTGTAGAAGATTTATGAACCAGTTGTTTATGTTTCCCAGTTCCTAAAGACACTATACCTATACGGTCCTTTGTGGTTTTGTCATATGTTGTAATAAGTGTGCTTCAATTTTGAATTATTAACAATGTATGTAAAGTATGGGTCGTTATAGTTGGTATCAGAGGAAAGGTTTAGTCAACCTTTGGAAACTAGGATGCGAAAACGTTAGTGAGATCCCTAGAGATATTTCTAAGGTATGTCTAGGGATGTCCCTAGGGATAAGTATACGTATAGGTTATAGTAATAGAATTACGCTAACGATCATAGAATTAAACCTAAGATGTTGGATATTGAAGTTACTCCCCCTTTATTATGATTTTTGCCTCTAACACTTTTTTTTTGGGTTTTAGAAAATCGTTGGAAACAAGATGATTCACGATAATGGAGGATATGGTGGACAATGGAATGATATTCTTCATAATGAAATGGGATTTGGAAGTCCAAACATCATTATTATTCCAAATCAGCAATCTCATAATATGATCAATAAAGTAAAATTTGGTAAGTTTCCTGACTCGGCTAATAAGAGAAAGATGGAGTTTCATGATGATCATAGAGGAAAGAAAGTTCAATTTCCCCTATGTAAATCATGTGGGAAGAGGCATCAAGGAGAATGTTTCAAAGGAACTGGAAGATGCTTTGGGTGTGGAAAAGAAGGACACAAAGCCAGTAAGTGCAAAGGAAAAGGTTCAGTTAACACCAGGGATGAGGATAATGGTATTGCTACGACATCAACAATGGTTAAATGTTTTAAATGTGGAATGTACGGGCATTATGCAAACCAATGCCCTAAGGGAAAGTCTCATGAAGAGAATCAGTATGGTCGTATGGGAATTATTTATGTTGATGATGATGAAGAGACTACAAATGATATGTGAGATGAAAGAATTGTTGAATCTTGGAAAATGGTTTAAGAATGATTACATATTTATCTTGTGTAATGTTGGAATAACGAGACATCTAAGGATTGTTACACTATTTTCTTTCCTTGAGTTTTGAAAGTGTATGATTAATGTTACCAGTATCCATGGAAGGTTATTCAAATATTTTTGGAATGTAGATGATATGCGCATAATGAAGGGAAAACAAGAAAATGAAATGTTTAACAGTATTCATGAGCTCATGATTGATATAAGGACTAAGTGATATCATGGTTTGAGTATATAGAATTTTTAGGATTTTGGTATGTGAGAAGTGTTAACTTTTAACTGCATTCAAGTTTTCACTAAGGTTCAATGGGTATTCAAGAGAGTACAAGATTAAGGCCTTTGAATGTTTGGAATGTGACCAACAAGATATATCTTATGATATATGGGGATCAACGATGGTATTAAATCTCTGGTAATCGTTTTCACTATGTTATGAGAATGGACTGCAGTATTATAGATAAGCCTAAAGATTGGAATGAATTATGTTGGACATAAGTTAGTATTGTTTAAGGATAGAAGTTTTTTCGATATTATTGATGGGATGTTATAGTAATATAGTTTTATAAAAAGGACAACCTGCAGGACGGGCGACAGCCCATCGCTTCGGACAAGGCTGTGGGAATCGAACCCACAACCGAAGTGCGACTGGCCTTTATCGCCTACCACTGGCCTACAGGAAGTCCCTGTTTAGTAGAAACTAGTTTTATTATATTAAGCAGTATGATATATGAAGTATAAGTCCATTTTAGGAACCATATATGATTAATCTCACTATAGAATGACTTATGTATATTTAATAACTTTTTCTAACCTTTTGTTTGAGACAGATGGAATGACCCGTCATTCTATCACAAAATCTGCTAACACTTCACGAATAACAAATTCAACTTCATTTATTTAAGAGATGAAGTGGAAATTGTTCAAGGCACGAACAACAGTGAGATTGTTCCAAAATAAAGTAAGTATTTATTTTAATTCAAATTCTTTAACATTAGGGAAACGATCTTGAAAACCAAAAATGTTGTCCTAGTGATCTTATATCTGATGAATCAGATGGTACCTTAGATCGTCACAAATTTATGGCTTTGTGATTGCTGGCTTTTCCATAGCCATGTTCTCTACCACTCTCCATCAGAACATGATGGTTAGATTTCTCTTCCATATCCATATTTTCACCTATGTGGAAACCCAGTGATTAGTTTATTTGGGTAACCGTTACGTTTCATACTTTTGTTTTTAAAGATAAGTTTTGGTATTCCTTTTTACGATGTGGGTTTCTATCAAAGAAACTTTCAAATAGTAAACTATTTATAACCCCGACAAATTTCGAGGTCGAAATTCATTTTAAGGGGGGTAGAATGTAACACCCCTGGATTCTATGAAAAAAATATTATTTTAATTTCATTAATGTCTTATGTTTTATTCTACACCAAGATTACCTTGCGCTATACAGAACACCGTATTAGCTTGCAGTATACGCAACACTATTCTTGGATCGTGTTACACACAATTTTGATAATAGTTATTCTACGCAACATTGAGTATATATATATATATATATATATTAAATGTATAAATGAAATATGGTTGGATTCTGTTATACGAAACAATGAAGGATTCTTTCACAACACGCAACCCTGACTTGGCTTGCATTACACGCAATCGCATAGCGTGTGTTGTACGCAATACCGGGTTTTAATAAACAATATTATATTATTATAATATTGTAATGAACTAGCCCTTATGAATAGTATAAACTAAATTTTGAATTTTATAACATTATTATTCATCTTACACATTTCTAGAACATGGTATAAGAACAAAATAATTTTTTCGGGTAAAATAAGTATTTTTCAAAAAATGCAGTTTTACCACCTTTTGATGGCGTACCCACTTTAAATATAGTTTTTGACATGTTTATATGTTCAATTTGACAAAATAATATTCTTCTTTTGAATCAGGATATAAAAATTTACATTAGATAAATTTTTTATATTTTTCCGATAACTTTCATATTTTAATGAATAGTAAAAACACACTATATTTTAATTAAAAACAACTTTTTTCATCGTAATATCTTATGTGGTTAAATTATAATATTGAATGGTTTTAAAGTATATTTAAAATATATTTTTACCACTTAATATAATGTTTGTCATTGGACACAATTTTACAATTAAACCGAACATAAACAAATGTCAATCTTTTGATAGTTATTATCTCTTAAAAACACGTTTTTTGTTTTGACAGCGGGAATTAATTTTAAATTAATTTCTTCCACTTCAGTGTTTTGAATTTAGAAAAATGGATTCCATATTTGGAATCAGGATGTTCAAATTGTGTAAATAGGTAACTTTTATTTTTAGACATTTTGAATAATTACTGCGGTAAATATTTTATTTACCATGGTTAAGGGTAAATCCGGTAAATAAGGGTTAACAAATAATATTATAATAATATTAAATTACCCTAAAACGTGTCTTAACCCTATTGGTTGATACATGGTCGACCATGGGCATCTTTGGGTCGATTTTGGGACCCCATTGATCCACTTGTAAGTGATAATGACACTTTATTTTAATTAAGTTAAAATGAATACAAAATTGACACAAGCATATATCTTTTAGAAAAACAATTGTTACATAGGGTTATATATGTTGGATTTTAGATTATAAATATTCATTAGACAGATAAAAAGATTTCCTACATAATGGTATTTTATTTGTAATTTTTAGACTTTAAATAATTTAATTTATTTATGACACAATGATGATGCAGTAATTATCTTATTAATGAAATATTGACATAATTGATGTTATAAACACCAAAATAAATGTAATTTGAGACTTTTTATGAATTACACTAATTTTCTAGGTTACTATGATATATTAATATTGATTTAATTAACTTGTTTCGAACATTTAATTCTGTTATTACTCTCACAAAAATCATATATCAAATAGTGTCAAAATTGACACAAAATAGTTTTTAAATCAATATTATATTATTAATTGTTATTTTATTCCTAAAAATCTAAGGTTCGGCCAAATGACTTAGATAAGGATATATATATTAATAATAAACAATTTGGGGTTCGTTTGGCATGTTATAGTAAGTGTATTAACCATATAGTGAAAGAAAACAAAAAGACATGGTAAAAGTTAAATTATTTAACTTAGAGTTAAATCTAATTGATAACGATAAAATAATATCCTAAACTTGTATAAATTCTATTGGTTGATAGGATTTCGACCCATCCCCACTTTAGCTTCGAAATAAGACCCTTTGGAACCATTATAAACCGATTTTTACTTTAATATAAAATAATATTTTGAGATATTCCTAAGGTGCCCCTCTCCTCCCCTATAAAAGGACACCTCCTCCCTCTCTTTCTCACACAACTTTGAGCCTTCAAGCTCGGCCAACCCCTGCCAAAATCTCCTCTCCACTTCCCTAGAAACATAATAGAGGTTCTGGTCTTCCTCAAAGACCAATTTTAGTGCCCTAAGAGGAGGTCTCAAAGAGGCGCTTCAAAGAAGAGGAGGTTCGGACACTTACAAAGCAAGTCGGACATAAGGTAAGGGAAATATCACAATCTCATTTTTTATCCGAGATTGTTTATTCGTAAGTATTTACTGGGGTGTATTTTATCATCCACATCCATGTTTACTCAATATGTAATATTATTTCTATCCACATAAAATTGTTTAAATCCATTTTTACCCTTCGGTGAGTTTTTAGTAATACGTATGAAAGAAATCTTTTGTCGTTTTTCGTACGAGGTACTTTTTGACTTTTCCGACAAAAGTACGAAGAATGTTTTTTTTAACTTATACGGCACGAACGGATTTCTAATGTTTTATAAAGCCTTATTTTCATGAAGCTTCCTCTAAAATATTTCATGACTATTTTCAATAAAATCTCTTTCTTTTAAAATTGCATGATGTTTTGTGAAAAGAAATTGATTTTGAAGAAGAAAGGATATTTTCCTCAAGAATTCAATTCAAGTGTTTTATCAAAATTATTTTCCATCTAAGATAATAAAGGGTTCTGTTTCTATTCATATTTTTACATTGATTTGACTATGTTGTGATGGAATTATGTTTATGAATTCATTTATCTTATATGAATTGATTTATGATGTCATGATGTTTCAAGAATCCCATTTTTGTTACATGTGTTATGCGATGATGTATGTTTTATGATTATGTGGCACACATAAGAAAGGATTCATTATAAGATGGGTGGGACCTATATCTCCCTCCAATTCATTGTGTAATGATTTTATATCTCATGAGATAGACATGGCTGGAATGGTAGGTTATACCGGTTCAGTGAAACAGGACTGAAACGAGGGTTACTCGATTCAGAAAGGGTCTTTGTCCACTAAGATAGTCTTGGAAATGAGTCTTGACTAACAAGAAATGATTATCTATGATTATGTGTGAATGCCACAAAGTTTCATGTTTTAAGTTATGATTATTGTGATTACATTTCACTGCCATGATTTATCCCATGTTATGAAATTATGCTCTCTTTTGCAGGTTAAGATTTCCAAAAGTTATGTTCTTATGAATATGATGTGATTGATTTTTCTTTTTTTTTACCCTTACTGAGCATTTGAGCTCACCCTTTTATGTTTTCTTTTCCCCAGGTCAGGAAGATGGATATTAAGTAGAATATGCAAAAAGGGACCCTAGATATGATGAAATAAATGGGAGACACTGTAGAAGATTTATGAACGAGTTGTTTATGTTTCCCAGTTTCTAAAGACACTATACCTATACGGTACTTTGTGGTTTTGTCATATGTTGTAATAAGTGTGCTTCAATTTTGAAGTATTAACAATGTATGTAAAGTATGGGTCGTTATAGTTGGTATTAGAGGAAAGGTTTAGTCAACCTTTGGAAACTAGGATGCGAAAACGTTAGTGAGATCCCTAGAGATATTTCTAAGGTATGTCTAGGGATGTCCCTAGGGATAAGTATACGTATAGGTTATAGTAATAGAATTACTCTAACGATCATAGATTTAAACCTAAGATGTTGGATATTGAAGTTACTCCCCCTTTATTATGATTTTTGCCTCTAACACTTTTTTTTGGGGTTTTAGAAAATCATTGGAAACAAGATGATTCACGATAATGGAGGATATGGTGGACAATGGAATGATATTCTTCATAATGAAATGGGATTTGGAAGTCCAAACATCATTATTATGCCAAATCAGCAATCTCATAATATGATCAATAAAGTAAAATTTGGTAAGTTTCCTGACTCGGCTAATAAGAGAAAGATGGAGTTTCATGATGATCATAGAGGAAAGAAAGTTCAATTTCCCCTATGTAAATCATGTGGGAAGAGGCATCAAGGAGAATGTTTCAAAGGAACTGGAAGATGCTTTGGGTGTGGAAAAGAAGGACACAAAGACAGTAAGTGCAAAGGAAAAGGTTCAGTTAACACCAGGGATGAGGATAATGGTATTGCTACGACATCAACAATGGTTAAATGTTTTAAATGTGGAATGTACGGGCATTATGCAAACCAATGCCCTAAGGGAAAGTCTCATGAAGAGAATCAGTATGGTCGTATGGGAATTATTTATGTTGATGATGATGAAGAGACTACAAATGATATGTGAGATGAAAGAATTGTTGAATCTTGGACAATGGTTTAAGAATGATTACATATTTATCTTTTGTAATGTTGGAATAACGAGACATATAAGGATTGTTACACTATTGTCTTTCCTTGAGTTTTGAAAGTGTATGATTAATGTTACCAGTATCCATGGAAGGTTATTCAAATATTTTTGGAATGTAGATGATATGCGCATAATGAAGGGAAAACAAGAAAATGAAATGTTTAACAGTATTCATGAGCTCATGATTGATATAAGGACTAAGTGATATCATGGTTTGAGTATATAGAATTTTGAGGATTTCGGTATGTGAGAAGTGTTAACTTTTAACTGTATTCAAGTTTTCACTAAGGTTCAACGGGTATTCAAGAGAGTACAAGATTAAGGCCTTTGAATGTTTGGAATGTGACCAACAAGATATATCTTATGATATATGGGGATCAACGATGGTATTAAATCTCTGGTAATCGTTTTCACTATGTTATGAGAATGGACTGCAGTATTATGGATAAGCCTAAAGATTGGAATGAATTATGTTGGACATAAGTTAGTATTGTTTAAGGATAGAAGTTTTTTCGATATTATTGATGGGATGTTATAGTAATATAGTTTTATAAAAAGGACAACCTGCAGGACGGGCGACAGCCCATCGCTTCGGACAAGGCTGTGGGAATCGAACCCACAACCGAAGTGCGACTGGCCTTTATCGCCCACCACTGGCCTACAGGAAGTCCCTGTTTAGTAGAAACTAGTTTTATTATATTAAGCAGTATGATATATGAATTATAAGTCCATTTTAGGAATCATATATGATTAATCTCACTATAGAATGACTTATGTATATTTAATAACTTTTTCTAACCTTTTGTTTGAGACAGATGGAATGACCCGTCATTCTATCACATAATCTGCTAACACTTCACGAATAACAAATTCAACTTCATTTATTTAAGAGATGAAGTGGAAATTGTTCAAGGCACGAACAACAGTGAGATTGTTCCAAAATAAAGTAAGTATTTATTCTAATTCAAATTCTTTAACATTAGGGAAACGATCTTGAAAACCAAAAATGTTGTCCTAGTGATCTTATATCTGATGAATCAGATGGTACCTTAGATCGTCACAAATTTATGGCTTTGTGATTGCTGGCTTTTCCATAGCAATGTTCTCTACCACTCTCCATCAGAACATGATGGTTAGATTTCTCTTCCATATCCATATTTTCACCTATGTGGAAACCCAGTGATTAGTTTATTTGGGTAACCGTTACGTTTCATACTTTTGTTTTTAAAGATAAGTTTTGGTATTCCTTTTTACGATGTGGGTTTCTATCAATGAAACTTTCAAATAGTAAACTATTTATAACCCCGACGAATTTTGAGGGAGAAATTCATTTTAAGGGGGGTAGAATGTAACACCCCGGGATTCTATGAAAAAAATATTATTTTAATTTCATTAATGTCTTATGTTGTATTCTACACCAAGATTACCTTGCGCTATACGCAACACCGTATTAGCTTGCAGTATACGCAACACTATTCTTGGATCGTGTTACACACAATTTTGATAATAGTTATTCTACGCAACATTGAGTATATATATATATATATATTAAATGTATAAATGAAATATGGTTGGATTCTGTTATACGAAACAATGAAGGATTCTTTCACAACACGCAACCCTGACTTGGCTTGCATTACACGCAATCGCATAGCGTGTGTTGTACGCAATACCGGGTTTTAATAAACAATGTTATATTATTATAATATTGTCATGAACTAGCCGTTATGAATAGTATTAACTAAATTTTGAATTTTATAACATTATTATTCATCTTACACATTTCTAGAACATGGTATAAGAACAAAATAAATTTTTCGGGTAAAATAAGTATTTATAAAAAAATGCAGTTTTACGGCCTTTTGATGGCGCACCCACTTTAAATATAGTTTTTGACATGTTTATATGTTCAATTTGACAAAATAATATTCTTCTTTTGAATCAGGATGTAAAAATTTACATTAGATAAATTTTTGATATTTTTCCGATAACTTTCATATTTTAATGAATAGTAAAAACACGCTATATTTTAATTAAAAACAACTTTTTTCATCGTAATATCTTATGTGGTTAAATTATAATATTGAATGGTTTTAAAGTATATTTAGAATATATTTTTACCACTTAATATAATGTTGGTCATTGGACACAATTTTACAATTAAACCGAACATAAACAAGTGTCAATCTTTTGATAGTTATTATCTATTAAAAACACGCTTTTTGTTTTGACAGCGGGAATTAATTTTAAATTAATTTCTGCCACTTCTGTGTTTTGAATTTAGAAAAATGGATTCCATATTTGGAATCAGGATGTTCAAATTGTGTAAATAGGTAACTTTTATTTTTAGAGATTTTGAATAATTACTGCGGTAAATATTTTATTTACCATGGTTAAGGGTAAATCCGGTAAATAAGGGTTAAAAAATAATATTATAATAATATTAAATTACCCTAAAACGTGTCTTAACCCTATTGGTTGATACATGGTCGACCATGGGCATCTTTGGGTCGATTTTGGGACCCCATTGATCCACTTGTAAGTGATAATGACACTTTATTTTAATTAAGTTAAAATGAATACAAAATTGACACAAGCATATATCTTTTAGCAAAACAATTGTTACATAGGGTTATATATGTTGGATTTTAGATTATAAATATTCATTAGAAAGCTAAAACGATTTCCTACATAATGGTATTTTATTTGTAATTTTTAGACTTTAAATAATTTAATTTATTTATGACACAATGATGATGAAGTAATTATCTTATTAATGAAATATTGACATAATTGATGTTATAAACACCAAAATAAATGTAATTTGAGACTTTTTATGAATTCCACTAATTTTCTATTTTACTATGATATATTAATGTTGATTTAATTAACTTTGTTCGAGCATTTAATTCTGTTATGACTCTCACAAAAATCATATATCAAATAGTGTCAAAATTGACACAAAATAGTTTTTAAATCAAATATTATATTATTAATTGTTATTTTATTCCTAAAAATCTATGGTTCGGCCAAATGACTTATATAAGGATATATATATTAATAAAAAACAATTTGGGGTTCGTTTGGCATGTTATAGTAAGTGTATTAACCATATAGTGAAAGAAAACAAAAAGACATGGTAAAAGTTAAATTATTTAACTTAGAGTTAAATCTAATTGATAAGGTTAAAATAGTATCCTAAACTTGTCTAAATTCTATTGGTTGATAGGATTGCGACCCATCCCCACTTTAGCTTCGAAATAAGACCCTTTGGAACCATTATAAACCGATTTTTACTTTAATATAAAATAATATTTTGAGATATTCCTAAGGTGCCCCTCTCCTCCCCTATAAAAGGACACCTCCTCCCTCTCTTTCTCACACAACTTTGAACCTTCAAGCTCGGCCAACCCCTGCCAAAATCTCCTCTCCACTTCCCTAGAAACATACTAGAGGTTCTGGTCTTCCTCAAAGACCAATTTTAGTGCCCTAAGAGGAGGTCTCCAAGAGGCGCTTCAAAGAAGAGGAGGTTCGGACACTTACAAAGCAAGTCGGACATAAGGTAAGGGAAATATCACAATCTCATTTTTTATCCGAGATTGTTTATTCGTAAGTATTTACTGGGGTGTATTTTATCATCCACATCCATGTTTACTCAATATGTAATATTATTTCCATCCACATAAAATTGTTTAAATCCATTTTTACCCTTCGGTGAGTTTTTAGTAATACGTATGAAAGGAATCTTTTGTCGTTTTTCGTACGAGGTACTTTTTGACTTTTCCGACAAAAGTACGAAGAATGTTTTTTTTAACTTATACGACACGAACGGATTTCTAATGTTTTATAAAGCCTTATTTTCATGAAGCTTCCTCTAAATGATTTCATGACTATTTTCAATAAAATCTCTTTCTTTTAAAATTGCATGATGTTTTGTGAAAAGAAATTGATTTTGAAGAAGAAAGGATATTTTCCTCAAGAATTCAATTCAAGTGTTTTATCAAAATTATTTTCCATCTAAGATAATAAAGGGTTCTGTTTCTATCCATATTTTTACATTGATTTGACTATGTTGTGATGGAATTATGTTTATGAATTCATTTATCTTATATGAATTGATTTATGATGTCATGATGTTTCAAGAATCCCATTTTTGTTACATGTGTTATGCGATGATGTATGTTTTATGATTATGTGGCACACATAAGAAAGGATTCATTATAAGATGGGTGGGACCTATATCTCCCTCCAATGCATTGGGTAATGATTTTATATCTCATGAGATAGACATGGCTGGAATGGTAGGTTATACCGGTTCAGTGAAACAGGACTGAAACGAGGGTTACTCGATTCAGAAAGGGTCTTTGTCCACTAAGATAGTCTTGGAAATGAGTCTTGACTAACAAGAAATGATTATCTATGATTATGTTTGAATGCCACAAAGTTTCATGTTTTAAGTTATGATTATTGTGATTACATTTCACTGCCATGATTTATCCCATGTTATTAAAATTATGCTCTCTTTTGCAGGTTAAGATTTCCAAAAGTTATGTTCTTATGAATATGATGTGATTGATTTTTCTTTTTTTTTTACCCTTACTGAGCATTTGAGCTCACCCTTTTATGTTTTACTTTTCCCCAGGATATAAAGAAAGGTTTTAGGTATAAAAAAAGGGAAGATCTTTATGGGAGATGTTGAAGATCTTTCACCAGGATTAGAAGATTATACTCCGAGTTTCCAAAGACACTAAACTATTACGATACTTGTGTGTGTGTTTTTGTTATGTACTAAGTATTACGCAAATGTAATGTAATGTCAATGTACGTCAGGCTACGGGTCTCTACATTAGTCCAATTCAAGTTGTACCTAATAAAGGTGGGATAATTATTGTCACAAATGAACATGGAGAGGTAGTCACAACACGAGTGAAGAACAAATGGCGTGTGTACATTGATTACTGAAAATTGAATGTTGAAACACGAAAAGATCACTTCCCTTTTTATCCCTTGATCAAATGCTAGAATGATTAGTTAGAAAGTCAAACTATTTCATTCTTCATGGATACACCAGTTACTTCCAAATCCCAATCGCACCTCAACACTATGAAAATACTCATTTCACATGCCCCTTTGGAAGTTATGCATATAGAAGAATGGATTGTTTTCCTTTTCAATGATCCTTCTACATTCTATATGTGTATGGTGAGTATATTTTCTGAATTCATTGAATACTGCATAGAAGTCTTCATGGACGACTTTACCATTTATGGTGAGTCATTTGAATCATTCTTTCATTCACTCTCTCTAGTCTTTCAAAAGTGTTTCAAGTGTAACCTTTTGTTAAATTTTAAAAAATGTCACTTCATGGTTGCAAATGGGATTGTTCTAGGGCACATAGTTTCAAAAGATGGTACTGAAAACAATCCTTCCAAAATTGAAGTGATTCAATCACTTCTAGAACCCACATTTGTTCGATAAATCTATTCTTTCCTTATTCATGACGGTTTCTATCGGCGATTCATCCATAAATTTTCTAGGATTACCCTCCCACTCACTTGGTTTCTCCCAAATGATGTCACTTTCCATTTCGATGAGGTTTTCATGATTCCCTTCATTGAAATCAAAAATTCTCTTACATATGCCCCGATAATACAACCCCCAGATTAGTCCTTAACCTTTGAGTTGATGTGTGATGATTATGATAGGGCCATTGGGGCTGTTCTTGCTCAATGAAGAGAAAAAATTCCCCATGTCATCTATTATACCTCAAAAAAATTGGATGAAACTCAATATCACTACGCTGTCATTGAAAAGAAACTTTAAGAAATGGTTTTTGACTAAGATAAAATCTGGCCTAATCACTTAGGTGCCAATATAGTCATCTTCACAGACCATTCTTCCATAAAATTTTCAATTAAGAAATGTGATTCCAAACCATGTCTAATAAGATGGATATTAATTCTTCAAGATTTTGACCTTGAAATCAAAGACATGGAAGGAAAAGAAAACCCAATGGATGATCACTTGAGTAGAATTTGTACTTCTTCTCATTCTGAAATAATTTATCCAGAATTTCCAAATGAGCACCTTTCACCTCTCACTCAAAAAATATCATGGTATGCCCCAATTGTAAATTACTTGGTTTCTAGTGTTTTAACTGAATTTTTTTCAAAAGAACAAAAAATGATGTTGAAAAGTGATTCAAATTACTAATTTTGGGATGAAAATAATCTTTGTAAAACAAGGGAATACACGGTAATTTGGAGATGTAATGATGAAAATGAAAATTCTTCCATCTTATAATTCTACCCCTCAAGTTCTGGTGGTGGCCATTTTGGGCCACAAATTACCTCCATAAGGGTCCTAGAATCTGGATTCATCTGGCCATCAGTCTTCATGGTCTCACATGAGTTCTTTCAATCATGTCCTACTGACCAAAATTTTGGAACAATTTCAAATAGAAATGAAATACCCCAAAATCCTTTAATTTTTTGTGAGATCTTTGATTTTTTGGGCATCGATTTCATGGGACTATTCCCCCCTTAAAATGGATTACTATTCATTCTTCTTATGGTTGACTATGTTTATTGGTGGGTCGAGGCCAAACCCACTATAAAGGATGATTCACATATTGTTAGTGAGTTCCTAAAGACATACATACTCAATGATTTGGAACACCAAATTCCTTCATAAGTGACTTAGGAACCCATTTTTGTAATAAAATAGTTGAATATCTTTTAAAAAATAATGGTGTTGTACATAAAACATCAACTTTATATCACCCCCAAACAAATGGCATGGATGAACGTTCTAATAAGAAATTGAAAAGAGTCCTTGAGACAATTGTAAAGCCCACCACAAAAGACTGGCCTAAAATACATGGTGAAGCACTTTGGGCATATCAAACTGCCTATAAAACACCCATTGGGGTGTCTCCTTTTATGATAGTTTTTGGTAATGAATGTAATTTTCTATATGAAATCCAACATAAGTCATTTTGGGCTGTGAAAACCTGTAATTTTGATTTCGAAAAATGAGGTGAATAAATATTTTTGAAATTAGCTGAACTGGTGGATCTTCAAATAGATTCCAATGAGAAATCTGTTCTCTATAAAAAAGGAAAAAGTACTCCATGACAAACAAATCCTGCGAAAGGTATTTCATGATGTTGAAAAGGTAATGCTCTTTAATTCTCGATTTCTACTTCACACAGGTAAGCTTAATTCTCATTGGGAATGTCCTTTTATTGTTTCTCCTGTTTAACAATTTGGTGCAGTGTGAGTCCAAGACCCATCTTCCCAAAACAATTCATGGTTAATGGACATTGGTTAGAGCCTCATCATGAGAGGACACACAATCTTGGAACAACATTTACTTCCATCTGATCCCTAACTTCTGTAGTTGACCCACCTCTGGATAGATATGGAAACCCACCAAATCCAAAGGAGGGTCACCTCTTTCCCTTTAACTCCTCTTCTCTCTATCTCTCTCTCTCTCTCTCATTCTTCTTCTTCCTCCCTCATTATTATATTTATTTTTACCAATTTCCTCACCACCTTTTTTTATTTACATTTTCGCTTTTGTGTGGCTGTGTAATTTAAAAACATTAAAATAACAAAAACACAAAAAAATGTAAAAAAAAACCAAAAAAATCATATTTACTCACCATCCAGTTTCGAAATTTTGTCCAACCATTTTATGGAGTCAAAAGAGATTGTTTTATCTCAAAAATATTGTGTTTTCATCATATATTTGGATAAAGAATATTGTTTCAAACACAAAAATTTTTGAATGATCAATTTTTTATTTGGAAACGAATTTTCCCCACCCATGAGGAACATCATTTGCTTTCATGGCAAGGATACCTATGGAAATATTTTCAAAATTTGTGTTTTTCACACCCATTTTTTAGTCTTATGTTTGTGGACCTTCGAGCTGCATTTCCTACTTTAGTGTGCATTGATATGATAGAGGCATTTTCTAAACCACATAAGAATCACAATATCCAAATATCCTCCCATTTCCCTTACATTAATCCTCATTTTGAAATCCCCATAGAGCCTATGAAAACCTTTTCTTTTATAGACACATTATAAGCCTAATACCTTTTCCCACCCAATATCAACATGGATTTTCATTGCATAATTTTCTGAAATTTAAGTGTGGGGGGGGAATGGATTTCATTTCGGGTACCATTTGTTGATTTCACCATGTTATCATATTCTTGAGGGAAATAATCCATATCATTGTGGGGGAGAGGTTTTCATTCAGTGAGTCTTGTTTGATGTAATGTACTTTCATTTATGTAATTTTTTAAATGTTATTGTCAAGTGTTAAAAAAATAAAAAAAAATTACAAAAAATTCGGTTGTGTCTTGGGCAAGTCAAAAATAACTCTTCCTCAAACTTGATCATGATATAACTATTAAAATTAGTGTCATCAAGATTTCAATAATGGTTTGGGGTATGAGTGTGAGAAAATTTTCAAGTTCAAATTTTGAAAAAGGAACAAAAGAAAAAGAAAAAAAAAAGAACACCTATGTCATTGGGAGAAGTTTTGGGTTTTGTAAATATTTCATCTTCTAATAAACATAACATTTTATTCCTCTCTTGTGTATTTCTTCACACAATTATTCCCATGTAAATATGTGTTTAAATTTCCTTATATGTTTCATTTAAAAAATATTGGCATTGTTTTATCCATGCTGATGTTTTACCCCTTTTTTCCTATATTGTGGATATCATCTTCCTACCATCCTATAGCCATAGAAAAACCCCTAAAAACACCTCTTTATTTTTTAGCACTTTAGTATTAGTAATAGAATCATGGATCTCTTACAAACTCTAAGATTTTCAGTTTTGGTTTGCGAATGAGTGAAGCTCCATAAATTAATTTTATCATCTTGAGAGGAGTAAGTTTTGTGTGCCACCGTTTTCCATTTATAAATTTGAGCAAGAAAAAATCAATTATTTTTGGAACATTGTTTCTGAAACAACTTGTGGGGGAATTCAAAATGGATGTGTGAAACTATCTAAACCTCCCCTGAGTGGGGAAAACAAAATTTTAATATTTGTTGGTGATTGAAAATGATATTGTCATGTTTTTTTATATCTGTTGTAAATGAGGACATGAACGAGACTAAGTGGGGGTATTTTATGTTCTTAATATTTTCAAAAATATTTATATACTCCTTTAACTAATTTTATATGAAATGTTCATAATATGTGTGAAATATTAATGTTTAAATATTAAATGTAATTTTTGAGCATTATTTGAATTAATCCAATCGATGTTAGTTTATTGTTTTATTTACATATCTCACAGTACTTATCCAAATTGCATGGTTATTTCTTTTTAGGATTACTATTTCAATATATAACATTTCATTAGAAGGTATCATGGTCTAATTCTTCCATTTGAAGGGCCATATGGTCCACAGAAGAAGGACTTAAGAATCTGTGAAGAAACTGTACAAGCTATGAAGATTGAATTATTGGGATCAATACAGATTTACAAGTTCCTTTATTCTCTTAAAATGTTTGGGGACATTGTAATATGTATTGGATAAAAATTTCAAGTCCCAAATCCAAATAAAAGGGGCCCAACTGATTCATTTAAATTCATCCCATCATTCTGGTTGGGAATTAATATACGGACACTATTTATGACATAGATCATGGTGTAATAATAAAATAAGTATGATATTTTTCATTGTGAAATAGGGGATATAGGAGACCGACTTTGTTGAATAAATAATTCATATTTGAAGGCATATTCCTATTCAAAAACCATTCACATTTTGGCCTTGAAAAAGTTTGTAATGAAATGAACATTTTAAAATTTTTTAATCAAACCGCCATAACATTGGCTCGTTAAGTCCAATGGATGCCAAATTTTCAGAGTAGACATAGGATATAAATATATATAACTTCTAAGAAGATAACATCTTGATATTAGGCTGTCTAATTTATCAAATTTTTGATGCAAGTGGAATGTCAATTTTGGAATGAAAACAGCCCACAACTTTGGGCTACAAATACATACCCCTCCTCACCTTGCAAGAGTTGGAATTTCAGAATAGAGGAACAAATATTGGCACGAAAAAATCCTTTCCAAGGAATTGGGAGGAAATTCCATACTCTTGTTTTCACATGAGATACCATTCATCCTCTCTTCGATTCCTTTTACTTTTAAGTTCTTCATTACTTTAATCTTGTAAGTCTTTTTTTTGTAATTCTACATTAATGAAAGTTTATTATTAAATATATCTTATTATCATTCAACTTATGTAGTTTGATATTTATGTTCATAAAATAGTTTAAATATAGTTGAATCCCCTTCCCTTATTTTTCTTCTTCATTCAATCTAATGTTCGCATTTAATTATCATCATCATTTGTGCGTGTGTTCGACACACCACACTTTTCTTATCACTTTACTTTTATTATATTCTTAATTTATCATCATAATAATTATAACCATATTACTAATAATTTCAATGTATGAGTAAATATCTCATTTGGGTGAGTTATAATTTAGGGATGTTATGTGATTGAGAGCTTTTTCTCGATGAGTGTTCTTTAAATTAACATTGTGTATGTTGGACTTAACATGCCATGGATTATTGACATATTTTGTTTAATGTATGGATTCCATGGATTATTGGAACCATAAATAGACTACCACAACCAACTACTGATTGAGTTTATAATCCTAGTTATGTTAAGGCTTGGATTAAATCTTCAACACTTAGAAATTTCAATCAATATAAACTTTTGACATCAGGGTTAATTTAATGCAATAGAAATCAAGGCTCAAGGATATCTAAAGATTAACTACCATTGATGAACTCACCCCAATATTTATCAAATGTCTAAATTAATCATAATAAAAGATAATCCACAAATTATTTCATAAGATCTTCAAACAAACCCCCCAACAGAAAACAATCAATGAAAAATAATTGACTATTAAAAAGTGTCATTGCCGAGGATTTGATTCGAGTAATGTTATACACATTAGTAGAGCACCAGAACCTTGACCAGTCGATATGCGACAATCAGACGTGCTTTTAAGTGTCAAATCAAGTGCACAGTAAGGCTTGTTGTTTTGTACTAGGTTATCCCAATTCAATCTCAAAAAACATTGTCCGAGTTTTTACTCATAGGTATATCTGTGCCAGAACCACGTCCACTTGTAGTATCCAGACAAAGATATATTTTATAGGAAGATCCAAATAAACTATTCCTTTAAAAAATCATAGGTTGTTCTTTTATTTTTAATTTCATGTCTTCTTAAGGGTTTCCCTAATTTAAATTTTTTAAATCTAGTTTCCATGTTTTCTACTAAACTTCCTCTACTAACTGTAACACCCCAACCCCAGAAGCTCAGAGCCGATTCATTATTTTATTATATTGGAATGATTAGAAGGAATAAAGTCCTGAAGGAACAATTAGTTTAGTAGTATTGGAAAACCAAATTACATTCATGGAACCCAAATTACATTGAAATGAAAATAAAACATGATACATAATAAAATGAAATAAAACTGCATCCTTGAAAGCTTATTCAATGGTTTCCTCTTAATAACCTGCAAAAATGAAACATAATAAAGGTAAAAGCATGGTCTGAGATAAAAAAATGTTTATTTTCTCACTTATAACAAAATTTTGTTTTTTAGAGACTCAGTATTTCAGGCATTAAATGTTATGTTTTTTTGTAAATCCATGTGGTGTTACATCAAAACACCAAAAGGTACAAGCATGGTGTGAGAAAAAGATATCAATAGTATTCCCCCAAATATTTTATGTAGTTACGTCATATGGTAAATCAAATATGATAAAATAGGAGTAAAAATTAGAGAGTATGAGGAATAGTATAAAAATATAGAGTTTTAAACATATATAATTCATTTATTTAACTAAACCTGTAAGACATTCCATTTTTCAATTTAAAAGCGAATTCTTTTCTTGAAAATCCTTAAATACCATTTCAAAAGATAAATTCAAATAATCAATAAAATATGAGAATATGCACCTCATATATAAATTTTAACAAGAGTCAATACAGTATAGTCAAGGTGCATAATAACAATAAATGAAGCATGCAAGGCCCTTTTGGTGAAAAATAATGACAATGAATACTATCATGTATCGAGATAAAGTATGTGGATTTTATGGGTATAACTAAGGTATGAGAGTGAGTCCACCTTAAAATATATAATCAAAATACATGACTCGTTTTTGGAATTTCATCTAGTCTCATGGGTCTAAGGGAAATTAGTTCCACGCACACCCACATTCCGGGATACAAGTCCATATCTTGAACCTTTCAAATTATCTATGGATCCACTAGAAGGGTGTGAGTCCTATAGTGAATCATATATCTAGTTTATCTCATCTAACTATCCAAGATCCCATGACTAGTCATAATAAGGGGTTAGATAAATAAGTTTCGAGGATCACATGAGGATCCTTATCAACAACATGTCACTCTCACCCCCAAACTCTATCATAGAAAATAATCTCTTTATCAACACCCATAATAATTGGAAGTATAAGAATAAAAAATGTTACAATTATTGGATTATCACATGGTAGAATTTTTATGAAGTGTTAATTGGGCCATCCAGAAATATCAATTTTAATTCAAAACATTTAAATAATTCAATACATGAAAAGGGTAATAATACCCGCTTCCTTTCTCAGTTCATCATAAAAAATTCCAAATGGGCCATTAAAACAACAATTTAATTCAAATAATCACTGAATCATTTAAAAGAAGTATTAAAATTTTAAAGATATTGAAAAAATTTTAAAACATGGGTTTACAACCTCTTTCTATCTAGACAAACCATTATTTTATAATAACCCAAGAGCATTAATTACAACACAAGGGTAAAATAATTCAGAGGGAATTCTTGTTCATTTAATAAATTCATGCATATAAAAATATTTAAAAATGTCAAATAGTTAAATTCATTAAATTGAAATCAAGGAATGTTTATTTAATAAATCAAAACCTAAGCCAAAGCCCTCATTTTCATAAAAAAACCATTTAAAATTTATTTGAAAAAAAATCAAAAAAAATATGGAATTTAAAAAATTCATAAAAATGTTATAGATATCAATATTATTTTTATTCAATTAATTCCATATTAAATTAAAAAAGAATAGGTTCAAATAATCTTTTATAAGGAATTAAATCATCTAATTTTATGGAACATGTTTTCAAAATTAAGAAACATTTATCTATGAATTATCAACAAAAAATGAATCAAAAAATTAAGTAAAATCATATAAACACATACTTGGAATATTTAAAATACAACTGTAATTAATCCAGAATGTTTCGCCTTCGATGGTGATCAACGAATCTAGGAAGATAGATCTTGAAAGAAGAGTTACGAGATCCTAGATCCACAATGCCACATAAATTAACCAAGATCCAAAAAAACTGAAAACCATCATAACCTTTACAAATAAGGAATCAAGAGATTAAGGGAGATACAAGATTAAGAAGAAAAGAACTCACTGAAAGAGAAGATATTCACTTTGATTAGAACTTTAATCTACCACGAAATGAGTTTGGGAGAGCCCACAATGCACCTCGAGTGCTCCCAAAACCCTAAGGATCGAATTATGATCAAGTAGGAGGATTTTGGGGTTAATTATGGGGGTTCATATTTTAATTACAAATTTTTAACATCAATTATTGTTAACATAGTTTTCTAGGCCAAGTCACATGGTTTGTTCTAACTATGTGCCTTAACCATGCAACATTCCACTCTTAGGCTGCACACTTAGTTTAACCATGCGCATCCAATGTGAAAACCACGAAACAAGTTTCACACTTTGTTTAACCATGAAAAAACCATGTGCAGACCATGAAAACCATGTTGTAAACTTTTTTTAACAATGCACAAATGATGTGAAAACCATGAAAAGGACAAGAAACATTAAAAAATTCTTCGATAAAAAAAACCACCTTAAAATAGATCCAAATATTGCGTCTCAAATCAACGTGTTAAAACTCATAAGAAAAAATAATGGGATGTTAAAAACTCCCCACTATAGGAATTTCTCCCCAGAAAGCTTCCAGTCTAAATGATAGAACACGATGACAAGACAAGAACTTCTTAACTCGTATTGTGAGGTGAATGGTCCATTTTACAGAATAGATACTCACGCAAAGTATAAAAAATCACACAAATCTCCAAGATCAACACACCAAGATCTTAACACATATCCAAATGAGAGAAATACTAGAGACCTAACATAGGTCTCCCTACCATTTATAGACTCACCAAAATGGTGTAACAGAATAAAAGAACATACCTTAAACCCAAAGAAGATACATCAACTATTCACTAAGTAGAAAAATATATGATCATGTACCCATAAGCAAGGTAAATAACATAAAAGTATCTCTACCCTAGGTAAGTACTCAATGGTAACATGGGATTTTTAATACTGAGCCAAATACCTCGATGAGCTCATCAAATCAAATGCCAACAAAACCGGGTACCCGGTATATCAAAATTCACATCATATTTGTTACTTGAGAACATTACCATGGTCTATCCAAGTCCAAACCCAAAAGATCTCACACAACCATGTTTGTGAACTACATGGAACTACACTCTCATGAGGGATATCATCCATTACAACTAAATTTACCTCTAACCATCAAGTTAAAAAGAGGATCACCAAGGAACAACAATCAAGATCTCAAGAAAAATAAACCATTATTACATTTAAAATCTAGAAATGACCCAAACCAAGGTCCACAAGATATCATCCCCAAAGATGTTGAAACCAGAGGTTTCCAAAAAAAGAAAATCCATATGAAGGAAAAACTCAATTAGTTTCCACTTCCAAATCAAAAACAAAATATTTGGATCAACATTTACCATTGACAACTGGAAACTCCTCTACTGTGTGAAAAGATTAACTCTGAGGCCTATGGATAGAACCCCAATATCATAAATAATCTTCTTCCTCGTATTTTGGATCTGATATTCTTAACTTAGGTTTCTCTTTCTATTTGTAGAAATTAAAAACCTATTAAGGTGAAATAATTATCCAAACCATTCACAAACCTTTGTATCTTTCAAACACAACCTCTTTGGATGAACAGGTGATCTGCACTAGAAACAAATGATAGTCCTCTTCTTTTTCAAAGGAGACCAAACATCCTCAATTGGGAATGTGGTGTTTATCCATTCTTATTAGTTTCATAGTTCCATTAGAACTAAAAATTCCCTTTCCAGCATCTCTGGATAAGAGATCAACAATTCTGTAGGCATGGAAGATACAAGGTCTCGGTGAAGACCTTTTCTAAAAGAGACAACCTTAATAAATTAATTACCAAAAAGACCAAGTATGAAACACACCAAACATGGGAACTTATTAGAATACTTCTCAATAGATAGATAATCTTGAATGAAACTCAATAACCCAGAAACTTTATCCTTGTTCACTTTATCAAGATAAAACAATTTAATGAAGACTAACTTGAATAATTCCCAAGAAATTATTTCACACATACTAAAGGTAATCAAGAATTTCCACCACTCTTGGACAGGTCCCTAAAATAAGGAGTGGATGTACTTGACCTTTTGAGATTTGGGAGTCTTGAGAGTATCAAATACCCCATTAGCTTCTTCATGCTACTGTACTAACTCAAGAGAAACCTGTTTACCTTTATAAAATTGTAGACAACAATCCAGGAAATCAAGGATGGGTTTTAAAGGCTTTAAGGTACTTGGCTCCACCATTCAGTATGGAGTCTAGATACAGTCCTTAAAAATAGATTCTACTTATAGAAAACGTGAAGAACTATCTTGAGGACTAGACCATTGGACCAACATTCTATCCTTCTACAAGTAATTTTTGAGGGAAAAATATGAACATCACAAAACATAATCATATCAAATAAAGAATCAAATAACACTAAAACATAGAAAAATTATTTCAAACAAAGTCACAACCCACATTAATCAAAAAATCATTGATTTGATAACACAAAAGGTTTCACCATTTATTAATACAATACTATTTCCTTTCAAAATGATAAATCTTATTATAAATCAATTTTAGTTTTAACAACTCTTTACCATCACATGAAAATTATTACAAGGATTCATGATCATTAATCCCATTTTCCTATTATCAAAACCATTTCCATTTTAAATCCATTACAAACCAAAATTAATAATTAAAAATTTCTTTATCACACCACATAAGAGTCTTAGATGATAATTTTTTCAATTTTTTTTTCATAAAACTCACTTTTTGGTCATTAAAAATATTTCTCAAAGAACGTAACAAAAAAAAATTAGACACAATTTATTTTTCACAGGGGATTTAAAATTATTAAAAAGGGATTAAATTTGAAACAACCAAACATGAACATGAAACAACCCACATCCATAACCTAAGTAACCAACCTCACATTAGTGAAGATACATATAGGAAAATGGATAAGGTTTCTAGTTTAGATTAAAGTTATAACTAAAAAAGGATTGGCCATATCGGATGGTAAACCGCACACCAAACTCAAAACTATTCATGGTTGGATTTCAACATCATCCACACAAATTTTTCACAGTTTACCAGACCGTGAAAACATGGTGCCACGTTGGTCATCCTTCTATTCTAGTTAAAAACTCATAAGAGATTCCCCAAATAAAAGATAGTCTCATTGGGAATATAAATATAATTTATCATAAAAAACAATAACTCAAAATAAATACTCAAGTCATAACATCCCTAGTAACTCAAGTCTCTTAATGAATGGGTGGTGATCAAGCACCCACTCCCAAACTACCTCTTGAATCCCAACACATTCTTATTCTCCTTTATTCCATGAATCACCCAAAATAAAATAAGGATGTTAAATTCAAGTAATTCATTTTAAGTAAATACCTACTATGATACCATTTGTAACAAACCATCTCAGAATACCATCTAAATCAGGATCTTTTTCAATTCCCCACAAACCAAAAGTGTGTTACCAATCTCTATGGGCTGGCGATAAGTACCTAGGAATCAATAAATAACTATTAGGAATGATTTCACCCACAAAAGACAACAACAATAATGTATAATGTGGAAACATCATCTAATATATATCAATCAATACATACATATCAGGGTATAAAGAGACACTAAGAAAACGTAAAGCATGAAATAACTGCCAAAACACGCCTTCTAATAGTCCACGACCAGCCACTATATCCCAATTCATCTTCCCTTGGTCACCCTAACTCAAAAACCACAAAGTAATTCAAGAGAACGAACACCTCCTATAAGATAACAAAGGGATGAAAACACCAAAAGGTACAAGGAAGTTGTGAGATAAGGATCCGATTAGTATTACACCAAGGATTCATGTCATTTATTTCATGAGGTAATTCAAATTTTCTTTAAGAGGAGTAAAAATAAGAGAGTATGTGGAATAGTTTAAAAAATATGGTTTTAAACATTTAAAAATATTTTATCAAAAAATACCTATAAAACATTCCATTTGACCATTTAAAAACTAAACATTTTCTTTAAAAGATTTGAAAATCATATCATAATCTAAAGTTAGATAATAAAGAAAAGATGAGAATATGAAATTGATACGTAAAGATGAATGTGTCAATACAATATATCCAAGGTTCATAATAACAATAAATGAAGCAAGAAAGGAATCATTGGTTCCAAATTGTGAAAAAGTATTTTTTTCATGTGTCAAAATCAAGTATACAGATGTTATGGGTACAACCTAGGTAAGATAGTGACTCCACCTCATAAAAGATAATGAAAATACCCGACTAATTTTTGGTCTTTAATCTAGTCTCATGGGTCTAAAGCAAACATGTTACGCACACACCCACTTTCCTAGACACATGTCCATAGCCTGAACCATTCATGTTCTATATAGATCCACTAGAAGGTTGTGACTCTGATTGTGAAGAATATATCTAGGTCATCCCATAAAAATATCAACGTTCCCATGACTTGTCAAAAGAATGGATGAGATAAAAACGTTTTGAGGATCACATAGGGATCCTTATCGACAACATCTCACTCTCACCCCTAACTCTCTCAAAGTAAAGAATCCTTTTTTTGACCCCAACAACAATGTGAAGTATAATAACAAAACAAGTTACAATTAATGGATTATCACATGAGATAATTATCATAAAGTGCCAACAGGGCCATCAAGTATCATCAATTTCAATTCAAAAACGTTATAGAATTCAATATTTAAAAAGGTTAATAATACCTGATTCCATTCACAATGCATTATAAAAATACTAAATGGGCCTTCAAAATAATAATTTATTTGAAAGCATCCCTAAATAAATTAATTGAAGTATTATAGTTTTAAATGTATATAATACATTTAAAAACATGGATTTAAACCTCTTTCCATGTAGATAAATCATTTAGTTCAAATAACCCAAGAACACCAATTCCAAAACAAGGGTAAAATCATTAAAATGTGGTTCTTTATCCGTTAATAAATTCATGCATTTAAAACCATTTATAAAACATCATATAGTTCAATTAATTTAATTCAATCATGGAACGTTCATTTAATAAATCTAAACCCAAGCTAAGGCCCTCGATTTCATCAAAACATCCTATAAACGTTCTTTAGAAATAAATACAAACAAACACTTCATTTAAAAAATTCAAAAATTGTTATAAATATCAATAATATTACCATTCAATTAATGGCATATTCAATTTAATGAAAATAGGGTCAAAGATGATTTTATAAGTAATTAAATGGAAACATTTCATAGAACATGTTTTATAAATTGGGAAACAAGTATATATGAATTCGAAACCAATAATGAATCACAAAATGAAAGAAAATCATAGAAACTGTACTTTTAATATTAGTAATCCAACCATAATGAATCTAGAATGTGTTTCCTTCAATGGTGATCACAAACTCTAAGAAGATAGATCTCAAATGAATAGAGAAGATATCCTACATCTAAAATTCCACATAAATCAACCATGATATAAAAATGAACGGATGTTATTACATTTAGGAAGAGGGAATCATGAAATGAAGGGAGATCCAATATTAAGATGAAAGGAACTCTCTAAAAGAGAAGATTTCCACTTCGATTGGTGCTTCAACCCACCATGAAATGAGTTTGGGAGAGCAAGAATGCCTCTATAGAGATCCCAAAACCCTAAATATCAAATAATGATCGAGTGGGAGGAGTTTGGGGTTAATTAGGGGGGTTTAGGAAAGTTAATTAATTTTTTTAAACATTAATTACTATCTTCATTGTTTCCTATGCCAAGTACCACAGTTAGTATTAACTGGGCTCTTTAACCACGAAACATTGCACACTTAGGATGTACACTTAGATTAACCATGCGCAAAGCATGTGACCATGCTTAGCACTTAGTTTAATCATGATCAAACCATTTGAAAAATGTGAAACAGTTTTCACACATTGTTTAACCATGTGAAAACCAAGCAACCCATGTTGCACACTTTTTTTAACCATTCAAAAACCATACCCAAACTATGAAATGACCTATAAACCTTAAAAAAGGCATAATTCAAATAAAAAAATAGCCCCTAAAGAGAAAAAAACATTGGGTACTAAAATAAATGGGTAAAAATACATAAAAACAAGTAATAGTATGTTACATAATTCATGTTTTCTCATCCGGAGTTCATTATATTTTCAAAAAATAGGAAGGAAATTAAGTAAGAGTATTTTGTAAATCCTTTCTCATGATATAATTATTGTAAAATGACATTCAATATACGGAAACATTAATAGGAAATTTCAATCATATCGTTTTAATTTATAATGTATCTACATAATTTTAGTTGTTAGTTACTTTTTGTTATTCAAATCATCATGGAGGTGATGTCAGAGAAATATTAGGGCTCGAGCATGGTCTTGGGAGGGATTGTGATTGTTGGTTTTAATCATTTCACAAATGCCATTTGCATCGAAGTGATTATCCACATCCAAAGTCCATGATAAGAAATTCATCCCAAAAATTTCATGAGGGAGAAATCCATGTTTCACAATATTCTCTATATAAATATATCTTACCTATCCGACTAAGCATTTTACATGACAGAATTGACATATTGACAATGTGTTGTCAAACCGGTCGATTGGATGAGTTATGGATCACAAAAACCTTGATAAAAGGTAAAGAAAAGATGAGTGTATAATTATATCGAATGTTCAAGATTCTGAAGGTGAAATAAATTATCTTAATGAAAAGATAAAAGAATAAGAGTGAAAGAACACAAGTATATGGCTAGTTAAATTACCATATTCCACTAACATAACACCGTATATATAGGGTACATTTGACTTCATCAAACAGTCAATATTAATCTATAAAAATCAAATCCAATGATGTGAATACTAAAGGTTTTATCCATATAAAGTGTTTTTTATGTAATTAAAATTCTTCATTAATTAAATATTTATGACATAGACGCCATAAATGATCATTTATAATAAAAATTGTTTAATTATATAATAAATTATAAAATTTATATTATTATTATTGCAACTGATTATTAATTTGTAAAATAAATTGTTATATATTTGGTTTGGGTATTAAATTCCATTTAAATTGAATGTATACTATATAATTTATAGGCTATAAAAGCCAACTACATGACACATAACAAGGTTTCAAGTAAGTGAATTTGGAATCATATAAATTATAAAGTATAAATACAATCAAAATAAAATTTAATAAAATTAATAAACATATAAAAAATAATTTAAAATTAAAAAAATCATAAAACCAATTAATGTAAAATAATTTTAATAGAACGAAATATCATTATTCTAAACATAACATTTGAAACATTATATGGATATTTTTTTATTATATTGATGATTTTTTTTATTTCCAAATATTTCTTATAGGTTTAGTGTATGTTTTAATTTTTATTCAGATTATATTTATAGTATATATTTTAAAAAATTTCAAAGTTACGTACATAAAATTTAATAAAAAATTTATGTTTTAATTAGAAAAATTTGAAATATTGTAAGATATAAATTATAAGTACAATTTCTGTGAAACTTAAAAAACAAAATATATAAAAAAATAATTAAAAATAAAAATATTTTTAAAATTTACTGAATAAAAATAAATTTACATGAAATAAAAATTATTAATTAAAAATATAATATTTACACTTTAATGTAAAAATTAATTATAAATTATTAATATAATAATATAATTATTATTAAATATTATTGGTTAAGCTATTAATAAATATTGATTTGTTATAAATTCTCATTTATTGTGTGGATGTCATAAAATCATAATTTATGAGGTTTATTCATTACCCAGAAATACCCTTCATATGGCCAAAACCATTTGTATTCCCACCACTTTATCCGATTTATAGGAATTAATTTTCAATGCGTGATCAAACCACATGTACTCTATAAATATGGTGACATGTTAATGGAATCAGCATTGGATTTTTACTAGACATATACATTTGTAATTTCTATTTTTCTTATATTATATTTTTATTAAGATGTTTTAATTCATAATTTTTATCCTAAAAAATCAATATCATTATACACCTGGTTTTTCTTTTCCCTTAATCAATCAGTTTCACAACACATTATCAGCATGACTTTTCTGCTTAGTAAAAAATCCATAGTGAAGCCATTAAAGTTTTCAAGACCATGCCCGATCAGTAATATTCCCCCACCATCAACTCCATTGGGATTTAAATAATGTGTACCTCATAATGAAAGATCCATTAGTATTATGGTAGAATAAAAAAGAGCTTTATGATCACCTTAGACTTGTAATACTACCAAGATCATGGTATGAATGGAGTCATTTAAGATTTCAAGACTATAAATCGGCAAGTGAATTCAACTACATTATGTTTTAAATAACATTGCAATTAAAATTATACAGAGACATAAACCTGGATACCGATATCTTAGAAAAAATTATTCTACTTTTTGGGCCTCAAATGTCTTTTTACAACAACAATATCATGATAAAGGTTTTACAAAATACTCTAAATTAATTTCTTGCCTTTTATTTTGCTGAACAAAAAATTGAAATTATGATAAAGAATGATAAATATCGACCTACTTGTGGGGTTCTATTCTTCGAAGATAATGTGACCACTTTTCATCAAGGTGAGGGGAAAAATAGATTTAATTGAGGTTAACGGAAGTCATTTACTCAAGGTGGTCATATGCCAAATGATAATTTGAAAGGGAACCAATAGAAGTGGCATAATAATGAACAACTACAAGAGTAGAAAGCAATGAATGATGATAGTGAATATTTTCGATGTGGAATGAAGGGGAATTTGTCACATACTTGTCGCCTGCACATTTTGTTGATATTTATCAATAATATATCAAATGGAAGGAAAAAAATGTTTAAACTAATTTTTCTAAATAGGCTTTGAAATATTATGATGATATTAACATCTTTGATATTCATGATTATTTTGTACACACTAAAGTTGTAGATCATATAGATCATATATGAATGCTTATGATGTAAAGGAACTTTGGTTTTTGGTTTTTGTATCCTCTTTGTGGAAATGAAATTGGTTTTTTGTATTTTTAATGTTTTTAAACATCACATGTATCATTTTTTCATTTATTTTATTCATTATAAATATTTTTTATTTTAATTAATTTAAATGGATGACATATATTGATCTATTGGGAAAAATTTCCATGATAGAGATATTTTTCTTGTAAACAGTGCAATGGCACACAAAATTCTTAAAAATTGGAAATATTTCATCACCCCTAAAGTGGGGAGTGGTCATGTTTTTATTTTAACTGGTAGTGCACAATCGATTGAAGGCACCAAAATAGAAAAAATATTCCTACCTAGTGGTACACAAATTTTAGTACATAATTATACGATTTATATAAAGTCTCCATTCAATTTACTATGTTTTCAAGATACACATGATAATGGATATCATAGATAGGCTATAAATGAAATATGAGTTTAATACCTCTTTACAAAAATCAATAAAAATGAGTAGAAATGGATTCATGAGAATCATTAAGTAATTCCATCTAGATAATACTTTGTCAATATTTTTACAATCGAATCAAACATGATAAACTATAAGTTTACTGATCACAATACATTAATTATGTGGCATGACCATTTTGGGACATCCTAGATCAATAATGATGAGGAATGTAATTAAATGTATTCATGGCCATCCATTGGATGATAAAAGGGCATGACCATTTTGGGACATCCTAGATCAATAATGATGAGGAATGTAATTAAATGTATTCATGGCCATCCATTGGATGATAAAAGGGTTCCTAGAACCCCTGACGTCTCATGTGCTACTTATTCTCAAGGAAAATTAATCATAAGACCATTGTCATCAAAGATCAGGACCAAATCCATGATTTTTCTAGACAAAATTTATGGTGATATATGTGGACTAATTCACCCTCTATGTGGCCCATTTAGATATTTTATGATCATGATCGATGCATCAACTAGATGTACCAAGGTATGTTTTTTGTTCACTCACAACCTGGTGTTTTCAATATTACATTCCCAAATAATAAAGTTAAGGGTGAAATTCCCAGATTATTTATTCAAGCATATTAGGGTGGATAATTCTAGTGAATATTCATAACATTCTTTTCATATTTATTTCATTTCATTGGGAATAAATGATGAGAATCATGTAGCTCATTTTCATACCCCAAATGGTCTTGCTGAATCATTTATAATGTAATTACAACTTATCGCTAGACCATTACTTAAGAAAACTAAAATACCTAGTTTGGAATGGGGACATGCAATTTTGCATGCTATTGGACTGCATCAAATAAGGCCATCAAGATATCATGATTATTATCCGTTTCAATTTGATTGTCTCCCTGAACCAAATATCTCACACTTAAGGATATTTAGTTGTGTTGTATGTGTCTCTATAGCACACCCGAAACGAACTAAAATGGGACCACAAAAGAGATATGGGATATATGTTGGTTTTGAATCTCCCTCGATCATTAAATATCGTAATATTATGACATGATATGTTTTCACAACAAGATTTACTGAATGTCATTTTGATGAAAAATTATTTCAAACACTCAATGGGAAAATCAATCGACTTCAATTGAAATATCATGAAAGGAGACTGCATTGTTACTTCTTGATCCTCTTACAAATATGAGTGGACATGAATTTCCAAATATCATTAATTCAAAATATTTTGTAAATATATTTCCCAATACATTAAATGATTTAAAATGGGTTAAAAAATATTATATACCTTCTTTGAATCCACTAGTAAGGATAGATGTCCCATAAGGAGAATATGATGGTATTACCAACAATTCTTCTAATCCACACATAAAGTGTGGGTGATCAACTGGTTCAAAATGTACAAATCCATATCCAATAAATAGGAAAAAACCTATTTTAGTTGATTATATGGATTAACATTAAGTAAATGTGAATATACTAGATGGATCAATATTAAATTTCAATAAATCACACCAACACTGGAAGATGTTGGAACTGGTTAGAGACCTCATTTGATAACTCATTTTTATAAAATATATCCCTTGAGATTATGGATGATGATAAAGGAACTAAAATAGTTAATGAATATCACTAAAGGCTATATTGGCATCGATGGAAAATTAAAAGCCAATATGAGCTAGATTCACATGCTAATCGTGAGGTTTTAAAGTTACCATGAAAACTACAGAAGGTATCAATAATTTTGGATATGAATGGGAATTTTTGAGACAAATAAATGAAAATTAGGAACTTGTGAGATATAAATAATGACTAGTTTCTCAAGGCCTCTAAAAAAACCGGAGATTGATTATAATGAAACATTATCTTGTAATGTGTGCAATTACCTTTCAATATCTCATGATGTTTACTATATATGAGAAACTTGAATTACACTTCATGGATGTTTTGACTACTTATTATTATGGAGATATTGATGTTTTGACTACATAATAAAAAAGTTTTAAGACTACATATTATTATTACTATCTTCACACTTGTTTGATACCATACCATTATAATGATTGGACTACATATTACTATACGGATTAAAGTAGTCAGGGTGTATGTGGTATCACTGTTTGATTAAATATTTAATTAAGGAAGGTTATAAAAAATGATCCAATTTTCCGTGTCTTCATTGAGAATACTAGATTTGAATTTTTGATCATTGCAATATACATTAATGATATAAATATAATTGGTACTATTGATGAACTTTCTATGATAGTAAAATATTTTATGAACGAATTTGTAATTAAATACTTTTGGAAGATAAATTTCGACCTTATTTTACAAATTAAGAATCGTAAGGATGAAATTTTTGTCCATAAATCATGATGTACTACTAATGTTCTAAAGAGATTTAATATAAATGAATCACAAACATTGAGTAATCTAATGGTTTTACGATCACTAGATTAAGATAGTGATCCTTTTAAAACATGAGAGGATAATGAACTAATTAGACCTGAGGTATGATATCAAAGTACTATTGAATTACTGATCCAACTTGAAAATAATACAAGGCCATGTATATCATTTTACGTACATTTATTGGAATTGTATAGCTCTTATCCCACTCGTTAGCATTGGAATGGTATCAAACAAGTGTTAAGATACCTTTAATGGTACAAAGATCACTGGTTACTTTATTCTAAATGTTTAGAATCAAAGTTGGATGTTAATGCTGAAGTTGGATACATGTATTATCCATAAAAAGAAATATCTCAAATTGGATATGTGTTTACATATGGTGAAACAACTATTTCTTAGTGTTATACAAAACAAAAAATTTCTATGAATTTTTCCAACCATACTGAGTTGACTCTTATTCATGAAGAAAGATGATAATATGATTGTTCACAATCAGTGATTAATCATTTAGAAGTATTGGTGGATTGCATATGAATAATAATATTACTACTATATTATATGAAGATAGTACTTCTTGCGTAGAACATTTGAATGTGTGTATATTAAAGGAAAACGAACAAAGCATCTCACCAAAATTCTTTTCAACTCATTACCTTCAAAAGAATGGTGGGACTGATATCCAGAAAACAAGGTCTTGTGATAAACTCATAGATCTATTCACAACAGCATTATCAACTTCAACATTTTAAAATTTTATTTATGAAATTGTAATGTGAATATATAATTCTATCAATAAATTATGAGGGGGATTTGGGAACATTGTACTCCTTTTCAATTCATCAGTTTTTCCCACTATATTTTATAATAAGGTTTTTAATGAGGTATCATAGAATGGAATCATGTTAATTTATGATCTCTTATTTTTCTCATAGAGTTATTTTAAATGTGAATATTTTTATTAGATTTCAGAGTATTATGACATCGATTGTCGAGTGTTATAAATTCCCATTTATTGTGAGGATTTTATAAAATCATAATTAATAATATGTATTTATTACCCAACAATACCCTTTATATGGATAAAACCATTTGTATTCTCACTAAGGGATCTGATTCATAGGACTTAATTTTTAGCATTGGATGAAGTCATTTGTACTCTATAAATACAATGACATGTTAATAGAACCGGCATTGGATTTTGACTAGACATATTCTTGTATTCAGTCTATTTTATTCTATTCTATTGGCATTGAGATGTTTTAGTTCCCCAACATCGTCCTGAACAATCAATATCATTATACGCCCAGTTTTTCTTCTCATTCAATCGACCAGTTTCACAACATTATTATATTATTATATATTTACAATAATTACAATAATTATGTGATACTTAACATTTTAATTGGATAGATTGGTTATAGGGTTATCTGTGGGAGGATGGATTAGGTATGAGACTAACAAACTAAGCAGGTGTGTGTGTTTCCTTTTCATGTAACCTTCAATACCTTAAATAAAAATATTATCAATATAATTATAGTCGTAATTATTAATATAATATTAATAGCTAATAATAAGGTAGAATATTTTTATTATCATTAATTTAATAAAATATAACCATCATATATTTACAATCATGACTTTAATCGCAGATTTATTAATAATAATATCATAAAAATTTATTTTTTAATAATTATCCTAAATTTATTATCTTTTATTTTTAGATCATCAGACTAGGCAGACATGAATTTTTTATTAATAATATTATTTCCATGAATTTGTTATCATGAATTTATTATCAAGACCATATTATTATGACTTTATAACAATTACAATATTATTAAGACTGTATTATTATCATGACTTTATAATTAGGACTTTATTATTATCAAGAAATTATTATGTTGAATTTATATTTGGATGTATGTATTTTCTTTTTTTATCTACATTCATAAGTAGTTGTAGTTAATTAATTATAAAATTATTATTATTATTCATGAATATAATAAACAAAAAATAATTTACACGAAACAAACAATTTTGGTTTAATAATAATATTATTAATTTTTATCATTATTTATTATTATTATCTTTTAGTAGTTACATTGTTATTATTAAAATAACCATTAATTTACCAACACAATTAGGGTGTGACTCAGTGCATTTCCATTGTCACGTATTCCACGTGGTTTACCTTTGGTTATGAATCAAAATATTGATTCACTTATCACTACACATAGTCATTTGAAATGTTCAAACGATCAGGGGATCCCAATGGGCATGCATTATTGGAAACATAGGAAGGATGCAAACTGATCGTAGAAAATATTTGACTACGTTCATTGAATAAAATTAGCCTATTTAAAGGATAGAAACCCTCCAATTGGGTAAGTGTGATTCTGAAAATCCATAGGTAAAAATATCTTCTAGCCAGTTCTCTATTTATCATCAAGGTGAAGGTTCTAGCACACCATTGATGTTTGGGGTTGTCTCATTGTGCGTGAGAATTTTACTTGTTGGTGTAATACATGTGGAGGCAACAATCCTTAGGTTATCGCTCAATGTTTACCATTGAGAAAACTCTATCATGTTTGATAGTGATGGAGGTCACTGTGATAGGAGTATGTCTATTTATTTTATGTTCTTTGTACTACATGTTTGTTCAGTGATGATAGATCAAGCACTTTAATGGGTTTCTTCCACAAAACTAATCATGATTCAATCCTCCAAAACCCATATGTGGTATCAAAGACACATTAATAAACAAATAAAAATTCTCTTTTACCAATTTCATAAAGAACAAGTGTATTATGAATTTCTTGAGGTCATATAAAAACATATGATGTGATGTGGTTGAGTGTTAGTTGTTAGATCTATCTACATAACATTTTGATATAGGATATCATTTTTGGAGTCGTTCTCCTAGGATCAACAATTTTAACTTTTATTACATGTATATTCTATGTATTGAATATTAAAAAAAAATCACTAAATATTATTCATTGTTCTAAATTACTCTAATGTAATAATTTCCTAGAGTATACATCACATTGATAAGGTCATATCATTTCAATGCTACGATGAGAACCATTAAGTGCTATGAAGACATGCTTAATTATAGTAATATGGTAAGATAATTTACTATTATGGGACACATATTATATAGACTGTTAGTGAGAGTACTTGTATATAGATAAGGCTTAATCTCATAATTTTTCCCTTGGTAATCTCCAAGATGGGAGATTATGAGAGAAAACCCCCTATATGAATTCCCCATATTTTTGTGTCATCAGATATTCATTTCTATGATAGTGTGTAATAGTATTTACAGTTAAATATTATCATTCATTCATGTCATGGCTCATGCACTTATATTTGAAGATGAAAATTGTGATGTCTTTTGTTTGTGGAGAGGTATGGTACATTGGGTGCGTTATGATTGACTTATCATTAATGGATAAGTTGAGGATGGATTTTTCCCTTCCATATTTATGTAAATTGATATATCAGGCCTTTAATTAGAAGATAACTGTTGCATTAAATTTCATATCCATGGTGAAACGACGTATTTATTTCAGACATTCAAAGAAAGATGTATCTAGTATAAAGGTTGGAGAGACAGATTCACAACCTTCTTGATGAGATATTGAAAAAAGGGATTATATTATGCATTGAACATTCATATGTGATGTTCATCATTATGAAATTATGTTCCTTCTCTTTTGTTCCTTAACCCATTGATATACAATAATCTTGGACCTTAGAAAATCCATTCTAATGCCAAAGAGAAAGTATTCTAGAGGGTCATAGACTATGCGTTTCTAATGATCTTGCCTAAAATCTATTTGAATTTAATTAATTGAATAAATACATTTATCAAGACCAATGGATAATTTTATTCATGTTTTATAAATTTTAAATGTTTACTGATGAATGAAATATTTAAATTAAATATTTATTTAAGTGTTTAATAAATTCTAGAGGAGTTCAAATGGACCAAGTCCGAGTCTGGTGACAAATATTAATTAATAATATGGTTAAATAATATTTTTCATTGTTCAAGTTTGCATGTATCGAAAAATAATAATTATATTATAATTTTTATGTGGAAGGGGATTTATTGAGGATTATTATATTATTTTTCGATTGACATATAATTAAATAATTAATTTAATGTAAACCCTAGCTCTATATATAGACCATTATGTCTATTGTGTATTGAATCCAAAATCAAAATTTGAGAATTGTTATACACAATAAACCAAACTCACATCCACTTTTTTTATCTTCCTCTCTATAATGAGAAACACAAGAGACGTCCCTTCAAAATCAAAGGATGAGTAATCAACACAAATAACCAATGACAATAGACTCACCATTCTAGTACCTAGATATCAACTGGAATTTCCCAGAAATCAAAGGAGCATATGTGGATCACCACTAGAGGGATTATATCCTTGGATCCCCATAGAGAAACAAATAAAATCCAAAAGGGTCTTTTCAAATAATTGACATTTACATCAAATAAAGAATTCATAGATTAGATATTCATCTCTTTTTATATTAAATTAATTAATTAAAAATTTGACATGAAATATTCTACTCGTTAGCATTATAATGGTATCAAACACGTGTTAAGATACCTCTAATGGTAAAAGATCACATGTTACATAGTTCTAAATGTTCAGAACCAAAGTTGGTTGTTTATGCTGATGTTGGATACATGTATGATCCACAAAAATAAATATCTCAAATTGGATATATGTTTACATATGGTGAAACACATATTTCTTAGGGTTCTACAAAAAAAATTATGACTTTTTCCAACCATACTGAGTTGACTCATATTCCTGAAGAAAGTTGATAATAAGATTGTTCATAATCAGTGATTAATCATTTTGAAGTATTGGTGGATTGTATATGAATAATAATATTCCTACTATATTATATGAAGATAGTAATTCCTGTAAAGAAAATTTGAATGGTGGGTATATTAAAGGTAACCAAACAAATAATCTCACCAAAATTCTTTTCCACTCATTGCCTTAAAAAGATTGGTGGGACTGATATCCAGAAAACAAGGTCTTATGATGATCTCATAGATCTTTTCACAACAGCATTATCAACTTCAACATTTAAAAATTTTATTTATGTAATTGGAATGCGAATATTGAATTCTATCAATACTTTATGAGGGGGATTTGGGAACATTTTACTCCTTTTCAATTCATCAGTTTTTCCCACTAGATTACCTGATAAGGTTTTTAATAAGGTATCATAAAATGGAATCATGTTAATTTATGATCTCTTATTTTTCTCATAGATTTTTTTTAAAAGTGAATATTTTTATTAGATTTCATTGGATTATGACATCCAATGTGGAGTGTTATAAATTCTCATTTATTGTGGGGATTTCATAAAATCATAATTAATAATATCTATTTATTACCCCACAATACCCTTCATATGGATAAAACCATTTGTATTCCCACCAATGGATCTGATTCGTAGGAATTAATTTTTAGCATTGGATGAAGTCATTTGTACTCTATAAATACAATGACATGTTAATAGAATCAGAATTGGATTTTTACTAGACATATACTAGTATTCTGTCTATTTTATTCTATTCTATTGGGATTGAGATGTTTTAATTCACCAACATCTTCCTGAACCATCAATATCATTATACACCCAGTTTTTCATCTCTTTCAATCAACTAGTTTCACAACATGATTATATTATTAAATATTTACAACAATTACAATAATTATGTGTACATGAAATTTTAATAGTATTGATTGGTTATGGGGTTCTCCTTGGGAGGAGGGATTAGTTATGAGACTAAAAATTCAAGCAGGTGTGTGTGTTTCATTTTCATGTAACCCTCAATACCTTAAATAAAAATATTATCAATATTATTAAAGTCGTAATTATTAATATAATATTAATAGATAATAATAAGTTAGATTATTATTATTATTACAACTTTAATAAAATATAACCATCATTTCTTTATAATCATGACTTTATTAGCATGACTTCAATCGGAGCTTTATTAATAATAATATCATAAATATTTATTTTTTAATAATTATCCTAAATTTATTAGCTTTTATTTTTAGATCATAAGACTAGGCAGACATGACTTTTTTATTAATAATATTATGTTCATGAATTTATTATCATGAATTTATTATCATGACCATATTATTATGATTTTATTACAATTACATTATTATTAAGACTATATTATTATCATGACTTTATAATTAGGACATTATTCTTATCAAGACTTTATTATGTTGAATTTATATTTGGGTGTATGTATTTTCTTTATATCTACATTCATAAGTAGTCATCTTTAATTAATAATAAAATTATTATTATTATTCATAAATATAAAAAATAATAATAATTTACATGAAACAGACAATTTTGGTTTAACAATAATATTATTAATTTTTCTCATTACTGATTATTATTATCTTTTAGTTGTTACATTGTTATTATTAAAATAACCATTACATTACCAACACAATTAGGGTGTGACTCAATGCATTTCCATTGTCACGTATTACATGTGGTTTACCTTTGGTTATGAATAAAAATATTGATTTGTTTATGACTACACATAGTTATTTGAAATGTTCAAACAATCACGGGATCCCAATGGACATGCATTATAGGAAACATAGTAAAGATACCAATTGATTGTAGCCAATGTTCGACTACATTCATTGAATAAAATTAGCCAATATAAAGGATGGAAACCCACCAATTGGGTAAGTGTGATTATGAAAATCCATAGGCAAAAACATCTTAAAGCCAGTTCTCTATTTATTATAGAGTTGAATGTTCTAGCACACCATTGATGTTTGGGGTTGTCTCATTGTGCATGAGGATTTTACTTGTTTGTTTAACACATATGGAGGCAAAAATCCTTAGGTTATCACTCAATGTTTACCCTTGAGAAAACTCTATCCTGTTTGATAGTGATGGAGGTCACTATGATAAGTGTATGTCTATTTATTTTATGTTCTTTGTACTGCCTGTTTGTTCAATGATGATATATCAAGCGCTTTAATGGGTTTTCCCACAAACCTAATCATGATACAATCCTCAAAAACCCATATGTGCTATCATAGACACATTAATCCACAAATAAAAATACTCTTCTACAAATTTCATAAAGAACATGTGTATTATAATTTTCTTGAGGTCATATCATAACATATGATGTGATGTGGTTGAGTGTTAGTTGTTAGATCTATTTACATAACATTGTGATATATGATATCATTTTTAGAGTTTTTCTCCTAGGATCAACTGTTTTTACTTTTATTACATATATATTCTATGCATTGAATATTAATAAAATTTTTCAGTAAATATTATTCATTGTTCTACATGACTCTAATATAATAATTTCTTAGAGTGTACATCACATTGATAAGGTCATATCATTTCAATGCTATGATGAGAACCATTAAGTGCTATGAAGACATGTTTAAATATATTTACATGGTCAGAAAATGTACTATTATGGGACACATATTATATAGACATATAGTGAGAGTACTTGTATGTAGATAAGGCTTCATCTCATAATGTTCTCCCTTGGTAATCTCTAGGATGGGAGATTATGTGAGAAGAACCCCTATAGGAATTCCCCATATTTTTGGGTCATCATATATTCATTTTTATGAGAGTGTGTAATAGTCTTTAGATTTTAATATTACCATTAATTCATGTCATGACTCATGCACTTAGATTTGAAGATGAAAATTGTGATGCCTTTTGTTTGTGGCAAGGTATGGTATATTGGGTGCGTTATGATTGACATATCATTAATGGATAAGTTGATGATGGATTTTTCCATTCCATCTTTATGTAAATTGATATATCTGGCCTTTGATTAGAAGAAAAATGTTTCATTAAATTCCATATCCATGGTGAAACGGTATATTTATTTCAGACGGTCAAAGAAAGATGTATCTAGTATAAAGGTTGGAGATACCGATGTGCAACCTGCTTGATGAGATATTGAGAAAAGGGATTATATTATTAATTGAACATTCATATGTGATTTTCATCATTATGAAATTTTTTTCCTTCTCTTTTGTGCCTTAACCCATTGATATACAATAAACATGGAACTTATAAAATCCCTTCTAATGCCAATGAAAAAGGATTCTAGAGGGTCATAGACTAAGTGTTTTTGATGATCTTGTTTAAACTATATTTGAATTAAATTAATTGAATAAATACTATTTTCAAGACCAATGGATAATTTTATTAATATTTTATAAATTTTAAATGTTTACTAATGAATGAAATATTTAAAATAAATATTTATTTGAGTGTTTAATAAATTCTATTGGAGTTCAAATGGACCAAGTCCAAGTCTGGTGACAAATATTAATTAATAATATGGTTAAATAATATTTTATATTGTGCAAGTTAGAATGTATCGAAAAATAATAATTATATTATAATTTTCATGTGGCATGGGATTTATTAAGGATTGTTATATTATTTGTGGATTGATATACAATTAAATATCTAATTTAACGTAAACCCTAGGTCTATATCTAGACCATTATGTCTATTGTTTATTTAATCCAAAATCAAAAGGTGAGAATTTTTATACACAATAAACCACACTCTCAACCCCTATTTTTTATCTTCATCTCTATAATGTGAAACACAAGAGATGTCCCTTCAAGATTGAATGATGAGTGATCAACACAAATAACCAAAGACAATAGACTCACCATGCTAGCACCTAGATATCAACTGGAATTTATTAGAGATCAAAGGAGTATATGTGGATCACCACAAGAGGGATTATATCCATGGATCCCCATAGAGAAACAAATACAATCCAAAAGGGTATTTTCAAATGATTGACATTTACATCAAAGAAAGAATTCTTAGATCAGATATTCATATCTTTTTATATTAAATAAATTAATTAAAAATTTGACATGAAGGATTCTCACTTGGGGTTTTGGGTAACTCAATATGAAAATAAATTTTAATATATCACCCACTATTTCATGCTTCTGCTATTCCAAGAACCTTTAAATGATATCAGAGCAATCACCTTTAAATTTATAATTATTTATTTGATTTTTGATCCATACACAATCATGTTTGAATTTTAATTTCATACTATTTTTTATTTAATCCATTTTGAATTAACATGTTATTGAAATATTAATCATGTTCATTTAGTCTTTCATTTTCTTATAGGTATAAGAATATATGAAGAATAACAAGAGATTTCATTGGGAACTAACAAATGTTTTTCTTGTAAGACAGGGTTACATAGTGTTCATCTAGAGTACAAATTGTGTACCCCAGTGCACTTAACATGGACATTCCATGAGATTCATGATATACTATGTAGTTATTACATTCTTTGTACACCCCGTGTTTACCAGCCTACTAGAAACACCATATATTAGAATACTCGATGTGTATAAAACATACATGCTAGGTAGTCTGCACAGGTTTGCTGCATAAATCGTGCAATATGTGTTCTCATTATACATGGTTAAACCACATGAAACATAAATCCTAGAGAGTTTGTGATATACATGACATGTATGCGGTTTAAATTCCATGTATTTCATCATTTCTCAGATCTAAAATACATGTCAATTCATTCAATGATAACAAAGGACACACAAAATAAGGGATTCATAGATTGTAGCTTGATTTTACACGCCATGTGATCCTACATAGATACACACCAAAGACTCAAAAAAGTATCTCAGGAATAGGGAAAGAAAATATAAGGTATGTAGCTAGAATGCACATGCCATGTAGTCTGGTTTGGTCAACATGCCCAAGACCCAGACATGTAACCCAAATACAAGACAACCAAGGTGCATGGTGTGTAAGTGGTTAGTATATTCCTTTTAGTCTACCTATTACTATTAGAATTAAATTTCCTTAAATTGATTATTTCTACATTAAATCCTTATTTCTTTGATTGGAACATTATGTGTTTGACAATTTAATATTTTTTTTAATTAAATTAAATGATCAATTATTTTATTGTAATGATCTATATTTATTGGTTCTCCCATTAATTTTACATTAATACCATAATATATGGGTATCCATAAATTGAATTTGAATTGTCATTATGACAAAAAATAGTTAGTTAATTAATTAATGTAAGAATATTTATCTTAATAATAAAGAATGAATAGAAATTATTGTTAACAAAATTACTTTTCATGTATATTGAATGTACGATTTTTTGTGAGATAGACCAAAACTAGAGTATGTGTGGTCATTTATTTAATTTAATTTATTTCATGGGTTTGTAAATATATATTATTAAATTAAAATTGATGGCTTGTGAGTCATCCCTCCCTCCATTGTTATGTAGGGCTTGTGTGTCTATGGATATTTATGTAATAACCCTTTAATTAATCCTTTGGTTACCCTCACATGCATGTAAGTTAATAATAATTTTAATTAATTGAGGTTCCCAATAAGGGTGGAGGTGGTTCATTAAGGTACCATAATGATTCCAACCTAGGTGTTACATAAATGGATAGGTAGAATGTTGTAACTCATTCTAAGACTAGTAACAGGAGTTATTTACCAAAGGTTATAAGTTGATTTAAAGTACACTCATTAAATAAACCATTATATAATGCTTATGAATATGTCATTTATTTATTTATTTATGTCTATGCATTATTAAATTTTATGGATGCAATACCACGATAACATAAATAAAAAAATTAATTAATGTTTAAATATAAAATTGAAATAAATGGATTATGCATATTTTTTTATCCAAAATGGTAAATTAATTATGTATCATCCATATAATATTAACAGTACATGTAAATGATATAAAAATATAAAATTTATGCATATTAATTTAAATACCTAAAATATATTTTAATTTAGACTTGGCCTTCCATCACTTGATTGGGAATAAAACCCTTCGAACTAAGTGTTTTAACAACACTCATTAGGACACATAATTTTAATAAAGAGTTATTATAAAGGTTATGGGTTGAATTAACCATCTTGCAGCAATAGAAGTATCCCTTTCTAGACTTTATTAAACATGGGGGAAATTGATATGGAAATCCATGTCAGGATTTCAGGAAAGGGGGGTCCACTCAACAAATCGAGGAGCTATAAACCTGAAGTTGAAGAAAACATGCCTATCTAAATACCTTAAAGTTGCTCGAAAAACATTTTTTAGGGTTAGGAAATGGGACATATGGATCCTTTACACATGAGTGTTTTAGGAACTAGACATTCCTAGTTGAATAGTGAGAGTTATTAGGACTTCATAAAAAAGCGAGAGATTTAATAGAAATCAATTAATTTATTATTTCTCACATAATTTGTAATTTGGAAATGTACTAATAACCTGTTATTTTAATTCGAGAATAAAATATAATTTTCATCATCCACACAATACCTTTGATATATACTGAAGAAAGAAAATCTCCTCACTAGTAGTAACATCAAGGAATGGTTCAGATATCTTCAGGTTATGTTATGCCCTGAACAAAAGTTTGACAATATAGAATCCTTAGTGACTAATCTTCTTGTGCAAAAGGTGAGTGATAGATAATTACTTTTCTAAAACAAATTAAGTGATGTAGTCAACATTAAATGTTTAATGTTTTAATCAATAAATAGTGAACTCATAAACTATCATGAAAACATGGATGTTTTTAATATGATTGAGAATATCCAAGGTCTTTACCATGAAAGAGATAGATAGGATCTATTTTATATTTTCCTGGAAATCTTTCATAGAAATCATAGAGAGGGTTCCCCAGTTAGGCCTCATATAGTCAATCTCATTAGATAAATTGAATGACTTGAGGTTATAGGGTTTAAACTACCTAATGAACTAGGCACCAATCACATTCTGGCATCACTCCCTTAGAGCTTCTGCAACATTCTTGTAAATTAAAATATGAATAACATTGATAATTTTTTTCCAGATAATCTCACTCTTCTTCTCCAAGTAGATAATGAGATGAAGCATGGATATCCTTGGGTCCTTATGGTGAAAAAATGGAAATGTAAAGTGAAGAGATTTAATCCCAAATTATCTCCATGATCTTCTAGTAAGAGGAAGATCAAGAGGTAGGGAAGAGAGAAGAATGTTTTTTGTTTCACATGTATCAAGGAGGGCCACAAAAAAACATCACCCATCCAAAGAAGCATGGTGAAGCTTCATGTTTGATTGTTATCGATAATAATTTATATGTTTATAAAAATTGGGTATTATATATAGATTTTGGTGGTCACACACACACACTCATATATATATATATATATATATATTCAAATATAGGAACCAAATAGATTTAGAAGAATTCACTAAGGAGGGGTTGATAAACAAGAAACAAATGGAGCTAAACATATTGCTATATCTATTAGGGAATACCACCTCATTTTACCGACTGAAATTATCATGGTTTTAAAGGGTTTTTATAAGGTTTCTTTAGTTACTAAAAACATAATATATGCATCCAGACATGATACTGATGAATTTATTTTCATTTTTGGAAATGTATGTTTCTTATTTTATAAATATATAATTTGTTATAGTAAGGTACAATTAAATAATGGACTTATATGTTGGATTACACAAACCAAGTAATAGAAATTTATAATGAAACTACTTCACATGACTCATACAAAAACAAACTATGGTATAACTAACTGTTTCATGTAAATGAAAATAACTTGAATAAATTATATGGATATTTTGAATCTTTTGAACTAAAACCACTTGGTCTATGTCATACATATTTAAAAGGTAAAATGACCAATGTCCTATTTAGTGGAAAAGGTGAAAGGGCTAAAGAGATTATTTATTTAGATCACACAGACGTTTTTGGACCATTTCATACTAGGGAAATAGGTGAGTACTTATAATTCATAACATTTACTAATTATTTACGTAGTGTCTGCTTAATGAGGTAGAAGTTGGATACTTTTGATAAATTCATGGAATATAAGAATGAAGTTGAGAACCAACATGTTAAGAAGACTGATAAATCTACTCAGAACAAGGTAGATAATATCTTAATCAAGACTACGTTGATTACTTATGAGAGTTTAGGATCCTATACAAATTCACACCTCCTTATACACCTCAGTGGAATGGTGTAAGTGAAAAGATTAATCACAGATTGTTGGAAATGATGAGATCAATGATGAGTCATGCGAGTCTTCCATTAACATTTTTAGGGATATGAATTACAAACAATAGCACGAATAGTAAAACAAGTGTCAGCTAATGTAGAAGACGGTATACCATACCATTTATGGAATTTAAAAAAAACCATGTTTTCATACATATATGTGTGGGGTTGAAAAGTATTTGTTAAGGCCTCTTCTAGTAACAAACTTTCACCATAATGCACAAAGTGTATCATTATAGGATACCTTAAAGAAACAAAGGGATATTACCTATATAAATCCCCAAAAAGGTAATAGTTGAAATAAACACCTTATTCATTGAGGGGAATCACATCTCTAAAAGATATAGTAGGAGTGAGATAGAATTTAATGAAGTTGGGACTCAATGTACACAAGAGTTGGCATGGGAACAGATTCCACAAAGTCTTGTGGAAGAAGAAACTATTCCAGAGACCAAAGTACAATGTAGGAGTATATGAGAGGTTAGAAATCCAAAATGGTATTGTTTTTCAGTCACCGAGGATTGTAAATCAATTTTAGTTGATAATAATAACCCTTTAACCTACAAGGAAGCAGTAAGTGGCACTGATGTTTCCATGTGGTAAAAATTGATGAATTGTGAAATGAATTCCATATACCAAAACCAACTTTGGATTTTGGTGGATCCACTAGTGTATGTAAATACCATAGGTTGTAAATTGGAATTCACGAAAAAACTAGACATCAAAGGACAAGTCAGCACCTATAAGGCATGACTAGTTTCAAAAGGGTTTAAACAATTTCATGTAATTCAATATGATGAAACCTTTTCACCAACTGCAATGCTAAAATCCGTTATAATCCTACTTTCCAATATGTCTTACCATGATTATTAGATTTGAAAAATGGATGTTAAAATATCCTTCCTTAATGGGAACCATCTAGAATATGTTTATATGACACAACATAAAGGGTTTGTGATTCCAAAGGATTCCAGAAAGATATGAAAATTGAAAAAAAATCCATTTATTGATTAAAGAATGTATCCAGGTCCTGGAACATTCATTTTGATGAATCCATGATGGAATTTTGTTTCACAAAGAATGGATGTGAGACATGTGTCTATAAATGGTTTAGTGGGAGTTCAGTCCTTTTCATAATAATAAATTTTGTTGACATATTACTTATTTTAAATGAAATACCAGTCTTACAGTATGTTAAGTAATGGTTTAATAAATGATTCTCCATGAAATAATTGGGTGTGGAAACATATATTATTAGGACCAAGATCCATCATGATAGATCCAAGATACTTTTCAACATAAGTCAAAGTACATACATTGGAAACTTACTGAATAGATTTAGTATGTAACAATCTAAGAAGGGATTGTTGATAGCATCACATGAAATTCATCATTCTAGGAAGAAACATCCTCATAAAAATGAGGAAGGAAATATAATGGAAAGTATTTTATACACATAAATGATTAAGTAAGTCATGTATGCTATGCTATGTACTAGGCTAGATGTTTCCTTCACATTAACTATGGTTAGAATATATCAAGTTGACCCAGGTGATCACTATTAGATGGATGTCAAGACTATCCATAAGTATTTGAGGCATACTAAGGATATATTCCATGTTTATAAAGGATATGAGTAACTAGTCACCCTAGGACATTCAACTGATAGTTTCCAAATAGATCAATATGACACAAATCACAAAAAATATACATATTCACTTTAATAGAGGTGTTATGAGATGGAAGATCTCAAATTAGTATGTGGTCAAAGATTCTACTGTAGAGTCAGAGAATATGGCGACTTCTGAGGTAGCTAAAGAAGTAGTATAGATTTATAACTTCATCCAAGAGCTTGATTTAATTCCTCAATGTAAATATGATATCAGACTCTATTGTTATTACATTACATAGATGAATCTCGCAAAAGAGGTAAGGTCACATCAGCAGACGAATCTCTTACAATGGAAGTATCATATCTTGAGGGATTTTTGTCAGAGGTGAGGTTACAGTGAGCAGTATTTCGATATAATAAAACATGTTATACCCCATGACTAATTATTTGATTTAGTATAAACATGACTATCATGTTAGGTCTATCAGACTAAAATTATTTGACATTTATCTCTAGTTATAGAGGGAGTTTAGGGGAATTTCTGTCCTAAGAAAAACTATTTATACATTCATTACATGTATATTCAATATATTGAATATTAATAAAATTTTATTACATATTTTCCATTATTATACATGAATATAATGTAATATTTTCCTTGAGTATTTGTCACATTCATAAGATCATAGTAGTTCTACTCTATGATGAGAACCTTGAAGTACTATAATAATATGATTAAATATAGCTATGTGGTCCAATAATATACTATGATGGGACACATAGTATATACACTACCAAGTGTGAGTACTAATAAGTAGATGAGGCTTCCTCTCATGAACTTCTCACTACGTAATCTCCAAGATGGGTGATTATAAGAAAAAACCCAATAGTAGGAATTTAACATGTTTTGGTGTCATCAGATATTCCTATCTTTGAGCATGTGTAATGGTCCTTATAATTTTAGGATATCACTAATGCATTTCAGGACTAACCCACTTATATTTTCTAAAAAAACCATGATTCCATATGTTCACGGTGGGGTAGGTCATGTTGGGTGCATCATAATTGACATGTCATTAATGGATAATTTGAGGAAAGATTTATCCCTTCAATATTTATGGAAGTTGATATCTCATCCATTTGATTCGAATAGAACAATAACATTAAAATCCATGGACATAGTGAAGTGATTTATTTATTTCATATAGAAAAAGAAAGATGTATCAAGCATATAGGTTGGTGACACAGATGTATAACATGCTTGATGAGATATTGTGATAATGGGATTATATTAAATTGTGAGTATTCCAATGTCAGTGTCATCATTGTGACATTAAGTTCTTCCTCTTGGGTGTCTTGATCCATTTATAGAAAATAATCTGGGACTTTAGGTAATCCCACCTAATTCCAATTAGAAATAATCCTATAGGTTTACACATTATGTATTTCTAATTATATCGATTAAATTCTATTTGAATTTAATTAATTGAATAAATACTATTCTCAAGGTTGAGGAATATTTTAATTCATTATTTTTTGATTGTAAATTTTTACTAATAAATGATATATTGAAATTAAATATTCATTCAAGAGTTCAATAAACACTAGAGGTGTTCAAATGTACCAAGATCGAGTATGATGACAAATATTAATTACCAAGACTGCTAAATAATATTTATTATTATGCAAGTTGGTCCATTCTAGAAAATAATAATAATAATAATAATAATAATAATAATAATAATAATATTATTATTATTATTATTTGACATGATATTTAGTATAGATTATTATATTATTTAAGGTCTGACATGAAATCAAGTAATTATTTTTACATAAACCCTAGCTCTATAAAGAGACAATATGTCTATTGTGTATTGTATCCAAAAGTGAATCTTGAGAATTATTGTGCATAATGAAACTCTTTATCAACTCCACCTTCATCTCTTCCTCTAAATAATGACAACTGTAGGAGACCTACCTTCAAAATTGAAGGATGATGGATTAACATGAATATTTCAAGACAATCGTCTCATCACGCTAGCACCTAGAGTCCGATTGGCATTGTTTAAAGATCAAAGGAGCACAAGTGGATCACTACTAGAGGGATTCTATCCTTGGATCCTTATAGTGAAAAAAGGTAATCTGAAAGGATCTTTTTGGATGATTGAAATCTAGATAAAATAATTTATTCTTATACCAAGTATTAATTTCATTCATCATTAACTAAATTAATTTTAAATTTGATATGAAAGATCCTTGATCAGAGTTTCAGGAAACTAAATATTGTTTTTATAATATATTTTTCACTACTACACGATTCTTTAATGCCTAAAACCTTCAATAATATTGTCTACATCTATTTTTTCTTAGTCATTGGGTTTAACTAATATGTATTTTAAAGTATGATACATTGAATGTCATGATCCAACATGGGTCGGCCTAACCCATCACCCAATTTGGCTCGCGACAGGGCCTCAAACATGTATCCACTTACACTAGAGGCTACCACTATTGCAGAGGGATTAAACAGATACATTGGGGAGACTATGGCTCAATATCAGTGTAATGTTCTGGACTTGATTCCACTAATCTAGTAACCTGAGCTGGTTCACCATAAGGCTTCACGCGTGCCTCTTCATATGCTAGAGGCCATTGACTCGTAGCGAGAGCCTGGGGTGTGACATTGGGGAGAGTATTTACACATATTAGAGTATGAAAACCGACGAAATAACTAGATAAAATCTATATGAATATTAATAAGAGTGATGAATAAATAAATAAACCAAAATAAAATAATGATGAAATAATAAATGGAATGTAGTAACGACCTGAAAAAACATGTCATAAAAACAACACTGATCTCCCATTCGGTCAATAACATAGATAGAATTAAAGAAAAGAAATATAATCAAATGTATAGTTCTCTAATATATACACCAAGACATTCCACATACCCAAACTCCACATACATGTGCAATCCATCTTGATCAATCAGTCTTGTGCATCAGACTGTCCTATCCTTATAACCAATTGAATGTCTGCTCAAGCACCCTAGTGCAATGGTGGGCCAATCAGGGTGTGAGTATAAACCATTATAGGGAACCACCAAAATGGTCCCATATATAAATAGTAACATGTATTTTATGTAAATTTCAGCCACTTTTTGGGATAAAAATAATAATAATAATAGCAACTACTAAAAATAGGTAGAATGACAAAGTTATACAAGGCATGCTCTATGAAGGTGTTCAACATAGCTGAGACACAACTGGAATAAGGTGTCATCATATATGTGTGTGTGTTTTTGTGTGTATGTGTGTGGGTTCCCATAAATATATATATATATATATATATATTTATGAGTGTGTGTGTGTTTTTGAGTAAGGTTCCATGTAACAAGAATCAAACCACAACTGGTCCTTAGGTCTATAATGCTGATCTTTTAGATATCATGTGAATAAGGCATTGAGTTGGATCTCATACCACTCAAGAAATGTATAATTAAACTGATCCTTAGGTCTATAATACTAATTGAAAATACCTACTTTTTGTATGATCACATGGTATCTCAGTGTAATTCATGAAAACTAGTGATGCTTCATGAAACCGAGTCACATAAGTGCACGATCAAAAAAGATGGTGTGCTTCATGAAATAGTTCTTCATGAACCACATTGAGTGTCTAATACATTTTTAGGTCCTGTGGTATATTAGTTTCTTTTCAACCTAAGAGTCTTAAGGAAAGCCTTTATTATTCACATGATAAGGGAGCATTGTGGAATATATTCATCCTGAAACAAGGTTTATAGACACTATTTTTCTTTGAAAAATGATAACTCTCTCAAAATAGCAGCAACATCTCTCGACCTCATTTATTATCTTTTTATAGGAATGTTATACCCCGCCTCAAATCATATAATCATATTGTGTCAAGTATATGAGTTTCAATCTATGTCATCGATTTTTAATTTACCAGAATATCACTTCCTCAAATACCTTAAACTAAAAAAATCATGACTTCCCAAAGGATTGTTCTGTGATACTAGAATCACATGCACGATTTTATAACATTCTTATCATAGTTTTAAAAACTCTATACTCATCCCTGTATGAACAAATTTTTTTAACACTCATTAATTACTAAAAATAGTGCATTCATTGAATAACTTCATAAATGAAAGATGAATATTTTGTACATGAAGGTTCTCAGCAAATCTATCTCAGAAAAACCATGAAGCCACACGTTCAATCCTTAGAAGTTGGACCATTAAAAAACTGATTAATAGAAAATTTAGTGAGGATAAATGTATAATAAGATAGTAGTTCAAACAAGTGATGCACAAGATTCATCGGATGGATCAGATTCATATGATCAGTTAAGGATGATATATCTGTAACATTTTAATGTCAGATGAATACTAAATACAACCTACTATACCACATAAAACTCACATGTGTTCAAGTGATACTTTATAAACAATATCATGTCATTGATTTCTCAAGCTAGCAGTGAGGTTTGGTGCCCTAAACACACACACAACCTCACACCATTCTCCCACCCCACATGGTGGCCCTAGAACCCCTATACGCGCTCTGTGCACACATTCTACACACCCGTTTATGATATTTGGCTATTTTCCATGCCTAATATTACACCTTCCATTTCTGGATAGCTAGTTTCATCATCTCCCATGTGTTTCAACCCCATGTTTGACATATTTGGTTGAGGGGATTCTTGTTTAGCCATTAGATGGCCATATTTTTCGATAAAGTTACATTCATATACTTTATAATGTTATAAGTATGAGATATAATAACAAGGCCTTTTCAACTTCATATTCGAATATTCTTCATGAATGTGAAGATTTGTATGGCCACCTTCTCAACTGTCATTGTTGTAAACAATGTGTCATCATTGAAAGAAGTCTTAAGCATTAGGACTGGGTCACCAATCATTGAATATATTAAGATAATTGCTCAAGAATGAAATAAAATGACATTAATTTAATCCATACCAATTATCCAAGAATTGTGACTTCATCTTCATCTTACCAAACATATATTGACACATCATTGAAAAACATAAAACACATGGATTGAACAATCTCCCACATTGTATCTTCTTGTCAATATCTCTTCACATGTTTAAAAATCAATATGTGTGCTCAAAACATTATCCCCCATATTGAATATAAAATGAAAAAATATGTGTGGGTTTTTACGTCTCTTATTCTTCATTTTAAATCATTCTCATCCTCTTCCCCCCTTTTTAAGAGGATGACATCACATGGTTCTATTAGGAAAGATCATTTAGTTGGTGTAATATAAGACTACATGGGACAACATGATGTATAAAATAAGATAGATACAACCAAGGTTGTCTAATATATTCATAAACTACCATTCATGTGACATCATACTCATATTTTCATATTTCTCAAAATAGGGGTATTTCACACATGAAATACATGATCCTGCACACACTTTAACAAAAAAGTTAGAAAGTTCTTGTGCACAAAAAATATTTTACTTTGTCACATCTTGTCATCAAAAAAGAACTATTGTGACCCACATTTCTATTAAATTAATATTTTATTACATGATAAAATAATTAACAATATAGAAGATATTTTAGGGTTTAGTGTCTTGGAAATAGGATAATAATACATGAAAAAGACATAAATACAAACATTCATCCAATCCACTTTGAATATATATTCATATTCTCATCCTAAGTTACTTTTTCTATATCTCATATCCTAGGTATATACATCAAATAAAGGGGTGAGCATAAATCCCAAAAAATAAACAATTAAAGCAGATACAAAAAATACGACAAAGAGGAATATAAATAATACCTGATCATATATAAATGAGGCATAACGTAATAGAAAAACATGAACCATAACATGGAAATGTTTCTACAACATAAAAATTAGACATTCTTAATCATATCACAAAGAGTTATCACCAAGGCGTCATAAATCTTATTTAACAGGGTTATTCATCAAGGTATCATAAAACACATCATATGTAGATTGAAGTTCTTTACCCAGTGTGTTAGACTGATATCTAGGTTTACCCTTTATATGTCTTAGCATATGTGAGCCACATTGATCATATAAATCTTTTCATCAATAACCCATTTAAAATAAAGAACAGGATTCATATCAAAATCATTCTGTATAAAGAGTTTAAATAATTGTACATAACATAATTTTATACATTCAAAAAGGGAATATAAGTTTTATATATTTAAATCATCAAATAAATAATTAATTATTTATTCTAGTTGAATACCAATGGAAAGGGGTCTGGGAATTAACAATATGAGAATTTCTCATGTAGAATTTTTTTTCAAGAAATGGATTTGGGAGCATAATGATATACATTGTAGATTATAAAAAGGGAATAATGGGTTGGAACTGAGGTATCTCTTTGATAGACCAATTTTTTTAGTGAGGGTAATATAAAAATTATAAGATAAGAAATTATATTAACATTTATAAGGTACACACAAAAGGGGTACTTGGATGAAAAGGGAGAAATGATAATTCCCTTACCTTGGATATTTGATTCCTGAAACATGATGGTGGAACCCTAACATCTTAAGGTAACCTTGTATGAACTCTTTGTGAGGGAAAAATACTGGAAACTTATGGATTTTGAATTTAGAGTGGAGAGTGGGGGTGGGAAGGTGTTATTTATACTTGTGGATATGTGGATTTAAGTGAATAAATAATGATTATTTTGTATTTAAGTGTAAAAACTCTTGGGTTTCATTAAATTCCAAGAATTTTGGTCTTACAATACATCAAATACCCATCTAATGTTGTATTTTTTAGTTATTATATTCTTTTAACATTTAAATTTAACTCGCTATATAATTTTACATATAATGTGGTAATATTTTTTTACCACGATATCCTTTTATGTATAAAAAATGAACTTAACCTTATTACCTAATTTGGATATTCTAATTCCAAATATTTAATCCATTTTACTTTATTAAATTTATAAAAGTGATAAAAATCCACTCTAAATATGTCACACATATAACTCATATTTTTTATAATGGTTAAAATTTTGGTTTTCAAAAATGTTAGGTAGGTGTTTCTAAATGGAAAACATTATATATTATATTTTTCCTTAAATAAATTTTTATTATGAAAAAATTATTATAAATTTTAAATCATGATCATATCATAATTTTATCATAAGAGTTAACATATTTCCTAAAAGTTGTATTTTCACATTTTAACCCAAAAGAAATTTTTTTTAAATTACCATAAATTATACCTAAGCTATCTTTGATGTTTTGGGTCCAAAAAAGAATTCTATTTCATCAAAATAATTATCTAATTAAGAGAGTTTTAAATTTTAAATCAATCATTATTTTATTGAAAATTAACCATTTAATAGAATAATAAACATTCTAACCATTATAAATGACACTTAAGATTTCAATAAATTATGTTTCCATTTAAAAATAATTTTAGAATTTTATTCCATGAAAAAAATATTTAATTATTCTAAGTAAAAAATATTTTCATACAATTTTTTTATATTCTAAAAAAATAATAAAATTTAGATTACATCATTAAATAAATTCAATGATCATTTAGATTCATCTTTGTAACCAATAATGATAACGACCAATAGTTTTATTAACTAATGGTCATAATGTAGATCAACTGTATTAGTTGAAAAACATAAAGGCTAATGGTCATATTTCCCGATAAATACACCATTATTATTATTCTCTATTTAATTCAATTCGAATCATGGTTCAATATCATTTCCTCAATGAATATTGTATTACTAATTCTTTGATCCTCTATTATAGTGATGTTTGTGGGTACAATGTTTCTTGGGGATCAAATTTTCATAGATATTTTTATTATACATTATTTATCCTCAATTTTTCATCTCATTTTAATATTTTTTATGATATTAAGTGTTATTTTATAGTGAATGTAATAATCTTAATTAAGGAAATAACGTTTTGATACATTCTTGTATGTGTTTTATTTTACTGTTTCAAGTTTTTCTAGTTTATATCAACACATGATGTTCAAAGTCTTTATGAAATTAAAGATTATCTCTATGTTCTTCTATCGTAAAATCTACTAAAACTATATTCGGATGCAAGAGATCAATTAATAACATAATAACATTGTTTGGGTTGTTATATCCCCACCAATATAATTTATCCCTTGAAATTTAATTTCTCAAACTAATGTGAAAAAAGGGACAATATTTCTACTTCATGACATCCTTCGGTTCCCAAGTAGCCTCCTCAAACATATGATTTCTCCATGGGACCTTGATAAGATGTGTTTCCTTGTTCCTTAATACTTTTACCCTTATGTAATGGATATAGATCAGTTCCTATTCATATGAAAAGTCACCTTCCAAATATACACCATTAATATCAGGTATATGTGATGCATCAAACATATACTTTCTTAGTAGTGAAACATATAAGACATCGTGGAAATCGGAAATATTTGGCGGTAGTTGTAATTGATGGAAAACCTCTCCAACACTGTCTAGAATCTCAAACGGCCAAATGTGCATCAAACTTAGTATCCCCTTTTTTATAAATCTCATAAATCCATTCCACGATGTTATCTTGAGAAATAAATGATCCCCAGATTTAATCTCTAATTCATTTTATTCATTTTTTGAGCATAATGTTTTTGTCAAATTTGAGAAACCTTGATGTGTTTCTGAATTACTTGAGTATTTTCTACAGTTTCCTTCACTATGTTTAGTCCCAATAGTTTCCCCTCCATCCTTTTTCCATAGATATCTTCAAAATTTGTAATTTTATTTCTTTAGTGGAAACTGTTATTATAGGAGAATTAAATAATTGTAATATATTGATCCTAACACCATTGAAAATCAAGTGATCTAGCTTGAATCATGTCTTTCAATGTTTTAATACTCATATTAGATTTCTTATCAGTTTGAGGATGGTAGGTTGTGCTCATGTTTTCTTCTATATTCATATCCTTTTAAAGGCTCCTCCAGAATTTTTAAGCAAATATTGGGTCATGATTATAAAAAACCAATAGAAATACTCTAGGACGTTTCACTATTTATTAAATATAGATATAATTTAGGAACTCTTTAGATTAATCCACTCTTATGGAAATGAAATGGTCTGACTTTTTCAATCCACTGATGATTAGCCAAATAGAATTTTACCCATGGGTTTCATTAGAAGGATAGTGAAAAATTTCATAGTGATGTTATCCCACTTCCACATTATGGGTAGTGGTTGTAATTCCCCTTTATAAAGTTTTCACTCCACCTTTACTTGTTAACATACCAGGCACCTTGTAATGTATTCAATAGTCTCTATTTTTATATCATCCCACTAATAATAATCAAGAAGAACCATATACATTTTATTGCATCTAGGGTGTATAAATAAGTCAGAGCTACGAGTTTCATTCATTAGCTCCTTTATCTCAGGAATAGACGTTATACATAGACTTGTATGAAATTTTAGTATAGCTTCTTGATCAATAATTAATTTAAGAGACTTCCCATTTATCATAGCCTCTATATTCTTTTGCATCAAAGTATTTTCACATTGATATTTCTTCATCATCACCTTGATCTTTCTTGATGTCCCTTCCCTTATGATTTCAATGTCGAAAATTATAAGGTATTTGATCAGTGGATCTCATTTAATCATCATAATTCCAAGAACACTAGGATCTTTCCTACTAAAAGCACCTATGACTTAGTTTTCTCTTTTAGGGTGGTAATGAATTGAACAATCATAGTCCTTAAGAAGATACAACCATCTTCTTCGTCTAATGTTTAGTTTTTTATGTGAATATATACTTCAAACATTTTTGTTTTGTGTATATATAACACTTTTTCTCAGAAATATGGTGTCTACATATCTTTAGAGGAAAAATGAATACTTCTAACTCCAGATCATGGGTAGGAATATTCTATTCCTAAGTATTTAATTGTCATTATGAATATGAAATCACTTTTTTATTTTTCATGAGTACAAACCTAAGTCCCTTTAAAGTATCATCAATAAAAATTACAAATCCTTCCCCATTAGAGGGTAATGTTATCATAGGGGCACTATCCAACCTTCTCTCCAGTTATTGGAAGCATTATCCACACTTCTTTGTCCAAATAAACTTAAACCCATTTCATGTTAACTTATTGGATTATAAATCCCTGAAAGGTTTTTCCCAAAAATTTTATAGTAACCTTCTAGACCAAATAAGCTACAAATATTAGTTACAGTTATTGGAAGTGGCCATTTATCTACAACCATTGTCTATGCAGGATCAACTGAGATTTTTTCACTGGACACGATGTGTCCTAAGAATGTGACTTATTTTAAACAGAACTCAAATTTTTTGAATTTACCAAAAAAATTATCCTTCCTAAGAGTTCTTAATATTGACCTTTGATTATTTCCATGCTCCTTGTGGATTTTAGAATATATCAGAATATCATCAGTAAATACAACTATGAAATTTTCAAGGTATTCCTTAAATACACTATTTATAAAATCCATAAATATGGCATGATAATTAGTAAAGAATAATGGAATAATAAAAAACTTGTAGTGCCCATATCTTTTTTGGAAGGATTTCTTTGGGATATCATTTTTATTCACCCTCAATTGAGGATACTCAGACCGAATAACAATAGTGGAAAATATATGAGCTCCATGAATTTGGTAAAAAATTCATCAATACTTGGAAGAAGATATTTATTCTTCAGTGTGATCCCATTAAGTTCTCTATAATCAATGCACTGCCGCATTAATCCATCCTTTTTCCTTACAAAGTGAATAGGTTATCTCCATAGAGACATGCGTGGTCAAAGAAAACCCTTATCCATAAGATCCTAATATTGATTCTTTAATTCCTCCAACTCCATGTATGCCATTATATTTGGTGTTTTAGATATTTTCTTGGATCTTGGTTTGAGTTCAATTGAAAAATATACCTCTATTACTAGGGGAGGTCCCAATAACTCTCCAGGGAATAAATCAATGTACTCCTGAAGAACAAGAAAATCTCCTATCTTTATATTCCCCTCTTTCCTATTCTTCACCATCATTTTCCATAAATAAGGTAATGGGAGGTGGTTTTTGGAAATACTCGGGCTGAGAAATCTCTCCATTGAAGGTTATTATAGGTTTTCACTTCAATAATACTGAAATATCATTGCTTCTATAGTTGATCTTTTCATTATACTTTTACGGCCAATCCATCCAAATTATTATTTCAAACTCCCCCATTAGAACAATCCCCTAGTTTGAAGAGAGATTGCACTCACCATAGATAATAAGAAAATCCCTATATATCATTAATGTGAAAGTATTTACTCTAGGATTTCAACATTAAACACTACTAATAGTAGTTTAAGGGTCAGCTCGATATTATTTTCAAAATTAAAATATTTAAAAAAATGTATATAATGAGAATTAAACAATGTACTTGAAAGATTTGGATGTAAGATGATTGCACTTTCCACAACATACTTTGGAGTCTCAAATTCATACATCATAATTATGAGGAATGACCCTTATCCCTTTTCCTTTGTTGGTGTTGATGTTGGTTTCACTCCATTTCATTCTAATATGGACATTGGTTAGAAAAATTCCCAAGTTCCCTACCCACGAATCATTGCACAATAGGATGTGTTTGCATCATATTTTCTTTTTCATTTTAATTCATATGATGAGACATTACATCTCCATAACAATTTTGGGATATATGTCCATCTCATCCACACTTTTAAAACATTCCACTTCCTTTTAAACAATTCCCCCAAAGAGTATTCCCACATTTGATAGCCAAGGGATGTTAAAATTTATTCCCATTCTGATTCTTCACAAAATATTGTTCCATTTCCCCATATTATCTTTCTATCCATCAGTCCTGTGGGAAACTCTGATATCCATTTCAACATTGAGATCACACCACATTATCTTTTAATAACTCCCAAAGTCTTGGATTTCCAAATCATTCTGTAGATAGAGTTTTATTCAACAAAAAAACTATTTTTCTTCCCATAAAAATCAATGATAAATCATGAGTCTTAACACATATGCCTTGTATAGTTCATATCATAATTCCTCAACAATTCATTTTCTCTTTGTTTTAACATAATAAATTTTGTACACATTTTGATTTGGAGGGAAGATGAAAATTACTTCATGAAAAAGATCTTTTTGAAGTCTTCCCATCCCATGGTGCCCACCTCATCCCTTGGCATCATGTTCTTTATTAGTTTCCACCACAGATCAGTTTATCCCTCTTCGGAATATATTTCCAACATAACATTTTCTTGTCCAAAAAATGGAGTACATAAAATATATTTTCTATAGTGTTTATCCATTGTTCTATATTTAGTGGGTCTTTAAATAAGATAACTGATTCATCATGAACATAAAGGTTTCTACTCCAGCTCACCCCATATTGGGATGTTTTTCATCCATATGTCTTTTTCATCAATTGTTTGCACAAGCCTTATTTCTTGCCATTTTTTCTAGAAGGAGAAAACCTACGTGAGAAATTTTTTACTATAGGAAATATGATAATAAAAATTATAAAGAAAATATTAATATTAAAATTTTCTTAAATCATTCTTCTAGGATGATATACTTCAATATTAATAAAATTTTTTCATTATCTATATATCCTTCATAATGGGTTCACTAGCACAAAAACTATTTATAATGTCACATTTTTCACGTCGGATATCTAGAAATGATGTGAAACTCTACAAATATTAATTTTTCATTTTGGTTGTTACATGAACTGTTGTGGAAAATCAATTTTTCACGACAGTTATACAAAAACCAACATGAAAATTTCATCTTCTCCACTCTTTCACATTGGTTATATCATTTTACTGACATGAATGGTTGAATTTTCACATTGGTTATAATATAACTGACCCGAAAAATTGTGTTTTCACATTAGTTATATGATAACCAATTTTATATATCTTTTAAATTTTAATGAATCGATAGAGGATTCAATTTTTGGTCTTCTATTATTGCAATTAAGGTCTAATTTATCTCTTTCCCAAGCCCTAAATCTCATGTTTCTTTGATTTGGTTGTCTAATCTCAAATTACAATATTAACACACTCTCAGGTTTCTTCGGCCTCATCTTACACATCGAAGAAAGATCTGATCCTCTAGGAAGTAGGCCTCACACATTATCATTTATCTCTTTCTCGGAAATCATCAGTGTGGAATCCCTAACCGTTGTTTGTTCAATCTCATGACCTTCAATCGTACATTACCATATCCATACACCCTTGGGTTTTGTCAGCTTCATCGTTGAATGTTTGATTATAGATCTTCTCATCTCCAACAAGATCACCTGATGGTTCGAATATCTTTTAGAAAGGGTGAATTAGTTTTTCCTGATTTTATTTATAGTTTGATTTAATTTTTCCCATTCAATATATTTTACCTTATTTGGATTATTTTAAAATTATTTTATAGAATATGTCATGTTAGTATTTTGATCATTTATGAGTTTATATATGTATATTTTTTTCTTAATATTCAAATAAAGGGGAAGGGAGATAATATTAATATAAACTATTTGTAGTTTTATCTATTTAGAAAAGGGATATTTAGATGAATATTCAATTGGTTCATGATATATATAAATATCAATCTCCCTAGTTTTATCTTATTTATTTTGAAAGGATGTTTCATCTTCCCTATGATGTATTCACACACTAATTGATTCATGTATGTTGGGACTTATTAGTGTCATTTTAAAATGAGAATCATTCGCCTCCATGTCTATATTCTATGTATTATTTTATAGATATCATTGTATATATTTTGTAAAAATTTCATAAGGTTGTATTTATTTATTTTTACTTTATTTTTTTTAAAGGAATCTATTTTGTAATTCCTTCTGAATGAATGAATTTTCTCATCAAAATATTAAATTTTATTTGTAATGTTTCCCTTATTGGTTTTCTATATTTTTTATTGTCATTTCTAATCTCATTGTATTATAAATTACTCCCTTTGTAATAAAGGCAAATAAGTAATTTAAATATAACATCATCTTATTTTTCAATGTAATTTTACAATGCTATTATAATGTAACTTTCATCAACGTCGACACCCTTTAATATTTTATATTCTCCACTTGATATATATTCTAATGACACCACCCAACTTACTTTTTAGTATCAATTACTATCAAATTTTTAAAATTCCTTTTTTATTCAATTTATTTATCACGTGTTCAATATGATATGTTAGGATTATAATTATTTTCTTGTTTATGTTCTATAAATATGTATCATTAATCATTATTTTATGGGTCAATATCCTACAAAAGTATTGGAAAATTATTTGGGTATTTAATACCCTATTATCTTTAATGTGGTTATATAATTTCACATTCTAATACTTTAGAAACATGATTTTCAATGAAATAATCTATTATTTTCACCCTCAAAATCAATTTTGTCACCACTATATTTTTTTGAGAAGGTATTTGTTTTTTAATATTATTTTTTATATTTGTTATAGAAAATAATCAATTGAAGATGAATTAACGCACCTCAAATATGTGATGAATATGAGGAAGGTGTCAATGCTTTTTTGGATTTTTCTATACAAAATTTTCCAAACAATAAAATTATTTTCTATTGATTTTTTGAAATGTTTAGATTTGTAGATGAAAAGAAGAGATATAAAGGATCATTTACTTTTTCATGGTTTTAATTTGAGTTACAACCCTTTTATTTGGATGGGTGAAACTAGGAAGAATTTTAAATCTATTGATGATGATGCTTTATAAGATCATAAATTTGATCAACTTAAGGAAATGATTCATGATATTGAAGTAGAGTCAATTGGGAACCAACCAATAATTGAGCATCTGTATAGTGATTCTAAAAATAAATTTTATTCGATTTGTGTGAAATTTATGGTTTTATCGACTATGTTAAGATTTATTAACATGAAGAAGAAACATGGATAGAGTGAAAAGGGTTTCACAAAATGCTATAATTGCTGAAATACATTCTTCCTAAATGAAATGATATTCTAGATTCAAATTATAAATTGAAGATAATATTATTCCAGATCATATTGTGGTACAAGAAAACACATGTATACCTGAATGACTGCACGCTATATGGGAAAGAGTACAGATTTCTGTCAGAGTTCCCTAAATGTGGGAAATCTTGGTATAAGTTGAAAGAAAATGTGCAGGCTGATTTAGTAGATACAGAGATCCCTTCCAAGTCATTTGGGTATCTTCCAATAATTTCTCATTTCAAAATATTATTTTCAAATTCACATGATGTAAAAAGGTTAAGATAGCATGAAAATTAATGAATATGTGATGGAAAATTACGTCATCCAACTGATTATCCAAAGTGGAATAAAATTGATCACTAGTTTCCTACATTTTCAAATGATTTTATAAATATCAGACTTGGATTGTGTATTTATAGAATAAATCCATATCAAATATTTAATAACACACATAGTTTTTAGACTATTTATTAATAATTTACAACTTATCTCCTGAATTTTGTATGAAGAAAAAAAATGTCATGTTGAGATTAATGATATCTTGACAAAAACATCCTTGAAATGATATTGATTTTTTCTTTTCTCCATTAATCGATTATTTGAAAATTTTATTGTAGTAATGTATTAAGGGGTATGACTCTTATAAAATTGAAAATTTTAAACTATAATGGGTCATTATGTTCACTATAAATAACTTACTAGTATATGGTAATTTGTCTAAATACATTGTTAACAGGCACAAATCTTGTCAAATTTGTGAACAATGGACTTCATATTATCAACTACATCATGGGAGAAAAATAGTATACATGGTTCATCAAAATATTTTGTCTATGTATCACACTTATTGAAGATTACAAAAAGGAATTCAATGGATCACAATAATTTTTTAGTGCACCAAAAACATTTTCCACCTATTGGTATTTTGAGAGGGTGATAACATTAATGTAACAATAAAAAAGACACAAAAATATAGAAATGAGATAAATATTTGGAAGAAATGATCAATATTTTTTGAGCTACCATATTAGAGATATCATGAGGTCAAACATAACATTTATTTCATGCACATAGAAAATAATATCTATGAATGATTGATTGGAACACTTCTATATATTAATGGAAAGACTAGAAATGGTTTTAATGAAATATTTTACTTACTATGAGTGGGAATATGTTTGGTGTTATCTCCCACTCTTTCTGGAAGGTGAAAATTCCTTCCCCTGGTTTATTTTATATTATCTAGGAGGGAGAAAATTAGCCTTTTAGAGTCATTATGAAATAATAGTTCTGTATGGTTATTTTTCAAACGTAAAAAAATTGTGTATTTAAAGTATTTGAATTTGATAGGTATGAAATCTCATGATTTTCACATCATGATGTTACAAATCCTACCAGTTTCATTGCATGGAATATTTCCCATCCTTGTCAGAATGACTATCATGATGGTGTTTTATTTTTTCAATTCAATTTGTAATAAGGTGATTGATCTAAATGATTTGAACAACTTGGGGAAAAAAGCAGTTAATATCATTTGAAAATTGGAAATATATTTTCCTCCATCCTTTTTGATATCTTGGTGTATTTAATGGTTCATTTGGTGTAAGAAACAAAGCTTTGCAGACCTGTATATCAATGTTGGATGTATCCTTTTTATTGGTATTTAAAGATACTAAAGGGTCATGTTAATAATCAATATCAACCTGATGACTTCATTATTAATAATTATATTTTTTAAGAAGATGCAGAGCTTTGTACAAGCTATTTTTATACAGTTGAGCAGATTGATTTTCCTACATCCCACCATGAATGAGTCAATTATAGGGGAAATCTGATCCATGCCTTGAAAGTAATATCATTCACATGTGACGAGATAAAGAAGGTAAATTTATATATCATAAATAATATATATTATGCCCAACCATATATAATATTTCATGTTAATTTGTTGAAATAATTTTATCCAAAAAAAGATATGTGGATTCTGAATGAGCATAACAGCTTTTTTTCCTTGGCTTAAAGAGATCATGCTTGGTAGATTAAATGCATTTGAAACATTGAGATTGTTAGTGGGATATCCTCATTTAAATTGTATAACATAGTCTAGGTATGATATTAATGGTTATAAATTTCATAAAAAAATGTTATAAAAACAAAAATGCAGTTCAGAATAGTGGAGTATTGGTGTTCACAGAAACAAAGCATTTTCCAAGTGCCAAAGACAAAAACCTAATACATGCATCAAGGGTATATTATGAAGTTATTGAAGAAATTTGTGGTGTCGATTACATTAAATTTAAGTTCCGATGTTAAAAAGAAAATGGTTTGTTGGTAACAATAGTGTTAGACATGATGATTTTGGAATGAAATTAGTTAATATGAATAAATTGGTATACACAGTTGATCCTTTTATCATGGAGACACCTGGAAAACAAATTTTCTATATTATTGATCAATATGATATGTAGTGGTCTACTTTTTTAAAAAGAAAAAATATTATTTTTTTAATTATATACTTGAAAATGATGTTGATTTAGGTAAAATCCCAACACTCGTTTAAAGAATAAATGATAATATAGATGAGCAAGTCGATGACATGGTTTATGCCTTACAAAATGATCATAACCAAGGAATTTAAAAAAACAATCCTTTAATGCATTCATAATTTTATAGGTAACATATGTGTTTAATTTTCAAAATTTCACCAATTGTTAGATATTTTAATATTATTTTATTTATTAAAACATGTATTATAACTAAGAAGTTAAATATTTTTATTTATTTTAATTTTGTTTTATTTATTTTACCATGTTTACCATTACATAACATATCTATTTATTTATTTAGTTAAAAAATATTATTTTCAATTTAATATAAAAAAATAAAAAAATAATATTTTATAAGAGAATATTCAACAAAAATATTCTTTTTGGTGTAAAAATTGATTTATTAGGTGGGACCATTTTTTCTATTAACACAATTTTTTTTATTTTCCTTCATTAATTTATGTTCTTTCATCTCACACTACTGTTATTAGCATTTTAGTTATCTATAATAAAATATGAATAAAAATGTGTGTGTGTTTTTTTTAGCTTATTTTTTGTTTGATAATTTTTCATTTGTAATTTTCATTTATATGAAATAGTTGTTTTTTTTGTTTATTGATTATTGGTTGATTTTATTTCTGGTATAATGACAGATCCATCAGCTAATACAAAAGATACTTCTAGATATGATCATGGTCATGCCCCTATGGAGGAATACACACAATCTATAATTGATGAGTCTCCTCATCCTTCTTTATAGGAGACAACAACATCCGTGGGGAAAAAGAGTTCTAGGGTTGGTAAACATGGAATCACAGGTTTACCAAAATTATATGTTACTCATAGACAGGAACAAAGGATATCAGTAGAATTTTATGATAATCATATTTCAAGAGGTCCACATGAAAAAAATTCAAAACATTTATATGAGTCTAGGCTAAAATTAAAGTTAGTATTTTTATATATAATTGGAGATGTGATGATAAAGTGACCATATCTTACTTTTGGGAGACTATTTTAGTAGCCCATTTTTTATTATTTTAATTTTATTGAAATGATTATATTTATATATATTTTCACCCTTCTTATCAGATAAAATTGATATACCAAATATTAGAGGGTTCATGAAGAAATTTTTATCATTGGTCGTTAAGAGATTGATGGAATTAAAATCTAACCTCACATCCAAATTCATTTTTGGGGATAGAAAAAAATAAAATTGATGTCATATATAATCATTTATTAATGAAGTTAATAGGAATAAGTTTAATTAAAGAAGATGAGGAGAATAATTTTTGGTCGTTGCAATGTGACCTTTTAGAAGTTTTATTTATATTAATGATCATATTAATGATATTTTAATTCTTAATTTATAGTAATCTAGGAGATCTCATCAAGAAATCCAAGAAATAAATGTATACCCTCATACTTTATATCTAAGAGGGTATATGTTAACAGGAGACTAAATGATGGATGAAAATTTTTAGAAACTAATGGCTGAGTCTTCAGGATTAGTAGAGGTTGGCTCTCCTCACCTCCCCCCCACAAGACATAAAAATTTGAAGAGGTCTCATATAAGAAAAAAGGACAATATCTTATGGAAGAGCCGAGGGTTGTGGATAAGAGGGTTGTAATATTTTTACTTTATTTCCTTATTTATGATCAATATATTGTTTAAATATTATGATTCATTATAGAATATTTCAAATATTCCATATAGGTTTCTATTAATGAGTAGAGTATGGAGGGGGTCTTTATAGCTGAGTGTAGGTTGGATATTTTAGCTACAACATTGGGAATGCCTGAAAACCAATGTCATGTTTCAGAATACCCAATAGGTGTATTGGAAAAAAATCATTTACCCATTCTATATATTCATCAAGGGGGTAAGTTTATAAAAAATAGAATCCTTAGAATATGGAGTTTCAGATATTCACGTGATGATGGAGGGAAGGATTAGGTCATCTGTATAGGAGATGTTCAGAGGCATGAAAAAACAGTTTCAAACTTCTTATCTTACTCCTCCACATATACCACTTCCTCCATAAGATCCCACTCTTACTTATCCAACTCATACATCTCCACATACATACCTCACTCCTTGTTATCCTACTATAACACCCCTCCTCCACAACTTCCCATTTATTTCATTTTATATGTTGATTATCTCTAGCACATTGTTGTATATGGGATGATATTTTAATTTCCAGATACCATTAATCACCAGTAGACAGAGATATATCATCATAGGGTCATTGTATAAGTTATTATAGATAAATCAGAAATAATTCCATGTCCTACAAATGAGGTGAATATTGTTGGATAAAGTATCAAAAATTTTCTAGCTTAGCCATCTAGACTTTTTTGATATATTACCATAGTGGTATGTGTATATTTTCTTCTTTATTCCATTTTCATATTGAATTTGTTTTATCATTATAATTTTTATATATTTTTTTTATAGGAATAAATTAATGTTAAATAAATAATGTATTGATAATAATATATACATTGTTTTATGAATTTAGATACAATTTATAACAAATATTTTAGATTGTAGAGATATTCAAATTTGTTATTGGATGTATATAAGATTCCAATTGATTTTGATTTTTGTGTGAATGCAATGAGTGTGTGGATTTTGAAAAATGATATCATGCAGCTTTTAGTTGGAGATCATTTGGGCATTAACACGATGCAGATTTTTTCCATTTAAGTCCATTAAAAAAATTCTCAATTTTTTATTTTATTAAAATTTATAATTATTTTTTTTTATTTTAGGTATATTTATAGCATTTTTATAGATAATTACAAGACAGATGTATATGGATTTATGGATCCATGTTTTATTTCACCTATAGATAGGACAATTAATAATGCATAATGAACGCTTTATACCGCTAAAAGATTTTAGAAGAATGAAATTATTCTGTGTAGGTTGTTTCCTTATCTTCATGAGTATGAAACATATTTCTCACAAAGTATTTTATATCACTTAACATACTAATGAATAATATCAATTTTTGTATATATTAGTGTCCATTACGTGTTGGGTGTTTTTCTCAAGAGATATGACATTTAACAAGCTAACCTCGATTCACGGTGAAGTGTGATAAAATTTTATGAATATGTTGAACATTTATGTTTGAGTATTTTAATACTTTTTTATATATTATAAGAACTTAAATTAATTTTACTCATATTATTTTCAATTATGTAATGTAATTCATATTAAAAAACCACCCAAAATAAGAGTACTAAGATCAAATATGTAAAAGAAAAGGTGATTTGTCATTTACAATTACTAAATTTTGGATATATTACTTATAAATGTAATTTATAATTGATAAATTCTTTTGAACAGAAGTGTCATCAATAAGAAGTAAAATAATTTGTATACTATTTTTTATGATTTATGTCTGAAATCATTTCAGATTTCCAATTTTGAAGCTCAATAACTTACATTTATTTATAAATTTTTTATTTAAATATCATTCATTTTATTCAAAATACATAAAATTTAAACAATTTCGTTATAATTTGTATCTTATTTATTATTCTTGGACTTATAGTTAAAAGAATTTTATCCACTTAAAAATAAATGGGAGAATCATTTCATAGGTTTGAATAAATTTTATTTTGTTTTTAATATATAATTTATACTTGAATGTTGAAATTTTAATTGTTTTTCTATTTTTCTAGTAGTTTTATTATTGTTTTTTATCTACTTATTTATTCTTGTTTTTATGGGGAGGGTGGATATATGTAAATATATTTAAAAATAATAATTTTTTACATTCGTTATTTTGTAACATACGTGAAAAATCATTATCTCCATTTTTCACTTTGGTTATTTAATAATCGACATGAAAAACCTTCTTCCATGTCGTTTCTTTTATAAAACCGATGTGGAAGAAAATGGATCTTTCATATTGATTATTTATATAACTGATGTGAAAGACGAATTGTATATCTCTTTCATCTTGGTAGTAAAATAACCTATGTGAAAGATGAATTCCCTCTCTATTTCTAGTCTGTTATGAAATAACCGATGTGAAAATGTTTCTTCCATATCAGTAAATTCATATAACCAATGTGGATGAAAGTTTTTCACATCGGTTATTTAAAAACAAACATGAAGAACGCCCTCAGTAAAATATTTAAAAAGGATTTTATTTAGAACTAACATTATAAAATTATTTACAACATCCAACGTAATAAAAATTCCTATTAATAGATGTTAAAAATCCATAAAAACGAAATTGAAAAGGAATTATTTTCACTAGTGTTTATACAATTGTGTGGTTAACCCAAGAATATCCCCTGGGAGTCTCAAATAAGGTGTGTAGAAAGGCCTATTTGCATGCACCAGTTCCCAATCGAGTCTATCTTAAGATGGTGTTTCCAATATTATTACCCCTAGGTATATCTATGCTAGAACCATATCCACTTATAGTATCCTGACCAGGATGTATTTTCTTGTGAACAACTTAATTAATACTTCACAAAAATACTTATATATTTTCCTTTATTTCAACTTCTCTCATGATTTCATACAATGGTTTTATTATCCTAATTTTCACATATAATTAATCCATCATTTGATCCCAATTAAGGTGCCCTACCTTTTTATTATTTAAATAATTCATTTCATGATACAATATTTAACAATACGGAGTATATTTTGGGTTTTAGTGTCTTAGAAATAGGAACATAATACATGAAAAATAAATAAACACAAATATTATTCTAATCCGCTTGTAACATAACTTCATAGTTTCATCCTATGTTACTTTTACTACATCTCATATCATGGGGACATACATCAAAGAAAGGGGTGACCGTAAAGCTCACAAAGGAAAAAATAAAATAAGATACTTATTATGTGATAGTGGCATAACAATAAGTCATGATCATATAAACATGAGGTATTTCATAATAGAATGAACATGAATCATAATATGGAAATGTGGATACAACATAAAAATGAGACACTCAAAATCATATCACCAAGGTTTATCACCAAGGTGTTATACATCATAATTACCATGATTATTCACCAAGGTGTCATAAATCATTTCATTGTCAGAGATTAGTTATTTACCCAATTTATTACTGAAATATTAGTGAAAAACCTTCATATTTATTAATTTATTTTATCCAAACTAATCATAATAATTCATTTCATCAATAACCCGTGAAAAAAAATAACAAGCTTCATATCAAAATCGTTTTGTACAAATTGCTTAAAGAATTGAACATAATATCATTTTTATCCCACAGAATTGGAATTTTTATTTAATATATGTAAATCCCTAAATCAATAATACATGATTACATCTTGGAGAGTACTCATGGAATGAGGATTGGGTATTCACAATATGAGAATTTATCATTTAGAAAATAAAAAATCATGAAATGTGTACAACAACATGATGGTACACATTATGGGTTTTGAAAAAGGAATAATGGTAAGTATCCAAGGTATCCCATTGATAAAACATAATTTTGGAAGTAAGGTTAATATAAATAAAATAAGAGAATAAATTTTAATAACATTTAGACGGTATACACAAAAGGGGTACATAGATGAAAATTGAGAAGAGGATAATCCCTTTACTTTAGAGATTTGCATCATAAAACATTAGGGTGGAACCTTAACACCCTTAGGGAAACATAGAGGGACTCTTTGGGAGTAGAAATGACCATAACATCTGGGATTATTAATTTTTAGTGGGGAGTGGGGTTGGGAAGGGGGTATCTACACTTGAGTGGTGGAATTCAGTGAATAAATAATGATTATTTGGTATTTAAGGATAACCACTATTGGGTGTCATTAATTCAAATGATTTTGGTTGAAAACTAATGATGTAAAGGCTGTTAAGGATTTTCCAATACAAAAACCCTCATTTAATGTTATAGTTTTTAGGTATTTTAATATTTAATCATATAAATTTAACCTACTACATTATTTTACTTATACTGCTGTAATTGTTTTTTACCACGATAACTTTTTTATATCGAAAAAAATAAATGAAATTTAAAAAATAATTTTAAAATTATAATTACAAATATTCAAACAATTTTACTTGATTCAATTTTATAAAAGTGATAAAAAGTAGTACTAATATGTTACGTGTATAACTCATAAAAATAGTATTTTATAAAAGGTTAAAATCACAGTTTTCGAAAATACTATGTGTTTATAAATGTAACATTATATGATATATTATTAATTAAAAAAATTATTAAGAAAAATTATAAACAAATTTTAAAAATTAATCATATGGAAATAATATTATAGAGATATCATATTTAGAAAAAACATTATTTTTCACTTTTTTACCCAAAAATGTACTTCTTTTAGAAAATAACCATAAATTCACCCAAAGTTAATTTCAATATAATGAGTCCAAAAAATATCTTTATTTCATCACAATAATTCTATATGTATGATATTTTTAACTTTTAATTAAATCATTATTTTAATCAAAATTAACCATTTAATAAAAAATAAACATTGTGACCATTATAAAAATTACATAGGACTTCATTAAAATATATTATCATTTAAAAATAATTTTATAATAATTTTTAATGAAATAAATTTTTATTTAATACTTCCACATAAAACATATTTTAATTGAATTTGTTTACAGTCTTTGAAATTAATATAATTTTGATTATATCATTAAATAATCACGAAAATCATTTAAATTCATATATGTATTTAAAAATAATAATGAACAACTATTTTATTGACTAATGATCACAATGTCGATCAATTGTATTAGTTGAAAAAAAATAATGGTTGATGATCATATTTCCATATAAATACACCATCCTTCTTACTCATCATCATTCACTTCGATTCCAATTATGTTTTAGTATCATTTCGAAACATAATATTGTATTACTAACTCTTGGTTCATCTGGACAGAGAATTAAAAATAGAAAATAATTTCTAATAATGAATATAAATAATATAATTAATAATACAATTAATTTGATATCTCAGAATAATTTAACAATTAATATTTAAATTATAATGAATTGTTATTAAGAAACAATGTTTTATGTATGATAAATTATTATTTATTTATTTGTGAATAAAAATAAAAATAATGATTATGATTATATTAATGTATTAAACATATTATAAAATAAAATAATTTAAAATATAAATATTATTATTAAAAAAATATTATTATGATATTTACAAATTAAAAAATATGTAATTAATATTCTAATTAAAAATAAAAAAAATTATGAATAATTTATAATACTTACAAATGGTCAGGGAGAGATATTTACAAATACTCAATAATTACATATACTGAATAAAAAATGTAATTAATTATACATTTAATTTGATATATCAAAAAAATGTAATAATTAATATTCTAATTATGATGAATTATTGTCAAATAATGTTTTATGTCATGTAACTAATTTATGTTTATTATAAATGTGAATAATAATGAATAAAATAATATTAAATATCTTATTAATTAAAATAATTTTAAATAAACATATTATTATTAAAAATGTTGTGAAACTGGTCAGTTGGAGGCGTTATGGATCATGAGGACATCGATCAATGGAAACACAAAGTTGAGTGTATAATGATGTCGAATGCTCAGGATGACAATAGAGAAATAAAGCACCTTAATGACAAGATAATAGAATAAGGTAGAAACAACATGAGTATATGGCTAGAAAAATCATCACATTCCATTAACTTGAGAACATATAACCATATGTGTACTTAATGGATGAAATATATTCATATTAATTCTTTTTTGGACTAGAAAGATGTCATGATTAATAAAAAAAATTATTCCTTAATCAAATATTTTTTAAAATAAAAAAATGGGTTTCATTCTATGATTTTTTTTAAAGCATGTTTTTTATATTTATACTACTCTATTTTCCTTGTATATCCATTTTGTATACCATCATGACATGAAACCATTTTCAAATTCATTCTCTATTTATTAATTAAATTTAATGTGATTTCAATTATTTTACTTTCTATAGTGATTATGCCTTATCATATCATGAGAGACCTTGGTTTCAAATAATATGAAAACAATGATTTTTCTATAATGAAAATTGAAAGTTAATTATTATTCGAAATAATATTTAAATTATCAATGAATAGAAAAATGATAAAAAATTGAAACCCAATTCTATTAATGCAGTACTTTGGGAAAATTCAATCATTTATATAACCTTCATAAAAATATTTACTCAGACTGTTATACCACATAAAACCCAACTACTTTAATCTGTATAATTATTTATTCAGTGCAAATGAATAATGTTCTCTAAATCCAAGATATTTTTTCAAAATTTCGAATCCTTCTGGGATGTTCATGTAAGTATCAATATGTCGTCACCATATTTTCCAGGTGTAATTCATGTTTCTCATGTAGAAAAAATGGTTATCGCATCCATTATAAGAGAGTGTTTCATCATAATCAATCACAGATTTTTGTGAGAATCCTTGATCAACTAGTCATACTTTATATCTCATGATTTCATTATTTAAATTACTTTTTCTCAAAAATACCCATTTATATCCAATAGTATTGATCCCTTAAATGGTTTTCACAATCAATCCAAAAAACTCACATTATGTGAGATAATCTCATACTCGAATGCCACTGTCCATTGATCTCAATCTAGCCTTTCAAAACATTCATTAACTATTTTAGGTTCTTAATCCTCATCCTTAATTTCCAAGGAAACATTGGAAAAAAATGTGTTATCAACAATGGTCTCCACTTGGTTCCAACATCATTTAGTGTCGGTGAAATTTATTGAAAATTCCTCTTAATAATGATCACGTAATTTTGGTACATTTACATTATCATATGGTTCATTTATATCTTCATCCAACATGGATTTTCCATTTTTATTTAATGGGGATTTTTTTTCTTTTGAAAAATGTGGTTTTTATGCTTTGGTCATGGATTGGAAGCATTTTTGGTAATACCATCAGATTGTCCATTAGGCATATCTATTCATGTTGGTGTATTCATAATAGGTATATATGATTTCGTAACCCATTTGGATTTAATGAATTCATCAAGAAATTTATTTGCTAATTTTTGTAAATTAATGATCTTTTTAACTTCAATTTCACTCATATCTGTATGAGGATCAGGATGAAACAATGACATCGTATTCTATGATATTTCATTTAAAGTCAATTGATTTCCCCTTTTAATGTTGGAAATATTTTTTCATCATAATGAAAATCAGAAAATATTGATGTAGATATATATCATGTTATATTCTTGTGATTTTTTAATTAATTAGGGAGATTCAGAACCAAAATATTTACCGAATCACCTTTGGTGTCCCATTTTTTCATTATTTTGGTGCTCCAAGAAAATATAAATCACTCCAAAAAATATACTAGTCTGAAATATTTGGTTCACAAACACAAGATAATTTCAAAGGTGAATAATCATGATAGATAGACAGAATTATTTGAAGCAGTGATACTTCATTTGAAATTTCATGTCCCCATGATGAATTGTATAATTTAGTTTAACTAAGTAGTGGCCTAGTGTTATGTTGTAATTGTTTTATAAATGATTCTATAAGAACATTTTTTATATGAACATGAGATACAAGATGTTCAACACTTATTCCATGTGACATACAATAATTATTAAAATCATTTCATGAATACTCACTACTATTATCAATACTAATATGATTGATTGAATAATTTTGGAATTGCTACCTTAACCATATTATTTTAAAAAATAATTTCACAAACTCCATGTTGTAAGGAGATAATAAAAAAACATGGGACCATATTTTTAACATGTCAATCATGATCATAAAATATATGAATGGTCTACATATATCACCATGAATTTGATCTAGGAACATAGGAGATTCCATCCCAATCTTCAATGGTGATGGTCTTATAATTAATTTTCCTTAAGATCTAGCAACTCATGAGAAGTAATGTGATGTAAGAACCCTTTTATCAACTAATTGATGACCATGTGTGTAACACCCCGACCCCAGAATCCCAGATATGGTGTATTATTTTATTGCATTCGCATGATTATAAGGAATCAAGTCCCAAAGGACCGATCAGTTTAACAATCTAGGAAAACCTTGTTACATTCAGGGAACCCAAATTACTATGAAATGAAAATAAAACATGATACATAATAAAATTAAATACAACTACATCCTTGACTGATTATTCAAAGATTCCCTCTTCATAACATGGTAAAAGGAAAAATTAGAAAGGGATGAGTTAGATTCTTAGTAAGGGTAAGCAATACAACAGAAGATATTGTAGACATAGACATTAGGCAAGGTGAACAACTAAAAACACATGAATTAAAAAAAATAAACTAGAACATAATATGGAAGTAATAAGAGATTAATAAATAACACCATAATAAAAAATCATGATAAGTATTATAATAGTTGAATAACTGCATGGACTATCAATTAATAGATTCATAATGAGCTAATGCATGAAACGAAACATCATAACCATACCTTCAAGACCTCATGCCAAGACCATAAATAACCATACTGTCGAGACCTCATGCCAATACTCTAGTTTGTCTCATGAGATATAATGATGTACCAAGGGGCTATAGAGATCCCCACCAAACAATTACTAAGTCCAATTCATTTCTCATATTAAAGGGGTAAACAAAATCAACATATATATTCATATTGAAACTAACATAAAAAATGTAAATTACTTTTCCAAATGATTTAAAATAAACCATAACCATTCAATGTAATATAGTGAATAGTATCAAGATAGCACATCAACTGTCACACTAATAACAAATACATCAACATGATATTGTAGATGATATCATAAGATAAAATTCTTAATTAATTAAAATATTTAATAAAGGATGTTGACATATATGAAGATACATTTAAATGAAACCATTGAAATATTATTGAGGAAATAATCCTTAAACATTCCAAATTTTCCCATACCACCTTGAAACATTCAAATCATAATCCATTAGAATATCATGAGAATAAGGATACTCTTGATTTGATATACCAAAGGGTAGTACATACACCACACATAATGAATAAGTGTGGAACAAGGCATATATCTCAAAAAGTTAAAGTGAGATGAGAAAAACCCTTTTTACTTAGGAAAGAAGAGTTCTTTTAGAAAAATATGTGTATTGTTATTGTTGGTCAGAGTGGACACTCAAGAGGGGGGGTGAATTGAGTTCCAATTAAAATTTATGTTACAAAACTATCTCTTAAAATCCCTATATTAAAAAACAAGTTAAACTATAGTGAATTTATACAGAGTGTAAATGTTCAATTAGTTTCTCAAAGATTGATTAGATCTCAGTAAATTTAATCTGAAGATTAAATTAACTTTTGAAACTAACTTACTAGTTTACGATAAGTATAAACACTTGCTAATTTAACTACCAAAGTAAATTTAAAACAAATTATATTTCAAAGTAGTTAGAAGCATAATATGAAATATATAGTATACTTATGACTTAAACTAAAATGCAAAGCAGATGTAACCAAGAGGTTCAGTCTCAGGTCAAGACATAGTCCTCTCAAACAATTTAAATAAATAAGTAAATAATATTGATAAGTAGAGTTTTACTGGATTTTATTTCATTAGTAGCCTTATGTTGGTATATTTGTACTGTTGACTTTGTGTAGATGTGACCTTCTATCAGTAGCTCATTGTATCAGTGATTTTCTGTATCAGTAACTGTCTGTATCGGTAGCTCTATATGTATCTGTAACTTGATGTATCAGTAAAATAACTCTATCTGTAACTATCTGTATCAGTATATCTATTTGTATTAGTAGTTTGATGTATCGGTAGACTTACTCTGTGTATCAGTGGCTCATTGTATTAGTAGCTTTCTTTGTATTAATAGTCTTTTAGTCTATTCATATCAGTAGACTTATGCATACCGTTAGACTTGTTCTATTGGTAACTCTGCGTATCGGTGACCTTATCTTATTGGTGACTCTGTCTATCGGTAGACTAAGTACCGGTAGATCTGTATTAGTAGCTTATAAGCATATCAGTGATTTAATAATTATCTATTTTATGCAAAACATATCCGATTGAGTTAAAATTACTTCGAAACTCATATAAGCATAGTCAAACATTGAATAACATAATTAAAATATTATTTTAACATTATTGTTGAATATAATGTCATAGATTGAATGTATTATAATATAGATAAACATTAATTGGGATTATGAATGTATGTGAAAACATAATTGGGATTATCAAAACAGGTGAGGTCAACAATCTCCCCATTTTAGATAATCACAACTTGTGATATTATAGTCTCAAAATAATGAGTAATTATATCAGTTGATATATCCTTAAATCCAATTGTATCAGAGAAAATAGTATATTATAGAACATAATGTATCAAAGGTAGAATTAAATGCGAAGGTATCAAAGGTACAAGTTGAAAATCATTGAAAAAAATTTCTCCCCCTTAGATAATATTTTTCCCTCAGATAATAGTTATCCCCCTTTGTGATTATCAAAAAGTGGGAAAGATTACAGAGAAAAGTAATAAAATGAAAATGAAAAGAAATCCATTTGGATTAAAAGTTTCAAAAAGGTACATGGAAATAAAATAAAAGGGATTACAATCAAATATATTATCCACCTAGTCAATCCATGTCCTTAATGTGAGATTTTCCCTTTGGATAAAAAGAAGATTCAGACTGTGTGGATGCAGGTGAAGGCTTATAAATTCCAGAAATGATCATAGGAGGCTGAGCCACTGAAACTGTTCCTGGCCTGTACTGAGTAGTTCTTTGAGTGTTCATAGGGGTAAGGCTTCAGATGGCTTGATCTGGAGTCATCTGAACAAGAGAAGAAGTAGAGGCTGAGGCAAGTAAGGCTGGAGGTACAATCACTGGTCTAGCATCGACATGCAGGAAAGGAAAAAAAAAGATTTCTGAAATCCATAATTATTCCTCCTACTCTCTCCATAAAAGATATGAAATCTTCCTTGTTCTCCATGAATTTTTTCATGGCTGGAGTCAGTTCCCTTAGTTTGGTGACTTGCTCTCGGATGGTTTGATTGAAAAGAGGTAACATAATGTTTTCAAACAGAAGTTTGAAGTGATTGTTGAGTTGATGTTTGGTATAAATCCTTTGGAAGTATTAGTCTACCTATTCTTTCACTTCATTCTGAGAGGCAGAATATTCTCTCATATAGTCCTGAACAATCTTCATTATTTCTCTATTGGTATCTCTAGTAGAAGTTACCACTTTGGTCAGATCTGATGAGTCCACAGAGCCACTGGTTGATGCTGAACCAAGCTCCTCTTTCATCACAACATTAATCTAATCCAAACCCACTGAAGGTCTGGAAGAAATAGAGCCAATAGTGAAAGATATGATTTCCTTGAAGTTTTTGGTCAACCCAATAATAATATTTTTTACTTCGGAATCCTGGGTATTAACATGATCTTTCATGGAGGTTTTAAATCCTTCAATTTCTGATACCATCTGGCTCACAAAACATTTGACATAGGCTATGTCCTTGTCTGCTTGAGATTTTGAACTCATGTAAGATTCTAAAGAGATACAAGAATTATTTAGAGCTTCAAAATCCTCTTCTAGTCTAGATACATGATTCTGGAATGATGCAACTTCATCTACTATTTCTTCCACTAAGTATGACATATTACAAGTGAGAGAGAGTTCACAGGACTTTTCCAAATTGGTCATTTCTTCAACAAAACAGTGCTTCAACATAGAAACATAAGTACTAAAGGAATCTTTCATCTCATCCTTTAAGGATTCAAGGTCAGCCCTGGTGATCATATCAGTAGGTGAAACCACAAAACGTGCTCATTCAGATACTATGATCGCCACTAAGACATTCATAATTGATTTAATTGATTCCACCAGTGAAGCTTCCATTTTCATTATTTCTTACACAAATCTGATTTGGAGATTAGACTTGAGATTATACAGATCATGCATTCATACCACATCTTTAGGTAACAACTCAGTCTGAATATCATAATTGATCTTTGGTCAACTAAGGGATTCCTAATTATCATAATCGAGATAATCTAATCCACAAACCACAAAACCTAGGTCTTCTTCCCAGTCCTCAATTTCAAAAGCCACTGAAAAACTTCCAAAACTTGTTTGATGCTCCCCCTCAATGGGTGCATTCTCTTGTACAGAAACAGTATTCTCAGAAGGTCTTTCTTACCCAGAAAAATTTTCTATAATCAACTCCACCTCTGCCACAGAAAGAGGCTCCTCTAGATTCGGAATAGGTCCTTCCATTTCACCTACTACATCCTCAGTAGGCACAACTGAGCTTCCAATAAATGGACTCAGACTTAAGAAAATAGAATCAGTTGCCTCAGATTCATTCTCACTTTCTTCTGCATGATCAGGGACTTGCTGGTCTTCCTCATCTGCAAGAGTTTATTCTTCCAATAGAGTTTTTTTCTAGATGATACAATTTCAGCAATAGGACATGGGGGAAAATCTGGATCTCTTCCATCAGCCATAGAAGTATCATCTTCATCGGTCTCATCACTGCACTCAGGTTCTTCTTCATTAGTTCCTAGACCTGGATTCCTCACTTCCTTAGGATTTTAAGGATGATCCACAGGATTGAAATTATCATATACCTTTTGGTCATAATTAACCCATTATCCTTTCCATGGGTTCCATTTTATCTTCATATATTTTCAAACTGTGCTTATGATATAGAAGTTATTCCTTACTACCACAGTCTTATCTTGAGACTCAGCCACCCCTTTCACTTTGACAATAACTGAGATCAACTTGGTAAAGAAGAGGGCATTGGTCATTGATTTTTTCATGGTAATTTCCTCCAATTGAAACATTAGAAATATGTATAGATTCACATTCACACAATGTCTCAAAAGTTGTAGGAGATAGATATCTTGATATCTTAAATTCTTAAAGTCCCATATCCTTGGAATTAAGACATGCTGAACAAACTTGTACAGTAATATATTCTCTCCATCCATTTCAGCATCCACTACTTGTCTTTGATTTCCATTACCGGTTAGCTCCTCCAAGGTAGTCTCATAATCGAATATATCACTTGTAGGTGGTATAGCTTTTGAGATATATCCAGAAACACCTTCGTGTGGAACTTTTAGGCATTCAGCCCACTCAAATTATGAAAAAGATATCTCCTTTCCTTTCACAAGAGAAATCAGTCGGTTCTCTTCATCTGATTTCTCTAAACTCACAAACTCATAAAATTGTTTCATTAGCTTTGGATAGTAGGGGACATTGTTGTTAGAAATATTATCTACCCACTTGTGATCTTCCAGTACCTCGAGCACTAATGATTTTCTATCCAACAACCATTCCACGCACAATTTTTTTTCGATCACAATAAGTCTATTCTGCAAGTGAGGGTTCACTGGTCGCCTCCCCGACCTTGTTCTACCAACACTACCACTTTCTTCTGTCTCGGACTTCTATTTTTTCTCATTCGGCTCATCAAAGTCATCTCTGATAGTAGGGAGTTTGGTTTTTCCCTCTATGGTTTGAAGGATTTAAGGTTTTCGAGAGATTCGTGAGCTATGGGTTGAGGGTAAACGATAGATTCGGTGGATTGAGAAGTTACTAGGAAATAGTTTTATCATTTAGGAATCATAAAATAATAAAATAAAATAAAGTAAAAACGATTCAGATTCATGCGGAAGACAGATGTTTAAAAAATCACGCTCATCAGTAGGGTTTATCAGTGATAATTCTTATTAGTGAGGTCCATCAGTGAGGTTTCATCGATGTGGTATCACATTGGTGAGGTTACATCGGTGAGGTTACATCAGTGAGGATACATCTGTGAGGTTACATTAGTGAGGTTACATTGGTGAGGCTACATCGGTGAGGATACATCGGTGAGGTATCTACCGTTTAAGGTTAATCATTCCTAACTCATATCTAATATAACTTAACCTATCAGAACATAAAGGTTTGGTGAAAAAGTCAGCTAATTGATGATCAGTACCAATAAATACAAGAGTAATATCGCCTTTTTGGTAATGATCTCTCAAAAAGTGGTGCCTTACATCAATGTGTTTGGTCTTAGAGTGAGATAAAGGGTTCTTTGAAATATTAATTGCACTAGTGTTATCATAGTTAATTGAAACATGTTTGAAGTCATATCCATTGTCCAATAGAGTGTGTTTTATCCACATGATTTGTTCATAGCAACTACCAGCAGCTATATACTTTTCTTTAGTAGTGGACAAAGCTACAGAATAAAGCTTTTTACTACACCAAGATAATAATGATTTTCCCAATAAATGAAATTTTCTAGATGTGCTTTTTCTATCCAACTCTCAACCATCAAATTCAGCATCTAAATAACTCATTATCTAAAAATATTGTCCGTTTTTGTAAAAAAAACCTAATTTTACAGTGTGTTTAAGATACTTAAAAATTATTTTAACAACAAGTAAATGAGATTCTTTTGGATTAGATTGAAATCTTGCACACATACACACAATAAACATAATATCTAGTCGACTAGTAGTAAGGTAAAGTAAGATTCCAACCATACCTCTGTAATTGGTTTGATCCACAGGTTTCCCAGTTTCATCTGCATCCAATTTACAGGCAGTACTCATAAAAGTATCATTTTCCTTAATACTATCCAAACCACACAGTTTTAAAAGATCCTTTGTATATTTACTTTGATTCAAAAATAATACCATTTTCATTTTGAAAAACTTGAAATCTAGGAAAATATTTGAGTTCTCCCATTAAACTCATTTCATATTCAATTTGCATACTCTTTGAAAAATTAATACATAAGTAATGTTTAAAAGATCCAAAAATAATATCATCAACATAGATTTTTACTATCAAAACATCTTTAGAAATTATTTTAATAAAAATTGTTGGATAAACAATCCCTTTAGTAAAACTTTTTGAAATAAGAAAATTGCTAAGCATATCATCCCAAGATCTTGGATCTTATTTTAAACCATATAAAGCTTTAGAATGTTTGAAAACACGATTTTGAAAATGAGGATTAGTAAATCTAGGTGGTTGTTCAACAAAAACATCTTCAATTATAAAACCATTTAGAAAAACACTTTTGACATCCATTTGATATAACTTGAAATTCAGATGAGCAACATAGGAAAGTATGATCCTAATGTCTTCTAATCTCCCTACAGGTGCAAAGGTTTCCACATTGTATATACCTTTCTCTTGACTATATCCTTGTGCAACTAGCCTAGATTTTTTTCTAACTATATTTCCAGACTCATCAACTTTGTTTCAAAAAACCCATTTAGTGCCAATTGTTATAGTGTCCTTGGGTCTATCAACTAATTCCCAGACTTTGTTTCTTTGAAATTTATTTAACTTTTCTTGCAGAGAAATTACCCAAATTCATCATTGATTGAATCATTGACATTTTTAGGTTCTAACTATGAAATAAAGGCTTGATGTTCAAACTGGTTTCTTAGAGAAGCTCTAGTCTGTGTACCTCTATCAAGATTACCAATAACAATATCCAAAGGATGATTCTTTAGAATCCTAGTAGATCTAGTAAAAGTAGGACTATAAATTTCAGGTTTATCTATAGGTTCGGGTTCAATAGAAGCAGATTTTGGAAAATGTCCAGAACTGGATGTTTTTATAGCAGGTTCTTTAGTTTTATCATTAAGGTCTAGAATAGTCAAATCTTCTTCAAGATTTTCAAGAGAAGGCTTAGGTTCATATGGATGAGTTTCATCAAACTTGATGTGAACAGATTCTGCAACACATTTTTTTTTTGTTAAAAACACTATAGGATTTTCTAGTTAAAGAATAACCAAGAAAAATTCCTTCATCACTATTAGAAGCAAAATTTTCCTGATTATCCTTGGTATTAAGAATAATGATTTTGTAGCCAAAGACTCTGATGTAACTAACTTTGGGTTTTCTATAATTCCATAGTTCATATGGGGTCTTCATGAGAACAGGTCTAATCAAGACTCTATTAATGATATAAAAAGCTGTATTTACAACTTCATCCCAAAAATAAATAGGCTGGTCATACTCATTAAGAATGGTTCTTGCAATCTCTTTATGTGTTCTATTTCTTCTTTCTACTAAACCATTCAGTTGAGGTGTCCTAGGGGAGAGAAATTTTGAGAATAGCCATTTTGTGAGAAAAAGTAGTGAAACTCATGATTTTCAAACTCATGGCCATGATCACATCTGAGGGTCATAATCATAATTCCAATAAGGTTTTCTATAGACTTGGAGTATTTAACAAAATGAGAACAAGCTTCACTTTTGTGAGCTAACAAGTATACCCAAGTATATCTAGAAAATTCATCTACTAAGACATAGATGTAGTGCTTCACATTTAAACTAGAAACTCTATATGGACAAAATATGTCCATGTGAACCAACCTGAGTGGTTGAGAAGTTGTAACTTCTTTCGTTGACTTGAAAGAAACTTTATGTTTCTTTCCCTTTTGACAGGGATTACAAACTTTGTCTGATGGGAATTCAAGCTTTGGTAGGTATCTAACCAAGTTATCCCAAGTAATTTTTCAAAGTGAATGAATGTTACATTGTCCTAATCTTCTGTGCCAAATCTAGGATTCTTTACAAAAATAATTTAAATAATTAACATTTTGTTTGTATAAAGAATTAAAATCAACATCATAAACATTTTCATTTCCTAAAGAAAAAATACTAAAACATTTTTGGAATTAAAAACATTACAAGAATAATTTTCAAACTTAACATTGAAACCATCATCACATAAATAAGAAATACATAATAGATTATATTTAAGTCCATCAACAAATAAAACTTTAAATATTAAAACTGAGTTAGTGTTACGAATCTGGCCCAGGCTGATGATTTTTCCTTTAGAATTATCACTAAAGGTGACATATCCTCCATCAACCATTATTAATCATTTAAAGCATGAGTAATCTCTAGAAATGTTCCTTGAACATCCACTGTCCAAGTACCATACCTACTTGTGAGAACTCTTCAAGTAGGTATCCTAAAAAACAGGTTTAGATGGAAAATGATTTTGGTACCTAGATCGTCTTGGGTTCAGAAAGGTTATAAAGAAAGGGTTTAGGTACCCAAATTTTTCTTATGGGTCTCATATAATTTACAGAATCAATTGATTTTGAAATATAAACATTGTTTTATCTATAACAATGTCAATAACTAGTTTAGGCATATGAATTTCCAGAACTGGAACAAGAAGAATTTTGTCAAGATTTAGGAATAAATCGATTTTTGGTAAACTTTCTATTTCCATGATGATAGGCTATTCCAGTGGTATATTTTAGTACTACTTGTTTACCTAGAATTTTTGTAAGTGTATCTTTTCCATTTGTGATTTTTTCCAAGTCCTTCCTTAATTTCTCATTATACAATTTCAGTTCAATATTTACTTTCAATAGTTGAGCATTCATTTCCTTTTCTATATCAATGGTAGATTTAACATTGGTAGTGAGAGCATGTTGTTTCTTTAAGGATTTATAATTGTCCTTTAACTCATTACATGTATCTTATAGCATATTAAAATATTCAAACAATTCTTCACTAGACATATTTTCAGATTTAGAATCCACTCCAGAATAGTATGAATTTAAACCAGGAGGGTCCAGTGTTACCTCAGATGTGTTTGTCATAAAACACATGTTAGCCTTGTGAGAGTCTTCATCCTTATCAGAATCAGAATCACTTGAAGTGTCTTCTGAATCACTCCATGTTTCATTCATTATCTTCCTATACTTTATGTCCTTATAGTCATGTTTCTTCTTGAACTTCAATTTTGGACAGTCTGCTTTAATGTGACCCTTTCTTTTACATTCATAGCAAACAACCTCATCACTCTTTTCAGCTTTCTTCCAATCATTCTTCTAGTGTTTTTTCTTGTCATATTTACCTTTGTAGTTTGATTTTCTGAAGAATTTCTTCTTCCAGTAGAATTTCTTAAATCCTCTAGTTATTTGAGCTATCTCTTCATCAATGTCTGAATCTGAATCTTTACCTGTTGAACTTTCAGTAGGTACATGTATTTTATACTTGTCTTTGATCTTTGAAGAAGTAGAATTGAATGCCATGAATTTTATTTTGGCTTCATTGTCTTCTTATTTTTTCACCTCCATTTCTTCTTCATACATCATTAATTTACCAATCAACTCTTTAACAGGTATCTTGCGGATGTCACATGACTCTTGGATAGACCCATAAGTGCATCTCCATCTGTCTGGAAAACATCTCAATATTCTCATGATCTGATCCTTCTCTGGAACATCTTTTTCTAGTGAACTCATGGGGTTGACAATCTCATTAACCCCAAGGTACATATTCGAAAAAGGTTCATCAGGCTTTATTTTAAAACTATCATATTTAATATTATAGGTATTTAATATCATTTCCTTCACATTGGTTGTTCCTTCATGAGAAACTGCCAAGGTGTCCCGGATTTCATGAGCTGTTTAACATGCAAAAATTTGGTTAAATTCCTTATCTCCTAAAGAACAGTAAATGGCTTTAATTGCTTTACAGTTATTGTTATAGTCAGACTTGTAGCATCATCCTAGGTTGATCTAGTAGTTTTGGGGATCTCATATTCTGATTCTATAGCATACCAAATATCAAAACCAGTACTTTCCAAATGAATTTTCATTTTAATTTTCCATTGATCATAATTGACACCATTAATGAAGGGTGGCCTGTTGGTAGTAGCACATTCTAGTCTATTATCCATATCTAGATTTTAGAAAATAAATTTAAAGAGATAAAATTTAGAACTAACAGAAATTTAAGATCTTTAAGATACAACTAAAATCACAGTTGAAAAACATAGTGTTTTGAAAACTTTGAAAAACAAAAACAACCTCTGATACCAAATGTTTGTCGGAGTGGACACTCAAGAGTGGGGGTGAATTGAGTTCCAATTAAAATTTCTGTTACAAAAATTTCTCTTAAAATAACACTAGTCAAAAACAAGTTAAACTGTATTGAATTTATACAAAGTGTAAAACTTCAATTAGTTTCTCAATGATTGATTAGATCTCAGTTAATTCAATCTGAAGAATAAATTAACATTTGAAACTAACTTAAAGGTTTACAATATGTATAAACACTTTCTAATTTAACTATCAAATTAACTTTAAAACAAATTATATTTCAAAGAAGATAGCAGAAAAATATGAAATATATAGTATACTTATGACTTAAACTAAAATGCACAGAAGATGTAACCAAGAGGTTCAGTCTCAAGCTGAGACTTAGTCCTATCAAAAAATTTATATAACTAACTAATATTGAGTAGTAGAGTTTGACTGGTTATTCTTTCATTAGTATCCTTCTGTTGGTAGATGTGCATGGTTGAATTTGTGTAGTAGTGACATTATATTGGTATCTCTTGGTCTATCGGAAGCTCATTGTATCAGTGACTATCTGTATCGGTAACTATCGGTATCAGTAGCTCTCTTTGTATCGATATCTTGATGTAGAAGTAGACTTACTCTAACGGTAACTGTCTATATCAGTAGCTCTCTTTTTATCGTTAGCATGATGTATCAGGAGACTTACTCTGTGTATTACTAGCTCAAAGTATCAGTAGCTTGATTTGTATCAGTAAACTTTCAGTCTATGCATATCGGTAGACTTATGAATACCTGTAGACTTGTTCTATCGGTAGCTCTGCGTATCGGTGACTTTAGATTATTGGTGACTCTGTCTATTGGTAGACTAAGTACCGGTAAATATGTATAAGTAGATTATAAGCATATTAGTGATTTAATACTTATCTATTTTATTCAAAACATATCTGATTGAGTTAGAATTACTTCAAAATTCATATAATCATAGTTAAAAATTTATTATCATATTTCAGAGATTATTTTAACATTATTGTTTAATATAATGTCATAGATTGAAAGAATTAGAATATAGATAAACATTAATTGGGATTATCAAATTATGTGAATGGATAATTGGGATTATCAAAATAGGTTAGGTCAACAGTTATGAAATAAGATTGTAAACATCTATATCCCAGAAAATAAAATTGAATTACATTGCTATTATATTTTAGACATAAATTTTTTCCCACTAAATTTGAATCATGTAAAAAATGTTTTTAATGTGGCCTTAGAAATAAAACATTTTAGTGTGGTTTAAGGAAAATAATATAGATATCTTAATATAGAAAGGCGTGTCTGCTTTCATAAAACCAGAAATGAACCAAGGTAGTTTATCATGTAAAAACGTGTTGTTTTAGAAACATAATTATGGCTTAAAATATATTATAGAGTGGAAATCATAGTAGGTAATAATTCTAGAAGTTTCTTTGAATTAGGATTGTTTATTGGGAAGAAATTTTGTAAGATCCTTTCAAAATATGTAACTACCCATAAAATAAAGTAGGATACTGATTGGTACAAATATAAATAATACATACCCATAAATTTTCATTATTACATAATAATAATTAGTATATTCATTGAGGTATGTATAGAAAAAGAGTAAGACGAATGAAAATGGAGGTTCGGGAAGAAACCCCGTACCATTTTGTAACAAATCGAATCAGATGCACAAAAAATTATTAATAATAAAATGATAAATTTAATACAATGAAAATAAATAGATTCATGATATGATACATCAATGGGTAGTATACTTACAACATACTAAACTAATAGTAGTGAATAAGTTAAATCTTTCAAAAATGGAAGTAAGATTTGGAAACCCTTACCATATGTCTGAAGGTGTTCTATACTTGATCTTAATGTCCTGAATAATAATATATATGTTCATTAATTAATAATTAAAGAAAATAATCTTCATTTAATTTATTTATTATAACCTTATTATGTTTATTACTGATGTTTTTATAGGATATGATATTCAATTTTATTGTTCGAGTCCGTTTGATTCATGGTCGGTATAATTATATAGATGAACAGATAATCATGTAAAATGAAGATGGTTGTCCAAGATTGAAGTTATATGTTATTTGTGAACATAAAAAGGGGTAAATAGTTTTAAATTTAATTTTTATTACTTGTAGTGAAGATAAATCATTATAAAAATTATTTAATGATAACCGTTTTTTGGTTAATTAGCGGTTTTTGAACACAACAAATTCATTTTTCATTTTAAATCAAACAAATGTGTATAAAATGACTCCAAAACCATAGATGAGAAATAATACATATATTATAGTCTGGTTCAAACACAGTAATGGTTTAATTAAAACAATTTAAGATAGTAATATAAATTAAAAACCCAACGTCCTTGAATGTGGTAAATTAGCACATCTCAGATGGTGTTTTTTACTACTAGCATAAAAGAAGGGTAAATGAGATATGATAATAACTTATTACATCATCATATATACATTATAGTAAATTTAAGGTACTTTTTTTATATCATTTTTATGAGGAGAGGTGAGTATATAAAATAACACAAAGGAACTTGAAAAGAATGTAAAAGAATTGAAAAGAGGAATTTACCTCTTGAATTAATCTTCCTTGAGAGCCTCTTTAGGGGATTGAATTTGGAATTTTATGAGACCAAGGGATTTTGGACATGGGGGAGGATCTTGGGAGTATATTTGAGAAGAATATAGAAATTTAACAAGTCTTGAGAGGATTGAAGAGAATAGGTAAGGAGGGGTGGTATTTATAGTGAAGGAGAGGAGGGGTTTCCCATTTTTTAATCCTTAGTTTAACATTTTTTTCTTAAGACTATAAATAGTCATGATTCATGTGGCCAAAAATAGTAATAATTTCGTTTGATTTTGAACCAAGTCTGCTTATATCATCCTTACCATGCCTATGACTCAATAAACAATGTATTTAGCATTGATCGTAAATTATTGTATGTTACTATTCATCAAAAATTCGTGTATATTAGAAAAATCCCAAAAATTCACCCCAACCATTTTTTGACATTTAGAATACAAAAATGGAATCCATTTTATAAAAATAATTTTATAAATATGTGAAATATAATTTTTAAATAAAATAATTATTTACTTGAAAAATATTGATTTTATATTTAAAACTGATTTTATGATACTTTCAAAAATTAACTATGGTCTTATAAAATTATTCCAAAATCATAAGACTCAAAAATATTTATTTAGGAACCCTTTTTATGAAAATAAATTAATTTATTAACTTAAATTTTTAATTAAATATTTATCACTCCCAAAAATATGAGTACATAATTAATAATTTATAAAATATTCTAATTCATTTATAATGGGCTTAAATTTTATTTATAAATTGATGGGTGGGGTTACTATTCATAATGGTCATATTAATTTTCATAAAGGTATAATTTATATTCATAAGGGTTGGTTACTATTTATAATGGTAGGTTAGTATTCACCGAAAATTAATTTTGTTCTATCAGACAGAAAAATTCACCCTGAACGCAACTGTGTGTGTCAGATTTTCGAAATTCAAATCACAAAAGTGGAAAAATTATGTTTATTAGATTGGTTATAAATTTTTTTTATATACTCATTGTTTCATGAATTAAATATTAAATTTATTTATAAATCCATGGGTGTTACATTCTCCCCTCCTTACAAAAATTTCAACCTTGAAAATTTGAAATTGATTTTCAAAAGTTAATGATTGATACTTGAAAATTACCTTATGGGAAAACTACATTAGATATGTGGCTAAAATATTCTCTTAATAAGTGGTAAATGGAAATGCATCAGTTAGTACAAAACTCTGCATTCTAAATGGATAACATGGTCATGGAAGAAGAATCAAACCTTCATGCTCTGATTGAAAGTGATATAGAACTTGCTCAGATGAAATATCATTACCACAAAACAATAAACTACAGTTATGAAACAAAATGATAATAGGAAAAAAAATTATTTAAGACTCTTTTCCAAGATTTGGGGAATTATTCCACTCTATAAGAGTATAAATATACATTTCTATTTCACAAACACAATCTTATCCTTTGTTTGTGCCTTGAACTATCTATACTTCATCTCCTAGCATAAGTTGCATCATGTGGTGACATTAAACTCTAAATAGTCCTCATTGATCAACATAAACCATTTCATAAATGGTTTAAATTTCCATAATATCATGATTCAACACTTCAAAATCATTCCCATATCCATCCCTACAAGATCCATGTACAAAAGGTTCTTAGAAATCCTCAATTTGTTTAGAACTCCATGAGACATCCTTCTCATTGCATCTGCTACCTTATATTCCTTTAATCAACATAATGCAACCCTGGATTTTCACATTCTGAACATGTGAATATCTTCATCATGTATTCTCTTGAAATATGTTAATAACTCAAATTACCATAAAAACTTATTGGAAACATGAACTCACCCTTACACATGCTATTATATATATTCCTAATATCAATAAATTTTGTAAACTCCATCAATGATAACATTGACCACTTATAGACAAGCCAATAATAAATTTTTAGGTAGTGAGTACCTATCCAAATAAATCATTTCTCTATACTTATCTTAATCATCAAGAATATATTTAGGGTTGTCTTCCCCTCATCCATATACTTTCCCAATATGTTAACATTCTACTCAGTCAATTATCTTGGGTACAATTCATCATATGACCTCAAATTCTTAATGAAATAGTACTGCAGTATAATCCCCATATATTCCATAATTCTTATAACCAGTACATTGATGATAAAATATTAAAATTAAATTATTCCTGATGAGGCATAGTAATCATTCCAATTCATCTGCGGCAGTATAGTGACTTGATCCTTATCCAGTAACATCATTTAGGGAATATTCCTTTGACGCTTGGGACATGGATTCGTGTAGTGTCCCATTTACTTATAGTTGAAGAATTGTACATTGAAAACCATCTTCTTACCCTTTAAATCATCAATTGGGTGGCCCATTTATCCACACATTTGAAAGTATCCTTTTCCTTTTAAGTAGGCTATGGGGTGTTTCCTTCGACAAGTACCACATGTTGGAAAACTACCCTTATTATTCTTCCCTTTATCCATTCTTTCCTCTTCTACCCTCTTCTTCTCTTTCTTCCCTTAAAATACATAGGACACATATAATTATTTATATACCTTTTTAACATATGATATTATCTCCTCATATGATTAGGATACTTCAGAGACTACCTTCCTTCAAAATGATGGCTAAAGACCATAAGAGATATGATCCTTGTTACTCTTTGCATCACGTGAATTGATGAAGTTATCATTATTTATACTAGGTGTCATTTCTAATAAATTCCATATACTAAATTATATTATAATATTATTAAATCTATATAACCATAAATAGTGTATAGTATATAACATAAATTTATGCATCACTAATCCTTGAACCATATACGTTGGATACTTTAGGGGCATAAATCCTTCATGATGGCTTGTAATGACAATGTGGATAATCTTTATCATATACCCCAAGAGTGTAAAACCAGGTGCGTAGTAAGGATCATTGTCATGTACCAGGTTACCCCGGGTCAAGCCCAAAACACCTTGTCATATTTTTTACTCCTAGGTACATATGTGGCAGAACCACATCCACTTTTATTATCCAGACATGGATTTATTATCTAGGAAGATCCAAATAATATATTCATTACCAAAACTCTAGGATGTTATTGTATATGTATCATCAAGTCTATCTTGGGTTTTTGTTCCCCAATCTACATTTTCAAAATCTATTTCCCATGTTTTCTACTAAACTTCTTTTGATACCAACTATAACACCCCAACCCCAGAAGCCCAAAGTCATTTCATTATTTTATTATATTGTCATCATTATAAGGAATCATGTCTCGAAGGACTGATCAGTTTAACAATCACAGAAAACCAAATTACATTAATTGAACACAAATTATATTGAAATGAATATAAAACATGATACATAATAAAAAGAAATAAAACTACATCCTTGAAATCTTATTCTACGTTTTCCTCTTCATAACATGGGAAAAGGAAACATAAGAAAGGGGTGAAATCTGATGCTCAGTAAGGGTAAGCAATACAACAGAAGATATTGTAAACATAGACATTATGCATGGTGAGTAACTAAAAACACATTCCTTTAAAAAACAAACATAAACATAATATGGAAGGAAAAAGAGAAGAATAAATATCAACATTATAAAACAAAACTATGAGTATTATACTAGTTGAATAATGACATGGACTATCAATTACTAGTTTCATAATGTGGGAATCCATAATGTGGGACATCATAATCATACCATCAATTCCTCGTTCCATGATCATAAATAACCATATTTTCAAGGCCTCGTTCCAAGAATGTAGTTTTTCAAACGAGACCTACTGATGCACCGATGGGCTATAGCGGGCCCCAACTAACAATTACTAAGTCCAATGCATTACTCACATAAAAGGGGTGAACATAATCTATATATAATTTCATATTGAAACTAACATATTCATTTTAAATAACTTTCCCCAATCATTTAAAATAAACACTATCCATTTGGAGTAATATGGTGAATGGTATCAAGATAGCACATCCAGAGTCAAACTAATCACAAAACATTGAACAACATATTTTAGATGATATTATAATAGATAAACCTCAATGAAGTAAAAGATTCAATAAAGTATGTTGGAATATATGAAGACACTTTTATATGATACCATTGAAATTTTATTGAGGAAATAATACTTAAACATTCCAAACTGTCCCATACCACCTTGAAACATTCAAATACTAATCTCTTAGAATAGAATGAGAAAAACTATACTCATGATATGATATAAGAAAGTGAATTACATACACACATGTAAGGAATAAGTGTTTAACAAGGAATATATCTCAAAAAGTTAAAGTGAGATGAGAAAAATCCTTTTTTACTTAGGAAGGAAGAGTTCTTTTAGAAATAAATTGTATTTGTTATGAAATCAAATTGTAAAAATGTATATCCAAAAAAATCGTAATGACATTGAAATTATATTTGAAGAATAAATTTTTTCCCATTTGAAGTGAAATCATGTAAAAAGTGTTTTTGAAGAAGCTTTAGAAATAAAACATTTTAGTGCGGTTTAAGGAAAATAATACAGAGATTTTAAAACAGAAAGCCCTATTTTATTTTGAAAAACCAAGAATGAACCATGATAGTTCATTATTTAAACATTTTATATTTTAGAAACAAAATTATGGATTAAAATAGATTATATAGTTCAAATAAAAATAGGAATGAATTCGAGAAGTTCCTTTGAATTCAGCTTTCTTATCAGGAATAAATTTTGAAAGATCCTTTTAAAAAATGTAACTCCCAATAAAATAAAGAAGGATACTAATTGGTACACATATATAGAACATTAAAACAGAATTTATGAGTATTACATAAGAATAATTTGTAATTTAAATGAGGTAAGTAGAGAATAATAATAACTTGAATGAAAATGGAGGTTCAGGTAGAAATACCGAACCACTTTGTAATCAATCGAATCATATACTCCAAAATTAATAATAAAAAAATGATAAATTGATTAAAATGAAAAGAAATAAATTCATGATAAGATACATAAATGTTCCATATGCATACACAATACACAAGTAATAGTATTGAATAAATAATATCTTACAAAAATGGAAGTGAGATGTGGAAATCCTTACCTTAAGTCCAAAGGTGTTCTCCACTTGATCTTAATGACCTGAATAATAAAATTTAGGTTCATTAATTAATAATTACCTAACCTCATATTAAAATAATAGTTTTATTATAACCTTATTAAGTTCATTCATAGCCTTTTTATGGGATAATAGGTTTACTTTCATTGTTCGGGTATGTTTGTTTTATGATCGGTATAATTATATATATGAATGGATAATCTTGTAAAATGAGGATGTTTGTCCAGAATTGAAGTTATATGTTATTATTGAACATACAAAAGGTTACATGTCTATATATTTAATTTTGTTACTTGGAGTGAAGATGAATCAGTATATAAATTTTTTAATGATAACCATTTGGGTTAATTAGCGGTTTGTCAATACAATGAACTCATTTTTCATTATAAACCAAAACCATGTGTAAAAAAAGATTCCAGAACCATAGATGAATCATAATAAATATATTATAGTCTTTTTCAACCATAATAATAGTTTCATGACCATAATTTAAGACGTTAATAGAAATTGAAAACCCATCGTCTTTGATACCAATGGCCCGAAGGCCTTTATTTTTTTATTGATTTTTGATAATCAACATTTCAAGGGGTGAGGTGGAACCATTACAAGGACCATTTTAATGTATAATCATAAAATAGAATCCATTTTATTAAAATAAATTTCTAAATATTTGAAATTTAATTTTTAAATAAAATCATTAATTACTTGAAAAATACAGATTTTATATTTAAAATTGCTTTTATAATAATATCAAAAATTAACTATGGTCTCATAAAATTATCCTAAAATTGTAGGAAAAAAAATTATTTATATAGAAATAGATTTTTTGAAAATGAATTAATTTATTAATTAAAAATTGTAATTAAATATTTATCACTCTTAAAAATACGAATACTTAATTAATAATTTATAAAATATTCTACTTCATTTATAAGGTGAATAAATTATATTTATACTTTCATGGGTGAGGTTACTTTTCATAAGGGGAATATTAATATTCATAAGTTTAACATTACTATTAATAAGGGTATATTACTATTCACAAGAGTAGGTGACTATTCATAAGGGTAGGTTACTATTCACAAAAAAAATAAGTTTGCTCTATCGGACTACAAAAATCACCATAAACGAAATCGTGTATGTTAGATTTTGTAAAATCAAATCACAGAAGTAGAAAAATTATGTTTATGGGCTCAGTTATAATAATGTTTTGTTTTGTAGAGACTCAGTGTTTCATGCATTCAATATTAAATTTATTTGTAAATCATTATGGTTTTACAATGTGTAAAATTAATTGGTCTCCTCGTCATTATTTATCCAGGATGTCCCAAAAAATCATGTATCACTATAAATGTATCATGATTGGTAAAATTCTAGTTTACCATATTTGATTAAATTGTGAAAATATTGATAAATCCCAATCCAGATGGATGTCTTGAGAGATTTTATTAAATCAATTTTCCCTAATCATTAATGTTTGTTATATAGATGTATTCAATGCCACTTTCATCTACAGTATTAATGTGATATAAATAATCACATATGTCCTTCAAACATAGAAAATTTCGTTGATAATTTATATAAATTAAATCATTATTTATCATAATTTGTGCCTAACTAGGCAGGCATATATTTTCACTTCTAAGACCTTCAATTAATTCCTCACTATTGATTAATTTACTTACACGACCACTCCACATTTTAAGGGTGATAAAATACTTCTCGTATTTAGTAATTGTGTGTGTTGTGGGGCTTCCGACTTGGAAAATATTCTCATTATTGAAATTATTCTCAACAGATCGATTTATATCATCCATTTATATGAAATAAAATAAACCATATATATAAGAAATGAAATAAAATAAAAAACATCATCCATTTCTATTAAAACTCACAAAACATACACATAATAAGTTAAATAAATAAAATAAAATGAAACATGTGATATTTATTTGAAAAACTTACAATAACCAATGTTTATTTCCACCATGAGCAATCATGAATGATCCATATTCTTAACACCTTTGGGGTGTATAAAATAATCATAAATATCAAAGTTCATAATATAATCATCATGTTTCAAGTCTGGGTCAATAAAATTCATCTCAGTTATGTTTTCCTTCCCTTTGATAGATTGTTGATAGATATCAACAAAAATTTCAATTTAAGGCAGTTACATGACTAGTACCCCTTCATGCCACATTGAAAACATTCACTTTCATCATTATTTGATTTATTTGGTTGTAGTTTTTCATTATTAGACCACTTATAATGGCCTCATTTCCTCTTCTCATTTGGTGGATGACCACCTCAAGAAAATGAATTTCCTTATCCCTGATTGCATTGATTCTTTCCACAATCTTTATTATAAGCTATCACATTCACTTTAGGTAATGGAGTCGCATAGGTAGGATGTGATTCATGATTTCCCATAAAGATTTCATTATTTTGTTTAGAAATAAAGAAAGAATGTAATTCCTACTATTTTCTAAAACAATTCTCATGATATTGTTTTTGTAGGATGAAGTTCGACATATAAAAAGTAGAATAGTATTTTTATAGTATATCAGTGTTAGTGATAATGTAACCAAATAATTTTAGTTTTGAGGAAATCATTGTTATTAAAATCATAATGTAGGTAATGGATGAGAAATATTAAGGCTCATGAAGAGTCTCGAGTGAGAGTGTGATTATCAGATTTAATTATTTCACTAAATCCATATAACATCGTGTTACCGATATGAAATTTATTTCTTTAACCTTGTTGTGGGTTTTCCTTTTCTATGAATAGGTAGGGATGATAATGAATTTTAAGGATACCTATAATGGTGATGTTAGTCATTTGTTGTACTCTCATCTTTAACCATTGTTTTCTATAGGTTACTAGAGGGTTACACACTATGTAATAGAGGTACATGATGTGTAATGGTTTCTGGAGGCAAGTCTCGAATGGTTTCATGTAGTGAAGGATACAAATCATGAATAAACTTTACATTTCATGAGTTATTTATGAATGGTTCTTAATTTGAGGAAATTTTTTTTTGGTGGTTTCAGATATTAACTATTTCACAACGTGAAAGGCTATTACACATTGTGTAATTCCCCAACCATATTTTTTTAATGGGAAGCAAGACTATGATATATTTTATCCTACACTATATTTTCATATCCCTTGACCCAAAGCATTCCCCATGTGATCTTGAATCTCTCCAACACTTTCAAATCATTTATTTTGATATTCGATCATCATTGCGCTTACAGTGTGATTCATAGTTAAGTGTTCTCTTTTGTTCTTCAACTTTATCTCTTTATCCTACATTAGGATTTTAATATATCATCCTGAAATAGATGTATCTAAGCTCCATCATGTATCACTTCTAGGTTGAGTTTTGACGTCTCCTTCACCATTGTTATCATTGAATGGTGTCGTTAAGAGTGTTGAGTTTCCAGAAAGGGTAGGTTATTCGGACATATTTCTCCAAATTGATTAACATTGAATTACTTGATTTATTTCAACTGTTGATTAGAATTCAATGTCTCAATATTTCTTGTAATTGATTTAATAAAATCCAATTCCATTGAATTGGTATATTTGAAATTTCATTGGAATGAGATTTTGAAAACCCCAATTCAAATGAATTGGGGTGTGTTTATGAAAATTGGTTAATTTAAATTGTTTAATTTAAATTGTGAATTTGATGGAAATGATTTCAATGAAATTTTTTGATTTAATTTTGGAAATGAACTGTGAAATGTTTGAAATTCGTTTTTAATGTATTTCAAACTTCTAAAAATGGATTAAAAAGATTTTATAGAAACCTAGTGGTTTTATCTTATGAAATAGGCATGTATTTAATTAAAATTTGTTTTGGTTTTAAATGGAAAATAGTAATTGAAATGTAAGAATGGTATTTTACTTTATTTTATGTAGTCTTAAATTATATATCCCATAATTGATTGTGGAATATCACAAGAAATCCTTAGTCAGTTGGTGAGTTATTTGGACACACTCTGTGCTATTACAATAGTCAAAAACATACATGTAGTGGGAAACATCCCTGATTGGATGGTGACGAGTTTCTTTTGGCCAATTTCAAGGGAACATGTGTATACAGATATTTCTAAGATCACATAGAGAGTGCATAGTCCTATATTCAGTAATATTATCATTATAATTTGGTAGATGACTATGTTTCTCATTTGTTTTATATTTGAGATATAACTATATTCCAATGTAGTAAAACTAATTTACATACCCTATGGGTTTACATAAACTATTTTATGTAACTATTTTATTTTAAGAAATTGTTTTAGAAATATTCCATCACATGAAAAGCATTTTTTTAAAATTAATTTTTTATCAATTGAACTATATATCATGATTGTTTAAATATGTGTTGAAAGTTCCAAAATTGTTTATTTTTAAAATTAAAAGCATTCATTTGGTTAATCTATTTTTGGAATCTATTATAGAGTCCTTGGTGAGAACCTACTTTTATTTTTAGCTCAAAACCTACTTGTTCCTTTGGGTGTTTGTAGATTTTATCCTTCTTAGTTTGAGTAAGGGGAGAGGGTCTCATGGAGGTGGATCCAGCTGTTGAACCTTGGTTTCGGTGGGTTGTTTTCTTTGGGAATTGGGGTTTTCCCTATTTTGGAAATTGGTTTATAGTTATTTTCCCTTTAATGCCTTGTTAACTTCTAGTACATTACACCTAGTGTATTTTCTTTTGTTATGCATATTGTCCTATTTCTTTTGTTTCCACTATGTTTTGTCTAAAATTTTTTCCCACTTTCATGTTGTATGATTCCAAGTGCTAGTCGCTAAATTGTGGAGATCAGGAAGACCCTTAGAGCTATGTTAGGTCCATCTCGATTACCGGGTTACCATGGTACCCATGTTAGTGCTTGAAAAAATGGTATCAAACGTGGTTGTTGAGATTTTGTCTTAAAGTCATAATGCTTTTGAGTAATATGGTCGGGACCTAGGAGGTAGTTGTGATTGAGTTCATGAACATATCTCATTGTAATGAACCTTATGTCACTATCGGTGGTTAGGGAAAGATGTATAATGGATTATTTTCTGTATTTTATCTATTTTTATTTGGATAGAGTAGAATCCAAATCCTATTGTTTCATCTATTGAAAATAATTTCCTTTATTTCTCAGTTTGAGTGTTAGTATGATGTATTCTTTGTTGTCTATTGATGCTGTGTAGAATCATTCCTTTAATAAGACGTAAAAATTGAATATAGGAGGAAGCTTTTTTTGAACCATAATGAGAAAATATTCCATTGGACACAAATCTAGTTGAGATTATTGTGCGCACTATCCAAGCTCTATGAATGGAACCACCTATTGTTTCCAATGAGGGGGAATTTATGGATCCTCAAGGGGGGTGTTCTTAAAAATAATTCTCAAGAGTTCCTTTTCCATAATCCATCAGTCTTCAAAGGCTCTACTGATCCTAAAAATTATAAGGAATGGTTGGGAAAGATAGAATATATATTCGAGTTTGTGGATACATCGGATGTGATCATGTTAATGTGTGACACTTTCGTGATGGAAGGACCAATCCAAATATGATGGGACACAATGGTGATAGATAAGATACATGAAGAATTATAGTGGAAAGACTTCAAGGTTCTTTTCACCAAACAGTTATATCCAGAGTCTATGGTGTTGGCCAAGGATATTAATTTTTTCAAGCTTGAGCAGGCCAATAGAATCCTGAATGAGTATTCTTATATCTTTGCTGAGTCGGTGCAGTTTATACCTGATTTTGTATCTAAGGAGAAGATGAAGGCTCAATGGATAGATTTAGGACTCTGATATTAAATTTTTTCTCTAGTTTTCTTGCTAAATCATCCCAATTATAAAAATGTTATGTATCAGGTGATGATGGTTGAGATAGACCTGGATAGAAATTCAATGTTATCCGGATTTCCTTTTTCTCCCAATGGTACTCTTAGTTCCTTCAAATGAAAATGGATGCTTGATTATTCTCATGGAAATTATCTATGTATGAATCATTCAAGATCTCCTACAATGCTAGTAGGATTTCCTTTGATTTTCTATCAGTGTGGAAAGAAAATACATTCTAATAGGTATTTTATTGAGGCACCCATGAACATTAGTTCCTATGGAAATTTAGGACACTTACGCAGATTATTCCATAAATTTTATACTCTTTATAGTAGAATATGATCATCAGCTACTCTTAAAATTATATGAAAATCATATGCTTCACATATAAAAGGGTTCCATCCATAGCCATCTAGAACGAAGCTATATCACACAGTGGAAGAGTCTCTAGAAGAAGTAGATTGGGTTCCAAAATTTGTGAGAGGTACCATTACTATAGCTTCATCATAAGTTACTTCTATATTTGATACTAATGTATCTCACTCATTTATTTAAACTTGTATTTTTAATATGCTTAATCTTTTTATGGTTCTTTTATCTTGTGTAATGAATATAACTACACCCCTTGGTACGAAGGGAGAGAAGGGTCTTATTAGTCCTACTTGTGTAATATCTCTACCCAATGTTGAGCTAGCTTGGAGTTTTCTAGTCCTTGACATGAAATCTACTGATGTCATATTCTGGGTGGATCGGCTCATTTCCAATAAATCCCAGATTGATTGTTATATTCAGCAAGTGTAATTTACTATAACCAACGATGTCTCTATTGTCTTTCAAAAAGATTGGGACCCCAAGACGAGCTGATCCAGACCTTCTTATCTAGATTTTGGGAATGAAATATCACTTTTTTTATCTAGAGAGAGAATCTTTGAGTATTGATCTCCCTCTAGTTGTACTTGAGTTTCACTACATGCTTCCTTATAATTTTATCGGTTTTCCACCATAAGTGTAGGTTGAGTTTTCCATTAACCTACTGCTTGGAACTCAAAATATCTCAATTCCCTCAAACTAAATGGATCCAAATGAAATGAATGAGTTGAAGTACTAATTGGACGATCCTGTTGAAAAAGTATTTATATTCCCAAGTGTGTCACCCTAGCTGGCGCCGATTCTCTTCTCTAAGAAAGCTGATGGTTATCTTCAATTATTTGTTGACTACAGAAAACTCAATCGAGTTACAGTAAATAACAAGTCTCTGTGTCCATGGATCGATGATCTATTTGATCAATTGGAATGGGAGATGTATTTTTCAAAGATCGACCTCTAATCTGGCTACCATTAGTTGAGGATAAAAGAATCTAACATTTAGAAAATTTCTTTTCGGAGTAGGAATGGCTATTATGAGTACCATGTTATGCATTATGTTCAAACAAATGCTCTTGAAATTTTCACGGCTTTAATGAACAAGATTTTACATGAGTATCTAGATACCTTTGTGGTAGTATTTCTAGATGACATTCCTGTTTACTCTAAATCTGAGGAGGATCATGTGCATCACCTAAGGACAATAACGAGTCTACAAGGAAATCACGGACACTATGCAATGCTTTCAAATTTTGATTTCTAGATTCGGGAAGGGAAATTCATGGGACATGTGGTGATTGATCATGGTATATTAGTTTATGCTGATAAGTTAAATGTTGTTATGACCTGGTATCAACCAAGAAATGTCTTAGATATTTTAAGCTTCTTGGGATTAGCTTGGTATTATCATTGGTTTGTGAAGGACTTCTCAAATTTTGATTCTATGAGGACTGCTCTAACTTAGAAGGGGGTGAATTTTTCTTGGAATGATAAATGTTAGGGTTATTTTTTTGATCTAAAACATATTTTGAAAACTACACTGTTGTTGACACTTCTAGAGGCCGAGTAGGTCTATGTGGTCTTCTATGATGCATCAGGTTCAAGCTTGGGTTTTGTTCTTATGAAAGGAGATCATTTACTTGCTTATAGATTTCATCATCTTAGAAAAAATGAGAATAATCATCCTACCCATGATCTTGAACATGCAGATTTAATGCATGCACTTAAGAGTCGGATGAATTACCATTATGGTTAAATGTTTACTGTGTATTCAGACAAAAAAATTGTGAGTTATATATTAAATCAAAAATATTTGAATCGTCACCAGAGGTGTTGGATGGAATACCTATAGAATTTGGACTTTGACATTTCCTATACCTCAGGGAAAGGGAATGCCACTGTAGATACGTTAAGCAGGTAACTTCAAACAAAGATAATGAAATAATTATCAGAAGAGTGGAACTTGATATCCCCCTTTTCATAGTTTTATATTGGAGTTCAGAAAAAAGGGGTTGATGTTTCTTTATCCAGCTTTTACGTGATATATTCTCTTCTCGAGATGATTCTTTAGGATCAAGGGCTTGATGATTAATTATTTAGAACTATAAACTCTATTTATGGTTGATAGATATTTACCATTTTGACGTTTTCAAATGTGGGTGTTATATGATATCATAATTGCTTTTTTTGTTCAATTAGAAGCAAGTAAGGTTGTGTTGGGGGATTTTTATAATTCCAAGTTTTCTATGCACCCAGGAACCACTAAGATGTTCTATAACATGTGATGGAATATTTGGTGGCTAGGTATGAGATGAGTCATTTATGATTTTATCTCACATTACTATACGTTCCAGCAGGTGAAGGCCGAGCATCAAAAACCTTCGAGTTTACATCATCCACTTCCAGTCCCCACATGAAAGTGGGGTGAAATATATATGGAATTTGATATTGGGTTTCATCATACCAAGATGAAGAAAAATGTGATATGGGTTTTGACCAATGCATTGACCATGTTGGATCACTTTATACTCATTCATGATATCAGTAAAGTTGAGGAGACGGTGAATCACTTTGTGAGAGAGATTATTCATTTTTGCAGAGTTCAATCAACTATAGTCTTTGATCGAGATCCTCGGTTCACATCCCACTTGTGGAGAGGCCTTAAAGAGGCATTATGATTTCAAATCTATTTGAGTATGGCCTACCATCCATAGTTATAAGGCCAAACATAGATATCTATAAATAATCTTGATGATATGCTTCGTGCTTGTGTTCTCGACTTCAGTGGGTCTTGGGATAATCACTTGGGATTGGTTGAGTTTATTTATCATTATTTTTACAAGTCCACGATTAGAATGGCTCCTTTTGAGTCCTTGAATATTCATCCATGTAAATTTTTGTTGTGTTGGTCAGAGATTTTGTGAATGTTCCTTTGTTAGACCGACTTTGGTCCTAGAGACAAAAACTAAGATTCAGTTGATTCGTTAGAGAATGTTGACAACGCAGAGATGCTATATATATCATGTTGATCATCTATATAGATCGTTGGAGTTTGCAGTTGGTGATTAGGTGTTCATGAATGTTCCAACCTGGTTGGGTCATCGATGGCTTGTGAGGTAAGGGAAGCTTTCTCTATATTTTGTGGGACCTTTTGAGGTTATCGAACAGGTGGGTAAAGTTGCATACCATTTAGCACTTCCACCGCAGCTGAAACCAATACATAATGTATTCCATTTTTCACAACTAATAAAGTGTTTATCTGATCCATCTCATGTTTTGAGATGGAGTGATCTAAATATTGAACCAAATTTATCTTTGACTGAGCATCCATTCACGATAGTTGATTCTGAGACGAAGGTAATTCATGTTAGAAAAATAAATTTTTTCCTCTGTTATGGAATCATGGTTCTGATAATCCTATGATGTGGGAATTAGAGGCACAAATTAGACATATTTAGCCTCATATTTTTATCATGGAAGGTTCTTCATAGGATTTCTTGGGACATAAAGATTCTATGGTGGGTAGGTTGTAATGTCTCATTACCGATCTAAAATGTATGCCTTTAACCTTGTTAGGGTATTTCCTTTTTTTGACTAGGTAGGGTTGAGAATTAATTTAGGTGATACCTATAATGGTGAATTCAGATATTTTTTGGACTCTCATATTTAACCGGTGTTTTATGTTGGATGTCGTAGGGTTACACACAGTGTAACTGGGTTACATGGCATATAATGGTTTCTAGAGGAAAGTCATGGAAGGATTTATGTTATGAAGGTTAGACATCATGAATAGTCTTTACACACTGTGAGTTATTTAATGAATGGTTTTTAATTCCAAGCAATGAATTTTTCAGTGGTTTTATATATTAACTATTTCACAATATGAATGGGTATTACACGTCATGTAATACCCCGAATACGTTTTTTAAATGATAAGAATGTAAAACATATCTTTTCTCCTCTACTTTAGTTTCATCTCCCTTAACCCAGAAGCCTTCCCTAGGTGATCTTGATTCTCTCAAACACTTCTGGATCCTTCCTTTTTACATTCGATCGACGTTGTGTTTGTTGTGTGATTCTTAGGAAAGCTTTCTCCTTCAATATTCATTTTTATCTCTTTATCCTCCTTTGGGATTTCAATAGATCATCCTAAAATTTATGGATATATGCTCTGTGATGTTGGATATCACATCTCGGCTGATTTTTGAGGTCTTCTTCACCATTTTTCACATTGATGGGTGTCATTGTGAGTGTTGAGTTTTTCGAAAAGGTAGGTGATTCCATCATGTTTCTCCAAATTGATTAGCTTTTAATTTTTAAATTTATTTCTACTATTGATTTAAATTCAAGTACTCAAAATTTATTTCAATAGATGTAATAAAATCCAATTCTAGTGAATTGGGATATTTTAAATGGATTTGGAATGATAATTTGGAAAACCCCAAATTCCATTGAATTGGGATGTGGTTATAAAAAGTGGTTATTTTAAATTGCCTAATTTAAATTTTGTATTTGATGGAATTTATTTCAATTAAATTATTTAATTTAATTTTTGAAATGAATTGTGAATTGGATGGAATTGGTTTTGAATGGATTTTAATCTTCTGAAAATGGCTTAAAAAGATTTGATAGAAACCCATTGGCTTTATCTTGTGAAAGAGACTTGTTTATTATTAAAAACCATTTTTTTAATGTAAAATTGGAATTGAAATTGAAGAATGGTATTTAATTTTACTTTAATCCATCTTAAGATAAATTTTCCATCATTTATTTTGGAAGAGAACATTCAATCCTTATGTAGTTGGTGAGTTATTTGGACACACTCTACCTTATTACAACATTCTAAAACATAAATGCAACAGGCAACACCCCCTATAGAATGGTGATGATTTTCCTTTAGAACATGTTTAGGGGATGTTTGTATACACATATTGTTGAGATCACTTAGATTTTTCAGTGTCCTATAGCCGAAAATACTATCATACCTATTTTTCATTTAACCATGTTTCTCACTTGTTTTATATTTGAGATATAAGTTTTTTTCAATGTTTTATAACTGCTTTACATTCCTTTTAGATCTACATATAATATTTTATGTTACTATTTTAATTCTTTCCAATGATTTATAAATATTACAATACTTATAAATCCACTGTTTAAAGTATTTTCCCATCATTTGAACTGTATAGAATGATTGTTTAAATATACTTTGAAAATGACAAAACGGTTTATTTTTAAAATTGAAAGCATTCCATTAGTTAATCTATTTTTGGAATATATTATTCAATTCTTTGTGAGACCCTACTAGTATTTTTAGCCCACACCCTACTTGTGCCTTTAGGTGATTGTAGATTTTCACCTTCTAGGTTCAAGCAAGGGGAAATGATCTTGTGGAGGTGGATCCAGCTGTTGAACCTTGGTTTTGGTGAGTTGTTTCCTTAGGGACATGGGTTTTTCCTATTTTGGAACTTGGGTTATAGTAATTTGGTATTTAATTTATTATTGACTTCTAGTACATTACTCCATGTGGAGTTTCTTTTATTTTTCATACAGTCCTGTTTATTTTTCTTCTTATATGTTTTGTGAAAAATTCATTCCCAATTGCATGTTGTATGATTTCAGTTGATAGTAACTAACCCATGGGGATTAGGAACACCCTTGATTCCATGTCAGGGTCGTCTAGGTTAGCAGGTTACCAGGGTACCTAGGTTGGTTTCTGACTGTCCATTTGTAACAAAGTGAATCTCCACATCCATACTCTATGAAAATTAATTCTTCCCTGATATTCCAAGAGGTAGAAATACATGCTTTATAATATTCACCAATGAAATTTATCTTACCAATCTAACTAACCATTTTACATGATAGAAGAGTCATGTTGATAATGTGTTGTCAAACCAGCTGATTGGAGACATTGTGGATCACAAAGAACATCAATCGGAGGCAAAGCAAAGATGATCATATAATGGTGTCGGTTTTTTGAGATAGAAATGATGAAATAAATCTACATAATGATAAGAGAATATAATAAGAGAGAAATAACCCAAGTATATGGCCAGAAAAATCACCACATTAAATTAACATATAACTATAAATATAGGTTACAAATGGCTTCCTGCAATGGTAAATATTAATTTCTATCAACCAAATCCATTGGTTTGAATCCAAATGGTTTTGGAAATATGAAAGATTTTTTATGTAATGAAAATTATTCTTGAATTCAATGTTTTTGACATCCACACCTTAAATGATCATTTATAACAGAAAATAATTAATTGTATAATAAATTATAAAATTACTACTATGATTATTTGAAATTACTATTAATTTTTATAATATATTTTTAATAATAAATTTTTATATGTTAATTTTCGGCAACAAATTTCATTTAGATTGAATTTATACTTTATAATCTATAGGATTTCAAAGTCGCCTACTTGAAACATAAAAATGTTTCATGTAATTGAATTTGGAATCATATAAATTATAATTTATAAATAAAATCTAAATAAAATTTAAATCATTGATTAAACATATAAAATATAACTAAAAATAAAAAAAAATCACAAAATCAAATAAAGGAAAATAATTTTAATAGCACAAAATATCATTGTTTCTAAACATAACATTTGAAACATTATTTGAACTATTTTTTTATATTATATTGATGGAATTATATTTATTTTAAACTATTTTATATGAGTTTAACTTATGTTTAAATTTTTATTAAAATTGTATTTATAGTTTATATTTAATATTCATTCGAAGTTACCTAATTAAAAAATAATAATCTTAGTTATGTTTTAATTAGTTGACTTTAAATGATTATAAGACTTAAACTATAAGTACAGTGTATGTGAAACATAAAACATATAATAGATATATAAAAAATAATTAAAAATAAAAATAATTTCATAAATATATTAAAAAATATATTTTAAATGACAAAAACATTATTAATTAAAAACATAACATTTATAATTTAATATCATAATTAATTATCAATTATTAATATACTAATTTTGTTACTATTAAATATTATTGATTAAAATGTTAATAAATATTTATTTGATATAAATTCTCATTTATTTTTTGGATTTCATAAAATCATAATTAATGAGGTTTATTCATTTCCACATAAGAACCTTTATATGGACAAATCCATTTGTATTTCCACTAATGGATCTGATTTTTAGGAATTAATTTTCATCATTTGATCAAGCCAATTGTAATCTATAAATACGTTGACATGATAATGTAATAATCATTAGATTTTGATAGGAAATATACTTGTGTTATTTCTCCTTTCTTTTATTCTTTTTTTATTGATATGTTTTACTTCATCATCATAATCCTGAAAATTCAATGTCATTATATGCCAGATTTTTCTTCATCTTCAACCAACTAGTTTCACAACGGGTTATTAACACGAGCATTCTTCCAAGTAAAAAAGGATTGGAAATGAAATTAAAGTTGAAAATCCCACTTCCTCACAAGACCATTCACAAGCCCTAATATTCCTCCACCATCATCTCCACGGGGATTTGATGAATGAGTACCTCACGGTGAAGGATCCTTTGGTGTTATGGCATAACATTAAGGAGTGATATGATAACCTTAAACTTGTAATACTACCAAGAGCAAGGTTTATGTGGGGACATTTCTGAATCCAAGACTATAAATCAGTAATTTAATAAAACTATTCTATGTTTAAAATAACATCACAATTAAAATTATGCAGAGACATTATCACAAATATTGATATGTCGAAAAAAAACTTATTCTACTTTTAGTTCCTTGAATGTCATTCTATAACAATAATGTCATGAGAATGTTTTTAAAAAATAATTTGAATTAATTTCTTTCCTTATTTTTTGTGAACAAAATAATGAACTTCTGATGAGGAATCATGAATCCCAACCTAATGGTGCGACTCTATTACCAGAAGCGAGTGCTACTATTTTTAATCAAGGTCTTGGGAAAAAATTGATGTAATCGAGGATAAGGAAAGTAACTTTCTTGAGGTGTTCATACTCCAAATGATGAGAGGAAATGACTCCACCATAATTGGTCGAATAATGAAAAAATAAAAGTGAAGAAAGAAAAGAATTATAAAAGTGATTGTTTTCAATGTGGCATGAAGGGGCACTAGCCGTGTACCTATGGTATATGTATTTTTTTATCTTTATCAAAAATCTACCAAAGGTAAGGAAAATAATGTTGAATCAATTTTTTCTAACTAGGATTTGAAATATTATGATCATATTATAAACTTTGATATTTTTAATTATTATGTACACCTTAAAAATGTTGAGAATATAGATCAAGCATGAATGCTCATGATAGAAATGAACATTGTTTCTTGGTTTTTGAATGCTCATGGTAGAAATGAAATTTGGATTTTGGATTTTATAATTTTTTTAAACATCACATGTCTCATTTTCTTTATTTATATATTTTTCAGTATAGTTATGTTTTGTTTTATTTAATATAAATGAATTATATAAATAGATTTTTTGGGAAAAATTTCCATGATGAAGATATTTCACTCATCAATGGTCTAATAAAACACACAATTCATAAACATGGTAAATATTTTATCACCCTTAAATTTGGGATTTATCATGTAAGTTTGTCAACCGGTAGTGAGAAATTAATTGATGTTTCGAAAAGAAAAAAAAATTCTTCTCTGGTGGTACCCAAATTAAGTTAAATATTGTTTTTTATGAAATGTATCATTACATTTTACTAGGTTTTCAAGATATTCATGATAATGGATATCATATTGAGACTACAGATGAAAGTGTTGTTGAATACCTCTATATAAGAATACTTAATAATGATCACAAATTGATTCATTAGAAGCTTTCAAGACTTTCATCAGGATAATATTTTATCAATATTTGTACAATCAAATCAGACAAGGTAAAATATAAGTTTACCGAAAATGATACATTTATTTTGCTTCATGATCATTTGGGTCATCTAGGATCAATAATGAAGGGAAAATAATTAAATGTTTGTATGGTCATCCATTGGTTGATAAAAGGGTTCTTACGCACAATGATTTCTCAGGTGATTCATGTTCTCAAGGGAAATTTATCATAATATTATCATCATCAAAGATAAAGAATTAATACCCAATGTTCATGGACAAAATTCATGGTGATATATATGGACCAATTCCCCACTATGTGTCCCATTTAGATATTTTATCGTCATGATTGATGCCTTAACTAGATGGTCACACGTATGTTTATTATCCACACCCAACCAGTAATTTACAAAATTACTTTCCCAATAATATGGTTAAGGGGAGAATTCCCATATTATTCAATCGATAATATTAGGTTTGATAATGGTGGTGAATATTCATCACATGATTTTAATATTTTTTTAATTTCATTGGGAATAAGTGTTGAACATTCTGTATCTCATGTTCATACCCAAAATGGTCTAGTTGAATCATTTAAAAACAAATTACAAATTAACGCTAGACCATTGATTATGAAAACTAAATTACCCAGTTTGGCATGGGGACATGCAATTTTTCATGTAGCATGACCGCTTAAAATAAGGTCGTCAAGATATCATGATTATTCCCCTTTTCAATTATCTTGTGGCCATGAACCAAATTTTTCCCACTTAAGGATACATGGTTGTGTTGTAAATGTGCTTGTAGCACCCTTACAATGAAAAAATGGGACCACAAAGTATATTGGGGTATATGTTGGTTTTCAATCTCCCTCGATCATTAAATATATTGTTATTATTTTAGGACATGTATTCATAATAAGATTTACTGATTTTCATTTTGATGAAAAATTATTTCAAACACTCAAAGTTTAAAATCAATCAACTTCAAATCAAATATAATGGAAGGTGACTTTATTATTACATATTTATCCATGTATAAATATGAGTGAACATAACGTTTAAAAGATCACTAATTTGAAAAATTTTATTTATTCAATTTTCTAATGATTTCAATGGTTCAAAACGAGTTACAAAATCATATATACCTACTGTGAATGCACAGTCGGGATGGATATCACATAAGGAAAATCTGATGGTATTACCAACAATGCTTCCAATCCATATTAAAAGCATGGGAGACCACCTAGTTCAAAATATACAAATCCCCATCAAATAAAGGGGAAACAACCTATGTTGGTTCAAGATATGAATGAAAAATAAGTTAATGCCAATGTACTAGAAGGATCAATAGGAAATTTTAGTAGATTTCATCAACATTGGAAGATGTTGGAACCGAGTGGAGACCTTTGTTGATAACACATTTTCATAAAATGCAGCCCTTGAAATTATAGATGATGATAAAGATCTTAAATAGTTAATTAATTTCTAGAGTGGATAAATTGGGAATAATCGAAATTCACAATACAATATAAGAAACACTCACATGTGAAACGTGAGGTTTTTAGGTCAATCAGGAAAACCCCTAAAGGGATCAAGGCTATTGGATATGAATGGGTATTTATGAGATAAATAAATAAATTAATCAAATTTTTGATATATAAACATGAATAGTTTCTGAAGGCTTATAAAAAAAACACGAGATTGATTTTGATGAAACATGCTCTCCTGTGATGGATGCAATATCCTTTTACTATATCATGACATTTATTGTACATGAGAAACATGAATTGCACCAAATGGATGTTGTGACTGCATATCTTATAGTGATATTGATAATTGTTTTAGATGAAAATCAAAAAATGATCCAATTTACCAGTAAAATATCCAACATATCGATATTTTTATTTAGTTAAATTGAATAAATCAATATACAGATTAAACCATTCAAGGAGTATGTGTCATAACCATCTAATTAAATATTTTATGAAGGAAGGTTATAAAAAGTTATCCAATTTTTCCCTGTGAATTCATTATGAGGGAAGGATCTGATTTTATTATCATTGCAATATATATATTTATGATTTAAATATTATTGGGAATAATGATGAAGATTACAAGGTAGTAGAATATTTAATGAAATGATTTGAAACGAGAGACTTTTGGAAGACAATGTTCTACCTTGGTTTACAAATTTTCCACCCTATGGTTGGATTTTTTTCCATCAATCATGATATACTGATGAAGTCCTATAGATATTTAATATAAATGAATATCATTTATTAATAATTCTAATGGTTGTATGATCTCTTGATCGAGATAGTGAATATTTTAAAACACAATAGAATAATGAACTAATTGGTCCTAAAGTACCATATTCAAGTGCTATGGGATCACTAATGTACCTTAAAAATATTTCAAGACTACATATAACATTTTTGACATTGCAATGGTAACAAAAATGTATTAATACACCTTCAAGGGTCTAATGATCAGTGGTTACTTTATTCCAAATGTTCATAACAAAAGATGGATAGTTATGCTAATGTTGGATACAAGAATGATCCACAGAGAGAATGATATAATACTAAATATGTGTTTTCATATGGTAAACCTTATATTTCATTTCATTAAAAAACCATTTTATGACTTATCCAAACATGCTGAGTTGATATATATTCATTAAGAAAGTCGAGAATGTGTTTGGATGTTATCAGTGATTAATCATATTAGAAGTAACTGTGGATTACATCGGAATATTAATATTCCCACCATATTATATGATGACAATGATGCTTCCATAGCATAGTTGAAAGGTGGGTATATTAAAGCGAACCAAACAAATCCACTCACCACAATTCTTTTCCACTTATGACCTTCAAAACAATCGTGAGATTGAAATCCAGAAAATAAGATCGTGTGAAAATCACAATGATTTTCTCAAAAAGGAATTGTCAACGTTATCATTTGATAATTTTATTTATAAAATTTGAGTGTGAAGACTAAAGTCTATGGTAACATTATGAGGGGGATTTGGGAATGTTTTACTCCTTTTCCATTCAACATTTCTTTGCACTTGGTTTTCTAATAGGGTTTTTAATGAGGCAGTATATCATAGAATCATGTTGATTTTGGTTCACTTATTTTTATCAAGGGGTTTTTTATGTGAAGATTTATTTTAGATTCCATGGGATTATAGAATCTAGTGGGGAGTGTTATAAATGATCATTTATTGTGTGCATTTCATTAAATCATAATTAATGAGGTCTATTCATTACCCAATATGACCCTTCATATTTCCAAAACCATTTTTACTCCCATCAATGGATCTGTTTCAAAGAAATTAATTTTTGGCCATTGGATGAAGCCATTTGTACTCTATAAATACGGTGACATGTTAATGAAATTGAAATTGGATTTTGATTGGGATTATTCTTTTTTAACTTATATTTTCATATGTTCTATTGTGATTGAGACATTCTACTTTTCCCTCATCATCCCGAACATTCGACATCATTATACGGTGGATTTTATTCACTTTTAATCAACCAGTTTAACAACATAATTATATTATTAAATATTTATAATAATTTTAATAAAATTGTAATACATAAAATTGTAATGGGATTTCTTGGTTGTGGGTCTATCCTTGGGGGTGGGATTAGGTTTTAGCCTTACTATCATATCAGGTGTGTTTGTTTCATTTGGTTGTAACTCTCAGGACCTTAAATGAAAATATTATCAATATTATTAAAGTCGTGATTATTAATATTTTCTTAATAAATAAGTATAAGGTATATTATTATTTTTATCATTAATTTAATAAAATATAACAATCATTACTTTATAATCCCGACTTTCTTATCCGTAATTTTATCACATCTTTATTGATAATAATATCATGAATGTTTATTTTTTTTAATAATTGTCCTAAATTTATTATATTTAATTTTTAGTTCATTGCACTAGGAGGCCATGATTTCACTAATAATAATATTATTATCAAGAATTTATTGTTATGAATTTTTTATCATGACCATATTATTAGGATTTACTTATAATGACTTTATTATTAAGATTGTATTATTATCATGACTATATTATCATGCCTTTATTATTACCATGAATTATTATGTTGACTTTATCTTTGGATTATTGTATTTTATTTATATCTTCATGCATAATTAATTGTCTGAAATTAATAATTAAATTCTTATTATTATTCATAAATATGACAAACAGAAACTAATTTACACGAGACAAAAACATTGTTTACAAATCTTATTATTAGTTCTTATAATTATTTAATATTATTATCTTCTTATAATTACATTATTATTATTAAAATAATTGATTACTTTTCTAATGTAGTTGGGGTGTGACTTAGTGGAAGAGGTACCTCTGATTCTGAATTGGTTGGGGGCTGCGAGCTTCAAATACAAACCACTGTGTTATTTTCCACCAATTGTTTGAGGAAAAGAATATGGTTTGAATCATATAACACCATCATGGATTATATATAGTGCTTTTCATTGGAATTATAGAGGCACAACTCTTTTTATCAACATGGGGTAGCAAGGATGAGGCGCCGTGGTGACTAGGACTAAAAACATGCCAATTAAGAAACTCCAGATCTATACATTTTAAAAGTATTTTTTGAGTTGCATGAGAAAAAATCCGAGAAATGAAAATAAAAGCATGAGTAAACTAAAATTCCAAGACAAGAATGAACCTGAGATTCAGAAAATTATTTAAATTATCCTAAAATTTAAATAAAATGAACTTATTCATAGTAAATTATTGTAAAAAAACTATCTACAATAATAGAAATCGATCTTATGGGATCAAGAAATAAAACCTAGAAGGAAAAAATATGAGGCAACATGAGGATCAGATTTTCCTTTTCATAAAAATAAAAAGGATTTTTTCAATAGGTGCATACAATAGAAGCACGTGAATGAAGATTCCTTGATTGAAATACCCTCGCATTTTTCTTTCTAGTATACAAAAAATACCTATTTCAGATCTGATTTTTCAGAAAACAACATCACATCCTATAGAAAGATAGGGGGAGATATATAGAGAGACAATTGTTTTGATATGGCTGAACAATTGAGTAATCATCAGATCAGATGATTGAAGGATCACCTAAAGCAGGGAAAGGGAGAAGCAACCAAAGAAACCTTTGAAGACTAGTATAAGCCTCTTTCTTAAACAAATGAGCAAACCCAAATCATGGATTTCCCACTCCTTTTATAATGCCTTAAAATTTCACTTTTCCCTCTATTCCCTCATAATATAAATATTATAATAATCATGTAAATTAATACAAATTATTTGGACATAACATTAAAATATTATATAATAAAATATGAAAAAAATTTAACACATAAATTTAAAATCATTTAATAAATAAAACATTCATCCTTACATCCATTGTATTTATATTTTAACATTTAAATAATAAGATTTTCCATATTTATAATTACTTTGTATTACAACCATACATAACATAGAAAAGTAGTTCTCATTAAATTTTTCATATTTGATTATAATCACTTTATAATTTTAATGTTGTATTGTGGATGTAAAGGTCATATAAAACATTATAGAGTGATTGTATGCCGATAAATTACATTTCAGTATGCTTAAAATATTCATTCGAAATGCCCCTTATCATAAAAGGGCTTGTGATCATTTTAACATGTCAAAGATTAGTTTTATATTCACAAATAAGAATGAAATTATTATAAAACATGAATATAAAATATATATAATAGAAGTAACATGATAGGATAAATGGAATAGAGGTGGGAAAAAAGATATATGCATCAATCTATGAAAACAGTCTCAATGCACCCATGAGGGAGGGGTGAATTACTTAACCTTTTATAAGCGTATAGGAATACAGGATAGTGGACATCCAACTATCAACATTTTTGTACAATTTTAGGAAATTATGGAAAACTAGAAAATATTGGTGATATTTTGACACTCCCTTACAAAATTCTGGAAGTTTTATCTCATCATACCCATTTTGATTTTGTCTAGTTAAAAAACAACTCATGAAAAAAAACCTAGCATGATAAAAACAAATATAAGAGAAGATAAGAACCATATAGACCAATGATATTAAATTTTAAAAATTTTAAAGTAAATTTATCCTTATTATTGGATATGAACTAAAACATGGATATCATATTGTACGATATCCCCTATGTCATAGCCGGTGACATGGCATGCATGTTCCTCCATCGTAGCATTCAATTAGTATTTATCATAGTGTATGATAAGCTAGCAATATGAGATATACAGTACATTCCCGTTGTTACATCTTCCACATGGTTTACCTTTGGTTATGAATAAATGTATTGATTATTAATGATTAAACACAGTTGTTTGAAATGTTCAAACTATTATGAGATACCAACGATCATACATTATTGGAAACACATGATAGAAGTCATCTGATGACAGTTGATGTTTCACTCCCTTAATTGAATGAAGGGAGTCTATATAAAAGATTGAGACCCACCTATTGGGTGAGTGTGATTCAGAAAAACCATTTTTAAAACACTATTCAGTCCAGTTCTCTGTTTATTGTTGAGTTAAAGTTTCTATCACACCTTTGGAGTTTGGTAGTCCCCTCATTGTGCATGAGGATTCTACTTGTCAATGTGCCACCCGTGGTGGTAAGATACCTTAGGTTATCACTCAAAAATAACCATTAAGAAAACTCTATCTTGTTTGATAGTGATGGAGGTCACTTTGATAAGTGTATGTATTTTTATTTTATGTTCTTCATACTGCATGTTTGTTTGGTGATGTTAGATCAAGCACTTTAATGAGTTTCTTCCATAGCCATGATTATGATACAATCATCCAAAAACCATATGTGGTATCGAAGACACATTAATCAACAAATAAATATCTAATTTTACCAATTTCATAAAGGTAATGTGTATCGTACTTTGTTCATGGACATATCCTAACATATGATGTGTCATGGTTGGGTGTTAGTTGTCAGATCGCTCTACATAACTTTACAAAATAGGATATCATTGTTGTAGTTGGTGTCTCAATATCAAATTTTTTCAAATTGATTACATGAAAATTAAATTTCATGAATATTAATAAAATTTTATATTACATATTGTTAATTATTCTACATGACTCTAATGTTATAATTTAGAAGAGTATACATCATATTTATAAGGCCATATCAGTTCCCAACAATGTTGAGAACCTTGATGTGCCATGATTATATTCTTAAAGATAGTTATAATGTAGGATATCATACTTTGATAGGACACATAGTATATATACTATTACTGTGAGTACTTGTAAGCAGATAAGGATTCTTCTCATGAAGTTTAAACTTAGTAATCTATAAGATGGGAGACAATGAGAGAATAACACATGTTGGAATTTGGAATGTTTTGGTGTCATCGTATATTCCTATCTACAAGTGTTTGTAATGGTCCTTATATTTTAAGACTACCATTAATTCATGTCATAACTCATGTACTTAGATTTTCTGATGAAAACGGTGACAACATATGTTCACAGTGAGGTATGGCACATTGGGTGCATCATGATTGACATGTCATTAATGGATAAGTCAATGAAGGATTTGTCCCTTCCATAGTTATGGAAGTTTATATATTTTCACTTTGGGAGGAATAGAACCATTTTATTAATTTCCTTATCCATGGTGAAATGACATGTTTATTTAAGATAGTCAAAGTGAAGACCCTTTGTGATAATTTGTTTCAACAATGTTTTTGTATTTGTTGAAAACTAGATTTTTGGTATAAGATTTTTTTTGTTTTTTCAAGATCAGACCATGTACATATAAATGAGGTTTTTATGAATTTTGAATGTTTTTTAATGTTTGAACCCAAACATAATGGCGGAGAAATTTTTGTCTTTGTGAATGTTTTTTTTTCTGGACATAGGATACAGAAAATAGAAGACCAAACTGAGAATAATCAGACTCAAAATGTTTAATGGAGTAGAATTAGTCACATGAGTCTTTAGAAAGATGATGTAGTTTATCAGATATAGCATTAGTCTCAGACCCATCAGCATGATGTTCAGATCCATCAAATTTTTCTTTACTTACAAAGTCCAAAGTTTCAGAGTGTGGATGTTTGAATGATGCTAAATAGGTTTGTTAATGAATGTGAATTAATATGTTAGAATGTTTAAAAACTTTATAATACAAATTTAGAAGAGGCTTTACCAATCTAGATGTTCTCAAAAATTACGATAAATTCTTTTGAGGAAATATAGGAATAGTAATGTTTTTATCAATTCCAGAAACCCAAACATAAAATATTGGATCTAGAAGTACTGAACATAGAAGTTTTTAGGAGTATAAATGTGTAAATATAATGAAGTTTGATTTTTTCAAAGATTTTGAGTGATGTTGTAACACCCTGATATTTTTACAAATAATTGTTTTTAAATTAATTCAATCATTTTTATATTTTTCATTTCACGCAACACTAAAAATAGTTATTTTATATTAAATCACAAAGTTTAGATTGAGTTATATGAAATTCCTAGTTAATCATGAACTAAAAGAAATATAAGGGTTAGATTCATCAATAAGGAACAATAAGGTAATATTACATTTCACACAAGACTGACTTTCTTCGATGTCTAGCACAACACGCTCGAGCGAGTGTTACCGAACAATAATATATTATATAATAATATATAACATAGATGGTAAAATAGATTTTATAAATATTTTTGGCTAAATTATGTAAATATATGGGTTTAAAAAATGTGAAATTAAATAATTGTTTAAAAATTATTTAGAAATGAATATAAGAACCAATTAAATATAAAAGAGTATTTTTATAGAAAAATTTTATTATGATAACAAAGTTGTTTTAATCCTAATAAATTAAATTAATTATAATTGGTAATTAATTTTTAATTAATATATATGTTATATATCCAAGGAAATATTTTTAACATTCATTTGATATATTTTATAATCATTGGAAAAGAATAAAACCAATTTGACACATAAAACCCAAAAAACAATTTAAGCCAGTTTTACCGCTTTTTTATTGAAAAAACATTTTATATCCATTCCTTTGGAAGTTTTATATATTTAATATGTAAAAATAAACTTAATATTTTAAATTGATAATAAATAATAGGTTAGCATAAATATTTGGTACTTTTCTATATGGTTTAATTTTTTTAATGAACAGTTAAAAATACTGGATTTTAATTTAAAACTTATTTTTCATAAAATTTATTTATAAGATTAAGTTAAATTTTAAATTTTTTTCAAAGTTTAATTAGATAATATTTTCATAAATCAGTCCAATTTAGATCATTGGAATCAATTTAATTTTGAAATTGACTAAAAAACCATAGCAAGTATTTTATCTTTTTTTACATTAAAAACCCACATTATCAACCTGAATGTCTGATTAAATTTAAATTAATTTCTCCCACATATATGTTTATAATTTATAAAAATTTAATAAATATTTGGAAAAATAATAATTTGTAATTTCTAATAAGTTCAACGTAGTTTTTGAACAAATATATTACTGAAGTATTTAAAATTAATTACAAAGATTAAAGTTAAATTAAGCTTAATAAGAGACTAAACCATAACCTTAAGGCCCAAAACGACCTATAAACTTATAAAAAAATTTATTGGATGGAAATATTTCAACACTATTATACCTTTTATATATTTGGAGAATTATTTATCCGCTTTCAATAAAAAACATTGGTGGTGTTCCTTTCTATTAAAATATTACAGGAGTGCCACCCCTCCTCCATTATAAAAGGCAGCCTCTCCTCCCACATCATCGCACTCCATGTTCCACATAAGTTCCGAAAAAATCTGCCCAAATATATTCCTAACATCCCTCAATTACTCCATGGATCCTAATTTAGGAAAAAACCCATCTAAGGAATCTCTTTAGTGCAAACCAAAAAGAGTTACCTGATTAAGAGGATACACCCTCCCTCAAAATCCGTTCATTAATTTTCTTTCTCCACTCCCTAAAATCATCTTTTTCCACGATTTTATAGAAAAAACTGTATCATAAATATACTAGTATATTTTTATGCAAATTATTTTACCTACACTTACACATACTTTCATCTAATGGATATACCGCCTCAGAAAATTGTGATTATTCCTTTTTTCCTTTACCACTTCTCATGGTGAAAATTATCATAGAAACTCTATTTATATATGTTATATATTATATTTATTATTTATTAAATATTATTAAATTCTTTTACAACACATACCTTTATAGTATCTATTTTGTGTTAATACAAAAATTTAGTTTGAGTAAGTGTGGACTACCACCCCCTCAAAGTGATGTGATTCATTCATACATTAAATGGAATGTATTAAGGATAAATTAAGTTGATATATTATATATATATTATATAATAAAGATACTATAATAAATATATATATATACATATATAAACACATATGTATTTTACTTTCTTTCAAAACAATAATTATAAAGAAATATCATTCATCTGTACATACGATTTACCGTCTCCGTAAATGGTGTATTCTCTTTCATACATATATATTCTATGTATTATTATAATAAAATATAATGAATATAAATTCTATTTAAATAATGTTTTAAATTATGTAAACCATGATATAAGTAAAAGGACCAAAGATATAAAAAAATTAAGATGCATGCGAAAACAAAGTAGATATTACCTGAAGTGAAACCTTAACATAGAATTGGTAAAAAGCGGGAAATATAAAGATATAATGGAACCATATATGTTATTATAAGTAATAATATGGTTATTTAACATATTTTTAATAAATATATATTTATTTCACATGGGATTTGAAGAGGTACTACGAGAGTCAAGACACAAGGTAATGGAATTTCATCTCATTCTTTATTTTCGTGAGATTCATGCCTTATACACCCCTCTCTTATTTTGTGTGGTGTTGATACTGAACATTAATTTACTATATTCGTATTATACTTAAACATATGGGTATTTAAATAACCATTGTATTTTCTTTATATAATGTGGTTTAAGTTTCAAAAGTTACCAAATCAATAATGCAATTTTTGTCTCAATTTGCCTTCTATAAGACACATGACATGTCATGAACTTTTTTTATATGAGGTTTATATAATCAGATTGACATATTATATCATGAATATCCTTAATTTTATGATATTTTAATCTTCATTTATTTTCATTTTTTACAAGGGGATTATGGTTCATTGTTACCAAGTTATAAGAGTTTATTTAAATAATCTAATCGCTTTTCAAGATTATTTATGATTATAATTTCAATGATGAAAATTAATTATCTATATATCAATAACACTCATAAATTTTATTAAGCTAAATTTATTAATGATATATTTATGTATTGGCATAATTTTTTACAATTTGGTACATTAGATAGTTAAGAAATTATATTTAATAAAGTCTGACTTTACCTCTCTCTTCAGTAGAAAATCATTGTTCATTCAAAACCATGTCATATAAAAGGTTTAAGTTTTTTTCAATTATTATCTTATGATAGTTAAAATAAATTTTTACCCATTTTTAAATTTTTCATAAAAATTTGTTTTTAATAAGGAATATTCTTGTTGTTTTTCGGTAGAGGCACCTATCGAAACTTCTCACGGTTTAAAAGGAATATTTGGCGTGTTCGGATTTATCTGTCATCATGATCGGCTATAACAACCATTACATTAAATACATTAATATTACTAAAAATTGAATAATATTAATTAAATACGTAAAAAATCCATGAAAGGACCATATTGGTATAGTGACTTTATTAACTGGGAAACATAAACAACCGGTTCACAAGACATCTTTATTGTCTCACACTTATTTCATCATAACTAGACCACTTTTGGACATATCTTACCTAATACCGTTCTTTATGACCTGGTTAAGAGAAACATATGAAATGGTAAGCTGAGATTCTTAATAAGGGTAAACAAGGGATATATCAATCATATCATAATCATAATACATAAGAACATAAATTTTTAAAATCTTATCTTGTATATGAAAAATCATGATATAATGCTATTGGATAAATCATAAAACATCATAATAATCAATGAATGTAATCCTAAAAGTCATAACATAAGACATGAAATTTTGTGGCATATACATAATCATATAAAAAAACTACATATTAGTCAATCCTCATTTCAAAAACCATCATAGTAGAAAAAGTCCACTAATGAACTGAGTTCACTCCTCGTTCTAGCCCTATACTTATGAACCGAGATCATTTACCCTTCCATCCATTCTGTCTCATGAGATATAAATATTTAACCAATGAATTGGAGATAGATATAGTTCCCACCCATCTCAAAATTGACTCTCTCTTATGTGTACCACAATAACATAAATCTTCATCATAACCCAATGACTAAAATGGGTTTCTTTAAACATTTGTCAGGACCCTTCCTCGGGGCCCGTTCCGTGACTAACCCAAGCCCGCCTTTCATTGGCCAAGGGCTGGAGACTAGCACCAAAGGCATAAATCCCGATAACTGGGAAGGCATTGCCTTTATAAAAGTAAAAAAAACACCACAGAGTACAAGCGGAAGTAAAACACTAAGTACAAAGAGAAGTGCTGAAAAGTAAATGGTCCAGAATACAATCCCAACTGAAATTACAACTACAACTGAACAAAAGTACAACAGAAAAAGAAAACAACTGGAAGAACAGAGGAAGCTCCTGGGTCATCCTCCTCAGATCCTACGTGAAGTGTAGGTACACATGGCGTAGCTCCTGGATCGTCCACCACGGATCCTACCTGAAGGGTAGGTACAGATAGCCTCCACAACACTCTCACTCGTCAACCTCCTCCAAGTGTCATCTCGCCGTGAAGTCCACCTCCAGCTACTGACTCGTCGTGTAGTCCACCTCTGGGTACCATACAGTCCTCGAACACTCAGCCTCCGTCAGCACTGCCCATCATATGCAACCAACACAACGAGGTGCGGGCATAGCCTGTGCAGGGGTGAGTATAATGATACTTAGTAGGGACCCTGATACCCTCATGGTCTCACTAAAACCAACAAGGATAACCATAAAGAAGATATCAACAGATTACCTCTACTTAGGTATATACCCATACATATACATATGTTCTCAAATAACCCATATCAATCATGAGGAAACACAATGATTATGAAATCAATGGATAACCACTACCCAGGTATATTTTCATACATATAAATAAGTTATCAAGTGACCCATCTCAATCATGAGGTAAACACAGAGGTCATAGACTCAGATCAAACCAGGATTTTTCATTATCGAAACTGTAACTGCTGAAGAGCCCCGTCTCTGGAGTGTACAGTGGTCTTGTCACGACTCTAAGGTACTTCTCACTAACCTTAGACTGTTGAGGTACTCCTCCTGTCGAGTACCTTGGGTTAGCAACCAAAACACAGTAGTGCTACCAACCGGGGTATGCCACCCAAACACAGTAGTGCACACCCCCTAATAGCCTGTAGAGGTACTCTCCGGATGAGTATCGTGGGTCTGCACTATCACACAGGTAGTGCTTCGTCCACCATAGGTCTACACCAAAACAAAGTAGTGCTCCATCCACTGGGCTAGTCGACTCACTCCAAGTCGATTCAGTCAAGCAGTCGTCAGGTCTCAGCCGGCTACACGGTCTCCATACTTCGCACACTCATCTCTGGGAGGGTCCGCTCCACGAGCTACAGGTCGATACTCAAAATATCTCAAAGTCCCACTGAGAAGTATCTCAATGGACCGCCTCGTCATAGGGGTCTCAACGCAAAAGACGGCGCGTCAATCAGACGCCTGGTCTGAGAGTTATTGGCCTTTTCGTCCCAGGGGCCTGGTTGGTTTCGTGTGCGAACCAACCAGGACATATCTCAACTGTACCCCAAAATCCTATAGGGTATACTCAAAGGTACCATTTCTCAACGTGATCACCAATGCCGCTGACGGTTCGTCAAACGGACGTCCAGTCTGAAAGATATCATCTTTTCCGTTTCAGGGGCCCGGTTGGATTTTGGGCACAATCCAACCCAACCACTATCCAACAGCAACCAAAACTCAGGATAAGTATGTCAAAAGTTCTGTCTCATAAAAAATAATCCATCAATGTCGACGGCACGTCAATCGGTCGTCCGGAGCTCATGATATAAGTGTTTCCGTTCTGAGGGCCTGGTTGGTTTCGTATCCGAACCAACCCGACCGAACCCAAAGTTCTTAGAAACATTGGGTGTAATATACCGAAAAATACGTCTCAATCCAAGGATCACATCTCAACCGATGGTGCATTGATCGGAGGTCTGTAGCCCACGTTTTGGGCGTTCGAATGGAAATAATACGAAAATAGGGGGTTCGGGCCCGGTCCAACTCGGCCTAAGACCCCCTAGGTCGGCCCGAACCGGGTCTGGGTCTGGCCCGTTTGGGCGTAGCCCAGCCCGGATGGCACGGCCCGGCCCGGCCTATGTGGTCCCTCCCGACCCGGCATGGGCGGCCCGACCGGTTGGCCGGCCGCGCTGGCGCTGCCGTGTGGCCAACGGGTGCGGGGGTTACAAACCCCCGCGGTCAACATATCCGGTGGGGCTTTAAGCCGCGATTCTCAGCCTCCGGAATGGATAAGCCGTTCTGGTTCAGCCCGCCACCATGGTTTAGCTGCGGTGGTTCCATTACGGCGGCGCGCCGCCGCCGCCTACTGCGGACCACCGCACTCGCTCCGGTGGTCCGTTTCACCTCCTATCTTCTCCAATAGTCCTCTCAGGACCTGAACATCACTGTGGAGACTTCAAATCGCCTCTGCGGCCTGTTCCGACATCGCCCGTCGATCCGCACGTCAAATAACAAAACACGCTGTCTTCGTGGTTCTCCGGCGCGGCGCGACGGCACCGCGCCCCTTCACCGTGGCCCGACTCCGACCGCCGATTCATTTGGCCTCAAAGGCGCAGCGCGACGGCACCACGCTTCATTGTCGTGATTCTATAAATTCCATCACGGTGCGACGGCACTGCGTCTCTTCCATTTGAAGCCATGTAGATAACCAACAAAATAAAAAGGGGAGGAGGTTCAACCGTGTTTGTGCGGTCAAACCTCCTCCGTTATTTTGATAACAGTTGGCCATTAATATCGAAGAACGTCTAATATTATTCACGGCATAAAAGACAAAATCCTACTTTGCAAAGACGTCACATGTCATCGAGCTGCCGAAGAGGCAAGCGTCGCGATGATCGGATGTCGCGGAAGATTGGTGCTGATTCTGATGACGTCGTAGGGTGATTTGTTGTCAATGGTGACGTTCTCCGTGGTGGTGTCTCATCCCTTGATGCAGAGGAAGAAGAGGAGAAGGCATATCATCGGTGATTGCCCGATGAAGAATGCGGCGTCTCGCTTCCTTCGACGAGGAGCAAAGGTGCAAGATGAGATGACGTTCTTCGTCGAAGCATCGGTGTTCTTCACGTTCTTCAACAAAGGAGATGAAGTGTTCTTCTTCAGAGGAGGAAGTTCTTCAAAACTCAAATGCTCTCTTCCCTTCCTCTTAACACAACAATTCTAACCAAAATAAAATAAGGCTCCACCTTTTTTTATTTACCCATTCCATACAGTAAAAATTACAAAATTCCAAACAAACACACTTAATTAATTGATCTTGAGTAGTCAAATTAATTAATGTTTAGGTGGCATGAATTAATGTGGGTGGTGAGGAGGAGAGGAGTCACTTAAGTTAATGTGGAGTTACAAAATTAAAGTGGGAGGTGAGTTATGGGAGGTCAAGGGGTTTATGGGAAGATCAAGGGGGTTAGGGTCTCGTGTGGGCCCCACCACCCTCTTAACCTCTCATGGGAAGTTCCCTAACATCCACTCAAAGGATATAACTTCTTTTAATAAAATAAAAATTGTAAATCAATTTTTATTTTATCTTCCACAAATTTTTTAACCACTCCTCCCATGAAAATGAAACTCTGAAAAAGATCTTCTTAAGCAATTACCGATGCTGTGAATCCATTGGTGACCTCGGAATTCGATTCTGAGCACCGGTTCAAAAGTTAGAAAAACCCGCTCTTTCGTTCACTGAACGTACCCGAGCTAAACTTCGGAAATTGAATCAGGGCTCACCGGGCCTCGGAATCAGGCGCCGTCAGAAACTGCGTTCTTGTAAAACTCAAAATAAAATTAAGAAAAAGTTTTCCTTGAATTTTACGGGTCTTTACATTACTCCCACCTCAGGGCTTTGCATCCTCGTAAAGCTTTAACACTAACTAGGGATACAAAAGCGGTACTGAGCACGCATCTGATCTCTCCGCTCCCATGTGCTTACCTAGAGGTTCCCGTACTTCTAGTGAAAGCACACCTGAGGAATCGTCCATCCCCGTAGGATCCACTCCTATCGATCCTCGATCACCACTGGAACCTCCGTGAATGTCACCCCATCGCCATCATCCAGCTCCCCATTGTTGATGATATGCGAAGGGTCGAGCACGTATCTCCTCAGTTAAGATACGTGGAAGTCGACCTGCACCAGGTTTAACTGAGGTGGATGTGTCAAGTGGTAAACCACCACGCCTACCCAGCTAAGGACCTAAGAAGGTCTACTGAACCTCGGAGATAACTTGCCGCCTTGGCCACATCTCTGTAAACCTCATCAAGGTAATACCCGTATAAGGACGTGATCGTCATCCTCGAACACTTGAGGTCTCTAATTCATGTTAGAACTGAAACTCAAAACGACTGCTTCCATGAGGGTAAGGTTGAACGACTCAAGAGTGATCGGTCACACCCTCCTGTGCCTGAGTTTATCCAGTGTTTCCTGTGGTTTCCTTTTACCTACCAACGAAAACCCATCCCGACGTCGTAGTTAAAGCACAACATTCTTTACTAATACCGTCAATTTGTGTATGAACTCTGATTGCCCAGTCCATACTCAAACCAACGTCGTAAGGCCTCGACGCTGCCACAAAGATATTCGAACCAAAACACTCACCTCAAGGGTCTGACCACACTGTTGGCATAAGTGTGATTATCGAGTCATCTCCCAAGGTGTCTCCAGACATGAGGGTCAGGTCCATGGCTTACCGGAAACTCTAGGTCTGGGACATGATTCGTGGAAGGAAGGAATGATTCATATCAACGTTTTTTACTACAGAAGCTAGTAGTGAACATAGACTATACCTCGAATAATTATTAGAGCCATTGGGTCACTCTCCCTGACCACATGTAGCTACTCTCTTCCCATGCCCTCCAGCTCCCTGAGCCTAGCGGGGAAAACTAAGGCTGTTGGTTGTAGCATGATAAAACATACAACACATCATACTGCTCTCCTAGCTCTACCTCCACGTCTGCTGCGTTGCAGACTCATCTTCCCTTAAATCTTCCTCTTCTTGAAACCTTTAACATGCCCGAGTCTCTAAGACTGGCGCCGGTTTCCCATTTCTTACTTCACTGTGAAGTCTTCATCCTCTCCTGGATTATCTGCACCTTATTTGCCTACGATCTAAAAGAGATACTAAAATTTCTCCTTTTCCATAAAGAGAAACTTGGTCTCATCCCCTGGATGAACCACAACCATTGCCTAATACATTAAATCCTGACATGAATGATGTATTCATGCCATGGATGACATCGTAAGGCCTCGACGTTACTACCAAGAGATCCAACTGTCACTCTCGCCTCCAAGAGTCGAGTCACACTGTCGGCATCGGTGTGAGGTAACTAGGTCTCCTCCAGTATAAATCTTGAATGTGAGGGTCATGTCAATAGTTTTAACTGGGACCACTCAGTTTCAAACAAACAAAAGGACAGGAAAGAAAACATCACAAAGATAAGTGTCTTTTTATTATTGCATCTCATAGTAAAAAGACACAAATACAACAACAATATGGAACTAGAAGTAAATGGGATGTATGCACTAGTTCCACCCCTATCTACCTGCTCCCGGAGCTCTACTACCTTGTCTACTGCTCGGCTGTTGCTCAATCTCCCGCCGCTGCATCTGCCTCTGTGGCTCCTCCAAATCCTACAGATCAACTGTGCGAGGATTCGGACCGTCACGTGCCAGGTGACCCTTCCTGTCGCATTCATAACACTTCCTGCTCCTCATATAGCTTGATCTGTTCCCCTTGGACCTCTACATCATCTTTCTACTGCACACAGATGACTCAACTACTGATCAAAAATCATGCGGGAAAGGTAGCAGCTCTTGTACACGCTCGGGGTGTAGAGCTACTGGAAAAAACTCAACCCGGAAGAAGGTCTCGAAGTCTTCCCATGTGAAGGTTATCCCCTCGCAAAACTGGTACAAACGGATCCACCACCTGCCTGCTGCTTCCTGAAGGAGGCTAGAAGAAAAGAACACCATGAAGTCTGCAGGTGTCCCCACTAGCCTAAAGACTCTCACCACAGCCCCCAGCCAATCCTCATCCACCTGCGGGTCTGCCTCATCCCAGAACCTGGGTGGCCTCTGGCACTGGAACACGTGCAGTGCTCTCAAGTGGCGTACATCGCCTATTGCTGGGGCTGGTGGCATCAGGGGCCCAACATATGGTAGTACCGTTGGTGCCTTTGCTGGTGCCTCAACTGCAAGAGGGCCTTGTACCAAAGCCTCATCGCTCGGAAGGATTTCAGTACACACATCCCCCTGGTCTCTAGCTGGTCGTTCGTGGAAAAGCATCTTGAAAGAAACAACGTGACATTGTCAAACGATTTATACCTGGTGAGCTGACCTGGTTTGAGCTAACTTTTAAAAACTTCTGGAAACACACATGCAATCAGTACTTTCGTGTACAAAGTCGGAAATCAGTTGTCCGGGTCCTGGTGTATGGATATGTTGGCCGCCCGCACCAACACTGGACTCCCTGAACTGAAGACCACACTCGGTACCCTTAATACTATTTCTTCACAGAATGAAAAAAAATATCAGAGTTATATGTTCTGCGGTAGAACCGACTCCTCTGATACAAATTCTTCATGACCCGTCCTCGAGGCCCGTGTCGTGATTACCCCAAGCCCACCTTCCATAGGCCAGGGCCTGGCGACTAGCACCAAAGGCATAAATCCCGATAACCGGGAAGGCATTGCCTTTATAAAAGTAAACAAAACACCATAGAGTACAAGAGGAAGTAAAACACTAAGTACAAAGAGAAGTGCTGAAAACTAAATGGTCCAGAATAAAAACCCAACTGAAAGTACAACTACAAATGAACTAAAGTACAATAGAAAAATACAACAGCTGGAAGAACGGAAGCGGCTCCTGGGTCGTCCTCCTCGGATCCTACCTGAAGGGTAGGTACAGATAGCGCAACTCCTGGATCGTCCACCACAGATCCTACCTTAAGGGTAGGTACATATAGCCTCCACAACGCTCTCGCCCGTTAACCTCCTCCGAGTGTCATCTCGCAGTGAAGTCCACCTCCGGATACTGACTCGTCGTGTAGTCCACCTCCGGGTACCGTCCAGTCCTCGAACACTCGGCCTCCGTCGGCCCTGCTCGTCATCTGCAACCAATACAACGAGGTGCCAGAATAGCCCGTGTAGGGGTGAGTATAATGATACTCAGTAGGGACCGTCAGACCCTCAAGGTCTCACTAAAACCAACAAGGATAACCACAAATAAGATATAAACAGAGAGCCTCTACATAGGTATATGCCCATACATATACCTAAGTTATCAAGTAACCCATATCAATCATGAGGAAACACAAATATTATGAAATAAACGGATAACCACTACCCAGGTATATGCCCATACATATACCTAAGTTATCAAGTGACCCATCTCAATAAAGAGGTAAACACAAAGGTCATAGACTCAGCTCAAACACGGATTTTTCATTATCGAAACCATAACTGCTGAAGAGCCTCATCTCTGGAGTGTACAGTGGTCCTTTCATGACTCCGAGGTACTTCTCACTAACCTAAGACTACTGAGGTACTCCTCCTATCGAGTACCGCGGGTCAGCCACCCAAACACAGTAGTACTTCCCACCGGGGTATACCACCCAAACACAGTAGTGCACACCCCCTAATAGCCTGCAGAGGTACTCTACGGACGAGTACCGCAGGTCCGCACTATCACAAAGTTAGTGCTCCATCTGCCATGGGTCTGCACCCAAACAAAGTAGTGGTCCTTCCACTGGGCTAGTCGACTCACTCCAAGTCGAGTCGGTCAAGCAGTCGTCCGGTCTCAGTCGGCTACACGGTCTCCTTACTCTGCACGCTCATCTCTGGAAGTTCCGCTCCAAAAGCTAGAGGTAGATACTCCCAGTATCTCAATGTCCCACGAAGAAGTATCTCAAAGGACCGCCTCGTCATAGGGGTCTCAACACAACAGACGACGCATCAATCGGACGCCCGGTCTGAGAGTTATTAGCCTTTTCGTCCTAGGGGCCCAGTTGGTTTCGTGTACGAACCAACCTGGTCGTATCTCACCTGTACCCTGAACTCCCATAGGGTATAATCGTAGGAACTGTTTCTCAATGTGATCACTAACGCCGCTGACGGTTCATCAAACGGACGTCCGGTCTGAAAGATATCAGCTTTTCCTTTCTAGGGGCCTGGTTGGATTTCGGGTACAATCCAACCTGGCCACTATCCAACAGCAACCAAAAATCAGGTGAAGTATAAAAAAAGTTCCTTCTCATAAAAAAGGAATCCAAAAATGTCAACGGGAAGTCAATTGGTCGTCCTGAGGTCAAGATATAAGCGTTTCCGCTCCAAGGTCCTGGTTGGTTTCGTATCCGAACCAACCCGGACGAATCCAAAGTTCTCCGAAACCTTAAGTGTAATACAATGAAACAACTGTCTCGATCCAAGGATCGCTTTGCAACTGACGGTGCGTCAATCGGAGGTCCGTATCCCATGTTATGGGCATTCGAACGGAAACAATCCGAAAATATGGGGATTGGGCCCGGTCCGACCCGGCCCGACACCCCCTGGTTCAGCCCGAACCGGGTCAACTCGAACCAAGTCCAGGTCCGGCCCATTTGGGCACGGCCCGGCCCGGCCTGGGAGGCTCGGCCGGTTGGCCAGCTGTGCTAGCGCGGTCGCGGCACCCGAGTGGCCAGCGGGTGCATGGGTTACAAACCCCCGCGGTCAACATATTCGGCGCGACTTAAATCCGCACCGCTCAACCTCTGGAATGGCTAAGTCGTTTCGGTTCAGTCCGCCGCCGTGGTTCAGCCGCATCTATTCCGTTCCGGTCACCGGCCCCGCCACCGCCTTCAACGGACCACCAGACTCGCTGCAGAGGTCCGTTTCGCTTCTCGTCTTCTCCAATGGTAGTCCCGGGACCTGAACATTACTGTGGAGACTTAAAATCGCCTCTGCGGCCTGTTCCGACTTCTCCCGTCGATCCGAACGTCAAATAACAAAACACACCAACTTCGTGGTTTTCCGGCGCGGTGTGACGGTGTCGCGCCCCTTCACCGCGACCCGAATCTGACCGCCGATTCGTTCGGCCTCAAATGTGCGGCGTGACGATGCCGCGCTTCCTCGTCGTGATTCTCTAAATTCCCACATGGTGGAACGGCACTGCGTCGCATCCATTTCAAGCCACATAGATAACTAGCAACATAAAAAGGAGAGGAGGTTCGGCCGTGTTTTTGCGGTCCGAACTCCTCCGTTATTTTGATAACAGTTGGATGTTAATATCGAAGAACGTCTAAAATTATTCAAGACATAAAAACCAATCCCCTACCTTGCAAAGATGTCACACATCGTCGATCCGTGGAAGAGGTAGGCGTCGCGATGATCAGACATCGCGGAAGATTGGTTCCGATTCCATTGACGTCGAGGGTGAGTCGTCATCAATGGCGACGTTCCCCATGGTGGTGCTCCTCCCTTGACACGGAAGAAGAACAGGAGAAGGCACGTCGTCGGTGATCGCCCAATGAAGAATGTGGCGTCTCTCTTCCTTGGACATGGAGAGAAGGTGCAAGATGAGACGACGTTCTTCATCGAAGCTTCGGTGTTCTTCATGTTCTTCAACAAAGGAGATGAAGCATTCTTCTTCAGAGGAGGAAGTTCTTTAAAACTCCAATGCTCTCTTCCCTTCCTCTTAACACAACAATTCTAACCAAAATAAAATAAGGCTCCACCTAATTTTATTTACCCACCCCATGAATTCAAAATTACAAAATTAAAAACCAACACACTTAATTAATTGATCTTGAGTTTTCAAATTAATTAATGTTTAGGTGGCTTGAATTAATGTAGGAGGTGAGGAGGAGAGGAGTCACTTCAATTAAAGTGGAGTTACAAAATTGAAGTGGGAGGTGAGTTATGGGTGGTAAATGGGGTTATGGGAAGATCAAGGGGGTTAGGGTCTTGTGTGGGCCCCACCACCCTCTTAACCTCTCATGGGTAGTTCCCTAACATCCACTCAAAGGATTTAACTACTTTTAAAGAAATTAAAATTGTAACTCAATTTTTATTTTATCTTCCACAAATTTTTTAACAACTCCTCCTGAGAAAATGCAACTCTGAAAAAGATCTTCTTAAGCAATTACCGGCACTGAGAATCCATTGGTGCCCTAAAAATTCAATTCTGAACAACGGTTCAAAAGTTAGAAATACCCACTCATTCGTTCACTGAACGTACCTGAGCTAAACTTCGGAAATTGATTCCGGGCTCACCGGGCCTCCGAATCAGGCGCCGTCAGAAACTGCGTTCTTGTAAAAATCTAAAGAAAATTAAGAAAAAAATTCCCTTGCATTTTATTGGTCTTTACAACATCATTCCACCATAACATAATCCTTGTAAAATAAATGGATTTCATAAATATAATTCTTTGACAAACAAAATAAAATCATAAAAACAATAATAATATTATACTTAAAATATAACCATATTATATAATTCCATCTTAGATGTAAAATAATTTTGATATAACACTTGATCTTTTTTCTTGAGGAAAATATCCTTTTTTATTCAAAATCATTTTCTTTTCTCAAAATTCCATGCGATTATAAAAGAAAATATATTTTATGAAAATAAACATTAAATATTGTAAAGTAATTTACATGGAAATAAGGTTTTATGAAAATGTAAATATCTGTTCATGTCATATAAGTTAAAAAACATTCTCCTCATACTTTTGTCAAAAAAGTCAAAAAGCACCTCGTATCGAAAACAACAAAAGATTACTTTCATACCATTTAATAAAAATTCACCAATGGGTAAAATTGACTCTAAATAAATGTTTAATAATAGAAATAATATTTTTGAATACATAATTAGCATACTTCGACATGGATGGTAAGCATACCCCAGTAAATAATTACGTATAAACCATCTTGGATAATAATGAGATTTTGAGATTATCCCTTACCTTAGGTTAGATTTCCTTTGTATGTATCTGAACCTCTTATATAATGATTTAAAGAATTTCATTTACTTATTTAAGAATTATATTAATTTTTATGATATCATATATGATAATATTATCATCCATTTTTTAGGAACATTATTACCCATCCATCGGGTGTTAACTACTTTATTTTCTTACGCATGTTTTGCCAGATAAGTTCTTGTTCCTATTCTTAGGTTATAGTTATATAAATTACAGAATTATATTAGTATAATATATATCATATTTCTTATTTTTATTCATTTATATAACCATGCTTTAATAAAGATAATATAGAATGAATTGCATCACATCATGGAGACGGTAGGTCGTACATATACACGAGCGATGATATAATTATCATAATTGACAAATGGTATTAAAGTGGATGTTATATAATATTTCAGAATAAATTTCATGTTATAATAATGATATATTGTTAATATTTCCATTATTATACCCATCCACGTATGGTGGTTGTGAAAAAAAGATTACACCACGGCATGAAGACGGTAAGCCGCACGTACATACGTGTAGCAATTTCATTTTTCATAGGATGGATATGTGATGAAATATGGCTGTTTAATATTACTAATAAAATATAATTATATAAGAGATTATATATTTATTACCTTATAACAAAAAAACTCATGAAGCGGATGTTTAAGAAGAATGATGTTTGAACAAATCGGTAGAGGAGATTACCTCTTCTTCGACGTGCTTCTTCTAAATCTCCTCTTAAAGCACTAGAGTTGGTATTTAAAGAATACCATAACCTCTATAATGTAACTATTAATGTTAATAATTGAAATGGTAAGGGTATAGACGAGAATGAATACTCAACGCGAAGTGAATGGGTGAGGGAGGAGGTTCCATTTTATAATTGTGGTGAGGGGCACTTTTGGGACCTCCACAAATATTAATTTAATATAAAATCAAACCTCATCCAGAAACCTAAAAAATGTTACAATTTAGAATATAAGATTATATAGGGTTTTAATTTCATCAAAAAATAAATTTTTGACAAGTTTTTCTATCAATTTAAACATTATCATTTTAATTAACACTTAGTTATTCCATTTATATTTTAACTAGGGTAACACATATTTCAATATTAAAAGGGGAAATATTTACTTATTTGATGTCAATTACACAATAAATAAATAAATTATTTAAATTTAGACCATTTCATAATTATTATATATATTTTATAAATGTTTTATGATTTTTGAATAATTTAGTAATACATTATTTTGATAAACAATTAGTGATGTCAATTTTGACACTATCCAATTCATTTATTTTTAAAAATATTAAGATAACAATTTGACTTCAAACCAACTATTTTATTATATTAATAAGAGGTCAATGTCATCTATAAAATTAATTTTAAATATTAATTATCCCAAATTATATTTATTTTAGTATTTTTAATAACATTTATTTGATATTTCCCATAATAAAATAACTACTACAGCTGTTTTGTGTAATTTTTTAATATGCTCATTTGTCTAATAAAAAATAAAAACAAAATAATATGAAAATTAGAAGTCATATCTATTTCATAATAATAATTCTAATCAATTATATATTCAGTATAATCCATCCATAAAAATGTTATCATTATTAAAACATTAATGTGACAAGATTATCATCACTTTAAATGAAATAATATAAGTGTCATAATCTTTTCTATAAGGATAAAAATGGTCACTAACTGGACCCTTGGATGTTTATGTTCTATATATACTCTAAAAATAAAATTTAGTCATGTTTTTGAGACTTTTATGGGTTATTATAAATATAATAATTATTATTTTGTCAATTAAATAATTTCTACATCATTAAAGTATCAGTCTTTAAGGTAATTAATTTTTTCCTAAAAATTACAAATAAATTATAATGAAAAATAAAAAAATATATTTCAAATGATTATTTATATTATAATATATTTTTTATATAACCTTATATTAAAAATGATATAGTTATTAAAATTTGAGTAAGACATAATTAACTTTTGTTTAAAAAAAATAAATCAAATGTTCTAATCTCATCCAAGTGACTTCTATAGGACACCATCATGACCCTAGTAGGATTTAGGTAGAATATAAAATCATCCAATGAAATTAGGAAATTATTTGGGGAAATTTCATAATATTATTTTTACCCTTAATTACCTGATTTACCCTTTTACCGTATTAATAAAAATTACTGAGGTTACTATTCGTAATGCCCAAAAATAAATGTAAGCAATTTACACAATTTGTACATACCAATTCCAAATATGGAATACATTTTTCAAAATTCAAATCATATAAGTTTCATTAATTAGTTTAAAATTAATCTCGTTGTTTGAAAGAGAGAACGATTTTTAAAAGTTAAAACATTTCAAAAGATTGAAATGTTATTACATCTGAATTCAATGGAAAATTATTGATAACTACACACATTATATTGAATTTTAAAAATATATTATATTTATTTTTTAAAACCATTCCATGTTATAATTTAAACATATAAATTATTGTGATGAATAAATTTGTTTTTAATAAAAATTTAGAGTATTTTTACTATTCATCATAACATGAAAGTTAATAGAAAAATATCAAAAACTCTTCCAAAGTAAATTTTTATATCACTATTCCAAATAAAATGTTCATTTTTAAAAAAAAAATTATTAACATGTCAAAATATTAATTTAAAATGGTTTCTCCATTAAAAGGAGGAAGATTACCCTTTGTAAAAAATATAGGTTTTTATACAAAAAATAGGGTTTATTTGAAAACTATGAAAAAAATATCAATTGGACGAATATAAAAACTATTTTATAAATTATATAACAAAAATATTTCATTAATTTCATTTACTATTTTTCTATCGCTTAACAAAAATACAAATATATAATTGATTTATATTATTTATTCGCAATTATTTTCATAAGTTAGATATATTTATTACTGTTAACCTAACTGCTAGGTTATAATATTCATTTTATACTAAGGGTGTCTATTGGTTCATATAAAATCATGATTATGAGAAATTAAAGCTATTGAATAATTATAATTACTTAAAATGCTTCCAAAAAACATTTGGGTGTTAAGTTATACCCCCCCTAAACTTAATTTTTTTCTCGATATTCATCATTTGGAAACAAATAGAGAAGGATACTTCTACGTCATAACATCCTCAAGTTCCCAGTAGTTTCCTAATATTTGTGGTTCCACCATAAAACATTAACCATTCAAGTTGTCTTGTTTCATAGATCTTTTTCTCTACGATCCAGAATATCTTTTGATTTTTCTTCATTAGAAATATCTTTCTCCAGTGGTTCAATATATGAGTTTAGTACATGGGAAGGATCAAGTCTGTACTTTATCAGGAGAGATATGAATAACATATCATTAACCTAGGAGAGTTTCGGTGGAAGAACCAATCGTTATGATACCTTCCCAAAACGATCTAGAATTTCAGAAAGTCCAATATACCTAGGGTTTGACTTGACGTTCTCTCCAAATCTCATTACTCTCTTCCTGCGAGATATTCGAAGAAAAACCTTTTCACCCACTTCAAACACTAGGAATTTTATTTAGTTCTCAACATAACCTTTTTATCGACTCTAATATGGTCTTATGTGTTGTTGAATAAATCTAAAATTTTCTTCCATTTCATCAATAAGATCAAGTCCTAATAGCTTAATTTCCCCAACATCATCCCATCAATTTAGAGTTGTACACTTATTTATATATAGGGCTTCATAAGGATCCATCTGAATACTAGAGTGAATTCTATTGTTATATGAAAATTCAATAAAATTTTGGAGTTTATCCAAACCACCCTTTAAATACATAGAGAAAGCTCTCAACATGTATTTTAGAGTTTGAATTGTCATCTCAGAATAACCGTCTAACTGAGGATGATAAGTAGTGTTGAAACTTATCTCTGTATCCAGATCCTACTAAATACTTTTCCAAAACATTGAAGTAAACCTCAGATCCTGAGAAAATATAATGGAAAGTGTTACTCTATGAAATCATAACACTTCCTTTATATATATCATAGAAATATGATCAAGAGGAAATCCCATATAATATAAATGAAGTGTGGTAACTTTGTAAGGAGATCAAAAATAACCCATATAGAATTATGGCATTTATAAGTTTTGGGAAGTCCAATGACAAAGTCCATAGTGATGTTTTCCAATTTCCCTTTTCGTATGGGTAATGGTTGTAACATACCCTTAGACTTTTGTCTCTCTGCTTTAACTTTATTACAAACCAAGCACCGATGGACATATTTAAAAACATGTCTTTTCATGCCAACCCACCATAAATAGTCTTTATGGTCTCTATACATATTTGAGCATCCAACATAAATAGAGAATGAAGAACTATGATCCTCATCCAAAATCTCCTTTATTAATTCTAGTGTTGGAGGAATACTAACCTGTTTCCTAAACCATGTTATTCCATCACAATCAAGGTTGAATTCAGGAAAATTTCGCACCTTTTTTGTAGCTCTACATCTTCCTTTTTCACCTACTTAATCTTAAATTTGATAGACGGATAAACATTCATTTGATAAAGATAAGATTTCTCCACTTCCTTTAATTTTTCAAGATCCATCATTTGTAAATCAATAAATATTAGATCTTTTTTGATCTTCTTTATGGATAGGCTTGCATGGTCTTTTTGACTCAAAGCATATGCCACCATGTTTTCTTTCCTAGGGTGGTAATTTATTGAGTAGTCGTAATATTTAATAAAATCCAACCATCTTCTTTGAAACATATTCATCTCTTTTTGTGTGAAAATATAATCTAAACATTTATGATCAGTATAAATATCAAACCTTTCACCATAAAGATAATGCCTCTATATCTTCAGTGCAATGATTACCGTATCTAACTCCAAATCCTGAGTTGGATAATTTTTCCTATGGATTTTCAATTATTGTGAGGCCTTAGCTATCACCATATCATTTTTCATGAGAACACAACCTAGCCCCTTCTTGGATTCACGACTATATATTACAAACCTTTCTCCTCTACAAGGCAGTGTGAGCACATGTGCATTGGTTAACCTTCTTTTTAGCTCTTTGAAATTTTTTTCACATTCCTCCATCCAAACCAACTTAAGTCCTTTCTGAGTCTACTTGGTGAGTGGATTAGAAAATCATGAATAATATTTCACAAAACATCGACAATATCTATCCAAACACAGAAAACATCGAATCTCAGTTACCGTTGTTGGTCTTGGACAACTTTCAATAACTATTATTTTTTCTAGATCCACAGATATCCCATATCTTGAGATTATGTTACCCAAAAATGAAACTTTCTTAATCCAAAATTCAAACTTTGTAAATTTTTCATAAATCTTATTCTTTATCAAGGTATTTAGTACAATTCTCAAGTGATCTTCATTCCCTTCTTTGCTCTCCTTATGGAAAAAATATCATCTATGAAGACTACCAAAAAGAGATCAATATTGTCTCTGAAGACTCTATTTATTAGATCCATGATGATAATGAGGGAATTAGTATGACCAAAAGGCATCGTTATAAATCCATAGTTTCCATACATTGTACAGAATTTCATCTTTGGTATATCCGCCTTCTTGAACCGTAATTGAAGATATCCTGAATGAAGATCAATCTTGAAAAATTATTGCACTATGTGTTGTTGGTATAATAAGTCATCAATGTAGGGAAGAGGTTATTTTTTCTTTATAATGGTCTTTTTATGTTCTCTATAATCTATGTAGAGTCTTGTTGATCCATATTTCTTCTTAACAGAAAAAACATGTTCTCCCCAAGGTTATTCACTGGGGAGTATGAATCCCTTTTCATTATTCTCTTGGAGTTTCTTCTTCAATTCCTAAAAATAAATTTGGGCCATTCAATAAGGTGTCTTTAAAATAGGTATAACACCCGGTACGAGTTCTATTGATAAATCAACCTCATGATTCGATGGAAGACCTTGAAATTATTCCGTGAATACATCATCAAACTATTGTAAAATGGGTATATTTTTAATGGTGATTTTATCCCCATAAATTTCATACTGATATCCTTCATTCATAGGAATGAAGACCCATAATATGGATGAAATTTCTACCAAAGGTCATATTCATCGTTACATCGATAGAAGATCAAAGATTGATCTGGAATATGAAATCTGACTTCCCTTCCATGGAAATTGATATGAGCTCAAAATAGATAATGTCAATCCATGCCAGGAATCATACAAAATTCCACTATAGGAGTCACAGGATTTTCCAGAAGCACTTTTCCATGAATATCAGCCAGATAAGAATTATAAACTTTTTATGCGACTGTTGTGTCGTGAGGAGTTGTCACAGCTAACTCAACATCTAATTGGTTTGGTAATATGGTGATAGCCTTAGAAATGTTTTCAAAAATAAAAGATTAGTTGGATCCATAATCAAATAAAACATTTTCTACTTTATATTGGATGGTAATAGTACCTTTCACCACTTCATTATCATACTCCACATCGTCAATAGTGATCACATGTGTCTTTCCTTTTTCTTTGGCGTTAAGAGTTTGTTGACACCAATAATCATAAAAAACCCTTAGGATTGGTCATTGATTAGAAAAATTATCTATTTCCTTGCACTTGAATCATTGAAGTATCGGAGGTGCATTATGTGTAGCCTTTTATCTATTCGCATCCTTAGACAACTATTACCCATCACTTTGGAATTCAACTACCGATGACCTTCTTTTACACACATAAAAAATTTGATAGTCCCTTTAACACGATTTTATTCATGTTTCTTTATACACTTTGATCATAAGGGAAAACTCAACTTATTTTTGTGTGGTATTTAGATTTTCCCTTGAATTCCCTTTTTCTCTTCATATCAAACCAATAAGGCTGATGGGTTACTCCAATATCCATCTCAACCTTGATAGCACATCGAACAATTTCTTCATTTCTATTTAAGTGACTTATGGATAATGACCTTTGGAGACTTGGTTTTAAGACACCGATGAGTCAATAAATTTTACTCTTAGGTTGGATATTAATTATAGGGGCATGCCTTGAATATCTTTTAAAATTTTCTACATTGGTACCAACAGATTCATCGTCCTTTTGATTAAGATCATGTAACTCCTTCTCTATATTAGTTCGAAGAAAACAAGGAAAATAATTATTGAAAAATAATTTCTTTAACTCAACCAACTCCATGGATTCAATTTCATCTATTTTCCTTGTATTCTTTATAAGGTTCCACAGTTGATCGGCTTCACCTTCCGTATGATAGACTGCTAAGATGACTTTATCTTGTTCTAAACATTAAAAAAATGGAAATATCTTTTCAGTGGTACTAATCCATTTTTCATCCTCTAATAAATTAGAAGACCCATTGAATGAATGTGGAAGCTACCTCGTGAAGGACTAAACAAAATGTTGTTCCCTCCTTTTCCTGTGTGAAATTCCCACATGATTCATAGCTTGTGAAAGCTGTGTGAGAATAGATACAAGATTTTTCATTCCATCTCCCATAACATTTGGTTTCCTAGGAGGATAATCATTGCATTTCCCACCACATTCAACATTAACGTGATTCCTCTAGATTACATACATTGACAAAAACCAAGAATCATAGTACGAGAAAAACTAATCACAATAGAAAACCACATAATCAAGAATAAAATTTCTATTTTAGAAAATTTAGATTTTATCCTAGGTTATTCATTATCATTTTTAAAACACTAGGATTGTAACCTATACTTCAACATATCCAATTGGTTCATACTAAAGTTTTATCTTCATAGTTTCCAAAGTTAACTATATCTTTCCTATGATACCAACTATAATGACCATTTACAAACATTGATATTACTTCAAAATTGAAGAATATTCATTACACAATATAACAAATCCATGATAAGAACATATAGGTATACTGACTTTAGAAATTGGAGAAAATAAACAACTAGTTCATAAGACATCTTCATTATGTCCCACTTATTTCGTCATAACTAGACCCCTTTTTGATATTTTTTTACCTAATACCCTTCTTCATGGCCTAGGGAAATGAAACATATGAAAGGGTGAGCTCAAATTCTCAGTAAGTCTAAAAAAAGGATCTATCAATCTTATAATAATCATAATACATAAGAACATAACATTTGAAAATCTTATCTTGTATATGAAATATTGTGATATGATTCCTTGGGATAAATCATAAAAGTTTATAATAATCAATGAATGTTATCCCAAAAGTCATCACATAATACATGGAATTTTCAGGTATACACATAAGCATTTAAAATCATTTCATATTAGTCAAGGATTATTTCCAAGACCATCATAGCAGACAAAGTCCATTATTGAACTGAGTTCACTCCTCATTCCAGCCCTGTACTACTAAATAGAGATCATTTCTGGTTCAAGCCATGTCTATCTCATGAAATATAAATCATTACCCAATATATTAGACAAAGATAAAGGTCTTAACCATCTCATAATTAGATCATTATTATGTGTTCCCAAATAATATAAATCAATACAATAGTAGAAAAAGTAATTTAAACATCATAATTATAATGTCGGTTCTACATAACTGATGTTATAATGGTAAAAAAAATTGAATTTCAACATCAGTTATTATAATAACCGATGCTAAAAAATATATAGTTACATTTTTGAATTTGGTTATGAGAATAAATGATGCCTAAAAAGTGGTATTTGGCATCGGTTTACAGGAAAACCAACGCCAAAAAGGTTGTTTTTTCACGTCGATTTTTAATAAAACTGATGCGAAAAATAGTGCGTCTCATATTTTTTGTGTCAGTTTTATAAAAAAAGAATGTCAAAACCATTTTTAAGAAAATAATTAATGCATATTTTAGTAAAAAAATACATTAAAAATCATTCAAAATCCAACCCTAATTCGGAACCCTTATTTCGTATATCATAGATTCATTTTCCTCTCAACCTATTATGCTCCCGATGGTGACCTATACCCTTGTGATGGGTATTGTGAAAGATTTTGTTTGATTTGAATCACATTTTCGTGATTCGTGACCATTAATAATTTCAATTTTCATGATCCATGTATTTATTTTATCTCCATAACCCTTTTATGATATATTTGAACATGGATTTGAAGTTTTTTTGTTGCCATTATTTCTTGTTCATTGTTTTGAAAATGTTATAATAGTTCAGTTTAGTATTTTTCTTTTCAAAAAATTCTTGGGTTATTATAGATATATTTTATCTTTGGAAACCCTATTATGGTAGGGTGGCACTGGGATTAGTGGTTTTTTGTTGTTCTTTTTTCATGTTTGTTTATTTTTTTGAAAATGATCTAATTGTTTGTTTTAGTGTTCTTCCTTCCAACGAATTTGTGGGATGTTTTCTATGTTAAGGATCAATCTTGTAGTGTAAAAATCTGAAATTTGAAAGTGGTTTGTAAAGAAATTGAAGAAAATTCATTATCTGTTAGTTATAAATGTGATTCACTCCTTTGTTTGTTTGTATGCATTCGACTTTTAATTATAAAATTTTGTTAATGTTTTATTAATTATATAAATTATTTATTTAATTGTATTATAAAATGGTTTTGTTATAGGTTATAACTAAAAGGAATATTTATTTCTATTTTGATGAATCTAGGTGGAATGAAAGCATTGTTGTTTGATAGTTGTTTAAAAATATCAATCTAAAAATGACAAAAATATCTTTATTCCATTACTAGAGAGATCAAGCATTGTTTATAATTATTTATTTAAATAAAATAAAGACCTAGAGTAATTTAATTTTTACTTGGTTACTAATAAAAATTGATATCTCTCACCAGATCAAAATTTATTTGATTAATTTTGTTTGGGATTAAATTTATATGTTTATATTTATTTCTTAAAATGTTTATATATTTTATATGTATATATATTTGTTTGAATATATTTTTATATATATCAGTAGAAATTTGTTGTGATATTTTTAATTTTTGATTCTAAACAAATAAACTACTTTTATATTATTAGGAAACCTAATACAAATTAAATACCTAGATTAGATTAGTTTTCATTTTATTCGTATTAATCATTAATATTTTATTTAAGACTACCAATAATTTTTATTGAATATTATTATGTTTAAAATTTATCTATTGATATATATATATATATATATATTTTAATATATTCACTAATTATATTATGATCTCATGTATCAAAATGATCATAATTGGATAAATTTATAAGGAACCACTAGTGAATATGAAAAAGGATTTGATGAATTATTGGAATTTTCTAAAAAAAATCTTCAAAAAATAGATTTGATTTTATATCCATGTGTTAAGTGTTTGAATATGACAAGGTTAAAATCAATAGAAATCAAGGATCACCTCATTTTCTTTGGTTTTATCCTTAATTATAAACATTGGATCTAGCTTGCTGAAATAACTAAAAATTCAACATCCAATGTCGATGAAAATATTCATAATGTGGGAAAGGATAAAATTGAAGAATTAATTCATAACTTAGGTGTTTAAACCATTGAAAAACTAGAAAATGTTGACTTATTTTATGGAGATTCAAATAAACCATTATTCCTAGGTTGCAGTAAATATATAGTGTTATCAGCAGTTTTGAGATTAGTTAACTTGCAAACAAGAAATTAGAGGAGTGATAAATGTTTCTACAACTTACTTGAGCCTTTAAAATAGATACTCATAAAAGAAAACGACCTTCCAAAATCCAATTATTCAGTAAGGAAAATATTATAGCCAATGAGATTGTGGTATAAAAAGATACATGTTTCCCCCCATGATTGTGTGTTATATAGGAATGAATATGAAGATTTATCAAGTTGTCCTACTTTTGGGACATCATGCTATAAAATGTATGAAAAATTCAACTCACATTAATTCTAAAGTAGTGACATAAAACCTCATGAAAAATCAATTTTTTACTTTCTAATGATATCATCCAATAATTCTTTCATACCATTTTGATAATTCAACTACGATTCATTCTTAGGTGAAAGAATCAAACCTCCTGCTAATGTAAATTGGTACCTTCCAATAATTACACGTCTGAATCTTCTATTATCAACTTCAATTGACACGAAAAGGTTAATATGACCTTCATATGAGCGCATCTCTAATGGTAAATTATGTCACCCTAATGATTCATCACAGTGAAAGATATTTGATAAAAAATTTCATGATTTTGGAAGTGATGTTTGAAATATCATAACAGGATTATGTTCAAATAGAATGATTCCATATCAAATCCTTATTAGCCAACATAGTTCATGGAATGTTTTGTTGGTAGTTTAAAACATTTCCCTACATCTGTGTATAACGAAAGAATATTTTATGATGATCTGGATGATTTAGAGACAAGAACAGCTAGAAAATGATAATGATGTGTTTCATTCAGCATTGATTGATAATTTGAAACTGCTATAGGAGATAGGTGTTAAATTATTCAATGCATACAAGATAAAGTATTTTCTTTTTCATGCTACGATAATGTTAACTATAAACAAATTTCCTCCGTATGGAAACTTATCTGGATAAAGTGTTAAGGGACATAAATAATGTCCAATTTTTGAAGAAGTGACTTCATATTATCAACTGAAGAGTGGAATAAAGATAGTGTACAAGGGATGTCGAATATTGTTTTGAATTTATCATCCTTGTCACAGACTGAAAAATGAATTTAACATTTTACCAGAATAAAAACATCCCCATCAACCATTGTTAGTTGAATAATATTATGATAGGGTGAAAAATATTGATTTGACATTTGGAAAGAAAAGAATTTCTTCTATTCAAAAAAAATAACTGGAAGAAAAAGTCTATCATTTTCAAACTACCTTATTGGGTATTTTTAAAGATAAAATAGAACATCGAGGTTATGCATTTTGAGAAAACAATATGTGACAATATGATTGGAACTTTTTTATACATAAAAGGAAATAAAGAATGATAGATTTAATGATATATTAGGCTTGATATCAATGGGAATAATTTTGGAGTTAGCTCCCATTATGGAAGAAAACAAGAAATATTTACCTCCAATTTGCACACATTAAGCAGGATCGAGAATATGAATTTTTGTCAGATTCATCATGTTATTAAAGTACCTAATGTTTATTCTTCAAATTTGAATAATTTTGTGTCATTGAAGTATTGTAAATTAATAGGTATGAAATCTTGTGATTGTCATGTATTGATACAACAACCTCTTCCAGCCACACTATGTGGTATATTTTTAATAGCTGTCAAAAATACTATCATCAGGTTATGTAATTTTTTCAAATCCATTTGTAGAAAAGTTTTCGATCCAAATTTTTTATATGTGTTGGAGAATAATGCAACTCTTTTTCTTTGTCAACTAGAAATGTATTTCCCACCTATATTTTTTGATATAATGGTTTATCTGGTGATTCATTTGGTGTGTGAGATAAGAATATGTGAGCCTATTTAGTTATGATGGATGTATCCTTTTGAATGATATATGAAAATTTTGAAGGGATATGTTAAAAATACTTATCAACCAGAGGCCTATATTATTTAAAAATATGTATCAGAAGAGGTGATTGAGTTTTGTAGTGATTATTTGATTGATGTGAAGCATATTGGTCTCCCTATATCTATAAATATGATAGTTGATAGTAAAGGTTGAGGGATTCGAGGCTTAAAGGTAAAGATCGTTCCATGTGAAGAAGTGATGTAGGCACATTTATAGATTTTGAACAACACAGATGAGGATAAATCATATAAATCATCACATATTTTAGAATTAAAGTTATGATATCCAAAAAGAAATGAAAAGTGGCTGATGATTGAGTATAAAAATACATTTGTTTCATGGTTTAAATAGAAATCCATCACAAATATATCTACTTAAAAAAACATTAAAATGGTTGGTATGGGGATCATCTCTTAATATGAAAACATGTTCTAGTTTTGATTTTAATGGGTACATATTTTATGCAATGAAGCTAGATGACAAGAGTATCGTTCAAAATAGTGGTGTAATGGTCATTGCTGAAGCGCTGCATTTTTCAAGTGAAAAAGTTAAAAACCCAATTTCTTCATCAACGCAATATTTTGGGGTTCTTGAATTCATATAGGAAATTGATTATGTAAAATTTAGAGTCACCGTGTTTAAGTCTAATTGGGTTGCAAGTAATAGTGGTGTGAAACATGATGAATATGGGTTTAAACTGGTTGATTTGAAAAGATTTAGTTGCAAAGAGGAACCATTTATCATGGCCACAAAGAAAATATTTTCTGTTATCGATCCATCAAATGACCAGTGGTCCATCATTTTACAAAGGAAAATAATCCATTTGGATGATTATTATTATGATGATGTTATTGATTAATATGAGGCTTCATTGTCTATTACACAATTTCTGGATAATAATAAATATAACACAGACATAGTGCATGAAATAAGAAATGATCATGCTGAAGGGGTATGAGAAAACACTAAATTACTATCCTAATTAATCTGGTAATTATTTAAATGATATTTCTTTTCTTAAATTTACAAGTTCAAAAACTATATTATATAATAAATATAGGATATTTAATTTATATACTTCATTTTTTATTTGATTTTTTGTGTTTAAATTTGATATTCCATGGTTATGTTTAAACATTTTTTCATTGAAATACCCAGCATAAATAATTATATTTTTGTTTAATTTATGCATATGAAAACACCATTTCAAACTTTCATATTTAAATTTTTAAATGATTATATCTAATAGTTCACCTTGAATATTTTTTTGGTTAAGAATCATAATATCATTATTTTTAAAAAAAACATACACATGTGTGCAACATTTTTTACTTCTATATTTTGGTTTTCCTATTTTATAATTACTGACTTGTCTTATAATATTCAGGTACACATGAATTTCATTATATATTCCCATTACAATGAAAGATATACTGACAGAGACAAAGGGACATCTACTGAGGTATTTTTATTTTTTATATATTTTAATATATCCAAAAATATAATTATTTATTGAATGAAAACGTTTAATTTACAAAAAAAAATAATTGCAGGACTACTGATGAGACTTTAGAAGGGGAGTCTTCTATTATTTTTAGTCAAAAATCAAATTCTCAAGTTGGTAAATGTGGCATTACATGTTTACCAAAACTATCACTTTCTCATGGAGAATAGTGATTATGTATTCAATTTTATGATAACAATAATTCAATTTTCCCAAAAGAAGTGTGAATTATCAGCTATATCAGAATGCATAGCCCTTGCAGGATTAGCATTTTATATCCTGATTGGAAGTCTGTGGACAAAATGGCGATATATCATCTTTGGGAGGCCGTGAAGGTAAAATATCTCAATTTATTTATTTTATCTTATTTTTCATATATGATATATTTTAAATGACAAATATTTATGTTATGAAACTACAGATGACATTCAATTTTAAAGAAACAAAAGAAGTAAAGAAACTATGTCTTACTTTAGAGACGATTCGATGGAGGGATTTCAAAATGAAGTTGACAAAAAATTATGTGTTTGGAAGGAGAAAAATGAAATCCCATTCCTCAACTATCCATTTTTAGATGAAGATAAATGGAAGAAATTTGTTTCCACACAACGTGATTAAATATTTTAGGTTTGATAATTATATTATATTGAATTGAAAAATTTCTTATGTATGTACCTAATTACTTATTAGTTTCCTTTTTATATAATAGGCCTCCAAGAAATCCCATTAAGACATCCAGTTGAAGAATGTTTAGCCATATAATTTATCATGTGGAGGGTATCATTTATTGGAGAATAAAATGATTGAGGAAAATTTTGATGCACTAAGAGATCACTCCACTAGTGGTTTTGATGTGGTTTAATTCGGTCCTCCATCTTCACCCACCCACCATGAGAAATGGAAAAGAGAAAGAAAAATAAATGATTAAAAGTATCTTATAGAGAAATCTAAGGAAGTAGTTGAAATAATTGAAAGTAAATAATTATTATTTTAAGGATCTTTTTATTTTATAAATTAACAGGAGTGATATTATATTTTCATTTTTCATTTCAGGATGAACTTCGGGAGAAATCTACGTGGGGAACTTTTATCCTTGAGGGTAGGATGAACATCCTAGCCACTACATTAGGAAAGCCTGAACACCCTGGTCGCATAAGTGGATTTGAAATATGTATATTATTATGTTTTTGATTAATATTACATTTTCGTAATAAAATATGTTCAAAAAACTAATTCATTTGTTTTAATATGTGTTTGAATGTAATGATATCAAACGAATGCTTCAATAATAACCAATAATGATCATGTTGTAAATTTGAGGTATTTGTCATTTAATTATACTTTATAATACAAATGCATAGATAAGTTTTTGATTAACTTGATAAAAGTATGTATGTTTTTTATATTTTAATCCATGATGCATGTTGTTTGATTGTTGTATAGTTTTTTTCTATTAAAGGGATCTAATTATTATGGGGATGTAATATTAGAATATTTCAAAAAAAAATTAACTTTCGACGTTGGTTTTTTTATAAAATGTTGAAGAATAATTTTAAAAAAAATACTACAGTTTTAGATGTCAGTTTCCATAAAAAAACACAAAAAATCATTTCCAGTGTCGGTTTCCATGAAAAATGATGTCTAAAACCCAACCAAAAATTGTTTTCGACATCAGTTTTCATGAAACTCGACATTGAAACCCAAACCGAAATCGGTTTTTGGCTTCGGTTTAATTAATTAACTAACTCTGAAAACTAAGAATGATTTCTTTTTCAGAATCAGTTTTTAAAAACCAAAATCTAAAACATTATTTTTTATGTCACATTTATAGACTTTGGTTAAAAACTGAAATCAAAATTAAAAAAACCCAATGTTAAATCGTGTTTTTGCACTAGTGATCATCATAATCTATGAAATAAAATGGGTTTCTTTAAACAACATTCCTCCGTAACTAATCAATGTAAAACAAATGGATCTAATTAATAGAATTCTTCCATAAAAATAATAAATCTTTAGGAACAATAAGGATATTATACTTGAAACATAACCATATTAGATAATTATATCTTAGATGGAAAATAATTTTGATATAACACGTGAAATTAATTCTTGAGGAAAATATCATTCTTAAAAAATGATTTATTTTCTCAAAATGTCGCAAAATTTTAAAAGGAAATAAATTATTTGAAAATAAATTTTAATTCATGTAAAGTAAGATAAATTTAAATAAGGAACTATGAAAAATGTGAAAATCCGTTCATGTCATATAAGTTAAAAAAATTCTTCTCGTACTTTTGTCAGAAAAGTCATAAGTAACTCATTTCAAAAACAAAAAAGGATTACTTACATACCATTTAATAAAAATTTACCAATGGGTAAAATTTTCTCTAAATAATTATATAATAATATAATGAATATTTTGGAATAAATAATTATGAAACATGGATGTGGATGATAAATATACACTAATAAATTCTTACATATAATCCATCTAGGATAACAATGAGATTGCGAAATTATCCCATACGTTAGGTCTGATTTCTTTTGTATGTACCAAACCTCATGTATAATGAATTAAATAACTTCATTGACTTATTTCAGAATCATATTCATTTTTATGAAATATTTTATTATCATTTTATCATTTTTTTGGTAGTAACATTGTTACTCATCCAACAGGTGTTAACTTCATTATTTTCATATGCATGTTTTGTCAGATAAGTTCTTGTTCCTCTTGTAATGTTATAGTTATATCGTTTAAAAAATTATATTAATATAATATATATCATATAGATTAATTCCATTCATTTATATAATCATGCATCAACGAAGATCATCTAGAATGAATTGTATCGTATTGTGGAGACGATAGGTCATACGTACGCACGAGCGACGATATAATTCCAATAATAATTGAATGCTCTTAAAGTGGATGGGGTATAATATTTCAGAATAAATATCATGTTATAATAATCATATAATGTTATTATTTCCATCATTATACCAATCCAAGTAAGGTTGTGGTGAAAAAAAGATTACACCATGGCGTGGAGATGGTAAGCCGTATGTACACACATGTGGTGAATTCATTTTTTATAGGATGGATAGAAGATTGAATATGATTGCTTCTTAGTCATAATAAAATATCAGTATATAAGTGATACATTATTTATTACATTATAATAAAACAACTCATGAAGAGATAGTTGAAGAAGAAATAATTTTGAAATAATCGGTAGAAGAGATTACATATTCGTCGACGTGCTCCCTCTAAATATCCTATTAAAGCATTAGAGATAGTCTTTAAAGAAGACCAGAACCACTAGAATGTAACTAGGGAAGTTAATAAAGTAAATTTTCAGGTGATGGACGAGCATGGAGGCTAAATGTGTAGTGAATAGTTGAGGGAGTAGGTTCCCTTTTATAGTTGAGATCAGGGTCAATTTTGAGATTTCCAAAAATATTTATTTTATATAAAATCAAACCCCATAAAAAACCTTCAAAATTTACCAATTTTGAAGATGAGATGATATTGTATTATGATAACATAGGCAATAAATTTTTTTGAAGTTTTTCATTCAATTAATGACTTATAATTTTAATTATCACTTAGTTATTCAATTTAGTTTTTAACTAGAGTAACAAATATTTCAATATTAAAAGGGTGAAATATTTATTATCTGATGTAAATTAGACCATATATAAAAAACGAAGAACATTATATACCATATCATAATTATTATATATATTTTAAAAATGGTTTATGAATCTTAAATAATTTATGAAAACATTATTTCGATAAACAATCCATGGTGTCAATTTTGACACTATTAAATTAATTGATTTTATAAAATATTAAGATAGCAATTTAAATTCGAAAAAACAATTTTATTATATTACTAAGAGGTAAATTTCATCTATAAAATTAATTTTACATATTATGTTTCCCAAATTATATTTATTTTTAATATTTTTAAAATCATTTATTTGATATTAACCTTAATAAAATAACTACTACAACGGTTTATGTAATTATTTAATATTATTTTTTTGAATAAAAATTAAAAAAAATACTATGAAAAATATAAATCATATTTATTTCATAATAATATTTATAATCAAATATATATTCTATATAATCCATCATTAAAAATGTTAGAATTATTAAAACTTGAATGTTACAAGTTTATTATCACTTTAAATAAAAAAATATAAGTGTCATAATCTCTTATATAAGGCTCCAAATGGTCAATAACTAGACCATTGGATGGTTTTGGTCATAATAAACCAAAAATATTTGGTCAAGTGTTAGGGTATTTTAATGGTTATTATCATTTTAAATATAATTATTTTTTCAATTAGATAATTTCCATATCATTAAAGTATATGTCTTTAATGTAATTATTTCTTTCCAAAAAATTACAAATAAGTTATCATGATAAAGAAAAACATTTTAGATTTCAAGTGAGTTCTTAAAATAAAATTTACCTTCTGTATAACCTTATATTAAATTGGATATAGTTATTAAAATCTGAGTAATAAATATTTAACTTTTTGTTAAATAAAATAAATTAAATGTCCTAATGTAATCCAATTAGTTTCAGAAGTGAAACATTTCTACCCAAGGATGATTTAAGTCAAAAAAAACTCATCCAATGACATTAGAACAAGTGTTAGGGTTATTTCATAATATTATTTTCACCCTTAACTACCCAATTTACCTTTTTATAGTATTAAAAAAATACCAAAGTTACGATTTATAATCCCCAAATATAAAAGTAAGATCTTTACATAATTTGGACTTAATGGTTCCTAATCTAGAATCCATTTTTTGAAATTCAATGAACAGTAGTTTTAGTAATTAATATAAAATTAATCCCATTGTCGTAAATAGAGAATGAGTTTTAAAAGTTAAAACATCGCTAAAGATTAAAATGTTTTTACATCTTAATTCAATGTAAAATTAATGATAACAACATAAATTATATTGAATGATAAAAATATATTCTATTTATTCTTTAAAACCATAAAATATAATAATTTAACCATAAAAATTATTTTGACAAAATATTTGTTTTGAATTAAAATTTATTATAATTTTACTATTCATAAAAACTTGAAAGTTATCAGAAAAATATCATAAACTCATCTAAAGTAAATTTTTATATCCTTCTTCTATAGAACTTTTTTATTTTGTCATATAAATATAAGTAATGTGTTAAAATGTTAATTTAAAAGGGGTTCTTCATTTAAAGGCTGAAAATTACCCTTTTAAAAAAATATATGTATTTATACATCAAATATGGTTTATGAATTCCCTATGAAAAACATATATATTAGATTAATATCAAAAAAATATTATAAAATATATAAAAAATATATTTAATTAATTTCATTTACTAATTTTAAATCACTTAATTAAAATAAAAATATATAATTGATTTATAATTTTAATTTATAGTATATTTTCATAAGTTAGTTATATTTATTCCCACAAAACCAATAGCTAGGTTATAATGGTCATTTTATAATAAGGGAATCATGTGGTTTGTTTAAACTAAAAATACAATGCAATACATTATATTAAAGAATTAAAATTACTTAAAATATTTTATAAAAACATAATGATGTTACACCAACATTCCTTTGAAGCTTCGTTAATAAGATTAAAAAGATATTTTCTTTTATGAAAATAAAATGATTTTGTAATATTATGAAAATTCTTGTTTTCAATGTATTTTCAAAGAAAAAGGTTTTCAAAAGGTTTTCAACTTATTTAATATATTTTCATATAAAATGGTTTTCAAACTATCTTTAATGTTATTTTATAATTTTTCAAGTGAAATGGTGGTCAAAATGTTTTGAAACTTTCTTCATAAGTTTTATTCCCAATAAAATGGTTTTCAAAAGGTTTTATTTTTAAAAAAATCCATTTTAAAAGAATAAATGACTTTTTTCTCAAGATATGTATTTGAAAATTATTTCAAAATTATTTCTCATCTAATATTACATTCATTTATGTTACTCTTGCCTTTCCTAGAAATGATCTAAAGACTACATTGATATTATTTCCCTAAATGGTTTATTCTTTATGTCATGGTATTTTTGAAACCTATTTCTATTTCATGGGCTATATGTTTATGAAATCAATTTTTTATTTAGGGTTTATATTTTCTATGAAATGATTATGAATTTTTTATTTTTTCTATAGGTTATGATATGATTACATGTTTATGTCACCCATTTCATTTCATAGGTTATGATATGATTTTTATGATTTTGGGGCACATGTATATATGATTTCATTAAGAGATCGGTGGGATCAACATCTATCTCCAATGAATTGGGTAATGATAATTTTTTTATGAGATCAAAGAGTACACGGGAGGACATCCTAGACCATAAACAAGAGGGTAAATGAGAGGACATCCAAAGCCCGAAATAAGAGGTTAAATGGAAGGACATCCCAAGACCAAACAATAGTGTAAATGGTAGGATATCCCCAGTTATAAATAAGAGCGTAAATGGGAGGACATCCCAAGAACAAAACAAGGGGGTACACCAGAGGACATCCCATGTCTGAAAAAGGAGCGTACATGAGAGGGAATCCAAAGCCCGAAGCAGGAAAACATGAGATTTACCCAAGAATAACAAGTTACAAAGGCCTAGGTAGGATACCTTGCCGAAGGGTTTTTATATGTGTTTTCCAAAATTCCATGTTTTATTCCTGTCTTATGATTTCATGGATTATGTTCTTTATTTCCTTATGATTCATCTCTTATGAACTGCCAATCTTTATTATAGTCTCTAATATGTTGGTTATAATCTTTAAATGTTATTCTCATATTCCATACCATTTTGTTCATGTTATGCTTACACATTTCCATTATTTACATTTACTGAGCATTTGAGCTCACCCCATCCTTATGTTTCGCTTCCCCGGGTTATGAAGAAAGGTGTTAGGTAGAAGTACAAATGGTGGAGATCTTTATGGGATATATTAAAGAAATTTCACTAGGATATAAGGTTTTGGTTCCATGATTCAAAAGACACTAAAAATATATGATCCTTGGTCATTTATTTATTTAATGTACTAAATATTCATCTAAAATGATGTAATATCCATGTACGTTAGGCCTAGCTAACTATAGGAGTCATCATCAGATGAAAAACATCATAATGATAATTTTATCATAATGAGAATTACAACATCTTGAGGATTTTAACCAAACTAACTATAAGGAGGAAGATCAATAGAATTAGGAACTGTAACTGATTCAACAAACAAATGCCTCACATAGAAAACACATCTGATGCAGAACATCAGAGTGATCATAATTGCTAATTTTTGTCCATAAAAGAGAGATAATGTATAAAAATAACTGAAGATACTAAAAGAGTTGTTTTTGCTTGAAAAGAAAGAAAGGTATCAAATAAGATTGTGACACCAACAAGTCATATGATAATAAAGTTCATCATAATGATCTGAGTAAGATAGTCAGATCATAATGATTAGTGCAAGATATTCAAATAGTAATGAGCTAAGAAAGAAAGGAATATCCTAACAAGCATACGAAGTTGAATCTAATTAAGTTATATCAAACTGAATAAAATTATGTTTTTACTGGAATACTAATCTCAAATAAATATTGAAAATGTTTTAAGAAGAAAAAGTTGATGTTCAAATATGAATGTTTTTGGAGTTATGAAATTTGGGTAGGAGACAAAAAATTTTAAGCTTCTCGGTTTTTCTTTTCTGAGTCTCATATAAATAGAAGCACAATTAATTTAATTTTTTTTAACTTTTCATGAATTCAGAAAAGGAGGATCACTGAAGAATTTGAGTGAAAGTTATTTCCTAACATAGATCCCATTAAAATATTAGAAAGATAATAGTTTTATTACTAGACTGAGGAAGTTTAGATTGAGTTTTTCAGTTGTCTCTTATAAGCATGGTTTTGTATCCAAACAAAATATAAATTTTCTTAAGGTAGATATTGAAAAAGGAGACATCATATTGATTCCATCAGAATGATTCCATCAGATTGAGAGAATCAAGGGCAGCCACATCGGACTGAGGATTCTTGATAGAGATTTATTAGAGTATTTTGAAAAAAGTCATTATTCTTTGGTTTTGGCTCAATTTTTTTATATGAAAACTTCTTAAGATAATGGGGGTCAGTATAATCATTCATGTTAGGAGATAGAAGGTGTTTATCTATATTTTTCCCAACTTGTATCCACTTATTTATAATAGTGAATTTCCATATACCCATGAGAGTGGATATGTCAAGGATGTTGGTTATCACACAGAGATTGAACCTTTTAAATCTCATGTGCTTCACTTTCTTTCCTATTTTTTTATGCATGTGAATTTAAAAAAAAAGATGATAAGGATATGAAATTTAACATTTTATAGGGTTTATGTTTTAAAAAGTACTGAAACATATAAAAAATGAACAACTAATTCAACACCACCCCCAATCTCAGTTGTTATTATATTCTTTGTAACTTCAATTGGTATCAGTATGAAATATTTCCCTTGTTGAATCCTTATCATGGATAATTTCAATTATCTCAATAGTAGTGGAATTCTGACATTTAATGGAAGAAATTAATATGGATGGAAAAATATTATGATTTATTATCTCTTATCTCTTGGACTAGAAGTTGTTAATTCATTTACTATTGGTTTTCCACCTATTGAGAAGGATACCCCGATGACTTTTGTTGATAAGAGAATATAGAAGTTGATTGAAAATATAGAAATGATAACCTTATTTCCTTATCAGAAAATCTTTATATAGAGGTGATTGGTCTCAAAACATCAAAGAGTGTGTAAAAATAGATTGAAATTGTTTTTGAATAGAATACTAAAGTGAAGGAAGCAAAGCTACAAATTTAGCATAGTATATATAAATACATCAGAATGATACATGATGAAACTATTGATTAATACTTCACCAGAGTAAATATAATTGTTTGCAACATAAGAGGATTCAGAGATGTCTAGTAAGATTCTAAAATTGTGAAAAAACTTATGAGAAACATTCCTAATGGGTTTCATTCCAGCATTCATATTTAAAAGATAAGGATGATTTATCTCTTGATGAATTTCATAGATTTCTTGTTTCTTGTGAAATGAGGAATGCTCCAATATTCAAAAAATGAAATATGAAATGATTGTTGATTCCATGAGAAAAATTAAAATACAAGATATTTAATATGTTGATCTTTGTGACTCTAATGATAAATAGGATAATGAGTGGAAAAGAAAAAAACCATCCATATTAAATCAAATATGATGGTACTAGGGTCACAGTGGAAGTTGTTGGGTGGTGGATTTTAAAAAATTTCTTCATTGGTACGATGAGACTTGTTTTCATCAATGATCTAATCTCTGGTATGGTTTGAGGATCTTTCTGAAATTAGAAAGAGAAAAAAATATAAAATGAACACAAACCATGTTCAAAAACAAAGTGTGCACAACTACATCTTGTCATCGATGATCGTTACTCTATGGATCTGAAGCTAAACCCCTCTAGATCATCCACATATTCTACAAGAAATCACATGCTCTATATTTCTCATAATTTGGGTGCTATTACGGAGTTCTGATGCTTCCTTCATCATTGCGATGATCGCTCTGATCAGTTGCCTTCAATCCTTCGAAGATGTACTTGGATTGGTTCTCGGAGAGAAGCTTTCTTTCTCCTGGAAGAAGGAGGAGATAGAGGCTCTCACTTTGTGGAAATGAATAGTGTAATGATAATGAGACTTTATCATGCTTTTATAGTGGGTGTCAAAATACTTGTATGGGACTATGACCTTCTAAAAAAACAGTTCCCACAAAAAAGAAAGAAATAAATTTAAGAATAACTAAACCGCGTCATAAATATTATTTATATTTTATCACATACCAATAATATATATATATATATTCAATATCTTACATAATAAACCCAATTCATTTAACTCTATTTGCCTCCCCCTCTTAATATTAAACGAACTTGGAATATGAAAATAATATTTTTCGAATAAAATGTTCTCGTATTTACTTATATTGTAAATAATTTTAATAAATAAATTCAACCCACATATAATTTTCTTTAATAATAATGAATTTTTTTATTTATAAGTGATTGATAACTTAGACCACACTCAGAACCCATGGTGGGTACCACTATGTACAATATACATATCCAAGTTAATATGGTGGATTCTTGACTGTGCTGTTGTATGTGACCCTCTTGGCCCTTATCTCAATAGTAGTGAATAATATTCCCAGAAGAATTGAGAAGTTTATAAACCCACCAAGTCCCCTAAAGAGATAAGTAATATCATAGAAAAGACAACCAACCTACAAACACATACTTTATTTTACAATCTCTTTATCTTTAGATATCTCATTAAGTAGGATAAACACTTGTCTCATCACCCTTTTCTTGCTTTAATATCTGTTTATCTAACTAGATGGATTTACCCTCGACTACCTTGGATAGAGAATTATGAAGGTTCTTTCATCCTGATCAACATGGCCCATGATATATTACTTCCATAACTCAGAAGACATAAATCCTTTCTCGACCATTAAACCAATATCATGCCACCAATGGTGCACCCAACACAAGCTACCTATCCTTTATTTAATTATCATGTTTTTTGTTGCATCAAAGTACATGATCAAATTACAAACATTGATAATGATCTAATGTTAGGATACAAATACACATTTCCATAGATAGTAACAACCAATGATGCCCAAAACATGTGATGTTCTAATTGGTGGGTCTGTCTTCATGATCTCACAACTAGAGATCGCCAAGTTTGAACATAATGAGAAGAAGTCTCAATGATTATGAGCCACAAGCACTTGATTTTCAAACATATACTGTGTCCATTCATTAAGATTTATCTAGAACATAAGACCTTTTTTAAGTATAATGTCATAGTATCTCAAGGTTATCATTATAGACTAGGATCTTATATAACCTTTTGATATGACAATTAATCTATATAAATTTCCATTAAATAGTGAATATTGAAATATCTACACAATAATAGAAACAATACATCATTTATAACTAACTATATACATGAAATGGTAATCTAAAAGTAATATATATTTGGGTCTAGGGAAAAAACTATTAAAAAACTCCCACTTGAACTAGATCCAACTTGATAACCAACCTTGTTAACTCTCACGTGATAAAGATCATGTTTCTGTTGAGTAATGGATTTAGCTATTGTGATAGCTACATTTCCACCATATGGAAATTATGCAGTATGTGACCTCACCTCTTTTAGTAAAACTTCTCAAGAGATGCTATCCCTGAGTACATCCCATTTTTATACTATAGTAACTTGAAATCATGGATAGTAACAGTAACAGAATTATCATTATGATAAAACAATACTTTATAGGAGTGATTCCATGAATAGGAAAAAAAATTATTCATTTAATAAATACCTCCTAACTCCCTTAGAAGCTGCAAGGTACTTGGTATTTATAGGTATGGATAACACAAGATTATATAATCTTGACTCACACATCACGAAAGCCTAACTGTGATATTATATCATTTTTATCTAAGGAAGACAAGTTTTTTTCCCACCATAACTAGTATCCCATCGTCTCCACATCCCAGGTTCATATCTTTTGTAATTTCCCATGTATAATTAGATAGTTCTAAATGCTTCTCTTATAGTTATTCTGTAAATAAATGATATTCTCCTACCATAAATTATATATTAATAATTGCATATCTTGTACATATCTTGGAATATGTGATTGATCAATCTCTTAAGTTTAGTGAGCTCAATTCACCACATAATCTCTTCTTATGATTTTCCAGGTCTACTTGGATAAATTTATGCTATGTGACACTGGAAAAAGTTCTTCTCTTGAATTATTCCGACTTGTATTTTTTAAATGCTATGTCAATATATATATGATTTAATATGTCCAAGAATATATTTGATCTACCATAGTAGATCTTGTTCCCTAGAACCTAGGGTGGGACTTTAATTCAAATTGTATATAATTACATTCTGCATGGTCTTAACTAACTAAAAGACCAATATCTATTTTCCATATGTTTCTGGACATATTTTACTTGGAAAACTATGGCACTACCACTAACCACTGATTAACACGTGGAAAAGACTCATTCCAAATGAATATTCTATGAACCTATTTATTACATCAATCCTAATTTGGATTTCATTAACTTTCAACCTTTATTATCATTCTATGACTTGACCATCCCTTTATGGTTGAATCATATAGACACCTTCCATGAATGGTGATCATGACATCCAATTATTAATAAAATTGTCATAGGTGTTAGCTATGAAAAGTAAAATTCTAATGTATTTACAATATCTACATGGTATTACCAATCATGCTTTATTGGTATTTCTCTCATACTATCCACATATCACCAAACTTGAATAAACACCAGAGTATTCAATTTATAAGCCCCCATTAACTTTATTACATGGAATCTATTATAGAATTCTATTTAATATTTTCAATCGTATCTAATTGACATATATAGATTATTTTTATGAATAAGTATTCTCAATGAATAATTGATCACCGAACACAATGAATATAAAATCGTCACTGTGGTTTTAAACTTCATATGTAGTACTCATCTCTCGAACATCCCTCTGCCAAATGCACATGCAGAACTTTTCCTTATGCCAACTGCTTGTGCATCTTCGACATTGACTAAAACCAAGTCAATATTTCCCCCACTATCTCAAATAGATATTTTCACCCTTTTATAGAAATATAGTTTGTCATTTGACTACAAATTATCCTATATTAGGGATTTATTTAATATCCTATGAAACTGTTAGGATAATTACTTAGATCCACATTTTGTTTAGCTTGATGCAAGATTTTTTATATCATAAAAAAATCATTGCATCTAAACACATGTCCTATGATATAATGTATTTCCATCATACTATAACTCATATGATATCCATTTTTCATTATAGTTGGTGTATGGATATGTGATATCGCCGTTATTTTTAAAGTAAGTCTTGAAATATAATGGAAATTTTCACAAATTAAACAATGTTACTACTTACATTATTATTCTGATGTATATAATGCGTGTTTAGGAATTACACCACACAATAATTTTTGGATCAAAGTTAACAAGTAAAAATCATCATTGTTCCTCCTTAATTTCATCAATTCCATAATGTGGATAAGGTAATGTGCATTTAGGAATTTCCCTATGCTACATTATATTGATCGATAATTCATGGTTAAGATATTCTTCATCATGTCAGCCCAAAGAAACCTGTATCATCTGAACATGCATATATAATAATCCACCATACCATTCCATAATTACATAAAGTAATATTTTGAAGTATATTTACCACTATATTTCCTTTGGAATAGTTCATGATCACTAGATAAACTAATTCCTAAAGATTTGTGGCATAACTTTATTTCTAAAAGTTTCTTTGTCCCAACTAAATACATTGATAATACCAAAGGTGTTTATCTCTACTGAGTGTAAATACCAAACTAGGTATAACATTGAATTCCACTTTTAGTTTTACTTGAATATAATTATCATTCCACAATTAGGTAAATATATCTCATATTTTATATCCATCATTCAATGCCTATGATTCTAGTGTCATTGAACTATTGATTAAGTATGAGATACCACAAACAACATTCATTCCATAACCTGTAACAACGTCTCTTTGTGTCCAATGGACACATGAGATAATTTTTTTGGTAATAATTGATAACAGATTTACTTAAATCATTAACCTGGTAATTAGAAGTTATGTTTTTCTCACCAATAACTTATAAATAACCCTCTCTCAGCCACTTGGAGTATACACTTGACTTCTCATAACATTTCTACACTTTGATACAATATTGAAATACACATGTGTGATTGACATATTGTATTTTATACTCAAAAAACATGTTAGAAACATTAATGGATGAATATATACTGAAAAAATGGGTACTTGATTCTTTAATTTAGTTAGTTGCATTTAAACTTCCATAAATTTATTTCATAACATGTGATGAAAATAACCACCTGTTTAATAACCAACATATATTATTTGAAGTAAATTACCAAGGTACCATTGGTGTTGGTCTTTCCATTGGTCATATCACCTTGTCTTTTAACTTAATCACCATAAGAATTAAATATTAACATTCCCTTAACACTCTTATTTCTTATTGAACCTTACCTAAATGGTAATGAAACGTTTACTATATCTTTTCCATTATTTATCTGTTTTGTATGTCCTTGAAACATGATATTCTAGATTTAAGAATCGTTATTTCTAGGCGGTTTCCATTGGATTTATTCATGGAACCAGAAACCTCCAAAAGTTCATTATCCAATGAGGACATGCTTTCCAAAGGTAGGAATTCGTTATTTTTTGAACTTTATGATACTTAAGAACATGCATTGGTCGAGAGGATGGGAGTTCGGACTCATCAACCCTTTTGGGGGGAATTATTTTCTACTCCGGGACTCTCTTTGAAATTAAAATATTTTCAAGAATCCTTATTAATTCTCCAAGTATATCATAATTATCCTTTGGAATTTAAAACCACTTATTTAGAATGCATAAAATTTTAGAATTATCAGTATGTATTAGAGGATTTCCATCAATTGTATCCTCTAATATACTGATTAGAGATTCTTATAATCATCATTTACGATGATACTGGTTTTTAAGCCACTCTGTGGGGAACTATAGAGTTTATGAACATCCAGGGAGACGAAGGTTTGTTTTGATCTTGGGATTGTGCTCATAAAATGAGCTACCTATTTATCTTTATGAAAGGTATCAGAACCCTCGTAGTTCTGTGCCAGTTAATGGGACACATCATACCTTTTAAGGTCATGTGATAAGGACCTATAAGCAGAAGGTGCATAGTCACAACATAGTGTGGGACGTATGTTAAAACAGCCCCAGGAACATTGGAAAGGATATAGGTTTCCAAATAGGATCAAACCCTATTGGGAGTATGGCCCAAAGAGAACAGGGTTGATTTGAAATGTTGGGTTTGAACCTCAAGGAGGCAACCTACGTATCCCAAATGGATGGGAATCAAATACCATGTAGTTCGATAAATCTCATAGGAGAATACAGTCCTCTAAGAATGATACGTTTGGGCTTACTTCCTAAAAAGGGATGCCTTGGTGGTTATTTGGGCCTTATTTCTTAAAGAGAATGCCCAAATAGGGGGAATTAATGTTGGATTCCTAAGGAGGATATCTAATGAGATCGGGACCTGAAAGCGATTCCTACGTATCCTGGATTGAACAGGAATCAGATTTCTCGTATTTCATTACAGTGAGTGTTTGTGCACATGTTGTAATCATCACATATCTCTAAGCCCACGTGAGTCATCCTTGGTGTGAGAAATAAGAGGATGTGAATGATTCAACAATGACACTCAACACTTCCATGTTTTTCCTCCTCCACTAATGGAAGTGGGAGCATCGACCGTGGAAGAGGGCGGAGCAACGAGCCTTCCCTCTGTTCTATTTACATTGGACAAGGTTCCAATGTAAGGAAGAAGGGGTGAAGGTGATGGGATTATACTGGGATGTCTACCCTGAAATTGGTTCTGGTAGGGGAGGTAGACTTATCCTATACTTGCGTGGAATGGAATGTGTTAAGTGTACCTTCCCTATTAGAGAACATAGATCCTAGGTCACCTCTTTGAAAAGGGAGAGGTCGGAAGCCCACCATCTTCCAAACTGGGAACATCCAAACACTGTTACTGGGATAAAATTACAATTTACTGCAGATATAGAAGCCCACAAACATCCCATGAATCTTAACCACATTGTGAAAAAAATGTTGGAAACCTATGACTACGGAGATATAAACCCAAATTGGAGACACACTTATATGCCATATCCAAAGGTTTGAGAAGTCAGGAGGTTTTGGGGGAGGCTTCAACTTAGCTCCATTCGAGTAAGGGAACCATGGAAATAGATACCCTTCCATGAAAATATTCAAAGGGTATTTGAACTGGTCGCGTAGGTACTTCATGAAGATGTTCCATGTAGGTACCCTACATTACTCAATTGTGCAGGTAGAACACACAAATGTACCGTGCAGTTGTACCGCGCTGGTATGGTGTGCAGGTATACCGCGTAGGTATGAATGGTGACTGAATAATTTGAATAACTTCATAAACATGCATATTCCCTTTAATTATCCCTTCTCGTGATTTTTTGAGAACTACCTGAGACAATTTGAGAGATCTAGGTGAAAGAGCTACGCAATGGGAGTTTCATAGAGTCTTTCAAAAAAATTAGTCTGGAAATGGGGAGCCCAAGGGTCCTATTTATAGGCACAGATGGGCCTGGCTGAATAAAATTTCGTCGCGCAGTTATGTCGCGTAGCTCCACTGTGCCGGTGCTCCGCAAAGAGGCATCCGAAATCTTCTCGCGCGTAGTTTGGATGCGTAATTGTGGCATGAATCTCGGTCGTGTAGCCCTTCCACGAAGCTAGGTCGCGTAGATCTTTCACAAAGATGGTCTGCATAGATCTTTCGCGATGCTGGGCCACATAGCACTTTCTTGAAGCATTGTCATATAGCTCACCCGTAAGGGTGCTCGAAATTTTTTGATATTTCCTTTGGACTTTTTGAATCTTTTTAAGAAGTGTCAACAAACCCCCCCTCCCTCTAGATTAGATCCGAAATATACAAAGAGGGTCAAGTCCCAAGGTGAATGTCTATGAAAAAAATCAGCATGGATTAATGAATATAACAGTTATGTCGTGCAAGATATTCATGCAGAAAAGTCACGTAGATATGTCACGAAGATAAGTCTCACAGGTATGCGACATAGATACGTCACAAAGATAAGTCACACATGTATTCTATTTTCCTATAAATAGGTCTCAACCTTCCACATTTTTTTTTGCGCTTTCCAAAGATTGGATCTCTCATTGTGCTGCTCATTCGTTCAGTTGTATCGTGTTGTGATCTCGCGTAATTCTCTTGAAATTTTTTCAAGGTAAGATTATTTATGCGATAGAGTTATACCAAAAAGTAATTCACCAATGGAGTTGCATTGAGATCTTTGTCGAAGGACTTATGCGACTGACTTTGTCGAAGGACCTACGCGACAAGTGTCCTTTTCCAAATTTCTTACTTTCTTATTTAGAAATTTGATCATTAATTTTGGTCATTATTTTGGAGGAAATGATGACTCATTTGATGACCCATACTGAAGAAGCTAAGGCTCGCCAAAGTGAAATGATGAGGATCATCTGACAAGATTATTATGACATTGTTGATGAGTACTCTTCCCGGGCTATGGTAGGGTCTAATTCTGTACCAGCATGACTATCCACAAAGTCCTTACTTACCTCTGTATGAGCATGGAATTTTGCAAGATACCTATTTTTCATCTATTAAGAAGTACATTCCAAAGAGTTAGTTTCTTCAGTATTACAACTATAACTACATGAATATTAGTTCAAGGGGGGTTCCAATACAAGAAGGAATAGTCCCTTTTATTTGCATCCTCCGTAATCATGGTTTTACTTTAGATATGATGGATCATGTTATAGAACCAAGACCACATTGTTTTGATTCTACTTTCTATTCTTCTCAAACAGATCAATCGAATGGTTGTAAAGGAGATTGGGACCTTCGTTCTAGAGGAGGTTTGAAACCCGAGTGGATTTGTACATTCTGGGTACATAGGACTTGTATAAAATTCAGAAAATAATTATCAGACGTTCAAATTTATGAATCTATCTAGATAGGGAAAACTTATTTTTACAAAAATGAACTCATTCCTGAATTACTGAGCCTATGGAGCCCACAAACAAACTCCTTTCATTTGATGCATGGTGATGTTGGTATTAGTCTCTAGGATGTTTACCAAATAGCTGGAATTCCTATTCTTCGGGAAATGTATGATGAATTCATCCCGCCTACTTCCACATGGGGTGATGTTACCAGAACACCACCGTTATCTCATGAATTATTTAAGATAGCAAAAAATTTACCAAAAGATAAGAAAGATATTAATTCCAGAGTCTGGATGGAAGCTTTCTTAGAACCAACAACAATGAAAGGTCCAACCTGTGGACATCTTACTGTTTGTCCATCCGTTGATAACCGAGGCAGTTCAATCAAATATTGGCTTACACTGGAAAAGTGAAATTACAAATATTGGGGTAATAAATTCAAACCTTATATAGATGCAAAAGTATGCTTATCTGCCTTCCTTGATATGTGGCTAAGTACTTATTTGCTTCCAGTCCGTGAATCTGGTGGGGGTGTAAGATCAAGGAATTTTGTAATTGTTGCTAAATTGGTAGAGGGGAAGTATATTGGGATATTAACCCTTGTTTTGGAAATGATTTACCATCTCCTTCTGCATTTATTCAATGGGAAGACTCCATTTAGAATTTTGGGGCCATTTCAAGTGTTGTGGGACTGGATTGCATCATATTTTTCATCATACTCATTATTGAACTCAGTCAGAGTTCATAATGCTCGATTCACCCCATTTTTATAGAAATTTTCTAGTATTAAGCCTCTAAACTTGAGACCTGATGAGGTACTGAAGGTATTGAATGTCTCAGAAGAATTCTTCTTCTTTCCATTTGGTAATCCACCAACTGGAACATTTATTGATGATGGTAATGAAGAGTATGAGCTGAGATGTTACATGATGGCATTCAAGAATGGTGTACTATCAGCCAAGATTGATGTTGAAATTATCTACGAGGATTATGTGAAGTATTGGTTTTCTTGTCAGTTCCGGTGTCTTCAATAGTCAAGAACCCTTCCACCCACATATGTCGGACATAAGAAACACCCATCGGTAGCGCGACAATTATCGATTCTCATAGCTTTATAGGTATCCAAACTATCAATTAAATTACCTCCATTAGATGTGTCAATCAGATTGGAAGTTGGGTATGCCAAATCATGGGTTTCTTTATATCCTCAAGGGGCTCTGAAAAAAGGAGTATATCGAGTGGAAGCTACAACAACTGTTGCATGTGGAAATCGTGCCAAGAATTCCAAGGCCAAAGATGATATATAAATTTCAAAGGTTTCAGATCCCTCAAAGCATATTCATAGGAATTACACCAGGAAGGACAAGGCTAAAGAAGCAATACCTCAAATGTAAGGTGATCTAGTCACTGCCATCAAACAATGATTCCTATTCCACCTGTCGAATTTTCTAAGGAAGAAATGTCTGAAGAAGATCTTCAAACGGAAGGTGTTGAACCTCTTCCACAGTTAAGCAGGCCAAAATAAAATTATGTGCAACCTTCGGCCATTCATCGCAGGGAGATTATAACCCATGATCTCTGTAATTCCTGGGCATTTCTTCAAAATGGAATTCGAATAGCAGATATTGGTCATATCAATGAACCTTCTGATTTCAATCCTAAAAATAACATTGATGAAGTAAATAATTACATTGCGCAGTTAGAGAGTTTTATATATGAAACTAATGAACAAATCACAGCTTCTAAATGAGTATCTCATATGCTGTACTTAGGAGTCCGCGAAGGGGTAATTATCGACTCTGAGGAGGAGTGGGATATTTATGTTAATACTGAGAATGTATTTCACTTTTTTATTTTTTTTCTCAACTCTGCTTTATCATTTTACATCATTAATAATGATGAAAATTTCTTTCTACAGCTTGAATGTAGAGAAGGAAGATTTTGAAGAATTCTTGAATTTCCCCAGTATAGTCCTGTAGGTTCACCCATTGGCGCAATGAATAATCCTCCCATGTTTCCAAAACATTCTTCAAGAGAAAGAATCATGGCTAGGGTAATGGTGACAGATAATCCTCAACCATTACCTCAAGTTTCCCCTACTAAGAGAAGTGTTTCAATCTCAACTCAAGATTTTTAATAGAAACTCAAAAGAGTAATGAGACTTCTTTGAAGGGTTCTTCGAAAGAGTAAGTATTTATACAATCTTCAGGGAATAAAATTTTCTCAATAAGTTCGGGTAACCGTGATTTATCCTCTTGTATGATCTATGTCTCATTTCTCTCTCAAGGGATTAAGAGATGATGCCTCAGAACCAGAAAAAGAAGTCTGAGAGGAAACCTAGGTTCATGCGGAAATATTTGTACTGTCAAAAGATTCAGCTATACCTACTCCTGGCTTTGTTGAGAGAGAGGAAGGCCATGCTACGATTAAATATATTCCCCAGTTACTTTTGTCAAAGGATCCTGAAAATAATCTATACTGATATTCTAATTTCTTCAGAAGAAAGGACTGATGATCTAGGGAAATCTAAGACCAATGCTGAAATTAACCCAAACCTGAAAAGATGTGATGCTAGAATACCAATTGATGATTCATAAGAACAAAATGTCAGCGGAGCCAATTTGGGCATCAACCAACATTTTTTGGATACCTTAAATGGTGAGTATGTTGTAACCTTTCAATCCATATACACTGAAATTATGGACACCCTTAATCCGAATATTGATATTCCAGGTCCCATCAGGAAGTTTGGAGATTTCCATGAGGAATTTCAAGGAAGTAAGTTCATATTCTTGAATTTTCCATCAATAATTTTTTATACTTGATTCTTTACATCATAATTTATCTTATGCAGCCTTATCTATAGAAAATGTTGCAATGGATCTTCAGGAATAGGGTGTTCCACTTTATCCCTCTGTTGGGGCTAAAGAAATAATTACAAAGTATCCTTCATTAGGAGACGTTCTAGAGCCTTCAAATGTCATATCTGAACAAATTCAACGCCCACCTAAAGAAACAACTTCTCAAAACACAGGTGATGAAAGCACAGGGGATAAATCCAATAAAGTAGCTGACTTATTGTTGGGTAAATATAGTCATCCATCTGAGTCATATTTGTTTCCTCTATTCGAAACTAATAATGATCTTGATTTATTACTTAGGGTTATCAGCTCCTAGATCATAGGGTGAAGCTTCTACCATTCTAAGAGAAGAAGAACGAAACAAATCTTTAAGAAACCTATTTCCAGAGTACATTTTACCTCATGGTAGTGACTCATATTTAGATTAGAGATGCAATATTCTCTTGGCATGTCATGTAAGAAGACATGGTGGAGAATCTCGAACATAATTTCTGAAAATCCTTTGGATGAATTATCATCCCATTTTCCAAAACTCCCAGCATTATTCTGTGTGTTGGAATTCAGTGGGTTCGATTACCGGCCGATCTACAATTCCATGAAAGAGACTATCCACCGAAGTGATCAGGAGCATAAGCTACGACAAGATTTTGAAGAGGTGAAATGACTCATCAATATTAATATCTTTCAAGCTGCAGTGGTTGTGGCGGAGGAAAATCATAAAAAGAAATCACATGAGATTATCCAACAAATCAAAGAATCCATGGAGTTATTATCTCTTCATCATCAACTAGATGTTGTTCATAACAATCTTGAGCAACTAAACTAGACATTAGGAGAAACCCAATTGGATGGGATAACTACCATTTCAACTGCTATGGATTCATATCATCGGGAAGAGGATCTAGAGTTTCTCAATTATCTCAACTTCTATAGGTAGCTGATAGAGCTTATGAAGTGGTTCAAAAAATGAAAAGTCATGTTGAATGTTTATTTTAAAATATGATAGAGAGGTTCTGGTTTGTGGATGGCCCTCCATTTTCACATGAAGGAACGAAATTTTGTTTCCAATCATATACATGCCTTCATTCCTATTCCTCTTTCATGATTACAATATGAAAGGTGTATGATGATAAAGATTCCTTTATTTTAAACATTTATCATTATAATAACAAGAATGAGGTGTTTAAAATGTTCTTATTAAGACAATGGATTTAAGGAGCATAATTTGATTATTTCTGGGCTTACATGGATAACCCCACAAATTTTGTATCTTTTGACTTTTCATTTCTCAATATTACCTAAATCATACAAAAATTGTTTATTTAGTGAGTCGGGACTCGACTTTTGTTCAGAGAACTCTTTTTGGGTTCTTAGTCTGATGAGTGTCATGTCTTTTGTTACTGGAAGATTAAAGTCATGCATATTGGACTATAAAGTGCTAATATTTAGGGTCAAATAGCTTTTACTGTAAAATTTGAATTAGATCCCCCAAAAAAACTTCATGGAAAAGAATTAATTTAACATTCTTTAAATATTTCTTGGGGAAATCTTGGGCCATGATTTTTTTATGGATACCAAATCTTAAAGCCTATATCACCATACTGTTTGAATTTTCTTGGAACGAAGTTACCATTACTTGAAAAACCCGTTATGGGGGATATATTATACAGGTCCAACTAGGGCATATGATGTATAGCCAAATAGTGTAATCTATTGATTGACAGGCCTGTTATGTAGGTAACTTATGCAAGGCCACCTAAGGGCACGTGCTGCATAGTCAGGAAAAAGAGCTCTCAGAAGTTTGACTACTATTTCTAAAAAGTTGAAGAAAGTTTATGGAGATTCAGATTTTCCAAATCATAGATTTTAGCCTATGGAGAATGGTAACTAAATATGGAAAGGGTATTTCTAATCAAGATATACAAAGAATCAGAGGAATAAGACTTTAACAATGGTCTGAACCAAATGTAAATAATATGGTGTTTGTAGTTTTAGGTCATACAACTATGACCATAAATGGAAACAATATATAACATGTGGTCAAGTGATTTCAAGATTATTTCATAGTGTATTGAGAACATGATGAGGGAAATGTGTAAACCATGGTCTTGAAGACTTTCAGATTGTGAGAAAGATAATGGGAAAATTATACTTGAATGACTGTTTTAAAATACAGATTCTTGTATATGGTCATCAATTATTAAAGGGGAAAAAGATACTATATATAAGAATGGAGTTACCATTATTTGAAAAACCCATTATGGGATCTATATTATGCAGGGTCAACATGGGCACATGCTGCATAGCAAAATAGTGGCATATTTTGACTGACAAGCCATTTATGTAGGCACCTTATTCAAGGCTGCCTAAGGGCATGTGCTGCATAGTCTGGAAAAAGAGCTCTTAGATATTGAAAACCTTGTTACTATAAACTGTAAGAAAGATTATGAAAATATAAAATAAAAATTCAAGATTAAGAATGTGATATTTATAAGGGGGTTATGCCCAATGTATATGAGAAATATTTGAATCAATATTCACCATAAATTTGATTCCCTTTACATAGATCTGACTCATATATAAAATGGAGGCTTTCTTTGTTTCCTTTGAATGAATATGGTACTGTGAAATTTTAAGTCATGTAGTGAGGACATTATACCATCCAGTTTCACATCATGCAGTAAGTACATTGATAACCCCCTAAGAAATTGAAAACACCTGATTTATATAAAGAATCCATTTACCCAATTCCTAAGCCCACGTGAGCTATGCTCGTTGTTATAATCAAGGAACTATAAGGATTTATTTTATAATATAAAGGTGATCCAAGTGAGAAATAAGGGTGTTAAATTTCTATGCAGTTTAACATCATGCGGTAAGGACGAGAATGAACCAATATGAATGAAAAGACACATTGTAACTGGATTAAGGGATAAAACCTATATGTCATTATGTGTATTGCTGGATAAGGAATCAATTCATGAAAAGTTCTTAAAACATTTCCTATGTATATTTGATTCTCATACAAGAAATAAGGGGGGGGGGGTTATCATGACTAGGCCCAAAAATTTGATATTTATGTGTTTCTACATATCTCATTGGAAAAAAACTGAGAATCAAGTCGTACATTGTTCTTTAAACACTCATTCCTCCTGTTAATCAGATTTTTCATGAAAAATGGGGGCTTTTAACACATTCTAAGAGGATGATAAATCTTAAGACATAAAATGGAATACGGACCAAATCATATATCTTAAGGAAACACTCTATATAGATCTGATTCATATATGGGAGGATAAAAGAAAATATGAAAATTTTGTGATTGTGGCTGGCACCCGAATTGAAGATTTTGGGATCTCTACATATCTCATTGGAAAATGAGAATCAATCCATATGTAGTTCTTTAAACCTGGTCTCTATGCAGATCTAACTCTGACACAAGAAAGAGAGGGACTCATGTACTACTAAGGAGTAGTGATGATGTCAATAACATTTTCTTATGGAAACTTCTAACATCTTATAGATAAAATGTTAGTTGTACAAATGATTTCATGCAGTTTAACGTCATGCGACAAGGACGAAAATGATATGCACTTTAACATCATGCATCATGGACGCAAATGGTTGTTATGTAGTTTAATGTCTTGCAACTAGGACATGGGGGCTGTGCATTTTTATGTCTTACAGCAAGGACCTGGTACCGTGCAGTTTAAACTATTGTGGTGAGAACTAATTATGCAAAACTATACAATGTATTTCATCAAAAATCATTCTTTGGTTGGGGTTGTGATGAGCTCTCTATCCATTGAGATAAAGGCATATGATCCATTTGAATAAACTTTATGTATGGAATGTGGTCCTTCCCACTTTGGCTCAAGTGTTGGAGGTTTCTTTTTTGGTATCATTGGAGTTCTAAGGACCAATACCAATTCTCCTTGAAGGAAAGACCGAAGACAAAATTTCTTGTTAAAATCTCGTGAAATTCTGTTCTGATAGACTTCTAGATGATTCAATGTATGAAATCATTTCTCATCTAATCATTCCAACTCATTGAACCATTTCTGAGATCTTTCATCTGTAGATAATTGATCACATATTTCAACTCCTAGTGAAGGGAATTTCATTCCAATTGGTAAATCTACTTCAGTTCCATATACCAATGAAAAAAGAGTTACATGGGTGGCAGTATGGATAGTTGTCTGATAATCCCATAAAGCATTCAAAAGTGTATTTGACCATGATTTCTTATCTTTATCCACCATCTTCTTGATAATATTTGATAGGGTTTTATTGAAATCCTCTATCTGTTCATTGGCCGCCACATGATAGCGAGATTAATGGTTGGATTTGATATTATATTCCTTATAAAACGTTTTTACTTCAGTAGAACAAAAATTGGTGCCATTGTCCATACAAATAGTATGAGGGACGCCAAATCTAGTGATGATATTAGTTTTGGAAAAACTAATGGTGTTTTTCGCTCTAAATTCCTCGAGAGGTATTTCTTTATCCCACTTAGAGAAGAAATCAGTAGCTGTGAGAATATACTTGAACTGCTTAGCCGTGTCTGGAGGATAAGGACCTACTACATCGATTCCCCATGTGGAAAATGGACCAGATTATTTAGCTCTATGTAGTACCTCTGGGGGTTGATGAACGAAGTTGGCATGCACTTGGTAGGGATGGAATTTTTTTGTGAAGTCTGTGCAATCCAGTTTCATTGAAGTCCAAAAGTATCCGAGCATTTGAATCTGATCGGAGAGTCTATGCCCAGATTGGTGGGCACCCAAATCTCTTGAATGAACTTTTTTCATGACAGTCACCATTTCTTCTCTATCAATACATCTGAAGGGAATCCCATCAATTCCCCACTTATTAAGGATCTTTCGTTGGTTTGGACGATCATAAAGAGTAAAATTAGCTGATCATCACCGGATCTGCTCCTTCTCAGACCTATTTGGTGGAAGTATACCATTTTAAAAATATTCGATGATGGATGTTCTTCATCCCATGGTATGACCATACGGTTCAAAAATAGGAAAAATTTCATTGATTTCCTCCCTCATGGTTTGAACAAAAGTTGAAACCATGCGGCGAGGGGCTATGTTGATAACTATCTCATACTGATTTGGATCTTCCAAGGCTGTAACTTCATTAGCTAGTGCATCTTCATGGGCATTTTGTAATCGCGGGACGTAGGAAAATGTTGGCTCAGAAGGAAATTCATCCATTAATTCTCTGATGTAATCACACAAAGGTATTAACTCTTCTTTTTTGATAGATTATTCCCCATTGATTTGTTTGATTACCAATTCTGAATCACCTTTTACCTTTAAATGATCCATTCGAACCTGAAGGGACAATTCCAATCCTGTGAGGAGAGCTTGATATTCTTACTCATTGTTGGTACCAAATTCCAATAATAGAAAAGAATAAGGCAATACTAACTTTTCTAGAGAAATAAGGACTATTCCTAATCCAACATTGTTGAGTTTAGGATTTTCCAGTCTCTTCCCTGTTAGAATTATCAAAGCACCATAAAAATATATTTCCCATGTCTGGGAATTATCTTCAACAGAGAAGACCTATTCATCAGGAAGTTCAGTATTAAATGATATATCTTCCATGGATGGCTGATCAGCAAGGAAATCAGCTAGGGCTTGACACTTTATTGCCTTTTGAGGTAGAAAATGAATATCAAACTGCTGTAAAATAACCACCCACCATACTAGACGTCCTGTAAGCATAGGATGACTCAAAATAAATTTGAGTGGGTTATTACGAGATACCAATTATTTATCATGATGTTATAGATAATGACTCAATTTATGAAATGAAAAGATTAATTCCAGACATCACTTTTCAATATTTGAATACCGAGTTTCCACATCAAGCATAGTGCGACTGAGATAGTAAAGGTTGTTTTCAATCCCAACATCATTCTTTTGAGCGAGGAAGGGACCTAGTGATCACTCTAAAGTTATCACGTAGAGAATAAGTGGACTTCCTTCAACAGGAGACATTAACATTGGTGGAATCAAGAGATATTTCTTAAGGGTATCAAATGATACATGGAAATCTACGGTCCATTGGTAGGTAATTCCCTTCTTCATTAATCTAGTGAAGGGTAAACATTTTCCCATCAAATTGGAAATAAAGCGCTGAATATAGGCCAATTGTCCTTGAATTCCTCTTAATTATTTCAAATTTCTTGGAGGTGACATAACAATGATTGATTTTTTTTTCTCAGGATCAACATCAATACCACTATGGCGTACAACAAAACCATGGAATTTTCCTAAGGTTACACCGAAAGCACATTTCAAGGGGTTCATATTCGAATTATGTTGTCGAAGTTTACTGAATATGATTTCCAGATCATCCAAGTGATCAAAAAGTTGTCTGGATTTACCCACCAAATCATCCACATAACATTCAACAAATTTCCCTAAATAGGGTTTGAAGATATGGTGCATGGAACATTGATACATTGCACCTGCATTCTTCATGCCAAATGGCATTACCCTATAGAAAAACACACCTTTATGAGATCTAATGGTTGTAGACTCTTCATCTTCTGGGGCCATTCATATATGATTGTACCCATAATATCCATCCATGAAGGAAAGTTCTTCATAGCTAGTCGGTGCATCAATTAGAATTTCTGTAGTCAGGATTGGAAATTCATCTTTAGGACAATGCCTGTTGAGATCTCTGAAGTCAATGCAAACTCTAATTTGTCCATTCTTCGTTTTCAAAGGGATAATATTGGGCATAAATTTCGGATATTGAACTTCTCTGATGAAGTTAGCCTTGATATGCTTATCAACTTCAGCTTCAATTTTGGAGGCATAAGTTGGGTGTGTTCATCTTGTAGCTTGCTTGAATCCTTGATATTCTTCAGGATAACCCAAATTTTGAGTGGAAACATTGAGATAAAGACGTATAATTTCTATATAATCCCAAGAAAATACATCTCTATTTTTCTATAGAAATGAATTATACATTTCTTGCTCTTCAAGAGTCATGGTTGCACTAATTAAAGGGGGCATGGATCTTATTTTGTACCCAGATTTATTTCTCTGAGTTCATCCACAATGGTAGAGATACACTCTTCAAATGCTGGAGGAACATCCCTGATATCTTTCTCTTCTTCTTCAATATGTGTTACTTCTTCAGTTTCTACTTGCATAGTATATGACGAAGCAGAATATCCATGGTTAGGGGAGAAATTAAAATTTGAACATCTTGAAGAAGAGACTGCCATTTCTAACCCTATTGATGATGAAGGTTCTACCTGGGGTGATAGAGATAAGATGATGGATTGAGAATTGACACCATTTTTTTCCTCTGGTGTTGCTATACCATCTTCTGGCATGGTTGATGAAGTATATAAATTCTAGATTTCAGTGTATGAAATAAAGACATCTCTATTTAAGCTTCCATCACTTCTTGGCGAACCAACAATTTCTCCCATGCTTTCTGTAATGGTATACATAATTGAAATTATGGAAGTTTCTATAAGAGGGTTTAGATTTAGGTCCATCTTGTCAATATTACTGATAGGCAACACATAATCTATACTCACATGTATGAATGGGTTTACTGGAATATTTTCCAAACCTTTTGGGGAATTAATTTTGGTGACCTTCTTTATCATGGATTTTTTATTTCCTTCTGTGTGATAGAATTCTGCCTTAATATATTGAGATTCACATGTTTTGAATGGGGCCTTGTAACAATACAATGTCCCAATTTGACCATTGAAACAATATTTGAGACATTGATGGTATGACTAAGTCACGTCAATATGTTGATGTAGCCAAGGTCTTCAAAGAAAAATGCTAAAGGATGTGTCCATATGAATAACCATGAAATCTGAATTAGACACAAAGTCTCCAAACTGAATTTTGAGTGTAATTTCACCCAGAGGTCCTTGTTCATTCTTATCATATCCTTGCAACGTCAAAGTAGAAGAAGATAAATCAGATTCGGTGAGGTCCAATCAATGAAGTGTACGAATATGAATGAGATTGAATCCTGATCCATTATCAATGAAAGCTCGTCGGATGTTTATATCATTGAATTTTACAGGTAGATACAAAGGTCTGATATTTCCATGTACAACATCATCTTCTTCTTCATCTATAAAAGATATCCCTATATGGAATTCTGCAGGATCATTCTCTTTATGGTAGACCTCATCCGCAACAATTTTAGTTTCATATTCTTGAGGACTTGGAAAAGCCTCAATAAGCACCCCCCGAATATCTTTTGATAGATTCAAAGCATCTAGAATTGATAACTTGACTGGTACATTGTAAAAATGTTTGAGGACATCATACTTTTGGTCCAAATGTCTTCATTTCCCATCATGAAAATTTGGTTTTTCAGTTTCCTTAGAAGTTGATGCTTTGGCAGTAGATGCATCCCATATCGGGGTTGGAGTTGGAAAAACTCCTATATTTTGTAGATTAGACCGACTATGTCTATCTATTTTCTGAGAGGAAGATGGTGTATCCTTTAAACGGTCCTCCAAAGTAATTGTGTCAGGACTGAATTTGCCATTCGTGGAAGAAATTTCGTGTTTCTGTGGAGCCCGCTGAAGGGATTTTCCATGGGTTTCTACCGCATATATAGTTCTAGCAGGGGTAAGATTAAAATAGTAGCTTCTGTAATATCCAAATCTTCCCCTGTTTCTTAGACCTCTATCTCTTCCTCTAACTCCTATGTTAGAAATTGGGAACTTAGGCTCATCATTATTGAAACCATCACAGGCATAGGGATCCGTTAAATGAATCATGTTAACAGAATCAAAGATCAATTCTTCATCTGATGAAGATACATCCTGATGAACTAGTTCAGGATGTTCCTTTTGGTTGGGCGGTGCCCATGCTTTTGAAATAGATGGCATAAAATATGCCAGAGTCAAAGACAACTTAGGTTTTTACACAAGCTTGTCTTCTTCTCATTGCTCTTCTTTCATCAGATTACGCCGCTTCTTTGAGGATTTTTCTTCTGATGAAGGGGGTTTTTCTGTGACAAAAATTGCAGAAGACAAAATTGGTTGATTCAATTGTGTCAGTAAAATTGTATGATTTCGGTTGATCGTTTTCCTGACCATCCAATCATCATATTTTTGCACATTTTTTATTTTGACTTCGTGTCACTCGCATTCTTCCTCTGGGTCAGTAGTAGTAACACATACTACCTGGGATGAATAAACTTTCAGTTTTACTTCTCCAGAATCCACCATCTTTTGCAGGAGGTCTTTGAAGACAAAACACTCCCGAATGGGATGCCCCCAACATCTAATGAAACGATAAATAGTTGGGAAGGTCTTCATTTCCTTCTTTGTTCGGCCTCTTGGGCCTTGGGAACTGAAACAAATTGTTTTCCAGAGTTGAGATGAAGTAACAAGAAACCTTTTCATTCTGGAAAGAATAAATTTTGTTCTTTAAATCATCAAATTGTTTCCACCTTTGGTTTTTTTGATCATCTTGATGAGGAAGCCATTGTTGTTGACGCTCATTAGGTAGATCCCTTTGATATGATTCAGGTTTTGAAGTGGAAGCAGGTACATGTTCTTGTTTAAGTGTAACATTATCAATCTCTTCTTTCCCTATTCTCCTTCCCAGAACTAATGGAATTACACAAGTTTTAGCCTTAGTCTTTAAAAGAGTGTCTTCTATCTGCTGAGCGATTGATGTAAGGTCTCAAAACCTTCCTGTGTATTTCACCGGGATCAACAGTGTTGATAATTCATCACGCATAGTTTCCACACATATTGGAAGAAACTCTTCTTGAGGGATTTTTAAAATTGAAGAAAAATTTAGTCCCTTCCAGCGAGCAATGAAATCCAAAACTCTTTCATTTTCCCTTCTTTTAAAATAGGTAAGACAAAAAACTGTCGTCTTAGGTAATGTCGAGCTAAATTGATGAAGGAAACTTTGACGGAGATCATCCCACCCAGTAATTGACCAAGATTGAAAACTTGTATACCAGAAAAAAGAAGGTCCTTGAAATGACTACACAAAACCCCTGAGCTTAACTGCTTCTTGTTGTTGAGGAGTTCCAATCATAGGATCACAACAAGAAAAAAATGGGTTAAGTGTTGTTCTAGATCTCCCTAACTATTAAAAATTGGGAATGTGGTATTTGAAAACATTGATTGGGGAGGAATTGCACCACCCATTTAGGGTAAGCTCTCTTTTCTGGTTGAACATGTGCACGACAACCTTCTATAGCATCCAACCGAGCTGTTAGTGACTCAATGGTAGTTATTAATTTTTTAGAAACATCTGGTTGAGCTTGGACCTGAGCAGGTTCAATAGTTGGAGTTTGGACAGGTGTGACAACTAGTACTTCCACTAATGGTAGTATTGCTGGTTGCTGTCATGCATGACCCATAGGATTGGACCTGTGAGGGTGTACTTGTAAATGGGTATATTCTTGTTCCATCACATTAGCTATAACAAATTGCATTGATTGATTAATTCCAGCATGCTTAGGAGGAAGACTACATTGAATTAGTTTTGCATTTAACCTCCTTAACTCCTCCATTTCTTCTTCTTGTCGTGCGAACCTTTCCTCTAATGAGAGTGATTGGCTTTCTCCATAGGTAGGGGGGAAGAGACCCGACTTTCATCCTTATCCTTGGAATGTGCCTTTATAGATTATAGAAGGGCATTACCCGAAGGAATTTATTGCCTTTTGGAAACCCTCTGGCATCCGGTATGCACACCTCCTTCATTTTTTACCATGTACAACCTATTGAACATGAACTTCTTCATCTAATACCTCTGAGTGAGCCTCATGTTCTGAGGGATTAGTGACAACAGATTTGATTACATTTATCGATGCATAACGCATTGATGGAATTTTGTCAGTTCTTATGCTAGATTGTCACCCATTGTGTCTTCTATGAGATTCTGTTCTCCTATATAAGGAATTCCCTAGAAATTTTTGGTGGAAATTAATTTGAAGGGAATAATTGGATAATTCAGTAATATGCTTTCATTGTGGATTCTTCCATAATCGGGAGAAAACTAACTTCCACTGAGGAGGGTTTGAAAATCTGAAAAAGCCCCTAGCCCTGTAGGCTGGGGTGGTTCTTGTTCTTCTTCTTAAAATCTTTTAATATTTTTATATGAATTCAATGATTTATTTAGATAATCCCCCAGCCTCACTAGTTGGGGTGATTCTTGAACTGCTATAGCTGAAATTCATGCAACTGCTCTTCTGCTTTTTCGGATTTTGGTTCAGACATTAGCTTGGTACATTATTCAACCATCGTTTACACCACCTGTTTCAGAAGATAGCTATTCTATTTCATGCATTTTCATCCTATAACACCTGAAATCCTCTAAACAAGATGCTTGCTCAAGATTATTAGAGGCTTTATGTAAAAGTAGCTCAATAACTTCTTTTCTTTGAGCCAGATTCTGATGAGAACTGGTTTAGTCCTGTTCTCATGAATACGTTTGATTACACACAAAACCTTTTGACTATGGCCGGCCATGGGAAATAACATTTCATGAAACCAGTTTTGGTGGAATTTTCTGATTTTGGAGTGTAGTAAAATGCAATGCTCTACATGCACCCCATCCTTTGACGCGATCCTTAGATGGGGAATCCGAAATTAATTGGCGTAGCCTCTTCAGAGCTTTGATACATGCATGCTGATGGGTTCTCTGTCGTTTTTCAACCCTTGTATGTTGGGAAACTGAAAGAGAAGCTAATTGAATTTGGCGCTGTAAGCCTTATATTACCATTATATGAGTTTTATATTCATCATATGGTAAGACATTGGTTTTCAAATGACGAAGATTTTTCCATAAATTGAGACGAATGTCCTGAATTCAATCTTCTGTCATCAATTCTGGAATATAAAACTTAGAATTTGCTGAAGGCTAGAACATGACTGGTATTTCTCCTTTAGCTAATTGTTTCCTCATATTCAACACATCATCATCATCTTCTACTAGAGGTTTCTCCACTTTTCCTGACCAATGTAGATGCTCTACATTTGAGGATAAATGACCCAAGGGAGGTTTGGAGAATGACCATTCCCTTAAGATGTCTTCTGACTGAGAAAGTGTCCCACTCGTAAATTAAAAAGCATCAGACATGACTGGTCTTGTGACTTCACATTCCTAGAGATAGGTGGTATTTCTTGTTACTACATCGTCAATTATATAATTGTTTTGACAATGCGAAATACTACTGCGGAGAGGACTTTCGCAGTAAAAGCCATAATGGGGAGGATCACTATAGTGGATTATATCAAGGGATAAATCTTCTTTCTCTTTGGTCTTCTGGACACACGGAGGGTTTTTGTGACACTAATCCAATGATAGGCACTCTAGACTGACCGAATTTTCATGAAGAATGTTTTCATGATGATGTGTATGATGAGAAGATTCAGATTTTCAACTACCACTCCCAAATTTTAGTAATGGGACGGTAGGATCTTGAGTAGCAACAGATAAATTTCTGAGGGCTTCAAGAACTCTAGTATTAAGAGGAACTTTATTATAGCTTGACTGTTGATTTTCCAATGGTATTTGGGGAGATTTATTCTTAGATGTTCTCTTATACATCATTGGGGCCACTTGCGGGGAAAAGTTGTTATCATGGGCAGGTATATATGCTTATCTTGGATTATTAAATGGAACAGACCGGTTACCTCTAATTGGAAAGGGTTTATGTTCTGATCTTGTGTCTGTATGATATGGGGGAGTGTGCCCCATGACCCTTCTAGACTAGAAAAGAGGTGTGTATCTGCTCTGGGATGGAATTCCATTGTGTCATCCCATGTGTGGGGACATATTTATGTGTTTGTTCCCCTGATACTACTGAAGTATTTGTTAAAATATCCTAACATGCTTCTAGAATATGGGAAGGGCTATGAGTCTGCCCTTTCACCATTGACAATATGTGTTTAGTGACTTCAGCGGCCGGAACAGAAATGTATATCCATTCTGTATCTGGAGTAGGTGTATGTCCCTACTCCTTCCCTCCTTTTCTTGTCAAAGGTTATTGACAGTACTTATGCATATGGGTAGAGGGTCGAGTCTGCTCTAAATTTGTTATTAGAGCTTTCCAACTGACTTCTCCAGGTGCTACTAAATGAGAGTATTGGTAGACTTGATGAACATTGGCAGGTTTATGTGCCTACTGGATATTCTTCGTCAAGTATGGTTGATGGGTTTCCTTCAAAACTGGAATGCTAGACTGCTGACAGAATTGGTGATTGTAAACAGGTGTATGTTCCTGCTTACCAATTTCCACCATATTAGACAAGAGAGCTTCTTTGTTTATAGTCAGACGAGCCTGTTGACTGGATGATGAATTATAAATAGTTGTATGTTCCTACCTATATTACTCTTCTAGAATTTCCTGGCGAGATTGGTGTGTTACTTCTAGAAGAGTCTGTTGCGCAGTGAAATTTCAACGGACGGGTGTATATGCCCGATCATTGTTTTCCATCAAGTTATATTGATGGACTTATCCGGGGGAGGTAGAGGTGATAACCTGCTTCTTGTTAACCAGACATTGTCCCTGGAATTTTGTCTTGCGTGCCGGAGTCTGAGAGACCTGGGCCAAACGTCCTGAGGCAACATCCCCATCATGTTGGGGATATACTACCTCTTGATTCTGGCGGCTATTGTTGGTGGGAGTCTTCAAGAAGGATGCATGTATTCTTTATGTGAGGCTTTCAGTGACCTATTGATCTACCTACCTATAGTATGGGAATGATTTATTGTTTCATTATGGGGATAAAGACCAGAAATGGTTGGAAATAGTTGTTGTCACCATTTTCTTCTTGATCATTGGTAATCGTTGGCTAGATGATTGAGGATTATTATCGACCTGGAGGGCCTATAGAATAGCCTCCAAAGTAATAATTGTACCATGTTGGTGATATTACTTTATTAGCACATTGGATACACAACATTGAAGACAATGGGTTGGTGATAATGTCCTTCCCGTGGATGGAGATCCAACTTGAGCAGTAGTCAAGAAGTTCCCAGATGTTGTATTTGAGAAATCCATTCTTTGGATTTAAGGGAATTCTGTGGAAAACTGAGAACAAAAACAAGTTATATTAATGTGACATCTTTTATGATAGATACGTGTGTGATTAATTCTTTTGTATGACCTTCCTTTATCAATTGATAGGGGCCTAACATGTGGGTATAATTATTAACTTGGTTAAGGATTCACGTCGGGTTCACCATTTTTGTTTCATAGGTCCTTGAAATGTGATATTATAGATTTAAAAATCCTTTTTTCTGGGAAATTTCCATTGGATTTATTCATGGAACGGGAAACTTCCAAATGTTTTTTATCGAAAGAGGACCTATTTTCCAAAGGTAGGATTTCTTTATGTTTTGAAATTTATGATACTTAAGAACATGCATTGGTAGAGACGATGGGAGGTTAGACTCGTCAAACCCTTTTGGGGGGAATTATTGCCTATTTTGGGACTCTCTTTGAAATCAAAATATTTTCATGAATCCTTATTAATTCACCAACTATATCCTAATTATCCTTTGGAATTTAAAATCACTTATTTAACATGTATAAAATTTTAGAATTATCAGTTTGTATTTGAGGTTTTCTATCAATGGTATCCTCTAATATACTGAATAGATATTATTTTAATCATCATTTATGGTGATACTGGTTTTTAATCCACTCATTGGGGAACTCTACAGTTTATTGGCATTGAGGTAGATGAAGGTTTGTTTTGATATTGGGATCGCGATCATAAAATGAGCTACCTACGTATCCTTGTGAAAGTAATCATAACCCACATAGTTCGGTACAACATAATGGGGCACATCATACCTTTTAAGGTCATGTGATAAGGACCTCTAAGCAGAAGGTGTTTAGTCACAACTTAGTAAGGGACTTATGTTAAAACATCCCAAGGAACATTGGGAAGGATATAGGTTTCCAAATGGGATCAAACCCTATTGGGAGTATGACCGAGAGAGAACAGGGTTGATTTGAAATGTTGGGTTTGAACCACAAGGAGGATTCCTATTTATCCCATATGGATGGGATTAAAAGCCCACGTAGTTTGATAAATCTCATAAGAGAATATAGTCTTCTGGGAAAGATAAGTTTGGGATTACTTTCTGAAAAGGGATTCCTTGATAATTATTTGGGGCTTATTTCATAAGGAGGATTCCCAAACTGGGGGAATTAAGGTTGGATTCCTAAGGAGGATATCGAATTAGCTCAGGCCCTGAAAAGAATTCTTATGTATCTTGGATTGAACAGGAATCAAAGTTATCACAGTTCATTACAGTGAGTGTTTGTTCACATGCAGTAGTCATCACATATCTCTAAGCCCACGTGATTCATGCTCAGTGTGAGAAACAAGAAGATGTGAAAGATTCAACAATGACACTTCACACATCTAAATTTTTCCTCCTCTGCTTATAGAAGAGGGCACGTCGACCATGGAAGAGGGCAGAGCGACGAGCCTTCCCTCTGTTCTATTTACATTTGACAAGGGTCCAATATAAGGAAGAAGGGGTGAAGGTGAGGGTCTTATACCAGGATGGATACCCTAAAATTGGTTCTGGTAGGGGGGGAAACTTCTCCTATACTTGCACGGAATGGAAAGTGTGAAATGTACCTTCCCTACCAGAGAACTGAGGTACCGGGTCACCTCTTTGAAAAGGGAGAGGCCGGAATCCCACCATCTTCCAAACCGGGAACTTCCCAACACTGTTAATAGGATAAAAGTTCATGTGACTACAGATATAGAAACCCACAAACATCCCATGAATCTTAACCCCATTGTGAAAAAATGTGGGAAACCTAGGACTGTGGAGATACAAACCCAAATTGGAGACATGATGATGTGCCTTATCCAAAGGTTTGAGATGTCAGAAGGTTTTGGGGGAGGCTTCAACTTAGCTCCTTTAGAGTAAGTGAACCAACGAAAGAGATACCCCGCCATGAAAGGCGTCAAATGGTATTTGCACTGGTCACATAGGTACATGGCGCAGATGTGCTGCATAGGTACCCTGTGTTGCTCAATCGTGATGGTATAGCTTGTAAATGTACCGTGCAGTTGTACCGCATAGGTACGATGTGCATGTATACTGCGTAGGTATGAATGGTGACTGAAGAATTTGAATAACTTCATAAACATGCCCATTCCCTTTAATTATCCCTTCCCTCGAAGTTTAGAGAACTAACATAGACAATTTGAGAGATCTAGGTGAAATAGCTACGCAATGGGAGCTTCATAGAGTCTTCCAAAAACAAATTCAGTTTGAAAATGAGGAGCCCAAGGGTCCTATTTATAGTCATGGATGGGCCTGGACGATGAAACTATGGACGCACAGTTATGCCTCATAGCTCCACTGCACAGGTGCTCCGCGTAGAGGCATCCCAAATCTTCTCGAGTGTAGTTCGGGCGCGTAGCTGTGGCGTGAAGATCGACCGAATAGCCCTGCCACAAAGCTAGGCCGCGTATATCTTTCACGAAGCTGGGCCACATAGCTCTTTCTCAAAGTTGGGCTGCATAGCTCTTTCGTGATGCATTTCTGTGTAGCTCGCTCGTGAAGGTGCATGATATTTGTTGATGTTTCTTTTGAACTTTTCGAATCTTTTTAAGGAGTATCAATAGTAACCTTAAATTAAACAAGATTATTTGGGTATAAGAGTGGTATTCTTTGAGAGATCGTGATCCATCTTTCTTATATAAACAAATCTAGTGTAATGATCTCCCATTCATATTTTTCTTCACATTCTCCTCGAAAACCTCTTGGAGATGAGACAACATGTGTCATCCTCTATGTCCCAATGTTGTAACCACAACAAACATCAAACATTGGTGATAGAATTATAGAATAACCATCATATGATTAATATATGTGTCTCCTATAAGAAAATTTCCTCCCTCGGTTTTTAGGTGGCTTAACAATTATAAGGATTCCAACACCATAAATTTCAAATATAGTAGTATCCTACGCAAGTGCTTGTACTGTACTTGGAAATTCATGTTGAATAGTACATTGACTTTTTCCAATTTATCATTGTATATCTTGTGGTATTACTTTCCAGTTCTTTAAAAAAATAAAATTTTGATTAGATTTTACTTTTATCTTTATTACCAATTCAGACATTTTTGATTAAATATATCATACAATTTCTCGCACTATTTTATCGAATTCTACGAACCCTTTGTACTAGAATCAGAATACTCTGTCACTTGAGTATTGTAGTGGAAAGGATACCTAAACCTCCCCTCATAGTCTATAAGTTTTGGCTACACCACTACTCGTAGGATTCAAGGTAAGAATTTGGAAGGCCAACCGTATTATCCTGCGGTTCCTTGATCTGTTGTGTGATATCCCATCTTCTAAAATCATAAACTTGATTTTATCAATACTAGCCTCTAAAATTAAAAAAAAAAGAATTCTTTGGATACGACTTTTTTAAAAATTTGGTTAAGTCAATCCATTACTCTTATAAGAATGCTTCGGTTTTAAGAGGTTCCCTCATCTTTGGAATGAAAATCAATTCATACACCCGATTTTGTTTAAATTTGAATGATATAAGGTATTAATTACTTAATATTTATTTAAGGGTTTTTTTATAATTTTTTCTCTTGAAGAATTCAATCCATTTTAATTAATATTATTCATATATATTATTTACACTCACAGTAAAAAATTACTAGAAAAACATCCATTACCCGGTTTTGTTTTTTCACACACAATTGAAGAATGGAATCCATTTCAAGCCATAAGGACCAATTTTCTTGCGGTGTCACACAGGATGTGGGGGGTTAGTGAAAATGGTACCCGCTGGTGTGTGGGGTACCATCACAAGAGGCATGATTTGGTCCGTCGGAGTCATCTGTAGCGGCGGGATCCAACATGATATAGGATGATTTGTGGGAAGGGATGTCGTAGAAAGGTGGACTGTGGTGTAGGGGATCTGGAAGTCCCTCTATCGATACACATGGCAGTTAGAGGTCCAAGGGGTGACTGTGGCGGCTCTCTAGAAGGAGGATGACGGTGATCCCGAGTGGCCGGTTGGGCGAGACACCATGGATAGATGGGAAACCAACTAGAAGATCTCGGCTTTGGATGTCTCGAGGGTGGAGATCTACTTGGATATAGAAGAGGATCTAACTAGTATGAGTGGAGATGGTTTGGTTCTCCTTACTAGAAGGGTTTCCGCTAGATCTTGGGATTTCTTGATGTAGCTAGTGGAGAAGTTTCTAGCAAAGGTGGTCCAGGCGAGAGCTCGATGGAGTGGCCGACAGGGGGGGAACCCCATGGAAGTAAAACAAAACAATTTTTTTATTTTTAAAACCAAATGGTTTACACCATGATTTTTTTGATTGAAATGTGGAATTCTCCAACTTGGTACCCTCCCTTTAATTTTGTGTCATTATGTGAATAAAATCCACAATTATAAGAAAAATAATAATTATTATTAAAATTCACAATACCATTGGATAATAATTTAACCTAAAAATAGTACTCCATCAATGTAGTCCGATTGGAATAGTTTTAGTTAACCATAATAAAAAATAAATACTTATAAACCACAAACCTACCCATAATAAATTTTTTGAGTGGCCATAAACTGGCCGTTTGAAATCATATTGACATGTGGTTTGTTCCTTTAGACCAATTTTAAACCATCTAAATAATTTTAATGCAGATTAATTTTACTCATCTCATAAAATTAACATTCAATCAGATAGCAAATAAAGGTATCGGGGTCGCAGCGGAATCCTGTGTGCTGAGGATTTTAAAAAATTTCATCATCAGTATGAACAAAATTTTTGTCAATAACAATACAATCCTTGTTATGGTCTGAGGATATCACACAAAATAAATAGAGTACAAAACTTAAAACAAAAAAAAATACATTGTTCGAAATCAAAGTGCACACAACTGCAGCTTGTCATCGGTGATTGTAGCTTGAAGGATCTTATGTCAAATCCCTCAAGATTGTCCACACATGCTCCAAGAAACCATGTTCTATATTTTAATTGTAATCTAGGTGCTACCATAGAGTTCTGATGAGTCCTTCAGCATCGAAACGATCAGCCTGATCTTTTGCCTTCGATCCGTCGAAGTCGTGCTTGTATCGATGCTCAGAGAGAAGATTTATCTCTCAAGAAGGCTGAAGGAGAATTTCATGACCCACCCTCACCAAGATGAGGGTAGGGACAAAAAACTTCCAAACCCTTCCTTCTTCAAGTTGAAGAAGAGATAATGACCCCTGAGTCCTGCCTTCAATATACCTCAGAGTGACGACCAACACCAAGGGTATAGAATATCATGTAATATAGAAGGCATTACCCTTTTTATTTAGTAGGATCGGGAGATACAATGGTAAAAACACAAAAAACTCCAAAAACTGGAGGTAAAAGTAAATCCATAACCCATTCCCCTATGCATGTTCAAAGATAAACCCAAACAAGGTACAAGAAAACTCAAAAGGGAATGTACCAAAAGAAAAGAAACAGCAACAACAACTGTCCTGATGTACAAGATAGTATGGTCTTACATAGTCCCCGAAGTCCTCCTGGAATCCTGAAAATAGTTTTATATATGTAGCGTTAGTATACAGGTATACTCAGTAGGGAAATCAAAAAGTTCCCGTGCACAAGTGGGGAAACATTCTAATGCCCCGTGATAAAAGAAGATAACCAAAGCACCTAACAATGAATTTATCCATCCAAATATCTCCAAGGAAAACTCCCCAAATAACATAAGTCATGTAGAGTAGTAGTAATAACACATCGATGTTTAGGCACCCTGTACCACTTTCCCACTGGTTATTGAAGACATCTTATGTGTCAGATCTCCCATGCCATTTTTCACTGCAGTCCCACTGCCGCCCCAACGACAACCTTTTGGGACCCCACAACTACGCATCCCACATGCAAACACATGAGATCCAACAACCACACACATCTTTGCCCACAGACACCTAGGCCACAATAACACCTACCACATCCGAAGACACTTGGGCCTAATCCCAAAGACTCTTTGGAAACAATCCTGCCCTCACACACTTGGGCCAACCACCACAATGTACCCTGCCCAAATATTCTTGGTCTATAATGGGACTGAGTCCATCACAGCCTAACCGAAGAGTCTTGGGATACTCAAGAGAGGGGTTAGAAAAGGTGATAATAACTAACCACTCATAGGAGAGTTGGGAAAATACCCTCCCCCATGAAATGGGGGTGTTCGGCACGAAGTGATCAACGTGGGTGGGGGTGTGAATAAGAAGACGTAAGAACTAAACATATACTCATAGGTAGACAAGAACTCATCCCAACATAAAGGCTCCAAAACTTTCCCATACACAAACACCATGGATACTATTCATTCATACAAAATCACAACAACCACAACCATAGCCTAACTCATTCCTGGAAAACAATTCCACATTTAAATCAATCTTGTAATAGTATTCAAGTGATTCCAATTTTATAATTATTCACTACCGAGAAACTAATAAGTATAGCAACAAGCCAAGGAAGAAAAAACAACCAAGTAGTAATTAAAGCATTCATACCCAGTTCCCTTATAAGGTTACAACAACAAAAGGGATCTGTGAGATCCCTCAAAGAAGTAGAACCAAACCAAGCCCAAGCGTACAGCCCCACACTGTCTCAGACCCACATACCAACAACTGAACAACAGGGGATCCCATCCCCAATCACATCACCCCACAAGCATCAACCAGAATATCTGCTCTTATTAGTTAGATAAAAAAGGGAGTTTTCAGATTTAACCACACAATTTATCAAGTTTTTCTTTCTGTTTTGTTAACAAGGTTGATCACACAAGGATTCTTGTTCATTGTTAATTCATTTAATCAATCTATTATTCATGATTAACCAGTTTCCATGTTACATTCCTTCAACCACAAGATTATTCAAAAAAATAAAGGTTCATTAGTGTGCAAGAAAGGACCACCGATGGGCACTGTTTTTAGTGGGCATAAGACCATACAATTCACAACATATGAAGGAAGATAAAAGATACACCATCAATGTCAAAAAAACCCCTTCATTCTTTAGCAACCATTTATTATCTTCTTTATGGTTGGGTTTCATCCAAATACCTGTGGAAACATTATCATACCCACCTCGCATGATACTCAATAAAGAGAGACGAAGGAAGACCCTACTTGGTTGATCAACGATCGAAGTTTTCTCCTCGCACCAAGAACTGGGGATGCATGACTTGCATGGGAAGAACTCCAAGAGTCCATGAGTGAGTAGGAAAGGATCCAGCATAGGCACACAACTAGAATCAAGAAGAGTAACTCCAAACACACCAAAGGAAGGAAAAGAGACCAAACAAGAAGAAGAAAGAAACGTTCTACGAATAAAGGTGAGATCCTGGAGTTATGGGATATAAAATCTTGAATCGATTTAATGGAAAATCATGGCTTCACCATGCGATTAGACGGTTACACATAATGTAATTAATTGTTATTTAATAATTCTCATCGGAGATGTGGTGATAACTGATGTGAGTTGAAGGGTTTCCTTTAAACGGGGAAAAACCCCACGTAATAGGGTCGAAGTTGGAAACACTTGAAAGGGGGTGACACTAAGGAAAAAGCCACACATTTTGGTTAGTCAAGGGTTGCCTGGATCTTGGGGGATTTTAGATATCATATATGGGATTTAAATGGATTTTAATGGGGTATTAAATCCCTTTCTCATCAAAAGATATGTTATGGGAGTGGAACTGGAAAAAGTCAGAAATTGGAAAAAAATAAAGGGTGGTACACCGTTTGGTGAGACAACAAAACAATTCCCCTATCAAGGTTCCACCAGTTAGGTGGAAAACCATAAGCGGTGCCACCATTTCGATGTGCGACCATGACAGTGTGACTGCTATGGTGCCACCGTCATGGTGACAATGTAACGGTGCCACTGGTTCGGTGGAACACCATCAGTGGTACCACTATTTCTGTGTGTGACCATGATGGTTCGACTGCTATGGTGCCACCTTCATAGTGCCACCATCACAGTACCACTGTGACCGGTTATACCATCATGGTGTTGCCATGACTGGTGCCACCATTTCGATGGAACCGTTTGGTGGAACTATGTTTTTGGAAAACTCTTTAATGACTCACTGATGGTCCCCAAGACACCCCAAACACCATAAATTTAGAAAATAAATGGACCAGGAGGGTCTGTGCCATTACATCAGATACCCCTCAAACTATTCTCATCCTCAAGAATCCCATAGTAAACTTGAAGAAAATAGAGGGGTCTGAGCGACCACCTTATAAGATACCCCTTAGAAGTAAATATCCTTGAAATATAGGAACACCTCTCCTTCATACTGATCAACTGTAGAGGCACTGCCACTCCCCTCCCTTAAGAAAAAACACAAACATGTAAAGGTCATATCGAATAGTCAAATGGATTATGGATTCCCTTCCTCCATGTCATGATACTCTCCGTTTTGGGCGACACTGACTCAAACACAAGTGTTTAATCCCATCCACATTAATGAATCTTGATTAGGGATCAGGTCCTCCCCTCCCCACAATTAGGACTCTTCACACACATTCGGAGAACAAGGGAAACATCCGATATTACAGTTAACAAGGTCAAGCATTACATCACAATCAAGAACAAAACAATGCCAAACAAAAATGAAAACATATTTGGGTACTGAGCATGCATCTATGCCTCCTGTTCCCAGGTACTCTCCTTTAAAAATATATGCCTCCATAACACATGAACTAAGGGAATGTTTCTCCCAATAAGCACCTTCTCCACATGATCTTCGATCATCACCAGTCGCTGCATGAATGTTGCATCATCTTTGATATCCACCGATCCCCAGTTGAGGATGTGTGAATCATCATGTAGATACTGACGGAGATGAGATATATGGAAGATGTCGGGAACCCTCAGTAGATGCGGTGGTAGCGGGAGATGATAAGACACTTTTCTGACCTACCGCAACACCTCGAAGGGTCCGAAAAACCTAGGAGAGAGCTTACCCCCTGCCAATCCTTAGTTTCCCACATCGAGGGGAGACCTTTAGCAACACGTGGTCCCCAACCTCGAACTCCAAGGGTATCCTCCTATGACCGACATACAATTTTTGCTGGTCCTGAGCAACCTTCATCCTCTCCCATATAAGCTATACCTTCTCCGTAGTTCTCTACACCACCTTTGGGACAAGAACACCTGCTTCCCCGACCTCTGTCCATCACATGGGTGAGAAACAAAATTTTCCATACAAGGCTTTGAACGGAGCCATGCCAATGGTAGAGTGATAGATATTGTTGTACAAAAACTCTAATAGAGGAAACTGTTGCAACCATGATCCCCCGAAGTCCAAAACACGTGCTTGTATCATATCCTCCAATATTTGGATGGTCTGCTCTGTCTTTCCATCTGTATGGGAGTGGAAAGTAGTGTTGAGGAAAAAATGGGTGCCAAATTTATCTTTCAATCATATATAGACCTGTGAGGTAAACCATATATCCTGATCTGATACTATTGACCTTTTAACACTATGATACCGCACCACCTCATCCACGTAGCTCTGTGCTAAGGCATCCACCGCACCGGAATCCTTGATTTCTAGGAAGTGAGTTGATTTCATCAGCCGGTCCAACATTACCCAGATAGCATCATAGCCTCCTTCAAACCTGGGTAGTACTATGATAAAATCCATTGAGATGTCATCCCACTTCCACTTGGGGATATCTAAAGGCTGAAATAGACCTCCTGGTGAGCGGTGTTCAGTTTTCACCTGCTGAAACATGAGGCAGTTCGCCACAAACTCTTCCACTACCCGCTTCACCTTGGGCTACCAAAATTTACCCCTCAAGCCGAGACACCACTTGGAAACTCTTGGGTGTACCGCCAGGGGTGAGTTGTGGAACTCACCAATAACTCTCTCATGCATTTACATTGGCAGGAACAACATTCCATGAAACAGTATCTGATTATTTCTGTCTTTCGACAATCCATATAGAGCATTACCCTGGAAAACATAATCGTGCATCACTTTAGCCTCTAAGTCCCCCCACTAAGACTCATCAACCTACTATACTAAGGAATACTACACCGTCATCTGAAACAGGAATCCCCTATCATCTTCCACCCTTGCATCCAGGTGCAAGGTAGCTAACTCCCCCATTTCCTTCCATGCATCTATTGATTCTCGATCCACATCCTTCTGTTACTTTTTATTCTAGGCATCAGACACCATGTTCCCCTTCTCTTAGGTGTAGGAAATATCAAAGTCATAGCCCTAAAGGAACTCCGTCCACCTCCAATGTTGCATGTTCAGGTCACACTGGGAGGAGGTGTATCTCAAGCTCTTGTGATCCATGAAGTCCATGAAGTGCTCCCTAATGAGGTAATACCACCACAAATTCAGTGAAAACACTACCACTTAAAGCTCTAGTTCATGGGTGTAATAGTTAAGTTCGTACAGAAGTAACTTCTTAGACCCATAAGAGATCACTCCCTTCTGCTAAAATCAGCACACACCCCAAGCCTGGCCCTAAATCATTTTATAACACTTCAAACTCTACCCCTTATTCTGGAAACATAAACACTAGGGAACTGACCAATTTCCCCTTCATATAGCTGAAGACTGCTTATCACTACTCACTCTATACAAAAGCCTAGTCTTTCTTGGTCAAGGCTGTCAAAGGTGCTGCAACTTGAGAGAAGTTGGACATGAACCTTCAGTAGTAACCTACTAGACAAAGGAAAATACAATCCTCTACTACATTCTTGGGTGATTACAAATAATCAACCACCTCTACCTTCGACGGGTCAACTACTATTCTCTATTGGGGTACCATGTATCCAAGGAAGTGCACCTCTCATGTCCAGAACTTGAACATGGACAACTTTCCGTAGAGATGGTACTATCAGAGGACCTCTAAAACAATCCTCTGATGCTGGGTACAACCCTCCTCTAATCTTGACTAGATCAAGATGTCATTGATAATCATGACTATGAACCAATCAATATAATCAATGAAAACTGAGTTCATAATCCTCATGAAAACAACTAGTTCATTTGTAACGCCAAACGACATGACCACAAACTAAAAGTGCCCATATCTACACCTGAAAGCAGCCTATGTGATATCATCCTCCATCACCCTCAACTGGTGATATTCTGATCACATGTCGATCTTAGAGAACCAACATGCTCCCTTCAACTGGTAAAAAAGATCACTGATCCTTGGGAGGGGGTAACAGTTCTTGACTATCACATGATTCATCCTATGGTAGACTATAGACAGCCTGAGACCACCATCTACCTTCTTTGGGAACAATATTGGATCACCCCATGGTGACGTGCTCAGTCGGATAAAACCATTCTTCATCAAATTATCAATATGAATCCGTAACTCCCACAACATAGGCTCCATCCGATAGGGAGCCATAGAAATTGGATGGGAACCGGGTTGCATGTCTATCCTAAACTCAACATCACGTCGAAAGGCTAGAGTCAGCACCTCTCCAAGGAGGACGTCTAGGAAACAACTGGAGACCCATGGGATTTCCAACATCTCTACATCTACCGAATTCGCTGAAAAAATAGATAACAAGGAATGGAGGGGCTCTACTCTCTAGCTGCCCTCCTGGAAACCATGCTCATCGACGAAAGTCACACATTGTCCACCCATATCTGAAAACATGAACCTTCTCTGTAACAACCAATAATAGAACACACATAGAACATCCGGTCGATGCCTAAAGTGACATCATACGACTGCATATGCCGCAAAAATAGGGTCCCCACTAGACTGATGTGGCCCCAACATCAGTCTGTATCCCCGAAAAACACAAGACAAGCAAGTTTGCCCCCCCGATTGGTGTACTCAAAACCAGGGGCATGAGAAGTCTCTTTGCATCTAGACCCAGAGAATGGGCTATAATGGGTGAAAAAAGTGTGTGAAGAACCTAAATCAAACAAGGTGCCGAATATAGTGCTACACAAGATAATCATACATCAAATGACTTCTGGCCCTGTTGGAACTACTACCTCTGCGACGTGCAACTACCAGTGCCCAGCTCCTATGGCCCTCGTCTATCTGCCAAATCCCCAACTATACCCTGGTTGAGGTTTTTGAGGAGTTCCCTGAGGTCTGCCACCTCCTGCAACATCTGATATTGGAGGAGCGGGAGCTCACTGTCCCTGTTGCTGCTACTGAAAGGGCTTAGATATAAAATATTACTATTGAGGTGGGTTCTGAACCTTCCCACCCCCACAATACTACACTCATTCGAGGAACTAATTCCAATGTTTCCCACATATTTAATAGATGAAGCATCTCGGTCTTGGGCCAACAAATAAATGGCGAGGATCGGGAGATCGAAACTGGAACTATGGGGGACTTCTCTCCACTGGAGGAAACCTAGAAGGTCCTGATGCTGGAGGCAAGCTACTGATGAACTTCTCATTTGACGAACCCAACTGTATCCCCTCTCATGGTACACCTCCCAGTGTGTGCATCCTCTACACCACTTCATCCTTCTTCTGGATCTCCAAGTACATCGGTAGAGTGAAGAGAGTAACACCATTTGAAGATAAGGTCTAAGTGCCTCCTCTAAATATCTCTCCTGATACTCCTGGTCCAGAAAGTGGTCCAGATAAAAATGAACGAGATCCTTGAACTTTATCCCCAACCCCCTCATTGACATACACCCTTGTTAAAGGGAGATTATCTCAGGAATATTCTCTATCTTCATCGTGGAAGAGAGGAATTTCTCCCGGAACTCCCTCTTAAAGTTAGTCCACAAAACCCTAGCATCCCTCTTCTCCTTGAGATAGAGCATCCACCACCAACGCACCGCTCCCCACATCTGGTTTATAGCCAAAGTAACCCGGTACTCTTTCGGAGCCCAGATCAAGCTAAAATCAATCACCATCTCCTTGATCCATCTTTTGGTCTCCATGTTTGAGATGCTTCCCTCGTACTTCCCGAGGGTCTACCACTAAAAGGCATGAATTGTCTTCTACCTCTGGTCATCCTCCACCTCTTGATTAGTACTTCGCTGATTAGCCAGATAAGCCTCTTGGGCCTTGATCACCCACAGTACTTGTGGTCATCATCCGACTGCCATATCTGTATAGTAAACAAGGAATTCTAATGCCTGAGTAGTAAAGAAGATCACCTTTAAATTTTTCATAAACATGTAATTTATTTAAATTTACAAAACACCTAGAACATACAAGAAAAAAATTCATTATGATGGATGTACCTTTCTTAGGGTCTCTACCATACAATCATTATATCCTCACTTGTTCGTTCAGTAGGTCCAGATTCCTTGCATCGGATCATGGGGGGCCGATAAATTCTTGTGTCCTAGTCGGTCTTCCCTGGCCTATTTCACATAACAAGATTGTCTAACACTATTTCCCGATCACCCTATACAATCTTTACTTTTCCTAACTTTAAACACTATCCTATCTCTCAACTATCAGCCTCTGATACCATTCTATCCTAACCCTCCTTCACCAAGATGAGGGAAGGGACAACAAACCGCTAGACCCTTCCTTCCTCAAGTTGAAGGAGCGATAATGACCCCCGAGTCCCACCTTCAATAGGCCCAAGAGTGCCGACTAGAACCAAGGGTATAGAATCACATCTAATATGTAAGTCATTAAACTAATTATTTAGTAGGATCAAGAGATACAATGGTAAAAATAAAAACAACTCCAAAAAATGATGGTAAAAGTAAATCTAAAATCCATTCCTTTATGCATGTTCAATGATAAACCCAAACAAGGTACAGGAAAACTAAATAGGGAAAGTACCAAAAGAAAAGAAACGGAAATGGAAACCATCCCTATGTTTGAGCTATTATAGCCCCGCATAGTCCCCTATGTCCTCCTGGAATCCTAAAAACATTTTTATATATGTAGGGTAAATATACAGGTATAATTAGTAGGGAAACCCAAAAGATCTCGTGCACAAGTGGTGAGGAATTATAATGCCCTTTGAGAAAAGGAGATAACCAAAGAACCTAAAAAGGAAACTATACGCCCAAAACTCATCAAGGAATACTCCACAAATAATGCAAGTCATGTAGAGTAGTAGTAATAACAAATTGATGTTTGGGTACCCCGCACCACTTCCCCACTGGTTATTGAAGACATCCTATGCGTCAGACATCCCCGACCATTTTTCACTACAGTCCTACTGCCGTCCCAACGTCAAACTTTTAAGCCAACATAACCACACATCCCGCCCAAATACACCTGGGCCAAAAAAAAACCATAGACATCCCCACCCACAATCCCCTGGGCCACAACAATCACTGCCATGCCCCAAGACACCTGGGCCTCATCCTGTAGACACTTGGAAGCAATCCTTCCTGCACACACCTGGGCCAACCACCCCAATGTACCCTGCCCGAAGAATCATGGGCTATAATGGACCTCATACCATCACAACCTGCTCGAAGAGTCTTGGGATACTCGGGAGAGTGAGCTAAAAGGAGGTAATAACCAGCCACTCATAGGAGTGTCGGAAAAAACACCCTCCCCAATGAAATGGGGGTGTTCATCACAAAGTGCTCAACATGGTTGGGGTGTGAATAATAAACCCAAGAACTAAATTTAAACAAATTGGTAGACAAGAACTCATCCCAACCTAAGGGTTCAAAAACCATCCCATTCACAAAACCCTCGTTACTATTCATTCATACAAAAGAACAACATCCACAACCAGAGCACAACTCATTCTTGGAAACCAATTCCCCATTGAACCCATTCTTGTTATCATATTCAAGTGATTCCATTAAAATAATTATTCACTACTGGGAAACTAACAGGCATAACCAGAAGCTAAGGAACGAAAAATAGCCAAGTTGTAATTTAAACATTCACACCTAGTTCTATTGTAAGGTTACAATGGAAAAATGGATATATGATATCCATCGAAGTAGTGGAACCAAACCAAGCCCCAACATATGGACCCACATGGTCTCAGACTAAAAAACCAACAACTGAACAATAAGGGATCCCATCCCCATTCAAATCACCCCACAAGCATCTAGCAGAACATCTGTTCTTATTAACCGGACAAAACAAGGGAGTTTTCAAATTTATCCACACCATTTATCAAGTTTCGTCTTTTTGATTGGTTAAATGGTGTGATTACACAAGGATTATTTTTCATTATGAATCCATTTAATAAATAGAGTTTACATGATTAACCAATTTCCATGTTATATCCATTCCACCACAAGCTTATACAAAAAAATATTGGTTCATTAGTGTGCAAGAAAGGACCGCCGACATCCACTACTTTCAGTGGGCATAAGCCCACAAAATTCACAACATATGAAGGAAAATAAAAGAGTAAATCATCATCATCAAACATGTAACACCCCAAGTTTCCACGATACACTTCTCTTTCAATAATGCAATAGCTTGCATTGTACGCAAGTTCGAGATTCTAACACACCGCAACCAATCAAAACAGCCATTATAAATAGTAATACCCACTTTATGAAATTATATATATTTTATATTTAAAAATGGAATTCATTTTTGGATTCGGAATATCGAAATTAGCCTATGTTGAATTTTTGGTATTTTTCTTAGAACTTCCAATTTTTTATGAATAGTGAAAAATACGTAAAAACAACCTTTTTAATCAAAATAATTTATAGTGATACATTATACTATTGAGTGGTTTTAAAGTATAATTAGAATTTATTTTTACCATTTTATCCAATGGTGGTCATTAGAATTAATTTAACATTGAAATTGGACATAAACAATTGTCAATCTTTTGACATATATTGTTTCTTAAAAACACGCAATTTGTTGTGACAGTGGGAATTAGTTATAAGATTAATTAATTAAACTTATATGTTTGGAATTTTGTAAAATATACATCGTTTTTAAATTCAGAATATCAATTATAGCTTAGGGTGAATTTTGGCATTGTTCTGAAAAACTTCAATTTTTGATGAATAGTGAAACCACTAAGTGGTAGTTAAAAAACTGATTTTTCGTTTAAATGAAACATTACCACTTCTGTGATTTGATTTTCAAAAATCTGTCATACATGGTTTTCATTAGGAAGTAAAATGTGTTTCAATGGGATTAAAATAATTTTTGGTGAATAGTAACTTTTAAGTTTAATTAATCGCGATTAAAGTTAATTAGTGAAATTTAAGGTAAAAATGATATTATAAAACTATGAAAATAACTTTACACTTGTCTTACACTTATTGGATGAGTCATGGCCGACCAAGAAAATCCATGGGTCAACTTGGGGACCCCATGGAGCCACTAGGGTAAGAAAATGACAATAATAACATTTTATTTAAAGTAAAAATAAAATTGTCACAAACATGAGATGTTTTACTAAAACAATTATTAAATGGGATTATATAAGGTAAAATTTCGACTATAAATATTCATTGGAAATCCAAAATGATTTCCTACATCATGATTTTTTTTTATAATTTTTAGACATTAAATAAATTAAATAGTTTATGACACCATGATGATGCAGCGATTACCTCATTAATTAACGATTTAAATAAAATGAAAATATAATGTAAAATCTAAGACATTCACTTGTCAAAAACCTATTGAATGAGTATATTTAGAACCCTTATCACCTTATCCTCGAAATATATAAGCATGGGACCTTTAAAATCCGAAACTCATTATATAATAATGTAACATTTCATGACTTTCCAAGAGTGCCCCTCCTCTCCTCTTACAAAAGGCCCCCACCACTACCACCTTATTCACACCTTCAAAGAATTTTGGCTCGGCCAACCTCTGCCCAAATACTCTATCAACATCCCTCTATTACTCCTAGAAGTCTCTCTTTGGGTATAATTCTTCTCAAAGAATCCTTTGGCTCAAATCAAAAAAAGAGTTACCCGATTTTAAGGTAATGTCTTCTCTTATGTTATTTTGTTTTATTTTTCTTATCCAACCCCCTAAACACTTTTTATTAATTTATTTTGTAACAGAACGAGTATCCTAAATATACTAGGATGTTTTTATAAGAAGTATTAGATATATACTTACACACACCTACGTCTAATGGTTAAAGAACATACAGTTTCTGTGGATGGAGAATTTCTGCCTCACGAAACAATGATTGTTCAACACTCATATAACACCTTCAAAGGTGGCCATTAAGATGTAACTATATTTATATATGATATATAATATGTTTATGTTTTACTTAAGCTTATGTATTTTTCATTTATGGCATACCTTTATGGTTTCCATTATGGGTAAACCCGATATTTTCATTTTAGGAAGTGCGGACTTCCGCCCCCTCAAAGTGATTTGAATCGTTAATGACATATGTGGGATGTATAATGGATGGAGTAAATGGTATTATACATTATATTATACTGTAATTATATTATAACTTTATATAATTATAATATCATTCCATTAAATACGAATAGAAATGAAAGTAGCGTTCATGCGTACGTACGGCTTACCGTCTCCATGAACGGTGCATTTCATTTCTTACCTCTAAATATTATGTAATATTATAAATGATTGTATATACTAGATATATATGATTTATATTATATCTACATCATGAATATAATTATGGATATAATGGATATTTTACCACATGAACAAAGTGTAATTATAAGAAGTTTATTTTTGACTTAAGTACCGATGATCGACAAAACGACCGTTATTAACATAAATAATTACATAATGTTCATAACATGGTAATAAGTGATATAAATGGAATAATTAAATTTAAAAAGGTTATTAAGAAAGTATTAATAAACTCTATTTTATTATTCAGGAGGTTAAATAACGATCGAGTCAAGTCGGACACGAGGATAGGGAACTTCTTAACCCAATTTCCATTCTTTGGGTTGATCTCCTACTTTCAAATTATATCATTATATTATTATGTCATATCTTGTATTTGTACATTCATTATGTGTACCTATAGTGAATACACATAATAGATCTATTTTAATTAAAAAATGATCTTCGTAATGGACTTGGTCTCAATCTCCTTTCATTGAGTTATATTTGGTTTTATACACTACATTCCTTTATACGGTGTATAAACCCATTTGACTTTTAATTTTATTCAAAAGAAATATTTTAATACGAAGTGTTTTTACTAAACCACAAAAAGAATGTTTTTTTCTTATGTATGCGGCGACAAATAATTATCTGCCGCCGTGACTATTATTTGAGTTTCAGCTTCCTCTATAAGCCATAATTTTTTAAAATTAAAAATAAATAAAAAGTTTTAATTTTCTTTTATTTGGTATTGAAAATGGTTTTGAAAGTGTTTTTATTATATCAATGTGTTGTATTGAAATATGGTGATTGAAATGTGGAAATGTTATGTTTCCAATATGCATGTTTTATGTGATAAAATTATGTTATGGTTTATGATATGTTTAAACCTGTTCGTATGAGGAATGCATTGGACAAAATAAGTGACGGGTGGAGCCTGTTATTTCTCCTCGATGCATCGATAGGTCTCATGAGAAAAACTAGTGTCTTGGCACGAGGCCTTGACAAAATCTTAATTGTAATCTTGGCACGAGGCCTTGGCTATGTGGTTATGGTAGTCTGGCATTATGCATTCCATCATTATGAATGTGTTTATTGATATTTCATGTGATTATTCTACCAGTAGAATATCCATGTGAATAACTAAATGGCATTATTTCATTTTACTTTTTCCATATTATGCTCAAGTTCAAGTTTAAAAGTCTTTTTTTAGTTATACATTGCCTTAAATGTTTATTTTTATTTATGAAGGCTTCCGAAATATTGTTATCCTTACTGAGCATCTGATCTCACCCCTTTCAATGTTTTTATTTTTCCAGGATGTGTAGAAGTATTTTAGGAATGACCTGCAGTGATAGTCTATAGGGGATATGAGTGTGGAAAATGGAGACTATGTTATTGTAGTTTTTCACTTTATGATTTAATGTAACATTTATGAATTTATATAGTCTTTCCAAGGCTACTAATCTAATCGGTCTTTCGAGAGTTGATCTTTGTGATCATGCCAATGTTACGCAATAATGCACCGAATTTGGGTAACTGGGGTCGGGGCGTTAGAAAACACCCCCTTAATTCTTTAGAAACCATTTATTATATTTTTTATGGTTGGGTTTCATCCACACCCTAAGGAAAAATTATCATACCCACCCCGCATGATACACATTAAATAGAGACTAAGGAATACCCTACATGGATGATCAATGATCGAAGTTTTCTCCTTGTGCCATGAACAGGTTATGCGTGACTTATAGGGGAAAAATCCAAGGGATCCAAGAGTGAATATGAAAGGATCCAGCATGATCGCACATCTATCATTGGGAAGAGGGACTCCAAACACACCAAGGGAAGGAAATGTAAATATCCAAGAAGAAGAAATAAACTCCATGCGATAAAAGTAGAGCTCCTGGGGTTACGGGATATGAAATCTTGAACGAATTTAAAGTCGGATCATGGTTTCACCACATGAATAAACGGTTACACATAGGGAATTAATTGTTATTTAATAATTCTATTCAGAAAGGTGGCGATAACAACTATGAGTTAAAGGTTTTTCTTTAAATAGGGTAAAAAACCACGTAACTGGGATGAAGCTGGAAACACGGTAAAGGGAGTGACACCAAGGAAAAAGCCACACATTTTGGTAATTCTGGTTTAACCAGGATCTTGGTGGATATTAGATATCATTTGTGGACTTTAAATGGCTTCTAATGGGGTATTAAACCACTTTTACGTAAACAAATACGTTGTGGGAGCGGAATAGGAAAAAGTCAGAAAATGGAAAAAAACAAATGGTGGGACACTCTTTGGTGGGACACCGTAACAGTGCCACCCTTTCGGTGTGTGAACGTGATGGTGTGACTGCTATTGTGCCCCCTTTATGGTGCCACCAGTTCTATGGAACACCTTTAGTGGTGCCACCATTTCAGTGTGTGACTGTGATAGTGAAAACACTACGATGCCACTACCACGGTGCCACCATCATAGTGCCACTGTGACCTATGTCTCCATGATTGTTGCGGCCATTTCGGTGGAACTATTTGGTGGAACCATGTTTTTGGAAAACTATTTAACAAGTCACCGATGGTCCCCAGGACACCCCAAACACCATAAATTCAGTAAAGTAATGGACCAGGAGGGTCCGAGCAATTACAGAGAGAGAGGCTCTCACTACCTTGAAATTAATGGAATAATGATATTTAGCCTCTCTCGTTCTTTTGTAGTGGGAGTCAAAATACCTAGATGGGTTCCCCAACCCCCCAAAAATATATCTTACCCTAAAACTCAACAAATTAATTTATGACAAACTAAAATACATCATAAATATTATTTATATTTTATCACATACCTGTAATATATATATATATATATTAAATATATTACATGAGAAAACCATGTCATTTAACTCTACTTGTCACTCTTACTTAATATTAAACGAACCTGGAATATTAACATAATATTTTTTTGAATTTTATTTTCTCATATTTACTTTACTTGTAAATACTTTTAATAAATAATTTCTACCAAATTATTATATACTTGAATAATAATGAATTTATTTATTTATCGGTGATTGATAACTTGGACAACACTTGGACCCCATGGTGAGTCCCACCATGTCTAATTTAATTATTCAACTGAATAGGGGTATTCTTGAATGCAATATTGTGTTTGTCCCTATAGGCCCTTATCTAAATAAAAATGAATAATATTCACAGACCAAGATTAGATTCTATAATCCCGTCAAGGTTCCTAAAGAGATAAAAAAAGTCATAGAAATGAAAGCCATCCTACGGATATGTACAGTGTACTATAATATTTTGTCATTAGATATCTCATTAAATTGGATTCACACTAATGTTATCACCATTTTCATGATTTATTATTTTTTGATATAACTTGATGGATTTACGCTCGACTTTCTTGGTTAAGTACTTATTAAGGTACTACCATCCTGATCAACAAGGCCCAAGATATATTACTTCCATAACCCAGAAGCGATAAATCCATTCTTGAACACTCAACCAATTTCATACTACCAATAGTGAACCCAAAAAAGCTACCTCACCATGATTTCATTATCATGATTTTTTCATTTCATCAAAGTATGTGATCAAATGGAACACATTTATAATGGTCTCAGGTCATAAGACTAATACACGTGTCTATATATAGGAACAAACAATGACACTGAAAACATGTGGTGTTGTTATTGGAACGTCTATCATCGTGATCTCACTACTAGATATCACCAAGTGAAAATATCATGAGAATAAGTCCCAATGATTAGGATCCCCCTGCACCTAATATTCAAACATCTACAATTTCCATTCAGTAATATGTATCTAGACCATAGGACCTTTGTTTACTATTAATTTCCTAGTATCATGAAGTTCTCATTATAGACTGGGATCTAATATAACCTTTTGATGTGATAATTAATCTATGGGCAGTACCAATAAATAGTTTTAATAGAAATACCTATAATTTAATGGAAAAAATACATCATGCATAACTAACTGTATACATGAAATGGTATTCTAAAAGGTTCTAGAGAACCCAAAATTACAACATAAGAACTATCGGAGAGGAAGATGAAAATATGGAGGTAAACTTACTCTCAAATTTTTTGAGTGTGGTGGAATCAGACACATTTCTTTTAATTGGACAAATAATAATGTTGGAGAATATAGAGATTATTATGATGAAAATCATCTATGAAAGAAGTGGAACAAAAGTTATAAAGAATAAAAGTCATCCGAAAAATATAAAATTAGATTTACTAGGAATAAGATAAGTGTTACAAGTAAAAAAGATAAATCAATCTCAACTAAAAACAATTCTTTAGTAGATGAATGTTCAAAAAAATTTATAAACTTCATTGGAGAAGTTGATAAAACAAAAGATTCCTCATATGGTGAAGAAGTTGGTGGAGAATCATATCAAGAGAATCAACTCAGAATAGAACTTGTTTCATGTCTTCAACAATACAAGACTCTTGAGAAAGAAATCAGTGTAATGAAGAAAGATTGTAAAGAAGTTATTTAAGGAAGAAAATATATAATCAACCATGAGGAAGAATACATCTAAGTGATATTAAGTTACAAACATATAATTGTTGAATATGGAAACATGGTTGAAGATCTCAATAATATTTGGGATGCTAATGAATAATAATTTAACAAGTTTCCATAAAAACTTCTTTATTTTAAAAGTAACTTGATAAAGATGAATGAAAATTTCAAAAAATCCTTAGAAGTAAAAACTGAGATTTCTTAATTTGATGAGAAGTATCAAAAAAAGAATAAGGTGAAGTCTTAACTGACCAAAAATAATATTTCATCAGATTATTCTAACATTTCATGTTCTAGAAAATGTTTTGGGAAATCCTGTGTGTAAAAAGGATGTGAGAAACCTATCACATCTAAAAAATTTTAAAACTCTCTCAGAAGGAAAGATGGATCATGTCCTGAGTATAATAGTGTATAAAGAAGTTATCAACCTCAACAAATTTTGTATAAAGAAAGATTATTCTTTAGTATAAAATCAAGATTTGATTGCTATTACTGGTGTTCTGGAATCTATTAGAATAAATTTTATAATTGTTGGAATAACATTCCACTTCCCGAAATAAGGTTTTAACAAAGATATTGAATATGTGTAAGAATTAATTGTAACTTTCCTAACCCATAGAAAGTTATAAAAGGAAAAAACTATGATTTTAGAAACATTCCAACAAAAAATCAATTTAAATGTTTGGAATAAGTTTGTGGGAGATCTGACCAGGCTGGTCATAATTTTGAAGGATGTATGACACTCCTTCAAGAACATGTTTCTTATGGTATAAAATAAAAGGAAACTAGAAAGAATAAACTTGAGAAAAAAAGCATTTGTTGTTGAGAAAACATTAAAAGAAATTAAAAGGATAAAACAATGGATAATTGATAGTGGTTTGTCATCACATATGATAGGTGATATAAAAATATTGAAACATTTTGAAATTCATGAAGGACGAGCAGTTACGATTGGTAATGATAGTTCCTTAAATATTATAGGAATCTGAATAATTGAGATTGAGATAAAAAAATTTAATCTAAAGAAGTTTTATTTTTTGATGGGATAAAACATAACTTATTTAGTGTAATTCAACATTTTGAGGATGGAAAATAAGTGATCTTCATAAAATATTCATGTGTTATAAAATGTGTGACTGATTTAAAATCTATTATAAAAAGAGAAAGAATGAGTGGGAATCTATTCCAAATATGAGAGTTTAATAACTCCTGTTACTTGAGTGCGAAAGATGAAAATAAGTTGTTCCATCAAGGAATTTTCTACCTTGAGAAAAAAATTAACAAACATTCTAAAGTGGATGTTTTCCATTTTTTCCATAATTGAAAATAAGAGTTTAAGAAGTTTTTGTTACTTTTCAATAAATAAATATAAATAAAAAAGTCATAAGAGAGTTGAGAGTCAATATATAAGACCTCTTGAACTTATTCATTCCAATTTATGTGGACCGATGAGACATCAATACCTAAAAGGATATTTATACTTCATTACTTTTATTGATGATTTCACTCAAATGACAAACATCATGTTTTTGAAACAAAATTCAGAGTCTATGATAATGTACAGGTATTTCAGAAAATAATTTTAGAAATAAATTGGGGTTTATATAAAGAATTTGAGAATAGATAATGGTACCTAATACAAAAGTAATACTTTTGAAACTTATCTATGAAATCATGGTATAAAACATCACCATAGTGGAACATAATCTCCACAAAAAATTTAAGTAGTAGAAAGAAATAATAGAATCTTGGTGGAAATGGGAAGAAGTATGCTAACAGAATACAAACATTCAATGTTATATTGTAAAGAAGATGTTATTATTGTTATAAATGTTCAAAACATATTCTTGTTGAGATAGGAAACTAACATTACTTCTTATAAAATGTGGTATAAAAAACCTTCACTGAAGTACTTTAATGTTTTTGAAAGATCATGTTTACTAAAAATAAAAAATATGGTTCTGGGAAAGTTTGATGAGAAATATATTGAAGGATTTTTTATGGTTTATTCACCAAATGTAAGAAATTAAAAATGATGTAACAAACACATAGAAATGTTCGTGGAATAATATTACGTTAATGTAATTTAAAATAAAAATTCCTCTATTTTTTTATAATGACGAGGATAATAAGTTGGATATTTCCAATGATAGTGAATTTAATTCAAATCATCCTTACCATGATTCAGGAGAATCATGTGATGATGAAAGTTTATCTGTAAAAGATACATTGAAATTTATTACAAAAAAACATGTTGAGTTAAAAAACAATTAAATCCAAAGTATCTTTTTCAAACAATAATAAAGTTGAGAATATAAAAATCATACGTCATTTATCTCAAAAGTTTAAACGGAATTAGTTTCAGAAACTATTCAATATAAAGAATGGGTGGATTCTATGAATGGAGATTTGGATAAAATTGAGAAAAATGAAACATGTGAACTTTTTCCATAGAAATAAAATAAAAATATTATCAGAACAAAGTGTTTTATAGAAACAATTTTAATAAGCATGGAGATGTTTCATGAAACAAAGAAAGACATGTTTGTAAATTCTATGTATAGGTGGAAGGTATAGATTTTGAAGAAACTTTTTCCCAAATTTCACAATTAGAAATAATTAAAATCTATCTATTAGTAGTTTCACATCGAAATTATGATGTTTATTAGATGAATGTAAATTCAACTTTCATTAATGGTGACATTGAGGAAGACGTTTACATTTGAAAACCTTATGGATTTCAACATGATAATGATGAAAAGAAGGTTTTTAAATTGAATAAAGCCTTTTATGGGATGAAGAAAGCTCCACGTGCGTAGTATTATATGCTTGAAAACTGTTTGATAATATTTAATTTTTCTAAATGAAAAGTTAACATAATCGTATGTGAGATAGTATTTAACTATAGAACCCTAATTGTAATCATTTATATGGATGATATAATTTTTACAAGGGATAGTGAATATGTTTGAAAAAAAATTTCTAAATAAATGAAGAATGATTTTGAAATGTCAATGATGGGAAAATTATCTTTATTCCTTGGTTTACAAGTTAAATAAATGGAAAATACATTTCCTCTCTCAAGAAAATTATGTTAGGGAAATTTTACAAATGTTTTTCATGAATGTATCCAAATAATTATCTACTCTTATCTCTATGAATACAAAGTTGAGTTAATATGACTCCATAAATTGTGTGAATCAAGAAAAACATTCGGAATTTGATAGGAAGTCTAATTTACCTTACAACATCAAGGCCTGATATTGTTTATGTTGTAAAATTATGTGAAAGGTATCAAATTAATCTAAATTAATAACGTATGTTGGTAGCAGTGAGAATTTTGAGAGCTCTCAAATGAAAAAATTCACAAGGGTTATTACACAAAAAAATATGGAGATGAAGTTTCTTGCTTATACTGATGCTGATTGGGCTGGAGATTGTAATGATAAAAAATCAACCTCCGGAGAAACATTTTTATTGGGTAAATGTTGTGTGAGTTATCATAGTAAGAAACAAATTTTCGTAACTTTAATAAAAATTGAATTTGAATACAATACGACTACTCAGTCTTGTACTCAAATGTTGCGGATGAACATTTTGAAGGTTCCGGGTGCAGCTGAAGCGCATTGGTTGGTTTTCCCAACTTTAATTTTAACGTTAAACGATGCTTAATCCGAGATCCTTCACGATATAAAATTCCGGATCTTCGGAATAAAACTAAGAACGAAAAAAGAAAATAAGAGTCCCGGAACCCTCGAGATAGGATCATAATATGTTGGTTATAATTAATTTAATTAATTCCTAAGAATTAACTCGATGGAATTCCTTGTTTGTTGATGTCTCTGGTCATGATCCTGTGATCTGTCATTGCATCACAGAATCAAAGTATAGGATTCCTCTAGCAGTTATCCACAAGTGCTCCACGCATCTCTGGATGTCGCCGAAGGGAACTCCGGGTGTTAGCACCGAAGATCCTTCACTTGCGATGTCCGTCTTCGATCGCCTTGATCCGATGGAGGATCGTTCTTTCGTAACTTGAAAGTGTTCTTGGTGGAAACTAAATTCTCTCTTGTCTTGAGAGTATTTCCAATCCATTGTGCACAACCAAAAATGGCTCTATCTCATCAGAATAGTGTAATTGGGATTTATAATACCTAGAATAAAATGGATTAATTGCCCACAAGAATTTAATTATTTCATTTAATTCTTAGTAATACCCCATGTCTTAATAATGATAGTTGACCATTATTATTACTTGACATGCATCCAATGTATCACATTTAATATCATTTAATGAAATAAACTATATTTTCCCACGAATCCTGAAAAAAATACTTCACGGCGTGTATGTATAAACATACACGACATGTAATTTTATTTTCCTAGTTTTATTTATGTTCCTCCACCTCGTTTATTAGACCTTGAGTAATGGATATTAATTTCTTAAATAAATGTAACTTCATTACTCGCTAATAAATACATATTATTTCTCACATAATATATTCTCTCGAATAACTAGTGTCGAAATAAATGCGATCAGATATCCTTTAATAATTATTAAACCACAATCGGGAATAATCTTTATTCAACTTGTTAAATTAATATTTAACTGAGATTCATGGACACACATAGGGTGTGACCCTCTAGGCCTCTTTCTCAGGGGCATTAGGATGAGCCTGCCTAAAGTCCAAGGTTAGCATCTATCCACATGTCAAGGCACCCATAGAGAAAGAAGTTGACGCCGCAATGACGTGTCACCTCCTATGAATGCTTACCGTGTAATATAATCACATTGTCTCGATATCTCTAATCAAGAGGGTTGCATGCAAGTGCCATCAACCCATGTGTTCGATCATTATTACTTTGAATTCCCAGAATTTAACTCGCCTATACCTTACCAAGGAAATGGAATTATGTAGGCTATATCAATTCCGTCAAAGGGCCTGAGATATCTACTTCTGTTATGGAAGAGAAGGGACAAATCCTTTCTCGCATTATCTATTAATGCATTATTACTCATGACACACCCAACGTATCCTACCTCACTGCGAACAGCATTTCATCACTATTTTCGTCAATAAATCTAAGTGTGCGAATTGAAATACCCATTAATAATAATATTAAATTCTGAGGAACAATACACACGTCCGCAGATAGGAACATCCAATGACACTATGAAATGTGGATTTCCTACTGCCGGGTCTCGTTCTCATAATATCCTCCTAGATATTACCAAGGTCCCACTCCATGAGAAGGTGCCACAATGTTTTATGAGTCCTCACCCCTAATGAGATGTATTATTAGTTCCCCTCAAATAATATCATTCGGCCATAGAACATACTTTCAAAAATAGTTTTATGGCTCTTCCGGGTTCTCATCATAGCAGGGATCCGCTATGAACCTTTAATGCAACAGCTGTCCTTAGGACATTATCACATGCATTTTTATGCAGAAGAACAATCAATATGTGATAAGGATTTTATTAATGAAGAAAGTACAAATAAGTTGGTTCAAGGCCACCAACTCCAACAGACTCCCGCTTGGACTAGAGCCAACTACAAACACCTTTAACCTGCTAGCTCTCACATGATATTCATGCTTCTGCTGAGATAGGCCTTTAGTCATGGGGTCCACCACGTTCTCCTCTGTGGACACTCTTCTCACTACAACTTCACCCCTTTGATAGAAATCCCTCAATATGTGGTACTTCCAGAGTATGTGCTTTGTTCCTTGATGTGACCTTGGTTCTTTTGCAAGATCCATCGCTACAGTGTTATCACAATACAATGTAATGGGATCTTTATTTCTAGGCACCACATAATCCTCTTGGAAAATGTTCCGAATCCAGACAGCTTCCTTGGATGCATCAGAAGCTACAATATATTCAGACTCCGCTGTAGAATCGGCGACAACTGGCTGCTTTGAACTCTTCCAGCTCACAGCTCCTCCATTGAGACAGAAAACATATCCAGATTGCGACTTCAGATCATCCTGATCTGTCTGAAAACCAGCATTAGCATACCTTATGATGACAAGCTCCTTTTCTCCTCTATATACAAGGAACAGATCCATAGTTCTTCTCAGATACTTAAGGATAGTCATAATAGCAGTCCAATGTTGTTCTCCTGGATCTGCTTGATATCTTCCTACCATGCTCAGTGCATAGGCAACATAAAGCCTGGTATATAACATGGAATACATGATGGATCCTATAGCTAAGACGTATGAGATCTTGCTCATCCTATCTTTCTCTTTTTGTGTCTGAGGACACATTTTCTTCGAAAGATGATAGCCATGTGACACTGGAACCAATCCCCTCTTGGATTGTTCCGTACTAAATCCCTTTAGTAGCTGGTCAATGTATGTACCCTAACCTAGTCCAAGCATCCTCTTGGATCTATCATGAATGATCTTGATCCCTAGAATGTGGGCTACTTCACCAAAGTCTTTCATGGGGAAGCACTTGTTCAACTAGTCCTTAACTGACTGTAAGGCTGGTATGTCATTTCCAATAAGCAATATGTCATCAACATATACTACTAGGATAACGACCACATTCCCATTAAACCGCTTATAAAAATATGGATCACATTCATTCTTAAAGAAACCAAATTCCTTTATGGATTCATCAAATTGAATGTTCCATGACCTGGATGCCTGTTTGAATCCATAAATGGATTTATGCAACTTTGAAACCTGTTTGGCTTCACCTGGTGTCACAAACCCTTCTGGTTGTGTCATATAGACATCTTCCTGAAGGTTCTTGTTAAGGAAGGCTATTTTGACATCTATCTTCCAAATCTCGTAGTCATGGTAAGCTGTTGTGGCAAGTATGATTCTTATGTATTTAAGCATGGAAACTGGAGAGAAGGTATCATCATATTAAATTACATGACTTTGTCTGAATCCTTTAGCCACTAGCCTTGCTTTATTGGTTCTAACATGACGTTCCATGTCCAGCTTTCTCTTGAATACCCACTTTTATCCAATAGGCTTTACATCAACATGCTCATCATCAAGAACCCAAACATTGTTTTGATACATGGAATCCATCTCAGAATTCATAGCTTCTAGCCATCTTGCATCTTCTTAGATTTCTACTACTTCCATGTAGGAGAGAGGTTCCTGATTGTCCAAGAATAATGATTCACCATCCTTGGTGACTAGGAAACCAAATCTCTCTAGTTCCCTTACCTCTCTTGAGCTCCTACGTAGTACTTGTGTTTTTGGAACCTCTTCCACGGGGACCTATGCAACTTGTTCCTATACCAACTCCTGTGTATCTTGAGCATCAACTTCATCGAAGTCAATTATTATCCACTATCCTTCTTGATTATGTGCACCCACTCAAGAAAGACGGCTTTTCTGGCGACAGTCACTTTCTTGTCTTGAGGGTTATAAAGGTAATATCCTTTCATTTCCTTAGGATATCCTATAAAGATACACTTTGTGCCCTGGGGTGCTAATTTGTTTCCTAATAAGGCCTTAACAAATTCCTCACATCCCCATACATGTGTATGCGACAAAATGGGTTTCTTTCCATTCCATAACTCGGAGGGAATTCCATTAGCTGCCTTATTTGGTAATCGGTTTAATGTCAATGCTGCAGTTTATAATGAATATCTCCAAAAGGATAATGGAAGATCCGCATGACTCATCATCGACCATACCATGTCCAAAAAGGTGTGGTTCCCCCTTTCACTAACACCATTCCACTGTGGTGTATAAGGAGTGAGATAAGATTGAATCCCAGACTCCCGTAGAAGATCGATGAACTCTTGGTTCAGATATTCTCCACCTCAATCCGATTGAAGATTCTATAGCTTCTTACCAAGCTGATTCTCTACTTCATTCTTGAATTCCTTAAATTTCTGTAAGGCTTTAGACTTATACCTCATTAAGTATACAAATCTATATCTACTTAAATCATCAGTAAAAGTAATGAAGTAAGAATATCCACCTCTAGCTTCTACTGAAAATGGTCCACATACATCCATGTGTACCAATCCTAGAAGCTCTGTGGCCCTTTCACCTTGTCCTCCAAAAGGCGGTTTGGTCATTTTACCTTGTAAACAAGCGTGACATCTATCAAGTGGTTTTAGCTCAATAGAGTCTAAATATTCATCTTGGCAGAGCTTTGTCAAGCACTTCTCGTTTACATGACCGAGACGGTGATGCCACAACAGGGTGATATATGAGTCATGTGAGTTTGTTTCATTATCGATTTCCAACACATGGTTTTCATAATTTAATACATAAAACCATTATTTAAATGTTCCATAACATAACATACATTATTCTTATAAAAGATACAACCCTTATTTTCAAACTTTAAAACAAATCCATCCATATCCAAACAAGATATAGAAATTATGTTCTCGAAAACACTAGGCACAAAATAACAGTTATGTAAAACCAAAATCATCCCAGTCAGCAATGAGAGGTGGTAGTCACCAATAGACAATGCATCCAGCATTGCGCCATTGGCAGCTCGAAGATCCACCTCTCCTCTGGTGATCTTTATAAATCTACTTGGATCCTTCATTTGAAAACAGATGTGAGCCCCACAAGCTGTATCTAATACCCAATGCATAGAAATAGAAAGATTGCACTCGATAACGAATGAACCTTTAGCATCCCCACGCTTCTGGGTGCAGTTCCTCTTCTAGTGGCCCTGCTTTCCACATGCAAAACACACTGCCTCCCGTTCCATTCCCTACCTTTGGATCTTCCCCTTCGTGGAGGGATGGTGCTCGGGGGCTTCTGACCGTTTATATGTCTTTGTCCCCTTTGCCTTGTCCTTCCTTTTCTTGTTCACCATAAGGACTGTGGGTTTATCACGCCCCATGTCCTTGTAAACCTGGTGACTCAAGTTCAGAAGCTATGACAGACTCTTCTCATTGTAGCTCATGTTATAGTGGACAATGAAGCTAGAGAAGGTCTTGGGAAGCGATGATAGGATGAGATGTGTACGCAACTCATCCGGGAATTTAATCCCTATGATGTCCATGCATTCAATGTAGCCAATAAGTATGACTACATGAGGCCCAAGTGGCATAGAATCTCCAAGCTTCGTGGTAATCAAAGAATTGGAGATCTCATACCGCTCCTGTATCGCCTTCTCTTGGTAGAGATATTTAAGGTGAGACATCATTCTATACACATCCATGTTTTCATGTTGATTCAAGAGCTCATTAGACATAGACGACAGAATGAAACATGGACATCTGTATCATCATCCATGTGTTTCATGTGGAGATATTATTCCTCATCACTAGCCTCTTTCCCAGGCGCAACTGGAATAGGCCCTACCAGCACATACAATTTCCTTTCGTGGAGAAGGAAGACGCGTAAACGCCTCTGCCACTCTTGGAAATTGGTGCTGGTGAGAAGCTTTTACTTCTCAAGTATGATGCACAATGATATGTTAGAAGTCATTTTCTTTCCGTTTCTACAAATTAAGATGAGCAAAGGTTTAGTACTTTATTACAAAAATTGAGACAAATAAATTAATTAATACTTATCAGTCTCCCACTATTTTATCGAAATCCAATAGCCCTCACCGTTGACTTCGGAATATTCTGTTGCCTAAATATTCTACTGGAAAGGATCCATATTGACCTTCGAATTAACCCAACATGGGTTGTTCAAGAAACTTGAAGGGTTTTAGGTAGGCATTCCAAATCCCAACTGCATTTAACTTGCAGCTCCTTGATCGGCTGAGTGGACGCCCCAATCCTGAAATCCTTTTTTTTTCAATTTCCTCATCCTTTGCCCCTTGGTCACACCAAGTCCTGCTATGACAGTCAACCCTTGATACGAACTAAGTCATGTCAACCCAAAACCTTGAATTAGAATTCCCTGATAATTGAAAGCACCCAAAATAGTGTTGGTCAAGAACTTTGAGTTATGGTTCGATTCTAACAATGATTATGGATGGCTATACAGACTTAATATTTTTTTGTGGGATTTTATCCTTATACGTAAATTTCCATTTTATTATCTTTGATTAAATGCTTGTTAATATTAAGTGGTATTTACTTAAGTGATTAACCATGTCTAAGATAATATTTATGTATAAGCCGGTTTTATTATAGTTCCATCTTCCATGCACATTTCATTCATTACTTGTCTGATCGTGAAAAAACACCCAAAATAAATAAAACATGCAACTGATAGAAATGAAATAAAATAAATGGTATGATCATGAGCCTTTTTTCTATTGGTTAGTTTATCTAGCGGTTGACAAACTAGCCTGAGACCTAAGGGAGAAACACCTTGATCCTTTTGAGTTTGTGTTTACAGCTTACCACCTGTCCACCTTTGTATCTCCTTGAATTGGTTTCACCTTTTCTCCTGACTTGAGCCGCCTCCACTAGCTTGGGAGCTCCGTCCATTACATATGCATTTATCTCACACACAGGTGAGAGGTAAAAAGTGGGTTTTACATAAAAGAATCCTTGGGAACATAGGCCCTACATATTAATGAGGAGATGGATCGTAGGCCAAAAAATTTAATTTAAATAAATAATTTAAAAGAAACCATTCACGTACAAAGATCTCAGTCTAGATCATGCCCATCCATACATGCAACGATATTTACGCATAAATAAAACTAGAATTCAATTCTCTAATCATTCTTGTTTAAGATAAATCATGCTCGAATTAATTAATTATCTTTAATTAATTAATCCTTTTTTCTTAAACACTTTTTCTGAATTTCCTTGAGATTCTCATCTATCATAATTTTAAATAAATAAATTCATTTAAAATTATCCTTGTACATAACTTGTACCTTGGAGGAAACCCGGTGAATTCCCGTTCATTACGCAAAAGATAAATTAAACACATATATATAAAACACCAATCAAGTGTTGTGCCTCAGCTTTACTCCTGCACTATGGAATACGTCTTAAGGGTTTGTATAATATTATAATAAATTTTAATAAATCTGCATAGTTTGGGTGAGTACACAATGTGTAGTTCTGACTACACGGCGTGCACTTTTCTTCACCGTCCATCCGAAGTACACGCACAAGGACTTGGCGTGTTAATGTACTTTGGAAATTTTAAGAGTACATGGCATGTTCTTTTGGACACATGCCATGTAGTTTCCGTGCTACACGGTTTCCAGCCGGGCAAGCCGTGTACGGGGTACACGGTCCAACCCGAACCCGAAGGGACTACACGCCGTGTTCATTGGACCACACGGCATGTAATCCAGAAATCGTGTGCCACCTGTTTCTAGTCAACACATGATGTCTTAAATTCTTAGAATGAATCCAATACAAGGCCTGATTTGTCAGATCAGTCAATGCGTTGAACCTAGACTACATGGCATGTACTTTCGAATACACGACGTGTATTATGGTGTTGTACGGACAGAAATTTTTGGCTCCTCCGGATGAGTTCTTTTATTTTATTTTAATCCAAATTAAATGAAAAATTCGTTTCTATGAGGTGAACGAGAAACGAGGGAGGTGGAACGGATCTCGATATTCAGATTTCCAGAATGATTAAACTTGAATTGAAACAAAATATTTTTTATATGCATAAAACATCATCGAAAAATTAAATAATTATAATCAACGATATGACCCCTCTGATACCACTTGTGGGTTCCAGGCGCAACGGAAGTGCGCTGGTGGGTTTTTCCAACTTTAATTTTAATGTTAAACGATGTTTAATCCGAGATCTGTCATGATATAAAACACCAGATCTTCATAATAGAACGAAGAATGTAAAAAGAAAAGAAGAGTCCTGGAACCCTCGCGATAAGATCATCGTATGTTGGTTATAATTAATATAATTAATTCATAAGAATTACCTCGATGGAAGTCCTTGTTCGTTGATGTCTCTGGTCACGATCCTGTGATCCGTCGTTGTGTCGCAGAATCCATGTATAGGATTCCTCTAGCGGTGATCCACACGTGCTCCACATATCTCTGGACGTCGCTGAAGGGAACTCCGGGTGCTAGCACAGAAGATCCATTGATTGCGATGTTCATCTTCGATCGCCTTGATTCGGTGGAGGATCTTGCTTTCGTAACATGAAAGCATTCTTTGTGGAAAGGGAATTCTATCTTGGCTTGAGAGTATTTCCAATCCGTTGTGCACAACCAAAAATGGCCATATCTCATGATAATAATGTAATTGGGATTTATAATACTTAGAATAAAATGGATTAATTGCCCACAAGCATTTAATTATTTCATTTAATTCTTAGTAATACCCCATGTCTTAATAATGATAGTTGACCATTATTATTACATGACATGCATCCAATGTATCGCATTTAATATCATTTAATTAAATAAACTATATTTTCTCACGAATCCTGAAAAAAAAACTTCACGGCGTGTATGTAAAAACATACACAACATGTACTTTTATTTTTCCATTTTTATTTATTTTCCTCCACCTCATTTATTAGACCTTGAGTAATGGATATTTATTTCTTAAATAAATGTAACTGCATTACTCGCTAGTAAATACATATTATTTCACCCATAATATATTCTGTCGAATAACTAGAGTTGAAAAAAATGCGATCAGATATCCTTGAATAATTATTAAACCACAATCGGGAATAATCTTTATTCAACTTGTTAAATTAATATTTAACTAAGATACATGGACACACTTAGTGTGTGACCCTCTAGGCCTCTTTCTCAGTGACATTAGGCTGAGCCTGCCTAAAGTCCAAGGTTAGCGTCTAGAAACACGCCAAGGCACCCATAGAGAAAGAAGTTAAAGCCGCAATGACGTGTCATCTCCTACGAACGCTTACCGTGTAACATAATCCCTTTGTCTCGATATATCGAATCAAATAGGTTTCATGCTAGTGCCATCCACCCATGTGCTCGATTATTCTTTCTTTGAATTCCCAGAATTGAACTCGCCCATACAATACCATGGCCATGGATTTATGTAGGCTATATAAATTCCATCAAAGGTTCTGAGATATCTACTTCCGTTATGGAATAGATGGGACAAATCCTTTCTCGCATTATCTATTAATGCAGTATTACTCGTGACGCACCCAAAGTATCCTACCTCGCTGCGAACAATGTGTCGTCATAGTTTTCGTCAATACATCTAAGTGCATGAGTTGTAGTACCCATTAATAATAATCTTAAATTCTAAGGACCAATACACACATCCACAGATAGGAACATTCAATGACACTATGAAAAGTGGATTTTCTACTAGCGGCTCTCGTTCTCATAATATCCTCACACCACGAGAAGGTTCCTCAATGTTTTATGATTCCTCACCGCTAATGACCTGTATTATTTGTTCCCCTCAAATAATATCATCCGGCAATAGATCATACTTTCAAGAATAGTGTTATAGAACTTTCGGTTTCTCATCATAGCAGTGATCCGCTATGACCCTTTAATGCTACAGCTATCCTTAGGAGATTATCACATGAATTTTCATGAAAAAGAACAATCATGATGTGGTAAGGGTTTTATTAATGAATAAAGTGAAAAGTAGTTGGTTCTAGGCCACCAACTCCAACACTTTTAGCTAGAAGACTTGAATGTGAATGTTTAAAAACCATTGAAGATTCTTTGTGATAATCAGAGTGAATTTGATCATTCTAAAAACAATAACCAATATTCAAGATCAAAAAACATTGATATAAAGTTTCATATTATAAAATAAATAGTTAATGTTGGATATGGTTTGTTAGAATATTTCTCAACGAAGTATCAAATTACTAATACCAACACAAATGAAATTCCAAAAGCAAGGCGTGTTGAGTTCAAGAGTAAACATCAAACTCAACCTCATCCAATGTCTTCCAAATCAATATAAGTAAAACTCCCACCATGATTTCGATTATGTTGAAAAATGGGGAGAGAAAGTAACAACACCTTTTAGATTTTACTTATCTTTCTTAAATAAATCTTAAGTTTTAGTTATCCTAAAATGTGAGGGACAAAATGTAAAGGTAGATAAAAATAAAATTAAGAGAGGAAAAGTTATATGTGAGAGGAATTTTTTCTCAACATGTTCAAAAAAAATTCTTCTCACCGAGGGATGGAATTCCTTCCAAAAAAATTACATTATCCAGTACATTGGTGTTAGGAAACACTTTTTTTAGAAAGTAATTTTTTTGGTCAATGTCAAAAAGATATGAGTTCTTTATAAAAGTTTAGTTTTCAAAATTCTTGAGAGTTTAAAAAGTTGTTAAAGAGGGTTGTCAACAAATCCAAAGGGGGAATTGAAGAACCTCTGTTATAATTTGTTTTACAAAAGTTTTTTTATTTATTGAAAACAAAACTTTCTATACAAGAACGTTTTTGTTTTTCAGGATCAGACCAAGTCTGTTGGAATGAGGTTTTTTTAGAAAGTTGAATGTTGCTAAATGTTCGAACCTAAATTTAAACGGGGATAATTTTTTTTATTTGTGAATGTTATTTTATGGACATGGGTTTCCAGATATACAAGTAAAAACTAAGATGAACCATACTCATAAAGGTATAATTGAGATGAACCAGTCACATGAGTCATCAGAAATATGTAGTAGTTGATTGGAAGTAGCATCGATCACAGATCCATTGGCATGAAGTTCAAATTCATTAGACTAGATGTATGTTGTAATGTATAAAGATGTATACTGAGAAAGCCAAAATGATATTGAAGATATTTGTTGAAGATAGTGAAGTTAGATGTTATAAAGATCTCAAACATTCTAATCCAAAGTCAGAAGATGATTTATTAATCTTGAAGTTCTCATAAATCATGAAAAATATCAAGATAAATTATTTTGAAGAAATATAGGGATCATAACGATTGTATCAGTTCTAAGAACCCAGACACAGAAGATCAGATCTAGATGTACCAGACACATAATTTCTCATGAATCTGAATGTGTAATGTTGAGGAAGTTTGAAGTTTTTCAAAGTTGTTGAGTAGAGTCATCATCAGATGTAGAAAATAGTAATGATAATTCTATCATAATGAAAATTACATCATTATGATGATTTTAACTAGACTGAATCTAAGGAGGAAGATCGATTGGACTAAGAATAGACACTGATTCATCAAATGACTGCCTCACACCAATAACACAAAAAATGCAGAACTTCATAGTGATCAAAGATGCTGATGTTGATCCATAAAAGGGAGATCATTTTTGAAATGAAGATAATATTCTAAAAGAGTTACATTTTATTCAGATAAAACAAAGGTAGAGTTGAAGTTTGGAATGAAATTAGATTGTGAAAACAATAATTCATCTGCTAATGAAGTTCATCGTAATGAGCTAAAGATGATAGTCAGAATGTTATGAGCGGTTCCAGATAGTAAGATCATAAATATCTAAGAAAGAAATCCAGATCATAATGAGTATAAAAAGATGAAGATGAATAAGTTATGTTGGACTGAAGAAAAATTATTTTATTTGTGATGACCTATCTAAAAGAAATATTGAGAAGGTTTAAAGAAGTAAAAGTTGAAGTTTAAATGTGAATGTTTTTAAGATATTTGAAATTTTGGTATGTGATAAATGTTTTTTAGTTTCCCACTATGTATTTTTTGAGTCGCCTATAAATAGAAGCAGACTTCATTGGAATTTTATAAATTTTCACAAAACAGGAAAAGGTGGAGCACTAAAGAATTTGAGGGAAATTTATTTCTGAATGGATATCTCATTAGAAGATATGACAATAGAAATATTTTTTATTGAATTGAGGAAGATCATACTAAGGATGTTTAGATTGATTTTTTGATTTCTTTTTGATAAGTGAATGTTTTTTTGACAGAACATGAAGTTTCCTAAGGTATAGATTGTAAAAGAAATCATATTATTGAGTTGATCAGAATAATTCCATTGAATTGAGAGAATCGAACCCAACTACATTGGATTGAGGATTCCTATTATATCATTAATGGAAAAGATTTAACAATTACTTTTTTATTTTGTTTTGGAACAATTTTTTTATAAGAAAACATTGTAACCTAAAGGGAGTCATTATAATATTTCATATCAAGATATAGAAGGAGTGTAATGGGATTTAGAATAGGTTTTATTCACATCTTCATAACAGTGAATTTCCATAGAACCACATGAGTTTCTATGGAACGAATGCAGTTTATCAAACTGAGGTTGAACCTTATAGATCTCATCTGATTTATTTTCATTCTTATTTTTTCATGCATGAGAATTTACAAAAATATAATAATGATATGAACATTAACAGTTTGTAGGGGTTATGTTTAAAAAAGTATTGAATGTTATAAAATGTTAAGAATGAATTCACCCCCATTAGTTTTTATGTGGTCCCTTGGAACATCATAAAGAAAGTGGTATCAACCATACAGGTTGGTGACACATATGTGAAACCTTCTTGATGAGATATTAAAAGAATGGGATTATATTGTATAGTGAGAATTCATATGTGGTTGTAGTCATTGCATCATTAAGTTCCTTCTCTTGGGTGCCTTAGCCCATTTCTAGACAGTAATCTTGGACTTTAGGAAATCCCTCATGATGCCAATGTAAAATAATCCTAGGGGGTCGCACACTAAGTGTTTCCTATAATCTCGATTAAATCCTATTTTAATATAATTAATTTAATAAATACTATTCCCAATATTGAGGGATCATTTTATACAAATTTCATCGATCGTAAATGTTTTTTGATGAATGAAATATTTAAATTAAATATTATTTCAAGAGTATAATAAATGCTAGAAGAGTTTAAACAAACCAAGAATAAGTCTAGTTAAAATTATTAATTAACAATACTGTAAAATAAAAAAAAATTATTGTGCGAGTTGGCATGCACCAAAAAATTGTAAACCCTAGATCTATAAATAGACCATTATCTCTATTGTGTATTGCATCCAAAATCAAAACATGAGAATCATTGTGCACAATGAACCACTCTCTCAACTCCTCCTTTATCAATATATCAAATGAATGAGAAATGAAATAGAGGTCCCTATAATACCAAATGATGAGTGATCCACACGAATAACCCAAGACAATCGACTCACCGCTCTAGCCCCCAAATAGCAATTGGGGTTGCTAAGAGATGAAATGAGCACATGTGGATCACAAATAGATGGATTCCATCATTGGATCTTTATTTCATAATGAATGCAATCCAAAAGAGTATTTTCAGATGATCGACATCTACATCAACGAAAGAATTATTAAAAAAGATATTCATTTCTTCTTATATTAAATTAATTAATTAATAATTCAATGTGAAAGATTCTCACTTGGGGTTTCAGGTAACTCATTATTAATTTTTTTTAATATATCACCCCCACTACATGCTTCTTTTTTACCTGGAACCATCAAGTGGTATCAGAGAGATCACACATAAATTTATAATTATTTATTTTATTGATAATCCATACACAATCAAGGTTGAATTTTCATTTCATTTTATTATTGATTTAATACATTCTGAATTAACATGTTATTCACATATTATTCATGTTCATTTAGTGTTATATTTTCTTATAGGTATAAGAACAGAGGAAAAATAACCAGAGATTCAATCGAGAACTACCAATTTTTTGGCCTGTAAGAGAGGGTTACATGACATGTAGCCAATGTACAAACTGTGAACCCCCATATGCTACACATGGACATGCCATGAGATACAAGACATTCCATGGAGTTATTACATGTGGTGTATTCCATGTGATGACTAGACTACCTAAAACATGGTTTGTTGGATTACACGGTGTGTATACAATGTACACATCTTTCCACCTGTCCACCTATGTATCTCCTTGGATTGGTTTCACCTTTTCTCCTGACTTGAGCCTCCTCCACTAGCTTGGGAGCTCTATCCATTACATATGCATTTATCTCACACGCCGGTGAGGGGTAAAAAGTGGGTTTATATAAAAGAATCCTTGGGCACGTAGGCCCTACATATTCATGAGGAGATGGCTCATAGGACAACAAATTTGATTTAAATAAATAATTTAAAACAAAATATTCAGATACAAAGGTCTCGGTCTAGCTCATGATCATCCATATATGCAATGATATTTACGCATAAATAAAACTAGCATTCAATTCTTTAATCGTTCTTGTTTAAGATAAATCACACTCGAATTAATTAATTTTCTTTACTAAATCATTCCTTTTATCTTAACCCCTTTTTCTGAATTTACTTGAGATTCTCATCTATCATAATTTTAAATCAATAAATTCATTTAAAATTATCCTTTTACGTAACACGTACCTTGGAGGAAACCTGATGAATTCCCATTCATTACGCATATGTTAAATTAAACACATATATATAAAACACCTATCACATGTTGTGACTCATCTTTACAGCTGCACTATTGTACACGTCTTAAGGGTTTGTATAATATAATAATAAATTTTAATAAATCATCGTAATTTGGGTGAGTACACGGTGTGTAGTTTCAGCTACACGGCTTGTACTTTTCTTCACCGTCTATTCGAAGTACATGCCTGGGGAAAGGGTGTGTTAATGTTCTTCAAAAAATTTCAGAGTACACGGTGAGTTCATTTGGACACACGCCATGTAGTTTCCGTGTTACACGGTTTCCAGGAGGGCAAGCCATGTATGAGGTACACAGTCTAACCCGAACTTGAAGGGACTACACGCCATGTTCATTGTACCACATGGCGTGTAATTCAAAAACCGTGTGACACCTGTTTCTGGTCAACACACGGTGTCTTAAATTCTTAGAATGAATCCAATACATGGCCTAATTTGGACGATCAGTCAAAGCATTGAAACTAGACTACACGGCACGTACTTCCAAATACACACCGTCTATTCTAGTGTTGTACGTCTAGAAATGTTTGGATCCTCTGGATGAGTTCCTCTATTTTATTTTAATCAAAATAAAAATAAAAATTCGTTTCTATGAGTTGAACGAGAAATGAGGGAGGAGGAATGGATCTCGATATTCATATTTCCAGAACGATTAAACTTGAATCGAAACAACTAAATTATTAAATGCGTAAAACATCAACAAAAAATTAAATAATTATAAACAACTATCTGACGGCTCTGATACCACTTGTAGGTTCCGGGCGCAGCGGAAGCATGTTGGTGGGTTTTCCCAACTTTAATTTTAACGTTAAACGACATTTAATTCGAGATCTGTCACGATATAAAACACCGGATCTTCAGAATAGAATGATGAATGGAAAAAGTAAAGAAGAGTCCCAGAACCCTCGAAATAGGATTATCATATGTTGGTTATAATTAATTTAATTAATTCATAATAATTACCTCGATGGAATTCCTTGTTCGTTTATGTCTCTGGTCACGATCTTGTGATCCATTGTTGCATCTCATAATCCATGTAAGGATTCCTCTAGCGGATTTCCACACGTGCTCCACGTATCTCTGGATGTCGCCGAAGGGAACTCTGGGTGCCAGCGCGGAAGATCCTTCGCTTGCGAAGTCCGTCTTCGATCACCTTGATTCGGTGGAGGATCTTGATTTCGTAACTTGAAAGCATTCTTGGTGGCAGGGGAATTATCTCATGGCTTGAGAGTATTTCCAATCCGTTATGCACAACCAAAAATGGTTCTATATCATTAGAATAATGTAATTGGGATTTATAATACATAGAATAAAATGAAATAATTTCCCAAAGCATTTAATTATTTCATTTAATTCTTAGTAATACCCCATGTCTTAATAATGACAGTTGACCATCATTATTACTTGACATGCATCCAATGTATCACATTTAATATCATTTAATTAAATAACAAATATTTTCTCACGAATCCCGAAAAAACAAACTACACGGCATGTATGTATAAACATACACAGCGTGTACTTTTCTTTTTCTAGTTTTATTTATTTTCCTCCCCCTCATTTATTAGACCTTGAATAATGGATATTTATTTCATAAATAAATGTAACTGCATTACTCGCTAATAAATACATATTATTTCACCCACAATATATTCTCTCGAATAACTAGTGTCGAAATAAATGCAATCATACATCCTTGAATAATTATTAAACAACAATCGGGAATAATCTTTATTAAACTTATTAAGTTAATATTTAACTGAGATACATGGACACACTTAGTGTATGACCCTCTATGCCTCTTTCTCAGTGGCATTAGGTTGAGCCTACATAAAGTCCAAGGTTAGCATCTAGCAACACGCCAAGGCACCCATAGAGAATGAAGTTAACGCGATAATGGCATGTCACCTCCTAAGAACGCTTACAGTGTAATATAATCCCTTTGTCTCAATATCTCTAATCAAGCGGGTTGCATGCTAGTGCCATCAACCGATGTGCTCGATCATTCTTTCTTTGAATTCCTAGAATTGAACTCATCCATACCTTACCATGGACAAGGATTTATGTATGCTATATCAATTCCATCAAAGGGCATGATATATCTACTTCTGTTATGGAACAGAAGGGAAAAATCCTTTCTCGCATTATCTATTAATGATGTATTACTCTTGACGCACCCAACGTATCCTACCTCGCTACAAAAAGATTTTTGTCATAGTTTTAGTCAATACATTTAAATCCGCGAGTTGTAATACCCATTAATAATAATCATAATGTCTAAGGAACAATACACACGTACAGAGATAGGAACATCCAATGGCACTATGAAATGTGGATTTCCTACTGGCGGGTCTTGTTCTCATAATATCCTCTTAGATATTACCAAGGGCGCACACCATGAGAAGGTGCCTCAATGTTTTATGAGTCCTCACCCTTAATGAACTATATTATTTGTGCCCCTCAAATAATATCATCCGGCCATAGAACATACATTCAAGAATATTGTTATGGCACTTCCGGGTTCACATCATAGCAGGGATCCGCTATAACCCATTAACGCAACAGCTATCCTTAAGACATTATCACATGAATTATCACACATAAGAACAATCAAGATGTGATACATATTTTATTAATGAATAAAGTACAATGTAGTTGGTTCTAGGCCACCAGCTCCAAAAGACTCCCACTTGGACTAGTGCTAACTGCTAAAAACCTATAACCCACTAGCTCTCACATGATATTCATGTTTCTGCTAAGATAGGCCTTTTTTCATGGGGTTTTCCACGTTCTCCTCTATGGACACTCTGCTCACTGCAACTTCACCCCTCTGATAGAAATCCCTCAAGAGGTGGTACTTCCAAAGTATGTGCTTTGTCCGTTGATGTGACCTTGGTTCTTTTGCAAGATCCACCGCTGCAGTATTATCACAATACAATGTAATGGGATCTTTAATTCTTGGCACCACATCAAGCTTCTGGAAAATTTTCCGAATCCAGACAGCTTCCTTGGCTGCATCAGAAGATGCTATATATTTGGACTACGCTGTAGAATCGTTGACAACTGGCTGCTTTGAACTCTTCCAGCTCACATCTCTTCCATTGAGATAGAAAGAATATCTAGATAGAGACATTAGATCATCCTGATTTGTCTGAAAACTAGCATCAGCATACCCTCTGATGACAAGCTCCTTGCCTCCTCCATATACTAGGAACATATCCTTAGTTCTTCTCAGATACTTAAGGATAGTCTTTACAGCAGTCCAATGTTGTTCTCCGGGATCTGCTCGATATCTTCCTAACATGCTCAGTGCATAGGCAACATCAATCCTGATATATAACATGGCATTCATGATGGATCCTATAGATGATACGTATGGGATCTTTCTCATCTTATCTTTCTCTTGTTGTGTCTGAGGACACATTTTCTTAGAAAGATGTAAGCCATGTGACACTGGAACCAAACCCCTCATGGATTGTTCCATACTAAATCTCTTTAGTATCTGGTCAATGTTTGTACCATGACTTAGTCCAAGCAGCCTCTTGGATCTATCGCGAATGATCTTGATCCCTAGAATGTAGGCTTCTTCACCGAAGTCTTTCATGGAGAAGCACTTGTTCAACCAGTCCTTAACTGACTGTAAGGCTGGTATGGCCTTTCCAATAAGCAATATTTCATTAACATATACTATTAGGATAATGACCACATTCCCATTAAACTGCTTATAAACACATGGCTCACATTCATTCTTAATGAAACCAAATTCCATTATGGCTACATCAAATCGAATGTTCCATGTTGTGGATGCTTGCTTCAATCCATAAATGGATTTATACCACTTGAAAATCCATTTGTCTTCAACTGGTGTCACAAACCCTTCTGGTTGTGTCATATAGACATCCTCCTGAAGGTTCCCGTTAATGAATGTGGTTTTGACATCCATCTGCCAAATCTCGTAGTCATGGTAAGTTGCATTGGCAAGTATGATTCTTATGGATTTAAACATGGAAACTAGAGATAAGGTTTCATCCTAGTAAATTAATTGATGTTGTCTAAATCCTTTACCCACTAGCCTTGCTTTATAGGTTCTAACTTGACCATCCATGTACAACTTTCTCTTGAATACCCATTTGCATCCAATAGGCTTTACATCAAATGGCTCATCGGCCAGAACCCAAACATGGTTCTGATACATGGAATACATCTCAGAATTCATAGATTCTAGCCATCTTGTAGATTCTAAGATTTCTACTGATTCCTTGTAGGATATAGGTTCATCATTGTCCAACAATAATGATTCACCATCCTCAGTGACTAAGAATCCAAATCTCTCTGGTTCCCTTACCTCTATTGAGCTCCTACGCAGTACTTCTGTTTCTGGAACCTCTTCCATGGGGAACTATGGAACTTGCTCCTTTACCACCTCCGATGTATCTTGAGCATCAAATTCATCAAAATCAATCATTCTCCCACTATCCTTCTTGAGGATGTGCTCCCTATCAAGAAAGACGGCTTGTCTGGCGACAGTCACTTTCTTGTCCTGAGGATTATATAGGTAATATCTTTTCGTTTCTTTGGGATATCCTATAAAGATACACTTCGTGCCCCGGGGTGCTAGTTTGTTTCTTGAGAAGGCCATAAAAAAAGCCTCACATCCCAATACATGTGTATGCGACAAAATGGTTTTCTTTCCATTCAATAACTCGGAGGGAATTCCATTTTCCACCTTAGTTGGTACTCGGTTTAATGTGTATGCTGCAGTTTGTAATGCATATCCCCAAAAGTATAATAGAAGATCCACATGAATCATCATCGAGCTTACCATGTCCAAAAATGTGTGGTTTCTCCTTTCACTAACACCATTCCACTATGGTGTATAAGGAGGGGTGAGATGAGATAGAATCCAAGACTCCCGTAGAAGATTGATGAACTCTTGGTTCAGATATTCTTCACCTCGATCCGATCGAAGATTATTTATCTTCTTACCAAGATGATTCTCTACTTCATTCTTGAATTCCTTAAATTTCTCTAAGTCATCAGACTTATACCTCATTATGTAGAAAAATCTGTATCTACTTAAATCATAAGTAAAAGTAATGAAGTAAGAATATCCACCTCAAGCTTCTACTAGAAATGGTCCACATACATTCGTGTGTACCAATCCTAGAATCTAAGTGGCCCTTCCACCCTATCCACCAAAAGGTGGTTTGGTCATTTTACCATGTAAACAAGCGTGACATCTATCAAGTGGTTTTAGCTCAGTAGAGTCTAAATGTCCATCTTGGCAGAGCTTTGTCAAGCACTTCTCATTTACATGACCGAGACGGTGATGCCACAACTGGGTGATGTATGAGTCATGTGAGTTTGTTTCTTTATTGATTGCCAACACTTGGTTTTTATAATTTAATACATACAAAACATTATTTAAATGTGCCATACCATAACATACATTGTTCTTATAAATGAGACTACCCTTATTTCCGAACTTGAAAAAAAATACATCTATATCCAAACAAGATAAAGAAATTGTGTTCTTGGTAACACTAGGCACAAAATAACAGTTATGTAAAACCAAAATCATCCCAGTCGGCAATGAGAGGTCATTGTCACCAATAGCCAATGTAGCCAACCTTGTGCCATTGGCAGCTCAAAGATCCACCTCTCCTCTGGTGATCTTTCTAAATTTAATTTGTTCCTATATTTGAATACAGATGTGAGCCCCACAAGCTGTATCTAATAACCAATGCGTAGAAATAGAAATATTGCCCTCGATAATGAATGAACCTTTAGAATCCCCATTCTTCTGGGTGAAGTTCCTCTTCTAGTGTCCCTTCTTGGGACATGAAAAACACACTGCCTCCCGTTCCTTTCCCTGCCTCTGGATCTTCCCCTTCTTGGAGGGATGATGCTTGGGGGCTTCTGACCGTTTATAAGTCTTTTTCCCCTTTTCCTTGTCCTTCCTTTTCTTATTGACCATAAGGACTGCTGGTTTGTCACGCCCCATGTCCTTGTCAACCTGGCGAATCAAGGTCAGAAGCTCTGACAGACTCTTCTCATTGCTGCTCATGTTATAGTGGAAAATGAAGCTAGAGAAGGTCTTGGGCAGCGATGATAGGATGAGATTTGTACGCAACTCATCCGGGAATTTAATCCTTAAGATTTCCAAGTGTTCAATGTATCCAATAAGCTTGACTACATGAGGCCCAGATGGTGGAGACTCTCTAAGATTCTTGGTAAACAAAACATTGGAGATCTCATACCTCTCCTATATCGCCTTCTCATAGTAGAGAACATTAAGGTTAGACATCAAGCTATACGCGTCCATGTTTTCATGTTACTTAAAGATCTCATTAGACATGGACGATATAATGAAACACTAGAAATTTGTGGCATCATCAATGTGTTTCATGTAGAGAGATAATTCCTCATCACTATCCTCTTTCCCAAGCGCAACTGGAATAGGCTCTACCAGCACATACAATTTCTTTTCGTGCCGAACGACGCGTAAACACCTCTTCCACTCTTGGAAATTGGTGCTGGTGAGAAGGTTTTCCTTCTCAAGTGTGGTGTGCAATGATATGTTTGAAGTCATTTTCTTGTTGTTTCTACAAATTAAGATGAGCAAAGGATTAGTAAATTATTACAAAAGATTGAGACAAATAAATAAATTAATACTTATTAGTCACCCACTATTTTATGGAAATCCAATAGCCCTCACTATTGAATTCAAAATATTATGTTGCCTTAATATTCTAGTGGTAAGGATCCATATTTCCCTTCGCATTACCCCAACTAGGGCTGTTCAAGAAACTTGAATGGTTTTAGGTAGGCATTCAAAAATCCAACTGCATTTAACTCGCAGCTCCTTGGTATGTTGATTGGACTCCATAATCCTGAAATCCTTTTATTTTAGATTTCCTCAACCTTTGCCTCTTGGTCACACCATGTCCTGCAGTGGTACTCAACCCTTGATGCGAACTAAGTCAATTCAACCCAAAACCTTTATTTAGAATTCCCCGATAATTGAAAGCACCCAAACTAGGGTTGGTCATGCACTTTGAACTATGGTTCGATTCTAACCATGATTATGGAAGGCTATACCAATTAATATTTATTTTGAGAGATTTTATCCTTATATGTAAATTTTTATTTTATTATCTTTGATTAAATTCCTGTTATTATTAAGTGGGATTTACTTAACTGATTATCCATTTCTATGATAATATTTACGTATAAGACAGTTTTATTTTAGTTCCATCTTGCATGCTCATTTAATTCATTAATTGTGTGATCATGAAAACACACCCACAATAAATAAACCATGCAACTGACAAAAATGAAATAAAATAAATGGTATGATCATGAGCCTTTTTTCTATTGGTTAGTTTATCTAGCGGTTGACAAACTAGCATGAGACCTAAGGGAGAAACACCTTGATCCTTTCGAGTTTGTGTTTACAGCTTACCACCTGTCCACCTTTGTATCTCCTTGAATTGGTTTCACCTTTTCTCCTGACTTGAGCCGCCTCCACTAGCTTGGGAGCTCCGTCCATTACATATGCATTTATCTCACACACAGGTGAGAGGTAAAAAGTGGGTTTTACATAAAAGAATCCTTGGGAACATAGGCCCTACATATTAATGAGGAGATGGCTCGTAGGCCAAAAAATTTAATTTAAATAAATAATTTAAAAGAAACCATTCACATACAAAGATCTCGGTCTAGATCATGACCATCCATACATGCAACGATATTTACGCATAAATAAAACTAGCATTCAATTCTCTAATCATTCTTGTTTAAGATAAATCATGCTCGAATTAATTAATTATCTTTAATTAATTAATCCTTTTTTATTAAACACTTTTTCTGAATTTCCTTGAGATTCTCATCTATCATAATTTTAAATAAATAAATTCATTTAAAATTATCCTTGTACATAACTTGTACCTTGGAGGAAACCCGGTGAATTCCCGTTCATTACGCAAAAGATAAATTAAACACATATATATAAAACACCAATCAAGTGTTGTGCCTCAGCTTTACTCCTGCACTATGGAATACGTCTTAAGGGTTTGTATAATATTATAATAAATTTTAATAAATCTGCATAGTTTGGGTGAGTACACAATGTGTAGTTCCGACTACACGGTGTGCACTTTTCTTCACCGTCCATCCGAAGTACACGCACAAGGACTTGGCGTGTTAATGTACTTTGTAAATTTTCAGAGTACATGGCATGTTCTTTTGGACACACGCCATGTAGTTTCCGTGCTACGCGGTTTCCAGCCGGGCAAGCCGTGTACGGGGTACACGGTCCAACCCGAACCCGAAGGGACTACACGCCGTGTTCATTGGACCACACGGCATGTAATCCAGAAATCGTGTGCCACCTGTTTCTAGTCAACACATGATGTCTTAAATTCTTAGAAAGAATCCAATACAAGGCCTGATTTGTTAGATCAGTCAATGCATTGAACCTAGACTACATGGCATGTACTTTCGAATACACGACGTGTATTATGGTGTTGTACGGACAGAAATTTTTGGCTCCTCCAGATGAGTTCTTTTATTTTATTTTAATCCAAATTAAATGAAAAATTCGTTTCTATGAGGTGAACGAGAAACGAGGGAGGTGGAACAGATCTCGATATTCAGATTTCCAGAACGATTAAACTTGAATTGAAACAAAATATTTTTTATATGCATAAAACATCATCGAAAAATTAAATAATTATAATCAACGATATGACCCCTCTGATACCACTTGTGGGTTCCAGGCGCAACGGAAGTGCGCTGGTGGGTTTTTCCAACTTTAATTTTAATGTTAAACGATGTTTAATTCGAGATCTGTGATGATATAAAACACCAGATCTTCATAATAGAACGAAGAATGTAAAAAGAAAAGAAGAGTCCTGGAACCCTCACGATAAGATCATCGTATGTTGGTTATAATTAATATAATTAATTCATAAGAATTACCTCGATGGAATTCCTTGTTCGTTGATGTCTCTGGTCACGATCCTGTGATCCGTCGTTGTGTCGCAGAATCCATGTATAGGATTCCTCTAGCGGTGATCCACACGTGCTCCACATATCTCTGGACGTCGCTGAAGGGAACTCCGGGTGCTAGCACAGAAGATCCGTTGATTGCGATGTTCATCTTCGATCGCCTTGATTCGGTGGAGGATCTTGCTTTCGTAACATGAAAGCATTCTTTGTGGAAAGGGAATTCTATCTTGGCTTGAGAGTATTTCCAATCCGTTGTGCACAACCAAAAATGGCCATATCTCATGATAATAATGTAATTGGGATTTATAATACTTAGAATAAAATGGATTAATTTCCCACAAGCATTTAATTATTTCATTTAATTCTTAGTAATAACCCATGTCTTAATAATGATAGTTGACCATTATTATTACATGACATGCATCCAATGTATCACATTTAATATCATTTAATTAAATAAACTATATTTTCTCACGAATCCTGAAAAAAAAACTTCACGGTGTGTATGTAAAAACATACACAACCTGTACTTTTATTTTTCCAGTTTTATTTATTTTCCTCCACCTCATTTATTAGACCTTGAGTAATGGATATTTATTTCTTAAATAAATGTAACTGCATTACTCGCTAGTAAATACATATTATTTCACCCATAATATATTCTGTCGAATAACTAGAGTTGAAAAAAATGCGATCAGATATCCTTGAATAATTATTAAACCACAATCGGGAATAATCTTTATTCAACTTGTTAAATTAATATTTAACTAAGATACATGGACACACTCAGTGTGTGACCCTCTAGGCCTCTTTCTCAGTGACATTAGGCTGAGCCTGCCTAAAGTCCAAGGTTAGCGTCTAGCAACACGCCAAGGCACCCATAGAGAAAGAAGTTAAAGCCGCAATGACGTGTCATCTCCTACGAACGCTTACCGTGTAACATAATCCCTTTGTCTCGATATATCGAATCAAATAGGTTTCATGCTAGTTCCATCCACCCATGTGCTCGATTATTCTTTCTTTGAATTCCCAGAATTGAACTCGCCCATACAATACCATGGCCATGGATTTATGTAGGCTATATCAATTCCATCAAAGGTTCTGAGATATCTACTTCCGTTATGGAATATATGGGACAAATCCTTTCTCGCATTATCTATTAATGCAGTATTACTCGTGACGCACCCAAAGTATCCTACCTCGCTGCGAACAATGTGTCGTCATAGTTTTAGTCAATACATCTAAGTGCATGAGTTGTAGTACCCATTAATAATAATCTTAAATTCTAAGGACCAATACACACGTCCACAGATAGGAACATTCAATGACACTATGAAAAGTGGATTTTCTACTAGCGGCTCTCGTTCTCATAATATCCTCACACCACGAGAAGGTTCCTCAATGTTTTATGATTCCTCACCGCTAATGACCTGTATTATTTGTTCCCCTCAAATAATATCATCTGGCCATAGATCATACTTTCAAGAATAGTGTTATAGAACTTTCGGTTTCTCATCATAGCAGTGATCCGCTATGACCCTTTAATGATACAGCTATCCTTAGGAGATTATAACATGCATTTTCATGCAAAAGAACAATCAAGATGTGGTAAGGGTTTTATTAATGAATAAAGTGAAAAGTAGTTGCTTCTAGGCCACCAACTCCAACACTTTTAGCTAGAAGACTTGAATGTGAATGTTTAAAAACCATTGAAGATTCTTTGTGATAATCAGAGTGAATTTGATCATTCTAAAAACAATAACCAATATTCAAGATCAAAAAACATTGATATAAAGTTTCATATTATAAAATAAATAGTTAATGTTGGATATGGTTTGTTAGAATATTTCTCAAAGAAGTATCAAATTACTAATACCAACACAAATGAAATTCCAAAAGCAAGGCGTGTTGAGTTCAAGAGTAAACATCAAACTCAACCTCATCCAATGTCTTCCAAATCATCATAAGTAAAACTCCCACCATGATTTAGATTATGTTGAAAAATGGGGAGAGAAAGTAACAACACCTTTTAGATTTTACTTATCTTTCTTAAATAAATCATAAGTTTTAGTTATCCTAAAATGTGAGGGACAAAAGGTAAAGGTAGATAAAAATAAAATTAAGAGAGGAAAAGTTATATGTGAGAGGAATTTTTTCTCAACATGTTCAAAAAAAATTCTTCTCACCGAGGGATGGAATTCCTTCCAAAAAAATTACATTATCCAGTACATTGGTGTTAGGAAACACTTTTTTGAGAAAGTAATTTTTTTGGTCAATGTCAAAAAGATATGAGTTGTTTATAAAAGTTTAGTTTTCAAAATTCTTGAGAGTTTAAAAAGTTGTTAAAGAGGGTTGTCAACAAATCCAAAGGGGGAATTGAAGAACCTCTGTTATAATTTTTTTACAAAAGTTTTTTTATTTATTGAAAACAAAACTTTCTATACAAGAACGTTTTTGTTTTTCAGGATCAGACCAAGTCTGTTGGAATGAGGTTTTTTTAGAAAGTTGAATGTTGCTAAATGTTCGAACCTAAATTTAAACGAGGATAATTTTTTTTATTTGTGAATGTTATTTTATGGACATGGGTTTCCAGATATACAAGTAAAAACTAAGATGAACCATACTCATAAAGGTATAATTGAGATGAACCAGTCACATGAGTCATCAGAAATATGTAGTAGTTGATTGGAAGTAGCATCGATCACAGATCCATTGGCATGAAGTTCAAATTCATTAGACTAGATGTATGTTGTAATGTATAAAGTTGTATACTGAGAAAGCCAAAATGATATTGAAGATATTTGTTGAAGATAGTGAAGTTAGATGTTATAAAGTTCTCAAACATTCTAATCCAAAGTCAGAAGATGATTTATTAATCTTGAAGTTCTCATAAATCATGAAAAATATCAAGATAAATTATTTTGAAGAAATATAGGGATCATAACGATTGTATCAGTTCTAAGAACCCAGACACAGAAGATCAGATCTAGATATACCAGACACATAAGTTCTCATGAATCTGAATGTGTAATGTTGAGGAAGTTTGAAGTTTTTCAAAGTTGTTGAGTAGAGTCATCATCAGATGTAGAAAATAGTAATGATAATTCTATCATAATGAGAATTACATCATTATGATGATTTTAACTAGACTGAATCTAAGGAGGAAGATCGATTGGACTAAGAATAGACACTGATTCATCAAATGAATGCCTCACACCAATAACACAAAAAATGCAGAACTTCATAGTGATCAAAGATGCTGATGTTGATCCATAAAAGGGAGATCATTTTTGAAATGAAGATAATATTCTAAAAGAGTTGCATTTTATTCAGATAAAACAAAGGTAGAGTTGAAGTTTGGAATGAAATTAGATTGTGAAAACAATAATTCATCTGCTAATGAAGTTCATCGTAATGAGCTAAGGATGATAGTCAGAATGTTATGAGCGGTTCCAGATAGTAAGATCATAAATATCTAAGAAAGAAATCCAGATCATAATGAGTAGAAAAAGATGAAGATGAATAAGTTATGTTGGACTGAAGAAAAATTAGTTTGTTTGTGATGACCTATCTAAAAGAAATATTGAGAAGGTTTAAAGAAGTCAAAGTTGAAGTTTAAATGTGAATGTTTTTAAGATATTTGAAATTTTGGTATGTGATAAATGTTTTTTAGTTTCCCACTATGTATTTTTTGAGACGCCTATAAATAGAAGCAGACTTCATTGGAATTTTCTAAATTTTCACAAAACAGGAAAAGGTGGAGCACTAAAGAATTTGAGGGAAATTTATTTCTGAATGGATATCTCATTAGAAGATATGACAATAGAAATATTTTTTATTGAATTGAGGAAGATCATACTAAGGTTGTTTAGATTGATTTTTTGAGTTCTTTTTGATAAGTGAATGTTTTTTTGACAGAACATGAAGTTTCCTAAGGTATAGATTGTAAAAGAAATCATATTATTGAGTTGATAAGAATAATTCCATTGAATTGAGAGAATCGAACCCAACTACATTGGATTGAGGATTCCTAGTATATCATTAATGGAAAAGATTTAACAATTACTTTTTTATTTTGTTTTGGAACAATTTTTTTATAAGAAAACATTGTAACCTAAAGGGAGTCATTATAATATTTCATATCAAGATATAGAAGGAGTGTAATGGGATTTAGAATAGGTTTTATTCACATCTTCATAACAGTGAATTTCCATAGAACCACATGAGTTTCTATGGAACGAATGCAGTTTATCAAACTGAGGTTGAACCTTATAGATCTCATCTGATTTATTTTCATTCTTATTTTTTCATGCATGAGAATTTACAAAAATATAATAATGATATGAACATTAACAGTTTGTAGGGGTTATGTTTAAAAAAGTATTGAAAGTTATAAAATGTTAAGAATGAATTCACCCCCATTAGTTTTTATGTGGTCCCTTGGAACATCATAAAGAACGTGGTATCAACCATACAGGTTGGTGACACATATGTGAAACCTTCTTGATGAGATATTAAAAGAATGGGATTATATTGTATAGTGAGAATTCATATGTGGTTGTAGTCATTGCATCATTAAGTTCCTTCTCTTGGGTGCCTTAACCCATTTCTAGACAGTAATCTTGGACTTTAGGAAATCCCTCATGATGCCAATGTAAAATAATCCTAGGGGGTCGCACACTAAGTGTTTCATATAATCTCGATTAAATCCTATTTTAATATAATTAATTTAATAAATACTATTCCCAATATTGAGGGATCATTTTATACAAATTTCATCGATCGTAAATGTTTTTTGATGAATGAAATATTTAAATTAAATATTATTTCAAGAGTATAATAAATGCTAGAAGAGTTTAAACAAACCAAGAATAAGTCTAGTTAAAATTATTAATTAACAATACTGTAAAATAAAAAAAAATTATTGTGCGAGTTGGCATGCACCAAAAAATTGTAAACCCTAGATCTATAAATAGACCATTATCTCTATTGTGTATTGCATCCAAAATCAAAACATGAGAATCATTGTGCACAATGAACCACTCTCTCAACTCCTCCTTTATCAATTTATCAAATGAATGAGAAATGAAATAGAGGTCCCTATAATACCAAATGATGAGTGGTCCACACGAATAACCCAAGACAATCGACTCACCGCTCTAGCCCCCAAATAGCAATTGGGGTTGCTAAGAGATGAAATGAGCACATGTGGATCACAAATAGATGGATTCCTTCATTGGATCTTTATTGCATATTGAATGCAATCCAAAAGAGTATTTTCAGATGATCGACATCTACATCAACGAAAGAATTATTAAAAAAGATATTCATTTCTTCTTATATTAAATTAATTAATTAATAATTCAATGTGAAAGATTCTCACTTGGGGTTTCAGGTAACTCATTATTAATTTTTTTTAATATATCACCCCCACTACATGCTTCTTTTTTACCTGGAACCATCAAGTGGTATCAGAGAGATCACACTTAAATTTATAATTATTTATTTTATTGATAATCCATACACAATCAAGGTTGAATTTTCATTTCATTTTATTATTGATTTAATACATTCTGAATTAACATGTTATTCACATATTATTCATGTTCATTTAGTGTTATATTTTCTTATAGGTATAAGAACAGAGGAAAAATAACCAGAGATTCAATCGAGAACTACCAATTTTTTGGCCTATAAGAGAGGGTTACATGACATGTAGCCAATGTAAAAACTGTGAACCCCCATATGCTAAACATGGACATGCCATGAGATACAAGACATTCCATGGAGTTATTACATGTGGTGTATTCCATGTGATGACTAGACTACCTAAAACATGGTTTGTTGGATTACACGGTGTGTATACAATGTACACATCGGGTAGTTTTCACCGGTTAGAGATGTAAATCTCGAAATCAATGTTGTAATTATACATGATAAAACCACATGAGACTTGAATCCTAAATAATTTAAGATAGACACAAAATGTATGTAGTGTACACACCGTGTAGTTTGTTATTTCCTTAATTGGTAGTAAATGTCAAGCGATTTGATGAGAATAATAGGCACATTACATAAGGTATACATGGGATGTATCTAACATGTACATGATGTATAATCCCACTGAGATAGTCACTGAAGACTCATATGAGTATCTCAACCATAAGATATACATGGCACGTATCTAGCTTCTCTATGCCCTTCGAAGAAGAGGAAAATCAAGGGGTAGTCAAGGGAGAAAGATGTTGTTTGTTTCACATGTAGTAAGAAGGGACATTGGAATAAAAACTTCACCCCTCCAAAGAAGCATGGGGATGCTTCAAGTGGGTTTCTAATCAAATAAAATTTATATGTTTATTCAAATTGGGGATTAGATATAGCTTGTGGTTCTCACATATGTATCAAAATATAAGAACCAAAATGGTTTAGAAGAATTGAATGATGGGAGTTAGATGTAAAATTAGTCGACAAAGCTAAACAAATTGCTGTTGATGTCAGGGACTACCACCTCATGTTGTCATCTGAAATTATATCAATTTTAAAGGGATGTTATTATGAGTATTTAGTTACCAAAAACATTATAAGTGTATCCAGAGTTTATAGGAATAGATTTATTTTCATGTTCAAAATTAAATGTTTATTATTTTATAAGTATACAATTTTTATAGTAATACACATTTAAATAATGGTTTTATATATTGGATTAAACAAACCAAGTATAGGAAATAGAAAATGAAACTACTTCACATGACTCATACCACACCTAACTATGGCATCACTATCCAGGTCATGTAAATGAAAAGAACATAAAAAAATTATAACAACATGTAAATTTAGATTCTTTTGAACTAAAACCACTTGTTCTATGTCATGAGTGTTTACAAGGTAAAATGACCAAAGCCTCATTTAGTGGAAAAAGTGAAAGGGCCAAAATAGATTATTGATTTAGTTCATACAAATATGGGTGGACTATTTACTATCGAGGAAAGGGTTGGTCACTAATACTTCATAATTTTTATTCATGATTTTAGTAGTGTTAAATTAATTATGTATAAGTTGGATAATTTTGATAAATTCAAGGAATATATGAATGATGTTGAGAACTAGCTTGGTAAGAAGATTAATAAATCCACTCAGACCATGATAGAGAATATTTTAATCAAGACTTCATTGATTACTTATGGGAGTTTGTGATTCCATCTCTACTCACTCCTCTTTATACACCTTAGTGGAACAGTGTATGTTAAAGGATGAATCACACCTTATTAGACATCATTATATCAATAACGAGTCATGAATGTCTTCAATTATCTTTTTGGGGAAACAAATTATGAATATTAGAAAAAATACTAAACCAAGTGACAGCTAAAGCAGAAGATGTTATACCATATCATTTATGGAATGGAATAAAACTTATGTTGTCATACTTATATGTGTGGGGTTGATAATAATTTATTAAGGACACTTCATGTAACAAACTGGTACCTCAAGGCACAAAGTGTACCTTTATATGATACCCCAATGAAACAAAGGAATATTACCTATATCAATCCTTAGACAAAAAAAAATAGCATCAATAAATTTCATATTCCTTGAGAGGTATCACATATATAAAAGAGATATTAGGAGTGAGATAAACATAGAAACATTTAGGACTCATTGCACAAATGAGTTGTCATAAGAACATATTCCACAATGTCCTGTGGAATAAGAAACAATTCCAAAGACAAAAGTATGTGTAAGAGTACAAGAGATGTTAGGGAATCAAAACAGTTTGGTTTTTAGTCACTGAGGTTGGTAAATCATTATTATTTGATAATAATGATCCTATAACCTATAAGGATTAAATATGTGTCACAAATGTTTTTATGTGGTAATAATTCAAGAATTATAAAATGGATTCCATGTACTAAAACCAAGTTTTGATTGTGGTTGATCATATGGTGTATGTGAAGCCCATTGTTTGCTAATGTGAATTCAAGAACAAACTAGACATGAAAGGACAAGTAAGTACCTTTAAGGTGTGACTAGTTACAATAGGGTTTAAAAGCATCATTGAAATGACTACGTTGAATCCTTATCACAAATTGAAATAATAAAATCCATTAGAATACTACTTTTCATTACGAATTACTATGATTATGAGATTTGTAAAATAGAAGTAAAAAATAGTCTTCCATAAGGGAAAAATTTATAATTATGATTATATGATGAAACCTGGATTGTTTTTGAATCTAAAGGATTCCAACAAGATATTAAAATTGAAAAAATACATTTATGGATTAAAGAAACAATCCAATTCATGGAACATTTGTTTTGATGAAGCCATGATAGAATTTGGTTTCATAAAGAATATATTCAAGCCCTCTGTCTATAAACAATTTAGTGAGGGTGTGGTAATTTCTCGAATAGTATGTTTTAATGACATATTGCATATTGGAATTGAAATACCAGTCTTACATTCTGTTAAAGAATGGTTGAATAAATTTTTATCCATTAAAGGCATGGGTGAGGCAACATATATTCATGGGATCAAGATCTATCATGATAGATCCAAGAGGATTCTCAATAGAATTTGAAGTACATACATTGAAAAGACACTGAAGAGATTTAGTATGGAAAAAATCCAATAGGGGATTGTTTCCACCTTCACATGACATTCATATTTCTTGAAAGATGGGTCCTCAGACACATTAGGAAATAAATAGAATGGCAAGAATTCTATATGCGTTAGTGATTAAGTCGTATATTTTATGTTATGTACTATGTTAGATTTAACCTATGCATTAAGTGTTGTAGGAAGATATCAAGATGACCTAGGTGACAAGTATTAGATGTCGTTCAAGACCATCCTTAATTATTTGAGGTGTAATAAAGATATATTCCTTGTTTATGGACGAGATGAAGAACTAGTCACTAGAGGATATGTAGATTATAGTTTCCAATTAGATCAATAAGACGTAAATTCACAAATGGGTAAGATATTCATTTTTAATAGAGGTGTTGTGAGATGGAAGAGCTTAAAGTAGAATGTCGTCACGGATTCTACAGTAGAGTCACAAAATAGTGTGACTTATAAAGAATCTAAAGAAGTAATATAGATGAAATACTTCATCCAACAACATGATTTAGATACTAGAAGTAAATATTCTATAAAAATATATCTTGATAATACTATAGTGGTGGATCTCCCAAAAGTGAACCGGTCACATCAGCGGATAAAGAACATACATTGAAAGTATCATATCTTAAGATATTTTCATTTGAGAGGGGAGGTTGCATTGAGCAATATTTTCACAAAATAAAATATTGAAAATCCCTTGACTAAAACATTGACTCAGTAGAAACATAATTATCATGTTCCATGTGGGAGAGTAAAATTCAAAGGTAGTTGGCACTAGTCCAAGTGGGAGTTTATTAGAATTGGTGTCCTAGGGCAAACTGTTTATACATTGATTACATGTATATTCGATGTAATGAATATTAATAAAATATATTATTACATATTTTTCATTTTTCTATATTGTTCTAATATAATAATGGTCTAGAGTATATGTCACATTGATAATATCATATTAGTTCCTTCTACGATGCGATCCTCGAAGTACTATAATGATATGAATAAATATAGTTATTCCGTTGAATAACAAATTATGTTGGGACACATAGTATATAGATAGCAATGTGTGATTACTCATAAGAGGATGATGCTTCTTCTTATTACGTTATATCTTGGTAATCTCTAAGATGATAGATTATAAGAATATAACCCCCCAATTGGAATTCTGTATGCCTTGGTGTCATCTGTTATTCCTATCTGTGAGCATGTGAAATAGTCCATTGAATTTTATATTATCATTAATTCATTTCATGACTCACATACCAATATTTTCAGACAAAAACCATAATTCCATATGTTCATAGCGGGGAAGGGTGTGTTGGGTGCATCACAATTGACATGTCATTAATGGATAAGTCGAGGAAGGATTTTTCCCTTCTATCTTTATGGAATTTGAAATCTCATCCCTTTCACTGGAATAGAAATTTCACATTCAACTCCATGTCCATGGTGAAATGAATAATTTATTTCAGATATTCAAAAAAGGAAATGTCATGAATTTGGGTTGGTGACACAGATATGAAACCCGATTGATGAGATATTGAGATAAAGGGATTACATTATGTAGTGGGTATTCACATGTGGTTGTCTTCATTACAAAATTATGTTCTATATCTTCAGAATCTGGACCCCTTTATAAATAGTAAACTTGGAATTTAACCAAGATGTCCTAATGACAATGAGAAAGAATCCTAGAGGGTCAAAAAATAAGTGTTTCTGATTATATCGGTTATATTATATTTGAATTTAATTAATTGATTAAATATTATTCTCAAGATAGAAGGATTTTTTTATTCATATTTTATTGATTTAAAATGTTTATTCATAAATGAAAATTTTAAATTAAATATTTATTGATGATGTCAATGAATACTAGAGGAGTTTGAATGGACCAAGACCAAGTATAGTGACAAATATTAATTAACAAGATGGTTAAATAATAATTGTTATTATTCAAGTTGGTGTAGGCCAAAAAATAATAATAATAATATTATTATTTTTTGTCATGAGATTTATTAAAGATTATTATACTATTAAAGGCCAAAATGAAATTAAATAATTATATTAACGTAAAACCTAACTCTATAAATAGACCATATGTCTATGGTGTATTGTATGAAAAATCAAAACTTGAGAATCATTATGCACAATGAAACCCTGTCACAACTCCTCATTCTTAACTTCCTATAAGTAATGATAAATGTAAGAGAGATCCCTACAAAATTAAAGGACAAGAAATCAACATGAATAATTAAAGACAATTGAATCCCCGCACTAGTACTTGAAGATCGTTTGGAATTGATTAGAGATCAATAGAGCATGTGTCGATCATTTCTAAGGGAATTATATCAATGAATCCTAACAGTTCATCAAAGGAAATATGAAAAGGTCTTTTTTGAAGATTGACATATGAATAGATGAATGATTTTTCATATCAAGTATTCAATTCCTCTAATATTAAATAAATTAATTATAAATTTTATGTGAAAAAATCCGCACACAAGGATTACAGAAACTCAATATTAAAACTGGTTTTAATATATCTACCACCACCACATGCTTCTTCTATGGCCATAACATTCAATCATAATGTTTGATTCACTTTTTTCTTAGTTTTTGGGTACGATTGATATGTATTGTAAAGTATTATACCTTGAATGTTACGAACTAGTTGAGGTCGGCCTGACCCATCACCCAATCTAGTTTGAAACAAGGCCTAACACATGACTCCCTTTATAAAAGAGGCTTACACTAATTGTGAGGGATTAAAAGGATGCATTGGAGAGACTATGCCATGGGATCAGTGTAACATTCTGACCTGGATTCCACTAATCTGGTGCCCAGATCAGGTTCTCCACATGGCCTCAAGTGCGCCTCCGTAGATTCTACAGGATAATGACTAGAAGTGAGGTCCTAGGGTGTGCTAGTGGGGATACTATTCCCTCATACCATAGTAAGAAACTAGAATAAATAATTAGACAACATCCTTAATAGTAATAATCAGAGTGTACAAAAAAACTAAAATAGGAGCATGATGTCATAAAGAAAAAAATGTATTAATTGCATGAATGACCATCTCATACAAACCACACTAATCTCCCACTGGGTCGATCACATACATATGAATAAATAAAAGAAATAGAATCAAAATTACAAGGCTCTATTATAAAAACCGATCCATACCACATACCTGATCTCCACAAACATGTTTAATCCCTCCATATTGATTTATACCTATCCTCAGACCATCATGTGTCTACAACCAAGTTAATATCTACTCAAGTATCCTAATGCAATGGAGTCCTGAGAAGGGTCTGAGTATATAACTCAGTATGGAACCACCAATGTAGTCCCATACATAACTGGAAATATGAAGTGTATGTAAATTTGAGATACTCATCTGGAAACCGGTAATTATAATAATAATAATAATAATAATATCTTCTGCTATAAATTAGAAGAAATACAATGTCATTCAAGGAACACATACACAAATGGATTAAGGTGTCGTCATATATGTTTGTGTTTGTGTGTGTGTGTGTGTTCCCATAAATATAAATATATAGACACACACACATAAGTGTATATATATTTGTGTGTGTCTATGTGTGTGTGAGTAAGGTGACAAGTAAGTTGAATCAAAATGAAACTAATCCTTGGGTCCATAATCCTAATCATTTGGACATCATGTGAATAAGTAATTGAGTAGGATGTCATAACACTCAAGTTGTGTATAATTAAGCATATCCTTGGATCCATAATCCTGATTGATGATACCTAATTAACACAAGAGCACGTGGGTTCCAAATTCAATTTTGACAAACCAACGAGGCTTCATGAAACTGAGTCGTGTAAGTGTATGAGTTCCTCCTCCCAAAATCCAGTGTGCTTAGTGAAATATCCCTTCATGAAGCACATAGAGTGTGCAACAAAAGTTGAAGGCATGAGGTATCTTGGTTTCTTCATGACCTTATTGGATTATAGATGGTCTTTATTCTTCACATGAGCAAGGATATTTACAGAATATCTTCTTCATGAAATAATGTTTACAGACACTATTTTTCGTTAGAAAAATGAGATCTCTCCCAAAATGGGTGAAACATCTCACACCCTCATTTTTTCTCTTTTTATATGCAAGTTATCTATCACCTCATAATCAAGAATCATATTCTATTGAGTCTCTATGTTTTATGACATTTCAAGGACTTTTAATTCACCTGAATATCAAATCCTCAACTATTTTATTCGGAAAAATGGGATCTTCATGAAGGCCTTTTTCTGTGATACTAGAATCATGATCAACATGTTATCCCATTCTCCTCCTCATTAAAAAAAACTCTATACTCATCCTTGTATGAGAAACATGTTGTAAATCTCATCATTCATCAACAATAGAGTGTTATTTGAATAAACACATTCATGAAAGATGATGATTGTTTCCATGAAGGTTCTCAACATCTTTATCATAGTAAAATCATTGAGACCTCATGTTCAATTACTGTATTCTTGGCCATAAACAACCCGATTAATAGTACTTCTAGTGAGGATGAAGGTATAAGATGATGATACTTCAAATAAGTGATGTGTAGGATCTATCCGGCATCTCAAATTAATCTGATCAATTAGGAATGATAGATTCATAAAATTTTAATGAAGGATAAATAATAAATTCTATATTTTATCCCTCATCTATCTCATGCATGGTCAAGTGATACATGATAAACAATACCATGTCATTGGTCGCATGAGATGGAACTAAGGTTATGTTCCTAAAACACACACACAATCACATACTGTTGTGTCTCCCCACATGGTGGCCCTGGAGCCTCTATACGCACTCTACACACACTCGCGCATGATCCATGTGTGTTATGCTTGACTAATTTCACACCTTCTATTCATGGCTATCCTGTTAGATCATCTACCATGTATTTAAACCCTGGGAATGTCATATGTGGTTGAGGGGGTTCTTGGTTAGCCAAGGGTTGGCATTATTTTTTGATAAAGTTACACTCATATACTTAGTAATGTTATTATTATGAAATATAATACCAATCCCTTCTCAAATTCGTCTTAAAATATTCATCATGAAAATGAATATTTGTACGGTATCCTCTTCTATCTTCATTGTTATAAACATTGTGTCATCATTGACACAAGTCTTAAGCATTAGGACCTTTTCAACAGTCATCACATTTACAAAGATAATTTCTTAAGCATGAAATCCAATGAAATTAAATAAAGCAATAATAATTATCTTAACATCCCCACTTTATCTTCAACATACCAAACACATATCAAAATATCATTGACAACATATGAAACACTTAGACTGAATATTCTCCCACTTTTTATTTTGTTGTCAATATCTCTTCGCATGTTTAAAAATAAATATGTGTGTTCAAAACCTTCTCCCCTTATTGACAATTAAATGCAAAGGATAAGTGGGAATTTTTCACATCTCTTCTTATACCTTTAATAACATTCTCATCATATTCCCCTATTTTTTAGAGGATGACGTCACATGGTTCTATTAGGAAAGAGAATTTTTTCGGTAAACTCTAAGTCTAAATGGGCTAACCCAATGTAGAAAATAAATTGATTCAACCAAGTTTGTCTAATTTTGTCCATAAGCTACCATTCATGTGACAACATGATCATATTTTATTATTTCTCAAAATGGGGTTTATTAAGACATGTAATACATGATCCTACAGACACATTAACAAACACTTCAAAAAATTTATTTGAAAAAACAATATATCCCTTGGTCTCATCTTGTCATCAACCAAGAACTATAGCGACACACCTTTTTATTACACAAATATTTCATTACATGATACAATATTTAAAAATATTGAGGATCTATTGGCATTTAGTGCCTTAAAAATAAGAACATGATACTTGAAAAATACCTAAACAAAAACATTCTTCTATTCCACTTGAAAGACATCTTTATAGCTTCATCATAAGTTACTTTTACTCCATCTCAAATCCAGGGGAAATGCATCAAGGAAATGGATGAGCTAAAATCCCAACAAGGAAATAATCAAAAGAGATACATAACATGTTACAAAGTGACATATCAATAATACATTATCATATAAACTTGAGGCATATCATAATAGAAAGATCATGAATCATAACATGGAAATGTGTCTTCAATATAAAAATGATGCATTCATAAGTATATCACCATGTTTTATCACAAGGTTGTACTAAATCATTATTATCAACATTATTCACTAAGGTATCAAAAAAAATTCATCTCTAAAGATAGGTTCCTTACCCAATTAATTGGAGGGATATCAGGGTGAACCCTTCAGATTTCATAGTTTATATTTTTCTAAACGGATGATGCTGTGTCCAAAAAGACCAAAGAACAATTATTATAAAATAAAGTTGTTACATGAGTCTAAAATATGGAATCATATTACAATCTCTTTCATGAAGAGGGAGTAGGAAAGCATGGAGATCATCGATCCAGGTAATATATTGGTTTACTCCCTTGTTAGAAATTCCATATGAAACCATATTTTCTTCATGGTAAATATGATTGATATTATAGTTGATGTCGAGAAGTGAGCAGGTACAACCCATATAAAGGGTAGTAATCAACTATGCAATAGGCATCACACCATTCCAAATTGGTTGCACAATGGTATTATAACCAATTTCAATCCAATGATTAATCCAACCATAGTGATTTTTGGAAGAAATATCATGTGTCATACTCATCATTTTAGTCTCCAAAGAAGAGGCAATGCTATAGTTACCAAGAAATCATTTGAGGATCTAACCAAGGTGATTCCTAAAGATAGGACCACAACCCGTAGGTGACGAATTTCCCTTGGAGGCACCATCCACATTTAATTTAATCCAACTAGGAAAAAGAGCCCACCCGAATACTTTAAAAGTATGATGAAGTTGTCCAAAATTCCCATCATTCAGAAGTCATCGCAAAATTCCAAAGTCATTGACAGTGTTGTTGCAATGGGCCTTTTGCATCGAAGAAGCTTCATATATGGAAATGAGGATCTATGACCAACCTGCATTATCGATGAATTAGTAATTATTATGAATAGTATAATTTCCATCATACCAAATCATATGATGGAGCTCAGCAATAGCAGAATGGAAAAGGATCTTAATTTGCTGAGAAATTTCCATTTCCACACATCTCTTTATTTGATAGTTTCCAATGTCAAGAATGAACCATATGCAGTCAAAAATGTCAAAAATATAGTTCCAAGGAGAATAATTAGTGGCCTGAGAAAGAAAGAGATGATTAGTGTCTTCTTTATGTTGATTGCAGACTTTACAGTTTGAGAAAAGTTTTATTCTAAAAGACTGAAGGAACCTATCTATGGGAACTCTATTGTGAGCAAGGTTCCAAATCATAGTGAATCTTGATGGCTTTATCCAAGTATTTTCAAAAACATTTATCCAACCAAATTAACTTTCATAGTTACAAAAATAATGAATATAAAATTTTTTTCAGTTAAGCATACCATTGTGAGGAAGCTACCAAATTAAAAATTCATCAGTGTTTGAGAAAGGGTAGTTGTCAATGACATGCATAATGGTTTCCTGGAGTAGATCACTTTGAGAATTTAACATATCTCTAATTGAATAGTTAGTACTTTCAGCGATTTTATCAGGAGGAAACATAGATATTAATGGTGTAAAATATAATTATCCACCCATAAATTCATGGAGGAGTCCCTAGAAACCATCCATCTAGAATTATTCATATTACTGGAAAAAGATTACATAATGGATGGCTAGATAGAAAAGTTGAGAAAATTCAAATTTATTTCCTTAAGTTTGTCAATAAATATATTTTTGAGCAAGGTAATAGAATCAAATTTATTGGGAAAAAGGTTCCATGTGAGTCTGGCTTGATGGGACTTATTAAAGTACTAATGATTTTTGATTCCAATACCACCCTTATTAATAGGTTTGAAACAAGCTGACCAGGGGACATTAACATGATTTTTTTCCAGAGTTCTACCAGTCTAAATAAATTTTTTGATTGAGATATTAATTTATTTGATAATAAAAATATGGAATTTATAGACCATCATGGAGTAAACCATTTTAGAAACAATATTAGATTTCACAAGCCATATTTTTCATGCCATAGAGAGATATTTTCCTTTCCAAGAAGATAGTTGATTAATAAATTGGTCAACTATTGTAGATATGTAATAGGACATGGGTCTACCCCAAAAAATGGGAACACCAAGATAGGTAAAAGGGAAAGAACCTTCTTTCATTCCTAATTAACTGATAATATTACCTTTCCTACTAGAGGGAATGTTTTTTCCAAATAAAATTGAGGATTTTTTCCAACTAATGTCTTGACCAGTAAACTCTTCATAGTGAGAGAGAGAATTCATGAGGTTTTGAATATTTATTTTATCACTTTGTAAGAAAAGGATGATATCATCATCGTATAACAAGTGTGTGGGAGAATTCACATTCCTAGAAATGTGAATGTGGTTGAGTTTGGTCTATTCCATAAGATGAGAGAGAAGGATACTAAGATAGTCTTCCAAAATAGAGAAAATAATAGCATAGAGGGGGTTGGCTTGCCTAACAACTTTGGTCCATTTGAAATAGCCCTTGGGAGAGCCATTGTCCAAGATGGAAATAGAAGATTAATTGAAGAGAGTTATGATTGCAGTGATAAAAAAATCACTAAAACCAAAACCTTGAATAAACATGAAGATAAAGCTCCAGTCCATGGTATCAAATAATATTTTAATATTAAGTTTAATGAAAATATCACCTTCTCTGTTAGCTTTGTTTAATGTTTTGAAGCACTTATATGCAAGAAAAATGTAGTCTTGAATGGATTTACCCCTAATAAATCCAAATTGGTTCCAGGAGACAATTGTTTTCATGATAATTTAATGTCTATTAGCAATTAGTTTAGTGATGATTTTGTAAAGGGTGTTATTGAGAGAAATGGGCTTAAAAAATGAATCTCAGAAGAATTTTCCACCCATGGAATCAAGGAAAGAAATTGAGCATTTAGGCCATGAGGATGAACACAGTTGCAGAATAAATATTTGACAATAATTCAAACATAAAATTGAATACTATACCAATAATGTTGAAAGAAGCCATTATTAAAAATATTAGGACCCGAAGCACTATCAAGATTGAAACTAAAAAAAAATTCCCTTAATTTCATGATTGAGAGAAATACATAGAAGAAATTTGTTATCCGTATCATTTACCATTATTGAAATGGACTCAGGTATGTTGTATTTGCTATTATCAGGTCCATTAAAGATGAATTCAAAGTAACTGACAATATGGTTGGCAATATCATCTTTATTGCCTAAAAGGTTGTACCTATCTTTTAAAAAAGTTTAGTGTTATGCTATATTTCTTGACACATTTAAGAGAGTTATAGAAATTAGTAAATTTTCACCATCTAATAACCATTAAACTTTAGAATCCAATTTCTTCATGTTCTCTTTAATGGCGATCAAAAAGTTGAGTATTACCAAAAGGCTGATTTCTTGAGTCGAATAAATGTTGAAATCAGAAATTGTATTATTTTTTTGAATTTTATTAAGCTCATTCTCAAGAATAAGGATGTCACAGTTAATTTTATTGGATTTATAACTGCACCAACTTTGGAGAATCTGTTTGAGGTGTTTTAACTTAACAGAACAAGAAAATGAATCATTTTAATGTGTTATAGAATACCATAAATTTTTGATGATATCAGTGAGTTAAAAATTAGAAAACCACACATTTTTAAACCTAAAATGAATAAAGGGTTTCATATTTTTTATGGAGACATTTACCAAAATTGTATTGTGGTCAAAGTTCATCTTGTGAAGGGTGGTGCTAGAAATGGTGTCCCATTTGTCCAAAGTAGGGACATTTGTGAAGGCTCTATCCAATTTGGAGGTGACCACCATATTGTAATGACTTCTATGTGAAGTATACTTCTCACCAGTAAGATTACATATAGTTGAATACCCATGGAAAGAGTTTTGGGTATTCACAATAAGATAATTTCTCAAGTAGAAAAGACAAATTCGAGAAATGGATTCAACATCATGATGGTATACATTGTGGCTTATAAAAAATAATATTAAGAGAGAAATAAGTTCTCTAATTGATAAAAAATAATTTTGGTATTAAGGGTAATATAATAAGTATAATAATAAATTTTATTAACATTTATAAGGTATACACAAAAGGGTTACTTGGATGAAAAGGGAGAAAAGATAATTATCATGACTGAGAGAATTGGTTCCTAAAACCTGAGGGTGGAACCTTAACACCATGAGGGAACCTTTTAGGGAATCATTTGGTTTGAAAAGACCATAAAATTTTGTATTATGAATATGGAGTGGATATTAGGGGTGGGAAGTGGGTATTTATACTTGATGAGGGGCTGATTTAAGTGAATAAATAATATTTATTTTTTATTTAAGGCTAACCACTATTGGGAATTATTAATTCCAATGATTTTGGACGTCCAATACATCAACCACCCATTTAATGTTTTAGTTTTTATGTATTTTATGATTTTACTATTTATCTTTATACTGCTACATTATTTTACTAAAACAGTGGTAACATTTTTTTTACCACGATAACTTTTTATGTCTAAAAAATGAAATTAACCATATTACCTAATTTGGATCTTCCATTAAAAAATATTCAATCCATTTCACTTGATTCAAATTATAAAAGTTATAAAAATTACTTATAAATATGTAACACATATAACTCATAAAAAAAGATTTTTATAAAGATTAAAATCATGGTTTTCAAAAATACTAAGTTTGTGTTTCTAAATGTTACACATTATATTCTATGTTTTTATTTAAATAATTTTTTATTACGATAAAAGTATTAAAATATATTAAATCCTTATCATATCCTAATTTCATCATAAGATTTATTTTATTTCATAAAAATTTTATTTTCTCTTTTAACCCAAAAAGAAACTATTTTAGAAAATTATCTTAAACTCACTATAATCTAATTTGGATGTTTTGGGTCTAAAAAAGTGGTTTATTTTATTAAAATTAATTCTTTATGTAAGATAATTTTAACTTTTAAATAAATCATTATTTTAATGAAAATTAACCATTTAATAGAAAAATAAACATTCATATTATTATAAAAATTACTTAGGGTCTCATTAAAATATATTAGCATTTAGAAATCATATTTGAGAATTAATTCAAGAAATATTTTTTTATTTAATTCTTCCAAATAAAAAATATTTTAATATAATGTGTTTATAGTCTCCAAAAATAATAAAATATTGATTATATCATTAAATAATCTTGACGATCATTTAAATGCATCTATATAACCAACAATAAAATATACCAACTATTTCATTGACTAATAATCATAATAAAGATCAACTATATTTGTTGAAAAAAATAAAAACTCTTTATCATATTTCACTATAAGTACACAATAATTGTTATTCTTTATTAATTTTGATTTGAATCAAGGTTCAATATCGTTTCCACCCCCCCCCCCCCCCACCAGAATGGCCCGAAGGCCTTTATTTTTATTGATTTTTGATAACCCCCCTTTCAATGGATGAGGGGGAACCCTTACAAGGCCCGTAGGCTCAGAGATTACATGGACCTAATAGGATTAGGAGATTACATGACCCGAAGGACTTAGAGAATTCAACCATATTATCTACAAGGAACTGCCCCTCCACTGCATCTATATCATGATAGTAGCTCTCCACCTTCGTATGGCCATTTGGCTAGGCTTCCCGTGCAAGAACATGCTGGTCCTGATGGCATATTAATACCCTATCATTCTGAAAAATCCATTTTCTTCTGATTTGTTGAGTGCACCTGCTCTGAATCCTCTTCTGGGGCTACAAATTTTTTGTAGTGTGTCTGGGGAAACTGCATGTGGTCTGAAGGCCTTGAGAAGCCCGAAGGCCTTAGAGGTGGCCTAAAAGCCCTACTGACTTGAAGGCCTGGGTGGCCTGAAAGCCTTAAGGACTCCAAGCACAAACCGATGGCCTAAGGTGAATAGTTCCAACTGCTACAGTACCAAACAGTACATGCAACAGTGCCTGCTACAGTACCCGCACAGTATATAGTTCTCCTACAATACCTATACAGTGTACAGTTCTGCTACAACACCCACACAGTGTATAGTACTGCTACAGTACCCACTACAGTACCCCGTAGAAATTTTCCTCCACTAGGTTTTAAACTTGGGTCTTGTGGATGCACTTAAGGATACCTCACTAACTGGGATAAGGCTCATGTTCTCAATATTATTTCCAAAATGAATATTGAATTACTAACTCTTTATTCCTCTATTATAGAGATTTTCATGGGTGCAATGATTCATAAAGATTTATAAAGCCTATATTTTTATATTTCATTTTATTTTTGCTCTATTTTTCTTCCCATTGCAATATTTTTTATGACATCAGGTGTTGTTTTAGACTGAATATAAAATTATTTATTAATGAAATAAAGTGTTTATGGTTTATAGTATGTGTATTGTTTTTATTTTTCTATTTTAATTAGTTTATATCAATACATGATGTTCAATGTTCTTATGAAAATTTAAATTATATCTGTATGCTTCTATTTTAAAACATAATACAAATTTATTGGGATACAAGAGATGAATTAATAAAAGAACATTTTTTGGGTGGTTACATCCCCCCAAATAAATTTCTCCATCTAAACATCAAACATCATACTAATGTGAAAACAATTGAGGGTATTTCTGCGTCCTGACTTCCTCTTATTCCCAAGTAGCCTCGTCAAACTTATGATTTCCTTATAGGACCTTCAAATATCATATTATCTTATTCCTCCACACTTGTTCCCTTATGTTAAATATCTAGATCAGTTCCTCTTCATATGAAGTGTCACCTTCCAAATGTACACAATTAAAATCAAGTATATGTACACGATTGATAGGAAAACACTCCAACATGATCTAGAATCTCAAATGGCCCAATATACCGTGGTCTCAGTTTCCCCATCTATTGAAATTTCATAAATCCCTTCCATGATGATACTTTTACGAATACATGATCTAACATTTTAAACTCTTATTCCTTCCTTCATTTGTCGGCATAATTTGTTTTTGACATTAATAAGACTTGATGTGTTTTTGAATTACTTGAATTTTTTGTAGTTTCCTTCACAATGTTTAGTCAAAATAGTTTTCCATCTCACCTTTTTCTATAGAGAGATTCAAAAGAGGTCATTTTAATACATGATTGGAAACTATATTTATATGATTATTCAAGAAGTGGACGATATTGATCCCAACTACCTTGAAAACCAAGTGAGCTATCCCATAACATATATTCTTATGTTTGAAAAGTCCTCTCAGACTATCCATCAGTTTGAGGATGGAAGGTTTTAATAAAGTATACTTCTATATTCAAAGCCTTTTTAAGGATCCTATAGAATTTAGAAGTAAATATTGGGTCTTGATTAGAAACAATACGCAGAGATACTCCTTGTAGTCTCACTACTTCTTGAATATGGTGGCGAGTTAGGTGCTCTAGGGAGAAATTATCTCTTATGGAAATGAAAGAGGACTAATTTTTCAATCCGTTGATGATTACCCAAATATAATTTCTACCCTTGGGTGTCTTTGAGGGCTAGTGAAAAATCCCATAGTGATTTTATCCCACATCAACATAGGTATGGGAAGTGGTTATAATACCCATTTAAAAAGTTCCATCCCACCTTTACTTGTTGACAAAGGAAGAACTTTGTAGTGTAATTAGCAATATCTCTTTTCATATTATCCCACCAGTAATGATAGTAATAGTTCCTAATAATTTTTGAGATTCTAGAGTGTACAGAGGATACAATGCTATGACCATCATCTATTAGCTCCTTTATCTATAGAATACATGGGATACATAAACTCGTACCAAATTTAAGTACACCATCTTGATCAATATTGAATTTAGGAAAGTTACCATTTTTCATAGCCTCTATCTTATTTTTCATAAAAGGATCATCTCCTTGAGCTTTCTTGATCATCACCTTGAGCTTTCATTATATCTATTCACTTATGATTTCAATTTCCAAAATTACAAGGTCTTTGATCAATTTATGTCATTTAATCATCATCATTACATGAACACCAAGTTCTGTCATACTCAGTGCACCTATGAGTTTGTTCTCTCTTTTGGGGTGTTAATGTATTGAACAGTAATATTATTTAAGAACTTTAACCATATTATTTTTCATATGTTTATTTCCTTCTGTGTGAATATATACTTAAATATTTTGTTGTATGAGTATATATAACACTTTTCCTCATAATAAAGATGTCTTCACAACTTTCGATAAAAAATGATTTCTACTAACTCAAGATCATGGGTAGGATAATTCCATTAATGAGTTTTTAACTATCCTGATTCATAGACAACCACTTGGTTATTTTTCATGAGTACACATCCTGGTCCCTTGAAATATACATCACTAAAAAATGAAAAATCAGTCCCCAGTAGTGGGTAATGTTAGTACAGGTGCACAAACCAACATCCTCCTTAGTTATTGGAAGCTTTTTCCCCTCTACTTTGTCCAGATAAACCTAAATTCCTTTCGATTTAACTTAGTGTATAAGAAATATGTGATATTTTTTTCATAAACATTATACAGTATCCTTCTTTACCAAGGAAACTGTGAATGTCAATTACTAATGCAGGATGTGGCCACTCCTCTATAGCCTTTTTCTTTCTAAGTTCCACTAAGATTACATCACTATACATGATGTGCCCCAAGAATGTGACTCATTATATATGAAAATTGCATTATATGAATTTAACAAACAACTAATCCTTCCTTTATGTTCTTAATATGACCCTTTGATGATTTTCATACACCTTGAGTCTTTTGAAATACATCATAATATCATCAATAAAAACCATCATGAAATTATCAAGGCATTCTTTAATGAATCTATTAATCAAATCCATAAATATGGTAGGAGCATTATTCATGTCTTAGGGCATAACAAAAAACTCATAATTCCCATATATTGTTCAGAAGGTTGTATATGGGATATCTTTTTACTCCACCCTCAATTGATGATACTCAGACCGAAGATCAATTTTGGAAAATAATTGAGCTCCATGAAGTTGGGTGAAAAAATATTCAATCCTTTGAAAAGGATATTTATTCATCAATTTGATACCATTTTGTTCAATATAATTAATGAATAGGTGAATTGATCAATCCTTCTTCTTTACAAAGAGAACATGTGCTCCCCAAGAAGACTCACTTTGTTGAAAAAACCCCCTGTCAAACAGATATTGAAGTTGCTTCTTTAATTCCTCCAACTCTATATATTCTATTCTATATATTATTTTTGATATTGGCTTGGATAAAAGTAGGATTTCAATTGAGCACTCTACCTTTATTTCTGTGGGAGGTCCTAAAAACTCTTCATGAAATACATCAATCTACTCCTAAAAACAGTAATGTCTCCTATCTTTAAACTTTTTTCCCTCTTATTCACCAATATTTTCATTAAATAATGCAATGGGAGGACATTTTATGAAAGGACCATGCTGATAAAGATCTCCTTTCAATATGATCAGCAGATGTACCTTCAAGAATAATGAAATCTATTTACTTCTATAGTTGATCTTGACATTATAATTTGAAAACCAATATATCCTACGTATTATTGAAAACATCATCATTGTAATGATCACCAAGTTTCTATAGAGATTATACTCACTAATATTAATACATTAATCCCTATATATCATTAACTTGTGAATAGTTCTGTTGGGATTTTAACAGAGAACTTTACTACTAGAAGTCCAAGGTTCTTCTTTATGTTCTTTTCAAAATTATAATAAATAAAAGAACACATAGAACTATAATAAAACAATGTAATTTCTCTCTTTGAGTGTAAAATAAGTGTACTTTCGACAAAAACATTTGGATCCTTGACTTAAGCCATCATAATTATGAAAGAACGACCCTTCTACCTTGGCATTTGTTGGGGTTGATGGTGGTTTCATTCCATTTTATTTTAATTTGTACATTGGTTAGATAAATTACCAAGTTCCCTACAATTGAATCATTGCACAACATGACATGTTTTCATCATCTTTCCTTTTTTATTTTCATCCATATGTAATGGCATTACATATCCATGATAATTTTAGGATATATGTCCATATCTTTAACAATTTTATCACTTTACACTTCCTTGAAATAAATTCCCTAAATCCATATTTCCACATTTTATACACATGGTTTGTTATAATTCTCATTCAAATTCTTCCCAAAATGTTTTTCCATATTTCAATTCATGTCATTTTTCCATAAATCCACTTGGAAACTCAGAACTCCATTTTAACTTTGAGAGAACACCAATCTATCTATTCATAACTCCCAAATTCTTAGATTGTCAAATATTTACATTGATAGAGTTTTAGTCAGCCAAAGAATTGATCCATCTTACCATGAGATTCAATGACAAATCTTGAATCTTAACGCGAAAGACTGGTAAATTTCATCTCATAATTCCCTATAAATTCATTTTCTCTTTGATTAAACTCAAGGAATTCCCTATCCATGTATATTTGGAGGGAATGAGGAAAATAATTGATGAAAAGGATCTTTATGATGTCTTTCCATCCCATGGACCCTACCTCTTCCCTAGGCTTAGTTTTCTTGATTAGTGTCCACCACTGATCATATAAGGTCTCAGCCTTAAAACATTATATAATATTGAGTTTTAGTCAAAAATTTAATTTATTTCACATTTAGGAACATTTCATGTTTATATATTTAGAGAATTATGATATAATACATACATAGCAAACCACATTCATACAAAGAGGATACTACTAAAACAGAATCTATTTTTTAAAAAATATAATAAAATTTAAAATTAAAAAATGATTTCTTTGAAATATATTTATAACACTTAAATAGACATAATTATTTATCTTAAACACCATTATAAACTAAAAAAATAATTATAAAACATGGTATGAGCACAAAAATCTCAATAAGAGACATAATTAAAGAAAATCATAGGTCCAATGAATACATGAAAACCCATTAAAAACCCTTTTCTTTAAAAACTCATATGCAGACATAGAGAAATCATATAGTGTCCTTATAAAATCATTACCATATCACTCTTATATTCACACATACAAATGTAATAAAATTATAGTCAAATTCCATCCCAAGAGTACCCAATGCATAGGGAGTTATAATGGGGCTCATCTGTCATATCTTGAGCTACAATAAGGTCAACCCAACATATCTTGAGCAATAATGGGGATAAACCTGTCATATCATTAGATATAATGGGATAAAACCAACATATATTGAGCTATAATGGTCTAAAACCATAATAAACAATGTCCAAGGAATATATCATGAACACAAATCTTTACAATTCATATAAAACCTTGAGCAAAACACATTAAGATTTCAAAATACCCTTTTTCCATAAAAAATCACTTTAAAAATATAAAAGCAGATAACATAATTATGAAATAATATTCTTAAAAAATAAATTTTAAAAAATATAACAAAAACATTATAATAATAAATATTCATAAAATAAGTATAAACCTCTCATGCCATATATAATAAAAAAAATCTTTTTGAATTTTTGTAAAAGAGACATTTTAATAACTTTTAAAAGGAATGTCCCTTACATAAAACATGAAAAAGATACCTTTTTGAAACACATGAGAGAAATTAAAATATAAATACTCATATAAATACATTCATAAAAATATTTTTGAAAATAGGGACATGAAATAGAATTATTTAGGAGAACAAGTCATTAAAACAAATAAAACAATGTTTTTGTTAAAGAGTCCATTACCTCAGGGTTGACTTCCTTCAAATGTGTTCAAACCTCCTGAATAATGGTTTGAATAGTGTTATCAATTTATAAAATAACTAAACTAATGTTTATAAAACCTTACATAATTTTTAATAACATTCTCCACCCATTTATTTATAATATTTTGTTATTTCTATTGTTTTGGGTGCATTCTTTTCTTGGCTTCCAAGGTCGGTTTATTGTGGAATACCATATCAAAAATAAATAATACTTCATAAGTGATAACATATATATAGGTAATTTTAAACTATTACAAGTTAATAAAAACTTCCCATGATTTTGGTAATGGGAAACAAAAACTCATGGTCCACGAAGGTGGTGAATTGACACACCACGAACGATGATTTCATTATTTAAGAAAAATAAGGAGAAGATGAGAGATTTTTTTATTCATATACAACAAATAGAAACCAATTACGGTATATAAATATGATTATGTAGTTTTCATGAAATATTTGACAGGAGTTGAGGATAAGGTATAAGTTAAAAATAATTTATAATAGAAGAAAAAATAATCTTACTTCTTTAAAATTCCTCCTTGAAATCATCCTCAAGGATCTTAGAAGTGGTTTTTTGTGATACTAGGAGCACTATAATGTAGATAGAAATGAGGAGAAGCAAATTTTGAAGAGTATAGCCAATAAATAATGCTCAATGTGATGAATATTTGTGAAGGAAGGATCCTCCTTTTATAAGTGAGGTGAGGGGTAACTTAGGAATGATACAAAATAATTAAAATATAAAAAATCTATTATATGGTTTAAGACTTAAAAAACCTAACTATTAAAGGGGGGTAACATTTTTGAAAAAATATTATCATTTTTGGCCTGGTTCATTAATTTTGGGACTTTTAAATAATTTAAAAAAAATATTGTATTCATGAAAAATAATTTTTGAAATAATAAAAAATATTCATACCTATGACCTTAAACACAAAAAAACAAAGCTTTAAAATAGAATTATTTTTTTATTAAATCATATTAACATCATATTAATCTATTGAATTCATGAATTATCTTAAAATATCGAATTATATTTATTTTAGTATTTTTAATATCATTAATTTTAATTAATAATTAATTAAAATATTACAACGTCATAATTATTCAATACATTGAGGTATTTATTTTTTCACCAAAAACTAAAAAAAATAATGAAGAATATAATTTTATTATATTTCTGAAAACTATTATTTTTCAAAAAACACTACTGTAAATCTTCATATTAAAATATTATACAAACTAAAAACTATAGTGTGAGCACCTTGACTTCCTTTTAAATAAAATATTATAAAATGCCTTAAAGTGATTCATGTGGGTCAAAAATGTCCCAAATTTGAATGAAAACAAGACAATGTTCAACACTTGATCATATAAAAAGACTTATCTATAATTTCAGTCATTAAATAATTCTTTTAATATTAATTAAAATTATTTTATTTATTTTTCTTATGCTTGCACAAGAGATATATCATCATTTCATAGGCATTAATGTTAATTATTTTATATATAAAAATAAAAAATAAATTAATTAGGTTTAAAATAAAAATTTATATTCATTCGTTTTATATATTCACTAATATACATGTCCAGAAAACTTCTCAAATTTGTTATTTTGTCTTTTCATAACTAACACATGAAATGCACATGCATTTGGATAATATTAATGTAACATTACTTTGAAATTAAAAATTAATAGACAAAAACATCAATGATACATAATAATTAATAAATTTTTCTTGAAAATATTTTCTATAACTCAATTATTATTTATAAAGAACCAAATTTGACAATGACAATGCTACACAGGCACTGCATCTGCATTGATAATAATTTTTATAATTATCACAAATAGAATATAATTTTCATGTTATAAATTATTTCAGTATATCATTACTCTTATTATATAATTATATAATTATTTAATAAATTTTATATCACACTATTTTTTTAATTACATCATAAAATTACGATATTTTATAAAAGTCTATATTTTTTACTGTTCACCAAAAATTAAACTTTCTCAGAAAATTCTCAAAAATTTATACTAAGATAATCTCAACATTTTGAATTCAAAAATAAAATTAATTTTGTAAATTTAGAAATATACCATTAAAGGGTTAATTTTTTAAAAAATAACCATATAATAAATTATTTAAATAAATAATTACTATTTAAATAATAAATTCTAATAAATATTAAAATCATTATTCTATAAATACCTGAATTGTTACACTATAAACCCTTTTTGAAATTTCGTCCTCACAATTTTATTCACTTGTTAAATAAATGGGGATAATTTTATGTCATATAATTTTTGGATTCCCATGTTTTTTCTTCAACCACGTGGTTTCTCTACAAAACCTTAACCTAGTGAATTGCCCTGTTGCGCAATACATTCTCTCTATGATCATGAATTTGAATATGATTTTCCCCATAAGAAAGATTCTCTTCTGGCTGATCTACTTCCAGGCTTAAAACATGAGATTGATCTGGAACATACATTCTTAACATAAAAATAAGAAAAACATTGTCTAAATGAGATAAAATCAAATGCAAGGCTACTCAGTAGGAAAGTGGTCCAACTATTTTAAGAATTTCAGAAGTCCTAATGAACCGTGGACTCAATATTCCTTTCTTACCAAAACACATAACACTTTTCCATAGAGAAACATCGAAAAATATATGATCACATACCTTGAAAGAAAGGTATTTCCTCTTATTATCTTCAAACATCTTATGCCTTATCTGATATTTCCTCAAGTGTCACTAAATCAACTAAACTTTCTCTGACACTTCCTCTACCAATTATCATCTCATCAACTTTCTATCCCTGCCTTCATCCCAAAATTCTGGAGTTTGGAACAGCTTTCCATATAATTCATCAAAAGGTGCCATCTGTATACTAGAATGAATAATGATATTATAAGAAAACTAATCTAAAGAACGATATTGATACCAACATCCCTGCTAATTCATTGAAAATTATTAAGTAACATCCTCCAATATCTAAATTGTTTTCTCTGACTGTCCATCAGATTGAGGATGAAATATCATGTCGAAATTTAATTCAGTGTCCACTGAATTCTGAAGAACTTTCCAAAACCTATATTTAAACTTGGTATCATGATCAGATACAATGGAGAGAGTCACTCCATGTAACCTGACAATCTCTTAGAGGTATAGTTGAGAATGATAATCTAAAGATAGAGTATCTCAAATAAGACAAAAATTATAAGATTTATTCAAACGATCAACAATAACCCATATTTCATTATTACCTTGAGATTTATTTGGTAGTCCTACTAAAAAGTCAATGGATATATTTTCCTATTTCCACTTTGGCACTAGAAAAGGCTGAAGCATCCTTTTCAGTAACATTCATTCTGCTATAACATGTTGACATGTCAAACATTTTATAGTAAAATTAGAAATATCTCTTTTCATTACTCACCACTAGTAATACATCTAAAGATACATGTACATCATAGTGCTACTTGAATGAACTAAAATCAAAGAACTATAAAATTCACATAACAAATATTTCATCTATTTTGAATTCCAAGGAAAACATAATCTCTTCATAAATCTCAAAACACAATCTCTATCAATATTAAATTCATTCAACTTTCCCTTTTTAACCAGTTCAAATTTTTTTTCTAACTCACGATCTTCCTTATACACTTTCCTAATTCTGTTGGACAAATATGACTACACTAAAAACTTAAAAATAGAGGAATTTCCATCACCAAAAACTTCCAATCCAAAATTCATCAAATCATTAATAGAGGGATCATGTTCCAAACATAACATGGTTAATTTAGAGTTATTTTTCTGACTCGAAGCATTGGAAACTTTGTTTTATTTTCTAGGATGGTAATGAATCGTGAAATCATAATCCTTGATTAATTCCATCTAACATCATTGTCTTATGATAAATTCTTTTTGAGTGAATATATACTTTAAACTTTTATGATCAATATATATTTCACATTTTACTCCATACAAATGATGCCTCCAAATTTTAAATAAAAAAATAGAGAATAATTCCAAATCATTTGTTGGGTAAATTAAATCATGTGGTTTCAACTATCCTGAAACATAATAAATTACTTGATCATCCTACATTAGGATACAATCATTTTACTTCTGTGAAGCATCATTGTAGATGAAAAATTCACCATTTTTGGATGGAAGGTCTAATACTGGATCATTCACCAATGTTATTTTCAATTCATGAAAACAATCATCACATTATGTCATCTAGATGAACTTTACACCTTTTGTGTTATCTTAATTAGTATACTAGATAACCATGCAATGCTTGCAACAAACCATTGGTAATAGCCTTCCAAAACCAGAAAACTTTGAATCTCGATTATATTTTTGGGTATTGGCCATTCTTCAAAAAAAAATTTATCATGATTAATAGTTATATGATCTTTGGAAACAATGTGACCAAGGAATGAAATTTTTTGCAACCAAAATTCCCAATTTCTAATATTTTCATACAGTTTCATTTATTTTCATGTTTTCAAAACATCCATTAGTTGTCTTTCATACTCCTCTCTACTTTTAGAATATACTAAAATGTCATCAATAAACATAACCACAAATTTATCCAAGAACTCTTGTAATATTCAATTCATAAGATCCATGAATATAACAGGTGCATTAGATAACCAAAATGACATAACTACCAGTTCATAATGCACATATCCAGTACGAAACAGATTCTTTAGAATGTATACATCCTTTACTTTAAACTAACGGTTCCCTAACCTCATGTAAACCATTAAAAAATATTGTACTCCATATATCTGACCAAAAAAATCATTTATATAATAAAAAAGTATCTTATTCTTAACTCTGGCGTTATTCAAGGATCTATAATCAATGAAAAGTCTCATTGAACCATATTTTTTTTAAAAAACAAGACAAGAGCACACCATGGTGATGTGATTGGTCAGATGAAGCCTTTATCTAATAATTCCTCTAAATAATTTGTTAATTATAGAAGTTATAAAAGATAGATTCAATAAGGGGGTTAAAAAATTGGCTTATAATCAAGAACTATGTCGATAGTAAACATGAATTCTTGATTAGAAACTTCACCAAGAAAATTTTGAGGAGAAACATCAAGATACTCATTTAACACCAGTACATCATTAATCTGAATAGTTCATTAATTTCAATAATATGTGCAAGATAAATTTCATTTAGATCTTTTAATAGTTTCTTAGCTTATTGATATGTTTTCAAATATATGGGTTCATTCTTGTACACAAACTGAAACTCTTTTTGAAAAAAAAACATCTTTAGATCTACAATCAATATTATCAGGGTAAACAAAAAACAAATCCATACATAGGATAACATCAAACTCTACCAAAGTAAAAACAAAAAAGTTTGTAGGTAAAATCCTTCCACTTATAAATAATGGAATATTATTATAATTTCATTCTTCCTTAATATTTCCTACATATGTTTTCACTATAAATTTTTGATTCATTTCATGAGGAGGAGTTTCAAAATTACCCGAAAATTTCCAAAAAAATGAATAAATGTGTAGACCTTGAATCAAAAATCACATTGGCACATTTTGTAAAAAGTGATAATGTACCTGATACCACTTAGTTAGATGACACGTCATCTTCTAAAGTATTTGTAAAGGATTTTTCCACACCCTTCTATTTCCAATTTTCCCGATTTCCTACCTAAGTGACTAGATTTAGACACACATTAGCATAACTACCCAACTAATTACAATTAAAGCATCTTTTGATCAGCTTATCATCATTATTATGATCATTTTACTTTTACTCTTGAGCCATGTTTCCAAACATTCTACATCATTAGCACTTCTTAGAATTTACAAGACATTCCCTAGGATAATTTTAACCACACTTTTCACAAGATGAGAAATTTATTTTATTACCCCCATATTTCTTTGATTAATTATTTCCCAAAGCTTTATAACATGACTAATTTTTATTCTTGTCATTATAAGGAAAATATGTGTCATAAAACTCCATTTCAATAATTTCATCACAATGAAAAAATTTATCATTTATTTTAAATTATCATGAAACAAATTATCTTCATAAACTTGGTTTCCATATTGAGTAAAACTAATTAATTTTTATATCGGTGTCCTGAATAAAATCTTGAAAATTCCTTTCCAATCATGTGATGTTTTCTTTATATGCTACTATGGAATCATTATTTTTTTCCTCAATTTGAAAAATTATTTTTCTATTCGAAGTTGAACAACATTAAGGAAATATTTATCATGTAAAATAACCTTGAATGTTTCTCATTCCATGGAATCAAGATCTTTAATATCTTTGGTATTCTTAAACAAAGACCTCCATTAACTAACATCACCTTAAAAATGATAAATGGAAAGTGTTACCTTTTGATGTTAAAAATATCCCATGACATAAAATATCTTTTCTAGAGCATTGATCTATCCTTCAGCTACCACCGAGTCATATGACCAACTGAAATATGGGGGATGTTTCCTCATGAAATATTTCACAAAAAACATGTTACTTCATAGAAGATCAGTTTCCTATCTAGCATGAATACTACCACCATTTATTTCCTAAGTCAACTGAGTCATTACTATCACAAACTACATGATTCCAATTCCCATCATTCCATGTTATGGATTCCCAAAGATATCAATCTTTTGGAACCTTTCTACTCTAGCTTACCTATTTATTCTATGGAAAACCATTCTAAACAGACATATCTTAGTCCAAGAAACATGGTAATCATAAAATTATATATCAATTTAAATTAAAAATAATGTAAAAATAATTTATGGTATTATATTAACATCATCCTAACCCCTATGGTTATCTAAACCATCCTTTCATACCAACTATAAGGACCCATCCTTAAAACATTACATAATCATGAGTTTTACAGAAGAAATAAAATTCATTCCCAATGAGGATCATTTTAGTTTTACAGATTTAAAGAATTATGACATAATACATACATAAAAACCCAAATTCATACAAAGTGGATACTATTAAAACAGTATCCATTTTTTAAAAAATATAAAAACTTTTAAAATAAACCCTGATTTCTTTGAAAAATCTTCATAATATTTTACTTTACTTCCTTATTTCTTTTACACATCCTTATAAACTATGATTTTTTTGAAAACATTGGATGATCACAAGAAGATCAATAAGGGACATAAAATAATAAAATCGTTAGTCTAGTGAAAACAAGAAAACACATTAAACACCCCTTTTCTTGAAAACTCATAAGCACACATACAAAAATAATGTTTTAACCTTGGGACATCATTACCATATAACTCTTACATTAACAATTATAGATGGAATAATATTACAGTTGAATTCTATCTCCAGAGTGCCCAATGCATTGGAGATCTACAATGGGGCTCACATCTCATATGTTGAGCTTTAATTGGATTAACCAAACATATCTTGAGTTATAATGGGGATCAACCTGTCTTACCTTGAGCTATAATGGAGACAACCCATAATATCTTGAGCTATAATGGGATCAACCCATAATAAACAATGTCTAAGTAACATATCATGAATAAAACATTGTATAACTCATTTAAACCCTTGAGAAAAACACATCCATATTTCAAAATATATTCTTTTTTCGTTAACATCGCTTTAAAAATATAAAAGGAACACACATAATAATTAAATAATATTCTTAAAAAATAACGTTAATAAAATCTAATAAAAACATTGTAATAATAATTTTTTATGAAATAAGAAGTGACCTATCATGCTGTATATAATAAAAAAACAATCTTTTTTAATATTCATAAAAGATATATTTAAAAGGTTTTCAAAAGGAATGTAACTTACATAACAAATGAAAAAGAAAACTTTTAGGAACACATGAGGAAAATTAAAACATTAATACCCATATAAATACATTCATAAAAACCGTTCTGAAAATAGGGACATCAAAATAGAAATATTTAGAAGAATAAATCAATAAAACTTTTAAAATAATGTTTTTGTTAAAGAGTCCCTAACCTTGAGTTTGAAGTCCGTAAAATCTATTAAAACATACTTTATAATGGTTTTAATAGAGTTCTTATTTTATTAAATAACTAAACTCATATATATAATACCTTACATAATCTTTTTAGAACATTTCCACCCATTTATTAACAGTATTTTTTTATTTCAATTGTTCGAGGTGCATTTTTTTCATGGTTTCAAAGGTCTGTTTATTATGGAATTACATGTAAAAAATGAATAATACTCAAAAAGTGTGAAAATATATTTATTTAGGTTATTTTAATATATAATAGGATAATTAAATCATCACGTGATTATGGTAAAGGGAAACGAAAACTCATCATCCACGAAAGCGGTGAATTGACACACCACAGATGGTGATTTATTTATTTAAGAAAAAAGAGAATATGAGGGATTTTATGATTCATATAACATAAAAAACAATATATTATATATATGATACCATAGTTTTCATGAAAAATTGGGTATGAGTTGATGATATGGTAGAAGTTAAAAATAATTTAATAGAGAAGAAAACAGAATATTGCTTCTTGAAAATTCCTCCTTGAGAACCACATCAAGGCTCTTGGAAGTGGTCTTTTGTGACACAGAGAGAACTAGAATGTGTAAAGGGATCATATTAATGGAAGTTTGGAAAATTATATTCAATAAATAAGGCTCAAGGTGATAAATATTTATGAAGGATCTTCCTTTTATATGTGAGGTAAGTGGTAACTTAGGAATTACTCAAATTATTAAAATATGAAAAATATATTATATGGTTTAAGAATTATAAAAATACTTAAAAATAAAATGGATTAAAATTTAGATTTATTAATATAATTTTAGACATATTTAAATGGTTTTTGGTTTTGTAAATAATTTAATAAAATATTTTATTCATGAAAAATATTCTTTGTCAAAATAAAAACTGTTCATAACTCTAACTTTAAACACATCAAAAAAAAGTATAAAAATCCAATATTTTTTTATTATATCATATAAAAATCATATTCATCTTGGTAATTCATGAATTAGCTTAAAAATATCAAATTATATTTATTTTATTATTTTTAATATAATTAATTTGATTTATTCATTAATTAAATAATTACCGCTTCATAATTATTCAATCCCTATATGTTTTTTTCCAAAAAAATTAATAAAATAAGGAATAAAATGATTTTATTATCTTTTCAAAGACTATTAGTTTTCAAAAAAAACTTCTGGAAAACCACATATTAAAATATTAAACAAATTAAAAACTATAATGTGAGCACCTTGAGTTTCTTTTAAATAAATATTATAAAGGACATAAAGTGATTTATTGGGGTCCAAAATGTCCCAAATTAAAATAAAAACATTGTAATATCTGACAATTGATCATCGAAAAACATTAATCCATAATTGGGTCATTTTAAAAATCTTATAATTTTAATTAAAATTGTTTTTTTTATTTTTCTTATTCTTGAACAAGCACTGCATCAGCACTACACAGGCATTAATGATAATTATTTCATATATAAAAATTAAAAATAAATTAATATCATAAAAATAAATTAATAAGTTTCAAAATGAAATCATAGATCCATTAATTATGTATATTCACTAATATCAATGTCAAGAAAACTTCTTAAATTTTTTATTTTGTCTTTTCTTGCCTTGCACAAGAATTGTATAGGTATTTGAATATGATTAATGTAATATAACTTTGAAATTATAAATTAACATAAAAAAACATCAATAATACATAATAATTAATAAAATATTCATGAAAATAATTTATAGTACTCAATTATTATTTATAAAGAATGAAATTTGACATTGTCAATGCTGCGCATGCACTGCCTCTTCCCTGACAATAATTTCTATACTTGTCACTAATAGAATATTATTTTAATGTTCTAAATTATATATATATAATATTACAGTTATTATATATGTATTTAATTATTTGTTAAATTTTATATCACAATTATTTCATCATGACATACCAAAAAATACTATATTTTATAAAAGATTATTTTTAACTATTCACCAAAAATTAAACTTTTCCAAAAAATTCTCAAAAATTCATAATAAGATAATTTCAACATTATGAATTAAAAAATGAAATTAGTTTTTTATAATAAAATTCTATAATTGAAAAATTAAAATATTAAAACAATAAACATACAATAAATTATTTATTTTAAGAATTAATATTTAAATACAAAATACTAATAAATATAAAAACAAATTATTCTATAAATATATGGGTTATTATAGATAAACTTATCCCACTAGGAGATATATTATCAATGTAAATGTTTATTGTTCAGTACAATGAAGTACAAAAAATATCTTTTAAATTGTGTTGATCCATTGTTCTATGATTAGTGGATCTTGACTTGAGCTAACTAATTCATCATCATTATGACGTTTTCAACTCTAGATCCCACATATTGGGATGGTAGTCATCACCATATCTGTTGCATCTGTTTTTCGCACAACAACTTTTCCCTACCATTTTTTCTCGAAGGATAAAACCTAAGTGAAAATTTTGTTACTTAATAGAATATAATTATAAAAATTCTAAAGAAAAGCTTAATCTTAAAATTTTCTTATATCATACTTATAAGATGATATACTTAACTATTAATAAAAGTTTTATATTATATATATATCCATAATATTTTTTTTATAAGCGTGTTATTAACCAATGTATAACCCCCAAGAGTATCAAACCGGGTGCACAACAAGCCCCATTATCATGCACCAATTTCCAATCAATTCTAGTTCAAGATAGTGTTTTTAGGGTTATTAACCATATGTTCAGTTGTGCTAAAACCAAATACACTTGTAGTATCCTGATAGTGATATATTTTCTTGAAAACCAATTACTTAATACATCACCAAAAAATCATGTTGTTTTCATATATTTTAATTTTTCTTCATAATTCATAATATTGTTTTCTAATCCAAATTTCCATAACTAACTAAACCATCCTTTAATATAAAATATTGAAACCTAACTTTTTATTGCATAAATTTTTAATTACATGAATCAATATTTAACAATATAGTGGATCTTTTGGGGTTTAGTGAATTTTAAAAAGGAACATAATACATAAAAAAGAAAAACAAGAGCATTATACTAATCCACCTAAAATACATATTCATAGGTTCTTCCTAGGTAACTCTTACTTCCTCTCATATCCAAGGGACATACACCAAATAAAGGGGTGATCATAAATCCAAGAAAGGAAATAATCAAAGGAGATACATAAAATGTGATAGAGGAATATAAATAATGCATGATCATATAAACACAATTCATATCATAATTGAAAGAAAATAAATCATAATATGGAACTGTGGATACAACATAAAAATGATACATTCATATGAATATCATGAAGTTTTATCACTAGGGTGTCATAAATCATAATTACCAAGTTAATTCACCAAGGTATAATAAAAAATGTCATCTCTATATATTAGTTCATTATTCAATGCATTGGAGAATTATCAGGGTGCACCATTCAGATGTCTAATTTTATGTGATCTATGTTGATCATAACAAATCGTTTCATCAATAACCTATGGAAATTAAAGAACAAGCTTCCTATGAAAATCATTACGTAAAAAATGTTTAAAGACATGAAAATAACATAATTTTTACCCATTAAAATGGAATATGGGTTTCATATATATAAATCAACAAAATCAATAAGACGTTAGTACATCCAGATGAATACCTGTGGAAAGTGGTTTGGGTATTATAATATGATAATTTCTCATGAAGAAAATAGAGATTAAAGAAATGGATTTGACAACATAATGGGTATGATAAAACATGTGTTCTATAGAGATTAGTTATTTACCCAATGCATTGAATAGATATCAAGTAACACCCTTCATATGTCATAATTTATGGGAGCTAAATTGATCAAAAAAAATAATTTCACCAATAACCTATGGAAAATAATTAGGCCAAATATCAAAATCATAATGTAAAAATTATTTAATGACATGAACATAACATCATTTTTAACCCATGAAAATGGAATATGGGTTTCATATTTTTAAATCCCTGAATCAATAATACCTGATTATATATTGGTGAACACCCATGAAACGTGGTTTGGGTATTCACAATATGAGAATTTATCGAGTAAAAAAGAGAAAATCAAGAAATGGATTTAAAAACCTAAGGGTATAAATTATTGATTATATAAGGGGAATAATGATATGGAACTAAGTTCTCATATTGACAAAACATAATTTCTATAGTAAGGGTAACATAAAGAGTATGAGAGATTAAATAAGATTAACATTTAGAAGGTATACACAAAAGGGGTGATTGGATGAAAAATTAGAAGAAGATAATTCCCTTACCATGAATATTTTCTTCTTAAAACCTGAGGGTGCAAGCTTGAAACATTTAGGGAACCTTATAGGGACTCTCTGGGAAAGAAAAATTACAGAACTTCTTGGATTATAAATTTGGAGTAGAGAGTGGGGGTGAGAAGGGGGTATTTATACTTGAGGAGGGTTGGATTTAAGTGAATAAATAGTGATTATTTGTATATTTTACTCTAACAAATCTTAGGTTTAAATAATTCCAACTATTTTGGTTGAAAATTAATTTTGTATTATTTATGTATTTTATGATTTTACCTTTTAACTTTAACCCACTAAATTATTTTACTTATACCACGGCATCTTTTTTTTACTATAGTACCTTTTATGTATAAAAAATGAAATTTAACTTATTACATGATTTGAAAATTATAATTCAAAATATAAAATCCATTTTACTTTATTAAATTTATAAATGTGATAAAAATAATTTCTGAATATGTTACTTGTATAACTCATGAAAATTGTTTTTTTAGAAAGGTTAAAATTGTGGTTTTAAAAAATGATATGTGTTTCTAAATATAAAATTATACTCTATTAATTTCCTTTCATAATTTTTGTTTAATAAAAATTATTAAAAAAATTTAAAATCTTGAATATATCCTGATTATATCATACGAGTTATCATATTTGGTAAAAATAGTATTTTCACTTTTTAACCCAAAAATCAACTTTTTTAGAAAATTATAATAAATTCACCGTAGTCGAACTTTGATATAATGAGTTCAAAAAATAATTTTATTTTATCAAATTAATTATTTTTTTATGATAATTTTATATTGTAAATAAACCATTATTTTAATGAAAATTAGGCCTTTAATAGAAAAATAAACATCCTAACCATTATAAAACATACTTAGGGCTTCTTTAAGAGTATATGATCATTTAAAAATAATTATATAAGAGTATTTCATGAAATAAATTTTTATTTAATACTAACACATAAACAATATTTTAATATAATGTGTTTATAGTCTCCATAAATATTAAAATTTTGATTATATCATTAAATAATCATGATGATCATTTAAATTCATATACATGACCAACAATAATAATGACAAACTGTTTTATTGACTAATGATCATAATTGGTATCAAATACATTAGTTGACAAACATAGAGGTTGATGATCATATTTCCCTATAAATAAACCTTCTTTGTTACTCTTAATCATTCACTTTTATACGAATCAAGGTTCAATATTGTTTAAAAAATGAATATTGTATTACAAACACATTGTTCATATATTATAGTGATGTTCGTAAGTGCATTGATTCTAGAGGATTAAAATGGCCTTGATTTTTAAATTTTATTTTATTTATCCTCCATTTTTATTTTCATTGTAATATTAGGTATGATATAAAATGTTGTTTTATATTAAATTTAACACTCTTAATTAATTATATAATGTGCTGATGGTTTCAGGAATTTATTTTCTTCTACTGTTTCTAGTTGTACTAGTTCATATATTCTATGATGTTCAAAGTTATAATAAAATGTTAAAGTCTTTTTATGTTCTTAAATTGGAAAACATAATGAAATGTTATTAATAGGTTAGATATCCATTAATAAATGAACATTTTTCAGTTCATTAAAATAAATCTCTCTTAATTGATATGATTAATACAATTAAGAATTATGGATGAAAGTGTGATTGGAACACCTCAACCTTTAGGTTTGAAATCTGTTCAGGATTTACAAAATCAATAGAATTTAGTAAAAGGAATGACTCTCCTAAATTTTTCTCCCCCATAAGTGATGCACCCTTCTCTTCTATTTCATAGAAGATAGTAGACTCCATGAAGTACCCTATCTTCATGATATCCAAGATGGACAACCTCAGACATCTCCTACAATTCCATGTATGATACCTCAAAAAATATATAATAACAAGGAATGAAGAGGGACTTTCTTATTCTTTTGATGTAACAATCAAGTTGAGAGCTACCTCTTAACTCGATCCATTCCTTTCTTCCAATATCAACATATAAATATTTCTTTGGACTCTTTATTTTGTTTTTGAGTTTCATTTGTTTGATTATCATGTTTCTTATCTTGAACTTATTATCCGTGTGGAATACCTTTTTCCACCTTAGTTTATATAGCCACTAGTTTTCCTTTAGTTATAGAAATTTTTTAAACTTCTACTAATTGCTTACCCAGTCTCAATTTATTTGGCAAAACATCACTCTTTAGTGACATTCTTTGTCTTCTCCGAATATTCACATGACTAACCACTATTTTTGTTGTTGAAGTAGCTTCCATTTCACAACATAAATAATATCTCCTAGCAGTCTTATCATGCAATTCTAATACATTTGAACCTCGAGTTTACATATTCCACAAAATTATTTTAAATTTTTTTATCTTTTTAGAATTGGAACTTGGATGAACTTTTGGTCAAAACATTTTCCTTTCTGGTAACAGTTTCTTTAATAGTCTTCTTCTATTCACTTCTCAAAACCGGCTTGTAATCTTCCTTTCATACATATTTTCCATTTATTTATGGTCTTATGTTCACATTATTATATAATTTTTGAATTATTTTTACATACCAAAACTCATCATAATAGTGACTAATTCTATTACAATACTCAAAAAATCATCAAAGCATTCAAATCTGTTTTTTGCAGACAGAATCATTTTTCATGGATTTATTCATTGGTATTGGTCATCTCTTCCCTTTAGTTTTACTCCCCCTAAATATAGGCCTTCTATTATTTTCATGAATTTTCATGTCATGTTAACATTACAATTAATTATTCCCAAACTTCTAGAAACATTAACAATAGCTTATGAATCTTCTACTCTTATTTTCTGGGGTAGTCTATCAAGATTTCACAGATTGTGAAATTTTTTTTTAATCGAAGCACCAATCTTTTGGATGCTTCTTATGGAACATATCATAAATCATATTTTCTCATCCACCCTTGACTTACTGGGTTTATTAGTATCTTTCACTATCCATAATCAACCGGAGTTAGGTTTAAAACATGTACCAAAACACGAAACCACATTAGTACATAAAATAGTTTCTGGGTTATGGGATACCTTCTTCTTTAAGTATTTATCCCTTTCCTTAGAGGATATTCTCATTCTCTACTTGTATTCACGATCCTTAATATAAACATGTTTGGATACACCTATTTTTTCCCAAAATTTGGAAAGTACCGAATTATAGTGATTCTAGATTCTTAAATTACACTTCCTGCACTAAACACTTCATTTTGATTGAGTACATCAATCTCAAAAAAATTTAGTTTGTCTTCCAAATCACCCTTTCAACTTATTTATTTTCTCATCATGCATTTTTCAGGATTCTTATAATTTATTTTCATGCTTCATGACCTTGTTTTATTTAACCACTAATTGAGCATTCTTAACATCCATAGATACACTTTGTGAAATTTGTTATGTGCATTAAAATATTCTGCAAAAACTATCTTAGTGAAAAATTTCTCACAAACATACATTTTCCATTACCCTTTAGTATGACGAATGGATTTTTCTCTTTTTTTACCATGTTTGTGAGAGTTATGAATTTTATGAACTTCTTATTTAGTGCATCCTATGGTTATTCAAATTCTTATTATAGCTAGAATTTTTCATTCTAATGTGTCTTGAAACCTCCAATAATAAATCTTAGAACTTATTTGGGAACATTCTTCAAATGTTCTTTGAATTCATAATGAAGATACCTAAGTGGTGAATTATCATAAAACCTTGAGCACGCTTCATCATAAGAATCATAATCAAAAGAATTATTGCATCATACGCCACATTGATTACCATTGATCATTGGTGTCTCTTCCTATACCATATGATTCTTCTTAAAATTCATTGTATGTCATTTCATTATTTTTTTTGAGTATTTGAAGAAATACCCAGATTACTATCCATATGATTAATTTCCATTTTCTCAATCTGAGGTAGTTCAAACATATCCTGAAATTTGTACTTCATAAGAAATCGTATGGATATTTAGAGGGATCCTTTTCACTGATGCCACTTATTGTTACTCAGGATAGATTGACCACCGAGAGGGGGTGAATCAGTGATTTTTAAGAATTCATTTATTCTGAAATCAACCGTTTGAAGTTGTTACCGTTCTCGATCCACTCAAAAACATTACACAGTCTAACCATGTTTGAAAAAATTATTAGAGACAACACTACACATGTTATTTACACGGTTCAGTAGGGCTCACTGTCCACCAGGGCAGATCACTGCCCATCCCCCTATGAAATGTTCTTATGATGGGGAGGGGGATGGCTGGGGAATATATACCATTCCTAACACCCCCTAGAATCTTATGTTGTAACGACCCAAACATTCATTAATGGAAATTCATATTGATCTAATTAAATATCTCTTTACGTAAAATGTTTATATAAAATGACAAATTATTTGGTTTTATGTTAATAATTGTGAACGTTGCTAATATAGTCATTGAACAGTGATCACATGATCAGTATAAATATATGGATTTAACGAATCCAATTTACTCAGACAAAGGAATAGATGACCTCATCCAGTAGACGTTCCCCATATGAAGCCCATTTTTTAGAACTCGAAAAAGAGGTGGCATCATTGGGATTCACTCTTGGCCAAGCCCAAGCCGAGATTCAACAGGTTAAGCTCGAGCGGGACCACCTATGAGAGAAGTGGAAGTTGATAGAGATTACCAACCGAGCAATGTTATCTGAGCCACCCCAAGAGTATGTCACCATCGCACTCCATACTATTCGGTATTATTCGGGTGTTATAAGGGGTTATTTAACTACACCGTATCACTATGGTTATGTACATTATTTTTTTATATAATTATGAATATATTTTCATCTTATTTTTGTTACCGTGTAAATAGTTTTTAAAGCTCAAATAGTGTTTTTAGTTAATATTCAACTAAGAAAAATATTTTCATGAAATAATGTATTTTTTTTATTAAATAATATTTTAATAAAATATTATTGTTATTATTGAATTAATTTTTATTAAATATAAATGATCTTATAATTTTATGAATGTAATTGTAATTTTTAGTAAGGTTCAAAATCTATTTCTGTCCAATCCTGCAAATTTTCGATAAATGCCATCTTTTATTTTAAAATTGAAAATTAACATATTCAAAAAATTATTTATATAAAATAAATACTATTTCTGGAATCAGGTTGTCGAAATTATCTAACAGTGAATTTTTCATAATTTTCTGAGACAATCAAATTTCTAGGTAAAAATTTAATACTGTTTAAATATATAATGTGTTTCATGACATCATAATGACCCAATAGCGATGTAATAAAATACTATAAAACTAATGTTAGGACAATATATTTTTTACCATTAAAATAATGTGATTTTGGGTTTCTTTGACTTATTTTGCAAAGCGTTAATGGACCCTTCAAGGCTTATTAAACATCTTGTTTTTTAAATTGTTTTCCATGGGAATGTGACTAACCTACACATAATAAACCACATTATTTTAAGAATTTAGGATAATGGATTTATAAAATATTATTTTACACTCACCTTTGGAAAAAACATGGTCTGGTTTGTGGTTTGAATTAGTTTAATGTGAGGTGTCCTAACCCTAAATAATAAAGAATTCCATCACCTTTCCTATATAAACTCACTCAAGATCCCACTTTCTCCTCAATATAAGCCTTTGGAGTTCGTCCAACCTCTATCCTATTCTCCCTATAATCCTCCCAAGGTTCCCCAAGCTCCCAAGAGGCCTCTCTCAAGCTTCTCTCAAGCCTTTGGAAGCACACTTCCAAATAAGGGTTTTTCTTCCTTTCTCATTTTGTCCAATTTTCTTTAAGTTGTTATGCCCTTTTAATTTCAATTATAAAATTTGGGGTATGGGTTTGCACCTCCCCCATACTACCCTATTTATATTTTTATAATTTGAGACCCCTTTCTCTCTCATTACATCCCTCCTATGTACACCTGTTACTATGCCGATATTCCGAAAGGAATTTCTCTCTCGTCATTTACATTCAAGAAATTCTTTTGTATCATGAATCTAAATTCCATTACAATTGTTGGGACATGTATCTATATGACTAAATTACTTTCCATTTCATGTAAATATGACGAGACACCCCTTTATCTCTCATCAACCATTTTTATGAATTCTTATGTCACGTCGTCACGCTGCCGAAATTGCACCGATTTTCCAAGACAATGTCATTGTGTAGTGAATACCATTCCCATTTCCTGGTCAAGGGTATTCACTTTTATGCAAATTTACGTAATGATTATAAAGTTATATTTATGAATTCCACATTCCTTTATCATGTAATAAATGATGATGTTTTATGAATCCATGTTATATGATCCATGTGGCACACTTATGTATGAAATGAAATGTTTATGAAGGGTGTGCCCTTATAGTGCTCCAATGCATTGGGTAAATTATAGTATAATGATACATCATGTGAAATGGGTGTTGACTCATTCTAATTCAAGTGCAATGATATTTTACTCATGCTTCATGTGCAATGAGGATTTACTCATGCTCCATGTGCAATGAGCCTTGGCTCATGCTAATTCCAAGTTAGGTGTTGTTGACACATTTCCATGTATTGATTGTAATGATTTATCATGCCTTTATGTTTATTATCCTCTTTTGATCTATTTAAATGACCATTGTCTAACATGTATTGTATTCCTCATGTAATTTCATGATTATTCCCTTACCGGGCATTATAGCTCACCCTTTTCTTATGCATGCCCTCAGGTTATCCCATGCAATGATAAGTACGAGGGAATGTAGGGGTCATGTAAAGGAAGTTTTCAATTAAGATATTTTATTTCATGTTTTAAGTTGTTATGTAATGTTCCTAATCCCAAAGACACTTGACCTCTTGATCTTTAATGTTTTATCAAGTGAATTTATGTAATAAATTATGTTTAATTGTGTAATAAAAGATCAGGGTTGTCATAGTTAGTATCAGAGGATAGGTTAATTTATTTTTTGGATTAGGATTAGAAAACCCTAGTGAAGGCTTATAGACAAGACTATGTATAATAAAACATCCCTATGTTTTGGTGAGTATTTATTAAGTGGTTTATCATGAAAATACATCCCTGTCTGGATACGAGCAGGTAGAGGCAGCTCTGGCACAGATGTATCCTAGGGGTAAAACCCAAAAACACTACTTTGATCTCGACTCGAATGGGAACTGGTGCATGACAACGGGCCTCGCTGAACTCTTTCTTATGACACTCATGGGGGATATGCTTTGGTAAATTCACAAGCTTAGTATGAACCATTATTTAGGGGAAAAAAATTCCCTAAGAATATATGTTAGAAAGTAGATCGTGGATAACAAAGACTGAAGAAAATAGATTCATATGTTAAGGAAATTAAATTTATTTATAAGTCTTTAGTTTTTTCCTTGTATTACCCTTTATGTGTTACCCCTAGATTTCCTTTTATTCCAGCCAATGGCCAGTAATAGGAGGACTCGGGCTACAACCGATGTGAAGACCAATGTGATGACTATACTAATGAGATTCCCAATCCAATGTGGGCGGGAATCGCGAACATTGTCACGCTTCTCTCTCAGCTAACTCAAACATTGAATAGAAACATGGGTCAAGATGAATGTTCAACCCCCCCCCAAAGAAAGAAGAAGTCACTATTGAGAGCTTCATGAGACAAAGGCCTCCTACTTTTAATAGATCATCTGATCCCTAAATCAGTAAACAATGGATCAACTTCATTGAAATGTTCTTCTCTGTCCTTCAATGTTATGAACAAGAGAAGGTTCTATTGGATGATTATTTTATGGAGGGTGAAGCTGATCAATGGTGGACGTTGATAAAAAATATGAAGGCTGAGGAGGAGATCGAGGTGTTGGAATGGAAGGATTTATGGAAGATGTTTTTCGATAAATATTTCCAGCGCACCCTTCGACTTAATATAGAAAGGGACTTCCTTTCCCTCAAGCAAATAGATGAAGAATCTGTTGGAGCGTACGAGGAAATATTCACAAGGATTGAACGATACGCTTCCGACATTGTCGTTACCCCCGAATGCAAGGTTGACCGCTTCTTTGGTGGGATGAAGCCTAGCCAGCGGAAAGAACTGGCGATATGTGACTTCGACAGCTATGATGAAATTGTCCGATGTGCCCTCAAGGTCGAAATTGAGATCGTAGAATCTCAGGGGTATCAAGAGGATAAGAAGTGTAAGGTGGAATTCAATGATGGTGGTCTGATGGATAAAGCCAATGGTGCTGAGAAGATCCATCACCCCACTTGCCAAAGGTGCGGAAAGAAGCACCCCAGAAATTTCCTGAAGGGTACAAGAAAATTCTTTAGGTGTGGAAGAGAAGGTCACATGGCTATTAACTGTCGGAAAGAAAGACTGGAGACTGTGACAGAGGAGAGGAATACTCCGTTTGAACCTCAATGCGTGGTTCATTGCTAAAACTGCAATGAACCAGTGCATCTTGAAAATCAGTTCCCTAATCCAAGGGATTTCGAAGGCAATCAACAACCTCAAAGGAAGCAAGGGAAAGATATTTCCATCACTACTACTAAAGTAAACCCCAAAAACTAAGTGGTAACATGTATTCTAGTTATTCAATCATGAATAGCGAATGTAATTTTTGATTCAGGTTCTACGCATTATTTTATATCCCGAAAGTTTAGTAGAATAATCCCAGCACCACCAAAAATCATAGAAGTGATGATTTCGGTGAGTATTGAAAATGGGGTGATTATTGCATCCCACAAGTATAACACCTCTCCTGTCAAAATATGTGGATTGAACTTCCCGACGAACCTCTTCATACTCCCTATGGTAGAATTTTATGAAATTCTTGGCATGGATTCTCTTTACTTATATAGAGCCAACATAAATTGCCCTGAGTGGGAAATCACTCTCCGTGTGGAGAATCGACCCCTAATTCATTACAATTTCATGGAGTAAGATGAATCTTATTTAGCTCCATCATCTCAAGTGTGGATATTACTACCATATGATCACACGTATCTGGATCAGATGATTGATTCTAAGGAGGCAACTATCCTAGAAGACATGCCTATTGTGAGGGAATTCACTGAAGTGTTTCCCGAGGAATTGCATGGTCTTCCTCCTTGAAGAGATGTTGAATTCTCAATTGAAATTATACCTGGGGAATTATCAATATCCAAAAATTCATATAGAATGGTTATTTTGGAGCTTGAAGAGCTGAAGAAACAACTACACGAGAATCTGGATAAATGGTTTATAAGCCCAAGTGCTTCATCATGGGGTTCACTAGTCCTCTTCATCAAGAAGAAGGATGGGTCAATGCACCTTTTCATCGATTATCGAGATTTCAAAAACCTCACAATAAAGAATAAGTATCCTCTACCATGAATTTATGACTTGTTTGATCAGCTATGTGGAGCACCATACTTATCTAAGGCGGATTTGCGGTTGGGATATTATCAAGTAAGGGTGATGAAGGAAGATATCCCCAAGAATACTTTTCATACAAGATACAGGCATTATGTAATCATAGTAATGCCTTTAGAACTCACTAATGCTCCATAAATCTTCATGGACATGATTAATAGATTCTTTAGATATTACCTCGACAAATTTTTGGTAGTCTTTATAGATGATATTCTGATATACTCTATAACCAAGGAGGATCATGAGGAACATATAAGAACTGTAATAGAGACATTGCAGAAGGATAGGCTCTATTCCAAGTATAGAAAGTTTGAGTTCTAGTTAAGTGAGGTATCATTATTGGGCCATATCGTCACAAGAAATGGGATATCTAGGGATCCCTCCAAAATATATTCAATTGAGGGATGACTGAGGCCAACATCGGTAACAGATATCCATAGCAACTTGGGGTTAGTTGGATATTATTGACGATTTGTGATAAATTTCTCACAATTTTCCAAACCTCTTACCAAGCTAACTTGGAAGGGAGTAATGTTTTCATGGAGTTATTAATACGAAGAAAGCTTCAAGGAGATGAAAAGAAGGCTTATCACTATGTCCATGCTCACTTTACCCAAAAGAGGAGAACTTTTCATTGTATTTTGTGATGCTTCGAAGAAGTGACTGAGATGTGTTTGATGCAAAATGAAAAATTAATTTCCTATGATTCAAGGGAATTGAAAGTTCATGAACAGAACTATCCAACACATGACCTGGAGCTGGCTGCAGTGATCTTCATTTTGAAAATTTGGCGGCATTATCTCTTTGGGAGAAGTGTGAAATATATACGGACCACAAAATCCTCATGTATTATTCACACAAAAAGAGTTGAATATGCGCCAATGAAGATGGTTAGGGCTGGTCAAAGACTCTAACTGCTCAATCCATTACCACCCTTGGAAAGCAAACAAGGTGGAAGATGCTCTAAGTAGAACGGACCAAACAATTCTATCACTAATGAGAATTGAAAAGGATCCAATATTCATAGATTTCATGAGGATGGACCTGGGAATCATAAAGAAGGGAACATCATCAATCTATCCCAAATTATTGCTCAACCACTACTTTTAAAAAGGTTAAAGGATGCTCAAAAGGATGGTGAAGGAATTCAGGAAAAACTGGAAGCTATCGGAAAAGGGAAATCCTCAGCGTTTAATGTTAATGAAGAAGGAATCATGTGATTTGGGAAATGACTATGTGTTCCATCAAGTCTAGAGCTGAATAAGGAACTTTTGGATCATGCACATAGTTAAAATTTCTCTATTCAACTAGGAAACACAAAGATGTATCGAGAGCATTGAGATCATTTTTGGTGGGATAATATGAAGAAGAAGATCACTGAATATACATCCACGTGCCTGGTGTGTCAACAAGTGATGGAAGAGAGGCAGAAGTATAAGGGGATGATGCAACCATTTCCAATACCAGAATTGAATTGGAAGAACATCACCATGGACTTTGTCACCAAACTTCTGAAGACATCCAAAGGCAATAATTCAATCTGGGTTGTTTTGGATCATCTTACAAAGTCATCACACTTCATTGATATTCGGGAGGATTTCTCATTGGGTCAACAAGAATGGATATGTATCATGGAAGTGGTAAGGCTGGAAGGAGTACCACTATCTATTGTGTCTGATCAAGATCCAAGATTCACAACTAAGTTTTGGAAGAGTCTTCAAGATGCTCTGAATACGGGACTGAACTTTAGTACGACTTATCATCCTCAAACTGATGTCCAATCCGAGTGGACTGTCCAAACATCTGAGTAAATGTTGAGAGCATGCTCAATGGACTTTAAAGGAGGATGGGATCAACATCTTCCTCTGGTTGAGTTCTCTTATAATAACAGTTTCCACTCGAGCATCCAAATGGCACCATATGAAGCCCTTTATGGGAAAAGGTGTAGAACACCAGAATGTTGGGATGAGGTTGGTGAGCGTAAGTTGCATGGTCCAAAAATGGTCGCAGAAATGTTAGAGAAGGTGAAAACCATTTGGCAGCATATCAGGGCAGCCCATAGTTGACAAAAGAGTTATGCAGATAACCGTCAATGAGACCTTGAGTTTAAAGTTGTAGTCATTTTTTCCTACACATATCTCCGTGGAATAAGGTCATGAGGTTTGGAATGAATGGGAAGTTAAGTCCAAGGTACATCGGCCCCTTTGAGATTCTTGATCATGTCGGGGCTATGGCCAATCGACTAGCACTTCCACCTACCATGGCCAATGTACATGATGTATTTCAAGTATCTGTTTTATGGAAGTACATACCATACCCTTCATATGCACTCTCTTCAGAGCAGGTACAGTTAGCGGATGATCATTCTTATGAGGAGAAACCAGTGAAGATCTTAGACCATAGAGAAAATTTTTTACGAAATAAGACAGTTCCTTTCATCTAGGTGTTTTGGAAAAACCACAGGTTTGAAGAAGCAACATGGGAATCAAAAGAAGTGATGAGGCAGAGTTACCCGCTTTTTTTATTGTGGGTAATGAAAATTTCAACGGTGAAATTTCTTAAGGGGGGAAGATTATAACGACCCAAACATTCATTAATAGAAATCCATCTTGATCTAATTAAATGTCTATTTATGTAAAATGTTTATATAAAATGTCAACTTCTTTGATTTTATTTTAAGAATTGTGACCGTTTCTAATATAGTCTTTGAATAGTGATCACATGATTAGTATAAATATAGGGATTTAACGAATCCAATTTACTCAGAAAAAGGAAGTGATGGCCTCATCCAGTAGGCATTCCCCATACGAAGCCCATTTGTTGGAACTCGGAAAAGAGGTGTAATCATTAGGCTTCACTCCTGACCAATCCCATGCCGAGTTTCAACAGGTTAAGCTCGAGTGGGATCTCCTTTGAGAGAAGTGGAAGTTGATAGAGATTACCACCCGAGCAATGTTATCTGAGCCGCCCCAAGAGTTTATCACCATCCCAAACATTACTCTTCGGTCTTATGCGGGTGTTATAAGGGGTTATGTAACAAGACCCTAGCACTATGGTTATGAACATTATTTTTTTATATAATAATGAATATATTTTCATGTTATTTTTGTTACCTTGTAAATAGTTTTTAAAGTTCAAATACTATTTTTAGTTAGTATTCAACTAAGAAATCTATTTTGTTGAATTAATGGAATTTTTTATTAAATATTATTTTAATAAAATATTATTTTTATTATTAAATTAATTATTATTAAATATAAATGTTTGTATAATTTTATGAATGCAATTGTAAATTTTATTAAGGTTTGAAAGCCATTTTTTTCCAAACTCGTGAATATTAGATAAATGTCTGTTTTTATTTTAAAATTGAAAATTAAAATATTTAAAATAAAATTTATGTAAAATAAATATTATTTCTAGAATTAGGGCATCAAAATTATCCAATGGGGAATTTTTCATAATTTTCTGAGACAATAAAATTTCGGGGTAAAAGTTAAATATTGTTTAAATATATAATGTGTTTCATGACATCATAATGACCCAATAGTAATGTAATAAAATACTATAAGCCTTATGTTCGGAAAATATATGTTTTACCATTAAATTAATGTGATTTTGGGTTTTTTTACTTATTTTACAAAGTATTAATGGACCCTTCAAGGCTTATTAAACATCTTGTCTTTTTAGATTGTTTTCCTTGGGAGAGTGACTCACCTACACATAAGAAACCCCATTATTTTAAGTAGTTCATACTTTGGCCTTTAAAATATTCTTTTCCACTCCCATTTGGAAAAAACCATGGTAAAAAACCAAGGTCTGGTTTGTAGTTTGAATTAGTTTAATGTGAGGTGTCTCAACCCTAAATAATAAAGAATTCCCTCACCTTTCCTATATAAACCCACCCAAGATCCCACTTTCTCCTCACTCAAATCCTTTTGAGTTTGTCCAACATCTTCCCTAATCTCCCTATAATCCTCCCAGGGTGCTCCAAGCTCCCATGAAGCCTCTCTCAAGCCTCTCTCAAGCCTTGGAATGCACACTTCAAAGTAAGGGTTTTCTTCCTTTCCCATTTTTGTCCAATTTTCATTAAGTTGTAATTCCCTTTTAATTTCAATTATAAATATTGGGGTATGGTATCTCACCACCCCCATACTTCTCTCTTTATGTGTTAATGTTGGGATACCCCTTTCTCTCTCATTAAATGCCTCTCATGTACACCCGTTACTATGCTAAAATTTTGAAAGAAATTTCTCTCTCCTCATTTACATTCAAGAAATTATTTTGTATCATGAATCTAAATTCCATTACAATTTTTGGGAAAAGTATCTATATGACCCCCTTACTGTCCATTTCATGTAAATATTATGAGACACCCCTTTCTCTCTTATTAACCATTTTTATGAATTCTTGCGTCATGTCGTTACGCTGCTGAAATTGCACCGATTTTCATAGCCAATGTTACTGTGTAGTGAATACCATTCCTATTTCCCTATTATGGGTTTTCAAATTTATACACATTTACTTATTGATTATAATGTTTCATGTATGAATTCCATATTCCTTTATCATGGAATAAATGATGATGTTTTGTGAATCCATGTTATATGACCCTTGTGGCACACTTATGCATAAAATTAAATGTTTAAGAAGTGTGCACCCTTATAATGATCCAATGAATTGGGTAAAGTATAGTAACATGATACATCATGTGAAATGGTTTTTTACTCACTATAATTCAATTTTAATGAGGTTTTACTAGTTCTTCATGTGCAATGAGGATTTACTCATGCTCCATGTGTAATGGTCCTTTGCTCATGCTAATTCCATGTTAAGTGTTGTTGCCACATTTCCATGTTATGATTATCATGCTTTATCATGACTTTATGTTTATGATCCTATTGTGCTCTATTGATATTCCTATTTTCTAACATTTATTTTATTCCTCATTTTATTCCATGATTATTCCCTTACTGGGCATTATAGCTCACCCTTTTCTTATACATGTCCCCAGGTTATCCCATGCAATGATAAGTACGATGGAATATAGGGGTCATGTAAAGGAAGTTTTCAATAAAGATGTTGTATTTCATGTTTTAAGTTATTATTTAATGTTATTAAGCGCTAAATACAGTAGACCTCTCGATATTCCATGTTGTATCAAGTGATGTTTATGTAATAAATTATGTTTAATTGTGTAATAAATGATTATGGTTGTCATATATGTGGGATAGGGAAATAGGTGTCTTGTCATAACAGCCATGTAACGCTGTGACACCCCAGAATCCAGCAACCATAACCCATAGGGAATGTTCTGTCATTCATTTGTTACTACAATTATCTCCCTCTCGATGATTTTTCTCCAAATCATAGGCTTACAACCTTCTATAATACCAATTATCAACTCACATTCTCACAATCATGCATCCCTCAGCTACCCTACCTACTTATTTGACTCTGGCCGTCACCCAACCCTCAGTGATGTTGAAGAGAACCAAGGTCACCTTCTCATACATCCCTTTTTTCCTGCATTCATTATAGCATAATCTACATGAATATTAAAATAAAAGTGGGTAGGGTCTATGGTGATGCACTCTTACTGGTGTAGAGAGTGTTTCTAAATAAGAAGACCTGTTGTAGGATCTACATTTGGGATGAAAGACCCTCAATCAAAATATTGTCTTCTTTGGGTCACTCTCTCATGGTTTTGTTCTTTAATAGGGATCACTTCCCACCAAGATGGATCCCTACCCATCCCCCTCTAAAAAGGCCTTGTTACGGGTAAGAGTATATTTTGGGAGTATATACCATGCCGATCACCCCACTAGTCTCTAATGTGGGACATAGAAATAGGTTTCATAGAGTTACACCCATATCTAACCATGTGACAACCCTGCTGTCAGCAACCATGACCCCCATCTGTCATATCGTGACACCCTTGAAACCAAAAACTATGACTCACAAGGAACACACTATCATTCAATTAGTAATCCAACAATATAAATTCTTGAAAAAAGAATCAGAGGTTTCTTACCTCCTCTGATGCCAATTCTTCACATGTGTGCACACTCATACACCCCTCAGTCGCTCGAGCTTCTTTCTTCACTTCGGTGATCACCCCACCCTTGGTGAAACCAAAGAGAACCAATCTCACCTTCTCATACTTCCATGTATCCCTATTTATATTCATTATTTTATTTTAATTCTCATACATGTTCTTCCCTAAAATTTTGGAAACATATCAAATTTTCTTCAATGAGTAGGACATCCGGAGTATGCCACCAATTGATCTTTAATTTATTGGATACCCATGATTTAATAGTATGTACTAGATCTTGTAGGTGTTTTCTACTACATAGGTTTCCCCCTACAGTGTGTACCATATGTGGGTCAGTGTATTCTTCATAGATTTTACAAACTTAGGCATGTTATGAATGAGTTCTCCCATGGGCACCTTGACACAATTGGTATATAGATTCACTACTGTAATCACCTCATCTAGCACCATGAAATTAGTGGTGCACCCCATCTTCTCATACATTGGATGCACCATCAGAAGTAGGGTCTTTTAGTTATTGGATGCACTCAACTCAGTTTCTTAGGTTGGGATCCAAGAAGACGCAGAACCCACTCATCTAGTGTTCAGTATCTTTTCCACCATCTTATCATGGGTTAGAATTGTATTCAATGACATGATCATCATGTGGAAATATTTGTGCAACAAAACATCCTTGATCACCTCACTATCCTCTATAAACCACTCCTTGATAGTAGATGCATCCTAGAATTTCCTCCCCATGATACAGTTGAATAGGGCATTCACATTGATAGAGAGGAAATTTTGGGAGACTTCTGCGATCAAGAAGTGGTTTACATAATATGCTGAGGTGATCTGGGATGTCTTGTGGCACATGGTATTCCAGGAGATGATCATGTAGTTGAAGAAAACATTTTACCATGATAAGATGGTGTAACAGATGTTGAAACTACAGGTGCAGGGTCTATGGCTTCAGGACTCCCTGCCCAGAAAACTGAGTGGAGGGAAGCCTACAACTATAAGAACCTACTCCAAACGGCGCAACTGATGTACGAGGCAATGGGGTGCACCACCAACTACATGGTGCTGGATGAGGAAATTGAAGCGATGAACCTAGATCCCTATGGTGTTAAGGTGACCATGGTGGAACTCAAACCTAGCATTCCCATGTATAAGAAATCTCGGAAGAATGTGCTAACCCACCTCAAGTACATGCTAGAGTGGAACACTGGTGTGGTAGAACATACCTACAAATTATATTTTGCACTCTTTGAGTGGGGCCAGCTGATGACTGGAGGGTCAACTAGGGACAAGATCAAGATGTCCAAATCACTAAAAAAACTGAAGAAAAAGAACTATGCTATCTATATTGCAGGAAAACATGTATGAGTATTACACTAAAATGAAAGTGAGAAAAAGGGTATCATGTCGGTACGAGAAGGTGAGTTCGATGATCTTCATCATCAACAAGGGTTGGGTGATGGATAGAGTAATGTAACCATCTAAGATGGATGAGGGTGTGTTAGTGTGTGCGTACGTGTGAATATTTAGTATCAAAAAAGGTAGTAAGCCTATGACTCATAGAGAAATAACCAAGAGGGAGATTGTTAGAGTCCCAAATGAATGACGGTGTGTTCCCTATGGGACATGGTTGCTGGCTGCAGGGGTGTCATGGTGTGACATATGTGTGTAACGTCGTGACACCAGTTTTAATGTCTCACATTAGATACTGAAGAGGTGTTGGAAATGGTATATAAACCCCAACCATTCCCATCCCCATCACAAGTCCTTTTAAGAGTGGGATGGGCATCCACTATAGTAGACAATGATCCCTACTAAAGAAAAAAATTGTGAAGGGGTGACATAAAGCAAAGAATATTTTGATAGATGGTATTGCAGCCTAGTTGTAGATCCATAAATAAAGGCTCTTTTTTATGTAACAATCATTGATTGGCAAAGTGGTGGATAATATCCTCTCCACTTTCCATGTGGCAAGTACTATCTCCTCCATTACAATATTATCTTCTTTGGGTCACTCCCTTAAATTTTTTTTGTTCTACATCGATCATTTTTGATGGATCACTAACCATACCCCTCTAAAAAAGGCCTTATGATGGGGAGGTGGATGGGCCATGATCCACCGATAGTGAGTTACCTTGGGGGAATATTTTTTTTGATAAATGACCATTCATATATTTTGTTACATTCTAAGTGAGAAATATAATACCAAGCCCTTCTCAAATTCATCTTCAAACATTCTACATGAAAATGAAAATTTTCATGGTCTCCTCTACTTTCTTGGTTGTTATAAATAATGTCCCAACATTGACAGAGGTCTTATGTATTAGGATCAGTCCTACAATCATCACATTTACAAGGATAATTTTTCAAGCATGAAATCCAATTTTATTAAATGAATATATAGAAATTATCCAAGAATAATCACTTCATCATCAACTAAACAAACACATATTAATGCATATTTGACAAAAAATACAACACATGAGCTCAACAAACATAAACTAGGTTTTAACATATGTAAATATTTTGTACGTGAATCTTGATAATTTTAATTCTATCAATTAAATAATTAAAAAACATGTTTATTATATTTTAAATTTGAATTTCATTGAACCCAATTTTGAAAAAAATGAAAGAAATGTTTAAATAATTAATGAATTCCTAATAAACACGTAATATTTTTTTTAATTTAATGGTAAAAAGATAATATTTAACTAGATAGTGAATAAAAAATACATTATATATTTATTAAAAAATTTTAAATTACTGTTATTTAATGTTATGGAAATAAATTATGAGTTAAAAATGAAGTGAGATACATGTTTACCGAACAAAATGAAAAAAAGATGCACCAAAATCAGGTGGTAAAAATGCATGCTAATTTTATAATACAACAAAAAAACAATTTCTCAAAATCAGTAGGTTGGGAAACTAGTTATCAATCAAACAATGAAACTAGGGGATTTTATATAGAAGTGTGGGCTTTATCTCAGCCAGTTATTTCTTAATCCCCCAATTAATTAGGTGGGTAGAGTGTGAGAATCAATGATGAAGTTGAAATTATGGAGGATGGGAATTGGTAGAGTAATAGCCGATGAAGGTTGGGAGTCTTTTAGGGATTATGGAACCTGCATCGGTGGTGATGTTGGTGTAGGGATAGTGCAGGCTTTTCATAGTGGTCTGGGAATGATGGTTTTACGGTGGACTGACATTGAGGACCTCACATGACAATTTTTTATGACATGGGAAAATGTTGTTCATAATGATAGTTAGTGGTATAAGACACTGAAATATGTGGTGATCTTAGGTCACCTTTGTTGTCGGTGGTATGTGACATTGACAAGGTTATTTTGATCAACTCTCGTCGATGATGCGAGCGACACCCTATTTAGGTGAGGGTCATCTAAATGACCTCAATTATTATATTGATCAGATGAGCGAGTGGAGAAGATGATGGGGGATTGTGAATTCCTTGGGTAAATGAACCATTGGTTCCTGATGGTGACAGTCGAGCAACAATTGTCCTATTCATCCAAGAATATGACCTCAGGTGGATGTTTTCGGATATCCCTTCATATGTAGGGCCTAGGGTGCTCGTGGTCTTCAGTGGGTGGCAACCGAATGTTGGAAAGAAGGGGTGCCACATCAGAGGGCGTTGTGGTGTGAAAGGTGGGGCCTAGGAAGATTTTTGTGGGCCATTGGGTCAGGATAAAAAAAAATCTTTTTGTGGGCCATGTACTATGGGTCTTTGGGTCTCATATAAAATGGTGTACGTGGCCCTTCAAATATAAAAATAAAAATGGATGGATGCATGTATTACCCCTTAGAGAGTTATGCCCTTCCTTTCCGGGCTGCGAGTGGGGTGTGTGTGGGTGTTTCGTTGTAGTTGTACCCTCAAATATATATATATATATATATATATAGTATTAAAAAATTTTACTAAATAATAATTCTACCCAATCTCCCCTTTTATAAGGGTGTGATCCTTACAACTTTTACAATTTTTCGATGTAGGATTCATATATAACTTTTTCAACATTTAATGAATATTATAATATTTATAATAACCCCCTAATGATAATAAATGATAAATAATAACATATTTTTAATTAAAAAAATTATTTAAAAAGATAATAAATATTAACTTATAAATTTATAGTAATAATTACTAATAATGTCAATAATGTTGTTAAAAATATAATGTATAATAAAAAAATTATATAATACAATTAATGATCTAATTAAAAATAAAAACTTTAATAATTTAAAATATCTACAAATGGTCAGGGTGAGAGAATTACAAATACTGAAAAATTTCAAATATAGAATATAAAAAATGAAATTAATAATATAATTAATTTGATATTTCAAAAAAAATATAATGATTATTAATATATTAATAATGAATTATTATTAGTAAATAATTTTTTAGGTCATTTAAATTATTTTTTGTTTATTATATTTACAGAAAATAATAATAATAATAATAATAATAATTTATATAATACTTTTAAAAATCTTATTAAATTAAATAACTAAAAATAAAACTATAATTATTAAAAACAATTATTATTATTATATTTACAAAATAAAATATGATCCAATAAATGATATAATTAAAAATAGAAAAATATTTATTAATAAATTATAATACTTGTAAAAAGTTGGGGAGAAATCTTCATGGAGGTGATGAAGGTGATATATCAGGTCTCGGGCACGGTCTTGAGTGGGAGCATGATTATCAGCTTTAATTGTTTCACTAAGGTTGTATTCATCTATGTGCATCTCCACACCCAGAGTTCATGACAAGAAATTCATCCTAGAAATATAAGGAGAGAGAAATTCTCACTTTGCAATATTCACCATAGAAATTTATCTTAGCAGTCTGGCTGTCCATTTTACTTGAAAGAACATTTGTGTTGATTAGATCAAAAGAACACAAGTATACGGATAACAAAATCACCACATTCCATTAATTTATCACCATATATATAGGGTACATATGACTTCATCCAATAGTCAATATTAACATCTACAAATCAAATCCAACAATGTGAATACCAATGGTTTTGGCCATATGAATGATTTTGTTATGTAATGAAAAATATTCATTAATTCTAGGTTTATGGCATCCACTCCATAATGATCATTTATAACAAAAATTATTAATTGTATAATAATTTATAAAATTTCTATTATGTTTATTAGAAATGATTATTAATTTGTATAATAATTTTTTAATAAAAAATTTATATATGATTAGTTTGGACATCAAATTTCCTTTAGATTGAATTTATACTCTTTAATTTATAGGCTTTCAAAGCCACCTACTTGAAACATAATAATGTTTCAATTATGTGAGTTTGGAATCATATAAATTATAATGTATAAATAAAATCTAAATAAAATTTAAAACAATGACTAAATATTTATAAAATAATTAAATAAATATAAAAATAAATTAATGAAAAATAATTTCAATATAATGAAATATCGATGTTTCTAAGCATAACATTTGACACATTATGCGCATTGTTTATTTTTTATATTATATTTAAGAAATTATTTTTATTTTAAACTATCTTTTATACGTTTAGTCTATGTTATAATTTTTATTCATATTGTATTTATATTTTATATTTTATAATCATTCAATGTTACCTACTTGAATTTTAATAAGATTTGTTAGGTTTCATTATGTAAACTATGGGAACAATGTAAGTGAACCATAAAAAATATAATAGATATACAAGAAAAATTTAATGATAAAAAAAATTGGGTAAATATACTCAATAAATATTAATTTACATGATAGAAAAATTATTATATTAAAAACATAACATTTACACATTAATATCATAATTAATTATCAATTATTAATATAATAATGTTGTTATTATTAAATATTATTGATTAAAATATTAATAAATACTTTTTTTAAAAAATTCTCATTTATTATGTGGATTTCAAAAAATCATAATTTAATAAGGTTTATTCATTACCCAACCAGACCCTTCATATGGCCAATACCATCTATATTCTCATCGCTAGATCTGATTCATAGGAATAAATTTTGATCATTGGATCAGGCCACGTGAACTCTATAAACACCGTGACATGTCAATGGAATCAACGTTGGATTTTGACTAGACATATACTTGAATTCTATATTTTTCTTCTATTATATTGTGATTGAGACATTTTACTGCGTCATCATCATCTTAAAAATTCAACGTCATTATACGCCCAATTTTTGTTTGACTTCAATAGAATAGTTTCACAACACGTTATTAGCATGAATTTTCTTCCAAGTAATAAACATTAGCAAAGAAACAAATGTTAGTAATCATGCTTCTTCTCATGACTATTTTTGAGCCCAAATATTCCTCCACCATCACCCCATGGGGATTTGAAGAATGATTACTTCACTGTGAAAGATCCTTTAGTGTTATGCAAAAATACAAAGGAGCAGTATGGTACCCATTGACTTGTAATACTACCAAGATAATGGTTTGATAGGATTCATTAATGATTCTATTTCTATAAATAGGTAAGTGAATAAATATCTTCAACGTTTAAAATAATATCACAATTAAAATTATTCCGAGACATTACCATGAATATAGATATGTTGGAAACAAACTTATTCTACCTTCCATTCCTTGAATTTCATTCTAAAAAACCAATATCATGAGAATGGTTTTACAAAATACTTTGACTTACATTCTTGCCTTCTTGTTGCTGAACAAAATAATGGTATTTTGATGAGTAATTAGGAATCTTGTCCTGCTGTCACGACTCCATTCCTTTAATTTAATGTGGATAATTTTAACCAAGGTTATGGAAAAAATTTACATAATTGAGGCTGAGGAAATTCATTTTCTCAAGGAATTCATGCGCTTAATGGGAAGGGGAAAGGATATTACCAGAATTGGCCCAATAATGAACAACCACAAGTGAAGAAAGAAAAGAATAATGAAAGTGATTGTTTTTGATGTGGCATATAGGGTCATTGGTCGCATACCTGTTGTACATGTATTTTGATGATATTTATCAACAATATTGTGAAGGGGTGAAAAATAATGGTAAAGATAATTTCATTGACCTAAATTTGAAATTTGATGATGATATTACGAACTTTGATATTTCAAATTATTTTGTACACCCTGAAGGTGTTGATCATATAGATCAAACATGAATAATCATGATGGAAATGAACTTTGGCTTTTGGTTTTTATATACATGTTGTTGACATAAACTTTGTTTTTCAGATCTTTTAATTTTTTTAAACATTTTGTGTTTAATTTTTTTCTTTTATTTTATTCCATATGTGTATGTTTTATTTTATTCAATAGGAATGGATGATATAAATCGATCCACTAGGAAACTTTTCCATGATGAAGATATTTTCCTCGTCGATAGCGCAATGATGTGCACAATTATTTTACCTGAGTAATATTTTAATACCCTTAAAATGGGAACTACTTAGGTATGTATGTTAACCAATAGTGCACGATTAATTGAAGGCTCTAAAAGAGAAAAAATATGCCAACCTAATGTTACGCAAATTATGATAAATAATGATTTTTTTCTACACATTATCAACACAATTTACTATTTTTTCAATATATTCATGATAATAGATATCATATCGATACTATAGATGAAGTACATGTTGAATACCTCTATATAATAAGAATTATTAACGATCAAAAATTGATTCATGAGAATCTTTTATGAATTCCATATGGATTATACTTTATCAACATTTGTACAATCGAATCCGACATGGTATACCAGAAGTTTTCCACCACACATTTATTGAGTGGATTTATTGTTTGTGTCATCCTGGATCAATAATGATGAGAAAAATAATTTAATTTATTCATGTTCATCCATTGGTTGGTAAAATGTTTCTTAAACCCTAGGATTTCTCATGTATTTCTTCTTCTCAAGGAAAATTAATCATAAAACCATTACCTTAAATAGTCAAGATCAAATCCCTGATATTCCTTGAAAAAATTCATGGTGATATATGGGGACCAAATCACCCACTATATGGCCGATTCAGATATTTTATGATCATGATTGATGTGTCAACAAGAAGGACCCATGTACGTTTTTTTCCACTCACAACCAGGCATTTGAAAAATTACTAACCTAAATAATAAGGTTAAGGGGACAATTCCCATATTATTCAATCAATCATATTATGGTTGATAATTCTAGTGAACATTCATCACGTTATTTTAACAGTAATATCATGTCATTGGGAATATGTTTTGAACATCCTATATCTCATGTTCATACCCAAAATGTTCTAGTTCAATCATTTATAAAGCAATTACAACTCATTTCTAGACCGTTACTTATGAAAACTAAATTACCCAGTTTCGCATGGGGTCATGGTATTTTTCATATTGTAGGGCCATCAGGGTGTCATGATTATTCCCCTTTATAATTATCTTATGGAAATGAACTCAATATTTCACACTTGGGGATATTTGGTTGTGTTGTATATATGCATGTATCACCCTTTCAACGAACAAAAATTGGACCCTAAAAGTGATTGGGGATATACATTGGTTTTGAATCTCCTTGATTCATTAAATATAATGAGATTATGATAGGATATGTATTCACAATAGAATTTAATGATTTTCATTTTGATGAAAACTTATTTCAAACACTCAAAACCAAGGATCAATTGAATTCAAATGAAATATCATGGAAAGAGACATAATTGTTATATCTTGATCCTCATAAAAATAAAAGTTAAACTGAAGTTCAAAACATCATTAATTTTAAAATTTTATCAAATTAATTTTCTGATTCATTAAATGTTTCAAAATGGATTACAAAATAATATATACTAATTGTGAATGAACTGGTAAGGATAGATGTTTAGGAAGGACAATTTGATGGTATTACCAATAATGATTCCAATCCATACCTAAATCATGGGACACAACCTGGTTCAAAATATAAAAAGCACCATAAAATAATGGGGGAAAACCTATGTTGGTTAAAGATATGAATGAACATGAAGTGAATGTAAATTTACCAAAATAATCAACATAAAATTTCAACAAATTTTACAGACCCTAGAAGATGTTGGATCCTAATGTAGACCTTTATTGATAAAAAAATTTCATACATTGAAGCCTTTGAAATTATGGATTAGGATCAAGAACCTAAAATATTTAATGAATTTAGTTAAAGGATAAATTGGTCCAATAGAAAGTCTCAAGCCAATCTGAGCTAGACTCAGTTGCTAAATGTGAGGTTTTTGGGTCGATCATGAAAACCCCTGAAGGGATCAAGACTGTTAGATACTAATAAGTATTTTTAAGAAAAATAAATGAAAATAATGATTTCATGAGATATAAAACCATGAATAGTTCCAAAATTATTCTTACAAAAAACCAGTATTTATTAGGATAAAACATACTCTCCTGTAAATGATGAAATAACCTTTCGGTATCTTATGACTTTTGTTGTAAAATAGCAACATGAATTACACCTGATGGATGTTGTGACTACATATCTTTATGGTGATATTGATATTGATGTTCATATCAAAATCCCAAAAGAATTAAAATTTCCAACAAAATATCCTAGATCCTGAGATTTTTATTCAGTTATGCTGAATAAATCATTATATGAATTAAATCAGTCAGGATGTATGTGGTATAACCATCTGAGTAAATATTTGATGAAGGAAGGTTATAAAAAATGGTTGAATTTATACATATTTCTTAATTGAGAAGTATAGATCTGAATTTGTGATCATTTTAATTTAAATTGATGATTTAAATAGTATTGGGAGTAATGACAATATTTCCACGGTTGTATAATATTTGATGAAAGAATTTGAAATAAAAGTCTTTTGGAAGGAAAAGTTTTTCCTTGGTTAAAAAATTGAGAATCTTATGGATATACTTTTTTTCATCTATCACAATATATTGCTAATGTCTTAAAAATATTTAATATAAATGAATTGGATCCATTAAGTATACCAAAGGTTTTAAGATCTCGTGATCGAGATAGTGATCCTTTTAAAACACAATAGGAGAATGAACTAATTAGTCATAAAGTACCATATCTGAGTTCTCTTGGAGCACTATTGTACCATGAAAAAAATAAAATGCTATATATATAATTCTTTATATATTTATTGGAATGGTATATATATTCTCCTAATTTTCGGCATTGGAATGGTATCAACCATGTATTAAGATACCTTTAAGGGTCTAAATAATAAAGATTAATTTATTCCAAATGATCAAAACCAAAGTTGGTTTTTTATACTAAAGTTGCATACATGTATGACCCACATAAAGAAATATCTGAAACATGATATGTGTTTACATATTGTGAAACCTCTATTTCTTGGAGTTCTATAAAATAATCCATTTCGAAAACTTCTTCCAACCATGCTGATTTGACTGTTATGCATGAAGAAAGTTGATAATGTGTTTGGATTCAATCAGTGATTAATCATAATAAAAGTAACTATGGATTAGATTTGAATAATAATATTCCCAACTTATTATATTATGATAATGTTTCGTTCATATCAAAATTCAAATGTGGGTATATTAAAGGTGAAAAAATAAAGCATCACACCAAAATTATTTTCCACTCATGAAATTTAAAAGAATGGTGAGATTGATATCCATACAATAAGGTCATGTGAAAATCTCACAGATTTTTTCACAAAGGAAATTTCAAATTCATAATTTGAGAAAATGATTTATAAAATTAGAATGCAAAGATTGAAGTCTATAGTGACATTATGAGGGGGATTTGGGAATTGTACAATTTTTTCATTCATCATTTTCCCACTAGGTTTTCACATATGGTTTTTAATGAGGTACCATGGCATGGAATCATGTTAATTTGGGTTCAGTTATTTTTATCACAGGGTTTTTTAAGTGATGTTTTTTTATTATATATCATGGGATTATGACATACAATAGGGAGTGTTATAAAATCTCATTTATTTTGTGGATGTCATAAAATAATAATTAATTATGTCTATTCATTACCCCACAAAACCCTTCAAATGGGAAAAACCATTTTTATTCCCACTGATGGATCTAATTCATAAGAATTAAGTTTTACTAATGGTTGAAGGAATTTTTACTCTATAAATAAGGAGAAATGTTAATAGAATTGTCATTTGATTTTGACTGGATCTATATTTGAATTCTTACTATTTTCTACTATTCTGTTGTGACTATGACATTTTACTTCTCCATCATCATCTCAAACATTCAACATTGTTATACATCTAGTTTTGCTTCTCCTTTAATTGACCAATTTCACAACATGATTATATTATTAAATATTTATAATAATTTAAATAATAATGTGATACATAAAATTATAATGGGCTTTCTTGGTTTCATATCTATCCTTGGGGGGGGGGATTTGGTATGATCCTTACTATCCTTACAGGTGTGTGTGATTCATATGATTGTAACCCTCAAGACCTTAAATAAAAATATTATCAATGTTATTGAAGATGTAAAATTTAACACTTAAGGGAGGAAACCCATGTTTTTATCAATTATTTATTTTTCATTTATTTATTCTAGTTTGTTTAAAAAACAAACTTGAAATGTTTGTAACATTTTGAGCTACTCCCGAAATTTTTCATGAAATTGTTAATCTCCCACATATTTTAATTAATTTCTAGGATATTTAGTGTTATTTATGATATGGTGTGGTTATGTGTTGTCCATATGTATATTTTTTAGGTACATCATTTTTGGGGCATCATCGGATACAAGAAGCCTTTCCATGTCTATCTGCTCTTACATAGGTATGTTTTTTTATTTTATGTTATATTTTATGCTTGCAAAAACACCATGTAAAAAACTAACTAACAAAACTAAAAACTCTGAAAAATGAAAAAAATAACATTCATATCATTTATTGAACCCACATCATAGATCTTATATTTTTTTATAACACAGTCGAAGGCATAAAACTTATCTCCCTAGGCAGTTCAAGCACATGATTCATGTTTAACATGATTGGATTATTGATACCCTTATTTAAATGATTTATGATATCATTCCATGATTTAATTTTTTTTCCTATAATTCATTTATTTTTTAGACACCTATTTTTAGTCATGCTCATATGTAATGTCCAACATTCTATTTCCATACACATGAAGATTCTGGTTCTTTTTGCATCATCTCTAGTTTCTATTTCTCTTGATGGAATCTTGACTGTGTCATGATTTTTAGAACTATACATGTTATTTCATCAAAGGGATAGGAATTTTTAATAATTTAATGAAATAAATGAGGAATTTAATTAATATTCAACTCTTTTGACCCAGAAATCCACCCTTGAATTTTTTCAATCGTAAAGCCCTTAGAAGCTATGAAGAATCCTATTTAGGATAATCCCATAGTAGATACCCTTCCCTACATATTTCTTGAATATTTTCATGATAATTTTTAATCTAATTATGGGGGATATATTTTTTTATGGAGAGGGATATTTGAGGGGAAGTGAGGCATTTGATGAATACGGATTGAAATTATCTCATCATGATCTGATGTATTATATTTTAGTGGGAACATATATTACATGTATTTTGATATGGGAATGTAGATTCATTTTGGATCCAACAACAAGTACGTATGTGGTCCTTATGAGGTAACCCTCACCTTTAGGAATACCTATAAAAGTAAAGACCCATTACTTCTGGAGATAGAAAATTTTCTATATGACCTACTTTCACTATGTTTCTACAACATATGTGCTACTTGTGTACCTTTATTTGGGTATTTTCTTACATTTATTTCATGGTGTTTAGAGTAGATACAAATCAATTTATCAATTTATCCTATTTGAGTAAGTTGTGTCCCTAAAAGATAAATAAGAAAAAGAAAATAAACATTATATTTTCATATACATGGGAAAAATAGTGTTTTATGTGTTGGAGATATATTTTTAGGAATATATTTGGATATACACTTATCATTCATTTATTTCAAGATTATAACATCATTTTTCCCAAAAACCATCACACTTTTTTTATGAAACACCATCATAAAGACTCAGAAACATTTGAACATAATGTGAAGTCTTATATATTAATATTGACTTTTTATTTAAACTAGTGGAGATGTGAAATTCATGGAATGCCTATGGTAAGCATTCTTGTGTGTGAGAATTGAGCATGAATTTGATCAAATAGCTTTGAGCAATGAGAGTGATGGCGAGGAAGGTCACATGAAGCATGGGTGTAGGTACTTGTTTACGAATGTATAAGATTAGAAAAGAAAATATTTTTAAATTTGGAATTTTAAATGAATTACGATATTTAATGGGTAAAAGCGATTGAAATTTTATTGAACTTGTAATTTTGATTTTTTGATTTGTCTATGGGTGAACTTGTGTATTCATTCTGATTATTTTTCCTAGGAGTAGAAAATATTATGTGTGGGGAATATTATGTACATGTATTTCTCTAATATTTTTTATAAATTTTTAATTTAGATTTAATTAATTTTATAATTTCTTCTATTTTTAAAATTATTTTCTATAGTTTGTTAATATTTTAGTTATTTTTAAAGATTATAGTTAATTATATATTAATATTAGTTATTTATTTTTAGTGTTAGTTTTTATTAATTTTTCACTTTATTAACATTTAATATTTTATTTTTAGGTAGTTTAATTAATATTAGTTTTTTATTAGTCTTTTTATTAATTAATTATATTAATTTATCTTGGAAGCTAGTATGTATAATATGTATTTATATAATTCTACATATTTTTATTTTTATTATTACGTATTTTTTTATTATAATAATAATAATAATTATTATTATTATTATATAACTTTTAGATAATAAGATAATTTAAATTTGGAATAGGATTTTATTCCTTTAAATTTTGAAATCAAAATTTTTTATTCCCCCTCCCCACTATTTGGCACCTATCGCCACCTCTTCATGGACCTCACTCCCAACTGCTCCCCCACTCTCCTTACCCTACCTATCCCTCTATCTACACCCCATTCCCAAATTGTTCCCCCTACCCCCTTCCCATCTCATCATCCAACCCACTTTCACCCCACCTCACCTCCCCTCTTTCACCCCACCTCCCCCTATTTCCCCAAGCTCATCCCACCTCCCACTATCCCACTGGACCAGTAACCCCCGGCCCATGTCACACCCCCTTCTCTCAATATCCCCGCCTAAACTCTCTTCCCATGTCCCTTCGCTCCTCTTATTGTGCCCCACTTGGCCGATGACTCCTAACATGTAGTACACACCCCACCAACACCTCAAGCACATCACCACTTATCCTCTCTAGGTGTACCACACTAGGAGTGGACCATCATCTATAGAAAAAATAACGTCCTCCATTCTGGGTGAGAATTTGGTGTTTTCCATGTTGTGTATGACATCATCAGCTACCAAGGGTGTGTTTTTCGTTCAAAGCTCGACGGACGATGACTATGCTGCGCAGTGAGAGTGTAGATAGACATAATCCTATTTCAAATAACATGGGTAAAATTTTAATGATTTATCAATTTTTTTACTGTGCGTATCTTCTTTGTCGTGATGTCAATGTAATATTCTATGTATTTGGATGTTGATTGAATAATTTAAATTGTTACACATTCCCAGATGATATTTTATTTTGTGATTAATTTTCAGTTGAATTAATTTTAACTAGGTAATTGTCTACATAAATTATATTTGCACTAAATTTAATTTTAAGAATTAAAACATTACATTTTATGTCATATTATATTAAATGATATAAATAATGTAAATTATTTTGACTGATTGTAGTGAAAATAGGTGGGGAAACTTTGTGAGAAATAAGGTGTTTCATTTCACCATTTGGTTCAGTCCTCAAACACATCTCCGAGTTTATTTATAACACCAGAGAACAAGACATTAAATAAATCATGATATTAAAAAATAATAATCTAAAATGTATTTATAAATTCAAAACTCGAGATAATGAGTCAAAATAAATATTTAATCACATAAAATAATATTTTTTACGCCTGTGTAGTAGTTTGATTACGACATCAGCATCTCAGACACAGTTTTAATATTCAGAGTTCATCATCATTTATTTAATAGTAATTTACATTATTTATTTAGATTTCTCAATTTTTATTTCTATTAAAAAAGGAATTCAGTCAATTGATTCTCTATCTGAACATTGTCTATTGACATAATTTTAATTAACCAGAGTTCGTTTTCTCTATGGTTCAACCATATTCACCACTTTTATAGTAACCAGTGGGTTATAAAAATTTAAAAATTGGAAATTCTATGATGCACATACCAAAACTCTCTCCAAGATAGTTCTCTATTTAGTATAAAGGTGAAGGTACTAGCACACCATTGGAGTCAGGGTGTCCTCTCATAATGCATGGGGATTCTACTTGTCGGTGTATAACACATAGAGGCAAGAGTCCATAGGTTATCGCTCAGTGATCTCCATCAATAAAACTCCATCATGTTTGATAGAAGAAGAGGTCACTGGGATAATCTTATGTCTATTTATTTTATGTTTTTCATACTGCATGTTTCACTGTTGATGATTGATCAAGAACATTAATGGGTTTCTTCCATAGCCATGATCATGAGGTAATACTCCAAAACCCATATGTGGTATCAAAGACACATTCATAAACAAATAAAAATGTTCTTTTACCAGTTTCAAATAGAACATCTATATAATAATTTTCTTGAGGCCATATTATAAAGTACGATGTGACGTGGTTGTGTGTCAGCTACTAGATCGCTCTACCTATCTTTATGATATAGGATATCATTGTTGGAGTTAGTGTCTGAGGATAAACTATTTGTACTTTTATTACATGTATATTCAATGTATTGAATATTAATAAATTTCATATTATATATTGTTAATTGTACTACATGACTCTAATATAATGATTCCATAGATTATACATCGCATTAATATGGTCATTGCAGTCCCTCATTATGATGAGAAATTTTAATTTCTATGAATATATTCTTAAATATCATTATATGGTCGAATTACTTATTATTATGGGACATATAGTATATAGACTGACAGTGCGAGTAATCATAAGCAATGTATGGAGCATTGGGTGTGTCATGATTGACATGTCATTAATCAATAAGTTAAGGAGGACTTTCCACATCCACATTTAAAAAAGATGATTGATTATACACTAAAATAGGATAATATTCAATGTTATAATATATAATTTTCCCCTGCTTAGTTATTCATGGATACCATTTTTAGTGAATTTTACAATTTGAACATTATTTCACATTATGTTTTTATTTTCTTCTTAATGCACTATTACATGATAAATTTTTGAACACTGTAAAAAACAATCAATGGTATTGATTTTATTTTCATATTTAATTTTCAGGTCTCCCATGTTATGAGGAACATTATATACTGCTGGATCTATTGAATATTTAATTTATAAGATGACCAAATTGGTCCTTGAACCAAGAATATTCTGGGCGAAGTGAACATGATAGAATCCCAATAAAAATACTATATCAAACAAGATACAAGATAAATGAACCTAAAATTTGAACGAAATATATAATAAATTATTATTATCATTTCATAAAATAGTGATCAAATCTAATTATGTGTTTTGAAGGTACTTCTATGCAGACCAAGTTGAAGATGAAATTCTGGGCTATATTTTGTGTCCCAGAAAAACAGCCCGCAATATCAATCATATCTCGAAAACGAAAAATAAATTTGGGATGATGTTATATAAAATTTTGTGGTACATCTAAATCTTCTTTTTATTTTTTTATGGAGAACCCCAATTAGGTCATCTAGAAGATCCTTTTAGAAGGTCTGTTTTGTGGATGCAAGCTAGGTCAAATTTTTGTCAAGGGTTGAGAAGTCTTATCTCTATTAAATTTCTACCCACCTAGGTCATGCACAATTAATTGGGGTGAATTTAACTATTTTAGATTCAACCCAAGGCTTCCAAAATTCCTCTTAAATGTAGTGGTGTTGAGGGATTTAGAGGAGTCTTGGTGTTTGTTTCATTGTAATGTTATGATGCAACTTTTTCTTTGTAATCACACTTCTATCTCATATAAGTTGTTTGAATCACCTTGATATTTAATCAAAGTTCATAATTTTATATTATTATATTATTCATATCACATTGAAATTTTTCCCCAATTTTTCAACTTATTCACACCAACAATTGGGAAATTCTTTACACAATATGGGATTGATCATTATTTCATTGGTTTTATTCTTCAATTCATCTCTCATGAGTCTACTTCCTATTTCAATTAAGTGTGTAGCATCAATGGAGTTCCAACCCTACCATGGTTTTATCCAAAGGAGTATAAAATGGATATATTGGATATTATTTCTCACTCATTAAATGTTTAATATTTTTTTTTGAGTTTTTCATTCAATGATTTTTTCTCTTCCTCTTCCTTATTGAATTTTATCGCCACACTTTTCATGTACTTATAATAACCTTTAGCTAGGATTTCTCATGAAAATGATCCTCCTAGTGTATAGATGATTTGAAACTATATTTGAAGGTGTTAATATAGTAAGTGACATGGTTATATCTATTTTATTTAATTAATCCTTCTTGAGTTTCTAAAATTGAAATAATTCAGTAAGGAATTAATCAAATCCACCCAAAGCGCTAAACTACTATCAAATTATTTTATCATAATTTCAATTCACATATATATCATAGTGATCATTTAAACCCGTCTAAAATCAACACAAAATTTTCTACTTTATATCCAAAAACAATCCATAAAATTTGCGTGTCTGTAGGTTTCTTCTTAGGTCTCTATGGATTTAACAACTCAAGTTACACTGCAAGAGAGCTCTTAACCCTAAAAACATGGGTAAATTTGGGAGAGAAATTTTTTTGACACCATTGTTTAGGAGCCAAGTAATTAATATTAAAAATCATTTTATACTCCCTCATTTATCTTTTCTCACCAATATTTATATTATCTTTTCCTCTTTCTTTTTGTTTCTGTCCTGAGAATCTCAAAACCTAGTTTCACTCTTCTCAAATGGAGTTTCATCCACATTACCCCATCATAAACTCGTGCTGGAATCAAATGGGAAATCAATATTGGCAAGCACCTAACATATATATGTTCTTTGATCAAACCATGAATTATTACCCCACACCATAGGAGATATACAATCATTTGGATAATTACCATCTAAAGGATGAATTTCTTACCCTCTCAAGGATGGTTGAAGAGATCAATCTTGGGGAAGTGCATGATGTTAACACTCTTATCCAATATATTCCTAAAACATTTATATATAAATTTTTTAATCAAATAGAGATAAAAAATTTTGAGGTTTCATATTTAAGAGTATAAATACAATGTATTAAAAAGGGCATGGAACCCATTTCAACTCATGTTGTCCTTGAAAAAACATTGATATAAAAATATTATTACACACAAAACTCTCATGAAAATGATAATTAATTATTCTTTGAATCTATGATAACTTAAGAACAAGAAATAATTATTAATGGATGTTTAAATATAGAGGAAACTAATTTTTTGTATTAACAAGTGGGAAATTCACATCATGGATTAAGTGTCCTTAATATTGCTTCATTGATGATTTTTCAGAACCAAAAATCACTAAACCATTTGGGAAAATCTTCAAATCTGATTATGTACCAACCAATGACACTAATAGATAAACTTTAGAGTTTGTAACATCTTTTGTAATTGAATAGTTTTTTTCAAAAAAAAATTGGAATAGAAATTTATTTTGATTCACATTTTCAATCTGCATTATGAAATATCAATCAACCCAAACTCAAAATTATTGTCCTTCCTTCCCCACTCATGTATCCCTTCATAGGTGATAACAAAGGACTTGTATCTTCATTAATTATTATCTTGAAACCAATAAAGTAGGAATGATCCTTGATGTCATATTAAAGACTACAAAAGCAACTCAATACAACATTTTTGATATTTCATGGATTTTCCCACTCATTGTAGAATATTGGTTAGTATAAGAAACAAATTCCAAACAAAGAATCAACCACAATCTAGTAGAAGTGGTGAAAATATGGTTATTAAAATTTTTGAAGTTGGTATTGGGTAATTTGTGGGTCCAAGTAAAGCTAAAGAATTTAAACTAATAACTTCCTGGGAGGCAACCCAGCTTCTGCATTCATATTGTTTTATTTCATTTATTTTTATTTTATTTGTTTTTTGTTTTTCAAGGGAACCCACTTGGGGTTTCCAATGTTATCTAATGTTTCTTATGTGTGAGATTTAATAGTTGAAAAAAATTAGTATATTAAAATGAACGAAATGTGTTTCAGATTTAAAACATAACATTCAATCATCATCGAGGAGTCTACATATGACATAAAGACAAAGTGATCAATTGATTATTCATGGGAGTAACATGAAATTCAACATCAAACACCAGGTGACATAAATCTGTGATTATTATTTTCAAATTTTATTTTTTATCTGATCTCCTCTGCCTCTACCCCTTCTAAATTTTATTTTCTTTATAAAATGAGGATAGTGTTTTTCAATGTTTGGGGGAGGAATGGAAAAAATGTCTATGGTAAAGAGAAAAATTTGTACATGAATGGAAGAACATTTTATTTAACCTTGAGAATTAAAATACACATTGAAAAATTTTAAACTAAATGTCAAACAATTTTACAATCCTTTACTCTTATTTTAATCCAATTTTATCTCCATTAGCATAAATGTTGGAAAAATTGGTTTTGTAATGCGATTTTTCACGGTTTATAATTTCATCCAAAAAATCACAATGCACAACCATTGGATTGCGGGGTATTAGTTTTAGTTCATGTGGATGCATAATAAATGGCATTTTTTGGTGATCATTTTAATTTAAACATGATTATTAAAAAAACAAAACAAAAACTCAAAAAAATAAAGTTGCGCATAGAACAATGGATTGACCAAATGTGTGGCTTTAGGAAATTGGGGGTCATGAATCCATAGTTTTCTGGGATACTGTGGGGTTTATTATCTATATTTTTGGTAATTTGAATTTTTAATTGATTAAGTTATCTCAAGATGATGCCCAAATATGTGGGCCTCACGTGGTTCCCTAAGGTCTTTGAGCCTTGGATTTATTGGCAAAGTCTCACCACAAGGGTCAACTTGATTGAGTGAAATTTCAATTACCATAATAAAATTGAAAAGGAAAATTAAAAATTAATTCTCATCATAATATAAAAAATATTATTCCACCTAACGATTCCATATTTTCCTCCACGAATAAAAATGAACCTCTATGACTATTGTAATGAAAAACACATTATTATACTTCATTGAAATTGGATGAAATGTGGAGATGAATTTGAGCAAATTAATGGGATTGGGATTGGGATATTCTTGTGAAAATATCTTATGTTAAATGATTTTTATGGGTTTTATAATTTTTTGGTATGAGGTATTTTGGTGGCCATTGTATATTAAAATGTTCTTGGAAAAGGGAATTTAATTTCATATATTTTTATATATATTTTTCTCAGGACTATAAAAACTCAAATTGGGGGTGTGATTATCCTATAAAGAGGCTAATATTCAATGTTATAATATATAATTTTAATGTGATTCGTTATACATAAACATATTTTTTAGTAAATTTTACAATTTGAACATTAATTCACAATATGATTGTAATTCCTTCTTAAAATGCAACATTACATGGTACATTTTTTTACACCTTATAAAAAACTCAAAGGTATTGATTTTATTTTTATATTTAATTTTTATGTCTCTCTATCTATGAGTAAAATTCTATACTTCTGGAGCTATTAACGATTCAATTGGGAAGATAACCAAATTGGGCCTTGAACCAAAAATATTTTGAGCGAAGTGAACTGGACATAATGACAATATAAATACAGTATCAGCCAAGTTACAATCCCAATGAAGCTAAAATTTTAAAAAAAGATATAAGAATTAATTAAGAACATTCCATACAATATTGACCATATATAATTCTGAGTTTTTAATTGAATTCAAGTTGGAGATTAAATTCAAGGTTAAATTCTAAGGCCCAAAAAAACATCTCAACATTAAAATCATATCTTGAAAACGAAAAATCTATTTGGGATGTAATTTTATAGGTTGTAAAGATACATCCTAATATTTATTTTATTCTTCTATGGACCACACTGATTTGGCCATCTAGAAGCTCGTTTTGTCACATATTTTTTATAGATACAAGTTGGATTATATTTTTTTCATGGGGTGAAACGTCTTCTCTCCATTAACTCTCATCCCACATAGGAAAACCACCATTAATTGGGGTGACTTTCACTATTTGAGTCTCAAACCAAGGACTAAAAAATTCCTATTTATGGTAGCGTAATTGAAGTAGTTGGAGGAGGCTTGATGTTTGTTCCATTATAATTTTATACTGTCGATTTTTCTTGGTAATCGCATTTCATTCTCATGTAAGTTGTTCGAATCAAAATAGTTTTCTATAAAAGGCCTAATTTTATCTTATTATATTCATATTCATATCATTTTGATACATTTTCCCCATGGTCTGAACTTATTCACACCAACACTTGTGAAATTCTTCACACAACGATGGTGTGATCATTATTTCATTGTTTTTCTTCTTCGATTGACCCTTATGAGTCTAATTTCCACTTCCATTAAGATTGTAACATCAATGGAGGGATAAACATATTATAGGTTAATACAATGGATTAAAAAGGTTCTGGATTGGTTGTTATTTCTCAATCTATTAATGTTTAATAATTTCTTTTATTTGATTTTTTCATTCAAAGATTTTCTCTCTTCCTCTGCCTTATAGAATTTTATCGCCACACATTTCGTGTTCATATAATATCCTTTACCTAGAAGTGACCAGGAAAATGATCCTCAAAGTGTATAGGTGATTAAAAAGTGTATGTAAAGTGTTAAACTAGTATGTTATGAGTATATATTGATTTCCTTTAACTAATCTTTATCAAGTTAATTAAATTGAAATAATTCAAAAAATAATTCAACCAATCCACCAAAAGTGATAACCTAGGACCAAATCATTTTCCCATAATTTTAATTCAAATAGGTATATTAGTGGTTATTTAAACCCACCTAAAATAACCCCAAAATTGGTGACTTCATAGCAAAAAATTATCCATATAATGTACATGTTTGTAGGTTATTTCTTAGGTTTCTAAGGATTCGACAACCCAAGCTACACTATAAGAGAAAACATAACCCTAAAAACTTGGGTAAATTAGAGAATGACCATTGATATCAAAACCCTTTGATTGGAATAAAATTGTTTCATTAAATTTTTTATCCATGGTTAAATGAAACGTTTATTTTATATAGTCAAAGAAAGATGTATCAAGTATACAGGTTGGTGACACAAATGTGAAACCTACTTGATGAGAAATTGAAACAAATGGATTTTATTACAAAGTGATTGTTCATATATGGCTTTCATCATTTCGACATTAAGTTATCTCTGTTGGGTGCCTTAACTAATTTCTAGATAGTAATATTGGACATCCATAAAGCCTGCCTAATTTCAATGATAAATAATCCTAGGGGGCCGCACACTAAGTGTTTTTGATGATATCGATTAAGATCTATTTAAATTTAATTAATTGAACAAATACTATTATCAAGACCAATGGATAAATTTATTCATGTTTTGTCAATTTTAATTGTTTATTGATGGATTAAATATTTAAATTCAATATTTATGTGGTAGTTTAATAAATGCTAAAGGATTCATAACTAACCAATATTGAGTTCCGTGACAAATATTAATTAACAATATGGTTAAATGATATTTATTATTGTCAAAGTTCGTGTGCATAACTATGGGGTTTATTAAGGATTTTTATATTATAAAGGATTGATATGAAATTAAATAATTATTTAAACATAAACCTTAGATCTATAAATATACTATTATGTCTATTGTGCATTGCATCCCAAATTGAAACTTGAGAATTATTTCACACAAAGAACCACTCTCTTGACACCTTTATCTCTTTTTCTCAAGAATGATAAATGAAAGAGAGGTACCTTAAATATCGAAGGATGAGTGATCAAAACAAAAAACTCCAAGTAATCAAATCACAATGCTAGCACCCAGATATCTATTGGCGTTGCTCAGAGATTAGTGGAAAATGTGTGGATCACCGCTAAAGGGATTTTGTCCTTGGATCATCAAAGTGTAATGAATGAAATATGAAAGGGACTTTTCAGACGGTCGACATCTACATCAAATAAAGGATTCTATGATTATATATCTATTAAGTCTGATATTAAATAAATTAATTATAAATTTGACATGCAAGATTATCACTTGGGATTTCAATTACCTTGATATTAAAGGAAATTTTAATCTATTTCCCAAAACCGCACACTTCTGCTATGCCCAGAACCATTAAGTGGTATCAGTTCTATCACATTTAAATTTATAATTATTTATTTTATTTTTGATCCATACAGAATTTTGGTTGAATTTTCATTTCATATTATTTTTTATTTAATACATTTTGAATTAACATGTTGACATATTAATCATGATCATTTTTATTTCATTATATTAATGGTATAAGAACATATTAAGAACCAGAGATTCCATCGAAAAATGCTATTTTATTTACTGGTAAGATGTAGTTATAGGGCATGTATCCAAATTTACACAATTTTTACCCCATTAGGCATCACACGTCCATTCCACGAGATACATGACATGCTACGTAGTTATTACATGCGGTGTACACGTCATGTTGACTATCCTACCTGAAACATGGTATGTTGGATTAAATGATGTTTATACAACGTACACATCTGGTAGTCTATATGGGTTAGCAGCATAAATCGTGCAATCTATGAGGTCATTATAGACATTAAAACAATTTGAGACTAAAATCATAGAGTTTTATGATATACACAACATGTATGTGGTGTACACGCCATGTTGTTCGTCATTTCACATATTCAAAATACACATCAAGAAATTCAGTGAGAACAGCAGACACATGACATAAGGGATACATGGCAAGTATCTGTCTTGAACATGTTGGGTGATCACACTGAGATACTCACTAAAGACTCAGATGAGTATCTCAGGAACACGAAAACTAGATAAAAGGCATGTAGCTTGATTGTATGCACCATGTAGCATGGCTGAGTCAACATGCTGAATCCCTAGATGTGTAACACCGATACAAGACAAATGAGGTAAAAGACATGTAACTCGATTAAACTCAATGTGTAGTCTCCCAATTACTAGAAGAATTAAATTACATTAAATAGATAAATGTTGTATTAAAACCTTGTTTCATTGATTGTCACTTTAAGTATTTGAAAATTTAATAAGGGTTTTAAAGAATTTTAAATGCTCAATTATTTTATTGTAATAAAATTATATTCCTTGGTTCTATCATTTCTTTTCCATGAATGTCATAAAATATGGGTATCTATAAATTGAATTCGGTTGGTCATTAGAATGACAGAGGATTAATTAATTAATTAATTAATTCAAGTCAATTTATCTTAATAATAAAGAATGAATAGAAATAAATGTTACCCGGTTTACTTTTTCATGTACGTTGAATGAATGATCCTTCATGAGATAGACCAAAACAAGTGTATATGTGAGAATTAATTTAATTTAATTTATTTCATGGGCTTTTAATTATTTATTATTAAATTAAATTTGATGGTTTTTGAGTTATCCCTCCCTCCATTATTAAGTAGGAATTGTGTTTCTAAAGAAATTTATGTAATCCCACTTTAATAAATCATTTATTCAACCTCACATGCATGTGAGTTCTAAATACTTGTTATTAATGGAGTTTCCCAAGATGCATGGAGGTAGTTAAGATAGAACCATATGATGTCAACTTAGGTGTTACTTAATTGGACTTGTAGAATGATGTAACTAATGTCAAGACTGACAACATGAATTATTTACCCTAGGTCATAGGTTGATTTAATGTTCAGTCATTAAATAAAACAATTAGATAATGCTCATGAACATGTAATTTAATTATTTATTTATCTATGTCTATGCATTATTTAATTTTATGGATGCAAGAATGTGATCACATGAATAAATAAATTAATTTTAAAATATGAAATGTAAATAAATTGGTTTTGAATTATTTTTTTATCCAACATGGTCAATTAATTTAGTAACATCCACATAATATTAAAAAGAAATAAAAAAAATTAAAGTTTTTCATAATAAATTAAAATATATATTATGTATATTATGTGAGACTTGTCCTTCCATTGCTTGATTAGGAAAAAAATATTTATAACTATGTGTTTGACCAACCATATTTGGGACACATACTTTTAATTTGGAGTTATTGTAAAGGGTATGGGTTGACTTAACAATCTTGCATCAATAAAAGTAGTCCTCGGTATACTTGTGGAAACTTTGGGGAAAGCGTTGAAGAAATCCAAGTTAGTATTTCAAGATATGGGAGTCCACTCGACGAATCAAGGAGTTGCAAGACCACATTTGGAAATACACAATCCTACCTAAATACCTTGTAGTACCTTGAACAACTCTTGTTGGGGTTATGTGATGGGAAATGTGGATCCTTTCCCTTTGAATGTATTGGATACTAGACATTTATATTTGAACGAAAAGAGATATTGATACATCGTAAAATAATGTTAGATTTAATACAAGTCAATTAATTTATAATTTATTATAAACATTGTAATAATTAAAAGTACTAATAATCTGCTCTTTTAATTCTAAAATAAAATAGAATTTCTTCATACACACTATCCCTTGGATCTATATTGAAGAAAGAAAAGATCCTCATTGATAGTAACTTCTAGGAATGGTTCAGAGGTCTTAGGTTTGTGCTTCTCAATGAACAAAAATATTATACGCTTAAATCTTCAATATCTGATCCTCTTTCCCAGAAGGTGAGTGATGGAGAGTTCCTTGTCTACAAAAAATATTTTTATGATGCATTCAATGTTCAATTTTTAATGCTTTCATATATGTCAATTATACACATGAAGTCTCATGAAAACATGGATATGTATAACATGTTTGAGAAACTCCATGGTCTTCACAAGAAGGGAGTTAGATATGAACTGTTTGAGATTTCCAAGTCACTCTTTCCTAGAAATCTTGGAGATAGTTCCCCAGTTGGGCCACGTATTGTCATGATTATTGACTACATTGAGCGCCTAGAGGTTCTATGGTTTAAACATCATAAAAAAATGGACACCGATATCATTTTATCATCACTCCCTCATGGATTCTCCCTCTTTGTTGTAAATTTTAATATGAACAACATTGAGAAGTCTCTACAAGATCTTCTCACTCTTCTTCATCAAGTAGATAAAAATATGATCGGTGAAAATATGTTGGTCCATATAGTGACAAATAGAAAGATTAAGTGAAGAGATTTAATCCCAAATATTCACCCAGGCCTTCCATGAAGGGGAATATCAAGGGGTAGGCAAGATAGGAGGATGTTTGTTTCACATTTTAAAAGGAGGTTCGCTGGAAGGAAAACTTCATTTGGCCAAAAAAGCTTGGGGAAGCTTCAAGAATGTCCATTATCAATTGAAATTTATATGTTTATAAAAATTAGGTATTAAATACCACTTGTGGTTCTCACATATGTATTCAAATATTGGAACCAAATAGATTTAGAAGAATTTACTGGGGGGAGGTAGGTCTACAAGAATCCAAAAAATCTGAACTCATTGTTGTAACTATTAGAGACTACCACCTCGCGATATTGACCAAAATTATCTTGGGTTTAATGGGATTTTATAATGTGCCTTTGGTTACCAAAAATATTATAACTGCATACAAATTTGATACTGATGTATTTATTTTCATGTTCGAAAATGAATGTTGGCTATTTTATAAAGATAGCATTTTTTTATTCTAAGAGGTTTTTAAATAATGGTTTTTATACAACCCAAGTAATGGAAATCCATATAGAAGCTATGACACATGACTAAAACCACACCCAACTATGGCATCATTGGATAGGTCATGTAAATGAAAAGAACATAACTTAATTATAACAAGATAGATATTAATATTCTTTTGAGCTAAAACCACTATTCTATATCACGCGTGCTTACAATGTAAAATGTCCATATCCCAATTTAGTGGAGTTGGTGAAAGGGCCAAAGAGATTCTTTCGTTAGTTCATACAGACATGTGTGGACAATTTCTTATTGAGACAGAAGGTGGGTACATATAATCATAACATTTACTGACGATTTTAGTAGTGTCTAATTAATGAGGTATAAGTTGTATTCCATTAATAAATCCAAGGAATGCAAGAATGATGTTGAGAACCAGCTTTCTAAGAAGATTAAGAACTCCAATCAGACTATGGTAGAGAATATCTAAATCAAGACTTCATTTATTACTTATGGGAGTTTGGAATCCTACCTCAAATCACTCCAATTATACTCCTCATTGGAATGGTGATTAAAATGTTGATTGAAATCTTGGTAAACTTGATGAGACCAATGATGAGTCATAAAAGTATTCTATTATCGTTTTGGGGATATACCTTATGAAAAACAGCACGAATAATAAACCAATTATAAACTAAAGAAGCAGAAGAAATATCATACCATTTATGGAATAGAAAGAAACTTGTGTTTTCATACTTATATGTGAGGGGTTCTGAAGTGTTTTTATGGCCTCTTCAAGTAACAAACTTATTTCCTGAAAAGTGTACCTTTATAGGATACCCCAAAGAAACAAAGGGGTATTACCTATACGACTCTTCAGAAAAAAAAGGTAAATGTGAATGGAAACACCATATTCCTTGAGGGGGATCACATATCTAAGAGATATAATACGAGAGAGATAGAATTCAGTGAATTTGGGACTCAATGTACACAAGAGTCGACACAGGAATAGATTCCACAAAGTCTTGTGGAAGAAGAAACTATTTTAGAGACACAACTACTGCATAGAAGTACAAGAGATATTAGAGAACAAAAATGGTATGATTTTATAGTCACCGAGTATGTTGAATCATTATTAGTTGTTTATATTAATTCTCTAACCTAAAAATAAGTATTAAGTGGCACAGATGTTTCCAAATGGCAATGATCCATGAATTCTAAATTAGATTCCATGAATTAAAAAAAATGGATTTTGATGGATCTTTTAGTGTATGTAAATCCCTGTCACAGCCCCTCCCTCCAAGGATACCATAATGAGGAGAGAGAGATAATGACCCCTGAGTCCTACCAATTGTAGGCATCGGGTTGGTGGCTAGCACCGAGGGTATAAAAAATTCTTGACATGGAAGGGATTACCCTCTATAATAACATGAGATCGTGAAATAAGATGGATCATCCACAAAAAACTCCTAGACATAATATAAAAGAAATTCAGAACCATTCCACATTCATATATAAATATAACTTCTACTAATAATAGTATTCAAAGTATATATCCAAAAGCATAGATAAAGAAGCGAGACATCAATTGCCAAGCATCCAAGATAGTAATGTCTAATATGATCCATGTAGTCCTCCTAGAAACCGGAAAAAAAATTATATATGTAGGGTGACCATACAAGTATAAGTAGTAAGAAAAACAAAGTCTCTCTTGAACATGTAAAATAATCATACTAATGCACCTGTGAAAAAACACACCACCAAACCACACCTATACAGGTGTGCTAACCAATCCCAACCTCACCATGGTACGCTGACCAAATAATGCAAGTCAAGTAAAATAATATAACATGATCACATAATTAAGGGTACCCCACACCACTTCCACAATATTATGTCTTTTCACACCCAATGTCATACGTCCTAGTGCTCTCAACTCTTATGCATACCACACCGCCCCACAAGCACGATCACACCACACCATGCCAAAAGACATCAGGGCTTACCGCCCAACAAGCATATCCATGTCACACCTCGCCCAAAGACACTTGGTCTACCAACCCAAAACCATGATCACATCTCACCCTAAAACACCCGTGTCATTACATATCACCAGCAAACATCTAGGATATAACAACCACCATATAATGCACTAACAGACCACAGACAGTCCCATGATATGAAATACCTACCTTGCATGAAATAGAGAGTGGGAAAGAGCAGGTACCCAACCATCTATACTCCTCACCGAATGTCGGAAAAAACACCCCAGGTGTGACTCTGCAGGTATTAACACATAGTTCTTGATGTGGGTGGGATGCCTATATAAATAATAGGAATATACAAGTATATATATTTAGTATCAAACACACAATATCAATCTATGAGTTCACAAACCAGCTAACCAAATCACAACACCTTCACCACTGTTTCCGCCTTAAAATGAATATAATCACACAATAAGGAAAAACCACATTCCACATTTCCAACCAATTCAATTTAATCATCTCATTATTTTCATTTTTTAGAATCAACCACATTTAACAACAAAACCCACCATTTAATTATTTATTAACCATTTTCATCCCATTAACCAAACCAAACCATGTCATTTCAATCATTCTTAATCATTTATTTAATTATTCCATCACTACTTGAGCATCTAGAACAAAGAAACCACCACCTCGCCACCTTAAAAGTACGACAAACCAATCCACGTCGCCGCCCCAAAATCATGGATCATGAACCACCTCACTTCCCAAAAATTCTAGCCATAGAAACCAGCTCACCAACCCAAAAGCACAACCAAAAAACCACCTCATCACCCCAAAAGAATGGGCCACAAACCACCTCGCTGCCCAAAAATCACAGAACATGAATCATCATCCCCACATGCCCCAACCACACATTTTAATCCCAAAATCATGACCAAACATCACAACCTTTCAAGATCCTTTGACATATTTACAAAAGTGGATTTTAACATATTCCTGTTTATTTTAGGGGAATTATCACACATGTCATTATCCTTGAGCTACTGTTTTATTATCCAAATAAAAGTGATTAATCAATTTCCATTTTAGGGTGATATCACAACAATAATAACCAAATTAGTAATCTCCACACATATATCCAGTTCAACCAATTCTCTTAGCAGCATCAATTTTCAGTGCGTCATCAAGTCTGTACAATTCACAATATCAAAAATAATATCAATGATATAAAATCATGAGAATCAAACCAAATTTACCAATTTCAATTTCAATTTAACCAATTTTTACCTTTAATTTAAGCCAGTACATCCATAACCCATAGGTTAAAAAAATGAAACACCTCTTTCATGATACAAAATAAAGAGAAATATGGGATTCCCTAACTCAAAGAAGATTTCTATCTCATTGCACATTGAAGGGAGAAGAATAACACCTACAAACCACAATTGCACAATCATAAATCATGAATCAACCTACACCACTACTAATTACCATCAAAACACATCCCAACACACACCCCAAAAAATAACAACATCATCAAAGTAAATCCCAAAGAGAAGAATGGAAGAAAACCTACCAAGAGAAGAGTAAGGGATTACCACATATTTCCAATGAACAACTACTAGGGCCAAGGGATCAAAGAGAGAGGAAGAGGGATTACTCCTTGAGGTGCCTAGGGTTCACCCAAAATGAGAGGAAGAATAACCCATAGTCGAATGAATGAAAATTTTTCTGGAAAGAATTTTATAAAACCACAATTTATTGGGGATTTACACAACATTTAATCCCCTTTCACGTTGTGTAATACTCATGGTTTGGTTTCACAGAAAAACCCGTCGACCTTTCATTATTTAACCCCCAAAACCTACACATAGTAAACTGGCCCCACAAAAGATGTGAACCACCATTACACATCATGTAATACACTTATATGATGTGTATTTCCTATAGTTGTTTTGTCGCACCTCCTGCTTCCACCAAAAACTCCTGGAACCTCCCCCAAACACCTAAAATAACAAACTAGAAAAGTGATGGACTAGGAGGCAATAGACCATTACATCATAAACCTCTCAAATGAATTTTTTTCTCAAGAATCAAAAACCAATCCTAGAAGAAAAGGTGTCTAAATAACCATCCCATGAGATACCTATCAAGGGTCTCATCATACCTCAAATGATACCACCAGCCAAACACACTAACCCAAATGGCCACAAAACACGCTGCACAACCACATCAACACAACCACAAGCTGCCTCCTCTCACACAACCACACTCCCATAGAACCACTGCCCAACCATCTCAACCTCCACGCAGCCCAAACCAAAACCACTACATGCAATGAACCACACCATCCCGAACTCATGCATTAGGGAATTCCATCTTCCATTTCGAGTTACTATCCGCTCTGGGAGGCACTGACTCACCCACACAAGTTTAATCGTATAATATTAAATGAGTCTTAATTATGAATCAGGTCCTCCACTTTTCATATGTCAGTACATTATCATACATCGCACCACACACATCATGAACTAATGAAAAAACTCATCTCAAAAAAGAAAAAAGGATCCGAACATCAAATCACAAGGAAAAACAAAGCCATGAAAAAATAAAAACAACATTGGATACAAAGAACACATATGTGTATCTCACTCCCAAGTACTTTCCTCTAGGACACCATGCCTCCACAATACAAAAACCAAATAAATGTTTCATCCAAGAATCACCTTTTCTTGGTAATCCTGGATCTCTACTGGATGTTCCAAAAACGTCATGTCATCATCAATATTCCACTCTCCCCATTCAATGATAGGGGAGTCATCGGGAAGATACCGAAGAATATGAGAGACACGGAAGACGTCGTGGATCCTCTCCAATTATAGTTCTAACACCCACTGATACACCAACATTCCAACTCTCCCCAACATCTCAATGGGCCCAAAACCCCTAGGAGAAAGCTTGCACCTTCTACCAAACTTCTGATTCCCACGTCGAGAGAAAACCTTCAAGAACACATGGTCCCCAACCTCAAACACCAAGGCCCTATTATGAAATCGACATAAAACTTTTGATGGTATTGTGCTAATTTAATCTTCTCATGAACAAGATAAAGTTTCTCTATCGTTCTCTACACCACATTTTGACCAAGAATAGTTGTCTCCCCAACCTATGTCTAGAAAAATGAAGAACGACACAATATACTATACAAATACTCAAATGGGGCCTTATTAATTAAATATTGAAAGCTATTAATATATGAAATCTCAACAAAGGGAAGGTTTCGTACCCAAGATCCACGAAAGTCCAAGACGCATGCCTGTAAGATATCCTCCAATGTCTCGATTGTCTGTTTAGTCTTCTTATCTGTTTGACAGTGGAAAGTAGTGATGAGGTGTAACTGAGTGACAAATGTATAACGAACAATACTTTACATACATGGTTATTACTTAAAAATTGAAGCATACTTATTACAACATATAATAAAACCATGAAAGTACTGTATAGGTATAGTGTCTTTAGAAACTGGAAAACATAAATAACTGGTTCATAAATCATCTATGTTGTCTCCCATTTATTTCATCATATCTAAAGTCCCTTTTTGGCATATCCTACTTAATATTATTCTTCCTAACCTGGTGAAATTAAATCATACAAAAGGGTGATCTCAGATGCTCAGTAAGGGTAAAAAAAATAAATATCACACATATCATATTTATAAGAACATAAAATTTTGAAAATTTTATCCTTCAAAGAGATCATATTATGGGATAAATCATAGAAGTGAAATGTAATTACAATAATCATAACATAAAACATTAAGCTTTGTGGAATACACACATAATCATAGAAAATCATTTCTTAGTAGTCTAGACTCATTTCCAAGAATATCTTAGTGGACAAAGTCCTTATCTGAACTGAGTTCACTCCTCATTTCAGTCCTGTTTCACTGAACTGGTTTAACCTGTCGTTCCAGCCATGTATATCTCATGAGATATAAATATTTACCCAATACATTAGAGGGATATATAGGTCCCATCCATCTCAAAATGATACCACTCTAATGTGTGCCACAAAATCATAAACCATACATCATAGCAAAAGGCATGTAATAAAAATGGGATTCTTAAACATCACGTCATCATAACATAATCCATAAAAGAATATCGTAAAAATAATTCCATCATAACCTAAAAAAATAAATGTTAAAATAGGGATATAAACAGAAACCTATATTATCTTAGATGGAAAATATTTTTGATAAAACACTTGAACTCCATTCTTGAGAAAAATATCATTTCTACTTCAAAAACATTTTCCTTTCTTAACATGTCATATAATTTTGAACTAAAAGAACTTGATTGAAAATAAACTTGAAAACATTTAAAGGAAGCTTCTTGGAAATAATTTTATAAAATTCCATTCATTCTTTATAAGTTAAAAAAACATTCTTCCCGTACTTTGGTCAGAAAAGTCAAAAAGTACCTCGTACAAAAAACGACAAAAGATTCCTTTCATATATTTTACTGAAAATTCACCGAAGGGTAAAATTGGATTTAAAAAACTCTAGGTGGATGGAAATAATATTACATATTGAGGAAACATTGATGTGGATGTTAAATATTCCCTAGTAAATTCTGATGTATAAACAATCTCGGATAAAAATGAGATTTTGAGATTTTCCCTTACCTTAGGTCTGATTTGTTTCGTAAGTGTCCGAACCTCCTGTATAATGATTTAAATAATGTCATTGACTTATTCCCGAATCATTATTATTTTTATGATAACATATATGGTCATATTCTTTGATTCTTATTAGTAATATTTCATTGCTACTTGTTATTTGGGTGTTTATTGCTTTATGTTCGTATGTGTGTTTTGTCGAATAAATTATTATTCCTCTTTATAGGTTATAGACACCTCATTTCCCGAATGTTATTAGTGTAATATATATTTTATTTATTCATTAAATTCATTTATATAATCATTATGCAATGAAGATCGTGTAGAACGAGTCACATCACATCGTGGAGACGGTATTCCGTACGTACGCACGAGCGATGATATAGTTCCCATGATTGTGGAATTGTATTGGAGTGAATTTATACTATTTCAGAATCAATATCACTTTAAAATAATCATATATAGTAATTATTTACACCATTATACCCATCCAATTATGGTGGTGGTGGAAAATAGATTACACCACGGCGTGGAGACGATATTCTGTACGTACGCATGTGCGGTGATTTCGTTTTCCGTAGGATGGATAGATGGTGAAATAGGGTTGTTTCATACATATAATAACATATCAATATATGAGTGATACTGATGTTATTACTTCATAATGAAAAAACAAATGAAGAATAAGTAGAAGAAGAAATAATGTTGAAAGAATCGGTAACGGACATTACTTCTTCTTTGAAGCCCCTCTTTGAGACCTCCTTTTAGGGCACTAAAATTGGTCTTTGAAGAAGACCAGGACCTCTATGATGTTTCTAGGGAAGTGGTGAAGTGAAATGGGCAGGGGTTGGTCTAGATTGAATGCTCAAATTGGTGTGAGGAGGAGAGGGAGGAGGTGCCTTTTTATAAGGGAGGAGAGGGGCACCTTTGGAAATATAAGATATATTAGTTTATATTAAATCCCAACCCCACATAAAAACATCCAAAATGACTCATATATAAATCTTAGATGATATAGGGTTGTAATATCTTCAACCAATAAAATTTATACATGTTAGGAATTTATTTTAAACATTATCAACTTGATTTATCCTTATTTATCAATTTAATTTTATTTGTGGTAATAATATTCTAAATTTTAAATTATTATAAATAATTACATATGTGTTGTTAATTTTACCTAATTTGAATTTTTATGAAATTTTAGACCATATAAATTTTAATGTATAAATTGTAAATATTTTTGTGATTTTTAGACAATTTTATTATATTTTATTTTTATAAAATAACTAGTTTCAATTTTGACACTATTCATTTATTTGAATTTAAATAAAATATATACAGAAGATATGTTCAAAATAAAAGAGTTAATAGATTAATAAAATATCATATGTATCTATAAAATTAGTGGAGCACATTAAATAGTTCATATAATATTTATTTTAATATTTTTAAAACCATTTATTTGATATTTTAATTAATAAATTAATTTCAACATCACTATTGTGTCATAATTAATGATAATTATTTAATCCCTAAAAATTCTAAATAAATTAATATGATGTAGATAATTGTATTATATTTTTTGAGACTATTCATGTTCTAAGTTTCATTAAGTTTATCACTAAATTAAAATTATTATACTTATAAGATTTAAGAAAGTGACAAGTTGTCACATTCTTTGGTTTTAATAATAATTAAATTATTTTCATGGGAAAAAGTTCATTAAATGAATCTAATCCTACCCTTAGGTGATATGGGTCGACTTTCAGTCATCCAATACGATTTTGGCATGAGTTAGGGTAATTTTATAATCTTATATTTACCCTTAATTACCTGATTTACCTTTATCTATGGTAAATAAAATTTACCGTAGTTACTATTCATAATGCCAAAAAATAAAAAGTATCCTATTAGCATAATTTGGACCCACTGATTCAAAATATGGAATCCATTTTTCAAAATTCAAAACACATAAGTTTCAGTAATTAATTTAAAATTATTCACGTTGTTAAGAAAACGGGTTTTAGAAGTTAAAACATTGCCAAAGATTGAAATGTTTTTACCTATGAATTCAATGTGAAATTAATGATAATGACATATATTATATTAAATGGTAAAATATATTCTATTTATACTTTAAAACCATTCAATAATATAATTTAACCATATAAATTATCTCAATGAAAAAATTTATTTTTAATTAAAAAATAGCGTATTTTTACTATTCATCACAATATGAAAGTTATCAGAAAAATATCAAAAATTTATCCAAAGTAAATTTTTATATCCTGATTCCAAAGAAGAATTTCATTTTGTCATATTGAACTTATAAACATGTCAAAAACTATATTTAATGTGGGTTCTCCATCAAAAGGAGGTAAAACTGCATTTTTTTAAAAATACTTATTTTACCCGAAAATTTATTTTGTTCTCTTACCATGTTCTAGAAAATGTGTAAGATGAATAATAATGTTATAAAATTCAAAATTCAGTTAATACTATTCATAACGGCTATTCCAAAATAATATATCGTTGTTTAGTGAAACACGATATTGCGTACTACACACGCAATCGAGGAAGGTCGTGATTGCGTGTAATGCAAGCCAAGTTAGTATTGTGTGTTGTGAAAAATTCCTTTCGTGTTGCGTATAAAATAAGACATAAAATAATATTTCTCATCAAATCTCAGGGTGTTACATTCTACCCCCTTAAAATGAATTTCGCCCTGAAAATTCGTCACATCATTAGAAACATATGTGGATACCTCTCCCTCATTATATCCTCAACTTCCCATGTAGCTTCTTATAATTGGTGGTTACTCCATAAAAATTTCACCAACTGAGTGGTCTTGTTCCATAGGACTTTTTTGTTATGATCCAGAATCTCTATCGGTTGTTCTTCATAAGAATGATCTTGCTCCAACGGTACAACTTCTAAGCTGAGTACATGTGAAGGATCAGGTATGTACTTTATCATCGGAGATATATGGAAGACATCGTGAACTTGAGATAGATTCGGTGGAAGCGCCAAACTGTAAGCTAACTTACCAAAACGATCTAGAATTTCAAAAGGATCGATATATCAAGGGCTCAACTTTCAATTCTTTCTAAATCTCATGACCCTCTTCCACGGAGATATTCATAAGAACAATTTATCACCCACTTAAAAATCTATGTCTTTTCTTCGGTTTTCGGCATAACTTTTTTGTTGACTCTGAGCTTCTCTTATGTGTTGTTGAATAGATCTGACCTTTTCTGCCATATCATCAACAAGATCAGGTCCTAATAGCATTCTTTCCCCAACTTCATCCCAGCAAGTTGGAGTTCTGCATTTCTTTCCATAGAGGGCTTCATAAGGAGCCATCTGAATACTGGAGTGAAAGCTATTATTATAAGAAAATTCCACCAAAGATTGGTGTTGATCCCAACAACCTTTGAAATCCATAGAGCATGCTATAAACATGTCTTCTAGAGTTTGAATTGTCCTCTCAGACAGACCGTCTGTCTAAGGATGGTAAGTAGTGTTGAAACTCAACTCTGTATCTAGATCATGCTAAAGACTTCGCCAAAATTTCGAGGTAACCCTCAGATCCCGGTCAGATATAATAGAAAGTGGTTTTCCATGCAATCTTACCACTTTACATATATCCTGGCAAGCTGATCAAGAGAAAAATCTTCGCTAATATCAATGAAGTGTGAGAACCTCGTAAGATGATCAAAAATATCCTAGACAGCATATTTCCTTTGGATGTTTTAGGAAGTCCAGTGACGAAGTCCATAGTGATGTTTTCCCATTTCCATTCTGGTATGGGTAATGGTTGTAACATCCCCTTAGACTTTTGTCTCTCAACTATAACTTGCTGACAAACCATGCATCGAGAGACATATTCAGCAACATCTATTTTCATGCCATCCAACCATAAGTACTCTTTTAGGTACCTATACATCTTTTTACTTCTAGGATGAAAAGAAAATGAAGAACTATGAGCCTTGTCCAGTAGCTCCTTCTTTAATTCTGTAATGGGAGGAACAAAAACCCTATTCCTGAACCTTATTATCCACTCACAATCAAGGTTGAATTCAGGAACATTTCTCACCTTCTTTTTTAACTCTACATCTTCATTCAGTGCCTCTTTAATCTTCACGTGTATAGATGGTTGAAAATTCATTTGAGAAAGACACAATTTTTCCCTTTCCATTATAATTCCAAGATCCATCCTTTGTAAATCCATAAATATTGGATCTTTTGTGATCCTCATCATGGATAATCTAGTATGGTCTTGTCAACTTAATGCATCCGCCACCTTGTTTTCATTCACGGGGTGGTAATTAATTGAGCAGTCGTAATCCTTAATCAGCTCCAACCATCTTTATTGGCGCATATTCAGCTGTTTTTTTGTGAAAATATACTTTAAAATTTTATGATCAGTATAAATATCACACCTTTCACCTATAGGTAATTCCTCCAAATATTTAATGCAAAGATTACCAGAGCTAACTCCAAATCATGAGTTGGGTAATTTTGCTTAGGTATTTTCAACTGTCGTGAGACATAAGCTATCACCATATCATTTTGCATGAGAACACTCCACAATCCCTTCTTGGATGCATCACTATAGATCACAAACCTTTCTCCACTTCAAGGTAGTGTGAGCACAGGTGCACTGGATTACCTTCTTTTTTTCTCTTTTAAATTCTCTTCACATTCCTCCGTACAAACAAACTTAACTCCTTTTGGAGTCAACTTGGTGAGTGGGTTAGATAACATTGAAAAATCATTCACAAAACACTAGTAATATCCATCCAATCCAAGAAAACTTCGGATCTCAGTTACTGTTGTTTTCTCGACCATCTTTTGATAGCCTATGTCTTTTCTGGATCAACATATTTCCCCTATTTTGAGATTATGTGACCCAAGAATGCAACTTTTTTAAGCCAAAATTCACACTTGGTAAATTTGGCATAAGGCTTCTCCTTTCTCAGGGTCTTCAATACAATTCTCAATATATCTTTATGTTCGTCCTTGATCTTTGAATAGACAAGAATATCGTCTATAAAGAATACAACAAACTGATCAAGATAGTCTCTAAAGACTCTATTCATCAGATCCATGAAGATAGTAGGGGAATTAGTAAGACCAAATGGAATCACTATAAATTCATAGTGTTCATACCTTGTACGGAATGTCGTCTTTGATATATCCTCCCTTTTAACCCTTAATTGATGATACCCTGAACAAAGATAAATTTTGGAAAAGTATTGAGCTCCGCGTAGTTGGTCAAATAGGTCATCAATGCATGGGAGAGGATATTTATTCTTGATAGTGATCTTGTTAAGTTCTCGTTAATCAATGAAGAGTCTCATTGATCCATCTTCCTTCTCAACAAACAGAACAGGTGCTCCCCAAGGTGACGCACTAGGGTGTATGAATCCTTTATCAATATTCTCTTGGAGTTGCTTCTTCAATTCCAGCAACTCAATTGGGGCCATTCTATATGTTGTCGTTGAAATAGGAAAAGCACCCAGTATGAGTTCTATTGAAAACTCAACTTCACGATTTGGTGGCAGACCAGAAAATTCCTACGAAAAGACATCATCATAATCCCATACAATGGGCATGTTATTAGTCATGAGTTTCTCTCCAACCATTTGAGACAAATAAACTTCATTTAGTGGAATCCAGACCCATAAGATGGAAGAAATTTCCACTGGAAGGTTATGTTCATCCTTGCATCGATAGACGATCATAGATTGATCTTGAATATGAAATGTGACTTCCCATCTTTGGAAATTGATATGATCTCCATATAATGAATGGAAATCCATGCCAAGAATCACATCAAATTCCACTATAGGAAGGATCACAAGATTTGCAGGAAGCACTTTCCCACAAACTTCAATCGGAGAAGAACTGTAAACATTTGATTCGACTGTTGTGGCATTAGGAGTTGTCATAGCCAACTCAACATCTAATTTTTGAGGTAATATGACGATACCCTTTGAAAATTCTTCAGAAATAAAAGAGTGGGTGGATCCAAAATCAAATAAAACATTTTCTAATTTAGAGTGGATGGTATGTGTACCTCTCACCACTTCGTTGTCGTAATCCACATCACCGATAGTAATTGCATTTGACGTTCCTTTGTCTTTTCCCTTAGAAGTTTATTGACGTCGATCATCATCATCAACCCTAGGATTTGGGAATTGATTGGCATAATGCACCATCTCCTTGCACATAAAACATTGAAGTGTAGTAGGTTAATTCTGTGTATCCCTTCCTTTGTTTGCATCATTAGACATCTTCTTCCCATTATTTTGACATTCAATTGCCCGATGAACTTCTTTTCCACACTAATAACATTTGTTTTCCCCTTAAGACAATTTCCTCCATGTTTATTTCCACACTTTGAGCATAAGGGAAAACTCATCTTCTTTTCAGTGTGGTCTTTAGATTTTCCTTCAAATTCCATTTTCCTCTTCTTATCAAACCCATGTGACTAATGGGATACACCGATCTCCATCTCAACCTTGAGAGCACATCGAACAATTTCCTCATTGCTATTGAATTCCCTTATGGATAAAACCCTTTGAAGACTTGGTTTTAATCAACTAAATAATCGATGCATCTTACTCTTAGGTTGGATAATAATTTTGGAAGTGTACCTTGCAAGTCTTGTAAAATTTTCTTCGTAGGTACCAATGGATTCATCATACTTTTTCTTTAGTTCAAGAAACTCCATCTTCATATTTGTTCGAAAAATACAAGGGAAATAATTATTGAAAAATAAGTTCTTTAACTCATCCCATTCCATGGAATAAATTTCATCCCTTTGTCTCATATTCTTAATAACATTCCACCCTTGATAAGAATCACCTTCCAAATGATATACTACTAAGATGAATTTATCATGTTCAGAACATTGAAGAACTGAAAATATCTTTTAAGTGGTACTGACCCATTGTTCAGCCACTAATGAATCAGAAGACCCACTGAATTAAGGTGGACGCTGCCTGATGAAGGATTCAACAGAGTATTGCTCCTTCATTTACTCGTTTGGAAGTCCTGCATGATTAATAGCTTGAGAATGTTGGTTGAGCATGGCTACAGGATTTTTCATTCTAGCTCCCATAATGTTTGGTTGCCCAGGGGGACAATCATTTCATTGCCTGTCGCATTCCGCATTAACACGGTTCCTTCGGGTTCCAGCCATTGACTAAAACCAAGAAGAATAGTGTGATAAACACTAATTATAATATGAAAAACAAATAATCCAGAATAAAATTTCACACTTAAGGTCTTGTCATAGGTTGTTCATGACCATTTCTAAAACACTATGATTGTGTTCTATGCATAGACATATCCTTAGGTTTCTTACTAAGGCATTCACATCCTAGCTTCAAAAGGATGACTATACCTTTCCACTGATACCAAATATAATGACCCATACTTTACATACATGGTTATTACTTCAAAATTGATGCATACTTATTACAACATATAACAAAACAATTAAAGGACTGTATAGGTATAGTTTCTTTAGAAACATGGGAAACATAAACAACTTATTCATAAATCATCTACGTTGTATCCCATTTATTTCAACATATCTAGAGTCCCTTTTTGGAATATCCGACTTAATATCCTTCTTCCTGACCTGGGGAAAAGAAAACATACAAAAGGGTGAGCTCAAATGCTCAGTAAGGGTAAAAAAAGAAATATCAAACATATCATATTTATAAGAACATAACATTTTGAAAATCTTATCCTGCAAAAGAGATCATAACATGGGATAAATCATAGAAGTGAAATCTAATTCCAATAATCATAACTTAAAACATGAAGCTTTGTTGCATACACTCATAATAATAGAAAATAATATCTTAGTAGTCAAGACTCATTTACAAGACTATCTTAGCAGACAAAGTCCTTTTATGAACCGAGTTCACTCTTCATTTCTGTCATGTTTCACTAAACTAGCTTAACCGACCGTTCTAGCCATGTATATATCATGAGATGTAAATCTTCAAACAATGCATTGGAGGGATATATAGGTCCCACCCATCTCATAATGATACCACTCTTTTGTGTTCCACAAAATCATAAACCATTCATCATAGTATAACCCATGTAATAAAAATGGGATTCTTAAATATCACTTCATCATAAAATAATCCATAAAAGGATATCATAAAAATAAATCCATCATAACATAATCAAATCAATGTAAAAATAGGGATATAAATGGAACCCTACATTATCTTAGATGGGAAATAATTTTGATAAAACTCTTGAACTCCATTCTTGAGGAAAATATCCTTTCTACTTCAAAAACATTTTCAATTCTGAACATGTCATATGATTTTGAACTAAAAGAAGATGATTAAAAATAAACATATAAAATTGTAAAGGATGCTTCTTGAAAATAATGTTCTAAAAATCGATCCATGCCATATATGTTAAAAAAACATTCTTCCCATACTTTGGCCGGAAAAGTAAAAAAGTACCACGTACGAAAAATGACAAAATATTCCTTTCATATCTTTTAATAAAAACTCATCGAAGGGTAAAACAGGATTTAATCAATAGTAGGTGGAAGGAAATAATATTACATATTGAGAAAACATGGATGTGGATGATAAATATTCCCCAGCAAGTTGTGGAGTATAAACAATCTCGGATAAAAATGAGATTGTGTGATTTTCCCTTACCTTAGGTCCGATTTTCTTCGTAAGTGTCTGAACCTCATGTATAATGATTTAAATAATGACATTGACTTATTCCAGAATCATACTTATTTTTATGATATCATATATGGTCATATTCTTAGCTTCTTATTAGTAATATTTCATTGCTACTTGTTATTCGGGTGTTTATTGCTTTATGTTCGTATGTGTGTTTTGTCGAATAAATTCTTATTCCACTTTTTAGGTAATAGACACCACATTTCCATAATGTTATTAGTGTAATATATATCATATTTATTCATTCAATTCATTTATAAAATCATTATGCAATAAAGATCGTGTAGAACGATTCGCATCACATCGTGGAGACGGTATTCCGTACGTACGCACGAGTGATGATATCATTCCCATGATTGTGGAAATGTATTGAAGTGTATTTATACTATTTCAGAATAAATATCACTTTACAATAATCATATATATCCATTATTTACACCATTATACCCATCCAAGTAAGGTGGTGGTGTAAAATAGATTACACCACGGCGTGGAGACGGTATTTCGTACATACGCACTCGCGGTGATTTCATTTTCCGTAGGATGGATATTTGGTGAAATAGGGTTGTTTCATACTTATAATAACATGTAATTATATGAGTGATACTGATGTTTTTACTTTATAATGAATCAATGAAAGAAGAAGAAGTAGAAGAAGAAATAAAGTTGAAAGAATCGGTAATAGACATTACATCTTCATTGATGCGCCTCTTTGAGACCTCCTCTTAGGGCACTAAAATTGGTCTTTGAAGAAGATCAGGACCTCTAGGATATTTATATGGAAGTGGGGAAGTGAAATGGTCAGGGTTTGTCCGAGCTTGAAGGCTCAAATTTGTGTGAGGAGGAGAGGGAGGAGGTACCCTTTTATATGGGAGGAGAGGGGCACCTTGGGAAATATATGAAATATTAGTTTATATTAAATCCCAACCCCACATAAAAACATACAAAATGACTCATATCTGAATCTTAGATGATATAGTGTTGTAATATCATCAAACAATAAAATTTATGCATGATAGGATTTTATTTTAAACATTATCAACTTGATTTATCCTTATTTATCAATTTAATTTTATTTGTGGTAATAATATTCTAAATTTTAAATTATTATAAATAATTACATATGTGTTGTGAATTTTAAAAAATTTGACACTTTATGAAATTTTAGACCATATAAATTTTAATTTATAATTTTTAAATTTTTTTGTGATTTTTAAACAATTTTATATTTTTTTATTTTTATAAAATAACAATAGTGTCAGTTTTGACACTATTCATTTATTTGAATTTAAATAAAATATATACAGAAGATATGTTTGAACTAAAATCTTTAATAGATTCATCAAATTTAATATGTATCTATAAAATTAGTGGAGAACATTAAATAGTTAATATAATATTTATTTTAATATTTTAAAAACCATTTATATGATATTTTAATTTATAAAATAATTTCACCATCACTATTGTGTCATAATTAATGATAATTATGTAATCCCTAAAAATTATAAATAAATTCATATGATGTAGATAATTGTATTAGATTTATGGATACCATTCATGTTCTATGATTCATTAAGTTTATCACTAAATTAAAATTATTATACTTATAAGATTTAAGAAAGTGACATGTTGTCACTTTCTTTGGTTTTAATAATAATTAAATTATTTTCATGGAAAAAAGTCCATCAAATGAATCTAATCCGACCCTTAGGTGATATGGGTCGGCTTTGAGTCATCAAATAGGATTTTAGTAGCTGTTAGGGTAATTTTATAATCTTATATTTACCCTTAATTACCCGATTGACCTTTAACTATGGTAAATAAAATTTACCGTAGTTACTATTCATAATGCCCAAAAATAAAAATTAGCCTATTACCATAATTAGGACCCAATGATTTCAAATATGGAATCCATTTTTCAAAATTCAAGACACATAAGTTGATGTAATTAATTTAAAATTAATCCCGTTGTTAAGAAAATGGGCTTTAAAAGTTAATACATTGCCAAAGATTGAAATGTTTTTACATATGAATTCAATGTGAAATTAATGAAAATGAAATATATTATATTAAATGGTTAAAATATATTCTATTTATACTTTAAAATCATTCAATATTATAATTTAACCATATAAATTATCTCAATGAAAAAAGTTGTTTTTAATTAAAAATTAGCGTATATTAACTATTCATCAAAATATGAAAGTTATCAGAAAAATATCAAAAATTTATCCAAAGTAAATTTTTATATCCTTATTCCAAAGAAAAATTTTATTTGGTCAAATTGAACTTATAAACATGTCCAAAACAAGATTTAATGTTGGTGCACCATCAAAAGGTGGCAAAAATGCGTTTTTTTTAAAATACTTATTTTACACGAAAAAATTATTTTGTTCTCTTACCATGTTCTAGAAAATGTGTAAGATGAATAATAATGTTATAAAATTAAAAATTTAGTTAATACTATTCATAATGGATAGTCTTTAATAATATATCGTTGTTTAGTGAAACCCGGTATTGCGTACTACACACGCTATCGAGGAAGGTCGTGATTCCGTGTAATGCAACAAAGTCAGTTTTGTGTGTTGTGAAAGATTCCTTTGGTGTTGCATATAACATAATACATAAAAAAATATTTCTCATAAAATCTCAAAGTGTTATAAAATGCATGCTACAATCCCCTCCTAACACATGAGGTAAAAAATGAATCTCAAAATGATACAATGTAACTCAAAACTCCATGAAACCACACCACCTCATCCATGTACCTCTTAGCCAAAGCATCTACTGCGATCGAATCCTTGATTACTAGGAAGTGCGATGATTCCCTCAAGTGATCCATTGTCACTCAGATAGCATTAAAACCTCCCTAATATTTGGGTAACCATGTGATGAAATCCACCTAGATTTCATCCCATTTCAACTCAGGAACATCTAAATTCTGCAAAAAACCTCTATGAACATGATGTTCAGCCTTAACCTACTAGAAAACCATGAACGTTGCCACAAATTTTTCCATAGCTCATTTTATCCCGAGCCTCTAAAACTGCATCTTCAAACCATGGTACACATTGGAAACTCCTGAGTGTACTTTAAATGGTGAGCTATGAAACTCACAAAAGACTCCATCGCACATTACAATCAGTAAAAACCCTCACACAAACCATCATCTGATTCAAACCATCCTTCGACCATCCCTTTGGAGCATCACCGTGGCCAACATAATCGTGCATCACCTCTACCTCTGAGTCTCCCCTCAGTGTCTCCCCCACCTGCTGTATTAGATAATATTTCACATTCATCTAAAAGAAACAACACCTACCACATTCCACTCTTGCATCTATGTAAAAGGCTTCCAACTAGTTCATTTCTCTCAAAGCATCTCGGACTCTCGAACAACACCCTTCCATGACTTCCAACTCAAACAGTCAGCCACAAAATTACCTTTCCCAGAGTGTAGAAGATCTCAAAATCATAATCCTAAATAAATATTATCCACCTCTACTGCCACATGTTTAGATCATTATGAGAAATGACATACCTCAAACTCTTGTGATCTGTGGAGACCACAAAGCACTCCCCAATGAAGTAATGCAGTCTCAACATTAGCGCAAACACAACCATCACTAGATTAAGATCATGGGTGGCGTAATTACAATTTTTGGGACGTAACTTCCTAGACACATATGAAATAACCACCCATTTCTGCATCAGAACACATCCCAATATCATACAAGAATCATCACAAAACATATCAAACATCACATCTTCTCTCAGGAAACCAGGGCACTAAAGGACTAACCAACTCCCCCTTCAGGTAACTGAACATTTTCTGGAACTGATCACTCCACAAAACAGTCTAGTATTTCATAGACAAAGATTTCAATGGGGATGAAACTTGGAAGAAATTGGGCACAAGCCACTAATAATATCTATTGAGACCAAGGAAGTTATGATCCTCTGTCACTTTCATGGGTGCTACCAAAGAAACTAATACTTCTCCTTCGATGGGTATTATTCCACACTCTACTAGGATAGTAAATGCCTGATAAAATGCACCTCTCATGTATAGAACTTCCACTTGGAAAAATTTTCATATAGTTGGTGGTGTTAAAGAACCCACAATATAGTTCTAAGATGTTCGACATGTAACTTCTATATCTTCATGTAGATTAAGATATCATTGATGAATATGATGAAAAACCGATCTAGAAACTCATAGAATACGGATTTTGAAATCCCCATGAACCCAATTGGTGTGTTCGTAACACTGAATGGAATGAATAAAAATGCGACTGCTGATTTGTTCTTAACACGGCTGGTGTGTTTGTAACACCAACAATTTGGGATGTTTCCTCATGTAGTGATTCTTGAATCTTAAATTTCACCTCCTGATCTAAATACTTCATGTTGAGTGAGTTCTTATCATTCTCAACAAATCTTTTCATGTCTTCCCTATCCCCCCTCAACTTATTTATTTGTTATTCAGACATTTTTTTTGATTCATGTAAATTATTATCATGATCCTTAACATTGTTTTCTTTAACCTCTAGTTAAAGGGCTTTAATGTCCATAGATACACTTTGTGAATTTTTCAAGTGCATGAAAATATTTAAAAAAAATATATGTCAATGAAATCCATCTCAAAAACATAACTTTTCAATTCCTCTTTGGTATCAATAATTTATTATTCTCTTGTTTCTAAAATTTCTGTGAGAGTGATGAACTTTCTGAACTTCTTATTTAGTGCATATTCGAGTTCTTCAACTTCTTCTTCTATCATTAATGTTTCATTCTGAAGATCCTTGAAACCTATAATAATACATTTTACAACTTATTTGGAACTTTCTTCATATGTTATTTGAATTCATAATGAATATCACTAAGTGATGCATTATCATCACAACTTGACCGAGCTTCATCAGACGAATCATAATCAAGATAATTATTGCACCATATACCACTTGGATTACCTCTAGCTGTAATATTTCATTCTGAAGATCCTTAAAAACTTCAATAATAAATTTTACAACTTCATTTGGAACATTCTTCATATGTTATTTGAGTTCAAAACAAAGATCACTAAGTGATGCATTTCCATCACTACTTGAGCAGGATTCTTCAAGAGAATCTTAATCAAGATAATTATTTCACCATATACCACATCAATTACCTATACTCCTTGGTGTATGACTTTACTATAGGTTTCTTCTTTAACTTATCAGGAATTCATTTATTTTTTTTCTTTTGAGTATTGTTAGAAATCTGCAGATTAGTATCCAGAGGAGTAATATCCATTTTATCCATCTGAGGTAGTTCACTCATTTCATGAAAGTACTACTTAATTTATTTTGAATTCAGCCTCTTGAAGTTGCTACATTTCATGATCTACTCAATTATATCTCACGTCCTCACCTCATATGTAGAAATGAAAATAGATAACACATCACATGGTATTTACAAGGTTCGGCTGAAAGGACCACTCCTTTCCATGTTGGTTATAACCCCATCATGGATTATCCACTATAATATTTTTATTAATTTCAATGGTCAATTTAGTATCACTGTATATTGACTCCTATATCCACATAAGAGGATATTTATACTACTTCACACAATGTTACCATAATCCATACTGGCCTTCCACTACTACCATCATGACTTCTTCTACTTCCAACACCAACTAAGAGACTTATCTTGCTCCCAACTCCAACTGAGAGACTTAAATTTCTCCCAAATACAAATGAGAGACTCATTCCCTTCTATAGGGATAATCGACTACATGATGATCTTTTGATCTTCCTCCATGAGAATGCAAAATTTGACTTGCTTTTGTACACTTTAAGTACCTTCAACTGCCACTGAACAGATCTTTTGGTCTTGCCCAAAGGTTCTAATCACCTATATATGATTAGCTAACTTAGTGGAACAAATTCTAGGGATTTAATTATTCCTTCGATCTAATGAAGTATCAACCTCAATTGGTGCACATAATTTATTATGCATTATTTTATGAGTGATTAATCTTTCACCATATCAATGTAGCCTTCAATAAACTCAAACGTTCATCATGAAAGCATTTCATGGGGTTCTCATATTCGTAAACCCTAAAACACAATATTCCTTGGTTTATTATTTTCTATGTTATTGTTCTGGTCTATTCATGTCCTTTTCTTATGCCTTTATAAATTCATGACAACAAGCATTGTCTCCTTTACACCAGACCCGAGATGGCTCTTGGTCATGCAAACAGAAGCACACCACATCCTACCTACAACAAGCCTATTGCCTTCGTGTCATATCATTCCATGCAAATGTTCATGGTATCTCAATCCTTTTCACGCAAGAGTATGCGATTTCTAAGTGGAGTTCATGTAAACTAGTGAGGTTTCATGATATAGAGTCGTGTAAGTGCACGTGTTCTTCTTCACGAAATTAGGTGTTCTTAGTGAAATACTTCTTCGTGAAAGCAGGTGTACATAGAGAAATACTTCTTTGAAAAAATGAGATCTCTCTCAATATGGAAGAATCATCTATCAACCTCACTACTTCTATTTTAATAGGAAACTTCTCCACGACCTCATATCCGAGAATCATATCACGTCGAGTCTTTGAATTTTATATCTTGTCAAGGATTTTTTAATCACCTCAATATCGCGTGTTTCTCAAATAACATACACTGTAAAAACATGATGGCTTTGCGATGGATTCTTCTATGATATTCGAATCAAATGAATTTTGCATCGCATGATCCTCATCATTTCTAAAACATAGAACCCATCCTTAAATTAATAACATGTTGTAACTCCCATTGTACACCTACAGTAGCACATTATCCGAATAACCACATGAATGCAAGATGAATATTTCATGCATGGAAGTTCTCATCATATTTGTCTTAATGCAACCATGGCCCTTTAACTACGTGATGTGTTGGATCCATTGGATGACACAGATTCATCTGATCGTATGAGAACAATATATATGTAATATTTTAATAAGGGATTAACGGTAGGTGGTCCTCATTTTCCCGCATCGAACTCAAACGCAAACAAGTTACACCATATAATCAATCTTGTGCCACTAACAACCCGAGTATGCACCAAGGTTCGACACTCGAAAAACTAAAACACACCACCTTGAATCACAATGTTTCCCTGCATGGTGTCCATCACACAACCCTATGTTCTCTTCGCATTCCTTGTGCACCCCTGTGTTCACAATTTTACTTGGTTCGCTCTCACTGGGCTACGTCAAGGGAGAATACAATGATAATGTGTCAATGCAAAAAATTCACTAAAGTGAACTTTTATTACAAGGTTTATAGCAGAATCACTTCCCCTCCTAGTTTACAACCATTCATTCATGAACCCCTCCCTCTAAAGATACTGCAATGAGGGGTGCAAGATAATGACCCCCCCCCCCCGAGTCCCACCACCAGTAGGCCTTGAGATGGTGACTAGAAACAAGGGTATAAAAATATAATTATATGGGAGGCATTACCCTCTATAATAATATGGAATTGAGAGATAAGAAGGATCATCCAAAAAAACTCCAAGAAATATTATAAAAGAAAACCAAAACCATCCCACATGTTTGTATAAATAGAACTGATAAAGATAAAATTATCCAAAATAAATATCCCAAAGTGAAGGTAAGGTATCAGCATAATAATTATCCAAGATCCGAGCTAGAAATTTGTAGCACAGTCCATGTAATCCTATTAAAAATCTGAAAATTGTTTTTATATACGTTGGGTGAGCATACATGTATACTCAGTAAGAAAACCAATGTCTCTTGTACACATGTGAAAGAAGCATACTAGTGAACATGTGAGAAAGTAGCAGAACCAAACAACACCTATATATGTTTACTAACCAAACTCAACCTCACCAATACACGCTCACCAGATAATGAAAGTCAAGTAATATAATGTAACATAATCACATCAATAAGGGTATCATGACCCACTTTCCTGCTAGTATGTTTCTCTTACACCCAACGTTATAGTTATTGATACCCTCATCTATTTTGTATACCACACTACCCCACAAGCATGGTCACAACACACCATGCTTGAGGACACATGGGATCACCACCACACAAGCATGGTCACGTCACACCTTGCCTGGAGTCACATGGTCTTCCACCCCACAAGAACAGTCGTGTATTGTCCAAAAACACCTAGGTTGTCACATCTCTCCCGAAAACACCAAGGCTATCACAACCACCATATAATGCACTAACAAACCTCTATTCATCACAGTATGTGCAATACCTACTTCACCTGGAAGGGAGAGCGGGAAGAAGCGGGTACCCAGCCATCCGTACTCCTCATCAAATGTCTGGAAAAACATCTCCCCCAATTGATTATGGAGGTGTAGACACATAATGATCAATGTGCGAGGGGTGCATATTAATGTTATAAGAATATAAAAGTATATACATGCAGTATCAAGCACACAAGCCCAACCTACGGGTTCACCAACTAACTAACCAACTCACAACACTATCACTTTTGATGTCACCTCTAAATGCATAACACCACACAACAATCCACAATATCATTCCACATTTCCAACCCATTCCATTTAATCATCTCATTCATTTCATTATTTACCATCAACCATGTTTAACCACTAAACCAACCCTTTAAATATTCATTAACCATTTTCTTCCCATTAACCAAACTGACCCATCTCATTTCAATTATTATTAACCATTTATTTATTTATTTCATCACTACTTAGGCAAATTCTACAAAACAACCACCACCAAACCGCCCCAAAATTATGGTAAAAAACCACATCCCCGCCCCAAAATCATAGCCAAAAAAATCATATCACCACCCCAAAATAACGGTCAAACAAACCACCTCATCACCCCAAAATCGCAGCTCACAAACCACATTACCACCCCAAAAGCACAGTACATGAAACATCATCCCCACGTGCCCCAACCACACATCACCATCCTACAAGCACGACCACACATCACAACACATCAAGATCATTTTACAGATTTACAAAGTAGATTTTACCACATTTATCATTATTTTAGGAATGTTATCACACAAGTCAATATCCTATGGCAACTGTTTTATTAGCCAAATATATGTGGTTAGACAATTTTTATTTTTTAGTGATATCATAATATAAAAAAATCTCAACTCATATATCTAGAACAAACAAAACACCCAATGAACTCAATTTTTAGCAGGATCTCAATTCTGTATAATCTGTAATATCACAATCATATAAAATCCATAAAATCATGTGTAACATTACCCTTTCTCACATTAATTTTAATTTAATGAGTTATTTATCTTCAATTAAGTAATCAATACCATAACTCATAAGTAAAAAATAAAAATCTCTCTCATGATACCCTATACAGAGAAATGATGGATTATCTACCTCAAAGAAGCTTTGCTGACACGCTGTACAATGCAAGGTGAAGAAGAATGCCCACAAATCACAACAACACCCCACGAAAACACAGATAAACCTACACAAAAACCAAATACTATCAAAACCTAACCCAACAAACACCCTAAACCATAACAACATTTCAGCAATTAATAACTAAGAGAAGGAAGAAAACCTACTATGAAAAAGGAAGGGTTCACCACGGATTTCTAATGAACAACCACTAGGTCCAATAGATCAATGAGGGTTGAAGAGGACTTGAAGAACTATTTAGGGTTCCTAGGGTTTGACCAAAATGAGATGACAATGAATCCATGGATTAACGAATGAAAATTTAGTCAGAAAGAACATTTAAAACTACACTGCATCGGGGATTTACATGATGTGTAATCCATTTTCACTCAATGTAATTCTCAGGGTTTGGTTTCACTGAAAAAGACGTTGTATTTTTATTATTTAACACTAAAAACCTATACACCATGAATTGGCCTTTCACTAGTCGTGAACCACCACTGCACGATGTGTATTTCTTGCAGCGGTTCTGTTTCACCTCCAGCTTCTTCCGAAAACTCATGATCCTCCCTCGAACACCTCCAACAACAAAAACAGGCTATGTAATGGACCAGGAAGGCACATACTATTACATCAGATGCCCCTAAAATTAATCTAACACCCAATAATTCAAAACCAAGCCTAGAAGAAAAGTGGTTCGAACAACCACCCCGTGAGATACCTCTCAATGTTCTCATCATACCTCAAACGCTACAAGCATCAAAACACACCAACTCAAATGACCACAAAACACATTGCACAACCACATCACCAAAACCACAAGATGCCCCCTCTCACACAACCACGCTACCATACAACCACTACACAACCATCTCAATCTCTTAAAATCCCATACCAAAAACTGCAATAACCAACTAACTTCACTATCTTGAACACACAAATTGGGGAATTTTGATTTCCATGTCAAGATATTATCTACTCTGGACAACACTAACTCGCCCGCACGGGTTTAATCGCATAGAAATTAATGCATCTCGATTAGGAATCAGGTTATCCCCTTTCCAAATTCAATGAATTTATCAAACATTTCATCACACACATCGCAAACTATGAAAAAAAAACAAATCTTATAAAACAAGGTCTAAACATCACATCACAAAGAAAAACAAAGCAAAGAGAAATTCAAATAAAACTCTGGTTACTTTTTACACATTTGCGCATATTTCCCCCATGTACTCTCTTCCAAGCCACTATGGCACCACATCACATGAACCAAAAAAAAAATTCCATCCACACAACGCCTTTTCTTAACAATCTTGGATATCTACTAATCATTTGGAAAATGTTGGATCGTCCTCAACATCCAAATTTCATCAGTCAATAATATGGGATCCATCATGAGAATTCTAACAAAATTGGGAGGTGTGGAATGCATCATGGATCCTCTCTAACAGAGGTGGAAACACCAACTGATACACCACCTTTCTAACTCACCCCAACACCTCAAACGTCCCAAAAAACCTAATAGAAATATTAATCTCTCTCGCAAACCTATGTTTTCAACATAGAGGGGAAACCTTCAAGAACATGTGGTTCCCAACCTCAAATGATAAGGGCCTCATTATCTGGTCAGCATAAGACCTCTTCTAGTATTTTGCTACTTTCAACCTCTCATGAACATGATGAACATTCTATTTTGTGTTCTGAACCACAGTGGGAACAAGAGTGACTCTCTCCTCAACCTCTATCCAGCACAACGGTGAATGACATTGTCTCTCATACAAATCCTCAAACAGGGTCATGTAAATGGAAGAGTGGTATGTATTATTATAAGAAAACTCCACCAAGTTAAATTTCATACCCAAGAACTACCAAAGTCTAAAACACACACTCACAACATATCCTCCAATGTATAGAAGGTCCATTCCATCTGCCCATCTGTCTGAGGGTGGAATGCAATGATAAGGTGTGATTGAGTGCCAAAAGCATGCTAAAATACCCTAAATATTCATGAGATAAAACCTAAATCCCAATACAAGATATTGGACATCATAACTCTATGCAACTGCACCACATCATCCACATATTTGTTGGTCAAAACATCTACAACACCTGACTCCTTGATCGCTAAGAAGTTGGCCGATTTCGTCAATTGTTCTTCTATTACTCAGATAGCATCACAACCACCTTGAGTTACAGGTACCCCTATGATGAAATATATGGGGATATAATTTCATTTCCACTCAGTAACATCCCAAGGCTACAAAAAACTACCAGGAACATGCTTCCCAGTCTTTAACTTCTGACAAACAAGCACGTCGCCGCAAACTTCGTCATCACCCGTTTCATCCAAGGTCACCAAAACTGCATCCTCAAGAGACGGTACATATTTGAAACTCATGGGTGTACCTCCCAAGGTGATTTATAAAACTCAACAAGGAATCACTCATGCATCACTACCAGAATAAAAAACCTCCCATGATACAACACTCATTTTAGACCATCCCTCTGGAGCATCACATTGGATAACACGATTGTGCATCACCTCTGCCTCTGAGTCCCACCACCTACTATATTAGAGAAGATTTCACCACCATATGAAACAAATATCCTCTACAACCATCAAATCTTGCATCTAAGTGAATGGTTTCCAACTACTTCATTTATCTCCAAGAATCCCTAGACTCACGAACAACACTCTTCCACGGCTTCCTACCCAAAATATCGGAAACAAAATTCCCTTTTCCTAAGGTGTAGGAGATCTCAAAATCACAATCCTAAAGAAAATTTATTCACCTTTATTTCCAAAAGATCAAATCACATTGAAAAAATACGTACCTAAAACTCTTTTGATTTGGGAAGACCACAATGTACTCCCCAAAAAAGGTAATGTCGCCACAACATTAGCATAAACACAACTGTTGTTAGCTCTAGATCATAGGTGTCATAGTTACACTCTTGGAGATGTAACTTCCTAGATCCAAAAGGGATCAATTCCCACTGCTGCATTAGCATGAATCCTAATCCCAGATGAGAAGCATCACAAAACACCTCAAACATCACCCCTTCCTTAGGAAGCCTAAGTAATAAAGAACTATCCAACTTCCCCTTCAGGTAACTTGATGTGCCCAGATCAGTGTGAATCACTGAGAAGGGGAGGGGGTGAATCAGTGATCCCTTAAAAACTTTTTACTAATTGATTGTTATCAATTAAACCTCTATGACTGGTTAAATCCTCGATCCACTCTTCTTGTATCTCTCAGCCTATCCTCGAGTGATGGAGTAAATGTAAAGGCACAGGAAACAAGGATTTACAAGGTTCAGCACCAAAGGCCTACGTCCTTGCCAGGTTGGTTATACACCCCAACATGGTTTCTCCATTATAAACTGTTAAAATTACAATGGTTGATACAGAGTCCCACTGTATCTCTCCTGAGTCCCACAGGAGGGTCTTCATACTGCGTCCCACAGTGTTACCAGAGTCCCACTGGCCTGCTCCAGAATCCCACTGAAGACTTCTTCCGCCCTGAGTCTCACAGGGGGCTTCTCCTGGCTCCTTGAGTCACACGAGTAGCTCTTATTCACTTTAAGCTTCTTCAAGTATCTTTAGCAGTCTGGGATAAAGACTGCTGGCCTTGCTCTCTAATTCTGCTCACTTGTGATGAACAGGACTCCTCGTATTGCTCAGGATTTATCTCCTTCTTCTAAGGATGACCTGGCCTCTCTCTTCAATAATCTTCAACAGCCTTTGAAAAGGTCTGTTGGTCTTCCTCAAGACTTCTGATCACTTCAGTTGATCAGGATCTTCTCAATCTACTGAAAACTCAGACAACTGATTTCTTTATCTTCAGTCTGGCTTCAGTCTGACTTCACATCAACTTCATGCACTGAGTGGATGGAAACTCTTCTTCCTCATGCACTGACTGCATGGCCTCTCAATTCTCTTGAAGAACTCTTGGTCTTGGACAACTCAGATGCACACAACCTGATTTATCTTTGTTCACGTGTGCACGTGCATGCATGCAAGCATGCACTCCCCTTCTTCTTCTCTTGGTGCAACAAACCCACAAAGGGTGTAATCCTTTTTAGCACTCACCTTCTCACATATTCACACACTTTGTTCAATTTTTTCACACACTTAAAAGTGTGTTATAGTTTAGTGTGGAAGTCTTCTTCCTTCTTCTTCTAAATGTGTATACTTTTCACAAATCTAGGCTTCGACCTTCACTTGTTTAGCACACACAACTTGTTCTTTGTTTTGCACACATAAAGTGTGTTCTTCTTTTTCGTGGCCTACACTTCTTATGCACATACCCAAGGCTACGTACTCTTTGTTATTTTGCACACACAAGTCGTAGGTATGTAATGGCCTTCCTCCTTTGCACACCCAAGGCTTGGGTCTTCCTCCTCTGCTTGCACACACACACTAGGTGTGCCTTGTCTTCACCCGAACCACTGCCGCAAGGGAGGCGCGCAAGTGGTGTGCCCTTCTTCTCTTCACAGCAGCACAAGGTGCACAGGCAAGGGCCGCGCAAGGTGCAACACCCCACTTCCTTCTTCAAACTCACAAGCACAAGGTGCAAGGTGAACAAGGTCTTGGTGCAAGGGGCAGCCGCGGGTCACGCAAGTACCATTGCCGCGCAGGGGGCGCGGTGCGCAGAGGGAGCGCGCACGTTCGTGCTGCCCAACCTCTCCTTCCTGTCGTGCAAAGGGGTATCGCGCAAGGGACCTCCCTTTATTCTTTCACGCAAGGAGTGCGCAAAAGGAACCTCACGGAGCCTCTGATGGCTCTGGGCTTCACTGCCGCGTAGGGGGCGCGCAGGGTGTTCTTCGCGAGGCTTGGAGCACTCACGGGATGTCAAATATTCAACAAAGGATCATCAAGCTTCTTCGAGGGCTCGACCTCTCTTTATATAGGCAGATGAATGCCTTTGATCATCCGCGTGATTATTTTTTGATCTCCCAAAGATTTCGGATCTTCAATATTTTTCAAATCTTGATTTTTCTCTCCTGTTTCACCCAGACTTATTCCATTATTTTCCTCTATGTGCATGCGACATAGAACGCATGCATGGCCTTCGGTTAAGGATAATCCATGCAAAGCATAAACCCTGTGGCCTCGGCATATTCTTTTGCCTCGGCCGAACTCAAAATGCTCCCCTCGTTGCATGCATGCATATTTTTATGCATGTACGTGTTCAGTGTAGCCAGACGAACAGGATGGAGCCTTTACTTCGATCGGAGGTGGACGGAAACTTGATTTGGCATGCTCTGAGGGCCACTGGTTCAGGCTGCGTCGCGGGAGGTGCCTCAGCCGAGCTCGAGGTAGAGGACGACTCCTCAACCATTGTATCTGAAGTTTAAAAGACATCAGACGACGTGGATCAGAAGATCTCGCACGAGATCGATCGTGCGGTCGAGATCTGGCGCGCGATCGATCGAGCGGCCAGGATTCGCTCCGCGACAAAATCTCGCGTCCCACATTGAATCGGCCTACTTTTTCATCGCGGTATATCAAACTCCACGTCCCTTCCACAACTCAATTGAACTCCTCCCCTCTCGGTGCTGCCCCGCACCGAGTTCTTCTTGCGGGCGCGCTCTTGCACCCGCTATGCACACTCGGGCGCACAACTGGCGCCCACTATGCACACACGGGCGCGCTCCTCGCGCTCACACTGTGCAAGGGTTGAGAAACCTGCGTGGCCCTCAGGGCTTACACATGGCCCGACCTGCCTCAGGGATGCGCCCTGGCCTTGAGGGTTCCCCATGGGCGTGGTTACCTTGAGTCCCACAAGAGCCTTGGGTCGAACCCTGAAGGCTGGCCCTTGAGGTTGGCTTCTTTTTTTCTTATGTATGTACAAGGTACTTTGTAGAAAAACAAAGTAACCAAATACAACATGCCAAATGCCAATCACCTCTTCTCTTCTAACACATATTCTCCATCTTCTTCATTAGAATTCACCAATCCTCCTTAACATATAATCTAGACTTAGGAGGTTGAATTCCCGAAGGTACATCATCAACCGAATCACTTGGATCAATTATTTCTTCAATGTGCTTCATTGATCCAATCAGATATCAAATTGGAACATCTTCTATTTCACATGCACTAAGTAATAGTGCATGGACTTCATTAATCCCCATCATCCACATAGTAGTTGTGGATGGATCATCTTCATCTCCTCATGCATTGTTAAGACAATGCATGGTATTCAGACATTGTGGTAACATTGTATCCAGTTGATACAAGTTATTTGAACTTAAAGATCAGCTCAACAATCGCCTGATGTTATGATGATGCTCCATCATCATCCATTCTTCAAGTGGTGTAACTTAGTATCATCTTGATACAAGTATTGAAACATTAAGATCAGTTCTACAATCGTCTGATATAGTATGGAGAATGTTTCAACCATTACCTATTATGCCACTTAGTTAATCTCCTAAGTGACATTCATCTTAGTACCATGGCCATTCTCCATTCATCACCAACACCATCACATCCTTTGTCATTCACATATTGAAACTCCTTGACATCCATCCATTCCATGACAACAACATACCTCATTGACAACAAATGCAACATAGTGCACTTCAATCTCCCCCTTTGTATTTGTTGTCAATACACTTCTTCAGCACGTATGAATGGGTCAATATGTGTGCCAATATTTTCTCCCCCTTATTGGAAATCAAATGCAAAGGTGTGGTGTGGTTCTCTTCAAAATATTTCTTCCTCACATTGAATAGAATCTTCTTGAAAATCACTAAGAGAGGGATGATGTCACATGTACACTTTAGGAAAGAACCTTTAGTAGATCAACTATAAGTCTACGTGGGCTATCCCAGTGAAGAAAACAAGAGTGATGTAACCAAGGAACTCAAGGTTGTCCAAAATTCACTGTACATGTGAGATCATGCTTCAAGGGGTTTGAAATTTTTCAGATATATCAATGAATTGCTAAATCCTGCACATACATCACAAAACTCATTAGAAAGTTCAGGTGCAAAGATAAAGCTTCCCCCTTTCATCCTTTTGTCTTCAATCAAACACTCCCCCTTAATTGAAATATTAAATACAATTAAGATACAAGGGATGAAAGTGTGATTGGAATACCTTCACTTTTCTCATGATGGTATTAAATATCAGAATCCCATCTTCTACAGATTGGCTCCCCCTCAAGGGGTGCACTACATTCTATCCAAACCACTATCCAGATCAGAATGATCGTCATCTTCAATTCCCTGAAATGTTAGCACATGTAAATACAAGTGATTAGGGAATAAGATGGAACCTCCTTGGTTCATCAATGTGAACAACAAGGTTGAGAAGATTCTCTCAACCAAGGTGTCCCATTTTCACCATTCTTCACACTTGCACATTTGATCTTCAATGATGTTTGTGCTGGTGTGGATCTCAATAAATCTTCATGTGAAATCTTTTGTTTCATTTTTTCCATAGAAATTTCCAGTGCTTCATCAGCATCTCTTTGCAGTTCTCTGGAAAGTTTCAACTGATTCGGCCATATGACTAAGAAATCGTTTGGATGTGTGGCCTCAGTTCTAGATATTCCACATGGTTCCTTTGATGCTTTCAAGCTACCTTTCTTAGGCAACTTGTTTTCAACCAATCCCTTCTGATTCATCTGGATTGATTTTCTGTTTGAGTCCAGTCTACCTCTATTGAATTTCATGGCTTGTTTACAAAGATCCATGGTGTGTCCTTTCTTTCCACAGTAGAAGCATGTTTTCTTGGTGGTCCTTCTAGATGCATCACCCTTCTTGGATTTAGACTCCAAGTACTTCTTTTCCTTTTTCAAAACCTTCTTGGGAGAATCTTCAACTTTCTTCTTGCTTCCCAAGGATTCTATTTTAGCCAGGTTTAGTGATCTTCTCTTCTTTTTAGCTCTGGATACTGTTGGAGATTGACATGTATCTTTTTGACCACTTTTTCAATCATCCCAGATGTTGTCAAGTAATCCAAATCTATCTGCAGTAAACATATGTCTCTGGACCTTTGGATGCTGCTTCTTTTCCTCTGGCTTGATCCCCCTTGGCATGGGCTTGCTTTGTGCTTTGACATTCAGTGGATTGTACCAACAATCCTTTGCACAGTGCCCATACTTATTAAAACACCAACACTGACCCGCAAATCTTGACCTCTTCAGTCCATCTGATTGCTGGGCAGTTTTATTGAATTGTTGTGTTGTTTTAGGAGAGCTCTCTTTCTTCATCTTCTTAATCCATACTTGATCAGAGTTATTCTTCCATCCTGCACTTTTTCTGGAAACACATTTAGAAGCATGAGTACAAGATGGGATGGATGGTACCTTCTTCTTAGAAGATGTTTCCCTTTCTTTAGAGGATGTCCTTCTTTTGGAATCATCCTTCTCAATGCATACTTGAGTAGCAACATTTCTTCTTTTAGCTGACTGGGAGGTTTTAGCTTTGGGTGATTGCAGATTTTTCGATATCTCCTCTAGTTATAATCATTTTATGTTAAGGGAGTTCTTCTCATCCTCAACAGATCTTAGCTTCCCTTCCCAATTTTCTTTCATCTGTTCCATCTGATCTTCATGAACTTTCTTCATTTCAAGCAATGAATTGTCCCTTTACTTCACCCTTTTTACTTTGTCTTCTAGTTGAGAATCTTTGACAACCATTGAAACTCTGTGCAATTTTTCCAGTGCATGGAAAACTTCTTTGACCATTGTCTTAAGGAATTCTCTCTTAGAAAGGCTTCTTTGCAATTCTTCACAAGTATCTTCATATCTATCATTGCAAAGAGAAACCGTTTCATCCTTATCCTTCACCAGCTTTCTGAGAGTGTTGGTTATGCAATCCCTTTTAGCCAACTGATCTTACATTGTATTGGCTTCTTCTTCTAGCTGTAATTTTTATTCTTGAAGATCATGGATTCCTGTAGCTATACACTTTTCCACTTCCATTGGGACTGTCTTCTTAAGATATTTGAGTGAATTTTGAAGATCATTCATTATTCCAACTTCATCACAGCTAGGGAAGGATTTCTTCATCTTCTTGGCATGTTTCTTCTTTCTATTTTTCTGAGTCTTGGCAGATATCTCCATTTGAGGCTGGTCGCTCATTTCCTCAAATTTGCACTTCATAAAGACTCTCGTGGATCTTTTAGAGGAAACCTCCTCTGATACCAATTGAAGTTCCCGGATCAGTGTGAATCACTGAGAGGGGGAGGGGGTGAATCAGTGATCCCTTAAAAACTTTTTACTAATTGATTCTTATCAATTAAACCTCTATGACTGGTTAAAGTCTCGATGAACTCTTCTTGTATCTCTCAGCCTTTCCTCAAGTGATGCAGTAAATGGAAAGTCACATGACACAAGGATTTACAAGGTTCGGCACCAAAGGCCTATGTCCTTGCCATGTTGGTTATACACCCCAACATGGTTTACCCATTATAACCTGTTAAAATTACAATGGTCGATACAGAGTCCCACTGTATCACTCCTGAGTCCCATAGGAGGGTCTTTATACTGCGTCCCACAGTGTTACCAGAGTCCCACTGGCCTGCTCCAGAATCCCACTGAATACTTCTTCCGCCCTGAGTCTCAAAGGGGGCTTCTCCTAGCTCCTCGAGTCACACGAGTAGCTCTTCTTCACTTTAAGCTTCTTCAAGTATCTTCAGCAGTCTGGGATAAAGACTGCAGTCCTTGCTCTCTAATTCTGCTCACTTGTGATGAACAGGACTCCTCGTATTGCTCAGGATTTATCTCCTTCTTCTAAGGATGACCTGGCCTCTCTATTCGAGATTCTTCAATAGCCTTTGAAAAGGTCTGTTGGTCTTGCTCAAGACTTCTGATCACTTAAGTTGATCAGGCTCTTCTCAATCTACTGAAAACTCAGACAACTGATTTCTTTATCTTCAGTCTGGCTTCAGTCTGACTTCACATCAACTTCATGCACTGTGTTCCTGGCAACTATTCTTCCTCATGCACTGACTGCATGGCCTCTCAATTCTCTTCAAGAACTCTTGGTCTTGGACAACTCAGATGCACACAGCCTGATTTAGCTTTGTTAACATGTGCACGTGCATGCATGCAAGCATGCACTCCCCTTCTTCTTCTCTTGGTGCAACAAACCCACAATGGGTGTAATCCTTTTTAGCACAAACCTTCTCACTTATTCACACACTTTGTTCAATTTGTTCACACACTTAAAAGTGTGTTATACTTTAGTGTGGAAGTCTTCTTCCTTCTTCTTCTAAATGTGTATACTTTTCACACATCTAGGCGTCGACCTTCACTTTTTTATCCCACACAACTTGTTCTTTGTTTTGCACACATAAAGTGTGTTCTTCTTCGTTGTGGCCTACACTTCTTATGCACATACCCAAGGCTACGGACTCTTTGTTATTTTACACACACAAGTCGTAGGTATGTAATGGCCTTCCTCCTTTTCACACCCAAGGCTCGGGTCTTCCTCCTCTGCTTGCACACACAAACTAGGTGTGCCTTGTATTCACCCGAACCACTGCCGCAAGGGAGGCGCGCAAGTGGTGTGCCATTCTTCTCTTCACAGCCGCACAAGGTGCACTGGCAAGGGCCGCGCAAGGTGCAACACCCCACTGCCTTCTTCAAATGAACAATCACAAGGTGCAAGGTGTGCAAGGTCTCGGTGCAAGGGGCAGCCGCGGGTCGCGCAAGTACCACTGCCGCGCAGGGGGCGCAGTGCAGAGAGGGAGCGCGCAAGGTCGCGCTGCCCAACCTCTCCTTCCTGTCGCGCAAAGGGGTAGCGCGCAGGGGACATCCCTTTCTTCTTTCGTGCAAGGAGTGCACAAAAGGAACCTCACAGAGCCTCTGATGGCTCCAGGCTTCACTGCCGCGCAGGGGGCACGCAGGGTGTTCTTCGTGAGGCTTGGAGCACTCACGGGACGTCAAATTTTCAACAAAGGATCAGAAAGCTTCTTCAAGGGCTCGACCTCTCTTTGTATAGGTAGAGTAATTCCTTTGATCATCTGCGTGATAATTTTTTGATCTCCCGAAGATTTTGGATCTTCAAGATTTTTCAAATCATGGTTTTTCTCTCATGTTTCACCTGGACTTATTCCTTTATTTTCCTCTACGTGCATGCGACATAGAACGCATGCATGGCCTTCGGTTAAGGATAATCCATGAAAAGCATAAACCCTATGTCCTCGGCATATTCTTTTTCCTCGTCCGAACTCAAAATGATCCCATCGTTGCATGCATGCATATTTTTATGCATGTACGTGTTCAGTGTAGCCAGACGAACATGATGGAGCCTTTACCTCGATCGGAGGTGGCCGGAAACTTGATTTGGCTTGCTTGGAGGGCCACTAGTTCAGGAGGCGTCGCGAGAGGTTCCTCGGTCGAGCTCGAGGTAGAGGAAGACTCCTCAACCGTTGGAGCCGGAGTTTAAAAGACATCGGACGGCCCGGATCAGAAGATCTCGCACGGGATCGATCGTGCGGTCGAGATCTGGCGCACGATCGATCGAGCGGCTAGGATTCTCTCCGCGGAAAAATCCCGCATCCCACATCGAATCGGCATGCTTTTTCTTAGCGGTATATCAAACTCCACGTCCCTGCCACAACTCAATTGAACTCCTCCCCTCTCGGTGCCGCCCCACACCGAGTTCTTCTTGTGGGCATGCTCTTGCACACACTATGCACACTCGGGCGCGCCACTGGCGCCCACTATGCACACACGGGCGCGCTCCTCGCGCTCACGCTGCGCAGGGGTTGAAAACCCTGCGTGGCCCTCAGGGCTTACACACGACCCGACCTGCCTCAGGGATGCGCCCTGGCCTTGAGGGTTCCCCATGGGCGTGGTGACCTTGAGTCCCACAAGAGCCTTGGGTCGAACCCTGAAGGCTGGCCCTTGAGGTTGGCTTCTTTTTTTTCTTAAGAATGTACAAGTTACTTTGTAGAAAAACAATGTAACCAAATAAAACATGCCAAATTCCAATCACCTCTTCTCTTCTAACACATATTCTCCATCTTCTTCATTAGAATTCACCAATCCTCCTTAACATATAATCTAGACTTAGGAGGTGGAATTCCCAAAGGTTCATCATCAACCGAATCACTTGGATCAATTATTTCTTCAATGTTCTTCATTGATCCAATCAGAGATCAAATTGGAACTTCTTCTATTTCACATGAACTAAGTAATAGTGCATGGACTTCATTAATCCCCATCATCCACTTAGTAGTTGTGGATGGATCATCTTCATCTCCTCATGAATTGTTAAGACAATCCATGGACTTCAGACATTGTGGAAACATTGTATCCAGTTGATACAAGTTCTTTGAACTTATAGATCAGCTCCACAATCATCTGATGTTATGATGATGCTCCATCATCATCCATTCTTCATGTGGTGTAACTTAGTATCATCTTGATACAAGTATTGAAACATTATGATCAGTTCTAAAATCGTCTAATATTGTATGGAGAATGTTTCAACCATTACCTCCTATACCACTTAGTGAATCTCCTAAGTGACATTCATCTTAGTACCATGGCCATTCTCCATTCATCACCAACACCATCACATCCTTTGTCATTCACATATTGAAACTCCTTGACATCCATCAATTCCTTGACAACAACATACCTCATTGACAACAAATGCAACATAGTGCACTTCATAACTCAACACCGTATTCCAATGATCAATCCACAAAAAGCTTGATCTTTCTAAGTCAATGTTGTCAACGAGTCTATAACTATATAGAAATTGAGAAAAAACCTCCAATAATAGCATGGAAGACCAAGAAAACTACAAATCACTACCACATTATTGGGTGATGCCCAAAAAACAACTGCTTCAATCTTCGAAAGGTCTACTATCACACCCTACTGAGAAACCATATGCCCAAAGAAATTGACCCCTCATGTCTAAAACATACACTTGGACAACTTTCCATAGACCTGGTGTAGTAAAAGAAAATGCAATATAGTTCTGATATGGTCATCATTATGCTCCTATGACTTCCAGTAGATTAAGATATCATCGATGAATATGATGATGAACTGGTCAAAGAACTCATGGAACATAAAGTTCATAATCCCCATGAACATGAATGGAAAGTTTGTAACACCAATTGGCATGACTACAAACACGAAATTCCCATACCTGCATCTGAAGGCGGTATTCGAAATATCACTCCCCTTCACCCTCAACTAGTGATATCTGGGCTGCAGATCAATCCTAGAAAACTTACTCGCTTCTCTCAGCTGGTCAAAAAGATCATCTGTCCTAGAAATAGGGTAATGATTTTTTACTGTCACCTAATTAAACCTCTGTTAGTCTATACACAACCTTAGACCACCATATTCCTTCTTGAAGAACAATATTGGAGCACCCCAAAATGACATACTATGCCGTAGAAAAACCTTATGAATCAAAATATCTACCTAAATCCTCAACACCTACAACTCAGAAGGTGTCATATGATAAGGACCAATGATAATTGGAGAAGCATATGGTTGTAATTCTATCCAGAACTCAACATCACATCGAGGGGGGTAGTGTCACAACCTTCTCAGAAAAAATAAAAAGGAACTCCCCAATGACATCAGGAACCTTTACCATCTCAACATCCAAATAATCCACAGACAACTCCGCCAACAAATAATGATGTTTCTCTACACGACGACTACCCACCTGATAACAACACATGCCAATGAAAACCACATGTTGGTCATCCACATATGAAAAACATGAATCTCCAATGTAAGCAGTCGATAACGTCATGTAAGGAATTCAACCAGTCAATGTTGATGATTACATCATATGGATGCATATGTAGCAAGAAAAGTCCCCCATGGGACTAATGTAGTCCCATCATCGGTCTACACCCCCCACACACATCAAATAAGCTAGTCTGGATTCTGACTGGTGTAGTCACTAGGGGAACAAAAAGTCTCTACATATAGTCTCATAGAATGGTCTAGAGTGGGTGCAACAAAGAAGTGTGAATCTCTTGAAACAAATAAGGCATAGAAAAAAGTAATAAACAAACTGATCATACCTATTATGATCTCTTACCCCTGTGGAACTGTTGTCTCTATTGCATTTAACTAACCACGCCCAACTCCTCTACCTATATGCTGAAGACAATATCCAAAACCACACTTGGGACGCTATCCTTGAATACGATTAACATCCTAAGGTCGGACTCTACCAATTTCATGTCCCCTCAACTAAGCATGAGCCTACTACCCCTGTAGTAGAAATGGTATCACCGATTACTTCTACTGAGGCTGGTGCTGATAAATACACCTCCACCAAACTAGGCTTGAGAAACCAGTGGTCACTGGTTCTAGAGATCACCACAAACCTCACAATTAAAAAAACTAGCACAAATATCCTTGGAAAATCTTGGAAACCACTAACCATAGAAATACATAATAGAAGCTTCTAAGGTCGACTCCCTATTGTTCAAAACCTCAAAGGTCCTGGTGTCTGAGACCTTCCACTAAAAACTCTAATCCTCGAGTAACCTTGGTGATTCCCCTCCTACCACAAAAGTCTTTGAGAGTGAATTTACAAGATCACCTTCTCCTTCTTCTTAACCTCCAAATACGTTGGAAACTTAAAAGGAGTAACTGCATACTGGATAAAAGGATAGAGTGACTCCTCAAGACATCTTGAATGAGACTCCTCATCTAGAAAAAGAACTGGGGAAAAATGCAGAAGCTCATTGAACATAATTCTCAACTCCCACACTTACATGTTCCCCTACAGAAGAGAAAAATGTTCCTACCACTTTACTGCCTTCATGGTCACTAAAAGGAAATCTGCCCAGAAATCCTTCTAGATGTCAACCCATAAAACATTTGTCTTCTTCCACTCTCCCATATACAGTGTCCACTACTAACATGTAGATCCCCACATCAGACTGACTACAAATGGGACCCAAAAAATTTTCCGGGCCCAAATCAAATTGAATGTGATCTTGATCTCCTCCTGCTGTCTCTCTATCTACATGTTTAAAACACTTCCTTCATACTTTCCCAATGTCCTCCTTAAGAAAGAATGCAGCTTCCTCTACCAATGATCATCCTCCTCATTCGGATCAACCCTACGACGATCAACCAGATCATCCTTCTGAACTTCAACTGTCTGATCTACACGCGAATGACAAGAAAGAGACATATCAAAAAGGAAAACAAAGAACTTCCCAATCCTAGTAGTGCTGAATTTTATTAAGATTCATTTTAAGTCATTTAATTCAATTTTTTCTCTATTTCAACATTTATAAAACATCCCAATTAAATCAAGAACACAAGTCATCATGATGCATGTACCTCTCTTGGATCTCTACCCTAAAAATAGTTCCACCTCACTTGGTCATTCAATAAGCTTAGAGTTTTTGAATTGGATCACGAGGGGCCTTAAAATCCTGTGTCATAGCTAATCTCCCCAGCATATGTCCCACATAAAGGTCAACCAAAAACATTTCCATACCACCCCCTGAAATCCTCACTATGTATATATCTCAACTACTCATTTGATATCACTCTATCATGACCCATGCCTCCAAATATACTGCAATGAGGTGAGAGAGATAATGACTCACAAGTCTCGCCTCTAGTAGGCCTCGGGTTGGCGACTAGCACTGATGGTAAAAAAATCTCATGATATGGGAGGTATTACACTATACTGTAATATCAAATTGAGAGATAGGATGGAACATCCACAAAAAATTCAAAGACATAATATAAAAGAAAACCAAAACCATCACACATGCATGTATAAATAGAACTAATACAGATAAATGTCTCCAAAGTAAATACCCAAAATTAAAGAAAAAGTAGTGACATAATAAATATCCACGAACCAGACTAAAAATGTCCATCATGGTCCACAAAATCCTCTTGTAAACATGAAAAAATTTATATATATGTAGGGTGAACATTAAATTATACTCAGTGGGAAAACCAAAATCTTTTATGCGTACGTGGAAAAAATCATACTAGTGCTCATGTGAGGAAGCATCTGAACCAAAAATCACCTATACATGTATAATAACCAAACACAATATCCCTAAAGCTGGCTCACCAAATAACTCAGTTCAGGTAATATAATGGAACATGTTCACATCGATAAGGGAACCCCGCACCACATTCCTACTTGTATGTCACTCTCACACTGAACATCATACTTAATGATGCTCTCATCTCTTTAGTATACCACACAGCTTCACACACACGATCACAACACACCATGCCCGAAGACACATAGACTCATCGCCCCCACAAGAATGACCACGTCACACCCCACATGAAGGCACCTAGGATACCACCCCACAAGCATGATCCCATCTCGCCCCAAAACACTTGGGTCATCACATCTCACCCGCAAACACCTGGGCTATCACAACCACCATCTAATGAACTAACAGATCTTTTTCCAGCATAGCATGTGAACTACCTACTTCACTTGGAAGAAAGAGCGGGAACTAGCAGGTACCCAACAATCCATACTCCTCACCAGATCTCGGAAAAAACAACTATCTAGCATGACTGTGCAGGTTTCGACACATAGTGCTCGACGTGGGAAAGGTTCATATTGAAATCACAATTATATAAATAAATAAACAAATATATATATATATATAGTATCAAACACTCAAACACAACTTATGAGTTAACAAACTAACCAACTCACTACATCATCACATTTACTTCCACCTCTAAATGCATAAAACAACACAAATAATAACAACCTCATTCCACATTTTCAACCAATTCAATTTAACCATCTCATTTTTTCATTATTTAGCATCAACCACGTTTTACCACACAACCCACCATTATATTATTCATTAACCATTTTAATATCATTACCAAAACTAACTCATATCATTATAATCATTAATAATAAATTCTTTATTTAATCCATCACTACTTGGGAATATAACACAAAGAAACCACCACCTCACCACCCCAAAAGTATGGGAAAACAAACCAACTTGCCTCCCCAAAATAATGAATAAACAAACCACCTTATCACCCTAAAAGTACGACTCAAAAACCACCTTGTAACTCAAAAAACATGATTCACAAACCACCTCAGTTCCCCAAAAGCACATTACACGAACCATCATCCCCACATGCATCAACCACACATCGACGCCCCATAAGCACGATCTCATGTCACAACACATCAAGATCATTCTACAGATTTACCTAGGGTCTTATCAAACTCCACATTATTTTATGGGAGTTTACACTAAAGTCATTATCTTGTGGTACCCGTTTTGTAGGCCAAATATAAGTGGTTATCCAATTTTCATTTTAGAGTTATATCAAAATAATCATAAAAAATGCCTCAATCTCAACACATATTCAGTGCAAACATAGCCCTCAACGGCCACTAACTCCATATAATCCGCAATTTCACAATCAGATAAAAGTTGTAAAAGCATATGAAACATTCCACTTTCCACAATAAATTTTAGTTTATTTGGTTATTTATCTTTCAGTAAGTTAGATCAACCATAACTAATAGGTAAAAAAATTTAATCTCTCACAAATGATACACAATAAAGGGAAACGAGGGATTACCTACATCAAAGAAGATTTGTCGATTTGTTGTTCACTAGAGGGAGAAGAAGAACACATGACAACCAAAACCACACCATAAGAAAACATGGATCAACTTACACCGTGACCAAATACCATAAAAACAAAACTCAAAATGCACCCCAAACAAAAACATTATCATAGTAGTGAATCCCCGAGAGAAGAACGGGGAAAAATATACCAAGAAGAAGGAAGGATTTACAATGGATTTCCAATGAACAACCTTCAGGACCAACATATTAAAGAGGGAGGTAGAGGGATTAAATAACTTCTTGTGAAGGCTAGGGTTCACCCAAAAAGAGAGGAAAAAAGAATCCATGACTGAATGAATGAAAATTGGGTCGAAAAGCACTTTTAAAAAGAGTGTTGCAATAGGGATTTACATGATGTGTAATCATCTTTAACATCATGCAATCCTTAGGGTTCTTTTTTTTCAAAAAACCTGTCACCTTTTTACTCTGTAAGATCAAAAATCTACACAACATGAATCATCCTCACACAAGTCTTGAACCACCACTACATGTTGTCTAATACACTTACACATTGTTTATTTCATGAAAATGTAATATTTCACATCCACCATCCATTGAAGTCTCCCAGAACCTCCCCTAAACATCTCCAACAACCAAAACTAGAAAAGTAACGGACTAGGAGGGCATAGACTATTACACATTGATAATTTAAAAGATCACTACTCTCTCAAAAAAAGTGTCTACACTAATCATCATTATTATTGTTTTTTTTATCTCACACATCATAGAATTGTTTCACACAAGTGTTTCATGAAGCACAGTTTTCACGCAATAGATGAAATACATTTCACTGCGTGATGATTATCTGTGGAGAGGATTTTTACAAACTATTTTTTTCCTCCGTGAGTTGTTTTATAATCTTCATGAAAAATCTTGCACTGCATAGTGTGACTTCTTCACAATCTATCTTTACCTCACAGATGAATGATTCCTCTCAAACCCCTTCTCTTCAATGAACTATAATGCCATAAAAACACCTTATACGAACTCCCTCATGAGCAAAAATTCTCCAAAAATAGTTTTTATGAATTATACTTCATCGTGAACTTCCCTCGTTATACGGTTCACATATTTCAGGATTACCCTTGTAATGACCTTCTCCAAAACACCACCTTGTGGTGGACTTTGACCACAAAAAGAAAACTCCCTTTGTGGTTCGCATAGAATAGATGCTATGAGAAATCCATTCCTTTGGTGATTTTACTTTGCGGTTATGCATACTTAATATGTGTTTCACCTAAAATGTTATTTGATAATCCTTTCTTTGTGATAAAACAAATTCTTATTTTTAGGGCCCAAAAAATATGGCACATACTGGGGAATCAATGTCACCTTGTACATGAAGTATTCTGTATGACTTCTACGGCTGTAATTCATTTGTTTGGAAGTTTTATCATCAAACGAGGTCAAAAATAGCATGGTAAATCTATAATATCTACATTTTAGATATAGGACCCTCCATAATATTTTCTTTTTTGGGTCACTTCCTCACTGTTTTTTTTTCTCACTAAGGCTCACTGCTCACCAAAGTGGATCGCTACCCATCTACTACTAAAAAGTCTTCATGATAGGAAGGGGTATGGTTGGGGATTATATATCAGGTCCAACACCTCTTCATTCTCCAATTGGGGACAAGGAAACAACTGTTATGTCATTACAGCCATAAGTCATGTCGTGACACACCTGCATCTAGAAACCATGACCCGTAGGGCACACATTGACATTCATTTGAGACTAAAAATATTTCACTCAGTTGATTCACTATGAAAGAGAGGTTTCATACCTAATATAAAACCAATTATTCACATACATGCACACTCATGCACCCCTTAGCCACCTTGGCTCCTTACTTCACTCCGACCATCACTCTCCCCTCAGTGACGCCAAAGGCCACCAAACTGACCTTCTCATACTACCTTTCTGGAATCTTTCTCACCTTCATTACAGTGTAATACTCATACATGTTCTTCTCCACAATGAATAAATCATATCTCAGGTTATTCAACTTCTTCAACAAGTAAAATATCTTTAACGTGTCCTCAAATGGCTTGTCGATCATCAGATGACCCTACTTAGAAAATGCACAACAAGACTCATAGATTTGTGATACCACATCAGTGTTCCCCTATAACATGTGTATGAGATGGGTATAGCTATAATGCATTGACCAACTCAAGTACACACTAAAGTGGAGTACTCACAAGATTGCACACACCTACAAATTCTACTACACGCTCTCTAGAAAGAGGCTACTGATGATTGGTGGGCCGTCTGGGAATGCGTTCAAGAAATAATTCTCATTGAAGAAGTTGAAGAATAAGATCTATGCTGTATATATTGCAGAATAGAACATTTATGGAGATTAAATTGTAATAAAATAAACAGGAGGTTGGTAGGACAGTACAAGAAGATGATTTCAATACTCTTTAACATCATCGAGGATGTAGTGATGGACGAAGTGAAGTACACAATGAGGGTGGCTAAGGGATTCGTGAGTGTTTGAATGTGTGTGAATAATTGGTATCAAATCAATTAATCAAACATTGAATCATTATAAAAGAAACAAAAAGAAAATTTTTAGTCTCAAATGAATAATAATATGTGATCTATGAGTCATTGTTGTTAGATACAGGAGTGTCACGACGTGACATATGGATGTAATGTTGTAACATCTGTTTCAATGTCCCATATCAAGAATGGTGATATGTTTGGCATAATTTATAAGCCTTAGTAATCCTCATTCCCATCATCAGATATTTTCAAAGGGATATGGGCACCCTTATAAAATGTGAGAAAAAAACAGGTTGAAAATGGTTCAAAACAGACAATATTATGATAGAGGGTCCTGTATCTTAAACGTAGATCTTATAAAAAATCCACCTTTTTATGTAATGATTTTTAATAGGCCATACCCCACACTGAAATCAGTCACTTCAACCAATGGAAACTAAATACATCTCCACTTTTCACATAGAAGATACTATCACATGACTTTTTATCACAACATAAAATATCTATAAAAAATTATCATGACTTTATTAATAATAATGTCATGAAAATATTTTTTAATAATTGTCCTAAATTTATTATCTTTTATTTTTAGAGCATAAAACTAGAAGTCCATGAATTTATTATCAAAATTTTATTATGACTATGAATGCATATATTTTCATTATATGTGCAATGTAACTATATTTAATTAATAATAAAATTACTATTAATATTCATAAATATAATAAGTAAAAAACAGAATTTACATGCCATTTACGTTTGATATTAGTATTATTAATTATTATCATTACTAGTAATTATTATCTTTTAAGAATTACATTATTATTATTAAAATAATAAATTACTTTATAAACTCAATTAGGGCTTACCTCGGTGGTAGAGGTACCAGATGGAGGGGTCATGATTGAAGGTGTGGCAAGTGAGGTGGATATGGAAATTGTCGACAAGTAGAGTAAAAAGCCACCACATTCATAGCATGACAACATTTCTAATTAGAATATTAATATTATTTATTTATTTTTAAATATGAAATTAATTATTTTAATTACCAATAATTACATTAATAAATAATAATTAGTAATAATAACATGTGAAGTGAATAACATCCATAAAGATGGCTTGAGTTAGATTTAGTTTAATATTTTAAAAATAATTTAATTAAAGTAATATAGAATTTAGATTATGTTTAATAATTTTTAATGTTTTTTTAGATTATATATATATATAGGATGACATTTTCCAAAATTCATATTATATAAATGAATTCGTTTTCAAATATTTTGAAGAAGACATGCCTAGATCACGAAACTTCAGATCAAGAGATTTTCTAAGTATTTTTTTTGTTGTATGAGAAAATATAATAGAAATTCAAACAAAAGAGAGAGAAAATTAAAATCCCATTCCAAGATTAATCATGTGATTCAAAATCAATTTAAATGAACTTATTGGCAGTCATTTAGTGTAAAAAAGAATCGAAAAACAAGCTACAATAACAGAAATGGATCCGATTGGATAGAGAAATAAAACCTAGAAGGAAAAAATAAGACAAATAGCTAGAGGGTCATATTCACCTTTTATAAGAAATAAAAAGGATTTAATCTGTGTCTACAAAAAAAGAGTTACACATGAATGAAGATCCCTGATTCACATACCCTAATATAGTTTCCTTGCTAGTATATAGAGAATACCTATTTCAAATCTAGATTTCTGGAAACAACATCACAGCCCATAGAGAGAGAGAAATGGTTGAAATTAAAACTTTAAGACTTCTCAATCAAATTAAAATTGTAATTTTGAATTTTGGTCGTAAATTTCATGTGAAACATTTTACAGTGTTCGCAACCTATGAAATTTCATTGCATTATGATTACAATTTTCATAAAAGACACCCCCTTATTATTGAAGGTCCTGAGATCATTTGAACATGTAAAATATTAGTTGGATCATCATTAATAAGACAAAAATTATTATAAAACATGAAAATGTAAAATAGAGAGGGACTAATGAGTAATGATGTAGTGCACTATGGTGATGAACATCTGAGATGATCAAGAAATCAATAAACTTTATGCTCAGATTATTACTATTAAACAGTTTATATAGGAACAAAATATTGCATCGAGACTTCAAAAAAGTAAATAATTACTGAATGTTTATTCTTATTTTATGATTAAAAATGTAAATCCAACATGATTCCTTCAATATGATGATGGGAAGCCTCGAGAATTGGAGACTAATTGTGATTCCAATGCACATTCATCACTTGAAGCTCGAGACGTAGCTTCCTCTTTGGGACAAAACAAATATTATGGTCTTTCTGATGCTAATATCAACATTGTGAATACACATTAAGTATATGATTTGGAAGGGGAAAAGGGTCCATGATCTATGTAATCAATGGATAAAAAAGGTTTTTAGTTGGTCTATTTTAAAAAGACAGGATCTCATCTTATTAATGTTTCATGTCTTGAAGTTCCAAGAAATATTTATGTGGGTTCTACAGAGGAAATAGGCCACATAAATGAAATTAAAGTTTCATCTTCAAAACCTTGTTGAATTCCTGAATCACATGATTAATGTGCATGTCAATAGTAGGAAGATATGATATAGTCTCAGGCCCGGGAGGTAGGGGATATGAAGACTCTTACATTGAAAAGCACTGAAGAAACCCAACTGGAAAAGGCGATGCCTCAACCTAATGCTAACTTTGGATCAGAAAGAACTGGTGTCGAAGTCCTATAACAAAAAGAAATATCTTGTAGGAGAGGTAATTATCTAAGAAGACTTTGTTGTGGGCATGGGTGAGGAAGAATCAACTGGAATTCCATACAGGAATAGGAATGTAAGACAGGTATGAGAATCAGAGAAAAATTAGGCATTTGATGTTGGCACCATATCCATAACTGAACCCATCCTATGTTTGATATGTTTTTTTATTGTTCTTAATAAAGGGTAATTTCCTCTACCTTTAAAAAACTAAATAATAATAGTGACATAATAAAATATTATATGTTCCAAAAAAGAGAGATGCATCAATATCTTTTAACCATATTAATGTTTTTGTGTTACTCACCCAAAAATAAAAGTCAAACATATTCATACATTTCCAAATGCATCATATGCATATGGTACGTAGAATTATCATGTAAAGACATAAGGATATATGAAATTGATAATCTCCACACAATTATGCTTGGAACGAAAAATATTCAACCACATTTACCTTTCTAGAAAAGAAAAATAGCCTTCTGGTCTGTAGATAGTCTTACCAAAAATCCGTCTAACTGGATTTACTTTACAGAAGAGATAATTCAATTCATCATAACTCTAAAACCTAAAATGAATAAATTATATTTAACAACTAAATTCAAGTTCATAACTTCCATTACAAACTCAGGTTATGGTAGATGAAAAACTAAATTCATAATCGCACCTAGCATGTAATGCTAGGCTCTATCTCTTAAATATGACTAAAATAGATAAAACATTTAAATAAATGAACAATTCATATATTTATTCAGGACATAACATTTAGGAACAATTCATAAATAAAATATAATTATAAAATTTTCATAATTTAAACATTATATCATATAAATTCCACATTCCTGAATATAAACCCTTTATATCCATTATAATATGAAATGTTTATAAGGAACTTCATTTTAAATATATTATATTTTCATGAATTATAAATTAAAATTTTCTTTTTGATTTAAGGAAGTATCATGTCATGTAATATGGTTAACGAAAACACATTCACTTCTTGTGTTATATCTTACCGGATTTAAAAGACCATTAGACTTCAAGAACAATTATAATTATTCCCTGATCAATGAACATATAATTTGTATATATTAAGGTCTATGATAAATCCAATTGACACAAATGAAAGAAGTGTTATCCTCAACCAGTAGGGTCGTACCCTGTAAATCTCATTTATCGGAGTTTCCAAAAAAGGTAACTTCTTTAGAATATTCCCTTGACCAATCCCAAGTCAAGAATCAACAACTAAATCATGAGAAAAACCATATATGAGATAATTTCAAACACTTTAAAATCAGGACTCAAACCTTCTTCACTAAACCACCCCAATAAAGACTCACTATCGAGCACCTTACCTTTAGTGTGTTTTCTGGTGTAATAAAGAGCTATGTATCTCGACCCTAACAATTTGAATATGTTTATTTTCTTTTAAATAAGATAATTATTTTTTTTATTCCTTATTTATTCTACTTTATAAATGATTAAGTAGTGAGTTTGATAAAAAATAAATTTTAATATGAGAGAACTTGAATTGGGTTTTTGAGTAATATTCCATTTCAATTAAGACATTCCTTTTGATGAATTAATGAATTCACATATATTTTAATGATATTTTATTATTAAATAGTTCATACCAAATTAAAATGATATTATAATTTTATGAAGTAAAAAATGAAATTTTTATATGAGTCAGAAAACTATTATTGTAAAAAAACCCAGTAATTTTCAATAAATGGGGATTTTAATTAAGTGTAATTTCTCATATTTTAAAAATTATTTTGAAATACTAAATATTATTTTTGGAATCAACACATCAAAATAATCTAACAGTGAAATTTTTATAATTTTATGAGATAATCAAATTTTCTGGTAAAAATTAAATACAATATAAATATACAATTTGTATTATGACAACATAATGAATCAAAAGTGATGTAATATATTCCAGAAGTGGTATATAAGACCAAGAATATATTTTCCCATTAAAATAATTTTTTATGGTTGTTTAATTAATTTGATGAACCCTTTATGAATCCTCCAAAACCTGTATTATATTTTAAGATTTTAAACTAAATTCTTTCTAAACAGGACTCACATCCACATCACCAAGGATATTATTTTAATGTGCTCAGTTCATGGAATTATTAAATAATGAAAACCACACCAATTTGTAAAAACCAATTAGAGAAACCCATGAGTAGGTTTTTGGTTTTGATTATTTTAGTCCATAGAGTCCAAAACCTAGGTTTGGAAAATAATAAATAACTCCCCTATCATTTCGTATATAATCCCACCCAAGCTCTCATTACTATTCACGTAAAATCACTGGAGCATATAATTACTCTTCCCATTCCTCTCTATATCCCTCCCAAGGATTCCCCAAGTTCCCAATATGCCCTTCCCATGATTTTGGAAACTCTCTCTCAAGGTATAGGATTTCTCTCCCTTCTTTTCCATTTAAGAGCCTTCATTGTATTTAGACTTTTGAATATTCACTAGTTATGTTTTCATGAATTTATAAAGATCCCTATATTGTCCAATTGATGTTCTAATAATGAGATATTATTTATCCCCTCTCATTATAGCATTTACCAAAGACGTCACTATGCCAAAGTAAGGGATCCTCTCATCCCCCTCCTTATTCAAGCACATTCTTTGTGTAATGCCTTTTGTATTTCAATTCCTATTGATATGATAAGCTTTCCCACATCTATATTACTAACATTATGATGTAAAAGTAATGAGAGACCTCTTTCACTCTCATTAATCCCTCTCATGATTCATTATGCATCCTTGTTATGCTGTAGAAATTATCCTGTGATTTTTTTCATGCCAACCCATTGTATTGTGAATATCATCACCATTTCCACATAAGGGTATACACCAAGACATACATATCCTAATTTGACTAGGGATTTTCATTTATTTATTCTACACTTCCTAATCTCATGATTAAATTTGATGAAATATGATCCTATTTTGAATGATCTATGCGGAACACTTATGCAGCACTAAAAAGAAAGCATAATTTAGCAACATTTTTTCAAAACATTGTTAAATTAGATACGTTTCTTCTTAAACATCGATAAATTAGAGATGTTTCCTGAAACAAAATCTCTAATTTAGAAATATTTTCATGAAATGTGGCTATATATATATCTTTATATATAAAAACACATATATATTTTAAAATTTCACATATTTTAAAAAAGAATGTGTCTATTTTTGAGAGCTTTTTACCAGTGTTTTAAAATGTGGATAACTATATATATATAAATTTATAATTATAATTATATATATGTACACATATGCACAATTTTTTTTTTAAAACTTATAAATAAGTATATTAATACAATCATATAATATATATAATATAAATATATATATATAAACACACACATATATAATGTAAAAGATAAACACACCACAGATATATATATATATATATACATAAAATATAAACACAAACACACACACACACACCCACATATATATTTATATATATAATAAACACACACACACACACACACAGATATATATAATATAAACATCTCTATATATATAATGTGATTGAATCACACACACTAACACATATATAAACATAAAACATAAAATATAGAATATAAACACATACATCCACATATATATATATATATATTAATATGTGTATATTAATATATATATAATTTTAATTTTTAAATACATAAATATATTTATATATATAATGAAAACATAATAAAATTAAATATTTAAAATTTAGTCATGTTTCTAACAAAATATGACTATTTTAATGACATTTTTACATGTAGGCGCAATACTTTCATTGTAATCCCCCTCCTCGATCTATTGTAATTATATGTATACATACAAATATATATTTATACACAAACATAGATATATATAAACACACACACACATATATATAATATAAACATATATATATATATAATATAAACACAGACGCACACACACACACACATAATATAAACATAAATTATAAAATATAAAAATATATATTACTATATATAAATATATAATATTGTTTTTTTAAATACTGAAATATATGTATATATATATAATATTACATAATTATTTATTCAAAAAACAAAATAGGTGAGTTGTTGTGATAATTGGTTGTTATCCTTGAGGCACATGCCTTTATTTTTAGTGAAGCATAATTGTGTAGGTGTGTGTGCACAAGAGGTGGGTAAGTTGGTTGGAGGCCATACGATAAGGGTTTAGGGGCATGGGGTAGGTGTGTATGAGGGGGGGGGGGTGTGCATGGATATTAGGGCTACGTGGGGTATGTGCGCATACGAAATGGTAGTGCATACATGATGAGATGTGGGGGGCACTAGGTAAGTGCGTACGGGAGGGGTTGGGGGGCTGTGTTGGAGGGGAATACCGCATATGTATAAATTTTTTTCATTGTTAAATAAACCAAGAAAAATTATGAATTTCAAGAAACAGCATTTACCTAAATTTTTGAAAAACATCTGTAAATTAGGTGTCTCTAATTAGAGACGTTTATAAACATCAGTAAATGTGTCGCTAATTAGAGATTTTTATAAACGTTGATAAATGTTATTAATGTTTAAAAAATAACGAAATTATTTAGAAACCCTGGTAAATAAATTAGTGACGTTTGTAAATGTCGCTAATGAAAGAAATAAACATTTCTAATTTACATTTTTTGGTAGTGTATGTACATGATATAAAAGTGATAGGTTCATCAAAAAAATTATAGTGCTTTAATGGATTGGATATATTTTTTAGTCTCATGAGACATCATTAATGGGATTAATAAGTAATCCTAATCCATTTTGGGACTTTTTCCACCATGTTAAGATGTCTTGGTAGTTAACCAAGACCTATGTTTATGATGTCATTCTTAATGTCGTTGATATATTCTCATATTGCATTTATGCTATCATGTTTTATCATTCCTCATTATTCAATATTATGATTCTAACCCCTTTTGTGTCTCATTGAAATGTATATTGACTAACATGTTACTCTTTCATCATGTTTTTCTTTGTTTATTCCCTAACTAGGCTTTATAGATCACCCCTTTCTTATGTTTTTACCCACGTTATCCCATATAGTTTTAAAAGTTATGGAATATTAGAATAATATTAAGGAATATTTTTATAATATTGTCATATCCATGTATCAATTTCATACACTATGTACATAATTTCCCAAGGACACTAGGCTTATCAATATTCTAGGTTTTACTAAGTGTTCTTTTATCAAATAAATCATAAAATAAAGTGTATTAAGGATACGGGATGTCCTAGTGGATATCAAAGGAATGTCAAGTTATTTTCTAGAATATGATTTGAAAACTCTATAAAAGACTTAGGGATAATTCTAAATATAGGAAGACATCCCTAAATTTTGGTAACGTATTGAGTCAGTGGTTTTCAAGAAAATAAATCCTTGTCTCGATAGTACTTGTAGATGAAAATATGACACATATATACTTAGGGGAAAAAAACATGAAAACACCATATTAAGAGAGACTCAATTAGGAAATGGTGCATGACAATGTTTCTTACTACACAAATTGTTCGAAACTCCAGGTAGGATATGATTCGGTAAATTCACAATCTTATTACGAATTAGTATAAAGGGAACAAAAATTACCATAAGATTTTATGTCATAAAATAGATAATTGATATCTTATAATGTACACTAAAAATTCAATGGATAAGGAATATACATTATTTATGAGTTCTCAATTTATTGATCACGGTCAACCATTTATGTGTTTAACAGTTTGGAAATTATCATCAATAAGTTTATTTTGGATGAAGTAAACAGTAAGAATCAAAATCAAAAATTTAAAGGTAGGATTATCATCCATAGTTATATGAATTATTTAACATCTCGTATGTTTTGTAGAAATATTCAAACACCATCACAAAGCATTGAACCAGAAATATCAATGGAAATGAAAATTGGTGCCACTATTGCATCCCAAGTATATAACTCCTCCCCTTTAAAAATTTGTGGTCTGAACTTCCCAAAGAACCTTGTGATTAAACCTTTAGTGAAATTTGATTTTATTTTGGGTATGGATTTGATTTATTTATATAAATCCAATTTAAATTACTAAGAGAAGAAAACCACCCTCTTTGTCATGAATTTCCCTAAAATTCTATAAAATTATAATGATGAGGATGAATCTTCCTTAGTACTAATGATTCAAGCATGAATCTTAATGTCTTATGAGGAGGAGAATCTTACTCAAATTATTGAATCTAATGATGATATCATCCTTGAAGACATTCCCATTGTGGTGATATACATTGAGGCATTTCCTATATAATTTTCTATCCTTCCTCCTCTTCTTGAGGTATAATTTTTAGTCGATCTTATACTTGAGCCTTTTCCAATATCCATGACTCTATATAGAATGGTCATTTTTGAAGACGAGGAATAGAAGAAACAACTAAAAGATAATCTAGATAAATGGTTTATCTGCGCAAGTTCTTCACTGTGGGGTGCATATGTTTTCTTCATCAAGAATAAGGATGGGTCAATGTGCCTCTTCATTAATTATCATGATCTCAACAAGATCACAATAATGAACAAGTATCATCTTCCACAGATTGATGACTTGTTCGATCAGCTATGTAAAGTGTAGTATTTCTATAAGATCGATCTTTAGTAAGTATATTATCTTGTAAATGGGGAGGAGGCTATCCCTAATACTTCTTTACGTATAAAGTATATGCAATATGAGTTCATAGTGATTCCATTTGGACTCACAAATGCACTAGAAATCGTCCTGTATTTGATACTAGAGTCTTTAAGAATTAAATTGAAAAAAATTGGAAGTCTTTTTTTGATATTCTCATCTACTCCAAATGTAGGGAGAAACATATATAGAATTTTAATACTATACTAAATACCCTGTGGAAGGAAATATGTATGAAAAGTATAGTAAATATGAGTTTTGGTTGGGCCAAGTAACATTTCTGGGGCCTGCTAGCACAAGAAAATGGATATTTATGGACCCTTAATGAAATAAAGGCAATTGAAGGATGGCTAAGACCAACCTCTGTGATAGAAATATGTAGTTTTCCCAGATTATCTAGGAACTATTATCGATTTGTGTGAAACTTCTCATGATTCTCAATCCTCCTAACAAGGATAACTTATAAAGGAGGAAAGTTTTGTTTGGAAGGATGAATCTGATTAAAGTTTTAAAGAGATGAATAATATACTAATAACTATACCTATAATCACATTACCCACTAGTGATGAAGGATTTGTGATATACAATGATACATTTAAAAAGGGATTGGGGTTTTTACTCTTGTGAACTAACCAAGTTATAGCTTGTGCATCCCGTAAACTAAATATCCATGAGAATAACTACACAACTGATGATCTAGAATTGTATGTAGTGATCATCACATTAAAAACATGGTAACATGATAAGTATAAGGAGAAGTGTGATATATATATGGAACAGAAAGGATTAATTATATATTCACACAAAAGTATATTAATTTATTCTAACCGAGGTGGTTAGAACTGATCAAGGATTAGGATTGTTTAGTTCATTTTCATCCTAGGAAGGCAAACAAAATGGAGGATTCTACGAGTGGGAAGGATCCCACAACTCTCTCCATGATGAGGATTTCAAGGGATTCAATATTCTTGTACATGAAAAGGATGGAAATGGGAATAATAAAAGTATCTTATTCCTAAATTTCTCAAATAAATATTCAACCATCTATTCATGAAAAGAATCATGGAGGATCAGAAAGATGATGAGTTTCTGCAGAAGAAGGTAGTGAATATTCCAGAGTTCAATTTTGTTTAAAATGGAGAAATATGGTTTGAAACTTAGATACATATCATATCACATCCATAATTGAAGAGGTAACTTCTGGTTGATGTGAATAGTTTATCCTTATCTATTCATTAAGGAAGTACTATGATGTATAGTGTAACATCCTGAACCTGGATTCCACTGAATGGTTCCCTGAGACCAGTTAGACACATGGCCTCAAGACATCTCCATGAATGCCAGAGGATAATAACTAGAAGAAAGGGCCTTGAGTGTGTCCATGGGGGGACTATGCTCTCATGTCAGAGTGTAACATAGCGATTGAAATCAAACTAATAAGTAGCTGACCTAATAAATCTTCCTAATACAAAATAGACACCCATGATTGAAATAAAAAACAATACCATAAGTGGTCTCATATTCAAAATGATATGTCATGTCATGTTTCTGAAAATAATCCAAAACAATTATACAATAATTAATACATTACATGTATCAAAATAACAAAAAGACAAAAAAAAGAAACTATCCAAACTAGCATCATGAGCCTTATCTAAGTCCCATGCTCCCTTGCTCATAAGCATGGAACAAAGTCAAGCATCGAACTATGGGTGCTTGTCCTGATCCCTACCCACATCCAAATAGTCTATCTGGGTACCCAATGATTTCCCTAACAATGTGTGTGATATGATCCCAATATTTCACCACTGAATGTTACAATAAAAAGTCTTTGTTGTTAAATATAGGATAAACCAGAGTTCATAAAATAAAAAGTGTGGCAAAAATAAAAGTAATGTCCTCAAGGAAAAAGTAACCAAATAAGTGATATTGTACAACCATATAAGACTCTCCACAAAACAAGTTTCACACTCTTATAACAAGGAATAAGTAAATTGTGAGGAATTAATTCCCACCACAAGCAGTTTACACAATAGCTCATATCATCCATGACCACACCGTCTAACATATAATTTCATATCAACCATGGCCATGATGTATAATAAATAACCTCACATTTACCATGGATAATCCATATAGTCTGAAATGTCAGAACCATTAGGGCCAAATCCATGTTGTAGTGAACTAAGGAATCCTCATCGAGTCCTTTTAGCATCTCAATGGAAACTCGATTAGACTTGGTTCAGGGTCCAAAGAGCATGTAAACAGACCATGTCCATTATGATCCCAAACAAGTCATATACAAGGGGTAGCATCACCCAAGTCGTCCAACAAAATCAAGACCCAAAGGTCAATCTCATCCAAGGACTCCACTAACGCTATCAATATCCAATAAGTAACATCCAAGTCATATAATGGAATCATTTATCATTTTTCTCATTTATAATATCAAATGAATTCAAACCCCTGAGTTTACCCACTAAAATAAAAAATCCCAAACAATTACATTCCCTGAGTTTACCCACTCAGATAACAAATCAAAATCAATTATATCCCATGAGTTTACCCACTCAAATAACAATTCATGTTTCAACAAATAAATTATTAAACATCATGTATCACATAAAAATGAGGTAAAACATCTCCCAATAAATAAATTCAATTAAATTTAATTAATTAAGGGATTCCACTAAATAAGAAAGCACAAAAACACACCCCATGGGTTGTATAACAATGGAAATATCAAAGGAACTCCCCTTAAGTGTCCTAGGTTAGGGAAAAACCCTTCAATAAGTCTTAAGGAAATAGTGGGCATCCCAAACAGGTTTTATTACATTTAATTCAAGAATTTATTAATTTTGGGGTGATTCTAGTAACTAAATCATGTCTCACCATGACATTTAGATTTATAAAGCATCAAACAACTCTAGAAAATTATAGAACTCCTACTGTAGGTCCGTAGTAGAGTGATCATACAATATTTACTTTTGATTTGATCTTGATCAGATGATAAATGATGAAAAAACAAAGAACCAGATAATATGGCATATTATCTTGCACCTAAGTAGAGCATTTGATACCAAGACAAACAAAGAATACCTCCAGAGGATTGTAGTACTTATCGAAGTGGATAAAATGAGACCGATGTTATTTTATTACAAGATTGGATGGAGAATTTGTGAAAAAAAATATGTTTCAGCCTTCAAAGGAGATCACAAGAGGTTAGTACTATATAAAAGGTGAGAAATTGAATTATAATTAGGTTTAATAATGTTTTAAGGGAAAAAACATAATTTTTCAAAAAAATATTGGGTCACACGTTTAGTGCACATGGTCTTTCTAACAGTGCGTAAACCATAAAAAACACCTATGTTAAAATTTTTCAATTTTTTCCTTGGTTTCACACCACCCTCCGCATGGTTTTCAAAAACCATTCGACCAGTATCACCCAACTATCCACTCCTACATGGTTTCATCAAATGGTGTATCTTGGGTCACATGCTTACTACTAACCATGCATCCCTGTTGTGTTTATCCCAGAGTTGGGTTCCAGGTTCTGAACATGCCCCAGACATCCCAGATACCCTAATAACCTCAAAGGGTATTCGAATTAGATTGTAATTAAGTTTTTAAAACAAAGTTAAAGATATATTTACCTCATTGGAAAACCTGAGATCTTACAATATCCCCCCCTAAATCAATTTATCCTCGAATTTCCCTCTCAAGGGTGGTTAAAATTCCCCTGAGAATAAATCTATCCACTGAACACATATGTCAGACTCCTACTCCCAAGTATCATCCTATAAACATATATGTTTCCATAACACCCATAATAGAGGAAATTATTGCGCTTGGATAATCTTTTTGATCCTATCAACAATACAAATCATATACTCACCAAAGGACACAGATACCTATAACTCAACCTTCTCATGATATAGAGTGTGAGACGGTTTTGAGTAACAATTAAATAGCTAAGACACATGGAATACATCATGCATGGATCATTACATATAAGGTAATAATCCCTGATAGGCTACTGGCCTGACTCTCTCCAGAATCATGAATTAGAAGAAATACCAGGATGAAGGCTTACCCTATCTCCTGATTCACCCATGTCCCAACCTTAATGAGATATGTAAAAAGACTCGATCCCCAACCTCAAACTCTATAGGTCTTTTTCAGTGATCTGTATAAGATTTATATCAAGAATATGTAGTATACAAACACTTTCTAATCAACTGGACCTACCCATAAGTCTCCTACATGAGATGTGGTTCCAGTAAAGTAGCCTCACATGCCTCTAACCAGCACATGGGTGATTGACATAGTATACCGTACAAATCCTCATAAATAATCTTCTGTATATTATCCTGATAGCTATTATAGTAGGAAAACTCAAAAGGGGTATATGAATCTCCCAAGAGCCCCCAAAATCTAGGGTGAAAGCTCAAAGAATGTCCTTAAGAACCTGTATCGTATGCTCTGACTACACATCAGTCTGAGGGTGGTATGTCACGAACAAAAGCACATGTGTACCTGATGCCCACTACTAAATCTAATAGAAACATGATGTAAATTTAGTGTACCTATTTGAAATGATAGAATGAGGGACCTCATCAATTCATACTATCTCATGAATACAGAACCTCCCAAGATCATCAAGACTGAAGGCCTCCTTGATTGGTAGGGAATGTGAAACATTTACGAGCCCATAAATAACAAGCCATATAGCATTGCTACCTCAGGGAGACCTCGACAAAACAGTCATGAAATTATTCATGAAATCATCTCATTTCCACCCAGTATTAGGTATCTTCTATAAAGGTTTGGATGGTTGTAGATGTTTTTGGTTTCCCCTACTAACAGGTGGAACTCCTCAAAACCAAACCAACGACCTCACATTTCATACCCGACCACAGGTACTAGCAATGTAAATCACGATACATCTTGGTAACTCTAAAATGTTTTTCCGAAACCGACGCTTGAAAATCCCACATCATCCCCTCACATATGTCCACTGGAACCCATACAAAACTATGTATATAAAGGATCTCATCCTCGCATATGGTCCAACTAGGAGGTCGGTCCTCACCTGCCACACTATCCCATATGACTAAGCCCTTAGAATCCGAGAGTTCCCTCATCATCACTCTATCTAGTAGTGTAGAGGTCACACCAAAGGATAAAATAAAATTCTTCCCCTAACTATCATGCACCTCCAAGTGCATCTCAATGAACAAATCCATAAGCTTCCACTCACGACTGGACTATTGAACTACATGTATCCATGTACTCCTACTTAGTTCATTATCTACTACACTTCCTTTACCAAGTGTATAGAAAAAATGAAATTTAAAAGACTATATGTACATAACTCACCTTCTCTAACTCAGATTCAGATCATGCTATGTAAATATGTACTTGGGCCTTTTTTGGTCTATGTACACAATAAAATTCTCTCCTATTAAATAGTTTCTACAATGAAAAACAAATCAGAATCATGTATCGAGTAGTTCCTATCATATCAGATCAACATTAGAGACCTGTATTCCAGAAATCAATCACCTTGCATCATTACTACTCAAATCCCGATACCGAATACGTCGCAATACACAATGTATCTCCTACCCAGCTCTGGATGAATCATAACCTGTGATGAAGTCAATATACCTTTCATCTTTGAAAGGGTGTCTCACATGTATTTTTCCATAAAAACATCTGTTGGCACCAAAAATATGGCCCAAAAGGAAGGAACGAAAAAGATAGCCGGCGCGCTGCCTCGCGAAGCTCAGCCGCGAAGCACCGCCGCGAAGCGTGGCCGCGAAGCGCCCCAACCATGGCGGGGCCGCGAAGCTCCGGAGGCGGTAATCCTCCGCGAACCCGTTTGACGTTCGCGAGTCGCCGCGAAGCACCAGAGGCGGTAATCCTCCGCGAACCTGTTTGACGTTCGCAAGCCGCCGCGAAGCTCTGGAGGCGGTAATCCTCCGCGAACCCGTTTGACATTCGCAAGCCACCGCAAAGCACCAGAGGCGGTAATCCTCCGCGAACCCGTTTGACGTTCGCGAGCCGCCGCGAAGCACCGGAGGCGGAGCGCGAGCCCTGCTTCGCGGCGCCCCTTCCCTATAAATACTCGACTCCCCCTGAGTCCCGAAGAGGGACAACCCGACCTTTCGGCTTCTCCTCTCCCGAATCGCGAAGCACGCTTTGCCCCGGGAATCATGAGCTCCACGAGGTATTTCTACTTCGCGAGACGACTCTGATTTGTTTCGTTTTGAGCCCCTCTTCCGAGAGGGATGCCCTTCGCGAAGCTCAAGGGCGTTCGCGAAGGAAGGGGATTCCCAAGGGAACCCGGGCAGCCGCGGAGCACTTGTGCTTCGCGAAACACCCAACCCATACGAGTAATCCCTATGATAAGGTAGGATCGCTCCACTTCGCGAAGCACATTGCTTGGCAGGACCCTGCTTCGCGAACCACTCCTTCTTCGCGAGGCAGTGCTCCGCGAACACTGTTCCACTTCGCGAAGCACCTCCCACTCTCACCTATGTCTCATGCTAAGGCCACGGCACCCCACTTTGCAAAGAACACTCCTCTTCTTAGCGATTCCTCTTTCCGTGCGACCCTCCAGGTTTGCACGATGTGATTTCAAAGTCCCATGGACAACACCACCCGTAGCGTTGCTTCACCTAATGCTTCTTCGCATAGGCACACTAACGGCTATTGCTTCTTTGCATAGCCACGCTAACGTGGTCCCCTCGATGGTTCGTCCCACGACCCCCCTTTACCATGGCCTTACCGGCACCTTCCCTTCCCCAAGGACCAGAGGGTACCGGTTATGTAAGCCCTAGGGGTGTGGAGTGAACCCACATCGTCCGAGCTGCAGGACGTTAAACTACCAAGTACCACGTCCTCAACACATGATGTTAAACTGTGACCCAACCTCGTCTCCCTCATGAAGGGTCCCCCCAACTCGAACATTTTTTACACCACTCGTCTCCACGGGAATGGAACTCTTCCGCACATGGAATGAGATCCTCCTTGTCGGAGTGGTGAATGTTCACAGGGGAAGGGGTGCCTCAGAGAGTAAGCCCCTAACCTTTGGTACGGATGATTGCACCCGTGCATCTCGGTACTTCCCCACTACCAAGGCCAGTGGAGGACGTGATAGGGAACGAGGCACCTCCCATCGTCGGACCAAGGTCCATCTTTCCCGCGCTTTGTCACGCCATGGGCCTCCATCCTGGAGTAAGTCCCAACACCATAGGCCGCCCAACGCGTAAGCCCCTCTTCGCTTCTCACGGACGCACCCTTCGCGACGTGATCGTCAGGTCCATGCAACCTCTTGTTTCTCACACCGAGCATGACTCACGTGGGCTTAGAGTGAGCACCGACCCTGACAAACACCTTCTGAACTACGAGTTCTTTGATCCATGTCAAGGCATGGTACATAGGAAGCCTCTACGAGGTTCAAGCCCGCCCGTCTCTCATGTCGGGTTTCACCCCCGTCCAGCACGACGTTAAACTGCAATTCCGGTCCAGTGGTAAGCCATTGCGACCCACACCTTCTGAACTACGAGGTCTTTGATCCATGTCAAGGCATGGTACGTAGGAAGCCTCTACGAGGTTCAAGCCCGCCGTCTCTCACGTCGGGTTTCACCCCCGTCCAGCACGACGTTAAACTGCAATTCTGGTCCAGTGGTAAGCCATTGCGACCCACACCTTCTGAACTACACGGTCTTTGATCCATGTCAAGGCATGGTACGTAGGAAGCCTCTACGAGGTTCAAGCCCGCACGTCTCTCACGTCGGGTTTCACCCCCGTCCAGCACGACGTTAAACTGCAATTCCGGTCCAGTGGTAAGCCATTGCGACCCACACCTTCTGAACTACAAGGTATTTGATCCATGTCAAGGCATGGTATGTAGGAAGCCTCCACGAGGTTCAAGCCCACCCGTCGCTCATTCACGTCGGGTCCCATTCCAGTCCAGCGGTAAGCCGTTGTGACCATCTGGACTACGAGGTCTTTGATCCATGTCAAGGCATGGTACGTAGGAAGCTTCCATAATGTTCAAGTCCACCCGTCGTTTATTCACGTCAGGGTTCACTATCGTCCCGCATGACGTTTAACTGTATTCTCCGAACTATGAGGTCTTTGATCCGTGTCAAGGCATGGTACGTAGGAAGACTTTATGAGGTTCAAGCCCACCACCCATTGGATCAAGGTCCACTTTCACGTCGGTTCACCGACAAAACCCCTTTTGAACTACGAGGTCTTTGATCCATGTCAAGGCATGGTACGTAGGAATCATCCACGAGGTTCAAGCCCACCCATCACCCAATTCACGTCGGTACGCTGACGACATTCATCGGGCCAAGGTCCAGCTTCACGTCGGTTTACCGGCACCCTCCCGAACTACGCGGACTTTGATTCCCTGCCACGGGGATACGTAGGAAGCCTCTTCAAGGCTCAAGCCCAACTCCACTATCGCCCCCCTGCGATGGTCCCATTTCACTCTCATCCGTCTCCGCTGGACGTTAAACTCGCGGCATACCCTGTGTTGAACACGGGAAGCTGAGGAAAACCTCAGATACGTGTCTATGACATGTAATGCCCCGCACTCGATGTGGGATGCCTCGGGCTTCCACGCCCTCGAGAAGCCTTGTGATCAAGGATAACAGACAGACATGCCAGGTACCCCAGCATCCAGACACGCTACTGATGCCTCAACGTGACTACTCCCCTGACCGAAGGTTTCTGCCCTGACTGGACCCTTTGGAATGTCCCGACAGAAGCAGTGTAATTAACCGGTGTCCATGGAAACATGGCACTGGGAAGAGTTTCACGAACTACGTATTAAATCTATAAGGAAGAACCGGACTAGGTGACGAGTTCTAAGGAGGAATCCACAGGAGGAAGAACCGACATCCCATCATCCCGTTTCGATCAAGGAGCAGACGTACCTGAAGAAGGAACGAATGCCGCCCGCCTTTGGAAAGCGGGAATGCGGAGCAACAAAGCCGTGCGTCCCCCCTCACGGACGGATGCGCGCGCGCCCCGGCGAAAGCGTCGGAAACAGAAATGGTGAACCTGACGTGAAGTTCTTATCCTCAGCATGGAGATTAGTAGCGTTCGAGACACCAGTAGATTGACGTGTCGCCGGATCCAGATATCCGGTGCCTGGTCCCGCCAAGCAAGTAGCGGGCCTGTCGTGGAACTCACCGGAAGTCGGGGTAGTAGAGTGTGGGGCACTCCGCTCTGCAGCGTGTTGGCGTGGATCATTCTCACAGACATGGAGGATGGAAGAACGCTGGGGCACTGGCTGTCAATATTTTTCCCCTCAGCACTGATGAGTTGATCCCTTTGTTTTCCAGGAACCAGGTTGCTATTTCAGAGATGCGGTCACCATCCGCTCCTCGCCCACGCAGGGGCAGGTGCAACACCACGACGGCCACTCCACATGGAGCCACCACCGCCACGACGGACACTCCACATGGAGCCACCACCGCCACGACGGCTGCCACATCATGGAATAAGGGACGTCCACGTCCCCTTTCCCCATCAGAGGTCATCCAACGAAGGGTGATCAACAGCCTCGTGCGCAGGTACGAGGAGGAAGGGGTCATCCCGACTAGGGATATGGCCCGCTTGGACCTGGAGGCCTCCAGGCCCCGCCATCAACGCCGCCCTAACCGTCCGCGCAGGGAGCCCTTGCTCCCCACCCAGAAATTCAACCGTTTCGGGAGCCTATCTCCGGAACGCCTTGACTACTCTTCGCCTTACGCTGAAGAGGCAGGCGTAGTCCGGCTCAGTCCGCTCAGGGTCCCGACCCAGGGCCTCCAGGAGAGAGCTCCCGTCCGGCCGCGTCAGCGCCGCCGTCCGGCCCTGCAGGAAGAGCAGGCAGACTACGTCCCTGCACCACCTGCACCGGCCCGCCTGACCCGACGTCAGCACCGGGCCCGGGCTGAGGACGCTCACCTAGGCGCGTCCACGTCGACAGCTACAGTGTCCCGAGCCACTGCCGACGTACATTATGAAGCCCCCGGGTACATTGAGCAGGGGAACCCCTTCACCCAACCAGGATCGAGACCCCAACTGCCCCACGGGCAGGCTGGGTTGACTCTCTAGGTTGCAGGCCCATGTAGTGATCGCCGCGAGCTAACCCGCGGTGATGCCACCCCGTAAGGAGGTCCTCCCCGTACCACTACTCCACAGAGCGTGGGCCTTCCCCGCTCCGAGGTTCGTCATGGAGGCATGCCTCGTGCTGCCCCCATCCTGCAGGAAGACCTGCCCCGTGGCAGTGATGATCAGCGCGGAAACATTTCCCGCGCCCGCTGTACAAGGTATGGAGTCCATCCTTCTGAAGGCACCATCCATCCGTCCCTTCTTCAACGTGCGGGTCCCCCCTACGTCCTCTCTGTGACTGGCGAAGGTCCTCCTCGCCCCAGCAACTCAAGGAGTGAAGGTCAGCCTCGCTCCACTCGCATCGACCATGGAGGCCTTCCCCATGCTCCTGCCAGTTCCAACAGAGGCCCCGCCCACATGGGTACTGTTCATGGAGGTCCTCCCCATGTACCCTTTGACATTTGCCCTGGTGCCCCTCGCACCCCGGCTGTCTCGAGTGGGGGACCTCTCCGCCATGGCGCCAGCGCCACCCTAAGGCTGCCTGATAGGGGTCAACCTTGTCCCGAAGAGCCACCCAGGGGCAGGAGAGCGGGTCATCGCCGCCACAAGAAGAATCCTGGGAAGGCCCGGGGGGAGATCAAACCTGCCCGCTTCTCCGATTCGGAAGCGGAATGCGATTCAGCGATGGAACCTTCTCCCAGCTCCTCCGTATCAAGGACTGGGGCAGGAACCAGACGCGTCAGCCTCGTTCTCCCAGAATTTGAGGTCCACCGGATTCCCGTCTCTCTCCGCAGGTACATCCAGGAGGAAGAAATCCTGGGAATTCCGCAGGTTTCGACCGCGCAGTCACCGCCATCGTCACCCGAAGCACCCTCTACCTCTACTCGGGATCACGAGGAGCTGTTTTGGGGGTCAACGGTGGTAGAGCCACGACATGACCGGACACCGGTAACGGCGATTCCCGTACCCAAAGAAGTGGCTATTAGCCCGTCCTATCGTGACATTGTGGTCAGGTCACCTCGCTCTTCAGAGGAAGGCCCAGAATTCGGTGGCCAGTCTGCTCGCACACCGTATTCTCCACCGCCGAGTTTGCTATCCCAAAGGTCCGCCTCGGTACCGCTTCCGGTTCCTCAGCCGCCCCCGGTTGATGAGTGGGGTAATGTAGGGCCGAACCCTGAGGACGAACCCAGGAGCTTCTGGAGTATTCTTGCAGCGGACTACTTCCCAGAGAAGTTCTGGCCCACGGCGGCGCTGAATTTCCGCGTACCCGAGTCGCTTACCCCTGAAGAAGTGGGATGCTTTTGTCGAACCCTGTGGGCGACGCACTTCCGCCTCTGCTGTGAACGGGTAGTATACCCTAGGAGTCGAGATCACTTCAAGGAGATTGGAAAACAGTGCCGCCTGATTGATGCAGCGGCGCTCCTTGTGGCCCAGCACCCCGAGTCGCCCGGTCACCAGAGTTCCCTCCAACGAAAATGCATTCAGAGTTTCAAGGTACTCCGCAAGATCGTCAGGGAAGCCACCCCCCATGTGCAAATCCGTGGCTGGGGACACTATGATGCCCTTCTTTTCGATCCTATTCGACGACAACCCGATTCGCTATGCGACATCGAGGACATGCCTTCGAGAGGAATCGCGGTCCACATGGCCGACATTGTGGACAGGGAAGACGAACTGGAACTCCTTGATGGATACTTCCCCCCAGAGGGTGCACCGCCACTACTCGACCCATCAGGTAGAGTCACCCGTCAGGAGAGGAACCTGCTAGGCCTGCTCGTACCCACCGAGTCGCTGGTACTCGGTCGAAACACCGGCAAAGGTAAAGAGCATGTCGGAACCGTCAAGCACTCCGACCCATCCACCTCTGTGCAGAAAATAGATGAGGATCCTGAGAAGGCCGCGTTACGCCAGCAGCTTGCTGAGAAGAAGAGGCTGGTTGACGAACTATTGGCTGAGCGCGCCGCAGAGCGGCGACCCGACTATGGTAATCCCAGGCCGGGGCAGCAGGGACAGGAACAATTTCCCCCCGGTGAGATGCCCCCGGGCAACCCTGATCATGCTACTACCGCGGATAGGGCGGAAGCCGGAACATACGGCAAGAGGGCGCGATACGTCTCGCCAAACCCCCCTGAGCGACGGGGCAATCTGAAGAATCCAACCCGGGTTCCCCCAGTCGCCCAGCAGGTCGTCCAGCCAGTTGACCCGCGAGCGGCCGAAGCCATCTACCGTGTTGAAGAACCTGGCAATGCGCTTGTGGTTAGGGATCCCCGTCAAGACAGGGACCCCCACCCAGAGGACCTTATTGCGGCACTCACAGCCCACCTCGAGGCATTGGAAACACGGCAGGTGGCGGTCCCACCGAATGGCAAGCCTTATCCCGCGTGGGTGGATGATATGCCCGCGCCTCCGAGTTTTGGGAACCCCACTTTCTCGCCTTTTAATGGGACAGCGGACCCACCCCAGCACTCGGCTCATTTCTCCTCCAGGTGTGGCCCCATGCTGGGGACCCCGGCTCAGCAAGAAGCCGCTAAGCTCCGATGTTTTGTACAGACATTGGAAGGTCCAGCATTCGTCTGGTACAGCCAGCTCCCTATCGGATCAGTGACCGGTTGGGAGGATCTTCGCCGGCAGTTCTTATACTAGTTCAGCTCCACCACGCGAAAGACCAGCATTGCGGACCTCTTCAAGTGCAAACAGAGGCATGATGATCGGGTTGCAGACTTTATCGCCCGGTGGAAAGGACTTACTTATTCCCTCGATATGCCACTGACTCAGGAGAAATTACTGAAGATGTGTGTGGGGAACATTAAGACAGAGCTGGTACCCTCCTTGATTACCCAGAACTATCCTGGAGGGTTCAGAGATTTCTCGGATAAGGCCCAGCGCCTCGAAGAGGCCCTGCAGCAGGCTAGTCAGGCACGTTTGCTGCCCCCTATGATCCCAGCCAGGAGGGCCACCAGGGCTGAACCCACCGCGGTGGCTCAAATAGAAGCCCCGAGGCAGCTGGAATTGCTACCGGCGGCACCACCCCCGCAACCCCGCAGAGGTCCTCCACCTCAATCACAGGCTCCTGCCCAGCAGCGACCGCCTCAGAACCGACAGGTTCCCCCGCGCAATGCGCCGCCGCCACCTAGGCGAGACAACCAGGCGCCGCCTCCTCGGTAGGCCCCTCCGGTCCCTCGACAGGACCAGGCCCCCAGGGCTCCTTACCCGGAAAGAAAGTACCATACCCATTCGTTCAACGAAAATCAGGTCCCTGGCTACTTCCGAAGTGCTCTAGAGCAAGGGATCGTGCGTCTGCCTGAGTGCAGGAGGCCGGAAGAGGCGCATCTCACCGATCACCCCAACTATTTCCCTTATCATCGGATCCTGGGGCACACCCTCAAGCGATGCTATGTGTTTAAAGACTGGCTTCAGGACCAGGTCAAAAACAACATAGTCAAGTTGGGCCCAGCACTAGCGCAAGGGGAAGGCGTCTTTGCGGGATCAGAAATCGGCAGCGACAGCGAAGGTGAGTGGCAGCAGGTCTCTAGCCGTGGGTCCCAGAAATACGACAACTGGATGGCTCGAAAAACCATCGTCCGTGCCCAGGGTATCATCCGGGCACGCCTGAAGCAGTCGGAAACTTCAGAAGAAGTAGCTGGTGCCTCAGCATCGTCTTCACAGTCGGCCTCTGCCCAAAAGGGCAAGCAGCGGCGACGCAAGAAGAAGCAACGTGCACCGCCAGTGCCGTCGTCATCCCGCACTCTTGGCGACTTTATGCCTCCCGAAATGGGCATTCCTCCCAGAATCCGCCCAACGGTGGATGACTCTTCGAGCGACAGTCAAGGGTACGCTTCGGTTAACACCGTGGAGCTGGTAAAGCCCTATATGACCCCCGACGAGGGGGAACCCCAGGCAGACCTCCCCAACGTTTCCAGCCGACGCCAACGTCGGCGGAATCGCAATCGCGCCTGTCATCGAGGTACGTCAGCGGGCACTTGTGACCAAGCTGTGCACGCTACCGAGACCAGGCAGCAGGCTCAGCGCAGATCTCAGCACGCGTAGACCCATCCAGCACCCTCGGTTTTACCACCACCGCCGTTCGTGCTGCTGGATCGGGGGGAGTGGCCTCGTTCGTATCACAGCCAGTCTTGCCTGGCGACAGGCCAGCCTCCGTTGTCCGATCTTAGTCCGGAGACTACTCTTCAGGCTTCTACTGGTAGGCAGCAAGATGTACCCAGTACTAGTTACTCGCCGGTTCAGCCAGCCGGACCCGCTGTGCATCCAAATGCCGAACGACCTCCTGTAAGCAGAGGTTCACGTTTGGCACGAAAGTACGATGTTCTGAAGCATCTGGCCGGCATCCCAGCGAGGCTTTCCATCCTCGAGGCCCTTCGCCTGTCATCTGAAATGCGCGAGGCACTTGCCGAGGCCCTAAGGAGCCCCCTCCAGTTTGAGACGGAAGTGGCAGCTGCGGAAGCCTTCCATACCGAGACGATTGAAAACGCCGAATGTCAGGCGGTTATCTCGTTCTCCGGTGAAGATGAGGACCCCCCTATACAGAGGCACATTCGCCCACTGTATATCATTGGCCACTTCAACGGTGTGGAAGTCCGCCGATGTCTCATTGACACGGGTTCTGGAATCAACCTAATTCTGACCCGGACACTGCGAAAGCTGGGTCTGTCCGAAGGTGATTTAACTCCCTCTGACCTCAGGATCCAGGGGTATGACAGGACAGAGCAAACCCCAGTCACCAAGATCCGCCTGAAGACCCAGTTCGGTGGCTTAATTGCCAGCACCGAGTTCATGGTTGTTTCTCAGGACACCGCCTACAACGCATTGATGGGTAGGCCATGGCTCCATCTGCATGCAGCGGTCCCCTCGTCGTATCACCAGTGCCTTAAGTACTCGCTCCACGGTCGAGTAGGCGTGCTCCAAGGAGACGCATCCCCTTTCACTTCTTGTGAGGCCCGCTATCTGGATGCGGGTTATTACAAAAGTAAGGACAAGAAAATCCTGGTAAGCGAGGATGAGCCTACCCCGATCACAAGTGATCCCTGGGCAAGCATGGACGACGCCTACATCCTCTAAATCCACCGGTTGGAGGCCACGACCCCCGACATGGGACAATGTTTTGTTGTTTCGGGTACGCAAGGAAGTCATGTTCCCGTGTCCAAGCGACGATGGAAAATCACCTTGTACTCCTACATCAACCAGGCTCGGGTCATCCCAGAACCTCCTACCCATGTATGGTACCGGGACGTCAAGCTGATGACAACGGCGGTGCGCCATACGTGTCTCTTTCGCCGGGCTGGAATTAACCAACTCAGGCCGACACGTCACCACTGCTTTGATATCATCAAGCGTGGCCCCTTAGGCCGAAGGCCAGATGGGATCGGATCAAATGAATTCATTGCTATGGTCTCAACGACAAGTGAGTCTCCTGATGTGATGACCGCTGCTGCCCAAGACGGAACCAGTTTCCCCTCGGGTTTTGAGAGTCCAGAAGCATCTTCCGTCGCAAGAAGTCCCCCCATGGCTGGGGAGGAAGACTTGGAGGATGCTGCCCTAGCCTTTGAAGAAGGCGTCTCTACCACGGTTGATGAACTGGTACAGGTAAACCTTGGTAGCGAGGCAGATCCAAGACCCACATTGATCAGTGCGGTCATGTCCCTCGAGGAGCGGCAGCAGTATGTAGACTTCCTCAAACAGCACCGCGATGTGTTTGCCTGGAGTTACGATGAGATGCCAGGGCTGGATCCCCAAGTGGCCGTCCACCGTCTGGGTCTCCCGGCAAAACACCGTGGGTTCAAGCAGCCTCCCAGGAGAATGCACCCTTCTCATGGTGCTATGGTTGAGGCTGAATTTGACAAGCTTATCAAATCCAACTTCATTAAGGAGGTCCAGTACCCCAAATGGCTCGCCAACATTGTGCCGGTCAGGAAGAAGAATGGGCAGATCAGAGTCTGCATCGACTTCCGCGATCTCAATCGCCACTGCCCAAAGGATGACTTCCCACTCCCAGTGACAGAGCTGTTTATTGACGCCACGAACGGGTTCCAAGCCCTCTCTTTCATGGATGGGTATTCCGGGTATAACTAGGTCCGGATGGCCCCCGAAGATGAGGAGTCCACTTCCTTTAGGGCTCCCCAGGGTACCTTTTGCTACCGGGTAATGCCATTCGGTTTGAAAAATGCAGGTGCCACTTATCAGAGGGCCATGCATCGCATATTCAAACCGATCCTCGGGACATTGGTGGAATGCTTCGTGGATTACCTTGTAGTCAAATCACGCCAGTGCCAGGACCATCTCAAAGACCTTGAGAAAGTGTTCGGTTTCCTCCGTTCCCGTCACCTGAAGATGAACCCGCTGAAGTTTGCCTTCGGAGTCACCTCCGGGAAGTTTCTGGGCTTCGTTGTCAGATACCGAGGTATCGAGATCGACTCGGAGAAGATCAAGGCCATCAGCCAAATGCCTCCCCCGAGCAACATTCGGGAGCTTCGAGGCCTGCAAGGCCACTTAGCCTATATATGCCGATTCATTGCGAATTTGGCCGGCAAGTGTAAGCCCTTTTCCCGGCTCATGAAGAAAGACGCTGCCTACGAGTGGGATGAGGAGTGTCGGGCCGCCTTTGAGGAAATCAAGCAGTATCTGCTCCAACCTCTGGTCTTGATGCCACCCATCTCCGGAAAGCCGCTGGTCCTTTACGTGACCGCCCTTGAGAGATCCCTCGGTGCGCTGCTCGCCCAGAAGAATAACGAGGGCACTGAGAACAGTCTCTACTATCTCAGCCGCATGCTTCTCGATACGGAGGTCAGATACTCCCCTATCGAAAAGAGCTTCCCTGCGCTCGTCTTCGCTGTGCAGAATTTGCGGCACTACCTGCAACACCACGAGGTACAATTGATCTCTCGGGTAGATCCGCTGAAGTACTTCCTGAACCGCCCCATGCTGACTGGCCGACTAGCACGGTGGGCGGTGATTCTCTAGCAGTTTGATATCAGGTTTATACCTCAGAAGGCCATTAAGGGACAGGCATTGGCAGACTTTTTAGCTGCTCATCCAACCTCCGCGGATCAATCCCTGGACCTGGACTTTCCCGACGAGACGATCCTCTCAGTTGATCATACTGCCCCATGTTGGCAAATGCATTTCGACGGAGCCTCCCAGAGCCCCACCGGTAGAAGGCTCAACGACCCCAAGCTCAACAGAGTGGGTCTGGGTATTGTTTGTATTACCCCGGCGCAATCCGTCCTGCCGTACTCGTTCCTGTTGTCAGAAGGTTGTACAAACAACGAGGCAGAGTACCAGGCTCTCATCACCGGCCTCGAGTCGGCCCTTGAGATCCATGTCTCCCATCTGCATGTGAAGGGAGATTCCGAGCTGGTAATCAGACAAGTTAATGGTGACTACGTCGTTTGGAAGCCAGAGCTTGCACCGTTGCTAGAGTACACCCTCATCCTAATGGCCCAGTTCTCTTCTCGGCCAGAGGTTACCCATGTCCCGCGGTCGTAGAACGGCCAAGAGGACGCCCTGGCTGGCTTAGCCGCGTCGCTCGCAGAACCCGGGCAAGATGATTTGGTCATACATGTGGCCCACCAGAGAGTCATTTCTCCCGTCACCCAAGAGGACCGTGACGGCCTGCGGGTAAGTCATCTCACCGCCGGAACCTCCATATCGGGAGTCCCGGGTTCGTTAGACGCAGTGGTTGAAACCACCCCCGACTGGAGAGCACCTTTTGTCGAGTATCTCCAAAATGGTCAGCTCCCGGACGACCGGGCCGAACGCGAGCGAATACGACGCCGCACACTGCAATTTACCCTCCAGAGCGGCCCCAGTCTTGAGCAGATCCTCTATAAACGGAGTTTCGATGGTGTCCTCCACTGTTGCATCCAAGGAGTAGAGATACCTCAAGTTATGCAAGAGGTTCACGCCGGTTCCTGTGGCGCCCATCAAGCTGGGCCGAAGTTGTCCCAGCAAATCTGGAGGTTAGGGTACTTCTGGCCCTCCATGATCCACGATTGTATTGGATACGCCAAGAGATGTCACGCGTGCCAAGTACACGCCAACTTCTTGCATCGGCCGCCAGAACCCCTCCACCCCACCAAGTACTCTTGGCCATTTGCGGTATGGGGACTTGATGTAGTGGGACCATATCCGCCGGCAACAGACCACCAGTGCAGGTTCATCCTAACTGCTACAGATTTCTTCTCCAAGTGGGCAGAAGCAGTTCCGCTCAAAGAGGTCAAGGCCCGTTCCATCGTTGACTTTGTGAGCTCCAACATTATCCACCGGTTTGGAGTCCCTCACGCTGTCCTCACCGATAACGGCACCAACTTCCGGGCAGCCGAATTGAAGAAATTGTACGCTAAGTACGACATCCGGTCAAACCATACCTCCCGTTACCACGCACAGGCGAATGGACAGATCAAGGCGTTCAACAAGACCCTCTCTAACATTCTGCAGAAGATGGTTGGTCAGAATAAGAAGAGTTGGCCGGACAAGCTCCCCAACGCCCTCTGGGCTTACCGGACGACGACTCGCAACTCTACCTAGGTGACCCCATATTCCCTGGTGTATGGAGCTGAGGCCGTCCTACCCATTGAGATCCAGCTGCCGTCGCTGCGCACTGCAGTTTATGATCACCAGACATCAGATGAGGTAGCCTAGATCCGTCTAGCTGAGTTGGAAGCACTAGACGAGAACCGGCTCCGTGCCCTGCACAATCTGGAAAGGCATCAGGACAAGATAGCGAGAGCCTTTGACAAGAAGGTTCGTCTCCGCTCTTTTCTGCAGGGTGACCTGGTATTGGCCCTTCGAGTGCCAATGATTCCCGGTAGGAAACAACCCAAGTTGGAACCCAAATGGGAAGGGCCTTATATCATCCATAAGGTTTACCCCAACGGAGCATACTCCTTGGTGACCACAGATGGAGAGCGTATAACTCCTCCCACCAATGCCAAATTCCTCAAGCGATACTTTTCCTAGCGCAAAAAAGTGGTCCTGCACGACCCTAAACTGCGAGAGGGTCCTGCACGACCCTAAACTGCATTGGTCCTGCACGACCCTAAACTGCGAGAGGGTCCTGCACGACCCTAAACTGCATTGGTCCTGCACGACCCTAAACTGCGAGAGGGTCCTGCACGACCCTAAACTGCGACTTGGTCCCGCATGACCTTAAACTGCCGCTCCGTCCTCACTGCAAGACGTTAAACTGCAAGCCATTCAGGTCTTCCTGACCGAGGCTCAGCCTCAGGCCCCTCGGCCTCTTTGGGCCCCTGGCCCCGTCTCCACCGTGGTCTGGCCCCAGGCCCCCTCGTTTCTCTCCGACTTACCCTCTTACGGGATCGTACGGTACGGTGTAGGACTACGTCCTCACGTCGGGATCATGTACCATACCGTACACATCCCCAAATGAGATGCCCCTCGTCCCGCATGACGTTAAACTGCATGTCAAGAACTACGTATGTCTTGATTCCCATCTTCATGGGATACGTAGGAATGCTCGGACGCCTCGTCTTGAGCCCAGCCCCAAGCTTTTCTCTTCCGCTATTCCCCCTGGGGATAGTATTCTTGGAGGATCTTTGTGTAGCAGGGAGTAGGCTTTCTTGGCCCCGCTCATGCAACCCCACTCGCGCAAAGATTGTAAAGGTCGCACCATGCGCCCACTCCCGTTCTTCTACCCTCCCACGTCCTCACCGCATGACGCTAAACTGCATGGCCTTCAAGAACTACGTATGGCTTGATTCTCATCCTTATGAGATACGTAGGAACACTCGGACATTTCATCCGTTGGCCCAGCCCAAAAGCCAAAATCTTCCCCTCGGGTCAAGACATGGCAGGGTGCACACTTTTGCCCCGACCCACGTCGAGCAAGCCTCGACCCGGCTGCACATTCCCCCTGGAGGTGTTTGCCCCTTTCGTGGATGAACGCAACTGAGCTTCACCCACTCCTTGACTGGGATTCTGCCACCTTTTCACTCCCCCGACGGTTTTCTCAAGCAACAAGTCGATACAAGTCCCGCGTTGCGAATTTGGTCAGCGGTCGACACTCATTTGTTGCCCCCATGCGGGTCACCATCGGAACGCTATGTTTTGAACATGTTCAACAGTGTCCTGGATCTTCGGGTCCACCCCGAGATGCCCCAGGCATCAAGAACAGTGATCCCCTCTGCACCATCCCAAGGTGACAAACTTCCCCCAGGTGGTGCTAGCGATCCGGGCCACGACCCAGGATTCCTCATAAGGGTGTACGGTGTGATGTAGGACTGCGTCCTCATTCACGCCGGGATCATGTTCCATGCCGTACGCCCTCCCTTTACGAGGCTTAGCCTCAGGCCCTTTGGCCTCCTTGGGCCCCTAGCCCCTCGTCCTCATGTAAGACGTTAAACTACAAACCAGTCAGGCCTTTCTGACTGATAACTTCCCCTTTTCTCTGGGACACGGCCCAGGATTCCTCACCTGGAGTGTACAGTGTGGTGTGGAACTACGTCCTCATTCACGTCGGGATCATGTACCATGACGTACGACTCCCCTTACGAGGCCCAGCCTCAGGCCCTTTGGCCCCCTTGGGCCCCTGGCCCCCCGTCCTCATGTAAGACGTTAAACTACAAACCAGTCAGACCTTCCTGACTGATGCTTGACCTTAGGCCCCTTGGCCTTTCCAGGTCACAGCTTAGGTCCCTTCTTACCCGGAGTGTACGGTGTGGTGTGGGACTACGTCCTCATTCACGTCGGGATCATGTACTGTTCCGTGCAACTCCTTTTACGAGGCCCAGCCTCAGGCCCCTTGGCCTCCTCGGGTCCCCGACCCCCGTCCTCATGTAAGACGTTAAACTACAAACCAGTCAGGCCTTCCTGACCGAGGCTCAGCCCCAGGCCCCTTGGCCTTTCCGGGCCGCGGCCCAGGACCTATTTTATAGGATGGTATGGTGTGACGTAGGACTACGTCTTTATTCACGACGGCTTCTTTACCATGCCATACACCTCCCTTGTTTAGGGGTATATTATTCCCCTCCTCGTCCAGTATGACATTAAACTGCATTTCAAGAACTACGTGTGGCTTGATTCCCATCCTAATGGGATACGTAGGATCACCTGAATGTCTAAGCTTCGGTTCCAGCCCCATCTCTCGGGAATCCCCATCCCATCTTGGCCCCATGGCCCATCCTTCCTCCGTGAGGGGATCATATGCTGCGGTGTGGGATTATGTCCTCATTCACGACGGTCTCGTGATGACCATGCCATGCTCCCACCCCCTACTGAGTTGTTTCGTCGATCCCTCTTTTTCGGCGGTTCACCAATGTGCTTAAGAGTACTCTGGTTTATTACCTGGAATGCCAAGCTTTAATCGGACACGTCCGCACTCGCTTTCCAGGCTTTGTGTATCCTCGCATCAGGGCTTTCATCATCTTTCACACCCGGAGGGACCCCCAAGAACGGCCTGGATACTACGCCCAAGGGCTCTCCTTCCGACACGGGCCAACGCCCACCAGGGTTTCGGACAACAAATCGATAAAATCCCGCGTTGCGAATATGGTCAGCGGTCGATGCTCGTTTGTTGTTCCCACCTCAGGATAACGTGATACAGACGCTGTGTTTCCATCATGGATAACAGTTTTCCTCTGTCGTCACGCCAACCCATTAAGCCCAAATTCCAGGTACACAATTCAAACCCTTCATCACTTCATCATGTCCAAGTAGAGTCTCGGGACTCTTGGTACTTTTCCCTCGTGCACGTCTGCGCGTTGGAGGAACAAGCTACGTCAAAAGTGTCCTTCGGAAGTCTCTGCTGACTCCCCATTGGTGGACGCCCCAAGTATGGCGATGAGGATACCCCCTTGTTTCCCACATCGATTTTATCTCACGTGGGCTTAGGTATTGGGTTAACATCTGTGCTTACTCGGGAGTTGTCACCATCCACGGTCCGAGCTCTAAGACCATAAACTAAGACTCTCATCTGGAACTACGTTCAAGACCCCTTGTCTTCGGACCCAGCCTGAGTTCAGCAAATTTACTTCTCTAATCCTGCCTTCAGGACCCTGATCACAGGGCTGTGTGGCGCAGTGTAGGACTACGTCCTCATTCACGTCGGGTTTGCAACAACTGCACCACGCATGCCCCCATTCTGAGGTTCAGTCCTCCTGTTCCCTGTCATGCATGACGTTAAAAGGCACCCTTCAGAACTACGTATGGCTTGATTCCCATCCTAATGGGATACGTAGGACCACCTGGATGTCCAAAGTTCGGGTCCAGCCCCATCTCCCGATCACCCTCAAAGTTGAGTCCCTTGACTCCTTGCATTGGTTCACCCATGTATTAAGAGCACTCTAGTCTAGGACCAAGAGTGTCTGGTTCAAATTGATCATGTTCCTTCCACTTTTCAAGCTTCGTGTTCCCCTCTATTCGGACTTCCATCATTTTTCACACCCGGAGGGACCCCCGACAACGGCCTGGATACTACGCCCAAGGGCTCTCCTACCGATACGGGAAACGCCCCCCAGGGTTTCAGACAACAAATCGATAAAATCCCGCGTTGCGAATATGGTCAGCGGTTGATGCTCGTTTTGTTAGTCCTCATTTCAGGCTAACGTGACAGGATGCTGTGTTGCGAACATGGTCAGCAGTAATCCTCTGTCGTCACGCCAGCCCCTTCAGTCCTTGAATGTTGGTTGCATGATTCACATCATTTTCCACCCCATCATGTCCAGGTGGAATCTCGACACTTTTGGCGCTATCCCTCAGTGCACCTTTGCATGCTAGGGGGACAAAGCTGCAATCTGGCGTCCTTTGGGACTCCCATGGTCCGAGCTCTAAGACTATAAACTAAGACCCATTCGGGACTACGTTCAAATTCCCATCCTCATGGGATACGTAGGACCGCCCAGACGCCCTGTCTCCGGGTACAACCCATTCAGGAAGCCAGTCTCTCTCCCTGTTTCACCTCTGTGTAGGCCCCTCGGCCTAAGGTTTCCCTCTCCGGATGGCGCACAATGTGATGTGGGATCATGTCTCCGTCAATTGTGTTTTATAGCGCTGCGCACATTTCCCGCCTAGCATCGTCTCTGCTACGTCTGCGCTGCATGACGATAAAATGCATGCTTGGTCCTATCATACGACCCTAAACTGTGACATTATCGTCCTGGCCGCACGACGAAAAACGGCACCGCATTGTGGTGACCTCGCTGTAGAGGACACCACGTTGGGTATTGGTCATGTGCCATACCGTTTGTCAATGCCCAACGCGGCTTGATTCTTGTGGCGACATTACGACCTACTGTTTTAGGCCTGTCACTTCACAAAAAAAAACCATTCACCTTAAAGAACAAACAAGATACATCAAATTCCGCTTCTTTAGTGCAAGGGCTATGCCCACACTTCCCTTTTCCCCTGGCACTGGTACCTTACCGTGCCACCTTCCAGAACTACGTATGGCTTGATTCTCATCCTTATGAGATACGTAGGAGCGCCCGGGTACTTCCCCGCAGGCCCAGCCTAACCCTGGTGTTCGGTCCCTCGACTCGAGCATTTCCCCAGAGAATGCATGGTAAGCAAGACTATGTCCTCATTCAAGTCAGGTTTTGATGTCATGCGACCCCTGATCCCTTTTTCCAATCCATGGTCCGAGTTCTATGACCATAAACTAAGATCACCCCATGGGAAAAGAATCTGCTCCCTCTCTCTAATACGTTTCGTTGCCGTATTCAGATGTGTTTTGATAAAAAGCCCGAAGCATGGGATTTTCACAGGGACATTCCCCTCATCTCATGACCAAGCTTCGTGAGCTCGCTATTTGGATCCTCATCCTCTTCCACATCCAAAAGGACCCTCGGACGACGTGGATACTAAGCTTAAGGGATCTCCATGAATGCTGGACCTAAGGGCCCTTCAATCGTTTCGGGCCAACGTCCCCACGGATCTCTGACAACATTTGTGACATGGTCCCGTGTTTCGAACATGGTCAACGGTCGACCCTCATTTGTTTGTTCCCACCTCAGGCTAACGCGACAGGATGCTGTGTTGCGAACATGGTCAGCAGTAATCCTCCATCGTCACGCCACCATCATTGTGATCTGAATCTCGAGCATCATGATTCACACATTTCCACTCCCTCATGTTCAAGTGGAATTCCGGCATACTCGGCTCTTTCTCTTCGCGCATCTAGGTGCGCTAAATGATCGTGTTAGTGTCATCGGGCCGGTAGTCACCGAGCATCCCTTTGCCCTAACCTGCCCCTCTCTGCGTCGGGAAATTCCCACCACTACTGCTTGTTTCCCACACCGAGCACGACTCACGTGGGCTTAGTAGTTTTGGCTGGATATGTACCAACACGGTCAGGCTGCTTCTCGTCCCATATGACGTTAAACTTCACTTCCAGAACTACGTGTGGCTTGATTCCCATCATCACGTGGGATACGTAGAGACGCCCAGGCATTTCGCCTAGGGTTCAGCCCCTGGAATCACGAAACCTTGTTCCTCCCCATTTCAATCCCTCACCAGAGAGGCCCTATCTGGAAGAAAGAATGATTCGTGATCAGGCCGATGCGCCCATCTGGCGTACTCCCACCATGGTGGTGCAACTACCGAAGTGTTGGATTCTGTTTGAACAAACCACCACTCCGTGTTCCACGCTTTGCGTACCCCTTATTCGGACCCTCGTCCTCTTTCGCGTCTAAAGAAACCCCCTAACGGCCTGGTCTCATGCCGCATCGGCTCACCTACCGTCCTGGGCCAACGTTCCGGAAGACTGGTCATGTCTAGAAGGACCCCCTAACAGTATGGATGTCTGACCTATGGTCCACCAACTGTCTTGGGCCAACGTTCTGAAAGATTGATCGACAACAAATTGATAAAATCCCGCGTTGTGAATATGGTCAGCGGTCGATGCTCATTTGTTGTCCCCATTTTAGGCTAACGCAGTAAGGATACCGTTTGTCCGCCACGGTTAACGGTTGTTCTTTTATTGTCACGCCATCCCCACAGTGTTCCTAATTTGGGCATCGTGATTCACACTTCCCATTTTCATCTGTTTGAACCGATTTCAGCGCCCCTGGCGTTGCCCCGTTCGTGCATAAGAGCATGTTGAAGAAACGGTAATTCGGCTATCCTGGAAGTTCCTCCTCTGATCAAGCCTTCCCCATCTTTCGGGAATCTGGACTGGCTTGAGGAATTGTCGTCAAACGTCCTGCAAACATTGTAGGGATGTAACAAGGCAATTCAATAGTAGAAATCGTGCGTGCCACGACACTCAAAACAAAGGAGAAGGAAAGAGTTGAAGCACAAAAGTGTTAATAAAAGTTTCTTTCGGGTTTGTTACAATACACGGGGGGTTGATTTCCCCCATGGACGGGTTGACCCCGTCAAAGGAGCGTTGCAGCTCCGCCACCCGCTGACTTGCGGCGTCCAAAGCCCGTTGCCGCTGATTCAACTCCCGCTCCTCTTCAGCAGCGGCGAGGCGTAATTCGTCAACTTTGGCCCTGGCCCTTTCTACCTCGGCCCGGACGGCAGCCATCCTTCCAGAGGTCTGCCCCATATGCTCCTCAGCCTCCACTAGCTGGGCCTTCAATCATGAGACCAGCTCAGATTGCGCATCGAGAGTGGCTGAAAGATCGTTGGCCCGGATCTGCATCTGTTGGACCTCGCCTTCGGCCTCCTGGAGCTTCCTAATTCTGGTCGCCTTCCTCCACTGCCATCCCATGCTCAGCCCATGATCATGCTCCCGGATCTTCTCATCCATGAGGTCTTGGATGAGCGCGTGAGGGCGTTGGGCATCCACTCCCCCGGCACACAGTTCGCGCAATCGCGAGCAGAGCCTATCCATTTCGGCCATCCATTGCGCTTGGGGAGTGTCCCTGATAAAGCGCGTGATCAGCTTCCACGACCGGCGGCGGACTATGCTGCTGTCTTCCTCATCAGAGGCCGTTTTGTCCTAATCCGCGCGGTCGGCAGGCTCGTACGCAGGATATGCCTGCAGGAATTCATCAGCGAGATCTGCATCTGGTGTTGAGTCTGGTACGAAACCTGACGCCGGCGCAGGCACAAAAGGATTGAGACCGACCAGTTGATCCTCTTCCTCAGAGTCCACCTCGATGACTTCAGGTATGGCCCTGCTGGTGGTCCCGCCAGTGATGGTGTGCGCCGCAGCTTGAGGAGGTGAAGGGACTATCGTCACCATCACCGGCATGCCCCTGGGTGGGACGCCGCCAGACATCCCGACCAGCCTCGCTGCAGCAGCCCACACCAGTCGGAGAACTGTATGACAGAAAGAGACATAAACGTTAGTTGGCATGGCCCACATGTGGCAACGAGGAGACCGGTGGAGGAGACTTACGAAGATCGACTTCTGAGCGCTGCTCCTGGGCCGGTACTGATGGGACCCCGAGATGAGGCCCCCCGTATACTGTTGGAAGGTCTGGAGATTCCAGAGGAGCGGCCTCAGACCCCCTGGTCCCACCAGACGCAGAACTGGACGCAACCATATGCGCAGGTTCTGATGGTCCCGCAACATCACCCGCCAAGGAGCGAGAACGAGGCCTACGAACAAGTTCCTCCTGCATGGCTCAAACATTGATGAGAAGTCCGTAGGGATCCCAAAAACAGGTCTTAAGGAGAGAAGTTCGGAATTCTACCTCGAGAGCCTCTGTGAAGTCGTCGGATTCTGAGCTTCGGTCTCCGACCTCGCCCTCCTCCAACGGGCTCCCTCCTCCAGCCTCGTCCCCCTGAGAAGAGTCCCCTGATTCCTCCGGCAAGGGGAAGCGCTCCCTCAGATCGACAACCGATAACTGTGGAGGGACCGTCTGATTCAACAGTACCTTCACCCGGTCTGTCATTGGGCGAGGGACACCACTGGAGTGGACGTAATCCTCCAGCTCGTTCAAGTATTGCTCCGCCTCTGCCGGAGACACCATGAAACCAGCCCGAACTGGGCCTATGCCCGGCAGTTCCATCCCGAGGCGATTCAGGTGGGCCCCCATCTCAGGTGGGCTGAGGAATTGCCGGTTGACATCCCAAATGTCCCAAGATTCCGGAAAGACAGCATCTTCTGCCATGTCAATGTGACACAGCCACTTCCCTGGAGCCTGAGTGGGTATCCTACGGAACCCCCTCGGTGGCCGCCCCTCCGGATGACCCTGCTCTCCCGGAACCACCGGATCTGCCGCTGCTGACGAACCCTCGGCCGGTGCGGGTCTCGCCGCCATGGCAGCCCCGCTGTCGCGAGCGGCCCTAGCTGCCCTCCGACCTCGACCTCGATATAAAGGAGGCCCACCATCGCCGACCCGAATCGTTGGCTGCTTCAGCATCTCCCCCGGGTAAGCGGCCTCCCAGCTGATGGCGTACTCCTTCGCTAATCCGAAGGCGGTGGTGGACGGAGGCAATGCGATCTGCATCTTTCCATCCTCATGTGTGAACATGAGCCACAGCTGCCTCATCACACACATGTGATCCTCGTGATGCACCTCCCAGTATACCTGCGGGGTCAGCCGCTGGAGGCACCGGAACTGCCTCGCAAAACGATGCGGGGTGTACGTTTCACAGATTGGCTCACGATCTATCTGAGCCACCAAAACTCCACCTCGGAAGGCCAGGAGGTAAGCCCGATGTTCTTCCGTTCCCCGTCCATCATCTGTAAGCCTCCCCGTCGGCAGTGGGAAGGGATGAAAGTTGAACTCGTCCACCCTCCACACCCTATTCAGCACCATCGGAACGGCCAGTTTGAATGGGAAGCACCCAACTACGTTCAGAATGGAGAGGCAAAAGTCTGATCCCGGCAGCGAAATGGGGTTTGGATACTCGTAAATCCCCCTGATATGCACCGCGATCCACCCATACAGGAGGTGGAAGGGCCCGCATATTATTGGCGGCTTCTTGCCCTCGCTAATACGCCGCAACATTATGTATAGTATGGAGAGCATCGGGATCCCCAGGTTGATCTGCTGCCCCATGGCCAACATCAATGCAATGATGAACGAGCTGGGCCGTACCCCCATGCTTGTATCTCTCACCGGTAGGATCTACCCATAGATGAGAGCCGCGATGAACGCCGCAAGCCTGACTATTGGCTGTTGTTCAGTGCTAACACTGAAACCCCAAGTCTTCCATTGGCTGTCCTCCAAAACCCGCCAATACGAGTGTCCCTTGCCCCGCTGGGCTGCCCTTGGACAAGTTCGAGGCCTTGGAGGGAACTCTCGATCTTCTGGGAAGTTCAGGAAGTGTTTGAACCATCTTCTGAAGTGGACATCCCTCACTGCTTCCTTGTCCTCTCCAGGGACAAGCGCCATCAGCGCTGACGCCAGCCGTGGCATTTGGTCAGCATCTCCCCACATGCTGGCAACGGGGAGGAACTCGTCAAACATGGCCCGCAAGATCGGGACCCCGGAAACCTGGTAGACATCCCACAGGCCGATGCCCACCTCCCCGTGATGCAGGTGAAAAGTGTTGGTTCTGGACGACCATCTACTCAACAGTTCCGGCATCAGTTGCTTTGGTTGGTAAATGTGGAACTGGGAGGCCCATGCCGCCTCATACAATCCCACTCTCCTCAGCTCGACCTCGAACTCCTCGCAGGAGGCGCCTACCCAGTAGGCCCAGGCCCAGTCATCGGTAAAGTTGCCGCCCTGGCGCAGGTCCCACTCATCGGACCATCCCTTCTTCGGATCCTGCAGAGCCGCATTCAGCATGGTACGGTAGAGAGGAGGGGACGTCTCCGGCTGTAGTGGCCTCCCGTCAATGTCGTTCATATGATTGTAGAGGCAATCAGCGGTGACGGGTGTGAAATCCTCCTGTGCATCACCATCTGCCGCCCTGAACCATTGGTGCTGGCATGGTGTGCTCCTGAACCAGCAAGCTGGTTCATCCCTTCTTGCCTCAGGGATGAAGTCGTTATCCCTCAGCCCGAAGCCGTACAACGGTAGTTTCTTGCACTGCGGGCAATCCTTCTGACCTTCCGACAGCAGGTCTGTCAAGGAAGTGTGGTCCGAGTGGCTCCGAACCATTTCCCCCAAGCCTGGACGGTTGGCCATCTCATCTCGACGAGCATCATCTGCGAGGACCCCCAAGACAGCTTCTTGATGGGCCATTTTAACTCTGGCCCTCAGAAAAGGATTCTTTCGGATGGATCGCGAAGCTTGATCGCGAAGCCGGATCGCGAAGTTCGGTCGCAAGTTCAAACCCCAAAGTCCGGCCAAGGCAGACAAGCAAAGGTTCGCTTGGCGCGAACGCGGAGTCGGAGACTCGCGGTTCTCCGCGAAGCTCGATTCGCGGAGTGTTGTCGCGGAGTACGCGGAGCTTCGTGAAATCGAGAGCGCAAAAAGACAAGGAAGTCACGTGAAGACAAAAGAGGGCAGACCCCCTATTTATAGGCGGCGACCCCGGAGCATCGCGGCGCGCCTCAACCGCGCGAAGCATCGCGGCGCGTCCGAATCCGCGGCCCCGGCGAGCACCGAGGGGCCCCTTCGCGATGTCGCATCGCGAACCACCTACAATTTTGGCGATTTTCCCTCAGACTTCGACCCTTCACCCTCCGCGGCTCCAAGTCTGAGGGGGGGCATTTGTTGGCGCCAAAAATATGGCCCAAAAGGAAGGAACGAAAAAGATAGCTGGCACGCTGCCTCGCGAAGCTCAGCCGCGAAGCACCGCCGCGAAGCGCGGCCGCGAAGCGCCCCAACCATGGCGGGGCCGCGAAGCTCCGCAGGCAGTAATCCTCCGCGAACCCATTTGATGTTCGCGAGCCGCCGCGAAGCACCAGAGGCGGTAATCCTCCACGAACCCGTTTGACGTTCGCGAGCCGCCGCGAAGCTCCGGAGGCGGTAATCCTCCGCGAACCCGTTTGACGTTCGCGAGCCGCCGCGAAGCACCAGAGCCGGTAATCCTCCGCGAACCCGTTTGACGTTCGCGAGCCGCCGCGAAGCACCGGAGGCGGCGCGTGAGCCCTGCTTCGCGGCGCCCCTTCCCTATAAATACTCGACTCCCCCTGAGTCCCGAAGAGGGACAACCCGACCTTTCGGCTTCTCCTCTCCCGAATTGCGAAGCACGCTTTGCCCCGGGAATCATGAGCTCTGCGAGGTATTTCTACTTCGCGAGACGACTCTGATTTGTTTCGTTTTGAGCCCGTCTTCCGAGAGGGATGCCCTTCGCGAAGCTCAAGGGCGTTCGCGAAGGAAGGGGATTCCCAAGGGAACCCGGGCAGCCGTGGAGCACTTGTGCTTCACGAAACACCCAACCCATACGAGTAATCCCTATGCTAAGGCAGGATCGCTCCACTTCGCGAAGCACATTTCTTGGCAGGACCCTGCTTCGAAAACCACTCCTTCTTCGCGAGGCAGTGCTCCGCGAACACTGTTCCACTTCGCGAAGCACCTCCCACTCTCACCTATGTCCCATGCTAAGTCCAAGGCACCCCACTTCGCAAAGCACACTCCTCTTCTTAGTGATTCCTCTTTCCGTGCGACCCTCCAGGTTTGCACGATGTGATTTCAAAGTCCCATGGACAACACCTCCCGTAGCATTGCTTCGCCTAATGCTTCTTCGCATAGGCACGCTAATGGCTATTGCTTCTTCGCATAGCCACGCTAACGTGGACCCCTCGATGGTTCGTCCCACGACCCCCCTTTACCATGGCCTTACCGGCACCTTCCCTTCCCCAAGGACCAGAGGGTACCGGTTATGTAAGCCCTAGGGGTGTGGAGTGAACCCACGTCGTCCGAGCTACAGGACGTTAAACTGCCAAGTACCACGTCCTCAACACATGACGTTAAACTGTGACCCAACCTCGTCTCCCTCACGAAGGGTCCCCCCAACTCGAACATTTTTTACACCACTCGTCTCCACGGGAATGGAACTCTTCCGCACATGGAATGAGATCCTCCTTGTCGGAGTGGTGTATGTTCACATGGGAAGGGATGCCTCAGAGCGTAAGCCCCTAACCTTTGGTACGAATGATTGCACCCATGCATCTCGGTACTTCCCCACTACCAAGGTCAGTGGAGGACGTGATAGGGAATGAGGCACCTCCCATCGTCAGACCAAGGTCCATCTTTCCCGCGCTTTGTCGCGCCATGGGCCTCCATCCTGGAGTAAGTCCCAACACCATAGGTCGCCCAACGCGTAAGCCCCTCTTCGCTTATCACGGACGCACCCTTCGCGACGTGATCATCAGGTCCATGCAACCTCTTGTTTCTCACACCGAGCATGACTCACATGGGCTTAGAGTGAGCACCGACCCTGACAAACACCTTCTGAACTACGAGGTCTTTGATCCATGTCAAGGCATGGTACGTAGGAAGCCTCTACGAGGTTCAAGCCCGCCCGTCTCTCACGTCGGGTTTCACCCCCGTCCAGCACGACGTTAAACTGCAATTCCGGTCCAGTGGTAAGCCATTGCGACCCACACCTTCTGAACTACGAGGTCTTTGATCCATGTCAAGGAATGGTACGTAGGAAGCCTCTACGAGGTTCAAGCCCGCCCGTCTCTCACGTCGGGTTTCACCCCCGTCCATCACGACGTTAAACTGCAATTCCCGTCCAGTGGTAAGCCATTGCGACCCACACCTTCTGAACTACGAGGTCTTTGATCCATGTCAAGGCATGGTACGTAGGAAGCCTCTAAGAGGTTAAAGCCCGCCCGTCTCTCACGTCGGGTTTCACCCCCATCCAGCACGACGTTAAACTGCAATTCTGGTCCAGTGGTAAGCCATTGCGACCCACACCTTCTGAACTACGAGGTCTTTGATCCATGTCAAGGCATGGTACGTAGGAAGCCTCCACGAGGTTCAAGCCCACCCGTCGCTCATTCACGTCGGGTCCCATTCCAGTCCAGTGGTAAGCCGTTGTGACCATCTGGACTACGAGGTCTTTGATCCATGTCAAGGCATGGTATGTAGGAAGCCTCCATAATGTTCAAGTCCACCCGTCGTTTATTCACGTCAGGGTTCACTATCGTCCCGCATGACGTTAAACTGTATTCTCCGAACTACGAGGTCTTTGATCCGTGTCAAGGCATGGTACGTAGGAAGCCTTTATGAGGTTCAAGCCCACCACCCATTGGATCAAGGTCCACTTTCACGTCGGTTCACCGACAAAACCCCTTTTGAACTACGAGGTCTTTGATCCATGTCAAGGCATGGTACGTAGGAAGCCTCCACGAGGTTCAAGCCCACCCATCACCCAATTCACGCCGGTACGCTGACGACATTCATCAGGCCAAGGTCTAGCTTCACGTCGGTTTACCGGCACCCTCCCGAACTACGCGGACTTTGATTCCCTACCACGGGGATACGTAGGAAGCCTCTTCAAGGCTCAAGCCCAACTTCACTGTCGCCCCCCTACGATGGTCCCATTTCACTCTCATCCGTCTCCGCTAGTCGTTAAACTCGCAGCATACCCTGTGTTGAACACGGGAAGCTGAGGAAAACCTTAGATACGTGTCTATGACATGTAATTCCCGGCGCTCGATGTGGGATGCCTCGGGCTTACACGCCCTCGAGAAGCCTTGTGATCAAGGATAACAGACAGACATGCCAGGTACCCCAGCATCCAGACACGCTACTGATGCCTCAACGTGACTACTCCCCTGACCGAAGGTTGCTGCCCTGACTGGACCCTTTGGAATGTCCCGACAGAAGCAGTGTAATTAACCGGTGTCCATGGAAACATGGCACTGGGAAGAGTTTCACGAACTACGTATTAAATCTATAAGGGAGACCCGGACTAGGTGACGAGTTATGAGGAGGAATCCACAGGAGGAAGAAACGACATCCCATCATACCGTTTCGATCAAGGAGCAGACGTACCTGAACATGGAACGAATGCTTCCCGCCTTTGGAAAGCGGGAATGCGGGGCAACAAAGCCGCGCGTCGCCCCTCACGGACGGATGCGCGCGCGCCCCGGCGAAAGCGTCGGAAACAACATCACACCATTTTTATTCAATCTTATAATTGGATCTTCTAGCTGTGATAATTCCTGTATAAAATTCCTAAAATACCCAATTGGAAAAAAAACTCTATTTGTCAAATACATTTTTGGGTTTCTCCTAGGAAACTACATCTCTCCCCTTTTTGGGTCAACTGATACTTCTATATCAGAGATAACATGACTCAAAAAGTGAATCATATCCATCTAGATGTGGAACTTTATGATATTTGCATATAAATGATGATCACTTAGTGTATTCAAAATTTTCTCAAGATATTTTGTATGTTCATGTCGATTGTGAGAATACTCCAAGATATTATCCAAAAAAACCACCACAAATGAATCTAGATAAGGGTGGAAAACTCAGTTCAACAGTGCCTTGAATATCACTAGATTGTTTGTGAGACATGAAGATATAACCTGATAATCGTATACTCCATAGCTTCTATGAAAATTTGTATGAGGCATGTTTGTAGGTCTAACACACACTGATGATATCCTGATCCCAAATCAATTTTTGGAAAAACCCAAACTCCTTAGAGCTGATAAAAAAGATCATCTATCCGTGAAATGGGATACTAGTTCTTAACCATCAACTGGTTAAATTTTTGTTATTCCATGCATATCCTAAGGGTTCCATCCACCTTTTTCTCAAAACGGACCGATGGACACCATAGAGAAGTACTAGGTCATATAAACCCCTTTAACTTTGAATCCTCTAGCTGTATCTTGAGATTCAGCAACTCCATAGTAGCCATATTGTAATGAGTAATGGATAATGATGCAAAATCCTATTACTAGATCGATGGAGAACTCTACTTGTAACACCCCAATATTACATTGTATGTTTCCTTTTAAATAATTCAATAGCTTGTGTTGCACACAACACTGAGTTCGAGCACACCACGACCAATCAAAATAGCCATTTAAAAAGAGGTTATGAATATTATTAACCTCATTTTGAATATTATATATCCCATATAATTTTAAAATTCATCTTATGTGTTTCTTATACATAATATAAGGATAAATTCAAATTTTCACATAAAAGATATATTTTTTCAAAAAACATAATTTTTTCACCTTTTAATTGAGAACCATTTTTAAATACAATATTTTACACTTTTATATATTAAATTTGACAAAATAAAATTATTCTTTAGATTTGGGATATAAAAATTTAGTTTGGATAAATTTTCAGTGTTTTTCTAATAACATTCATATTTTAATGAATAGTGAAAAATACACCATTTTAATTCAAAACTGATTTTTTCATCTAATTTATTTATATTGATAGATTATATTTTCAGTTGGTTTTAAAGTATAATAAGATTAATTTTTTATTATTTAATATAACATAATTCAGTTGAAGTAATTTTACAGTGAAATTTGATATAAATAGGATTAAATCTTTTGATGGTTTTTACTTTTAAAAACCCGTTTTCTTGTTTTGACAATGAGAATTAATTTTAAATTAATTTCTGAAACATATATTTTTTAAATTTATAAAAATGAATTCAATATTTGGAATCATAAGTTTAAAATTATTTAAATATGCCTTTTTTCTTTTTGGGAATTATGAATAATAACTTCAGTAATTATTTTTATTTACCATAGTTAAAGAGTAAATTCAGTGAATAAATGTAAAAATAATATCACAATAATATAAAACTACCCTAAAATGTGTCCTAATCCTATTGGATGAGTTATGAGCTACCAATGAAACACTTCTTTTGCACATTTGGCCTTTGGGAGCTACATGGGTGTGATAATGACATGTTATAATAATTAATTTAATATTTTAAGATTTTCCTAATGTTCCCCTCACCTATCTTATAAAAGGGCATTTATCCTTCTCTTTAATTCACACCTCCAAATCCCATTGGATAGGCCAAAACCATACCAATTATGCTTCCAAATACCCTCAATTAATCCTAGAGGCTACCATTTGGAAGAAAAATAACTTAACGAGTCCTTTTGTGCAAATCAAAAGCAGACACCCGAAGAAGAGGTAATCGTTTTATCTCTTCTATCAAAGTTCTTTTCTTCTTATACTACCGATTCCTATTTTGTTTCCATACTGAAGTAATAAATATAGTATCATACATATATTGATATGTTATTATAGTCATGGGATAACCATATTCATCATTTTATCTATAATATAAATAATAATATCACCATGTGTGCATACATATGACTTACCGTCTCCACATAGTGGTGTAATTTGTTACTCAACATTACTTTTTTTTGATGTGCATAATGATGACTATAATAGAAATAAATAATTAATATCACATGATTATGAATCTTTATAATTAATATACCATCTAGTTCCATATCATTTAATCATTAAAGTAATGATAATGTCGCTCATGTGTACGTATGACCTACCGTCTGCACAGCGCGATGAGATTCATTCTCTTTATTATCCTTTAAAGAATGATTATAAAAATAATATGATAAGTAAATAAAATATTTATAATCTTAATATCATTCTTTATTTGAATAAAATATATCCTTTTTCATAATAAACATGTCTTACTTAACAAAACATGCAGAGGAAAATAAATTAGTTAACACCCAAAATAATTGTAATACAAAAATATTATTAACAAAATCATATAAGAGGATAGTATATGATATCATAAATATATATATGGTCTTGTTAGAATTTATTAACAATATATAACAATTATATTGGAGGTTAACACAACATTGACTAAAGAAAATTACAAGATAAGGGTTAATTTCCCAACCTCATTATTTTCCTATATTTTTTATATGTAAGTATCTACTAAGACATATTTATCATCCACATTCATGTTACTTGTAAATTTAATTAAAAATAATATTTATATTCCTAGAATATTGTTGAAATACATTTATACCCATGGATGACTTTTTATAAACTGTTTTTAAAGGATTCTTTCTATCGTTTTACAAGAGTAACTATATGACCTTTTCGTCAAATTAAGGAAAAAAAGTTTTTAAAATTATACAGTGTGAGCATCTATTTTCCACTGTTAAAAAACCATAGCATTTTGAATCTTACATTACAATCTTTCTTCATTATTTTCAAAGGAAACGTTTTCTATTAAAATTATGATGACTTTCAAATGATTTCAAAGTAAAAAAGGGATATTTCTAAAAGTGTTTTAATGATTTTGATAGATCACTTTCATTTATGTCAACATATTTTGTTGAATTTTATGATTAATTAAGGTTAAAATATTATGATAAAATCTTCCATATTGTATTGAAGGTTTCATGATATGTTCTGATTGTGGATGTGATATTTTGATATCATTTATTGCATATGGATTATGTATTGACAATTCATATGCTAGTTTTAATATAAATGTTTATGTTGGTTATGTTTTACCCCTTACATAGGAGGAACTCATTGGATTTTGTAAGTGTAGGGTGGGGAACGATATAGCCTCCCAATGCATCGATTGGTTTAATGAGACAATTATGTTTGGGTTTTGGCTAATTTCTTACCCTATTATATATGGTGTCTTGGATAAAGCATTGATGGTGTGTTTAAGATATCTCGCATTATGTTTTCCCTCTTTACAGGGTTAGTTATTACGTGTAATTATTCAACTAGTATAATATCTATGAGCATGTTTATATGGTATTGTTTTATTTATTATTACTATATTATGTTCAAGCTTATATTTAAAATTATTTTTTTATTATACATATTTCCATTAAAGTTTATGCTTATTTATGATTACTTCTGCTGAATTATTTACCCCTACTGATCATCTGTTGTCACGCTATTCTTATGTTTTATTTTTCCCTAGGATGATAAGATTTATATAGTGAATGAATTATAAGAATGAGGAAAGGGAATAAAAATGTTTTCCAAGGAATTTTTATGTTATCTTTCATTTCAAGATGTAATATAAAAATTTATCTCTGTATCTAGTTTTTCCAAGGCTACTAAACCAATCCATCCTTCGGGATTCAAATTTCTTAAAATCATACCAATGTAATAAATAATTCACCGAATCTAGGAAACTAGGGTCAGGGTGTTATAGTTGGTATCAGAGGAAGTTTAGTATAATCCTTATAAACTTGATTTAGAAAACCCCCTTGATTAGGGAACATTACCCTAAAATAGAATTTGAGGATAAGTGTAAATGAATACCCTAAAATTTTGGTAATATAGAGATTATGTGGGTATTTATAGAAAATAAATCCCTCTCTGGATACTACAAGTGGACGTGGTTCTGGAACAGATGTACGTTGGGGTGAAAGCTCTGACACGGAGTTCCGAGCTTGACACTGGGTAACCTGTTACACAACGATGGGCCTTACAATGCACCCGGTTTGACACTACTAGGGGATATTCTTGGTATAATTTATATTTTCCTTAAAAAACATTATGAAGGATTTATGATTAACTTTGACCTCTGTTGGTGCCAAAATATGGCGCGAAAGGAAGGCACGAAAAAGGCTTGCGTGCTTCCTCACTAAGCCCCGACGCGAAGCCCCGACGCGGAGCACCCCGATCATCACGGCGCCACGAAGCTCCAGAGGCGGTAACGCTCCGCGAACGCATTTGACGTTCGTGAGCCGGCCGCGAAGATCTAGAGGCGGTAACGCTCCGCGAACGCATTTGATGTTCGCGAGCCCGCCGCGAAGCTCCAGAGGCGGTAAGGCTCCGTGAACGCATTTGACGTTCACGAGCCCCTTGACTATAAATACTGGACTCCCCCGGAGTCTCGGGGATGGACAATCCGACCTTTCAGCTTCTCCTCTCCCGAATCGCGAAGCACGCTTTTCCCCGGGAATCATGAGCTCCGCGAGGTAATTCTACTTCGCGAGAGGATTTTGCTTTGTCTCGTTTTGAGCCCCTCTTCCGAGAGGTATGCCCTTCGCAAAGCTCAAGGGCATTCACGAAGGAAGGGGATTCCCAAGGGAACCCGGGCAGCCGCGGAGCACTTATGATTCGCGAAACACCCAAGCTGCGCTAGTGATCCCAATGCTAAGGCAGGATCGCTACACATCATGAAGCACACTGCTTCGCAGGACCCTGCTTCGCGAGGCACCTCTTCTTCGCGAGGTAGTGCTCCGCAAACACTGTTCCACTTCGTGAAGCACCTTCAACTCACATCTATGCCCCATGCTAAGGCCAAGGCACTCCACTTCACGAAGCACACTCCTTTGCTTAGAAATTCCTCTTCCAGTGCGACCCTCCAGGTTTGCACAATGTGATTTCAAAGTCCCATGGACAATACCACCCGTAGCGTTGCTTCGCCTAATGCTTCTTTGTATAGGCATGCTAATGGCTATTGCTTCTTCCCATAGACATGCTAACGTGGACCCCTTGATGGTTCGTTCCACAACCCCCCATGACCATGGCCTTACTGGTACCTTCCCTTCCCCAAGGAACAGATGGTAACGGTTATGTAAGTCCTAGGGGTGCGGAGTGAACCCACCTCCTCCGAGCTACAGGACGTTAAACTGCCAAGCACCATGTCCTCAACACATGACGTTAAACTGTGACCCGACCTCGTGCCTCTCAGGAAGGGTCCCCCCAGCTCGAACATTCTTTACACCACTCATCTCCATAGGAATGGAATCACCCATCCACATGGGATGCTATCCTCTTTATTGGAGTGGCATATGTTCATAAGAGAAGGGCGACCCTAGTTCCCCAACGGGTGGCTGCACCTCTGCATCTCCGTACTTCCCCACTACCATGGTCGGTGGAGGGCATGATAGGGAACGAGGCAACCCCCATCTGGGCCTCCATCCTAGAGTAAGTCCCAACACCATGGGCTGCCTAACGCGTAAGCCCCTCTTTGCTCCTCACGGACGCATCCTTCGCGACGTGATCGTCAGATCCTTGCGACCTCTTGTTTCTCACACCGAGCATGACTCATGTGGTCTTAGAGTGAGCACCGACCCAAACCCCCACCCATAGAGAACTATGAGGACTTTGATCCATGTCAAGGCATGGTACGTAAGAAGCCTCCATGAGGTTCTAGCCACATTGCTCGGTCGCTCATTCACGTCGAGTTTCGCCCTGGTCCAGCATGACATTAAACTGTATGCCCCTCCCTTTGTCCTGCATGACATTAAACTGCACACCCATTCCCACCTGAACTATGAGGTCATTGATCCATGTCAATGCATGGTATGTAAGAAGCCTTCAAGATGTTCAAGCCCACCACTCATTGGACCAAGGTCCACTTTCATGTCGGTTCGCCGACAAAGCCCCATTTGAACTACAAGGTCTTTGATCAATGTCAAGGCGTGGTATGTAGGAAGCCTCCACGAGGTTCAAGCCCACACATCATCCAATTCACGTCGAGTTTTACCTACGTCCAGCACAATGTTAAACTGCAATTCCAGTCCGACGGCATGTCGTTGTGACTAACCCGAACTACGAGGTCTTTGATCCATATCAAGGCATGGTACGTTGGAATCCTCTACGAGGTTCAAACCCACCATCTGGTCGTTCTGACCTCATTCACGTTAGTTCACCCCCATCCCACATGGCGTTAAACTGTATTCCCCAATCCAAACTACGAGGACTTTGATCCGTGTCAAGGCATGGTACGTAGTAAGCCTCCCTAAGGTTCATGCCCAATAATCATTGGCCCAAACCGTATCCTAGTCGGTGTGCCAGGCCCCCGTTTTCAAGCCCGTTTCCCATTAGACCAAGGTCCCTCATTTACGTCGGTTCACCGACACCCAATGCCCGTCGTTTATTCACGTCGGGGTTCACTATCGTCCCGCATGACGTTAAAATGTATTCCATCAATCCTCTGAACTACGAGGACTATGATCCATGTCCAGGAATGGTACGTAGGAAACCTTCCCAAGGTTCAAGCCCACCACTAGTGGACCCCCGGGTTCCCTTGGGAACCACGTAGGAAGCCTCCCCGAGGTTCAAGCCCATATCTCATCGGACCAAGGTCCACCTTCACATCGGTACACTGACAATGCCCATCGGAACAAGGTCCACCTTCACGTTGGTTCGCTAACGACATTCATCGGGCCAAGGTCCACCTTCACGTTAGTTTACCGGCACCATCCTGAACTACGTGGACTTTGAATCCCTACCACGGGGATATGTAGGAAGCCTCTTCAAGGTTCAAGCCCAACTTCACCGTCGCCCCTGCGATGGTCCCACTTCACTCCCCCTTCACGCCAGGTTTATCGGCAACATCCTGATTCTCGCCCGGACCATCATATCTTGGTGAGACCATGTTGGTACGCTCCTATTCACAGCTGCCCATGGGCTGGCCCCGATATCGGAATCCCTTCAAGGGAAATCCCTCAATCCGATCTATCCTAGCTAATGCTCTGATCGGGTTGATCCGTCTCCGCTAGACGTTAAACTCGCGGCATACCCTGTGTTAAACACGGGAAGCTGAGGAAAACCTCAGATATGTGTCTGTGGCATATAATTCCCTGCGTTCGATGTGGGATGCCTCGGGCTTCTACGCCCTCGAGAAGCCCTGTGACCAGGGATAATAGACAGACATGCCAGGTTCCCCATCATCCACACACGCTACTGATGCCTCAACATGACTACTCTCCCGACTGAAGGTTGCTGCCCTAGCTGGACCCTCTGGAATATCCCGACAGAAGAAGTGTAATTAACCGGCGCCCATGGAAACATGGAACTAGGAAGAGTTTCATGAACTACATATTAAATCTATGAGGGAGACCCAGACTAGGTGTCGAGTTCTGAGGAGGAATCCACAGAAGGAGGAACCGACACCCCATAATCCCGTTTCGTTCAAGGATCAGACGTACATGAACAAGGGGCGAATGACTCCCGCCTTTGGAAGGCGAGAATGCGGGGAAACAAGCGTCGCGCGTCCTCCCCCACAGACGGATGCGCGCGCGCCCCCGCGAAAGCATCAGAAACAGAAATGGTGAAACCGACGTGAAATTCTTCGCCTCAATATAGAGATTAGTATCATTCAAGACACCAGTAGATTGACATGTCACCGGATCCAGATATCCTGTGCCTGGTCCCGCCAATGAAATAGCGGGCATGTCGTGAAACTCACCAGAAGTCAGGGCAGTAGAATGTGGGGCACTCCATTCTACAGCGTGTTGGCATGGATCCTTCTTACAGACATGGATAATGGAAGGGCACTGGGGCACTGGTTGTCAATCCTTTTCCTCTCAGTGCTGACGAGTTGATCCCTTCGTTTCTCAGGAACCAGGTTTCTATTACAGAGACGTGATCACCGCCCGCTCCTCGCCTACGCAGGGGCAGGGGCAACACCGCCACAGCCACCCCACATGGCACCGCTATCGCCACTACGGCTGCCAAATCGCGGAATACGGGGCACCCACATCGCCTTTTCCCCATCAGAGGTCATCCAACGAAGGGTGATCAACAACCTCGTGCATAGGTACGAGGAGGAAGGGGTCATCCCAAATAGGGATATGGCCTGCATGGACCTGGAGGCCTCCAGTCCCCGCCGTCAATGCCGCCCCAACAGGCCGCGCAGGGAGCCCCTGATCCCCACCCCAACGTTCAACCGTTTCGGGAGCCTGTCCCCAGAACGCCTTGACGACTCCTCGCCTTACGCTGAAGAGGCGGGCGTCGTCCGGTTCAGCTCGCTCAGGGTCCCGACCCAAGGGACCCAGGCAAGAGCTCCTGCCCAACCGCTTCAGCGCCGCCATCCAGCTCCGCAAGAAGAGCAGGCAGGCCATGCCCCTGCACCACCTACGCCAGCTCGCCTGACCCGACGTCAGCGTCGGGCTCGGGCTGAGGATGCTCGCCCAGGCGCGTCGACGTCGACAGCTACAGTGGCCCGATCCACCGCCGACGTACATCATAGGCCCCCGCATACACTAAGCAGGGGCACTCCTTCACCCAACTAGGATTGAGACCCCAACCGCCCACATGCAGGCTGGGTTGACTCTCCGGGTGGCAGGCCTGAGTGGTGATTGCCGCGAACTAACCCGTGGTGATGTAACCTCGTACGGATGCCCTCCCCGTACCACTACTTCACAGAGTGTGGGCCTTCCCCACTCCGAAGTTCATCATGGAGGTATGCCTCGCGCTACCCCCATACCGAAGGAAGACCTGCCCCGCGGCAGTGACGCTCAGCGCTGAAACCTTTCCCGCGCCCACTATACAGGTTATGCAGTCCATCCTCCTGCCCCTGACCGCCGATCTGAAGGCACTGCCCATCCAGTCCTTCTCCAACATGGGGGTCCCCCCTACGTCCTCTCTGTGACCGACAAGGGTCCTCCTCACCCCAGCAACTCGAGGAGTGAAGGTCAGCCTCGCTCCGCCCGCATCGACCGTGGAGGTCCTCCCCATGCTCGTTCCGATTCCAACAGATGCTCCGCCCACATGGTTGTTGTTCATGGAGGACCTCCCCATGTACCTTTCGACATTTTCCCTGGTTCCCCTCGAACCCCGACTATCTCGAGTGGGAGCCCTCTCCGTCACGGCGCCAGCACCGCCCCGAGGCTGCCTGATAGGGATCAACCCTGTTCCGAAGAGCCACCCTGGGGCAGGAGAGAAGGTCGTCTCCGCCACAAGAAGAATCCTGGGAAGGCCCGGGTGGAGATCAAACCTGCCCGCTTCTCCGACTCTAAAGCAGAATGCGAGTCGGCCATGGAACCTTCTCCCCACTCCTCCGTATCAAGGACTGGGGCAAGAACCAAATGTGTTAGCCTCATTCTCCCGGAATATGAGGTCCACCAGATTCCCATCTCTATCCGCAGGTACATCCAGGAGGAAAATATTTTGGGAATTCCGCAGGTCTCGACCGCGCAATCATCGCCATCGTCACCAGAAGCGCCCTCTACCTCTACCAGAGATCACAGAGAGTTATTTTGGGGGCCAACGACGGTAGAGCAATGACACGACCTCTCGCTGGTAGCCACGACTCCTGTTCCGAAAGCTGTGGCTATCATCCCATCGTATCGTGACATCGTGGCCAGGTCACCATGCTCTTCGGAGGATGGCCCGGAATTCTGCGGCCAGTCAGCTCGTTCGCCGTATTCTCCGCCGCCGAGTTTACTATCCCAGAGGTCCACCTCAGTACCGCTACCGGTCCCTCAGCCGCCTCCGGTTGACGAGTGGGGCAACACAGGGCCAGACCCTGAGTCTGAGCCCAGGAGCTTCTGGAGTATTCTTGCAGCGGATTACTTCCCGGAGAAGTTCTAGCTGACGGCGGCACTGAATTTTCACGTACCAGAGTCTCTTACCCCTGAAAAAGTGGGGTGCTTATGTCAAACCCTATGGGAGACACACTTCCTCCTCCATTACGAATGGGTGGTGTACACCAGAAGTCGAGAGCACTTCGAAGAAATCGGTGAGCAATGCTTCCTGATCGATGCGGCCGCACTCCTTGTGGCCCAGCACCCCGAGTCGCCAGGCCGCCAGGGCACCCTTCAATGGAAATGCTTCCAGAGTTTCAAAGTACTCCGCAGGATCGTCAGGGAAGTCACCCCCCATGTGCAAGTCCGTGGTTGGGGACACTATGCCACTCTCCTCTTCAACCCTATCCTACGACAGCCTGATTCATTATGTGACATCGAGGACATGCCCTCGAGAGGGGTCGCAGTCCACATGGCTGACGTCGTGGACAAGGAAGACGAGCTTGAATTCCTTGATGGAGACTTACCCCCTGAGGGCATACCGCCACTGTTGGACCCATCAGGGAGGGTTACCCGTTAGCAAAGGAACCTTCTAGGCCTCCCCGTACCCACCGAGTCGCTGGTACTCGGCCGAAGCACCGACAAGGGTTAGAAGCACTTCGGAATTGTCAAGCACTCCAACCCGTCCGCCTCTGTGCAGAAAACGGATGAAGATCCTGAGAAGGCCACGTTACGCCAGTAGTTCGCTGAGCAGACGAGACTGGTTGACGAACTCTTGGCTGAGCGCGACGCAGAGCGGCGACCCGACTATGGTAATCCCAGGCCGGGGCAGGAGGGGCAGGAACAATTTCCCCCCGGTGAGATGCCTCCAGGCAACCCTGATCATGCTACTGCTGCAGACAGGGCAGAAGCCGGAGCATACGGCAAGAGGGCGCGATAAGTCTCGCCAAACCCCCCTGAGCAACGGGGCAATCTGAAGAATCCCGTTAGGGTTCCCCCAGTCGCCCCGCAGGTCATTCCACCAGTTGATCCACGAGCTGTTGAAGACATCTACCGTGTTGAGGAACCTAGCAATGCACTTGTGGTTAGGGATCCCTGTCAAGACAAGGACCCCCACCCAGATGATCTTATTGCGGTGCTCATAGCCTGCCTCGAAGCATTGGAAATGCGGAAGGTGGCGGTCCCACCGGATGGAAAGCCTTATCCTGCGTGGGTGGATGATATGCCTGCACCTCCGGGTTTTGAAAACCCCACATTCTCACCTTTCAACGGGACAGGGGACCCGCCGCAGCACTTGGCTCATTTTTCTTCTAGGTATGGCCCCATTTTGGGGACCCCGGCTCAGCAAGAAGCCTCCAAGCTCCGATGTTTCGTACAGAAATTGGAAGGTCCGGCATTCGTCTGGTACAGCCAGCTCCCTATCGGATCGGTGACCGGTTGGGAGGATCTTCGCCGACAGTTCTTATACCAGTTCAGCTCCACCACACAGAAGACCATCATTGCAGACCTCTTCAAGTGCAAGCAAAGGCCTGATGAGCGGGTTGCAGATTTCATCGCCCGGTGGAAGGGACTTACGTATTCCCTCGATATGCCACTGACTCTGGAGCAATTACTGAAGATTTGTGTGGGGAACGTCAAAACGGAGCTGGTACCCTCCCTGATTACTCAAAACTACCCTGGAGGGTTTAGAGATTTCTCAGATAAGGCTCAGCGCCTTGAGGAAGCCCTGCAACAGGCTAGTCAGGAACGTTTGTTGCCCCCTATGATCCCAGCCAGGAGGACCGCCAGGGCTGAACCCGTCGCAGTGGCCCAAATAGAAGCCCCAAGGCAGCTGGAGTTACTGCTGGCGGCACCATCCCCGAAACCCCACATAGGTCCTCCACCTCGAGCACAAGTTCCTGCCCAGCAGCGACCGCCTTAGAACCGACAGGTTCCCCCGCGCAATGCGCCACCACCACCTAGGCGAGACAATCAGGCGTCACCTCCTCGGCAGGCCCCTCCGGCCCCTCGTCAGGGCCAGGACCCCAGGGCCCCCTATCCGGAAATAAGGTACCAGACTTATTCGTTCAACGAAAATCAGGTCCCTAGCCACTTCTGAAGTGCTCTAGAGCAAGGGATTGTGTGCCTGCCCGAGTGCAGAAGGCCGGCAGAGGCGAATCTCACCGATCACCCCAACTACTGCCCTTACCATCAGATTTTGGGGCACACCCTCAAGAAATGCTATGTGTTTAAATACTGGATTCAAGACCAGGTCAACAACAACATAGTCAAGTTGGGACCAGGACCAGCGCAAGTGGTGGGTGTCTTTGCAGGATCAGAGATCGGCAGCGATAGCGAAGGCGAGTGGCAGCAGGTTCCCAACCGCGGATCCCAGAAATACGACGACTGGATGGCTTGAAAAACCGTCGTCTATGCCCATGGTATCATCTGGTCATGCTTGAAGTAGCTGGGACCTTCAGAAGAAGTAGATGGTACACTCGCATCGTCTTCACAGTCGACCTCTTCCCAAAAGGGCAAGCAGCGGCGACGTAAGAAGAATCAACATGCACCGCCGGTGCCGTCGTCATCCCGCACTCTCGGCGACTTTATGCCACCTGAAATGGGGATTCCTCCCAGAATCCGCCCAGTGGTGGATGACTCCTCGAGCAACAGCTAGGGGTACGCTTCGGTTAACACCGTGGAGCTGGTAAAGCCCTATATGACTCCTGACGAGGAGGAACGCCAGGAGAACCTCCCCAACGTTCCCAGCCGACGTCAATGTCAGCGGAATCGTAACCACACTGGTCATCGAGGTACGTCAGCAGGCACTTTCAGCCAATCTGTGCACACTACTGAGACCAGACAGCAGGCTCAGCGCAGAGCTCAGCACGCGCAACCCCATCTAACTCTCTCGGCTCTACCTCCACCGCCGTTTGTGCTACTAGATCGAGGAGATCTACCTCGTTCGTGACACAGTCAGTCTTGCCCGGCTATAGGCCAGCCTCTACTGTTCAATCCTAGTCCGGAGACTACTCTCCAGGCATCAACTAGCAGGCAGCAGGATGTACCCAGTACTAGCCGATCGCCGGTTCAGCCGGCATGACCCTCTATGCCTCCATATGCCAAACGACCACCTTCAAGCAGAGGTTCGCATTTGGCACGAAAGTATGATGTCCTGAAGCACCTGGCCAGCATTCTGGTGAGGCTCTCTATCCTTGAGGCCCTTCGCCTATCATCCGAAATGCGCGAGGCACTTGCTGAGGCCCTAAGGATCCCCCTCCAGTTTGAGACGGAGGTAGTAGCTGCAGAAAACTTCCATACCGAGACGATTGAAAATTTCGAATGTCAGGCGGTCATCTCGTTCTCCGGTGAAGATGAGGACACTCCTATACAGGGGCACATTCGCCTGCTGTACATCACTGGCCACTTCAATGGTGTGGAAGTCTGTCGCTGCCTCGTTGACACGGGTTCCAGAATCAATCTTATTCCGACTTAGACGTTGCGAAAGTTGGGTCTGTATGAAGGTGATTTAAATCCCTCTGACCTCAAGATACAGGGGTACGACAGGACCGAGGAATCCCCGGTCGGCAAGATCCGCCTGAAGACTCAATTCGGTGGATTAATTGCTAGCACCGAGTTCATGGTCGTCTCTCAGGACATCGCCTACAATGCATTGATGCGTAGTCCATGGCTCCATCTGCATGCAGCGGTCCCTTAGTCGTATCACCAGTGCCTCAAGTACTCGCTCAACGGTTGAGTACGCGTGCTGCAAGGAGATGCGTCCCCTTTCGCTTGTTGTGAGGCCTTCTATCTGGATGCTGGTTATTACACAAGTAAAGATAATCAAATAATAGTAAGGGAGGATGAACCCACCCCGGTCACAAGTGATCCCTGGGAAAGCATGGATGACGCCTACATCCTCCTGATCCACCGGTTGGAGGCCACGACCCCCGACATGGGGCAATGTTTTGTTGTTTCAGGTACGCAGGGAAGGCATGTTCCGATGTCCAAGCGACGATGGAAAATCACCTTGTACTCCTACATCAACCTGGCTCAGGTTATCTTGGAACACCCTACCCCCGTACGGTACTGGAATGTCAAGCTTATGACAATGGCGGTATGCCATACGTGTCTCTTCTGCCGGGATGGAATCCACCGACCCAGGCCGACACTCCACCACTGCTTTGATATTATCAAACGTGGCCCCTTAGGCCGAAGGCCAGATGGGATGGGATCGACTGCATTCATTGCTATGGTCTCAATGGCGAGTGAGTCTCCCGATGTGATGACCACTGTTGCCTAAGCCGGCACCAGCCGCACCTCCGGTTTTGATAGCCTAGAAGCATTTCCCGTCACGGGAAGTCCCCCCACGGGTGGGGAGGAAGACCTAGAGGATGCTCCCCCCGCCTTTGAAGAAGGTGTCTCTACCACGGTTGATGAACTGGTATAGGTGAACCTTGGTAGCGAGGCAGATCCGAAACCCACATTGATCAGTGCAGCCATGTCCCCCAAGGAGAGGCAGCAGTACGTAGACTTCCTCAAACAACACCATGACGTGTTTGCCTGGAGTTACAATGAGATTCCAGGGCTAGATCCCCAGGTAGTCGTTCACTGTCTGGGCCTCCCAGCAAAACACCGTTGGTTTAAGCAGCCCCCCAGGAAAATGCACCCTTCTCATGGTGCTATGGTTGAGGCCGAAGATGACAAGCTTATCAAAGCCAACTTCGTTAAGGAGGTCCAGTACCCCACGTGGCTTGCCAACATTGTGCCTGTCAGGAAGAAGAATGGGCAGATTAGAGTCTGCATCGACTTCCGCGATATTAATCTCCACTCCCCAAAGGATGACTTCCCACTCTCGGTGACAGGGTTATTGATTGACGCCACGGCCGGGTTCCAAGATCTCTCTTTTATGGATGGGTATTCCGGGTACAGCCAGATCCGAATGGCCCCCAAAGACGAGGAGTCCACTGCATTCAGGGCTCCCCAAGGTACCTTTTTCTACCAGGTTATGCCATTCAGTTTGAATAATGCAGGTGCCACTTATCAGAGGGTCATGCATCGCATATTCAAGACGATTCTTGAGACATTGGTGGAATGCTACGTGGATGACCTTGTAGTCAAATCATGTCAGTGCCGAGACCATCTCAAAGACCTTGAGAAATTGTTTGGTTTCCTCCGTTCCCGTCTCCTGTAGATGAACCCGTTGAAGTGTGCCTTCGGGGCCACCTCTGGGAAGTTTATGGGATTTGTTGTCAGATACCGAGGTATCGAGATTGACCCGGAGAAGATCAAGGCCATCAGTCAAATGCATCCCCCGAGCAACATTCAGGAGCTTCGAGGCCTTCAAGGACACTTAGCCTATATACGTCGATTCATCACGAATCTGGCCGGCAAGTGTAAGCCCTTTTCTCGGCTCATGAAGAAGGGCACCGCCTACGACTGGGATGAGGAGTGTCGGACCGCCTTCAAGGAAATCAAGTAGTATCTGCTCCAACCTCCGGTCTTAATGCCACCCGTCTCCAGAAAGCCACTGGTCCTTTATGTGACCGCCCTAGAGAGATCCCTCGGTGTGCTGCTCACCAAGAAGAATAATGAGGGTACTGAGAACAGTCTCTACTCTCTCAGCCGCATGCTTCTCGATACGGAGGTCAGATACTCCCCTATTGAAAAGAGCTGCCTTGCGCTTGTATTCGCCGTGCAGAAGTTGCGACATTACTTGCAGCACCATGAGGTGCAATTGTTCTCCCGGGTAGAACCGCTGAAGTACATCCTGAACCGCCCCATGCTGACTAGCCGACTAGCATGGTGGGCAGTGATTCTCCAGCAGTTTGATATCAGGTTCGTACCTCAGAAGGCCATTAAGGGATAGGTGTTGGTAGACTTTTTAGATTCCCATCCATCCTCCGCGGATCAATCCATGGACCTGGATTTCCCTGATGAGACGATCCTCTCAGTCGATCATGTTGTCTCGTGTTGGAAAATGCATTTCGACGACGCCTCCCGGAGCCCCACTGGTAGGAGGCTCAACGATTGAAAGCTCAACAGAGTGGGCCTAGGTATTTTCTTCATTACCCCGGTGAAATCTGTCCTGCCATACTCGTTCCTGTTGTCAGAAGGCTGTACGAACAACGAGGCAGAGTACCAGGCTCTCATCACCGGCCTTGAGTTGGCCCTTGATATCCATGTGCCCCATCTACATGTGAAGGGAGATTCCGAGCTGGTAATCAAATAGGTTAATGGCGACTATGTCGTCAGGAAGCCAGAGCTTGCACCGTTACCGGAGTACACCCTCCGCCTAATGGCCCAGTTCTCTTCTCGACCAGAGGTTACCCATGTCCCACGGTCATAGAACGGTCAAGCAGACGCCTTGGCTGGCTTGGCCGCATCGCTCGCAGAACCCGAGCAGGATGATTTGAACATACATGTGGCACACCGGAGAGTCATTGCCCCCGTCCCCCAAGAGGAAAATGATGGTCTGCAGGTAGGCCATCTCACCGCCAGACCCTCCCCGTCAGGGGTCCCGGGTTCGTCAGACACAGTGGTTGAACCACTCCCGACTGGAGGGTGCCTTTTGTCGAGTATCTCCAACATGGTTGCCTCCCGGACGACAGGGCCGAGCACGAGCGAATCCGACGCCGCGCGCTGCAATTTACCCTCCAAAGAGGCCCCAGTCTTGAACAGATCCTTTATAAGCAGAGTTTTGATGGTGTCCTCCTCCGTTGTATCCAAGGAGTAGAGATACCTCAGGTTATGCAAGAGGTTCACGCCGGTTCTTGTGGTGCCCATCATGCTGGGCCGAAGCTGTCCGATCAAATCTGGAGGTTGGGGTACTTTTGGCCCTATGTGATCCACGATTGTATTGGATATGCCAAGATATGCCACGCATGCCAAGTACACGCGAACTTCTTGCATCGGCAGCTGGAGCCCCTCCACCCCACCAAGTACTCTTGGCCATTTGCAGTATGGGGACTTGATGTAGTGGGACCATATCCACTGGAAACAGCCCGCCAGTGTAGGTTCATCCTGACTGCTACGGATTTCTTCTCCAAGTGGGCAGAGGCAGTTTCGCTCAATGTGGTCAAGGCCCGTTCCATTGTTGACTTTGTGAGCACCAATGTTATCCACCGGTTTGGGGTCCCTCACGCCGTCCTCACCGATAACGGCACCATCATCCGAGCGGCTGAACTAAAGAAATTTTACGCCAAGTACGACATCCGGTCGAACCATACCTCCCGCTACCACGCGCAGGCGAATAGACAGATCAAGGCGTTCAACAAAACCCTCTCTAACATTCTGTAGAAGATGGTATTTCAAAACAAGAAAAGTTGTCCGGACAAGCTCCCCAACACCCTCTGGGCTTACCGGACGACGATTTGGAACTCTACCCAAGTGACCCTATATTCCCTGGTGTATGGAGCTGAGGTCGTCCTACCCATTGAGATCCAGTTGCCGTCGTTACGCACTACAGTTTATGATCACCAGAAATCAGATGAGGTAGCTGAGATCCGTCTTGCTGAATTAGAATCACTGGACGTCAACCGGCTTCATTCCCTACATAATCTGGAAAGGCATCAGGATAATATAACGAGGGCCTTCAACAAGAAGGACCGTCTCCGCTCTTTTCTACAGGGCGACCTGGTACTGGCCCTTCGAGCGCCAATGATTCCCGGTAGGAAACTGCCCAAATTAGAACCCAAATGGGAAGGGCCTTATATCATCCATAAGGTTTACCCCAATGGAGCATACTCTTTGGTGACCACGGATGGAGAGCGTATAACCCCTCCCACCAATGCCAAATTTCTCAAGCGATACTTTGCCTAGGGTGAAAGGTTCATGTACGACCCTAAACTGCAAGTTGGTCTTGCACGACCTTAAACTGCATCTTCGTCCTGCAAGACGATAAACTGTGAAATGGTCCCGCATGACCTTAAACTGCACATTATGGTCCAACACGACTCTAAACTGTAGGGTCCTGTACGACCCTAAACTGCAAGTTGGTCTCGCACGACCTTAAACTGCATCTTCGTCCTGCAAGATGATAAACTGTGAAATGTCCCCGCATGACCTTAAACTGCACATTATGGTCCCACACGACCTTAAACTGCATCTCCATCCTGTAGGACAATAAACTGTGAAACGGTCCCGCATGACCTTAAGCTGAGCATTATGGTCTCGCATGACCTTAAACTGCATCTTCGTCCTACAAGACGATAAACTATGAAACGGTCCAACATGACCTTAAACTGCATATTATCATCCAACATGACTCTAAACTGTAGGGTCCTGTATGACCCTAAACTGCAAGTTGGTCTCGCACGACCTTAAACTGCATATTCATCCTACAAGACGATAAACTGTGAAACAGTTCCGTATGACCTTAAACTGCACATTATGGTCCAACACGACTCTAAACTGTAGGGTCCTACACGACCATAAACTGCGAGATGGTCTCGAACGACCTTAAACTGCATCTTTGTCCTGCAAGATGCTAAACTGTGAAATGGTCCCGCATGACCTTCAACTACACATTATGGTCCAACACGACTCTAAACTGTAAGGTCCTGTACGACCCCAAACTGCAAGTTGGTCTCGCACGACCGTACACTGCATCTTCGTCCTGCAAGACGATAAACTGTGAAACGGTCCCATATGACCTCAAACTACACATTATGTTCCAGCACGACCTTAAACTACATCTTCGTCCTGCAAGACGATAAACTGTGAAACGGTCCCGCATGACCTTAAACTGCACATTATGGTCCCGCACGACCTTAAACTGCGTCTTCGTCCTGCAAGACATTAAACTGCAAGCCAGTCAGGCCTTCCTGACTGAGGCTCAACCTCATGCCCCTTGTCCTCCTTAGGCCCAGGGCCCCCCGTCTTCACCACAAGACGTTAAACCACAAGCTGGTCAGGTCTCCCTGACCGCGGTCCGGCCCCAGGCCCCTTGGTTTTCCCCGACATACCCTCTTGCGGGATTTTACAGTATGGTGTGGGACTACGTCCTCATCCACGTCGAATTACATGTCGTACCTCACATATACCCAAATGAGATGAATCTTCTTCCCGCATGACGTTAAACTGCATTTCATGAACTACATGTGGCTTGATTCTCATCCTCATGAGATACGTATGAACGCTCAGACGCCTCGTCCTAGGCCCAGCCCCAAGATTTTCACTTCCACTATCCCCCATGGGAATAGTTTCTTTGGAGGATCTTTGTGTAGCAGGGAGTAGGCTTTCTTAGCCCCGCTCATACAACCCTGATCAAACAAGGATTGTAAGGGTCGCACCATGTGCCCACTCCCGTTCTTCTATCCTCCCATGTCCTCACCGCATGATGCTAAACTGCATGACCTTTAAGAACTACGTATGGCTTGATTCTCATTTTCATGAGATACGTAGGAACACCCGGGCATTACTTCTATTGGCCCAGCCCAAAAGCCAAAATCTTACCCTCGGGTCAAGACATGGCGGGGTGCACACTTTTGCCCCAACTCACATCGAGCAAGCCTCGACCCGGCTGCACATCCCCCTAGAGATGTTTTCCTCTTTCATGGATGGATACAGCTATGCTTCACCCACTCCTTGACTGGGATTCCATCATCTTTCACACCCGGAGGGACCCCCAAGAACGGCCTGGATACAATACCCAAGGGCTCTCCTACTGTTACGGGCCAACGCCCCCGAGGGTTTTCAAGCAACAAACCGATACAAGTCCCGCGTTGAAAATTTGGTCAGCGGTCGACGCTCATTTGTTGCTCCCATATCAGGTTACCATAGGAATTCTGTGTTTTGAACATGGTCAACAGTGTCATGGATCTTCGGGTCCACCCCTAGATGTCCTATACATCGAGTGTAGTGATTCGTTCTGCCCCACCCCGAGGTGACAAACTTCCCCCCGGGTGGTGCTAGCAATCGGGCCCACGACCCCGATTCCCCATAGGGGTGTACGGGGTGGTGTAGGACTATGTCCTAATTCACGTCGGGATCATGTACCATGACGTACGACTCCTCTTACGAGGCCCAGCCTCAAGCCCCTTGGCCTCCTCGGGTCCCCGACCCCCGTCCTCATGTAAGACATTAAACTGCAGACCCGTCAGGCCTTTCTGACTGATGACTGACCTTAGGCCCCCTAGACTTCTCGGGCCCCTCCGCCCAACCATTTACCAGGGGTGGACGGTGTGGTGTAGGACTATGTCCTCATTCACGTCGGGATCATGTACCATGCCGTATGCCTCCTCTTACGAGGCCCAGCCTCAGGCCCCTTGGCCTCCTCGGGTCCCCGACCCTCGTCCTCATTGCAAGACATTAAACAACAAGAAGGTCAAGCCTTCCTGACCAATGCCTAATCATCAGGCCCCTTTTCCTTTCCGGACCACGGCCTAGGTCCTCACTTATAGGAGTGTATGGAGTGGTGTGGGACTACGTCCTCATTCACGTTGGCTTCTTCACCATACCATACACCTCCCTTGTTTAGGGGTATATTACTCCCATCCTCATCCCGTATGACATTAAACTACATTTGGAGAACTATGTGTGGCTTGATTCCCATACTTATGGGATACGTAGGACCACATAAATGTCTAGGATTCGGGTCCAGCCCCATCCCTCGGGAATCATCATCTCATCTTGGCCCCTTGGCCTACCCTTCCTCCATGAGGGGATTATATGGTGTGGTGTGGGATTATGTACTCATTAACGTTGGTCTCGTAATGACCACGCCATGTACCTCTCCCTACTGAGCTGTTTCGTCGATCCCTTTTCGGCGGTTCACCAATGTGCCTAAGAGTACTCTGGTTTATTACCTGGAATGCCAAGCTTTACTCGGACATGTACACACCCACTTTCCAGGCTTTGTGTATCCCTGCATCAGGGCTTTCATCATCTTTCACACCCGGTGGGACCCCCAAGAACGGCCTGGATACTACGCCCAAGGGCTCTCCTACCGTTACGGACCAATTTCCCCGAGGGTTTCGGACAGCGAATCGATAAAATCCCGCGTTGCGAATATGGTCAACGGTCGATGCTCGTTTTTTGCTCCCACCTCAGGCTAATGCGATATGGACACTGTGTTTCCACCATGGTTAACAGTTTTCCTCTATCGCCACACCAACCCATTAAGCCCAAAATGTCGGGTACACGATTCACACCCTTCATCACTTCATCATGTCCATGTAGAGTCTCGAAACTATTGGTACTTTTCCTCTGTGCACGTCCGCGCATTTAGGGAACAAGCTGCATCAAAGGTGTCCTTCAGAGCTCTCTACTGACTCCCCTTTGATGGACGCCCCAAGTATTGCGATGAGGATACCCCCCTTGTTTCCCACACCGAGTTTAACTCACGTGGGATTAGGGATCAGGTTGACATCTTTTATTACTCGGGGAGTTGTCACCATCCACGATCCGAGCTCTAAGACCATAAACTAAGATTCTCTTCTGGAACTACGTTCAGCTTGATTCCAATCTTGATAGGATATGTAGGAATTCCCAGACCCCTTGTCATTGGGTCCAGCTTGAGTTCAACTAATTCTCCACTCTAGTCCTGCCATCGGGACCCCAACTACGGGACTGCGCGCCGTAGTGCGTGATTATGTCCTCATTCACGTCGGGTTTGCAATAGCTGCACCAAGCATACGCCTGCTCTGAGAGTTATCCCTCTTATTCCTTGTCCTGCATGACATAAAAAGGCACCCTGAAGGACTACGTATGACTTGATTCACATCTTCATGGGATACATAGGACCGCCCGGACGCCCTGTCTTCGAGTACAACCCATTTAGGGAACCAGTCTCTCCCCCTGTTTCACCCCTTACGGCCCCTTGGCCCATGTTCTCCCGCTCCGATTGGCTTACCATTTGATGTGGGATCATGTCTCAATCAATTTTGTTTTATAACACTATGCATGTTCCCCACCTAGAATCGTCTCTGCTACGTCTGCACTGCATGACGATAAAATGCATGCTTGGTCCTATCATACGACCCTAAACTGTGACATTATCGTCCTGGCCGCACGACGAAAAACGGCACTGCATTGTGGTGACTTCGTTGTAGAGGACATCACATTGGGTATTGGTCACGTGCCATGCCATTTGTCAATGCCCATCATGTCTTGATCCTTGTGGCAACATCACGACCAACTATTCTAGGCCTTTCGCTTCACAAAAAAAAATCATTCACCTTAAAGAACAAACAAGATTCATCAAATTCTGCTTCTTTTAGTGCAAGGGCCACGCCCGCACTCCCCTTTTCCCCGACACTGGTATCTTACCATGTCACCTTTCAGAACTACGTATGGCTTGATTCTCATCCTCATGAGATACGTAGGAGCGCCGGGGAACTTCCTTGCGGGCCCAGCCTAACCTTTGTGTTCGGTCCCTCGACTCGAGCATTTCCCTAGAGAACGCATGGTAAGTAGGGCTTATGTACTCCTTCACATCGGGTTTTGTTGCCATGTGTCCCCTACTCCCTTTACCCATTTATGGTCTAAGGCCCATCAAGAACTATGTGAGGCTTGATTCTCATCCTTATGAGATACATAGGAGCGCCCTGGCACTTCTTGTCGGGCCCAGCCTAACTTTCGCTTTCGGTCCTTTGACCAAAAACCTCTCCTAAGGAGGTCGTGCGGTGTGGTATGGGATTACGTCCTCATTCACGTCAGGTTGTTCATCACACCGCACACACCCACTATTCCCATTCACGCCAGTTGTTTGAGTTACTCCACCATGTGCCTCTCTTGTATCTTCCCATCCATGGTCTGAATTCTACGAACCTATACTAAGATCTCCCTATGGGAAAAGACTCTGATCCCTCTATCTAATACGTCTCGTTGTCATATTCAGATGTGTTTTGACAAAGAGCCCGAAGTGTGGGATTTTCATGGGGAAATCCCCCTCATCCCACGACCATGCTTCGTGAGCTCGCTATTTGGATCCTCATCCTCTTCCACATCCAAAAGGACCCTCGGACGTCATGGATATTAGGATTAAGGGCTCTCCATGAATGCTGGACCTAAGGGCCCTCCAATCGTTTTGGGCCAATGCCCCTACAGATATTTGAAAACATTTGTGACATTGTCCCGTGTTTCGAACATGGTCAACGGTCGACCCTCATTTGTCTATCTACATTCTAGGCTAACACGATAGGATGCTGTGTTGCGAACATGGTCAGCAGTTACCCTCCATCGTCACGCCACCATCATCGTGATCCGAATCTCGAGCACCATGATTAACACATTTCCACTTCTTCATGTTCAATTGGAGTTCCATCATACTCGGCTCTTTCTCTTCCCGCATCTAGGTGCGCTAAATGATCGTGTTTGTTTCACTGGGCCGGTATTCACTGTGCATCCCTTTTCCCTAATCTTCCCTTTTTTTTTGTCGGGAAATTCCCACCACTACTGCTTGTTTCCCACACCGATCACGACTCACGTGGGCTTAGTGGTTTTGGTAGGATATGTACCAACATATTCGGGCTTCTCATCGTCCCGCATGATGTTAAACTGTGCTTCTAGAACTACATATGGGTTGATTCCCATCCTCATGGGGTACATAGGAACGCCTGACCACTCTACTTCGGGCCCAGCCTAATCCTTACTCTTGGCCCCTCGACCTGAAGAGTTTCCCCCAGGGTACGTGGTGTGATTTGGACTCCAAGTCCTCATTCACGTCCGTTTCATATCTACCGCGCCACACGCTCCCTCGGATCTTCCCTTTTATTCCACATCCTATCGTATGATGTTAAACTACATGAGTCCATGTGTCCTCAACGCATGAATCTAAACTGCGGTTCTACCCTGAACAAGTTCAGGGTGCCCCAAGATCCCATTGGGAAGTGACAGACCCCCTTGCCAGAGAGGCCCTGTCTGAAAGAAGGAATGATCCATGATCAAACCGATGCGCTCATCTGGCGTACTCCCACCACGGTTGTGTCACTACTTGAGTGTTGGATTCTATTCGGACAAACCATCACTCCGTATTCCACACTTTGCGTGCCCCTTATTAGGACCCTTTTCCCCTTTCATGTCTCATGGGACCCCCTAACGGCCTGGTCTCATGCCGCATCGGCTCACCTACCGTCCTAGGCCAATGTTCCGGAAGATGGGTCATGTCTGGAAGGACCCCCTAACAGTATGGATTTTTGACCTATGGTCTGCCAACTGTCCCGGGACAACATCCTAAAGGATTGATCAACAACATTTGTGACATGGTCCCATGTTTCGAACATTGTCAACGGTCGACCCTCATTTGTTGTCCCCATTAGAGGCTAACGCAAAAAGGATACCGCTTCTCCTCTAAGGTTAACAGTTGTCCCTTGTTGTCACGCCATCCCCAAAGTGATCCGTATTTTGGTTATCGTGAATCACACTTCCCATTTTCATCTGTTTGGACCAATTTCAGTGCCCCTAGCATTGCCCCGTTCATGCACAAGAGCACACTGAAGAAATGGTAATTCGGCTATCTTGAAAGTTCCTTCTCCAATCAGGCCTCTCCCGTCTCTCAAAAATATGGACTGGTAATCCGAATCCAGGATGCCGGGAGCATGATCCCCACTCCTATGTTAGGTTGGATGAGAGGGCAACTATCTCCTGTTTCCCACATCGGGCTCAACCCACGTGGGCTTGGGGAATTGTCACCGAACATCCCGCAAACATTGTAGGGATGTAACAAGGCAATTCAGACAGTGGAAATCGTGCGCGCTACGGCATTCAAAGTAAAGAAGAAAAAAAAAATTCTGAAGCATGAAAGTACCAATAAAAGTTTTTTAGGTTTTTTACAATACTCGGGGGGTCGACTCCCCCTATGGACGGGTTGACCCCGTCAAAAGAGCGTTGCAGCTCTGACACCCATTGGCTTGTGGCATCCAAGGCTTGATGCCGCTGACTTAGCTCCTGCTCCTCCTCAGCAGCGGCGTGGCGCAGTTCGTCAGTCCTGGATTTTTCCCTCTCTACGCCAGCTTGAACGGCAGCCATCTCTCCAGAGGTCTGCCTCATATGCTCTTCTGCCTCTGATAGCTGGGCCTTCAACCATGAGACCGGCTCAGATTGTGCATCAAGAGAGGCTGAAAGCTCGTCTGCCCGGGTCTGCATCTGTTGGACCTCTCCTTCAGCCTCCTGCAGCTTCTTGATGCTGGTCGCCTTCCTCCGCTGCAAGCCCACGCTGAGCCCACGATCATGCTCCCGGATCTTCTCATCCATAAGATCTCGAATGAGTGCGTGAGGACATTGGGCATCCATTCCCCCAACACACAGTTCGCGCAACTGCCAGCAGAGTCTATCTATTTCGGCCAGCCATTGCGCTTGAGGGGTGTCCTTGATAAAGCGCGTGATCAGCTTCCACGACCGGCGGCAGACTGTGCTGCTGTTTTCCTCGTTGGAGGTCGTTTCGTCCCTGTCTGCATGATTGGCAGGCTCGTACGCGGGGTACACCCGCAATAAATCCTCGGCAGGATCAACATCTGGTGTTGAATCCAGTACGACACCTGGCGCCGAAGCAGGCGTTACAAGACCGGGACCGACCGGTTGATCCTCTTCCTTGGAGTCCACCTTAATGACTTTGGGTATGGCCCTGCTGGTGGTTCCGCCAGTGATGATGTGTGTCACAGCTTGAGGAGATGGGGGAACTACTGCCACCATCACCGGCATTCCCCTAGGAGGGACGCCACCAGACATCCCGACCAGTATTGCCGCAGCAGCCCACACCAGTCGGAGAACTGTACGACAGAGAGAGACATAAACATTAGTTGGCGGGCATAGTATACATATGAAGACAAGGGAGACCGGTAGAGGAGACTTACGGAGATCGACCTCCTAGTGCTGCTCTTGAGCCGGTACTGACAGGACCCCGAGGAGAGGCCCTCCGTATACTGTTGGAAGTTCTGGAGATTCCGGAGGATCCACCGTGGGTGCTCTGGTCCCACCAGACGCGGAACTGGACGCAGCCATAGGCGTGGGTTCTGAAGGTCCCGCATCATCACCCGCTGAGGGGCGAGAACGAGGCCTGTGAACAAGTGCCTCTTGCGTGGCTCAAACATCAGTGAGAAGTTCATAGTGACCCATGAACGGATTGTAAGGAAAGAAGTTCGGAATTCTACCTCGAGAGCCTCTACGAATTCGTCAGAATTTGAGCCTCGGTCTCCGACCTCACCCTCCTCCAACGGGCTCCCTCCTCCAGCCTCATCCTCCCGAGAGGAGTCCTCTGATTCTTCCGGTAGGGGGAAGCACTCCCTCGGATCGGCAGCCGATAACTATGGAGGGACCGTTTGAATCAACAGTACCCTCACCCGGTCTGTCATTGGGCGAGGGACACCACTAGAGTGGACATAATCCTCCAACTCGTCCAGGTACTATTCTGCCTCCACTGGAGATGCCATGAATCCAGCCCGATCTGGGCCTATGCCCGATAATTCCATCCCAAGGTGATTCAGGTGGGCCCATATCTCGGGTGGGCTGAGGAATCCCCGGTTGACATCCCAAATGTCCCAGGCTTCTGGGAAGACAACATCCTCTTCCATGTCGATATGATGCAGCCGCTTCCCCGGAGCCTGAGTAGATATCCTAGGAAATCCCCTCGGTTGCTGCCCCTCTGGATGACCCTGCTCTTCCGGAATCACCGAATCCACCGCTGCTGCCATACCCTCGGCCGGTGCGGGTCTCGCCGCCATGGAAGCCCCGCTACTGCGAGCAGCTCTAGCTGCCCTCCGACCCTGACCTCGTGATAGAGGAGGCCCACCATCACCGACCCGGATAGTTGGTTTCTTCAGCATCTCCCCTGGGTAAGCAGCCTCCCAACTAATGGCATACTCCCTCACCAATCCGAAAGCGGCGGTGGATGGAGGCAAGGTAATCCACATCTTCCCATCTTACCGTGTGAACATGAGCCACAACTGCCTCATCACACACAGGTGCTCCTCGTGACGCACCTCCCAGTAGACCAGCGGGGTCAGCCGCTGGAGGCACCAGAACTTCCTCGCAAACCGATGCGCGGTGTACGGTTCGCAGAGTGGCTCACGATCTATCCGTGCCACCAAAACTCCCCCTCGAAAGGCCAGTAGGTAAGCCTGATGTTCTTCCATTCCCCGCCCGTCATCAGTATGAATCCCTGTCAGCAATGGGAAGGGGTGGAAATTGAACTCATCCACCCTCCACACCTGATTCAGCACCATCGGGATGGCCAGTTTGAACGGGAAGCTCCCGACCGCTTTCAAGATGGAGGGGCGGAAGTTCGATCCCGGTGGCGAAATGGGGATTGGATACTCGTAAATCCCCCTAATATGCGCTGCGATCCACCCATATAGGAGGTGGAAGGGCCCGCATATCCTTGGTGGCTTCTTGCCCTCGCTAATGTGCCGCAGCATTCTGTACAGTTTGGTGAGCATCAGAATCCCCAGATTGATCCGCTGCCCCATGGCCAACATCGACGCCATAATAAAAGAGCTATGCCGCACCCCCATGCTTGTATCCCTCACTGGAAGGATCCAACCACAGATGAGAGCCGCGATGAACGCCGCCAGCTTTACTATCAGCTGTTGTTCAGTGCTGACACTGAAACCCCAAGTCTTCCATTGGTTGTCCTCCATGACCCGCCAATACGAGTGCCCCTTGCCCCGTTGGGCCTCCCTTGGACATGTTCGAGGCCTCGGAGGGAACTCTCGATTCTCTAGGAAATTCAGGCTGCATTTGAACCATCTCCTAATGTGGACATTCCTCACTGCCTCCTTGTCCTCTCCAGGTACAAGTGCCATCAGCGCCGACGCCAGTCGCGACATTTGCTCCGTATCCTCCCACGCGCTGATGATGGGGAGGAACTCGTCATACATGGCCCCCAAGATCGGGGCCCAAAAAATCTGGTGGACATCCCACAGGCTGATGCCCACCTCCCCGTGATGCAGGTAGAAGGTATTGGTCCTAGATGACCATCTGCTCATCAATTTCGGCATCAGTTGCTTGGGTTGGTAAATGTGGAATTGGGAGGCCCATGCCGCCTCATACAACCCCACTCTCCTCATCTCGGACCCGAACTCCTCGCATGAGGTGCCTACCCAGTAGGCCCAGGCCCATTCGTCAGTAAAATTTCCACCCTGGCGCAGGTCCCACTCATCGGATCATCCCTTCTTCGAATCCTGCAAAGATGCCTTCAGCATGGTACGGTAGAGAGGAGGGGACGTCTCCGGCTGCAGTGGCTTCCCGTCAATGTTGTTCAAATGGTTGTAGAGACAGTCAGTGGTGACGGGTGTGAAGTTCTCTTGTGCATGACCATCGGCCGCCCTGAACCATTGGTGCTGGCAGGGTATGCTCCTGAACCAGCAAGCTGGATCGTCCCTACACTACCACAAAAACAGTTTTTCGCAGCGCCCCCATTTATCAGCGCTAACGAAAAAGTGCTGATATAGGGGGGTCCCTTTATGAGTGCTCAAAAAAGTGCTGATAAAGGCACCACTTTATCAGCGCTTTTTTCAGCACTGATAAAGGGACCCCCCTTTTTCAGTGCTTTTGTTAGCGCTGATAAAGGGGGGCCTTTATCAGCGCTGATAAAGGGTCGACTTCAAAAAAAAATAAACATATATTAATATATTAATATATAAATATAGTTATATTGTTATATAAATATAATATATATTTTTTAAATATATTTTAGAAAAGTATAAATGTATATTTACACTTATTATACATAATATATAAGGTATTTTGTGAAAACGACTTCTTAAAAAATTAAAAAAATATTTTTAATTAATATTTTGATAATCATTATGGAGTAATATCCAGTTCCCCCCTTTATCAGCGCTTCCTTAGTAGCGCTGATAAAGGGGGCCTTTATCAGTGCTTTTTTTAGCTCTAATAAAGCGTCGAATTCAAAAAAAATTAAACATATATTAATATATTTATATATAAATATAGTTATATTGTTATATAAATATAATATATAAATTTTATATAAATTTTAGATAAGTATAAATGTACATTTACACTTATTATACTTAATATATAAAATATTTAGTGAAAATGACTTCTTAAAAAATTAAAAAAAATACTTTTAATTAATATTTTGATAATAATTATGGAGTAATAGTCATTTAATAACAATTTGAGGACTAAAAAAATAAAAAAAATAAAAAAAAGATCCAAAATATGTTGAAAACGCAACTCAAACTTCAAACGGCCATAACTATTGATCCGGGTGTCCGTTTGAGCTCTACCACATATCAAATCGAAGCCTGCGACGAGCTCTACGTCAATGTGACTTGGGGTGACCCTAGTAATGCGACTTTCGAGGCCAAAAGAGGCCCAGAAGGCCTCCAAAACTGAGTTTTTAGTCGGGGTACCCTAATTTTTTAACATTTTGTGGATTTCCACCCTCGTTTAAGGGGGTATTATTTGATTTTTTTGGTGGGGTATGAATTTATTCCAAGGTATTACATTAATATTGATATTATGTCTTTGAAATTTCATCATTTTTTATAATGCACTGCTATTTATAATCAAATATATAACTATATATTCATATTTTTTAAATATTCACATCTAAAAATTTAATTATAAATATATATAATAAAATATAATTACATATAAAATATATTAGATTTATCTAAATAATAACTAACATCCATTTTATTTAAAATACCAATATATGAATATTTAGATACCTATATATTAATCTAACGATATATATATATTAATCTAATAACTATATATATATTAATATAACTACATATATATATATTAGTATTACTATAAATATATATATTAATATCACCATAAATATATATATTAATATCACTATATATATATTAATATAACTATATAAATATATATTCATATATATTCATATAACTATATATATGTTAATATAACTATATATATGTTAGTATAACTATATATATGTTAGTATAACTATATATATGTTACTATAACTATATATATGTTAATATAACTATATATATATATTAATATAAATATATATTACTATACGAATAAATATAACTAAATATATATATATATATATAGATATAGATATATATTAATACCACTATATATATACTAATATTACTATATATATTATAATATAACTATATAACTATATATTATAATATAACTATATATATATATTAATATAAATATATATTACTATACGAATAAATATAACTAAATATATAAATATATATATATATAGATATATCATGAATTGGAATCCAAATCAAAATAGAGTAGTGGTAAGGGCTTAGGCGCGCAGGGGGGAGGTCTCGAGTTCAAATCCTGGTGGAGGCAGGGGTGCGCACGCATGGGGAATATTGGAGCAAGCGCTGTTAAAGGGTGGAGGGGGGTGCGTGGGGTGCATGAGGTGTTGTATAGGGGTCAAAAAGTGCTGTAAAAGGGGGGGGGGTTCAAGCGCTATAAAAGCCCCCCCTATTGGCAGTATTATTATTTTTTTTAAATTTTTTAAATTTTATCAGCGCTTTTTTAAAAGCGCTGATAAAAGGGTCCTTTATCAGCGCTGATAAAAGAACCCTTTTATCAGTGCTTTTTTTTAGCGCTGATAAAGGGGTCCTATATCAGCGCTTTTTGGAGCGCTGATAAAGGGGACCCCCCTTTATCTACGCTGGACTTATCAGCGCTTTTCTAGCATTGATAAAGGCCATTTTTAGCGCTGATAAAGGCCGTGTTTGTAGTAGTGCTACTCGTCTCAGGGATGAAGACATCATCCCTCAGCCCGAAGCCGTACAATGGCAGCTTCTTGCACTGTGGATAATCCTTCTGACCCTCCGATAGCAGATCTATCAAAGAAGCGTGGTCCGAGTGGCTTCAGACCATCTCCCCCAGGCCTGGACAGTTGGCCATCTCGTCCCGACGAGCAGCATCTGCAAGCACCCCCAATACAGCCTCTTGATGGGCCATTTCGATTCCAGCCCTCAGAAAAGAATTTTTTCAACTGGATCATGAAGCTTGACCGCGAAGCTGAATCACAAAGTCGGATCGCGAAGATCGGTTGCGAGACCAAGCCGCGAAGTCTGGCCAAGGCCGACAAGCAGAAGTTCTCTTGGCGCGGACGCGGAGTCAGAGACCAACGGTTCGCCGTGAAGCTCGATTCACGGAGGGCTGTCACAGAGTACGCAAAGCTTTGCGAAGTCGAGAGCACAAAAGGACAAGGAAGTCACGTGAAGAAAAAAGAGGTCGACCCCCCCTATTTATAGGTGGCGACTCTGGAGCATCGTGGCGCACCTCACCCGCGCAGAGCATCGCGGCGCATCCGGATCCGTGGCACCGGTGTGCACCACGGGGCCCCTTCGCGGAGCCGCATCGCGAACCGCCGACAATTTTGGCGATTTTCCCTCAGAACTCGACCCTTCACCCTTCGTGGCTCCAAGTCTGAGGGGGGCATTTGTTGGTGCCAAAATATGGCACGAACGGAAGGCACGAAAAAGGCTGGTGCGCTGCCTCGCTAAGCCCCGACGCGAAGCACCGATGCGAAGCCCCGACGCAGAGCGCCCCAATCATCACGGCACCACGATGCTCTAGAGGCGGTAATGCTCTGCAAACGCATTTGACGTTCGCGAGCCCGCCACGAATCTCCAGAGGCAGTAACGCTCCGCGAACGCATTTGACGTTCGCGAGCCCGCCGCGAAGCTCCAGAGGCGGTAACGCTCCCCGAACGCATTTGACGTTCGCGAGCCCTCCGCGAAGCTCCATAGGCGGTAACGCTCCGCGAACGCATTTGACATTCGTGAGCCCACCGCGAAGCTCCAGAGGCGGTAAGGCTCCGCAAACGCATTTGACGTTTGCGAGCCCTCCGCGAAGCTATAGAGGCGGTAACGCTTCGTGAACTCATTTGACGTTCGCGAGGCCGCCGAGAAGGTCCAGAGGCGGTAACCCTCCACAGACGTTGTTGACGTTCGCGAGCGCGCCGCAAAGCACCTTAGGCGGTGCGCGAGTTCTGCTTCACGGCGCCCCTTGCCTATAAATACTGGACTCCCCCTGAGTCCCGGGGATGGAAAATCTGACCTTTCGGCTTCTCCTCTCCCGAATCGCGAAGCACGCTTTGACCCGGGAATCATGAGCTCCGCGAGGTACATCTACTTCGCGAGAGGCCTTTGCTCTGTCTCGTTTTGATCCCCTCTTCCGAGAGGGATGCCCTTCATGAAGCTCAAGGGAATTCGCGAAGGAAGGGGATTCCTAATGGAACCCGGGCAGCCGCAGAGCGCTTATGCTTCACGAAACACCCAAGCTGTGCTAGTGATCCTTATGCTAAGGCAGGATCGCTACACATCTCGAAGCACACTGCTTCACAGGACCCTGCTTCGCGAGCCACCTCTTCTTCGCGAGGCAGTGCTCCGCGAACACTGTTCCACTTCACGAAGCACCTTCTACTCACACCTATGCCCCATGCTATGGCCAAGGCACTCCACTTCGCGAAGCACACTCCTTTGCTTAGAAATTCCTCTTCCCGTGCGACCCTCCAGGTTTGCACGATTTGATTTCAAAGTCCCATGGACAATACCAACCGTATCATTGCTTCACCTAATGCTTCTTCACATAGGCACGCTAACGGCTATTGCCTCTTCGCATATCAACGCTAACGTGGACCCCTTGATGGTTCGTTCCACAACCCCCCTTGACTGTGGCCTTACTGGTACCTTCCCTTCCCCATGGGCCAGAGGGTACCAGTTATGCAAGTCCTAGGGGTGCGGAGTGAACCCACCTCGTCCGAGCTGCAGGACGTTAAACTGCCAAGCACCACGTCCTCAACACATGACGTTAAACTGTGACCCGACCTCGTGCCTCTCACGAAGGGTCCCCCCAGCTCGAACATTCTTTACACCACTCATCTCCATAGGAATGGAATCACCCATCCACAAGGGATGATATCCTCCTTATTGGAGTGGCGTATGTTCATAAGTGAAGGGCGACCCTAGTTCCCCAACGGATGGCTGCACCTCTGCATCTTCATACTTCCCCACTACCAAGGTCGGTGGAGAGCGTGATAGGGAACGAGGCAACCCCCATATGGGCCTCCATCTTGGAGTAAGTCCCAGAACCATGGGCCGCCTAATGTGTAAGCCCCTCTTCGCTCCTCATGGACTCATCATTCGCGACGTGATCGTCAGGCCCTTGCAACCTCTTGTTTCTCACACCGAGAATGACTCACGTGGGCTTAGAGGGAGCACCGACCCTGACCCCCACCCATAGCGAACTACGAGGACTTTGATCCATGTCAAGGCATGGTACGTAGGAAGACTCCATGAGGTTCAAGCCACATTGCTCGGTCTCTCATTCACGTCGAGTTTCTCCCTCGTCCAGCATGACGTTAAACTGTATGCCCCTCCCTTTGTCCTGCATGACATTAAACTGTAAAGCCATTCCCACCTAAACTACGAGGTTTTTGATCCATGTCAAGGCATGGTACGTAGGAAGACTTCCAGAGGTTCAAGCCCACCACTCATTGGACCAAGGTCCACTTTCACGTCGGTTCGCCGACAAATCCCCATTTGAAATACGAGATCTTTGATCCATGTCAAGGCGTGGTAAGTAGGAAGCCTCCACGAAGTTCAAGCCCACCCATCATCCAATTCACGTCGAGTTCTACCTACGTTCAGCACGACGTTAAACTGCAATTCCAGTCCGACGGAAAGCCGTTGTGACTAACTCGAACTACGAGGTCTTTGATCCATGTAAAGGCATGGTACGTAGGAAGCCTCTACGAGGTTCAAACCCACCATCCGGTCGTTTCGAACTCATTCACGTCGGTTCACCCCCGTCCCGCATGACGTTAAACTGTATTCCCCAATCCAAACTATGTGGAATTTGATCCGTGTCAAGGCATGTTACGTAATAAGCCTCCCCGAAGTTCAATCCCAACAATCATTGGCCCAAACCGTCTCCTAGTCGGTGTGCCAGGCCCCCATTTTCAAGCCCATTTCCCATTGGACCAAGGTCCCTCATTTACGTCAGTTCACCAACACCCAATGTCCGTCATTTATTCACGTCGGGGTTCACTATCATCCCGCATGATATTAAACTGTATTCCATCAATCCTTTGAACTACGAGGACTTTGATCCATGTCAAGGCATGGTACGTAGGAAACATTCCCAAGGTTCAATCCCACCACTAGTGGACCCACGGGTTCCCTTGGAAACTATGTATGAAGCCTCCCCAAGGTTCAAGCACATCTCTAATCGGACCAAGGTCCACATTCAAGTCGGTACGCTGACGATGCCCATTGGACCAAGGTCCACCTTCATGTTGGTTCGCTGACAACATTCATCGGTCCAAGGTCCACCTTCACGTCGGTTTACCAGCACCATCCCGAACTACGCGGACTTTGATTCCCTGCCATGAGGATACGTAGGAAGCCTCTTCAAGGTCCAAGCCCAACTTCACCGTCGCCCCTGCGATGGTCCCACTTCACTCCCCCTTCACGTCAGGTTTACCGGGACCATCCTGATTCTCGCCCGGAACATCATATCTTGGTGAGACCATGTCGGTATGCTCCTATTAAAAGCCGGCCATGGGCTGGCCCCGGTATCAGCACCCCTTCAAGTGAAATCCTTCAATCCGATCTATCCTAGCTAATGCTCTGATCGAGTTGATCTGTCTCCGCTAGACGTTAAACTCGCGGCATACCCTGTGTTAAACACGGGAAGCTGAGGAAAACCTCAGATATGTGTCTATGGCATATAATTCCCCGCGTTCGATGTGGGATGCCTCGGGCTTCCACACCCTAGAGAAGCCCTATAACCAAGGATAACAGACAGACATTCCAGGTTCCCCAGCATCCAGACTCGCTACTGATGCCTCAACGTGACTACTCTCCCGACTTAAGGTTTCTTCCCTGGCTGGACCCTCTGGAATGTCCCGACAGAAGCAGTGTAATTAACCGGCCTCTATGGAAACAAGGTACTGGGAATAGTTTCACGAACTACGTATTAAATCTATGAGGGATACCTAGACTAGGTGACGAGTTCTGAGGAGGAATCCACAGAAGGAGGAATCGACACCCCATCATCCCATTTCGATCAAGGAGCAGACGTACCTGAACAAGGAGCGAATGCCGCCCGCCTTTGGAAAGCGGGAATGTGGGGCAACAAACATCGTGCATCCTCCCCCATGGACGGATGCGCGCGCGCCCCGACGAAAGCATCGGAAACAACCTCAATGAAACCATGTTTATTATTATGTATTAGATATGCATAAATTTTTCACATTATGTTATGTATTTTACTATTTTGGAATTATACATCATGATTCATGAGCTAATCTAGTGTATTCCGTTGTTTAAAAGTGGCGCATAGTGGAAAGAATGGAAATCATATCAATGCATGTAATACATGTAGTTCTTTACCTCCTATGAAAGATAATTATAGTGGAGTTGGTGACACAACTAGTGTTGAACAACTTATAACCACACTGGGAAAACTGACCTAGGTTTTGAATAATAAACTTACTCGTATGGAGTAGCGTGATCCACAATATGGAGGATCAATGTCAGACTGCTTAATGAGAAAATAATCTCCAACATTCAATCGGACTACAAATCCATCTGTAGTTGATAAATGGATATATTCCATAGAAAAAATATTTCTTACTTTGGGAATTAAATAAATGGAAAAAGGTTTTCATAGAAGTTTATCATCTCTCATGAGATGTGGATAAATCATGGTTATTAATTCAAAATAAAAAGGAGGATAATGAAGTAGAAAATATGGAATGGACTAAGTTTAACGAACTTTTCCTATAAAAATAATTTCCTTATGAACATCGAGCTGTTATGGAAAAACAATTTCTAAGTCTGAGACAAAAATATAATGAGAATGTTGTAAAGTTTGAGGCTAACTTCACAAGGATATAAATATATGATGCAGAATACATACATAACCCACGAACTAAGATTGATCAATTCATTGATGAGTTAAAACCATTCCACTGATGGGAATTGGTCTTAAAATCATTCTCATTGTATGAAGATATAGTCTCATGTGCTATCAAAATGGAAATAGAATTATTTAAGTCTTATATCATTAAAGTGAAGTAAGAAAAGAAGAGAATGGTAGAGAAAGATATGGATAAAGTTAAAAAGAGAAATAATGTTTTTCCCTTATGTGATAATTTTGGGAAGAAACATTGTGGTACATTCCAAAAAAGAATGAGATTTTGTTACAAATGTAGTGAAAAAGGTCACCAAGATCGTAATTATAATGGAAAGAATGAATCTATAAATATAAAATTCTATAATTGTAAAGAGAAAATACATCATGAAAATGATTTTCTAAAGCGTCAATGAAATATGGCTTCGAATAAGCAAATAGATCAAGGTCAAGATTATTATATTACTACAGTTTAAGTGGAATAATTAATGTATTTTTGTTTTTGGACTCAATAATTATATTACTAGATTTTGTATTGTATTGTAGTAATTATTTTTTAAGGACTAGGAAGCATTAATTAATAATTATTATGAGTATATAAAGGTATTTTTCAATAATAAATACATTACTTTGTTTGACGAATCTATGTTACAATTGATTTTTGAAATTTTGATAACTTTTTAGATTTTTATTTTGGACAGAAGTATTTAGGAAAACTATTAATGTTGGAATGAATTAAGTTATAAATAATATATTATTTTTTGAGGTTAAAATATTCCATAAGGTTATTTCTAGAATGTTATAATAATATAGTTTGAGAAAAAGGACAACCCGTAGGTCGGGCAACAACCTGGCACGTCAGATAAGGTTGTGGGTACTGAACAGACAACCAATGTGCGACAAGGCTTAATTGCCTACCATTGGACTAAAAGAAGTCCCTGGTCAGTATAACATATTTTTATTTATTTAAATGGTATAAGTTTATATTTGGAACCTTACATGATTAAGATAAATAGAATATTTTTGAATTTTATTGTACTTTGGAGAGAAAGATGAGTTTGTTGTAGAAATCAGTTAAAAGATGAAACTCTACATGTCAATTAAGTATACTTCCTTGTGTTCTTTTTGTATAACGTAAATTAATTCCAAAACACTAGTTAAAGGATCATAAAACCATAAAAAATTTCCAAGTACTTTCGTATGTGTTAAATCAAATGGTCCCTTGGATCATTGTAGATTTATAGATTTATAGTTGTTAACTTTCTCCTAATAATGTTCTATATCACTCTCCATAAGAACTTGATGGTTACATTTTATTTCAAGTTCATGTTTTCCAACATCGAGCCCTATTATATGTAATTTCTGCAAACCTTTTCACTTCCCATTCTCTATTTTGAAATGGAATTCTCATTAATGCTTTTCCGACGTGAGATTTCAATAAAGATATTTTGAAAAGTACAACCCATAGTTTTAAATTATGAGTTTAAATTGAGAGTAACCAATTTATTGAAGGAGGGAATAATGTAACACTCTAAGATTACATGGTACACTTCGTTTTAAATAATTCAATAGCTTGCACTGCATGCAATACCGAGTTCGAGCACACCACGACCTATCAAACTAGACATTTAGAAAGTGTTTATGAATTGTATTAACTAAATTTTGAATTTTATATATCTCATATAATTTTAAAATATATCTTATATTTTTTTATCATAATATAAGGATAAATTCAACTTTTCAAAAAAATGTATTTTTATAAAAATGCAGTTGTTTTCCTTTTAAAGGTGAACCATTATAAATCCAATATTTGAAACTATTATATATTAAATTTTTCAAATTTAAATTCATATTTAGAATCTAGAAATAAAAATTTACATTGGATACATTTTTTTTATTTTTCTGATAACATTCATATTTTAATGAATAGTGAAAAATACTGCATTTTAATTCAAAACTAATTTTTCATTGAATTTATTTATATTTGTTAGATTATCCTTTTAGACGGTTTTAAATTTTAATTATATTATTTTTTATCATTTAATATAATATATTTTGTTTTAAGTAATTTCACATTGAAATTTGATATGAACATGTATCAATCTCTTGATGATTTTACTTTTAAAAATAAGTTTTCTAGTTTTGACAACTAGGATTAATTTTAAATTAATTACATTAAATTATTATTTTTAGAATCTGTTAAAATGGATTCCATATTTTAAGTCATAAAGACCAAATTATGTAAATAGTTCCCTTATATTTTTGGTCATTATGAATAGTAAGATCAGTAAATATTTTTATTTACAATGGTTAAAGGGTGAATTCGATGAATAAAGGTAAAAATAATTTTATAATAATATAAAACTACCCTAACACGTATCCTAATCCTATTTTATGAGTAATTGGAGGCCAATAAAACACTTTGTATGCACATTTGGCCTTTGGGAGCCACTTGGGTGTGATAATGACATGTTATAATAATTGATTTATAGTAAAAAGAAATAAAACATAAACATGTATCTTTTTACTAAAACAATTTCAACATGGGGTTATATAACTGATATCTTTGACTATATATAGTAATTATAAATCTAATGATATTTCCTAAATCATGGTATTTTATTTATAATTTCCATACATTAAATAGATAAATTTATTTATGAAACAATAATGATGCAGTGATTACCTTATTAATGAATGGTTGAAATAAATGATAATATAAATATTAAAATAAATAAAATTGAGCTTTTTAATTCCAAAATTTTTTGGATAACATTGAAATTTTATGGATGATTTAATTCTTTTTTTCTAAGTAATAATGTTTTTTGACATTAACAGAAATTATTTACTAAATAGTGTCAAAATAGAGATTAACGAGTTTTTGAAACAAAAACTATTTTATAAAATAATATAATAGTCATAAAAATCTATTATATTTCTAACTGACTTATATAGTGCTAAAATTTCATTAAAAATCCACTTTAGGTTCTCTTGGAATTTCATAGTATCTATATTTACAATATAGTATAAAATTACAAGATTACATGGTAAGAGTTAACTTATTTAACTAAGGGTTAAAGCCAAAAGATAAGGTTAAATTTGTTAGCTAAACTTGTATAAAACATATTTTTAGAGATTATTTAGACCCACCCTCATATTATCCTCTAAATAAATCACTTTGGAGTTATTAGAAACCGAAAATCATTTTTTAATAAACTAATATTTCAAGATTTTCCTAATGTGCCCCTCACCTCTCATATAAAAGGGAATTTCTACTTCTCTTTAATTCAAACCTCCAAATCCCTTTGGATAGGAAAAAAACTTACCAATTATGCTTACAAATTCCCTTAATTAATCCTAGTGTCTACCTTTGGGCTGAAAAATAACTTAAGGAGTCCATTTGTGAAAATCCAATGGAGACACCCAAAGAAGAGGTAATCATTTTATCTCTTCTTTCGATATTATTTTATTCTTCTACTTCCTCTTTCCATGTTGTTTCCATAAATATAATAAATAAATATTATACATATATTTTTATTTTATTATAATTATGGGAAAACAATATTCATTATTTTATCCATCATACGAATAATAATATCACCATGCGTGCGTACATACGACATACCATCTTCATACCTTGGTGTAATTTTTTATTCAACATTAATTTATTTGGATGGGTATTATAATATACATATATAATGAATATTAAATGATTATTATTCTTTATAATAAATATACCGTCAATTTCAATTTCATTTAATCATTAATGTTATGATATCATCACTAGTGCGAACGAACGACCTACTATCTCCACGACGCGTTGAGATTCATTCTCCACATTAAACATTCAATAATGATTATAAAAATCATATGATAAGTAAATATAATATTTATGAACATAATATCATTCATTATTTGAATAAAATATATTCTATGCCTAAGTAAAAATACTTACTTAACAAAACATGCATTGGAAAATAAAGCAATTGACACACTAAATAATGGTAATACAAAAATATTATTAATAAAATGAGATAACATGATCGTATATGATATCATAAATATGTATATGGTACTGGAATAATTTATTAAAAATCTTTAAACACTATATAGGAGGTTAGCACAACCTTGACTAAATGAAAGTACAAGGTAAGGGTTAATTTCGCAACCTCATTATTATCCGAAATTGTTTATACGTAAGTATCTATAAGGAAATATTTATCATCCACAAATATGATTCCTATACATGTATATCAAAATATTATTTATATCCCTAGAATATTTTTGAAAGACATTTATACCCATGTTTGAATTTTTATTAAATGTTTTGAAAGGAATCTTTCTGTCATTTTCAAAATGCGGTACTATGTGACCTTTTTGACAAATTGAGGAAAAAATTGTTTTTTTAGCTTAAACAACATGAGTATCTTTTTTCCACCGTTATGATGCCATAAAATTTTGAAGCTTCCTTTAAAAGATTACGATGTTATTTTCAAATTAAATGTTTTCTTTTATAAATACGTAGGCTTTCAATGGATTTTAAAGTAAAAATGGATATTTCAAAAAGAGTTTTAAGGATTTTGTTAGATAACTTACATCTTTCCCAACATCCTTTGTTGAATTTTAATATTAATTAAGGATAATATATTATGATACAATATTTCATATTGTATTGAAGGTTTTATGATATGTTTGACAATTTATGTTCAATTTTTATATCATTCATAGCTTATGGTTTATGTATTAACATTTCATATGCTAGTTTTAAGATGAATGTTTATATTGGTTATGTTATACCCCTTTCAGAAGAGGAATGCATTAGACTTTGTAAGTGTCGGCCGGAGCCCGCTATAGCCCCTAGATTCATCTATAGGTCTCATGAGACAATTATATTTGGGTTTTGGCTAATTTATTACCCAATTATGTATAGTGTCTTGGTTGAAGCCTTGGCTGTGTGTTTAAGATGTCCTGAATTGTGTATTCCCTCTTTATAAGGTTAGTTATTACATGTTATTATTCAACTAGTAGAATATCCATGTGCATTTTTATGTGGAATTTTTTTTATTCATTCCATATTATGTTCATGTTTATGTTTAATAGGCTGTTGTTTTTATTATACATGTTACCTTAAAAGTACATGCTTATTTATGATAGATTTTGCTGAATTATTTACCCTTACTGAGCATATGATCTCACCCCATTCTTATGTTTTATTTTTCCCTAGGATGCGAAGATATTCATTATAAATGACTTAAAATGGACGAGGAAAGGGAATAATAATGTTTTCAATGGAGTTTTTTATGTTGCATATCATTTCAAGAAGTAATGTAAAAATTTATGTTTGAATCTAGTTTTTCCAAGGCTACTAAATCGATCGATCCTTTAGGATTAAATTTTCTTCTGATCAAGAAAATGTAATAAATAATGCACCAGCTATAGGAAACTGAGGTTGGAATGTTACACCACATCTCTCTTAAGGGTAAACTGTACAATTCAATTGGTAAGATGTCCCTAAAACAATCAACAATGAGAGTAAATTATGCCTGATGCATTCCCTGATCATCCAGATACAAACTAGAAATCTGGGCTATCATCCCACTCAGCCCATGATTTTGTGGTCCATATCAGATTACCTAGACATCTCATTCATCCTTGTGAGTAAAACCTATTCCCCTGGTTTTTTGAAAGTCTCCCTCCAATGATAACAATAAATAAATGATTGCTGAGAAACTAGCCATTCCATTACAAGTTTGATGTTAAACCAGATCATATTGAGGAAAAAAGATTCCACATGAATTGACACATGCCTATTTCAAGTGGGCACTCCCTTTACATAAATAAATCCTCCATTGTAATCCCCAATTAAGTTGATGCATCATATTGACTTATAAAAACTAAACAACAGGCCCAAATATTTCCACCATAGGTAGAAATATGTAACTATGTGATTCACGTATATCAAAGAGAGTAGATACCATAGTAGACGCTTCTAGGATCATTACTCTCACCATAGATGATCTGACTCCCTACTTCTTGGGGGTAGGATACACAAAATATATCTAGCCTGAACCATGAACCAGTGACCCAACCTCTCTACCCAGAGCAAGCCCACTCAACTGTCTTGGTACAACTGGTGTCTGGATTCCTCAACCAAAACCACCAACCCCTCAGTCTAAATGATTGGTATTTCTCCATGTCCCTACTTAATATAATGATAATAAACTAGGTCCTGAAATTTGTGTCAGATAAGACCACTTATCACTCACTGCAGGTGGTTAGGTCTTATAGAAACATTTAATGTGTCCCATACTACCGTAAACAAGGCACTCGAATTGGATCTCAATGCCCTGATTTCTCACATGTCCCTATCTTCCACACCAATAAAATAAAAATTCACTTCTAGAACTAGTGTCTTGGATGTTACTCAACTAAAGAGAAGGATCAAAACAACACTTCCTACTATTGGAATTCGAACCATTAAGCTGAGAGACTACACAAATCTTCTATGTACCTATAGATTCCCTCGTGTGTTTTATGTAATTAGCACCGGATTCATTATTTTAGTAATATAGGTCAATCTGAACACATTGACCTACAATAGAATATAATTTCATAGGCCTTCCCTAAAGTTTATCACCCTTGATAACTCATCAGAAAGTTATGTCGGTGCAAAACATTGCAGCTCTGCAAAACGTGTTGAATACTCCATAACCTTCATAGAGCCCTGCTCCAGATGCATGAACTAACTATAACTATTTTCTCACAATGTCTTGAGGTAAAATTAGTCATATAAACGGGTTTAGAAATAATCCCAATCCATATATTACAACTTATCTTCCCTGTATCTCAAAACCTATCATTCTAGTTCATAACATCCCACTAGCACTTTTCAGATCCTCAAAACCTATAATTCATTATCTTTAATCTCTTCTCAAGAGGTGTCTCCAGATGCTTAATGATTGATAACATAGTATCAAGACACAAATCAACAACTTATGGACCCCCATTTCCTAAAAATATGGGAGGATACTACTGATGGAATACATGCATCATCTCATCCATAGACAAGGCAGACTGCGGTGCTCCCCGAAACATCTGCATAAAGTGGAAAACCTCTCGTTGAACTGTGTCTCAGCACCTATGTCCAGTAAAATTGCTAGTTCCACAAATATAACTATAGGAGGAACCACTGGTATCTTATAGACCACATCCTTCAAATCATGATCGTTTCCACCATCCTAGCATATGACTGGAGGTCGTGCTACTGACACGTATATAAAATTCCTAACACATACCTCAACAAGATTTTATATAAAAATCGTATAGATACAATTATAGGACGGGTCAAATCCTTTTTATAAATTAGTTGTACCACACATCCTGCTCCTAAATCCAGTACTGGTAAAAATAAATAGTCACAAACATTTATAGAGAATCTCCTTAAAGCCCACTCAGAAATGGGTTGGGGTCAAGTATCTATTCAATAGTTTTCAATTTCCAATTCATTTTCATATTTATTTCATATTTTATTTTATATAGTTTATTAAATGGTTCACCAATTCCATTATATAAGGGATCATACACCTCATGATCTGAAATATGGAATCCACCTAACTCATACCATAACACATTCCGTCTATTTGTATCCTATTTCATGACTCAACATGCCACAATTGGCTCATTAGGGTGTCTTTTGTATCCTAATCAAGAAAAAACTACTTAGGTTATGATTGAAAATCTACGTACAAAACATTTTCTCAACTCACTTCATATATCATCTATCAAACTAGTAGATTTATTTATCATAGAACATATCAAAACATCATGAAAAAAATAAATGAATCCAAAATGGCATGATATAATTCATGGAATGTGATTGTTATAAAGTTCTTAAAATGATTCATGAGATGGAACACCCTCATCTCATCAGGTTTCAACAAAATAAAACCCTCAATCATATCAATAATAAAATCACAATTCAAGTGCATCACCCAAAAGTGGAATGAAATCAACTATAATATTTAAAATCTAGGAAATAACAATTTCCATTAGAGGAAATTTAGATTTTTCTCATATGCCGTTTAGATACTCACAAGAAAAGATCGTTACCAAATTACAATTCTTCCTAATCCCTTTCTATTGTCTCAAAATAAAAAAGCATGAAAATAAACACCCTTTAATACCACTTTGTAAGGTACTGGACTCGGATTCTACTAAATGGTTCCCCAAGCCTAGTTGGCCTCATGGCCTCAAGCACATATCTCCAAATTCCAGAGGCTACAGACTAGTAGTGAGGTCCAAATGTGTGTCTATGATGAGACTATTATCTGATTTCAGAGTGTAAAAAAATGGTAGAAATTATCCAAATAAGTAGTGGAGCCAGTAAATCATCCATATAGAAATCATACATCAAACACAAGACTAAAAAATAATACTATAAGTGGAATCATATACAAAATGATATTTGATATAATGTGTCTAGAATGTATCCAAAACAGGTATACATGAATTAGTATAGTGTATGTATCAAAATACCAAAAATATCAAAAAGAAACTATCCCAACTAGAATTATGAGCCTCATCTTAGTCCCATTCTCCCTGGGCCCCAACTATATAACATATTAATGTTTCAAACCATGGGTGCTTTCCCCGATCCATACCCACATCCAAATTTCTATCTAGGTACCCAACGATGACCCAAACATGGCGTGAGATATTATCCTATTAGTTTCCCACCCAATGTGTATATAATAAGTACTGTATATGCAATATAAGATTAAAGAGAGTGAATAACATAACAAGAATGATGATAAATCATGTAATGTGACCATAGAAAAAGGAACCAAACAAGTTATATTGTTCAACCTTACAAGACTCCCTACAAAAAATTGTCAATCTCATATAACAAGGCATCAGTAAAGCATAAGGAAGTAAACACCATGGAAATTCTATATATATAATATCTCATATCATCCATAGCCAGGCCATATGACATGTAATGTCATATTAACCATGAACCCATAGTATAATCAAGCATGTCCCATTTTCTATGACCAGGATGTATAGTCAGAAATGTCAGACCCCTCGGGGCCAGATCTAATGTGTAGTGAATTAATACATTCTTGTCAAGTCCCAGGAGCATATCAATGAAAACTTAGTTATACTTGGTTTGGGGTCCAGGGAGATTCTCAACAGACCATGTCCACTGTATTCCCAAACAAGTTAAATCCAAGAGGTAACAAGGCCCAATGAATCCCACATAATCAAGACCCAAGGAACAATCTCATCAAAGGCATCGACTACCGCTATCAAGATCCAAGGAGTAATGTCCAAGGAATCTAATGGAACCAGTTATCATTCGTTCCATTTATCATTTAACAAGAATTCAACTCCATGAGTTTACCCACTCATATTATAAATCCCAATCAATTACATTCTATGATGTTACCCACTCATATAAAAAATCACAATCAATTACATTACATGAGTTTAACCCCTTATATAACAATTCAAATTTCAACAATTAAATAAGATTACATCAGGTATCACATGGAAAGGAGGTAAACCATATCTGAATAAATTAATTCGATTCAATTAAGTTAAATAAGGGATTCCTCTAACTACTAAAGCACAAACACCTATCCCATGGGTGGTATAATAGAGGTAATATCGAAGTCACACCCCTTAAGTGACCTGGGTTGGGGAAAAAATCTCCAACAAGGCTCAAGGAACTAGTGGGAATCCCAAAAAAGTTTCATTACATTTAGTTCAATAATTCAACTCATTTTTGGGGAGAAATTGAAAATTATGGGGTGTATCACCAAGGAATTTATCTCTATATAGAATCAAAGCACTCGAGAAAAGTATAAACAACCTACCATAGGTCTGTATTAGAGTGTTATTCTAGTATCATCTTTTAATTTGACCCTGATCAGAAGAAAAATGAAAACACATGAAGAACCTAAAAATAAGGCATATTATTCTGCTCAAAATAGCACATCCAAAACAATGGAAAATGAATAATGGCTTCAGAGGATTGTAGTACTTACTGACAGAGATCAAATGTGACCAATGATGTTTGATTCTAATATCGGATGGAGAATCGGTGGAAAAAAACTATGATTTAGCCTTCAAATGATATCCCAAGAGGTGAGTTATATTCAATGGGTGATAAATTGAAATAGTTTTAGGTTTTAAAAGGTTTTAAGGAAAAAGGATCAATTTACCTAAAAATACTAGGCTGTACGGTTAGTGTGCACAATTTTTATAACCATGCACAAATCATGCGAAAGACCTTGGCTAGGAATCTATAGTTTTTTCATGGTCATGCGCCTCTATTTGAACAATTTTATCAAACCATGGGGCATGTAGAACCCCAATTTTTATCCTTCCATGATTTCATCAAATTGTGTGGCTTGGGACCCATGGTTACTACTAACCAGGCAACCCAGCTATTTTTCACCAAGAATTGGGTTCTGGGCTTTGAAAAATCCCTAGACACCCTTGATACCCCAATAACCTAAACGAGTATTCTATTTAGGCTATAATTAAGTAATTAAACCAAAATTAAAGATATTATTACCTTATATGAAATCCCAGGATCTTATATATGGGGATATGATGTAAATTCTTTGGTGGGATGACATGAAGATTGGGGTTGAAGAGTTTGTATCTTGATGCTTAGTATGACAATAAGTCATCAAGAAATGAGATAAGTCTTTGGGTATGATGAAAACATTTCCTTTACCATTATGGAAATGGAAAAACATAACCATGGATTTCATTGTAGGACTCACCTGTACACCTAGAGGCAGTAACACTATATGGGTGGTAGTCGATGCTCTAATAATTTCAGCTCATTTCTTTTTTATCAAAGAAGATTTATTTCTTGACCAACTCACCAATATATATATAAGAGAAGTGGTAATAATTCATGTAGTTCCAATATCTATTGTATCTAACTGACATCCAAGGTTTACATTGAGGTTTTATAGAAGGATTCAGTAAGCGTTGGATATAGAACTGTTCTTCAAAACTACATATCACCCTCAAATGAATAGTCATTATGAAAGGTCAATTAAAACCTTGGATGATATGCTGGGATCATTTTTAGTGTATTTCCAAGGATATTGGGATCAAAACATTCCCTTAGTAGTGTTATCATATAATATCAATTTCCATTCTAGCATTCAATGTCTCCTTATCTGGCTTTGTATGGGATGAGGCATGAGATGTTGTAAAATTATGTGCCTTGGAACCAACTATATCAGAAACTTTTATTACCATATCATAGAAATAGTTATTCATACATGATGTTTACATACCATTATAGTGTAGAAATTACTGTGACCACTACTTAATGATAATTTCCATATATTATTTTTCATATACAAAGGATATATAAGATCATGAGCTATAATGTGAATCTCAAAATACTATGAAATTAATAATAAATATACATCTTATTCCTTAGGTACATCATAATGACTGGATACAGTAAATTTCGTACTATCGTGTGCTTGGGGCTCAGAAGCATTAATATTTTTTTTCATGAAGTTCCCACATAGTGATGTATAATGGGTGAGATCATGAGGATAGACCCACCAATAGGAACACCAAATGTTTTGGGTTTCCATGGATGTTCCTATGTATGGACATGTGTATTGGTATTATGACTTTAGATCATTATAAATGTGTTTCATTTTATCGAGTACTTTCATCCAAGAAAAAACTATGATAATGAAATCATAGTGAGGTATATTGTGAAGGGTGCATCATTGGTGGTATTAAATTAGTTGAATGATCAAGATAAGATTTTTTTGCTTTGGAGTTAAGGAAACAATATCTCAAGCAAGGTTGATCAGGATGTTAGTACCTTTATCAATCCATTTTCATGGAATTCAAAGGTAAATCCATCCCATCATATCAATAAAATAATAATTTCATAATGGGAAATGACACAAGTGTGTGTCATGTTTTATGATATATCTAAAGAAAAAGAGATTGTATTACGTGGTGGGTGTTCATACATTGGTTATAGTTTCTATGAATATTCCTTATATTTTAAAGGAACCTTAGATGGACTCTTTGAAAGGGAAAAGGACCAGAACATGATGTCCTATGAATTTGGAGTGGAGAGTGGGGATGGGAAGGGGAATTTATAGTTAAGGGGTGGCTTTAAATGATTAAATAATTATTATTTTTTATTAAATTCTAACTACTATTGGGTGTCATTATTTACAAATATTTTGGATGAGAATAAATGTTATCAAGGATGGTTAAGGTCTTATAATATATCAAACAACCATTTGATGTTGTAGTTTTTTGGTATTTTATGCTTTTACAATTTAACTTTAACCCACTACATTATTTTACTTATACCATAATATTTTTTTTTATCAAAATAGATTTTTATGTATAATAAATGAAATTACCCTCATTACCCAATTTATATCCTCTAATTCCAAATCTTCAATTCCTTCCAATTATAAAAGTAATAAAAATTAATTCTAAATATGTTAGGTGTATAACTCATAAAAACTATTTTGTATAAAGGATATAACCTTGGTTTTCAAAAATGATATTTGTTTCAAAATGAAAAATTATATACTATGTTTTTCCTTGAATAATTTTTTATTATTAAAAAGGATTAAAAAATTTAAATATTTATCATATCCTCATTAAATCATAAGAGTGATCATATTTTTTAAAAACAATATTTTTACTTTTTGACCCAAAAATCAACTTTCTTTAGAATATTACCATAAATTTCACCTAAGATAATTTTAATATGTTGAGTCCAAAAAATAATTTTATTTCATATAAATAATTCTCTATGAATGAAAATTTTAACTTTTAAATAAATTGTTATTTTAATGAAAATTAACCATTTAATAGAAAAATAAACATTCCGACCATTTTAAAAATTAATTACAGGTTCATTTAACTATATTACCATTTAAAAATCATTTTATAATGTCATTTAATGAAATAAATTATTATTTAATACTTAAAAATAAAAAATATTTTCATAGAATGTGTTTATAGTATTTGAAAATAATAAAACATTGATTATATCATTAAATAATCTTGGCGATCATTTAAATGCATATATGTAACCAATAATAATAATAAATAACTATTTTAATGAATAATGGTCATAATTTCTATCAACTGCATTTTTTGAAATAAATAATGTTTGATGATCATATTTCCCTATAAATACACCATCATTTTTACACTTGATCATTCACTTCGATTAAAATTAAGATTCAATATCATTTCCAAAATGAATATTGTTATTACTAAGTCTATTTTCCTACATTATGGTGGGTGTAATGATTCTAGGGGTTGTTAGTGGCCCAGATTTTTATATTTTACTTTATTTATCCTCCATTTTTATTCCCATTGTAATATTTGTTATGACATTTGGTGTTTCTTTATACTGAATTTAACATTATTATTTAATGAGATAAACTGTTGGCAGTTTATAATGTGTGTTTTCTTTTACTGTTTCTAGTTGTACTAGTTCATATCAACACTTGAGGTTCAATGTTCTTAAGAAATATAAAAGTCTTTATATGTGCTTCTATTGAAAAAAATAATAATAAATTATTAGGATTCAAGATGAATATAAATAAAAGAACATTTTTTTGGTCATTACATTCTTCCCCCATTAAATAAATTTCAATCTCAAAATTTCATTTTCCACACTATTTTTAAAATTGGTGAGGGTATTACTACTTCATAGACTCTGGAAGTTCCCACGTGTCCTCTTCAACCTTCTGATTTATCACCATCACAAGGTTTCTTATCTTGTTCCTCAACACTTATTCCCTTACCTCAAGGATCTGGATCAGTTCCTCTACATATGACAAGTCAGATTCCAAATACACACCATTAGTATCAAGTATATGTGATGGTTTAGACATATAATTATTCATTAGAGATAGGTGGAAGAAATCATAGACAATTGAAATATTTGTAGGTAGTTCTAATAAACAGGTAACTGCTATAAGATGATCTATAATATCAATAGGTCCAATGTACCATGGACATAGTTTCACCTTCTTTCCAAATATCATAACTTTCTTCCATAGTCATATATTTAGGATTTTGTGATCCTTAAAAATATCTTCCACGGTGATATCTTGAGGATTATGTGATACCAAACACTCTATTCCATGGTGATATATTGAGGATTATATGATCCCCTTCTTGAAACTCTATGTCCTTCATTTGTTTATTAGAATATATTTTTTTGTTGACTCTGAGGAGGCTTCACGTGTTTTTGAATTACTTGAATCTTTTTTTCCTTCATAATGTTTGGTACCAACCATTTTCCATATCCAAAATCATCCCAACATGTTAGAGTTCTACACCTTTTTCCACAAAGAGATTTAAAGGGTGTCATTTGAATGCTTGATTGGAAACTGTTGTTATAAGTGAATTCAAAAAGTGGAAGATGTTGATCCCAACTCCCTTGAAAATCAAGTGATCTATCCCGTAAAATATCTTCCAATGTTTGAATAGTCCTCTAAAACATCCCATCATTTTTAGGATGGTAGGTTGTGCTTAGGTTTACTTCTGTATTCATGGACTTTTGAAGGCCCCTCTAGAATTTTGAAATAAATCTTGGGTGTTGATAAAAAAAATAAACAATAGTACTCAATGGAGTCTCACTACATCTTGAATATAGAGCTGATCTAGGTGCTCTGGGGAGAAATCCACTCTTATGAAAAAGAAATGGGACAAATTTTTCAATCTATCAATGATTTCCCAAATAGAATTTATACCCTTGGGTGTCTCAATAAGGTCGTTGAAAAGGCCATAGTGATGTTATACAATATCCACATAGGTATGGTAAGTGTTAATAATACCAGTTTAAGAAGTTATCACTCTATAATTACTTTTTTTCACACCAAACACCTTCCAGTGTAATCATCAATATTACTTTTCATATTGTCCCACAAATAATGATCATGAAGATACCTATACATTTTAGTGCTTCTAGGTTGTATAGAGAATGAAGAGCTATGGTCTTCGTCCATCAGTCCCTTCATTATCTCCAGAATTTATGGGATACATAGCCTTGTATGAAATTTCAGTACACCTATTTGATCATTATCGAATTTAGGAAAATTACTATTTTTCATAGCCTAAATCTTATTTTCACCAAAGGATCATCTCATTGAGAGTTATTTATCTGCTCTAGTAATGTTAGTTGATAAATCAGTTGGGATAATATTGATGATGTCCCTTCCCTTATGATTCCCATTCACAAACATACAAGGTCCTTAATCATCGGATCTTATTCGATTATCATTATTACAAGAACACCAGGATCATTCCTTGTCAAAACATATTCAACATTATTTTCTCTTTTAGTGCGGTATTGAATTAAACAATCATAGTCTATAAGAATCTCAAACCATATACTTTGTATCATGTTTAGTTTATTCGGTGTGGATATATACTTAAAAATTTGGTGGTTTTGGTACGATTTTACTCATAAAGATAATGACTTTATATCTTAAGGGAAAAAATGACTATTGGTAAATCCAGATCATCGGTAGGATAATTTTGTTCATGATTAATTAAGAATTGTGACGCATAATAAATCACTTGTTATTTTTTATGAGAAAACATCCAAGTCCCTTTAAGTATGCATCACTAAAAAGGAAAAATCCTTCCCCGTTAGAGTTTAATGTCATCATAGGTTCACTAAACATCCTCCTTTTATGTTATTGGAAGCTTTCTTCCCCAATCCTGGATCAATACAAACTTAAATACCTTTCAAGTAAACTTATTCAGTTAGAAACATGTGAAATGTATTTAAAAACTTTCTAGAGTATGCTTATAGACTATGGAAACTGCGAATATCAGTAACTGTTGTAATACGTTACCACTCTTATATAGACTTTTTCTTTGCTGGATCAACTAATATTCTTCCACTGGACACGATGTGTCCCAATAATGTGACCTATGGCAACCATAAATCACATTTTATGAATTTATAAGACAAATTATCCTTCCCATGAGTTTGTAATATTACCCTATATGATTTTCATACTCCTTGAGAATTTTAGAATATATCGGAATATCATCAATAAAGACCATCATGAAATTATTAAGGTGGGTTTTAATGAATATATTCATCAAATCCCTCAATATGAAAGGATCATTAGTTAATATGATGGGTATAAAAAAATATAATTTTTATATCTTATTCGGAAGGCTTTGTGTAGTATATCTTATTTCTTCATCCTCAATTGATGATACCCTAACCAAATATCAATCTTGGAGAAGTCTTTAGGTTCATAATGCTGGTCGAAAAAATAATCAATCCTTGAAAGGGGATATTTTTTCTTCACCATGAAGTCATTAATATCACTATAATCAATGAAAAACTGTATTGATACATCCTCCATTAAAAAGAGAATAAGTTCTACCTAAGGAGAAACACTTGGTCGAAAAAACCCCTACTCAAATAATTCTAGTAGTTTCTTATTTAATTACTCTAACTCCACATATGTCATTCTATATAGTGTTTTTGATATTGGCTTGGATCTAGGTAACAGTTAAATTAATAACTCCACCTATCATTCTAGGGAAGGTACTAATAAATTTTTAGTGAATACATAAATGTTCTCTAGAACAATGGTAATATCACCTATATTTGAACTTTCTTTCCTCTTCTTCAGCAATCATTTCCATGAAGAAGGATGCAGGATGTGGTTCTTAGAATGGCTTGGGCTGGGAAATAACTTCTTTGAACATGATTAAAGGATTTACCTTTAAGACTATTTAAATATCATTACTTATAATGTTGATCTTGGTATTATACTTTGACAACCAATCCCACAAAGTATTATGTAAATATCCACCATCAGAATGATCATTATGTTTTTAGAGAGATTTTACTCACCAAAGTTAATAGGGTAATCCCTATATATTTTTGATATGTGAATAGTTCTTCCAAGAGTTTTAAGGGAACAAATAAACTACTATCAATTCTTGGTTTAACATAATGTTCTTTGAAAACATAATAATAATAATAATAGAATGCATAGAACTAGAATCAACCAATTTATATTCTAGCTTTGAGTGTACGATGAGTGTACCTACTACAACATCATTTGAAGTCTCAACTTTAGCCTTATTAATTTCCAAAGAACATCCCTAATAACCTGTAACGTGTTATTGTTGATGATGGTTTCCCTCCATTTTCTTCTATCATGTTCATTGGTTAGCTAAATTCCCAAGTTCTTTACAATTTAAGCACTTCAAAATATGTTAATCTTTCATTATCTCCCCTTTGTCATTGGCATTCATATGTTGAGGATTTACATCTCTGCTACAATTTCGGGTTATATTTCCATATCTTCCACACTTGTAACACTTTACACTTCCATGAAAACTATTTATAATGTTTCCCACTAAATTAACCTAGAGACGGTGCCTTACATTATTACATTAGAATAGATACAAGTGTTGAATCCCAAAGAATCGATTAGTTTAGTAGTCTTGGAAAATAGATCATATATATTAACCTTACATTACAATTCAAAAAATAAAACCCAAAATAGATAATTTCTTGAGAATACCATTATTATACTCGATTAACCTTATTTATCATTCATAATACACATCTTGTCATCCTAGGAAAATAAAACATAAGAATGGGGAGAGCTGAGATACTCAGTAAGGGTAAATTATACAGTGGAAGCTATCATAAATAAGCAAAAACTTTTAATTCAATGTGTATAACTGAAACAAAATACTTTCAAACATAATATTGAGCATAATATTGCAATAATAAATCAAATAATCCCATATAAACATTTACATGTATATTCTAATAGTCAAATAATCAAATGTAATATCAATAACTAATCACATAATGAGATAATGTATAATGTCAAACATCATAAACGTACCATTAAAGATTAATCCAAGACCCCTTACATGAATAGGTAAAAACCAAAAATTGTTTGTCTCATGAGACCTACTAATTCATCAAGGGGATATAGTGGGCCCAGCCATCACTTTATAATTCTAGTGAATTCCTTATATGAAAATTGTGAGACATACCCAACACAAAAATTCATATTAAAACAAGAATATGAATTGTTAATACATTAACCATAAACCATGACTGGTATCAAAATAACACATCCAAACTAAAACATATCATAAACCCATAAATACAATTTAATTGATTTTATCATAATAAATAAACTTCAATTAAGCATAATATTCAACAAAGGATGTTGACATAGATGAAAATAATCTAATAAAACCCTTAAAAACTTCTTGAGAGAAATAAGCCTTTTATATTGAAATTATTTAAAATGGATGAAAAACATTAAAAGAAAAAATATCCAGTGAAAAGAATCTTTTAAGATTGTAAAGGAATATTTTATCATTTAGTATAAGTTAAAAAAGAACATTCCTTCTAAATTTTGTTGAAAATGTCCTAGAGTACCACGTTTGGAAAATGAAAAAAACATTCCTTTAAAAACATTTGATAAAAATTAAAACATGGGTAAAAATGATTTTAAAAAATTTTATAATAATATTAATAATATTGTAAAATTCATTTTTAGGAAATGTAGACACGAATGATAAATATTTCCTAGTAAATACTTAATATAAACAAGCCCATATAATAATGAGATTGTTAAATTAACCCTTACCTTGTACTTTCCTATAGTTGAGGGTGTGTTAACCTCTTGTATAATGATTAAATCATGTTATTAAATTATTAAATAACTATATCCATATTTACGAAATCATATACGATCCTTTTATATTTATTTGTTAATAATATTTCATTTTTACCATTGTTCTAGGTGTTAACTACTTCATTTTCTTATGTTTGTTTTGTCATGTAAGTAATGTTTCTTATATAAAGGTAATATTTTCATCATATACATAAAAATATTAAGTTTAAAAATATTATTTTCACTCATCATATACATTTTTATAATCATCCTTTAATGGTTTACATGGAGAATTAATCTCATCGCATCATGTAGATGATATGTCGTACGTACGCATGAACGACGATATCATTCCCTTAATGAGGAAAAGGGTAAAAAATTGGATGGTATATTAATTATAATGAATAAATATAATTTCATATTTATTATTTATACCAATTATATTCATTATTATACCCATCCGAATAAATTGGTGATGAAAAATAAATTACACCACTTCGGGGAGATGGTAAGCCATACATACACATGTATGGTGATATTGTTTTTTGTAAGATGGATAAAAGGAGGAATATGGTTGTCCCCTAATAATAATAAAATCTCATCATATATATGGTAATGAATTTATTAATTTATTATTTAAACAAAATATTAATAGAAATTATAAGAAAAAATAATCTTGAAGGAGTTGATAAAGACAATTAGCTCTTCTTTAGCGAACCGCCTTTGTATCTTCTCTTAGGGACACTAGGGTTGATATTTTTTTTAATCCTAGGACATCCAAAACATGGATAATGATGCTTTTAGGAGAAATGGTCTGGTTATGGTCGATCTATAAGGATTAATGTGCTGTAAGGAAGTGAGGGAGGACGTTTCATTTTATAAGAGATGGGAGGGGCACATTATGAACTCCCAAATTATTAAATTAATAAAATTTGATTTTAAATTTAAAATATCACCAAATTGATTTATTTAGAATATAATATTATTGTGGGTCGAAATGATCTGAACAAATTTTGGTTATACAAGTTTAGTTCACAATATTAACTGTATTTTTTGGCTTCAACCCTTACTTAAACCCTTTACCTCTTATCGTGACGACTTGCCTATTTTACTCTTCAGGGTTAATATAATTACTATAAAATTTAAAAATAACCCCAAATATATAATTTATGATGTAATTAACCTTTAATAAAATTACATTTTGTTTAATTTTATATCATTTAATAAAATATTATTTATTTTAAAGTATCATTTTTGTCAATTTTGATACTATTCATTATTTGTGTTTTTAAAAATATAACGACAACATGATAACATAAAACCAAAACATATAAAATATAAATAAAATTTAAAAAATATATATATATATATTATACAATCAATTTTTTTTATATTTTAAATATCATTTACTTGATATTTCAAATAAATAAATAATTACTTCATTATTATTAGACAAGCCTTTAATTAAATTATTTTTTATCTAAAAATTAAAAATAAATTTTCATGATGAAGATAAATTTATTATATTTCATAATAATATTTAAATTTTAATTTATATTCTGTATAAAAATATAATAAAAATTATTTAGTTATTAAAAATATGAGTATGACATTTTTAACATATCATTAAATAAAATATAATAAATGTATTATTCTTACTCAAGTGGTTTAAAAATGTTATAAATTTGGAATAAAGATTAATTTAGTAGAAATACACGAATCCAATTAAATTAGGAAACCTATTATGTTAATTTTATAATATTATTATATAATTTTTACATTTAATCACTTGATTTATCCTTAACCGTGGCAGCAAAAAATATTATTAAATTTACAATTTATATTCCCAAAAATTAAAAAGAAATTTTTAAATAATTTGGACCCACTGACTACAAATATGGAATCCATTTTTCAAAATTTAAAACTCATAATTTATAGTAATTAATTTAAAATTAAACCAGTTGTCATGGTGAGAAAACAAGTTATTAAAGTTTAAACACGCAAAATATTGAAATGTTTTTATAACTGAATTCAGTGTAAAATTGATTCCATTGTCCTACATTAGACAAAATCATACTAAATAATATATTAATACATTAAAACCATTATGTAATATAATTTAACACTGTAAATTATTTTTATGAAAAAAGTTGTTTTCAATTAAAATTTAGTATTTTAACTATTCATCAAAACATGAAAATTAACAGAAAAATACCAAACAATTTAACCAAAGTAAATTTTTATATTCAACCTTAAATGAAGAAATTAATTTTCTTCAAATAGAATAAATAAAATTTTCATATATTTGATTTCAAATTGGTTCTCCATTAAATAATGTATAATTGTTTTTATAATAATTTAGGGTTTTTATGTTAATTATTGGGTTTGTTATTATTTTATGCATATCAAATATTTTGTATGAATGTTAAAATATTTTATTCAATAAATACCAAATAAAATCACAATATAAATTCTCTATAAGTGTTAGGATCTAATTGAATTTGAAAAATGGGATTAAATAGTGTTTTGTTTAAATATGGTGTTGTGTTCATTGTAAGCTATCAGAAAAATTAAATTTATTATAAAATGAAGATATAGTAAAGTATTAGGGTGATACACTATTCCCCAAATGAATCTTACCTCATTTGTTACTCATGAGATGTTGTATTTTCTTCTTGTTCTCTTTCTTCCCAAAAATTTGTCTCATCATTCTACTTTTATCATTCTGTCCATGAGTCCACCGAGAAAATTTGAAATAAACTTTGATTTTGAGAACACACCAAACTCTCTCTTCATAACTCTCAAAGTCTTTGATTGAAAAAGTTTTCTATATATGGGGACTTAGTCTGCCAAATAATCAATAAGTATTCATGTTATAATTGATGAAAAATTTTGAAGCATAACTCACAAGCCTTATAAAGATCATATCTTAATTCCCCACTAATTCATTTTATTTTTTTAAATTTAAGGAATTCACAATCCATTTTTTTAGAAGGGATGAGGAAAATACATGATGAAAAATATATTTTTCATGTCACTCATCCCATGGTGCACACCTCATCCCTTAGCTTAGTGTTCTTGATTAATGTCCACCTCTTATTAGTTTTCCGTAGAATATAACTTTTTCTTGTTCAAAACAATGGAGTAAAAAAAATATTTTCTATAGTGTTGATCCATTTTTATGTGATTAGTGGGTCAAATGTACCACTAAATATAATTGTTCACTAATGTATAAGGAATTATACATCTAGTTAGTCATTGTTGAATTAGTATTTTCCACATGATTTTCATTTTTGTTCATGAATTGATCTAACTAATTCACCATCATCTTGAATTTTTAAACTCTATCTCACCCAATATTGGGAAGGTATTCATCACGTTATCCCTTACATCCATTGTTTTTATGATTTATTCCACTTCATTCCATTTGTTCTTGTAGGAGAAAACCTAAGTGAGAAATTTGTTACTATAGGGAATCTTATAATAAAAATTTTAAAGGAAATTTAATCATAAAATTTTATTATATGATGATTATAGGATGATATACTTAAATATCAATAAATATTTTACATTGTCTATATATCATTCACAATGATTTGTACAAGAATGTTAATAACCAAATCATATTCCCTATGAGTGTCAAACCATGTGTGATGCATGGACCATTGTCGTGCACTAGTACCTGATCGATTCTAGATCAAGTCAATGTTTTGGGGGTTGTTACCCTAGGAACATATATTCCAAATCCACATCCACAAATAGTATCTAGGTAGGGATTTATTTTCTTGAAACCCACTTATTAATACTTAACCAAAATTTCATGATGTTTTCCTATATTTCAACTATAAGATCCCATAATTTACATGTAGATATTACTTCAATATTGAGGAATATTTATTAAATAACATAACAAAAACCACATTGGGACCATATAGGTTTAGTGTCTTTCGAAACTGGGAAACATAAACAAATGGTTCATAAAACATATGCATTGTCTCTAGCTTATTTAATTAAAAATAGACACATTTTTGAAAAATCTTACTTAATACCCATCTTCATGACCTGGAAAAAAGAAAAATATGATAGGGTGAGCTCAAATGCTCAGTATGGGTAAACGAAGGAAATATCATTAAGAACATAACATTTGAAAATCTTATCATGCATATAAAAGATCAAAATATCATGTCATTGGATAAATAAAAAAAGTAAAAAGTAATCCCAATATTCATAATATAAAACATGAAATTTCATGGAATATACATATAATAATAGAAAATAATTTCATATTATTCAAGGCTCATTTCAAAGACCATCATAGTAGATAAAGTCCATTACTGAACCGAGTTCACTCCTCATTCCAGCACTGTAGTACTGAACCATATTTATTTGTTGTTCCATTCATATCTATCGCATGAGATATAAATATTTACCCCATGAATTGGAGGGATATATCGGTCCCACCAATCTTATAATTAATCAATTTTTACATGTGCCACAAAAACATAAAAACATTCACCATAACTTAACCCATTAAATAAAATGGGTTTCTTAAACATCATTCCATCATAGTTGATATAAAACAAATGCATTTCCTAAATAATAATTAATCATAAACACAATCATATCATGGTAATAATAGGGATATAAATATACCCCTTTTTAAAGAGTTTCATATTATATGGAAAATAATTTTTAGAAAACACTTGAAATTAATTCTCGAGGAAAATATCCTTTCTTCTTTAAAAATGTTTTCCTTCCTCAAAATTCCACACAATTTTAGACAAAATCATTTTATGTGAAAAGAAACATGTAATATTATAGGGTAATATTCAAGGAAATAAGGTTTCCTGAAACCATAAAAATCAATTCATGTTTTATAAGTTAAAATAAAAACATTCTCCTCGTAGTTTTGCAGGAAAATTCAAAAAGTGCCTAAAATCAAATAATGACAAAAGATTCCTTTCATACCTTTTAATAAAAAATTTTAAAAGGATAAAATTAACTTTAAAAAATAATAGAAGAATATAAATAATATTAAATAATTAGGAAACATGTATTTGGAAGATAAATATACCCCAGTAAAAACTTACATATAAACAATATCAGATAAAAATGAGATTGTAAAATTATCTCTTACCTTAGGTCTGATATCCTATCTATGTATCCGAACCTCCTTTATAATAATTTAAATAAATTTATTGACTTATTATAGAATCAAAATAAGTTTTATTATATCGTATATTTTTATATTATAAACCATTTGTTAGTAACATTAAATTTTCACTCGTTATTTGAATATTAACTCCTTTATGTTATTATGCAAGATTATTTAGATAAGTTCATGTTCCACTTCTAATGTTATAGTTAAATTATTTAAAAAATTATATTATTATGATATGTATCATATTTATTCATTCAATTCATGTATGTAATCATGGTTTAATGAGGATCATGTTGAATGAACTGCTTCACATCACGGAGGCGGCAGGCCGTACGTACGCACGGGCGATGATATCATTCCCAAAATTGTTGAATGGTATTGAAGTAGATGGTTTATAATATTTAATAATTAGTAAAACTTTAGAATAATCATATATAGTTATTATTTTCATCATTATACACATCCAATTAAGGTGGTGGTGAAAAACAGTTTACAAGACGACATGGAGATGGTATGTCGTACATACGTACGCGTGGTGATTTTGTTTTTCATATGATAGGTAGAAGGTAAAATATTTTTGTTTCATATTTATAATAAACTATCAGTATATTAGTGATAATTATGTTATTAATTTATAATGAAACATATAATTAAGAGGAAGTATAAGAATAATGAATTTTGACATAATTGGTAGAAGAGATTACCTCTTCCTTGATGTGCTTCCTCTAAATATCTTCATAGAGCACTAGATTTGGTGTTTGTAGATGACCTGAACATCTACAATGAAAATAATAAATTTTAGAAGGAAAATATTTAGGGTATGGCCGAGCCTGAAGGATCAAAATAAAGTGAATATGTGAGGGAGGATGCACCCTTTTATAATGGAGGTGAGGGGCACTTTTGGAAACTCCATAAATAATAATTTATTATAAAATCAAACCCCACCCAATGTCCTCCAAAATGACCCAATTTAGAAGATGATATGATATAAGGTTGAAATACAATCAACCAATAATTTTTGGATAATTTATTTTTTCAATTTAAACCATATCTTTTTTAATCGACACTTAGTTATTCTATTTAATTTTAATTGTGGTAATAACATTCTAAATATTTAATTTTTATTAATATTTAATTATATGGTGTTAATTGAACATAAATGGATTTTTATGAAATTTTATTACTTATAATTATAACTTTTAATTTTTAAATTTTTGTATGATTTTTAAATAATTTAATACAGTGATATTTTTATAAAATATCAATAGTGTCAATTTTGACACTATTAATTTATTTGACTTTAAATAAAATCCACATAGAAGATAAATTCATAAAAAATATTAAATACACTTATAAAATTTCTTAGTCACCTAGTAAATTCATGGAGCACATTAATTAGTTCATGTGAGATTTCTTTTAATATTTTTAAAACTATTTGATTAATATTTCTATTAATAAAATAATTACTCCATCATTATTGTGTCATCATTGATCGTAGTTATTTAATATATAAAAATTATAAATAAATTTATATCATATACGTAATTTTTTTATATATCTAGTTATAATCTATAGTAGATATTATCTCTTAGTTATCCATATATTTAAATTAATATACCTATATAAAACAAGATTGTGATATTTTGTCACATTCATTAGCTTTTATTATATTCATGTCATATTCATTGGTATGTGACCAAATATTTATTCAATTTAGAACTATATAGGATAAGGGTATAATTTAGCCATCTAATATTATTTTTACAGGAGTTGAGGTGATTTTTTAATATTAGGTTTACCTTTAATTATCCGATTTACCTTTAACCATGGTAATAAAATAATTACCAAATTCACTATTGATAATGCCTAAAAATAAAAGTACAATATTAACATTATTTGGACCTACTAATTAAAAATATGGGATCATGTTTTTTCAAAATTCAATACATAGAAGTTTTAGTAATTATTTAAAAATTAATCTTATTATTGAAATGAGAAAATGGGTTTTAAAAGTTAAGATATTGCAAAAGATTAAAATATTTTTACCACTGAATTTAATGTAAAATTATTTATAAATACCAAAATTAATTTAAATGGTAATAATATATTCTATTTATACTTTGAAATGATTCAATAATATAATTAAATAATAAAAATTATTTCAATGAAAAAAATTATTTTCAATTATAATTTAGCATATTTTTACAATTCATCAAAACATTAAAGTTATCAAAAAAATCTCATAAATTCATACAAAGTAAATTTTTATATCATGATTCAAAATAAAATTATTATGTTTTCATTTAAAAATTATTAATTTTCCAAATATTAATTTAAATGAGGTTCTTCATTCAAAGGTGTAAAATTAAACATAAAAAAATAATATTTTATACATCAAATAGGGTTTTATTCATACCCTATGACTAAAATTTCCATTGTATTGATACCAAAAATAATTTATTAAGTATATAACACACATATATAACATTAATTTCATTACCAAAAGTAATTCACTCAAAAATATGAATATCTAATTGATTTTTATTTTTCATAAGTAATTGATAGACAATTAATTCACAATGCATTTTCATAAGTTAGATAAAATTATTCCCGGTAACCTAAAAACTATGATATAATAGTAATTTTTTAATAATTTCATCTCATGGATCGTTTAAACTCACAATTTCATGCAAACAATGCTACTAAAGAATAAAAATTATTTATAGAAAATACTTCCTAAAAACATCCAGGTGTTACATTCTACCCCAATTAAACTGATTTTCTTCCTCAAAATTTTTCATTTGGAAACAAATAGATAAGGATGTATATCCCTCATAATATCCTCATGTCCCCATATAGCTTCTTGAAATTGGTGGTTCCTCCATAAAACATTAACCAAGCGAGTAGTTTTGTTTCATATAACTTTTTCAATACGATCCAGAATCTCTATTAGTTGTTCTTCATAAGAAAGATCATTCTCTTGAGGTAAAAATTATGAGCTTAGTAAATGTGAAGGATAATGTATATTCTTTATTAGGAGGGATACATAAAATACATCATAAACTTGAGAGAGATTTTGTGGAATAACCAATCAGTAAGCTACCTTCCCAACATGATCAATAATTTCAAAAGGACCAATATACCCAGGGCTTAGCTTTCCATTCTTTCTAAATCTCATTACTCTCTTCTATGGAGATATTGATAAGAACACCTTATCACCCACTTCAAACTATCGGTCATTTCTTTTGTTTTTAGAATATCTTCTTTGTCAACTCTGAGATTCTCTTATGTGTTGTCGAGTATATCTGGCCTTTTCTACCATTTCATCAACAAGATCAGGTCCTAATAGCTTTGTTTCCCCAACTTAATCCTAGAAAGTTGGAGTTCTGTACTTTTTTCGATAGAGGGATTCAATATAATCCATGTGAATACAAGAGTGAAAGATATTATTGTATGAAAATTCCACTAATGGTAGGTGTTGAGACCAACCAACTTTGAAATCTTTAGAGAAATCACTCAACATGTCTTCCAGAGTTTGAATTGTCTTCTCAGACTGACCATCTGTATGAGGATGATATTACATTCTAAAACATAACTCTGTATCCAAAGAATGACGAAGACTTCACCAAAACATTTAGGAAAACCTCAGATCCCGATCAAATATAATGGAGTGTGGTACTACATGAAATCATACCACTTTCTTTACATATATCCTAGAAAGATGATCAAGAGAAAAAATCCTCTCTAATAGCAATGAAGTGTGCTGACTTCGTAAGGTGATAAACTATAAACCAGATAGCATTTTTTCCTTTGGATGTTTTTGGAAGTTTGATGAAAATGTATACAGTGATGTTTTCTCATTTCCATTCTAGTATGAGTAATATTTGTAACATCCCCTTAGATTTCTGTCTCTCAGTCTTAACTTTCTGAAAAACCAAGCATCGAGAGACATATTCGTCAATATCTCTTTTCATTCCATCCCACCAGATGTACTCTTTCAGGTCTCTATACATATCTATTCTTCTAGGGTGAATAGATAATTAATAACTATGAGCCTCATCTAATGGCTCCTTATTTAATTTGGGAATGGGTGGAATAAAAACCTGGTTCCTAAACCTTATTATTTCATCACAATCAAGGTTGAATTCAGGAATATTTATCACCTTCTTTGGTAGCTCCACATCCATCTTCTGCAACTCCTTAATATTCACTTGTATTGACGGTTGAACATTAATTTGAGAAATATAATATTACCCCTTCCTTTAAAATTTAACGATCCATTCATTTCAAATCCATAAATATTGGATCTTTTGTGATCCTCATCATGAATAGGATAGAACGGTCTTGTAAACTTAATGCATTTACCACATTGTTTTCTTTCTCAAGGTGGTAATGTATTGAACATTCATAATCTTTAATAAACTCCATCCATATTATATGTCTCATATTAATCCTCTTTTGTGTGAAAATATACTATATACTTTTATGATTAGTATAAATATCACACTTTTCACCATAAAGATAATGCATCTATATATTTAATGCAATTATTACCATAGATAACTCCAAATAATGAGTTGGGTGATTTTGTTCATGGATTTTCAACTGCAATGAGGCATAAGCTATCACCATATCATTTTGCATGAGAACGCATCCCAACCCCTTCTTGGATGCATCACTATTGATCACAAACATTTCTCCAATACAAGGAAGTGTGAGCATAGGTGCAATGGCCAACCGTCTTTTTAGTTCTTTAAAATTCTCTTCACATTCTTCAGTCCAAATGAAATAAACTCCTTTATGAGTCAAATTGTTGAGTGGATTAGATAATTGTAAAAAATCATTCTCAAAACATCTATAATATCCATCCAAACCAAGAAAACATCAGATCTTAGTTACCTTTTTTGGTCTTCACTATCTTTCATTAACCTCTATTTTTGCTAGATTCGCAGATATCGCCTCTCTTGAGATTATGTGACCCAAAAATGAAACTTTCTGAAGCCAAAATTCACACTATATAAATTTGGCATAAATATTATCCTTTATTAGGCTCTTCATAATAATTCTAAAGTGATCTTCATGATATTCCTTTCTCTTTAAATAAGAAAGAATATCTTTAATAATGACTACCAAAAACTGATCAATATAGTCTCTAAACACTCTATTCAGTAGATCCATAAAGATAGAGGGGGAATTAGTAAGATCAAAAGGAATCACTATAAATTCATAGTGTCTATACCTTGTACGAAATGTTTTCTTTAGTATATCCTCAATTTGAACCTTAATTGATGATATCCAGAATGAATATCAATCTTGGAAAAGTATTGATCTCCACAAAGTTGGTCAAATAAGTCATCAATGCAAAGAATGGGATATTGGTTATTGATAGTGATCTTGTTAATTTATTAATAATATGTAGAGAGTCTCATTTATCCATCTTTCTTCTTAAAAAATAGAAGAAGCGATCCCAAAGGTAATGCACTAGAGAATATGAATCCCTTATTAAGATTATATTGGAGTTTCTTCTTCAATTCTTGCAACTCAATTGGGTCCATTCTATAAGACTTCTTTGAAATAGGCATAGCACCAAGTAAGGGTTCTATTGAAAACTAAACTCCAAGATTTGGTGGAAGACCAGACAATTCCTCTAGAATGACATCATCGAACTCTCATACAATGGTTGTATTCTTAATTTTAAGTTTGTCCCCAACCATTTTAGATAAATAACAGTCATTTATATGAATCAAGATCCATAATATGGAATATATTTCTACTGGAAGATTATATTCATCATTGCATCGATAGATGATCATAGATTGATCTGAAATATGAAATGTGACATCACTTACTGGGAAATTGATATGAGATTCATATAGAGAATGTCATTCCATGACAAGAATCACATCAAATTCCACTATAGGAAGGATCAAAATATTTTCAGGAATCACTTTCCCACAAACTTTAACCAGATAAGAATTATAAACTTTTTATGCGGCCATTGTTTTGTTAGGAGTTGTCACAGCTAACTCAGCATCTAATTGTCGAGGTAATAAGACCATACCCTTAGAAAATTATTCAAAAATTAAAGAGTATATGGATCCAGAATCAAATAAAACATTATCTACTTTAGAGTGGGTGGTAAGTGTAACTTTCACCACTTCAGTATCATACTCCACATCACTAATAGTGATTTCATGTGACTTTACCTTATATTTTTTCTAAAGAGTATATTGAATTCAATCATCATCAATAACCCTTGGATTAAGGAATTAATTGGAATAATGCCCTATTTACATACGCTTGTAGCATTGAAGTGTAGGAGGTGGATTTTGTGTATCCTTTTCTTTGTTCCCATCATTAGACATCTTATTCACATTACATCAACATTCAACTACCCGAGGACCTTATTTTCCACACATAAAACTTTTACTAGTCCCTTTAAGACAATTCCCTCCATGTTTCTTTCCACACATTATGCATAAGGGAAAACTCATCTTCTTTTCAGTGTGGTTTTTATATTTACCTTTTATTTCCAATTTTATCTTCCTATCAAACGCATATGATTTATGGGTTACTCCAATATACATATCAACCTTGATATCACAGCGAACAATTTCTTCATAGCTATTGAAGTCCCTTAGAGATAATTCCCTTCAGAGACTTGGTTTTAAGCCACTAAAGAATCGATCAATTTTACTCTTAGGTGGGATAATAATTCCAAAATCATACCTTGAAAGTCTTGAAAATTTTTCTTCGTAGTTACCAATGGATTCATCATCCTTTTTCTTAAGATAAAGGAACTCCTTGTCCATATTTTTTTAAAGAATACGAGAAAATTACTTATTGAAAAATAATTTCATGAACTCATCTCATTCCATGGACTCAATTTCATCTCTTTGCAGTATATTCTTGATAAGATTCCACTAGTTATAAACTTCCTCCTTCAAATTATAGACTACGACGATGACTTTATCATGTTAAGAACATTTTAGAATTGAAAATATCTTTTCAAAGGTACTGATCCATTTTTCAGCCACTAATGGATTAGAAGACCTGCTAAATGAAGGTTGATGCTGCCTCATGAAGGATTCAATAGAAATTTTCTCCCCCCTTTGGTCGTTTATAAGTCTGACATGATTCATATATTGAGAAAGTTGTGTGAGAATGGATACAATATTTTTCATTCTAGATCCCATAACATTTGGTTTCTCAGGGGGATAATCATCTCATTTCCCATCACATTCAACATTAATTTGTTTCCATTGGGTTCCATCCATTGACTAAGACCGAGAATCATATTGTGAGAAACACTAATCATAATGTAAAAACCACATAATTCAAGAATAAAATTTCAATTTATGACAATTTAGGTTTTATCCTAGTTTATTAATGAACATTTCTAAAACACTATGATAGGATTGTAATCTATATTTAGACACATCATTTGGGTTCTTACTAAGGTTCTCTCATCCTAGTTTCCAATGGTTGACTATATCTTTTTTCTGATACCACCTATAACAACCCATTATTTACATGTAGATATTATACAAAAATTGAAGCATATTTACTATAGAATATAACAAAAACCATGCTAGGACCTTATAGTTTAGTGTCTTTTTGAACTGGGAAATATTGAAAACTGGTTCATAAAACATCTACATTGTATCCTACTTATTTCTTCAAAACTAGATTCATTTTTGACATATCTTACTTAATATCCTTATTCATGACCTTGGGAAAAGAAACATATTAAAGGGTGAGCGCAAATGCTCAGTAAGGGTAAACAAATGAAATATCAATAAAAACAAAAAATTTAAAAATATTATTCTGCATATAAAATATTTGAATATTAGGTCGTGGGATAAATCAAAAAAGTAAAATTTAATCCCAATAGTCATAACATAAAACATGAAATTTCGTGGCATACACAAATAAGCATAGAAAATCATTTCATATTAGTCAAGGCTCATTTACAAGACCAGCAGAGAAGACAAAGTCCCTTACTAAACTGAGTTCACTCCTTGTTCTAGCCTTGTATTACTGAACTAGATTTACTTTCTATTCTAGTCATATCTATCTCATGAGATATAAATCTTTACCCAATAAATTAAAGGGAGACATAGTTCCCACCCATTTCATTATTAAACCATTCTTACGTGTGCCAAAAAAACATAAAAACATTCACTATAGAATAACCCATGAAATAAAATGGGTTTCTTAAACATCATTCCATCACAATTGATATAAAACAAATAGATTTACTAAATAAAATATCATCATAAACACAATAAAATCATGGTAATAACAGGTATATATATATAACCCTTTTTAAAGAGTTTCATCTTAGCTGGAAGATAATTTTGAGAAAATAAAAGAAATTTATTCTTGAGGAAAATATCTTTTCTTCTTTAAAAACATTTTCCTTCCTCAAAATGAAAAAAAATTAGATGAAATAATTTTATGTAAAAATAAACTTGTATTATTGTAGGGTAATCTTCAATAAAATAAGGTTTCATGAAATAGTAAAAATGCATTCATATTGTATAAGTTAAAAAAACATTCTCCTCGTACATTTGCTAGAAAAGTCCAAAAGTACCTCAACTTAAATAATACAAAAAAGATTCCTTTCATTAATTTTCATAAAAATTTACCAAAGGATGAAATTAACTTTAAAAAAATTAGATGAATTGAAATAATATTATATAATTAGGAAACATTGATGTGGATGATAAATATACCCCAGTAAATACTTACATATAAACAATCTCGGATAAAAATGAGATTGTAAAATTATCCCTTACCCTAGGTCTGATATCCTTCACATGTATCCGAAACTCTTGTATAATGATTTAAAAAATATTTTTACTAATTATATAATCATAATCATTTTTATGATATCATATATGATTATATTATCATCTTTTTGTTAGTAAAATTTTATTTTCTCTTGTTATTCAGATACTAACTACGTTATATACTTAGGAAATATTTGTCGAATAAGTTCATGTTCCACTTATTAAGTTATAGTTAAATCATTTATATAATGATATTAGTATAATATATATCATATTTATTCATTCATTAAAGTCATGTATATAATCATGGTTTAATGAAGATCATTTAGAATGAATTTAATTTGATTGTGGAGATGGTAAAGCATATGTATGAAAGAGAAATGATATCATTCCCAAAATTGTTGAATGGAGTTGAAGTGGATGGTGTATAATGTTTATGAATTAGTAAAATTTTATAATATTCATATATTGTTATTATTTCCATCATTATACATATCCATGTAAGGAGGTGGCGAAAACAGATTACACCACAGTGTGGAGACGGTAAGCCGTACGTACGAACGTGTGGTGATTTCATTTTTCATAGGATTAATTAAAGGTTAAATGTGGTTGTTTAATAGTTATAATAACATAAAAGTATATGAATTATACTTATGTTATTAAATTATAATTAAACAACTAATTAAGAGGAAGTATACGAATAAAGAAGTTTGAAATAATCGGTAGAAGAGATTACCTCTTCCTTGACGTGCTTCCTAAAATATCTTCTTAGAGAACTAGAGTTGGTCTTTTAAGATGGCCAGAATACCAAGAATAAAAATATGAAAGTTTAGAAGGAAACATGATAGGGTATTTCCATGTTTGAAGACTCAAAATTAAGTGAATAGGAGAGGGAGGAGGTTCCCTTTTATAATTGAGGTGAGGAGCACTTTTGGAAACTCCATAAATAAGAATTTATAATAAAATCAAACCCTACCCAAAAACCTCCAAAATGTCCCAATTTCTATGATGAGATTATATATCATTGTCATATCATCGACCAATAAATTTTGTAAAATTTATTTGGTCAATTTAAACCGCGTCTTTTTAATTGACAATTAGTTATTCTATTAATTTTTAATTATGGTAATAACATTCTAAATATTTAATGTTTATAAATATTTACTTATATAGTGTTAATTGATCATAAATTGATATTTTATGATAATTTAGGCCTTAAAAATATTAATATTTAATTTATAAATATTTTAATGTTTTTTGAATAATTTAATAAAATATTATTTTTATAAAATATCACGACTGGCAATTTTGAAACTATTCATTTTTTTGACATTAAATAAAATCCACAGAGAAGATAAATTCGTACCAAAATATTTAATACACTCATAACATGTCATGGTAACCTAATAAATTCTTTTATCACATTAATTAGTTCATATAATACTTATTTTAATATTTTCAAAACCATTTTTTAGATATTTCTATTAATAATATAATATCTACATCACTATTTTGTCATCTTTAATGGTAATTATTTAATATATAAAAATTATAAGTAAATATATATGATATATGTAATTATTTTAGATTTCTAGATACTATATATAGATTATAATATCTCATAATAATCTATATATTAAAATTAATATAATTCTATAAAATGAGATTGTGACATTTTGTCACATTTATTAGTTTTTATTATATTCATGTCATATTCTTTGGTAAGTGGCCATTAAGTTATTAAATTTCAAAATATATATAAAAAAGTTCTAATTTAGTCATCCAATAGTATTTTTACAGGTTTTTAGGTGATTTTTTAAAATTATTTTTACCTTTAATTACATGATTTATCTTTTACCAGGAAAATAAAATAATTACCAAAGTTAGTGATCATAATGCCCAAAAAAAAAGTAGCTTATTATCATAATTAAAATTTACTTATTAATAATATGGAATCCATTTTCAAAAATTAAAAAAATATAATTTTCAATAATTAATTTAAAATTATTCTCGTTGTTGAAATGAGAAAACGAGTTTTAAAAGTTAAAATATTGCAAAAGATTGAAGTGTTTTTACAGCTGAATTTAATGTAAAATTAATTCTAAATACCTACATTATATTAAATGGTAAAAATATATTCAATTTATAATTTTAAATAATTAAATAATATAATTTAACCATATAAATTATTTAAATGTGAAAAGTTATTTTCAATTTAAATTTATCATATTTTTACTATTCATTAATACATGACAGTTATCAAAAAAATACTAAAAATTCATACAAAGTAAATATTTATATCCTGCTTCAAAATTACATTTTTATGTTTCCATATAAAAATTATTAATTTTCAAAATATTAATTTAAATGGGTTTCTCCTTTCAATTGTGTAAAATTAAACATAAAAATTAGGGTTTTATACATCAAATAGGGTTTTATTCATACCCTATGACTAAAATATCCATCAGATGAATACCAAAAATATTTTATTAAGTATATAACACATATATATCACATTAATTTCATTACCAAAAGTAATTATCCTAAAAATAAAAATATCAAATTGATTTATATTTTTGAAAGAAAATTTATATCCACAGAATTCACAATGCATTTTCATAAGTTAGTTATAATTATTCTGACTAACCTAATGGCTAAGATATAATGATAATTTTATAATAAGGGAATCTCAAAATTCATTTAACCTCATGATTGTGTGTAGATAAATCTACTGAAGAATTTATTTTTTTAAAGAAAATATTTCATAATAACATTCAGGTGTTACATCAACTTTTCTCTAGAATTCATACAATGGTTTTCTAATCCTAATATCCACAAATAAATTAACCATAATTTGATACCAACTATGGATACCTAAATTTTTATGACATAATTATTTCATTACATGATAAAAATATTTAACAACATGAAGGATATTTTTGAGTTTAGTGACTTATAAATAGAAAAAAATACATAAAAATGACATAAATACAAACAATATTCCAATCCACTTGAAATAAATCTTCATAGGTCCATCCTCAGTTAATTTTATTGTATCTCATATCGTGGGGGAATACACCAATAAAAGGGGTGAAAAAAATCCTAGCAGAGAAATAATCAAAAGAGATACTTATCATGTGATAAATATTCATATCAATAAGGCATGATCATATAAACATGAGTCAAATCATAATATAATGAAAATAAATCATATAATGGAAATGTGGATACAACATAAACACGATTCATTCATAATAAAATCACCAAGGTTTATCACCAAGGTTTCATAAAGCATAATAACTAAGTTATAGAGATTATTTATTAACTCTATTTATTGAAGCGCTATCTGGGTGAACCCTTTATATGTCTTAATTTATGTGAATCAAATTGATCATAATAAGTCATTTCATCAATAGCCCATGGAAAATAAAGAATGAGCTTTATATCAAAATCATTTTTTAAAAAGTATTTAATGACATGACTATAAAATCATTTTTAACTCATAGAAAGAGAATATGGGATCCATATAGTAAATCCATGAATCAATAAGACATGATTAAATCTTGATGAATACTCATGGAAAAACATTTCAAGAATTAAAAAATGAGAATTTCTCATGTAGAAAAGAGAAATTAAATAAATGGATTTGACCATATGATGAGAATCATAAAACCTGTCACCTCTAGATATTTGTTCATTACCAAATTCCTTAGAGTGCTATCAGGGTATACCCTTTAGGTCTTAATATATGTGATCCACATTGATTATAACAAATCATTTCATCAATAACCCATGGAAAATAAAGAAAAAGTTTCATATCAATATCATTACGTACAATTTATTCAAATACATGAACATAAAAGCATTTTTAACCCATGAAAAAGGAATATGGGCCTCATTTATGTAAATCCATGAATCAATAAGACATGATTAAATATTGGTATGAACCCAAGGAAAGAGGATTGTGTATTCACAATATGATAATTTCTCATTTTGAAAAGTGATTCATGAAATGAATTTGACAACATTATGGTATACATTATGGATTATGAAAAGGGAATAATGGGAGGGAACTAAGGTCTCCTGTTGATAAAATATAATTTTAGAAGTTAGGATAATATAAAAGTTATAAAATAATAAATCGGATTAATATTTAAAAGATATACACAAATGTGTACATGAATGAAAAAGGAGAATATGAGAATTCTATTAACTCAAATATTGTGTTCCTATAATGTGAGGGTGGAACCTTGAAACCATGATGGCACCTTAGAGGGACTATTTGGGATTTATCAAGACTCTAAATTTGTGTATTATGATTTTGGAGTAGAGGGTGGGAGTGGGAAGGGGAAATTTATTCTTGAGGAGGGGTAAATTTAAGTGAATAAATAATAATTATTTTCTATTTGAGGATAAAAAATTATTAGGTGTCATTAATTCCAAAAAAATTATTGATAATTAATGTTTTCATTTTTATGTATTTTAAGTGTTTACCATTTAACTTTAACCTGCTATATTATTTCACTTATTTTTCAGTAACTTTTATTACCACAGTTTCTTTTTATGTTGAAAAAAATTAAATTAACCTTATTAACTAATTTGTGACATCTAATTATAAATATTTAATCCATTTCACTTCATTCAATTTAAAAAGGTGATGAAAATCAATTCTAAATATGTTACGCCTGTAACTCATAAAAATAGTTTTTTAGAAAGGTTAGAATCGTTGTTTTCAAATATGCTATGCATTTTTAAATGTAAAATTATATACTATTTTTTCTGTTAAATAATATTGGATTAATAAAACGGATTAATTTTTTTTTAAATCTTAATTATATCCTAATTATATGTTAATAGTTATCATATTTCATAAAACTAGTATTTTCACTTTTTAACCCCAAAGTAATCTTTTTTTATAAAATTACAATAAATTAAATATAATCTAATTTCGATTTGGTGAGTCCAAAAATATGTTTATTTCATCAAAATAATTATCTATGTATGAGAATTTTATCTTTTAAATAAATCATTATTTTAATTAAAATTAACAATTTAATAGAAAAATAAACAGTCTAAACATTATAAAAATTACTTAGGGAATCATTTAAATATATTTCATTTAAAAATAATTTTAAAAGATTATTTCGTGAAAAAAAATTTAATTCAACACTTCCAAATAAAACATATTTTAATATAATGTATTTATATTCTCTGAAAATAGTACAATTTTTATTATATCATTAATTAATCCTCAGGATCATTTAAATTCATCTACAAAACCTACAATAATAATTACCAACTGTTTTATTAATTAATGGTAATAATGTTGATCAGATGTATTAGTTTAATAAAATATAGCTTGATGATCATATTTCCCTATTAATACATCATCTTTCTTACTCTTCATCATTTAATTCAATTCGAATTAAGGTTCTATATCATTTCCAAAATGAATAGTGTATTACTTAATCTATATTATTTTATTATATTGATGTTCATAGGTGCATTGATTCTAGGGGATTGAAGCAGCCCAATTTTTTTATTACGCATTATTTATCTTCCATTTTTTCCCATTGTAATATTTGGTATGATATTGGATGTTGTTTTAGATTTAATGTAACACTCTTAATTAATGAAATAATGTGATGATGGTTTATAGTATGTGTTTTATTTTACTATTTCTAGTTTTACTAGTTCATAAAAAATTGATGTTCAAAGTTATTATGAAATTTAAAAGTAATTATATGTTAGTATATTATAAAACATAATAAAAAGTTATTGGGATCCCATAGAACCCTTAATAAAAGAAATTTTTTCTATTAGATACAAGAACTTTATCTTAATTAATATGATTAATAAAATTATGAATGTGGGATAATAGTGTGATTAGAAAATCTCAAACATCATGTTTGAAACCTATTCAGGATTTATAGATTCATTATAATTTATTAAAATGATAGATTCCCCTCCATATTTCTCCCCCACAGGGGAAGCACTCTATTCTTCCATTTCATAAAATTTAGTAGAATCAATGAGGTACAATATCTTCATGCCATCAAAAAGTGATAGCATCAAACAACTCCTTAAATTCTTTGTATATTATCTCAAAACACAAAAATAATAGAGAATAAGGAGGGACCTCACTGTAATTTAGAAGTAACATTCATGTTAAGAGCTTCCTCTCAACCTAATCCATTCCATTCTTCTAATATTATCATGTAATGATTTATTTGGACACTTATTTCTATTTTGATTATCATCTAATTGATTTTCATGTTTCTTCGCTTGAAATTATTCTTTGTGTGGAATAAGTTTTTCCACCTCAGTTTTTATAGACTTTCTATCATTTAGTTTTAGAATTTTTTTCAACTTCCACTAATTTCTCACCCAATATCAATTTATTTTTCCAAAAATCACACTTTCTTGAAATTATTTGTCTTATCAGAATATTCACGTAACTTGCTATTATTTTTTAGATAAAATCACTTCAATTTAAAAACACAAGGAATATCTCATGTTAGTCTTTTCATGAACATCTATGAAATGTGACCCATGAGTTTACATCTTCCACAAAATTCATTTAAGAATTAATATCTTTTTTGAATTGTCATCTTTGATAGCCTTTTAGTCCGAAATGTTTCCTTTTTGTTAATAGTTTTTAAAATAGTCTTCCTTTGTTCACATCTCAAAACCAACTTGTCACCTTCCTTTCTTACCTGCTCCCCTTTGATTATGGTCTTTAGATCACATTATTAGATAATATTTGAATTATTATTTCATACGAACACTCATCATATTATCCACCAATTATGATAGAATACTCATAGAAATCTTCGAAGCATTCAAATATATTTTTTACAGACAAACTCCCTTTCTGTGAATTTCTCCTCTATTTTAGGTCCTCTATTTCATTCAGTTTTACTTCCCCTAAATAAATGGATATTTTTATTTTAATGAATTTTCATTTAATGTAAACATTTCAATGGCTTTAGCCCAAACTTCCAGAAACATCAATATTAGCCTATGAATCTCCTTCTCTTCTTTTCTGGGGTAGTATCTCTAGATTTCATAGATTGTGAAATTTTCTATTTTTTAGTGGAACCACCACTATTTTGGAATCATATTGTGGAAAAGATATTAACAAATTTTTTCTAATGTACCCTTGATATAGTGTGTTTATTAGTATCTTTCACCATGCTTAATCTCCTCGAGTTAGGTTTAAAACATTTACTAACACTTGAGACCACATTAATATATAAAATATTTTATAGGTTATGGGATACCTTTTTATATATTGATGCTTCCCTTTGGTTAGATGATAATTTCTTTCTCCCCTTGGAGTCATGATCCTTAATTAAAATGTGTTCATCAATATATCTTTTTTTAGAAATTTGGGATGTTCTATCTTGTGGTGATTATTTATTTTTAATTACAGCTCATGCTCTAAAAACATAATGTTATGTGAGTGCTTCACATTCTCAAAAAATATTATATTGTCTTCACAATACCCTCTTTAACTTATTAATTTTTTCTTCATTGATTTTTCATTATTATTATAATTTATTTTCAAGATCCGTTATTTTATTTTCTAACCTCTAGTTGACCATATTTAATATCCATAGATACACTGGGAGCAATTTTTTATGTTCATGAATGATTCTAAAAAAACGTTCTTAGATAAACATTTCTCATAAACATACATTTTAAATTCCTCTTCAGTATCCAGAATGGATTGTTCTCTTACTTCTACCAAGTCTTCGTGAGTGATGCATTTTATAAAAATCATATTTAGTGCATCCTCTAGTTCTTCAAATTATTATTCTAGATATAATTATTCATTATAAAGATCCTTGAAACCTCTAATAATACATTTTAATACTTCTTTGGGAAATTTATTTAGATTTTCTTTGAATTCATAATTAAGATCATTATATGATGCATTATCATCACATTTTGAGCATACTTCATCAAAAGAATCATAATGAAGAGAATTAATTCACTGTATTCCACTTTTATTACCTTTAGTCATTAGCGTATCTACAATTACCATATGTTTTTTCATCAACATGATCATTTATATTTTCTTAGTATTGGAATTAGTCTCTATATTAGTATCCAGATGAGTAAATTCTATTTTATCCATCTAAAGTTGTTTAATAATTTCCTAAAATATGTACTTCATGAGATATCATATGGTTCTTTAGAGTGAACCTTTTATATGATGCAGCTTATTGATCCTCTGGATGTATTGAACACTAGGGGGGATGAATCAGTCTTGTATTAAACTTTATTATTTTGAATTCAGACTTTTAAACTTGTTATCTTTCTTGATCAAATCAATGATATCTCACATCCTCCACTCATATGTAGAAATCATAAGAGAGAATAGAGAACAAAATATTTACAAGGTTTAGTTGGGATCACTATCCACCAGGGTGTATCACTTAACACCCCCTCTGAAACGGACTTTTGATGGGGAGGGGGATGAATGGGGATTATATACCATTCCCCACACCCCTACAGTCTCTAATGTGGGATATGGAAACAAGTGTAATGATGTCACAACCATGTCACATCGTGACACCGCAACATCCAATAACCATGACCCATAGGAAAGACACATTCATTCACTTGTGACTTCAAAAATATTCCTCCTGGTTATTTCCCTATGAATCAAAGGATGCTTATCTCGTATTATACTAATTCTTCACACACACACGTGCCTCAACCTCCTTGAATACTTATTTCACTCCAACCATCAACATATACTAGGTGATGCCAAGGATAATAAATCTCACCTTATCATAGTTCCATCTAACTCACCTTTATTGTAGTGTAATCCTCATGCATGTTAAAACACCATTTTTCCAGGTCTGTGGTGATGCAATATTCCTAGTGTAAAGAGTATGTCCAAATTAGAAGGCTCATTCTAGCATCGAAATTTGGTATGAATGCCCCCCCCCCCCCGTCACAATATTTTCAGCTTTTGGTTTCTCCCTTGTGGTTATGATCTTCAATAAGGCTCACTTCCCACTAGGGTGGTTCACATCTCATACCCCTCAAAAAATGACTTGTGATGGGGATGGGGATAGTTGGGGCATATATACCATGCCCAACACCCCTCTAGTCTCTAATGTAGGACAGGGAAATAGGTGTAAGGGTGTTACACCCATATGTGATGTCGTGACTCCCCTATATCTAGCAACCATGAACCCCATATGTCATGAGTTGACAGCCCAACATCTAGAAACCATGACTCATTGGGCACACATTATCATTCATTCAGGACTCCAAAAATCTAGATGCTTTCCCTTAGAATTGGAGGTTTACTACCTTCTATGATACCAATTATTTACACATTCACACACTCATGCACCCCTCATCCACCCCGTCTACTTACTTCACTTCAGACATCACCCCGCCCTCATTGACACTGAAGAGCACCAAGATCACCTTCTCATATTGCACGGATTCCCTCTTTCTCACCTTCATTATATTGTAATCCTCATGCATGTTCTTAACTGAAATGTAGGTAGAATACCTATGTTTCTTCATCTTCTTTAGTGAGTAGTATGTCTTGAGTGTGTCCCCAATCAAACTACCTATCATCATATTCCCTGACTCGAAGAGTGTGCAGTAGAACCCATAGGTGTGTGCTACAATGTTGATGTATCTCTATAGCATGTACCTGAGGTGGGTTAGTTCATTCTTCCTAGAGTTCACATACATAGGCACATTGGGCATGATATCAACAGTGGACACCTTGATACATTTGAGATACAGGTTCACCGCTGTATTCAACTCATCTAGAACCACGCAGCTAGTGGTGCACCCCATTACTTCATACATCGACTTCACCATCTGGAGCATGGTCCTGTTATTGTTGGTTTCCCATAACCTGTTTCCATGTAAGGGAGTCGAGAATCCATAGAGACCATGAATTTAGTGGTCAATATACGTTCCACCACCCTATCATGGGTTAATGTTGTCTTCAACAACATGATCATCAGGTGGTAGGACTTGTTCCAGAAAACATCCCTGATCACCTCATCGTCCTCTATAAACTGCTTCTTAATCATAAAAATATCTCAGGATCTCATCCCCAAGATCCAATGGAACAATTCATTCATGGTTTAAGGGAGGCAATTTTGGGAGAATTTATCATTCAAAAATTGGTTTACATATGTCATTGAGGTGATCAGGGATGTCTTGTAAAACAAGGTCTACCCCCCGACGATCATTTCATTGAAGAAAGTGTTATCCCATGATGAGATAGTGGGAAGATGCTGAAACAATAGGCCTGGGGTCTTCAACTTTGTAGATACATACCCTAGAAACCATGTTGAGGGTGGCCAACAACTACACGATCCTTCTCCAAATGGCGTAGTAGATGTAAGAGGCAATGGGGTGCGCTATCAACTACGCGGTGCGGGATAATGCGATTGCAGTGAGGAACCTGTATCCTTATGGCTTCAAGTTGCCTATGGTAGAACTCAAGCCTATAATTACTAAGAAAATGAACTCTAGTAATAATTTACTAACCCACCTCAAGTAAATTCTAGAGGGGAACAATGATGTGGTATCACATGCCTATTAGTTATACTGTACACTCTCCAATTAGGGGTAGCTAATCATTAACAGGTTGATTAGAGACATGATGAAGACATCATACTCACTAAAGCAGATGAAGAATAAGAGATATGGTACCTACATTGTAAGGGAAAATATGCATGGGGATTACACTAAAATGAGAGTGAGAAATTGGGTAGAAGAGAATTATAAGAAGGTGAGCTTGGTGCTCTTCGACATCAATAAGGGCGGGGTGATGGCCAGAGTAAAGTAAGAAGCTAGGGCAGTTGAGGGGTGCATGAGTGTGTGCATGTGTGTAAAGAATTAGTATCAGAGAAGGTTGGAAGCCTCTAATTTCTAGGGTAAGAACTGAGAGGGATATTTTTGGAGTCCTAAATGAATGACAGTGTGTGACCTATGGGATATAGTTGCTGGTTGTAGGGGTGTCACTGTGTGACCTATGGGTGTAACATAGTGACACCTATTTCATTGTCCCATATCAGAGACTAAAGAGGTTTTGGACATGCTATATAAGCCCAATATATCCCCATACCCATCTCAAAGCCTTTTCATAGGGGGATGGGTAGCCACCCTGGTGGGAAGTGAACCCTACTAAAGAACAAAACCATGGGTGGGGTGGGGGGGGGGTGACCCAAAGCATATATTATATTGATGGATGGTCATGCAACCCAAATTTAGATCATATAATAAAGGAAATTTTTTATTTAATAGTATTTATTAGGACAAATGGTGACAAAAATACTTTCCACTTTTTATGTGGCAGGTATTGTCCCGTCCATCATAGTATTGTCTTCTTCGGGTCACTCCCACATGGTTTCGTTCTTTAGTAGAACTCATTGCCCACCAGGGTGGCTCACTGTCAGTGGATAACTACCCATAACCCTTTGAAAAGGCCTTGTGATATTGAGGGGGATGTGAAATTATCCACTGATAGTGAGTAACCTAGCTGTGCAATGAGACATCCTGAAGAACAAAACCATGAGGGAGTGACCCAAAATGGTCACTATTGTGATAGAGGGTCCAGAAGCCCCAATGTAGATCACACAAACACTACAAAGTAACCTTAAATGATTTTGACAAAATTTATGTATACCCAATCTCACACTCGTTCCCTAGAGCTATCCAAGTTGATCCTCTCCCACATGGTTGACCCCTGGGTCCCATATGTGGTTGAGGGGATCTTTGATTAGCCAAGGGTTGGCCATATTTTTTTTGATAAAGTCCCATTCATATACATAGTAATATTCTATGTGTGAAATATAATAACAATATATTCTCAAATTCATCCTCAAATATTCTTTATAAAAATGAATATTTTCATGGTCTCTTTTTCCTTATTGATTGTTGTAAACAATGTGTCACCATTGACAGAATTCTTAAGTATTAGGACTTATTTAACAAACATCACATTTACATGGAGAATTGTTCAATATTGAAATCCAATTACATTAAACAAATCTATAACAATTATCCAAGAATAATAACATCATCTTCAACTAACCAAACAGATATTAACAAATCATTGTCAAAAAATGAAACCCTTAATCTCAAAAAGATAAATTGGTTATTTACATATATAAACAGTTTGTACTTGAATCTTGATATTGTTAATTCTATTTATTAAATCACTAAAAAACATGATTAATATCTTCTAAATTTTAATTTATATGAACCCATTTATGAAACAATTAAAATAATTTTTAAATAATTGGATGAATTTGAAATAAAGACAATTTTTTTTGCAATTTAATAGTAAAAATCAAATATTTTACTAGATGATGATGACAAATTTTGTTACATTCCCCGATCCATAACTCTCTCATATGGCCAAATAGGGTTGGTCATGAGACATCAATCACAACTCCCCGTATGCTAGAGGGTTCCGACTAGTAGTGGGGATGTGAAAAGTATAGTGGGAAGACTATAACCCTTGTTATAAAGCTTCATAGAATTATAATCATATCACAAGACAAATGAAATCAATGGATAGACCTAGAGGAAGAAAACAATAAAATCCAACTAAATAATATAATAAATAATAAGGGAATAATTTAATGACATGTTGGAATATTACTAAATGTCATACTAGGAACAATATGGGAAAAATACTAGCAGAATCAAACAACATCTCAATAGTCCCTAGTCCCAAACCACAAGACGGTCCCACTTAAAACTATATCCCATATAATAAGAAAACATTCAACTACAAGGTCATTTTCCCTTATCCAAACCTGCATCCATATAATCTGCTCAGGTGCCAAACAATGGCTTCAATAATGGGTGAGTATAACTTAGAAGGTCAGTACCACCGCATCTAAACAAAAAATTCTGATAAGATGTGTATGAAATAAAGCTATAAACAAGTGTATTCATTAATACAATAATTAATAAAATACCACAACCAGTTTATCTGGCTCAATGTTGGAATTTTTCTAAGTCTGTATTACAAAAATTCCATCCACAACCATATATCCAAGGTAAAATAACTTTATTTGATTCCTTGTTGTAATATCTAGAATCATGTCATACAACCATTCCAACCACCACCATATAACCATAGTATAGTCACAACTATCTCAGTCAAAGCTATATAATCTATAAAATATCCATGTCAAATACATATAATCATCACAACGTGGGACCTAGTATAGCCTTCTCTCTATAATAATTACAATATGGGATTGGGCCGAGCCTACTCAATATTAGCATTACAACATATAAGGGTGCATATCCTAGGTCTAGGCCCGATATATAAGAATTTCCACATAGAACACAAGTATTGTCACACAACATCGATATCACAATATCACATCATATATCTCAATGGTTAATTATGTGAATTACCATTTATCATTTATATAACACTTTCAATTTATATTAAAATTGATTAATAGTTATATCAAAAATAAAATAACACAACATAGGGATTATATATCAAGCAATCTCCTAAGGCATCATGTTAGGATAAACACAATTTAAGACAATAGAGAAATAAATTATATTCATGTTCTCTCACCCAATAGGAGTCCATAAGAAAGTTCATAATTAAATTTAGAACAAAGGACTCTAAGGAATAATCCCATTCATTATTTTATTAGTTTAGAAACATGTTACATTGGAACAATCACAATATTTAATAAACATGGAAATTATAAAATAATAGGTTTAATATTTACACCCCTAACTTTACCTAATGATCCATATATGATTAAAATAGAAAAACCTTTGAGGAAGAAGGTGAAGATGATTTCAAAGATTTTACAGGGATTGATCATGTAAACAAGACATATAGAAGGATGTATGGTAGTCTAAATTTACTTTAAAGACACCCTAGGGTTGAGAGGAGTAGATCTGTAGTGGAATAGAATGAAATTAAGATGCACAACATGTTTAAAATAGAAGGTTGAGGGAATTATATAACATGTAATGTAGTTACACGTCATGTAAATCTTTTAATGGAATATGCTAAAAAACCTATCCCCTTGAATTTATTTTATTTAAATAACCAAACATTACACGATGTGTAATCCCCTTACACATCATGAAAATGTTTTAGAGATTAATTTCATCCCATTTCACCTTTACATAATTTTAACCACCTTTAATTATTCTCAAACTACCATGAACCCATGATAACACTTGTACAAGTTAAATCCAGACTCTATTGATTCTGGAAAGCATACATCCTTGAACTTTATGTAATTTTCCACAAAAAATCTCTCAACATGGATTTGATCCAGTTTTCTATAGTTCTCTTGAAACCTAAGACATTGTTTACTCGAAAAATGAACAACCACAATGAAAGAAAAAACTGAAATAAATGTTAACGAAAAAATCAAAGTGATGCATACCTAGAAAATATAGGATCTTACAATATCTACACCTCATAACAACTCATCCCTGAGCCTCTACAAGAGTCTCTGTGAGGTCTTAATGGAAAATCCTAGGCACTATGTTCAGAAATCATACTCCCACTCCTTGGTATCCTCCTAAAATAACACATTCTTACACTACAATCCAACCAACTATATAATCCTACCCTAAATATCTTTCTCACGATGATCCACAACTCGTATCAGATACTCCTTAGAGGACACATCAACACAAATTTCAATGTCTAATACATCTATCACATGGGAAGGGTCTAGATTATATCTCCATAGATGTGAAACATGGAACATGTCGTGCATAGAACTGTAGTTCTATGGAAAGGCCAAAGGTATTCCACTGGACCGACCCTCACCACTGTCCCAAATTTCCCAACAAACCTATGTTCTAGCTTTCCTTGTTTCAAGATATGGTGTTTCCCCAACCAAGGAGACACCTGAATGAAAACATAATGAACAACCTAGAATTCCATAGGTTATCTCTAATGGCCATCATGTGATTTTTACCTACTCTACAGAGTCAAAAACCATTGTCCAACCAATTGAACCTACCCATTTGTCTCCTGTAAAAGACTAGGCCCAACAAGTGTCGAATCACCTACCTCTAGCTAGCAAACAGGCGAACAAAACAACCTTCCATACAAGGCATCAAAAGTTTTCATTTGGATCAATACATGGAAGTTATTATTATATGAGAACATCACGAGTTCTATATTTTTCCCCCATGAACTACAAAAATCCCAAATAAAGTCTTGTAACATATCCTTTAGAACCTGAATAGTATGATTAGATTGATGACCAATCTATAGATGATAGATTATACTCAAAATAACTCATGATCGTAAAGACACTGGAAGACCCTGCTAGAATCACAATGTGAAAAAAGGATCTCCATCTGAATTTATACTCCTCATAACACTATTCAAATGAACCACCTCATGCATGTAAATACTTCCAAAATCAACAATTGTGATGGTTTCCCTAATAGGAAAGAAATGGTATACCTTAGTTAGTTGGTCAAAAATAACCCATACAATGTCATTATTAAGAGTATTCATGGATAATCCTATCAAAAAATATATTGTGAAATTATCCCATTTCTAGTCAGATATGGGAAAAGGATGAAAAGGCCCAACTGGTGTCTAATGCTTGGATGTCACCTGATGAAAAGTGAAGTATATAGCCATGAATCTTCCCACCTATTTCTTCATTCATGACCACCATTACTGTCTGTGGAGATCATGATACATCTTTGTTAAACTAAGATTCACCACCCATCTAGAAGCATGAAAATCCCTCATCTTCTCCTTGTGTAAGCCCATATGAACCTATAATCATCCACAAAAAAGAGTATTCCCACTATTGGGAGAGAAACCTGATGGTCTCTCCCCACCATATAGTTTTTCTCTTTGAAATGGTACCTCTAGATTAGAAAACTAATTAGTCTTAATGATTTCTAAAATAATGATTATAACATAAATCGAAGTCAGTGTTTCCAATCCCCGAGACTCCTAAAAAACTAGATGAATGTATTAAAAAAGGATATTATCATCCAATCATCACAAGATTAACATACTACCACTGTCTTTGTCTTCTAGCTCAATGCATCAAGAGTGATGTTTCCATTACTAGAATATAAGAAAACATAATGTTGAAAGACTGTAGATACTCGACCCACCTCATCTAATGAATGTTTAGGTATTACTGAGAATAGATGTACCTAAGGCTCTTATGGCCCATGTATACTAGAAACCTCTCCCCCATGAGTTAGTGTCTCCAAAATCTCAGGGAATATACCACTGTTTAAAAATTCATATTATGAGTAGAGTAATACTTCACATTTGGTCTCAGCTTCCTTGATCCATAAGAAACCACTCGATTATCTTAAATTATATTTGCTCTGAGTCCAACTTTAGATGCTTCATAGCACATGGTGTATTCTTTACCCAGTACAGGTATATTGTGGGAAGGTTCTGAGTTCATCCTACATTTTATCTCCTAAAAATATTTCTCACAAACATCAAACCATACAAACTTCACCTCTTTCTTAGTCAGCCCAGATATTTGTGCTACCAAATTGGAGAAATCCTAGATAAATCACCAATAATAACCTGATCTGCATGGAATGATCCGAATTTTGAAGATGTTATGGCCTTTTCCCAAGATACCATAGTTGTGACTTTATGTGGTTCCAATTACACTCTTGAATCTAAGATTACATGGCCCAAAAAGTTCACTTTATTAATCCATAATCTATAATTGGTTTGCTTGGTGTAAAGCTGATGCTCACTCAATGTACTAAAGATGATTTATAGATGTCTATCATGATTGTATAAGGACTGGCAGTACACTAAGATATAATAGACAAAAACCACAAAAAACTAGTCCAGAAAAGGATGAAAGATCCTATTCATTAGGGACATGAATATTACTGATGGGTTAGTCAACCCAAATGACATCACTACAAATTTTTAAAATCCATAGCTACACCTAAAATAAGTATGAGGAATGTATGATGGTATCACCCTCAAATGGTGGTAACCTGATCTCAAATAAATATTTTATAAGATCTTAGAACCTATAAAATGATCAAAAACTTCATCAATGAGTGAAAGAGTATACCGGTCCCTGAACATGATCTGGTTCAACCACTAATAATCCACACATAATCACAAAGACCCATCATCCTTCTTGGTGAAGAGAACTAGAGAAACCCAAGGGTATGTACTAGGTTGTATAAATACATAAGATTCTAGATATTCTACCTCAACTTTCAACTTGGGAAGCTCTGCCGGTACCATTCATTAAGGTTGGATAAAAACTAGCTCTACTCCCAACACCAAATGAATCTATCACTTGGTTGGTAAGTTGTAGAACTCATTCGGGAAAAATATCCTAAAAATAGAATACCTCTAGAGGAAAATTATCCTACTACATTCCACCATTAATTAGATCAAGTCCAACTATATGATCTGTGAAACAATCCAATATGCACTGAATTGGTCCATCATGACTAGCTTGAGGATCCCACTCACATAGGTGAAAATAAATAACTATTTATGGAGATAAAAAGGTAACACTACTCCTATAACTATTGATATGATACTGGTGTAACACTAACCAATCCATACCAATAATCATTTTGAATTCTGATATTTCCATCATGAACGGTTCTCAAAAGAAATAGTTATCACCAATATCTAAAGAATTCACCTTGAAACATTTGATATTCTCTTAATAAACTCCCAATAGTGTGTAGATAGTTAAAAAACATCTAATATTTTCACATCCAAGCCCAAACCATTTACCACAACAATCAGCATTTTTTATTATAAAATAAAAAGGCCCAAAACAAACAACATTTTGAGCAGGATAAACAAACATGTTAAGGTGGTCTGAAATGGTGGAGACCAAGTTGATCTCCCCTAATCAAATCTACCCCTTCCGGTTCAATTTGAAGAATAATATGGAAACAAACAACATTACTACCTTGGTCCGCCACCATCAAGGAAGAAAAGTAATCAGAAACTTTTTTACCTTCACGCCATGTACAAGAAAGCTGAATCTTGTTGATGTCGAACCAATTTCTACATTTTCTGATAATGTATGTAATCGACCAATGGGTATAAATCTTGCCATTCATCGAGTCATAAATGATCTTTGAATCTGTTTCAATCTGAGAAATAGAAATTTTTATTTGAACAGACAACATGATCTCTGTATACATTGCCTTAGCATCAGCTTGAATGTTATTGCCTCTCCCATAAAAAGAAGAAAAAGAAAGTAAAATACTTCTGCTCCCATCACGTACTACACTGCCACCCCGAATAAATCCTTCAACACAGGTGCCATCAAAGATTATCTTAAGACCAAACCAAGTCAATTAAAATATGTTTATTCCTGAAAACAACTGAACTTTTTGATCATTGAATATCCTCAAAACGAGCTTTGTTCCTTGCCTTCCATAAGCACCAACACCCTGCACTATGGATTGCAGATCTGGCTGTTTTTTCAGAACCAACACTATTCAAACCAAAGAACCACCTCTCCAGAAAAAAAATTATAGCAAGGAGAGGATCTGAAACATTAGTGAATTGTACAAAAAAAACTCAAAAAAGCCAAACCCCAATCACTCTCAAAAAACAGATGGTTGGAATCCTTCTCTTTATTGGCACTTCAACAATGACATTTAGAATCAAAATGAATGCCCCTCCTTTTCACATTCTCATCTTTTGGAATATCCTGATTCCTAATTCTCCATATAAGAATGTTAAATTTAATGGGAATTCTATTACAATATATCATATCATTCCAAGAGTCAGGCTGAGCCTGGGAATTGGAAATATTCCAGAAATCATTAGAAGAGAAAATACCAGATTTTGAGGTAGTAAAAACGCATCTATCCGGATCTATATTTAATGTATTAAGATCACAAGTCTTCTTTTATTCCTCATCAAGAACAGAATTGATGAAAGCATGATAACTACATTCTTCTATGAAGGAGATCATTGGAGCAGGGTAACCTGGAAATCCAATAACCGACCCAGTTCAATTATGATTTCAAAAAGATATATCGCCCCTCCATATAATCCAGTGAGAATGTTGGTGAATAATAGGCAAAAAACATCGCATTAAATCGCAGAATGGTGAAAAATTTCTACTTTCCTCCAATTTTTCTTCACCCTGCAAGGATATAATTTTTCCCCAAAGAGTACAACCCTCCCCAACTCCCTGGCAAGAATCGCATGCAAGTAGTGAATTGTATCCCCAAGACTTTGGATGTTGGCGCCACCTTCCTGGATTTGTCTAGCCACTTTCTCCCATGAAGTAAAATGAAATTTCCCCTCAAACTGGGCATCCCAAATAAAATCAGCAAGGACTTTATCAATTGATGAAATAACCCCCTTCGGTATATCACAAGCTGAAAAAACATGGATCAGAATAGCTGTTAACACGCTATTGATTAAGGAAATCCTTCCTCCAAAAGATAAAAACAGGTTTTTCCAATCAAGAACATGGCTCAAGATTCTATTCAAAATATCATCAAAGTCACTAATTCAAATACGACTAGGATTTAATAGGTAACCAAGATAGGTCATAGGAAAGGAAACTTTCTTCATATTCAACAGTCTTGAGATAAAGATAACCTAATTTTCACCACATTTATAGAAAATGAGAAAACCACTCTTATCCCTATTAACTGATTTCCCACTCCATAAGCAGTACTCATCCAACACTCTAATCAAAACACCAACCGATCTAACACTAGAATTAATGAAGAAAAGAGAATCATCTGCAAACATCAAGTGAGAAATCATAGTTTGTCTCAAGATTCTACGAAACGGTAAAATATTACCCATGAAGATATTCTTATTGATAAGACGAATCAGATAATCCTACATGAGAATAAAAAGGGTTGTAAAAATAGGATCCCATTGTCTGAGTCCTCGAGATTCCTTGATGAAAACATGATTTTTTCCATAAAAGAAACGGAAATCTAGACAGAACTAAAATAGTGAAATATAAGAACAACAACCCACGAAGAGAATCCAATACCTCTAATAACTCTGATAATGAACCCCCACTCCATCCTGTCATAGGCTTTATTCATATCCATATTCAAAGCCATATTTGACCCATGGAATTTGATGTTAATGTCACGAATCATTTCATGAGCCAACATAATTGCACCCTAAATCGATCGACCTCTAACAAAACCATGTTGCTCAAGAGAGATACATCGAGAAACATGACCAGATTGGAACAAGTTAATGATACTAGAAATTACTTTGTATGAAAAATAATACATACTCACTGGTCTATAATCAAAAATAGAAGAAGGATTTTTAAGGTTGGGAATCATAACCAGGGTAGTAGCACCAGCCACCTTATGAATAGGAACTCCCCGAAAAATGTCTTGAATGATGGATATCAAGTCCGCCTCGATCACCTACCAAGACCCTCTATAAAACACCCCTGAAAATCCATCAGGACCCATGGTACTATCTGGATTAAGCTTCATCATAGCAATATGGATCTCATTTTTATCAGGGAGAGCTTCCAGCATTTCATTATCCAAGCTAGACATCATGTACGGAATCTCTTCAAATAGCTCTACATTCCCACTAGGATAGCCATTAACCATAGACAAGTTAGGGTCAGAAAGGAGTTTTTAAAGAAGGAAACTACAATGGAGACAATAAAATCCCTATCACTTGAAAAGGAACCATCTTTGATATGAATATTTTGATTAACCCACCTCTTTTTTACTTTAATACACGCGTAGATGTAGGAAGTGTTTTTATCACTTTCTCTCAGCCATTTATCTCTAGCTCTATCTCGAGATATACTATCCTGTTTCAGAATAATCTATTTCAATTCTTTTTTCTTACCCATAAGGTCCTCATAGACCATATCACTCCAGCTATCTTCCAAATATTTTTCTAAATTCTCAATCTCCATTTTTAGAAACTCCAAATCCTGATCCACAGGGGGAAAGGACTTCACCTTGGCATGAAGTTTATGCTTAAGTCATCTTAATTTATTATGTAAGGAATACAAATAATACCCCTTAAAATTTTTCCTCCCAACTATCCATAATAGGCTAATGATAGTTAGGATTATCTCCCCAATATTCATAGAAACGAAAACGTTCTAGACAACTTTGTCGAGAAGAAATAGACACAATGAGAGGAGAATGATCTGAGATCCCATGAACAAGGTGTTCAACTTTTGCATTAGGGAAACTAGAAACAACATGAAAATTCTCTAAACACCTATCAAGATGACTCCAAGAACGTGCACTTCCCTTCGAATTATTACACCACGTGAAAAAATCTCCAGAGAAGCCAATATCGCTAAGACCTCTCCTAGCCATGAATTGATTAAAGTTTCTGCTAGAACCACAAGGAAATACACCTCGACCCTTCTTCTCACCAGGTTAAGAGATAATATTAAATTCTCCACCAACAATCCAAGGAAGGTCCTCCGAATCAAAACATTACAAATTTTTCCATAATATCTCCCTCTTATGAGAATAGAAACTTCCATAAAAAAAGGACACAAGAATCATATCAATGTCATTATTAATTTTAACAGCAAGGTATTGATCACCTGCCTCAAAAATTTCAACACCCACAGCCTTGTTCCAGAAAACCCATATATGTTGATTATCCGGTTCTGCATGCATCCAAGAATTCATATTAATTATGCAAGAGAACTAACTGATTCTATCCAAATTCAGCTTGTTCTATAAAATAGAAACAACACATAACTTATTTTTCTCAATTTCCGTGACTAATAAATCAGTTTTTACTAGTGCACTAATGCCATGATCATTCCATATAATAATTGGATTCATTTAGAAAATCTAATACTGGATTTGACCCCAGGCATCTTGGTCAGACTATAATGGGATTAATAAAACTTATTAATATGATGATGTTTTTCCCTAGTAACCACTCCAGTATCAGTAAACATATTAGCCTTATCAACTAAATCTAAAGCCTGACCTTCATGATCAAAAACCCCTCATTCATTACACCGAGGAAGAAAATTATCCTTCTTAGGCGGGTTAATTTACTTACATACACCCAATCTCCCATGGGATAATGACATAGCTTGATATGATATCTCATATCTATCCCCTTTAACTTTCCTCATGGGGTTCTTATTCAAGTCAATAGACTTACCTAAAGGTTCGTCTCCCTTACCCAATTCAACTTCCATCAAGGATTCCAACAAAAGAACTGTAATTAAACATATTAACACACCAACTAGGGTAAAACACCATTTGACCGACCCCTGGAAGAACATGTTATGTATTGGTGTGTTCAGAGAACAAGAAATACTCATCATAGGTATATACAGTTCAGAAGAATTCTCATACAGAAAATAAGAAAGTATAATTAGAAATTCAGATTTTTTTAGAAAACTCATTACATCTATCCAAATATAACAAATTAGTATTGTACGTAGATGAATCAAAATTTGAAAGGTATACCTATCCAGGATTACTTCTTGCAACATCAAACAGAACGCCCTTATCATTCATATCAACATCTGATAACTCACCCTTTTTATCAGATTTCTAAAAACACAACCCATGACGTTTAGATTTCATGAAAATCTGAATCGAATTTCCTTTCAAACAATAACGAGAACAATACCTATGAAAGACCGTATAGATGATACTCTAATTCCAAGAAATCGACCCCCTCACCTTCAAGGATATCTTATCTAAAATTGGCAAGGATAGATTTAATTCAACACAGATCCGAACATTAGATACATCCGCTCGCCCCCTGGGACTATTATCAACACACAAAAAACTCCCAATAGAATCTCCCATAGCTTTAAGAAAAGAAATGTTATGCAGGGGTAAAGGAAGACCTAGTAAATAGATCTAGATCACTGCAAAGGGACTTTCCTTTCTCCTATGAACATCAAGAGACCACCACGAAAGGTTGAATCTCCAACGTCCCATGATACGGGGAGAGTAACACCAATCTTTCAGAAAATCCTCTTCAAAACCAAAGGAAAAACATAAGGAAGAATGATGAATAGGCAGAACCTAAACTGGTGAATAAAGACCCCAAGATCGAATTTTTTTTTGAAAACCACAATCGGAGGTTTCACTGCCCCAAATCGTGCAACAAGGGTCCAACATAGACCATTCGCAGCCTTATCATAAACCTCTGACAGAAACTCCACAGACAAACGAAAGTCGTTTCTACAGGTTGAATAAGAAAACGAACGGATTTTCAGAATCCCTGAATCCTGAAACGCTCCACATAAAACCTCTTTGAACGATTTAATCAAACCCAAAGTATGAGCACCTTCAAAAACTCCTAGGAGATCCATGACCAGAACAAGAAGGCCCTAGATCCCCAATATGAGAAACCCTAGTCGAATGAGGAAAAGACGACGCAAACAGAAGCAGACCTCAATCTTGGAGCGTAAGGACCATTCTTTAGCATAGATTCCTCAATCCCAAACCATTTACAAAAAGATAATATATAAAATAATTCAATTCTTCTGTATCAAACAAAACCCAAGATATGGTTGATGGCTGAACTACAATGGAGATTGTGATGAGTGAACCTTTCTCTGGTGGATCTTGACTAGCCGAGATAAATGAGGTGATGATCAAGACTGGGCCTCCATGAAACATAAATATGGTAGCTAAAGAGTTTGATGAAAATCAATCTTCGGTAACGGTAGACGAGAGGACCAAACTACGATGATCTATAGTGATATATGCCAATTTGAGTAGTATTGCAGTGGCTAACTCAAATGGTCTCAGATCTGTGGATTCTGAGCCAGTAGAATAGATTCCTCCTTGTGCAGATGATGTGGGTTTCCCTCATAAATCAAGTGTTATGTCTATTGAGGTAATGAGACTTGATCACCATACTCCTAAATTGAATCCAAAATTTGGACATTCTGTATTGCACCTTAATAGAATTATTTTTTTTCTATTATCATGGATGTTGTTCAAGAACGATTTGTGAAGAAATGAGACACTACCTATGTGATATCTACAAAGGAAGCTATTATTATCAAATTCAAAAAATTTATGCACTCCATTATTTCCTGACTTGTTCTACCTACTAATGGAATGATTTGGAAAACTGATGATTTGGTTCACAAATTAATTTTTTCATGGGGTTCTTCTGATTGAAAATATATTCCAATGCGTTGGGGTTTCTACAACATTATTTTACCATCATAGGATCTAAAGCACGAAGCTTGTGGAATTGGTTCAGTTTCATTAAACCTAGGTATGATTTTCTTTCAGGAATGGGATTTTAGATTAAATTCATTTGTGATAAAAAATAATAGAGCTCAATTCTGGGTCAAAATTATTTGTCTTAACTGAATATTATGGCATCCTAACATTTTATTTGATATAGTTTATGTTTTGGTAATCCCGATCAAAATGGATAAAACCACTGAGATCGCCAAATATAGTCACTATGCCAGGATTTTAGTTTAGGTAGTCTTGAGATCTTGTCTAATTAATAATATATTATTTTTCTCCTTTGGATGTTGATATCTCTTTAAAATTGGAATATGAAAGAATACCTGACTTTTGTCTATATTTTCAAGTTATTGGCCATGTCAAGGATATTTTTCACAAAAATGTGGTTTGTTCTTTTTTCTTGATAAATGTTCATAATGATTCTCCCTGTAGGAAGAAATTGAGAAGATATAAAATGTAGGATAATGCAATTTCTGTTGGTGGAAAAAAAATCCCTTTTTGAAAGGGAAAAAATGCAAATCAGTGATAGTTCAATTCCAAAGGATCAAGAACCTCCTAAAAAGATAGCTATTGTGACTCAGGTAGATCAGTTTGATGAACAAGAGTTATCAAACCATGTAGTCAAGGAATGTAGGTATGATTTTTTGGATCAGGGTTAAGAAATCAAAATTCAATTCCCTAGCAAGGTGAGTAGGTTTTTTAGATCATTGGTCTTATAGAAATGGAGCCCCTAAACTTGGGGAATAGTGAGAGTCTTTCAAATATCTAGAAGGAAATCCAAAAATTAAGATAAACACAAGGAATATTTGGAAAATGTGATGATATATAGGATGGTTCCCCCAAAGATATTTCCATTATATATGCATTGTCTAAAGGAAAAAAGACCTTGTAGATGATGAAGTCTTCCAACCTATCCCTCTATGGAAATCAAGACATTGAAAAGACTACTCGTTTCTAAATACAACCATGGTTACTAGGTCTCATGGAACCATAGATTCAAAATCAGATTGGTATGATGTCTATGACTCTTCCTATGAGTTTGATTATGATCATTGATGTTTCTTTCTTTATGGGTTTTCATGGCATGGGGGAATAATGGCTTGTATGACCCCACCCATCTTTATTTTATTTCCTTTTCCTTTTAATAAAATGGCATTTCCATTTCCTATTAAAAAAAGTTAAGGTAGATGATACACGAATCATATCTCTAACAATATATAGTCCTATATCAACAATAGCTAAATTAGTATGTATAATGTACTGTTGACTTATAAATCTTCCCTGGGATCTAGTATACCTACTATATCTATTTCTATTTCATGGTACTATTTCTCATGCACTTGGGTACCATGTCCCCTACCGTGGCCTAAATGTCTAGTGGCACTCTAGCTACCAGCCTGTTGTGGGGTGTATGAGCCCTTTCCCTACTCTAGTGCCTATTTTAATCCCCTTCTACTGATCTACTATGGAAAGATAACACATAACCCCTAAAGAGGACCCAATATTCCACATATATGACATTTGACTATGGGGTAAGGACACTGTAGGTGATTGTGACCAAAATTTCCACACTAATAGAACTCTAATAAAACATGGTGTTAAAATGGATGTACACTTCCCTGACTGCTCTACCAACTACTACATTGGTGGAAATTGTCATAAAAGAACTTCTTTCCACTTGAAGAAGAGCTCCTAGATCACCTTGATGAAACATTCCAAACACATCTTATGGCCTCTTTTAGATTCCCTTCTAATATGAGTTCCTGGTTCATCACATCCTCAAATCTTCTGAAGAGAAAAATGTTTAACTGCAACCTGATCTCACAGTGAATACCATCATATAGATGTCTCCCCTGGAGATCTCATTAGATACCAAAGATGATGTAAATATCTATAGGTTGGTGAAATTTTCTATCATAGTACACCACTAACATGCCCTCCTATGTCAGATGCATGAAATCACAAGTTTTTTTATCCCTCAATGTCCTGGGATATAAATGGGTTAGGAACATCATCTCAATGTTCTTACAAGATGGATCATCCAAATGCCCGAATTCCATGGAAGGTCTACAAAGAATATTGGAATCAACCTTCACCCTCCTATCCATGGGTGTTTCAAGATGTTTGAAGATTTTCTAGACTAACTCAATTCATAATTCAGCTACCCTGGGTCCCCCTTCCCTAGTAAGCATTACTGGATGTTGTAGCTGAAACTCCCTTGTTTTCTTAGACATTAATGGAATGATATTATTAGCCTCACATTCCATGGATCTTATGTCCCACAAGAATCTATCATGAAGCTGAACATCCATATTCTCCTCAGGACCTATTGAAAGATCAAGTTTAGCTACATTAAGAGTGTTCTGATTTCCACTCTCCTAACATTCAAGTCAAAGATGATGATGAGAAATTTTCTCTATAATACAAATGAACACCTTAGAGAATTGAAAAACAACATGGTCAACTTGAACTGGTGACTATAATAGATAAACTCTAGCTCTTTTTCTCTGTAAACATAGATTTAAAATGTTTCATCATGACACATCAATTCATTTTAGTTATCTAGTGAAACAAATATCTCTTATCATAGTTCAACATGAAAGTATATATAACATGAAAAAATAGATATTCCCCTATCAGGAACAATACATGTAAATATATCTCTCTTTTCTTACTATGATTCATGTATTCTCATCTCACACCATACATTTCCCTGAGTAGAAATCTCAAGAATTATTAACATCATAAAATAATAATCTCACACAACATGTGAATCACCCAAGGTGAAATAACATCAACTATAATAAGCACACAACACAAACAATAATCCCATACCCAGACACAAAGATTTCCCTCCATAAATGGGATAGATTCTCCAATGGAAAATCTCATTACCATGTCCCGATTCATCCTAGTCTACTTTCTACATTTCAAAAGTAGTAAATCAAAATAAAAGAAAACCTGATACTTTGATACCACTTTATATCAGCCGATGATCTGTCACTCTCTCACGTGGCTGAAAAAGGTTGGTCATTAGATCTCAAGAATGCCTCCCCATTTGTCAGAGGCTACCGATTAGAATCGAGGGTGTGAAAGGTATAGTGGCGATACTAGAACCCCTAGTATGAAGATTCATAACTATAGAAATAAACCATGAGATAGTGGAAATAAAAGTTGAGACATAATAGAAGACAATGATAAGATCCAACTGAATAATCCAATAAATAATAAATGAATAATGCATTGAAATGATGGAATGGAAATAAATGTCAATCTGGGAATAATATAAGAAAAATTTGAGAAGGCTAAAATAAAGACTTAAATATCTCTGGTCTCAAACCCCACGTTGGTCCCACCTCCAAACTCTAACCTATCCACCACACAAATATTCAACAACACGGTCTTTTACCCTTTCAAAAACCTGTATCCATGTAATATTCTCGGGTACCAAATGAATTCTTGAATAGGGTGTGCGTATAACTTAGTAGGTCGACACCATCATATCTAAATAAACCAGTCTAATAAGAAGTGTATGAAATAAAGTGATAAACAATTGTATTAATTAACTCTACAATTAATAAAATACAAAAACCATTACTTTGACTCCATTACAGAATATTTCATAGAATGTATTATGACCATGCTAACCTATCTAATATAACTGAGGTATAATAACCTACTTCAGTTCCCTGTTATAATATCTCAGAGTATTTCTTACAACCATTCCAACCACAACCATATAACCATGGTATAGTCACAATAATCTGATTCAATGATTTATAAGCATTACAACATTCCGTTCAATTCTATATAAACACTAAAACATGGTATTAGGCATAAACCTCCCTTTATATGCATTACAACATGGGATTGGGCCAAGCCTTCTCAATATCTACATTACAACAAATAAGTCTGCATGTTCCATGGAAGAGGCCGAAATATAATAATTTTATCATAGATCACAAGTCTTGTCATAAAACATGAATATCATAATGTCACATCATATATCTCAACTGTTAATTATGAAAATTACCATTTATCTTTCATATACAACTTTCAATTTGAATCACAACTGATAAATAGTTATATCAATAAGAAAATTCCCTAACTTAGGGACTCTATATAATGAAATCACCTAAGGTCTAATTTCAAGATAAACACACTTTAATTCATTATCCAAATAAAGTATATTCATGTTCTCTCACCCAACGAGTATCTATAAGCCAAATCAGAATCCAATTTAGAATAATGGAATCCAAGGAATAATCCCATTCATTCATTAATTGGTCTGCGTGCATGTCATGCTAGCACAATCACTATATTTCATAAAATTAAAAATTATCAAACCATAGGGTTAAGATTTATACTCCAACCTTTAACTGAACATCCAACAATACATCCAATGGATAAAACCCATGAAGAAGAAGGTATAGATGATCACAAAGAAAATTTAGGGTCTAATCAGATAAATAAGATGTTCAGAAGGGAAGTTGGCCCTCCATATTCACCTTGAAGATGACCTAGGCTCAAGAGGAGAGAAGTTTGAGAGGAAAAGAATGAAATTTAGCCTCACAAAATGTTTGAAACATAAGTCTAGGTAATACCATGGTGTGTCATGTAGTTACACATTCTGTGATTCTTTTTAATGGAATTCTCCAAAAAAAATCACCACCTCGGATTTATTTTATTAAAAAACATGAACATTACATGATGTGTAATCGACTTACATGTTGTGTAAATGTTCTATAGATTATTTTTCTTCCCATTTTACCTTTAAAAAATCCAAACCCCATTTAAATATTGTCAACTTACAAAGAACCCATGTTAAAACGTAACCCTTTTATACCCAAACTCCATTAATTAAAACAATCGTGCATCCCTAATAATTAAGAAATTTTCCCTAAAAAATATCTCCATGTGGATCCTCTATGGTTTTCTCATGTTTTCCCCAAACCTAAGCCTGTGTTTAGTCAAATTACATACATCCATGATGAAAACACAACCAAAAGAAATGATATTTAAAAACTCAGAGGGAGACAAACCTGAAAAAATATGGGATCATAAAAAATAAATTATAGATTTGTAGAATTTGTTTTAAATATTTTCAAATTACTGTTATTTAAAATCATGGAAATAAATTAGAAGAAAAAATGAAGTGAAATACATGGTTACAAAATTAAAGGAAAAAATATGCACCTAAATTAGGTGGTAAAAATTCCTAGTAATTTTCTAATATGAAAAAACAATTTCTCAAAATTAGTCGATTGGGAAAAAATATATCAATCCACTAATGAAACAAGGTGGATTTTGGAAAGAAGGGTGGGTGTTTTTTTAGTGAGTTTATTCTTCAGCCACAACTTAATTGGGTGGGAAGTTTTTGAGTGTTAATAAAAATGCGGAAATGATAGAGGATAGACACTGGTAGAGAAATAGTCGATGAAGGTTGAGAGACTTTTAGGGATAATGGAACTGACATCAATGGAGAATTTGGCATGAGGATGGCACGTGATTTCCATGGTGGTCTCATAATGAAGACTGAGTGGAGGAATGATAATGAGGAAAATCTCATTATGGCTATTGATGACAAGGGTCAATGTTGTTCTTGTCAACAATTGGTGGTATGGGATGCTGACATGTGCAATGATATCATGTCACCTAGGTTATTAGTTGTATAGGACACTAATGGGGTTCTTTGAACAACCCCCAACGATGACGTGGTCGACACTCTATTTTGGAAAGGGTCATCTTGATTGCCTCAATCATTGCATATGACAGACGTGTGAGTGGAGAAGATGATGGGGGTAGTGAAGTCTTCTAACGAAAGAACCCTTGGTGCCTGCTGGTGATAGTCGGGCAGCAGTTGTCCTCGTCTAAGAAGAAAAACTTGGGTGGAGGTTGTTGGACAATAGGTTGAATGTAGGGCCTCATGTGCTCGTGGTCTTGGGTGGGTGGCGGTTGATATTCAGAAAGTGGGGGTGCTGCATCAGATGAGGTGGTGGTGCGAATGGTGTTCCTTGGGTTGTTTTCTACAGAACATTTGGTATTGATAAAAAAAGTTGGTATGTGGTCCATGTACTATGGGTCTTCAGGCCATATATATAATGGGGTATGTGGGACTTTTTATATAAATTAAAAAGGATGGATTGGTGGGTTACCCCTTGGGGGCTATGACCTACCTTTCTGGTCTCTGGGTGTGGTGCGAGTGTGTATTTCATTATAATTATACCCTCCTATATATATATAAATACACACACACACATATAAACTGTATTAATCATTTTTAATAAATAATAATTCCACCCAAGATCCCCTTCTATAAGTGTGTAACCCTTACAACTTTTCCAAATTTTGTATTTAGGATTCATACATCACTCTTCCAACATTTTATGAATACTATGTTATTTATAATAACACATTAATGATAATAAATGATAAATGATAAAATATTTTTTAGGAATAACAATTACTTAATAAGATAATAAATATTAAATTGTAATGTCAAAGTAATAATTACTGATAATATCAAAAATGTTGTTAAAACTACATTTAATAAAAAAAAGTTTTTAGATGATGCAATTAATAATCTAAATAAAAATAAAAATTAATTAATAATAACCTTTAATACCTAGAAGTGGTGAGGGAGAGAAAAATACAAATACTGAGTAAATTCTATTACATAATATAAAAAATGAAATTAATAATTTAATTAATTTGATAATTCAAAATAATAAAATGATTCATAATCAAATATAATGAATTATTATTTCAAAATAATGTTTTGTGGCATGTAAAAGATTTTTGGTTTCTTATATTTATGGATAATAATAATAATGATGTATATAATAATACTAAATATCTAATTAAATAAAATAATATAAAATAAAGGTATTCTTATTTAAAATTATTATTAATTATTATATTTACAAATAAAAATAGAATTCAATTAATAATCTAATTAAAAATAGAAAAATATTTAATAATAATTTATAATACATACAAATGGTTGGGGAGAGAGAATTAAAAATACTGAATAATTTCTAATACCAAATATAAAAAGTTTAATTAAAAATATAATTAATTTGATATTTGAAAATAATTTAATAATTAAAAATATAATTAAAATTAATTATTATTAATAAATTATATTTTATGTGATGTAAATTATATTTGATTATTTACGAATAATAATAATAATAATAATATTTATATAAAATTATTACATATCTTATAAAATAAAATAATTTAAAACATAAATATTATTAATATAAAATATTTTAATTATATTTTAAAAATAAAAAAATATAATTAATAATCTAAATAAAAAAAAATTATTAATAATTTATAATATTTACAAATGGTTTGGGAGAGAGATTTACAAATGGTCAATAATTTCTAGTACTGAATATAAAAAATGTAATTGATAATATAAATAATTTTATTTTTCAAAATAGAATAATGATTAATGATTTAAGTATAATGAATTGTTATGAAATGTTGTTTTATGACATGTAATAATTTTTTGTTTGTTATAATTATGAATAATAATGTATAAAAAAATATTAAATATCTTATTAAATAAAATAATTAAAATAAAAATATTATTTTTAAAAATTTTGCGAAACCGGTTAGTTGTAGGTGTTATGGATCACGAAAACATCAATCAGAGGTGAATAAATGACAAGCCTATAATGACATCTAATTTTCAGGATGACGATGGAAAAATAAAGCACCTTAATGAATAGAGAACAGAAGAAGACCTCAAAGACACAAGTATATCGAAAACAAAATTACCACATTCCATAAACATATCATTGTATATATGGGTATATATGACTTGATCTAGCGATCAAAATTAATATCTACAAATCAAATACAATGGTGGGAATACCAATAGTTTTGGCTAGATGAAGGGTTCTGTTGGGTAATGAAAAGTGTTCATTAATTATATATGTTTGACATCCACACCATAAATGGTCATTTATAACACTCCCCTATGGATTTTATAATATCATGGTATCTAATAAAAATATTCACATAAAAAACCCTATGGGGAAAACAAGTGATGCCAAATTTACATGATTTCATGCTATGTCTCCTCATTAAAAACCTTATCAGGAAAACCCAATGGAAAAAACCCAATGATGGGGAAAAAGAGTGCATCATTCCCAACTCCCAATCATAAATCCATGATAGAATCTTCAGTCTTCACATCACAATATTATAAATAAATTTCTAAAATTATGATGTTGGAAATTCCTTTTTGAATAAATATGCGAGTTTATCAGAAGACCTTATTTTTTGGATATCAATCTCACCATTCATTTGATAGTCATGAGTGAAACATAATTTTGGTGGTATAGGTTTTTTTCAATCACCATTAATATTCCCATCTTTCATCTATGCTATACAAGTACCATTATCATCATGTAATATAGTGTGAATATTATTATTCATATCTAATCCATATCTACATATAATATCATTAATAAATAATCTCATCCAAACATATTCTTGAATTACTTCATGAATAATAATCAACTCTTCATGGTTAGAATAAGTCCCATTAATAGTTTGTTTTTAGAATGAATGAAATAACTATTTCACCATATTTAAATAAATATCTAGTTTGATGTCTTACTTTATGTGAATCATAAATGTATCTAGCATCAACATAACCAACAAACTTTGGTTCTGAATATTTGGAATAAATTCACCCTTGATCTTCAGATACTTGAAGGTATCTTAATAACTATTCGACACCATTCCAATGCTGATGAGTAGGAAAAGAACAATAATTTTCCAATACATTTACAAAAATCGATATAGCTTCCCTTATATTATTTTCAAGGTACATTAGTTCTCTAATATGACTTAGATCCGGTAATTCAGGACCAATCATTTCTTCATTATTCTCATTATTTAAATGGATCATTATCTCGATCAAGAGATTGTATAACCATTTGTGTACTTAATGGATGCAGTTTATTCATAATAAATCTCTATAGAAATATTAATATGTTGTAATTCTTAAAAAAAAATTCATACTCAAAGAATGGTTTTTAAAGATATAAAAGTGGATTTCCTTCCATGGTCATTTGTATAACATTTTTTTATATGTATGCTACTCTGTTTCCCTTGTATCCCCCATTTTTTATTGCATCATGACATGAAAAAATTTGTATATTCATTGTTGGTTTGTTGATTAAATGGAATGTGATTTAAATTATTTAAAATTCTATATTGATTATTCTTTATCTTATCTCAAGAGACCAAGGTTGAATATAATAGGGAAAAAATGATTTTCCATAATGAAAATGGAAAGTTCATAATTAGTCCCAATAATATTTAAATCATAAATGTACACCACAATGATAAAAAATTCATACCCAATCATCTGAATGAATACTCATGGGAATTTTAGATAATTTTTATATCCTTTATCAAAATAATTACTCAGATGATTATACCACATATGCCCTGACTGCTTTAATCCATATAATGATTTATTTAGCTTAATGGAATAAAGATCTTGAGATTCATGATATTTATCAAACAATTTGAATCCTTATAATATGTTCATGTACATATCATTACCAATGTCACCATACTAATTTTCATTCAAATCATCCATCAGACATAATTCAAGTTTCACATGTACAGAGAAAGGTTATCACATCCATTAGAGGAGAGTGTTTCAACATAATAATTCACAAGTTTTTTTGATAATCCTTGAGAAATGATTCGTGATTTATATTCACGATATCATATTTTCATTAATTTTTATCACAAATACCCATTTATAACCAAAAATCTTTATTTGTTCATGAGTTTTCGCAATTGACCCAAAAACCTCACGTTTAGTGAGTCAAGCTCACACTGAATTTTGACTTTCCATTGAGCTCAATCTAGTATTTCGCAATATTCATTAACAATTTTAGGTTTTTGATCCTTAAATATAATTTATAGGGATACATTGAATAAAATGTGTTATCAACAATGGTCTCCACTCAGTTCCAACATCTTCTGGTGTTGGTAAGATTTATTGAAATTTCTTCTTAATCATGATCATGTACTTCAGGTACAGGTTCATTTATATATTCAACTAAATTATGTTTTTTATTTATCTTTGATGATTATTTTTATCATTTGAAAGAAGTGTTCTCCCATGCATCAGGCATGGACTGGAAGCATTGTTGGTAACACTATCATATTATCCTTTAGGGACATCTATTCTTGCTCGTGCATTCATTGTATGTATATATGATTTTGTAACCTATTTTGAATTAATTAATTAATCATGCAGTTGATTTTATAATTTTTTTTAAATTAATGTTCATTTAAAATTTATTTTCACTAATATTTAATGAGGATAAATATGTAACAAGGAAGTCTTATTCCAGGATATTTCTTTTGTATTCAACTTATTTTCCCCTTTTACAGTTGGAAATAAATTTTCATCCAAACAACAATAAGAAAATATTGATATGAATACACATAATGTAATAATATTATGATATTTCAATGATCAATGGATATTCATAACCATCAAATATACCCAATCTCATTTGGGGTCACATTTTTGTTCTTTGCAGGGGTTCTATAGGTACATACAACTCATACAAAAAAATATCCTAGTGTGAAATATTTGGTCCATAGTGAGAAGATACTTGCAAAGGTCAATAATCACGATATCTTGAAGGCCTTACCTGAAGAAGTGGTATTTCATTTAAAATTGCATGTCCCCACTCCAAATTGGGTAATTTAGTTTTCATAAGTAGTCGTCTAGAGATATGTTGTTATTGTTTTATAAGTGATTCAGAAAGACCATTTTGGGTATGAAAATGATCTACATTATCGTCAAAACTTATTTCCAGTGACATGTAATAATTATTAAAATCATGTGATTAAAAATCACCACAATTATAAAGACTAATACGACTAACCAAATAATATGGGAATTGCGACCTTATACTTATTAATTGAGAATGTAATTTAGAAAATTCTAGGTTGTGAGTAGATAATAAACACACATGGGACCATATTGTTGACACATCAATCATGACCATAAAAGATATGAATGGTCCACCTATATCACTAGGAATTTAATCCAGGAACAAATAAGATTCCATCCCAATGTTCGATGTTGATGGTCTTATAATGAATTTACCTTGAGAACAAGTAGTGAATGAAAAATCATATAGTGTAGGAACCCTTCTATAATCTAATGGATGATTATTCATACATTCATTTATTTTACTCATCATTATTTATCTAGTATGATCCAAATAATCATGTCACACTATAAATCTATCATGATCAATAAAATCATGGTTTGCCATATTTGATTGAATTGTACAAATATTAATAAATATTAACAATCCATATTGAAATCTTGATAGCTTATCTTGAATCAAATTTCACTCATCATTATTATTTTTATATTTATTTATTCAGAACCTCTTTTATCCATATTATAAAGGTCATATCCATCATCACAATTATCTTTAAAACTTTGTAAATTACATTGAGACTTTAGATAAAATAAATCATTATTTATCATAATTCTTGTAACACAAGGTAGGAATATTTATCTCTTCTAGAGCCTTCAATTAATTTCGCACTATCTGTTAATGTACATACATGATCACTTCACATTTTTAAGGGTGATAAAATATTTCTCATATTAAAGAACTGTGTGCATCACATGGATTTTTATGAGTAAAATATCTTCATTGTGAAAAATATTCTCAATAGATCAATTTATATCATCCATTTCTATTAAATAAAATAAAACATATATATAATAAATGAAATAAAAGAAACTAAACATCATTCATTTCTATTAAAGACCACAAATAACACATATAAGAAATCAAATAAAAGAATAAAAATGAAACATGCTATATTTATTTTTAAAACATTATAAAAAACAATTTTCATTAATACTACAATAATTAATGCATGATCTATATGATTAACACCTTCATGGTGTAAGAAATAATAATAAATATCAATGTTCAAAACATCATCATCATATTTCAAGATCTGGTCAATAATATTCAAATCAATACTCATCTCATTACCATTGATAGATTTTTGATAAAAATCAACAACATATTTTGTTGTATGACCAGTACACGACTAGTGCCCCTTCATGCCACATAGAAAAAATTCACTTTCATAATTTATTTATTTCTTGGATTTTGGTTGTTCTTAATTAGAGCACTTATAATGGTTCCCTTTCTTATTCTCATTTAGTGTATGACCACCTTGAGAAAATGAATTTTCATTACCTTGATTATGTCTATTATTTCTAGAATCATGATTATAAGTAGTCGCATTTACTTTAAGAAATTGAGCCACATTGGTAGGTATGGATTCATGATTTCTCATTAGGAGTTAATTATTTTGTTCCAAAAGATGGCAATAAAGTAATTCAAAGTATTTTGTAAAACCTTATCATGATATTTTTGTTGTAGAATGATGTTTAAGATATGGAATGTTGAATATATTTGTTTCTACATATCAATGTCAGTGATAACATCTACACAGAATTTTAGTTGTGAGGTACTCATTGTTCTTTAAATACTCATGGAGGTGATGGTAATAAAATATTAGGGATCATTCATGGTATTCATAAGGAGTGTGATTGTCATATTTAATTATTTCATGAAGTATATTTTAATTGAAGTGAATCTCTATATCTAGAGTCCATGAAAAGAAATTATTCCCAGAAATTTCAAGAGGGAGAAATCCATTCTTCACAATATTCTCCATTGAAATTTATCCTATAGTTTGACTAACCATTTTACTTGAATGAAAAGTCATGTTGATAAGGTGTTGTCAAACCAGTCAATTGAAGGCATTATGGATAACAAAAACATCGATTAAAGGGGCAGCAAAGACTAGAGTATAATAAAAATGAATGTTTAGGATAGTGATAGTGAAATAATGAATCTTAAAAACAAGAGGAGAAAATATGAGAGAAAGAACACAATTATATGGCTATAAAAGTCACCACATTCCATTAACTTATCACCAGACACACACATATGGGGTATATATTACTTCATCCAATGGTCAATATTAATCTCTAAAAATCAAATCCAGTAGTGTGAATACCAAAGGTTTTTTCCATATGAAGGATTTTTTCAAGTAATTAAAAGTCTTCATTAATTCTACCGTCATTATATCCACATGAAAAATGATCATTTATAACAAAAAACGATTAATTTTATAATAAATAATAAAATTAAAATTATGATTATTATAAATTATTATTAATATTCATAATAAATTGTTATATATTTAGTTTTGGCATCAATTTTCATTTATATTGAGTTTATTATTTATAATTTACAGGCTCTCAAAATCACCTAATTGAAACATAATAATGTTTCATTTTTATGACTTTGGAATCATATAAATTATAAAATATAAATAAAATCTAAATAAAATTTAAAACAATGACGAAAAATGTAAAAAATTATTTGCAAATTAAAAAATTGTAAAATAAATTAATGAAAAATAATTTTAATAGAATTAAATATTATTATTTCTAAACATAACATATGAAACATCATGCACATTATTTAATTTTTTTATTATATTGATGAAATTATATTTATTTTCAATTAATTTTTATATGTTTTGTCTATATTTTTATTTTTCTTCAAGTTGTATTTATATTTTATAGTCTATAAGATTCCTAATTTACTCAATTTAAAATTAATAATTTTTTTATGTTTCAAGTATTAGACTTTGAAATATTATAAGATATAAACTATATTTACAAATTCAGTGAAACATAAAACATTAAATAGATATATAAATAATTAAATAAAAATAAAAATAATTTTGTAAATATTCTGTGTAAAAATTTATTTACATGATATAATAATTATTAATAAAAAAATAACAAATACACTTTAATATCATCATTAATTATTAATTAATAATATAATAATGTAGTTATTAATAAATATTATTGATTAAACTATTAATATATATTTATTTTTTATAGATTCTAATTTATTTTGTCGATGTCATAAAATCATAATTATTGAGGTTTATTCATTTTGTAATAAGACCCTTAATATAGAAAAACCCATTTTTATTCCCACAGCTAGATCAGATTCATAGGAATTAATTTTGATCATTAGATCAAGCCACTTATACTCTATAAATACGATGAATTGTTATTAGAATAAGAGTTGGATTTTGAATATCCATATACTTGTGTTATTTCTCTTTTATTATATTATATTATGATTGAGACATTTAACTTTTTAATCATCCTCATGAAAATTTGATTTCATTATACTCCCCGTTTTGCTTCACCTTCAATCGACCAATTTGAAAACAGATTATTAGCATCATTTATCTACCATGTAAAAATAATTAGTGAAGTAATTAAAGTTGTCAATAACTCTTCATCTCAAGAGAATCCTCAAGTCTTATTATTCCTATATCATCACCTCTATGGGTATTTGAAGAATGAGTACCTCACAGTGAAGGATCTATTGGTGTTATGGAAGAATATAAAGTAGTTGTATGATCACATTCAACTTGTAATACTACAAAGAGCAAGGTTTGAGTGGATTCATTTAAGATTCAAAGACAATAAATTGGTAAGTGAATACAAATCTTCAATGTTTTAGATAACATTGTTATTAAAGTTATGTGTAGATCTCATCATAGATATTGATATGTTGGAAAACAAATATTCTACTTTCTATACCTCAAATGTCATTATCCAACAACAATATCATGAGAATGTTTTTACAAAATACATTGAATTAATTTTTGTTGTTGAACATAACAATGAACTTATTATGAGGAATCATGAATCCCAACCTACTGGCATTAATCCATTCCATAAAGTTAATGTGAATTATTTTAATCAATGTCATAGGAAAAATCAATGAAATTGAGGCCGATGAAATTCATATTCCCTAGGTGGTCATAGGAAAAATGAGAAGTGGAAAGGTAACCACCATTAGTGGTCTAATAATGAACAGCCACCCGTGATGAAATAAAATAATGATTAAAGTGATAGTTTTCAATGTTGCATGAAGGGGAATTGGCTATGTACCTTTCGTATGCGCATTTTTTTGATCTTTATCAACAATCTATTAAATGGAAGGAAAAGAACAATAAAGTGAATTTTTCTCACCACGATTAGAAATATGATGTTTATATTAGAAAATTTTATATTTTTGATTACTCATTACGCCGAAAAGGTGTAGAGAATATAGATCTATCATGAATTCTTTTGATAAAAATTAACTTTTGGTTTTCTATTTTTATATGTGCATAGTTGAAATGAACTTTTGTTTTTGGATTTTTTTATGATTTTAAACATTACATGTTTCATTTTGTTTATATTTTTATTACTTTTATGTATGATTTATTTTCATTAATATGAATACATGAAATAAATTGATTCATTGGAAACAATTTTGATGATGAATATATTTTTCTCATAAACAACGCATTGATGAACACAATCCTTACACATAAAAAATATATTATAACCCTTAAAATGGGGAGTGATCATGTTTGTATGTTAATTATTAGTGTAAAAATAATCTAAGGCTCCAAAATATAAAAAAAATTCCTACCTGGCGGTATAAAAATTATGATAAAAATTATTTTTTTTATACAAAGTGTTGGTGCAATTTACTATGTTTTCAATATATTCATGATAAAGGATATCATATCAAGAATATTGAGGTAGGTTGTTATGAATACCTATATATAAAAATAATTAACAATGACCACTAATTGATTCATGAGAAGCTTTTAAGACAGTTATCATGACAATACTTTTCCAAATTTTTATACTAGAATAAAACATGGTAGACTAGAAGTTTACCAACCATGAAACATTTATTATGTAGAATGACTATTTAGGTGATATTAGATCAATAATTATGTGGAAAATATTTAAATTTATCCATGTCCATCCATTGGTTGACAAAAGGGTTCTTACCCCCCATGATTTCTCATGTGTAGATTGTTCTCAAAGGAAATTAAACATAAGACCCTCACAATCAAAGATCGAGATAAATCCACAATGTTTCTGGACTGAATTCATGGTGATATATGTGAAAAAATTAACCCAATATGTGGCCCATTAAGATATTTAATGACCATGATTGATTTTTCAACTAGATGGTCCCATGTATGTTTATTTTCCACTCTCAAGGAATTGTTTTCAAAATTACTTACCCAAATAATAAGGTTAAGGTTATATTTCATAGATTATCCAGTCAAGAGTATTAGGGTTGATAATGCTGGTGAATATTCATCGTGTACTTTTAATATTAATTGAATTTTATTGGGAATACAAGTTGAACATCCATTGGTTCATGTTCATACCAAAAATAGCCTTGTTGAATCATTTATAAAGAAATAAAAACCTATCACTAGACTATTACTTATGAAAAATAAATTTCTTAGTTCATAATGGGTACATGGATTTTTTCATGTAGGAGGACTGGTTCAAATAAGACCATCAATCTATCATGATTCATCTTCTTTGTAGTTATGTAACACCCCAAGTAAATAAATAATATTAAATTTTTATATTTATCAATATTTTTTAATACAGTATTAATATTATTTTAAATGGAAGACTATGCTCGATGGCATACCCAATACGCAACAACGAGTTTCTTTGAAATCTTACATTGCACTCTAATAATAAAATGATATTTTTTAAATGGTAGTGAACGCCTAGCCATTGTAATGGCAGGAAAGAACGGAACTAACTACAAAATGATTATATATGTTTTTCAAATATTTTTACTTTTATCCAATAAATGTTAGTGGATTAAAAATGCGAATTAATCCAATTTTAAGCGTAAACATTCTAATATTCTTTAAAAGGTCGATTAATCACCTTTTGATGGAGAACCTCTTTTAAGTCCACTTTTTGAAAAATTTATGTGTTATATTTGACAAAATAAAAATCTATTTTAGAATCAGGACATCAAAATTTACTTTGTGTTAATTTTTGGAATTTTTCCGATAAAGTTCATTTTTTAATGAATAGTGAAAACTGTTGTATTTTAATTCAAAAACTCTTTTTAATCTAATTTATTTATATGATTAGATTATCTTTTTAATTGGTTTTAAAGTACAATTATAATATATTTTTACCATTTAAACCAATAGTTATCATTTGAATTAATTTCTCTTTGAAATTTGACTTAAACTAGTGTCAATCTTTTAATAGATATTGTTTCATAAAAACATGCTATTTGTTTTGAAAGCGGTAATTAATTATTAAATTAATTAATGAAACTTATATGTTTTGAATTTTTTAAAATCGACATCATTTTTGAATTCGGAATATCAAATATAGTTTAGGGTGAATGTTTTTTAATTTTCTGAAAAACTTCAATTTTTGATGAATAGTGAAACCACTAAGTAGTAGTTAAAGAAACCGATTTTTCATTTAAATGAAAATTTACCACTTCTGTGATATGATTTTCAAAAATCCTACATACATTGTTGTCATTAGGAAATAAAATGTGGTTCAATGAGATTAAAATAATTTTTTGGTGAATATTAACTTTTATGTTTTATTAATCGCGTTTAAAGGTAATTAGTGTAATTTAAGGTAAAAATAATGTTTTATTAATATTAAATGACTTTGACACATGTACTACCCTTATTTGATGAGTCATGGCCGACCAAGAAAATCAATGGGTCAACTTGGGGACCCCATGGAGCCACTTTGGTTGGAAAATGAAATTAATACATTTTTATTTAAAGTTAAATTTTAAATGTCACAAACATGTGTTGTTTTACTAAAACAATTTTTTACATGGGGTTATACAAGTCTTATTTTTGACTATAACTTTTAATTAGAAAGCTAAAAATATTTCCTACATCATGATAGTTTTTTATAATTTTTAGACATTAAATAAATTAATTTATTTATGACACCGTGTTGATGGCGTTATTACCTCATAAATGAACGATTTAAATAAAATGAGAATATAGGGTGAAATATAAGTCATACACTTGTCACAAACCTATTGGATTGGTGGATTTAAAAACACTATCACCGTAGCCTGGAAATATATCCTTTTGGGACATTTAAAATCCAAAAATCATTTTATAATAATGTAATATTTTATAACTTTCCAAGAGTGCCCCTCCTCTCCTCTTATAAAAGGCCCCCACCTCTACCACATTACCCACACCACTCAAGCCTTTTCCTCGGCCAAAACAAGCCCATTTCATCTCTCCACATCCCTCTCTTCATCATTGAAGCCTCACATTTGGGAAGAATCCTTTCCAAGGAATCCTTTGAGCTCAAATCAAAAAGAGTTACCCGATTTAAAGGTAATGTCTTCACATGTGTTCCTTTGTTTTGTTTTGCTTCTCCAAACACCTTTTTTTTTTATTAAATTATTTTGTAACAACACCAGTATCTTCAATATACTAGTATTTTTTTTATGTGAATGATTCTAGCTACACTTACACACACCTCCTTCTAATGGTTAAAGATCATACTGTTTCTATGGATCGCGAATTACTGCCTCATGAAACAATGATTGTTCAATCTTCTCATAACACCATTAAAGGTGGCCATTATGATGTCACTATATTTTATATATGATATATACAGTATTTATGTTTTCTATATTTTTCTGTATTTTATATTTAAAACATACCTTTATTCATTGCATGTTGTGCAAATGCGATAATTTAATAAGAGGAAGTGTGGACTACCGCCCCCTCAAGTGATGTGACTCGTTCATGCAATACATGGAATTTATAAAGAATGAAATTGATGAACTTATGTGATTAATACAACATATATATTATACTGTAATTATAATATATATATATATATATATAAATATCTCATATATTTTTAATTCCATTAATGTGCCAAAGAAATGAATGTAGCGTTCATGAGTACGTACGGATTACCGTCTCCATGAACGGTACATTTCATTTCTTATCTCCAAATGTTATGTACTATAATAAGTACATATATATAATGGATATATATTTCATATATTAAATCTAAATTATGAATAACATTCTGGAATTATAATATATATCTCTCTCTTTTAACTTTAAATCCATTAATATGACAAAAAAATGAAAGTAGTGTTCATGCGTACGTACGGCCTGCCGTCTCCATGAACGGTGCTTTTTGATTTTTTATCTCTAAATGTTATGGAATAGTATAAAATGAATATATACTTGATATATATGATATTTAAAACAGAAATACTATTCTGGAGATGATGTACCTATAACTACATGGACAATCATTTTCAAACAAGTTCATTTTTGACTCATGTACCAAACATTGACAAAATCGTCTGATATGAACTCACATTATTAAAAAATTATTATAACATTATAATATGTGATATTAACTGAATAATAATATTTAAAGGAGTAACTTAAGTAATTATAAATTTACCAATGTTTATTTTTTAGGAATATAAAGAAACGAAAAAGAAAAGTCGGACTTAGAGGTAAGGGATCCTACCTCTCTCTTTCTTTTTAAGTACTCTCTTTTATATCGTTTTTTTAAGATCCACTTTCTTAGTTGGGGGATGTTATTTTATATTCCTATTGAAGTAATTTATGTTTTCATATTATGAGAGACCCTATTTGATTTCATAAATCCATTTTTTGGATGTTTTAAGTGGTATCGTTAGGCTGCCGAGTTTTCATAATGGGTTTTTCATCTCACTTTTCTTCCCGTGAGATTTATGCTACATTTTCTGCCATTTACTTTGAGTGGTATATGTACTGCCCATTATTCTACTCTTTGTGTAATATAAATTTTTTGATTAGTATTTACATCAATGTTGTATATTCCTTCTTACATGGGTTGTACGTTTCGAAAGTTACCCAAATCGGTAAGGGAACCTTTCACCCTCCTCTTTTTAAAATTCCTATTTGGCTATGTCTTTTAATTTACATATTTTTATGTTGGGATATGTTGTTATATATCTGTATTGATTTAAATTTTCTGTCCAAGTAATGAGATACCATTTTCTCTCTCACCAAGTAATTTTATGAATTTTAACATGACGTTGTTAGGCTATCGAATTTTACCAAGGGAACTTCTTAACCCAATTTTGATTACTTTGGGTTCAACATGTAGTTATTGAATTTTTCATCCTTTGAATATGTGTGAATGTACTTTGATTGTTTTACACTTAATATCTACTTATATTCGGTGTATTTATATTTGTCACACATAATTATTAGATTGATTGATCCTAAATTTAAGGATACCTTCTTTATAGGGGATTTCATCTCATTTTACATTTCTATTGACTCTTCATTGTTGTTATGCAAAAAATCACGCTTATATGGTGTATATGCAGTCCTTTGGAATATTATATCATGAATCCCATTATTGTCATGATATTATAAAGTTATGATTAAATGTTATTCCTAAATTATTGTATTCAAGTGTCTCTCATTTTGTTAAAAACCCTTTAACTAAAATATCATTTTAAAATTTTTATTGATATATTCTTATAAATATTTCTCACTAATATACATGTTTTCATAAGGGTTTTAAGGATTTACCTATATGGATATTAAAGGTTTAAAATTTTTAAAATCTTCAAAGTCGAATGAGACACTTTGATTCAAAAATCTAGTTATTAAATGTTTTAAATGGTTTTGAAATTGGTTTTTAGAATGGATTCATTATTTCAATATCTTAAAATGTTATATTGTTATTACAATATGGGAATGTTATCTTTCCTTTATGCTTATGTTATGTTCTATGATTATGTTGTGGTTCTTGGGAATTGTTTATGAATATGGGTGGTTCTGTGATAAACTAAGGGTGGGTGAGACCGATATAGCTCTCCAATGCATTGGGTAACATGAAGGGGTTAAACGTTAAGGTTTCTCCGATGTTATTTAGGAAATATACTATGATGGGTATTCCAAACGTAACCATGAGGGTTACACCCTATGTAAGAATGTTATTAATTCCTCAAAATACCTTTATGTCTTATGATTTCTATGATTTATTCATGATTTCATGAGGTATGTTAAATTGCTTATGTTTTATGAGTAGAGTATGATTTCATTGATTCTTATGTATACATGGAATAATGTTTTCTTTCCATATTGTTATAACCCTTACTGAGCTTTTTATGTGCATACCAAGTTTTTTTGAAATGATTTTCACAGGACATAAAGATTAATAGGGTCAAGGATGGGATCAAGGAAATGTCAGGCTGTCTAAAACAAGTAACTAGACATGACTATTGTGTTCAAGAGTTTTTATTTTTTGCAAAAAATGGAATCTGAGTAGATGTGTCTACTTTGTAATCATTGAGATGTAATAGTTATGTCCTAATTCTCTAAAACTCTATACCTTAAAAATCCTCAATGCGAATTATTCATTTAATTCAATAATATGTATTGTTTAAGGCCGGTCCTTATAGTTAGTATCAGATGCAGGTTTAGATAACTTTAGAGGCTAGGGTACTCTTTAAGCATAAGTTACATCACCATAATGGCTAGGATTTCAGAAAGAGTCACAGTTTTTAAATGAAGTGAATGAGTGAGTATATCTTAGTGTTTATCTTCCTCATTAGTACATGATGATTTTGTTGATATAATCACACTAACATTTTTGGTTTTAGTAAATGGATGGATCTAGCAGGAACCAAAGTGACAATGGGTTTGTAGGAAACAGTGGTGGTTCTCTAATTAAGAGACTAGATGGGGATTCAATGAGAAATATCGTGGTAAATCTAAACCAAATATCATGAGTCATGATCAACCACTTGAACCATGGTGATTTCTCTAATTCATCATGTATGAGAGAACCAACTCGATGTGGAAGTTCAGGTAATAATTATAAAGTTAACCATTAGGGTTTATAGGATCCTTAATTTTGGGGTAATTATGGGTTACTATATGTTATGATGGAATATGAAAGACATGAGATAAACTTGAGGCTAAATTATGTTATGGTTATTTTTTAAGATTTTATCGCTTTTTGGGGAATGTTATAAGAATTCTATAGTTTGGAAAAAGGAAAACACGCAGACCGTGTGACAACCCGTCACGTCGGACAAAGCTGTGGGAATCGAACCCACAAATAAAGTGCAACTGGTATTTATCGCCTACCACTGGACTACGTGAAGTCCCTGGTTAGTATGACTTATTCATTTTAGTTAGAAGATTTTATGAATTAAGAGTAATTTGATTTTGGCTTATCTATGGAAATTATTAAACTATCATGTAGGATATGTGATTTGGTTAATTACTTTTCAATATGAGACATTAAGAGAAACTAATGTTATTTGGAGTTAAATGTTAATTTTATACCTTTGAAGACTATGTGATTAAATTCTTCAAATATTTGGGTTTCAATGTTAGTTTGGTTTACATTGAAGAATTTTATGGACATATTGTTTATCAAATGGTCTTCGTTGAACTTTGGGTTTTGTTGGACAAATTTTGGAAATTAAGAATAGATTTTCTTTTTATAAAGTGTTATCCTTTTCTAGATTATCTGATCTTGTACTAACCATTTTTGTTTTGGTTTTGGTTAAAGTATAAAAACATAGAAAGTATATAGTTCCCCTTTTCGGAATATGTGATTCTCTAGAAGTTGATTATAGTACTCTTAATGTGAACAAGTCTTCCTAAATACTCATCATTTGGGGAAAGTATGAGTTTGTGTAAGAAATATAGTAAAAGTTGAAAGTCAACATGACATGTAAGTACGTTTCCTTAAGATCAAAAATAAATTCCTCAATGGAAAGTAACTTAAAACAGAAATTTTGTCTATTAACTTTTCATACTGGGGAATCAAATACCGTTTAACCCACCACATGATTGTGATTTTATTGTGGTTAACTTTCCCCTAAACATGTTTTTTATCACTGTCCCTCAGAACACGACCCTTTGTTTTTTCCTCCATATCCATGTTTTCCTACATAGAATCCTAGTATGGGTTAACTCGGGTGACCTTTGTACTTCTCTTTATTTATTTTAAAGTGATAGTTTTACTGACTCTTGCTCCGATGTGGGACATTCAATGAAGTTTCCGAGCCCAATTTTAAAATTGCGAGGACGCAGTTCCCAAAAGGGGAGAAGGATGTAACACCCCAGGTAAATAAAGAATATGAAATTTTTATATTTATCCATATTTGTGAATAATGTATTAATATTACTTTAAAGGGAACACTATGCTCTATGGCGTACCCAATACCCAACAACGAGTTTCTTTGAAATATTAGGTTTCACTCTAATAATAAAATGATATTATTTTAAATGGTAGTGAATTCCTAGCCATTGTAATGGCGAGAATGAACGAAAATAACTACAATATTATTATATATATTTTTTAAATTTTTTTACTTTTATCCAATAAATGTTAGAGGATTAAAAATGTGAATGAATCCAATTTTAAGCGTAAACATTCTAATATTCTTTAAAAGGTCGATTAATCACCTTTTGATGGGGAACCTCTTTTAAATCCAATTTTTGACAATTTTATATTTTATATTTGACAATTTAAAATTCTTATATAGAATCGGGACATCAAAATTTACTTTGTGTTAATTTTTGGTATTTTTCCGATAAAGTTCATTTATTAATGAATAGCGAAAAATGTTGTATTTTAATTCAAAACCACTTTTTAATCTAATTTATTTATATGATTAGATTATCTTTTGAATTGGTTTTAAATTATAATTATAATATATTTTTACAATTTAATCCAATAGTGGTCATTGTAATTAATTTCACTTTGAAATTGGACTTAAACTAGTGTCAATCTTTTAATAGATATTGTTTCTTAAAAACACGCTATTTGTTTTGATAGCGGGAATTAATTATTAAATTAATTAATGCGAGTTATATGTATATAATTTTGTAAAATAGAAATCATTTTTGAATTCAGAGTATCAAATATATCTTAAGGTGAATTTTTGGTAATTTTCTGAAAAACTTCAATTTTTGATGAATAGTGAAACCACTAAGTGGTAATTAAAGAAACCGATTTTTCGTTTAAATGAAACTTTACCACTTATGTGATTTGATTTTCAAAATTCCGACATACATGGTTTTAATTAAGAGGTCAAATGTGGTTCAATGAGATTAAAATAATTTTTTGGTGAATAGTAATTTTATGTTTTATTAATCGCAATTAAAGTTAATTAGTGTAATTTAAGGTAAAAATAATGTTTTAATAATATGAAATTACCTTGACACATGTCCTAACCTTGTTGGATTTGTCATGGCCGACCATGAAAATCCATGGGACAACTGGGGGACCCCATGGAGCCACTTTGGTTGTAAAATGACATTAATACCTTTTTATTTAAAGTTAAAATTAAAATGTCACAAACATGTGTTGTTTTACTAAAACAATTTTTACATGGGGTTATACAAGTCATATATTTTACTATAAATATTAATTATAAAGCTAAAAATATTTCCTACATCATGATATTTTTTTTATAATTTTTAGACATTAAATTAAATAATTTACTAATGACACCGTGATGATGCAGTGATTACCTCATAAATTAACAATTTAAATAAAATAAGAAGATAGGGTGAAATCTCAGTCTTACACTTATCACAAACATATTGGATGGGTGTATTTTGAAACCTTATAACCTAATCCAAGAAATATTTCTTTTGGGACATTTAAAATCCGAAAATCATTTTATAATAAAGTAATCTTTTATAACATTCCAAGAGTGCCCCTCCTCTCCTCTTATAAAAGGCCCCCACCACTACCACATTACCAACACCTCTCAAGCCTTTGGCTTGGCCAAACCCTGACCATTTCATCTCTCCACAACCCTATTTTCATCATTGAATCCTTACCTTTGGGAATAATCATTTCCAAGGAATCCTTTGAGCTCAAATCAAAAAGAGTTATCCGATTTAAAGGTAATGTCTTTACTTGTGTTCTTTTGTTTTATTTTGCTTCTCCATACCCATAAACACTTTTTATTACTTTATTTTGTAACAAAACCAGTATCTTTAATAAACTATGATGTTGTTATGTGATGGATTTGAGCTACATTACACATACCTCCTTCTAATGGTTAAAGAACATACTGTTTTTGTGGATGGCGAATTACTGCCTCACGAAACGATGATTGTTCAATCTTCTCTTAACACCTTTAAAGGTGGACATTATGATGTAAATGTATTTTATATATGATATATATGGTATTTATGTTTTCTATATGCTTCTGTATTTTATATTTAAAACCTATCTATATTCTTTGCATGTTGTGCAAATGCGATAATTTCATAAGAGGAAGTGTGGACTACTGCCCTCTCATGTGATGGGACCCGTTCATGCAATACATGGAATGTATAATGAATGAAATTAATGAACTTATGTTGTCTACATAACATATATATTATATTGGAATTATAATATATATATATCATCTATTTTTAATTCCATTAATGTGCCAAAGAGATGAATGTAGCGTTCATGTGTACGTATGACTTACCGTCTCCATGAATGGTAAATTTCATTTCTTATATCCAAATGTAATGTACAATTATATTTAAATATATATAATGGATATATATGTCATATATTACATCTAAATTATGGATACCATTCTGGATATATAATATATCTCTCTCTTTTAACTTTAATTCTATTAATATGACAAAAACAATGAAAGTAGTGTTCACGCGTACGTACGGCCTACCGTTTCCATGAACGGTGCTTTTAATTTTTTATCTCCAAATGTTATGGAATAGTATTAAATTAATATATTCTGGATATATTTGATATTTAAAAAATCAATACTATTCTATAGAATATGTACCTATAACAACATCAACAATCATTTTCAAACAAGTTCATTTTTGACTCATGTACCAAACATCGACAAAAATGTCTCATATGAACTCACATTATTATCCAATTGTTATAAAATTATAATATGTGATATGAACTGAATAATAATCTTTAAATTAGTACATTAAGAAATTATAAATTGAACAACTTTTATTATTCCGGAATATAAAGAAACGAACAAGACAAGTCAGACTTGAGGTAAGGGATCCTACCTCTCTCTTTCTTTTTAAGTACTCTCTTTTATGTCGTTTCTTTAAAGATCCTATTTATTAGTTTGGGGATGTTCTTTTATATTCCTATAACTGTACTTTCTATGTTCATATGATGAGATACCCTATTTGAATTCATCGATCCAGTTTTCGGAAGTTTTAAGTGGTGTCGTTAGGCTGGCAATTTTTCGTAAGGGGTTTTTCATCTCACATTAATTCCTGTGAGATTTATGCTACATTTACCACCATTTCATTTGAGTGGTATATGTACATACCATCATTATACTCTTTGCGTAATATAATTATTTCTATTAGTATTTACATAAATTTTGTATAGTCCTTCTTTCATGGGGTGTACGTTTCGAAAGTTACGCAAATCAGTAAGGGAACCTTTCACCCTCCTCTTTTTAAAAGACTTATTTTGTTATGTCTTTTAATTTACATATTTTTATATTGGTATATGTTATTATATATCCTTATTAATGTAAATTTTATTTCCAAGTGATGATATATCATTTTCTCTCTCATCAACTAATTTTATGAATTTTAACGTGACACCGTTAGGCTGTCGAATTTTACCGAGGGAACTTCTTAACCCAATTTCGATTTATTTGGGTTCGAAATATAGTTATTGAATATGTAATCCTTGGAATATGTGTGAATGAACTTTGATTGTTTTAAACATAATATCTAATTATATTTCGTGTATTTATATTTGTCACACATAATTATTTGATTGATTTATCCTTAATTTAAGGATACCTTCTTTATCGGGGATTTCATCTCATTTTACATTTGTTTTGAGACTTCATTGTTTTTATGCACCAATTCACTCTTATATGGTGTATATAATGTAATTTGTAATATTATATCTTGAAACAATTTATTGTAATTATATTATAAAGTTTTGATTAAATGTTATTCCTCAATTATTGTATTCAAGTGTCTCTCATTTTGTTAAAAACCCTATAACAAAAATATCATTTTAAATGTTTTAATGATTTATTTTTATAAATATTTCTCACTAATATTCATGTTTTCAAAATGGTATTAATGATTTACTTATATGGATATTAATGTTTTAAAAATGTAAAAAGCTTCAAAGTCGTATGGGACACATTGATTCAAAAATCTCTTTATTAAATGGTTTAAATGGTTTTGAAAATGGATTTTAGAATGGATTCATTATTTCAATATCTTACAATGTTATATTGTTATTTCAATATGGGAATGTTATCTTTTCTTTATGCTTATGTTATGTTCTATGATTATATTATGGTTCTTGGGAATTGATTATGAAGACGGGTGGTTCCGTGATAATCTAAGGTTGGGTGATCCTGATATAGCTCTCCAATGCGTTGGGTAACGCGAAGGGGTTAAAAGTTAAGGTTTCTCCAAAGAGATTTAGGGAATATACTGTGATGGGTATTCAAAACGTAACCATGAGGGTTACTCCCTACGTAAGAATGTTATGAATTCCTCACGTTACCTTTATGTCTTATGATTTCAATTATTTATTCCTGATTTCATGAGGTATGTTAAATTGCTTATGTTTTTTGAGTAAATTATGATTTCATTGATTCTTATGTATACATGGTCTAATGTTTTCTTTCCGTATTGTTATAACCCTTACTGAGCTTTTTATGGGCATCCCATGTTTTTTTGAAATGATTTTCACATGGCATAAAGATGAATATGGTCAAGTATGGGATCAAGGAAATGTCAGGCTGTCTAAAACAAGGAACTAGACATGACTCTTGTGTTCATGAGTTTTTATTTTGTGAAAAAATTGAAGCTTAGTATATGTTTCTACTTTTTAATCTTTGAAATATAATAGTTATGTCCTAATTCTCTAAAACTATAAACCTGAAAAGATCCTCAATGTGAATTATTCATTTAATTCAATAATGAGTAATGTTTAAGGCTAGGTCCTTATATTTATCTTATGGATATGAACCAAATATTTCACACTTAATGATATTTTGTTGAGATTTATATGTCCTTGTATCCCCCCCCCAAAAAAAAATGGTTCCCCAAAGTAGATTGGAGATATATGTTGGTTTTGAATCTCCCTAAATCATTAAGTATCTTGAGATTATGATATGAGATTTATTTATAACAAGATTAAATGATTTTCATTTTGGTGAAAAAATATTTCAAACACTCAAAGGAGAAAATTAATTGACTTCAAATAAAATATCATAGAAGGAAACTTCATTATTACATATTTATCCTTATACAAATATGTGTGATCTTGAAGTTCAAAAGATCATTAATTTTTAATATTTAGTAAATAAATTTCCCGATGCATTAAATGATTCAAAATAGGTTAAAAAATAATATATACCTTCTATGAATGAACTACAACAGATAGACATCCCGAAAATAAAATATGATGGTATTACCAATAATGATTCCAATCCATGCCTAAAACATGGGATACCACTTCGTTAAAAAGATAAAAATTCCCATAAAATAAATCAGAAACAACCTATGTTAGTAAAATATATGAATAAACATGAAGTAAATGTAAATGTACTAGATGGACCAAGAATAAATTTAAATAAATTTCACCAACACTATAATATATTGGAACCATGTTGAGACATTTGTTGATGACAATTTTTCATACAATATAGCCCACTAATTTATAAATGAGGACCAGGAACCGAAAATTGTTAATGAATTTTTTGAAAGGATAAATTGGGAAAAATGGAAAGTCATAATCCAATCTAATCTAGATTCACTTACTAAACGTGAGATTTTTTGGCCGATCATAAAAACCCCTGAAGTGATCCAGACTATTGAATATGAATGGGTATTTGTGAGAAAAAGGAATAAAAATATTGAATTCATGAGATATAAAGCATGACTAGTTGCTGAAGGCTTCTCACAAAAACCTAGGATTGATTATGATGAAACATACTCTCCTGTAATGGATTAAATAACCTTTTGGTATCTCATAATGTTTGTTGTACATGAGTAACATGAATTACGGCTCATGGATGTTGTGACTGCATATTTTTATGGTCATGTTGACAATGACATTTACATGAAAATACCAAAATGATTCAAATTGCAGGAAAAATAAATAGGTTCTTGAGTTTTTTTAGAAAAGATAAATAAATCATTATATGGATTAAATCATTTATAGTGTATGTGGTATAACCATGTAAGTAAATAGTTGATGAATGGATGTTATAAAAAATGATCCAATTTTCCCATGTGACTTCATTAAGAACACAATATCTAAATTTGTGATCATTTCAATATACGTTGAAGATTTAAATATTATTGGGACTGTCGATAAACTTTTTATGGAATTAGAATATTTGATGAAATAATTTGAAATGAAATACTTTTAAAATATGAAGTTCTTTGTTACTTTACAAATTGATGATCATAGGGATTGTATTTTTTTCATCAATCATGATATACATCAAAATTCCTAAAAATATTAAATATTAATGAATCACATTCATTAATTACACTAATGGTTGTATGATATGTTGATCGAGATACTGATTCTTTTAAAACATGAGAGGATAATGAACTAACGGGTCCTGAAGTACCATATTTGAGTGCTATTGGAGCACAGATGTACCTTGAAAATAATATAAGACTAGAGATATCATTTTTCATACATTTATGGGAAAGGTATAGTTCTTATACTACTTGTGGGAATTCTAATGATATCAAACATGTATTAAGATACCTTAAAGGGTCCAAAGATCAATGGTTACTTTATTCCAAATGTTCAGAACAAATTTTTTTTGGTTATGTAGATGTTGGATACATGTATGATTAAAAAAATAATGATCTCAAATTGGATATTTGTTTACATATGGGGAAATTATTATTTCACAGTGTTCTACAAAACAAAAAAGTTCTATGAATTCTTCCAAGCATGATGAGTTGATTTCTATTCATGAAGCAATATGAGATTGCATTTGGATGCGATCATGGATTAATTATATTATAAGTAACTATGGATTAGATACAGATAATAATATCCCCACTATATTATATGAAGACAATGTTTCTTGCATAGAATAGTTGAATTGTAGGTATATTAAAGGTTACTGAAAAAAGTAACTCACCAAAAATTATTTTATACTTCTGAATTTCAAAAGAATGGTGAGATTGAAATCCAAAATATAAGGTCATGTGACAATATTATTGATTTTTTTCACAAATGCATTGTGATGTTAAACCTTTGAAAAACTGATTTATAAAATTAGAATGTGATGACTGAGGTCTACCATGACTTTATGTGGGGGAGTTGGGAATATTTTAATCTTTTTTCCATTCATGAGTTTTCCTAATAGATTTTCAGATAATGTTTTTAATGAGGCAACATAGCATGGAATCATGTTAATTTGGGTTCACTTATTTTTATCATAGAGGTTTTAAGTGAATATTTTTATTAGATTCCATGCAATTATTAAATATAATGGGGAGTGTTATAAATTACCATTTATTGGGTGGATGTCATAAAATCATAATTAATGAGGTTTATTCATTAACCAATAAAACCCTTAATATGGATGAAACCATTTTTTCCCAGTGATGATCTGATTCATAGGAGTCAATTTTGATTATTGGATGAATCCATTTTTACTCTATAAATATGGGGACATGTTAATGTAATTAGCATTGGATTTTTAGTGGACATATAATTGTGTTCTTTTTATTTTATTATTTTTTATTTTGATTGAGGTATTTTACTTCACCATCGTTATCCTAAACATTCGACATCATTATACCCCCAATTTTTCCTCGCCTTCAATCAACCAGTTTCACAACATGATTATATTATTAAATATTTATTATTATTACAATACTAATATGATACTTAAAATTATCATGGGATTTCATGGTTTTGTTTCTATCCTTTGAAGTATGGATTAGGTCTGAGCCTTATTATTCTATAAGTTGTGTGTGTTTCATTTTCCTATAACCATAAATACCTTAAATAATAATTTTATCAATATTATTAATGTCATGAATAGAAAAATTATATTAATAGTAAATAATAAGGTACATTATTATTATTATCATTACTTTAATAATATATAACCATCATTACTTTATTTTGATGAATTTATTATCATGACATTAATCATTGATTTATTATTAATAATATTACAAAAAATTATTATTTTGACAATTATCCAGAGTTTATTATATTTTTTAGATTATTGAACTAGGAGGCCATGAATCCATTATTAATAATATTATTATCATGAATTTATTTTCATGACCATATTATCAGGAATTTATTATAATGTATTTATTGTTTAAACTATATTATTATCATGAATTTATTATCATGACTCTATTATTATCATGACATTATTCTATTGTCTTTATCTTGGGATTCATGTATTTTCATTATATCTGTTTACATAGGTAAGAATCATTAATTAAACCTAAAATTATTATTCATATTCATAAATATAAAAAATTGAATTTATATGAGACAATTTGTTTAATAATAATAATATTAATTATTTTGATGGTTTATTATTATTATTATCTTTTTAATAATTACACTGTTATTATTAAAATTATGTATTACTTTACCAACATAGTTGGGGTGTGACTCAGTGGTAGAGGTACTCTTTCATTATGCATTGGTTGGGGGTTGTTGGGTTTATATCTGAACCACTGTGTTATTATCCTCCAATTATTTAGGGGGTGGAAGAGGGGTTGGTGTCCAATAAAACCATTTTGGATCATGGTTTGTGCTTTCCTAATGCGACGTAGAGGCAGAAGTCCACCCTTCAATGTGGGATGGAAATGATGAGGTGTGGTGGTGAGCATGACTAAAAACGTGCCTACCAGGAAACTATAGATCTATATATTTTCAATTATTTGTTTAGTTGCATGAGGAAAAAAACCTACAAATGCAAATAAAAGTGGGGGGAAATTAAAATTAGAATGTATGATTGAACCTGGTATTCAGAAACATATTTAACTTTCCCTAAAATTTAAATAAAATAAACTTATCCAAAATAAATTATTGTAAAGAAAAAAAACTATATGAAATAATAGAAATGTATATGATGGGCTTGAGAAATAATACTAAGAAGGAAAAAAGAAGAGACAATAGGAGGCTAAGATTTGACTTTTCTCGGACATAAAGAAAATTTCCTCCATGGATGTAAGCAATAGTTTCATGTGAATAAAGATTCTATGATTCAGATACCCTCATAGTTTCCTTTCCAGTCTATGGAGAATACCTATTTCATGTTTGGTTTTTCAAGAAACTATATCATATCCTAGAGAGAGAGATTTAGAGAGAGACGATTCTATTGATCCGGATAAACAATTGAGAAATTATCGGCTCCAATGATAGAAGGATCACATAAAGTAGGGAAAGGGAGAAACAACCTAAGAAACCTTCCAAGAACAGCATGAGACTCATTCTTAAACTAATTATAACACTTTATCTATGCCATTCCCACTCCTTTTATAATGCCTTAAATTTTCAATTTTTCCCTTCCACACTCATAATTTTTTTCCAAATAATATATTCAAATTAGTAAAAATTATTTGACCAAAACATAAAATTATAAAATGAACAAATATGCACCAGACTGATCACATAAAATCGATCATCTTTCACTAAATAAAATATTCAACCTAACATCCTTTGTATTTATATTTTAATTTTTAAATAATAATATTTCTAATATTTATAATTACTTTGTATCACAACATTATATTAAAGAGAAAAATGGTTGTGAATAAATTTTAATACTTGATTGCAATCAGTTTAGAATGGTAATATTGTATTGTGGAGGAGAATTTCATGTAAAACATTATAGAGTTATTGAATCCTGATAAATTACATTACACTATGATTAAAATTTTCTTACAAAATTACTTATTATCATCGAAGGGGATGAGATCACATTAAAATGTAAACAATCTATTTGATCATGGTGAAAAATAATTAAATTAATATAAAACTTTGATATGAAATAGATAGTATAGTATTAACATTTTAGGTGAAAGATATAAGAGGTGAAAAAAGACACATCAATCTATGAAAACATTCTCAATGCACCCGTGAGGGAGGGGTGAATTACTTGAAATTTTTTAACCATATAAGAATGTTCTATAGTGGAAATATAATTATCAATATCTTTTATAGTGTTAGAAAATAGTATAAAACTATCTCATAATGGTGGATATTATAACACTCCCTCAAAAAATTCTGGATGTTTTATCTCATCAGACACATTTCAATATTAACTTGTTAAAAACCTACTCATAAAAAATATCCTTGCCTGATAAAAACCAATATAAGGGAAAAATAAAACCATTTAGACCCATGATATTAAATATTATAAATTTTAAAATCAATATAATCTTATTTTTGGATATACACGAAAACATCTTTATCATATTATATGATATCCCCTAGGTCGTACACTATGATATGGAATGCAGATGCCCCGTCAAAGCTTGAAATTAGTATTTATCATAGTGTATGATAGGATATAAGTACGATAAATGGATTGAATGACCATTTTCAAAACTTTTACATGGTTTAACATTGGTTATGAATCAACAGATTGATTCATTTATGACAACACATAGTCATTTTATACATTCAAACAATTATGAGATCCCAATGGGCATTTGTTATAAGAAACAAATGATGATTTCCATCTAATGGAAGCTGACATTTCTCTCCCATCACTGAATGAAAGGATCCTATATAAAGGGCGTAGACCCTCTTATTTGGTTATTTTGATTATGATAATTCACATTTGAAACTCTATTCAATCTAGTTCTTAATTTATCATCAACGTGAAGTTGCTATCAAACCATTGGAGTTTGGGGATCCTATCATAGTGCATGAGGATTCTACATGAAGGTGAAATATTTATGGAGGCAGGAGTCCTTAGTTTATAGATAAATTTTCTCTATCAGGAAAACTCCATCATATTTGAACGTGATTTTGGTCACTATGATAAGTGTATGTCTGTTTAATTTATGTTCTTTGACTACCTTTTTGTTCAGTGATGATAGGTCAAGAACTTTTATGGGTTTCTTCCATATCCCTGATTATGAGAAAATCCTCCAAATATCAAATGTGTTATCAAAGACACATTCCTAAAAAAATGTTCTTTTATTATTTTCATGAAGAATATGAGTACCATAATATTGTTGAGGCCATATCATAACATACCATGTAAAATGGTAGAGTGTTAGCTATTATTTCTCTATACCTAACTTTATGATATAAGATATCATTTTTAGAGTGGGTGTCCTAAGGTAAAATATTTGTACCTTGATTACCTGTATATTTGTGGTATTGAATATTAATAAAATTTCTTATTACATATTATTTATTATTCTACACAAACCTTATTTAGTAATATCCTTGAGTATACATCTCATTTATGAGTTCATAATAGTTCCCTACTTTGATGATAACCTTGATGTTCTCTGATGATATTATTAAATATAGTTTTATTGTTGGATATTGTAATATGATGGGAAACACTGTATATAGAATTTTAGTGCGAGTACCCGTAAGTGGATAATGCTTCTTCTCATGAAGTTTGTACTTGGTAATATCTAAGATGGGATATTATGAGAGTAGACCCCCTATAGGAATTCCACATGTTTTTTAGTCATCAAATATTCTTATCTACCAGCATGTATAATGGTCCTTAAATTTTAATAGTGTCATTAATTCATGTCTTGAATCATGCACTTTGATTTTATAAATAAAATTATGATGTGATATGTTCACGGTGAGGTATCGTACATTGGGTGCATCACGATTTACATGTCATTAATGGATAAGTTGAGGAAGGATTTTTCCCTTCCATATTTATGAAATTAGATATCTAGTACCTTTGATTAGAATAGATCCATTTCATTAAATTCTATATCCATTTTGAAATGACGTGTTTATTTTGATAGTCAATGATAGATGAATCTAGAATACAGGTTGGGGATATAGATGTGCAATATGATTGATGAGATATTGAAACAAAGGGATTATATTACATAGTGATCATTCATAAGTGGTTTTTTTCATTACAAGAATAATTTCTTTCATTTGGGTTCTTTAATCCATTACTAGATAGTAATATTGGACTTGAGACAAGCCCGTCCAATGCCAATGAGAAAGAATACAAGAGGGTCACACACTAAGTGTTTTCGTTGACCCTAATTAAATTCTATTTTGAATTTAATAAATTTAATAAATACTATTCCTAAGACCACATGATAATTTTAATCACAATTTATCGATTGAAAATGTTTACTGATGAATAAAATATGTAAATTAAATATTTATTCAGGATTTTAATAAATTTTAGAGGAGTTTAATTGACCAAGACTGAGTCTAGTGATAAATATTAATTAACAATATGGTTAAATAATAATTTTTTTTTCACAAGTTGGAATGCGCCAAAAAATAATAATATTATTATTATCTTGTAGCATGGGGTCTATTAATGATTAATATATTATTTAAAGATCTTTATACAATTAAATACATATTTTAACATACACCCTTGATCTGTAAATAGATCATTATGATTATTTTCTATTTCATCCAAAATCAAAACTCAAGAATCATTGTGCACAATGAATCACTCTCTCAAATCCTCCATTATCTCATCCTATCAAGAGCAAGAAATTAAAGAGAGGTCCCTTCATGATTTAAGGACAAGAAATCAACCTGAATGATCCAATATAATCAAACACAAATATTAGTTGGAATTTATCATAAAAAAGGAGAATGTGTGGATCACTACTTGTGGTATTCTATCCTTCGATCATCACAGTGCAATGAGTGTAATCCTAAAGGGTATTTTCAGATGACTGATATCTACATCGAAGACAGAATTCTTAGAACAGATATTCATTTATTATAATATTAAATAAATTAATTATAAATTTTAAATTCATGATTATATCTTGGGGTTTCAGTTAACTAAATATGAAAATAAATTTTAATATATCGTCCACCACCACATGATTTCTCTCTACCCAGAAGATTCAAGTTGTATCCAAGTGATCAAATTTAAATTTATAATTATTTATTTTATTTTTGATCCATACACATTTGTGGTTAAATTATCATTTTTTATATTATTATTTATTTAATATATTTTTAATTATCATGTTATTGACATATTAATCATGTTTGTTCAGTGTTTAATTTTCTTTAAGGTATAAGAATAGATGATGAATAACCAGACATGCCATTGAGAACTGCCAAATTTGTTTCTAATAAAATAGTGTTGCATGACATGTGTCCAGTATACACATTGTGTACCCCAATACACTACACATGGCCATGCCACAAGATACATAACATGACACAAAATTATTAGACACAGTGTACACTGTGTGTTTGATGGCGCACCTGAAACACAATATGTCGGTTACATGACATGTACAAAATGTACATGCTAGGTAGTATGCTTGGGTTTGCAGTGTAAATCATGAAATCTATGTGGTTTTTATACATGTTCAAACCACGAGAGGCTAAAATATTGAAGACTTTATGATACACATGACCTGTATGCAACACGCAGTGTAGTTCATTAATTCCCATATCTGAAATACATGTCAAGTCATTCGACTAGAACAACAGACACACAACATAAGGGATACATGGAATCTAACTCGCTTATAGACATCATGTGATCCCACCAGGATACACATCAAGGACTTAGATGAGTATCTCAAGAACACAACAATAAGATATGAGGCGTGTAGCTGGCATGTAAATGTCGTGTAGTCTAGTTGATTCAACATGCCAAATCCCCAGGGATGTAACCCAGATAAAAAGAAATCAAGGTACATGATGTGTAGTTGGATAGTACATACCATTTAGTCTCTTAATTACTGGTAGAATTAAAGTAAATTAAATTTATAATTTCTTAATTAAAACGTTATTACTTTTATTTTCACTTTATGTGTTTGAAAATTTAATAAGGGTTTTAAATAATTTTAAATGATAAATTAATTTAATGTAATAAATTCTATATTTATTGGTTTTTACATTTATTTTTAATAAATTACATAAAATGTGAGTATATATAAATTGGATTCAGATGGTCATGAAGTTCAAAGAGAATTAATATATTAATCAATTCAAGAACATATATTTTAATAATAAAGAATGAATAGAAATGATTTTTAACCATTTTACGTTTTCAGGTATGTTGAATGTATGACCATTCATGATCCATACCAATACCAGTGTATGTCTGGGAATTTATTTAATCTATTGAATTGGTTATCAATTATTTGTTATTAAATTAAATTTTGTGGCCTATGAGTCATCCATCCCTCCATTATTATGTAGTACTTATGTGGTCTAGGATATTTATGTAATCCCCTTTTAATCAATCCTTTAGTTATCCTGACCTATGAGTGAGTGATAAATACTTGTAATTAATGGAGTTTACAAAAAAGTATAGAGGTGGTTCAAGATGGAACTGTAATGATTGCAACCCAGGTGTTACATAAGTGGATAAGTAGTCTATTGTAACACATTCCAAGACTGAAAAATAAGTTATTTACCCAAGGTCATTGGTGGATTTATTGTCCGCTCATTAAATCAACCTAAGATAATTATCATGAATATCTCATTTAATTAATTAATTATTTTTTTCAATGAATTACTTATTTTTATTGATGTCAGAATGAGATAAGATAAATAAATAAATTATTGTGAAAATGTGAAATTTAAATAAATGAATTTTGTGTAATTTTTTATCCAATATGGTTTATTAATTAAGTAACATCCACTTAATATTTACAATACATTTAAAGGATAAAACATGATAAAATTTATACATAATAAATTTAAATCCAAAAAATATATTTTATGTTTGGTGTGGCCTTCCATCTCTTGGTTAGGAATAAAATCCTTAGAACTAAGTACTAGACCAACCCACATTGGGAAAATTACATTTAATGTGGAGTTCTTATAATGGTTATGGGTTGAATTAATCATATCACATTAAGATAAGCATCCCTTTCCAGAATTGATGTAACTTGGAGACAAGTGTTGGGAAAATCCAAGTTAGGATTTCAGGATAGGGGAGTCTGCTCAATTGATTAATGAGCTAAAAGCCCATATATGAAAAAAAACATCCTACCTAAATGCCTTAAAGTATCTTGACTAACCCTAAATGGGGTTTTGCAAAGGGAAATATGGATCATTTACACTTTAATGTTTTTGCGACTAGACATTCTGAGAATAATGTTATTTGTTATTGGGACTTCATAAAATAATGGTATATTTAATAAAAATCAATTAATTTATTATTTTTCACAAAATTTTTAATTAGGAAAAGTATGAATAATATACTCTTTTAGTTATAGAATAAAATGTAATGTTCATCATCCACACCGTAAATTAGACCTATATTGATGAAATATAATTTTCTCTCTGGCAGTAAATTTTTGGAATGGTTCATATGTCTTCGAGTTGTGATACACCATGAATAGAAATATTAATTTCTAGATTCATCAATGCATGATCTGATTTCCCAAAAGGTGAGTGATAAAGAACTCACTGCCTAAATGTTTTTCAAAAATGCGATAAACATTCAATGTTTAATTCCCCATGTAATACCCATATTGTCAAGATCATTGGATACATTGAGATTTTAGATGTTCTAGTGATTAAAATCCCCAAATAATTTAGCATCAATATCATTCTAGAATCACTACCACATAGATTCTCCATGTTTATTGAAAATTTTATTATGAAAAACATTAAGAAGCGTCTGCTATATATTTTCAATCTTCTTCGAAAAGAAGATAATCAGATGTAGCATGAAAAATTATTTTAGTCTTTATTGAGAAAAAAGAGAAATGGAAAGTGGAGATATTTAAGCCCAAATCATATCCACTCTCTTCCACGAAGAGGATGATCAAGGGGTTGTAAAGGGAGAAAGATGATGTTTGTTTCAAATGTAGCATGAAGGCCCCCTAGAATAAAAACATCACATAGACAAAGAAGCATGCAGATTCTTCAGGTGCATTTTTTATCAACGGAAATTTATATATTGGTTTTAGATATAGCTTGTCGTGCTCACATAAGAATTCAAATATAGGAACTAAATAGATGAAGAATAATTGAATAAGGGGAGGTAGATATATAAATATCAAAAAAAATTAAACTTGAAGTTATAGAAATTAGGGAATACCACCTCAAGTTTCCAACTGAAATTATCTTAGTTTTAAAGGGTTTTCATTATGTTCTTTCAGTTACAAAAACATTATATATGTATCTAGACTTGATATGAATGGATTTATTTTGATGTTTGTAAATGAATGTTTCCTATTTTACAAAGGTAGATTTTATTATGATAAGAAATATTTAACTAATAGTTTTATATTTTTGATTATACAAACCAAGAAATGGAAACTGATAGTGAAGCTACTTCAAAAGACTCATACCGCACCCAACTATGACGTCACTAACTAGTTCATGGAAAAAATCACTTGAAAAAAATTACACTGAGATGGATATTTGGATTCTTTTTAAATAAAAACACGTGGCCTATTTCCTGAATTCTTACAATGTAAAATGGTCAAATCCCCATTTAGAAGAAATGGTGAAAAGGGAAAAAGATAGTCTTGATTTTGTTCATATATATATGTGTGGACCATTTCTTATTGAGGTAAGGGGTGGGAACATAAAATTCATAAATTTTACTAAATATTTTAGTAATTTCTAATTAATGAGGTATAAGTTGGATTATTTTTATAAATTTATGGAATAAAATAATGAATTGAAGATTCATCTTGGTAAAAATATTAAGAACTACACTCAGAAAATGGTAGATAATATCTTAATCAAGACTTAATTGATTAAATAAAAGAGTTTGGGATCCCATCTCATCTCACTGCTCTTTATACACCTCAGTGGAATAGTGTAAGTGAAAAGAGAAACAATACCTTGTTGAACATGATGAGGTCAATGATGAGTCATGTCAGTCTTCCATTATCTTTTTGGGGATACACGTTACGGGCAACATCATGAATACTGAACCAAGTGTCAACTAAATTGAGAGATGCAATACCATACCATTTATGGGATAGAAAGAAACCTATGTTTCCATACTCATATGTGTGGGGATTTGAAGCGTTTGTTAAGGAATCTCTATGTAAAAAACCAATGCCATGATGCAAAAAGTGTACCTTTATAGGATACCCCAAAGAAACAAAGGTATATTATAAATATGACTTCTTATAAAAAAAGGTAATAATAGAAAGACACACCATATTCCTTGAGGGGTATCACATATTTAAAAAAGATATTAGGAGTAAGATAGACTTTGATGAAGTTAAAACTTATTGTATACAAGAGTTGGTAGAGGAACAGATTCTACAAAGTTTTGTGGAAGAAGAAACTATCCCAGAGGCATAAGTACTATGTAAGAGTAAAAGAGAGGTTAAAGAAACAAAATAGAATGGTTTTCAAGTCATCGAGGATGGTGAATCATTATTAGTTGATAATAATGATCGTATAACTTACAAAAAATTATTAAGTGGCACAAATGTTTCCATGAGGTAAGAATCCTTGAATTATAAAATGGATTTCATATACCAAAACAAAGTTTCAAATTTGGTGGATCCTCCAGTGTATAAAAATTCCATTAGTTTCAAATGGTAAATCAGAAAAAAACTGAACATGAAAGGATAAGGTACTACCTATATGTCATGACTGGTTTCAAAAGGGTTTTAAATGTATCAAGGAATTGACTACTATAAGTATTTTCACCACTTACAATGATAAAAAACATCAAAATTACACTTTACATTGTGTCTTATCATGATTATGATATTTGGAAAATGAATTTCAAAACAACCTTCCTTAATGGGAACCTATATTCAGGTTTTTATATGACACAACCTGATGGTTTTGTGAATCCAAATATTCCAACAAGATATGAAAATTGAAAACAATCCATTTATGGATTTATAAAATAATCTAAGCCATGAAAAATTCATTTTAATGAAGCCTTGATAGAATTTGGTTTCATAAATAATGAACATGAGACTAGAGTTTACCAATAGTTTAGTGGGAGTGAATTCATTTCCCAATTAATATACGTTGATGAAATATTACTTATTGGAAACGAAATACCAGCCTTACAGTCTATTATGGAATGGTTGAATAAATTCTTCCCATGACAGACTTGGGTGAGGAAACATATATTCACAGGATAAAGATCCACCACGATAGATGGAAGATACTACTCAACTTAAATCAAAGTGTATACATTGACTACATATAGAAGAGATTTATTATGGAATAATCCAAGAGGGGATTGTTTCTAGAATCACATTATATTCATATTTCAAGGAATATGTGTCGTCAGACAGAAGAGGAAGGAAATAGAATGAAAATTATTCTATTACTCTCAATGATTAAGTTAGTCATGTATTATATGATATGTACTAAGCTAGATGTCGCCTATGCATTAAGTTTGGTAGGAAGATATCAACATAACCCAGGTGAAAACTGTAAGATGGATTTTAGGACTAACATTAATAATATTAGATATATTGATGATATATTCCTAGTTTATAGAGGAGATGAGGATCTAGTCACTATAGGATATGTAGATGATTGTTTCAAAATAGATAAAGATGACATAAAGTCACAAACAAGATATATTCACTGCAAATGTTACCCATTATCCCACATTAATCACATGTACATTAGAGTGATACTTTTAAAAAAGTCATATGTCATTGATCACATGTTCTATCATTGAGGTTATGCACCCAAAATACACACACAACCTTATGACATTGTTCCAGCCCAGACGGTGGCCCTAAAAACCTCTATACACACATTGCGCACACCTCACACACACACACATGCATTCTCCCTTGGTGTTATGGATGCATAATCTCACACTTTACAATTGTAGAAATCCAGGTTGATCCTCGGCCAGGTGTTCGAACCCCAGGTTTGACATATGTGGTTGAGGGTATCCTTAGTTAGCTAAGGGATAGCCATATTTTTTTATAATGGTAAATTCATATACTTAGTAATGTATTAAGTATGAAATATAATACCATGCCATTCTCAACATCATATTTAAATATTCATCATAAAAATAAATCTTTTCATGGTCTCCTCCTCTATCTATATTGTTTTAAGAAATGTGTCATCATTGACACAAGGTTTAAGCATTAGAACCACTTCAACAATCATCACATTTAAAATTGAAATGATCAATCGTGAAATTAAATTAAATTAAATGAATCCATACGAATTATTTAATTGTCAACACTTCATTGTCAACTTACCAAACACATATTGACACATCATTGACAATTAATACAACAAATGGACTGAAAAATATCCCACTTGGTATTTTGGTGTCAATATCTATCCACATGTTTAAAATTCAATATGTGTGATCGAAAGATTATTCCCCTTATTTTAAATCAAATGCAATGGATAAGTGAGGGATTTTCACATATCTTATTCATAATTTAAAAGCATTATCATTCTATACCCCCTTTTTGAGAGGATGATATCTCATGGTTCTATTAGCAAAGAGAATTTAGTTGGTCTACTCTTAGCATGCATTGGATAACCCAATGTAGAATACAAGAGGGATACAACAAAGGTTGTCTATGATATTCATAAGGTACAATTCATGTGAAAACATTCTCATATTTTATTATTTATTAGAACTGGGGTTGTCAAGACATCAAATAAAATATCCTACACCAAATTTAACAAACACATTCAAATGATCATGTGAAAAACAGCCTATCCCAATGTCTCATCTTGTCATCATCCAAGAACTTTGGAGACCAACATTTTGATAAAATAAATCATTCATTACATGATACAATATTTAATAATATGGAGGATATTTTGGAGTTTAGTGTCTTGAAAATAGGAACATAATTAATGAAAAATACATAAAAACAAACATCCATCTAATAAACATGAAATACAAATTCATAGGTTCAACCTTAGTAATTTTTACTACATCTCATATCCGGGGGACATTCATCAAAGAAAGGGCTGATCATAATGTCCAACAGTGAAATAATCAAAGGGGATAATTAACCTATGAAGGCATATTAGTATGACATGATCAGAAAAACATGAGACATATCATAATATAAAGAACATAAATAATAACATGGATATTTTTATACAATATAAAAATGTGAAATTTATAAGTATAAGTTTATCACAAAGGTTTCACAAATCATAATTACAAACGTAATTCACCAAAGTATCATAAAACATTTCATCTCCAGAGATAAGTTAATTACCCAAGGAATTGGAGTGCTATTGGGGAACAACCTTTATATATATTAGATTATATGATTCTCATTTTCCATAATAAATCATTTCATCAAAAATATTCGAAAAATAAATAATGGGTTTCATACCAAGATCATTTTGTAAAAATTGTTTAAATACTTGGACATAACATCATTTTTATCCCATGAAAAGTGAATATGAGTTTCATATATGTAAATACCTAAATAAATAATACATGGTCATATCTAGTTTAATACCCATGGAATGAGGTTTGGGTATTCACAATATTATAATTTATCATGTAGAAAATTCAAAATCAAGAAATTGATTCTGTATCATGAAAATATTCATTGTGGCTTATGAAAATGGAATAATGGTAGGGAACTAAAGTATCTCATTTAGAAAACATAATTTTTATAGGAAGTGTAATATAAAAATTATAATAGAATAAATTGGGTTAACATTTAGAATGTATACACAATAGCTGTCCTTAGATGAAAAATGAGAAATGAGAAATCCCTTCCATAGAGATTTGGTTCTTAAAACATTACGGTGGAATCTTTAAACATTCTGGGAACCTTTGAAGGACTCTTTTGAGGTAAAAATAACATAAATGTGGGGGAATATTAATTTGGTTAAGAGTCTGGGCGTGGAAAGGGGGAATTTATCCTTGAGGAGGGGTGACATTAAGTGAATAAATAATGATTATATTTCATTTAAGGATAACCATCATTGGGTTTCATTAATTATAACTATATTGTTTATACAATACATCAAAAACCCATTTAATTTAGTATTTTTTGGTATTTTATTCTTTTACCATTTAACATTAACCCGCCAAATTATTTTACTTATACTTCAGTTACATTTTTCTTACCACATTAACTTTTTATGTCTAAAAAATTAAATTAACCCCATTAAAATTTTGTTATATTCTGATTAAAAATATTAAATCCATTTTAATTTATATAATTTATATTGTTATTAAAATCAGATCAAAATTATTTATGCATATAACTCATAAAAATGGTTTTTTTAGAAAGGATAAAATCATTTTTTTCAAAAATACTATGTATGTGTTTACAAATGTAACACATTATATAATTTGATTTTACATAAATAATTAGTTATTAAAAAAATATTAACATTGATTAAATCTTGATCATATCCTAATTTTATTGTAAGAGTAATCTTATTTCGTAAACATGGAATTTTTACATTTTAACCAAAAAAACATTTTTAGAAAATTACCATAAATTCATCCTAATATAATTTTGATGTGTTGGGTCCAAAAAAAATAATTTTATTTCCTCAAAATAATTCTCTAAGTAAGATAATTTAAACATTTGGATAAATAATTATTTTAGTAAAAAATAATCATTTAATAAAAAATAATCGTTCTGACAACTATAAATATTACTTAGGGTTTCATTGAAATATATTACCATTTACAAATAATTTTCTAATATTATTTCATGAAATATGTTTTAATTTAATTCTTCCAAATAAAACATATTTAATTGATTGTTTTTATAGTCTCCAAAAATATTGCAAATTTGATATATCATTACATATTCTAAATGATCATTTAAATGAATCTTTGTAGCCAACAATAATAATGAAGAGATTTTTTCTTTACTATTGGTCATAATTTAGATCAACTATATTTGCTGACAAACATAAAGTATGATTATCATATTTATCTTTAAATACACCATCATTATTATTTTTCATTTATTTTTAATCAAATGAATGTTTAATATTGTTTCCAAAAATGAATATAGTATTAATAACTCTTTCTTCCTCTGTTATAGTGATATTCATCGGTGAAATGATTCTAGGGGATCAAAGCAACTAATGTTTGTATACTTCAATTTATTTATCCTACATTTGTCTTCCCATTGTAATATTTGGTATGATATTTTGTGTTTTTTAGATTGAATTTAACATTTGTAATTAATGAAATAAATTATTGATGGTTTCTAGTATGTGTTTTATTTTAATGTTTGTAGTTTTACTAGTTCATATCAACACGTGATGTTAAAACCTATTATGAAATTTAAAAATATTTCAATGTGATTTTATTGTTAAACCTAATAAAAAATTATTAGGATTCAAGAGATACATTTATTAAATAAGAACATTTTTTGGGTCCTTATATCCCCCCCCATATAATTTTTTCCAACAAAATTTCATTATTAATACTAATGTTAAAACAAGTGAGGGTATTTCTTGTTCAAAGATTCCTATAGTTCCCGTGATGCCTATTCAAACATGGGATTTCTCCATGGGACCTTCATAAGCCATGCTTGATTTTCCCTTAAAAATCGTCCCTTATGTCAATGATCAGGATTGGTTCTTCTTCATATGAAATGTCACCTTCCAAATGTATAACATTATTATCAAGTATATGTAGTGGTTTAGAAATATAAATTCTCATTAGTGACATGTGGAAGACATCTTGGGATTCCTAAAGATTTTCTAGTAGTGCTAATCAATAGGAAAACACTCCAACACACTCTCAAACGGTCTAATGTACCTTAGAATCATTTTCAACTTCTTTCCAAATCACATAACTCCCTTCCAATATGATATCTTGAAGAATAAAAGATCCAAAATTTGAAAATGTAAGTCATTTATTCATTTTTCGGCACAACCATTTCATCGAATTTTAGAAATGTTGATGTGTTTCTTAATTAAATGAATCTTTTTTATAGTTTCCATCACAATGTTCAGTCCCAATATTTTTCCCTCACATTTTTTTCTGCAGAGAGATTCAAAAGGTTTCATTTTAATGCTTGAGTGGAAACTTTTTTTATAGGAGAATTCAACAAGTGGAAGATGTTGATCCCAACTCACATGAAAATCATGTGATCTAGCCTATAAAATATCATTTAATGTTTGAATAGTCCTCTCAAACTACCCATCAGTTTGAGGATGGTAGGTTGTGCCCTAGTTTACTTATTTATTCATAACCTTTTGAAGGATCCTCTAGAATTTATTATTAAATAATTGGTTTTTTATCAGAAACAATCGATATCGATACTCCATCAAGTCACACAACTTCTTGAATATTGTGATGAGTTAGGCGCTCTGGGGAGAGATCCTCTCTTATGGAAACTAAATTGGATGAATTTTTTAATCTGTCAGAGGTTACCCAAATAGAATTTATACCCTAGGGTCAATTTATAATGCTAGTAAAATATTATATTGTGATTGTATCCCACTCCCAGATAGATATGGGTAGTGGTTGTAATACCCCTTTAGTATGTTTTCACTTCGCCTTTACATGTCAACACACCAAGTACCTTTTAGTGTAATTAGAAATCCATTTTTTCATATTATCCATCAAATAATGATCACAAATGTCCCTAAACATTTTTGTGCTTCTAGGGTTTGTTGATAATGTAGAGCATTGAGCTTTATCTATTATCTCATTTATCTCCAAAATAGATGGGATACCTAGCCTTATACCAAATTTTAGTACACCTTATTGATCAATATTGAATTCAAGAATCGTCCCCCTTTTCATAGCCTCTATATTATTTTTCATAAAAGTATCATCGCATTGAGATTTCATGATCATCTCCTTGAGATTTCATGGTATCCCTTCCCTTATAATTCCTATGTATAAATATACAAGGTCTTTGATCAATGGATTTCTTCCAATCATCATCATTGTAATAACACAAGGATCTTTCCTTCTCAAAGCACTTGTGAATTTGTTCACTCTTTAGGGGTGTTAATGAATTGAAAAATCATAGGAATTAATATGAATAAACCATATACTTTGTCTCATGTTTATTTCCTTCTATGTGAATATATACTTGAAACATTGGTGGTCTGTGTATATATCAAAACCATTCCCCATAATGATTGTGTCTTCATATCTTTAGAGAAAAAATGACTACTATTAACTCCAGATCAAGGGTGGTATAATTATTTTAACAATTATTTAACAGAAGTGATGCACATGAAATCACTTTTTTTAGTTTTCATGAGTACAAATATATGTCCCTTTTAAGGTTTGTCACTAAAAATGACAAATCCTTACCCATTAATGGGTAAAGATTTCACATATGCACTAACCAACCTCCTCTTAAATTCTTGGAATATTTATCCATCATATTTTTTCTATATTAACTTAAATCCAATTTCATTTAACTTAGTGTATTAGAAATACATAGATTTTTTTCACAAACTTTCTATTGTTTTTTTTCTAGAACAAGGAAGCTAAGAATATCTGTTACTATTGTAGGTTGTGGACACACCTCTAGAACCTTTTTCTTTGGAGGATCCACTAATATTCCTTCACTGGATAAGATGTGTCCTATGAATGTGATTTATTGTAACAAGAACTTACATTTTATTTAAATTTATCAAACAAATTATCAATCCTTAGAGTTTGCAATATGACCTTTTTATGATTTTAATGCTCCTTGAGGCTTTTGAAATATATTAGAATATCTTCAATAAAGAACAAAATGAAATTATCAAGGTAGTCCTTAAATACTCTATAAATCAAATCCATAAATATGGAAGTAGAATTAGTTAGGATGAAGGGTATAACAACAAACTTATAATGCCCATATCTTGTGCGGAAGTTTGTATTTAGGATATCTATTTTCTTCACACTAAATTGATGATAATAAATCCAATGATCAATGTTGGATAAGAATTTATCTCTACAAAGCTAGTCAAAAAAATCATCCATTATTAGAAGAGGATATTTATTCTTCACTATGATCCCATTATGTTCTATATAATCAATGAAAAACCACATTAATCCACCCTTATTATATAAAAAGAGAACTAGTTCTCCCCATAAAGACACACTTGGTCAAACAAAACCATTCTTGAATAGATCCTAAGGTTTCTTCTTTAATTCCTCACTATCTATGTATTACATTCTATATGGGGTTTTTCATATTGGCTTGGATTTAAGTAAGAGTTTAATTGATAACACTACCTCTATTTCTAGGGGAGGTCCCAATAACTCTTCAAGGAATAAATTAATTTACTCCCCAACAATGGGCACACATCCTATCTTTACACTCTCCTCATGCCACTTCTTCAACAATATTTTATATAAATAAGGTAATTCAAGGTGGTTCTAGGAAAGACTCAGGCTGATAAATCTCTCCCTTTAAAATGATCAGAGGTTTTTCCTTCAAGACTACTGAAATATACATTCTTCTATAGTTTATCTTGGAATTATACTTTAAAAACTACCCATCCCATGTATTACATCAAGATCCACCATTGGAATGATCACCAAGTTTTCAGAGAGGTTATACTCACCAATGTTAACTAGGAAATCCCTATATATCTTTATTGAGTGAATAATTCCTCCAGGATTTTAGTAGGAAACTCTACCACTAGAATTTCCAGGTACAACATTATTATATTCTCCAAATTAAGAGAAATAAAATAATGAATTGAAATAGAATAAAATAATGTACTTGATAATATTGAGATAAGATTAGCATACCTTCCACAACATTATTCAGAGCCTCGACTTCAAACATCATAATTATAAATGCATGAACCTGCTCCCAGGGAATTTGTTGGGGTTGATGGTGGGTTACCAAAATTTTATTCTATTTTGGACATTGGTTAGCGAAATGAAAAATTTCCCTACACTAGAATAATTTCACAATAGGCTATGATTTCATTATCTTCCCTTTCTCATTAGAATTCATAGGTCTAGGATTTACATCCCCATGATAATTTCGATCTATATTTCCATCTCTTACATAATTAAATCAATTTCCACTTCCTTGAAAAAGATTCCCTTAATGAATATTCCTTCATTTTTTACACATGGGATGTTTTACATTCTTATCATTTGGATTCTTCCCATATCATTTTTCTATATTTCTCCTCTTTTCATTCTTTCTATAAGTTCACTGGGAAACTATGAATTGCATTTCGATTTTTGAGAGCACAACAAACTATCTCTTCATAACTCCCAATGTCTTGGATTGAAAAATATTTATGTATATGGGTTTTTAGTATACCAATGAAACGATCCAACTTTCCATCAGAGTCGATGACAAATCATGAATCTTAATGTGAAACCCTTGTAATGTTCATCTCGTAATTCCCCACTGATTCATTGTATCTTGGTATTAACTTGTGAAATTATCTCTTCATTTTGAGTCGGATGGTAAGAGGAAATTAGTTAATAAAAAAGAACTTTTTGATGTCTTCCCACCCCATAGTTCCCACATCATTCCTTAGCTTCATGTTCTTCATCACTATCCATCACTGAGCAGCTTATCACTATAAGTGATATACTATCAATGTAAATTTTTCTTGTTCAAAACAATGGATTATAGAAAATATATTTTCTATAGGTTTGATCCAAAATTCTATGATTAGTGGTTCTTCAATTATGTTTGCTAATTCAGCATCACTATGGATATTTCGTCTATATCTCCCCCAATATTGGGATAGTCATCATCACCTTGTCTGTTGCATCCATTGTTTGCAAAAGTTCTATTTTCTTCCATTTTTTTCTAGAAGGGGAAAACCTATGTTAAAACTTTGTTATTATTGGGAATTCGATAATAAAAATTCTAAATAAAAGATTAATCTTAAAAATTTCTTATATTCTTTTTCTTGGATGAAATATTAAATCTTAATAAAAGGATTAAATTGTCTATATATCCTTGAAAATGGATTGTACAAGCATGTGATTAACTAAAGAATATCCCCTAGGAGTTTTAGAACAGTTGTGAAACAAGGCCCATTTTCATGCACTAGTTCCTGATAGAGTCTAGATCAAGATGATTTTTTAGGATTATTACCGCTAGGTGCATCTTTTCTAGAACCACATCCACTTATATTATCCAGACATGGAAGTATTTTCTTGAAAACCACTCACTTAATAATTCACAAATATAACAGGATGTTTTCCTATATATCAAAATTTCCCAATAGTTTATAATAATGTTTTATAATCCTAATATCAATAAATAAGAAAACAATCATTTTATACCAACTATGGTGAGCTTAATTTTTATCACATAAATATTTCATTACATAATTCAATATTCAACAATATAGAAGATCTTTTTGGGTTTAGTGTCTTGGAAATATGAACATAATACTAGAAAAAAAATAAACACAAAAATTATTCTATTCCACTTGAAATACTGTCACGACCCGCCCTCGGGGTCCGTGCCGTGACTACCCCAAGCCCGCCTTCCATATGCCAGGGGCTAGAGAGTAGCACCAAGGCGTAAATCCCAACAAAAAGGGAAGGCATTGGCTTTGAAAAGTAAACAAGCACCACAGAGTAAGCAAGCGGAAAGTAAACACTAAGTAAAAACAGAGTACAACTGAAAGTGTGGAAAAGTAAATGGCCAGTATATAAACCCAAACTGAAAGTAAAGTACAACTCGAAAGGGAAAACAACAACTATAAGTAAAAGCCGCTACACCGAGCTGTCCACTGGAGATCCCACCTGAAGGATGGGTACAGATATCTCCACTGCTCCACGGGTCCCACCGTCTGCTCCGAGTACGTCCCGCCCAGTGGTCCACCCCCAGGTACCGTCCTGCTCTGCAAGCCTCAGCCAAGATCAACGCTGTCCGTCATCTGCAACCAACACAATGTAGTGCGGGCATAGCCCGTGCAGGGGTGAGTATAAGCTACTCAGTAGGGACCCCGAGACCCCTGAAGGTCTCTCAAAATCCACAAAGGATAAATCACAAAGAAAGGTACAATCACGAAGTAACAACTGACACTGCTTAGGTATATGCCCATACATATACCTAAGTCATCAATTCCAATACGCTCCAACCTCCGAGCCCAAGTACAAGTCAGTCCACACAGGAAAGTAAACGTATTCCACACAGGAAAGCAAAACGTAATCCACACAGGATAGCACAACACAATCCACACAGGAAAGCAACAGGATTCAGCTCACACATGTATACTTCTTCGAAAGACGATAAAGATGATCTCTGATCCATCTAAGTCGTCGGACCCACGAAGGATCGATAGGTAAGTAACCCCCGAAAAAGACCCACACAAGATCGGGCCCACATAGGACCTGTAGGCGCTGGTTCACACAGGACCGCTGAGCGCAATGACCCACACAGGATCGGACCCACACAGGATCGGGCCCACACAGGACCTCTAGCACTGATCCACGTAGGATCGCTGAGTGCTGTAGTCATCGTCGTCGAATCCACACAGGATCTCTGTACTGTCGTCGTCGCAGTCACAGTAGCAGTAGCAGTAGCAGTAGTAGTCACAGTCGTAGCCAGCACTAGGGTTCCCGCACACAGCAAGCTCGTTCAGGAGGGTCCGCTCCACGAGCCGAGAGGCTGATACATCAACTGTCACAAAGTCCAGAGTTGATGTATCCAAAAGCTCCGTATCGTCAACAGGAACTCAACGCAACAGACGGCGCGTCGATCGGACGCCCGGTCTGAGAGTTATTGGCCTTTTCGTCCCAGCGGCCCGGTTGGTTTTTAAGGAAAAACCAACCCGACCGTACTCCACCTGCATCCAAACCTCGGGCGGAGTATGCCAAAAGATCCGTCTCACTAAGAGGAACACAACAAAGTTGACGGCACGTCAATCAGACGTCCGTAGCTCAAGATATGAGCGTTTCCGCTCCGAGGGCCCGGTTGGTTTCGTGTACGAACCAACCCGGCCGAACTCAAAAATATTCTGAAACCCTGAGTGTAATATACCGAAACGACCGTCTCGATCCAAGGATCGCGTTGCCACTGACGGTTCGTCAATTGGTGGTCCATGGCACATGTTATGGCCAAAAGACCGAAACTGTCTCGAAAACGGGGGGTCCGGGTCCGGGCCGACCCCGGCCGACCCCCTCTGGGTCGGCCCGAACCGGGTCGACCCGCCAGGGTCCGACCCGGCCCGGTCGGCCGGCGGCGCGGCGGCCTGGCGCCGCACGGATGCAGCACGCGGGGGGCATGGCCCTCGCTTGTTTCAAAAAAAACGGCGCGGCTTATAGCCGTGCCTTGGAGAACCGGCCCCCCCATGTGGGGCCCTGCTTTGTGGGAAACGGTGGGGCCGCCTGCCCCCCTAAACGAAACTGCCCCCCTCATAAATGGGGGGGGTTTAGAGCTGTCCGGGGAAATTAAATTCCCCCGGCCTTTGACCTTCCGGCCGGCCTTCTGGCCAGCCGGTTTTTCTTCAACGGAACCGGTAAACCGGTCCCCTTTCCGGCTTCCGACGCCGGCGGCCCGGCCGCCGGTCTTCTCCTCCCGCCGCGGCCCGGAACCGGCCGCGGTGTTCGTCGTCCGGCGCGGTGCGACGGAACCGCGCCCCTCCTCCGTGCCTTCGATTCCCTTCGACGCGGCGCGACGACATCGCGTTCTTGATGATCCTTCCACGGCGCGGCGCGACGGCGCCGCGCAATATAATCGTGCGAATATCCGCGTGGTGCGATGGCACCACGCTATCTTGTTTCAACCGCAAGATAAATCATCAAGAACAAAGGAGGGGGTTCGGTCGTGTTCATGCGGTCCGGCCCCCTCACGTTAAACGATAACACATATTTAAATATCCTCACGTTAGTCATGCTAGAACCACGAACAAGAATAAATAAATAAACAAATAAAAACAACCCCTACCTTGGGTTCAAGTTCAAAGTTCGTCAACGACCTGTGGAAGACAACGTCGCGGAGGTCGGGCGTCGCGGTAATCGTTCGTCAAATCCGATGACGAAGAGGTACGTCGTTGGCGAACCTTCATAAGCCGACGAAGGGAGTCCGAGGAGGAAGCGACGTTCCCTTTCGTTGACACGGAAGACGTCGTCGACCTTCGGAAACAACGGCTATGAAGAAGAGAGGAGCGGCGTTCTTCGTCGGAGCTTGAGCGTTCTTTATCAAAGCTTGAGCGTTCTTCGTCAATGTTTGAAGAAGAAGGAGAAAAACCCAAAATGATCTCAAGATGGCTAGACAATTCTAACCAAATAAAATAAGCTAAGGGCTTATTTTATTTACTCAACCAAACCATTTGAATTTCAAAGGTTTGAATTAAGACAACTCAACCCATTAAATAACTCTACTTGTCAACTTAAATTAAAAGGAGAGTTTAAGGGAGGAGATGAGGGGATGGGGTTCGTGTGGGCACCACCACACTTAATCCTCTCGAGGGAGGTTAAGTGGGTGTGGGTCCCACCCCTAACTTCCTTTGAGAGAAGTTAAAAAACAAAAGTAAAATAAAAAGTGTTCCACATTTTTATTCAACTTTTTATGATTCTCCTAAAAACTAACTTTCGTCCCGCAATAAACGCAACTTCGGAAAAGGTCTCCTTAAGCGAATATCGGCGTTGCTAGTTCATTGGTGTCCTCAGATTTCAATTCCGAGCAACGGATCAAAAGTTTGGAATTCCCACTCGTTCGTTCACTGAACGTACCCGAGCCAAACTTCGGAAATTGATTCCGGGCACTCCAGGCCTCGGAATCAGGTGCCGTCAGAATCTGCGCTCTTGTAAAATTCCGAAGAAAATCAAGAAAGAAATTCCCTTCATTTTTACGGGTCTTTACATTACTCCCGCCTCAGGGATTTACGTCCCCATAAAGATACATCAATAACTAGGGAAACAAATGAGGGTACTGAGCACGCATCTGAGCCTCCCGCTCCCATGTGCTCTCCTGGAGGTTCCCGTGCTGCCATCTGATGCGCACAAGAGGAATCGATCACCCACGCAGGACCTGCTCATGTCGATCCTCTATCTCCACCGGGACCTCCGTAAAATTCTCCCCATTGTCAACGTCAAGATCCCCATATTCAATGATGTGCATCGGGTTGTGCACGTATCTCTTCAACTGAGATATGTGGAAGACATCATGCACCCGGTGCAACTGAGGTGGTAGAGCTAGGAGATAAGCCACCTCGCCAATCCTGCTGAGGATCTGGAAGGGTCCGATGAAGCGCGGAGATAACTTGCCGCCTCGGCCAAATCTCCGAATACCACGTCGAGGTGAGACCCACAAGAAGACGTGGTCTCCATCCTCGAACTCCAGTGGCCTCCGCCTCCTGTCAGCGTATGACTTCTGCCGGCTCTGAGCTGTCCTCATCCGCTCCTGGATGACCTGGACCTTCTCTGTCGTGGCCTGGACCATCTCCGGTCCCACCAGTGCTGACTCCCCAGGGTCTGTCCAGCACAAAGGAGATCTACAAGGTCGGCCGTACAACGCCTCGTACGGTGCCATCCCGATGGTGGAGTGGTAGCTGTTGTTGTACGCAAACTCCACCAAGGGTAGGTGGTCCTCCCAGCTACGACCAAAGTCGAGGACACATGCGCGGAGCATGTCCTCGAGAGTCTGAATGGTCCTCTCTGTCTGACCATCCGTGTGAGGGTGAAAGGCTATGCTCAGACGTAGCTGCGTCTCGAACGCCTCTTGTAACCCCTTCCAAAGCCGGTATGTAAAGCGAGCATCTCGATCGGAGACGATAGATGATGGCACGCCGTGGAGCCGCACAATCTCCTGAACGTAGAGACGTCCCAAGATCTCCATTGAGCCCTTCTCTCTAATGGGTAAGAAGTGTTCCGACTTGGTGAGTCGGTCAACAATCACCCAGATGGAGTCGTGACCTCTGGAAGTGCGTGGAAGTCCAGTCACGAAGTCCATAGATATGCTGACCCACTTCCACTTCGGAACCTCCAAGGGCTGTACCAAGCCTGCTGGTACCTGATGCTCTGCCTTCACCTGCTGGCAGGTGAGGCATCGAGAAACGAACTCTGCTACTGTCTTCTTCATGCCCGGCCACCAGTGCTGTCGTCTGAGGACCTGGTACATCTTCGCCACTCCAGGATGTACCGCCAAATGAGAAGTGTGAAACTCTCTCAGCACTTCCTCTCGCAAAGCGACTGGTACCATGGTACGTCCTCTGAAAAGGATATCGTGCTCTGCTCCAAAGGAGAAACCATCAGGTGCATGTCCCGAGGATATCTGTGCACGCCGTGTCTCACAGTCAGCGTCCTCACGCTATGCCTCTCTGACCCGCTGCAGTAGTGGAGGGGTGACTGTGAGAGACTGGAGGAAGGATGCTCCATCTCTATCCACGAAGGTTATCTGTAAAGAGGCTAGCTGCTCCGTCGCCTCCTCAAGTAGCTGAATGCCCATCCTCCTGCTGAGGGCATCGGCTACTACTTTCCCCTTCCCAGGAGTATAGACTATCTCAAAGTCATAGTCCTGGAGGAACACGAGCCATCGCCGCTGTCTCAGGTTCAGGTCCTTCTGCGAGAAGATATACCTGAGATTCTGATGATCGGGAAAGACTGTAAACCGCTCACCCATCAGATAGTGTCGCCATGTCTTCAGAGCGAAGACCACTGTTGCTAACTCCAGGTCATGGGTAGCGTAGTTCTGCTCATGCGACCTCAACTGACGTGATCCATAGACGATCACTGCCCGATCCTTCATTATAACACATCCGATTCCGGTCCCTGATGCATCGCAGTAGACTACGTACCCTACTCCCTCCTCATGCAACCTCAAGATAGGTGCGCTAGTCAATCTCTGCCTCAGCTCCTGGAAGCTCTGCTGACATCTGTCTGACCACACGAAGGGTTTCCCCTTCTTCGTCAAAGCTGTGAGTGGTGTCGCAACTCTAGAGAAGTCCAGCATGAATCTCCGATGGTATCCATCTAAACCCAAGAAACTCCGATCCTCAGTCACGCTCCTGGGTGGCTCCCATGCTAACACAACCTCGATCTTCGCAGGATCCACTGCAACTCCCGCCTCAGAGATAACGTGTCCCAAGAAGTGGACCTCACGTATCCAGAACTGGCACTTCGAGAGCTTACCATAAAGCTGGTTCTCTCGGAGTGTGTCTAGTATAACTCGCAAGTGATAGGCGTTCTCCTCCTCAGTCGTAGAGTAAATTAGAATGTCGTCGATGAAGACTACGACAAACCGATCAAGGTATGGCTAAAAGATCCTGTTCATGAGAGCCATGAACACTGCTGGAGCATTGGTTACACCGAAAGGCATAACCAAGAACTCATAGTGGCCATACCGACATCTGAAGGCCGTCTTCTGCACATCCTCATCTCTGACTCTGAGCTGATGATAGCCTGACCTGAGGTCTATCTCCGAGAACCACCGTGCTCCCTTGAGCTGATCAAAGAGGTCATCAATCCTCGGTAGCGGATACTTTTTCCACACTGTCACCTAGTTCAGGCGACGATAGCAACACAAAGTCGCAGGCTCCTGTCCGCCTTCTTGGCGAACAAGATCGGGGAAGCCCAGGGTGAAACACTGGGTCAAATGAACCCCTTGCCCTGCTAGTCCTCCAACTGTACCCGTAGCTCTCGAAGCTTGGTGGGGTCCATCCGATATGCTGGAGTCGATATCGGGGCTGTCCCGGAATACAAGTCAATATAAAAGTCTACCTCTCTGCGAGGAGGTAGCCCTGGAACGTCGTCGGGAAAAATGTCCGCAAACTGATCCTCCACTGCAGGAAAACCATGACTCCGCACGTCAACTGCTCCAAGGATGAGGCTAGCCAACTGATGAGTAATGGGCTGTCCTCTCCTCCGTGGAAGTCCATACTGTGCTGCTAAGGCTCCCTTCTCGCCGGTGAAGGTGAACCTACTCCCGTCGGTGCATACACATCGCACCTTGCGCCTAAAACAGTCAATCTACGCATGGACTGTAGATAGCCAATCCATGCCCAAGATGACGTCGTAAGTCCTTGACGCTGCTACAAGAAGATCCCAGCCGAAGATCTCACCTCCTAGAGTGAGCTCACACTGCCGGCACCAGTGCGTAATCGTCGAGTCTGCTCCCGTAGGAGTCTATAGCCGTAAGGATCGAGCCAACGGCTCTGTCGGAATCTCCGAGCTCCGAACAAGGGCAGCAGATATGAAAGAGTGACTCGCTCCTGTGTCTATAAGAACTGCAGCAAGGGTGGAATAGACACAGATAGTACCTCGAATCATCTCGGGTGCGCCGTGGTCGTAGGCCTCTGCTACCTGGAGATGTGCCTGTCTCTGCCCGCCAGCTCCCTGTAGTCGGGGTGGACCTCCTGGTGGTGGTGGTGGTGGAAGAGCCTCAAAGCATCGCCCACCACCTACTGCTCGGCCAGCTCCTCTGCCTCGTCCGCCTCCTCCCTGCGGACCGCCACGGTCGACCCTCTGCCTCTGCCTCGGTGGTCCCTCAACTGACTGCTGCTCCTCGGCACGGTGGGTCGGGCAGTCACGAGCCATGTGGCCCTGCCCGCCGCACGAGTAGCATTGTCTGCCTCTCGAAAGACTGGCTCCTCGCTGTGTGCCCCGCACTACTGAGCCAGTGACCTGAGGTCGTCTGCCCGAAGGTCTGGTCTGTCTGGACCCCTGAGTCATCCGTCGACTGCCTGCTGCAGATGACTCTGCCACGTGCCGCCCTGCGGTGGGTCGCTGCGCTGGTGTAGACTCAGCAAGGAAGCTCTCGATCAGAAGGGCCTTCTCTAGTACTCCTGTCTGAGTCGGTATGCTGAGGGAGATCAGCGATGCCCTGATCTCGTGTCTCAAACCCTGCTCGAAGGTCCGGTCCCAGAAGAATGGGTCCCGTACCATGTCGGTCGAGTAGCGCGAGAGATCGGTAAATCTCGCCGAGTACTGAGCGACCGTCATGCTGCCCTACCGCAGCTGGAGAAGCTCCTGGATACGCACCGCACGAAGGGTGGCTGGGACGAACTCCGAGCGGAAGAGGCTCTCAATGTCCTTCCAAAGAAGAGATGCCTCAACGTGCACCTGGAGCATCAAGCTCCACCATCGTCCTGCTGCTGCATGTAGTAGGCTAGCAGCGAGGATCACCATGAGGTCTGCTGGTGTCCTCACTAGCCTAAACACACGTACCACTGCCTCCAGCCAGTCCTCGGCTGCCTGGGGATCCGTCTCCCCGCGAAACCTGGGTGGTCGCTGGCGCTGAAACTCATGCAGTGCGCTGAGGCAACGTGCATCGTCAGCGGCTGGAGCTGGAAGTATCGGTGGCTCGACGGGTAGAGCTACCACTGGTGCCACTGCTGACAAAGGGCCCTGCACCGAAGCCTCGTCGCTCGGTGGGCTGTCGTCACACTGGACTCTCGGAACCCTAGCTGGCTGCCGTCGTGGGGCCATCCTGAAAAGGAAACAGGCGCGCCACGATCAGAACAGTATACCTGGTGAGATGATATAAGTAATCACAAAGAAAACTTGAAACACACACGCAATCAATGTTTTCGTGCATTAAGTCGGAAATCAGAAGTCAGGGTCCTGGTGTACGGATACGTCGGCCGCCGCACCAACACTGGACTCCCTGGACTGATAACCACACTCAATACGCTAAACATTATTGCTTCACAAAGAAAAGATCAGAGTTCGCGGTAGAACCGAACTCCTCTGATACCAATTTGTCACGACCCGCCCTCGGGGTCCGTGCCGGGACTACCCCAAGCCCGCCTTCCATAGGCCAGGGGCTGGCAACTAGCACCAAGGCGTAAATCCCAAAAAAAAAGGAATGCATTGCCTTTGAAAAGTAAACAAGCACCACAGAGTAAGCAAGCGGAAAGTAAACACTAAGTAAAAACAGAGTACAACTGAAAGTGCGGAAAAGTAAATGGCCAGTATACAAACCCAAACTGAAAGTAAAGTACAACTCGAAAGGGAAAACAGCAACTGTAAGTAAAAGATGCTACGCCGAGCTGTCCACTGGAGATCCCACCCGAAGGATGGGTACAGATAGCTCCACTGCTCCACGGGTCCCACCGTCCGCTCCGAGTACGTCCCGCCCAGTGGTCCACCCCCACGTACCGTCCTGCTCTGCAAGCCTCATCCAAGATCAACGCTTTCCGTCATCTGCAACCAACAGAACGTAGTGCGGGCATAGCCCATGCAGGGGTGAGTATAAGCTACTCAGCAGGGACCCCGAGACCCCTGAAGGTCTCTCAAAATCCACAAAGGATAAATCACGAAGAAAGGTACAATCACGAAGTAACAACTGACACTGCTTAGGTATATTCCCATACATATACCTAAGTCATCAATTCCAATATGCTCCAACCTTCGAGCCCAAGTACAACTCAGTCCACAGAGGAAAGTAAACGTATTCCACACAGGAAAGCAAAACGTAATCCACACAGGATAGCACAACACAATCCACACAGGAAAGCAACAGGATTCAGCTCACACAGGTATATTTATTCGAAAGACGATAAAGATGATCTCTGATCCATCTAAGTCGTCGGACCCACGAAGGATCGATAGGTAACTGACCCCCGCAAAAGACCCACACAGGACCGAGCCCACATAGGACCTGTAGGCGCTGGTTCACACAGGACCGCTGAGCGCAAAGACCCACACAGGATCAGACCCACACAGGATCGGGCCCACACAGGACCTGTAGCACTGATCCACGTAGGATCGCTGAGTTCTGTAGTCGTCATCGTCGAATCCACACAGGATCTCTGTACTGTCATCGTCGCAGTCACAGTAGCAGTAGCAGTAGCAGTAGTAGTCACAGTCATAGCCAGCACTAGGGTTACCGCACACAGCATGCTCGTTCAGGAGGGTCCGCTCCACGAGCCGAGAGGTTGATACATCAACTGTCACAATGTCCAGAGTTGATGTATGCAAAAGTTCTGTATCGTCAACAGGAACTCAACGCAACAGACGGCGCGTCGATCGGACGCTCGGTCTGAGAGTTATTGGCTTTTTCGTCCCAGGGACCCGGTTGGTTTTTAAGGCAAAACCAACCAGACCGTACTCCACCTACGTCCAAACCTCGGGCGGAGTATGCCAAAAGATCCGTCTCACTAAGAGGAACACAACAAAGTTGACGGCATGTAAATCGGACGTCCGTAGCTCAAGATACGAGCGTTTCCGCTCCGAGGGCCCGGTTGGTTTCGTGTACGAACCAACCCGGCCGAACATAAAAATATTCTGAATCCCTGAGTGTAATATACCGAAACGACCGCCTCGATCCAAGGATCGCGTTGCCGCAGACGTTTCGTTAGTCGGAGGTCTGTGGCACAAGTTATGGCCAAAAGACCGAAACTGTCTCGAAAACGGGGGGTCCGGGTCCGACCCGGCCCGGCCGGCCGGCGGCACGGTGGCGCGGCGGCGCGGCGGCGCGGCGGCGCGGCGGCCTGGCGCCGCACAGTTGCAGCGCGCGGGGGGCAAGTCCCCCGCTTGTTTCACAAAAAAAACGGCGCGGCTTATAGCCGCGCCTTGGAGAACCGGCGCCCCCCCATGTGGGGGCCTGCTTTGTGGGAAACGGGGGGGCCGCCTGCCCCCCTAAACGAAACCGCCCCCCTCATAAATGGGGGGGGGGGTTTAGAGCTGGCCGGGGGAATTAAAATCCCCCGGCCTTTGACCTTCCGGCCGGCCATCTGGCCGGCCGGTTTTTCTTCAACGGAACCGGTAAACCGGTCCCCTTTCCGGCTTCTGACGCCGGCGGCCCGGCCGCTGGTCTTCTCCTCCCGCCGCGGCCCGGAACCGGCCGCTGTGTTCGTCGTCCGGCGCGGTGCGACGGCACCACGCCCCTCCGCCGCGCCTTCGATTACCTTCGACGCGGCGCGACAGCGTCGCGTTCTTGATGATCCTTCCACGGCGTGGCGCGACGACACCGCGCAATATAATCATGCGAATATCCGCGTGGTGCGACGGCACCATGCCATCTTGTTTCAACCGCAAGATAAATCATCAAGAACAAAGGAGGGGGTTCGGCCGTTTTCATGTCGTCCGGCCCCCTCACATTAAACGATAACACATATTTAAATATCCTCACGTTAGTCATTCTAGAACCACGAACAAGAATAAATAAATAAACAAATAATAACAACCCCTACCTTGGGTTCAAGTTCGAAGTTCGTCAACGACCCGTGGAAGACAACGTCGCGGAGGTCGGGCGTTGCGGTAATCGTTCGTCAAATCCGATGACGAAGAGGTACGTCGTTGGAGAACCTTCGTAAGCCGACGAAGGGAGTCCGAGGAGGAAGCGGCGTTCCCTTTCGTTGACACGGAAGACGTCGTCGACCTTCAGAAACAATGGCTATGAAGAAGAGAGGAGCGGCGTTCTTCGTCGGAGCTTGAGCGTTCTTCGTCAAAGATTGAGCGTTCTTCGTCAAAGTTTTAAGAAGAAGGAGAAGAACCCAAAATGCTCTCAAGATGGATAAACAATTCTAACCAAATAAAATAAGCTGAGGGCTTATTTTATTTACTCAACCAAACCATTTGAATTTCAAAGGTTTGAATTAAGACAACTCAACCCATTAAATAACTCTACTTGTCAACTTAAATTAAAAGGGGAGTTTATGGGAGGAGATGAGGGGATGGGGTTCGTGTGGGCCCCACCACACTTAATCCTCTCGAGGGAGGTTAAGTGGGTGTGGGTCCCACCCCTAACTTCCTTTGAGAGAAGTTAACCAACAAAAGTAAAATAAAAAGTGTTCCACATTTTTATTCAACTTTTTATGATTCTCCCAAAAACTAACTTTCGTCCCGCAATAAACGCAACTTCGGAAAAGGTCTCCTTAAGAGAATATCAGCGTTGCGAGTTCATCAGTGTCCTCAGATTTCAATTCCGAGCACCGGATCAAAAGTTAGGAATTCCCGCTCGTTCGTTCACTGAACGTACCCGAGCCAAACTTCGGAAATTGATTCCGGGCACTCCGGGCCTCGAAATCAGGTGCCGTCAGAAACCGCGCTCTTGTAAAATTCCGAAGAAAATCTAGAAAAAAATTCCCTTGAATTTTACGGGTCTTTACAAATACTTCTTCATAGGTTCTTCCTATGTTACTTTTACCCCATATCATATCTTGGGGACATACCTTAAAGAAAGGGGTGACCATAAAGCTTGATAAATAAATAATAAAAGAAGATACTTAACATGTGATTGAGGCAAATCAATATGGCATGATCACATAAAAATGAGTCATATAATAATATAAATAACATAAATCATAACATTTAAATGTTTCTACAACATAAAAATGAGACATTCATAAGCATATCACCAAGGTATATCACCGAGGAGTTAGAAATCATAATTACCAAGGTTATTCACCAAGGTATCATAAAACATGTCATCACTAGATATTAGTTCTATACCCAAATAATGAGATCAATATGAAGGCACACCATTAATATGTATTAATTTATGTGAGAAACATTTATCATAACAAATTATGTCGTCAAAAACTTGTGAAAAATAAATAATGGGATTCATATAAAAATCATCTTATACAATGTGTTTAAATACTTAAATATAAAATGTTTTTTAACCAATGAAAAAGGAATATGGGTATAATATGTGTAAATACCTGAATCAATAATACATGATTACATATAGGCTAATAACCATGGAAATAGGTTTGGGTATTCACAATATGATAATTTTTCATGTATAAAAGTCAAAATTAAGAAATCCATTCAGCAGCATGCCAAAATACATTATGGTTTATGAAAAGGGCATAATGGGAGGGATATAATGTCTCATATTGATAAAATATAATTTTGGAAGTAAGGGAAATATAAAAAGTATATGAAAATTAATTTTATTAACTTTAATAAGGTATTAATAAAATGGGTACCTAGATGAAAAATGAGAAGAGGAGAATCCCCTTACCGTGGAGATCTACTTCATAAAACATTAGGGTGGAACCTTGGAACCTTGAGGTAACCTTGTAAGTACTCCTTGGGAGGTAAAAAGATCATAAATTAGTGGATTATGGATTTTTTTTGGAGAAAGGGGGTGGGAAGGGGATATTTATAATTAAGGGGGGACTTTATGTGAATAAATAATGATTATTTTTTATTTAAGGCTAAATACTATTAGTTTTCATTAATTCCAATTATTTTGGTTGAAAATTAATGTTTTAGGGGATGGTTAAGATCTTCTAATACATCAACCACTAATTTTTTTAGTTTTTAGTATTTTAGCTTTAATAATTTACATTTAACATGCTACATTATTTTACTTGTACTACGATAATTGTTTTTACCACGATAAATTTTTATCTCTAAAAAATGAAATTAACTTTATTAACTAATTTTAAACATATAATTAAAAATATTCAATCCATTTTAATTGATTCAATTTATAAAAGTGATAAAAAAAAATTCTAAATATATTTCAAGTATAACTCAAAAAATAGTATTTTAGGAATGGTTAAAATTATTGTATTCAAAAAGTCTATACGTTTCTAATTATTACATTATATACTATGTTTTTACATAAATAATTTTTCATTAAGTAAAATTACTAAAAAAATTTAAATCTTGATCATATCATGTCATAATAGTTATTGTATTTCATAAAAATAGTATTTTATCATTTTATGACAATAGATAAACTTATTTAAGAAAATTACCATAACATCACCCTAAGATAATTTCGATATAATGAGTCCAAAAAATAAGTTTATTTCATCTGAATAATAACTTAATTATGATAACTTTAACTTTTAAATAAATAATTATTTTAATGAAAATTAACCATTTAAGAGAAAAATAAACATTCTCACCATTATAAAAATTACATAGGAATTCATTAAAAAATATTATCATTTACAAATCATTTTAAAAGATTATTTAATGAAATGATTTTTTATTTTTTACTTTCACATAAGAAATATTTTAATAGAATGTGTTGATAATCTCTAAATATAATACAATTTTTTTATATCATTAAATAATCCTGAAAATATTTTAAATTCATCGACGTAACCAATAATAATAATGAACAACACTTTTATTAACTAAAGGTAATAATGACGATCAATTTAATTAGTTGATAATCATAATGTTTGATGATCATATTTTCCTATAAATACACCATCTTTATTACACTTCATCATCCACTTCAATTCAAATCATGGTTCAATATCATTTCAAAAATTAATATTGTTTTAATAAATCTATGTTCCTCTTTTATAGTGATTTCCATATGTGAATTACTTATAGGGGATTGAGCAGACCAAATTTTTATATTTCACCATATTTATCTTTTATTTGTCTTCACATTTTAATATTTGGTATGATATTGGATTTTTTAGACTTAATGTAACACTCTTGATTAGTTAAATAATGTGTTTATGGTTTCTAATATATGTTTTATTTTACAATTTCTAGTTGTAATAGTTCATATAACACATAATGTATAAAGTTATTGTTAAATTTAAAAGTATTTATATGTGATTATATTTTAAAACATAATCAAAAGTTATTAGGAGTCCAAATACCCATTAATAAAACTACATTTTTTTGTTCATTAAAATATAACTCTATTAAATGATATAATTAATTCAATTAAAAATAAGTGATGAATGTGTGATGGGTATACCTTTACCTTTGGGTTTGAATTTTTTTTGGATTTCTATATTAATTGGAATTTAGTAAATTGTAAGATTATCATCAATATTTCTCCCCCATAAGGGATGAATTATTATATTCCATTTCATATAAGATAGTAGACTCTATGAGGTATAACATATTTTTTCTATGGAAAAGTTACAGCCTTAAACATCTCCATCAATTCCCTATATGTTAGCTCAAAACACATAAAATAATAGTTTATAAAGAAGGAAATCATTTTTATTTATGAGTAACATTCATGTTGAGATCTACCACACTACCCAATCCATTACTTTCTTCTAATCGTATCATGGAATGATTTATTTAAACACATCTTTCTGTTTTGAGTCTCTTCTGTTTTATTATCATGTTTCTTCCTAGGAACTTCTTCATTGTGTGGAATACATTTTCCCACCTTAGGTTTTTCAAACACTTTCATTCATTTTGTTTTATAAATTTTTTCAACATACAATAATTTCATACCCAATATTAATTGATTGGGCCAAAAAACAATCATTATTTCCTTCTATGTCTTCTCAGAATATTCACATGACATACCACTTTTTCTCTATTGAAGTCACTTCCCTTTCAAAAAAAAAAGAATATCTCCTGGTAGTATTATCATGAATTTCTAAGCTACGTGACCCTTCAGTTTACATCTACCAAATACTTCTTTTAACTAGTCTAATTTATTTTTAATTGAGGGCTTGGATGACATTTTGGTCAAAAGATTTTCCATTTTGGTAACAGTTTTTTTAAAAGTCTTCTTTTTCTCACATCACAAAACTAACTTATCACCTTCCTTTCTTACACATTTCCCCTTTTATTATTTTATTATATTTAAATTATTATATAATTGGTGCATGATTGGTATATATCAACACTCATCATAATAGTGACCAATTCTGTTGAAATACTCCCCAAAATCTTCAAATCATTCAAATCAACTGTTTACAAACATACTCATTTTCTCTTGATTTCTCCTCTGGTGAAGGTCAACTATTTCCTTCATTATTTATCCCCCTAAATACATGAATTATGTTATTTTCATTAATTTTCATGTCACGTCAAAATTCCAATGCCTTGTTCCAAAAAATACATCAACATCAACAATGGACTATTAATCTCATTCTCTTCATTTCTATGGTAGTCCATCCAGATTTCATAGATTGTGAAACTTTCTATTTTTGAATGGAACCGCCAATATATTGAACACTAATTATGTAACATCTATTAACACATATTTTCCTATCCACCCTTGGTGTGGTGGGTTTATCTATATTTTTCACCATCCAAACTCTCCTAGAGTAAGGTTTAAAACATTTACCAACCCTTGAAAACACATTATTACATAAAATAGTTTTTGGGTTATGGGATACCATATTATTTAGGGATGTTTCCCTTTGGTTATAGGATAGCCTCATGGTATCCTTTTAGTCACAATACATAATGAAAACATGTGTGGATGTATATCTTTTCTATGTAATTTGAGAAGTTACATGTTGTGGTGAGTCTTGATTCTTCAACTAATCCTCCAGATCTAAATATTTCATGTTTAGTGGTTACTTATAATTCTAAAAAATTATTAGATTTTATTCCCAATACACATTGAAATTGTTATTTTGTTCTTCATGAATTATTCAAGGTTATTATAAAGTATTTTTAAGTTCCTTGAACTTGTTTTCTTTAACCTATAGTTGGTAATGTTTGAAATCCATAGATACGCTTTGTGAAATGTTTCAAGTATATGAAAATCTTATGAAAAAACAATATTAGAGTAATATTCCTCACAAGCATACCTTTTAAATTCTTCTTTGGAATCAAGGATGGATTTTTCTCTTACTTTTACCAGGTCTGTGATACAGATTTATTTTCTAAACATCTTATTTAGTGCATCATCTAGTTCATCAACATCTTATTATACATATAATTTTTTATTCTGAATTGCCTTTAAACCTCCCATAATTTATTTTAAAATTTCTTTGGGAACTCTCTTAATATATTCCCTGAATTCATAATGGTGATCACTAGGTGATGAATTATCATCACTGCTTTAGTATGCTTCATCAGAAGAATCTTAATCAAGGGAATTGTTGCACTATATGTCACTTTGATTACCTTTAGTCATTGGTGTCTCTCCCATTATAGTAGGATTATAATTCAAATTATTTTCATTTCTTTTCGTTATTTTCTTTTGAGTATTTATAGAAATATCCAGATTAGTATCCATAGGAGTAACTTCCTTTTTTTACATATATGTTATTTCACTCATTTTCAAAAATCTATACTTCATAAGAACTCATATGAATATTTAGTGGGAACCTTTTCTCTAATTCCAATTATTGAGCCTTAGGTCTAATTAACCATTGAGTGGGGGGTGAATTAATTATTTTTACTAATTCATTTACTTTGAGTTCAACCACTTAAACTTGTTATTGTTCTCGGTCCATGAAGTGATATCTTAGAATTTCACCTCATATGAAAAAATGATAATAGTGAACACAACACACATTATTTATAAGGTTCAACAGGGATCACTACCCACCATGGTGCATCAATTCCCATTCCCCTATTAAAAGTACTTTTTATGGGGAGGGGGATGGTTGGGGCTTTTATACAATGCCCAATATCCCTCTAGTCTCCAACATGGGATACAGAAATTGGTTTCATAGTGTTACAGCCATGTCACACCGTGACACCCCAACAGCCATTAACCATGACCCGTTGGGAATGCACTGTCATTCATTTGGGACTCCAATATTATTTCTATCAGTGCTTTTCCTATGAATTAAAGTCTCCCTACCTCCTCTGATACAAATTCTTCACACACATGCACACACTCACACACCCCCAGCTAACCTAGCTGGTTATTTCACTCTACTCTTTACCCCACCCTTAGTGATGCTGAAGAACAATAAGCTCACATACCCTTAATTATTCCAAATAATACCAATCATACCTTCTAATAATTCTATATTTCTTGCCTTCATTGTTATATAATCCCCAAGTATATTGAAGACACCATGGTTCTTGGTCCATAGTGATGCACTCTTTCTGATGTACAGAATGTTTCAGAATTAGAAGCCCTATTATAGGATCTAAATTTGTTTGTGGAACCCTCCATCATAATTTATTCTCCTTTGGGTCACTCCCTCATGGTTGTTCTCTTCAATAGGGATCACTTCCCACTAGGGTGGCTCACTTTCCACCCCCTTTAAATAGGCCTTGTTATGTGGAGTGGGATGGTTTGGGCTTATATACCTATCCCAACACCCCTCTAATATCTGATGTGGGATAGGGAAATATGAATCATGGTGTTACACCTATATGTTATTTCATGACACTCCTATAATAGACAACCACAACCCCTATATATCACACTATGACACCCCTACAGGAAACAACCATGACTCATAGGGAACACAATGTCTTTAATTTTGGACTCCAACAATCTTGATGATTTCCCTACAAATCAGAGGATTCATACCTCCTCTAATGCCAATTATTCATACATGCTCACACTCACACACACATCAGCTTCCCTGTCTACATGCATCACTTTGGCCATCACCGCGCCCTTGATGATACTGAAGAGATCCAAGCCCACCATTTCATACTAACTTGTTGTCCACTTACACACCTTCATTACAGTGTAATCCCCATATAAGTTCTTCCCTGGAATGTAGGTATCACAGCTCTGGTTATTTATCTTGATTAGTGAATAGGACATCTAGACCGTTTCCTTAATTTAACCGCTAGTCATTAGCTACCCCTGCTTGGAGAGTGTGTTGTAGAACCTCTAGGCATGTTTTACCATGTAACGCCCCGACCCTAGTGACCTAGAGTCGGTGAATTATTACATAACATTGGCATGATCATAAGAAAGATCAAATCTCGAAATACCGATTAGTTTAGTAGCCTTGGAAACACTAGATATATTCATAATGTTTTACATTACATCATAAAAATGAAAACTACAAAAACATAGTATCCATAGTCTACACTTTTATCCCCTAATACTATCCCTGCAGGTCATTCATAATTTACTTCTTCACATCCTGGGAATAATAAAACATAGAAATGGGGCGAGCTCAAATTCCCAGTAAGTATAACAATATAGCAGTAAATTTCATAAATAATAATAAACATTTAAGGCAATGTATAACTAAAAAATGAATTTTATATTTGAACATCAACATAGTTTTGAAAAAAATAAAATTAAATAATACCATTTACTTATTCACATGGAGATTCTACTAATCGAATAATCACATGTAATATCAATAACCACTTTCATAATGATGGAATGAATAATGCCAGACTATCATAACCACATATCCATGGCCTCGTTCCAAGACTACATATAATAATTTTCCATGGCATTGTGCCAAGACAGTATTTTGCCTCATTAGACCTACTGATGCATCAACGATCTATAGCGGGCTCCACCCATCACATAATAAGTCCAATGCATTCCCATATGAAAAAGTTTAAACATAATATAAACATTCGTAATAAAACTAGCATAAGAAATGTAAATACATCATACATAAACCATGAATGGTACAAAAATAACACATCCACAGTCAAAGATAAAACCTTCAATACAATATAAAAGTTTTTTATCATAATAAATAAACATAAAATAAGCGTAAAATCCATCAAAGGATGTTGACATTGATGAAATCGAAACTCTTTTTAGAGAAATATATCTTTCTATTTTGAAATCAATTAAGAGTTATATATTTATAAAATAAAACATTTTCTTTGAAAATATTCTTATAAGATTGTAAGGGAAGCTTCGACGATTTTATAACGGCGGAAAATAGCCGCACCCGCCGTATAAGTTAAAAAAATTCTTACCTTAATTCCGTCGAAAAGGTTAAAAAACACCTTGTTTGGAAAACAACGGAAAGATTACTTTATAAAACTCTTATAAAAATTCAAAAAAGGGTATAAAGGAAATTTACCCATATTATTGTAAATAGTAAAAAAAGTTAAATACATTTTTAAGAAACATGGATGTGGATGATAAAGAGATCCCAGTAGAGTATTACGTAAAAACAACCTCGGATAATGAAGAGGTTGCGAAATAAACCATTACCTTGTACTTTTCCATGGTTGAGGGTTGCTTAACCTCCTATATAATGTTGAAATAATTGTTATTAAATTATGCATGAATCATATACATTAATATGATATCATATATGATTTTTTAACATTTATTTGTTAATAATATCTTAGTATTATCATTGTATTGGGTGTTAACTTACTCATTTTATTTTATATGTTTTGTTATGTAAGAAATGTTTTTAATGGATAGGTTTTATCTTAATCATATACAAAATTATATAAAGTCCTTAGATACTATTATTAATCATCAAATGAGAATTATACTTGAATGGATACGATGGAGAATGAATCTCATCCCGTTCATGGAGATGGTAGTTCGTACGTACGCACGAGCGACAATATCATTCTTTTGATATTAAAATAATATATAATTGGATGTTATATCATATATACAGAATCATTATCATGTTATATTTATTATTTACATTAATTACACGTCATTATTATACCCATCCAGATAATAATTTATTGAATAACAATTACACCACGACGTGGAGACGGTAAGCCGTACGTACGCACGTATGTTGACATGTTATTCAAAGGATTAATAAAATAATGAATATGGTTATACCATATTTATAATAACATCACAGTATATATAATATACTGGAGTTATTTTTTTGAATGGTAAAAACAAAGAAATAAGAAGTGGAACAATAAAGGAACTTGAAAAAGGGTGGTGAAATCATTACCTCTTCTTCGTTTTCTTCCTTTTGATTTGATCAAAATGGCTCCTTAGGGTGGCTTTATGACTAAAGTAAGGCCTCTAAGATGAAGTTAGGGAAGTTGAGAGAGTATTTTATCAGTGTTTGGGCGAGCCAAATGGCTTTGAAGGTGTGAATTAATGAGAAGGGGGAGTGCCCTTTTATAAGAGGGGTGAGGGGAACCTTTGGAAAAGCTAGAAATATTATTTTATAATAAATTCATATTCGGTTTCTAATGGATCCAAAGTAGATTATTTAATGTTTAAGGTGGGTATGGGTTGAAAACCTCTAATCTAACAGAATTTAGACAGGTTTGAGTCATTATATTAACCTTATCTTTTAGATTTAACTGTTAGTTAATTTGTTTGACACTTAACATGTCACTTTGTATTTTTATATTATATAGTTAATAAACATATTATATACCTCCAAGAGACCCCCAAGTGGTAAATTAATGATACACATATCATGATATAAGTATTTTGGCCGAACATTAGATTTTTAGGAATTGAATATCAATTAATAATATAAACATTGTTTTAAAAACACTTTTATTACAAGGTTGACACTATTTAGAAAATTGATTTTTTTGAAAATCATAACAGAATGATTACTTCAAAAAAGTTAATTAAATCACTCCTAACATGTCATATTAACTTAGAAAATTAGTGTAATTCATAAAAAGGCTTCAATTATATTTATTTGGGTATTTATAATATCAATTATTTTAATTTTTCACTATTATGGTAATTACTACATCATCATTGGGTCATAAAAATTAAATTATTTAATGTCTAAAAATTATAAATAAACTTCCATTATGTATGAAATATTTGTATCTTTCTAATGAATATTCACAATCGAATTTATCTTATGTGTAGCCCTATATTAAAAATGATTTAGTAAATAAACTTTGATTTTAACTCTTTTAACTCTTCTTTGAAATAAATAATAATAAATGTCCTAATCTGATCCAAGTGGACCGAAATGATAATATTTTAATCCTAACGTTGTTTTTGGTAGAATTATTCTTATAAAATAGAATTTGGACATGTGTTAGGGTAATATTAATATCATTTATACCCTTAATTACCCCATTTACTTTTAACCGTGGTAAATAAAATTAAAAAGTTACTATTCACCAAAAATTATTTTCATCTAAATGAACTACATTTTAGTCCATGATATTAACTGTGTCTCTCGGATTTTCGAAATTCCCCTCATAGAAGCGGTAAAATTAAGTTTTATGAAAAATTCAGTTTTTAACTACCACTTAGTGGTTTCACTATTCATCAAAAAATGAAGTTTTTCAGAAAAATACCAAAAATCCACCCTAGGCTAATTTCGATATTCCGAATCCAAAAATGAAGTCCATTTCGAAAAATAAAATTTATAAATTTCAAAAAGTGGGTATTACTATTCATAACAACTAGTTTGATTGGTTGTGGTGTGTTAGAACTCGATGTTGCGTACAACACACGCTATTTCATTATTCCAAAGAGAAGCGTACCGTAGAAGCTAGGGGTGTTATATTCTCCCCTCCTTCAAATAATTTCATCCTTGAAATTGATAGAATACTACCGCATGAAAAGACTCTGGTGTTTCTTCATTATTAGTTCCTCGAGTTCTCACGTTGCCTCTTCCATGTTATGGTTTCCCCACAAGACTTTAACCAGACGAGTCGTCCGGTTTCTCAGTACTTGTTCTCTCGTATCAAGAATCTTTATGGGCTCTTCGCAATATGACAGATCGGGTTCCAGTTCTAATTCCTCATAGGTGAGTACATGCGTTGGATCAGGCATGTATTTCCTCAACAGAGATACGTGGAACACATCGTGATCTTTGGAGAGACTTGGCGGCATTGACAATCGGTAAGCTACAGCCCCAATCCGTTCTAGAATTTCGAAAGGTCTGATATACCTGGGACTCAATTTACCTTTCTTACCAAAATGTATGAATCCCTTCCATGGAGATACCTTCAGGAAAACATGATCACTAACTTGAAATTCCAAAGCATTCCTTCTATTTTCAGCATAGCTCTTCTACCTACATTGAGATACTTTGATATGGTTTTGGATTACCTTCATCTTTTCCATCGTTCCTCCACCAGTTCTGGGCCTACAAGTTTTCTTTCACCAACGTCATCCCAACAGGATGGTGTGTGACACCTCTTTTCATATAACACTTTATATGGTTCCATATGAATACTCGAATGGAAGCTATTGTTATAGGAAAATTCTACAAGATGTAAATATTGATCCCACATACCCTAAAAGTTAAGTGAGAAGGATCTCAACATGTCTTCTAAGGTTTGAAAAGATCATTCTGATTGTCCATCTGTTTGAGGGTGGTAGGAAGTGCTCAAATGAAGTTCAGTATCCAAGGATTTCTGAAGACTTTTCCAGAATCTTGAAGTAAAATGGGGATCACGATCAGAAATAATCTGTAGGGGTACTCCATGAAGTGTCACAACTTCATTAATATATAGTCTTGTTAGTCGTTCAAGTTGTAAATCTTCCCTTATAGAAATAGAATGTGTTGTCTTGGTAAGACGATCAACAATGACCCATATTGAATCATTCCTTCAAGGAGTCATTGGTAGCCCCATGACAAAGTCCATCGTAATATTTTCCCATTTACACTCTGGTATGGGTAGAGGTTGCATGACTCCTCTAGGCTACTGCCTTCCAGCATTCACTTGTTGACAAACAATACATCTTCACAAAAAATCAAAAATCTCTCTCTTCATGTTGTCCCACCAAAAATTTTCATTCAAATCTCGATACATTTTGGTGCTCCCAGGGTGTATAGAGAAATTGGAACTACGAGGATCATCCAGCAATTCCCTTTTTAGATCAGGTATATCGGGAACACGAAGCCTCTTCCTGAATTTCAAAATTCCTTCTTCATACACAAATTCTCTCAATCTCCCATAATTCACAACTTTAATATTCTTTTTAAATTCTTCATGATCAGTCTGAGAACTCTTAATCATATCTAGTAAAGATGGTTTGGCAACCATTTGAAAAAGTATTGCTGTTTTACCTTCCTTGGTTATTCCCAGTCCATCTCCACTAGATCCATGAAAATTGGATCCCTTTCAATTCACATATTGTTCAAAACTCCATGGTCTTTTCTGCTCAAAGCATCTGGCACCTTGTTTTCTTTCCTCGGGAGGTATTTTATCGTGCAATCATAATCCTTGCGTAATTCAAGCCATATCCTTTACCTCATGTTGAGATCTTTTTGTGATAAAATATACTTCAAACTCTTGTGATCAGTATAAATATCACATTTCTCACCATAGAGGTAGTGCCTCCATATATTCAAAGAAACGATCACCACTGCCAACTCGAGATCATGAGTAGGATAGTTTTGTTCTTGAATTTTCAACTGTCGTGATGCATAGGTGATAACCCTATCATTCTGCATAAGAACACAACAATGTCCTTTCTTCGATGCATCACTATAAACAATGAACCCATAATTCCCCAATGGTAGAGTCAATATAGGAGCATTAACTAATATTCTATTCAGTTCTTCGAAACATTCTTCACACTCTTTTGTCTAAACAAATTTAACCCCTTTACGTGGGAGCTTCGTTAATGGGTTAGCCAATCAGGAAAAATTCTGGATGAAACTTCTATAATAACCTGCCAAACCAATAAAACTGTGTACCGCAGTTATAATCGTAGGTTCTGGCCATTCTTGGATTGCCTTGGTCTTAGAAGGATCAACAGAGATTCCATCTTTAGAGATAATATGCCCAGGAAAAGAAATATTCTGAATCCAAAATTCACACTTGCTGAACTTCCCATATAATTCATGTCTTCTTAGAGACTTCAGGATAATGCGCAAGTGATTTTTAGGATCTTCGTAGATTTTGGAGTATACCCAGATATCATCAATAAATACCACCACAAATTCATCGAGATATTCCTTGAAAACTCTATTCATTAGATCCATGAATACAGAGGGTGCATTAGTCAATCAAAAAGGCATTACTGTAAACTCGTAATGCCCGTACCTGGTTCAAAATGCTGTCTTTGGATTGTATTTCTTCTTCACACACAACTGATGGTATCCAGATCGATGGTCAAACATTGAAAAGTATTGAGCTCCATGCAGTTGGTCAAATAAATCATCAATGCGAGGTAGGGGATACTAGTTATTTATTGTTATATCATTGATCTCCCTGTATTCGATACATAACCTCATAGATCAATATTTTTCTTTTTAACAAAAAGAACAGGGGATCCCCATGGAGAAACACTAGGGAGAACAAAGCCCATATTACTCAATTCCTCCAGTTGATTCCTTAGTTCAACTAATTCTATAGTGGCCATTCTATAAGGGGTCTTCGATATAGGCCTTGATCTAGGAATTAAATCAATGGAAAACTCAACTTCTCGTTCTGGAGGATGTCCAGGTAAATCTTCTGGAAACACATCTACATATTCTTTCACAATAGGTACATCCTCTATTTGAACATTTCATTCCTCACCCATAGTCATTTCATCCACTTCCTCCCCAATAATTGAATTTAGTTGAGCTATTGGGGGTGGATCTAGATAAGAAATAGGTGGTGACGATTCTGCTCTAATGATAAGGTGTTCTTTATCATCATCATCAAAAATCATCACCTCCTTCTTCTTACAATAAATCTTTGCATCATGGTTCGAAAGTGAATCCATACCTAGGATTATATCAAACTCAATCATAGGTATGATGATGAGATCAGTGGATAAAGAACATTTACGTGCTGTAATGAATACTGATTCACAATACTTTGTTGCAATGATACATTCCTTAGAAGTTTTAACTGACAACTCCCTTGTTAAATAAAATTGGAAATATCTAATTTTCTTAACAAACTAGGAAGATATGAAACAATGTGATGATCTAGAATCAAATAGTACATGTAATGGGATAATATAAAATACAGAATACGATAATCTGTTTCAAAAAATAAGCGGTGTTTATTTTTTTCTGAAACAAATTCTTCCTCTTAAATTCATGTATAAAATCACTTAAAAAGTGGGGAATTTTTTTAAAATAAACCACTTGAAACACTTTCACAATGGATATTATTGGAGTATAAATGTTTTATGTGGAATTTAAAATAAAATTTAGAAGCACATCCTGGTTATAATCCTCATTCTACTCTATTTCCCAATAATTTTACTATTTTCAAACAAGTTCTTCATCTTGTCCTCCACCTCAATCTCCACCTCAGTCATCACCTCTACCTCATCCTCTACCTCAGTTTCGAACTCTAACTCTGTTTCCACCTCCACCTCTACCTCCACTACATCCTCTTCCATTTCCCACCACTTTTATTTTATGTAGGTTACTGATTCTAGAAAAATTTATTTCCTCTATTATAATTTTCCTTGAGATACAGATCAAAAATAATATATAAGCATTCCTACACTAATGATTCATACCCAAAATATATTTATAATTTCATAGCTTGTACTAGATCACAAACATATTAGGAAATTGCCTAAATTTATTGTTGGAAAACATTCTGACAATATGTACATTTCCCACTCATCTCTAAACAATTTTACTTCTTCTTTTGAGTATGAAGGTTGTCAAAAATATTGATAGTGCTAATAAAATATATATAAAAGAAATTATTAAGAAATATATATAATGGAATTGTGATTACCTTTAGAAATAACCTGTTGGGGGATGCTGATCTCTTCATGCATAAATTTGAAAACATATTATCCCCAACCAATTCAATTATCGTACTTTGGAAACTGCAAAAACATTGATCAAAATAAGTAAATTGTTTTGAAATACAATTTAATAGTTAAATATTTCTATATATAATTTAATATGTATAATTTTTTTGTAATCCATAGGATTTATCTATTCAGAATCCGACTTCATTCCCTGATTTAGCGTATAATTAGAGAACACCCTATCATAACAAATTTTTTGTTAAAAAAATACTAAAACATATAATTATAATTTTATCTATAAAATGTTGATTGTAGTGTATTATAAATTTAAAATACACATGTGTGGTTGGTTTTTTGGATATCCATGCATTTGATCCAAAAAAATAAATATTTGGTGTATCTAGATTGATTACAATAATGATCCAGTGTTGCCTTCAGAAATAAAAACGATAATTAATTCAAAAATTTAAAATATATTTTATGTTATTAGATTCTATAGATTTACATCTAAATTCTAGGCATAAAAAATACTATGTCATATAATATTTTTTTCTTAAACACTTCGAGTAGCTCAACTATTTTCTTCTCAATTTCCCTCTTATCCAAAGTAAGGTTTTTCATAGAAATGATATAGGGATTAATGAATCCAAGTCATGATTCACATAGTTTTACATTTATATAATAGTAATATAAATTCTTGTAGAAAATATGATTAGTTATTAACATTAATAAACATATTATCTCACTTTTTGAATAAATGTATTATGAAAATGTACCATATGTATGTATTCACAGTTGATATGCACAACCATTCATGCTTTAGAATCTCATTTATAGTCTCATGACCAATTATGTATATTATAAATATTCCATGTATTTATTTTTCATATGGAATTTGTTGCATATTTCTATCTTTAAATGGGGTCTATCCATGAGTTTGTAATGATAATAAATGTTTCTCTAGAAATAGTATGGAGAAGGTTCACTTGAAAGTTAATTTGTGATTATTATCCCATTCACTCGATTATGTTGACCTAAACTTTTGTTTCCACATCACTTTATCCATCAGTAAAATAATACCTCACATTATACCTTTTTGATCCACTATTATTGGTTTTTAATATGTTTTTTTCTAAATACATACCTCATATATATTTCTAATATTAAACAGCCATGATATGAAAGTTCTAAAAGTATCATTGACCGTTGTAATACCTGAAACATCAAGTGGAATAGGAAAATTAGCAGTCAGATCATGATCAACCTAAATACCCACTATCAGGTGATATATAGAGAGGTATTTATGGTGTAAATTTTCCCCCAAGATATTATACATTGTACCCCTCTCAACAAGGTGATGCATGGGTGTTGAAAGATACAAATTACATACAAGTGTACCCAGTAGAATTTTAGTAATATAAAGTTATCAGATGTTGTTTTATTCACATTTAAGAGAATTAGTAATGAAAAAATTGATTAACATAGGTAAGGTAAGGGGTTGGTGGGAATTAATAACCTCAAATCTAGTGGGTTCATTTGTTTCATGTGTAGATCTTTATTCCATCACTGGTTCTCTTTGATCCTTTATTATACATTGGTCTAGAAAACCAAAAGGAAAAATAATATCTTTTAGTGAATCTATTTGTGTCTAAAATCATCTCACTATATTATATCTATCTTTATGCAGTTTTATCTACTTGAAATATTTTTGAGGAGACACTCCAAAACATAATCCTATAACATGACTATATAGTTCTAGCTGGTTCAAAGCTACTCAATTTTTTTTTCTTATGGTACATTAACTTCTGATTCTTGAGTCTAAACAATATAAAAAAATTAACATAAATAGATATTTTTATAAAGAAATTTTTTAAATAATAACAAATTAAAATTATGTCATAATTAAACATGTTTTTTATACTGTTTTTTGTTTTCATTAACTAGTTTTACCTCTTTATTTACCTATGCCTCCTTCCTTAGAACATGACGTGGGATGGAAGTGATTTGTATTTCGATTCAAAAATCTTCATATAAAGAAGGAAAATATGTTTTTTTATGTCATATAAATTTTTTATAATTGATTAAAAATACATACCATGTTCTTATCTAGTGAAAAATACCCCATCCTTGCGTTATGATAGGGGTACATTGGTTTTGATGCACGTTATTTATTTTAAGCACTCCTTTTATATTTAATAAATTAAAAATTTTAAATCAAATTCGATAAAATAAATAATTTCAAATAATATATTATCCATTATAATGTACCTAAAATGATTTCTCATTATCAATATTAATGAATGCAATATATGTTTCCTACTATTAAATGTAGGCATAACTTAATGGTGTGTGGGGTTTTACTTTCCCCATGGCACCCCGAAGATGTAACTTCGTAAGAAGAGTCTGGATGCCTCTATGGGATTTTATAGTGTCCATTAAGACCAAATTATTATGTAAATCTTCTAAAATAAACGAACTCGTCAAGGAATAATGAAAATTAAATCAATGTTTCATTATATAGTTTTTCAGTAAAATAGAGAAAGTATACTGTAAAATTATTGTTATATATTTCCAAAGGATTTCCATCATTATAGGTTGGAAATGGAACCCTAAATCAATATCATTTGACACACTCATAGTTGTTGTAACTCCAAGATAACTAATTAATATTGAATATTTGGGATCAATATGGTTTCTACATTGAATCAAACCGAACTCAAATTCTATACCATAACTTCTTTCCTTGATAATTTTATTCAACATTGTGATTCTACATCATTGTTGTTTTTTAATCTACATCATGTTGATCCCCTAATAATTATTTCATTTCATCACCAATAGTCTATTCATACTTAGGTTTGGTAAAATCATCATGTGCAGAATACATTGTTTGCATGAGTAGTTAAACATTTAATTGTTCTGGAATTACAACCACATAAACATAGAGTAAGGATTTGATAAGGGTTGAATGCATGCTCTATTTCAAGCTAGAAAAAATATTTAACTTTACATTCATAATTTTTTTTCAAATTATTAGTGTGAATGCATTTGGAAAGAAATGGGTAATTGAATTTAAGAAAAGAATTAATCCACTATTATAGGCGTTATCCTCTTAATTCATCCAAAGGTAAAAGTTATATACAACTATAATCCTCATAAAATTCATTTCCTAAAGAGTTATTATTTCATTATGTTTCTTAACACTCATCCTCTATCTATTTTAGATGTGAAACTACGTTTCTTGAACTACTCTAAGCACTAGTCATCCCATACTAGGAATCCGTGATAATTTTGGATGACTACAACTCAGAGTATTTTAAGAAACATAGAAGAGATGGGGGATGAGTCTCAAGTAAAAAAACGCAATAATAACTATTTGGGAGATGAATTTGGTGAGGACTATAGTTTTCTCATTAAAACCATTTAAATTACCAAATGTTAATTTTAGATTTCAAACCTCATCTAAAATTTCTAAAAGGTCCTTGACACTACCATGACAACATCAATTCATCCCCACTGAGCTACACTGATTGTAATCTATGTTAATAGTTATTTCCCCTAACCTATATCCCAAATATAAGAGATCTATATCCTTTTGGGTTCATGTGTAGGGTGTGAGTATAAAAATAAACAAGTAAATAATAACATGCCCGCTAAAAAATACAAAAAATTTATATATTTGATTATATTTTCAAAGAAGTAAAAATAAAAATACACTTGTAAGTGAGGTCGTTGTGTACTAACCAGGACACCATGAAATTCAAATGTACCAAATTTATTTCATACTAGTAAATTATAAAAATCATACCATAAGTTTAAAACATGGTTATTCCCTAAAATTAAAATAAATTCACTAATAATAGGTTAAAATTTGAATCATAGGAGGATAAAAAAAATTTATATCCCATTGGAAATGACCATAAAACAGGTACCATGAGATTCAACCATAGACCCATAGTATCTAAGACTATCTCTTTGCGATAACCATCACAAGTATCTTTTTCATCCAAATCATGAAATGGGTGTAGAAAATTCATTGTTCATGGGAAGTACATTTTATATATGGGGAATTATTAACATAATTGGTTCCCTTATGAAAGAACCACACAATGGGTAACACAACACATTACTTAAACCTAACATCGAAAAAACCATAAAAAAGAACAAACAAAAATAGAAATATCACATCATATTCACCCTAGCCCTCGACGAATCACTAACATATGTAGAAATTTTCTTCTAATACTATAAAAATATTAGGCTCAAAATTAACTACAATAATTTTATAATTATTTCTAATCCTCAACCACCAAAAACTATTCATTGATTCTAATTCTTAGTCTACCATTTTATCATCCCCCACAATACATGGATTTGAAGAGAAATAATTAGAGAATATAAAGAAAATGTATCTATTAAAAATATTATTGTGGATCCAAGAAAATATAGTCAACATTCTAATTTCTAGAATTTTTTCATTTAAATTGTTACAAAATTTATAATTAAATATATCTGGCTTAACATTCAAAATATGAAATAAATCTTTAACAGGTCCCCCAATGAGGTCATTTAATAATAAAATAATATATTCTATAATCTATATAATATTTTCCACATACATAAGCTCAAAATTACTCATGTAATATAGTTATAAAAATCACCCATTAAAAATAAATTAAATTAATAAAACAATAAATCAATCATTTCAGCTAATTTATAGTATTACATATTAATTAAAGCCACTAAAAACATTACTAAAGATATAATAAATATTAAAAATCACATATTTATTCTAATAAAATGTTTATATTATCAATTTGGGATATCAATATTTACCACTTATGTTGTGATATATTTTTTTTCTACTTTAAAAAATGGTTGGAATGAGGAGAAACTAACCAAACAACACATACAATTGGAAATTCATTTATTTCCAAAATACATTTATGAATTTATAAATTATTGAGTTAGAAAACACATGTTAGTACTTAAATGTATCATAAACAATGCGGAACATAAATGTTCAACCAATGATAAACAATTTTACATTGGAATCATCATAGAAAACAATTAATTTTATTTAGAAGATCCTTATATAAATTTATTTTGTATCAATGTATTAACTCAATGGATATGATAATTTTCATGATTTATTGATTAGAGTATGATAAATTTGTTATAATTATATGCCATTTATTATAATTATATTCTAAATGATTTTTATTTATGATGATTATAACGTTGATGGGTGTATTAGAATTGATAGATCTAAAGTAATTTAAGAAAATATCTCATAATAAATATTTTCCCTCTACTCATTAGATCATGATAAAGAGATAATTTTCCATGCTTGTTAAAAAGGAGAGTAAATATATTGGAACATAATAGGAAAAATTCACAAATCATTCAGGGTACACCTCTGAAATTATTATCTACCTTGTTTGAAAAATATATTGTTTCATTTTTTTAAAACCATATTTCTACAATTATCTAGTTATACAAGATATTGGATATTATGATGTTGTATTCTAAAGTTCATTTATTGTACATATGGAATTTATATAATGATCCCATGTGTATTGGGATATGAATTAATTACATTGTCACACTAGAGATCAAATAATAAATGACATGGTGGAAAAAATATACAACTACTCATATGTCAAATATATTGTTCGATGGATGCAATTAGAATTCCTATGGCAACTAAGAATTGGATAAATTGTGATATAGGAGGGAATATAGTTCATGAATATTTAAGGGAAATTGAAAGACCACTTTGTTCAATATATAAAATTAAAAACCACTTAGAATACCACTTAGAGTTCAGTGGTTATACTAAAAGGAACATGGGAATAATGAAAGCTAATAAAAAACGAATTTCATTGATGATAACCATTATCAAAATGAAACTAAGCTGGGTAAACAGGGATGATGCTTTGTGAATGTAAATTTGGATTCAAAAAGGTCATGTGAAGTAAAAATGGGCAGTAAGAAGGGATCATGTTGTATTTTTCATTGTGTGGGACTTCCAATTTTACTACGAGAAATGGGAATCCCTCTATGGGAAGGTTTGGCACCCAATGAAGAACATAACAAAGTTAAGAATCATAAGGAATAATTGATGTCTAGTGAAGAAGAAGGGTTTTTCATGGTTTATAACAATACAAAAACACAAACCTCAGAACCTGAACAAGCAATCGATAACAGTAGAAAAAGAGAAAATAACATACCCTGGAGTCTAGCCATGATTCCTCACAGAGAATGTAGAGGGGGAGTGCTGACAGTAGGGGAGTTCCATGAGATCTTGAGAATCACTACTCTATCAGTTACGGTTAGAGTTCTTTTAAATATACTAGGGACTCCTTTATCAACGCTTACAAAAAAGCACTAATAAAGATATATTTTATCAGTGCTAAATTAATAAGCACTAATAAAAGGAATCTTTATCAGCGCTAAAACAATAACGCTGATAAAGGATTTATAATTATGGTTATAAATAATTTTTTAAAACATATTTATATAATTTTATATTTTTTTATTATAATTTTATAATTATATTAATATATAATTATTTATTTATAAATAAAAAAATACATTTTTTAATTATATTATATATTTATACATTTATAATACTTTTTATAAAAATTTTATTTATAATTATAAATATATTTTTATCATTATATATACTTATATAATTATATATACATTTAATAAATATATATAAATATAAATATTATATATATATTCATTATCTAAATATATTTGTTATAATTTTATAATTATTTAAATATATAATTATTTATTTATAAATATATGAATAATTAAAAAATAATATTTATATATTTATGCCATTATATATATATATATCTATATATATATATCCCACATGGTGTAGCTCAGTGGTAGTTACCCATATGGGTCTTGTGAGGACTCGAGTTTGAGTGTCATGGACTACATCCTTAGAGTGTATATTTCTTGCATTTCTTTTTATGGTATCCCCTTTCCACAAATAAACTGTGGATTTGGCCTCAACTTATATATATATATATATAATAATAATTAAATATAAATATTTATATCATTATAAAAATAAAGCTAAATAAATTATTTTCATTATTTAGATATATTTATTATAATTTTATAATTATTTAAATATCTATAATTATATATTTATAATATTGTAAATATTTTTTGAAAAATAATATTTATTCATTTATAATTATTATAAATATATAAATTTATAAATATAGTAAATTTACAATTATAAATATATTTATTTATAAATATTTTTTTACAAATATATTTTTAACATTATTAAAAAATATGTAATCTTAAATACATGCATTTTAAATATAAGTGAATATTCAAAAATTAACACTTTAATAATATTGAAAAAATGGATAAGTTTTATTAATTAAATATAAATAATTATTAAATTATGGATATATATTGATGTAAATATAAATACATAATGAAAATACTAATACATAGCATATATATATATATAACAGAAAATGACTAAAATCAAAAATAAAAATAAAAACTGAAAAATAAAAAACATGAAAAATGAATAAACAATATGTAATTGTAAATATATTGCAAAAAAATAAATAAAATTGACCAATTAAAAACATAATATATTAAATGTATCATGTCATAATGAAATTCTAAAATATTCTAAAATTTGAATTAATTATATAAATATTAGGTGTATGTGTTTTCATATAAGATTTCATTAATTGTTTAAATATTTTTGTGTGTGAATTGTAAATAAAAATTCATTAATTATGTATATGTATTTGTAATCAATGTAACACAAATTTAATATATGTTAAATTGAAAAATAAAACAACATTAAAAATGAATAAAATGTCAATATGTTTTTATTTATTACAATTTATTCATTTTCTATATATTTTTATTTATTATATATTATTTATTAATATTTATAATTAATATATTTTTGTGTATATATATATATATAAATTATTCATTTTTTTGTTTAATTATTAGAATTTATTAACTCTTAAATTTTTTCTTTAATTATTAAAATTTATTCATTTTATATATCAATATTTAATATATAATATTTATTAATATTGATAATCTATGTATATCAAATTTATTAATTTTTATCAATAATTATTTAATTAATTTTTTTTAATATTTTTCGTAATTTAATCATTTTTAATTTTTATTTATTTATTTATTTCATTTTTTTCATTTAATATATCTATATATTTAATATATATTATTTATTAATATTTATAATATATATATATTTAATTTATTCATTATTATGAATAATTTTTTAATAAAAAAATTGTTAATTTTTTTTAATATTTATTTGTTTAAGTATTTTATTTTATTATGGATCATTATCTGCGCTAAAAAAGAATTGATAAAGGATACCATTTGTTAGTGCTAAAAATAAAGTGTTCATAAAGGCTACCCTTTATCACTGCTAAAAATAAAGTGATGATAAGGGGTACCTTTTATCAGCGTTATATAAAAACACAGATAAAGAATACCCTTTATGAGCACTTTTTTAGCACTGATAAATTATACATTTATGAGATCTTTTTTCTACCTCTAATAATGATCATTATTGTTAAAGCCCAGTTTTGTAGTACTCTCGGTGTGGGGTCTGTGGCTTCACAGGTCCCTGCCCTGGAAACAGATTTGAGAGCACCTAACAACTACAAGACCTTGCTCCAAATGGTGCAACTGATATATGAGGAAATGGGGTGCCCCGCCAACTATGTGGTTCTAGAAAAGGTGATTACATTCATGAACCTATATCCTTATGGCATCAAGGTTCCCACCGTGGAACTCATTCCTTGTGTTCCCTAGTTTGTAAACTCTTGGTGGAATGTACTGACCCTGTATAGTTACACGCTAGAGGGGAACACTGACATGGTAGCACAAGCCTATGTGTTATAATGCACACTCTCATAGAAGGGGAAATTTATTACTAGCAGGTTGACTGGGGACACAATCAAGACATCTTACCTTCTAAAAAAGTGTAAGAATAAGATATATGATTCCTACATTGCATGGAAAAACCTGTATGGAGATTACACTGCAATGAAAGAATGAAATAGGGTTACAATGTAGTATGAGAAGGTGATCTATTACTCTTCAACGTCAATAAGTGAGGGGTGATGGCCGAAGTGAAGTAATCATCCAGGGAGAATGAGGGGTGTGTGAGTGTGTGCATGTGGGTGATGAATTAGTATCAGAGGAGGTAGACAGACTTTGATTCATAGGGAAAAATCCGATAGAGAGATTATTGGATTCCCTAATGAATGATTGTGTGTACCCTACTAGACATGGTTGGGAGATGTAGGGCTCTCACAACATGACATAAGGTTGTGATTCCATGAAACCTATTTCCCTATCCCACATTAGATACAGAAGAGGTGTTCTACATGGTATATATTTCCCATCCATCACCCTCCCCATCACAAAGCCTTTTTAGAGAAATGGGTAGCCACCTTGGTTGGGAGTGAGCCCTATTGAAGAACAAAAACATGATGGGGTGACCAACGTATATAATATTTTGATGGAGGGTCTTGAATCCAAAATTTATATCCTATAATAATGTTCATTTTTATGTAACAATCCTTATTAGGAAAATTAGAGTCTAAAAGCCTCCCAACATTACACGTTGTAGGTATTGTACCCTCTATCAAAATATTGTCTGATTTGGTTCATTCATTCACAGTTTTGTTCTTCGGTAAGGATCATTTCCCACCAGGGTGGCTCACTGTTAGTGGCTCACTATCTACCCCCCTCTAAAAATTCCTTTCGATGGGGAGGGGGATGGTCTATGAGCCACCAACAATGAACCACCCCAGTGGGCAGTGGGCCCTACTGAAGAACAAAACTATGAAGGACAGACCTAAAACAGAAATTATTGTGATGAAGGGTCATATATACCCAATATAGATCCTAAAAACCCTACAAGTATATCTCAAGGTATTTTTTTCTAATAGTTATGCATGCCCAATATCACACATGTCGCCCATAGTCAGCCATGTCAATCCTCTTCCACGTGGTAAACCCCTCAGGTCTCACATGTGGTTGAGGGGATCATTGTTAAGCCAAGGGTGGGCCTTTTTTTATAAAGGATCATTAATATACTTATTAATATTATAAGTGTTAAATATAATACAAATAACTTCTCAACTTCATCTTCAAATATTTCTCATGAAAATGATGATTTTCATGGTATCCTCTTATTTCTTGATTGTTGTATGTTTGTTCTAGGAGCAATGGAAGCGTGTGATGTGTGGTAGCCTAATTTGATTTTTTCAATAATAAATGCTCAATACAATATCTATAAAATATTTAATCTCAGGGATAAATGGAATTGAATAAATGATAGAAACCATTAATCATACCAGAACCAGAGAGAGAGAAGATCAACACATATTTTTTTTATAATTAATTTAATTCGATAAATAATTACCTCTAAGGAATTATTTCTTCATTGGTGAGTCCAGTGACAGATCTATGGTGCACAATCATTGAGTTTTAGAAACCAAGTGTATATTTACTCTAGTGGTGATCCACACATGTTCCAATAATCACCATACATCGCTGAAGGAGACTCTAGGTGCTATAATGGAAGATCCTTTCCCTTGCGTCATCTTCCTTGATCGCCTCAAGAATCAATTCCAAATCAGTATCCTTAATCCTGGGGAGGATGATTTCCTTCCATTATTGGGAGCATTCTTGGTGATGAGAGCTCTATAGAATTGGGAGGATTCTCCATGAATAAATGTATAAAACCAAGACAAAATGAATTATCTTTTTGAGAAAATAATATAATTGGGTATTTATATTTCTAGGGTTCAAGTAAAATAAATGAAAATGTTTCCTTATTTATTTATTAAATAATAGAAATACCCCATATCATATAAGAATATTATTATTATTTCTCGACATGTGTTTAACTTGAAAATTATAATTACATATTATTTAATCAAATAATATTTAATATTATCATTTCTCACCAAACCATTAAACTCGGTCTTCCATTCCTCCTCAATATTTTTCAGGCCTTGAATAATGTCTATTTAGTTAATAAATAAATATCAATGCGTTATTAAACAATAAATAAATAAATATTATATTCACTAAATATAAAATAAATGTTTATTAAATATTCTACTAAAAATATCTTCTCTCGAATAACTAGTGATGAAATAAATACAATCAGTCATTCATGAATAATTATTAAACCATGAATGGGAATAATATTTATTCATCCTATTAAATAACAAATAATAATATATTATTTAAATGAGATTCTGGATACACATAGTATGTGAACCAATAGGTCTCCTTCTCAGTGACATTTGGAAATGTAGCCTAAAGTCCAAGGTGAGCATCTAGAAATACACTAAGGCACCCATAGAGAATGAAGTTAATGATATAAAGACATGTCACCTCATACAGATTCTTACTATGTAATATAATCTTTTTATCACAATATATCTAATCGAGCATGTTGCATGCCAATGCCATCAATCTATGCGATTGATATCTATTTCATTGACTTTCCTAAAATAGAATTTCCTATAAAACACCATGACCATGGTTTTATTTAGGCCATATCATTTGCATCAAATGTCATAAGATATTAACTTCTGTTAATGAACAGAAGGGATAAATCATTTATTGCAATATTACTCATGATTCACCCAACGCATCCTACCTCGCTGCGAACATATGTCACCACAGTTTTCATCGATATATAAAAGTATGTGAATCATAATATAAATTAATAATAATCTTAAAGTCTAAGGACCAATACAGAAATCCACAGATAGGATCTTCCAATGACACGTATAAATGTTGATTTCCTACCAGTGGGTCCTATTCTCATAATATCCATACTTGATATTAACAAGGGAGTACAATATGAGAAGGTAAATCAATGTCCTATGAGTCTCCACCCCTTATAGTCTATATTATTTGTGTCCCTAAAATGATATCGTCTGGCTATAAAAATTATATTCTAGAATAGTGTTTTAGCTCTTTCGGTTACTTATCATAGTAGGGAACTGTTATGTCCTTTTAGTGTGAAAACTACTCTAAGGATATTATCACATACTAGGTCATGCATAAGAAAAATCACGATGTGATAAGTAGTTCATTAATATTTGAAGAAATGAATACATGTTTATCATAAAGTACAAAGAAGTTGGTTCTATGGAACCAACTCCAACATTGTAAATAATTATTCATCATTGACACAAATTTTAAGCATTAGGATAAGCTAAAACATCATCACATTTACAAGGAGAATTTTTCAAGAAAGAAATAAAATGGCATTAAATAAATCTATAATAATTATCCAAAAACTAACAAAACACATATTAAATCATCTTTGACAACAAATGTAACACTTGATCTTAACAAACATAAATTTCGATTTTACATTTATAAATGGTTTGTACTGGAATCATGATCTTGTAAATTCTATAAATTACATCATTTAAAAAACATACTTAATATATTTTAATTTTTAATTTCAATGAATCTGTTATAAAAAAATGTTTAAATAATTAGATGAATTTGAAATAAAAAAATATTTATTTTCCATTTAATGGTAAATATATAATATTTAACTAAATGATGAAAAAAAATAATTATAGGTTAATGGATATTTAATAAATATTTTCAAATTATTATTTTCTAAAATACTGGAAATAAATTAGGGGTAAAAAATGAAGTGAAATTTATGGTTACAGAAAAAAATGAAAAAATATGCACCTAAATCTAGTGGTGAAAATGCATGTTAATTTTCTAATATAACCAAAAACACAATTTCTCATAATTGGTTGATTGGGAAACTATTTCTCAACCCAGCAATGAACCAAGGGGAATTTTAGATAGAGCGGTGAGAGTTTTCTCACCCATTTCTTTCTTCAGCCCTGAATTAATTGGGCAGGAAGTGTGTGAGCATCAACAACAATGTTGATATTATTTCAGATGGGAACTAGTGGAGCAATAACCAAAAACGTTCACGAGTATTTCATGGATGAAATAACTGACATCAGTGGTGACGTTGGACGGGGAAATTGTAGGATTTTATAGTGGTCTCAGAATGATGGTCAGATGGGGGGACTAATAACAAGGGCCTCTCATGACGGCTGTTTAGGACTTGGGATGATATTGTTCATGATGAGATTTGGTGGTATGACACACCGATGCATGCAACAATCTTAGTTCCCCTTAGCTGTCAGTGGTATGGGTCACCGATAGTGTTCTTTGAACAACTCCCATCGAGGATGTGGTCGACCCATTCATCATGTGTGGGTCATCTGAATAACATCGATCATTGCATTAGTTGAAAAAGAGAGTGGAGAAGTTGATGGTGGATAGTGAAGTACTCGGGTGAACGAACCCATGGTACTTGACAGTGATAGTCGGGTATGAACTATCCTCTTCATCCATGAACATGAACTCGAGTGGATATTGTTGGCCAACACTTTGGATGTAGGGACCCATGTGATTGTGGTCTTCGATCGGTGGCATCTGATTGTCAAATAGAGGGGTGCTACATTGGAGGGGGTGCTGGTGAAAATTTTTGGGCTTGGACCAGTTTTTGTGGATTGTTAGGTCAAGATAAAACAAGTTGGTCTTTGGGGCCGTACACTATGGGTCTTCGAGCCATGAATATAATGGGGCATGTGGGCCTTCATATATAAAAATAAAAATGCCTTGATGGGTGGGATACCCCTTTGGGGCTATAAACTGCCTTTCTAGCTTGAGGGTGGGGTGTACATTCATGTGTTTTTGTAATTGAACCCTCGTATATATATATATATATATATATATATATTTATAAACAATATTAAACTTATTTAATAAATAGTAATTCCACCCAAGCTCCCCTTTTCTATGATTGTGATCCTTATAACTTTTCCAAATTCTCGATGTTAGATTAATACATCACTTTTCTAACATTTAATGAAAACTATATTATTTATAATAACACCTTAATGATAATAAATGATAAATAATAACATATTTTTTATGAATAATAATTATTTAATAATATTATAAATATTAACATATAAAGTCTTAGTATTAATTACTAATAATGTTAATAATGTTGTGTAAAAAATAATTAATAATGAAAAAAAGTTTCTGAATGATGAAATTAATTATCTAATTAAAAATATATATAATAATTACTACTAATTTATAATACCTACAAATGGATAGGGGAGAGAATTAAAAATAGAAAAAAATTATAATAAAAAATATAAAAAATTAAATTAACAATATATTTATTTTGATATTTAAAAATAATACAATGATTAATAATATAATGATAATAAATTATTATTAAAAAATAATGTTTCATGAGCAGTTAATTATTATTTTTTGATTATTATATATGAAAAACTAATAATTATTATAATAATGATTATAATAATATTAAATATCTTATTGTGTAATGTAATTTAAAATTAAATTATAATTAATATAAGTTATTATTACTATAATATTTTCAAATAAAAATATGATGCAATTAAAAATATAAATAAAAATAAAAAATTATTTATTAATAATTTATAATACTTAGAAACGGTTGGGGGATATTATTACAAATTCCAAATAATTTCTAATAGAGAATATATAAAATTTAATTAATAATATAATTAATTTGATATTTCAAAATGATGTAAGGATTAGTAATCTAATTATAATGAATTATTTTTAAGAAATGATGTTTTATGTCTTGTAAATTATTATTTTTTTATTTAATAATATTATTAATAATAACAATTATTTTTATATATAAGTATTAAATATATTATTAAATAAAATAATTTTAAAAATAAATATTAAAAATATTAAAATAATAATATAATATTTACACATAAAAAATATGCAATTAATAATTTAAATAAAAAAATTATTACTAATTTATAATACTTAAAAATGGTTTGTGGGAGAGATTTAAAAATACTTAATAATTTCTAGTATTGAATATTAAAGATGTAATTAATAATATATTTAATTTGATATTGCAAAATAATATAATAATTAATAATATAATTATAATGAATTAGTATTAAATAATTTTTTATGTCTTTTAATTATATCTCGTAGTTTATAATTACAAATATTAATATATAAAATAATATAAAATATCTTATTAAATAAAATAATTTTAAATAAAAATATTATTATTAAAAATGTTGTGAAACCAGTCGATTGGAAGAATTATGTTTCACGAAAACATCGATCAGATGAAAAGAAAATATGAGCATGTAATGACATAGAATGTTTGGGATAATGGTGGAGAAATAAATCACCATAAAATAATAGAAGAAGATAGAATGTACATAAGAATATGGATAGAAAAATCACCTGATTCCATTAACATATAACAACATATATGGCTACATATGACTTGATACAACAGTTAGTTTTAATCTATACAAATCTAATCCAATGGTGGGAATACTAATGTTTCTGGTCATATGAAGGGTTTTGTTTCATATTGAAAAGACTTCATTAATTATAGGTTTAGGACATCTACACCATAAATGATCATTTATAACACTCCCCCTTGGATGTTAAAATTTCATGGAATCTAATAAAACTCTTAACATAAAAAAACCTTGTGGGGAAAACCGGTCAAACAAAATTAACGTGACTTCATGTGATGTCACCTCATTAAAAATATTGTTAGGAAAACCTAGTGGGAAATCATAATGAAGGGAAAATGAGAACAACTTCCCCAACTCCCCTCATAATGTCATGATATACTTTTCAGTATTCACATCCCAATTTTATAAATCAATTTCTCAAATTTTGATGTTGGAAATGCCTTCATGAATAAATATATGAGTTTATTACAATACTTTATTTACATGATATCAATCTCACCATTCTTTTAATGTTCATGTGTGAAAAAGAATTTTGGTGATATATTATTTCTTCAATCACCTTTAATATACCCACCCATAAATTGTTCTATAAAAGCATCATTATCTTCATATATTATTGTGGGAATTTTATTATTTATATCTAATCCATAATTACTTCTAATACGACTAATCAATAATCTCATCCAAACAAATTCTCAACTTTCTTCATGAATATCAATCTACTCCTCATGGATAGAAGAAGTCGTGAAAATGGTTTGTTTTGTAGAAAGAAAAGACATAGTTGTTTCACCATATGTAAATAAATATCCACACCAAGATATTTCATTATGTGAATCAGACATGTATCCAAAATATACACAACCAACCAACTCTGGTTATGAACATTTGGAATAACATAACCATCGATCTTCAGATCCTTGATTGAATCTCAATAATTTTTTGACACCATTCTATTGTCAACGAGTGGGAAATGAACTATACATTGAAAATAAATTTACAATAAATGATGTATATGTCCATGTATAATTTTTATGGTACATTAGTTATCCAATAGCACTTATATATGGTACTTCAGGACAAATCAGTTATTCATAATTCTCTCATGGTTTAAATGGATCATTATCTCAATCAAGAGATCATACAACCATTAGTGTACTTAATGGATGTTTTTTATTCATATTAAATCTCTATAGGACTATAAATATATCATGATTGATCAAAAGAAATTTCATCCTTAAACAAAGGTATTTTAAAATATAAAAATTGGTTTTTTTCCATGATCATTTTTATTGTATTCTTTTTATAAGTATGCTTATTTGTTTCTTTTGAATCCCCCATTTTGTATATCATTATGACATGACACCATTTCTATATTCATTCTTGGATTATTGATTAAATTTCATATGATTTAAAATATTTACATTCCCATATTGATTATTCCTTGTATTATCTTGAGAGACCCTCGTTGCAAATAATATGAAAATAATTAATTTTTCATAATGGAAATGGAAAGTTCATCATTATCCAAATAATATTTAAATCATCAATGTATACAACAATGATCAGAAATTCAGACCCAATCCTCTTAATGGAGACACCTCATAAAATTGGATCATTTTATAACTTTCATCAAAATATTTACTTATAAATTTATACCCAATACGCCCCAACATCTTTAATCCATATAATGATTTATTCTGTTTAACTGAATAATGATCTCGACATCCAATATATATTTCCAACAATTTTTATCCTTATAGTATGTTCATGGAAATATATTTATCAATAAAAACATAATCATATGCAGTCCCAATATTCTTCATGTGTAATTCAATATTGTCATGTATAACAAAATTTTATCACATCCATTACTGGAGTGTGTTTTGATCAAAATAAATCCCATGTTTTTGTGAGAATCCTTGAGGAACTAGTCATGACATATATATATTGATTTCATTATTTTCATTAATTTTTCTCAAAAATACCCATTTATATCAAATAGGATTGATCCCTTGAAGGTTTTTCACAATCAACCAAAAAACCTCACATTTAGTGAGTTGAGATCATACTTGGTTGTGAATTTTGATTGGTATCAGTCTAACATTTTGCAACATTCATTAACCATTTTAGGTTCTTGATCCTCATCCATAATTTCTTTGAAAACATTGAAAAAAATGCATTATAAAAAATGGTAGCCAATCTGTTCCAACATCTTCCACTTCTGGTGAATTATTTTTGAAATTTACTCTTAATTATGATAATGTACTTTTGGTGCATTTACATTTTCTTCGGGTTCGTTTTTATCTTCAAACAAAATAGGTTTTCCATTTTTATTTGACAGAGACTTTTATCTTTTTAATTAAGTGATATCCCACACTTTAGGTGTGGATTGGAAGAATTGTTGGTAATACCATCAAATTTTCTTTTAGGGGTATATATTCTTATTGGTAAATTTTTAAAAGGTATATATGGTTTTGTATCCCATTTTGAATTAATGAATGCATCATGAAATTAATTGGCTAATTTGTGTAAATTAATTATCTTTTGAACATCATGTTCACACAAAAATGTACAAGGATCAAGATGTAACAATGAAGTCATCTTCCATGATTTTTCTTTCAATATCGATTGATTTTCCCCTTTTAATATTGGAAATAATTTGTTATCCAAATTAAAATTCGAATATATTGATTTGAAGACATCTCATATCATAATATCCATATATTTTAATGATTTTGGGAGATTAAAAACCAAAATATATACCTAATCTACTTTAGTGTCCCATATTTCTTCATTGCATGGTTTCTATAGGCAATTATAAAGCACAAAACCAAATATCATAATGTGAAATACATGTCTCATGGACACATGCTAATTGAAAAGGTTATGATAATAGATTGATGGTATTGTTTGATAAAGTGATGTTTCAAAAAAAAATTCATGTCCATGTGCCATACTGGGTAACTTAGTTTTCATAATTAGTGGTTTAGTGATAAGTTATATATTTTTTATTAATAATTCAGCTCGACCATAAGTGTCTGAACATGAGATACATGATGTTAAAAACTTATTCCCAGTGAAATGAAATAATTTTTAAAATAATGTTATAAATAGTCACTACAATTATCAAGACAGGTATGTTTGATTTAATAACCTAGGAATTGTGACTTTGACCTTCTTATTTGAGCAAGTAATTTCAGAAACACCAGGTTGTTAGTTGATAATAAAAACATATGGGACCATCTTATTGAGGCATAAATAATTTTCATAAAAATCATAATGGAGCACATATATCACCATGAATTCGATCCAAGACATTGGATATTCCATCCTGATCATTAATGGTGACGGTCTTATAATTAATTTTCCTTGAGAACAAGAAACAAACATGAAATCATGTGGTGTAAGAATCATTTTATCTACCAATTAATGAACACACATACATTTAATTATTCACCTCATAATTATTGATCTAAGACGACCCAAACATTCATGTCACACTATAAACGCATCATGATTGGTAAAATTCTAGTGTACTCTATTTGATTAAATTGTAAAAACATCGACAAAGAACAATCCAGATGGAAGTCTTGAAAGCTTTTATTGAATCAATTTTCACTCATCATTAATGTTTGTTAAAAAAAGTTATTCATCACCTATTTCATCCATATTCTCAATGTGACACCCATAATCATGAATGTTTTTATAACATAATAAATTTCATCGAGAAACAATAGAAAATAAAGAATTATTTTTAATAATTTGTATACCAACAGGTGGGGATATTTTATCCCTTCTAGGGCCTTCGATTAATAGTGCACTATTAGTTAATGTACTTACATAAGAAATCCCCATTTTAAGGGTGAAAAAATATTTCTCATATTTAAAAATTGTGTGCATAATGAGGATTTCGATGAGTCATATATCTTAGTTATTGAAATTATTATCAAAATATCGATTTATGTCATCCATTTTTATTAATTAAAATAAAGAATATAACTAAGAAATTAAATAAAAGAATGAAACCCTAATCCATTTCTATTAAGAATCATAAAATATTATTATAACAAATAAAATAAAATAAACAAATTAAATCATGCAACCTTTATTTAAAAAACCTTACAAAAACCAATGTTAATTTCCACCACAAGCATTCATGCATGATCCACGTTCTCAAAACATTAAACGTGTAAAAAATAATCATAAATATCAAAGTTCATAACATCATCATCATATTTCAAGTCCCGACCAATAAAATTAATCTCAATTCTCTTTTCTTTCCCTTTCTTAGTTTTTTTCTAAAGATTAACAAAATTATTCGGTGTATGATGCGTACACGGCTAGTTCCCCTTCATTCCACATAATAAACATTAACTTTCATCATTTTTTGCATTATTCTGTTGTGGTTGTTCATTATTAATACCATTATAGTGGTTTCCATTACACTTATCATTTGGTGTATAATCACCTCAAGCAAAATACTTACCTCAACCTCTATTGCTTTGATTCGTTATACAATCTTGATTATAAGTAGTCTAATTCTCTTTAGGGAATGGAGTAACACATGTAGGATCAGATACTTGATTTATCATTATGAATTCATTATTTTGTTTAGAAAAAAGGAAAGAAAGTAATTTAATATATTTTTTGAAACCATTCTCGTGATATTGTTGTTCTAGAATGATTTTTGAGATATGGAAAGTAGAATAGGTTTTTCCAAGCATAATGGTTTTAGTGATAACATATCCACAGAATTTTATTTTTGAGTTACTCATTATTCTTAAAATCCTCATGGATGTGATGGTAGAGAAACATTAGGGTTTGGGAATGGTATTGTGTTGGAGCATGATTTTTAACATCAATTATTTCACCAATGCCATTTGCATCGAAATGAATCTCCACATCCAGAGTCCGTGATAGGAAATTCTTTCCTAAAATGTCAAGAGGGAGAAATCCATACTTTGTAATATTCACCATATAAATTTATCTATGATTTTTGATTAAACATTTTACTCGACATAATAATCATGTTTATAACATGTTTTGAAAATAGTCGATTGGATTTGTTATTGTTCTAGAAATCATTGATCAAAGGAGAATAAAAGTCAAGAATATAAGGACATTAAATGTTTGGAGTAAAGATGGATAAATAAATCATCTTAATGACAAGTGAAAAAAATTAGAGAGAAAGAACACAAGCATATGGCCAACAAAAGTACCACATTCCATTAACATATCACTATATATAGGGTATATATTACTTCATCCAATGATAAATATTAATTTCTACAGATCAAATCCAATGGTGTAAATACCAAAGGTTTTCTCCATAGGAAGTATTTTTATTAAGAAATAAAAATTCTTCATTAATTCTAACATGGTGACATCCACACAATAAATGATCATTTATAAAAAATGATTAATTTTATAATAAATTATCAAATTAATATTATGATTATTATACATTATTGTTATGTTGTATAATAAATTTTTAATAATAAATTTTTATATGATTATTTTGGGAACCAAATTTCATTTAGATTGAATTTTTATTTTATAATTTACAGGCTTTCAATATCTCCTACATGAAACATAATAATGTTTCATATAAGCCAATTTGGAATCATATAAATTATAAAGTATAAAAAAATCTAAATAAAATTTAAAAAAATGAATAAAAATATAAAAAATAAATGAAAATAAAAAAACATAAAAAAATCGATGGAAAATAAATTTAGTTGAATGAAATATCAATTTTTATATTCATAACATTTTAACCACGATTCAAAATTGTTTTTTACTATATTAATGAGTGATTTTTTATTTTCAACTTTTTTTAATATGTTTTGTATATGTTTTAATTTTTATTCAAATTCTTTTTATAGTTTATATTTTATAATATTTCGAAGTTACCTACTAGAAATTTAATATGTTTTATTGTGTTTCAAGTAGTAGACTATTAAATATTAAAGGATATAAAATAAAATAACACTTTTAATTAAACATAAAACATATAATATATATATAAAATATGTAAAAATAAGAGTAATTTTATTAATATAGTAAATCAAAATTAATTTACACTACATAGACCTTATTAATTAAAAATGTAAAATTTACAAGTTATTAATATAATTAATTATAAATTATTAATATAAAAATGTCTTTATTATTATATATTATTGATTAAATAATTATTTAATATTGATTTTTTTATAAATTCTCATTTATTTTTTGTATTTCAATGAATGATAATTAATGAGGTTTATTCATTACCCAACAAGTCCCTTCATATAGCAAAAAAAATTACTATTCCAACTGTTGGATCTGATTCGTAGAAATTAATTTTGACCATTTGATCAATCCACTTTTACTCTATAAATATGGCGATATGTTAATGGAATTAGCATTGGATTTTGACTGTCCATATAATTGTGTTATTTCTATTTTATTCTATTCAATTTTTATTGAGAAGTTTTACTTCATCATCATCATCCTAAAAATTCTATATTGTTATAGGCTCTATTTCACTTCAACTTCAATCGAACAGTTCCACAACTCATTATCATCATGAATATTTTTCCATGTAAGAAAGCCTAAGAGAATTAATTAAACAACATAATCACACATCCTCTCAAGACCATTCTTGATCCCCAATATTCCTCACCCATTATCTCCTTGGGGATTTTAAGAGTGAGTTCCTCACAGTTTAGGATCATTTGGTGTTATAGATGTATATCATAGAACAATATGATCAGATTCTACTTGTAATACTACCATGAGAAATGTTTGAGTGGATTAATTTAAAATTACAAAACTATAATTCCATAACATAATAAAAATGTGACATCTTTAAAATAAATTCACAATTAAAATTATGAGGAGACATTATCATGAATACTGATATATTAGAAAAAAATATTCTACTTTCGATTCCTCAACCATCATTTTACAACAATAATATTGTGAGAAAGGATTTACAAAATACATAGAATTAATTTAGTGTCTTCTTGTTTCTAAATGAAAAAAATGATCCTATGATGTGGAATCATGAATTCCTGTCCACTGGTGTTACTCCATTCCCTAAAAAAATTAGACTTCTTTTAATTATGTTATTAGTAAAAATCGACAAAATCGAGGGTGGGGAAGGTCATTTTATCGAGGTGGCCATGTGAAAAATGAAAATAAGAAGAGGAACCACTATAAATGGTCCAATAATCAATATATAAAATAAAAGAAAAAAGAACAATGATGGTGTTTTTTTAGAAGTGGCATGAAGGGTCATTGGCTGTGTACCTATTTTTCACGCATCAAAATGATTTTTATCAATAATCTATCACAGGGAATGAAAAGAATGTTGAAGAAAATTTTATATACCAGACATTGAAATATGATTATTATATTATAAAATTTTATATTTCATATTATTTTTTACACCATGAATATGTTGAGAATATAGATCATGCCGTAGTTCTCATTATCGAAATGAACTTTGGTATTTTGTTTTTGTATGCTTGTGATTGAAATGAACATTGATTCATAGACTTTGTAATTATTTTAAACATCACATGTTTAATTTGGTTTCTTTTAATTTATTAATTTTATGTATGTTTTATTTTCTTTAATATAAATGGATGATATAAATCAGCCCAATGGGAAAAATTTCCATGAAAAAAATATTTCACACTTAATGATATTTGATTGTGTTGCATATGTGTCTGTAGCACCCCCGCAATGAACAAAAATAAGACCCCTATTGATTTTGGGGAAATGTGTTGGTTTTAAATAACCCTCTATACTTAAATATATAATGAGATTATGACTGGAGATTTATTCACTACATGATTAACAGATTTTCATTTTGATAAAAAATTATTTCAAATACTCAAAGGGGAAAATAAATCAAATTCAAATGAAATATCAAGGAAGGTGACTTTATTGTTACATCTAGATACTCATACAAATATGAGTGAACTTGAAGTTCCAAAGATCAATAATTTTAAAAATTTATAAAATCAATTATCTGATGCATTCAATGATTCAAAACGAGTTACAAAATCATATATACCAATGGCGAATACAGTAGTAAGGATATATGTCCTAGAAGGAAAATATGATGGTTTTACTAACAATGATTCCAATACACACCTAAATCATGGGAGACCACCTGGTTAAAATGATATAAATCCTCATAAAATAAATGGTAAACAACCTAAGTTGGTTGAAGATATTAATGAACATGATGTTATTGTAAATTTACCAAAAAGATCATGATGAAATTTAAATTAATTTCACCAACACTGGAAGATGTTGGAACCACATGGAGACATTTATTGAAAACACTTTATCATACAATGTAGACCTTATAATTATGGATGAGGATAAATAACCTAATATATTTAATGAATGTTGTGAAATAATAAATTTGGATCAAGGGAAATTCACAATCCAATCTGAGCTAGACTAAAACAGTAGACAATAAGGGTCTCTGATTCACATGTTCTCAAAAAATAAAGTGGATTTTCTCTATGGATGAAGACAATAGTTTCACATAAATGAATACGGCTGGGTTCACATACCCTCATTGTTTCTATTCCAATATATGGTGAACACCTATTTCATGTCTGGTTTTTTAGGAAACAACATGATATCCTAGAGAGAGATATATAGAGATAGAGAGAGACAATTGTGTAGATTTGGATGAATAATTGGGAAATCACTAGCTTCGATGATCGAAGGATCAATTAAAGTAAGTAAATAGAGAAACAAATTAGGAAACATTCCAAATCCTATTATATCATCATTCTAAAACTAATGAGAAAACCCTAACCACGGAATTCCCACTTCTTTTATAATGTATTAAATTATCACTTTTCCCCTTCTTCCCTCATAATAAAATATTATAATAAAACATGTAAATTGATACAAATTATTTGAATGGAACATAAAATTATTATATAAAAATAAGAAAAATACAGAATTATTTTTTTAAATTATTTCACTAAATAAAATATTCATCCTTATATCCATTGTAATTATATTTTAATTTTTTAATAATAAGATATTCCATATTTATGATTACTTTGTATTGTAACCTTACATTGCATTGAAAAATGGTTTCAATTAAATTTTTAAAACATGATTGCAATAAAATTACTATTTTAATGTTTTATTGTGGTAGAAAATTTAATGTAAAACATCATTGAGTTATTATAATAAAAAAAATTACATTTCACTATGATGAAAATATTCATACAAAATGCCCCCTTGTCATCGATGGAAATTTGATCATTTTAACACGTAAAAGATTAGTTTAAAATTCATGAATAAGAATGAAATTTTTATAAAATGTGAATATAAAATGGATCTAATAGTAATAATATGGTAGGGGAAAGAGATTATAGGTGGAAAAAAGAGATATGCATCATTTTGTGAACAAATTCTCACTGAACCCCTGAGGGAAGGGTGAAATAACTGATGTTTTATAATCATATAGGAATGCAAGATAGTTCAAATCCAACTATCAATGTTTTTTTATTGTTTTTGGAAATGGTAGACAACTAGACCCCAGTGGTGGATATTGTGACACTTCCTCCCAACATTCTGGATGTTTTATCTCATCATACACATTTCAATATTGTCTTGATAAAAACTTACTCATGGAAAAATAATCTAGTATGATGAAAAAATATAATAGAAAAACAAATCCAATTATACCCACAACATTAAATTTTATAAATTCTGAAATCGATATATCCTTATTATTGTATATTCACTAAAACATGGATATCATATTGTATGATATCACTTGAGTCATAGCCTATGATATGGCATGTTGATACCTCCATCATAGCATGTAATTATTACTTATCACATTATATGATAGGCTATAAATATGATATATCTAGTGCATGTCCATTTTCATGTCTTCCACATGGTTTAACCTTAGTTATGAATCAATGGATTGATTCGTTCATGACTACATAAGGTTTTTTTGAAATGTTAAAACAATTATGAGATCCCAATATACATTTTTTATGGAAAACACATGATGGATTCCATCTGATGGCAGCTTATGTTTGACTCCAATCATTTAATGAAGGGAACCTATATGAAGGGTAGATACCCACCTATTGGGTGAGTGTGATTCCAACATCCATAGTTGAAACTCTGTTCAGTAAAGTTCTCTATTTATCATTGAGGTGATGGTGCTAGCACACCATTGGAGTTTGAGGGTCCTCTCACAAGACACAGGGATTCTAATTATTAATGTATTACATATGGAAGAAAGAGTCCATAGATTATCTCTCAATGATATCCATCAAGAAAACTCTATCATGTTTATTAGTGATGGAGGTCACCGTGATAAGTGGACATATGTTTATTTTGTGTTCTTCATACGACATGTTTGTTTAATGATGATAGATCGAGTACTTTAAAGGGTTTATTACACAACCATGATCATGAGACAATCCTACAAAACCCATATATGGTATCAAAGACACTTTCATAAACAAGTTAAAATGTACTTTTACCAATTTCAATAAGAACATGTGAATCATAATTTACTCGAGGTTTTATCTTAACATATGATGTGACGTGGTTGAGTGTCTGCTATTATATCTCTCAACCTAACATTATGATATAAGATATCATTGTTGGAGTTGGTATCCAAGTAATAACTATTTTTACTTTGATTAAATGTATAATCAATGTATTTAATATTAATAAAATTTATTGTTAAATATTGTTCATTGTTCTACATGACTCTAACGTAATAATGTCCTAGAGTATACATCACATTGATAAGTCTGTCGTGGTTCCTAGCTATGATGAGAACATTGAAGTTCTATGATGGTATGATTAAATATAGATCTATGGTTGGTTAACATACTATGATGGGACACATTGCATATAGACGGTTAGTGCGAGTACTCATATGCAGATAGGGAATATTCTCATGAAGTTCACACTTATCATGTGGCATGGGATTTATTAAGGATATTAATATTATTTAAGGATCTTCTTGAAATTAAATAATTATTTTAATGTAAACCCTAGCTATGTAAATATACTATTAGTTATATTATGTATTTAATAAAAAATTAGAACTTGAGAATCATTTCATTCAAAAAAACCACAATCTCGACTCCTCCATTCTCTCTTCCTCTAAATAATGAGAAACAGAAGAGCGGTCTCCTCACGATCGATGGATGAGTGATCAACATGAATAACCCAAGACAATCGACACACAAGGCTAGCACCCAAATATTGATTGGTGTTTCTTAGAGATCAATTTAAATGTGTGTATCACTGCTAGAGGGATTATGTACTTGGATTCTCATTGTACAAGGAATGAAATCATAAAGGGTCTTTTCAGATGATCAAAATCTACATCGAAAAATAATTATTAGGTCAGATATTAATTTCATCAAATATTAAATAAATTAATTATAAATTAGACATTCAATATTAATGATTGGAATTTTAGGTATCTAAATATTAAATGAAATTTTAATATGTCTCCCACCACTACATGCTTCTGCTATGCCTGAAACCTTTACGTGATATTAGATCAATCATGTTTAAATTTATAATTATTTATTTGATTATTGATCCATATAAAATAATGGTTGAATTTTCATTTCATTTTGTTTTTTATTTAATCTGTTTTAAATTAACATGTTATTGACATATTAATCAGGCACATTCAGTGTTTCGTCTTCTTGAAAGAATAAGAATAGATGAAGAATAAAAAGATATTTCATCAAGAACTTCCAAAATTTTTAATGGTAAGATAGGGTTACATGGTGTGTATCTAGATTTCACATTGTGTACCCCTTTACACTTCACATGGCCATGCCATGTGATACACAACATGCCACATAGGTATTATATGCTATGTACACAGTGTGTTGACTGACCTACCTAAAACATAGTACATTGGATTACATGAATTTTATACAACATAGACAGTAGGTAGTCTGCACAGGTTTGCGGCATAAATCTTGAAATATATATGGCCATTATACCTGGTCAACCCACATGAGACTGATAGATTGAAGAATTAATGATATATATGACATGTATGTGGTGTACATTCTGTGTTGTTAATCATTTACCACATCCTAAATACACATATATCCATTCGATGAGAATAAAAAACACAAGAAATAAAGGATATATTTTGGGTAGCTGGTTTTCATATGTCATGTGATCCCATAGATATACACACCAAAGACTCTGAGGTGTATCTCAGAAAAATGAGAAGTAGATATAAGGCATGTAGTTAGCATGTACACAACATGTTGTATGGTTGAGTCAACATTCTAAATCACTAGGCGTGTAACCCTGATACAAGACAATCGAGGTACTTGACATGTAGTGAGATAGTACACACTCTGTAGTCTCCCAATTATTGGTCGAATTAAATTGCATTAAATTGATAATTTCAACATTTAAACTATATATATTTGATTGATACTTTATGTGCTTGAAAATTTAATGGGGTTTTAAATAATTTTAAATCCTCAATTAATTTATTATAATAAATCTATATTTATTGGTTCTTCCATTTATTTTCCATGAATGCTGTAAAATTTGGGTATCTATAAATTGAATTCATATGGTCATTAAGATTAAATATAATTAATTAATTAATTAATTGAAGTGATTTTATCTTAATAATAATGAATGAACAGAAATAAATGGTAACCAATTTATTTTTTCCTGTACATTAAATGAATTACTATTTATGGGCTAGACCAAAACTAGTGTATGTGTGATGATAAATTTAATTTAATTTATTGTGTGGGATTTCAATTATTCATAGTTTAATTAAATTTTAAGGCATATGAGTCATCCCTCCCTACATTATTTGTAGGACTTCTGTGTCCAAGAAAATTAATGTAATTCCCCTTTAATAAGTCCTTTGGTTACCCTCACCTGCGTGTGAGTTATAAATACTTGTAATTAATGAATTTTACCATGAAAAATGGTGGTATTTTGAGAAGAAACCATAATGATTCCAACCCAGGTGTTATATAAGTGGACATGTATAATGTTGTAACTCATGAAAAAAATAGCATCATGAGTTATTTACCTAAGGAAGTTGTTTGATTTAATGTCCACTCATTAAATCAACAAAGAGATAATGCTCCTAAATAGGTCTTTTAATTAATTATTTATTCTATCTATTAATTATTTAATTTTATGGATAAAAAACAATGATTGTATAAATAAATAAATTAATGAAAAAATATGAAATTTATATAAATTGATTATGCATAAAAAAATTATCAAACAAGGTTAATTAATTAACATCCATTTAATTTTAACAAAAAATGTAAAGGACAATCAAAATAAAATTTATGCATAATAAATTATAATCCTCCAAATATATATCATGTCGGACGTGGCCTTTCGTTTCTTGATTAGGAATTAAAGCCATGAAACCAAGTGTTTGACCAACCATTATTAAGACCCTTACATTTAACATTGAGTTCTTATAACGGTTATTAGTTTAATTAACCATATTTTATCAAGAGAAGTATCCCTTGATAGACTTTATGTAACATTGAGGAGTGAATTGTGGAAATCCATTTCAGGATTTCAGGATATAGGATTCCACTCAACTAATCAAGGATATGCCATCTGGCAGAAGGAAAAAACCTTCCTACATAAATAACATCAAGTATCTTGACCAACCCTCATTGTGGATATGCAAAGGGACATATGGACCCTTGAAACTTGAATTTATTAGAAACTATACATTTAAATTTGAATGGTGTGGTATATTGGGACTTCATAAAATAGTGTGAGATTTAATAAAAATAAATTATTTTATTATTTCTCAAAAAAAAAATTAATGAACAAAAGCACTAATAATATAATATTTTAATTCTATAATAAAGTGGATAGTTATTCATCGACACTATCCCTTCGATCTATATTTAAGAAATACAATTTACTTACTGGTATTAACTTCCAGAAATGTTTCTAAAATCTGTGGGTATTGTTGTTCCATGAATAGAAATCTTACGTGATAGAATCGTCAATGCATGATCCGATTTCCAAGAAGGTGAGTGATGGAGAGTTCGTTATCTAGGAAAAACATTTGTGTGAGGTTTTCAATGTTCAATTTTTAATGATTTCGTCAATGTCTAGAGAACTCATAATTTCTCATGAAAACATAGATGCGTATAACATGCTTGATAACATCTATGGTATTTACCAGGAGAGGGTTAGATAGGATGTTTTTGGGATTTCCATGTCAATCATTCATAGAAAACATAGATAGGGTTCCCTAGATGGTCCTCATATAGTCAATCTCATTAGTTACATTGAGCGCCTAGAGATTTTAGTTTTTAAACACCCCAAAGAACATGGCTATGATCTCATTGTAGTATCACTTCCTCAGAGCTTCTCTAGATTTGTTATAAATTTTAATATAAACTACATTGAGAATTATATATCAGATCTTCATACTGTTCTTCTTAATGTAGATAAAGATATAAATCATGAAAATTATTTGTATCTTATGGTGAAAAAATAAAAAGGTAAAGAGAAGATATTTAGGCCCAAAGATTCTTCATTCCATTACAAGAAGAGGAATATCATGGTGTAGGAAAGGGAGAAGGATTGTTTTTATTTCACATGTAGAAAGAATGACCATTAGAAGAAAAAAATTCACCCAACCAAAGAAGAATGGGAAATCTCCAGGTGTGTTTTCTATCGAGTGAAATTTATATGTTTATACAAATTGGGTATTAGATAAATTTTTAGTGCTCACATATGTATTAAAATATAGAATCCAAATAGATTCAAAAGAATTTACTTAATAGAGGTAGATATACAAGCAACCCATAGAGTTAAATATGCTAGTGTAACTATCGAGGAAAACCACTTCACATTCCTGACTGAAATTATATTGCTTTAAAAGGGATGTAATTTTATTCCTTCAATCACCAAAAATATTATATTTGAATCCAAAATTGATACAAATGGATTCATTTTCATGTTTGTAAATAAATTCTTAATATTTTATAAGGATAAAATTTTGTATAGAACGAAACATATAAATATTGGTCTTTATATGTTGGATTATACACACCATGGAAGGGAAATCTATAACAAACTTCTTCCCAGGACTCATACCACACCCAAATATGGCATCATCGACTAGGTAATATCAATGAAATGAACATAAATAAATTATACCAAGATGGATATTTAGATTCTTTTGAACTAAAACCACTTGGTCCATGTCACACATGTTTACTAGGTAAAATTACCAAATCCCCATTTAGTGGAAATGTTGAAAGGGGAAAAGAGATTATTGATTTTGTTTATGATGACGTGTGTGGAACAATTCCTATTGAGGAAAGGGGTGGGTACTTATACTTCAAAACTTTTACTGATGATTTTAGTGGTGTCAAAATAATGAGGTATAAGTTGGATTCTTTTGATAAATTAATGGAATACAAGAATCAAGTTGAGATCCATCTTGACAAGAATATTAATATCTCAAATCAGATCCTGGTAGGGAATATATTAATCAAGAATTGATTGATTACTTACCGATGTTTTAGATCCTATCTCAACTCACTCCTCATTATAAATCTTAGTGGAATAGTGTAAGTGAAAGAAGGAATAACACCTTTTTGGACATGAGAAGATCAAAGATGATTCATGTGAGTCTTCTATTATCTGTTTGGGGATACAGGTTATGAAAAGAAGCATGAATACTAAAACAAGTGTCAACTAAAGTGGTAGATGGTATACCATACCATTTATGGAATGGAATGAATTTTTTTTCCTACTTATATGTGTGGGGTTTCAAAGAATTTGATAAAGCCTCTTTAGGATACAAATTTTCACGCCGAGTCACAAAGTGTGCCATTATAGAATACCCTAATGAAACAATGGGATATTAAATATTTGACTCCTCGGACAAAAAGGTAATAGTGTAACGACATGCCATATTCCTTGAGGGGGTAACCTCTAAAAAAGATATTATAGGAGAGAGATGGATTTATTGAAGTAGGGACTCAATGTACACAAGAGTATCCATAGGAACTGATTCTATAAAGTTCCATGGATGAAGAAACTATTATAGAGACACCAGTATTACATAGAAGTAAAATACAAGTTAGAGAACAGAAAAAGTATGGTTTTCTAGTAATAGATGATGGTGAATCATTATTAATTGATAGTAATGATCCTCTAGCCTATAAATAAGTAGTATGTGGAACATATGTTTCCAAGTGGCAATAAGACAGGAATTATTAAATGGATTATATTTACCAAAAAAATTTGGATTTGGGTGGATCTTATAGTGTATGTAAATCCTATTTGTTAAAAATTGTAATTAAAGAACAAATTGGACATGAAAGGACACGTCAGTACCTATCAGGCATGACTGGTTACAAAATGGTTTAAACAGAATCAAGGAATTTACTACTACGAAACCTTTGCACTAGTTACAATGATAAAACCCATTATAATTCTACTTTACATTATATATTAACATTATTATGAGATTTGGAAATTGGATGTCAAAATAGCCTTCCGTAGCGCAAACCTTCAGAAAGATGTTTATATGACACAACCTGAAGGGTTTGTGACTCCAAATCATTCCAAAAAGATATGAAAATTAAAAAAAAACCATTTATGGATTAAAGTAAGAATCCAGGTCATGGAACATTTGTTTTGATGAATCCATGTCGAAATTTGTTTTCATAAGAATTGATTCAAGAACTTTTTCTACAAATCATTTAGAGATAGTTTGCTAAGTTTCTTAATAGTACGTGTTTATGGAATATTAATTATTGGAAATGAAATACTAGTCTTACAGTATGTTAAGTTATTTTTGAATAAATTCTTCCCCTCGAATGATTTGGGGGAGGAAAAATCTATTCATGGGATCAAGATCTATCATGATAGATCGAATATAGAGCTCATCCTAAGTAGAAGTACACACATTGACAAGATATTGAAGATATTTAGTATGGAACAATCCTAGATCGTATTATTTATAGCATCACATGACATTTATCCTTCTTGGAAGATGATTCCTCGAACACATGAGGAATGAAATATAATGGAAATAAATATATACAAGTAAGTGATTAATTCATTCATGTATTATATGGTATATACTAGGCTAGAAGTCTCCTATGCATTAAGTGCATCAGTAAGATATCAAGATGACCTAGGTGACCAACATTAGATGGTTGTCAAGACTGTCCTTAAGTATCTATGGCGTACTAATGATATATTTATATTTTTTGGGGGTGATGAGTAACTAGTCACCATAGGATATGCATTAATAGTTTTCAAATAGATAAAGATGACATGAAGTAAAAAATAGGATACATCTTCACATTGAATAGTTTCCTTGTGATCTAGAAGACCTCAGTGTAGCTAGTCGTCACAGATTCTATAAGAGATTATGAGAATACCGTTACACCTGAAGTAGATAAAGAAGCAATATGGATTCACAACTTCATCCAAGAGATTGATTTTGTTCCTAGAAATAAATATCCTATCACAATCTGATGTGATAATACTATAGCGGTGGTTCTCACAAAATATCCAAGGTCACATCTGATAGTCAATGAAATACGTATCAAGTATATAGGTTGGTAATAGAGATGTGAAACATTCTTGATGAGATTTTGAGACAAGGGAATTATATTTCACAATCAGGATTTTCATGTGGGTTTCATCATTGTGACATTTTCTTCTTTGTCTTTGGTGTCTTTAACCAGTTCTAGAGAGTTATCTTTGACTTTAGGAATGCCCATGTAATGCCAATGAGAAAGAATCCTAGAGGGTAACTCACAAAGTCTTTCTGATGATATTGATTATATAGAATTTGAATTTCATTAATTTAATAAATATTATTCTCAAGACCGAGGGATATTTTTATTTATGTTTTATTTATTGAAAATGTTTATTGATAAATAAATCATGTCAATTAAATATTTAATCAAGATTTCAACAAATATGAGATGAGATTGGATGGACCCAAACTGAGTATGGAGACAAATATTAAATAATAATCCGGTTAAATAATATTTGTTATTACACATGTTTTTTAATGCCAAAAAAATAATAATATTATTATTATTATGTGTCATGAAATTTATTAAGGATTATTATATTATTTAAATGAAAAAATGCTATTAAATAATTATCTTAACCTAAAATCTAGCCAATAAATATACCATATGTCTATTGTGTATTGTATCTAAAATAAAAAAAAGGAAATCATTTTACACAATGAAACTCTCTCCCAACTCCTCCTTCCTATATTCCTCTAAATAATGATAAATATAAGAGAGATTCCTTCAAAATTGAAGTATGAGCGATCAAAATGAATAATGAAAGATAATAAACTCACTATGATGGAACCCATAGTTATATTGGAATTTAGTAGAGATCAAAGGAACATGTGTGGATCACCACTAGAAGGATTATATCCTTGGATCCTCATAGTGAAATTTAGGAAATTCAGTAGGGTCATTTCAAATGATTGAAATCTACAAAGAGGAATGAATTTACAGATCAAGTATTCATTTCCTTTGATATTAAATAAATTAATAATAATTTATTTGTGAATGATCCTTACTTGTAACTTTGGGAAACTCAATAGTAAGACCAATTTTAATATATCTACCCCCACCATAGACTTCTAATAATACTAGAACTTTCTATCATAATATGCAATTCTATTTTTTCTTATTCATTGGGAAAAACTAATATGTATTGTAATGTATGATACGTTGATAGTCACAAACCGATCTAGGTCAGCTTGACCCGTAACCTGATCCAAATTGTGACAAGGCCGCAAACAGGACTCCACTTATTCTAGATGATAAAAATAATGGTGAATGATTAAATAGTTAAATTGGGGAGACTATTCCCCACGATCAGTGTAATATCCTGACATAGATGCCACTAATTTTGTGCTATGATATATTTTTCAACATTTCCTCAAGTGCACTTCCCTGTATGCCAGATTCTGCTGACTAGTAGTGAGGATCTAGGGTGTGATAGTGGGGAGACTATGACCTCATATAAGAGTAATAAACTAGTTTAAATAACTAGATAACATCCATAGTAGTGATAATCAGAGTGCGGGAATAATAAATAAACTGAAACATAATCCTGATGTAATAATAAATGGAATATAGTAAAGTCCCAAATGACCATGTCATACAAACAACACTAATCACCCACTGGGTCGATCACATACACATTAGTAAATGTAAGACATATAAAAAAATCCAAATGATCTACTATTTACACTGATCCATACCACATAACTGATCTCTACATTCATGCCCAAGCCATCGTGACTGATCAGTCTAAACCCTTGGATCATCTTATTCCAACAACCACGATAATGTCTATTTAGGTACCCTAGTGTAGTGGAGTTCTGAGTAAGGTGTGAGTATAGAACTTAGTATCGAAACACTAACATGGTCCTATAGATAGCTAGTAATATGCAGTGTATATTGTTGTGAGATACTCATCAGGATAAAAAACAATAATAATTCCTATTTCTAGAAATAATTATAAAGAAAAATTCATTAAAGGAATGATCAAGGAATGTTCACAACATAGAAGAGACACAAATAGAAAATGGTGTCATCATATATATATATATATATATATATATATATGTTTCTGTGTGCGTGTGGATTTCAAGAAATAAATATATACACATAAATAAATGTATACATACAGACATATATATATATATATATATATATGTGTAAGGTGACAAGTAACATGAATCAAAAAATGACCACTCCTTAGGTCTATAATCCTGATCATTTGGATAGTACATGAATAAGGCATTGAGTTTGATGTAGTACCACTCAAGAAGTATGAAAACCCTTATTTTATTACAAACATAAACATGATTTATTACATAAACTATTCACTTGATACAACATGGATGATCGAGAGTTATAGAATCTTTGGGGCATAAGATCATTACATAACAACTTAAAACATGAAATACAACATCTCGAAGGGGATGATGTACGTTGGACGTAACTTCCTTTTCTTTCCAAACCTCATTACCTTCTTCCATGGAGATATACATAGAAAAACCATGTCTCCAACTTTAATCTCAAGGTCTCGTCGATGATTATCTGCATAATTCGTCTGTCGACTCCGGGCTACCGTGATATGTTGCTGAATGGTTTTCACCCTCTCCACCATTTCTAGTTCAAGCAACTTACGTTCACCGACCTCAACCCAACATGCCGGTGTTCTGCACCTTTTCCCATACTGGGCTTCATATGGTGCCATTTGGATGCTCGAGTGGAAACTGTTATTATAAGAGAACTCAACCAGAGGAAGATATTGATCCCATCCTCCTCTAAAGACTATTGAGCACACTCACAACATGTCCTCAAGTGTTTAGATAGTCCGCTCGGATTGTACATCAGTTTGAGGATGATAGGCCTTACTAAAGTTCAGTTTAGTATTCATAGCATTTTGAAGACTCTTCCAAAACTTAGAGGTGATTCTTGGATCTCGGCCAAACACAATAGATAGTGGCACTCCATATAGAATTACCACTTCCCTAATATATATTTGTTCCATTTGATCCAATGAGAAATCCCCATGAATAGCAATGAAGTGTGTAGTCTTTGTAAGATGATCCACAAAAACCCAGATTGCATTTTTGCCTTTGGATGTCCTCGGAAGTCCGGTGGCAATGTCCATAGTGATATTCTCACATTTCCATTCTGGTATGGGTAATGGTTGCATCATCCCCTTAGACTTCGTCCTCTCTGCCTTCACTTGCTGGCACACCAGCCACTTTGATATATATTCAGCGATCTCCTTCTTCATATTATCCCACCAAATGTTATATCGATGATCTCGATACATCTTTGTGCTCCCAGGGTGAATAGAGAAATTTGAACTATGTGCATCATCCAAAAGTACCTTCTTCAGCTCCGGACATGATGGAACACATTGTCTTTTCCCAAATTGTAGAATTCCTTCTTCTTTAACATTAAACTCTGAGGATTTCCCTTTTCTGATAGCTTCTACTTTTTTCTGAATCCCCACATCCTCCTTTTGAGCATCCTTTAACCTTTCCAAAAAATACGGTTGAGCAATCATTTGTGAAAGGATTGATGATGTTCATTTCTTTATGATTCCCAAGTTCATATTCAACTAGTCTAAGAAGATTAGATCCTTCTCAATTCTCATCATTGATAAAATTGATGGGTCCTTTCTACTTAGGGCATCTACCACCGTGTTCTCTTTCCCAGGGTGGTAATGTATTGAACTGTCATAATCCTTGAGGAGCTCTATCCATCTTCTCTTGTGCATATTATTCTCTTCTTGTGTGAATATATATTTAAGACTCTTGTGGTCAGTATATATCTCACATTTCCCCCCATAGAGATAATGCCGCCAGATTTTCAAGGCAAAGATCACCACCACCAACTCCAGATCATGCATTGGATAGTTTCTCTCATGGATTTTCAACTTCCTTGAGGCATAGGATATCACTTTATCATTCTGCATTAGCACACAACCTAATACCTTCTTCAAAACATCACTGAATACCACAAAAATTTCCCCACTTGTGGGTAAAGTGAGCACGGGCGCAGTGATAAGCCTCCTTTTCAACTCCTTGAAGCATTCTTCGCATTCATCACTACAAGAAAAATTTACTCCCTTTCGAGTTACATTGGTAAGAGGGTTGGACAATCATGAGAAATTTCTCACAAATCATCGATAATATCTAGCTAACCCCAAGAAGCTACAGATATCCGTTATCGATGTTGGCCTCGGCCATCCATCAGTTGCATATGTTTTGGAGGGATCCATAGATATCCCATTGCTTGTGATGATATGACCCAAGAATGAGACTTCCTTCAACCAGAACTCACACTTTATGTACTTTCCATAGAGCTTCTCCTTGCGCAAAGTCTCCACTACTATTCTTAAATGCTCCACATGATCCTCCATGGTTTTAAAGTATATTAGAATGTAATCTATAAAGACTACCACAAATTTGTCTAAGTAATCTCTAAAGACTCTCTTCATCAATTCCATGAAGATTTCTGGAGCATTGGTGAGTCCGAAAGGAATTACTATGAATTCATAGTGCCTGTATCTTGTACAAAAATCAATGTTGGGGACATCTTCTTTCATCACCCTTACTTGATAATATCCCGACCGCAAATCAACCTTGGAAAAGTATTGTGCTCCACACAGTTGATCGAACAAGTCATCGATCCATGGTTGAGGATACTTGTTCTTTATTGTGATTTTGTTATGTTCATGATAATCGATGCAAAGTCGCATTGAGCCATCCTTCATCTTGATGAAGAGGACTGGTTCACCCCATGGTGAAGCACTTGGGCGTATAAACCCTTTATCCCGATTCTCCTGTAGTTTCTTTTTTCAGTGCTTCATGCTCCATGACAGCCATTCTATATGGAGTCTTGTATATTATTAGCTCCCCTCGTATAAGTTTAATTGAGAATTCAACATCTCTTCAAGGAGTAAGATCAGGCAATTCCTCGGGAAACAATTCAGCAAATTCCCTCATAATAGGAATTTCTCCAAGGATGGTTTCTTCCTTGGACTCAACCATATAAGACAGATATGCATGCTCATTGGGTAGTAATATCCATACTTGAGATGATGGAGCTAAAAGAGATTAATCTACCTCCTTACATTTATAATGAATCGGGGGTCGATTCTCCATATGGAGTGTGATTTCCCTCTCCTGACAATTTATGTTGGCTCTATATAAGGAAAGCCAATCCACGCCAAGAATTTCATCAAAATCCACTAGAGAGAGTATGATGAGGCTATCCAGGAAATTAAATCCATATATTATGATAGGGGAGGAGTTAAATTCATGGGATGCAACGATTGCCCCATTTTCCTTACTCACTGACATCTTCACTTCCATGATTTGTGGTGGTGCTGGAATTGTTCTACTAAACTTTTGAGATATAGAAGAATGCGTAGAACCTGAATCAAAAAGTACGTTCACTATTCTTGAATGAATAACTAGCATACCTGTCACCACTTCATTGTAGGGGTTCACATTGAGAGAAGTGATGGGAAAAGATCTTCCTTGCTGCCTTGTAGGTTATTGGTTGCCTCCGAAATCCTTTAGATTAGGGCACTAATTTGAAAGATGCCATGATTCTTTGCAGTTGTATAAATGAACAATGTGTTGAGGTTCAAACAGAGCATTTTTTTCCTCTGTTGTAGTCGCGGGTCTTTCTTGCCGATATTTAATAGGTAGGTGCCCTTCTCTTCCACACCTAAAGCATTTCCTTTCCCCCTTGAGGCAATTTCCAGGGTGATTCTTTCTACAATTTTGGCAAGTGGGGTGCTGCATATTCATAGCACTGTTGGATTTATCCATCGGATCGGCCACATTGAAGTCCACCTTACAATTCTTGTCTCCATGATACCCCTGTGATTCCCCGACCTCCATTTCGACCATGAGGGCACATCAGACAATTTTTTCAATGCTGTCGAAGTCACGGATCGCTAATGCTTTCCGCAGGCTAGTATTTAGCCCACCAAATAAGTGGTCAACCTTGCATTCGGGGGTAACGGCAAAGCCGGAAGCGTATCATGCAAGCCTTGTGTAGTTTTCCTTGTATGCTCCAACTAATTCTTCATCTTTTTGCTTGAGGTAAAGGATGTCCCTTTCCATCTTAATTCAGATGGTTCATGGAAAATATATATCAAAAAAATTCTTCCGGAAATCCTTCCATTCCAACGCCTCGATCTCCTCCTCAGGCTTCATATTTTTGATCAACGTCCACCATTGATTAGCTTCACCGTCCATACGATAATATTCCAGGAGAACCTTCTCTTGTTCAGAACAATTATGAATGTAGAAGATCTTTTCAATTGAGTTGATCCATTGTTCAACGATCGTGGGATCGGATGATCCACTAAATGTAGGAGGCCTTTGTCTCATAAAGCTCTCGATACCAAATTGTTCCTTTATAGAGGGATTTGGATGTTCTTCTTGAACCGTGTTTCTATTCAAATCTTGAGTTATCTGAGAGAGAAGCATGACAAAGTTCATGATTCTGGATCCCATTGGATTGGACATATCATTAGTATAGTCATCACACTGATTTCACATCGGCTGTTAGCCAGAGTCCTCCTATTACCGGCCATTGGGTGGAATAAAAGAAAAGTTAGGGGGTAACACATAAAGGGTCATCCAAAGACAAAAGTTGATGACTTATTAATAAACATTATTTCCTTAACTCATGAGTCTATAGGATTCAAGCAAGACTTTTCATGATATTTTTTCTAAAATATATTCTTAGGGGCCTTTTTTTTATTCCCTTTATAAGGGTTCATACTAAGATTGGGAATTTATCAAAACATATCCCCCAAGAGTGTCATAACCAAGAGTGTAGTAAGTCCTGTTGTTGTGCACCGGTTCCTGTTCGAGTTTAGCTCAAATTGGTGTTTTTGGGTTTTACCCCTAGGATACATCTGTGCCAGAGCCTCCTCTACCTGCTCGTATCTAGAGAGGGATGTATTTATTTGATAAACCACTTACTCAGTATTTACCAAAACGTAGGGGTGTGTTTATAATACTTATTCTTGTCTCTAAGGCTTTAATAGGGTTTTCTAATCCTAATCCCAAAAATTACTAAACCCATCCTCTGATACCAACTATGAGAACCCTTCTTTTATTACAAAATTAAACATGATTTATTATATAAACTATTCACTTGATACAACATAGATGATTGATAGTTCTAGTGTCGTTGGGGATTAGGATCATTACATATCAACTTAAAACATGAAGTACAACATATTTATTGAAAACTTTCTTTACATGACCACAACATTCCCTCGTACTTAGCATTACATGGGATTACTTGAGGACATGAATAAGAAATGGGGTGATCTATAAATCCCAGTAATCAAATAAACATGGAATACATGAGGAGTAAAATACATGTTAGACAACAGGAATATCAATAGATCACAAGTGAAACATGAACATAAAGGCATGATAAAGCATGATAATCATAACATGGAAATATGACAAAAACACTTAACATGGAATTAGCATGAGCCAAGGCTCATTACACATGGAGCATGAGTAAATCCTCATTGAACATGAAGCACAAGTAAACCCTCATTTCACATGAATTAGTATGATTCAACAATCATAGCACATGACATATCATGATACTATACTTTACCTAATGCATTGGAGAACTATAAGGGTGCACCCTTCTTAAACATTTCATTTCATGCATAAGTGTGCCACTGGGATCATAAAACATGGATTCATAAAACATAATCATTTATTCTATGAAAATGGAATGTGGAATGAAAATTTATAATCAATAAGTAAATGTGCATGAAGGTGATACCTTTGATGGAGAAATGGGCATGGTATTCACTACACAATGGCATTAGCGTAGAAAATCGGTGCAATTTCGGTAGCATAACGGCGTGATATAAGAATTCATAAAAATGGTTGATCAGAGATAAAGGGGGGTCTCATCATATCTATATGAAATGGATAGTATGGGGGGTCATATAGATACATGTCCAAACAATTGTAATGGAATTTATATTCATGATACAAAAGTATTTCTTGAATGTAAATGAGGAGAGAGAAGTTCCTTTCGGAATTTCGGTATAGTATCAGGTGTACATGGGAGGCATTTAATGAGAGAGAAAGGGGTCTCCCATCACTAAAACAATAAGAGGGATGTATGGGGGATGTGTGAAACAATACCCCATCATTTATAATTGAAATTAAAAGTCATAACAATATTATGAAAATTGGACAAAAAAGTGAAAGGAAGAAAAACCCTTGGAAGTGTGCTTCCAAAGGCTTGAGAGAGGCTTCTTGGGAGCTTGTGGAACCTTGGGAGGATTCTATAGAGAGTAGGTTAGAGATTAGACGAACTCCAAAGGCTTTGAGTGGGGAGGAAGTGGAATCTTGGGTGGGTTTATATGAGAAAGGTGAATGAATTATTTATTATTTAGGTTTGGGACTGCTTACATTAATCTAATCCAAACCACAAATCAACTCACGGATTTTTCCGATGGTTTTTGGCAATGGGAAGAGGAAAAAATATTTTTTGAGGCCAAATTCCGAACATATTAATATAATGGTGTTGATTATGTAGAGGTGAGTCACACTCCCAAGGAAACAAATTTAAAAAGACAAGGTGTTTAATAAGTCTTGAAGGGTCCATTAATGCTTTGAAAAGTAACTCAAACAAACCCAAAATCATATTATATTAATTGTGAAACATATATTGGCCGAAAATAAAGCTGATAGTATTTTATTACATCACTATTGGGTCATTATGATGTCATAAAACACATTATATATTGAAACGGTGTTTAATTTTTACCCAAAAATTTGACTGTCTCAGAAAATTATGAAAAATTCACCGTTGGATAATTTGGAGACCTGATTCCAGAAATTACATTTATTTTATCTAAATAATTTTCTAAATATGTTAATTTTCACTTTTAAAATAAAAACTGACATTTATCAAAAATTCATAGGTTTTGACAAAATGGCTTTCAAACATTAATAAAAATTATAATTTCATTCATAAAATTATATGATCATATATATATAATAAAATTAAAATAATAATAATAATAATAATTTATTAAAATATTATTCAATTAAAAAATACCTTAATTTAATAAAATAGAATTCTTAATTAAATAATAACTAAAAACACTATTTGTACATTAAAAACTATTTACAATTTATCAATGATGACAAGAAAGTATATTCATTATTATAAAGAAAAATAATGTACATGAACATAGTACTAGAGATTTGTTACATAACCCCTTAAAAAAGCCGCATAAGACCTAAGGATAAGGTGTGCGATGGTGATAGACTCTTGGGGTGGCTCAGATAACATCGCTCGAGTGGTAATCCCTATCAACTTCCACTTTTACTGTAGACGGTCCCTTTTGAGTTTGACATAATGAAGATCATCTTGGGCTTGGTCAAGAGCGAAGGCCAATGATGCCACCTCTTTTCTGAGCTTCGACAAATGGGCTTCGTGTGGAGACATTCTACTGGATGAGGCCATCGCTTCCTTTTTCTGAGTAAATTGGGTTTCATAAAGCCCTATATTTATACTACTCATGTGATCACTATTCAATGGTTATAAAAGAAACGGTCACAATTCATAACATAAAACCAATGAAGTTGACATTTTATATAAACATTTTACATAAAGAGACATTTCATTTGATCAAGAGGGATTTCCATTAATGAAAATTGGGTCGTTACAAGAAGTGTATAATTATGTTGATCCTTGGGTCTATAATATCAATAGATGATACATACTTCATGAAAGTGCACACAATTTCTCAGTGAAAATCATTCAAACCAGTGAGGCTTCCGAAAGCTGAGTCATGTAAGTGCATGAGTTCCTCTCCAAAAAAGCTGGTGTTATTGGTGAATTAGTTCTTCAAAAAGATATTTGAGTACGTTACATAAGTTTAAGGCTTGCGGTATCTTGGTTTCTTTGTGAGCTTGAAGTCTCTCATTAGGTCTTTATTCTTCATGTGAGCAAGGAGCTTCGCAAAATATCCTATTCATGAAATAAGGTTCATAGATACTATTTTTCATCAAAAAAATGGGATCTCTCATAATATGGTAGAAACATCTTTCGGCCTTGTTTCTTCATGTTTTATATTCATGTTCTCCACCACCTCATATATGAGAATCATACTATTCTGATTCTTTTAGTTTTATTCCATGTCAATGAATTTTAATAAACCCAAATATCACATCCTCCAATACCTTATGCCAAAAAATTGTGACTTCATGAAGGATTCTTCCATGAAATTGGAATCAAATGCATGCTATTATTGCATGCTCCTCATCATTTAAAAAACATTGAACTCATTTCAGTATGAACAATAGGTTGTAACTCCCATTCTTTATCAATAATAGAGTATTTTATGAATTATAACACACATGGAAGATTGAGACTGCATGAATGAAGGTTATTGGATTATCTATCTCTATAAAACCATGGAGAAATCATGTTCAATCATTGAACGTTCGACCATGAACACTATGATGAACAACACTACATATTGGATGAAGGTAACAAGATGAGAGCGCTTCAAATACATGATTTATGGGATCTATCAGATGAATCAGATTCATATGATTAGCTGGGAACAATATATTCATAAAATTTTCATTATGGATGAATATCAAATTCTATCCTCTATCCCACATCGAACACATGTGTGGTCAAGCGATACTTTATAAAAAATTCTATGTCTTTGTTCACTAGAGTCGTTATCAATGTTCGGTTCCTGAAACCCACACACAACCTCACTTCTCCATGCCACCACACATAGTGGCCCCAACACCTTCATATGCACTCTGTACGCACCTTTTGGACACCCATGCATGCTCTATGAGTGTTTTATAGGCCTAATATCATTATTTTTATTCATGACTTGCCCGATCGATCCTCTCCCATGTTTTTGAACCTCGGGTCTAACATATGTGGTTGAGGGAATCCTTGGTTAGCCAAGGGTTGGCCATATTTTTTGATAATGGTCCATTCATATACATAGTAATTTTCTATGTATGAAATACAATACCAAGCTCCTCTCAACTTCATCATTAATTATTATTCGTGAAAATTTATATTTTCCTGGTCTCCTCTTTTATCTTTTTTTATAAACAATGTGTCATCATTGACACAAGTCTTAATCATTAGTACCTGTCCAACAGTCATCACATTTATAGAGAGAATTGCTCAAGAAATACATCTAGTGAAATTAAATGAATCTATAACAATTCAACTAGCATTTCCACTACATCTTCAATATACCAAACACATATTGACATATAAATGAAAAAAAATTCAACACTTGTAATGAATAATCTCCCACTTTTTTTCAATATCTCTTCACATGTTTGAAAATCAAAATGTGTACTAAAAACTTTCTCCCCCTTATTGAAAATGAAATTAAAATGATAAGTGAGGGGGTTTTTATATCTCCTATTATTCCATTAAAATAATTATCATTCTCTTACCCCATTTTTGAGAGGATGAAATCACATGGTTCTCTTAGTAACGATCATTTAGTTGGTCTACTCTAAGTCTACTGGGGCTAACCTGATGTATATAACAAGATAGATACAACCAATGTTGTCTAACATATCCATAAACTACCACACACAATAAATAAATATTAGATTTTCTTATTTCTAAAAATTGCGGTTGTTAAGAAATGAAATAAATGATCTAACACACACTTCACCAAAAACATCAGAAAGTTCTTGTACAGAATCAATCTCCCCATTTTCCTCATCTTTTAATCAACCAAGAACTATTACAACTCAAAATTTTATTATATAAATATTTCATTACATGAAAAAATATTTATCAATTTAGAGGATCATTTTGGGTTTAGTGTCTTGTAAATTGGAACATAATACATGAAAGACACATAAAAAAACATTATTCTAATCCTCTTGAAATTCATCATTATAGGTTCATCCTAATGTAATTTAACTACATCTCATATCCCAGGGACATACATCACAGAAAGGGGTGAGCCTAAATCCCAATAATGGAATAATCAAAGGAGATACTTAACATGTGAAAAGGCGGTATATCAATAATAAATGATCATATAAACATGAATAATATCATAATAGAACTACCATTAATCATAACATGGTACTGTGGTTACTACATAAAAATGATACCTTCATAAGCATATCTCTAAGGTTTATCACCAAGGTGTCATATATCATAATTACCAATGTTATTTACCAAGGTATCGCAAAACATGTAATCCCTAGAGATATGTTATTTATCCAATGTATTGGTGTTATATCAGGGAACACCCTTCATATTTCTTAGATTATGTGAGACACATTGATCCTAACAAATCGGTTCATCAATCACCTATAGAAAATAAAGAATGAGATTAATATCAAAATCATTACATAAATAGTGTTTAATGGAATAAAAATCACATCATTTTTAACCCACATTAAGGTAATATTAGTTTCATATATTTAAATCCATATATTAATAATACATGATTATATAAAGGTTAATACCCTTGGAAATGGGTCTAGGTATTCAATATATGATAATTTCTCATTTAGAAGAGACAAATTCAACAAAATGATTTGACATCATGGAGGTAAAATGTGGCTTGTAAAAAAGGTATAATGGGAAGGAACTAATGGCTCTCATTGATAAAAAATAATTTTGATATTAAGGGTTATATAAAAATTACAATATAATAAATTGGATTAACATATAGAAGGTATACAAAAGGGGTACTTGGATGTAAAAGGAGATAAGAGAATTCCCTTCCCTTGGAGATTCGATTTTTAAAACTTTAGGTTGGATACTTGAAACCTTGTCAGTATCGTGGAGGGACTTTCTAGGATGGAAAATGATAATAACATTATGGATTATTAATTTGGACTGGATAGTGGGGGTGGGAAGTGGGTATTTATACTTGAGGAGGGGTGGATTTAAATTAATAAATAATGATTATTTAATATATTAGGATATCCACTATTGGGTTTCATTAATTCCAAAAAAAATTGTGCATCCAATATATCCACTACCCATTATATTTTGTAGTTATTAGGTATTTTATTCTATTACAATTTAACTTTAACCCGCTATTATATTATATTTATACCGCAGTAAATTTCTCAACTCATTATCATTTTATGTATAAAAATTATATTAAACATATTACCTAATTTGGATATTCTAATTACAACTATTAAATTCATTTTAATTTATTAAATTTATAAAGGTGATAAAAATAAACTCTCTCTATGTTACAAATATAACTTATAAAAATAGTTTTTTAGAAAGGTTAAAATAGTAGTTTTTAAAAAAAATTTGTATGTGTTTCAAAATGTAACACATTATAAAATATTTTTTTCCATAAATAGTATTTTATTAAGAAAAAATTATTAAAATATTTTAAATACTGGTCATATATTAATTTTATCATAAGAGTTATCATGTTTTGTAAAATCAGTATTTCGACTTTTTAAACCCAAATTTTTTTAGAAAATTACCATTAATTCACCCTTAGTTAATTTTGATGTAATGGGTACACAAAGTTATTTATTTCATTAAAATAATTATTTCATTAAGATAATTATAACTTTTAAATAAATCACTATTTTAATTAAAATTAACAATTTAATAGAAAAATAAACATTCCAACCATTATAAAAATTACATAGGCTTTGATTAAAATATATTATCATTTAAAATTAGTTTTTAAGATTTTTTTATGAAATAATTTTTAATTTATTTCTTCAAAATAAATCATATTTTAATAGATTTATTATAAATTCTAAAATAACACAATTTTGATTATATCATTAAATAATATCCATGATCATTTAGTTTCATATTTGTAACCAACAATAATAATAACAAATTGATTTATTGAAAAATGGTCATGATGTAGATCAACTGTATTTGTGGAAAAACATAAAGGTTGATGATCATATTTCCCACTTATTACACCATCATTCTTTTTCTTCATTAATTTTGATTCGAATCAAGGTTTAATATCAATTAAAAAATAAATATTGTACTACTAACTCATCGTTCCCCTATTATAGTGATGTTCATGGATGAAATAATTCTATGGGATCAAAGTGGCCCAAATTTCCAAATTGAACTTTATTTATCCTCTATTATTATTCTCATTGTAATATTTGTTATGATGTTGGGGGTTATTTTAAAATTAATGTAACATTCTTAATTAATGAAATAAAGTGTTGATGGTTTTTAGTATGTGTTTTCTTTTACTGTTTCTATTTGTGCTAGTTCATATCAACACATGATGTTCAAAATTCTTATGAAATTTAAAATTCTCTATATGTTCTTCTATTTTAAAACATAATAAAAAGTTATTGGGATGCAAGAGATCCTTTAATAAAAGAAGAACATTTTTGGGTCCTTACATCCCTCCCAAATAAATTTCCCCCTTGAAATTTCATTTTTCATAATAATGTGAAAAAAGTGAGGGTATTTCTGCATTATGAATTCCTTCAGTTACCAAGTTTCCTCTTCATACAAGTGATTTTTCTGAGGGACCTTTACAAGTCATGTTTTATTATTCCTCAACACTTGTTCCCTTATGTCAAGGATCCGTATTAGTTCCTCTTCATGTGACAAGTTATATTAAAAACATACACCATTATTATCAAGATTTTGTGACGGGTGTGGCATATTATTTCTTAGTAGTGACAAAATGAAGACATCGTGGATATTGGAAATATTTTTTGGTAGTTTCAATTGATAGGAAACCACTATAACACGCTCTAGAATCTCAAATAGTTCAATATACCTAGGACACAATTTTCACTTCATCAAAAATCTCATAACTCCATTCCATGATGATATATTAAAGAATACATGATCCCAAAATTGAAAATATAACTCCTTCCTTCTTTTTTCAGTATAAATTTTGGTCTAATTTGAGTAGCTTTGATGTATTTATGAATTAATTTAATCTTTCATGTAGTTTCCTTCATAATTTTGGGTCTCAAAAATTTTCCCTCTCACTTTTTTTCATAGATATATTAAAAAGGTCTCATTTATATTATTGAGTAAAAACTATTATTATCAAATAATTAAAAAACTAGAAGATTTTGATTCCAAATCCCGTGAAAATCAACTAAGTTGTCCAATAACATACCTTAAAATATTTGAATTATCTTCTTAGACTGCCTGTTAGTTTGAGGTTGGTAGGTTGTTCTCAAGTTTACTTCTATATTCATATCCATTTTATGGTTCCTCCATATTTTAAAATTATATCTTGGGTCTTGATCAGAAACAAATGATAGTGATACTTCTTGGAGTCTCACTTCTTCTTGAATATATAGGTGAGTTAGAAACTCCAGGGAGAAATCATCTCTTATGGAAATGAAATGGGTTGACCTTTTGAATCGTTCAAAGATGGCTGAAATAGAATTTCAACCCTTTGGTGTCTTCATAAGTATAGTGAAAATTTTCATGGTGATGTTATCCCACTTCCTCATAGGTATGGGAAATTGTTGTAATAGCCTTTATAAAGTTTTAACTTCTCCTTAACTTGTTAACACAAAAATAATCTTATAGTGTAATAAATAATATATTTTTACATATTATCCCACCAATATTGATCATTAATATCCCTATACATTTTAGCATGTCTAGGGTGTATTGAGAATCTAGAGTTATGAACTTCATCAATTTACTCCTTTATATCCAGAATAGATGGGGTATATATCCTTGTACAAAATTTCTCTAAACCTTCTTGATCAATATTTAATTGAATAAACTTTCCATTTTTAAAAGCATCTATCATCTTTTACCTAAAAATATCACCACCTTCATATTTCATGATCATATCCTTGATATTTCTTAATTTTCATTTCCTTATGATTCATTCTTCGAAACATTCCAGGTCCTCGATCAATGGATGTTGTTAAATCCTCATTATGGCAAGAACCCAATGATCTTTATAACTCAAAGCACCTATAAATTTTTTCCACTCTTTCAAGGTGGTAATGAATTAAACATTCTTAGTATTTAATAAGATCCAACTATTTTTTTGTCTCATGTTAGGTTCCTCTTATCTGAATATATACTTCAAACATTGGTGGTCTATGTCTATATCATACTTCTCCTCATAAATATTGTTTCTTTATATATTCAAAATAAAAATGATAGATGCTAACTCTAGATATTGGATGGAATAATTCTATTCATGAGTCTTTAAATATTACAATTCATAAGAAATCACTTTTTTATTTTACATAAGTACACATCCAAGTCCCATTAATGATACATCACTAAAAATTAAAAATCATTCCCCATGAGAGTGTAAATTTAGCACTTGTTATCTAACCAAGCTCCTCTTCTGTTCTTGGATGATTTCTCCACAATCCTTTATCTAGATAATCATAAATCACTTTGTAGTTAACTTAGTATATTAGAAAGGTTTTTCACATAATTAGTATCGTATCCTTATACTCCAATGAAAATACAGATATCAATTACTATTGTAAGACATGGACACTATTCTATGGCTTTTGTCCTTGTGTGATCCCCTGAGATTCCTTCAGTAGAGATTATTTGTCCCATGAATATGACTTTTTGTCACAAAAAATAATATTTTATGATTTTATTGAACAACGTCTCCATTACTAGAGTTCATAATATGAACCTTCAATGATTTTAATACTTCATAAAAATTTTGGAATATTTTACAATATCATAAATAACAACCACATGAGATTAACAAGGTATTCTACAATGACTATATTCATCAAATCCTTAAATATGGAAAGAGATTTAAAGAATATGAAGGGAATAAAAACATTTTTCCCATATCGTATTTAGAAGGATGTCTTTGGGATATTTTTATATTCACCCTCAATTGATGAGAATCACAATAAAGATCAATAATAGAAAATAATTGATCTCTACAAATCTGGTTGAATAAATCATCAATCCTTTTAAGTGGAAATTTATTCTTCACATTGATCCCATTAAGTTACCTATAATAAATTTACAGCCACATTGATCCATACTTCTTGTTTGCAAAGAGAATATGTGTTCCCCAAAGAGATATACTTGGTCGGATAAGACCCTTATCCAACAGATCCTAAAGTTGGTTCTTTAATTCCTCTAACTCCATATATTCCATTCAATATGGTGTTTTTGATATTGTCTTCAATCCTAGTAAGAGTTTAATTGAGAAATATAACTATCTTTCTATGGGAGGTCTTAATAACACTTCAAGTAATTCATCAATTTACTCGTAAACAAAAATAATGTCTCCTATCATCACACTCTATGATTTAATCTTCTTTAACTATATATTCCAAAAATAAGCCAATGGGAGGTGGTTCTTGGAATTACTCGGGCTGAGAAATCCCCCCTTTGATGATGATCAAAGGTTTTCCCTTCAAGACGAATGAAATATCATAGATTTTATAGTAGATCTTGGAATTTCACTTTGAAAACTAATCCATACCATGTAATATGTCAAAATACACTATTGAAATGATCCCCAAGTTTGTGATAGATTTTACTCACAAAAGTTATTAAGGTAATCCCTATATATAATTAATATGTGAATAATTCCCACATGATTTTAGTAGACAACAATACTAGTAGTTGTTTAGGGTTCAACTTGATGTTCTTTTCAAAATTAAGAGAAATAAAAGAATGTGTAGAACCAGAATCAAACAATGTTCTTGCTATCTTTTAGTGTAAGATGAATGTACGTTCCACAAAATCATTTGGATCCTCTAATTGAGCCATCATAATTGTGAAATATTGAACCTGCTCTCTTGGAATTTGTTGGGTTCATTGGGGGAATCCGTCCATTATGTTATAATTTTGACATTGGTTAGAGAAATTCTCAAGTTACCTGTTGGTGAATTATTGCATAATATTATGTGTTTTCATCCTCCTCCATTTTTCATTCGTATTAATATGTTTAGTAGTTACATATCTATGATAATTTAGGCTATATGTCCATGTTTTCCACACTTTTACCACTTTCTACTTCCTTGCGAAAAATTCCCCAAATGCATCTTCTATCATTTATTACACATGGGATTGTTTACTTTATTCCCATTCGGATTATTCCCAAAATTATTTTTTATCTTTATCTTCGTTTCATTTTGTCCACAAGACCACTAGGAAACTCTTAACTCCATTTCGAAATTGAGACCACACCACACTATATATTCATACTCCCAAGTCTTGGACTACCAAATCATTCTATAGATGAAGTTTTAGTCATCCAATTAATTAATCTCTCTTTTCATTAGAATCGATGACAAATCATAAATATTATCATGAAAGACTTATAAAATTTCCTTATATAAGTCCCCACCGATTCATTTTCACTTTGTTTTAGCTCTAGTAATTCGCTCTCTATTTTTATTTGGAGGGTATAACTAAAAGACTATGAAAAATGTCTTTTTGAATTCTTCCTATACCATGATTCCCACCTAATACCTCGTCTTTCAAGTTATTGATCAATTTCTACCATATATCCTATAATCCAACATGGTGATATACTGTCAATGTAACTATTTCTTTTTTATAACAATAGAGTACATAAAATATATTTTCTGTAGTATTGATCCATTTTTTCTTGATAAGTGAGTCTGAATTTTAGTTAACCAATTCATCATCATCATAAAGTTTTCAACTCCATCTCCCCCATACTAGGATGGTCATCACCACCTTGTCTATGGAATTAATTTTTTACACAATTCCTCCTTCCTATAATTTTTTTCATGAAGGAGAAAATATCGATGATAAATTTTTTAATATTTATAATATGATAAAAAAATTTAAATAAAATATTATTCCTAAAACTTTCATATAACAAGAATTTATGATTATATACTTCAATATTAATAAAAGGATTACAATGTCTATATATCCTTAATAATGGTTTGTATATGAATTTGATTGACCAACAAATATACCATGGTAGTGTCAAACCTCGTGTGAAATAAGTCTTTTTATCGTCCACCAATTCTTGATTGAGTCTAGCTTAATATATAATATTCATGGTTGTTACCCCGAGATACATCTATGCTAAAACCATATCCACTTGTAGTCTCTACACATGGTTGCCTTTTCTTGAAAACCAGTTACTTAACCCCTCACCCAAATTCCACGACGTTTTTCTATATTTAAAAATTTCTCAAGAGTTCTTACTAAGGATTATTAATCCTAATTTCCACAAACAACTAAATCATACTTTGATACCAACTATGGTGACCTGCCTTTTTATTACATAAATATTTCATTAGATGATACAATATTTAACAATACATAGTATCTTTTGGCGATTAGTGTCTTGGAAATAGGAACATAATACATGGAAAATATATAAACACATTCATTATTTGAATCCAATTGAAAAAAATAATAGGTTCATCATCAGTTAATTTTATAATATGACATATACTGGGGACATACATCAAATAAAGGGGTATGCATAAATCTCGACAAGGAAATAATCAAAAAAGATACATAACATTTGATAGAGGAATATCAATAATCCATTATCATATAAACAAGAAGAATTCCATAAAATAAATAACACAAATTATAACATGTAAATGTGTCTACAACATAAAAATGGGACATTCATAAGCATATCACCGAGGTTTATCACCATGGTGTCATATATGATAATTACCAAGGTTATTCAAAATGGTATAATAAAAAATTTAATCTCTAGAGATTAGTTATTTACCCAATGAATTAGTGAACTACCATGGAACACCATTCACATGTCTTAATTTATGTGATCTACATTGATCATATTAAATCATTACCATCAATAACCTATGAAAAATAAAGAATGGTCTTCATATCAAAATCATTGCATACAAAGTATTTAAAGACTTTAACATAACATCATTTTTACCCCACAGAAATGGAATATGCGTTTAATATATGTAAATATCCAAATTATTAAAACATGATTACATATAGGTGAATACCCGTGGAAAGTGTTTTTCATATTCACAATATGAGAATTTTTTATGTAGAAAAGACAAATTGAAGAAATTGATTCAGTAGCATGATGGTATACATTGTCACTTATGAAAAGGGTATAATGGGAGGCATATAAGTTCTCCCACTAATAAAACATATTTTTTAAGTAAGGGTAATATTAAAATCATAAGGGAAAAAATTGGATTAACATTTTTAAGGTATACACAAAATGGGTACCTAGATGAAAAAGGGTAAGATGAGAATCCCCTTACCTTGGATATTTGCTTATGAAAACATGAGGGTGGAACCTTGACACATTGAGTACAGCTTTTAGAGAATATATGGGATAAAAAAGGACCATAAATTCTTGTCTTATGAATTTTTATTGGAGAGTGGGGGTGGGAAGGTGATATATTTACTTGAGTGGTTTCTTAATGTGAATAAATAATGATTATTTTCTATTTAAGGATAACCATTGTTGGGTGTCATTAATTACAATGAATTTGGTTGAAAATTAATGTTTTTAATACTGGTTAAGGTATTAAAATACATAGACAACTCATTTAATGTTATATTTTTTCAGTAATTTAAAGCTTTTACCATTTTAATTTTACTCGATATATTATTTTACTTATAGTACGGTATTTTTTTACCAGAATGACTTTTTCTGTCTAAAAGTTGAAATTACCATTATTACCTAATTTGAACCATATAATTATGAATATTAAATCCATTTTAATCTATTAAATTTATAAATGTTATAAAAATCAATTCTAAATATGTTACGTGTATAACTCATAAAAACAATATTTTAAGCAACATTAAAATCATAGTTTTCAAAAATGATAAGTATTTGTTTCTAAATATTACACATTATATACTATAGTTTCCAAAAAATAATTTTTTATTGTGAAATTTTTTTTAAAAAATTTAAATCTAAATAATATCATTAGAGTTATCGTATTTCTTAAAAATAGTATCTTCACCTTTTAACTTAAAAATCAACTTAATTTTTCGAAAATTACCATAAATTCTCCTTAAAAAAATTTCAATGTGGTGATTCCAAATAAAAATATTATGTAATAAAAATAATTCTATAATTATTATAATTTTAAATTTAAATTAAATCACTATTTTAACGAAAAATTAACATTTAATAGAAAACTAAACATCTTGACCATTACAAAAATTAGTTTGGGCTTCATTAAAATATATTATCATGTAATGATCATTTTATAAGATTATTTCATGAAATAAAATTTTATTCAAAACTTAAACATAAAAAAAAATTAATATAATGTATTTATAGTATTCAAAAATAATAAAATTATGGTTATATCATTATATAATCACGAAGATCATTTAAATGGATCTATGTAACTGAAAATAATAATGACCAACTATTTTGTTGACTAATGGTCAAAAAATACACCATCATTTTAACTAAAATTATGGCTAAAATTATGGCTGATGATCATATTTACATTTAAATACACCATCATTTTAACTATTCATCATTCATTTTCATTCAAATCAAGGTACATTATTGTTACAAAAATGAACATTCTGTTACTAACTCTTTGTTCATCTATTATAGTGATGTTCATCAATGAAATGATTCTTTGGGATCAAAGCAACCTAGATTTTTATATTTCACATTATTTATCCTTCATTATTATTCCCATTGTAATATTTGGTATGATATTGGGTTTTTTAGACAGAATGTAACATTCTTGATTAATGAAATAAAGTGTTGATAATTTCTAGTATGTGTTTTCTTTTATTGTTTCTTATTGTAATAGTTCATATCAAGATGTGATGTTCAATATTATTATGAAATTTTAAATCCTATCTATGTGATTATATAGTAAATTATTTTAAAAAGTTATTGGGATAAAAGATATCCATTAATAAAATAACATTTTTAGGTGGTTACATGCACTGACTTAATTGATGTGATTAATATAATTAAGAATTAGGAATGAAAGTGTGAATGGAATACCCCAAATTCCAGTTTTAAAATATGTTCAGGATTTCAAGATTCACTAGAATTTATTAAAATGATATATTATTCTCAATACTACTTCCCCATAAAGGATGCACAATTTTCTTATATTCCATGAATGTGAGTAGAATCCATGAAGTATAATCTATTCATGCTATAAAAAAGTGGAATCCTAAAAAATATTCTTCAATTCCTTGTTTGTTAGCTCAAAACACATAAAACAATAGGAAATAAAGAGGTACCTCCTTGTTCTTCAGAAGTAAGATTCATGTTGAGATCTAACTCTCATCCTAATCCATTTATTTATTCCAATAATAGCATGGAAATATTTATTTGGACCATTATTTTAGATTTGAGTATCATCTATTTTATTATCATGTTACTTCCCTTGAACTTATTTATGTGGAATAACTTTTTCCACCTCAAATTATGTAGCCGCTATGTTTCCTTTAGTTTTTAAAATTATTTCAACTCCCATTAATTTATTACAAAAGATAAATTGATTTTTCCAAACAAAAACACACTCTTTCTTGACATTCCTTGTTTTCTCAGAATATTTACAAGGCTTGTCGCCATTTTTTTTGTAAAAGTCACTTCCCTTTCACAAAATAGAGAGTATCTCCAGGTAGTATTTTCATGCATTTCTCAGCTATGTGACCCTCTTGTTTAAATCTTCCAAGAACACATTTTATGAATTTGTATCTTATTTGAATTAGAAACATGTATGGACTTTTGGTTAAAACATTTTACTTTTTTTGTAATAGATTGTTTATTAGTCTTATTTTGATCACATATTAAAATTGAATTGTCACCTTCCTTTATTACATGCTTCCCAAAGGTCTATTTTTTACATTATTTGATAATTTTTGAATGATTGGTAAATACTAAAGATCATTATAATAGTGACCACTTCTATTGCAATACTCACAGAAGTATTCAAAGAATTCCATTCTATTTTTTATAGATAGACTCATTTTTTGTGGATTTCTCTTATCTGGTGCAGGTCTCTCTTTCCATAGTTTTATCTCCCTAAATACAAGACTTTTGTTATTTTCCTGAATTTTCATGTTATTTAAACATTCCAATTCCCTGTTCCCAAATTTCCATCAACCTTAACAATAGCCTATGAATATTCTTTTCTTTCTTCATTTCTAGTGTAGTCTATCTAGATTTCATAGATTGTGAAACTTTCTGTTTTTGAGTGGAACCACAACTCATATGAAAACATCTTGTTGAATATATATTCATAAATATATTCTCATCCACACTTAATATGGTAGGTGTTGACGCCGAAAAAAGACCATAACTCCCAGAGGAAGTTTCAAAATGATGAAGCGAAGTCATATTCGGAATCAGAGGCCCGATCCGGAGGCCCGGGATGTGGTGCGCGAAATAAAAGAGGATCCGCACGAAAAAATTTTCTGCGCGCATAGAATCACCGGGTTTCGCGAAATTGAGCCGATGAGGCGCACAATCCTTGCGCGCCCCGGTTCTGCGTGGCGATTGTTTGGTGCCGGCTGCGCTCGGCGTGAAGAATTTCACGCGCCGCCCGGATTCTGCACCGGAGGTCGCCTATAAATAAAAGGTGACCCCGAATAGTTTGGGGGTTGAGGAATCTGAAGCGACTCTCGTGCACACAATTCGGCTCCCCCCGCGTGCCAGATGACTTTCCAGTAATCCCTCATTTCTCGCAACCTTTCCCCGGAGTTTGCCTTTGCGCGCAACTCCACCGGCTTCAGTTAATTTTCCCCCTCCCCATGGTTCCAGCCTTGCGCGCAATCCATGTCTCGTGTGCGCAATACCCTACCGTGCGTGCAAAACCCTGCACGTAATTCCCTCTTCACCCGTAATTCTCTTGCTCCAATTTCGCATCGTCCCGGTGTTTTGTGTGCAAAGCCCATGACCCCTCACCTTGACTCCCCTTGGCTGCCCCCTGCATCGGTACCTGATGTCTCCCCTGCCGGGCACGTGCTCCATGCGTTGTTTCCCCGTACGGCCTTCAAGGCTCGTGCAAAGTAACCTCATGGTCCCTTGGGCCATGTTTCCCGTTGCATTTCTTTGACTTATGCTTCTCCGCATAGGCACGCTAACGGCTATTGCTTCTTCGCATAGCTACTCTAAAGTAGACCCCCCGATGGTTTTCCCTGTGGCCCCCCTTCACTATGGCCTTGACGATGCCTTCCCCCCCACAAGGGGTAAAGGGAGTTGGGCATGTAAGACCTAGGGGTGTGGAGAAAACCCACCTCGTGCAAGCTGCAGGACGTTAAACGGATAATCACCTCGTCCTTAACACAAGACGTTAAACTGTGGTCCGACCCCGTGCTTCGCACGCAGGGTCCCCCCAACTCGGACATTCATTACGCCCACTCATCTCCACGGGAATGGACTCTTCCTCACATGGAATGAGATCCTCTTTGTCGGAGTGGCATTTGCCCGCGGGGGAAGGACTGCCTCAGAGCGTAAGCCCCTAGCCTCTCTTGCGAATGACTGCACCCGTGCATCTTCGTACTTCCCCCCTGCCAAGGGCAGTGGAGTCTGTTTCCCACTGTGCTTTGTCGCACCATGGGCCTCCACCCTGGAGTAAGCCCCGACACCAATGGACTCTAACCATGCGTAAGCCCCTGTTTCCTCATTGGGCTGCTCAACGCGTAAGCCCCGTTTCGCTTCTCACAGGCGCACCCTTCGCGATGTGATCGTCTGGTCCCTGCTGCCTCTTGTTTCCCACACCGAGCATGACTCACGTGGGATTAGAGTGCCCATCGACCATGGCATCCTCTTATGGGCCTCCCCAGAGCGTAAGCCCCATCCCAGCGAACTACGTGGACTTTGATCCGTGCTAACGCACGGTACGTAGGAAGCCTCCACGAGGTTCAATCCCACCACCGGTCGTCCCGACCTCTCCATGTCGGTTCCCTGACCACCTTGGGCCACCTCAGAGCATAAGACCCGATCCTCTCGTCCCGCATGACGTTAAAATGTATGTCGTCCCGCATGATGTTAAACTGTATCCCATCCCACATGACGTTAAACTGTATCCTGTCCTACATGATGTTAAACTGTATCTCGTCTCTTGGGTCATCTCAGAACGTAAGCCCCATGTCTCACTCCACCATCCATCCTGATCCTTACCCTGGCTACCACATCCCGGTGAGATCATTCCACCCCATCCCACTCCATGATATATGGGAAGCCGCCCATGTGCTGGCCCCAACATCGGTGTTCCCCCTAGGGGTCCTTCAACCTGATCCGTCTCCGCGAGACGTTAAATTCGCAACAAACTCCATGTTAAACATGGGAAGCTGAGAAAAAACTCAGATGGTACACATTCCCCACGTTTTGATGTGGGATGCCTCGGGCTTCTGCGCCCTCGAGAAGCCCTGTGATGAGGGACCAAAGACAGACATGCCGACGGCGCCCCAACGTGACCATTCTACTCATCGAAGGTTGCTACCCCGACAAGACCCCTTGGAGAATCTTGACGGAATTAGAGTAATTAACTAGAATCCATGTAGATATGGCACCAGGAATGAGCTTCACGAACTCGTCTTAAATCTATGAGGGGGGCCCGGACTAGGTGATGAGCTCTGAGGACGAATCCTTGGAAGGAAGAACCAACATCCCATCATCCTGGTTTCGATCAAGGAGCAGACGTCCCTGAACCAGGAATGGATGTCGCCCGCCATTGGAAAGCGGGAATGCTGGGTAACAAGTAGCACGTCCTCCCCATAGACGGATGCGCGCGCCCCAGCGAAAGCATCAGAGTAACAAAAATGGTGAACACGACGTGAATCTCTTCTTCTCAACATGAGGAATGGTAGTTGTGGGGGCATCAGATCACAAAAAAATGGTGAACCCGACGTGAAGCTCTTCTCCTCAACATGGGAAATGGTAGCCGTTGGGGCGTCGAAATAATAGAATGTTACCAGGTCCGGGTAACCCTCACCGGGACGTGAACCCGCCAGGGGTCGAGGCCGTCAGGACGTTGACTACTCCGTTCTGCAACGTCGTCAGCGTGGATCCCTATCGCCGACCATGGAAGACAGAATGATGATGGGCCTTGGTTGTTGATATCATTTCCTATTGATACTAATGGGTTCATCTCCCTATTTACAGGAATCAGATCACAGCATTCGGAGCTCGATCGCCACCTGCCCACCGGCGCTGGGGCAGGGGCAGTACCGACGCGGCTACCCCGCGCGGTCCCACCTATTCCACCGTCTCTCTGTCTTCGGCCACCGTAGAAGCTGGGTGCTCACGCCCCCTCTCCCCGTTAGAAATCATCCAGCGGAGGGTGATCAATAACCTGGTTCGTAGGTATGATGAGGAAAGGGCCATCCCCACCAGGGGCACGGCTATCTTGGATCTAGAGGCGGCAGTGCCTCAGCACCATCGCCTCCCTCGAGGGCCGCGCAGGGAGCCGCCACTCCCCACGCCGACGTTCTACCACATCAGCAGCCTATCCCTGGAGCTCTTTGACACATCCCTCCCCTGCGCCAATGAGGTGGGGGATGTCCGGTTCCACCCAATCAGCGATCTGACCGAGGGGTTAATGGCAAGAACCCCTGCCAGGCTGTGTCGATGCCGCCGCCCGAATCCCCTAGCCGAGGAGCAGGCAATCTTCATGCCAGCACCACGGGTTCCGGCCCATTTAACTCGACGCCAGCGTCGTGCGCGAGAGGGAGAGAATGCCCGTCCGAGGGCATCAACATTAGCAACCACTATGGCATGAACCACTACTGACTCCTGTTACTAGATCCCTACGCATGTTGAGCAGGGGCAGCCACATGCCTAACTGGGATCGAAACCCCAACCACGTTTCAGGCATGTTGGGTCAAATCTTCCGGTTGTGGGCACTAGTAATGGCCACTGCGGACCAATCCGCGGTAGTGCCACTAACCATGAAGGCTCATTCCGTGCCACCGATCTGGGAAGCCGAAAGCTTCTTCGTGATGGCTATTCTCCTAGTATGACTCCTTCCAGCACCCACTGCATGGGGGTATGAGGTCACTCCCCCTACGGCTGGCCGCGAGCATGGAGTCGTTGTGTGTTTAGTCGCTCACTCACATGGAGGTCATCCCCATGTCCATTTCGACATTTGTCCGGATGCTTCTCGCACCCTGGCCTTCAGTCCCCTCTGCCCCAGCTCTATTGTGGCCGGGGGACCCCATGACGGAAATCGCCCTTACCCTGAGGAGCTACCCAGGGGCAGGAAGGTCGGACATCGTCGCCATAGGAGGAATGTCAGGGGAGTTCGGACGGAATTCAGACCAGTCCGTTTCTTGGATTCTGAGGCAGAGTAAGACTCGATGATGGAGCCTCCCCCCCCCCAACCCTTCGAGTTGAGGGCAGGGATGGGGACGTGGCGCATCAGTCTCGTACTCCCCGAATGTGAGATCCATATGATTCCCTCCTCCCTTCGAAGGTAAATCTAGGAGGACGAGGACTTGGAGTACCACCAGGGATCAAGCCCGCAGTCGCCACTGGCCTCCTCGGGAGAACTTCCCGCCCCTGTTAGGGAGGGTGGGGGACTTTTCTGGGGACTGATGGAAGAGTCGCGAGGCGACACACCCACCGAAAGCACCGACGCTGTTACAGGAGGCCCATTCGCCTGCCCATCCTATCACGATGTGGCAGCCAGGTCACTGCAACCCATGGAGGATGACCCAGGGATCGGCGGCCAATTGCCCTGTTCGCCGTATTTCCCACTGGCCGGCCCACCGCCCCAACGGCCTGCCTCGATTCCATTTCCAATTCCCAGACTTTCCTCAGTGGACGAGCAGGGGCGGCAAGGTCCGGACCCTGAACCGGAGCTGTGGAGCTTCTGGACCATTCTTGCAGCGGGCCACTTCCCTGAGAAGTTTCGGCCAGTCGCAGAATCGAATTTTGATGTGCCAGAGTCACTCACCCCGGGAGAGTTTGAATGCTTCCGCCAGATTCTTCAGTTGACTCACTCCCACCTCCGCCATCAGCTAGCGCCTTATCCCAGGAGCCAAGCGCATCTTGAGGAGATCGTTGAGAAGTGTCGCCGGGTCGACCTAGCAGCACTCCCCGCGGTCTGGTACCCCGAGTCGCTAGACCACCACGAGGCCCTTCGGCAACAATGCGTCTAGATTTATCAAGTACCCCGCAGAGTTATTAAGGAAGCCACCCCCACGCGCACGTCCGCGGATGGGGGCAGTACGTTTCTCTCCTCTTCTAAGCGATCCACCGACAGCCCGATCTACAGGGCGACCCTGAGGGAACGTCGTCAAGGGCAGTCGAGGTCAACATAGATGACCTTTCAGATGAGGGAAACATTGTGGAGCCCCTCGACGGGGACTTACCACCCAAGGAAAGGCCACTACTGGACCCATATGGGAGGATTACTCGCCAACAGAGGAGCCTCCTAGGTCTTCCTGTACCCACGGAAGCACTGGAGCTGGGCCAAAACATCGGAAAGGGTAAAGAGCCCGTCAGGTCTGTCAAACTCGCTGACCCATCTTCCTCAGTGCAGAAGGTAGAGGATGATCCCGAGAAGGCGACGCTGCGCCAATAACTAGCCGAGCAAAAGAGGCTGGTTGATGAGCTCCTGGCCGATCGCATTGCAGAGCGGCGACCTGACTACGGCAACCCTAGACCAGGACAGTAGGGGCAAGAGCATCTACCCCTTGCTGAGATCCCCCCGGGAAACCGTGACCATGTCGTGTTCGCCGATAGGGGGACACTGGAAACCATGGAAATAGGTTTCGATATGTTTTGTCGAACCCTCCCGAGCGGCGAGACCACCTGGGGGACCCTGCTCGGTTTCCTCCCGCCGCCCTGAGAGTAGCTCCGCCAGCTGCCCCACGAGCCACTGAGCACGACTACCGTATCAAAGAGAGTGGCAACGCGCTTGTGGTTAGAGATCCCCTTCAGGACATGAATCCGCATCCGAATGATCTGATGGAAGTACTCATCGCCCGCTTGGAGGCCCTGGAAACTCAGCAGGTGGCAATCCCACTGAATGGCAAGCCGTACACAGCAAGTGTGGATGTCATTCCGGCTCCTCTAGGATTTGGGAACCCCATGTTTTCCCCCATTAATGGGACCGGAGACCCGCCACAACACTTGGCCCACTTCAACTCGAGGTGCGGGCCTATGTTAGGGACTCTGGCGCAGCAGGAGGCTGCCAAGCTCCGGTGCTTCTTTCAGACACTGGAAGGATCATCATTCGTCTGGTACATCCATCTCCCTGTTGGATCTGTGACTAGCTGGGAGGACCTTTGCCGGAAATTCCTCTACCAGTTCAGTTCCACAACCTGGAAGAAGAACATTGTAGACCTCTTCAGGTGCAAGAAAAGGCCCGACGAGCGAGTCGTGGACTTCGTCTCCTGGTGGAAGGGGCTCAATTACTCCCTTGAAATGCCACTGACTTAGGAGAAATTACTGACGATATGTGTGGGGAATGTCAAGGAAGAGTTTGTTCCTTCCCTGATCATGCAGAATTACCCTGGAGGGTTCCGGGACTTCTCAGACAAGGCTCAGCACCTCGAAGAAGCCCTACAACAGGCCGGTCAGGCACGCCCGCTACCTCCTGTAATCTCTGCAAGGAGTGCCGCCAGAGCCGAGCCCGCTGCAGTGGCCCAGAAAGAGGCCCCCAGAAAGCTATAGTTGCTACTAGTGAGGCCAGCTCAGCAGGCTCATAGGGGTCCACCCCCAAGGGCGCAGCCTCCGGCCCAGCAGCGACCGCCTCAAAATCAGCAGGCGCCTCTGCGTAACGCACTGCCACCACCTAGGCGAGGTAATCCTGGTCCGACTCCTTGGCCTTCTCCTCCAGCCCCTGGCCATGGTCATCCCCCACGAGTCCCCTTTCCAGAGAGAAAGAATTGGGATTACTTGTTTGGCGAGGCCCAGATCCCCGGTTATTTCCGTAGCGCCTTGAGCAGAAGATCGTGCGACTGACTGAGTGTCGGAAGCAAGAAGAGGCATGTCTCACGGATCACCCTAACTACTGCCCTTATCACCGGATCCTGGGACTCACCATCCAGTAATTCTATGTGTTCAAGGACTAGCTCCAAGACCATATTGAAAACAACATTGTCAGGTTGGGCCCAGCCCCGGCACAGGTGGCGGGTGTCTTCGTGGGATCAGATGGCAGTAGTGACAATGGGGATGGGTGGGAATAGGTTTACGACGGCGGGTCCCAGAAGTATAATGACTGGATGGCCCGCAGGACGGTTTCTCATGCCCATGGCATCATCTGTGCCTGCCTGAATTAGCAAGATCCCTTGGAGTCTGCGAGCGCCGCCTTGGCATCGTCGTCCCAGCCTACCTCTTCCCAGAAGAGCAGGCAGCGGCGCAAGGAGAAAGAACGCGCCCTGCCATGGCTATCATCTTCTCTCATGCTTGGAGATTTCATGCCCCCAGAAATGGGGATCCCTCTGAGACCCCTACGGTAGTGGATGACACCTCGAGTGAATGCCTGGGGTACGCTTCGGTTAACACCGTAGAGATAGTAAATCCCTTTTTGGCTCCCGACGATGAGGAGCGCCAGGTAGACCTCACCGAAATCTCGGGGTACGCTTCAGTTAACACTGTAGAGTTGGTAAATCCCTTTCTGGCTCCCGAAGATGAGGAGCTCTAGGTGGACCTCCTCGAAAGCTCGAAGTATGCTTCAGTTAACACCGTAGAGTTGGTAAATCCCTTTTTGGCTCCCGATGATGAGGAGCGCCAGGTGGACCTCCCCGAAAGATCGTGGTACGCTTCGGTTAACACCGTAGAGTTGGTAAATCATATTCTAGCTCCCGACGATGAGGAGTGCCATGTGGACCTCCCCGAAAGCTCGAGGTACGCTTCGGTTAACACCGTAGAGTTGGTAAATCCCTTTTTGTCTCCCGACGACGAGGAGCACCAGGTGGACCTCCCCGAAAGCTCAGGGTATGCTTCGGTTAACACCGTAGAGTTGGTAAATCCCTTTCTGGATCCTGATGACGAGGAGCGCCAGGTGGACCTCCCTGAAAGCTCGGTGTACGCTTCGGTTAACACCGTAGAGTTGGTAAATCCCTTTTTGGCTCCCGACGATGAGGAGTGCCAGGTGGACCTCCCCAATGTCCCCAGTTGTCACCAACATCGACAGAGCTGTGGCTACATGAATCATCGGGGCACGGAAGTTTTCACCTCCAGTCAGCCCGTTCATGCCACCGAGACTAAGCAGCAGGCCCGGTACAGAGAGCAGCACTCGCGGCTCCCTCACCCGGTGACAACAGGTTCACTTCCATCACCGTTTGTGTTGTTGGATCGGGCGGAACCTCCTTGCCCGCGTCATGACCAGACCACCCCTGCCACTGGCCGACTGTGGCCTTCCGGTCCTAGCATGACATCCACCTCCCGGGCTTCAGCTAGTGAACAACGGGATGTTCCTAGTACCAGTAAGTCACTGATCCCAGCAGCAGGGCCCGTCATGCCCCTAATCGCAGAGCGACCTCCTGTAACCAGAAGCTCGCGTTTGGCGTGAAAGTATGATGTCATGAAGCATCTGGACGGCATTCCGGCAAGGCTTTCCATCCTTGAGGCCCTTCGCATGTCGTCTGAAATGCGTGAGGTGCTCGCCGAGGCTCTAAGAATCCCCCTCCAGTTTGAAATGGAGGTATCAGCCATAGAATCCTTCCACACCTAGGTGATTGAGGACGCCGAATGTTAGGAGGTTATCTCATTCTACGGTGAAGATGAAGGCCCTCCCATACAGGGGCACATCTGCCCGCTGTAAATCACCAGCCAGTTCAATGGCGTAGAAGTATGTCGCTGTCCTGTCGACATGGGTCTGGGATTAACTTGATCCCATCTCAGACACTACGAAAACTGGGGTTGTCTGAGGATGATTTAACTCCCTCCATCCTCGGAATCCAGGGGTATGACAGGACTGAGAAAACTCCACTTGGCATGATCCATCTGAAGACCCAGTTCGGTGGCTTAATTGCCAATACTGAATTCATGGTTGTCTCTCAGGACACTACCTACAACGCATTGATGGGCATGCCATGGCTCCATCTTCATGTAGCGGTTCCCTCATCATACCATCAGTGCCTCAAATACTCCCTTAAGGGTCGAGTGGGTGTGCTCCAAGGATATGCGTCTCCATTTGCCTCTTGTGAAGATCGTTACCTGGATGCTGACTATTATAAGAGCAAGGACAAGAAAATCCTGGAAGGTGAGGTTGAGCCTGCCGCTGTCGCGAGTAATCATTGGGAAGGTTTGCATGACGCATATGTCTTCCCAATCCATTGGTTGTAGGCCACGACTCCCGATATGGGAGAGTGCTTTGTTGTCTCAGGTACCAGAGGAAGGCATATTTCCGGGTCTAAGTGTCGGCGGGAAATCACCTCGTACTCTTACACCAACCAGGCTCAGGTGATCCCCGATCCTCCTACCCATGTACGATATTGGGACGTTGGGCTCATGGAAACAACAATACGTCATATGTGCCTATTTCACCAAGTCGGAATCGACTGTCTCAGGACAACGCCTCACCACTACTTTGATGTCGTAAAGCGTGGCCCCTTGGGCCGAAGGTCGGATGGGATTGGATCAATCGCCTTCATCGCTATGGTCTTCGCAGTGCATGAGTCTCCAGTCTTGACGACCTCTGCCACCCAAGCCAGTTCTAGCTCCCCTCAGGGTCGAGCAGCCCCGAGACGGCTCCCCCCATGGACGATCCTTCCACAAGCGGAGAAGAAGAAATGGAAGATGCTCCTCCTGCCTTTGAGGAGGGCGTCTCCACCATAGTCGACGAGTTAGTACAGGTGAACCTCGGTAGCGAGGTGGACCGAGACCCACATTGGTCACCGCTGTTCTCCTGAGGAACGACAATAGTACATGGACTTCCTCAGATATCACCGTGATGTGTTTTCCTAGAGTTATGACGAGATGCCGGGACTAGATCCCCAGGTAGCCATCCACCGCCTTGTCCTCCCAGCAAACCATCGCGGGATCAAGCAGCCTCCCAGAAAAATGCACCCCTTTCATGGTTCCATGGTTGAGGCCGAAGTTGATAAGCTCCTTAAGGCCAACTTAGTTAAGGAATTCCAGTACCCCAGGTGGCTAGCCAACATTGTTCCCGTCATGAAGAATAATGGGCAGATCAGGGTCTGCATCGACTTCCGCAATCTTAATCGCCACTTTCCGAAGGAAGACTTTCCCCTTCCCATGACAGAGCTGTTGATCGATGAAACGGCTGGGTTCCAAGCCCTCTCCTTCATGGATGGGTACTCCGGGTACAACCAGATCCAGATGGTCCCTGAGGATGAAGAGTTCACTGCCTTCAGGGCCCCCTAGGGCACTTTATTCTACCGGGTTATGCCCTTCGGCTTGATGAATGCGGGTGCCACCTATCAATGGGCTATGCACCTCATATTCAAGACGATCCTTGGAACACTGGTGGAATTATACGTAGATGACCTGGTGGTTAAATCTCATCAGCGCTGGGACCATCTCAAAGACCTTGAGAAAGTGTTCGGTTTCCTCCATTATTGCCACTTGTAGATGAACCCGTTGAAGTGTGCCTTCGGGGTCACCTCCGGAAAGTTTCTCAGCTTCATTGTTAGGTATCGAGGTATCGAGATCGACCCCGAGAAGATCAAGGACATCAGTCAGATGCCTCCACCGAATAATATTTGGGATCTTCGAGGCCTCCAAGGCCACGTAGCCTATATACGCCGATTCATTGCGAATCTGGCCGGCAAGTGTAATCCCTTTTCTCGACTCATGAATAAAGGAACCCCCTATGGGTGGGATGAAGAGTGTTAGACCACTTTTGAGGAAATAAAGAAGCATCTGCTTCAACCTCCGGTCCTGATGCCACCCATTCCCGGAAGGCCACTGGTCCTTTACGTGACGGTCCTGGAGCGATCCCTCGGTGCCCTTCTCACCCAGAAGAACAACGAGGGAACAGAGAATAGCCTATACTACCTCAGCCACATGCTCCTCGATGCGGAAGTTATATATTCTCCCATCGAGAAGAGCTGCCTGGTGCTCATATTCTCCATATAGAAATTGCGGAACTTTTGCAGCACCACGAGGTATAGGTGGTCTCTCAGGTAGACCCGTTGAAATACATACTGAGACGGCCTATGTTGATCGGCCGATTGGCACGCTGGGCGGTGATCCTCCAGTAGTTCGACATTAGGTTCGTACCTCAGAAGGTTGTCAAAGGATAGGCGTTGGAAGACTTCTTAGCTGCCCACCCAACCTCTGTGGACCAGCCACTGGATTTGGGATTTCCTGATAAGAGAATACTTTCAGTCGATCACGCCACCCCATGCTGGCAGATGCACTTTTATGACGCCTCCCGAAGCCCTACCGGTAGAAGGCTCCACAATCCTAGGCTTAACAGAGTGGGCCTGGGTATCATCTTCATCACCCCGGAGTAAGCCATTCTTCCATATTCTTTCTTGTTGTTAGAAGGCTTCACCAATAATGAGGCAGAATATCATGCCCTCATCACTGGCCTCGAGTTGGATCTGGAGGTTAACGTACCCCACCTGTATGTAAAAGGGGACTCTGAGCTAGTCATCAAGCAGGTTAACAGTGACTATGCTGTCAGGAAGCCAGAACTCATATCGTTGCTGGAGTGCACCCTCCATCTAATGTCTATGTTCCCATCCTGACCAGATGTCGTTCACGTTCCCCGATCGCAGAACAGTCGAGCAGATGCTTTGGCCAACCTGGCCGCATCACTCGCGGAGCCTGAAAATGACGACCAAATCATCCACATGGCACACCGAATATTCATTGCTCCTGTCATCCCAGAGGGCGATCGTGGCCCGCGAGTGAACCATATCACCACTAGTTCCCCTACGTCAGGACCCCCCGGGGCTTCAGGTGTGGTGATCGAGATAGTTCCTGCCTGGAGGACACCCTTGGTTGAATATCTCCGGCACAACAACATTCCGATGGACCGAGCAGAGCGGGAACAAATTCGGCGCAGCATGCTAAAATTCACCCTTCAAAGCGGTCCAAGCCGTGAGCAGCTCCTTTACAGGTACGGGTTTGACAGTGTTCTCCTCCGTTGTCTTCAAGGATTTGACATCCAACAGGTCATGCAGGAAGTGAACACTGGTTCCTGTGGCGCCCACTAGGCTGGGTCGATGTTGTCCCACCAGATTCGGAGGCTGGGGTACTTCTGGCCCTCCATGATCCATGACTGCATCGAGTATGCCAAGAGGTGTCATGCGTGCCAAATTCATGCTAACTTTGTGCATCGGCCACCAGAGCCTCTCCATAATACTATGTATTCTTGGACCTTTGCAGTCTAGGGGATGGATGTCATAGGGCCTTACTCGCCGACGACATCCCGCCAGTGCCGGTTCATCTTAACCGCCACAAATTTCTTCTCAAAGTGGGCAGAGGCAGCCCCGCTCAGGGAAGTCAAGGCTGGTTCTATCGCCGACTTCGTGAGCTCCAATATCATCCACCGGTGTGAAATACCTCATGCTATCCTCACGGATAATGGAACCAATATCCGAGCAGCCGAGATGAAATGATTTTACGCCAAGTACAACATTCTCTCTAACCACACCTCTCGCTATCATGCGCAGGCGAATGGACAGATCAAGGCGTTTAACAAAACCCTCTCTAACATTCTGTAAAAAATGGTTGGTTAGAACAAGAGAAGTTGGCTGGACAAGCTCCCCAATGCGTTGTGGGCTTTTATGACGACGACTCGCAATTCCACCCAGGTGACTTCATATTCCCTGGTATACGGAGCTGAGGCCGTCCTTCCCATCGAGGTCCAGCTGCCCTCATTGCGCACAGTGTTCTACGACCAACAACCACCTGATAGAGTTGTCGAGATCCGTCCAGCTGAATTGGAAGCGCTAGATGGAAGTAGGCTTTGCGCTTTACATAAAATGGAAAGGCATCATAGCAGGATGGCTCGAGCTTTCAATAAGAAGGTTCACCTCCACTCCTTCCTGCAAGGTGCCTTGGTGTTGGCTCTCAGAGCCCCAATGATTCAAGGCAGGAAACCACCCAAGTTGGAGCCCAAGTGGGAGGGGCCTTTTATTGTCCACAAGGTCTATCCCAATGGCACGTATTCCCTGGTGACTATGGATTGTGAGCGTATCACTCCTCCCACCAATGCCAGGTTCCTCATGAAGTACTTTACATAACCATTATGGTCCTGCATGATCTTAAACTGTATGGACCTGCATGACCTTAAACTGTATGGTCATGCATGACCTTAAACTGTATGGTCCTGTATGACCTTAAACTATATGGTCCACCATGAACTTAAACTACACTCTTCCCTACATCTGGGATCCATGGTCTGAGCACTAAGACCTAAAACTAAGATCCATATTTCATCCAACATGACGTTAAACTGTATTTCAAGTACTACGTATGGCTTCATTCTTATCCTAATGAGATACGTAGGAACGCCTAGACATTTCATCTTGGGTCCAGTCCCATGAGTTACCAAACTCCGCCCTTTCCTCTCGGTCCAAGCTCTAAGACCTAAAACTAAGATCCATATTTCGTCCAACATGACGCTAAACTGTATTTCCAGATCTACGTCCAGCTTGATTCCCATCATAATGGGATACGAAGGAACACCCAAACCTTTCATCTTTGGGTCTAGCTTGAGGTCCGCTGTCACGTCTGTTTCACCTTTGGGACATTGACCACAGGATCGCGTGGCGTGGTGTGAGATTATGTCCCCATTCACGTCGGGCTTGAAATAGCTACACCACGCGCACCCTGTCCTCGGGATTTGTCCCTCCTATGTCCAATGGCATTAGAAGACGCTTTCAAGAACTATGTATGGCTTGTTTCCCATCCTTATTGGATACGTATGACCGCCTGAACACCTATATGTGAGGTACGACCCCTATCTTTTAGGAGATCCCACGATCTCCGGGTTCCCAGGGTGTTTGGAATTATGCCCCCTCTTTTGCCCGGAGATCCGCCATCTTTTGGCCGCTCTCGGACTGAGCCATCTGACCCTTTCGAGTGGTCTGATGATGTGATCAGGGTACTCTGGTCTAGGACTTGGAGTGAAAGATTCTAGTTAGGCAAGTTCCATACACTTGTCAAGATTCGTGTTCCCCTTCATTCGGGCCCCCGTCATCCTTTACACCCAGAGGGACCCCCAAGAACAGCATGGATACAAAGCCCATGGGCTCTCCTACCATCATGGGCCAATGCCCCTGAGGGTTTCAGACAACAAATTTATACGAATCCCATGTTGCGAACATGGTCAGCGGTTGATGCTCATTCGTTTGTCCCCATGGCTAACACGACAGGATGCTGCGTTGCGAACATGGTCAGCAGTAATCCTCAGTCGTCACGTTGGCTTCCCCGGGCCCAAAATGTTGGTGGCATGGTTCACGTCATGTTCCGCCCCACTGTGTCAAGGTGGAATCTCGACACTCCTTGTACTAACCCTCAGTACACCCCCGCACATCAGACTGACCGAGATGCGTAACGGTGTCTCTCGGGGCTCCCGCGATCTGAGCGCTAGAGTATGTGTTTGGGTCTATTCTTTACGGGTTGCGTTCAGCTTGACCCTCATCCCCAAGGAGAACGAGGAGTCTCCCAGACATTGCGTTTCGGGCCTAGCATAGCTGGGAGCTAGCATCTCCTACCCCCCTGATTGTTGAACCCTCGTAGGCCCCTTTGGCCCAAGGCTACTCTCTCGGATGGTCCAAACCATACGACCTTAAACTGTGTGCCAGTCCAAACCATATGACCTTAAACTGTGTGCGGGTCCAATCCATATGACCTTAAACTGTGGTGTTGGTCCAAACCATATGACCCTAAACTATGTTGTTGGCCCAAACCATATGACCTTAAACTGTGTTGTTGGTCCAAACCATAGGACCTTAAACTCTGTTGTTGGTCCAAACCATACGACCTTAAACTGTGTGCTGGTCCAAACCATACGACCTTAAACTGTGTGACGGTCCAAACCATATGACATTAAACTGTGTTGTTGGTCCAAACCATATGACCATAGACTGTGTTGTTGGTCCAAACCATATGACCTTAAATTGTGTTGTTGGTCCAAACCATATGAACTTAAACTGTGTTGTTGGTCCAAACCATAAGACCTTAAATTGTGTTGATGGTCCAAACCATAGGTCCTTAAACTGTGTTGGTGGTCCAAACCATACGACCTTAAACTGTGTGCTGGTCCAAACCATACGACCTTAAACTGTGTTCCTGTCCAAACCATACGACCTTAAACCATGTGCCGGACCAAACCATATGACCTTAAAATCTGTTGTTGGTCCAAACCATAGGACCTTAAACTGTGTTGTTGGTCCAAACCATACGACCTTAAACTGTGTGCCGGTCCAAATCATACGGCCTTAAACTGTGTGGCGATCCAAACCATACGACCTTAAACTGTGTTGTTGGTCCAAACCATACGACCTTAAACTGTGTGCCGGTCCAAACCATACGACCTTAAACTCTGTTTCTGGTCCTATCACACGACCCTAAACTGTGACATTATCGTCTTGGCCGTAGGACGGAAAACGGCACAGAATTGTGATGACCTCGTTATAGAGGGCATCACGTTGGGTATTGGTCACGTGCTATAAGGACCCACACTTATTTCATACATTATCTTGAGTTTAATCAAGGAAAAACTTCATTATACATTGAGGATTTTTTCAAGTTTAGAGCTTTAGAGAATTAAGAAAAAACATTCATAACATTACACATTGTTACATAGTGGATACCATAAAATCAGTTTCCATTATCCTCAGAATATAAAACATTAAAACACAAAACAAGACTCCTTGAAAATTCTTCAACATTTAACATGTCTTCCTTCCTTGTATTACTCATCATTAACCTGTGAAAAATCATTTAGAAACTTGGGATGAGCACAAAAGCTCAGTAAGGTATGAAAAGAAGGAAAAAAAATCACATTAGTCCATGAATACGCATGACGTATGAAAACATTTTCAAAAGACATGATTTCCACCCATAAAATCTTACTTTGTGTAACATGAGATTTAAACAAGATCAAAACAAACATAATTATAATCATAGATGTATGTTGGGGAATTACTTACATAATCTTGTAACCATCTTGGCTACCTTAAAATTTGTAACCCTCACGGCTACCCTACTTTGTGTAACCATCACAGTTACACTTGGAGTAACCATACGGCCGACCTCCAACTTACTCATACCCAATGCATTGGAGGGAAATATAGGTCCCACCCTTCATCATAAACAATTCCCAATAACCAAAACATAATCATACAACATAAACAATATCATAAAAACATTGCCTTTGAATCTTATAAAACAGAATTTAAAAAGAGGATTTTAGAAGAAAATTCCCTTATAAACATCATATACTTGAAGTGAGACTTAATTGAGTGGATGGAATATGTATATACTCTATAAATACACATAATTAAACATAATATAAACAGAAACCATCACACAAACAATTTAAATAGCACATAAATTATAAAGTAGAAGGTTAACCCAATGAATGGAAATCGGGTTAAGAATTCCCCTACCTTGGGCTTGTCTTACTTCAAAATTGTTTAAAACTCCTGTATAATGGTTAAAAGAGTGTTATTAGTATTTTAGAGAAACATGTTAATGTTTATAACATCTTATATGGTCATTTCATAACCTCATTTCACCGCTTATTTGTTAGTATTTGTTCCTTGCATTATTTTGGGTGAGTTCTTTTGTGATTTTCACAATCGGTTCATGATGAATCGTTCTTGTTGATTGGAAGTGAAACTCCAGAATTGGAGTGGAGTAGTATTTACATAATTCCAGTACCATAAATTATACCATTTATCACTTTGGTTCTTTATATGATGATGATTTATAAGTTAAACATTAATTATGTTCGTTTATATAATTTAAGTGGTTCTTTGATAATAATAACTTCATTTAGTCTTATAAATTTGAATCATGAGTAAAAAAGAATTCCAGAACCTTATATGATTCATAAAACATATATTATAACCTGGTTCAACCATATAAATGGTTTCATGACCATACTTGAAAGAATTAATGGAGATTGAAAATACATCGTCCAAGATATCGGTAATTCGACAAAAATGGACAATGTTTTTTGATTCTTTAAATAAGTGAGAGAGGAGAGGAATAATGATTTTTAATTTTCCATAAACATGAAAACATCCAGAATATACATGATTCTGGAGATTTCATGCCTCTTGGATAAGAGGGGGTGAAGAACGAAGAGAAGGGAATCTTGAAATGAAGAAAACATGAGAAATTTCTTACAAAAATTCGGCAGCCTAACGACGTCTCTTAAAATTTCATAAAAATAAGATTGATGAGAGGAATGGAATATCTCATCATTCATAAAAAATTTGGACATTAAGGGGAAATATTAAATGAAATATCCCAACAAAAGACAAAGGGAAAGGAAGAGAATAACATAAAATGGAAGGAAAGAATGAAAATGAAAGAGGATGTTTACCTCTTGATCTCTTCTCCTTGAGATCCTTCTTAAGGGCTTTGATTTTTGTCTTTTGGTGAGACCAGCAGCTCTAGGACGTGGGGAAGAAGATTGGGGAGGGAATTTGGTAGAAATTAGACAATGCTCAAGGCTTGAGAGGTGTGAGAGGAAGAGGGGAGTGAGGGTGGTATTAATAGTGGGGGAGGGGAGGTATTTTAGATTATTTTAACTATTATTATAATATTTTTATCAAGAATATGAATAATCTCAAATCAAGTGGCCTTAATTAGTGAAAATATCAAGTGAGTTTGAGGAAAGTGGCCTTTCATCACTTATGATGTCATAAATAGTGCATTTTTACTGATAAATTGATTATACGGTATTTTACCGTATTTCACTATTCAACGAAAATTTAAGAGTTTCAGAAAATTACCAAAAATTTACCCCAACCATTTTTCGATTTGTAGATTTCAAAAATGAACTCCATTTTTCAAAAATAATTTTCTATATATTATTAATTTAATTTTTAAATAAGGTCACAGTTAATTCAAAAAATAACAATATTGAAGTGCAATTAGTTTTATCTGACATTGGAAAATTAATTAAGATCCCATTATCCTATTTCCATTGGAAAAAAATAATATTATTATTTACTATTCATGAGGTCATATTACTATTCATATTACTATTCATATTACTATTCATAAGGGCATGTTACTATTCACCAAAAAAACAAGTTTGTTCCATCAGACTCTAAATAACATACTGAACACAATTGTAGATGACAGTTTCTTGAAATTCAAAACATAGAAGAAATAAAATTATGTTTAAAGGATACTTATAAATATATACCTTAAACAAAATTTCAAGAATTTTCAATTTATTTTTAGAAAAACTTGGGATGTTACATTATCCCCACCTTCTTGAAATTGCGTCCTCGCAATTTTATTTACTTATTAAACAACTGAGGGTATTTTTCCCTCATAGAATTTTCAGACTCCCATGTTGCTTCTTCAACCATGTGGTTTCTCCACAAAACCTTTACCTGGTGGATTACCTTATTCCGCAATACCTGTTCTCTTTGATCAAGAATCTGAACCGGTTTTTCTTCATAAGAAAGGTTCTCTGCTAGCTGAACTTCTTCCGGCCTCAAGACATGTGATGAATCTTGAACATACTTTCTCAACATCGAAACATGAAAAACAGTGTGTACCTGAAACAAGCTCGGAGGCAAAGCTACGCGGTACGCAACTGTTCCAACTTTATCCAAGATTTCAAAAGGACCGATGAACCGTGGACTTAGTTTCCCTTTCTTACCGAAACGCATCACACTTTTCCAAGGAGATATTTTAATGAAAACATGGTCACCTACCTTGAAAGAGAAGTCTTTACATCTGTTATCTGCATAACTTTTCTGCCTGCTCTGAGCTATCCTCATGTGTTGCTGGATCATCCTCACTTTCTCAGCCACTTCTTCTACTAATTCTGGCCCCATCAACTTTCTTTCACCGACTTCATCCCAAAACGCAGGAGTCCGACACCGCTTTCCATACAAGGCCTCAAAAGGTGCCATCTGAATACTGGAATGGAAACTGTTATTATAAGAAAACTCAACTAGTGAAAGATGCTGATCCCAACTTCCCTGATAGTCCATTGAACAAGCTCGAAGCATATCCTCCAAAGTTTGAATCGTTCGTTCTGACTGCCCATCTGATTGAGGATGAAAAGCTGTACTGAAATTCAACTCTGTTCCCAAAGACTTCTGAAGTCCCTTCCAAAATTTAGAAGTGAACCTGGGATCTCGGTCAGACACAATGGAAAGTGGAACTCCATGTAACCTGACAATCTCTTTGAGGTACAATCGAGAAAGCTGATCTAATGTCATTGTATCTCGAATAGAAAGAAAATGAGCAGACTTTGTTAGCCGATCAACAATAACCCATATCGCATTGTTACCTCGAGAAGTCTTTGGTAGTCCCACCACAAAATCCATGGATATATTCTCCCATTTCCATTCTGGCACCGGAAAAGGCTGAAGCATCTCCTTCGGTAACTGTCGCTCTGCTTCAACCTGCTGACATGTCAAACATTTCATTGTAAAATCAGCAATATCTCTTTTCATCCCATTCCACCAGTCATACTCCCGAAGGTCTCTGTACATCTTAGTACTTCCAGGATGAACAGAAAATGGAGAACTATGAGCTTCACACAACAATTCTTTCTTCAGTTGGGAATCACAAGGCACACACAACCTTTTTCCAAACCTTAAAACACAATATTTATCAAGATTAAATTCTGGAAACTTACCCATTTTAACCAATTCTACCTTTTTCTGTAGCTCACGGTCTTCCCTCTGTGCTTTCATAATTCTGTCTGACAACGAAGACTGCACTGAAACTTGAAACAAAACAGATATATTCCCTGCACCAACAACTTCTAAGACAAAATTTATCAAATCATTAATCAAGGGATCACGTTCCAAACGTAGCATGGTTAATGATGCATGATTTTTACGACTTAAGGCATCCGCTACATTGTTTGCTTTTCCAGGATGGTAATTAATCGTGCAGTCATAATCCTTTATCAGCTCTAGCCATCATCTCTGCCTCATGTTTAATTCCTTCTGAGTGAATATATACTTAAGACTTTTATGGTCAGTATATATTTGGCATTTGGTTCCGTATAGATGATGCCTCCATATTTTCAAAGCAAAAACCAAAGCTGCCAATTCCAAATCATGTGTGGGATAATTCAGCTCATGAGGTTTAAGTTGTCTCGAAGCATAGGAAATTACCTGATCATTCTGCATCAAAACACAACCAAGTCCCTTCAAAGAAGGATCACTGTAGATGACAAACTCACCATTCCGGGAAGGTAAGGCCAAAACTGGAGCATTCACCAATCTCTTCTTTAGTTCCTGAAAACAAACATCACATTCCTCTGTCCAAACAAATTTAACCCCTTTCCGTTTTAACTTAGTTATTGGGCTAGATAACCGTGCAAAGTTCTTAACAAAGCGTCGGTAATAACTTGATAAGCCCAGAAAACTACGAATCTCTGTAACATTTGTGGGTCTTGGCCATTCATCAACTACTTTTGTTTTGGCAGGATCAACTGTTATTCCATCCTTATTTACAATGTGCCCAAGAAAAGAAATCTGTTGCAACCAAAAATCACACTTGCTGAATTTTCCATATAGTTTCTTTTCTTTTAAAGTTTTTAAAACAACCCTTAGATGTTTTTCATGCTCCTCTTTATTTTTAGAAAAAACCAGAATTTTATCAATAAATACAACCACAAACTTATCCAAGAACTCATGAAATACTCTATTCATAAGATTCATGAATACATCAGGTGCATTAGTTAACCCAAATGGCATAACAAAAAATTCATAATGCCCATATCTAGTAAGAAAGGCTGTTTTCGGGATGTCATCCTCCTTCACCTTCAGCTGATGGTATTCAGATCTCAAGTCAATCTTGGAAAAGTACTGAGCTCCCTGGAGCTGATCAAACAAGTCATCAATATGAGGCAAAGGATACTTGTTTTTAACAGTGATGTTATTCAAAGCTCTATAATCAATGCAAAGTCTCATGGAACCATCTTTCTTTTTAACAAACAAAACAGGGGTTCCCCATGGTGAAGTACTGGGACGAATGAAGCCTTTGACAAGAAAATCCTGCAACTGATTATTCAATTCAAGAAGTTCTATTGGATCCATACGATATGGGGGTTTTGAAATTGGCTTAGCATCAAGAACTAAGTCAATTGTGAATTCGACTTCTCGTTTAGGTATGACACTGGTTAACTCCTCAGGAAAAACATCAAGGTATTCATTTACCACTGGCACATCATTGATTTGAATAGTTCCCTTGTTTTCAACAATATGAGCTAGATAACTTTCATTTCCATCTTTCAGTAGTTTCTCAGCTTCTTGATATGTTATCAATTGTATGGGTTCATTCTTCTATACAAACTGAAACTCTTTCTGAAAAACAACTTCTTTAGCTCTACAGTCAATCTTAGCATGATAATCAGAAAGCCAGTCCATCCCCATAATAACTTCAAACTCGACTAAGGGTAAAACAACAAGGTTTGCAGGTAAAGTCTTTCCACATACCAAAATAGAAATATTCTTATAATTCCTCTTTGCTATAACATTTCCCCCTGGTGTTTTAACAACAAGTTCAGGTATCATTTGTTGAGGTGATATTTCCAATTCACTAGAAAATTTCTCAGAGATGAAGGAATGTGTAGACCCCGTATCAAACAAAACTTTAGCAAAATATGAGTGAAAAAACAAAGTACCTGATACAACTTCATTGGATGGCCCAACATCTGCTGACGTAGTCGCAAAGGATCTCACTACACCTTTCTGCTTGTAGTCTGGCTTCTTTGCATCATTTGGATCCCTCTTTGGACAGGCATTTGCATAGTGACCCATCTCACCACATTTAAAACACTTTACAGTTTGCTTATCAGGATTAGTCTTTGGATCATTTTCATTGCAATCTCGGGCCATATGTCCAAACATACCACATTTAAAACACTTCCCAGTTTTGATAAGACATTCCCCAGGGTGCTTTTTGCCACACTTTTCACAAACTGGAAACTGTATTTTCTTACCACCAGATTTCATTGGTTGATTCTTACCCATTGCTTTCCAATTGGACCTCTTCCTCTCTTTGTTTCCAAATTGCATGTGAACGTCAGCAAACTCCATCTCTACCCTATCAGCATATCGGAAAAGTTTCTCGTAACTTTTGAATTCACGGGAGGCCAACGCCCTTCGATACCTTGGCTTCAATCCTGAGTAAAAGCGGTTGATTTCTCTATCGAGATCCAGAATAAGATTTGAAGCATACCTCGCCAGTCGGGTGAAGTTCGCCTCATACATAGCCACTGAATCTTCCTCCTTTTGTTTCAGTTCAAGGAATTGTTTCTCCATTCTAAGTCGCACCACCTTAGGAAAATATTTTTCAAGAAAAAGACTTTTAAATTCATCCCATACTAAGGCATCAAAATCCTCTCTACCACTGATATTCCTTACCATTGACCACCACTGATCAGCTTCCCCTTCAAAACGATAAATGGCAAGACTTACCTTTTGATTGTCCGAACATCCCATAACATCAAATATCTTTTCAAGGGATTTAATCCATCATTCTGCTGCCACTGGGTCAGAAGATCCATTGAATGCAGGAGGATGTTGTCTCATAAAATGTTCCACCACTATCATGTTCCGTTGGGGTACTTCTATTTGTCCTCTTGAATGGATGCCACCACCATTTATTGCCTGTGTTAGCTGAGCCATTACTGTCACAAACTGCTCGGTTCCAATCCCTACTATTCCGGGCTGTTGATCAGGAAGGATGTCATTCTGTCGGTGCCTATCCTCTTCAGTATCCATGTTCCTTCTGCGGACAACCATTCTAAACAAACATTTAATAGATGAAGCAACATGGTAATCTTTAAATTCTATAACAAATTAAACATAGGGTGAGAATTATTTATGGTATTCTATTAGCATCACCTTAACCCCTAAAGTTATCTAAACCATCCTCTGATACCAACTATAAGGACCCGCACTTATTTCATACATAATCTTGAATTTAATCAAGGAAAAACTTCATTATACATTGAGGATCTTTTCAAGTTTAGAGCTTTAGAGAATTAAGAAAAAACATTCATAACATTACACATTGTTACATAGTGGATACCATAAAATCAGTTTCCATTATCCTCAGAATATAAAACATTAAAACACAAAACAAGACTCCTTGACAATTATTCAACATTTAACATGTCTTCCTTCCTTGTATTACTCATCATTAACCTGTGAAAAATCATTTAAAAACATGGGATGAGCATAAAAGCTCAGTAAGGTATGAAAAGAAGGAAAACAAATCACATTAGTCCATGAATACACATGACGTATGAAAACATTTTCAAAAGACATGCTTTCCACCCATAAAATCTTACTTTGTGTAACATGAGATTTAAACAAGATCAACAAATACATAATTATAATTATATAGGTATATTGGGGCATTACTTACATAATCTTGTAACCATCTTGGCGACCTTAAAATTTGTAACCCTCACGGCTACCTTACTTTGTGTAACCATCACAGTTACACTTGGAGTAACCATACCGCCGACCTCCAACTTACTCATACCCAATGAATTGAAGGGAAATATAGGTCCCACCCTTCATCATAAACAATTCCCAATAACCAAAACATAATCATAAAACATAAACAATATCATAAAAACATTTCCTTTGAATCTTATAAAACAGAATTTAAAAAGAGGATTTTAGAAGAAAAGTCCCTTATAAACATCATATACTTGAAGTGAGACTTAATTGAGTGGATGGAATATGTATATACTCTGTAAATACACATAATTAAACATAATATAAACAGAACCCATCACACAAACAATTTAAATAGCACATAAATTATAAAGTAGAAGGTTAACCCAAAGAATGGAAATCGGGTTAAGAATTACCTTACCTTGGGCTTGTCTTACTTCAAAATTGTTTAAACCTCCTGTATAATGGTTAAAAGAGTGTTATTAGTATTTTACAGAAACATGTTCATGTTTATAACATCTTATATGGTCATTTCATAACCTCATTTCACCCCTTATTTGTTAGTATTTGTTCCTTGCATTATTTTGGGTGAGTTCTTTTGTGATTTTCACAATCAGTTCATGATGAATCTTTCTTGTTGATTGGAAGTGAAACTCCATAATTGGAATGGAGTAGTATTTACATAATTACAGTACCATAAATTATACCATTTATCACTTTGGTGCTTTATATGATGATGATTTATAAGTTAAACATTAATTGTGTTCGTTTAGATAATTTAAGTGGTTCTTTGATAATTATAACATCATTTAGTCTTATAAATTTGAATCATGAGTAAAAAATAATTCCAGAACCTTAAATGATTCATAAAAAATATATTATAACCTGGTTCAACCATATAAATGGTTTCATGACCAGACTTGAAAGAATTAATGGAGATTGAAAATACATCGTCCACGATATCGTTAATTCGACACAAATGGACAATGTTTTTTTGATTCTTTAAATAAGTGAGAGAGGAGAGGAATAATGATTTTTAATTTTCCATAAACATGAAAACATCCAGAATATATATGATTCTGGAGATTTCATGCCTCTTGGATAAGAGGGGGTGAAGAACGAAGAGAAGGGAATCTTGAAATGAAGAAAACATGAGAAATTTCTTACAAATATTCGGCAGCCTAACGACGTCTCTTAAAATTTCATAAAAATAAGATTGATGAGAGGAATAGAATATCTCATCATTCATACAAAATTTGGACAGTAAGGGGAAATATTAAATGAAATATCCCAACAAAAGACAAATGGAATGGAAGAGAATAACATAAAATGGAAGGAAAAAATGAAAATGAAAGAGGATGTTTACCTCTTGATCTCTTCTCATTGAGATCCTTCTTAAGGGCTTTGATTTTGGTCTTTTGGTGAGACCAGCAGCTCTAGGACGTGGGTAAGAAGATTGGGGAGGGAATTTGGCAGAAATTAGACAATGCTCAAGGCTTGAGAGGTGTGAGAGGAAGAGGGGAGTGAGGGTGGTATTTATAGTGGGGGAGGGGAGGTATTTTAGATTACTTTAATTATTATTATAATATTTTTATCAACACTATGAATAATCTCAAATAAAGTGGCCTTAATTAGTGAAAATATCAAGCGAGTTCGAGGAAAGTGGCCTTTCATCACTTATGATGTCATAAATAGTGCATTTTTACTGATAAATTGATTATACGGTATTTTACCGTATTTCACTATTCACCGAAAATTCAAGAGTTTCAGAAAATTACCAAAAATTTACCCCAACCATTTTTCGATGTGTAGAATTCAAAAATGAACTCCATTTTTCAAAAATAATTTTCTAAATATTATTAATTTAATTTTTAAATAAGGTCACAGTTAATTCGAAAAATAACAATATTGAAGTGCAATTAGTTTTATTTGACATTGGAAAATGAATTAAGATCCCATTATCCTATTGCCATGGGAAAATAAAATAACAATAATATTTACTATTCATGAGGTCATATTACTATTCATATTACTATTCATAAGGGCATGTTACTATTCACCAAAAAAACAAGTTTGTTACATCAGACTCTAAATAACATACTGAACACAATTGTAGATGACAGTTTCTTGAAATTCAAAACATAGAAGAAATAAAATTGTGTTTAAAGGATACTTATAAATATATACCTTAAACAAAATTTCAAGAATTTTCAATTTATTTTTAGAAAACCTTGGGATGTGACACGTGCCATGCCATTTGTCAATTCCTATCACAGCTTGATTACTGTGGTGACACCACGACCTACTACTCTAGGCTTGTCGCTTCACAACAAAAAACCACTCACCTTAAAGGACAAACAAGATTTATCAAATTCATCTTCTTTTAGTGCAAGGGCCATGCCCGCACTCCCCTTTTCCCCGGGGACTGGTATCTTACCATGTCATCTTTCATAACTACGTATGGATTGATTCTCATCCTTATGAGATACGTAGGAGTGCCTGGGGCACTTCCCCGCGGGCCCAGCCAGCCTACCTTCGTGTTCAGTCCCTCGACTCGAGCATTTCCCCGGAGAGCACATGGTAAGTAGGGCATAGGTCCTCATTCACATCGGGTTTTTTAATCGCCTTCCCATGAGTCCGTTTCTCCCCTTTCCCACCTTTGGTCCGAGCTCTAAGACCTAAAACTAAGATCCTCATGGTCCGAGCTCTAAGACCTAAAACTAAGATCCTCATTGTCCAATCTCTAAGACCTAAAACTAAGATCCTCATGGTCCGAGCTCTAAGACCTAAAACTAAGATCCTCATTTTCCGAGCTCTAAGACCTAAAACTAAGATCCTCATGGTTCGGGCTCTAATACCTAAAACTAAGATCCTCATGGTCCGAGCTCTACGACCTAAAACTAAGATCCTCATGGTCCGAGATCTAAGATCTAAAACTAAGATCCGTATTCCGTCTCGTATGGCGTTAAACTGTATTCTGTCTCGCATGACGTTAAACTGTATTCCATCCCCCATGAAGTTAAACTATATTTCGTCCCGCATGATGTTAAACTGTATTCTGTCCTGCATGACGTTAAACTGTATTTCGTCCCGCATGACATTAAACTGTGTTTCAAGAACTATGTGTGGCTTGATTCTCATCCTAATGAGATACTTAGGACCTCCCGAACATTTCATCTTGGGTCCAGCCCCAGGTATTACTGAACCCTGTCCTTCCTTATTGTAGGCCCCTCGGCCCAACTTCATGGGAAGTTGTGTAATCGGGACATCTACCCCGAGCAGGTTTGGGATGCCCCATGATAATAATGGGAAGCGACAGTTCTCTCACCAAAGAGGTCCTGCATGGAAATTGGGATGACCCATGGTCAGGTTGTTATGTCCACCCAATGCACCTTTGCCATGGTGGCATAATTTCAGGAGTGTTGGACTCTGTTCGAACAAACCACCACTCCACCTTCCACGCTTTGTGTCCCCCCATATTCGGATCCTCATTTCCTTTCATGTTTGATGGGACCCCCTAACGGTATGGATGCTCGACCTATGGTCCGCCTACTGTCCTGGGCCAACGTTCCGGAGGACTGGTCTTGTTTGACGGGACCCCCTAACAATATGGATGAAAGACTTATGGTCTGCCTATTGTCCTGGGCCAACGTTCCGGAAAACTGACCGACGATATTTGAGTCATGCCCCGTGTTGCGAACATGGTCAGTGGTCAGCCCTCATTTATTGTCCCCATTCTGGACCAACATGATATGGGTGATGTGTTTCTTCCATGGTTGACAGTTATCCTCCACAGTTGCACCCCATTGGGTTCCAAATTTGGGAAGCGTGATTCACCCTTACTCTCCACCCCCTGTGTTCGGATGGATTTCAATGCCCCCGACATCGCCCCGCTCGTGTGTTAGATCACATTGAAGAGTCGACACATCAATCAGCCTGGGGTATCCTCAGAAGTCCAGGACCAATTTTGGATGTCTGAAGCTTGGTCAATGCCCCACAGTTGAACGAAATGATGGTACGAGCATCTTCTTCTTCTTGCATTGGGAACGACCATCAGGAGCATAGGGATGAGTTGTTATTCATTTCGGAACTATGGTTGAGAGCATTGAACCAAGGGTACATATGGGTGGATTTGGCCATATAATGGATTGAGACGATGATCAGTATAAGCATAATGTTCATGAGATGGAAAAAACAAAGCCCTTAGGGATCAGCGTGCTGAAGCGATCTTTCCAGCGCTGCTACCCTTTGGACGGTATCCTCCAGGACTGCTTCTCGCTCTTTGAAGACTCTCTCCTCATAGGCCACCATAGAGCGTAGCTCGCCAGCCCTAGCTGGTGCATGTGCCTGCTCGGTTTGATGTACGGTCATCTGGTGACTCGCCTCCACTAGTTGTTCCTACGGATCAGCCAGCTGGGCCGTCAGTTGCTCCATGAGCTCAGAGAATGTTGCGATGAAGGCCTCCTTATCTGCCGCCTGCCCTTCGAGGTGCCAGACTTTCTGCTCTACCCTCAGCAGTGCTCAAGAGCTCTACGATCCATCTCGGCACTAGGAAATGTCAGTTCGCCGGCTGCTCTCGCGTATCTTCTCGGCCATGTAATCACGGACCGTCAGATGAAGACGCTGAGAGTCAGCCCCTCCGACGCACATGAAGCGCAGCCAGGTTTGAAGTGATCCCATTTGCCTTAGCCAATCTGACTGGGGCTGCCTGAGGAAGCACTGGATACACTTCCACCCTTTGTTTCGTTTCATCTGGCTCTCCTCGGATGCCTCTGAGTTTGAGTCATCTATCTCCTCAGGGTCAGTGGGTCGGTATATGGGGAAGGCCGCCAGCAGATCGGCAGTAGGATCCGCCACAGGGACGCCTTTGTAAGGAATAGAATCCTCGACGTCCGGGCGACCTTCTTCTCTCGCCCCAACAGCAATGATGCCTCCACCAGCTTCCGACCTCGTCTCAGGAACCGTGCCACTGATGTCCACCGCCCCCTGTTCATCAATTGTCAGGGCTGACTCAGTGTAGAGAGAATGTTATGAATGAGGTGGTATGTACGCCGCTAGTCCACTCATGGATGGCCCAGGCTCCACAGCCTGACGTGCCTCCGGTGTTGAGATCACTATGCAAGGAATATGCTGGTTAGATGGGATCTTTTTCCACCAAGAACTAGGGGTCAAGAGTGAGACTTACAGAAATCCAGAGCATCGGTCCCCAGTGGTTCGGCCGCTACAGGAGCCGCCGTAAGGGGAGACCCATCGGCGCTTGTTAATTCAATGATGGGTGTCGGATCCTCATCATGTCCCACTGGTTCCTATCCTCCCTCCTCTGGTGGGGATGCCCATCCAATGATCAACTTCTCTTGAGTAGGATGGGTAAGTGAGTTAGAAGTTGGACATGAGAATGGATGAATGAGGGAAATGAATGAAGACAGAGACAAACCTCAAGAATCTCGGTTATGTCGAGATTAGAGTCGGCAATCTAGCCGCTCTCTCGGAGACTCCCTTGGTAGGTCTCCCCTTGGGACCCCTCACCTTCGGGCTCCTCTTCTTCGTCTTCTCCCTCACCTTTGTCTTCTCTAGTTTCCTCCTCCCCCTCCGGCTCCTCGTCACTGTCGCCTTCTCCCGGCGGCATTGCTTCCGAATCATTCTCCTGGCCGAGCATCACTTTCACTAGGAAAGTTTTCACCGCACGCCACCCCCGTTGGCGTGCGTATGCATCTATGGCCGTTAGATAATCATGCCGCTGATGGAAGTTTACTCGGTCGGTAATTCGAATGAGCCCGACCTCTGGCAGTTGGATCCCATTTTGCATTATCTTCTACAAGATGGCTTCGACGCTCAGCGATTGCCGCAGGGTCATCCTGGCCGACCACAATGCTGGGAGAATTGAGTCTTGGGAAGGTTTGAGCAGATATCTTATCTTCTTCACATGTAGTTCCCTGGATGCCTCATGTGACCCCCTATGGGTAACGAGGATGTGGCAGCACCATGTGATGTTCCAGCTACTGAAGCCCCGGCCTGCCCAGGCCTCGCTGCCTGACGCGCCCTTGGTTCCCCCCTTCCGACAGCACCATGCCTTCTTTCCCATTGCCCGGATTCCGCGCGAGTAACCTCGAGTTTCCGGACGCACTTGCGTAATATCCCCTCAGGGTACACAATGGTCTAGTGTTTGGCGTACTTGGTTACTAGGCCGACATCGACCCCGGTGGGAGGAAGAGTAATGACATCACCAGAGCCGAAAGTGGTAAACATCAACCACATCTGGCGCAGGATGCATGGATTCTTCTCCTGCCAGACAGCCGTGAATACCTTCTTCGGCATTTATTGGAGGCACCCGAACTGCCTGACGAATTGGGATGGCACGTAAAGGCTCGCAAATCACCTTCCCGTCGATCCGAGCCAAGAGAACCCCGCCCTGAATGCTCTGGAAGTATTCTTGTTGTTCCAGAGAGCCTCGCCCGTTGTCCACCATCTGGCCGACTGGGGTGGGAAATGGGTTGAAGTTGAAGTTGGAATGGTTGCCGATGCGGATCCTCACGCCCTCATCCTTGAGCGTCAATAGAGCCACCCCTGCGATGCTTAGCAAGGACGGTCGCAGGCCATTCCCCGGAGGATGGACGATGTTTGGCAAAGTATACCCGCCGAGATGAGCTGCCACCCAGCCATGGAAGATCTGGAAGGGACCACATTCTCTCCGAGGCAACCCCCCTCATGAGATACGCCCCAGGATGGCATATAGCTTGGCTAGTATGGGGACGCCCATGTTGAAATGCTTGTTGGCAGCCATGGAGCCCGCCATCACCAGTGTTGCTGGAGGGACGCCCATCCTTGCGTCCCGAACCAGCAGGAGCCACCCACTCAGAAAGGCAGCAAGGAATCCCGCATATCGAACGTTCGGGTCCCAGGCCTCAATGACGAGGTAGCACCATGATTGGTATTTCCCCGCCTCCAGGGTCCTCCAGTATGACCCATACTTACTGTTATGAGCCGCGGTTGGGAACCTTTTTCCCCATCCCACCATCTTAACGGCCGGATACTTCTCAAGGAACATGCTAAACCAGCCTGTGTTGGTGATGTCCTTCAGGAATTCCTTGACCCCAGCCTCTCTTTGGCCAGCTGCAGTAGGTGCCACGTCAGCATAGGCGTCTGCGACCTGTCTCCCCAGGTGTTCTTTGGAGGAACGAACTCGTCGTATTGGTAACCATCCAGTGGGATACCTCCGATGCAGTGAACGTCCCAGAGACTGATATTGACTTCCCCATGATGAAGATGGAATGTGTGGGTGTCAGGAGAACACCAGGTGAATAGCTCCGGTCCAAGTTCAGGCTGGCAGTGGAAGTGGAACTACGATGTCCATACCGCCTCGAACCAGCCAATATACTGCAGTTCTTCCCCGAACTGGTCACAGGTATGGCGAACCCAGAATGCCCAGGCCCATTCGCTGTTGAAGTTGCCCCCAGACCACAGGTCCCAATCCTTCATCCAGCCCCTCGTGTCATCTGTGACGCTCTGACAGAACGTGCTCGCGTAGAGGGCTGGAGAATCCTCTTCCACAGGCTCATCCCTGTTAATGGTCCTAGTCCTCGGGTTCAGGACATATACGTCCATATGTCTAGTTTCCCTGGCAGGATGGACATTGTTGGTGATGTTTTATCGATGATGTTCGTCCTCCCGGGTCACCCAAGATCGCGGCGTGTCCACTTCGAAGCCCGGCATTGGCACCTCCCCCAGGATGCTAAAATTCTAGAGCAGGAGGTTATCGGACATGGGATACGTCTTCTGGGCTAGATTCAGCAGATTGACCAAGGTCAGATTGTTGGAGAAAATCACCTTGTCTCCATAAACCTCCTTGTTTTCCGCCATTTCTATCCTACGGGCAGCGGCTTCCCGCTCATCAACTCAATTTGCAGTCATCTCGAATATTTTGGGAGTTGGGTGAAATCAGGATGCAGTGCGCGGAATCAGAGAGTTCGGCGCGAAATCTAAAGGTGTTGTGCGAAATCTTAGAGATGAGGGTGCAATCAGCACGCGAAGCGCGGAAAAGCCCGAACAGGCGTGAGATCACGGCCGAATTTCAGATGGAATTCCGCGCTGCTAGAGCATTATTACGCGTAGCCTTGGAAGCGATTTCACACATGAGAGCGATGAGATTATCGCGCTAAAAAGGAGGAAGTAGGGATTTGGGACCGAGCGCCCCTTTTTATAGGCAAGGCCAGGGTTCCGCGCCGCACGGAAAGAGGATTCCGCGCGCTTCCGTAGATTTTGTGCGCCCCGTCGGAATTTTGCGTGCAACTTGATTAGGGGACTTAGCATTTCGTTGTTTCAGCATTTCCCTTAGAATCTGATCGTTGCGCCCTATCGCCGATCCAATTCCAAGGGGGGCATTTGTTGACGCCGAAAAAAGACCGTTACTCCCAGAGAAAGTTTCGAAATGACGAAGCGAAGTCATATTCGGAATTAGAGGCCCGATCCAGAGGCCCGGGATGTGGTGCGTGAAATAAAGGAGGATCCGCGTGAAAAATTGTTCTTCGCGCGTAGAATCATCGGGTTTCGCAAAATTGAGCCGATGTGGTGTGCAATCATTGCGCGCCCCAGTTCTGCGCGATGATTTTTTGCGTGCCGGCTGCGCTCGGCGCGATGAATTTCGTGCGCCGCCCAGATTCTACAGCGGAGGTCGTCTATAAATAGAAGGTGACCCCGAATAGTTTGGGGGTTGAGGAATCCGAAGCAACTCTCGTGCGTGCAATTCAGATCCCCCCACGCGCAAGATGACTTTCAGGTAATCCCTCATTTCGCGCAACCTTTCCCTGGAGTTCTCCTTTGCATGCAACTCCACCGGCTTCAGTGAATTTTCCCCCTCCCCATGGTTCCAGCCTTGCGCGCAATCCGGGTCTCGTGCGTGCAATACCCTGCCGTGCACACAAAACCTTGCGCGTAATTCCCTCTTTGTGCGCAGTTCTCTTGATCCAATTGTGCGTCGTCTCGTTGTTTTGCACGCAAACCATCCCTTTTGCGTGCCAAGCCCAGGACCCCTCACCTTGACGCCCCTTGGTTGCCCCCTGCACCGGCACCTGATGTCTCCCCTGCCGAGCGCGCGCGCCATGCGTTGTTTTCCCGTCCGGCCTTCCAGGCTCATGAGAATTAACCTCAACGTACCTTGGGCCGTGTTTCCTATTGATTTTCTTTGCCTTATGCTTCTCCGCACAGGCACGCTAACAGCTATTTCTTATTCACATAGCCACGCTAACGTGGACCCCCAGGTGGTTTGCCCTGCGGCCCCCCTTCACTATGGCCTTGCCAATCCCTTCCCCCCCCCAAGGGGTAGAGGGCGTTAGGAATTTAAGCCCTAGGGGTGTGGATCAAACCCACCTCATCCAAGCTACAGGACATTAAACTGCTAAGCACCTCATCCTTAACACAAGACGTTAAACTGTGGTCCGACCTCGTGCTTCACACGCAGGGTCCCCCCAGCTTGTACATTCATTACGCCCACTCGTCTCCACGAGAATGGACACTTCCTCACATGGAATGAGATCCTTCTTGTCGGAGTGGCATTTGTCCGCGGGGGAAGGGCTACCTCAGAGCATAAGCCCCTGGCCTCTCTTGTGGAAGACTGCACCCGTGCATCTCCGTACTTCCCCCCTGCCAAGGCCAGTGGAGTCCTTTTCCCACTGCACTTTGTCGCACCACGGGCCTCCATCCTGGAGTAAGCCCCGGCACCAAGGGCCGCTAACCACGCGTAAGCCCCTGTTTCCTCTTTGGGCCGCTCAACGCGTATTCCCCATTCCGCTTCTCTCGGACCCACCCTTCGCGACGTGATCGTCTGGTCCCTGCTGCCTCTTGTTTCCCACACCGAGCATGACTCACATGGGATTAGAGTGCGCATCAACCATGACATCCTCTTATGGGACGCCCCAGAGCGTAATCCCCATCCCAGCGAACTAAGTGGACTTTGATCCGTGCTAACGCGTGGTATGTAGGAAGCCTCCACGAGTTTCAAGCCCACCACCCGGTCGTCCCGACCTCTCCATGTCGGTTACCTGACCACCTTGGGACGCCTCAGAGCTTAATCCCCAAACCTCTCATCCCGCATGAAGTTAAACTGTATCTCGTCCCTCATGACGTTAAACTATATCCCGTCCTGTATGACGTTAAACTGTATCCCATCCCGCATGATGTTAAACTGTATCTCATCCCACATGATGTTAAACTGTATCCCGTCGCCTGGGCCATCTCAGAAAGTAAGCCCCATGTCTCACTCCACCATCCATCCTGATCCTTAACTGGGCTGCCACATCCCGGTGAGATCATGCCACCCCATCCCACTCCATGATATATGGGAAGCCGCCCACGTGCTGGCCCCAACATCAGTGTTCCCCCCTAGGGGTCATTCAACCCGATCCATCTCCGCTAGATGTTAAACTCGCAACATACCCCATGTTAAACATGGGAAGCTAAGGAAAACCTCAGATGGTACACATTCCATGCATTTGATGTGGGATGCCTCGGGCATCCGCGCCCTCAAGAAGCCCTATGATGAGAGACCAAAGACAGACATGCCGACGACGCCCCAACGTGACCATTCTCCTCACCGAAGGTTGCTGCCCCGACAAGACCCCTTGGAGCATCTTGACGGAAGCTGTGTAATTAACTGGCGTCCATGTAGATATGGCACCAGGAATGAGCTTCACGAAGCCGTCATAAATCTATGAGGGAGACCTGTACTAGGTGATGAGCTCCGAGGAGGAATCCACGGAAGGAAGAACTGACATCCCATCATCTCGGTATCGATCAAGGAGCAGATGTCCCTGAACAAGGAAAGGATGCCTCCCGCCTTTGGAAAGCGGGAATGTGGGGTAACAAGTAGCGCGTCCTCCCCACAGGCGGATGCGCGCACCTCGGCGAAAGCATCAGAGCAACAGTGGGTTTAAACGTAACTTTTTCCATCCATACGTTCCTGAAGTTTGGTTTCAAACATGTACCAACACTTGAAACAACATTAGTACATAAAATAGTTTATAGGATATGGGAAAAATTATTCTTTAAGGATGTTTCCATTTGGTTAGAGGATAATCTCATGATCTCCTTGTTATGATACTTAATGAAAAATTCTATGTCATCATCTCTTATTTCTAGAAATTTTGGTAGTAGATCATCTAACCATGTCAGCGCAATTCATTTCTATTGAGGAATATTTCTCTCTTAACCAACTCGCCAAGACATATATAAGAGAAGTAGTAAGACTAAATGGAGTGCCAATATTTACTATATCTGATCGAGATCCATGTTATTCCTTGATGTTTTAATGAATCCTTCAACAATTATTTGATATAGAACTACGATTTAACACTTCTTATCACCCTCAAATGCATGGTTAGTATGAAAGGACTATTAAAACACAATAAAATATATTGAGATCATGTTCAATGGATTTCCAAGGATGTAGGGATCAACACCTTCCCCATGTAGAGTTCTCATATAAAAATAGTTTCTATTCTAGAATTCAATGTCTACTTACGAGGCTTTGTATGGGAAGAGGTCTTAGATGTTACAAAAGTGGTTAGCATAGACCCAAATTTATTATTACATTTGATTACTATATCATAGATACAGTGTGTTATGCATGATGTTTACTTACCATCATAGTGTAGATATTTATGTGATCACTATTTAATGGTAATCTCAATAGATTTTTTGTCATATCCCAAGGTTATAGAAGATCACAGGCTATAATGAGAATCTCAAGATATTCCTTGTAATGGACATATGAGGGTCTATTTGACCCGATATGGGTCTTAGCGGATCAGACCAATCCAGGATACCCCTAAACAGGGTTTTCACATCTCTGAATAGACCTATGTCGGTTCATCCTTACCCACACAGGCCCTGCCCAGGGTTTTTGGGGCCCGTGTAATATTATATAGTCAAAATTTAAGTAATTAACTAATTTAATTTTGTTATAAAATTAAATGAAATAAATATTAATTTTTGTTTTAAAAACATAATCTTCATATTCTATGACAAATTTACATAATTTATGTGTTAAATTAAATTATTTATTTAATATAATTTTTGGAATTTAAATTAAATTACCATTTGGGCCAAATGATGAAAATTGTTTAATTGAAAATAAGAGTGAATTTTTAATTCAACAAATTTACCCTAAAAACTATTTACTAGAAGATTAAATTTTTATTTCTGCATTTCATTTAATATGAGAGATTAATGCATATCGACAAATCATGTTCTATACAATAAAAAATTAATTTTTAGTATTTATTTATTTATTTAATTACTGTATTGCATTTGTTTTTAATAATTAGTTTAAAAAATGATTATCTTCATTTTGTCTTTACATCATTAGGTGTATAAGGGTCTACGCTCCCATAATATTGTTTTTATCTACGTTACTCATTCCCAAGACCCCCTTTCCCATGTACAAGTATTGTTGTATAATGATAAAGATGAACAATGATGTACATCACACAAAGGAATGATGATGCACCAGATATGAGTTGGATGTATTGGATGGTCTAGGGTTACAACTCGATTCACAAGCAATGTGATTTAAGGAGTTTCCCCTAGTGTCTAGGTTGATCTATTATTCCCTCAATCAACCAACCTTAAGTATCATCTCCTGATCATGTCATCTAAATTTAGTTATGAATGGTTTATTATTTTGTGTATGTATAGATTTACATGTGATCACATAAAATAATAACCAAGATTTTATAGATAAAATTAACATATGACCTAATGAATATTTTATATTTATTGCTTGGTCATTTGTGAGTGTGATCACATAGTATGTGCTTATGAGATAGAAAATTATTTCATTTGAACATGTGATAACAAAAACGACTCAATGGAATATTAAGTTTCAAATTTCTTCCATCGTTTGAATTTGAACAAAACCAGGTGTTTGGTGTTCTTGGTCAGCCATAATTGAGGGTGTCGCCTACTATTGGGGATTTCTAATTATAATTATGGGTTAACTTAACTGAAGTTATGCACAATGTAGTTTCCATATCTAGATTGTTGAAACATCATAGGAAAGCAATGTGTAAATCATTTTTATGATTTTAAAAGAAGATACTTCACTCAACAGATCATGGAGCTACGAGTTAATGTTGTTTCCCATGTCAAATGCCAACATAGAACTATACAAGTAGTGGTATAGACATAGCTTATAGAAAATGATGGGTGGTTCAAGGATCCCATCCACTAGAATATTTATGAGATAGAGTATTCTGATTTTATTATAGAGGGTTTCGAGAGTTTGATAAAATAGTAGGAGACAATAATTGATTTAATTAATTAATCAATAATGTATATATATGTAATCAAGATAAAATTAGAAAACTACTAGATTTTATTTTTTTAGAAAAATTTAATGTAATACCACTTGAAAAAATATGATATAAAATGGAAAAAATAAAATTTCCACACTAGCATAAGTTTCCAATATTAATATAGAAACTTTTGAAAAGTGGTACGACAAAGGGAATTCAAGGTCTTGGTTTCCCCAATACCTATTAATCCACATCAAGAAGCTAGGATGTTATCAATTCATATATGATACTTAGGTATTAAGAATATGATGATTTCTCATAATGCCATCATCAATATCCGATGTGTGTTTTGGATACAACAATAGGGCGTGGATTATTTCACATGATGTCTCATATCCTAGAAGCTTGTAAGGAGAAAGTGAAGCGAGATATGAATGAGTGATGATTACACTGGATATGTGTAAATTGAAATATAGATCATGATATTTCAATGGATCCCTTTCTCATATCATTTTCACTCATTTAATCTAGTTTCAATTAATATTAAAAAAATGAATAGTATGTAGATAACAATTCGATAAATGTTAGGTACGGTTCACCAAGATAATAAAAACATACATAAATTTTTAGTTATTATGATGAAAAAGTTGAAATAAATGTAAAAATAGAAAATAAAAATAGATAATCCAAAGAAACCGTTGGAACTCCTTTCAAAGAAAGAGGTATTAAACATGTTGTTTTTGATTTGAATCTATTGAAATATATCTATGAATGATTAAAAATAATGAACTAAATTGATTATGTAAGTATTCATTTCTTCTTAACGTATATTAATCACTTATAAGTAATGTTTTATTTTTACTTATTGGGTAATAAATAAAATATGCTGATCAAATAAGTGTACTGAAATACAATATCCAAGAAAGTATAGAAACATTATTAGAAGTAAGGTTTATTCTACAAGCGGCTGAGAAATGGAGGTTCTTAAGTCAGTGGTGAGAATCAAAAAAGTTTTAATTTCCAATTCAAACATCCTTTGTACATAAAGAGAAATTATTCTAGTTTATTATTGTGTATTTTTTGTGGTGTTTCAAACTCAAAAAATAGTACAGTGGTTCATGAATCACAGGAAATTCAAGATGAATTAAAAATGTAATACTTATATACCATGTTGTAAAAAGATAATTATTTTTCAACGAAAACTAAAAGTGGATATCATGGATATACCTTCTCTGGTATTTAGGCTGATTAGAGAGAAACACCTTAGGTATTTTCAATGTATATAATTATTTAGTTTGGAAAAGGATACCATTATAAATAAATTTAATCTAAAAAGCATTCAAAACTAGTCCATCTAGAGAGTATGAACTATTACAAGGGTAAGATAGTTGTAAATATTCTTTATTATATTCTTTTAAGTTATTATTAATGAATTTTAAGGGAGTTAAGGTATATTCATGGTCAGAAGATATGAAATTATTCAGGATGGTATATCGAAGAATATCCTCACAAAGAATTCATCGGTCATTATAATGTAGCATAGAGTAATTCCAAATTCACATTAACTTATCCACATTAGGGATATGATGCTAGAAAATAGGATATATGAAAATAAATACATGTTAAAATCTATTAATAAAATATATCTTGGAGTAATTACTAAAAGCATATTTTCTTATATACATTAGAGTCATGATGTAAGTAAAAGAAGAATCAATGGTAAAACTCATGCATTGTAGACACCTCCATGATTTTTCAAGACATGCATTAAAAATAATGGCATTATCCCATAAACATATGCCATCTATCTTGAAAAATTGATTTCATATGAGTTACAGTATGATGGAAATCCATTATTTCACAAAAACATGTGTTTAGAAGCAAAGAGTTTGATAGATTATAAACAAAAATGCATTATGATAAACCAAAAGTTCATCTACAATAATAATCCTAATGTTTATAACGATATTAAAGAAATCCATATGATAGAATGATGTATTCAAGTGATATACTACGTTTATATAGAAGGGTTCACAAATCTACTTTAAATATTGGGAGTTAGGTTTACTTGTGTTTAGTCAATTCCAAGGATTCACAAGAAGTTGGAATAAGAAAAAGTTCCACAAGAGAGTGTGGAAATAGAATTTTACAGAGATGCATACTACATAGGAAGGATAAAACAATGGTTATGGTTTTTTATTCACCATGGCCAATGATACCATATTCATTGAGAACAATAATTTATAGAAATCGGAAATATATCAAAATTAACTAAAATTGAAACGATAAATTTAAATTCAATAATGGATTCCATTTGTTAAAGTATAGGGGGTTATTATTTTGAATATTGTGTTGGGAGTTCAAGTGATATGATACATGAATGGTACAAGTTTGGTACTAATAAGGCCCGATTGGTAACACTAAGTCATTATGCCTAAATCCAGTAGAATTATACTTATCTTAGCTGATTTCTATGATAATTTAATTGAGAATTGGATGTTAATAACAACAATTATGGAAGGTGTCTATAAGATTCCATTATAAAGGGATGGTGACATCATATAATGCTAAGGTTTGAAAGTTATTGAAATCTAACTTTGGGTTTAATTATGGAACATGATATTATAGTATTAATTTAGAAAAAAAAAATTTCATGTGTTTACCAATGGTTAGTGGGGGTTCCATTATTTTTTAAGAAAAATATGTTTGATAACATATGGAATGTAGTTGTTGGTCAAAAACTTAGCTAAGAATGGGATGAAACCAATTCTCCAATGATAGAATTAAAGTAGCAACATATGTTCTAGGGAATTGGATCTAATAAGGTAGATCTAACAATTTCTTAGAATAAGTCAGTTATAAATATAATGACAAGGTATTAAAAAAAATACCAGTTGGAACAATTCAAGAATGAACTATTTCTACTGTCACCTGACAGAAATCTCTCCAAGTATACATGTATAGAACATAGGAGAAGATTAATGTGGTGATTAGAGTTTTATACACTTCTATGATGGATCAATCACATATTCCATGATATTTACAATATAATATTTTCATAATATACCTTTTAGTAGGAAAATATCAGTTATATCTAGGAGAAATACAATGAAAGTTATAATAACTATCTAATTGTACTTGAGAAAGTACAAATGATATATACCTGGTATGTGGAGATAAAGGGATACTTGTTTTGTGGGAACAGAAACTAGTCTTCCTTGTACCAATGTGATCTAATATCATTGTTAGGCTAACGTAATGAGTAAAACAGTCTCATTCAATCCAATGGTATCCATGTCTAAAAATACCTAGTTCATTGCAGAATTTGAGGCTGCTATGAATTAGTGTATTAAATGTTAAAATTTGATCTAATTTTTGAATTTCACCAAGTATGTAAAGTATTATCGTAATGTAAATTATTATAGTCTTACAAGACAAGATTTTATGTTATGACAATGGAAAAAAGGGAATAAACTTTGAAACATCATATCTTGAGAAGTTTAAATCTAGTAGGTATGGTCACACATAGAAAATATCCATGAAACGCAAAAAAGGGAAACCCATACACTACATTCATGACTAAATAAAAACATGATCTTAATCATGTGATATCAAATAACGATTTTTAGAATGTTTTCTCTAGTGGAAGTGGGATGGTTGTAAAAGTGGGTTCCCTAAAACAAACTATTTTATAAATTTTGATTACAATAACATTGATACAATGAGTTATGAATGATTTCCAAATACCATTATAGTGTTGCAATTTTCTTGTCTGCTATTTAACGGCAATTTCAATAGATTATATTTCATATAAAATGTTCATAACAAATTTCAGGCTATAATGTGATCCTCTAGATACAATGAAATTTATCTTAAATATATATCATATAGTCTAGATACATCAAATTGAATGGAAACAATAGATTTCCATCTAGCAGGTGTTAGGGGATCATAATCATTGATACATCTTCTTATGAATTTTACACTCAGTGATCTCTAGTAATTGAGAACACAAGGACACACCCACCAATAGGAACACCGCATATTTTGGGTGTCATTGGACATTCCTATCTGCGGACACATGTATTGGTCTCCTGACATGAGATAATTATCAATTTGTGAGATTTGATCACAGACATTGATTCAAGAAAAAAAACCATGAAAATGAAACCACGGTGAGGTATCTTATGTTGGGTGCGTCATTAGTGGTATGAAATTGGTTAATGATCAAGATATGATTTATCTCTTTTGAGATAAAAAAATAATATATCAAGCCAGGTTGATCATGATGGTAGTACCGTCAAAATTAAATTTCTCTAGTAGTTGATGGTAAATCCATCTAGTTAGATCAAAAAATAATAAAGCAAGAAAGGACGATGACACAAGTGTGTTCCGTGATTATGATATATCTAAAGAAAAAAAAGATTATATGACACAGTGAATGTATATAGGTTGGTTGTCATTTCCCTTACTATTTTTTATATCCTTAGGGTTTGTTATATGTTTCTAAACTCCACCCTTAGTTTGATATTACTATTCACTGTTATTGAGATAAGGGCTTAGAGGGTCACATACAACAACATATTCAAGAATCATCCATATTTAGGTGAATTGGTATATAGGATATGGTGGGCCCCACCATTGGGGTTTGTGATTTTCTCAACGATGTATGATCACCAAAGGAATAAATATATTAGTATTATTCATGTGATAAATAATTGGCATTGAAACTATTTATTAATTTTTTTTATAAGTATTAATGTAAATACATGGATAATATTATATGAACAAATATTAGTTTAATATTCATGGTTAGTTTAATATTTTTGTTCATGATGAGTCAAGTTAATGGATTGATTTTTTTAATGAAATAAATTATATTATTTTAAAGTTATTAAAATATAATGGATATTTATGAATCAGTATTTTAGTCATAATGTATCATTTAAATAGTGCATAAAATCATTCGTGGGACGGGGAGCCTTTTCCGGGTAATTACATAACAAACTATAAATAGGAGGAGAGAGAAGATATCACATGTGTAATATTCAATTCAAGATCTCAATAAAGGTGATAAAATAAAACTCTCCCTCATGCATCAAAGAAGTTCCAATGTGGTGAATTTTAGGACATCGAATGCATCATTGGAACGACACACTGCAAGCCAGAATTTGATGTTCGATGCTCCGGTAGATTTTGAAGCATATGTGGATTATATATAGTGATTATACTTTGGATATTTTGTGCATAGATCACTAGTGATAATTATATTTTGATCATGGTTTCTAAACAAACTTGGTATTTATGTATGATTTTTTCTACTTAAATTTCATCATGTGTGTTCCTCGAGCCTTACTGGGGATGTACTTCGCCGGTGATGACGATGTTATGTAGATTTATAGTGGAAAGTTCTTAAATCCCTGGAATATTGACTTCCATTGTGCACCCCAGTACCTCAATAAGAATTTGACATGCTTGGATGAAGTTTGATAGTGAAATCTAATGGGACTAGATCTTATCCAAGAGATAAAAGAGAAGTTTCAAACCATTTAGCATCATATGAAATCTGTGAAAAGTCAACCAAAAATATGTGTAGAAAACCATCAATGAGACCAATAGTTTGGGGTAAGAGATAAATTTTCACTTTATATATCACTTTGAAAAAATTCATGTGGCTTGATATGAATGGAAATCTTATTCCAAGATACAGTAGTATCTTCGAGATCCATAATCACATCAAAGTGGTGGCCTATCGACCAAGACTTCCAGCAAACATATCTCAAATACAGAATGTGTTCCATGTATCCATATTGAGAAAGTACATACCAAAATGATAATATGTAATGAATCCAGAGGCAGAACCATTAGATTATGATCATTCATATGAGGATTAACCAATGAAGATCTTAGATCATATATACAAAGGTCTACAAAATAAGATAACTCACCTACTCCATGTTTTATGGTGGAACCAAAAGCATGAGGAAGAAACTTGGGAAAGAGAAGAGGTGATGAAATAGAAGTACCCTCTTATTTTATAGTATATAAAATGGAAATTTTGATGGTGAAATTTCTAAAGGGTGGGGGATAATTTAACGACTTCAGATTCTATTAATAAAATTCGCTTTGTTATTGAATTAAGTGACCTATTAAGTAATACGATTATAGAAAACGCATGAACATCGTTGGTTATATTTAATAATATTTTTAAAACCATTAAAAATCATGACTATTGATAATATAGTCATTTAAAAGTGATAATACGATTAGTATATATTAAGGGTTATGATAAATCCAATTGAAACAGACAGAAAAATTGATGGTATTGGCAAGTAGGATCATACCCAATGAATCCCATTTATCAGAGCTTCTAAGGGAGATATAATCTATGGTATTTTCCTTAATAAATACCAAGATGAGATTGAAAAACTAAAGAATGAGAGAAACTATTTATGGTACAATTTCAAGTTTATCAATATAACATCCCAAACCACATTTATCGAACCTCCCCAAGAAAATCTCACCATCGCGTACCTTACCCTTTGGGAATTTGATGTTGTAATGAAGGTATATGAATCTTGACCCTAACAGTATGAATATGTATATTTTATTTTCAATAAAATGGTAATTATATTTATTCCTTAATTATTTTACTTTATAAATGACAGAGTAATGAGTTTGATAAAAAATTGATTTTAATACGTCAAAACTAAAATTTTATTTTTGGGTAATATTAAATTTTAATTAAAACATTAATTTTTTTGAATTATTGAATTAAAATATATTTTAATAATATATTATTTTTAAATATTAAATATTAAATTTAAAAAAAATATGACTTTATAGAGTGAAAAATAAATTTTTATGAGAGTAAATAAAATTATTGTCAAAAAATGAGTATTTTTCATTAAACATGGCTTTTAATTTAAATGTGTAATTTCTGTTATTTAGATAACAAATATGAAAAAATAAATATTATTTTTGTAATCTGGAAATCAAAATTATCCTATTATGAATTTTTTGATTATTTTCAAAGACAATCTCAAGGTAATGGATTTCTCTCTCTTCTTTTCCATTCAAGTACCCTTTTTGTATATAGCCTTTTGAATCTCAATTAGTTATGTTATAATGAATTTAAAAGATACCACTATTTAAAAATAATAATTATGAGATATCATTTATCTATTCTCATTATAGTATTTACCTAATCCATTACTATACCAAGGCAAGAGATCATATTCTTATCTTCTTTATTGAAGAATATTTTCTATGTAATACCTTTTTTTATTTCAGTTCTTATTGATGGGATATGTTTATACACAACCCCATTACTTACCTTATGTTATATAAGTAATTATATACCCCTTTAACTCTCATTAATACCTCCTATGATTCATTATGTAGCCACCTTATGCTATAGAAATTATCATGTGATTTTTCTTTGGTAATCATTTCTATTATGAATACCATCTCCATTTTCACTTAAGTATTATCACCTAGAGACACCTATCCTTATATGATTAGGGACTTCCATGTATTTATTATAAAATCCCTAATCATGGGAATAAATGTGATGAAATATGATCCTTTGTTGGATGATATATGTGACACACATATGAATGTACATGATATGAATGCGATGGGTGCACCCAAAATTGTATAGAACTATAATTCAATGGGTAATGTTTTTGACTCGTGAGAAATAATATATGGGATTAGGATGTAAAAAATAATCCATTATGGGACTTTTTCTACCATGTTATGATGTATTGGTGGTAATCCTTGACCTATGTTTATGATGCCATGTTTAATGTTATTTCCATATTACCATGCCGCCTTTATGATATCATGTTGTATCATGCCTCATTGTTCATGATTATGATTCTCACCACTTTTATATCTCATTGAAAATTTTATTTACTAACATGTAATGTTTTCTTCATGTTATGATTTTTTTATTCCCTAAGTGAGTTTTATATCTCACACATTTCTAATATATTTCCCTAGGTTATCCCGGGCAGTTTTAAAAGATATGGAATTTTAGAAGCATGTTAAGGAATATTTCAATAACTTCATTGTAACCATGTATGAAGTTGTTGTGTTATGTACCAAATTTCCTAAAGAAACCATGGTTTTTAATATTTTATATGTACTATGTTTACTTTTATATAATAAATCATAAAATAAAGTGTATTAAAGATATCGGTTGTGATAACACATGCATATAGGCAACACCAAAATCAACCATACACATGATATCTATGTAAATTTTAAGTATTGGTTACCTTTACATATCCTAACTATGTAATGGTAACACCTCACTTATCTTTATACTGTTTGACTATATAAAGGTAACACCTCACTTATTTTACGCAGCCTGACTCTAAAGATGTAACACATCAATTACCTTTAGGCAACCTAAATCTATAAAGGTAATAACCTTGTTACCTTTACATAGATTCAATTCATAATTATTATGAATTTTTTACCATTATGTATCCTAGTTATGCAAAGGTAAATAGTTTTTAGAACTGAATTTCTAAAATTCAAAACGTTGCTTCATTCTTCAATTTTTATTTATTATCTAGAAACTATTTTATCAATCTAAAACATGGGATGGATTTGATAGCACTGATGGGATTTGTTAGGTTATAATAACAGTTATTATATCTGGAAAAATAATATAAAATCCATTAACCAAGGAACTCCATACAAGTAATATGAAACATCATAAGAACTGGGAGTAAAGAAAACTATAAATGGCATATCTTACACACAAAAATGGATGTAGAGTCTTAAAAAAATAATTCAAATGGGTTTGATAAATATAACAAGAGTGGTAAATAAAGGTCTTCCATATCCATAGGTATCCATGAGCGAAAATTAATCTATTGATGATCGAGCCATATTTCCTTTCAACCACATATTTTTAGAACCTTGATGTGATGAGGAAGAAGAAGAAATCTACATGTTTTCTAGAAGTTTAGACAAGTGTATAATGATTAAACCAATCCCTTTCCATCACATAGAATTGTTTTTATAAGACAAAAGAATGATACTTTTTTTTTCAAATTTACTTAGGAGTTTATAATGCAATAGTAAATGTATCTTCACTAAAATCATCCATAATGCATGAATAATTAAATCCTAATCCATTATAACTTATGTAATGGATCCTTTAAATATAACATTTTTGAATTAATCAGTAAAGGATAATATTTTTTCATTTAGTCCATGAACACAAGTTACATGAAAAAATATACCAATTTTTTCATGAAAGTCACAATTTTCATACAATAAAATCCAACTCATAAATATATCATATACATATATTATTTTATGCCATATATTCTTCAGCTATCCACATTGTGGTTCATCAATTTTTAAGGGCGTAGTGTGTGGGGGATTTTCATGTGTAATGTAGTGAGATGTGTAATTCTATTATTAAAGTGTCTGGCATCATGGAGAGTCTATATTTATTCTTACATATGAAGATTCTCAATCAGAAACATTTTTTGAATCATATTTTGTGATATCATTAGATATGTTGAGGAAATCACATCATGATTATGGTAATTTAGGTCTGTGTTGTGCTTAAGAGATTACCATATGTGAAATAGGCAAGGCAAGAATGATTATGTTAGTGGCCTTGGTGGCGATGAGTTGAGGTTTAGTCATGTTTTGTATGTGTGTGGGAAATTATGAGGGTGGTTTCTCCATGCGGGGATGGGAAACATAGTGTGTTGGAAAACACGTGGGAGATTTTTCCACTCCATGGTGAATCTTTTAAGGGAAGTTGCAGTCACAATCATCTGGGCAGTACGGGGTACCAATACAAGGGGGTGTTAGACATACCCTTTTTAAGAGGTTTAAATGTTCACTTATGTCATGGGGATATCGTCATTTCAATGTTCTAGGATTTTGGATATGTATTTGACTAGAGGTTCCACAATTGTGGTTAATGTATCCATGCTATGGTGAAGGCCTACCAAGTTTATTCTACCAATGGAGGGGCAGGTACCCATGGGTTGGGATTCTATTATCTTCCTTCAAACCCCAATCTACTCTAGGTATCCATTTATACTCCTTAGTCAACCTACTAAATTATTCAATGAACTCTTACTCAAATCATCATGCCCATATACTCATTCTCTTTCTTTATTTTTTTCTCTCCATGAGGTTATATGAGGGTGGTTTCTATGGTATTATTGAATATTTGAGTATTTATTGATGATAGTTTAATGTGGTGAGCCCCTAAGGTGGCCTGTTTTGAGTTTGGAAGAAATTGATCTTTAGTTTATTCTTTCTTTTACTATTCTCCCTTGAAGCTAAATATCAAAGTAAGGTATATAAGGATTCTCTCTTTTCTTTACAAGAATAGGTAGAATTAAAATTCCATTTATTTTACTTGATAGGTAATATAGATTTTCTTAATAATGATAATTATTCAAACTAATGAAAAATCATAGGGGAAGGGTTGAATCACTTGTGTTTTACGTTAATCTATGATATTGTATGTGGTTATGGTGTTGTTTGATGTTTCAATTAAGAGTTTCTAGTTCTTATGAATATTGTTGTGTTTCTATGATCAAATGATTGAATTAACTTACATAAAAGGGTAAACAATTAAATATGGTAATGAAATTAGCTACATGAGGTTTGTACCTGTATTGATACTACTTGAAAGAAGTGACGAAATAATGTAAATCATGTTTAGAAAAAAAAATCATGGAAGTGATTTGTTATTGAAATTGGATGTTAAATATAGTTGGTATAAATGTTGATTAAATGGGTTGTGAATTTTGTGTCTGGGATGCCATGACCAACATGGGGAGGTGTGGATGAAAAAGATATTAGTGTAGCTTGACACACAACTGTGCTCCATAACTTCCAAAAGAATCCGCAGATCAGTCTTCTGGGGTCTCCAGCGACATGCAGTCAACGAACCCAACTCCAATGGAAATATCCCCATTTAATTGATAAAATTTCTATATTTGTGTCTCTATCCCAATTTTTATTCTAAAATAAGAATAATTACTCAATAATAATTCATTTATGTAATATAAAATTAAAATTCAATTCAACAAAAAATTAAAATGAGAATGTACTCATTAATTTATATTCAAAATGCATGTATTGGTAACACATATATTTTAACCATTCCATTTTAATGAATACACATGAAATTTAGAATATAAATGTATATAAAAAAATATTCCCAAACTATAATTAAATTTTTTTTAATGAATACTATTAGACAGATGTATTTTCATTTTTCCCACACTTAAATTCAACATGTAATTTTGAATATCAAAACAAAAATTTAAAGTTGAATTCAAATTATATACCTAAATTATATGTAAATGTGACTTTTACCAAATTATTTCCATGGATGGAGTGAACTAGGTCATTGTATTATTGTAAAAATAGATATGAAAATTTACATTGATAATAATAAATATAACAGTTCGGATTTAGGATACCCCTATCAACAAGGTTGGACTTGACAATGCTAGGGTAGAAGTGGAAGTAGGTAAATGTGATAGAGAAGTACAGTATGTGAGAGGGGGGAAAGAGAATTCCCCAATACGTATGTTATTAATAAATTATAACACTGGTAGAAAACAAATTGACAATAAAAAATATTTTTCAAAAATTATGTTATAACTTTTTAAAAAAGAATTTTATTAATGATAATAATTATAAAAAATGGACCAAAAATATATTTTAGAATAAAAAGATCAATAAATAATAATAAATTAATATTAAAGTACACTAATAAAAATGCACAACATTTATTTATAACAAACTTATTTTTTTCAATTTGTGTATAAAAAAAGAATAATTAAATAATTTTGTAGAGATACAGGATAGATTAACTATTGAGAAGGGGTGAATCAGTGGATTACTTTTACAAATTAATTTCTTTATAATTAAACTTTTTTAAATTGGTAATATCCTCAATCCACTTAGTAATATCCACCTCATATGAATAAAATGATAATATAGAGCACAACACATGGTACTTTCCAAGATTGGTTGAAAGGTCAACTCCATTCCTTGTGGGTTATACCCCCAATATGGAGTTTAAACTATAATATTTTTATCAATTACAACAGTAAATACAATGTACCACTATATCATAAATCCCAATTCTACATAGAATCATCTTTATAATGCATCACTCAATGTTACTATAATTCATATTGGCATTCTACTGCTATCATCTCCAACTGAGATACTTCTTCTCCTTCCAACACCAACTGAAAGACTTATCTTTCTCGTAGATCCAAATGAGAGAGTCCTTCCCTTCTATAGAATTGATACACTATAGTGTTATCTTTTGTTCTTTATCCATGAGCTTGCATAATCTGACTTGCTCGTATACACATCAGGTACATTTAATAACCAATAAACATGTCTATCGGTCTTTCTCAAATATTCTGATAATCTGTTTATGATCAGTTTCCTTAGTGAAAACAATTCTCAAACTTGTATTCTTCCTTAAATATAATAAATTATCTATCTCAATTAATGTGTTCTGGTGGTTCACAAAATGTCTTCTATATTATTTTATGCAGTGATAATCATAGAAAATATCAATGTAGGTTCCAGTCAACTCAAACATCCATCATGAAAGCATTTCATGGGGTTCTCATAGTCATAAACCCTAACACAAAATATTCATTAGTTTATTATATCAAATGATATTGTTCATGTTTTTTCATGAATATTGATTATGTATTCATGAATGATTTCATAAAAACACTTTCTCCTTGTCACGGACACAAGTGGGTTCATAATCATGAAAACAGTAGAACGACACATCCTATCTACTTTAAGCCCACAACAATTATACAACATCATTTCATGAAACTATGTTCTATATCTCAATATTCTTACCATAACATCACATAGTATCTCAGTGAAGTTCAAGAAAACTAGTGAGGCTTCATGAAATAGATTCATGTGATTTCACGCGTTCCTCTTTAAAAAATCTGGCATTCTTTACGAAATAGTTCTTCGAGAAGCACGACAAGTGTGTAAAACAAGTTGAAGGATTTCATTATCTTGATTTAATTGTAGCCTAAGAGGCTTGATGATGGTCTTTCTTTTTCATGAAACTAAGGATATTTATGGAATATCATCTTTTTGAAACAAGGTTCTCAGACAATATTTTTCTTTGAAAAATTGAGAACTCTCTCAATTTGGACGAAATATCTATCGACCTCACTACATATCCTTTTAAAGGAAATTTCTCCACCACCACATATCTGAGAATCATATTGTATCAAACCTACAAGTTTAAGCCATGTCATGGTTTCTTTAATTCATCCAAATATCATGTGTTTCTCAAATACTTTATACAAAAAATTGATACTTCACAGAGGGTTAATTCGTGATTCTAGAATCTTGTTCATGAGATTATATCATAGTCCTCCTTATTTTAGAAAATAAAAAATAATTCCTATATAAACATATTATTTTAAATCACATTGTTCACCATAAATTGTTCCTTCCTTGAATAACCACATGCATGTAAGATGATGATTGCATGCATGGATTTTCTCATCATCTCTGACTCATTATATCCATGGTGTTCTTGTATTCAATCAATAGAAGTTCAATAATGAAAAATCCGATGAAAATAACTTCTAGTGAGGATATAGGTAGAATATAAAGATTCTTCAAATACACGATGCATATGATCCATCAGATGAGACAGATTCATCTGATCATACATGCATGATATATCCATAACATTTTAATGATGGATGAATAGTAAGTTATACTCATTGTCCCACATCAAACTCATTCATGGTCAAGCGATAGTTTATAAAAAATCCCATGCTACTGATCACTTGAGCTGATACTAGGGTTCAGTTCTCATAACATAAACACAAAACAACAAACATCCCTACATGGTGGCCCTAAAACCTCCGACAACACCCTTTTCATGCCTTATACACACATGTGCATGATCTATGGGTGTTTTCATGCCCTATATCACACCTACCACCCATGGATAGCCCAACTGATCATCTGCCACATGTTTGAACCCCAGGTCCAACATATGTGGTTGAGGGGATCCTTGGTTAGCCAAAGGTTGGACATATTTTTTGATAATGGTTTATTCATATTCTAAGTAATGTTAATATAAATCACCTAAAATTTTAATCTTTAAATAGTATTCATGAAAATGACAATTTTCCTGGTCTAATATTCTTTCTTTATTGTTGTAAATAATTTTTCATCAATGAAAAACGTATTAAGCATTAGGAACAATTAAAAAAGTATCACATTTACAAATAGAATTTCTCAAGCATGAAATCCAATGACATTAAATGAATCTATCACAGTTCTACAAGTATCACTACTTCATATTCGACAAACCAAACACATATTGACACATCATTGAGAAAAATGGAACAATTGGGATCAATAATCTCCCACTTTGTATTTTGTTGTCAATATATCTCACATGTTTAAAAGTAAATATGTTTTCCAAAAACATTTTCCCCCTTATTAAATATCAAATTCAAAGGATAAGTGAATGGTTTTCACATATCTCTATCTTCCATTCAATGAATTGTCATCCCCCCTTTAATATAAGGGTGACACGACATGGTTATCTTAGAAAGGATCATTTATTTGGTCTGCTCTAAGTTTACGTGGGCTAACCTGTTTTAGAAAACAAGATAAATACATCCAAGGTTGCCTAATTTTTTCATAAACTACCATGTATTTTACGTCATGCTAATATTTTCTAATTTCTCAAAATTGGGGTTGTTCAGACATAAAATACAAGATCCTGAACCCAATTTAACAAAAAAAAATTGAAATTTCATGTTCGAAAATAATCTCTCCCTTGAATCTTATATTGTCATGAACCATGCACTATAGAACCCCATCTTTTTATTACAAAAATCTTTCTTTACATGATACAATATTTTAAAATGTAGAGGATCATTTGGGATTTAGTGTGTCATAAATTAGGACACAATATATGAAAATGATGAACATAATAATTCATCAAATCCTCTTGAATTACATCTTCATTGGTTCTCCCGATGTTACTTTTATTGCATCTCATATCCTGGAAACATACCTCCAAAAAAGGGGTGAGCATAATTCCCAATAAGAAAATAAAAAAGAAGACACTTAACATGTGAAAAATAGACATATTAATAAGGAATGATAATATAAAAATGAGGTATATCATAATATAAATAACATGAAACATAACCTGGAAATGTCGCTATAATATAAAAATGAGACATCCATAATCGTATCACTAAAGTTTATCACCAGGATGTCATAAATCATAATTAGTAAGGTTATCCACCAGGTTATCATAAAAAATATCATCTCTAGATATTATTTCATTACTCAATGCATTGGAATTATATAATGGTTCAATCATTATATATATTAATTTATGTGAGCCACATTGATCATAAAAAATCATTTCATCCAGCACCCATTGAAAATAAAGAACATGCTTTGTATCAAAATCATTGCGTACAATGTACTTAAAGAGATGAACATAACATAATTTTTAACATACAAAATTTGAATATGAGTTTTATATATGTAATTATATGAATGAATAAGATATTATTACATCTATGTGAATACCCATGGAAAGGGGTTGGGGTATTCGCAATATGATAATTTCTCATGTAGAAAAGACAATTTCAGGAAATGGATTCACCAGCATGATGATATACATTGTGGCTTATGAAAATGGAATAATGAGAGGTATTTAAGGTATTATTTTATTACAACATAGTTCTAGATGTAAGGGTAATATAAAAATTATAATATAAGAAAATTTATTAACATTCCGAAGGTACACACAAAAAGGATACTTGGATGAAAATGGATAAGAAAATTATCTAAACATAGATATTTTGTTCCTAAAACATGAGGTTTGAAGCATGAAAACTTTAGGGAACCTTATAGGGACTATTTATAAGGTAAAATAATAACTCCATTTATTATGAATTTGGAGTGGAATGTGGGGGTGGGAATGGGTATTTATACTTGAGGTGTGGCATTAAATGAAGAAGTAATGATTATTTTTTATCTAAGGATAACCACTATTTGGTGTCATTGATTCCAATGATTTTCATTTATAAATATTGTTTTCAAGTCTATTTAATGTTTTGAATATAAAACACTCACTTAATTTTGTAGTTTTTAGGTATTTTAATCTTTTACCAATTAAATTTTACTCACGACATTATTTTACTTATACTACAGTTTTTTTACCACAATATAATTTTATGTATAAAAAATTAAATTAACCTTATTATCTAATTTGGAAATTATAAATCTAACCATTAAATACATTCAATTTATAAAATTTATAAAAAATCAATTCTAAACATGTTATGCATGTAACTCAGAAAAGAATTTTTTATACAGGTTAAAATTGTTGTTTTCAAAAATTCTATTTGATTATAAATATAAAATTATATATTATGTTTTTCCTCAATAATATTTTATTATGAAAAGGTATTAAAAAGTTATACCTTTGTTATATCCTAATTATATCATAATAGATATCGTAGTTTGTAAGAACAATATTTCCCTTTTTTAACCCAAAAATCAACTTTTTTTATAAAATTTCCATAAATTCACACTAAGATAATTTTGATATGTTGAGTGAAGAAAAATTATTTCATTTAAATAATTCTTTACGTATGAGAATTAAAATATTTAAATAAATCATTATTTTGTTTAAAATTAATCATTTAATAGAAAAATAAACATTTTGAACATTATAAAAATTATAGAGGGTTTAATTAAAATTTATTATCGTTTAAAAATAATTTTATTAGATTATTTAATAAAATAACTTTTAACATGACACTTCAACATAAAAAATAATATTTTATAATGTTTTTGTAGTCTTCATAAATAATACAATTTTTGTTATATCATTAAAGAATCTTGATGATCATTTAAATGAATCTATGTAAACCACAATAATAATTAACACCTATTTTATTGACTAATGGTAATAATATCTATCAACTATATTAGTTGACAAAAATAAAGGGTGGTGATCATATTTCCCTATAAATACACCATCAATCTTACTCTACATAATTCACTTCAATTTAAATGAAGGTTCAATATCATTTCCAAAATAAATATTGCTATTAAAAACTCTATCATTTGCTATTATACTGATGTTCATGGGTGCAAGGATTCTAGGGGATCAAAGAAACCCAGATTTTTATATTGTAAATTATTTTTCCTCCATTTTCCTCCCATAGTAATATTATGTATGATATTGGTTGTTTTTTAGACTGAATGTAGCATTCTTAATTAATGATATAAAGTGTTGATGGTTTCTTGTTTGTGTTTTCCATTACTGTTTTTAGTTGTACTAGTTCATATCAACAAATGTTGCTTAAAAATCATAAGAAATTTAAAAGTATTTCCTTATGATTCTATTTTAAAACTTAATAAAATTTATTGGGATGCAAGAGATCCAATAATAAAAGAAATTTTTTTAGGTTATTACATTTTTCCCTATTAAATATATTTTTCACATGAAATTTCATTTCTCATACAAATGTGGAATTATGTTAGGGTATATAGGCTTCATGGATTCCTCTGGTTCCCAAGTAGCCTCTTAAATTTTTTGATTTCTCACATTCACAAGGCATGTTGTATTGTTCTTAAACAATTTTTCCATATGTCAATGATCAGGATCAGTTTATCTTCATATGATAATTCAGATTCCTAATGTACACTATTAGTATCAAGTATATGTGATTGTATAGAATAATAATTTCTTAGTAGCAACATGTGAAAGAAATTTTAGTAATTTGAATGATTTGGTAGTAGTTCTAATTAATAGGAAAGCACTACAACTTTCTCCAGAATCTCAAATGATCTAATGTACCTTGGACTCTATTTCCCCCTATTCCCAAATCTCATAACATTCTTCCATGGGGATATCCTGAGGATTATGTGATCCCCAATAATCACTTACATGATGATATCTTGAGAGTTATGTGATCCTCAACACTCAATTCCATAGTGATATCATCAGGATTATGTGATCCCGAACTGGAAATCATAAGTCCTTCCTTAGTTTTTCAACACAACCTTTTTTTCAACTATGAGATGGATTAAAGTGTTTTTGAATTACTTTAATATTTTTTGTATTTTTCTAAAAAAATTTAGGTCCAAATAATATACCCTCTATATCATTATCCAAAAATGTTGAAGTTTATCATCCTTTTACATTGAGTACTACAAAAGGTGTAATTTAATGCTTGAGTGGAAGTTTTTGTTATAGGAGAATTCACAAAGAATAAGATGATGATCCCAACTCCCTTGAAAATCAAGTGAGATGGCCCATAACATATCGTCCAATGTTTGAATAGTCTTCTCATACTTCCCGTCAGTTTGAGGATGGTTGGTTTTGATTACATTTACTTCAATATTCATATCATTTTGAATCCTCCACTAGAAATTAGAACTAAATAATGGGTCTTTATTAAAAACGATCAATTATGGTACTCCATGGAGTCTCAAATCTTCTTGAATATAGGAGTGAGCTAGGTGCTCCAGGAATAAATTGCCTCTTATAGAAATGAAATGGGTAGACATTATCAATCTATCGATGATTATAAAAAAACAATTTCTACCCTTTGGTGTCTTTTGATGTTAGTGAAACATTCCAAAGTGATACAACTACAGTCATGTAGTGTTATACATAATATGATGAGGTGATCAGGGACATCATGTGGCACTAGGTCTGCCACATGATGATAATTTTTCAAAGAAAACATTACCCCGTGAAGAGATTGTGAAAAAGATGTTGAAATTGAATATTTGGGGTCATGGGATTCACATATCCATTACCTATAAACCAAGTTGATGGAATCCAACAACTATGAGACACTTCTCCAAATGCTGTAACCGATGTTTTAGGTAATGGTGTGCATCACTAACTATGTGGTGTTAGATGAGGTGATTGAAGTGGTGAAACTATATCCATATGGTTTTATGGTTCCCATGGTAGAACTCATTCCTACAATTCCAAGGTACATGAAATCTAGGAATAACATGATGACCCAGCTTAGGTACATGCTAGAGGAAAAAACAACGTGTTTGAACATGACTATAGGTTATAATACACACTCTTTGAGTAGGGGTAGCTGATGACTAGTGAGTCAAAATGGGACATGCTCAAGATGGCCTAATTACTATAAGAACTAATAAAGAAGAGCTATGATACCTATATTTTAGAACAAAACATGTATGGGGTTTATACTGAAATAGAATAAAGAAAGGGGGAAGTATTTAAATATGAGAATGTGATCTTGTTTCTCTTCAATGTCAATAAGGGTGGGGTGATCTCTGAAGTGAAGTAATTAGCCACAATGACATAGGTTTACGTGAGTGTGTGATTTTTTGTAAATAATTAGTATAAAAAGAGGTAGGTAGACTCTGATTCATAGGTCTAGAATAGAGAGGGATATTGTTTGTGTCCCAAATGAATCATAGTACATTCTGTATGGGACAAGGTTTCCTGATGCAGGGGTGTCATGACGTGAGATATGTGTGTAATGATTTGACACTTATTTCCCTATCCCACATTGGATACTTAAGAGGTGTTGGTCATCGTATATAATCCCAAAATAAACCAATACCCATCACAAGGCCTTTTTAGAGTGGGATGGGTAGCCACCCTTGTTGGAAGTAATCCCAAATGAAGAAAAAAACCATATGGGGGTGACCCAAATCATATAATATTGTGATGGAGGGTCTTGTATCCCAAATATAGATCTTACGATAAGGGATTTTTTTATGTAACAATACATGGTTTTTCAAGTGGCACCCAAAATCCTCTTTACTTTCCATGCGGAAGGTAATGTCCCCTCAACTACAATATTGTCTATTTTGTGTCACTCCTACATTGTCTTGTTCTTTAGTAGAGATCACAACCCACTAGAGTGGATCACTATCCAAGTCTCACTGCCTATCCCCCTCTAAAAAGGACTTGTGATGTGGTGGGGTATGGGAAGTTAACCATAGATAGTGATCCACAGTGGTAGGATGTGAGGCCTGCTAAAGAACAGAACCGTGAGGGAGTGACCCTAAGGGGAAACTATTGTAATGGATGGTTCAACAGCCTTAAAGTTGATCCTACAAACACTATAAAGATACCTTAAGGGATTTTTTCCAACATTTTTTTATTCCCAATCTCACACCTATCGGAATTAGATATCCAAGTCGATCCTCTCCCATGTGGTTGACCCCTCGGACCAATATGTGGTTGAGGGGATCCTTGGTTAGACAAGGGCCAGCCATATTTTTTTTGATGAAGGCCCATTCAAATACTTTTTAATATTCAAAGTGTGATATATAATACCCATACCTTCTGAAATTCAGTTTTAAATATTCTTCTGGAATATGAATATTTTCATGGTCTCCTCATATTTCTTAATTGTTGTAAACAATACATCATCATTTAAATAAGTCTTAAGCATTAGGTCCAATTCAAAAATCATCACATTTACAAATAGAATTTATCAATCATGATATCCAATTCCATTAAATGAATCTATTACAATTATCTAAGCATAATCACCTTATCTTTAACTAACAAAACACATATTAATGAATCTTTGTCAACAAATGAAACACTTGATCTCAAAAAACATATATATGGGTTTTACATATATAAACAATTTGTAATTGAATATTGATATTGTTAATTCTATCAATTAAATCGTTAAAAAACATGCATAATATCTTATGAATTTTAATTTAAATGAATGTATTTATGAAAAAATAAAAAAATGTTTATATAATATGATGAATTCAAAACAAACAAATACTTTTTCAATTTTATGAAAAAAGATGATATTTATCTAGATGATGAATAAAAAATAAATTATATATGTATAGATATTTTTTAAATTTTTTTATTTAAAATAATCGACATAAATTATGGGTAAAAAATATTTTGAAATGCATGATTATAAAACAAAAGGAAAAAAGACGCACCTGAATCAAGTGGTAAAAATGCATGATAATTTTATTATATAAAAAAAATGAATTTCTCAAAATTTTTAGATTGGGAAACTATTTCTAAATTGACTAATGAAACTAGGGGATTTTAGATAGAAGGGTGGGATTTGTCTCTATCAGTTCTTTCTTTAGCTCATAACTAATTGGGTGAGTGGTTTGTAGGCCTCAAAAACAAAGTATAAATTTTGGTGGATGGACACTGGAAGAGATATAGTTGATGAAGGTAGAGAATATTTTAATGATGATCGAACTAAAGTTGGTGATGGAATTTTCCTGGGGATGACATATGATTTTCACAGTGGTTTTGGAATAACAAATGGATAGAGGACAGATGGAAAGGACCTATCATGATAGTTTTCAACAACATGTTTCAATGATGATCATAGTGAAGATTGGTGGTATGGGATTCTGATGCATATGACTATCTCGGGTCACCTCATCCTTCGGTGGTATGGTACACTGATAGGCTTCATTGAAAAAACTCATGCCGATGATGTGGTCAACACTTTATTCGTGTAATTGTCATCTGGACGACCTCGATCATTGCATCGATTTGATGAGTGAGTGGGGAAGTTGATGGGGGGGGGGATAGTGAAGTCCTTAGGTAAAAAAAACCTTGGAACATGGTAGTGATAGTCGAGCTTTCACTATCCTCTTCATCCGAGAAGATGAAATTGGGTGGATGTTGTCTGCCAACACATTGGATGTAGGGCCTTGGGTGCTCGTGGTCTTTGATGGGTAGAAACCGATATTCGAAAAGAGAGAGTGCCACATCAGAAGGGTTGGTGGTGTGAAAGGTGGGCCATGGGTTGATTTATGTGGATCGTTGGGTCATGATAAAAAAAGTGGGTCTGTGGGCCATATACTATGGGTTTTCATAAAACTTATATAATGGGGATTATGGGTCTTCCTATATAAAAATAAAAAAGGTTGGTGGGTGGGTTACCCCTTGGGGGATATGACCTTCCTTTTAAGCCTATAGATGGGGTGTTTGTGCATGTTTAATTGTAATTATACCCACAAATACACACACACACACACATTTAAAGAGTATTAAATATGTTTAATAAATAATAGTTCCACCAAAGTACCCATTTTATAAGGGTGTGATGCTTATAAATTTTTTAAATTTTTAATGTAGGATTCCTACATTACAATTAGAAAATTTAATGAATAAAATATTATTTATAATAATACCTTAATGATTATAAATCATAAATGATAACATATTTTTAATGAAAAATTAATATTTAATAATATAATAAATATTAACTTATAAAGTCAAAGTAAAGATTACTAATAATTTCAATAAATTTTTTTAAACTGTGATTAATAATAAAAAATATTTTTATATGATGCCATTAACAATCTAAATAAAAATGAAAATAATTTTTAATACCTACAAATAATGAGGGAGAGAGAATTAAAAAAACATAATAATTTCTAAAATAGAATATAAAAAATGAAACTAATAATATCATTAATATGATATTTCAAAATAATATATTTATTAATAATATAATTATAATGAATTACTATTACCAAATAAAGGTCTATGACATGTAAATTATTATTATTTAATTATCTTTACGGAAAATAAAAATAATAGTAAAAATAATAATCTATATAATAATAATAAATATATTATTAAATAAAGTTATTTAAAACAAAATTATTATTGTTAAAAGTTATTGTTATTATTTTTATATTTAAAAATAAAAATATAATGTAAATAATAATCTAATTAAAAATAGAGGAGTATTTATTAACAATTAATAATACTTACAATCAATGGATGTGGAGAGAGAATTTCAAATACAGAATAATTTGTAACACTGAATATAAAAAAGGTAATTAATAATATGACGAAACTGATATTTCAAAATAATATAATAATTGGTAATCTAATTATAATGAAGTATTATTAAGAAATAATTTCTTATGTCATCTAAATTATTATTATTTTATTTAAGAATAATAATAATAATAATAATAACTATAATTATTATTATAATATAAAAGTATTAATTATATTATTAAATAAATTATTTCAAAATATAAATATAATTATTATAAAAATATTATTATTATATTTCTAAATAATAAATATACGTAATTAATTATCCAATTAAAAATAAAAAAATATTAATAACTTCTAATTCATACAAATGGTCGGGGAGGTAGATTTACAAATACTCAATAATTTATAGTATTGAATAAAAAAATTAAAATTAATAGTATAATCAATTTCATATTTCAAAATAACGTAATAATTAATAATCAAATTATAATGAATTGTTATTAAATAGTGTTTTATGTTTTTAAGTTATTTTTTGTTTATTATAATTACAAATAATAACGTATAAAACAATATTTAATATCTTAATAAATAAAATAATTTAAAATAAAAATATTATTATTTAAAATATTGTGAAACCGGTCGATTGGAGGTGTTATGGATCATGAAAATGTCAATCAGAGGTGAAGAAAATACAGGCATATAATGACGTCAAATGTTTGGGATGACGATGGTGAAATAAAGCACTGTAATGAAAAGAGAACATAAGAAGACAAAAAGAATACAAGTATATGGCCTAAAAATCAGCACATTCCATTAACACATCGCTATATAAATGGGTATATATGACTTGATCCAACAATCAATATTTATCTCTACAAATAAAATCCAACGGTTGGAATACCAATGGTTTTTTCCATACGAAGGGTTTTTTGGGTAATGAAAAGTGTTCCTTAATTCTAGCTTTATGACATCCACATCATAAATAATCATTTATAACATTCCACCATGGATGTCATAACTCAATGGAATCTAATAAAAATATTCACTTAAAATCCTATGGGGGAAAAAGTGAATTCATATTAACATGATTTCATTCTAGGTCACCTCATTATAAACCTTATCATAGAAACCTAGTGGAAAAATCCTAATGAAGGGAAAAGGAGTGCAACATTCCCAACTCCCCCCATAAAGTGATTATAGATATTTCAGTCTTCATATTCAAATTTTATAAATCAATTTCTATGATGTTAATATTGGAAATACCACTGTGAATTAATCTATGAGTTTATAACAAGACCTTGTTTGTTGGATATCAATATCTCTATTCTTTTGAAGGTCATGAGTGAAAAATACTTTTGCTGATATACGATTTGTTCAATCACCTTTAATATATCCACCCTTTAATTGTGATATACAGGAATCATTATCTTCATATAATATAGTGGAAATATTATAATTCATATATAATCCACAGTTACTTATAATATTTTTAATAATTATTCTCAGCCAAACACATTATAAACTTTCTTCATGAATAAAAATCAACTCTGCATGGTTGGAAGAAGTTGTAGAAATGGTTTGTTTTATAGAATGGTAAGAAATTGGAATTCCACAATATGTAAATAAATATACAGTCTCAGATATTACATTATACATATTAGACATGTATCCAGTATCAGCATAACCAACCATCATTGGTTATGAAACATTTGTAATAAAGTAATCCTTGATATTCATATCCTTTATGGTATCTTAATACTTGTTTGACACCATCCCAATATCTATGAGTAGGAAAAGATCTATACATTGATAATAAATTTAAAAATGAAATCATATATCTAGCCTGTCACTATTTATAAGGTACATCATTTCTTTAATATAACTTATATATGGTAGTTCTGGACTAACCAGTTTTTCATTATCCTCTAGTGGTTTAAAAGGATCATCATCTCGATCAAGAGATCATCCAACTGTTAGTGTACTTAATAGATGAATATTATTCATATTAAATTTCTAGAGGACTACCAATATATCATGATTGATCAACAATCAATTTCATCCTTAAAAAAGGTATTTTAAAATATAATAATGGGTTCCCTACCATGATTGTTTTTATAGAATTATTTTTATATGTATGTTTCTCCATTTCCCTTTTATCACCCATTTTGAATGACATCATGAAATGACACCATTTTTATATTCATATCATTTTATTGATTAAATGTAATTTGATTTGAATTATTTAGCTTCCATTTTGATTATGCCTTATCATATATCAGGAGTCAAAGGTTAAAAATAATATGAAAAAAATGATTTTTCTATAAAGAAAATGGAAATTTCATCATTTTTCCCAATAATATTTAAATCATAATCATATACCATAATGATCAGGATTTCAGTCCAAATCCTCTTAATTATGACTCAAAGGAAAATTAGATCATTTTTATAGCCTTTATCAAAATATTTACTCTTATAGTTATACCATTTACACCCCAGCTGCTTTAATATGTATGAGGATTTATCTAGTTTAACTAAATGAAGATATCTAGATCCGTTATATTTTTCCAATAATTTGATTCCTTTTTAAATTTTCATGTAAATAAAATTATCAATATCACCATAAATATATGAAGTCACAACATCCATCAGGTGTAATTCATGTTGCTCAGGTACAACAAAAGGTTATCACACCCATTATAGGAGAGTGTTTCATCATAACCAATATTATGTTTTTTTGAGAAACCCTGAACAATAATTCAGGATTTATATAGCATGGTTTCGTTATTTTCATTAATTTTATTCAAAAATATCAATTTATATCCAGTAGGCTTGATACCTTCTAGGGTTTTCACAATCGACCGTCAAAGCTCATGTTTAGTGAGTTGAGCTCGTTGTAGTTTGTGACTTTCCATTGATCTCAATATATTCTTTCACAAAATTCATTATCCATTTTATGTTCTTTATACTCATACCTAATTTCATGGGCTATGTTGAGTAAAATAGGTTATCAATAATGGTCACCACTCAGTTTCAACATCTTTTGGTGCTGGTGACATTTATTGAAATTTCTTGTTAATCATGATCATGTAATTCTGGTACATTTATATTCTCTCTAGGTTCAATTATATTTTCAATAAACATAGGTTTTCCATTTTTTGAAAAATATTTTGATATCTTGAACCAAATGGTCTCCCATTCTTTAGGTGTGGATTGGAAACATTGTTGGTAATACCATCATATTCTCGTTAAAGTACATCTATTCTTACTGGTACATTCACATGAAGTATATCTGATTTTTAAACCCATTTTTATTTAATGAATGCATTATGAAATTGATTTGATAATTTTTTAAATGAATGATATTTTGAAATTCACGTTCCCCCAAATTTGTATCAGGATTAAGATGTAATAATGAATTCATATTCCATGATATTTCTTTTGATGTTGATTGATTTTCGCCTTTTAATGTTGGAATAAATTTCCATAAAAATGAAAATCAGAAAATCATGATGTGAATATATCTCCTGTAATAATCTCATGTTATTTTGTTGATTAAGGGAAATCAAAAACCATCATATATACACAATATCCTTTTGGTCCCATTTTTTCTCGTTTCATGGCTCCTACATGCATATATAAAGAACACAAGCTAATATCCTAGCGTGAAATATTTGGTTCAAGGCCACAAGTAAATTTCAAAGGTGAATAATCGTGATAACTAAAAGGCCTTATTTAATGAAGTGATGTTGCATGTGAAATTGAATATACCCATTCCGAAGATGGTAATTTAGTTTTCAGAAGTAGTATTCTGGTGATAAGATGTAATTGTCTTATAGATTATTCAACGAGACCATTTTGGGTATGGACATGAGCTAAAGTATGGTCAAAACTTATTCCCAGTGACATGCAATAATTATTAAAATCATGAGATGAATACTCTTTTCCATTATCAAGATTAATATTCTTGGTTTAATAATATGGGAATTATTCCCTTAATCTTATTATTTGAGAAAATATTTTCACAAATTCCAGGTTGGGAGTAGATAATAAACACACATGGGACTATATTTTTGATGCATCAACCATGGTCATAAAATATCTGAATGGTCAAAATAAATCACTATATTTATGATCGATTAACACAGGAGATTCCATCCCAATCATTGATGGTGATGGTCTAATAATTAAATACCCTTGATAATAAGCATCACATGAGAAATAATGCGCTGTAAAAACCCTTTTATTCAGAATCTCATTCACTCGTCGTCTCAATGTTATATCTACAATCACTAATGCCTTTAAAACTTAGTAAATTTCATCGATACTTTAAAAAATAAATCATTGTTTATCATAATTTTTGTACCAATATATATGAAAATGTTTACTCTTATTGGGCATTTGATTAATTGAACACTATCAGTTAATGTACTTATATGAGAACTCCCCATTTTAAGGGTGATAAATTATTTTTCATATTTAGGAGTTTTGTGCGCTGTTTGGATTTCGATGAGCAAAATATATTCATTATAGAAATTATTCCCAATGGATTTATTTATGTTATACATTTATATTAATGAAAATAAAACATAAATACAAGAAATTAAATAAAAGAAATAAAACATCATCCATTTCTATTAAATAACCTAAGACTTTCATAGAAAAAAAATTAAAAGAACCAAAATGAAACATGTAATATTTATTTTAAAAACCCTACAAAAACCAATGTGTATTTTCACCATGATCATTCATGCATGATCCATATGATCAACACCTTTGGGGTGTCCAAAATAATCTTAAATATAAATTTTCATAATATAATCATCATATTTCATATCATGGTTAGTAAAATTCATCATATCTCACTTTTTCTTCCCTTTGATATATTGTTGATAAAGATCAAAAAAATGTTTTGGTGTATGATAGGTACATGACTAGTGCCCCTTCATGACACATTGAAAACATTCACTTTTATCATTCTTTTCTTTCTTAGTTTGGGGTTCTTCATTATTGTACTACTTTTAATGGTTCCCATTCCTCTTCTTATTAGGTGTCTGACCGCCTCGAGCTACTAAATTTCATCGACCATGATTGTGTCGATTATTTCCACAATTATGATTATAAGAAGTCGCATCTTCTTCAGGGAATGGTTTTTCACTATTAGGTCATGATTCATGATCTCTTATTAGGATTTCAATATTTTTTTAGAAATAAGGAAAGAATATAATTCAGAGTATTTTGTAAAACCTTTTTCAGGATATAGTTGTTTTAGAATGATGTTCAAGATATAGAATGTAGAATAGGTTTTTTTACAACATATCGGTGTCTATGATAACATCTCCACAAAATTTTAGTTTTGAGGTTCTCTTTCTTCTTGAAATACTCATGGCAGTGATGTCAGTGAAATATTAGGGATCGTGAATGGTCTTGAGAAATAGCACGATTGTCAGCTCTAACTATTTCACCAAGTCCATTTGCATCTAAGTGCATCTCCACTCTCTGATAAGGAATTCTTCACAGAAATTTCATGAGGGATAAATCCATTCATTTCAATAATACCCATTGAAATTTATATTAGTAGTTTTACTAACCATTTTACTTTATAGAACAGTCATGTTGATAATATTTTTTCAAACTAGTCATTTGGAGGCATTATGAATCACAAAAAAGTTGATCATAGGAAAATAAAAGATGATAATTTAGTTACATCAAATGTTTGGTATGGTAATAGAGAAATGAATAATCATAATGATAAGATAACAAAATAATATTGATAGAATAAAAGTATGTGAATTAAAAATCACAACATTCTATTAAAATATCTCCATATATAATGTACATATGAGTTTATCCAATGATCAATATTAATATCTAAATATCAAATATAAAGGTGTTAATACCAAAGGTTTTGGACATATAAATGTTTTTTTATAATGTAAATTATACCTTAATTATAGCTTTATGAAATCCACTCCATAAATGATCATTTATAACGAAAAATGAATAATTGTATAATAAATTATAATGTTACTATTTTGATTATTATGTCTGATTATTATTATTTATAATAAATTGTTATGTGTTTAGTTTGATCATCAAGATTATTTTATATTGAATTTATCCTTTATAATTTAAAGGCATTAGAAGTCATCTAATTGAAAAATAATAATGTTTCATGTATGCGAATTTAGAATCTTATAATTTTTTTAGTATAAATACACTCTAAATAAAATTTAAAATAATGAATAGACATATTAAAATTATTTATAATAAAAAATCATAAAATAAATTAATATAAAATAATTTTAATATCCTGAAATATTATTGTTTCTAAACACAAAATTTGAAACATTAGGAGAATAATTTAATTATTTATTATATTAATGAAATTATTTTTATTTTAATCTAATTTTTATATATTTAATATATGTTTGAATTTTTATTCATATTGTACTTATAGTTTATATTTTATATGCTTTCAAAGTTACCTAATTGAAATTTAATATGTTTGGTTATGTTTCATGTAGTCAGCATTGAATGATTATATGATATAAACTATAAGTAAATTGTTAGTGAAAAATAAAACATATAATAGATATATAAAAATAATTTAAATAAAAATAATTTCATGAATATGGTAAATAATAATTAATTTACATGTAATAATCATTATTAATAAAAAAAATAATATTTACAATTTAATATCTTAATTAATTAATAATCAATAATATAATAATTTAATTATTTTTAAATTATTTTGATTAAACTATTTATAAATATTGATTTTTAATAAATTATCATATACTGTGTGGATTTCATAAAATCATAATTAATGTGGTTTTTTCATTACCCGACAAGACCCTTTATATGGCCAAAACCATTTTTATTATCACCATTTGATCAGATTTGTAGGAATAAATTTTGACTGTTGAATCAAGACACTTGTACTCTATAAATACGACGACACGTTAATGGAATCAGCATTGGATTTTGACTAGTCGCATACTTTTATTTTTTATATTTTTCTTTTATTCTATTTTTATTTAGATTTTTTACTTCACCATCATCATCTTGAAAATTTGAAATTATAATAAACCTAGTTTTGGTTCACCATCAATTGAGTTGTTCCAAAACAATTTATCAAGAAGACTATTCTTCCAAGTAAAAAACATTGGCTAAGTTATTAATGTTGGAAATCACGCTTCCATTCAAGACTATTATTGTGCCCTAATATTCTTCCACCATCAATTCTATGTGGATTTGAATAATGAGAACCTCACAATTAAGGATCCATTGATGGTATGGTAAGATATCAAGGAGTTGTATGATCACCTTCAACCTGTAACACTACCAAGAGAAATGATTGAGTAGAGTCATTTATGATTCCAATACTATAAATTAGTAAGTGAATACAACTCTACTATGTAAAAAATAACATTAAAAATAAAATTATTCAGAGAAATTATCATGCATACCGATATGTTAGAGAAAAATTATTCTAATTTCCATTCCTAGAATATCATTGTGCAAATACAATATCATGAGAAATGTTTTAAAAAAATACTCTGACAAATTGGTGTGTATCCATTCCATAAATTGAATGTGACTACTCTTAATCAAGTTCATTGAATAAATTGATATAATAGAGTCTAAGGAAACTCAATTTCTCAAGTTATTCATACGATAAATTGAGATGAGTAAAGGGATCCACCATCTGTTGTCCAATAATGAACAACCAAAAGTGAAGAATGAAAAGAATGATGAAAGTGATTGTTTTCGATGTGTCGTGAAGTGGAATTTGCCACATACCTATTGTAGGTGAATTTTGCGGATATTTATCAACAAAAATATATAAAAGGGATGAAAATAATGCTATTTTTTTTAAAACTAGGCTTTTAAATTTGATAATGGTGTTACAAAATTTTATATTTCCGATTCTTTTATATACCCTGAAGGTGTTCAGTGTAAAGATCAGGCGTGATTGATTGTGATGGGGATGAACTTTGGTTTTTGGGTTTTATATGGTAGTGGTAGAAATGATCTTTGGTTTTTTGATTCTGTAATGTTTTAAACATTAATGTTTGATTTTTCTTATATCATTTTATTTCATATAGTATGTTTTATTTTATTTAATATAAATTTATGATATAAATTGATCCATTAAGAAAAATTCCCATGATAAAGATATTTTCCTCATCGACAGTGCAAAGACACATAATTATTAAACATGGGAAATATTTTATCACCCTTAAACTAGGGAGTGATCATGTTTGCACATTGACCACTGGTTTAAAATTAATTGAATTCACCAAAAGAGAAAAAATATTCCAACATGGTGGTACAAACATTTCAATAAATATTGATTCGTTTTCTACAAAGTCTCAATGAAATTTACTATGTTTTTAAGATATGTATGATAACGAATAAAATATTGATACTTTGGATGATGTAATTTCTGAATACCTCTATGTAAAATGCATTAATAATGACAAAAAACTGATTCATGAGAATTTTTCAAGACTTCCACCTAGATAATAAATTTTTAATATTTCTACAATCAAATCAAGCATCACAAACCATAATTTTACTGACCATGGTATATTTATTGTGTGGAATGGTGGTTTTGGTTTTCAAGGATCAATAATGATGGGTAAAATAATTAAATGTATGCATGGTAATCCATTGGATGATAAATGGGTTCTTAAACCCCATGATTTCTCATGTGAGGTGTGTTCTTAAAGAAAAATAATAATTAGACCATCATTGCCAATGATTAGGACCATATCCCCAATACTTCTAGACCAAATTCATGGTGATATATGTAGACCAATTCACCAACTATGTGGCCCATTCATATATTTTAATATCATGATTGATGAATCAACTAGACAGTCCCATGTATGATTATTGTCAACTAGTAACCAACTGTTTTAAAAAATAATTTCCCGTATATTAAGTACATGGGTACAATTCCAAGATTATTCAATCAAACATATTACGGTTGATAATACTGGTGAATATTCATCATATGATTTTAATTGTTATTTCATGTCATTGGAAATAAGTGCTGAAAATCTTGTAGCACATGTTCATACATAAAATGGTCTAGTTGAATCAATTATAAATAAATTACAATTTATCAATAGATTATTACTCATGGAAGCTAAATTACCCAGTTCAGCATGGGGACATTCAATATTTCATGTAGAGAGACCGCTTTAAATGAGGACATCAAGATATCAAGATTATTCCCCTTTGCAATTAGATTTTGATAATGAGCCAAATTTTTCATGCCTAAGTATATTTGGTTGTACTGTATATGTTCCTGTAGCTCCCCCATAATAAACAAAAATAGGAACCCAAAGGGGATTAGGGATATATTTTGGTTTAGAATCTCCATCAATAATTAAATATCTTTAGATTATGAAAAGATATTTATTCACAAAAAGATTTAATAATTATCATTTTGATGAAAAATTATTTTAAACACTAAAAGGGGAAAATTAATTGACTTCAAATGAAATATATTAGGTGGAAACTTGATTGTTAAATCAGGATCCTCATCAAAATATGTGTGAATTTGAAATTCAAAATATCATTATTTTTGAAAATTTAGAAAATAATTTTATGATGCATTCAATGATTCAAAATGGGTTATAAAATTAAATATACCTGCAATTAATACACACCAATAATGATAGATTTCTTGGAAGGACAATCGGATGGTATTACCAACAATGCTTCGAATCCACACATAAATCATTGTAGACAACCTAGTTAAAAAGATACAAATAATCACAAATGAAAGGGGAAACAACCTCTGTTGGTTGAATATATGAATGAACATGAAGTAAATGTAAATGTACCATAAGAAGAAATAGGAAATTTCTCCAAATTTCACCAACATTGGTATCTGTTGGAATCAAGTGGAGACCTTTTATGATAACACATTTTAATACAATGTAGCCCTTGAAATTATATATGTGGATCAAGAACCTAAAACAGTTGATGAATGTTGTGAAATTATAAATTGGGATCAATGGAAGGTCACAATATAATCTTATATAGACCCACTTTCTAAACGTGAGGTTTTTTGGTTGACCATGAAAACCTCTAAAGGGATTAAGACTGTGGGATACGAATGTGTATTTTTGATAAAAAGAAATGAAAATAGTAATGTCATGAGATATAAATAATTAATTGTTTTTCAAGGCATCTCCCAAAAACCCAGGATTTATTATGATGAAACATACTCTCCTATAATGAATTAAATAACCTTTCGGTATGTCATGATTTTTTTGTACAAGAGAAACATGAATTATGCATGATGGATGTAGTGGATGCATATCTTTATGGTGATATTGATCATGATGTTTATATGAAAATCACAAAAATATTCAAATTTATTGAATAATATCTTGGATATCAAGATTTTAATTTAGTTAAGATGAATAAATCATTACATAGATTAAATCATTCAGGGGGTATACAACATAATGTTCTGAGTAAATATTTGATGATGGTTATAGAAAATGATCCAATTTTTTTATCTGTATTCATTAAAAATAATGGATCTGAATTTTTTATCATTCAAATATACATTGATGATTTAAATATTATTATAAATAATTATGATCTTGCTAAGTCAGGAGAATATTTGGGGAATGAATTTGAAATGAAATACCTTTAGAAGACAATTTTCTACCACGGTTTATATATTAAGCATCATAAGGATGGATTTTTTGTTCATAAATAATGATAAACTGATAAAGTCCAATATAGATTTAATATAAATGAATCACATCCATTAAGTTTACCATTGGTTGGAGGATATCTTTATTGAGATACTGATCCTTTTAAAACACAAAAATACAATGAACTAATTAGTCTTAAATAACCATACCAGGGTACTATTGGAGCACTAATGTACCTTCAAAATAATACAAGGAATGTTATATCAATTTATTTTCATGAAATGAATAGTTATGATCCTACTAATCAGAATTGTAATCTAATCAAACAAGTATTAAGGTACCTTCAAGGGTCCAAATATTTGAGGATACCTTTTTCCAAATGTTTAGAACCAAATTTGTTTGGTTACGCTGATGTGGGATACATGTTTTATCCGTACAAAGAAATATCTCAAACTTGATATGCATTTACCCATGGTGGAGCTTCTATTTCTTGTTGTTCTACAAAAAAACCATATATACAACTTCTTCCAACCATGATGAGTTGATTTCTATCCATGAATAATATTGATACTATGTTTGGATACAATTAGTGATTAATAATATTACAAGTAATTGTGGATTAGATATGAATATTAACATTCCCACCATATTATATGAATACAATGATACTTGAATATAATAATTGAAAGGTGGGTATATTAAAGGTGACCAAACCAATCATCCCACCATATTTTTTAACTCATGAAATTCAAATTAATTGTGAGTTTTATATCCATAAAATGAGCTCTTATGATAATCTAAAAGATTTTTTCACAAAGTCATTGTCAAGTTCAACAATTTATAATTTGATTTATAAAATTGGAATGTGAAGTCTAAATTCTATTGCAATTTTATGAGGGGAAGTTCAGAATGTTGTAATATTTTTTCCATTCAATAGTTTTCCCACTATGTTTTTTCATAAGTCTTTTAATGAGGTAGAATATCATGTAATCATGCTAATTTGGGTTAATTTATTTTTCCCACAGGGGTTTTTTAAGTGAATAATTTTATTAGATTCCATGGGATTATGGCATCCAATGGGAGGTGTTATAAATTTTTATTTATTGTGTGTGTTCCATAAAATCATAATTAATTAGGTCTATTAATTACCCAAAAACGGCCCTTCATATGGCCAAAAACATTTTTATTCCCACTAACGGATCTAATTCATAGGAATTAATTTTGACTATTGGATGAAGGCATTTATACTCTATAAATTTGGGGACATGTTAATGGAATGTGTGTTGGATTTTTACTATACATATATTTGGGATCTTTATATTTTCTTCTCTTATATTATTATTGAGATGTTTTACTTATCCATCATCATCCCAAACATTCAACTTCGTTATACACCCAGTTTTTCTTCTCCTTCAATCGACCAGTTACACAACATGATCGCATTATTAAATAATTATAATAATTACAATAGTATTGTGATACATAAAATTTTAATGTTATTTCTGGGTTGTGGGTTTATCCTTGTGTCGAGGGATTAGGTTTGAGCCTTACTTTCCTAGAAATTATGTGTGTCTTTCAATTTCTTATAACCCTCTGGAAATTAAATAAAAATATTATCAATATTATCAAAGTCATATTTATTAACATTATAATAAGAATTAAATATAAGATACATTATTATTTTAATAATTACTTTAATAAAATATAACCATCATTAATTTATAATCACGAATTTGTTATCATGGATTTTATTACAACATTATTAATAATAATATCATGAAAATATATTTTTTTAATAATAATCCTGAATTTATTATCTTTTATTTTTATATCATCTGAGTAGGAGGACATGTCTTAATTATTAATATTATTATTTTCATTAATTTATTATAATGAATTTATTTTTATGAACATATTATTAGGATTTTACTAGAATAAGTTTATTATTAAGACTATATTATTATCATGACTTTACTATCACGACAGTATTATTACCATGAATTTATTATGTTGAATTTATCTTCAGATTCATGTGTTTTATTTATATCTAATTTTATAATTAAATTTATTTAATTAATAATAAAATTATTATTATTATTCATAAATATAATAAAAAAAATGAATTTACATTACAAAATTGATATTTGGTTAAGAGTAATATTATTTTTTATTATCATCATTAACTATTATTATCTTTTAATAAGTATATTGTTAATATTAAAATAATATATTACTTTTCCAACACTGTTGGGGTCTGACATAGTGGTAGAGGTACCCTGGGATACTATATTGGTGTGGGTCCACTTGGTTCAAAACCAATCCACTATGTTATTTACCTCCTGTTTTTTGGGGGGAGGATTATTTGATGGCATCATATGACGTGGGCTTGGATTATGTCCCATGCTTTGCACGGGCGATGTAGAGGTTTAACTACACCCCTCAACCCAGGGGTAATAATGATGAGGCTCGGTGTTGAGTATGACTAAAAACATTCATATCGGGAATCCATATATCGTTAAATTTTCTTAGTATTTGTTTAGTTGTATGAGAAAAAATCCTAGAAATGAAAATAAAAGTGAGATGAAATTAAGATACCAAGACTAGATTTAACCCAAGATTCATAAAATTATTTTACATTCCCTAAAATTAATTAAAATAAACTTATTCGATGTTAATTATTGTAATTAAAAAAATGTAACTTCAATAATCGAAATTGATTGGAAGGGATCAAGAAATAAAATTAGGGAGGAAGAAATAAGAAATAATGGGAGGCTCATATTTTCCTTTTCTCATACCACAAAATAATTTCCTCCATTACTACAAACAACCATTTCATATGAATAAAAATGAATTGATTCACATAAATGGATTTCTTACTTGACCTGTATGAGACTCATTCCTAAAATAACGAGAAAAGACAAAGCATGGTGTTCCCAGTCCTTTTATAATGTCTTAAATTTTTACTATTCCCCTTCTGTCCTCATTCTAAAAAAATTATAATAAATCATGTAAATTTATAAAAAAAAAATTGATTGAAACATAATATTATTATATAAGAAAAGATTCAAAAGGTTGAACACTTATATTGAAAATATTTCAGAACATAAAATATCCAACCTTACATCCATTGTATTTATATTTTATTTTAAAAAAAAACAATTTACATATTTATAATTATGTTTTATTAAAACAGTACATTGTAGAGAAAAATGTTTGTGATTAAATTTGTACGTCTTGATTTTAATCACTTCACAATTATAATGCTCTATTGTGGTTGTAAATGTCATGTAAAACATTGTCGAGTGATTACAGCTTGATAAATTACATTTCACTATGATCAAAATCATTATAAGAAACACCCCTTTCTGTGAAATGGAATGAGTCTATTTCATCATGAAAAATATTAGTTTTATCACCACGAATAAGAGTGAAATTATTTTGAAATCTGTATATAAAATAGATATAATTGTAGAGGAATGATAGGGGTGGAAGATTAGAGGTGTAAGAAAAGTGATATCCATCAATATATGAAATCACTATCAGGGAACCCAAGAGGTAGGGGTGAATTACTTTATCTTTTATAAGAATATAGGAATGCGGGATATTGGACATCCAACTATCAATGTTTTTTACTGTGTTTGGAAATTGTAGACAACTAGCCCATAGTGGTAGATATTATAACACTCACACAAAACAGTATGGATGTTTTATCTCATCATACACATCATAATACTGTCTTGTCAAAAACATACTCCTAAAAAAGTACCTAGAATGATAAAAAAATATAAGCTAAAAAAACCACTTAGACCCATTATATAAAATTTCATAAATTTTGAAATCAATATTTTCTTATTGTTGGATATGCACTAAAACAAGAATATCATATTGTATCCTCAAAGTTGTTGCCTATGATATGGAATTCACATGCCTCCATCGTAGCCTGGTATTATAATTTATCATGATGTATGATAGGATAAAAATATGAGATATCGAGTGCATGTACATTTTCATGTGTTCCACATGGTTTACTATTGCTTATGAACTATTAGATTGATTCATTTATGACTACACATAGTCATTTGAAACATTCAAACAATTATGAGATACCAACGAGCATGTGTTTGGGAAACACATGATGGATTGCATTAAATGGTTGCCAAAATTGGAATCCATTCATTTAATTAAGGGAGCCTATATAAATAGTGCAAGCCCCCCAATTGAGTGAGTGTGATTCTGAAAAGACATAGCCAAAACTCTCATCAATATAGTACTCTATCAACATTGATGTGAAGTTTCTAGAAGACCATTGGAGTTAAGGGGTCCTCTCATAGAGCACAAGGATTATACTTATCAGTGTACTACTTAGAGAGGTGAGAGTTTCTATGTCATCACTTAATGATCTCCATCAAGAAAACATTATAATGTTTGATAGCAATGGGCATCATTGTGACAAGTTTATGTCTGTTTATTTTTTGTTCTTCATAATACTTGTTCGTTCGGTGATGATATATCGATCACAGTAATAGGTTTCCACGACATCCATGATCATGAGACAATCCTACAAAACCCATATTTGCTATCAAAGACACATTCAATGACAAATTAAAATTATCTTCAACTAAATTCATAAATAACATGTGTATCATAATTTGAATTGGGCCATATCATATCATATGATGTGTTGTGGTTGAGTGTCAGTTATTAGATCACTCTACCTAACATTATAATATTGGATATCATTTTTGGAGTTGGTTTCCAAAGATCTATTTTTTTAATTTTATTACATGTATATTAGATGTATTGAATATTATATATAGTATCAGTGTATGTGTTGATAAGTAGATAAGGCTTTTCTCAAGATATTCATACTTTGTAATCTCCAATTTGGGATATTATGAGTTTAGACCCCCTGTAGGAATTCCATATGTTTTGGTTTCATCAGGTATTAATATCTATAAGCGTATGTAATGTTTCATATATTTTAATATTATCATTAATATATGTCATGACTAATTCAATAATATTTACTGATGAAAACCATGATGTTATATCTCTACAGTGAGGTTTGGAACATTGGGTGCCTCACAATTAACATGTCATTAATGGATAAGTCAAGGAAGGATTTCCCCTTAAATTATTTTGGAAGATGATATATCATTTCTTTGATTGTAAAAGAATCATTGATTTAAATTCCATATCCATGGTGAAATGACATGTTTATTTCAGATAGTCAAAGTAAGTCGTATCTAGCGTACAAGTTAGTGACATAGATATGAAACCTGCATAATAAGATCTTGAAACAATGGGATTATATAACACTCAGAGAATTTGTAAGTTTCATTCCCCAATACAGCATTAACTTCTCTATCTTGGGTGCCTTAACCCATTATTAAACATTAATCATGGAAATTAAGAAAACCCACCTAATGCTAATGAAAAATAATCAAAGAGGGCTACGCACCAATTATTTTTTACGATCTCGATTAAATTCTATTTGAATTTAAATAATTGAAAAAACAATATTTTATAGATCGATGAGTAATTTTATCTACATTTTATCAATCATAAATGTTTATTCATTAGTTTAATAAATTCTATAAAAGTTTTAAAAGAACAAGATTGATAAGGGGGAAAATATTAATTAACATGCTAGTTTAATAATATTTTCAATTTTGCAAGTTTGCAGGCACCACAAAATCAGTTTAAAAATATTTTTATCATTTGGAATAGTGCTTATTAAGTACTATAATATTATTTAGGGGTTGACAAGAAATTAAATAGTTATTTTAACGTAAATCTAAGATCTATAAATAGACCATTATATCGTCTGTTTATTTCATCAAAAATCGGAACCTGAGAATCAATGCGCACAATAAACCACTCTCTCGAATACTCCTTTTTCAATGCCTCACTAGAATAGGAAACATAGGAGAGGTCACGTAAAGATCTAAGGGTGAGTGACTAAGATGAATAACCCAATATAATTGACTCACCGTACTATCACCCTGAAATCAATTACCATTCATTAGATATCAAAGGAGAATGTGTCGATCACTTCCAGAGGGATTTTGTCCTTGGATCCTCAGAACACAAAAAATGAAATCTGAAAGGTACTTTTTGGATGATCAACATCTACATCGAACAAATAATTCATTAGTAGGATATTTGTTTCTTCTAAAATTAAATAAATTAATTATTAATTCAACATGAAAGATTCTAGATTTGCATTTTTGGTAACTCAATATTAAAATAAAATTTATTATATCACCCGCCACCACACATTTCTACTATTACTAGAACCTTAATGTGGTGTCATAATGATCACATTTAAATTTGTAATAATTTATTTTATTGTTGACCCATACACAATCATGGTATAATTTTTATTTCATATTATTTATATTTTAATCCACATTGAATGAACATTCTCTTGAAATATTAATCTTTCTAATTCAGTGTTTCATTACCTTAAAGACTAAAGAATTTATGATATACACAACATGTATATGGTGTACACACCGTGTTGTTCATCATTTCTTGCATCTAAAATACACATCAATCCGTATGATTAGAACCAAAAACACATTAAATAAGGGATAAATGGAATGTATCTTGATTATAGACGCCTTATGATCCTACTGAGATACACACCTAAGACTCAGACGAGTATCTCAAGAACATGAAAAGAAAACATAAGTCATGTAGCTGGCATGTACATGCCATGTAGTCTGGCTGAGTCAACATGTTGAATCCCCATGCGTGTAACCCAAATACATAACAATCGAGGTATATGTTGTGTAGTTGGATAGTACACACCATGATGTCTCCCAATTACTAGAAGAATAAAATTTCATTAAATTTATAATTGATGTATTAAAATCTTATTATTTAATATGACACATTATGTGTTGGAAAATTTAATAAGGGGTTTAAATAATTTTAAATGCTTAATTAATATATTTTAATCAATCAATATTTATTGGTTTTACCATTTAGTTTCCACGAATAACAAAAAATATGGGTATATCTACATTTAATTTGAATGGTCATTAATAAGAAATAGAATTAATTAATTAATTAATTAATACAAGCACATTTTTATTAATAATAAAGAACAAATAGAAATGAATATTAATCAGTTTTCTTTTTCATGTATTTTTAATGTATAACGGTTCATGAGCTAGACCAAAAGGTGTGTATGTGTGGGAATTTTTTTAATTTAATTTATTTCATGGGTTTGATATTATTTATTACTAAATTATGTTTTATGGCCTATGATTCATCCCTTCCTTCGTTATTATATACGACTTGTGTGTCTAAGGATATTTATGTAATCCCCCTTTAATCAATTCTTTGAACCCCTCAATAGCATGTGAGTTATAAATATTTGTAATTAATGAAGTTTACCAAGATGTGTGGAGGTTGTTCAAGAGAGAACCATAATCATACCATCGTAGGTGCTACATAACCAGACAAGTAAAATATTGTAACTTGTGATAAGAAAGACAACAAGTGTTATTTACCCCAGGTCATTGGTTAATTTATGTCCTCTCATTAAATCAACCATTATATAATGCTAATGAATGGGTCATTTAACTAATTATTTGTTTCTGTATAGGAATTATTTGATTTTATGGATGCAGGACTGCGATCATATAAATAAATTAATTAATGTGCATATATGAAATTCAAATAAATGTATTGTGTATAATTTTTTATCTAACGTGGTTAAAGAATTATGTAACATCCACATAATATTAACAAGTCGTGTAAAGGTTTAAAAGAAATGTATGCATAAAAATTTAAAATTCCTTAAATACATATTAAGCCCGGCTTGTCCTTATATCTCTTTATTAAGAATAAATGTCATATAAATAAGGGGTTGACCAACCCTTATTAGGACACTTATATTAAATGTGGAGTTATTATAATGTCTCTGGGTTGAATTAACCATCTTGAAATAAGAGAAGTGGCCCTATTTAGACTTGATTTAACTTGGGGGAAAGTGCTGTAGAAATCTGAGTTAGGATATCCGGATTGGGGGGGGGGGTCCATTCAATAGATCAAGGAGTTGCAAGACCACTATTGGAAAAAACATTCCTTCCTAAATAGCACTATGTTTCTTGAACAACCCTTATTGGGGTTATGAAAAATGGACGTATGGATTATTTCCAATTGAATATGTTAACCACTAGACATTACATGTTGAATGGTGAGGGATATTGGGACTACACTAAATAGAGAGTGATTTAATGAAAATCAATAAATTTATTATTTCTCACAAAATTGGTAATCAAGAAAAGTACTATTAATTTTATCATTTAATTCTATAATAAAATGGAATGTTCATAATCTACACCATACCTTAGATATGTATTGATGAAATAAAATATCCATACTGGTAGTAACATCCAGAAATGGTTTAAATGACTTTGGGTTGTGTTCTGCGATGAACAAATATCTTACATGATAGAATCCTCAATGTCTGATATGCTTTCCCAGAAGGAGAGTGATGAAGAGTTCTCTTTCTACAAAAAAATATTTGAGATATGTAGTCAAATTTTAGTGTTTTATGATTTCATCTATGTCTACTGAACTCATGAATTCTCATGAAAACATGGTTGCATATAAAATGATTTATAATATCCATGGTATTTAAAAATAAAGAACTAGATAAGAACTATTTAAGATTTACAAGGCACTATTTCATTAAAATATTGGGGAGGGTTCTCATGTTGTGCCCCATGTAGTTAATCTCAATGGCTACATTGTGAACCTATAGGTTCTAGGGTTTAAACTCCCTAAAAACTAGGCACCGATCTCATTATAGAATCAACCCCCAGAGATTATCTAGCTTTGTTCTATATTTTAATATGAACAACATTGAGAAGTCTCTATAAGATATTCTCAATCTTCTACCTTGAGTAGATAAGAAGATGAAGCTCAAAAATCCTTCAGTCCTTATGGAGAACAAACATAAAGGGGAAGTGAACAAATTTAAGACCAAATCCTCTATACGTACTTCTAAAAAGAAGAAGATCAAGGGGTAGGAAAGTGAGAATGATGTTTTTTGTTATAGATATAGAAATAAGGGACACTATAAAAAAAATGCCACCTAGACAAATAAGCATAATCAATCTTAATTTGTGTTTTCTATTGATTGAAATTTATATGTTAATACAAATTGGGTAATAGATATAGCTTTTTGTTCTCACTTATGTTTTAAAATATAGGAACCAAATATGTTTAGATGAGTTGACCGAGGGGAGGTATATCTATAAGATTCCAACAGATCTAAACTTCTTTCTTTATCTATCGGGGACTATCACCGAACATTTCCAATTGAAATTATCTCGGTTTTAAATGTTTTTGTCATGTTCCTTCAGTTACCAAAAACATTATATTTGCCTCCAGATTTTAACTGAGGATTTTATTAGTGTCTAGTTAGTGCAGTATAATTTGGATTATTTTGATAAAATCAAGGAATATAGGAATGAAGTTGAGAACCATGTTAGTAAGAATATTAAGAACTCCACTCAGACTATGGTAGAGAATATCTTAATCAAGACTTCATTGATTACTAATGAATGTTTGGGATCCTATATCAATTCACTCTTATTTATACGCCTTAGTGGAATTATTTTAGTGATATGTGGATTCACACCATATCGAACATGATGAGATCAATGATGAGTTATGTGAGTCTTCCATTAATCTTTTGTGGATACGAATTATGAAAAAAATATTGAATACTAAACCAAGTATCAACTAAAGTTATAGAGGGTATACCATACAGTTTATGGAATAAAAAGAAACCACTATTGTCATACTTATATGTGTGGGGTTATGAATCGTTTTTTGAGGCATATTTAAGTAAAAAAACATGCACCTTAAGGCACAAAGTGTGCCATTATAGGATACCCTAAAGGAACAAAGGTATATTACCCATATGACTCCTAAAAAAATATGTAATAGTGGAAAGACACACCATATTCCTTGAGTGGTCCACAAATCTAAAAGAGATAGAATAAGCGATATAGACTTTGAGGAAGTTGGGAATTAATGAACACTAGAGTGGGCACAAGAATCAATTCCAAAAATTTATGTCAAAGAATAAATTTTCCGAGAGACACAAGTACTATGTAGGAGTACAAGAGAAGTCAGATAACCAAAACAACATGGTTTTATAGTTACCAAGGATGTTGAATCATTATTAGTCAATAATAATGATACTTTAACATACAAGGAAGTAGTAAGTGAAATAGATATTTCCAAGTGATAAAAAGCCATGAATTCCAAAATGGATTCCATATACAAAAAACCAAGTATGGATTTGGGTGTATCCTCTAGTGTTTGTAAAACCCATTGGTTGGAAATGGGAATTCAAGAACAAACTGGACACGAATGGTCAAGTCAGTATCAATAAAGTTTCAAAAGAGTTTAAAAAATATCAATCCATTGAATAAGATGAATCCTTTTCACCAAATGAAATGATAAAATCCATCAGAATTATAATTTCCATTACGACTTACCATGATTATGTGATTTGGAAAATGGATGTCAAAATAGCCTTCCATAATTGGAACCTTAAATAAAATGTTTATATGACAGTAACTTAAGTGTTTGTGAATCCAAAGGATTCCTACAAGATATGAAAATTAAAAAAATCCATTTTTGGATTAAAGTAAGAATACATGTCATGGAACATTAATTTTGATGAATCCTTGATGGAATTTGGTTTCATACAGAATGTATGTGATCCCTATTTCTACAAATAGTTTAGTGGGAGTAAAATGGTTTTCTAAATAGTATTTTTGAGGACATATTACTTATTGGAAACAAAATACTAGTCTTATAGTCATTTAAAGAATGGTTGAATAAATTATCCTCCATGAATGAATCGGCAGAAGGTAACATAAATTCATGGGTTCAATATCATTCATGATATATCCAAGAGAATTCTCAGATTATTTTACAGTACATACACTTACAAGTTTCTAAATAGATTTAGTATGGAATAATCCAAGAGTGGATTGTTGCCAAAATCATAATACATTCATCATTTTTGGAAGATATTTCTTCAGAATCATGCACAAATAAATAAAATAGAAATGATTTTAAATTTGTATGTGATTAATTCAGTCATGTTTGCTATTCTATGTATTACCCTATATGTAACCTAAGAAATACGAATGGTAGGAAGATATCATGATGACCCAGGTGACAACAATTAGATGGTTCCCATGACTATCCTTAGTATCTAAGGCATACTTAGGATATATTCCTAGTATATAGTGGAGATGAGGAACTAGTCACTGGAGGATTTGAAGATGCAGGTTTCTGAATATATCAATATGAAATGAAGTCATAAATCAGATACATCTTCACTTTGAATGGAGGTTTTTTAACTGGAAGAACTCAAAGTAGGCTATGATCATAGATTTTATAGGATATTATGAATATATTGTGATTTTTGTGGAAGATAATGAATTATTATGGATGCACAACATATTCTAGGAGCTTCAAGTAGTGCTTATTAGTAAATATCCTATAATTCTATGTTGTGATAATACTACAGTGGTGGACTCGCAAAAGATCTAAGGTCACATCGGGAGATGATGCACATACATTAAATGTATCATCTCTTGAGGGATTTTTATTATAGAGGGGAGGTTTTAGTGAGTAGTATTTCTATAAAAGATAGTGTATTGAACCTCTTGAATAAATAATTGACTAAGTAGAAACATGATTATCATGTGAGGCATGAAGAATAAAATTCATAGGTAGTTGGATCTAGTCCAACTGGTTATTTGTTCGAATTGGTTTCCTATGAACAACTATTTATAATTTGATTACATGTATATTGGATATATTTAATATTATTAAAATTTTTATTTAATATTTTTAATTTTTCTACGTGAATCTAATATAATAATGACCTAGAGTATATGTTTTTAATAACCCGGATTTCCCCAGGTCATTCCTTTGTGAAAAAATGGGTTTGGGGTGTTCTGGGAGGCAACAATAGATCATTATAATAGTTTTCCAAATTTTAATTTTTCCAATGACATGTATGTGCATCGTAATGCCAGTGTGTTAGCAGGTCTGTGCATCGTCATGTTAGTGCATTAGTGTGACAATGAATCAGTGAGTTTGGGGGTCAACATCGGTGAGTCGGGGGGGGGGGGGGGTCGACATTGGTAATTTGAGGTCGTCAGCATCATCGAGTTGAGGGGGCCGACATCAGTGATTTGAGGGTGTTAGCATCAGTAATTCAGGGAATCAGTAGGCTGCGACGTCGTTAGGTCATGGAATCGGTACGTCATGGTGTCAGTAGGTCAGGGTGTCAGTAGGCCATGACGTCGATAACTTAGTGTCGGTGGAATATAATTGGTAGGTTGCATCGGTAGATCACCCATAGGGGGATCATCATCGATTACATACCCATTAGTAACTCATTTCGTGTTTTCCATTTTCTCCTGTTTTTTCCAGTTTTCGTAGTTTAATCCATGTTTCATGTTTATCTCTTTGAAATTGTAACCCATCAACTCACATCAATGAATTGGTATTTATACACCATTTGTGAGGGGGATTATTAAATTCCTCGTATCTTATATATAATGTTCCACATGCCGTATAACCGACAAGCCGTGTGGTCAAACGACAATATGATTTTCAAGAACATTGAAATTGTCTCACTGATTTTTAGGATCTCTCCCTTTATTAAATTGAGATATATTATTTACAACTTCCTTTTCAATTATCTTGGGGAACCTAGAGCCTTCCTTCCTAGATGAGTTGTGCGCCTACTCAAGATCTCTCTCGCTCAGCTTTCATGGAGTTCCATGTTGCTCGCGTGACCCCTTTTCTTGGTGCAAGGAGATACATAGATCCTTTGATCATCCATGGAGGGATTTATTTTGATTCCCTTTAATTGTGCATCATGCAGGGAAGGTATTATAATGAATCCTTTTGAAGAACAATTGAATTCTTTTCTCCGCCAAAATGACATTTTTATTTATCAAAATACTTTTAAGGTGGATAGTGAGAACCCTAACATCAAAATAGTTTAACCACCAAAAGTTACTACATTTTTGTTGATGAAAAGCTTTAGCCTATTGGAATCAATTTCCATGAACAGTATCCAGGGAATAGAATTTACCTAGGACTCTGGATCGTCCTTCAGGATGTCTTTATAATGCTTATCCATGATGTCCCAGGATTGCATTCATTTCTCCATGTTTATCTTTCCCATGTTGAAACCTCTCTTCAAGATACGATTCTTCCTATCAATCCATTTAACTTCCCATTTAAAGTTTCCACGCGAAGCGATATTCGGAGCATTTGTTTGATCACTTCCTTCAGGTCATTGATATCCAGCACTTGCTCAACCATCTCTCCATCCGAGTGAAAAAGAAGGTCCATGAGATACAGCAATGATGCTATCTGATGTTGAGGGTCATCATAGAAGCCCACCTCATGCTGTTGCCCCAAAGGAAGTCATGCCTCTGCCCGAATCACTTCCTCAGAGTTTAGAAGACCTTCCTCTTACTGGTCCTTAGTCTTCCCTTCTTCCTCCCCTTGAAAAGAGGTTGCCTCTTCCAAAAGTGCGGGGTCAACACACCCAGAGGTATCCAACTCCAGATCTCTACTAATCTGAGCTCCAGCCTTCTTAGAGGAGATAACCCCCACCTGCTTGTTAGCACCTTCACACACCTTCGATAGAAGGTTGACTTTACAAGAGGACCTGGTGACAGGGGGGCTTGGTATGTTTGAGTAGTCTTTCCATTGTCACAGCCACCTGGTATGTTTGAAAAAGCCTCTGGAATCCACAGTGGAATTCTTTCCCTTCCTGGAAGAGGTTCTAAAAAAATCCTCTTCAATGCCCACTTCCTTGGGTTCAGTAGGAGATTCTGGAGCAGACTCCGAAGCGACTTGGCTGGACTCCTCTCTCGTACCTGTATCTCCACCAATATCATATACCTCAACTTCACCCAACACCACAAAATTGTTATGAGAATTGTTAAAACTCCCACCAGATTTAACCTTCTCAGCATAGGAAATAGATAAGAACTTGATTTGATCAAAAGATAACACGGGTGGATAAAATAACTTGCAGAGAGTGGTTTTTTGTTAATCGCCTATTTTATTTATTATCTTTGATTTTGTAATGTTTTTCTAGGCTATATGCCTTCTAAAAATAATTTCCCTTTGTTTTATTTTCATGCACACTAATAATTTCTTATTCTGTTGAGATTCTAGAATAAATAACTATGACATGAAATCTTCTTAATCATGTATACATGGCTAAATAAATGACTTTACCAAGATCAATACTATTTTGTGATCACCTTGATTATAAATAAATAGAATTAAAGAACCCCCACTGGTTAAATATGAATGTATGTTCATTATTTTTGAAAGGTGTGGCTATGTATTGTGTTCGGTGTGGTTATGGCCTTGTGTAGATTGTGGGTATAGGGGTGGATAGAGGAGTTGGTTTTTTGAGAAAGATGTGGTATGTGTTTGGAGTAGGGTTTTGGGTAAATGGTAGTTACTGTGGGTTTTCTGTGTGGGGCTGTACAGGGGGTGTGTTGGAATATCAATTTAAGATATTTATTGATTGTGGAATGGATGAACTTGTAGTAAGATGAACTACCATTGTTGTGTTGTGGTCGCGGAGCAACCTTTGGCAGTTGGACTATAGTGTGAATATGGTATCGTATGAAGTGGTACTGCCAATCTGGTTTTTTGTTATTATGTTGTGGTACTGATGTTTTGTTTTTCTCATTGATTTGATATTGTTGTGGATAGTATTTTCTCGGTAGTGCTAGAATAAATTAATGTGAATCCCTTATTTAATAAATGACAAAACGAGTGGTTAAATGAAAAGGGGGTAAGATTATTCTTTAGTAGTGTCTATTGTGTGGTTATCCATATAGGGGTGGCATCAAAAGTGGTTTTGAGTGGGTTTCTTGTTATTAGAAAACTTGTAGCTTGGGATGAGTGTCGACATACCTATATTTAAAAATTCATGTTCTTTGTGATTTCTATATGCACCCCACCCTTGTTGAGAACTATATGTCTAACACCTCCATTTTATGGAGGGTGTATTTCCCTACATCCATGTGGGAGGATAGATGTATGGTTATTGACTTTATTATTCACACCCTCTTCTATGTTCTTACAGTTCGAGTGTGTCTGGGATGGTTTTAATGGCTTGAGGATTACCATAGTCTAAGAGTCTTTGGGTGAGTGTTTGATGTAGATGAGAGGCATGGGTGTTTGTGGGCTAGGATTTTTTCCCATGTATCATTGTGATGAGGACCACATGTCTTCAAGAAAGAGACATGGTTTCTGATTCCCATGTTTTTGTGGGAAGGATTGTATGTGGTTTGAGGCCTAGGTGTCGGCATGCGAGATTGTGTGTGGTTGGAGGCCCAAGTGTCTACGGGTGGGATTGTGTGTGGCTTGAGGCCCATGTGTGTCCAGGCAGTTTTTTGGGAGTGGGACTATGCATGGGAAGAGTGGTAGCATCAAGATGTTAACCGTTAGGAATGTGCAATTAACTAGTGGGAAAGTGGGGAGAGGTACCCAAATATCAATGTTCTTAAACTACTATATTACTTGAATTGCATTATTTGGTGATTGTTCCTTGGTGAGGTTGGGTCGGTTAGTATTCCTTGGTAAGTGCTCTGAGTTTCTACTATTTTCTCACAAGAATGTTAGTATGTTCCTTCACTTGTGTGGGAGTTGATTTAAATTTTCCTATTGGGTATACTTGTATACTCACCCTACCTATATAAAACTATTTTTAGGTTTCTAGGAGGACTTTGAGGACCGTGTTGTACTTTACTAGCTTAGGCATCGGGATTAGTTACTATTTATGCTTAGTCTTTTCTCTTTTGGTACTTTACTTTAGAGTTTAGTTGTACCTTGCATCAGATTTTCTTTTGAACATGCATCTGGGAATGGATTTTGGTTCCACTTTTACTTTTTCTATTCTATGTTTCATGGGATTTACCATTTTATCTCCCGATATTGTTTTATATAGAGGCTAATTCCTTCCATATTATTTGAGATTCTATACCCTTTTTTCTTTTTTCCACTCAGGGCCTACTGAATGCGGGACTTGACGGGTCCTTATATATTCTTCATCTTTATGAATGAAGGGAGGGGCCCTTTTGTCGTCCCTTCCCTTGTCTTGAAGAAGGAAGTTAGTGAAAAAATGTTATCAAATGATGTTTTGGAGTTAAAAGATAGGATGGAGTTTAAAGTTAGGCATAGTGAGGATTGTATGGGATGGTAGGGAAATGGTACTAGGCAATCATGGCATGAAAAACAGGCCAGCGGAGACCGGTTAGGATGCGGGATTTTAGGGACCCCCATGATATGATGTAAGGACTCTGGACCTACTGTATGACCAAGTGGGGCAACACCAATTATAGGGTAAATACCCTAAGAATGGTGCATGCATCACAATGGCTTGTGTTCTTGTTTTTCCTGGGTGTTTTGGGAATTTAAAATAAACAAAGAGTTAAAAAAGTAAAAGAAATTTTCCACACTACTCGGGATTAATAGTTCCTTGTATAATTTCTCATCTATGAAACTCGAACGTCACCCCCATGTGGTATGAGAAGTTGAGGCCCGATAGGTTTACTTGGTCCGTCAAAAAAGATCCGACCGAGAGGATGAAGATGACCAGTGGCAGAAAATACTTCATGCTTTCCAGCAAAGGACTCTGGGAACGTACAAGGATATCATCTCAGACCTGGAGAAGTAGAGTTGGCTTGAGGAGCTGGTGATTGCTTTCATCTTGATCCGTGCAATAAAAGATTAATTGGTTCCTCTAGTAGTGAGCTATATGAGGGGAGTAGTGCATCACTGGTGGATGCTTTACCTTATGGAGAGAAAAGAAACTGAAGTCTCATAAGCTGAATTTGGAAATGAGTTCTAGGTGGAATTGCTTTCTTCCATGATGAAGGATGAGAATAGGCAGTAGATACTCTCCCTCTAGTAGGGGAGTATGTTGGTGAGGAAACTGGGTATCACATTCAAGGATCTACACTGCTTCGTACCAGATCTCTTCCTAGACGAGGAGTTACAAGTGAGATGCCCGAAGGAGGCACTCTGACCATCTCTTTAGTATGTTTTTACTCCTTTCACTCTACTGACGTACTTAGAAGTTCAGAAGAAGGGTGAGGTAGTGTAAATAATGCACTCACTAGGAGGATTCCCATGAGTGGGGATCTATCCAAGTTCATCAAATGGGAAATCCGTAAGTAGCAGGTCTTCGGTGTTAGGTCCTTCTAGGTTTCGACCAGTGAGGATTATACCTCAGAAGTTCCAGTTTTGATCTCCTAGTTCACAACCTTTCTTCATGGGCTTAGGATCAAGGTTATTTATCTAGGGAGGCTGTGGATATATTTAAAACCACTTCATAGTTTGATCTCCATACAGTGGGGGTGGGTAGGGTCATTACCCACCTCAGTTGTAATAGTTTCCAGTCAGGCACTTATAACAGTAGGGGCAACGAGCTACCTCTCCATTGAGGGTAGATAATGTAGTAGGAGGGTGACCTCAGGGTAATCCTCAGGAACCATTATTAGAGTGTGGTCAGGGAGCTGGTCGACAACATAGAGGTAGAGGTTCTGGGAATGGGTAGTTACATACTGCAGAGGTATCAGTTCTAGTAGGTCTAGAGATTGTTCTTGGAACGATTTGTCTATTTTGTACTCTTGCGTGTCGTTTATTTGATTTGGGGGCTAGGAACTCCTTTCATTCACCTGATCTAGCCCATGATCTGCGACTTGAAGTATATAGACTTCCCATGCCCCTGGTGTTGAGTATTCCAGTTGGAGGTCAGACCAGTCTGTTTGACGTTTTTCAAGGATGTTTACTGATGTTTGGGCCCCACCAGTCCCATGCGGATCTTCTTCATCTATAGATGCTGCCATATGATTTCATCCAAGGCATCGACTGATTGTTTTCTATGAACATTGTTATAAAATAATTCTGAAGGAGAGTCATCTTTTTAGATATAGACGGTCAGCATGTAGCATTTTTTTGGCGTCTGGAGTTGTCAGGAGGGTAGCTGGTGTGTGATGTCTCATATTTATCTACTAGCCAAGCTTTTTGTAGAATCATCAGATATCGAGATGGTGGAAGTTATGGGGTTTGTTAGTGAGTTCCTATATGTCTTGCTTGAGATGGTTGTGCCTTTACCCCCTTGACAAGATGTTGATTTTAGGATAGACTTCCAACCTTGTGCCCATTCGATTTCAATGGGTCCCTATTGAATGAAAGCATCTGAGATGCAAGAGTTATGGATTCAGGTAGATGACCTGATAAAGAAGGGTATTATCCGACCAAGTGTGTTGTCATTGGGTACTCTAGTATTATTTTCAAAGAAGGAATATGGTGTCCTGAGACTGTGCATAAACTACTGGAGTCTTAATTTGGTGACTGTCAAGAACCATTACCCACTTCCAAGGATCAAAGACCTTTTCAACCAGTTAAAGGGGTATGGTCTGTTCTTTATGATCAACCTGTGATCTAGATATCAGTTGTTGAGGGAAAGGGAGGGTGACATCACAGAGACTACTTTTAGGTGCGGGTATGGGAACTTCGAGTTCAGGGTCAATCCCTTCGGTATCACTGATACACAAGCTATGTTCATGGGTATAATGAAACATGTCTTCCATGAGTACCTAGACTAATTCATCGTCATCTTCATTGAAGATATCCTGATCTACTCAAGGTTATAGGAGGAGCACACCGGGCATCTGAGTAATGTCTTGGAGGTCCTCCGACACCACCATCTCAACGGAATGTTGTTCAAGTGAATGTTCTAGATGTGGTAGGTGCAATTCCTTGGACATGTGGTGTCTCATCCAGGGATATTAGTGGACCCATCAAAGGATGAATCAGTTTTTTCTTTGGAATCACACAAGAATGTGGTGGAGTTTCATAGCTTCCTGGGTCTGGAAGGCTATTATCGAAGGTTCATACCCGACTTCGCCCAATTCGCATATCCATTGATATCTTTGACCATAAAATAATAGGTCTTTATGTGGAGTGATTAGTTTTAGGAAACATTCAGATATATGAATATGAATTTGGCTGGTTCCCTAGTGCTTAGGTTACTAGAGGGAGGAGTGATGTTCGAAGTGTTCTGTGAGACTTCTAGCTTAGGAATGGGGTGTGTGATGATGTAAAAATGGGGATTAATATCTTATGTGTCTAGGAAAGTATTTCATCATGAACATAATTATGCCACCCATGATCTAGAGCTCGCAAGAGTTGTGTTTTCACTGATTTTTTGGTGGAATTACCTCATTGGGGGGCACGTTGTGGTCTTCACAGATTACATGAGATTAAGGTATATCTTTTCCCAATGAGACTTGAAATTGATGTAGCATAGGTGGATGGTGTTTACCCAGTATTATGACATTGAGATCTCATAATCCTCAGGAAAGGGGAACATAGTGGTTGATGCCTTGATCATGATTTCAAAGAAGGAGGTTGTTCAAAAATCCACAAATGCATGGAAGACAATGGAGGAGTTGGCTATTTTGTGTCTAGATGTTGGGGAGGACTGTGGATAAGGCTAACTTTTTTATATGATAGTGTAGTATTCCATGGTGTGGTTGGTAGAGGAGTCTTAGTGGAGAGTCTCAGTGGATGAAGTTATATGTGATAAAATTGCCTAGGGTGATGCCCTCGGAGGGTTGTTGGAGGGTAGCTGGAATCAGATGTTGTTACGTGGGAAGCTATTTGTCCCTGTGGAAATGTGTACAAGAGTTCTCCATGGGTTCTATAGCTCACCCCTGGTGGTGCATCTAAAAGTCTCTAAGATGTACTGAGGCCTGAAGAAAGAGTTTTGGTGGCCCGTGGTGAAGAGGAATGTGGCAGAGTTTGTGGCAAGTTGTCTAGTGTTCCAGCAGGTGAAGGTCACACACCGTGTTCTCGACGGTCTGTTGCAACCCTAATATGTTCTCGAGAAAAAGTGGGAAGAAATCAAGATGTATTTCATCATAGGTTTACTAGAGATCAGGGAGGATTCGATGCTCTTTGGGCAGTAGTGGATTGGTTGAAGAAGTCAGCTGGCTTCTTAGCGATCAAGGAGTCTAGCGTAGTAGATACCTTAGCAAAGAGTTATGTGGATGGGGTAGTGAGGCTGCATGGAGTTCCAAGATCTATTGTCTTTGATCTGGATACACATTTAACTTCATGAGTCTGGAAGGTATTGGAGATTTCTTTTGGCACCTAGTTATGCATTGGCACTACATTCCACCCTCAGGAAGATGGGCATATAGAAAGTAACATCTATGCATTGAAGGATATGCTACAAGCATGTGTTCTGTACTTTGAATGATTGTGGGTGAGACACTTACACATGGTTTATATTACCTAAAATAATATCTATCATTATACCATTTTCATTACACCATTCAAATCTTTATACGGGAGACCATTTCGTTCACCCCTGTGTAGGACAGAGGTATGTGAAGAATACCTTGTTGGACCTAAGGTAGTGCAGAGCACAACAGAGAAGGTTCAGCTTGTGTGTGAGAGGATGATGGTGGATCAGGATCAGACGAAGTCGTATTCCAATCATAGAAGAAGGCTCTTGTAGTTTGAAGTTGGGGACCACGAGTTCTTAAAGGTCTCTACTCAGTGTGAACATCAGAGGTTTAGAAGAGGAATCAAGTTGTATCCTAGGTTCGTCAGACCTTTAGATGTGTGGGTACGAGTTGTCAAGGTGGATATCAGTAAGAATTTCCATCACGGTTGGAGAGGATTCACGGTGTCTTTCTTGTCTCTCAGCTTTGTCAGTATCTACACATTGACTCCCATCTCTTTGACTGTGGAGAGTTGGATATCATGGATGATGCATCATTCATGGAGAAACCGGTAAGAATTGAGGATCATGAGGAGAAGGTGTTGTTTGGATGGACTATTTCTTTGATTTGTGTGTTGTAGAGGCATGATGGCCTCATGGATTGTACATGGGAATGGGAGGCACAAATGTGTGCCTAGTACCCAGAGATGTTTTGACTTTATTGTTGTGTTTTTCTTTTTTCCTTTATTGTGATGTAATGATTGACCTCACTTATTGTATGATGAGTTGTTTCTACGTTCTCTAATTTTGTGTGAAAAGTCCTAACTACGAGGAGGGTAAAACCTAATCCCTAATCAAGATGTATTAATGTGGATGTGATTAAACCCATGTGGCCGAGACAGTGCCACCTGAAGAAGATAATATCTTGATCTAGAGGATGGATCTCCCTAATCCATGTGACTGGCCACTATGACCTATGGTGTTTGTATTGTTTTTTAGGGTAGTGGGGCCTTAGTGTTTCTACAATTATTCAAGCGACAGATGAAATAAAGGTGTCCTTGGTTGTCGAGGATTCCACTCTAGCTTTAAAAATAACACTAGGTGGTTCATTCCAAAGAGGTATCTTTAGGGATGGTTGTTCGGACCTCATTCTATATAGGTTAGTTTTGAATTCTCGAGGATAATAATGGTTATAAAGGTATCTAATGAAATAACCTGGATTTCCCCAGGACATTCGATTGTGAAAAAATAGAGTTTAGGGTGTTTTGGGAGGAAATGGTAAATCATTCCAAGAGTTTTCCAAATTCCCAGTTTTTAATCAGCATGTCAGTGCATCAACATGTAAGTGCATCGAAAAGTCAGTGCGTTGGCATGTTAGTGTGTTGGCTTGTTAGTGCATCATCATGTCAGTCCATCAACGTGACAATGATTTGGTGAGTCATGGTCATCGAAATCTGTGATTCAGGGACATAAAAATCATTGAGTCAAGGGAATCAGCATAAGAGAGTCTAGGGCATCAGGATCGGTGACTCGAAGGTGTCAGCATCAGTGAGTTGAGGGCGTCCGCATCGGTAGGTCGAGGTGTCTGTAGATCCGAGCATTAGTAGGTCATGGAATTGGTAGGTTAGGGCATTAGTAGGCTATTGCATTGGAAGGTCAGGGCGTCGGTCGGCTGTGGCATTGGTAACTCAACATTGGGGCCTCAACGTTGGTAGGTCGTATTGGTAGCTCACCCTTCTGTGGTTCAATGTTGGTGACCTAACCATTGGTGACTCATTTCCTATTTTTCCAATTTTTCCCAGTTCTTCAAGTTTTATCCCTATTACATGTTTATCTCCATGAAATGGTTACCTATCAACTCACATCGTTGCACTGGTCTGTCTGCACCATTTCTGAGGGAAATTATTAAATTTCTCATATCTCGTAACATTCCACCAGCCTAGTAATCTCCAATCCACATGGTCAAACCCCGGTCTCATTTTCATGAAATTTGAAATCATCTCCCTGATTTTTAATATCAATCCCTTTCTTAAATCAATTAATCTTCATTCCGTCTTCCTTTTTTGTTTCCCATGGTGTGCCTAGAGCATTCCTCCGAAGAAGAGTCATGCAGTTGTTCCAGAGCTATATCGCTCATCTTTCATGGAGTTCCCTACTGCTCGTGAGACCCCTATTCTTGGTGGAAGAAGGAACTTCGATCCTTTGATCATCCAAGTAGGAATTTCTATTTCTTCCCTTTAATTATGCATCATAGGGGGCATGTTTGTAATGAATCCTTGAAAAGAACTACAGAATAATTTTCTTTAAAACAATAAATGGATATGAACTGGATTTTATCAAAAGATAACATTGGTGAATTAAATAATGGGTAGAGAGTGGTTTGATGTTAATCACCAGTTTTATTAGTTATCATTGATTTTGTTATGGTGGCCGTGGCTATATGCCTCAAAAAACATGGTTGTTGGTGGTCTTTTCTTGCACAATAATAATTTTCTATTCTATTGAGATACTGATTAAAATGACTATGACATGAAATCTACTTAATCACGTATACTTGGTTAAATAAATGAATTCCCCGGATCAATCCTATTGTTTGACCATATTGGTTATAACTAATTGGAATTAAAGAAACCCTACTGGTTAAATCTGAATGTATACACATTTTGTTTGATTGTTGTGTCCTTGTATTAAGTTTTTTGAGGTTATTCCCTTGTTTAGATTGTTGGAATAGGGGTGGACAGAGGAGTTAGTTCTATGAAAAGTGTGTGTGGTATGTGTGTGCAGTGGGGTTGTGGGTAAATAGATGTTACTATGGGATTTGTGTGTGGGGAAGTATAGAGGGTGTGTTGGAATCTCAGTCTAAGTGATTGATAGATTGTTGAATGGATGAACATGTAGGAAGCTAAACTGCCTTCGTTGTGTTTTGGTCATAGAGCAATTTTGGGCAGTGGGACTATGGTGAGGATATGGACTCATATGCAGTGGGACTGCAAATATGGTTTTGTGCTGGGGTATGGTGGTACTACAGTTTTCATTTTCTCATCATTTTGATTTGGTTGTGGTTGGTAGTTTCTCGGTAGTGATGGAATAAATTAAATTTAACCCCTAATTCAATATATGAAAAAATTAGTTGATAAATTAAAAGGGGGTTGGGTTATGCTTTGGCAGTGGAAGTTGTGTGGTTATGTATATTTGGGTGGTAGCAAAAGGGGTTTTGAGTGGGTTTGTTTTTGTTCAGAGACCTGTAGGTTAGGCTGAGTGTGTGTTTACCTATATTTATATAAATTGTAGTTCCTTGTGATTTTTATATGCACCCCACCCTTGTTGAGAACTATGTGATGACCACCTCCATTTCATGGGGGAGGGTGTCATTCTCAACATCCTAGTGGGAGGATGGATGGCTGGTTACTAACATTCTTCCTTATACCCTCTTCTAGGTTCTTACCTCTCCAGCGTATCTGGGCATGCAATAATGGATTGAGGGTTACAATAGTCTCAGAATATTCTACCAAGGTTTTGTTGTATATGAGATTCCTAGGTTTTTTGTAGTCCAAGATTGTTTTCCTATGTATATTTGGGATGAGGACTAGGTATCATCCGGTGATATACGTAGTTGTTATAGCCATGGTGTTTACGGGTGAGATTATGTGTGGTTTGAGGCCTAGGTTTATTTGGGTGGGATTGTGTGTGATTTGAGTTCTAGGTGTCTATGGGTGGTATTGTGTGTGGTTTGAGGCCCAGGTGTGTGCAAGAGGGTTGTGGCGGTGGGACTGAATTTGTGAAGAGTGGTATTTTCAAGAAGTTAGTCATTAGGGAAGACCAGTTAACTAGTGGGAAAGTGGTGCGGGGTACCCAAATATAGATGTGATTATAACACTACATTACATGAGTTACGTTATTTATTGAGGGTGCCTTGGTGAGGATAGGCTTGTTATTATTCCTTGGTAGGTTCTTTGAGGTTCTAGTTTTTTCTCACATGGACATTAGTATGTTCCCTCACTTATGCAAGGGTGGCATTAGATTTTCCTACTTTTTAAAACTTTTATACTCAACCTACGTATATAAAACTATTTTCTTGATTCTAGGAGGACATTGAGGATCGTGATAGACTTTACTATCTCAAGAATCAAAATTAGTTGTTGTTGCTACTTAGTCTCTTTTAATTTGGTACTTTAAAATAGAGTTTTTTTGTATCTTAAATTAGATTTAATTTTCAACACGCATGTGGGAATGGATTTTGGCTTCAATTTTACTTTTAGTATTTGGTGATTTTTGGGATTTACCATCTTATCTCCCAAAGATGTTCTATAAAAAGGGTAATTCCTTCTATATTATTAGAGATTCTATACCCTCGGTGTTAGTCTCCACTCTAGGGCATACTGAAGGCTGGACTTAGGGGTCATTATCCCTCTTTCATCTTGAGGAAGGAAGGTTTAGGCACTTTAACACCCATTCCCTCATATTAAATAAGGTGGGTATGGAAATGTCACAATGGTATGATCATATAAGTTCTCCAATATAATGGGAACTTTGAACTACTATAATGATATTCTTAAATATAGTTTTTTAGTTGAATAACATAATATGATGGGACACATAGTATATATACTTCAAGGATCAGGTACTCATAAGAAAATGAGGCTTCTTCTCCAAATCGTTTCACTTGGTAATCTCCAATATGGGAGATTATAAGAACAGACATGCCACTAGAAATTCTACACATTTTGGTGTCATCAAATATTCCTATCTGTGAGCATGTGAAATGTTCCTTAGAATTTTATAGTTTCATTAATGCATGTTATGAATCATGCAATTAGATTTTCTAATGAAAACTATGGATCCATAAGTTCTTGGTGTGGTAGGGCATGTTGGGTGCATCATAATTGACTTTTCAATAATAGATAAGTCAAAGAAGGGTTTCTCCCTTTATTATTTATGAACGTTTATATATCATTCCACTGATTGGAATAAAAATATCACATAAAACATAATGGCAATGGTGAAATGACACATTTATTTCAGATATTCAAAGAAAGTCATATCACGCATATTGGTTGGTGACTCATATGTGCAAACTGCTTGATGAGATATTGAGATGAAGGGATTTTATTACACAGTGGGAATTTTCATGTTGTTTTCATCATTGTGAAATTTTGTAATTTCTCATGGGTGTATCAACCTATTTCTAGACACTAATTTTGTACTATATTAAATCCCACCAAATGAAAATGAGAATGAATCCTAGAGGGTCACACACTTAGTGTTTCTGATGATAGCGAGTAAATTATATTTGAGTTTTAATTAATTGAATAAATACTATTATCATGACTAAGGGATATTTTTATTCATTTTTTATTGATTGAAAATTTTCATCAATAAATAAAATATTTATTCAAGATTTCATTAAATACCAAAGGAGTTTAAATGGACTATGATCGAGTACAATGAAAAATATTAATTAACAATACAGTTAAATAATATTTTTTTATTATACTAGTTGGTTCACAAAAAAAATGTCCCATGAGATTTATTAAAAAATATTAAATTATTTAAGGGTTTGAATGGAATAAAAGAATTATTTTAACCTAATCACTAGCTAGATAAATAATCCATGTGTCTATTGTGTGTTGTATCCAAAATCAGAAATTGAGAATCATTGGGAATATTGAAACTCACTCTCAACTCCGCCTTCCACTCTTCCTCTAAATAATGAGAAACATAAGTGATATCCCATAAAATTTGAAGGATGAGTGATAAACATGTATAAAAAAAGAAAATTGACCCAACACACTGGCACTCGGAGATCAATTAGCATTGATCAAAGATCGAAGGAGCCCATGGGGTTAACCTTTAGGGGATTCCATCTTGGGATCCTAAAAACACAAAGAAGGAAATATGAAATGTAATTTTCAAATGATCAACATATTCATAGAAGAATGAATTCTCAGATCAAGTATTCATTTTTTCTAATATTAAATAAATTAATTATAAATCTAATTTTAAAGATCCCCACTCATGGCTTGTGGAAACTCAATATTAATTTTTTTTAATATATCTCCCACTAACAATTTTTTTTTTCTATGCTCAGAACCTTCAATCGTAATGAATGATTCTATTTTATCTTAGTTTCTTGATACAACTGATATGTATTGTAATGTATGATATGTTTAATATCACGAACTATCATAGTTCTTCATGACCCATCACCTGACTGGGCTCGCGTTAAGTCTACAAACATTCCTCCACATATGCTAGAGGTTATCACTAATGGTGATGGATTAAAAGGATTCATTGGGAAGACTATTCCCTAGGATTATTGTAGTTTACTGACATAGACGAAACTAATATGGTGCCCCTGGGAGGTTCACCACATGGCCTCAAGAACACCTTCCCATATGTCATAGGTTTCTAACTAGTAGTGGAGGCCTAGGGTGTGATAGTTGGGAGACTATTACCTTGTATTAGAGTAAGAAACCAGCATAAATAACTAAATAACATCGATATCCTTTATAATGAGAGTTTATAAACAATAAATAAACCGAAAAAAGATCAAGATGTAATAATAAATGGAATTTAGTAAAGGCTTTAATGACTATGTCACCTAGCATTTCCCAACCCATGGATTCCCAAATATGTTCCACCTCATTTGCCTTCATTTTCTATCTCTTCACAGGTTTCTATGGACTTTATCTATATTTCCCTAGTTAGAGGCCTCTCATCTTCTACCAAGGAGTTTTTGTAGGTGGAAACGGTTCATGAGGGAGGTGAGAATAAATTCCAGAAGGCTCGAGGCTCTCTGAAACGTCTTTTTTTGGTCTCTCTACTTCAAGGTGATTTTGCGGCGAGCTCGATGCGGACCTCCTCATCATGAATGTTATCCATTATAGAGGATTCATAAGGGTTATTAATGAAAAATATCCCCACCCATAAAATGATCGCTCCTCTAGATGGGTTTTTTTGGGGTAGTCGCACGCTCGAGGTCGAAGGAGACACGTTTTTTATCCCATAAATTCTCTCCTAAATTCTCCTGGACAAAGTGCTTTGAAGTGTTTACCATAATTTTTGGAATTACCATGGCTTGGTAACTCAAGTTAAGTGTGATTTTGTTGCCTTATAAGTAATGAATCATCATTTGTATTTAGTGGCAATTATCGAATCGAAGCCGGACCTAGGTAAGCTTCCTTACTTGGATAGAATAATGGGACTTCGATTGTCTTTGAATGGGTGCCCTTTCAACTCTCACATTTTGATTTTCTAGAGGAGACAGATTTCGGTGGATGTGTTTAGTATTATGATGCAATTTATTAATACCAAGATCTATTACAATGGGCCAGATGTTTTGTTCTCCGTTTTTTATGCTAGCATAGTTCTGCTGATTAGGGTGGAGTTATGGTGACATCTAAGGTCTTTTCAGGGTGGCTATCTGTTGTGGTTCGTTAGTGGTGACGTTAACTAGATCATGGGCTTGTTATAGAAAATATGTGGATCTATCGGTTCTAACAGTAACATGTTGGATTTCCTAGATTTTTCGACTACTGTGAGACTGTTGGACATGGGGTTCAGTGGCTTTAAATATAATTGGTGCAATGATTATAGAGGGCCTAACCGCATCTGGTGTCAGCTGGATAGATGATTCATGAATATACAAGGATTGGAATACTTATATCAGATATCGATTACTCACCTTCCTCAACCTAATTCGAATCACTCAACTTTGAGAGTCATTCTCCAATAGGATGTTTCAGGATGCCGATATTTTCACTATTCTAATCTCTGAAATAAGGACAGGAGATTCATGCAAATGTTGGGAGCTTTTTAGAACCACGTGGTGACAGATAGTTCGTGGTGTTGGCTGGATATGTGTCTTAGAAATCTGAAGGATTAAATACTTCATTGGTTGGACATCAGACCTAATGATCCTAATATAGTTGATTTTCTTCAGGCCGATATTAATAGACTAGTGGATGATCTTCAAATCTCTCAGGATGACAACACCTTCACCATTCTTTATGACGAGCAGGTTGCTCTTTCTGAAAAACATTTAGAGATTGAAAGGGATTACGAACAGAGGGTGAGTGTGAAATGGTTGAGGGAGGGTGATCATAATAGTGCATTTTTTTCATGCATGTTTTAAGGAGAAGAGAAATATAAGGATCGACTTGAGTCTTGGTAATGGTTCTTTCACATCATACATGGAGATGGTGGAAAAATGGCTCTATAACACATCAAAGGCTTTTTTCCTGGAGAGATACCTTCCAGATTTGAGTGGTTCAATGATGTGGTGGATGTAGAGAACTTTCTAGGTTGTTTACCAAATATTATGGGGGATTTATAGAATGATTTTATTATGGTTTTACCTCAGGAGGAGGAGGTTAAGGTTATAGTTCATTCTATGCCACATAACAGTGCCTCATGGCTGAATGGATTTCCAATTACTTTTGATATTACTGCTTGGATCATTGTTGGCCCACAAGTGGTAGAGCAGGTCCTAGACCTCTTTTTTGGTAGAGCTTTGATCAGGACTATTTTTTCCTCACAGGTGGTGCTTATTCCTAATATTAAAAATCCCACTAGTCACTACAAAAAAATTAGCTTATACCAACAGAAAATTAGTGACAGAGAAAACATATGTTGGAAAAAACAATTAATTCTACCAGACATTTTTTTGATTTTAATTATAATTAGAAACACTTTTTTACCAAAAAATGCATCTGTTGATATTAACTATTTAATACTAACAAATATTTTACATACAGTTGGATCTATTACATTATCATGCTTATCAAGACATTTTTTTTCCAAAATATAACTTTTTTAAAATCACCTAATTACTTTTTTATTTTTCATAACATTATTTTTTCAATAGTTATTAAAAAGAAATATTTCAATTATACATAAGAAAACCCTACCCTGCACCCCTGATCCCACGCCCCCAAATATTTCTATCAGAGAAACCGCGTACAAGTTCGACGGGTTCGACTAGTGTCCTCTTCTTCTTCAATCCACCGTTCATCGCTCTTCAGTTCATCCCCCTTCGTTATGTCACCACCTTTTCGACTCCATGCAACCCGTTTCAAGGTACATTTCCCTTCTCCATCCACCCCTTCGGTTCACTGATGTCGTTCATTATCTATCGTTTGTGCATATCATCGCATTTGGTAGGAAATCATTATTTCTACGATCAATTTCGTCGACTACACTAAGTATTGATGAAACAAGCGAAATTTTTAATTTTGTGTAAAAGGTAAGTGAATTAGAATGTGAAGAACTTGTTGGAGGAAAAAAAAGTGAAATGTCTATCACTAATTCCCATTTTCTGGCTGTGAATGCTGAGGGAGTGCCTTAATTGTACATTTCATCTTTCATAGATTAAATCTTCATTAATCACTCTGTATTTATATAATTATTCTCATCTTCATTATTGGATTCCATTAATATTTTTCCATATGAAATCCCTATTTGAAGTTAAGAAAAATCATTACAGAAAAATTCACTAATACTATTTCCATAGAGAATCTTCTCTAAGATAGAGGTTGTACAACCACTCTTTGGACAATCCTTTAGGTGATCCAGGTAATAATCTATGTTTATCTTGACCATCTACGGAACCTCTTAGATTAAACGTTACAAACACAATAGAAAACATATTGATGTGTTTTTTCAAAACCTCTCTTATATGGACACTAAAATTTGGCACTTGCTGAATCATTAAAATTTTCAATTTAAAATGTTATTTTCAGAAATTCACTATAGATATGTCTCCTAATGATTAGTTCAGTGAGATTTTAAATTGAATTCACAATGACCATATTGAGTTTCAAAAGTTCCATTCAATGAAATAACCTATAATTTAGTGTGTTGAATGTCAATGTATCTCAAATATTTACTTCTAGTTAGAACGGGTCTATTAATATCTATATCAAGAGTTAACAATTTTCCATAATGAAAATAGGTCATAAAATTCGAAGATAGTTAATAGTTGTTATGAAATTGTGCCCATTATCCCATTATAATGGTGTAAGTGATTCAGTAGAGGAACACCTTATCATGAGGTGGTTGAATAAAAAATATAATACAATGTTAAATATAACGTATTTGGGTATTATATTGTCACCATGGAGGGGTAAAATTTAACCATTGTAATGAATTAAAGAGTTAAAAGGGGGTCTTATAGTTTTCAGTGAAATTGATGAAATTATGACGTACTAAACATGATTAACAATTAGATGATAGATTATTGAGTGCAACTGTATTACAAAAACTTCAAGATTATTAGTTATGCATGTGTTGGGTATACTAAGGTGTTAATGCGCAAGCTAAAGTCAGTGTTAATTTGCGTGATAAACTCTTTTTTGTTGAAAAATGTTTTGATATTTTATTAACATGCATTTATTTTCTGAAAATGTAAATTTTTATGTTTTTAGAACTGTTTTGCATGAATTTTCTACAGAATCATTAAATGAGTGATAAGAATGTTTCCTTAATGAAATTCATCGGTTTTTCATACTTTCATTGTATTTTGTATCTGTAGAAATTGATTGTAGACAATCTAATACTCTTATAGAGCCTTGGTGATGGATTAATTAAACTAGGATATGAAAAAACAGATTTAACATGGATTCTTTTCACTCCAAATTTTCCCTAGGAAGATTTGGGGTCCTCAAATCATTAACCTCTTAAAATTATGGTTAAATTTTTAATATAATTTAATAGTGGTTATTAATGTTACATATTATTTCTTTAGGAACATCAATGGTTTCACCCAGATTATTTTCTAAAATTTGGAAGAGTGAATTTCTTATGGAAGAATTCATAAGTCGTAGAGGAACTTATCAGTGGAGTTATTGTTTTAATTCGGCAAATTTTTGGGTGTAATTAGTCAAATCTAGGGCTTATTGTTTTTAAGGGACTGAAAACAGTTTAAGGTGGTATTGGCATGCTGATTTTAATTCTTGATTGAGAAATCCTTTTGAAGATTCTTGAGAAAACATGCACTACATTGAATTAGATGAAACAGGATTGACTGGTCCACATTCTAAAAGATCCAATGTTATTCAATAAAAATTCTGAAAATTATGAACCCTTTCTCTATCTCTTGATTAATTATACAGTCTTTATGAAGATAGTCCCACATCTGGTTGCTATTTTAGTGGAGGTATAGCATTAAAATGATCAAATTAAGCTAATCTTATCACCTTTTTGAATAAATATATTAGAGAGTAATTATCCAATCCTCCAACATAGTTATCATATTCAAATATGAAGGAACCTAATTATTTGAAGACATTGAGCATGAGTATATTAGGGATATATTCTTTCATCCACACATGTTCCAACAATCTCCAACCACTTCACTACCCTATAACTCATATAACACCATATTCATGATTGATTGAGTAAAAGAAGAAAATTGATTAATGAATAATTATTAAGTAGAAAAATGAATTGAAAATTTATCACAATCACAATCAATAACATATCACTATCTATAAAGTAATATAAGTCGATTAAGGAAGAATAAAATACGGTTTTGGAATATCAGGTATAAAAATTCTATCCCACTTTAATCACTAAATAATTTTCGATCAATCAATGTGATAGATCAAAATCAAAAACATCATGATACATAGGCTACAATTTTTTTCCATCAAAAATCCTCCTAATGGAAAAAAATACTCCATTAATGAAGATATTTTCTACCTTTTTTTCATTTCCCATCATCCCATATCATTCCTTAGGCCATTTAGATGCTACTAATTTTTTACACATGGATTATGTCATTCTATATTGAGTTCTTAGATAATGGGTTCACTCCTATCAATTTAATGGATTTTTTATATCTTGTAAATCATCCAGAACTTTCTTATTTCATTATCTAATTTCCAAATTTAGTTATAAATTTTTATTGTACATTTCTATTTTCCAGGTATCCTTTATATACTCCATATTCACTTCATTTAGATGCTACTAATTTTTTAAAAATGGATTATTTCATTCTCTATTGAATTCTTAGGTAATGGGTTTACTCCAATCAATTCAATAATGGGTTCACTCCTATCAATTCAATGGATTTTGTATATCTTTTTAATCATCCACAATTTTCCTATTGCATTATCTAATTTCCAAATTTAGTAAGAAATTGTTATTGAACATTCCTATTTTCCATGTATCCTTTATATACTTTCCATATTCACTTCATTTAGATGCTACTAATTTTTAAAAAATAGATTATTTCATTCTCTATTGAATTCATAGTTAATGGGTTCACTCCAATCAATTCAATGGATTTTTTATATCTTGTAAATCATCCACAACATTCTTATTTCATTATCTTATTTCTTAATTTCATTAGAAATTGTTATTGAACATTCCACTTTTCCATTCTTCCTTGCGTTCTGGATCAGACAACATCAGGTGGTTAACATGGTCTACATTGAGTGTTGATATTTCGTTAGATGTTAATGTTTTCATGGGAGTCTGTTAGCATGGACTCTAAAATATGCAGTTATGTAAGCAATGTGTTTTATAGAGTTTTTAAGTGTTTTTGACTTCCTACCAATATGTTGGGCATGTCGTAATGTCATTATACAGGCTCATAGACTACTGCAGTTGTGTAGTATATGATTACGTCCCAAAGGAAGTGTTGGATTCATACATAATGTGAGGTGATGATGAGATATTCCGTTAATTGGTAATAATATACTCAGTTATAAGATGATTTTAATTCACAAATTTTCTAGGTATCATAATTCTCATTAAATTTACCATCCAGCTGAATCTTATGTGACATCATTTCACATTGTTGGGATGAATATAATGTCTGATATAGTAGTAGTATATAAATTCAATAAACTCAGAATACATTCTATTTTAATTCCTTCTATTAGACACATGATTTTTTGGCATCTGAGATATACTTGGGTCCAAACGTCACATTATATTAGACAATGTATCATAAAGAAGACAGTTTTTTCAGTATTTTAAAATGTAGTTTCAGCATGCTTATTCTGATCTACAACTCCTTCCTACTCAAAATACCTTATGTGATCAAATTTCATCCAATACATTAATAAATTATAATATGTCTTATATTCAACCATTCATATTATTACCAATAAATTATTAATCTATAATATTCAATGTTTTTCCAAATCTAGAAATATTTACTACATATAAAAAATTGAGGTGTTATACTAAAAACATCCCAGAATGCTCATGAGTAAAATGTGAGGGTATAAAATTAGTCCATTATGTATAATATATTTTTATATCATGCGTACCTTCTGAAAGTTATTATTTCAAATGTAATTCAATGTATAAATTATATATATATACAAATCTGTTTTTGAATGTTTATTTCCATGTTGTGTAGGTAATAACTTTAGTGAAAGACAGAAGGAAGTTCTCCTCTACATCAGTCTAAAGACAGGAGGAGGTTAACCATAATGGATGATCCATTTATTAAAAAAAGCATCCAATGAAGGGTCTCTACCAAGCTATTACAATTTCTATTTGGTTCTCCATGAGGAAGCCATAACTTTGACCTTTGATTAGAGATGTCCTTGATGGGTTAATATTAATCAGGTTAATAGAAGGATGACATTACTTAGTCTGTTGAGTTTGTTTGAATTTTCTTGATGTGAAATGAAAACTTGTTATGTTGATTAAACTTGTTATTTTTTTTGTATAGAAGACTTTTCTATGGTTTATAGGAATCTATCTAGGATGGATGGGTCTGTGATGATCATTGTTCATTGGAGATGGCTCGCTGGCATTGATGGGTCGCTTGTGCTCGTTTGCATGGATGGATTGGTGATGGAGATTTGGATTGGCTAGTTTTAGAGCTGGCCAGCTAGCATGGATGAGAGTGGTCATGATGGCATGGATGGGCTACTTTTGTGATAACATGGAATGGATGGGTCATTGGTGATACTCGTTGGTCGCTGGTGTGGGAGTTGGTTCGCTAGAATGGATGGGTTGATGCTGCGCTGGCATGGATGAGTCGTGGGGTGGAAGGTATCATCTTTTTGTGGGTGGAGTGTGATGAATCCTGTTGTATTAACTTTCATTATAAATATATATTTTTTATAAGACTATATGTGTTGAAATCATCTTAGGATGTATTATAAATGATAAATTAATTAATAAACAGGATATGAAATTTTACTATCAATCAAATTTTTTATTTTTTATTCGAATGGAATTTATAAACATATTATATGTTTGTAATATTATTACCAACAAAAAAAATTTCCAGTAGAACCTATTGCAAAACACATTCACCTATATATATTATCTTATGGTATTTTTATAATTATAACAGAAATATTTTATCTATCGCAAAAAGATTTAGCTTCAGAGTTTTTACCGACAGTTTAGTGACCGGGACATATGTGTTGGGAAAACGTTTCACCAAAAGAAAATGTACTTTTACCAACAGATATGTCCATGTTGAAAAAAGTGACATATTTTGTAGTGAGTCTTATTCATTATCGGACAATTTTTCCTTGTAATGTTTCCTATAAGATAATGGATTCTCTAATTGCAAGGATATTGTGCGGGATCATTCCAAGGATTATCTTGAGAGAAAAACATGGGTTTTTTAATGTTTGGAGTATTCAAGGGGCAGTTGGTATAGCTAGTGAAATTTTCCTTAGCATCAATAAGTTATCGGTGAGTTCTAAGGTAATTTTTCATGTGGATATAGATACGGTTAATGAAAAGCTGGAGTGGAGTTTTATTAATTAGGTGATGCAGAAACATGGATTTCCGGAGTGGTTTTCTGACATGATCTTTAGATGCTATTCTTCATGATGGCTATCTATATCTCTTATGGGATGGTGGTTTGGTTTCTTTAATTCTATTTGTGGTGTTCATCTAGGGGACCCTCTTTCTTCATGTATTTTTATCTTGTACCAGGATGCATTATTTTGGAATCTTCATAGGGGTTTCTAAGATGGTAGACTAGTTCCGTATCTCGGTCGGGGTGATTTGGAAGTAACTTCACACTTAATTTTCGATTATTATATTTTGATTTTTACAAATGGCAGGAAGAGGTCCTTATGAAACCTTATTGAGATATTGTCTACCTATAGTCACTTAAGTGTAAATGGTGTTAACGCAAGGAAGTACCATGTTTTTATCTCCAACAAGTGTCCCACAAGGTGGTGCATGGGAATTCTAGAAATACATGATTGTCAATAATGACAATTACTACTAATCTACCTGGATGTCCCACTTTCTTACAACCATATCAAGAATATGTTCTTTGAGGATCTTATAAACTGTCTTCTTGGAAGAATTATCAATTGGAAGATCATGTTCTTATCGTTTGGTGGGAAAAATACATTGATCAAAAGTTTACTTACATCTATTCAGATGCATGTTTTTTCAATTTTCAATCCCCATTAAGGGTTTTTTGGGAGACTGGAGAAAATTTTTAATGCGGTTCTATGGGATTCTAACCAAGTGGGGAATTCACACTGGGATTCATGGTCTCTCTTGGAAAGATCCATTGAAGATGTGGGATTGGGGCTTCGAATTTTGAATGAATCCATGCAAGGCATGCAAGGACAACTAGACTGGGAAATTACAGTTGAGGATCCTCTTTGGGATTCTTTATTCAGGGAGAGGTATGTTGATGGGGATGTGAATAGGAACCATGGAACATGGTTATCACTTCTAGAACGGTGCATGTTATCTCACATTGACTGTCTTCATGGCTCATCTTGGTGGATTATTAGGAAATCCGAGGTCAGATTATAAAATGTTTACTAGCCAAGAAAGAGGATGAAATTCCCAGACCATCCTTCTCCAGAGATTTCTTTCACCGAGGCTAGTAAGAAACCTGAATTTATTCAGTCGGTACATAACAATGAATAGTTGGAGGTGTTCAATATGATTATATTGGGTGTGGAACTAGATCACTATTGCTTCATGGGATCAAGTCGAGGAGGTTTAATTCTCAGGATTACAGAAGGATGTTGTTGTTTTGAACATAAATTATCGGCCCACCGGTGCAGCGATAATCACATGATTAAAATAACTTGAATAATGCGGAAATAAAAGCGATACTAGATGTAACATGGAAAACCACCAAATGGTAGGGGTAAAAAACAACCGAAAAATAGAAAGATCACTATGGGGTAAAAGTGGGAGTGCACTCCCTCCCCTATTACAAGGAGAAAACACTTGAAAAAACACTCTGGAATGTGGTGGGGAAACCACCTCACTATTACCGCTCAAATAGAATAATTGGTGATGATATTTCCGGTGAAGGAGATGTGAGATATGGGAGGAGGCTCCTGCCTTTTATAGGCTTCTGCTAGCCCTCATGTAGCCTGAAAACATCCTCTCACACTGGATGAGTTGGTGAGTTTTCCACCCACCACATCAACCTACCTATCTCCCATGACAACCCAAGGAGGTAAGACACCGTCCAAAATAATAAATTCTGCCTACAAATATCCCACTTGAAGATTTGATATAGAACCAAGCACATATCCACATCCTTTATATCTTCCAAACCATGCTGCTGAAGTCTCTACAAGGCCACTCAAGGATCTTCACCATTTGAACTTATCTGATTCAACTGCCTTTATCATGTAATCATCCATATTTTCTTTAGTGTGAAGCTTCTGCATGTTCACACTTCCTTCCTCCACCACATCTTGGACAAAGTGATACTGTACCACAATGTGCTTTGTCCTAGAATGAAAATATGGATTCGTTGCATTGTGCAAGGCTCTCTAACAATCACAAAACAATGGAATCTTCTCTTGTCTATGCCTGATCTCCTCCAAAAAACATCTGATCCAAATTATCACTTTGGAACACTATGTAGATGACATGTACTCTGCCTCCTTCATAGATAAAGCCACAAATAACAATAACTTATAAATCCATATAACATCTCCTCCTACAATAGTAAACACATAACCAGTAGTGAATTTCCTCCAGTCAAAATCACCGGAAAAATCTAAATCAACATAGCCTCTGATAGTGTAATCTGATCCTCCATAACATAATGACTCATTTATGGTCTCCTTGATGTATCTCAAGATCCTCTTCACTGTGATCCAATGCTCTCGTCCTGAATTCACCATGTACCAACTAACATATACCACTCCATGTGTAATGTCTTGTCTAGTATAAACCATAGTGAACATTAGACTACCCAATGATGATGCATATGGTCTTTTAGACATTTCCATCCTCTCTACTTTATTGCTAGGACTCCTCATGGAGGATAACTTGAAATTAACAGGAAGAGGGGTAGATATTCGATTATATTCTTACATGTTGATGAATTTCAAAACACTATATAAGTAACTCATCTATGATAGCCAAATCCTCCCATCATTTCTGTCTAGGTAAATATGAATCCCAAAAATCTTGTTTGCTAGTCCCAAGTCATTCATATAAAAATCCCTAGCCAATTGTGCCTTTGACTCCTGTATCTGATCACTGTTGAGGCCTAAAACAAAACATGTCATCCACATACAACAGAAAAACAATGAAATCATTACCATTAGAACCCCTGAAACATGAAAAAGGATCTGATTGAAGTCTACCATATCCAAGGCTCGTGATATAGGAATCAAATCTCATGTACCAACACCTCAGCGCCTGTTTGAGACCATACCAGTATTTGTTAAACATGAAAACCAATTTCGGATTGCGTTCTTCTGCAAAACCTTCTAGTCAGAGCATGTAGATCTCTTTATCGAGATCACCAAGGAGAAACACAATATTCACATCCAGCTACTCTAGATTTATGTAGTATGTAGCACACATCTCTAGAACTAATAAAAAAGTCATCCGTCTAACATCAGGAGAAACTATTTCATTGAAATCAATACCTTCCCTCTGAGAAAATCCTTTGACCGCCAATTTTTAAGATATATTTCCACCTGGTCTTTTCCATCCTTCTTGATCTTAATTACCAATTTTTTTCTAATAGACTTCTTTCTATGAGGTAATGGAACAGGATCCCAAGTCTTGTTCTGGTGTAGGGCTTCAAGTTCCTCCTACATCACCGCCATCCATGTGGATAGATCTGGACTCTGGGTCAACTACACAAATTAAAATGTCTCTCCATCCTCTGTCAATAAGAATTTTGTAATATTGCTCTCAGTGACATATTATGAGTGCCAAACTAGTGCTATTTTCTCTCGAGTTGATCATCGTGGTCCATATTCAATTGGTACTTGATCATCGTGCTCTGGTAATGCTTTAGAGAAAACCGATTCTTCCTCGAATTTTTCCTCTACACAAAATATTGTAGTTTATGTATTCTCTTTCTCTATGCCTTGATCAGTTGTCATTTGCACATTGTCTTCTACAAAAATGATTTCTCTGATGATGATGATTTTTTTGGGTAGTGGGGTCCCACAAATGATACCCCTTCACACCATCAGCATACCGCAAGAAGATATATTTCTTGGATCTCGAATCCAACCTTGATCTTTCCTGGTCATTAAACAATGCATATACAGGACTTCCAAAAGTACTTAACTGGGAATAGTCATTTGGTTTACCATTCCACATCTCTATCATTGTCTTCAGATCAATCAACATTTAATGAGATCAATTGATCACATAACAAGCGATATTCACTACTTCTGCCCAAAATGTTTTTTCAATTCCTACAGTCTTGAACATTTTCCCTGTTCTATCCCACAAGATTTTGTTCATCTTCTCTACCACTCCATTCTGTAGAGGAGTGTACACCACCATGAACTTCCTATTGATTCCTTCATGTTGACGAGAAGTATCAAAATCCTTTCTAGTATATTCTCTACCATTTTCAGTCCTCATACACTTGATATTCTTTCCAGAGTCAATCTCATTCCGCGCTTTGAATGTTTTGAAGACTTCAAAAGCATCTTCCTTCCTGTTCATTGGGTACTCCCAAAATCTCTTATAATAATCATCAATAAATGATAAAGATTACCATGATCCTCCCAGGGATATAACTGGTGCTTTCCAAACATCATAATGGATCAAATCCACGATCTCCTCACTTCTCACTATTGACATCCTGAACATTAACCTGTGTTTCTTTCTCAAAACACAATGCTCACTAAATTGTAAGGATAACTTTTTCATCCCATGGAGTAACTTCTGATATGAAAGAATCATCAGGCCACGTTCTGATATAGGACCAATCATCTGATTCCATAACATCATCAACGCTTCCATCGAGATAGTTGATGCAACCACTATCTCTGTCTTATTGTATGTTTCACCTGTAAGAATGAATAGGTTCATTGAGATCTTATATGACATCATTAACACAAGCGCACCCTTCATGATTCTCATAAATTCAATCTTTGTACGAGTCTTTCATCTGATGCCATCAAATATTCCCAAATACAATATGATCTTCTTTAGGTCCTTCACATGACGTACTCCTTGGATGGTCCTTACTATGCCATCAAGAATCTTAAGTTCGATTGTACTGACTCCAATGATCTTCAGAGTGTGATCATTCCTCATGTACACAAGTACTTCTAAGATGGTTTCATATTGGTCAAACCATTCCCGTTGAGATTTCATGTGCCTTACTACTCCTGAGTCGATAATCCATGCATCTTCGAGATGCTTCCTGCTTCTAGTAGTTATTGCCACTTCACTGACTAGTATATCTCATTTTCTAGAAGTACTCACCACATTCTCCTTAGAGATCATTTCACCACTCATTTTATTCCAACAATCCTTCTTGACGTTCCCCTTCTTGGCATAATTAAAACATGTGACATTCTTCATCTTACTCCTTGATTTGGACCTGCCATGATTTTTTCTCCCACTAGAACCACGCCCCATCACCCTTCATCTCTACATTGACAGAGCCTCTGGTTGGTGCGAAGTTGTTTGTCAATCCTCCATGTTCTTGTGACGACTTTACTATTCTAGAACCATGGATTCAACATCATTAAATAGAACCATATCCTTCAGGATATTGTTGGTGATGTTGATAATGAGTTGGTCATACGAATCTGCAAAACACTGGAGTAGAGTCTCTGCACATTCAGTATCCATAATTTTATAGCCCAATGCCATGATCTGAGCGAATAAGGTATTGAGGTTGTTGATGTGGTCTATCATAGATGATGAATCCTCCATCCGAAGAGTGTACAATTTTCTCTTCAGGAAAATATGTTGTGCAGTGACTTAGCCTTGTATAACTTCATTAGAGTATACAATATTTTATTGTCATCTTTTTCTCCGCAATGCTCGATATGACTTTATATGCCAAATCCAAATGGATGTTGGCAATAGAATTACCATCCATATCCTTCTATTTTTACTCTCTCACACCCTCCATCTTTTTTCCAATTGCCATTAGGAAATTATTCTTTGGTAGCACTTTATGCATCTTCATTTTCCACAATAAAAAATTATTCTCGTTGAATTTTTCATCCTCTAATTTTCCACCATTTGGACACACCATTATTCCATAACATCCTCTTTTTTATAATGGTTTATTTAATAATCTCAATAAATTATTCTGATGTGACAGATCAATGGGAGTTGCTATCATAGAGAGTATGCAAATTTACGAGAATTATTAATTCCCAAAAACGTGAATAGCACCGGGCCAGTACCTTCCTCTGATGCCACATGTTGGGACCATAAATGATTGTTTCACTGGTGCATCAATAATCACGAGATAAAAATAGTGAGAAATGTGGAAATAAAAGGGACACCAGATGTAATGTGGAAAAACCCCCAAATGGAAGGGGTAGAATGCCATGAGAAAATAGAAGGATCACTATGGGGTCTAATTGGGTACACACTCCCTCACTTATCACAATGAAAAAACACTTGAAAAATATATCTTGAATATGCTGAGGAAACAACCTCAATAATACCGATCAAATGAAATAACCGATGTAGGTGATGCGAGATATGGGAGGAGGCTCTTACCTTTTATAGGCTTCTACCAGCCCTCCTGAAACCTAAAAACATCCTCTCCCACTAGATGAGTTGGTTGGTTTGTCCACCCACCACATCAACCCACCTACCTCCCTTGATAACCCAAGGAGGGGAGACACCATCCAGAATAAAAAATTCTGCCAACAATTGCAAGTTGATAATGGCCACGATGAGTGGTTGTTGAAGGTTTGGTGAAATGAAATTCCGTAGAGGATGATTTTTATAAGGTGACATATCATGAAATAAGTGTTTCCAATAGATTTGAATATCCAATGGAAGGGCATACCAATGGCCTCTGGTTTCTTCTCTTGTGAGAATTTGAGGGTTGAGTGGTCTTTGCACCACTTTTTCCAAAGTAGTTGGGCGTCATTTCATTGGCCCTTCTTCTCTCTATTTCCACACACATTCAGTGATCATACTGAAATTATTGAATTTTTATCATCATGGTTATACAACATGGAATGAAGGGAAATGGAATGCAAACTGAGGGCCGTTATTCTCTCTCCCATATGTTGGATTATATGGGAGTCTCCCAATTTACCACGGCAGGGTACTTACCATTTTTTTCTGTTCCTTCATATGAGACTTAGGGCATGGATAGTGGAGTTGGGTTTGCTTCTGAAGGGGTTACAGTTTTCATCCACCATTTGTAACCTTCTCAACAAGATTCTTTTTCAGGGTAATGGAGTAGGACAATGAATCAGGTGTCAACATCCAAATAGAGGTTTGAAACTGAATGTCAACGGATCCATAATGGATGGTATTATGAAAGGTGGGGGTCTTTTGGGTTTCAAGAGGTTTGGTCCTCTTGTGATTCAATTATTATTACAGACCATGATGTTCTTTGGGGACAAAGCCACGTCTGCACCATTATGTTTTAATGGTTTGCAGGAGACAGGGCTTCCATATTTCATAAGTTGAATCAGATTCAGAAATTATAATAAGGTCTATTCTGGGGCATTTTTTAGTTCCATGGGAGTTAATCAATTTGGTTTGAACATGAATTATGGAGAAAAATCATGGGCAGATCATTCACCATAGCGGGAGAGAGGCGAACTTTGCGACAAAATCTCTTGCCTAATTGGGAAGACCGGGAGAGGAGAATGTTGTTTATGATAGTTTGGGTTCTATTCATTTGGAATTTAAGGTTGTTATCTAAGTCGATGACCTTGGCCTCCATCATTTTTACCCCCTTGAGGGGTATTTTTGTTCCTGTAGCTTGTTTTTACCAGGAAACCATCTTTAATAAAATCGATTTTCAGTAAATAAAAGAAATAGAAACAAAAGAAAAGGGATTAACTATGAACACTGAGCCATACCACATATCTAGACTCCACATACATATATGATCCACCCCGATCAATCAGTCCCGAGACTCAAACCATCATGTGTCTCCATCCACGTTAATGTATTCTCAGGTACCCTATATTAATGGAGACTCGAGCAGGGTGTGGGTATTGAATTTAGTGGGAGCCACCAACATGGTCTCATACATAGCCAGTAATATGCAATGTATATAAATTTTTGCTACTAATTAAGATAACAATAATAATAAATATTACAATACAAACTACTGTATATAAAAAGAAATATAAATTCATTCATTGCATGATAAAGGAAAGTCTGAAACTAGCTGAGACATAACTGGAAAAAGTTTTTGACACACACACACACACATATACATATATATATATATATATGTGAATGTACATATATATTCCCATATATATATAGACATATATATACATATATATATATATAGATATGAATAAGGGGGAAAGTATAATGAATCAAACTGGAACCCATCCATGGGTCTGTAATCCTGATCCTTTGGACATCATATGAATGAGGCATTGAGTTGGATGTCATAAAAATAAATTACTGTATAATTAAGCTAATCCTTGGGTCTATATCCTGATTGATGGTACCTACTTTTCACAAGATAACACGGTATCTAAAGAGAATTTCCTCAAACCAGTGAGGCTTCAAAACACATTGTCATTTAAGTGCATGAGTTCCTCATCCTGAATGATTGTGTGCATCATGAAATAGTTCTTTATGAAGCACTTTGAGTGTGTAACATAAGATGATGGCCTACAGTATCCTTATTTCTTTGTGACCTAAGAGTATTTTGGAAGTAATTTATTCCTCACATTGGAAAAGAGCTTGATAAAATATATCCTTAGTTAAATAATGTTTGCAGACACTTTATATCTTTCGAAAAGCAAGAGCTCTCTCAATATAGTAGTTATATCTATCGACCTCATTGCTTATATTTTTATATGCACATTATCCATAACCTCATATCTAAGAATCATGCTATGTCAAGTCTCCAAATTTTAATTCATGTCAAGGATTTTTAGTTCACCTGAATATCACATCCTAAAAACCTTATGCTGAAGAAATGGTGACTTCGTGAAGGCTTCTTATATGATACATGAATCAATTTCATGCTATTTTCTCATGATCATAATCCTTAAAAAACTCTAAAATCACCCCTATATGAAAAATATTATGTAACTCCCATTTTTCACAAATAATTAGACATTCACTGAATAATGACATGCAAGAAAGATGAAGATTGTGTGCATGGTTGTTATCTCCATCTCGGTCTTAGTACAACCATAGTGACCTTGTGTTTGATCATCAGAGGTTTTTCGATGAACAACCCAATTAACAAAACTTTTAGAGGGGATAAAGGTAGAAGACAACAAAACATCAAATACACGATGCACATGATGCATCAGACGGCTCAGATTCATCTGAGTGATCAGTCACAATATATTCATAAAATTTTAATGATTGATGAATAGTTAATGCAACTAGTTCCCCACATCAAACTCATGGGTGGTTGAAAAATAATTTATATAAAATCTCGTATCATAGATCATTCATGAAAACAATGATTTTTGATTCCCATAACACACACTTAACATCACACCATTGTGCCACCCCACATGGTGACCCTATCATCTTTATACAAGCTCTACAAACACCTTTCACACACCCGTTCATGCTCTATGTGTTTTATGCATGCCTAATATCACACCTAAAATTCACACCATCCCCGTTTGATCCTCTCCCACAAGTTTGAACCTATGTCTAACATATGTGGTTGAGGGGATCCTTGGTTAGCCAAGGGTAGGCCATTTTTTGATAAAGGTCCATTCATATACTTAGTGATGTTCTAATTATGAAATATAATACCAATCACTCTCAAAGTAATCTTTAAATATTATTCATGAAAATGAATATTTTCATGGACAGTTCTTCTATATTCATTGTTGTTAACAATGTTTTATCATTGACACAAGTCCTAATATTAAGACCAGTTCAACAATCATCACATTTACAATGATAATTTCTCAATCTCAACATCCAATGACAATAAATGAATCCACTACAATTATACAAACATCAAAAAATCACCTTCAAAATACCAAACACATATTGACACATAATTGAAAACAAATGAAACACTTGAATTGAACAATCCCCCACTTAATATTTTGTGATCAATATCTCTTCACATGTATAAATTTAAATGTGTGTCCTCAAATTTTCTACCCCTTATTGAAAACCAAATGAAAAGGATAAGTTAGGGGGTTAACATCTATTCTACTACCTTTAAAAGAATTCTCATTCTCTTCCCCCCATTTTGAGATGATTACATCACATTGTTCTCTATGTAAAGTGTATTTAGTTGGTCTAGTATAATGCTACATGGGCTAACCTGATGTAGAAAACATGAGACATAACCAAGGTTTTCTAAGTTAACCATAAAATACCCTTCATGTGACATCCTGCTCAATTTTTTTTATTTTAAAAAATATCAGTTTTTAAGATATTAAATACATGATCCTACATACACTTCAACAAACATGTCATAAACTGCGGAGGTACATTAAAGGAAGGTATGAGAATAAATCCCAAGAAGGAAATAATCAATGTAGATACATAACATGTGACATAAATTCTTATCATTATGTCATGATAATATAAACATTATTCATATCATAATAGAAAGAACATGAATCATAACATGGAAATGTGGCTACACTATAAAAACGAGACATTCAGAATCATATCACCAAGGTTTATCACCAAGATGCCATAAATCATAATAACCATGGTTATTCCCCATAGTATCATAAAACATGTCATATCTAGATATTAGTTTTTTACCCAATACATTGGAGTGATATCATGGAAAACCCTTTTTAAGTCTTAATTTTTGTGAGCCACATTGATCATAACAAATCATTTCATCAATAACCCACTGAAAATAAAGAATAGGGTTTATATCAAAATCAATTCTTACAAAGTGTTTAAATACGTGAACATAACATCATTTTTAACCCATGAAAAGGGAATATGTGTTTCTTATATGTAAATACCCAAATCAATAAGATATGATTACATTTAAGTAAATACCCATGGAAAGGGGTTTGGGTTTTCACAATATGAGAATTTATCATGCAGAAAAATAAAATTAAAGATGGATTAGGCATCATGAAATATGTTTGCATATGAAAAGGCCATTGAGAATAAATTTGATTAACATTTAGAAGGAACACACAAAAGGGGTACTTGGTTGAAATATGAGAAAGGATAATTCCCTTTCCTAGGATATTTGGTTCCTAAAACGTGAGGGTGGAACCTCATAACCTTAAGGGAACCTTAGAGGGAATAATTGGGAAGGCAAATACCTAAAATTTGTATCTTATGACTTTGGAGTGGAGAGTGGGGCTGGGAAGGGTGTATTTATACTTGAAGAGTGGGGTATTTAAGTGAATAAATAATGATTATTTTGTACTTAAGGTTAACCATTATTGGGTGTAATTAATTAAAATGATTGTTTTCCTAAAATTTATGAAACTACCATTTAATGTTATATTTTTTAGATATTTTATACTTTTACCATTTAACTATAACCTACTACATTATTTTACTTATCTACAGTAATGTTTTTTTACCGTGGTAATATTTTATGTTTAAAAAATGAAATTAAACTTATTACATAATTTGGATCTTCTAATTAGAAATATTCAATCCATATTAATTGATTCAACTTATAAAATTTATTAAAAATAAACTCTAAATATGTTACACATATAACTTAGAAAAATAGTTTTTAGAAAGGATTAAATTTTTCTTTTAAAAATCCTTATGTATGTGTTTTTAAATATAACAGATAATATAATTTTTTATTATTTTAAATTAATTTATATTGAAGATAAATGATTAATTTTTTTAAAATATTGATAATTTCATAATTTTATCATAATAGTTTTCATATTTCCCTAAAACAATATTTTCACTTTATAACCAAAAAACAACTTTTTTTAAAATTACTATAAATTATCCCTAAGATAATTTCAATGTGTTGGGTCTAATTTTTTTTATTAATATAATTCCTTATGTAAGAGAATATTAACATTTAGATAAATCATTTTTAATGAAAATTAACCATTTAATAGAAAAATAAATATTCTGAACAATATAATAATTACTTAGGGTTTCATTAAAATAAATCATCACTAAAAATTAATTTTCTAATATTATTTCATAAAAATAAATTTTTATTTAATACTTCCAAATAAAACATATTTTAATAGAATGTGTTTATAGTCTTAAGAAATAATACAATTTTGATTATATTATAAAATAATCACAAAGGCCATTTAAATGCATCTATTAAACCAACAATAATAATGTCCAACTTTTTGTTGAAAAATGGTCATAATGTTGATCAATTGTATAATTTGAAAAACATAAAGTCTAATGATCATATTTCCCTATAAATACACCATAATTTTTACTCTTCATTAATTTGGATTATAATAAACATTCAATATCATTTCTAAAATGAATAGTGTATTAATAACTCTTTGTTCTTCTATTATTGTGATGTTTGTGGGTGAAATGATTGATGGGGTTCGAAGAAGGCTATATTTTTATATTTCACTTTATTTATCCTCCATTTATATCCCCATTATAATAATTTTGTATAATTTTTTGTGATTCTTTACAATGAATGGAACATTATTAATTAATGAAATAAAGTGTTGATGGTTTCTTTTATGTGCTTTCATTAACTGATTGTAGTTTTACTTATTCATTTCAACACATGATGTATAAAGATATTTTGAAATTAAAAGATATCTCTATGTTTATCTATTGTAAACCATAATAAAAAGTTATTGGGTTTCAAGAGATCCATTAATAAAATAAGAACAATTTTTGGTTCATTGCATCCCCCCTAAATAAATTTTACACTCATTGTTTCATTTTTTATTCTATTATGAAAAAATTTGGGGGTATTTATGATAGATGACTTCCTATGATTCCCAAATATCCTCTCCAAACTTTTGATTTCTCCATGGTACCTTCACAATTTATATTATCTTGTACCCCAACACTTGTTCCCTTATGTCAAGGATCTTGATCGGTTCCTCTTAATATGAAAAGTAACCTTCCAAATGTACACCATTTGAATCAAGTGAATGTGAAGGGACAAAAATATACATTCTCAATAGTGACACATGGATGAAATCATGGACATTAGAAATATCTGGCAGTAGTGATAATCTATAGGGACTACTCCAACATGATCCATAATCTCAATTAATCCAATGTACATTGTACATAGTTTCCCCTTATTTCCAAATCTCATAACTCTCTTCCCTGATGATATCTTGAGGATTACATCATCCCAAAAATGAAACTCTAAATCCTACATTTGTATGTCGACATAACTTTATTTCTATTTTGATCAGCCTTGATGTGTTTTTGAATTACATTAATCTTTTCTATATTTTCTTTCACAATTTTCAATCCCAATAGTTTTCCCTCACACCTTTTTCCGTAGAGAGCTTCAAAAGGTATCATTTGAATTCTTGAGTGGGAACTATCTTTATAGGAGTATTCAATGATTGGAATTTTTTGATCCCAAATCCATTGAAAATAAAGTGATCTAGCCGATATCATATCATAAATTATTTGAATAGTCCACCCAGACTTTCCATTAGTTTGAGTATGGAAGTTTTTGCTCAGGTTTACTTCTATATTCATATCCTATTAAAGGCTCCTCCATAATTTAGTGTTAAATATCGGATTTTAATGAGAAAAAATTAACAATGATAATCCATGAAGTCCTACAACTTCTTGAATACATAGGTGAGTTAGGCACTCTAGAGAGAATTCCTCTATTATGGAAATGAAATAGCCTGACTTTTTAAATATAATAATTATTACCCAAATAGTGTTGCTACCCTTGTGTGTCTTTTAAAGGACAATGAAAAGTATATATTTATGTTTTCCCAATTCTACATAGGTATTGGTAGTGGTTATAATATCCCTTTTGGAATTTTCCCCTCCCTTTACTTTTGGATACACCAAGCACATTGTAGTGTAATCAACGATATCACTTTTCATATTATCCCACAAATAATGATCATGATGGTTCGTATACATTTTAGTGCTTTCAATGTTTATAGTTAATTTATAGTAATGGGATTAATCCATTATCTCCTTTATCTTAGGAATAGAGGGGATACATATCTTTTTACTGATTTTTTTTATACCTTCTTGATCAATATTGAATTCAAGAAACTTCTCATTTCTCATAGCCTCTACCTTCTTTTTCATAAAAGGATCATCGCCTTGAGACTTCTTACACACCGCCAAGAGATTTATTAATTTCCCTTCCAATATGATTTTTATGTCAAAACTTAAAAGGACTTTTATCAATGGGTCACATTCAATCTTCATCATTGAAAGAACACTAGGATGTTTCCTACTCAAGGTATCTGTGAATTTTTCCTCTCTTACAGGGTGGTAATGAATTTAAAAATCATATTATTTAAGAATATATAACCATACTCTTTGTCTTGTGTTTTGTTCCTTATTTGTGAATACATACATAAAACTTTGGATGTGTATATATCACACTTTTCCCCAAAAATATAGGGTGTTCATATCATCATAGGAAAAATGAATGCTGCAAACTCCTATTCATGGGTAGGATAATTATATTCATGAGTCTCTAACTGTCGCGATGGATAGGAAATCACATTTTTATTTTGAATGAGTACACATCCAATTACCTTTAAATACGCATCAACAAAAATGACCAATCCTTTCCCCATTAGTTGTTAAAGTTCATATAGGTGCACTAACCAACCTCCTCTTCAGTTCAGTGAAGATTTCTCCACACTCCTTTTTCAAATAAACTCAGATATCATTAATGATAACATATTGGATTAAAAATAAAATAAATGTTTTAAAAAAAATATATAGTTTTCTTCTAGACCATGGAAACACTGAATATCAGTTACTATTATAGGACGTGGCCACTCTACAACATTTGTCTTTGAGAAATCCATTATGATTCCTTCACTAAACATGATGTGTCCCAAGAATGCGACTTATTGTAATCAAAACTCACATATTCTGAATTTACAAAACATCTTCTCCTTCCTTATGGTTCAAAATATGTCCCTTTAATGATTTTCATTCTCCTTGAGAATTTTGAAATATAATATAATATCATCAATAAATACCACCATTAAATTATCAAGGTAGTCCATAAAGACTCTTCATAAAATTCAAAAATATGGTAGGATCATTATTCAATACAAAAGGCATAAAAAAACTCTTAATTCTCATATAATGTTCAGAAGGCTGACTTGGGGATATATTTTTTCTACACCCTCAATTGATGATACTCTAATAAAATATCAATATTGGAAATGAATTGATCTTTATGAAGTTGGTTAAAAAAATAATAAATCCTTAGAAGAAGATATTTATACATCCCTATGATCCCATTTAGTTCTCTATAATCAATGCATAACCACATTTGACACATCGTTTTTCTATATAAATAGAAAACGCTATACCCAAGGAGACACACTTGGTCAATCAAAACCCTTATCATGTTTTATGGTGTTTATTATGGATTTATATATTATTTAAGGATTGATATGCATTTATAAAATTATTTTAAGATAAACCCTATCTCTATAAATAGAGCATTATCTCTATTGTGTATTTCATCCAAAATAGAAACTTGATAATTGTTGTGCACAATTCACCACTCTCTATAATCCTTATTTCTCTATTCTTCACAATAATGATAAAAATAAGAGAGGTCCCTTACAGATATAAGGGTATATAATCAACACGAATTAAAAAATATAGTTGACTCACCGTACTTGCACCCGGATATCAATTTGAATTGTTCAGATATCAAAGGAGAATGTGTGGATCAGTAATAGAGATATTCTATCCTTGGATTCCCAAAGCACAAAAAATGCACTCTGAATGGTACTTTTTGGATGATTGAAATCTCCATCAAAAAAAGAATTCTTAGATTAGATATTTGTTTATTTTGATCTTAATTAAATTAATTATAAATTTGATATTAAATATTCTTACTTGGAGTTTCTTGAACTAAATATTAAAATAAATTTTAATATATCACCAACCATCGCACGTTCCAACTATTCCTGGAACCTTCAAGTGGTATTAGAGAGACCACATTTAAAATTTTAATTATTTATTTTATTTTTGATCCATATAAAATTGTGGTTAAATTTTCATTTCATATTATTTATTTTTTATTCTATTTTGAATTAACATGTTGTTGACATATTAATCTTACTCTTATAGTGTTTCATTTTCGTAAAGGTATAAGAATAGATGAAGAATAAAGGGAGATTCCATTGGGAACATCCAAATTTTTGGATGATATGGTAGGGTTACATGGTGTGTATCCTGATTACACACTGTGTACAACAATATACTACACATGGCCATGCAACAAGACAAAAGACATGAAACACAGTCATTACATGCAGTGTACACCCCATGTTGAACAGCCTATCTAAAACACAGTATGTCAGGTTACAAGGCATGTATAAAACAAACACATTGGGTAGTCTGAACAGGTTAGCATCATAAAGTGTACAATTTGTGTGTTCCTTATACATGTTAAACCTCATTATATTGAAATATTGTAGAACTTATGATATAAAAAACATGTATGTGATGTCCACACCTTTTTGTTAATCATTTTCGACATCTAAAATACACATCAAGCCATTCGATCAGAACAACAAACACACGACATAAGGGATACATGCCATATAGCTAGATTGTACACACCTTCTTATAACATCGATATACACACCTAAGACTCAGAAGAGTATCTCATGAACACATAAATTAGAGATAATTCATGTAGATGGCATGTACATGCCATGTAGTCTAGCTAAGTCAACATGCCGAAGCCCCATGTGTGTAACCCAAATACACGATAGTCAAGGTACATATTATGTAGATGGATAATACATTCCATGCAGTCTCCCAATTAATTGAATAATTAAATTTCATTAAATTGATAATTGATGTATTAAAACCTTATTTCGTTGATTAGAACTTTATGTGTTTTATAATTTACTATGGGTTTCAAAGAATTTTAAATTCTCAATTAATTTACTGTATTAAATAAATATTTATTTGTTTTTCAATTTATTTCCATGAATTACATTAAATATGGGTAGCGCTAAATTGAGTTTGTATGATCATTAATAAGATATATAATTATTTAATTAATTAATGAAAGCACATTTATCATAATAATAAAGAATTAATAGAAATTAATATTAATCAATTTACTTTTTCATGTAAGTTGAATGTACGACCATTCATGAGAAAGATGAAAACTAGTGTATGTGTGGGAATTTATTTAATTTAATTTATTACATGTGTTTGCAATTATTTATTACTAAATTAAATATGACAGCCTATGAGTCATCCCTTCCTCCATTATTATGTATGACTTATGCATCCATGGATATTTATGTCATCCCCCTTTAATCAGTCCTTTGATTCAGATTAATAGCATGTGAGTTATAAATATTTGTAATTAATGGAGATTAAGATGTTTTTTGGAGGTGTTTCAAGATATAACACTAATGATTCCATCCTAGGTGTTATATAAGTGGATAAATATAATGTTGTAACTCATACCAAGACTAACAACATGAGTTATTTAACCTAGGTCATGGTTTCTTTTAATATATTCTCATTAAATCAACCATTAGATAATTCTCAAGAATATGTTATTTATTTATTTATTTATTTTTCTCTATGTAATATTTAATTTTATGGATACAAGACTACAATCGTATAAATTAATGAATCAATATGAAAATATGAAACTTAATTAATGGATTATGCGTAAAATTTTTATCCAACATGGTTAATTAATTAAGTAACACTCACTTAATATTAATAAGAAATGTAAAGTATAAAACAATATAAAATTTATTCTTAATAAATTAAAATTCCTCAATTATATATTAATTCTTACTTGTCCTTCCATTGCTTGATTATGAATAAAATCCTTAGAATAAATTATTTGACCAACCGTCGTTGGGACACTTACTTTTAAATTGAAGTTCATATTAACATTATGGGTTGACTTAACCCTCTTGAACCAAGGGAAGTATCCCTATCTAAACAAGATTTAACATGGTGGAATGTGTTTAAGAAATAAAAGTTATGATTTTAGGATAGGGGAGTCCAATCCATGGATCAAGGAGTTGGAAGCACGCAGTAGGAAAAAATATGGCTATCTTAATAGCTTAAAATAGCTTGAACAACCCTAATTGGGGTTATATGACGAGACATATGGAAACATTAGACTAGAATTTATTAGAAACTAAACAGTCCAAGTTGAATGGTGAAGGCTATTGGTACTTCATAAAATAGTGATAGATTCAATAAAAATAAATTATTTCATTATTTATCACAAAATGTATAATTAAGAAAAGTTATTGTAATCAACTATTTTATTTCTATAATAATATGGAAAGTTTATAATTTACTCTATCCCTTCGATCTATATTGGTGAATGACAATATAATCACTAGAAATAACTTCCATGAATGGTTGAGACGTCTTTCGGTTGTGATGCTCTATGAACGAAAATCTTACATGCTAGAATCCTCCATGTCAGATCTGTTTTACCAGAAGGTGAGTGATGGAGAGTTCCTTTTATATGAAAAACGTTTGAGTGATATGGTTAATGTTTATTATTTTATGCTTTCATCTATGTAAAGTGAACTCATTAATTCTCATGAAACATGGACGCATATAAAATTATTTAGAATCTCTATCTTCTTTTTTAAGAAAGAGTTAGATATGAACTATTTGAGATTTCCAAGGCAGTATTTCATAGAAATATTGGAGATGGTTTCCCAGTTGTGCCTCATATAGTCAAACTAATTGGCTACATTGAGAACGTAGAGGTTCTAGGGTTTAAACTCCCTAGATATCTGGGAACTTATCTCATTTGGCATCACTACCTAAGAGGTTATCTAGCTTCGTTGAAATTTTTAATATGAACAACATTTAAAAATCCCTGTTAGATCTTCTAACACTTCTTCTCCACGTAGATAAGTAGATGAAGCACAAAAATAAATTAGAATTTAAAGAAAACAAACATAAAATAAAATTGAGATATTTAATACCAATACTTCTAAACACCCTTCTAAAAGAAGAAGACCAAGGTGTAGGAATGGGAGCAGGGTGTTTTTTGTTTCAAATAAAGCAAGAAGGGACATTGGAAGAAAACTTCACCCAACCAAAGAAGCCTGGGGAAACTTCAGGTGTGTTTTTTATTGAGTTAAATTTATATTTTTGTACAAACAGTGTATTAGATAGAGCTTTTGGTCCTCATATATGTATTCAAATATAGGAACAAAAGAGATTAACAAGAATTGACTGAGGGTAGGACGATCTACAAGAATCCAACAGATCTAAACATGCTGATGTTGCAATCAGGGACCCCCACCTCTTGACTCTGTTTGAAATTATCTTAGTTTTAAATGGGTTTTATTATGTGTCTTTAGTTTCCAAAAAAATTATATTTGTATCACATCTTTTACTGATGATTTTAGTAATGTATACTTATAGAGGTATAAGTTGGATTATTTTGATAAACTCAAGGAATACAAGAATGAAGTTGAGAACCAGGATGGTAAGAATATTAAAAACTCCACTCAGACTATGGTAGATAATAACTTAATCAAGACTTCATTGATTACTTACAGAAGTTGGGGGTCCTATATTAACTCTCTCTTCTTTATATACCTTATTGGAATGGTGTAAGTGGAAGGATGAATCCCACCTTATTGGACATGATGAGATCAATGATGAGTTATGTGAGTCTTCTATTATCTTTTTGGGGACACACATTATGAACATAAAAGAAACACTGAACCATGAGGAAAAAAGTGAAAGATGTTTTAACATACCATTTATGGATTGAAAATAAACATGTGTTGTTGTACTTATATGTGTGGGGTTGTGAAGAATTTGTTAATTCCTCTTTTGGAAAACAGCTTGCACACCTAGGCACAAAGTGTACCATTATAGTATACCCAAATGAAACAAAGAGATATTACCGTTATGAATCCTCAGTGAAAAAGGTAATAGTGGATATACACACCATATTCCATGAGGGGGTAACATGTCTAAAATACATTGTAGGAGTGAGATAGACTTTGATGAAGTTGGGACTCAATAGAAAATAGAGTGGACACATGAATAGATTCCACAAATTCACATGGAAGAAGAAACTGTTCTAGAGACACAAGTACTGCATAGGAGTACGATAGTGGTTGAAGAACAAAAACATCATGAGTTTATAGTAATCAAGGATGTTGAATCATTATTTGTCGATAATAATAATCCTCTAACCTAAAAGGAATCAATAAGTCGAATAGATGTTGCCAAGTGGTAAGAAGACATGAATTATGAAATGGATTTCATATAAATTTTTTTTTTTGGATTTTGGTGGATCCTAAAATGTATGTAAAGACCATTGGTTGAAAACGTAAATTCATGAACAAACTGGAAATGATAGGAAACATCAGTACCTATATGGTATGACTAGTTTCAAAAGGGTTTAATCAACATCAAGGCATTGAATATTATGAAAATTTTTCACCATATGAAATGATAAAATCCATCATAATTCTAATTTCAATTACAGCTTAACAGGGTTATGATATTTTTAAAGTGGATTTCAAAATACCCATTCTTAATAGGAACATTATGGAAGATGTTTATATGAAACAACCTGAAGGGTTTGTGAATCCAAAGGATTCCAACAATATTTGAAAATTTCAAAAATCCCTTTATGGATTAAAACAAGATCCCAAGTCATGAGACATTCATTTTGATGAAGCCATAATAGAATTTTGTTTCATACAGAATGGATGTGATAACCATGTCTACAAAAAATTTAGTGGTAGTGAAACTATTTTCTTAATAGTATATTTTGATGACATATTACTTATTAGAAACAAAATACTAGTCTTACTGTCTTTAAAGAAATGGTTAAATAAATACTTCTCCATGGAATACTTGGATGTGGCAACATATATTCTTGGGATTAATATTTATCATGATAGATCCAAGAGACTACTAATATTAAGTCAAAGTTAATAAACTGAAATGATACTGAGGAGATTGAGTATGGGACAATCCCATAGGGGATTGTTTCCAAAACCACATGAAAATTATCTTTCTAGGAAGATATATCCTCAGGAACATGAGGAAATAAATAGAATGGAAAGGATTGTATTCACGTCCATGATAATGTCAGTCATGTATGAAATGCGATGTTTTAGGCTATATGTCCCTTATGAATTACGTGTGGTTGTAATATATCTAGTTGACCAAGGTGACCACCATTTTATGGTTTCCAAGACTGTCATTAAGTATCTATGGCATAATAAGGATATATTCCTATATTATGGAGGAGTTTAAGAACTAGTAACTATAGGATTATTAGATAATAGTTTTCAAATATATCAATATTAAATTAATTCACAAACGAGATATATCTTCACTTTGAATGGAGGTGTTGTGAGCAGGAAAAGCACAATGTAGGCTGTTGTCATATATTCTATAAGGGATTCTAAAAATATAGTGTCTTATGAGGTAGATAATGAATTATTACAGATGAAAAACATCTTCTAAGATCATGAAGTAGTGCATATAAATAAATATCATATCATACTCTATAGTGATAATGCTTTTAGGGTGGCTCTCTAAAAAGATTCAAGGTCACATCAGTAGATGAAGCACATACTTAAAAAGTATCATCTCTGGAGAGCTCTTTATAACAGTGGTGAGGTTTTAGTGACTAGTATTTCCACAAAACACAATGTGGAAGGCCATTTTACTAAAGAATTGACTCAACAGAAACATTATTATCATGTGAGGTCCAAAAAACTAAAATTCATAGGAAATTGTTTCTAGTCCAAGTGGGTATTTGTTGAAATTGGTGTACTTGGACCAAATATTTATACGTTGATTACATGTATATTCGATATATTGAATATTAATAAAAAGCATTATTACAAATTCTACGTTTTTCAACATGAATCTAATGTAATAATATCCTTGTGTATATGTCATAATGATAAGATCATAGAAGTTTCCCAATAAGATTAGAACCTTGAAGTGTTATAAAGATATGATTAAATATTGTTATACAGTCTAATAACATACTATGATGGAACATATAGTATGTAGACCACCAGGTGTGAGTAATCATCCGAGGATAATGCTTCTTCTCTGGATGTTTGCACTTGCTAATATCCAAGATGATAGATTATAAGAATAGGCCCACCAGAAATAATCCCACATACATTGGTGTCATAGAATATTCCCCTATGTGAGAATGTGTAATAGTCATTAAACTATTATATTTTCATTAATGCATGTTATGAATCATGCACTTTGATTTAATGATGAAAAACATGATTAAATATCTTCTCGGCAAGGTATGGCATGTTGGGTGCATCAAAATCGACTCGTAATTAATGGATAAGATAAGGAAATGTTTGTCCCTTCCAACTTTTTAAAAATATGATTTCTTGTTCCTTTGATTATAATTGACCTGTCACATCAAATTTCATGGCCATGGTGAAACAAAACATTCATTTTAGATAGTCAAAGAAAGACGAATCAAGCATATAGTTTGGTGACACATGTGTAAAACCTGATGGATGAGATATTGAGATATAGGTATTACATTACATAGTGATAATTTTCATGTGGTTTTCATCATTGAGGAATTATTTTCTTTCACTTGGGTATCGAAACCTATTGCTAGACAATAATCCTTGAATTTAGGAAATCCCCCAAATGCCAATGAGAAATAATCATAGAGGGTCACACATTATGTGTTTCTAATGATATTGATTAAATTATATTTGAGACTAATTAATTGAATAAATACTATTCTCAAGACCGAGGGATGTTTTTTTTCTTTTATTAATAATTAAAATTGTCTATTTATGAATGAAATACTTATTTAAAAGATCAATAAATAATATAGGTTTTTGAACAGACCAACACTACACAAAAAATTATTTATACCCAAAGAAAAGTAATGACATATAATATATCTGTTGGAAAAAATGGGTAATTCCAGTAGATATTAACTTTTATTGGTATTAATTTTATGTACCAGCACTTATTTTTACCAATATATATATATATATATGTTTATATTGTTCATTGAATACCAACACATCATTTGCCAATGGTTAAATCTATTTCTTTGTCATACTTATACTATAATTTCTTATACCAACACATGAATTTGATAGTAATAATAATTACCAAAAAATCATTTACCATCAATAAAAAATGATACAACAATAAAAAAGAATATTTTATCAATAACCAAATAATATAATCCAACTTATTATATACTATTATTTTTACGACCGAAGTCAATATCCATTTTTTGATCTCTTATTAAAATTATATCATTCATCTGTCTTAATTTCTATTTTTCTCTAAATGTCAATAATTTTATATTTCTAATTTTTGAATTTGATATACATTTAAATAAATTATATATATATTTTTTAAATAATTTTGATATTTGATATATTTTCATATATGTTTGATAATATCTATATACATGATAATTTAATTTTTATATTTAAATTTCATAAACATAATTATATCTAACCAAATTATTTTCACAAAATTAAATATTTAAATTTAATAAATTAGAAGAATAACAATCAATTGAATAATATTATTTAATTAATAATTAATATCCACAGATTGAAATTTTATTTTATATTATAAAATAAAATTAATATTTTATATAAAATTTTATGCCATTTATAAATATGTATTATATTTTAATATTTTAAAAATGAAGGATATTAGTAATTTTATTTGTCTACTTTATTTTTAAAAGCCACTAATATCGAAACCCTATTTTTCTCTGATGAAAAGACTGTACGATCCACCCAATGCCCGCCGCTGCCTCCTCCACCTCCGCTACTGATTGCTTGATTCACGACCATCGATACCCTCAGCATCTCCCATCGCTTCCTCCACCACTCTCAATCGATGCTACCCACCTCTAATATGACTCCCTCTGCGTCCTCTACGACCCTATACCTATGCCATTGTCTCCCTTTACCACTACCTGCCACCCTCTTTCAGTGACCATCATGTCGTCCTTATCATCCACATCAGACGAACCCTACCATCCCCATTTAACCCATGTCATAACTAACCCTCCTCACTCAACCCACATTGTCCCTGAACTTCCCCTATAAATCCCCAACATGATCAGCCTTCCCCACATGACAACAAAAACCTTGTGTTCAACCTATCCCTTTGAACTAATTGATTGATAATGAGGTATTCCATATTATTTATTCTTTTTATTTGGTTTATAGTCAACTTGAAGATTTTTTGGGGTCGTTATTGTGAAAATTTATAAAGAGTTATCTTGCATAATTTTTATTTGAGTGTCATTTTGAGGATTATTTGTTACTGATTACTCAGAGAATTGATGAGAAATGTCATCTAAACACTTTAATGGATATCTATGAAATCTAAATATATACTAATATTAGGATTTTCATCTGCCACGTTCCATCCTATTAATTCTCCACATCAATTTTTCTATACGTGTCATGCCTCCATTCCTCCATGTATGACCTCACCTCCATTTCTCTCTCATTCCCCCCTACACCTCCCACATCTCTCCCTCCACCTCCTGCTCCCACTCAGCCTACCCATCACGCTTCTCCTCTCCCCATTTCCGTTTTCCACTGCTCCAAAATCGTGAATCCATCGACTGCATTCCCAGTTCACCCGGGGTTCCTCACCTCTACCCTCCATGATAGGGTTTCCAGTTCCTCACCTCTATCCTCCATCTTAGGGTTACCCTCTAGTCGTCATGTCCCAATTAAAAGGTATCGAGATCTATTCATCTACATCCTCTCTCTACTTCATCCACATCCCATCGCCCATCCGCGTGGTATCTCACCCTTCTCCGCCTCTCTATTCCCGATCTCGATACCCCCCATCTCGAAACAGGGTTATTTCCGATCGTATCCTCTTGCTGCCCCATCGCCTCTACCTGATCCGTTGTCTGATCCTCCTCCACGTGCTTTTCCTTCACCTTCGTGTGGTCCATCTTCACCTATGTGGGTTTTGCCTTCATTCTGCAGCACCCAAAATACACCATACATGTCTTCCGCCCTAATCTGTCTATCTTGTACTAGGGTTTATCCTGCCAGTATCGGCGAACTGGATTCTAGGAGCACTCTCTACACCCCGTCATCGATTCTGAGGTCCAAAGCTCCAAGGCTGGTTGGCCACTCAATGAGCACCGTATGCTCCACCATCCTTGTGACTGACCAAAAGCAGTTGCGCCTTCACCGGCTCCACCATCATAAATTCATCCTTCCTCTCAGAGAATCTGAGCGATTCCATCATCGATATGTGGCTTAGAAATCTCGCCTAATCATAATCCCAAGTGAAAGCATCATCTTCTTCGTCATACAGAGGTTTTTTGTACTTCTCGCAAGCCTTCAGTGATAGCTCGGCTGGCGGCAGCCAAATCTCCAGAGAATTGGGAAGGCACACGAACATTCCATCACCCAAAGGCGAGGTTTCATAAAAGATTTGGAGCCAATGGAGAACTGTATGGGGTTATTGGAGAAAGAGAGATTCTCAGAAAAGATTATTGACAACATATCACCGGAGGATCTTCTCCTACATGAATTATTTCACTCTGGTACCCTCTAAATTCAATAAATCCCATTCCCTAATTCCCTGAAACTCTTGATTTCAATCCAAAACTACAACTACTCTTTCTTCTCAATTGATTTTCAAATTATATGTTTCTCACCTCTCAATGTCAATGTGTTTCTATTTACTATCTGAATACTGTATTCACTATAATTTTGTTCATTGTTCATATGTTTTGTTTCTACTACATATGTGTTTCCAGCTTTATTTGAGTTCTAACAGTTCATGCTCATAATATATAATGTTTTCATTGTTCATATATTTTGTTTTCAGATTGGGGTGATATTTACTGAGATGTAATGATTATAAGATTATCTAAAACCACCATAAATGAATAAAAGTATGGATCGATCATTTTCGAACTCAATTTTTGGCCCAAAATTGTTATACTTTTGATGCTACAGAATTAGCTTTTATATCTTTTATGGATTTAACAGTTTTGATTGTGTTTATTTCAGGATTTATGTATGGATATATAAGGAATATATTGATCAATCAACTGGATTTTTTTGGTGGCCTAAACCCCCAGATTCTAATTATGATCCTACTGGGGCCCCTCTAGGACATGCAAGGGAGTATGTGCTTTTGTTCTCCACGCCAGTAACCTGGTAACATCCTGTTGGAGATTAATATATAGTTATTTATACACACATGAATTTATGTTAAATGGTTTGAATATTGTGTTTATAAAGATGCAATGTTAATGGGTATTCTTCATGTCTATCATTTGAAGACAATTAGTGGGTAGCTACATACCCCACTGGATTTTGTTGTGGAAGATTAATGATAGTTTTATGTTAACATATTTAACGATAATATATTGTTTCCCTTAATTGTTTTGGATAGATAGAATCATCCCTCGAGCTTTGAATATTTTCTATATTCGCAATCTCCCATGGGATCACAAGTTTTTTAATCTATTTCTTGAGATTTTAGGTTTAATTTACTTCTTCCATCATTCTAATTTTCAGCATGTTGAATTTATAAACATCATAAATTCCTGCTGTTTGTTGGATGACATTAACGGACCAGTTTTCTCGAAGTGACAGTAGTTATGCTTCTACAAAGTGCATAATTTAGATGATGTTACCTACTGTGTTTGGATGATTACTTGAGTTGTAACTATAGGATTGGGGTGATAATTACTGATTTGGAAAGCTTATAAGATTATCAAAATCAGCTGGGTTGATCAATTTGGTACTCAAATGTTGTCCCCAAGGTATTGTACATTTGCTGCTACAGAATTATCATTTATTTATTTTATTGTTTTAACAGTTTCAATTGAGTTTATTTCAGGTTTTATGTTTGTATATACAAGGAATAAGTTGAGAAATTAATTAGTGGGGTTTGGTTGCGTAAACCACTAGGTTCCCCTTAGGATTTTTCCAGGGGGCCTCAAGGATGTAGTAGAAAGAATGTCCATCTATTATCTACACCAACATCCTGGTAAGTTCCCATTCGAGGTTACTATGTTGTTAGTCTTTCTGATATGAATTTAGGATAAATTGTATGATTTTTTTCTTCATATGTTTGCAATGTTATGGTGGTATTCTGCATGTCTATCATTGGAAGACTATTAGTGGGCACCTACATACCCAAAAAGATTTGAGTGTTGATGATTTATGATAGTTTTATGTTAATATATTTTAGGGTAATATATTACTTCCCTTAATTGTTTTTGATAGACAGAAAAATCCATGGTTCATTAAAGTTTCTATGTACAGGTGATCTCCCACAATCTTACAAGATTGATTTCTCTATTTCTTGAGATTTTAGGTCATTTTCCATCTTCCCTCTTTCTCCTTTTCTACTTCAATTTCATATTTCCTTCATATATCCTCTCTTCCCTCATTCGGTTTTTAATTTTCAAGTTTGGTTTTCCCTTCACATGTTCTCTCTTTCGTATTTCTCCACATCAACCTACTCCACCTCAGTCTCCTTAAGCATACTCCACCTCCACCGCCTCTTCCTCCTCCTCTGCCTCGTTTGCCTCATTCACCATCAGATTTCAGAGCTATGGTAGGCTTCATGAGTTCAATCAGATACTGTGTTTCTAATTTTATTTTTCGTAATAAATAATATATATATTTCTCATATTAGATTTTTAAATAGTATATTGATTGCATTTTACTTATTCAGTATATGCGGATTTCATATTCATCACATGCCTACTAATATTGTATTACTAATTTTGAATATCTAATATCCATCTTATGCATAATAATATCAAATTGAAAACAAGGTATATTATTCTCACTTTTGTGCAAGTGGGTTTTCATGTAGTGACTATAAGTAAATATGATGTCAATATAGTATTTTTCAACTAGAAAGACCATATAGATATTTTAATATTGAATTTGTAATATGAGTAATTTTTATATTGCATATTATGGAAAAAATAACTGAAAATAGAACATGGGAATTATATATTTATTACTATATTTAATGAATTTTACATATTTACTATATTCAGATTAAATATTCAGTATATGCATACTGAATACTTAAACAAATGATTGCTACATAGGTGTATATATTGAATAATGATGAGTTTAGGATTCTGGTGGATGCTTCATCTGTTTAAACCCTAAACATTGTTAGTTTCCTTGGTGATTTATGAAAAAAATATCCAGAATCATCACCATCTATTTGAATATAGTTTTAATAATCTAGAAATATTTGAAAATGCCTCAAAAATCATGGATTTTCAGAAATCGAATTTCATCTATGCAGCTTCTCAATCTGAATACCTATGGTTCACTCTTGTTTTAAATTCAAATATCTATTCCTAGAGTAAAATTTACACACTCTAATTTCTGCATATGAACATTTTTTAACACGTAAATAATGTTTTCTCAGTAAAAATTTTTTATGAAGATTACTGTTTAATAATTTAAGGTTTTTATTTCAGATATTTATTCAAACTTCAAAAATTATCATATGTCATTGAAATTGGATCATAAATCCAAATTTTTTAGGAAAGATCATCAGTAATTTTTCATTACTTCATTTATTAGGTCATTGATTCTTTTCATTTCATCAAAATCTGTCAAATGAAATCTTCTCTAATTTCTTTTCTAATGCCTATAAACAATAACTATTTCTAATGATATCTCTATACATACTCCTCATACATTTATTAGGTCGTTAGAGGTTTGGGATAAATTTACTTCTCATGTAATTACATGTATTCTAATTTAAATTTTACAGTATTGTTTTCATTATATACTCATTTATAGTATTTATTGTACTATAGGTTCATATATTGGTTCTAGTTCAAGCCCCATTAACCAATTACGAAGTAACAATGATATAAATCCAATTTCTAATGTTGACATTAACACAAAAATTTCACACAATATATTATAATCAGAATTTCCAGTGCATGGTTTGTTTAAGTATGTCTGTTTTATATTATTAAATTATATTTTAATTTGTATGTGTTACTCCCATTTACTAATTGATTATTCTATTTTCATAGGTAATTGTCTAAATTTTAGATCTGAATGAAATTATGTTACCCTACCTCATATAATGGATAAAATATTTATAAGAATTCTAGATAATGTTCCACCAAATTTTAATATCTTATGTTAATGCTCACAATATACTAAGGAGAATATAACTCCACCATCTACTGTAGTTTCACAGCATACAAAGACAATTGGACACAAATAGAAGACTGTTGGTCTCTTATGTTAATGATCACAACATACTAAGGCGAATACAATTCCATCAATAAGTTTATTTATATTTCCATATTGAATGTATGTAATATATCACAATTTCATGTTTTCTTTGTAACCATTGGGTAGTGAAGTTATTTATGGTGATGGATGTTGTTTCAATAATCAGCACATCCATCTTTGGGGTTGTGATGTATTGTTTTGGTGATGTAACTGATGCAGGTATCTGAAAACATTTTCATGAAACAATACAATAACTCTGGATGTCATAAGAATTGATGCCTTCGACATGTTTGTACTCACAATCCAGGAGAAGGCTTGTGATGATGGCTACAACTCTACAGATAGGGACATACAAAAGAAGTATGCCTTCCGACCGTAGAGAGGACTAGAGATATTTGCAAATACATCTGCTAGGAAGGAATATTTTCTTCAGGTGTAGAGTTTCCACACCATCCATAGTGTAAAGTCCATGATCTAGTTCAGTGAGGACATTCCTACATATGATTAGAAGTATGATTTTGTCCCTGATATGGTTGAGGATGGGCATACCTCAGAAGATTTCTACATACAATAGGACTCCATCCTCGACATGCTTCGTCCAGTGAAGGGTGAAATGCTAATATTTGTGATAACTTATTCATGAATATATATCATGTTCCAGGTGGAGTGTTCTGACACCATCAACCACCTCAATTCCTATATCCAGGCCAACGCAGACATTCCCTTTTATGAATAGAAACTGGTTTTTGATTATGATTTTATTTCAGATTACAGTATTGAGGAAGAGTACTACATAAAATAGAAATCGATAGTCAACTTGGTTCGTCATATGAGGGGTGGAATATTCATTTTTTGTGAAAACCCAGTTTGGATTTTTTTCTTTAATATCATATTAATATTTTATTTTAATAATACAATATCAGGTACACATTTTAATTATTTCTTTTAGTGTTTCTCATTCATTTTAACTTCATTTAAAGATTCAAATACTTATTTTTGGTTTTCAATTTATAGTAGATTATTATGATGATTTTATTTCTGGTTTACTTGAGGGAAATAATATAATTTGCGGGAATGATATATGAAAATTTATTTTCAATCTATAGAAATATTTTTTTTAATGCTTTATTTTTTAAATATTTTTTTTCACTTTACCACATTTCATATTTAATTTATATATAAATTCCATGCCCATTAATTCCTTATTCACCATCATTTCATCCCACTCTACCCATGATGATCATAGTATCCCTTAAAAAACCATACTACATTCACTTCTTTCATTTACTTTTCTTTAATCGTATTCTGTATACTTCTTACATCAATCACATATTGATAATACCTTATAGTTTATCTATTTTTAAATAATCCATTAGTTTTTAGGAAAAATGATTGATTATAATGTTTATTCTCTTTAAATTTATAACCATGAAACATAATGAGAATTTATACTTCAATGTTCTATCTTCTTCAATCATCATCCACATAGGGACATTCTTTCCAGGACGTAATATTTCAAATATGAACTACTATTTTCACATAATTATACCATATGATGAATGTATTTGTCTTTTTTTATTTACATCCATTAAAAATCTACACTATAAAGAATGACTTCAAAGACATGTAGAATTTCATATAATTATAAAAGATAAGGCTGAAACATCAGTTTATTTTGTAAAGGCTCTACAGTACAAAAAAAAAATGCAAAAGGCAGTATAGGGATGAACTCGCGTGACTTGAACTCGAGACTTCATCAAGACCCACAGGGATAGCTACCGACCGAGCTGCACCCTAGGGGCTTCACATAATTATACCATATGCTGAAAATATTTGTCTTTTTTATATACATCCATTCTAAATATACACTATAAAGAATGAATTTAAAGACATTTGTAGACTATAAATAATGACTTTAAAGACATGTGTCTCCTCATATATCTTCCATCTAGGTGTCAGATTCCCTACTACTAATGAACTGAAGCATAAATCTTGCAGGATATGTGAAATACATGTTATTATAGGTAGTGTATCATACGTAGTGTTAACATCCCCACCATCAATGAACTTGCACATGAATTGGAATCACACCCTCCTAATATGATCTCCATATATTGTATTACTACTAGAAATCTCCACTTCAAGATCCCTAGGAATTGAATTTTCTACAGAATGAATGAAACTATTATTGGAATGGAAATTAGATCTCATTATTCTGGATTGCCTCAGTGTGTAGGTCTTGGATTTTCGGAAGTGTTGATGCATAAAGGGTGCTACATTATTTGATCACACCGATTCTGTGTGCTACTCTAAAAAAGTTTAGCCTTTTTCTTCATGGATTCATTCAAATTATGTCATGTTTATTATAGGATTCTAGATACACCTCACCTTATATTTCTGCATATTCCCTCTCATTTCAAAATGTTGTGATGCTCTTTAACTCCACCAGGAGCAGCTTCTAGAATTATTGGTTTGTTTATAAATTTATAAATGAAATGGACTTGTGTTATGATTAGTGATATAGATGGTGATGTTTTTTCTAATATTATTTAGAAGGTACAGTGTTTGGATGCTTTGAATATCGATTTTTGAGACAAATTCTGATATCCATAGGGTGGTTACAAATGGTGATTTCAAATTGTTGATCTAGATGGAGTTTTTCATATTGTAGATTTCTGATGTCCATCAACTAGAGTGTGTTGTATTTTCCATTCTTGTATTTCAGCTTGTGGGTAATTGTTTAAAGGATATGTCTATTCAATGTTTTCTCCCTACGGTTATCATCATTCCAATGTGCACAGTATTGTGATGTTTTGGCATGATGTTTTGAGATTTTTATGGAACCATGAGGTATGGTATATCAATGATATGGAAAGATGAGTTCCTATAGTTTCAATACAATTAAAATTAAATAATAGGTACATTTTGAAATTTTAGTATAATATGAACCCTTATTTCATTATCAAACACCATTACATTTCAATTAATTTTTTTTCAACATTATTGTTTCTTCTGAAATTTTATAAATATTAAACTCTAATTAAATGAAAAACCCAGTAATCAAATGCATCATGAAATAGCACGTGTGAGTGCTAGTTTTCCTAAATTCTAAATTCATATCTTTTAATATTTAGTCAAATTTGGCTTTTATATTTAGTACTGTCATTTATCTAGATTCTAGCCAAATTTTTGAGGCCGCATTAGGAAAAGGTTCTATATTCAATGAGTAGGAAACTTATGGCCCTGTTCATAGTCCTTTCCTCTATGTAAGATTCCTAAAAAATATGACCACATCAAACCTATGAAAAGAAGGTTCACTCTGTACTATAAATCTCTCGGGGTATATGAAAATCAAAAATTCCCCAAGGAATTGGTAAGAATCATCCTCACACTGGTTATAAATCTGAAATTTCCATAGTTTAGTCTAGTTTTTGGCTGAATGTGAATATAGAAATTTATATTCATTCAATGAAGTAAATAAAATCCATAAAAAAATCCCCTTCATGCCTCTTGGAATTTCACTGGCATCTATGGTTTTTAAATGAAGTGTTCAGGTGGGAATTTGTGAGAAATTGTTTAAAGGTAATAATTCCACTAAAACAATTATCAAACAATGTTATGTTAATGAATTATCATTCCCATATGATCTTAGTAATTTCAAAACACATCTACCATATTTTTTGAACAAAAACACTACTTATTATTTCTTGTAAATAGTTTTTATGTATCAAATTGTGCCTAATTGTGATGTTCATGTAATGGTAGTTGCCTTAGATTTTTGGGTTGGACTCTGATTCTTATTGATTTAACAGAATTGTTAATAGGGGTGTCTGGACACGACTCGACCGGGTTGGGTTGGGTTATGTGGAAAAAACTGGGGTCAGGTTTATGTCGGGTCGACCCGTGCGTGGGTTGGTCCGGTCTTGGGATGGTGACATTTAGACCCAACCCAACCCGTGACCTGATGGGTGTATGAAAAAAATACCCACTCAAGGAGTCACAAACATTTGGTCATTCCCTCCCTCCCTCTCCCTCCCTCTCCGTCCCTCACAATCGCTTGATCTTCCTCCTCTTCCTCGACCTCAACCATCCCTCACATGGAGAAACCCTACCCCTCCCTCCCTTTTGATTTACTAGAAAAACGAAAACCCCCTACCCTCCATCCCTTGTGATTGACTAGAAAAATGAAAAACCCTACCCTCCCTATCCTCCTTCCTCCTCCTTCCCCAAACATCCTAACTCCTCACCTTCTGTTCTCTCTTATCATTCCCTTGAGAAAAACACTCCTTCCATCATCTTATCCTCATGAAAAAAATTTCACTTCTAAACCCTCTTATAAAATCCATCATCACTCACATCCTCCCCAGACAACTTCCCTCATGAGAAATGCGGAGATAGCCCTTCTGGCTTGCCTTGCCTCCTCCTCCTGCCTACTGTCCATTGTGCGGTCTAGCAGGGTAACTAGTAAGTAGTCATTTTTTATCATGTTGTTTATAATTAATAATTTTCCTATTTGATTTAGTAATTTCTTTTGAAAATCTAATTACCTAAACTAGAATTTTCCCCTTGTTGGATTTCTCATGAATTAATTTTCATATAAGCTACTGAATTGATTTGAATCTTTCAGAACTATTTAAGATTTACTATCTCTCTACTTTCTCCAATGCTTCCCACTTGTTTATCCTGAGATGGTCACCCCTCTATTCGATTGGCTTCGTGGTCTCCCCTTGTATTGGCTCCTAATTATTAGTATGGACTTCTGCATGTTCAAATATCATCCTTCCAATTATCCTCATGTCCATCTATTTGTAATGTTTTACCATATTAAAATTTAAAATGTCTTTTTTATGTGAGTTATTAATTGATAAAGATTCTTTCTTTCTCTTTTCACAAAACATAGTTACAGAATAATAAATCAAATATAGTTATAAAATAATAATAATAATAAATGATGATATATTTTAATAAAACTGATCCCTTTATTCCTCATGACCTCTCTTAATTATCAGTAAATGTTATTCTTCAAACCTCCATAATAAATGAAAGAACATGATTTCATTTCTACACGATAACATGTAGATATACTATAATGGTGTGAAGGAATATCTCATTTTGTAAGTTTCTTTTGATATTTTCAGGGTGGAACAATAGAATCTAATATTATTGAATAAATAGTCTATGTATGCTCTATAGAATTTTAGTACCATTACATATCAACCTTTACATATGTACTAAAGAACGATTACATAGGTTATGGAAAACCCTTTTATAAATAATGTAGAACCCTTATGTATTATGTCCCTTTCTATTTTTCTAGAAATCTGTAACATAAATATAATCTTATATATTTATCTTGAAATATTATTTGGAGATTCAAAGAACCATTATGTATTATAGGGTGCCTCCATACTTTGCAAAAAAAATTCTTACTCAACCTTCAGAGTAACTCAAATATATCATGGATTTTTATAATTTTTCAATAATATAAAATTATTAGAGAATAAATTGTATGGGATTAGTATTTAAAATATCTAACAACTGGTAAACTATAATTCTCAATCATTCTTTAAAAATATCAAACACTTCAAATTATGTTGTAATAATATAAAAATATTTCCAATGATCACCAGAACAATTCCAAAATTAAACAACAGAAGTTTTATCTTCCACTCAATTTATCCAACTTCATACAAGTGTGTTTATATAAAAACAATAATCTTTATTCTAGATAATCTCAAGGATAGATCTTCATCAATAATATCCCTTATATATTCTTTTTAAAACACATATAGGTTCTCAAAATCTTCATATAGTCCGAACATCAAGTAATATACATACATCATGGATCTTCCCTAAAAAAACATAATTCATATTTTTTTAACTTGAATAAGGAATGTTTTTAAAAATAAAACCAAAAAATGACTTTATATTATAAATAAATGATTTCTTTTGTAATTGTTTTAGAATGTTTTTTGATACAAGAACTAATGGATGCATTTGGATAGATATTATACAGATTACATAGTGGTATCATACTCAGATTTAGTGATGACACCCTTCTTTTGAAATTAATAATTTGTATAACTGGTTTTATAGGATACATGTAATGGAAATAGTGTCGTATATAGGATATCTATCCAAGATCATGACGAATTCTGGTTGGGGGTGGGCTACTGGGGGCTGCGGGAGGGAGGGGAAGTTGTTGCAGGTGGGGGAGGCCTACTATAGGGGGATGGGTGGGGGATAAAATATGGGGCTATGGGGAGGGGGTGCTCTATGGAGAGCCTATTATAGGGGACTAGAGGGAGGGATGTGGGCTACTATAGGGGGGAAGCAGGGGGGAGGCATACTCTAGGGGGAGGAAGGGGGGATGTTGTAGGAGGTGGAGGGGGGGTCTACTGTAGCGTGCTGGGGGAGGGATGGGGGATGGAATGTAGGGGTGGTGGTGCTACTGGGGGAGGGGGATACTACTAAGGGAGGGGGTGATGATATAGGGGAGAAGGGTGGGGGCTGCTACATGTTGAGTGGTGGGCTTTTGGGGGCTTGGGGAAGGGAGGATACTATAGGGGGTGGGCTACAACAGGGGGATGAGGGGAGGGGGCTACTACAGGGGTCTTATACCCCGTGGAGGGGGCTGATATTAGGGGGAGGGGTAGGCTGCTCGGGGGAGGGAGGGGAGGTTGCTGCATGAGGGGGGGGGTGGCCTATTATAGGAGGATAGGGGAGGGGGCTGCTGTAGGATGATAGGGGAGGGGGCTGCTGTAGGGGGATGGGGGAGGGGTAGGGGATTCTGTAGGGGGAAGGGGGATGCTACTAAGGGAGGGGTGGGGGAGCAGTAGGGGTGGGGGTGGGCTACTGGGGGGAAGGAGTGGAGGTTTCTGCAGGGGGATGGGGGGAGGGGTGACTGATATAGGTGCGAAGGGGGCTGTTGTGGTGGGGGTTTGGTGGGGGTGGGTGGCCTACTACAGGGGGCTGGGGGGTTTTAGCGAGGAGGGAGGGGGGATGCTACCTAGGGGGAGGGTTGACTGGCTGCTGTAGGGATGAGAGGGTGGACTACTATGGGGAGGGAGCATAGGTTGTTTTAGAAGCGCTAGGGGGAGGGGAGGCTTCTGCAGGTGTTGAGGGGGATGGGTCACAGGGTTGGGTTTTGAGGGCTTGGTCACAAGTCACAGGTCTGAGTATGGGTCCATCGGGTTGGGTCCGGTTTTACACATACAACCAGACCCGAACTAACCTAACCCACAATGGGTTTTGTTGGTTTGGGTCCATTGTCCATGCATCGGGAAACTTGACCCCACTGGGTTGGGTTGGTTCAGGTCAGCTGCTCAAAAATCATGTGACCCAACCCAACCCAACCTTTTTTGGTCTGGGCATGTCCCAAAACATACTCAACCCAAATCGACCCATGGACACCCCTACCTGTTAATTATTATCATAAAACATGGAACATTGTCTATATTAGTACATAAATATTCACTTTAAGGAGAATGTTATAATATTATATGTTTAAAAGTATGTTATTTTGAATTTTGAAAGTATCTCCACTTAAAATAATTTTCAGTTATTCCAATATATGCTGCATTGACTACATTGCATGTGATAATATTTAATGTTATCATAAGTTTTAACACTACACTGAATTAGTAATCATTAACTTTATGATTGTTTAATACAAGGATACACTATCTTTAAATGATGTATAAATATGAAACACATAATTTTCAAGTCTGGAAAAACATTCTCAGGTTGTGTAGCGGAATATGTTAGACTTCATGTTGTCTTCATTTCCACATGTGAATGATACAATGCCATTATAACTAAAACTAGCCGAAACACTCGACTTCAATTGAGTGTCACATTAGTGGAAACATCTGTTCTAGTAGAAGGTGTTCTATGTTGGAATTTGGTCTGTAAATTTAGTGGAAAGGTTTTTTGAGATTCCAGTTAGTTGAGGTGCTTATAGGCTACGTATGTACTTTTTCAAGTGTCTATGTTGTAAAGAATTTAATTGGCCAGCATGAGCAGAAAAATTGAAGGAGATTTGGTTAAGTAAATAGTTCCATGTTTCTAGATTTTGTAAACTATAATATTTTATTCTTCCATTTTTACATGATTTTCTTGTTTTAATAAGTATCAGTGTCCCTTAAAGAATTTTGTTCTAATTTCTTGCAACTATTTGGGAAAACCACATAAATTTCTTATTCTATTATTTCTTTTCGTTTTATCATCTGTTATTTTTCATATTGTTAATAATGAGATGCTTGTACACAATATCTAATATGATGTTGTCTTTTAATTATTATTAAAATTTTGTAAGAATTATACTCAATTTTTTTGAAAATTTATATAAAAAATAATCAGAAAAAATATGATGGTTGAATTTTGATACTATTATTTTATTGTTGTGTCTTTATAATGGTTTAATCATGTGTATGAAGGATTTTTATTTGCTTTTCAATGTATATTGGGAATTTAGTTTGATAATGGAATTGATGTCGTATAAGTTTATTCTTCCTAGGTGGGAAATTTTTATAATGCAACATGAAAATTCTACTACATGACTCTTCTACTGTGTGAGTTGTACTAGATGTGGCCAGGGGGCTTGTTGTAACCTGATCTAGAATCCCAAACCAAATTATGATGTTCATTGATAGTAGGTGGACTCATCTTTATACAATAAGTAGGGTCTTCTAAAATTTATCATTTTATTCCTTTTTATGTCATAGAATGAAAATGGATGTTTAATTGTTATTTTGTGCTACAAAAAGTATGAAAAAATTTACGTGGAAGGTTGATTGAAGGAATCATATGGTAGTGACCATAAACCCAACTCACCTGTTTCACAAGAATGTTGTAACATTTTTTTTCATCGGATAAATATTTTACACCCATGATATTTTTTGTCGTATGTGAACTCATTTATCAGTTCACTATTTTTGTCTCCAGACTTGTTTTTGCACCTGTAGAGCATCTCATCAAAATACATTGGACCACATGTGTAGGTACTGTTATGACTTATTTTTTTTAATTATTTAACTAAATATCAAGGTATGTTCTTCTAAATTGTATCATATTATTACTTTTTTCTTGTCAGGGAATAACTGGGGATGTCTTATTGATATTAATTCCATTTATTTTTTTCCACAAAACTGATGAAGATGGTGGCTTGAATGATTGATTATGTAGGGTGAACATAAACCCAACTGATTTGATGAACCCTATTTGTGTGCAACCCCTGTTCTATCATGATTTTTATCAGTATCTATGAGCATTTATTTAGGGATTCTAGGTGACTTGTTAATGCGGTGGTTTTTGTCGAAATGGCATTGGACTATTTTTTTCATTCACATTATGGTTATTCAAATTGTATTAGAGTTTATTATGTTGGTATTTGGTTGTTTATACTAAAGTGGAAAAGTAGCTTTATAGGTGTTTATGTTATGTTTGTTGTTTCAAAGATACAGAATAATAAGAATCAGGGTTGGGGTAGTGGTCTATTTCAATTAGTGGTAAAGTTTCCATCCAACTTCATGATGTTTGATTCAAACTAATTTTCTAATTATTATATAATAGTTATAATAGTAAAATTATATATATTTATATTATTCCATATAAAGTAATGGATTTGAGAATAGAAAACAATATATATATTTTTTATTTATAAAACGTATTATCAACGAATATCATTATTGGTATTACTTAAAGATCAAAAAATATATTATCTATTGGTGTTATTATAATTGAAACAAAACTATTTTATTTATCCCAATAACATTAAGTGATAGAGTTTTTACCAACAATTTAGTGATAGTGAAATATTTGTTAGTAAAACTTTTTACCAAATGAAAATGTACATTTACCAATAGATATTCCTCTATTAGAAAAGTTAAATATTTTCCTGTGTAAGAGTGAGTACAGTGACAAATATTAATTAAAAATACGTTTAAATAATATTTTTTATTAGGAAGTCGGTTCATGAAAATAATAATAATAATATGTTGCACGAGACTTATTAAAAATTATTATATTATTTTAGGGTTGGAATAAAATTAAATAATAATTTTAACTTATTCCTTAGATCTATAAATAGACCATATGTCTATTGTGTGTTGTATCCAAAATCAAAATTTTAGAATCATTGTGCACAGTGAAACTCTCTCCCAACTCCCCCATCCTCTCTTCTAATAAATAGTGAGAAACATAAGAGATATCCCTTAAAAATTGAAGGACAAGTGATCAACATGAATAACACAAGTCAATGTACACACCTTGCTAGCACTCAGAGATTGATTAACATTGATCATTTATCGAAAGAGCGCGCAGGGTTCACCAGTAGAGGGATTATATCCTTGGATCCTCACAACATAATGAAGGAAATAAGATAGGGTCTTTTTAATGATCCAAATATACATAAAACAATGAATTCTTAGATCACGTATTCATTTTTTCAAATATTAAAAAAAATTAATTAAAAATTTAGTGGGTAAGATCTTCACTCAGTGTTTCTTGAAACTAAATATATAAAAAAATTAATATATCACCCCTGACCACACATTTTCACTCTGCCTAGAACCTTCAATCATAATGAAAGATTCTATTTTTTCTTAGTCATTGGGTAAAAATAGAATGTATTGTAATATATGATACGTTGAATGTCACGAACCGACCTGGGTTGGCATGACCCATCACCCAACCGGCCTTGAAAAAAGGCCTCAAACATGACTCCACATATTCTAGAGGCTTTAAATATTGGTGAGGGATTAAAAGGTTACATTAGAGAGACTATGCACTGAGATTAGTGCAACGTACTGACCTAATGTGGTTCCCCGAGGTGGTTCACCACAAGGCTTCAAGAAAACCTCTCTGTATTCCATAGGTTGTTGACTATTAGCGAGGTCCTAGGGTGTGATACTGAGGAGACTATTCCCGAATATGAGAGTATGATATTAGAATAAATAACTACATAACATCGATAAGATTTATAATTAGAGTGAAGAAAAAATAAATAAACCAAAACAAGAAAAATATTTAATAATAAATGGAATATAGTAATGTCCTGAATTACCATGTCATACAAACAACATTGATCACCCACTAGGTCGATCACATACACACGAGTTAATAAAATTAATTGAAACAAAAGTACAACAATAAACTATATATATTGAGGCATACCACATACCTAATCTCCATATACATGTATGATCCATCTTTATCGATCAACCCTGAGCCTCAGACACTCTTGTTCCTTAAACCCTGTGAATGTCTTCTCAGGTACCCTAGTGCAATAGATACCCAAGAAAGGTTTGAGTATTGAATTAAGTAGGGAACCACAAATAGAGTCCCATACATAGCCATTAATATGCAGTGCATGTAAATGTGAGATACTAATATGGATAATAATAATAATAATAATAATAACAAAACAACAATAAAAACATCTTGAAATAAGTAGAAAGATAAACTCATACAAGGCATGCTCAAGGAATGTGCTCAACCAAGATGAGACATAACATGAATAAGGTGTCATTATATATATATATATATATCTGAGTGTGTGTGTCCATATATATATTACCGAAAATATATATACATATATATACACATATATATGTGTAAGGTGAAAAATATCATGAATGAAACTGCTACAGATCATTGGGTTCGTAATCCGGATCATTTGGACATCCTAAGAATAAACCATTGAGTTGGATGTCATACCACATAGGCAGTGTATAATTAATATGATCTTTGGGTCTATAATCCCAATTGATGATACCTACATCGCACAAGAGCACACAATATCTGAGTGAAATTCACTCAAACTAGTGAGGCTTCATGAAACTGATTCATGTTAGAGCGTGAGTTCCTCTTACCAAATGCTAGTGTGCTCCATGAAATAGTTCTTCATGAATAACTTTGAGTGTGTAACTCAAGAAGAAGGCCTATGATATCCCAATTTAATTGAGACCTAAGTGGCTCACAAAGTTTATTTATTCATTACACAAGGGGATTCGTAGAATATATTCTTAGTGAAATAAGGTTTACAGATACTATGTTTATTTATAAAAATGTTGTCTTTCTAAATCTGGTTGCAACATATATCATAATCACTACTTCTTTTTTTGTATGCACATTCTCTAATGCATCATATCTATGAATCATATTGTCTTGAGTCTCCAAATTTTAATTCATGTGAAGGATTTTTAATTCACCTAAATATCACATCCTAAAATACCTTATGCTGAAAAAATGGTGACTTCAGAAAAGATTATTCCCTAATACTGGAATCACATTCATGATATTTTCTCATGCTTATAATAATTTAGAAAACATTTAAATAACCCCTAAATAAACAAAAAAATTAACAGACACTGTTCACCAATAATGGAACATTCTTTGAATAACCACTTGCATGAATGTTAAATATTGTGTGCATGGTAATTCTCACCATATCTGGCTCAATACAACCAAGGTGACCTCACATTCGATCAGTAGAGGTTCTTCCTAAACAACCTTATGAACAAAACTTCTGGAGAAGATGAAGGTAGAGGACAACACTTTAAATATGCGATGTGTGGGATCCATCAGATGACTTGGATTCATCTGACCAGTTAGGTGTAATATATTTGTAACATTTGAACGATAGAGGGACAGTAAATGATACTTACTATCCCACATCAAACTCATGTGAGGACAAAAACACTTTATATAAAATCTCATGCCATTGATCACTTGAGCTGAAATTTAGGTTTGGTTCCTAGAACACACACATAAGATCACACTATCTTGCTGCCCAACATGGTGGCACTATCATCTCCATACGATCTCTACGCACACCTTGAACACACCTGTTCATGCTCTATGGGTGCTATGTATGTCTAATATCACATGTACAATTCTAAGATTCCTAGTTAGATCCTATCCCATTTGATTGAACCCCACCTCTATCATATATGTTTTAAGGGATCCTTGGTTAGATAAGGGTTTTCTTTATTTTTTGATAAAGGACCATTCATATACATTGTAATGTTCTAAGTATGAAATATAATACTAAGAACTTCTCAGTGTAATATTTCAATATTCTTCAGGAAAATGAATATTTTCATGATCTACTCTTCCATATTCAATGATTTAATTAATGTTACATAATTGAAAAATGTCTTAATATTAGGACCAATTCAACAATCGTCGCATTTAGAAAGAGAATTTATGAATCCTGACATCCAATGACATTAAATGAATCCCTAACAATTCTCTAAAAATCACCACTTCATCTTCAACTTACCAAACACATGTAGATACATCATTTAAAACAAATGAAAAAATTGGAATGAACAGTATCCCACTTTATATTTTGTTTCCAATATCTATTCACATGTATATAAATAAATACGTGAGCTCAAAAGATTACCCCCCTTATTGAAAATCAAATATAATGGATATGTGGGGTTTTTTCACATCTCTTCTTCTTCCATTAAAATAATTCTCAATCTATTTCCCCATTTCGAGAGGATGACATCACATTATTAGCTTTGAAAATATAATTTATTTGGTTTACTCTAAGTCTACATGGGGTAACCTGGGGTAGAGAACAAGAGATACAACAATGGTTTTCTAATATGTCTATAAACTACCATTCATGTGACATCATGCTATGATTTTCATATTTAAAAAAATAGGTGTTGCTAAGAAATGAAATAAATGATCATACACACAATTTAATAAACACGTCAGAAAGATAATGTTCAAAAACAGTATCCCCCATTGTCTCATCATGTAATCAACCAACCACTATGGCAACACAACTTTTTATTACATAAATATTTCATTAATTGATACAATAACAAACAATATGAAGTATCATTTGGGATTTAGTGTCTTGGAAATAGAAATAGGATACATCAAAAATACATAAACACATACATTATTCTAATCCACTTGAATAAAGTCTTCATAGGTTCATCATAAGTTACTTTTAGTGTATCTCATATCCTATGGACATTCACTAAAAAAACAACAACATATTAGCTGTAGGTTTTTTGAGGGGGTTATGCACAACCCCCTCGAAATTAATTTTATATGGGGTTATTCACAACCCCTTCTAATAGTGGAATTTAAAAGGGGTTCATAGCCCCCTCTAAATTTTATAGATTTTTTTTATTTATGGTTGGGTTTTAGGGTTGGTTATGTCAAAACCACAACCAATTTCAATGTTAATGGAGCTACATGTTCATGTTGATTTTAGAGGATCAATATATATATATATATATATATATATATATATATTAATTTGGAAATTAGTGGGGGTTGTGAACTCCATCAAATGTAAGAATTTAGTGGGGGTTCAGGAACCCCTGCTGATCGATAAGATTAAAAGAAGTTGGGAACCCCTTCTAATTTAAGAAATTATAGGGGGTTGTGACTGCCCTCTATTTTATGACATTAGAGTGGGTTGTGAACCCCCTATAATTCAAATAATTAAAGGGGGTTCATGAACCACCGCTAATCCATTTGATTAGATGGTTTTTTAACCCCACTTAATTTTTTTTAAAATAAGCCTCATATAAATTCAATTTTTGTAATGTGTGTGTGTGTGAATGTGTATATATATATATTACATAAGAACATTATATAAATTATTTTAAATTCATTGTAACCACACACACACACACACACACATATAAAGACTTTATATAAATACTTCAAATAAATACTTATAAATATAAACAAAAATGTATACATATATAAATATTGGTATACATAATATAAATGTAATAATAAATATATTTATTCAAATATATAAAATTTATATATTTTTTGATAAATAATATAAAATTATATTATGATTTATATTATATTATATTATATTAAATATATTTTTATGGTATATTTATGTAAAAATACATTTATATTATATTATATATACAAATATATATAACTAGTACTTCCCTCGGGCATTCACACGACACTATAAATTTTTTTTATTATCAATAATAGAATACCAGTTTTGAAACATAATAATTCAAATCAATATTGTTAATGTTTCAAAAAAAATATGAGGTGTACAAATAATGGAATAAAAGGTACAAAATTTGTGGGAGTAGGATGTCATTTATTGAGATATAAATTTTAATGTAACAGACAACATGTGACAAACAAAAGGGAAAAAGTAATCTTCCAAATTACATAAATTAACCCAAATGATGCATCAACTAATCTCATTCCAGGAATATGTACATGATAGAATGTTTGTTTAGGATGATATAAAATGATCCCATAACAGGATTTTTCAGAGCATCTTAGGAGTGAAATGATCCCAAAACTCATTACCACCGTTTGTGTATGAATCCGAAAATCAGAAATGCTTCAAAATATATCATTCATCACCTTAGAAAAAAAATATAGGAAACCACCAGAGCTATACAGAATGAACATCATACCCATTAAATTATACATTTCAACATGGGAAAATCTGAAAATGGTCAGCGCGAAGACATAGTTAGGAAGGAGATGACATAGAGTCCTATAGAGGTGGAAAAAGAATTATTAGGATGAGGTTGATAGATATCTTCGCCATTCTAAATGAATCAATCCATTGGTCCTTGTTGTTGTTGGTGATGGAAAATAAGCAGCTAAAAAAAGAGTTTTATATAAAAAAACAGAATTTCATATGAATTTCTTATTAATGAAAGGAAAAAATGTATAAGAGACACTAGAACACATAAAAATTCTCCTTTTATTAAAATTGAAAATACATGATAATTGTTTTTACATACATATCCTTCCTCCAATTCCATGCTCTTGGTTGAATACCTGATTCGGGAAAAATACTAAAACCTATTATAAAATAGTATAACATATTTGTTAAGGTACTAGAACTCATTATAATATAAAATAGATTATAACAGATTATAAAAAGAAAAAAAATGATGAATTCGACTCTGAAAATGAATAAGATCCCTTATGAAATGTTTTTTGTAAGGTACTACAACTCACTGTAATAAAGAACAGATTAGAAAAAAAATCATACAAGATTCATTCCCATAAGATATGTTTTTGACCCGATCCTTGGTGTTGTCATAATATATGTTTCTCATAATAGATTTTATTTTTTCTTACTCTTGAAATAATAATGGACAGTCATTTAGCATTCAGAATTTTAGTTATAAACTAATCATACCTGAAATCATAGAAAAAATTGGTTGAAGATTTAAGATTCATTGTAAGATGTTGCATGTGTACATGATCATCAAAAACCCATATAATGTTGTTCAACTCTTTTAGAGGTTGGAATAGAGTATTGTAGTTGTTCAGGTTTAGTAACAGTAACAGAGTGTGCCACTGAAATTATCTTCAAAGATTGAATCTCCCTGCATGAAAAATGAAGATGCATGACATGTTTTATTTGGATGTAGACCCAACCAGGTAAGGTACTGCAACCTGTTAGAAAACATCCTAAAATTTTGATAAGGTACTACAACTCACTGTAATACAGAACATATTATAACAGAAAACAAATCTAAAATTGTGTGTCCAACTAAATATGCTCCCTTAAAGTATTTTTTTAAGTTAATACAACTCCCTATAATACAAAATAGATTATAACATAAGAAATACCAGTTTTTTCCCATAAGGTAGGCCTGTTAACCCAATCCAGGGTGCTTTCAGTGGTAATGTTGGTCAAAAAAGATTTAATTTTGTCATATTCATGCAATAAGAATAGACAGTCACAGTTTCTATGTAGTGTTAGTTTTAAAAAAATCTAATTTTAAATCATAGAAGAAATTTTTTACAGATGTATGATTCATCATAAGACTGTGCATGTGTATAGAATCATCAACAACCAAGGTAATTCTATTAAACACATTAAGAGGTTGGAGGACAACATTGAAGTTGAATCAATTTAGAGTCAGTAAGATAGTGTTCCACTAAAATATTCCTCAAAACCCGAAGCAACATGCATGAAAAGATGAATGATGAATGTGATGGTTTTTGATCACATATAGAAGCAGAATTACCCTATAGTAAACACAATTTCTAGGAAAATTAAATATTACCAGATTATTTCATTTACTGGTATACATCATTGTCTGGTTGTAGAATATTGAACCATGGTTTGAGAATATTCCACCTATACCATCATGAAAAGATGTAGCAAGACAGTCATTCGGTTGATTAGTTTTATAAGAAGTTATACCGAGGGAAACCGAAACATGATTCTCAACCTTCAGAACCCTTCAGTAAAAGACGAAACAAAACAAACTGTAATTATTTTATTCTAATAGATCATAATCTATAATAATACCGTAAAGAAAAGAGGAAATATAAAGCCCTTAATTCAAGGATTATTACAAGTTACAAATAGATAAATACATGATTTACTACAACAACATAAATATAATAACATAATAAAACATAATATCAAGCAAATATCCAGTGAAGGTTTTTGAATATTAGTGTTGAATTGATGTATTTTATTCAAAAGCATTCATAGTGATTACCTCAATTTGGTTTTATGTTATTTTTCAAAACATAGATAGTGATTACCTCTATTTTGTGTACGTTTAGTAGGGAAAACGGGGGAAAGAGAAATATAAAAATAATTAGTGCATATGAAATATTATTGGAATGAAAATTAAAATACCAAGTACATTCTACAATACAAACTCCAAATTGAACACTAAAATAAAATAAAAATACGTTATAAAAAACTCAAAGCAGTGGACATCAGGTTCCTGCAAGTAAAACACAATTATTTAGACTCACCCAATCCTTCCATTATGATGATTAGAAGGAATTAAGTGAAATTACTACACCATGAAAGAAACACGACCACTCATGACCCTATACAGAGGATAGAATCTATAACCAAATCGGAAAACCATCTCCCAATGTCAGCTAAAATCCACTGATGTGCATCTTTAAGAAACCTATGTATATCACAGACTAGAATGGGATGCACCCATATGCAAGGTTCGGTCATGTTCTAGCTCAGTCCCTGGCCAAATGTTTGATGATTTCCCAAAATAGTTCTTCATACTATTTTTAGTATTTCATGAAGTACAACTCCATAGAAGAAATTCCCTTGATATCTTCATTTACAGGTTGAGTCACCTGTAATATGTAAATAAAAATAATCAAAATTCATCTTAACAAATTTAGTGCATTATTAAAAATAATTTTTACACCATTAATAAGGACACTCATTGGTTTATCACCTAAAAAAATAATGGAGTAAACTATATATATTTGAAATATGTTGTTGAAGGTACCTATGAAAACATTTTATATTGACTTTTATTCTGAACAAACCTACACTAATACATTCATTGAACAGAAGAATGTTTATTTTTGTTTAGTATAGTGAAAATTTTCAATACTCCTGCTTGATATTTAGCTCAAACTCATTACACAACTTAAACTCAGTCAAATACTTGTTTTCAAAATTCAAATTTAATTGGATTTTGAAAATGAACAAATCAAACCCACCCATTTAAGAACTACTAAAGTAAATGAAATAAAAAATAGAAAACATATGAAATGAATTTATAAATATCTTAAAATAATAAATATAAATTAACAATAATTTATTTATTAAAATATAAATATTTTTATTAATCTCATTAAATACTGGATGGAACTCAAAAGATGCTCAATATAGTTGAATTAAAGTTGTTTTATAGCATTAGTATATCGATATTAGATTCATATCAACAAATATAATGTGAAACTTGTAGACTATCCAGTCAAACTCATGAAGAATGTGATTATCACTGTATCATTTACTGCTTGAGTTGTAAACAATATAAACTTCCATACATCTGATCCTGTTGAAGAGGTAGTTGGGAAAAAAATTACTGAATCAATCATCGCTGAGACATAAATGATACAAATCTCTTAAACTTCTTCTTCATGCTTGTAAATTGAAGGCATTCATTCCATCAGCCCGTGCACATTCATCAATATTTCAGTTCATCGCTATGTTGGGATGAGAACAATCAAAGTATGTCTAGCAACTCTTAGACATGACCCACAAATCTGCAACATTGCATCATGGAATAGATCCATTGACTAGTCATGTGAGATGAATATCCCATAATGGAGACAAAACTCACTGAATCACAACATAATCATACTAATATACTACCTTGTCAATATACATTGGAGTCAATAGTGATAACATAATCATATAAAATCATTATAATCATCTGTTTCATATCTTTTAAGTCCACAATAAATCAATATACAGTGGAGTCAATAGTGAAAACCCATCACCTGCATTCATATGTTGGATGAAAGGGAGGTTAACCCCATGATTTTATGACCAATAGCCTGTATTAATATAGTGTGTGAATGCAAATGAAAAATGATGCATGGTAGGGAGGTTATTTCCACAATTTTAGGAAAAAATACCTGTTTTAGGGATCTGGCACTTATTAGTGTTGCATTCCCTTGATCTCTTTATGTGAAGGGTGAGTCAGCTGCAATATATAAATAAAAATATTCAATATTCATCTGAAAAGATGAAGTGTGTAATCAAAACATTATGAGATGAATATCCCATAATGGAGACAAAAATCGATGAATCACAACATAATCATAATAAAATACTACCTTGTCAATATACATTGTAGTCAATAGTGAAAACATAATCCTATTAAAGCATTATAATCCTATGTTTCATATGTTTTTTGTTCACAAAAATCAATATACAGTGGATTGAATAGTGAAAACAGATTACCTTCATTCATATGTTTGATGAAAGAGATGTTAACTCAATGATTTTACGACCAATAACCTGAATTCACATAGTGTGTACCTCCAAGTAAAAAATGATGCATGATAGTAAGAAGTAACAGTGATCACTCATTCTAAGTGATGTATTGATAATTAGATATACAAAACACATACCCACCAATAATAGGTTCAACTAATTCATGGACACAATATCCTGCAATATTAAATTCAATCCCATCTAAATAGAACATCCATTCTAATCATGATGACATGAGATAAAAATATCAAACATACTAATTATGTGGCATGCACCAATGATCAAAAAATACCTGAAAATACTATAAACAATATGTTATAAAATGAAAATTGTAATATAATGCTGGGATTAAGAAACTTGATTACTGATATTACCTTCAGAAGTAGCATGATTTACATGTCTTAATGACAATTAATGTAAGATCTCCTGAACTATTCATGTAAAATTAAGAATTAAAGGATTCAATTTGATTAAAAATGGCATAAAATTTATGATAAGTCATGTAAAAATATGAATTAATGTATGATGTGATGAACCTTTGAAGGAAAATCAGAAAATGAAAAGACTCATCTGCATGAAACAATGGGATAAAATGAACGATGAGTAATGAAATGGGTTGTATGTACGGTACCAATGCTTTAATAAATGAGGATAGAAGACCTTTTGTGCAGATCTTGAACATTATTGTCTCTGAATACTGATAGATATATGTTATTAACATATTGTGGCCTCAAAAACATACTTTTGAAATCAGTAATATTTCATTAAATTGTGGAACCATTATATCAATAGTGTTAAATAAATAGCTTAAAATATGAGCATAATCTAATAGATTAGTTACTAACAAAAACATACCTAGTGAAGGAGGCATCCATAAATGGTTGAATATGCTTCAAGGTTCAATGTCCATACGTTGGTGAGATATACAAATGAAGAAGAATATTTATTTTCTATGGAAAGAGGAGGCGTTGGTGAAGTTGAAGAGCTCTGAGAATCATTTGCGGGTCGTCTGCCACAACAGTCGACGGTGAAGAAACATTTGGACAATTTGCAAATCGTGGAATCGGGAGTAGATAAAAGAAATAGGTAACCCTAAGAGAAGGTGACCGAATAGTTGAACAACTTAGTAGGTATTGTCTTGATAGAGGGTTGTCATAGATGGATGAGGAGAACCCGATCGACGATGCAGTGGAAACGGGAGGCCTTGCATGAGGTAGAGGTTGGAAGAGAAGAATTTCTGTGGGAACCCTAGGAGGCGGTGATAGAAGTATTGAGAATGATCAAAAGGCTTTTGAAGGATTGAGTAAATGCTGTTGGTGGAGTTGGCGGAGTCAAAGAAACCGGTGGTGAGGTAGCCTGTGGCGGTGCAGGTGGAGGTGGCGCAGGTGGAGTTGAAGAAGGAGGAGTCGGCCACAACGAATGGGATGGAAGAGACGGAGAATGGGAAACCCTAACAGGGAGGGAAGAGTTGACAAAAACACAAGTATTGGGATCCCGTAGGTGGAGAATCATAAAATGGGATGGTGGAGGGAAATGTTTTAGGTGTCGTGGATGCATATGCTGGTGACACGTTAGTAGGAAAGACGCCTAATTTAGTATAGATAATAGATATGGAAAAAAGTAACTATAAATATAAAAATATATATTATAAATTTATATTATATTAAAAATATTTTATTATATTAATTTTTTTATATATTATATTATTATTTTATATATATTATTATACCTTATTAAAAATATATAAATTTAGTATATATATATATATGAATCATTTAATTATATTATATATTTCCAATTATATGAAAGTATTTAATTTTGTGTGGGTATAAATATGAGTGTGTATACATTATACAACTTAAATATATATAATTACATACATAATTAATTTATATAAATGAATTTAATATAATATGTGTATAATATAAATTATAAAATATATAAATGTATAATATCTATAAGACCAACATATAATTATTATAGTTTAATATATATATATATAAATAACAATAAATAATATTATTATTACACACACACACACATAAGAATATAAAAATAAGTATAAAAAAATATATTTTATTATTATATTATATCTATAAATATTATATAAATACTTAAATATACACACACAGACATAAATATAATTGTATAAATATATATATATATATGTTAATATAATAATTTATATATATTATATATACGATGATAATATATATATATATATATATATATATATATTTGTATGTAAATAAATATAACTTATTATATTCAAATAAATATAAAATATTATGTTAATTACATGAATGTTCAAGCACCTCGGTTGGATGAGAAGACTCACTGCGGGGGAACAGATAGAAGGTTCAAAACTCATCAGGAATGAATTTTTTTTCTGGAGAACAACAACATTGGTCCGCATGGGGGTCATGGGTCTTATTAAATGGGGGTCGTGGGGGGAGTGTGAGTCATGAGGGGCATGTAAAGTGGATTATGGGGATTGAAAGTGCCTAGAAAAAAGGGTAATTATAAAAAAAATAGGATGCTAAATTTGGGCTGGTTATTAATTGCCACCAAATTGGATAGTTGATATTCAATTATTTGTGGTTAGAACTGCCCGTAATAATCCATATATGGTGAATTTTAGGCGGAATTTTGGGAAGAATTTTGGGCAGAATCAGAGGGGATTAAAACCACTTCTAATCTAACCACTACTAATCACAAAACCATTTTACCAATGCTTCTCCAAAACTACCTCTAATCAGAGTAAGCAGATACTTACACAGTGGTTATGGATAAATGCTATTAAATTAATTATAAGGGGTTATAACCACTTCTAAATGAAAAATTTACCCCTTCTAGTCACCCAGTTTTTTTATAGTGATACATCAATGAAATGGGTGAGCATAAATCCAAACAAGGAATTAATCAAAGTAGATACATAACATGTGACAAATATTCATATCAAGAATACATAATTATATAAACATGAGTCATATCGTAATAGAAAGAACATTAACCATAACATAGAAAGGTGGAAACACTATAAAAATGGCGAATTTATAAGCATATCACCAAGGATTATCACCAAGGTTCCATAAATCATAATTATTATTGTTATTCACCAAAGTATTGTAAAAAATGTCATCTATAGGTATTAGTTCTTTACCTAATGCATTAGAGCGTTATCAAGGATAACCCTTCCTATGTCTTCATTTATGTGAGCCACATTGATCATACGAAATAATATCATCAATAACCCATGGAAAATAATAAAATGGATTCCAATAAAAATAATTTCATAGAAAGTGTTTAAATAATTGAACATAACATCAATTTTATCCCATGAAAAGTGAATATCGGTTTTCATTATGTAAATAATTAGATCATTAAGACAAGATTACATCTAGGTGAATACCCTTCGAAAGGGGTTTGGGTATTAAAAATATTATAATTTCTCATATATAAAATTAAAATTCAAGAAATGTATTCGTAAACATGACAATATTTTGTATTATGAATAGGTCATAGAGAAGATATTGGAATAAAATTTACAAGGAATACACAAAATGGTTTCTTGGATGAAAATGGAGAAAAGATAATTACATTTCCTATGATATTTGGTTCTTAAAACAAGAGGGTGGAACCTTGAAACCTTGAGGTTACATTGGAGGGAATATTTTTTAGGGAAAAAGACCATAAATTTGTATCTTATGAAGTTGGAGTGGAGAGTCGGGGTAGGATGGGGGTATTTATACTTGAGTAGGGGTGGAATTAATTGAATAAATAATGATTGTTTTGTATTTAATGCTGACCACTATTGGGCCTCATTAATTACAATTATTTTTCCACAAAATACATAAAAATATCATTTAATGTTGTAGTTTTATGTATTCTATTAGTTAACCATATAACATTGTCATACTACATTATTTTAATTATCTATAGTAATATATTTTTTACCACAATAAATTTTTATGTCTAAAAAATGAAATTACACTAATTATATAATTGGGATCTTCTAATTTGAAATATTCAATTCAATTTATTTGATTCAACTTATAAAATTTATTAAAATAAAATCTAAATATATTACACATATAACTCCTAAAAACAATTTTTAAAGGGTAAAAACGTGGTTTCCAAATATTCTAAGTATGTGTTTCTAAATGTAGCACATTATATACTCTGTTTTTTTAATAACATTTTATTAAGAAAAAATTATTAAAAAATTTAAAATCTTTATCATATACTTATTTTATCGTAAATGTTAGAATATTATATAAAAACAATATTTTAACTTTTTAACACAAAAAAAACAACGTTTTTTGAAAATTACTATAATTTATCCCTAAGATAATTTTTATGTCTTGGGTCTAAAAAAGAAGTTTATTTCATCAAAATATTTTTCTATGTAAGAGAATATTAATATTTAAATAAATCATTATTCATGAAAATTAACCAATTAATAGACAAATAAATATTTCGACCATTACAAAAATTACTTAGGTTTTTTTAAAATATATTATCTTTAAAAAATAATTTTCTATGATTATTTTATGAAATAAACATTTATTGAATACTTCCAGATAAAACATATTTTTATAGAATGTGTTTATAGTGTTAGAAAATAATATAATTTTGATTATATTATACAATAATCTTGAAGATCATTTAAATGAATACATGTATCCATAATAATAATGAACAACTTTTTTGTTGACTAATAGTCATAATGAAGATCAACAATATTTTTTGGCCAACATAAGGGATAATGATCATATTTCCATATAAATGGACCCTCATCATTATTCTTCATTCATGTGGGTTCAAATAAACATTCAATCTCATTTCCAAAATGTATATTTAATTACGAACTCTTTGTTCATCTATCATCGTGATATTCGTGGGTGAAATGATTCTAGGGGATCGATGAAGACCATATTTTTTATATTCCACAATATTTATCCTCCATTTTTATTCCAATTTAAATATTTTGTATATCACTGGGTGTTATTTTATATTAAATGTAACATTATTAATTAATTAAATAATGTTGTTTTGGTTTCTGTTATGTGTTTTATTTTACGGATTATAGTTTTACAATTTCATATCAATACATCTTCTTCATAGATCTTATGAAATAAAAATGTCTCTCTTTGTTATTATATTATAAAATATAATTAAAAGTTTATGGGATTCAAGAGATCCATTAATAAAAGAAAAAAATTTTTTGGTTCATTATATCCCCCTAAAGAAATTTAACCCTTATTATTTCATTTTTCGTACTAATGTGAAAACAATTGGGGGGTATTTGTGCTTCATGACTTCCTTCGGTTCCCAAATAGCATCTTAAAACTTCTTATTTCTCCATGGGACCTTCATTGTCCATGTTTTCTTGTTCCTCAACCCTTGTTCCCTTTTGTTAAAGATCAATATCATTTCCACTTAATATGAAATGTCACCTTAAAAATTTGCACCATTAACATCAAGTTAATGTGATGGTCCAGAAATATACTTACTCAGTAGTGATACATGGAAGGAATCATGGAAATTTTAAATATCTAGTGGATGTCCTAATCAATAGGCATATTCTCCAACATGTCTTAGAATCTCAAATTGTCCAATGTACTTTGGACTTATATCCCCCTTATTTCAAAATCTCATAACTCACTTCCATGATGATATCTTGAGGAATACATGATCCCCAACTTGAAAATCTATTTCCTTCCTTCATTTTTCAGCATAATGTTATTTTGACTTTGGGAATCCTTGATGTGTTTCTATATTACATGAATATTTTCTATACTTTCCTTCACAAGGATAAGTCCCAATATTTTTCCTTCTCACATTTTTCTATAGTGAGAATCAAATTATTTCATTTGAAAGCTTGATTGGAAACTAATTTTATAGAATAATTCAAAAAGTGGAATTTGTTGATCCCAAATCCATTGAAAATCAAGTGATCATGCCTGTAACATATCATAACATGTTTTAATAGTCAACTCAGACATCTAATTAGATTGAGGATGTAATATTATACTCATGTTTACTTATTTATTCATATACTTTTGAAGGATCTTCCAAAATTTAGAAGTAAATATTGGGTGTTTATAAAAACAATCAATAATGGTACTCTATGAAGTCTATCTACTTCATGAATATATAGGCAAGTTAGAAACTCCAGGAAGATGTCCTCCCTTAAATAAATGAAATGGGCTGACTCTTTCAATCCATTGATGATTAAAAAAATAGAATTGCTACCATTGTTTGTCTTTAGGAGGATAATGAAAAAGTCCATAGTGATGTTATCCAATATCTACATAGGTTTTGGTAGTCATTTTAATATGACTTTAAAAATTTGTCGCTCTGCTTTTACTTGTTGAAACACAAAGTACCTAGAAGTGTAATAATCAATCTATCTTTTTTTGTTATCCCACAAACAATGATCTTGATGGTTCTTAATTATCTTAATTCATCCAAAGTGTATAGAGAATGAAGATCTATGATATTCATAAATTAACTCCTTTATCTCCATAATATAGGGGATACATATCCTTACACTAGGGGAGTTTTTGATAACTCTTCATGAAATACATGAATTCACTCATAAATAAGAGGAAAATCTCCTAACATTACACTCTCTTCTTTACACTTCTGCAACAATATTTTCCATAAAGAAGGAAATAAGAGGTGGTTCTGGGAACGACTCATGCTGAGAAATATATACTTTGAATATGATCAGTGGTTTTCCCTTCATGACTAATTTAATATCCATGATACTATATTTGATCTTTCAATTATACATTCACAACCAATCCATCCAAAGTATTATTTAAAACATCTCAATTGGAATGACCAAAAAGTTTGCATATAGCTTGAACACACCAATGTTAATTGGGGAATCCCTATATATAATTAATGTGTAAATAGTCCCCATAGTATTTTAATAGAAAAATCTACTAATAGAATTTTGGGGTTCAAATTGATGTTCTTTTTAAAATTAAAATAAATAAAAGAATGCATAATACTAGAATCAAACAATGTACTTTCAAGAATTATGTGTATGATGAGTGTACATTCCATTTCATCATTTGGATCCTTGAATTTAGATATCGTAGTTGTGAAATCAGGACCATGGTACCATGGAATTTTTTGGGGTTGATGGTGATTTCCCACGATTTTATTCTAAGTTTTACATTGGTTAGTGAAATTTCCATGTTCTATGCACTTGAATCATTATACAACATGATGGGATTGAATCATTTTCCATTTTTCATTGGAATTCATATATAGAGGCTTTACACATCCATGAAAATTTCTGGCTGTATTTCCATCTCTTAGACACTTTTATATACTTCCACTTACTTTCAAACAATTCCACAAATTCATTTTCCCGCATTTTTTATACATGAAATGTCCCAATTTCATATCATTCATATTTTTCCAAAAATTTTGTTCTATATTTTTCTTCTTATCATTCTGTCAATGAGTCCATTGGTAATCTCCAAAATCCATTTCAAAATTGAGTTCAAACCACACTATCTATTCATAACTACAAATTCTTGGATTTAAAAATCTTTCCACATATGGAGTTTTAGTCATGCAATGAATTTATCCATCGCTTCTTTAGAAAAGATGGTTAAGCATCAAGCTTAATATGCAATCCTTGTAAATTTTATCTCATAATTCCCAAACAATTAATTTTCTATTTGTTTTAACTTGTGTAATCCTGACTCTATTTTGATTCAAAGGGTATGAAGAAAATACTTGAGGAAAATTTTATTTTTTAAGTCATCCTATCCATCGGTTCACACCTCATCCCTTGGCTTCATGTTCTAGATTCATGACTACCACTAATCAACATATCTCTATTAGTGATATATTTCTATTATATCTTATTCTTGTTCATAACAAAAAAGTATAGAATATATATTTTCCATATTGTTGATCCAATGTTCTGGGAATATTATGTCAAGACTTGATCTAACTATTTCATCATCATCATCATGAATATTTTAACTCCACCCACCCCCCCCCCCCCCACATTTTGGGACAATCATCATCACCATGTCTATTGCATCTATTGTACGCAAAAGTCCTATTTAATACCATTTTCTTCTTGATGGAGAAAACATATGTGATAAATTTGATACTTTAGGGAATCTGATAATAAAAATTATAATGAAAATCTTAATATTAGTATTTTCTTATATCATGCTTCTAGGATGATATACTTCAATCTTAATAAAATGTTTACATTGTCTATATATCATTCAACTTTTTCTGTTCAAGTGTGTGATTGACGAAATAATATCCCCTATGAGTGTAAAAATAGGTGTGTAGAAAGGTTCGTTGTCATGAGGGTTATTACCCCAAGGTACATCTGTGCTAGAACCACATCAACTTGTAGTATACAGACATTAATGTATTTTCCTAATGACCATGTACTTAATATGGTACCTAAATATCAGGATATTTTCCAATATTTAAAAATTATACTAGAGTTCATAATAATGTTTCTAATCCTAATTTCAACAAATAACTACAAAAATACATCAATATAAACTATGGAGACTTACCTTTTTAATACGTAAATGTTTCATTACATGATAAGATATTTAAAAATATAGAGGATCTTTTGGGGTTTAGTGTCTTGGAAATAGAAACATAATACAAGAAAAATAAATAAACACAAAAATTATTCTAATCCACATGAAAAAACATGAATCATAACCTGGAAATGTGGCTAAACAAAAATATGATACATTTATAAACATATCACCAAGGTTTATCACCAGGGTGTCAAAAATCATAATTACCATGGCTATTCACCATGGTATCAAAAAACATGTCATTGCTGAAGATTAATTCTTTACCCAATGAATTATAGAATTATTAGGGATAAAACTTCATATATCTTAATTTACAGGAGCCACATTGATTATAACAATACATTTGATCAATAACCTGTGAAAAATAAAGAATGACTTTCATATCAAAATAATTACATACAACGTGTTTAAATAAATTAACATAACATCATTTTTAACCCAAAAAAAGGAATATGGGTTTCATATATGTAAATAACTGAGTCAATAATTATTGATTTTATCTAGGTGGATACCCAGGGAAATAGGTTTGGGTATTCACATTTGATAATTTCTCATACAGAAAAGGAAAATTCAAAAAATGTATTTGGCAACATGACAGTATATATTATGGCTTATGAAAATGGAATAATTGGTGGGAGATAAGGTATCCCATTGAAAAAATTTAATTTTATTATTAAGGTTAATATAAAAAGTATAAGTGTAGAAATTTGATTATCATTTAGAAGGTATACACAAAAAGGGTAACAGGATTAAAAGGGAGAAGAGGAGAATCCCCTTACTTTGGAAATGTGTGTCCTTAAACATGATGGAGGAACCATGAAACATTGAGGGAAATATGGAAGGACTATTTTATCGAGGAAAAGACAATAAATTGATGTATTGTGAAATGTTTGAGGATTTTGGGGGTGGTAAGGGGGTATTTATCCTTGTGGGGTAGATTTAAGTGAATAAATAATGATTATATTTTATTTATGGATTACCACAATTGGGTGTCATTAATTCTAATGATTTTGGTTGAAAATTAATGTTTTAAATTATGATTAAGATCTTTCAATATATCAAACACTCATTTAATGTTATTTTTTTTATTTATTTGGTGATTTTTTTGTTTAAATTTAACCCATTACATTATTTTACTTATATTGTAGTGAATTGTTCTTTCAATTGGAACTTTTTGTGTCTAAAAAATGAAATTAAAATTATTTCATAATTTGAAAATTTTAATTCTAAATATTGAAACTTTTTTACTTTATTAAATTTATAAAAATATTTATAATAATTTCTAAATATCTTATGTGTATAACTCATAAAAACAATATTTTAAGAAAGGTTAAAATCATTATTTTCAATAATGCTAATTATTTTTATCTAAATATAAAAAACAATATACCATGTTTTCCCATAAATAATTTTTCATTATGAAAAAGGATTAACGAATATTGAATATTGATCTTATCCTATTTATATCATACGAGTTATCGTATTTCGTAAAAAAGAATATTTTCACATTTTAACACACAAATTTTTTTTTTGAAAATTACCAAAAATACACCTTAATCTAATTTTGATGTGGTGACTAAAAAACGGATATTCTTTCCCAAAAATCATTCTATATGTATTAGAATTTTATCTTTTAAATAAATCATTATTTTAATTATAATTAACCATTTAATAGAATAATAAACAATCTGACCATTATAAAAATTACTCAGGGATTCATTAATATATATTATCATTAAAAAACATTTTATAATATTATTTCTTAAAATAAAGTTTTATTTAATAAATCCACATAAAACATATTATAATTAAATTTATTTATAGAATCTAAAAATAATACAACATTAATTATATAATTAAATAATCCCGACGATCATTTAAATGAATCTACATAACAAAAAATAATAATGACCAATTGTTTTGGTGACTAATGGTCATAATTCCAATCAACTGTATTAGTTGACAAACGTAAAGTCTTATGATTATATTTCTATATAAATACACTGTTATTCTTACTCTTCATCAATCATTTTGATTCAAATCAAGGGTCAATATCCTTTCCTAAATGAATACTATATTACTAACTCTTTATTCCTCCATTATAGTGATGTTCGTGGATGAAATGATTCTAGCGAATCAAGGTGACCCAAATTATTATATTTCACATCATTTATACTCCATTTTTCCTCCCATTATAATATTTGGTATGATATTGGGTGTTATGTTAGAATAAATGTAACATTATTAATTAATGAGATAAAATGGTGATGGTTTCTAGTATGTGTTTTATTTTATTGTTTCTAGTTGTACTAGTTCATATCAACACATGATGTTCAATGTTCATATAAAATTTGAAATCCTTTCTATTTGCTTCTATTATAAATCATAAAAAAAAGTTATTGGGAGGTAATGGATCCACTAATAAAGGAACATTTTTGGGGTCATTACAAGCACCGCATTAATTGATATGATTAATATAATTAATAACGAGGGATGAAAGTATGATTGGAATAACTCAACCTTATGTATTAAAATATGATCAGTATTTCAAGATTCACAATAATTTAGTCAAATTATGTATTATTCTCAACATTACACTCCCAAATGTGTTGAAATATTTTCTTCCATTTCAGGAAAGTCCAGAGATTCCATGAACTATACTCTCTTAATTCTAACCAAAAATGGAAGCCAAAAAAATCTCTATCAATTCCCTATTTGTTAGTGAAAAACACATAAAATAATCATAAATAAAGAGGGAACTCCTTTATTTTCGGATATGACATTCACGATAAGATATGCCCTACGACCCGAGAAATTACTTTCTTTCAATCTCAGCACGGAATGATTTATTTGGACTCTTCCTTTAATTTTTAGTCTCATCTATTTTATAATCATTAGTCTTCCCTTAAAATTATTTGTGATAAATATGTTTTTTCACCTTAGATTTTATAGAAACTTGCGTTCCATTAGTTTTAGAAAAAAATTAGATTTCAATAATTTCATACTCAATCTCAAATAATTTTTCCGAATAACCATCCACTCTTTCCTGATATTCTTTCTTTTCTCCAAAATCATCACTTGAGTTGTCACTATTTTTCTAGGGAAGTCACATTACCTTACCAATAAAGAAACTATCTATTGGTAGTCTTGTCAATCATTTATCAGCTATGTGACCCTCATGTTTAAATCCTCCACAAACCTTTTTTAATTATTCATTTCTATTTTTAATTATAAGCTTGGATGGTATTTTGGTCAGAAAATATTCATTTTTACTAATATTTTATTTAATAGTATTCTTTTGTTCACATCTAAAAATTGACTCATCACCTTTCTTTCATACCCATTTCCTCTTGATATTTTTATCACATTTTTGGATAATATTTTATTTTATTGTTATATACTATAACTCGTCATAACAATAAACACTTCTGTTGAAATACACAAAAAAATATTCAAAGAATTTAAATCTGTTTTTTTATAGATAGAATCATTTTCTATATATTTCACTTATTTGGTGTTGGTCCTCTATTTACGTTAGTTTTTCTACCACCAAATATTAGAGTTTTTATTTTCAATAATTGACCTATCATTTCAACATTCCAATTACTTGTTCCCAAACTCCTACCAATATCAACAATTTCCTATGAATCTCTTTCTCTTATTTCTTTTATTGTGTAGTTTTTCTAGTTTTCACAGATTGTGAATCATTCTGTTTTTTCGTGGATCCACCATTATTTTGGAAACTTCTTTTAAAATAGATCTTTATAAATATTTTATAATCCACTCTGGATATGGTGGGGTTTATCTATATTTTTCACCATACAAACATTCCAAGAGATAGGTTTAAAACATGTACCAACACTTGAAACCAAATTAGAACATAAAACAGTTTTTGGGTTATGGGATAAAATCTTATTTATGGATATTTCACACTGGTTGTAGGATAATCTCATACTCTCCCTTTTCACGATCCTTACTGAAATCTTGTGTGGTGGGATTTATTTTTCCATAAATTTGGGAAGTTTTAACTTATAGTGATACTTGAATCTTTAATTTTACCTCAAAATATAAACACTTCACGTTGAATGAATTCATCTAATTCTCAATAATTCTTTTCTTGTATTCTCAATTCCCAAATTGACTTCATCATTTGTTCTTCATGAAATTTTCTTCATTCTTGAAAAGCATTATCAAACTCCTTTAACTTTATTGATTTAACCTCTATTTGAGAAGCTTTGACATCCAATGATACACATTGTGCAATTTTTCAAGTACATGAAAATATTTTCATAAACTATCTCAAAGAAATATTTCTCACAATCATACTTTTATAATTACTCTTAAGTATCAAGAATGGATTGTTCCCTTGCTTCTACTAGGTATATGAGTGTGATACAGTTTCTAAACTTCGTATTTAGTGCATCATCTAGTTATTCAACTTGCACTTTTAGCTATAATTATTCATTCTAGAGAGACTTTAAATATCCCATAATACATTTTACAACCACTTTGGGAACTTTCTTCTAATTTTTTATAAATTCATAATGATGATCACTAAGTGATGAATTATCATCATAGCTTGAACATGCTTCGTCAGCAGAATCGTAATCAAGAGAATTAGTACACCATATAGAACTTTTATTACCATTATTAATTGGTGTCTACATTTAATATAGGATTATTCATCAACTTCGTTGCATGTCATTTATCATTATTATAATTTTGGTAGAAATCTACAGATTAGTATCCACAATAGTAAATTTCATTGTCTCCATCCGAGGTAGTAAACTCATTTACTAAAATATGTACTTCATTTATTTTGAATTCAACGTCTTGAAGTTTTTACAGTTCTCGATCCACTCACTGATATCTAACAACCTCACCATGTATAAAAAATGTTACAAGAGAACACATTACATGGTATTTATAAGGTTTGGATGAAGGGAATACTCCTTCTCCATTTTGGTTATAACCCCATCAAGGATTCTCTACTATAATATTTTAATCAATTTCATTGGTCAATGAAGTATCACTATATCTTCACTAATGAATCCACATAGGAGGATATTTATATTACTTCATAAAGTGTTAGTAGAGTCGAAACTATCCTTATACTGCTTCCAGATCTTCTTCATATCCTTCCAACACCAACTAAGAGACTTATCTAACTCCCATCTCGAACTGATATACTTCCCTTGATCATAGCTCCAACAAAGAGATTCATTCCCTTACATAGGTCTGACTCAGTGTAAAAAATGCTTGCACTTGAATCCTTCCTTAAATTTTATTATATCATGACCTAATTTAGTGTTCATAATATATTCATTATTATTTTATGATATAATAATCTTTTACAATCTCAATGTATCCTTCATTCAACTCAAACGTTCTTTGTGCATGAATTTCATGTGGTTCTCATGTTTATAAATCCTAGAATACAATATTACTCGGTTTATTATTTTATATTTTATTGTTAAATCCTATTCTAGGCTCTTTCTTATGGCTTTATGAATGCATAAAATCATTCACTATCTCCATTTTGTAGACCCAATCTAGCTCTTGATCATGGAAATGGAAGCAAACACCTACTTCTTACTTCAAAACCACTAACTTTTTGATATATCCTGGCATGAAACATTGAATGATATCTGAATCCTCATTGAAAAAATGTATGCAGTATTTATGTATAATTCACAAAAACTAGTGAGGTTTTGAAAAACTGATTCATGTAAGTGCATGTGTTCCTCTTCACAAAAGTAGGTGTGCTTACCATTATACTTTTGGACAAAATTTGGTGTGCTTATCACAAAAATTCTTCGAAAAAATAGATCTCTCTCAATATATAAGAAGCATATCTCAAACTCATATCTTCTCCTTTTATACGAATTTTTTGTACCACCTTATATCTGAGAATCCTATCCCATCTAGTCTTTTAATTTTTTATCATTTCAAGGATTTTTTAATTTACCTCAATATCACATGTTTCTCAAATAAATTACACTGAAAAAACATGGTGTTTTCATGATGGGTTCTTCCATGATATTCAAATCATATGAATTCTATCATCACATGCTCCTCATCATTTCAAAAACTATAACCTCATCCTTGTATGGAAATTACATTGAAACTCCCATTTTACACATGTAGTGGAACATTATTTTAAAAACCACATGCATACAAGATGAATATTAAATGTATGGAACTTCTCAATTTACTTTTTTCAATAAAACCACGGATCTTCAACTATGTGATGTGTTGGATCCTTTAGATGACTCACATTCATTTGATCGGATGGGCATGATATATTTATAACATTTTAACAATGGATGAATAAAAGGTGCTCCCCATTGTCCAACTTAAAACTTACATGTGGTCAAGCGATGTTGTATAAACAATCATGTTCCACTGGCTTCTTATGTAATGACCAGTTTTCAACACCAGGAATACTCATATTCACCACCTCATGTCATCATACTTCCTTATGTGTTGTCCCTCACACCTCCATGCATGCTCTGCACTTCCCTATACAGACCCTTATACACAGTTTTACTTGGTTCACCCTCATTTGGCTATATCCAAGGAGAATAAAAAGCAATGTGCTGATGTACCAAATCCACTAAAGATCACTACTGTTTAAAGGATTGGAGAAGACTCTCTTCCCCACATAGTTTACAACCATTTTCTATTTGAAAGCTCATTTCTCTATCAACTAAACTGTGTGAGCTACTCCTTCAGATAATTTTTCTATTGGTTTGAAACACCTTAGAATTATTTCACAACTAGGTGTGTCATGAAGCACTATTTTCACCCAATAAATGAAATACATTTCACCGCATGGATATTTTCTTTCAAAGAGGCCTTTCATGAACTAATTTTGTTCCTCCTCAAACTGTGTTAAACCCTTTGTAAAAACCATTGCACCATATAGTTTGAGTGATACATGAGATTCATTTACCCTATGGTTGAATAACACCTCTCAAAACCCTTATCAATTATAAACTATAGTTCACTGCAAACAAATATTGTTAAATCTTTCATGTGATTAAATTCGACATTAAAATCTTTCATACATAGGTTCATTCTCTCAGTGATAATTCCCTCTATTGAAATCTTCTTTACTTAACCATGTGATTAAGGGTACTTTCTATACACAAATCAACCCATAAAACTTGATAATCACAATTATGATCAACTAATTTTTGGATTGGCTTTCACTAATAAATGAACTCACTATTCGGTTCACATAGCACATGATTACCCTTGGAGAATCATCCTTTAAAACACTACCTTGTAGTGGCCAATAATTCACCACATTCAACTAAAAATGAAAAAATTCATTTTCAGTTCTCATTGAATAGATTCTATTTGGAATCCATTACATTGATGATATCTCTTAATAGTTCTTCATACATGATTTGTGGTTCACAAAAAATGTGATGCAATAATCCTTACTTTGTGATAAAATAAATCCTTCTTTTTGTCCCAAAAATATGGCTAACACTGGGGACACTATAATGACACGACCATAAAACACTACATAATCTTGAGTTAACTCAATAACTTTAAATTATTTCACATCGAGGATCTTTTTAGGTTTAAATATTTGAAGAATTAGGCTATAAATAATACATAAAAAACCATATAAATACAAATTGTATGATTCCAAATAGTATCCAATTCTTTCATAAAATAAAAACACTAAAAAAGAAAATATGTTTTTTTTCATGTCCAATCATCACAATTTTCCCTAGATCTGATCCTTGTCTCTATTCTCCCTTAAATACTATGTAAAACATTTCAAAAAATGTTATGATCATAAAACCATTACTAAGGAATACACATTAAGAAAAAATTTTAGTCTTGTTAAAACATGTAAACCCATGGATACTTTTGAATAAAGTATTACTTTCCACCCTTAAGAAATAGAAAATACTTTTCGTTGAAAATAAGCTCACTGATTATCCTTTTTTAAATCAAAATATTACCATAAAACCAAATTAATCACATATAACATAGAGATGCAACTTTAAATAAAATCATACATAAATGGAATAACCATGCGGTCGACTTCCATACATGTCAATCATACAATTAGAATAACCACACAACAGACTTCCATGCCCAATGCATTGGAGGTAATAGTGTTACCAATACTCCTTGGTTTATCACATTACCACAAATAATTATTTGATCTTGTAACCACCAATTAAATCCCCAAATTACCATTATAAAATCATAACACTAAAAGATTTCAATTGTCAACACTTCGCTCATAAATTTTTATTTGAAATCACAAGAAATATTTTCAAGATATTGAAATAATAAATCCATTTTCCAAAATATTTTCCATTCCAAAATACCCAAAATGGACATAAGTGTTTTTTGATTTATTTAAAAAAAATAATGCTTATATTGGAATCCAAATATCAAATAATTGACACAATGGTGGAGAATTAGTTGTCATCGTATGTGTTAAAAAAATTTCTATTCTCATTTGTAAAGAAAAGAAAACACTCCATAAAAAATATTCCTTTTTAAATCATTTTATTGAAATTAAATGTAATGTAGGTTGTTTATATACATTAAAAATAAGGTGGTGTATAACATCAAATTATGCCTCAATGAAAGGATATTGAGACGAAGTCCCTTACCTCAAGTATGATTCATCACATATGTTCTTTATCTTCATGAATAATAAAATTAGGTTAATTGTATAATTTATTGATCACATTATTCATATTTTTTGTTAATTGTATTTTACATATTTCCATGTTATACCAATTACATAATTATTTATGTTTATGTCAGATGTTTTATCGATTTTCAGTACATGAGTTTGAAATGAACTTGGTATGATGTAAATTGTCCATGTTGTCATAAGTCCATCATATATATAATAATATTCATGAAATTATTATAATTTTTTACATAAATTAAAATTTTAAATAAATCTATTAATTATTCTTATAAAAAATGAACTATGTTATAATCATGGATATGGTAGGCTGTATGTACGCATGAGTAACGTTTACTTTTTCAATGATTATTATGGAAATAAAGTAAGAATCATTATATCTTTTAAAAATTATCATAAAATAATTAATATATTATTAATAAATTAAATATATATATATATATATATATTATCATATAAGTGATGTAGTGAATTAAAGCAAATCACATCGCTTCGTGGAGGTGAGAGTTCACATGTACTCATGAATGACATTATCCTTATTATTTGCATTGAAAGTTAGAATTTAATTGATATATTATTATATAATAATTTTTAGTTTGTCCTAAGTATAAGATATGAAAATTAATTTCATAATTATAACCAATCTCAAGAGACAGTTATGGAAAAAAAATATTGGTTCGTGGGGGCGATAGTTCACACGTACACATGAACAATTAATTCCATTCCCATTTGATGGAGGTGGATATGGATTTAGGTGATGATATTAACATGATAAAATCTTAATATATTTATGATATTGGGTTTATTATTTCCCCATGTATCAAGAATATTTGAAGTAAGTTTAAGAATAAATAAAATATAAACACATAAACAAAACAACACCTCTTCTTCGAATGGTCTCTTTTAATTACAACATTAATAACTATAAGGAGGTTGTTATGCCTAGAATAATGCCTCTAGAATGTGTGGATATATTCTTGTAAGGGTTTTTGGTAGATATTGGTTGAGAAAAATTGTTTTTAAATTATATGTAATATAGAAGAATGGGTACCTTTTATATGAGAGGGAATGGGCACCCTTGGAAACTCCTTAACATATTAAATTAATATAAATTAAATTTTAAGTAAAAATGACTCAAAATAGTGTTGTGATATAGATGAGATGTGTAACGCCCCGACCCTAGTTACCCATAGTTGGTGCATTATTACATAACATTGGCATGATCACAAGAAAGATCAAATCTCAAAAGACCGATTGGTTTAGTAGCCTTGGAAACACTGGATATATTCATAAAGTTTTACATTACATCATAAAGAGAAAAACTACTACAACAACATATTGCCGCCATAGTCCACAATATTATCCCCTAATAATATCCTTGCAGGTGATTCATAATTTACTTCTTCACATCCTGGGAAAAATAAAACATACAAAAGGGGTGAGCTCAAATGCCCAGTGAGGATAACAATATAGAAGAAACATTCATAAATAAGAATAATCATTTAATGTAGTGTATAACTAAAACAAAATCATTTTAAACATGAACTTCAACATAGTATGGAAAAAATAAAATTAATTAATTCCATTTACTTATTCACATGGATATTATACTAATCGAATAATCACATGGGATATCAATAACCACTTTCATAATGATGGAATGCATAATGCCAGACTATCATAACCACATAGCGAAGGCCTCATGCCAAGAATACAAATAAGATTTTGTCAAGGCCTTCTGACAAGACACTAGTTTGTCTCCTGATACCTACCGATGCATTGAGGATCTATAGTGGGCTCCACCCGTCACATATTAAGTCCAATGCATTCCCATATGAAAAGGTTTAAACATAACATAAAAATTCGTATTAAAACTAGCATACGAAATGTAAATACTTCATCGATAATCCATGAATGGTATAAAAATAACACATCCAAAGTCAAACATATAACAAAACCTTCAATAAAATATAGAAGTTTTGTATCATAATAAATCAACTTCAAATAAGCGTAAAATCCATCAAAGGATGTTGACATAGATGAAATCAAAACTCTTTTTAGAGAAATATCTCTTTCTATTTTGAAATAATTTAAGAGTCATATATTTATAAAATAAAACATTTTCTTTGAAAATATTCTTATAATCTTGTAAAGGATGCCTCGAAGATTTAATAACAGTGGAAAATATCCGCACCTACCGTATAAGTTAAAAAAAACATTCTTACCTTAATTATGTCGAAAAGGATAAAAGGAACCTTGTTTGGAAAATGAAGGAAAGATTCCATTATAAACCTATTATAAAAAGTCAAACAAGGGTATAAATGACTTTAACCCATATTCTAGTAAATTGAATTTTTTTTTGAAATACATTTTTAAGAAACATGGATGTGGATGATAAAGAAGACCCAGCTGATTATTACGTATAAACAACCTCGAATAATGAAGAGATTGTGAAATAACCCTTACCTTGTACTTTTTATTGGTTGGTGGTAGGTTAAAGTCCTTTATAATGGTGAAATAATTGTTATTAAATTATACAAGAATCATATATATTAATATGATATCATATATGATCATTTAACACGGATTTGTTAATAATATCTTAGTATTATCGTTGTTTCGGGTGTTAACTTACTCGTTTTCTTTTATATATTTTGTTACGTAAGTCATGTTTGTCATGGATAGGTTGTATCTTAATAATATCCATAATGATATCATGTCCTTAGATACAATTATTGATCATCAAATGAGAATTATACTTGAATGGATACGATGGAGAATGAATCTTATCACGTTCGTGGAGACGGTAGTCCGTACGTACGCACGAGCGACAATATCATTTTCTGATATTAAATTAATATATAATTGGATTGTATATAATATATAAATAATCATTATCATGTTATATTTATTATTTACATGAATTAAAAATCATTATTATACCCATCGAAATAATAATATATTGAATAACAATTACACCACGACGTGGAGACGGTAAGCCGTACGTACGCACGTATGGTGACATGTCATTCAAAGGATGGATATAATACTGAATATTGTTGTTCCATATTTATAATAATATTAAATTATATAGGATATACTGGATTCATTATTTTATAATGGGAAAAAAAAGAATGAATAAGTGGAAGAAGAAATGAATTTGAGAAAGGGTGGTGAAAACATTACATCTTCTTCGGGTTCTTCCTTTTGATTTGATCAAAAGGGCCCCTTAAGATGGATTTATGACTAAAGAAAGGCCTCTAAGATTAAGTGAGGGAATTTTAGAGAGTATTTGGGCAGAGGTTGGCTGACCCAAAAGGCTTTGAAGGTGTGAATTAATGAGAAGGGGGAGTTCCCTTTTATAAGAGGGGTGAGGGGCACCTTTGGACAAGCTAGAAATATTATTTTATAATAAATTCATATTCAGTTTCTAATGGCTCCAAAGTGGATTATTTAAATTTTAAGGTGGGTATGGGTCTCAAACCACTCAACCAATAGAATTTAGACAGGTTTGGGTTACTATATTAACATTATCATTAAGTATTAACTCTTAATTAATTAGTTTCACTTTTACAATGTCACTTAGTATTTTTATATTATAAGTTTAATAAACTTACTATATACATCCAAGAGACCCCCAAGACTTCCATTAATGATACAAAAATCATGATATAAGTCTCTTGGCCTAACATTTTATTTTTAGGAATTTAATATCAATTAATAATATAATATTTGTTTTAAAAATCCCTTTCTGTAAATTTTGACCCTATTCAATAATTGATTTTTGGAAAAATCATAACAGAATGATTACTTCGAAAAAAGTTACTTAAGTCAATAATAATATGTCATATTATCCTATAAAATTAGTTTAATTCATTAAAAGTCTAAAATTATATTTATTAGGTTATTTATAATATCAATTATTTTAATTTTCCACTATTATGGTAATTACTGCATCATCATTGTGTCATAATAAATTAAATTATTTAATATATAAAAATTATAAATAAAATATCATAATGTAGGAAATCTGTTTATCTTTCTAATGAATATTTACAATCGAATTTATATTAGGTATAACCCTATGTTAAAAATGATTTACTAAATAAACATTGATTTTAACTCTTTTAACTCTTCTTTGAATTAAATAATAATAAATGTCCTAATCTAATCCAAGTGGACCTAAATGATAATACTTTATTCCTAAGGTTGTTTGTGGTCGAGATACAGTTGTCCAATAGAACTATGACATGTGTTAGGGTAATATTAATATCATTTTTACCCTTAATTACCCTATTTACTTTTAACCGTGGTAAATAAAAGTAAAAAGTTACTATTCACCAAAAAATATTTTCATCTCATTGAAGCACATTTTACTCTTTGATATTATCCATGTATCTCGGATTTTCGAAATTCCAATAACAAAAGTGGTAAAATTATGTTTTATGAAAAATTCAGTTTTTTATCTACCACTTAGTAGTTTCACTATTCATCAAAAATAGAAGTTTTTCAGAACAATGCCAAAATTTTACCCTAAGCTATAATTGATCTTCCGAATTCAAAAATGATGTCTATTTTAAAAAATTCCAATCATATAAGTTGAATTAATTAATTTTGTAATTAATTTCCGCTGTTACAACAAATAGCGTGTTTTAAAGAAACAATATATATCAAAAGATTGAGAATTTTTTATGTCCAATTTCAAAGTGAAATTAATTCTAATGAACACCATTGGATAAAATGGTAAAAATATATTCTAATAATACTTTAAAACCAATTAATAATATAATTTATTACTATAAATTATTTTTATTTAAAAAGTTGTTTTTAAGTATTTTTCAGTATTTATAAAAATAGGAAGTTCTCAGAAAAATACCAAAAATTCAACTTAAGATAATTCCGATATTCTAAATCCAAAAATGAATTCCATTTTGAAATATAAAATATATATAATTTCAAAAAGTAGGTATTACTATTCATAACGGCTTGTTTGATTGGTTTTGGTGTGTTAGAACTCGATGTTGCGTACAACACACACCATCACATTATTCCAAGAGAAGCATACCGTAGACGCTTGGGGTGTAACATTCTCTCCTCCATTAAATAAATTCATCCTCGAAATTTCTAGAATACTACCGTATGAAAAGACTCGAGTGGTTCTTCATCATATGTTCCTCAGTTTCCCACGTTTCCTCTTCCATCTTATGGTTTCTCCACAAGACTTTTACCAGATGAGTCGTCCGGATTCTCAGTAATTGTTCTCACGTATCAAGAATCCCGACAAGATCTTCGCAATTAGACAGATCGGGTTCCAGTTCTAATTCTTCATAGGTGAGTACATGTGTTGGGTCAGGCATGTATTTGCTCAACAGAGATATGTGGAACACATCATGAACTTTAGAGAGACTTGGCGGGATTTCCAATCAGTAAGATACAACCCCAATTCGTTCTAGAATTTCAAATGGTCCGATATACCTGTGACTCAATTTACCTTTCTTACCAAAACGTATGACTCTCTTCCATGGAGATGACTTCAAGAAAACATGATCATTGACTTGAAATTCCAAATCCTTCATTCAATTATCAGCATAGCTCTTCTGCCTACTTTGAGATTATTTGATATGGTTTTGGATTACCTTCACCTTTTCCATAGTTTCCTTCACCAGTTCTGGGACTACATGTTTTCTTTCACCAACGTCTTCCCAACAGGTTGGTGTGCGACATCTCTTTCCGTATAACGCTTCATATGGTGCCATATGAATACTCGAATGGAAGCTATTGTTATAGGAAAATTCTACCAGAGGTAAATAATGATCCCACATACCCTGAAAGTCAAGTGAGAAGGATCTCAACATGTCTTCTAAGGTTTGAATAGTTCATTCTGATTGTCCATCTGTTTAAGGGTGGTAGGCAGTGCTCAAATGATGTTCAGTATCCAAGGATTTCTGAAGACTTTTCTGGAATCTTGATGTAAAACAGAGATCACGATCAAAAACAATCGATACGGGTACTCCATGAAGTCTCAAAACATCATTAATATATAGTATTGCTAGTCGTTCAAGTGGTCATTCTTCCCTTATAGCAAGAAAATGTGCTGACTTGGTAAGACGATCAACAATGACCCATATTGCATCATTCCTTCTAGGAGTTTTCGGTATCCCCATAACAAAGTCCATCGTAATATTGTCCCATTTCGACTCTAGTATGGGAAGAGGTTTCATGACTCTTCCAGGCTGTTGCCTTCCAGCTTTAACATGTTGACAAACCCTACATCTTGACACAAAATCAGCAATCTCCCTCTTCATGTTGTCCCAGAAAAAATGTTCCTTCAAATCTCTATACATTTTGGTGCTCCTAGGGTGTATAGAGAAATTGGAACTATGAGCATCATCCAGCATTTCCCTTTTTAGATCAGGTCTATCGGGAACACAAAGTCCATTCCCAAATTTCAAATTTCCATCTTCATACACAAAGTCTCTCAATCACCCATCATTCAAAGCTTTAATCTTCTTTTGAAATTCTTCATCATCGGTCTGAGAACTCATAATTATTTCTTGTAAAGATTGTTTGGATACCATTTGAAAAAGCATTGATGTTTCACCTTCCCTGGTTATTCCCATGTCCATCTTCACTAGATCCATGAAAATTGGATCCCTTTCAATTCTCATATTGTTCAAAACTCCATGGTCTTTTCTGCTCAAAGCATCTTCCACCTTTTTTTCCTTCCCCAGGTGGTAGTGTATCATACAATCATAATCCTTGAGTAATTCAAGCCATCTCTTTTGCCTCATGTTGAGTTCTTTTTGTGAGAAAATATACTTCAATCCCTTGTGATCAGTATAAATCTCACATTTTTCACCATAGAGGTAGTACCTCCATATCTTCAAAGAAAATATCACAGCTGCTAACTCAAGATCATGAGTAGGATAGTTCTTCTCATGAATTTTAAACTATCGTGATGCATAGGCAATAACCCTATCATTCTTCTTAAGGACACAACTGAGTACTTTCTTCGATACATCACTATAAATAATGAACCCATCATTCCCCGATGGCAAAGTCAATATAGGAGCATTGAATAATCTTCTCTTCAGTTCTTAGAAAAATTCTTCACACTCTTTTTTCCAAAAAAATTTAACCTATTTACATGTGAGCTTTGTTAAAGGGTTTTTAAATCGGGCAAAATTCTGGATGAAATGTCGATAATAATCTGCCAAATGAATAAAACTGCGTACCTCATTTATACTCGTACGTTCTGGCCATTCTTGGATTGCCTTGGTCATAGAGGGATCAGCAGAGATTCCATCTTTAGAGACAATATGGACAAGAAAAGATATCTTCTGAATCCAGAATTCACACTTGCTAAATTTCCTATATAATTCATGTCTTCTCAATGTCATCAGGATAACGGGAAAGTGATTTTCATGATCTTCGTAGCTTTTGGAGAATACCAAGATATCATCAATAAATACCACCACAAATTCATCAAGATATTACTTGAAAACTCTATTCATCAGATCCATGAATATAGAGGGTGCATTAGTCAATCCAAAAGGAATTACTGTAAACTCGTAATTCCCATACCTGGTTCGAAATGCTATCTTCAGAATGTATTCCTTCTTTACACACAACTGATGGTATCCAGATCGAAGGTCAATCATTGAAAAGTATTTAGCTCCATGTAGTTTGTCAAATAAATCATCAATGTGAGGTAGGGTATACTTGTTATTTACTATTATAGCATTGATCTCCCTATAGTCGATACATAACCTCATAGATTCATCTTTCTTTTTTACAAAAAGAACAGGGGCTCCCCATGGAGAAACACTAGGGCGAATAAATCCCTTATTACTAAATTACTCTAGTTGTATATTTAGTTCAACTAATTCTACAGTGGCCATTCTATAAGGGGTCTTTGATATAGGCCTTGATCCAGGAATTAAATTAACGGAAAACTAAACTTCTCGTTCTGGAGGATGTCCTGGTAAATCTTCCGGAAACACATCTACATATTCTCTCACAACAGGTACATCCTCTATTTGAAAATTTCTTTCTTCACCAACAGTAATTTCATTCTCTTCCTCCCCAATAATTGAATTTATTTGAGCTACTGGGGTGGATCTAGATAAGAATTAGGTGGTGACGATTCTGCTCTAATGATAAGGTGTTCCTTATTGTCATCATCAAAAATCATAACCTCCTTCTTCATACAATAAATATTCGCATCATAATCTGAATGCAATCCATACTGAGGATTATATCAAATTCAATCATAGGTATGATGATGAGATCAGAGGATAAAGAACATTTATGTGCTCTAATGGGGACTGATTCACAAAACTTTGTTTCAATGATACTTCCCTTAGGAGTTTTAACTGACAACACCCTTGTTAAATCAAATTGGAAATATCTAATTTTCTTAACAAACTGAGAAGATATGAAACAATGTGATGATCCATAATCAAATAATGCATTTGCTAAACATGAGGAAACCATTAAATTACCTGCCACCACATCTTTCGGAGCTTCTACCTCAACAGTAGTGATAGCATAAGCTTGGCCTTGATCCCTTGGACTTTTTTGAGGTAAGTTCCCCTAACTCTTAGGACATTCATTTGCATAATGTCCCATCTCCCTGCAATTGTAGCATTGAACATTGGTATCTTCCTTCTTCCCTTTTCATTCATGAGATTGGTGGCCTTTTTCACCACACTTGTAACAGACACCCATTCCCTTCAAGCAAGTACTGGGGTGTTTCTTCCCAAATTAACCACAGGATGGATATAAAACCTTTCCCTTCTACCCCTTATTTCTATTCCTAGATTGATTAGAAGATCTCTTCTTCCCTTTCTTTTCTTTAAATTCATAAGACGTAGAGAATTATTTTTCTGTCTTGATAGCACATGAGACAATGTCTTCGTATGACGAGAAGGATTGTGAGACTAATTATCGATGGAGAAATGGTTTTAACCCATCAAAGAAACGATCAATATTACTTCTTGGGTTATGTTTATAATCTCCAGCATACCTCTCTATCCTTGTAAAGTTAGCCTCATACATTGCAACATTCTCATCCTCCTTTTGTCTCAGACTCAGAAATTGCCTTTCCATATTTGCCCGATGGTCACGAGGAAAGTATTTTTCTAAAAATAGATCTTTGAACTCCCTCCATTCCATATTTGATACATCATCATCTTTCTTCACGTGTTGAATCAATGTCCACCATTTATCAACATCTCTTGTGAGGCGGTAAACTTCCATGATATCTTTTTCCCTTTCACTACATCCCAAAGCCTGAAATATTTTCTCTAGGGAACTTATCCATTGCTCAGCTACTAAGGGATTTGTACTCTCATTTAATGTTGGTGGTTGTTGCCTCATGAAGCAATCTAACATTGATCCTCCACGCTGTGGATCAGGGTGCTCCATATAGGTATGGTTATTATCCATAACCTGAGTGAGTTGTCCCAGTATAGTGATTAGCTGGTCGGCACCAGTTGCATCACCAGCTCTACTATAATTATCTTGAGCAGGAGGGAAATCCCTACATGTAGTGAATGCATTGATACAGTTTCCATTTCTTCCACTAGGTGCAATTTCTAAACAATGGCATAAACTAGATCAGTTTATGAATCAAAATACAAAATTCCAAACTTATAAAACACTTTACATAAATTGAACTATTTATGGATATAATCCATAATCATAAAAATGTTTTATTTGAGGATGTATATACTCATAAACCCTTCATAATTATTTATAACAAAAATGAGAGTTATCCTAAGCATATCCCCCAGGAGTTTCGTAACGAAGAGTACAACAAGGCCTGTTGTTGTGCACCAGTTCCTGTTCGAGTCTAGCTTAAAGCGGTGTTTTCAAGTTTTACCCCTAGGTACATATGTTCCCGAGCTGCCTCTACCAGCTCGTATCTAGACAGGGATGTATTTCTCAGAAAACTCAAAAAATCTCTACAATACCAATATTCTAGGAAGTTATTCTATACTAATCCTCAAAGTCCATCTTAGGTCTACGTGCTCTAATCAGAGTTTATCTAAATCTAGCTTCCAAGGTTTGTACTAAACATCCCCTGATACCATCTATAACGCCCAAACCCCAGTTACCGAGAGTCGATGCATTATTACATAACATTGGCATGATCACAAGAAAGATCAAATCTCGAAAGACTGATTGGTTTAGTAGCCTTGGAAAAACTAGATATATTCATAATGTTTTACATTACATCATAAAGTGAAAAACTACTACAAAAACATATTGTCTCCATAGTCCACAGTATTATCCCCTCATAATATCCCTGCAGGTCATTCATAATTATCTTCTTCACATCTTGGGAAAAATAAAACATAGAAAAGGGGTGAGCTCAAATTCTCAGTAATGATAACAATATAGCAGAAACTTTCATAAATAAGAATAAACATTTAAGGCAGTGTATAACGAAATCAAAAGCCTTTTAAACATGAACTTCAACATAGTATGAAAAAATAAAATGAAATAATTCCATTTACTTATTCACATGGATATTCTACTAATAGAATAATCACATGCAATATCAATAACCACTTTCATAATGATGGAATGCATAATGCCAGCCTATCATAACCACATAGCCAAATCCTCTTGCCAAGAATACAAATAATATTTTGTCAAGTCCATGTGCTAAGACACTAGTTTCTCTCATGAGAACTACCGATGCATCGAGGAGCTATAACGGGCTCCACCCGTCACATATTAAATCCAATGCATTCCCATATGAAAAGGTTTAAACATAACATAAACATTCGTACTAAAGCTAGCATACGAAATGTAAATACTTCAACCATATACCAGGAATGGTATAAAAATAACACATCCACTGTCAAACATATCACAAAACCTTCAATACAATATAGAAGTTTTGTATCATAATAAATCAACTTCAAATAAGCGTAAAATCCATCAAAGGATGTTGATTTAGATGAAATCAAAACTCTTTTTAGAGAAATATCTCATTCTATTTTGAAATCATTTATGGATCATATATTTATAAAATAAAAAATTTTCTTTGAAAATATTCTTATAAGCTTGTAAATGAATCTTCGAAGATTTTATAACGGTGGAAAATAGCCGCACTTACCGTATAAGATAAAAACAATTCTTACCTTAATTCTGTCGAAAAGGATAAAAAACACCTTGTTTGGAAAACCACAGAAAGATTCCTTTATAAACATCTTTTAAAAAGTCAAACAAGGGTATACATTACTTTAACCCATATTCTAGTAAATAGTTAAAATGTTTTGAAATTCATTTTTGAGAAACATGGATGTGGATGATAAAGAAGTCCCAGTAGATTATTAGGTATAAACAACCTCGGATAATGAAGAGATTGTGAAATAACCCTTACCCTATACTTTTCCTTGGTTGGTTGTAGGTTATCCTCCTGTATAATGGTGAAATAATTGTTATTAAATTATAAAATAATCATATATATTTATATTATATCATATATGATCTTTTAACATTGATTTGTTAATAATATCTTAGTGTTATCGTTGTTTCGGGTGTTAACTTACTCGTTTTCTTTTATATATTTTGTTACGTAGGCCGTGTTTGTCATGGATAGGTTTTATCTTAATAATATCCAGAATTAAATCAAGTCCTTAGATACTATTATTAATCATCAAAGTAGAAATATACTTGAATGTATAGCATGGACAAGGAATCTTATCACGTTCGTGGAGACGATAGTCCGTACGTACGCACGAGCGACAATATCATTATTTTGATATTAAAATAATATATAATTGGATGTTATATCATATATACAGAATCATTATCATGTTATATTTATTATTTACATTAATTCCACATCATTATTATAACCATCCAAATAATAATATATTGAATAACAATTACACCACGACGTGGAGACGGTAAGTCGTACGTACGCACGTATGGTGACATGTCATTCAAAGGATGGATATAATACTGAATATGGTTGTGCCATATTTAAAATAATATTAAAGTATGTAGGAGATACTGGATTCATTATTTTATCATGGTAATAACAAAGAAAGAAGAAGTGGAAGAAGAAATGAATTAGAAAAAGGGTGGTGAAAACATTCCCTCTTCTTCAGGTTCTTCCGTTTGATTGGATGAAAAGGGCTCCTTAAGTTGGATTTTTGACAAAAGTAAGGTCTCTAGGATGAAGTGAGGGAAGTTGAGAGAGTATTTGGGAAGAGGTTGGCCTATCCAAAAGGCTTTGATGGTGTGAATTAATGAGAAGGTGAAGTGCCCTTTTATAAGAGGGGCGAAGGGAAACTTTGGAAAAGCTAGATATATTATTTTATAATAAAAGCAGATTCGTCTTATAATGGCTCCAAAGTATATTATTTAGAGGTTAAGGTGGGTATGGGTCGAAAACCAGTAAACCAATAGAATTTAGACAGGTTTGGGTTACTATATTAACATTATCATTAAGTATTAACTCTTGGTTAATTAGTTTCACTTTTACAATGTCTCTTTGTATTTTTATATTATATGGTTAATAAACATACTATATACATCCAAGCGACCCCCTAGTGGTCCATTAATGATACACGTATCATGATATAAGTCTCTTGGCCGAACCTCAGATTTTTAAGAATTTAACATCAACTAATAATATAATATTTGTTTTAAAAACTCCTTTATGTCAATTTTGGAACTATTCAATAATTGATTTTTGTAAAAATCATAACAGAATGATTACTTATAAAAAAGTTACTTAAGTCAATACTAATATGTCATATTATCCTATAAAATTAGTGTAATTCACTAAAAGCCTCAAATTATATTTATTTGAGTATTAATAATATCAATTATTTTAATTCTTCACTAGTATGGTAATTAATGCATCGTCATTGTGTCATATAAATATTAAATTATATAATATCTAAAAATTATAAATAAAATATCATTATGTAGGATATCTTTTTATATATCTAATGAATATTTAAAATCGAATTTATCTTAGGTATAACCCTATATTAAAAAAAATTTAGTAAATAATCTTTGATTTTAACTCTTTTAACTCTTCTTTGAATTAAATAATAATAAATGTCCTAATCTAATCCAAGTGGACCTAAATGAAAATATTTTATTCCTAAGGTTGTTTTTGGTCGAGATAAACTTGTCCAAAAGAATTAGGACATGTGTTAGGGTAATATTAATATCATTTTTACCCTTAATTACCCTATTTACTTTTAACCGTGGTAAATAAAATTAAAAAGTTACTATTCACCAAAAATTATTATCATCTCATTGAACCACATTTTACTCCTTGATATTAACCGTGTATCTCGGATTTTCGAAATTCCAATCACAGAAGAGAAAAAATTAAGTTTTATGAAAAGTTTAGTTTTTAACTACCACTTAGTAGTTTCACTATTCATCAAAAATTGATGTTTTTCAGAACAATGCCAAAATTTCACCCTAAGGTATAATTGATATTCCGAATTCAAAAATGATTTCTATTTTACAAAATTCCAAACATATAAGTTTCATTAATTAATTTTATAATTAATTCCCACTGTTACAACAAAGAGCATGTTTATAAGAAACAATATATATCAAAAGATTGACAATTGTTTAGGTCCAATTTCAAATTGAAATTAATTCTAATGAACAACATTGGATAAAATGGTAAAAATATATTCTAATTATACTTTAAAGCCACTAAATAATATAATTTATCACTATAAATTATTTTGATTAAAAAAGATTTTTTTAAGTATTTTTCACTATTCATAAAAATTGGAAGTCCTCAGAAAAATACCAAAAATTCAACTTAAGATAATTTCGATATTCTGAATCCAAAAATGAAGTCCATTTTGAAATAAAAAATATATACAATTTCAAGAATTAGGTATTACTATTCATAACGGCTAGTTTGATTGGTTGTGGTGTGTTAGAACTCGATGTTACGTACAACACACGCTACCACATTATTCCAAAAGAAGCGTACCGTTGAAGCTTGGGGTGTTACAAGATGAGTAAGGTTCGATATCATTTTAACCAATAAATTTTAGTTTTGTTTTTATTTTATTTTAAACCATAGAATTTTGTTTTACCCTTAATTATTCGATTTCGATTTTAATTGTGGTTGTAATAATTTAAATATTAAACGACAATAAATTTTAATTCTATTGGGTAAATTTCCAAAAAATGGACTATTTAAAAACATTTATAACTAATAATTTTCTCTTGTAATTTTTAATTATTTTTATGAAATTGAAGTAATTTCTTACAATATTTTTTTTATAAAATATCAATAGTGTCAATTTTGGAAAAATTCATTTCATTGATTTTAAATAAAATACAAAAAGAGAGATAAATTCCAAGAAAACAATTTAATTGAATTTTAATATGTCATAGTCACCTATTAATTTAGTTTAGTTCCCTAATTAATTAAAATAATATTTATTTTAATATGTATCATATCATTTATTCGATATTTCTAATAACTAAATAATTACTCCACCATTGTTGTGTTGGCATTTATGGTAATTATTTAATCTCTAAAAATTCTACATAAATTTAAATAATGTAGATAAATTTATTATATTAAAGGAGACTATTTATTTTTGAAGTTATATTATGTTTATCCATATATTAATATTATTATACTTATAATAAATAAGAGAGGTACATTTTGTAACTTTCTTCTATTTTAATATTATTTATATCATTTTCAAAGAAAAAAGTCCATTAAATGATCCAATAATGATAATTATGTATTAAGGGTTGATGTTTATTCATCTAATAATATTTTTTTTCATGTGTTAGGGTAATTGTATTGTCGTAATATTTTTATTTATTACCCTAACTTACCTGATTTACCTTTAACCGTGTTAAATAAAAAATAGGAAAGTTACTATTCATAATCTAAAAAAAGGAAACTATTTTCCTAATTTGGACCCAATAATTCCAATTATAATATCCAATTTTCAAAATTTAAAATACATAAGTTTCACTAATTAAATTAAAATTAATCCTCTTGATGGAATGAGAATACGAGTTAAAAAAAAATATAAACCATCAAAAGATTTTCATGTGTTTATTTCCTATTTAAATGTGAATTTACAATTAATAAACTACATTGGATTAAATTATAAAAACAAAATATAATTATACTTTAAAACCATTCAAAAATAAAATTTAATTTTTTAGATAAATTTGATATAAAAGTAGTTTTCAATTAAAATGTAGTATTTTCAGTATTCATAAAAATGAATCTTATTTGAAAAATACAAAAAATTCAACAAAAGTAAAATTTGATACTCAAATTTTGAATAATAAGTATTGTTTCTAATATATTACTTATAAATGTGCCAAAAAATATATTTAAAATAAGTGTTCCATCCAAATGTGACAAAACTACTTTTTTGAAATGTAAATTTCTATGCATAAGGAAATATTTATCCTTATATTATACTTATTAAAATATATTAAATGAATGTGAAAACATTAATAAATAAATATATAATAATTATTTCATTACTTGGGTTGTTAAATTTTCTCCCATTTTGGAAATAGTTCCCTCATAATTTTACTCTCTTATCGAATAATTTGGTGTATTTTTCCTTCAGAGCATTTTCAGATTCCCATGTTTCCTCTTCAACCATAAGGGTTTTTACACAAAACCATAACTTGATAAGTCACCTTATTCCACAACACATTCTCTCCGTGGTCTAGATTCTAGAATGGTTGTTCCTCATAAGAAATTGTAACTCCACAAGATTTTATGAAAAATATTCTTTTTAATTCCATTAATGTCTTGTGTTTTACGCTACACAAAAAGGAGCTTTCACAATATGCATCCCAGATTTGGATTTCATTACACGCAATCGTGACCTTCCACGACAGCGTGTGTTGTACGTAATACTGAGTTTCGCTAAACAACGATATGTTATATAAAATCACCATTATGAATAGTAATAACCACTTTTTGAAATTTTATAAATTTTAACATTCAAAATGGACTTCATTTTTGGATTCCAAATATCGAAATTAGCCTAGGGTGTATTTTTTGTATTTTTCTGAGAACTTTCAATTTTTGATGAATAGTGAAAACACTGGGTTACTATTCAAAAACCGACATTTTATTTAAATAATTATTTATTTTATTTAAATATATTTTAGGTAAAAATTGATACATAATACCTATATAAGTTCAATTTATGTCATTGGAGTCATTTAATAAGAATTTTAGATATATAAAAATTTTATTGAACTTTTCACCATATTTTACCCACCTCCTAGGAGAATTTTCAAATTCACATAAAACATAATTTTATCGCTTCTGTGAGTGGAATTTCGAAAATCCGAGAGACACGGTTAATATCAAGGACTAAAATGTGATTCAATGAGATGAAAATAATTTTTGTTGAATAGTTACTTGTTACTTTTTTTACCACAATTAAAAGTAAATAGGGTAATTAAGGGTAAAAATGATGTTATTATTAACCAAACACATGTCCTAATTATATTGGATAAGTTTAATTCGACCAGAAACAACCTTATGGATAATATATGACAATTTAGGCCCACTTGGATTAGATTAGGGAATTTATTATTAATTTATTTAAAGAATGGTTAAAATAGTTAAAATCAATGTTTAATAACTAAAACATTTTTAATATTGGGTTATACATAAGATAAATTAGACTATAAATATTCATTAGAAATCTAAATATATTTCCTACATAATGGTGTTTTATTTATAATTTTTAGACATTACATAATTTAATTTATTTATTACACAATGATGATGCAATAATTATCTTATTAATGAAATATTGACATAATTGAAGTTATAAATACACAAATAAATGTAACTTGATACTTTTTATGAATTTCACTAATTTTCTAGGTTAATATGACATGTTATTATTGATTTAGGTAACGTTTCTCGAACTAATCATTCTGTTATGATTTTCACAAAAATCAATTACCAAATAGTGTCAAAATTGACATAAAATAGTTTTTAAAACAAATATTATATTATTAACTGTTATTTTATTCCTAAAAATATATGGTTCGGCCAAATGACTTAGATAAGGTTATATATATTAATAATAAACAACTTGGGGTTTTTTTGGCTATTTATTGTAATTTTATTAACCTTATAGTGTATGAAAACAAGAAGACACGGTAAAAGAAAAATTATTTAACTTAAAGTTATATCTAAATGATAAGGTTAAAATAGAAAACTAAACTTGTATAAATTCTGTTGGATGAGATTATTTAGACACATCCCCACCTTATATTCTAAATAACTCAATTTGGAGCTATTAAAAAACTAATATGGCTTTATAATAAAATACTATTTTTAGTTATTTTAATGGTGCCCCTCTCCTCCCTTATAAAATAGCACCTCCTCCCTCTCTTCCTCACACCACATTGAGCCTTCATACTCAGAAAACCCCTACCAATTTCTCTTCTCCACTTCCCTAGAAACATCTTAGAGGTTCTGGTCTTCTTCAAAAACCAATCTTAGTGCCCTAAGAGGAGGTTTCAAAAAGGCGTGTCGAAAAAAGAGGTAATATCCGTTACCGATTCTTTAAACATTATTTCTTCTTCTACTTATTATTAATTGTTTGTTTTATTATGAAGTAATAAAATCAGACTCATTAATATAATGATATGTTATTATAAGTATGAAAAAACCCTATTTCACCATCTATCCATCCTACGGAAAACAAAATCACCGCGCGTGCGTACGTACGGAATACCGTCTCCACGCCGTGGTGTAATCTGTTTTTAGACCAACACATTACATGGATTGGTATAATGGTGTAAAGAATTACTATATAAGTTTATTATAACATAATACTGATTCTGATATATTATACCATCCACTCCTATTCTATTCAATAATTATGGGAACCATATCATCGCTCGTGCGTACGTACGGACTACCGTCTCCCCAACGCGATGAGATTCATTCTCTATGTTAACCATACATGAATGATCATAAAGTTTATATAATGAATAATAATGAAATAAATGAAATAATAATGCTACTGTATTTATGTATATATATATATATATATGTATGTTATCTATTTAGTTTCATTCAATTCAATAAGGAAACGAAAACAACGTTCATGCGTACGTACGGACTACCATCTCCATGAATGGTGTATTTCATTCCTTTTTTTAATATATAATATATATGTATATAATGAATATATATTATATATAAATCATTTTTTACATTTTAGAATTATTTAAATCAGGATACATGTAATAATATCATGAATGACAAGTCAAAACACATACGATAAATGAAATGATTTTACCCAAAACGCTACTTTAACATAGAATTTACAAAAGAACGGGTAATATAAAGTCATAAGTGAAACATATATGATATCATAACAATGAATATGATTATTTAATAAGTCAATGACATTATTTAAATCATTATACAGGAGGTTAGGATCCATACAAAGCATATCGGACCTAAGGTAAGGGATAACTTTTCCAATCTCGTTCTTATCCGAGATTGTTTATTCGTAAGTATTTACTGGGGTTATTTCTATCATCCATGTACATGTTTTATAAAAGTGCTTTCATGTATGTTTAAATTCCTTTTTAACCATTTTTTAGTTTTACTACATGGAATATAAGGAATCATTTTTTACCATACGAGGTACTTTTTGTCTTTTCTGACATAAGTATGAGGAGAATGTTATTTTTAACTTATACGGCGTGAATGGATTTTTACAGTTTCATAAAGCCTCATTTTCATGATGCATATTCTACAAGATTTTATGACTATTTTAAAAAAAATTCTTTTCTTTTAAAATTCCATGGCTTTTTTGGAAATGAAAATTATTTTGAAGAAAAAAAGGATATTTTCCTCAAGAATTCATTTCTAGTGTTTTTTTCAAAATAATTTTCCATCTAAGATAAAATTATTTCATATGTGTATGTTTCAAGTATAATGTCTTTATGATTCACATGGTTTCACATCTCTTATTATGAAATTATATCCATTTATTTTATATGGATTATGTGATTATGGGACGATGTTTATGAAACCCATTTTATTCATTGGGTTATTATGAATGATGTATGTTTATTTTGTGGCACAATTAAGAATGATTTCCTTATGAGATGGGTGGGACCTATATCTCCCTCAAATGAATTGGGTAAGGATTTATATCTCATGAGATAGACATGGATGGAATGGTAAGTTAATCCGGTTCAGTGTTATAGGACTGAAACGAGGAGTGAACTCGATTCAGAAAGGGACTTTGTCCACTAAGATGGTCTTGGCAGTAATGCCTTGGCTACTATAGAAATCATAAAATGTGATTAATGGTTGCCACAATTACATGTTTTATTCCCATGCTATTTTATCATTATGAAGGTTCCCTTATGATATATGCCTTACGTACTTCCAAGATATGTGTCTTTGCTCATGATTTTGATGTTTAGATTTTATGTTCAAGTTTTTGCATTCAAATGTTAATGGATTGTTTTATGTTCTCTATGTTTTCCCTTACTGGGCATTTGAGCTCACCCCTTTTATGATTTCTTTTCCCCAGGATATAAATAACGGTTTTAGGTATGAAAAAAGGGTAAGATCTTTATGGGAGATGTTGAAGATCTTTCACCATGATTAGAATATTATATTTCGAGTTTCCAAAGACACTAAAATATTACGATCCTTGTGTGTCTGTTTTTGTTATGTAATAAGTATTCCGAAAAAGTAATGTAATGTCCATGTACGTCAAGCGTCGGGTCTCTACAATTGGTACAGAGGAATGGTTTAGTCAACCTTTGGAAACTGGGATGTGAAAATGTTAGTGATATCCCTAAAGATATTTCTAAGGTATGTCTAGGGATGTCCCTAAGGATATGTATATGTATAGGATATAGAACTAGAACTACGGTAACGATCTTAGAATTTAACCAAAGATGTTAGATATTGAGGGTACTCCCCCTTTACTATGTTGTTTTCCCTAGCTTTATTTTTCCCCTCACACTATTCTTTTTGGGTTTTAGAAAATGGATGGAAATAGGAAGATTCACGATAGTGGAGGATATGATGGACAATGGAATGATATTCTTCATGAGAAACCAAATTAAACAGGATTTGGAAGTCCAAACATCGTTATTATGCCCAATCAGAAATCTCATAATATGATCAATAATCTCAACTTTGGTAAGTTTCCCGACTCAGATAATAAGATAAAGATGGAGTTTCATGATAATCATAGATTAAAGAATGTCCAATTTCCCTCATGTAAATCATATGGGAAGAGGCATCAGGGAGATTGTTTCAAAGGAACTAGAACATGCTTTGGGTGTGGAAAATAAGGACACAAAGCTAGTAAGTGCAAAGGAAATGGTTCAGTTAACACCATGTACAAGGATAATGGTATTGCTACGACATCAACAATGATTAGATGTTTTAAATGTTGAATGTATGGGAAATATTCATACCAATGCCCTAAAGGAAAATCTCATGAAGATAATCAACATGGTCATATGGGTAGTATTTATGTGGATGATGATTAAGAGACTACAAATAAAATATGAGATGTACGAAATGATGAAGCTCGGTCAGTGGTTTATGAAGTTAGTTGAATGATTATATGTTTATAATGAATAACGTATGGTACCATGGAATAAAGAATCATATAAGGATGGTTACACTATTGTTTTTCCTAAAGTATTTGAAAGTATATGGTGAATGGTACTTGATACCATGAATGGTTATTCAGATATTTTTGGAAAGAAGATGATATGCGCATAATGAATGGATAATGAAAAAAATGAAATGAGCTCATGATTGATATAAGGTCTAAGTGATATCATGGTTTGAGTATATTTATTTTTTGGGATTTTGGTATGTGCAGAGAATTAAATTTTGACAGAATTCACGTTTTCACTAAGGTTCAATGGGTATTCATTTTTCATGAGAATACATTATTAAGGTATTCACATGTTTGGAATGTGACCAACAAGATATATCGTATAAATGATGGAATTCACGTGATTGTTATGTGACATTTCAAGTAATCATTTTCTTTATACTATGAGCTTGGACCGAAGTATTTTAGATAATACTAAAGATTGGAATGGATTATGTTGGACATAAGTTATTATTGTTTAAAGATAGAATTTTTTTTGATATGATTGATGGGATGTTATAGTAATGTTGTTTTATAAAAAGGACAACCTACAGGATGGGCGACAATCCATCGTGTCAGACTAGACTGTGGGAATCGAACCCACAACTGAAGTGTGACTGGCCTATATCGCATACCACTGGCCTACAAGAATTCCCTGGTTAGTAGAAACTAGTTTTATTTTATTACGCGGTATGATATATGTTGTATAAGATCATTTTTGGAATTGTATACGATTAATCTCACCATAGATGGACATATGTATATTTGATAACTTTTGATAACCTTTTGTTTGAAACAGATGGAATGACCCATCATTCTATCAAACAAATTGTTAACACTTCACAAATAACAAATTCAACTTCATTTCTTTAAGAGATGAAGTGGAAATTATACAATGCATGAACAACAGTGAGATTGTACCAAAATCAATCAAATATTTCTTCAAATTAAAAATTTTCAACTTTAGGGAAATGATATTGAAAACCAAAAATGTTGTCCTAGTTCTCTTATATCTGATGAATCAGATGGTACCTTAGATCATCACAAATTTATAGCTTTGTGATTGATGGATTTTTCATAGACATGTTCTCTACCACTCTCCATCAGAACATGATGGTTAGATTTCTCTTCCATATCCATATTTTCACCTATGTTCTCCTATGTGGAAACCCAGTGATTAGTTAATTTGGGTAACTGTTAGGTTTTATACTTTAGTTTTTAAAGCCATGTTTTGGTATTCCTTTTTACAATGTGGGTTTCTATTAATGAAACTTTCGAGTAGTAAATCATTTATAACCCCGATGAATTTCGAGGGCAAAATTCATTATAAGGGGGTAGAATGTAACACTCCGAGATTTTATGAAAAATATTCTTTTTAATTTCATTAATGTCTTGTGTTATAAGCTACACAAAAAGGAGATTTCACAAAATTCATCCCTGACTTGGCTTTCATTACACACACTCGCGACATTCCATGATTGCGTGTGTTGTATGCAATACCGAGTTTCGCTAAACAACGATATGTTATATAAACTAGAGGTTATGAATAGTAATACCCAATTTATTAAAATTTATAAATTTTATCCTTCAAAATGGACTTCATTTTTGGATTAAGAATATCAAAATTAGCCTAGGGTGATTTTTTGGTATTTTTCTGAAAACATTCAATTTTTGATGAATTGTGAATACACTGGGTTATTATTCAAAAACCGACTTTTTATTTAAATAATAATTTATTTTATTTAAATTTATTTCAGTTCCAAATTGATAAATAATACCTATATAAGTTCAATTTATGTCATTGGAGTCATTTTCTAATAATTTTAGATATATAAACATTTTATTGAACATTTCACGGTCTTTTACCCACCTCCTAGGAGAATTTGCAAATTCACATAAAACATAATTTTACAGCTTCTGTGAGTGGAATTACGAAAATATGAGAGACAGGTTAAAAATCAAGGACCTAAATTTGGTTCAATGAGATGAAAATATTTTTTGGTGAATAGTAACTTTTTACTTTTTTACCACGGTTAAAAGTAAATAGGGTAATTATGGGTAAAAATGATATTATTATTACCCAAACACATGTCCTAATTCTATTGGATAAATGTAATTGGACAATAAATACCTTAGGAATATAATATTACCATTTAAGCCCACATGGATTAGATAAGTGCATTTATTACTAATTTATTTAAAGAAGGGTTACAATAGTTAAAATCAAAGTTTTATAACTAAATCATTTTTAATATAGGGTTATACATAAGATAAATTAGACTATAAATATTCATTAGAAATATAAAAATATTTACTACATAATGGTGTTTTATTTAAAATTTTTTGACAGTAAATAATTTAATTTATTCATTACACAATGATGATACAGTAATTATCTTTTTAATGAAATATTGACATAATTGATGTTATAAATACCCAAATAAATGTAATTTGAGACTTTTTATGAATTCCACTAATTTTCCAGGTTAATAACACATGTTAGTATTTATTTAGAAATTTGTTCTAGAAATAATCATTCTGTTATGATTTTCACAATAATAGATTACCAAATAGTTTCAAAATTGACATAAAATAGTTATTACAAAAAAATATTATATTATTAATTGTTATTTTATTCTTAAAAATCTAAGGATAGACCAAATGACTTAGATAAGGTTATATATATTAATAATAAAAAACTTGGGGTTTTTTTGGCTTGTTATAGTATGTTTATTAACATTATAGTGTAAGAAAACAAGAATACACGGTTAAAGAAAAATTATTTAACTTAAAGTTAAATCTAAATGATAGGGTTAAAATAGAAACCTAAACCTATTTAAATTATATTGGATGAGAGTATTTATACCATCCCCACCTTATCTTTGAAATAACTTAATTAGGAGCTATTAAAAACAGAATATGACTTTATAGTAAAATAATATTTTTCGTTATTCCAATGGTGCCCCTCTCCTCCCTTATAAAAGGGCACCTCCTCCCTCTCTTCCTCACACCACATTGAGCCTTCAATATCGGAAAAACCATGAAAATTTCTCTTCTCCGCTTCCCTAGAAAAATCATATATGTTCTAGTCTTCTTCAAAGACAAATCTTAGTGCCCTAAGAGGAGGTTTCAAAAAGGCGTGTCGAAAGAAGAGGTAATATCCGTTACCGATTCTTTCAACATTATTTCTTCTTCAACTTCTTCTTATTTAGTTGTTTCATTATGAAGTAATAACATCGTTATCACTCATATAATGATATGTTATTATTAGTATGAAACAACCCTATTTCACCATCTATCCATCCAACGGAAAACAAAATCACCGCGCGTGCGTACGTACGGAATACCGTCTCCACACCGTGGTGTAATATTTTTTCCACAAACACCTTACATGGATGAGTATAGTGGGGTAAAAAATTACTATATATGGTTAATATAACATCATACAAATTCTTATATATTATACCATCCACTCCAATTATATTCAATAATTATGGGAATGATATCATCGCTCGTGCATACATACGGACTACCTTCTTCACGATGCGATGAGATTCATTCTCCATGTTAAACATACATGAATGATCATAAAGTTTATATAGTTAATAATAATGAAATATATGAAATAATAATTCTATTGGATTTTTGTGTATATATATATGTATGTCATCTATTTAGTTTCATTCAATTCAATAAGGAAACGAAAACAACGTTCATGCGTACGTACGACCTACCGTCTCCATGAACGGTGTATTTCATTCCTTTTATCGATCTATAATATATATGTATATGATGAATATATATTATAGATAAATCAGTATTTACATTCTGAAATTATTTAAATCAGGATATAAGAAATAATATCCAGAACGACAAGTTGAAACACATAGGATAAATGAATTGATTTTACCCAAAACGCTGCATTAACAAGGAATTTACAAAAGAACGGGTAATATAAAGTCATAAGTGAAACATATATGATATCATAACAATGAATATGATTATGTTATAATTCAATGAAATTATTTAAATCATTATACAAGATGTTTGGATCTATACAAAGAATATCGGACCTAAGGTAAGGGATAACTTTTCCAATCTCGTTCTTATCTGAGATTGTTTATTCATAAGTATTTACTGGGGTTATTTCTATCATCCATGTACATGTTTTATAATATTTTTTTCATGTATGTTTATTGTCCTTTTTAACCATTCTTACTTTTTCTACATGGTATGCAAGGAATCATTTTTTTACCATACAAGGTACTTTTTGACTTTTCCGTCAAAAGTACGAGGAGAATGTTATTTTTAACTTATACGGCAAGAACGGAATTTTACGGTTTCATAATGACTCATTTTCATGAAGCTTACTCTTCAAGATTTTATTACTATTTTCAACAAAATACTTTTATTTTAAAATTCCATGTCATTTTGTGAAAAGAAAATGATTTTTAAGAAGAAAGGATATTTTCCTCAAGAATTCATTTCAAGTGTTTTATCAAAATCATTTTCCATCTAAGATGAAATTATTTCACATGTGTATGTTTCAATTATAATGTCTCTATGATTCACATGGTATCACATTTCTTATTATGAAATGATATCCATTTCTATTATATGGATTATGTGATGTTGAGACAGTGTTTATGAAACCCATTTTATTCGTTGTGTTATTATGAATGATGTATGATTATATTGTGGCGCAAGTAAGAATGATTTAATTATGAGATGGGTGGGACCTATATCTCCCTCAAATGCATTGGGTAATGATTTATATCTCATGAGACAGACATGGAGAGAATGGTATGTTAATCCGGTTAAGTGTTACAGGACTGAAACGAGGAGTGAACTCGATTTAGAAAGGGACTTTGTCCACTAAGATGGTCTTGGCAGCAATTCCTTGGATAATATGGAAATCATAACATGTTATTAATGGATGCCACAATTACATGCTTTATTCCCATGATATTTTATCATGATTGATGTTCCATTATGATATATGGCTTACGTACTTCCATGATTCGTTTCCTTGCTCAAGATTTTGATGTTTAAATTTTATGTTCAAGTTTTGGCATTCAAATGTTTATGGATTGTTTGATGTTCTCTATGTTTACCCTTACTAGGCATTTGATCTCACCCATTTTATGTTTTCTTTTCCCCAGGAAAAAATGAAATGTTTTAGGTAGGAAAAAAAGGGGAATATCTTTATTAGAGATGTTGAAGATCTTTCACCACGATTAGAGGATTATATTCTGAGTCTCCAAAGACACTAAAATATTATGGTCCTTGTGTGTCTGTTTTTTTTATATAAGAAGTATTCTGCAAAAGTAATGTAATGTCCATGTACGTCAAGCTTCAGGTCTCTATAGAATTATTCTCTTCCAACTAAACTAAAACAGGACTAAAAACACAAGATGGATTGGGAATATAATTCCTTAACATTTAAACATGAAAAAAAATTTGTACCTGGGATAAAATCAGAGGAAAATATACTGTTTAAGAAAATGATCAAAATTTATGAAGGATTTTATAGGGTCTAATGAGCCATGGATTCATGATTCCCTTTTTACCAAAATGCATTATTGTTTTCCATAGATAGAATTTGAGAAGGACATGATCACCTACCTCGAAAGAAATATATTTTCTATGATTATCCACATAAATTTTCTACCTTCTCTGAGTTATCCTTGTGTGTCACTGAATAAACTGAACTTTATCTTCCATTTAAATTACCAATTATTGTCCCATCAACATCCTATAAACTTATTATTTCTAAATAGTCAATTCTCAACACCGCTTTCCATATATTGCCTCAAATGACCCTATCTATATACTAGAATGAAAACTATTATTATAAGAAAACTCAACCAAAAAAATATGTTGATCCAAAATTCCATAGTAATCCATTTAAAATTCCTGTATCATATCCTCCAATATTTGAATTTTTCATTATGACTATCAATTTGATTGTGGATGAAAATAGGTAATGAAATTTAATTCAGTAAGAAAGAATTTTAATGGACTTTCCAAAAGATAGTTGTGAACCTGAGATCACAATCAAATATAATAGGGAGGTTAGTTCCATATAACCAGACTATCTCTTTAATATATAGCAGAGAAAGTTGATATATATATATAGTATCTTTAATAAGATGAAAATGAGACAATTTTTTCAGTCGATCAACAATAAACAAGATCGCATTGTTACCTCGAGATGTTTTCAATAATCCCACAAAAAAATCCGAAGATATATTTTCCCATTTCCACTCTGGAAATAGAAAAGGATGAAGAATCCCTTTCGGTAACTACCACTCTACATTAACCTTTTTAGAAGTCAACCATATCAGGGTAAAATATTCAATATCTTTTTTCATTCCATCCCACCAGTAATGCTCCTTATGATCTATGTACATCTTAATGCAACCAAGATGATCTGAAAACAAAGAATAATGAGCTTCATTTGATAAATATTTCATTAATTGTAAATCAAAAGTTGCACAAAATATTTTTCCAAACCTCAAAACACAATATTGGTCAATATTAAATTCATGTAACGTTACATTCTAACCAAATTCTACCATATCCTGCAACTCACTGTATTCCTTCTATGCTTTCATAATTTTTATTGATAGGGATGATATCACTAACACCTTAAAAAATAGTGTAATTTCCTACACCAATAACTTTCAATCCAAAATTCACCAAATCATTATCCAAAGGATCATGTTCAAAATGTATCATGGTTAATGTAGCATTACTTATTTGACTAAAATCACCATACACATTATTTTATTATCCAAGATGGTACTGAATAGTGAAATAATAATCCTTGATTTGTTCCATCCATATCGTATGTATCATGTGTAATTATTTCTTAGTGAATATAGACTTCAAAATTTTCTGTTTAGTATATATTTCACACATTGTTCCATACAAATTATGCCCTTAAATTTTTAATAAAAAAACTACAACAGCTTATTACAAATCATGATTATGGTAATTTTTCTCATGTGGTTTCAACTGATGAGAAGAATAAGAAATTATCTAGTCATTTTCTGTTAGGAAACAACCAGGTATTTTTAATGAAGAATCACTATAGATAAAAAATCACCATTTCTAGACGGTAGATCCAAAACTTGAGAATTTACAAAAAAAAAATTAGTTCCTAAACGAAATCACCACATTACATTATCCAGATGAACATAACTCCCTTATGATTTAACATACTCAGTGGGATAGATAACAAAAAAATGATTTCAAAAAATCACCAGTAATAACCCACTAATCCAGGAAAACTATAAATCTCCTTGACATTTGTAGGTTTGGGCCACTCTTCAACACCTTTTTTAGAAGGTTCAATAGTTATTCATCTTTAGAAACAATATTACCATGGAATGAAATTTTTTACAACCAAAATTCCCTATTTCTAAAAATTCTATATAGTTTATTTTCTTTTAAGTATTTCAAAAAAAATCATTATGTTACTTTGATGTTCCTCTTGGATTTTAGAATATACCAAAATTTCATCAATAAACACACCAATAAACTGATCAAAAAATGGTGAAGAACACCATTCATGAGGATTATAAACATAGAAGGTGCATTAGATAACCCAAAGGGAATAACTATAAACTCATAATGCCCATATCTTGTTCAAAACAATATCTTTGGAGTTTCTTCCTCCTTCACCATCAACTGATGGTATGCAAACCTCAAATCAAACTTTGGAAAATAATTATCTCCCTGGAGATGATCAAAAAAATTATCGATATATAGAAAATGATATTTGTTCTTAACAGTTATGTTATTCAAGGATTTATAATCAATACAATGTTTCATGAAACTATATTTTTTTTCAAAAATAAAACAGCTACACCCTATGGAGAAGTTCTAAATCGAACGAATCCTTTACCAAAAAAATTCTTGCAATAGTTATTTGAATTATATATGTTCCACATTAGACATTCAATAAGGGGGTTTAGAAATAGGTTTAGCGTCAGGAAATAAATAAATAGTGAATTTAATCTCTTGAATGGGAACAATTCTATGAAATTCATTAGGAAAACATCTGTAAATTCATTCAAAATTGGAATGTCACTAATCAAAACTGTTTCTTTATTTTCAAAAACAAGATCTAGATAACGTTAACTGTTATTTTTAATCAATATATAAGCTTCTTGTTATGTAATCAATGGTATAAAATCATTTCATAAGAATTTATTTGATTTTTAATTTATTTCAGCAAGGTATGTTGAAATCCAATGCATACCAAAAATGATACAAAACACTACTAGGGGAAGTTCAACAAGATTTGTAGGAAAGACCATCCCACCAATGATAATCAGAATATTTATATAAATATTAGTTTCTTTAATAATTCCAATATGAGTTTTTACAGAAAGTTCTATATCACATTCACGAGGTTGTTTTTCCAATCTACTTGCAATGCTCTCAAAAATGAATGAATGTGAAGATCTAGAGTAAAAAAATGTATGGAAATATTTTTAAAAAACCAATAACATACCTATCACAACTTCTTTTTATGGTTCCATTACAACTATACTAGTAGAAATATATTTTCCCACTCTTTTATGATTTATTACTTGCTACATTCTACCCTAAATAATCATCTTTAGACACACATTGGATTAATTCCTTAACTCAATGAAAATAAAACATCTTGATGATGGTTGTTCATTGCTTGCCTGATCATATCCCTTGCAGTCATGAGCAATATGACAAGTATTATCACATTGTAAGAACTTCCAAAAATTGAAAATAAAATCTATGGTATGTGTTTTACCACACTTTTGACAGGATGGAAATTTAGTTTTCTTACCTCCAAACTTATTTGATGAATTCTTTCCTATTTTAGGCCTACTGGATCTCTTCTTTTCCTTGGTCACATAGAACAAAAGATCATCAAAAAACTCCATTTCTACCTTCTCAGCACATCATACAAGTTTCTATTTTATTTTTCACCCATGAGAAGCTAATTACCTTTAATATCTCTACATCAATATTGAATAAAACTGATTTATCTTACAATCAATATCCTCGATAAAATTTTCGACCTACCTTTCCCAATAGGTGAAATTTTCTTCATACATAGCTACCAAATCATCCTCCTTTTTTAAATTTTAAGAAATTATTTTCCCTTCATAGTCAAAAAACCTTAGGAAAATATTTCTCAAGGAAGAAATTTTTAAATTCATCCCATTCCATGGAACAAATCACTTAACTTCCTATGATATCTTTAAACATTTTCCACCACTCTTCTGCTTCACCTTCAAAATGATAAATTTTAAGATTTTCCTTTTAGTTCTTTGAACAACCAATCATACCAAATATATTTTCTAGGGATTTAATCCATACTTCATCTAGCATGGGGTCAGGTGATCCTACGAATAATGGAGGATGTTGTCTCATAAAATTCCCCATTATCATCATGTTCATCTATGGTAGATCAGGTAGCTCTCATGTATGATCTCCATCAGCATTTATCACCTGATTCAATTAATCCATCACTATTACCAACTGACCAGTTCCGATTATGACTAACTAAGGAGCTTATTGGGATTGATTTTTTCCTCTTGATTACTTCCTAACATAGCTACCATGTTTCCCCTATAAAAACCATTCAAAATGAACATATCTTATAAAAAGCAACATGGTAATCTTCTAATGCAGTAAAATTTTAACTTTACCAAAAGGTAAACTATTTCAAGATAAGTTATTAATATTACACTAGCCTCTAAAGTTATCTAAACTGTCATTTGATACCAAATATAAGGTCTTAACATTAAAATATTACATAATCTTGTGTTAAGTCAAGAATTTTACTATATTTCACATTGATGGTTTTTTATGTTTAGAACATTAGAGAATTATTCCATTACTCAAACATTAAAAAACCATAGAAATACAAAGTGTAAAATTCAAAATAGTATCCATTTCTCTTGTTAAACAAAAACATTAAAAAAGAAACATGGTTTCTTTTTATTTTAAATCATAAAAATTTCCCTTGATCCCATCCATGTATGTATTATCCCACAAGTCATGTGTAAAACAATTTAAATAGGTAATGAGTATAAAAATATCAGTAAGGGATACACAAGAGGGAAAACAGTTAGTCTTGTGAAAACATGTAAACTGATGGATACTTTGTCATAAAGTAATACTTTCCACACTTTAGATGTAGCAAATACATTAATTTTAAAATAATTCCTTATCTTAAACATTTTATAATCAAAATATTACCATAAAACCATAGAAAAAACATATAACATATAGAGGTAACTTAGGAAATATTCTTATATAAATAAAATAACCACGCAATCAACTTCCACACATGTCACTCTTACAAATGGAATAGTCATACAACCGACGTCCATAACCAATGAATTGTAGGATATAACATAACCACCCATCCTTGGTTTATCACATAACCACCAATCCTTGGTTTATCATATAACCACATATCAAATTTCCAAGTACCGTTTTAAAATCATAACACATAAAAGATTTCAATTGTCTTCATTTCAATCATAAAATTTCATTTTCAACCACAATATATAATTTCAAGAAATTAAAAGAATCAATCCATTTTCAAAAACATTTTCAATACCAAAATAATGAAAAAATGGAAATCATTTATTCATTTCTCTTTTAAAAATAGTATGGTTGTAGAGGAAGCTAAATTTCAAATAATGGTCAAGGCGGTGGAGAAGTTGTTGTTGCCATATACATTAAAAAAAGATCATTACTTTTTTCTTTTATAAAGAAAGTAAAACACTACATATAAAATGATTCATTTTGAAATAATTTTAGTGAAATTAAAAGTAACTGGGATAATTTATACACCTTAAAATGATGGTGGTGTAGAACATCAAACTATGCCTTGATGAAAGGAGATTGAGAGAAAGTCCATTACCTAGAGTATGATTCGTCACATATATTCTTTACCTTAAAAAATAATAAACATTGGAAAATTATTTACAATCCTGAGAACCTTTTTAATTAATTTTATTAATATTATATGACTTATTACCATGTTATAAAAATTAAATAATTTTTTACGTTCATGTGAGATGTTTTATCGATATTTTATGCTTGGGTTGAAAATGAACATGGTATGTTGTAAATAGTCCATGTGGTCATAATCCATCATATCCAAAGAAATATTAATGAAATTATTATCATTTTTATAAATCAAATATAATTTTAAATTAAACCATTAAGTATTTTTATGAAAAATAAAAAACATTATAATCTTGGAGACAGTAGGTCGTACGTACACATGAGTAATGTTTTCATTTTTCAATGATTATTATTGAATGTAGGTAAGTATCATTTTACCTTTAAATAATTATAATAATATCAAAAATATCAGATTAATCATTTAAATATACTTATATATATCATACAAGTGATAATGTGAATTAAAATGGGTCACATCGCTTCATGGAGGTGATAGTTCACACATGCACATGAATGATGTTATCATTTTTATGTACATATAAAGGAAGAACATAATTTATATATTATTATATTTTAATGATTAATATTTCATGAATAACACATATGAACATTAATTATATAATTATAAACATTCATGAGATACAGTTATAGAAAACAAATTATATCAGTTCGTGGAGGTGATAGTTCACACGCACACACGAACGATTAATTACACTCCCATTTGATGAAAGTGGAGATGGATTTAGGTGAAGAAATTAAAATAATAAAATCTATGTATATATATTATAATGGAGTTATTATTTCACCAAGGATAAAGAATATTTTAAGGAAATGGAAGAATTAAAAAAATAAGGACACATAAAAAATGATACCTCTTCTTCAAATGGTCTCCTTAAATTACAAACTCAACACCAATAAAGAGGGTGTTTTTCCTAAAATAAGGACTATAAAATGCGGGAAGAGATTATATGAAGCTTTCTTGTTAGATATTGGAAGAATAAAGTGGTTTATTATGCCTAATGAATAGAGAAGAATGGGTACCTTATTATAGGAGAGGGGAGGGGAAACCTTGGAACCTCTTAAAATATTGAATTACTATAAATTAACTTTTAACTCCAAATAAATCGAAATTTTATTATGTATAATATAATATGAGGATTTATTGAAATATTTTAAACCAGTAATTAGTAAGCATGTTTTGATTTTATTTTCAACCTCATCATTTCATTTTACCCTTAATGATTCTATTTTAATTTTAATTGTCGTAACATCATTTTTAATATTCAGAGGCTCTAAATTTTACTTATAATGGGTTAATTACCCATAAATGGACTATATAAGATAATTTATACCTAATAATATTAAATTTGTAATTTGTAATTATTTTAATGATTTTTAAATAATTTAATAAAATATTATTTTTATAAAATATCAATAGTGTCAACTTTGACACTATTCATTTCCTTAAATTTAAATAAAATCAAAATAGAGTGATAACATCTAATAAAAATTTAATCAATGGATAATATTTCATAGTCACCTATAAAATTCATGGAGTGTCCTAATTTACTAAAATTATATTTATTTTAATATTTTCCATATCGTTTATTTGATATTTCAATTAATTAAAGGAATATTGCATCACTGGTGTATCAACATTTAGGGTAATTATTTAATATCTAAAAATTCAAAATAAATTCTAATTATGTGGATAATTTAATTATATTTCTAGTTACTATTTATGACAGATGTTATATTTTGTGTATCTCAATATTAAAATTATTATAATCATAATAAATTAGAGGGTTACATTTTTTCATTTACTTTTATTTTAATAATATTTATATCATTTTCATGGAAGTAATTATATTAAATGATTCCATTGAGATCCTTATGTGTTAAGGGTCGATTTTTATTCATTTTATAAAATTTTTGCAGGTTTTAGGGTAATTTTATGGTCCTTATCATATTATTTATTTCCCAATTTTTCCCGATTTATAATTAAATATGTTAAATAAAAATTAGAAAAGTTAATTTTCATATTATAAAAAAATATTTTTGATGATTTGGACTAAATTATTCAAAATATGGAATCCATTTTTCAAATTTAAAACACATCTGTTTTATTAATTTAATTAATATTAAGCTCGTTGATGGAACAAGAAAACAAGTTTATTAAATGTAAAAAACCCTCAATAGATTGACATGTGGTTATATCCAATTTAAACTTTAAATTTCTTATAATTACATATTATTCATTAAATTATAAAAAAGGTAATATTTCTATACATTAAAACCATTAAAAAAATATAATTTTATGTTATAAATAAATTTTATAAAAAAGAAGTTTTCATTTAAAATGCTCTATTTTTCACTATTCATAAAAGGATATGAATGTTATCAAAAAAATACAAAAAATCCAACCAAAGTAAATTTTGAAAAATAGATTTCATAGAATAAGATTATTTTTTCAAATATAACATATAAAAGTTTCAAAAACATGATTTAAGATAGGTGCACCATCAAAAGGCGGAATGAATATATTTTTAACAAATACATTATTTAAGCCTAAAGAAAGATTTATACTTATATTATTCTTATAAAACCGATTAAATAAATTTAAAAACATTTATAAATGAATATAAACGTATTCTATCATTACATATGTTGTCAAAGAAATGATACCACCTTGTAAATGAAATTTTATGTATCCCTTAGAATTATTCCATGCCTTTTATCGATGTTTTGTCCCAAATATAGGTCAATAATAGGACAAGAACACTATGGGATCTAAATTTCTATTGCAGGACCCTCCATAATGATATTTTTCACGTTGGGTCTCTCAATCAAGGTTTTGTTCTTCATGAGGTCTCACTTCCCACCAAGATAAATCACTTCCCATCCCCCTCAATAAAGGCCTTTTAATAGGGAGGGGTTGGCTATGAATTATATACTATTCCCAACACACTTAAATTCTCTAATGTGGGGCAGGTAAATAGGTTTCAAATCGTGATATCTTTGTATCCCAAAGTGATAACTCATAGGCCACACAGTGTAATTCATTTAGGACTCCAAAATTTTTTGTCTCAATTATTTCCCTAAGATTTATAGTCTACCTACCACAGATAATACAAATTATTCAAACACATGGACACACTAACACACCCCTTAGCCACCATGGCTACTTACTTCACTCTAGCCATCACCTTCACCCTCAGTGAAGCTTAAGAGCACTATGCTCACCTTCATGTACTACCCTGCTTCCCTCTTTCCTAGCTTCATTAAATTGAAATCCTCACACATGATCAACCCTACAATAAAGGTATCATTTATTAGGTTCTTCAGCCTCATCAGTGTAACAGCCCAAGATTTTATAAAAAAATATTCTTTTTAATTTTATTAATGTCTTGTGTTGTACGCTACACAAAAAGGAGCTTGCACAACACGCATCCTTGACTTGCCTTTCATTACACGCAATCGCGACCTTCCTCGATAGCGTGTGTAATACGCAAGACTGAGTTTCACTAAACAACGATATGCTATTAAAATATTATTAAAACTAGCCGTTATGAATAGTAATAACCACTTTTTAAAATTCCGTAAATCTTATTTTTCAAAATGAACTTCATTCTTGGATTCGGAGTATCGAATTTAGCCTAAGGTGAAATTTTGGTACTTTTCGGATAACTTTCATATTCTGATGAATAATGAAAATTACTAAATTATAATTAAAAAAAACTTTTTTAATCGAAATAATTAATAGTGATAAATCATTAATTTTAGTGGTTTTATAGTATATTTAGAATATATTTTTACAATTTAATACAATGTTGGTCATTGGATGTAATTTCACATTTAAACTAGACGTAAACAAGTGTCAATCTTTTGATAGATATTGTTTCTTAAAAACACGCTATTTGTTTTAACAGCGGGATTTAATTATAAAATTAATTAATGAAACTTTTATGTAATGAATTTGGTAAAATAGACTTCATTTTTGAATTCGGAATATGAAATATAGCTTGGGATGAAATTTTGGCACTGTTCTGAAAAACATCAATTTTTGAGGAATAGTGAAACTACTAAGTGGTAGTTAAAAAACTGAATTTTTCATAAAACTTAATTTTACCGCTTCTGTGAATGGAATTTCAAAAATCCGAGAGACACGGTTGATGTCAGTAAGTAAAATGTGGTTCAATGAGATGAAAATAATTTTTGGTGAATAGTAACTTTTTATTTTTTTTACCGCGGTTAATAGTAAATAGGGTAACTAAGGGTAAATATGATATTAATATTACCCTAACACATGTCCTAATTCTATTGGACAAGTGTAATTCGACCAAAAACAAACTTAGGAATAAAATATGACCATTTAGGCCCACTTGGATTAGATTAGGACATTTATTATTAATTTATTTAAAGAAGGGTTAAAATAGTTAAAATCAAAGTTTAATAAGTAAATCATTTTTAATATGGGGTTATACATAAGATAAATTCGATTGTAAATATTCATTAGAAATCTAAAAAGATTTCCTACATGATGGTATTTTATTTATAATTTTTAGACATTAAATAAGTTAATTTATTTATGACACAATTATGATGCAGTTTTTATCTTATTTATGAAATATTGACATAATTGATGTTATAAACACCAAAATAAATGTAATTTGAAACTTTTTATGAATTAAACTAATTTTATAGGTTACTATGATATATTAGTGTTGATTTAATCAACTTGGTTCGAACATATAATTCTGTTATGACTTTCAAAAAAAATCATATATCAAATAGTGTCAAAATTGACACAAAATAGTTTTTAAATCAAATATTATATTATTAATTGTTATTTTATTCCTAAAAATCTAAGGTTCTGCCAAATGACTTAGATAAGGATATATATATTAATAATAAACAATTTGGGGTTCTTTTGGCATGTTATAGTAAGTTTATTAACCATATAGTGAAAGAAAACAAAAAGACACGGTAAAAGTTAAATTAATTAACTTAGAGTTAAATCTAATTGATAAGGTTAAAATAATACCCTAAACTTTTTTAAATCCTATTGGTTGATATGATTTCGACCCATCCCCACTTTAGCTTAGAAATAAGACCCTTTGGAACCATTATAAACCGATTTTGACTTTAATATAAAATAATATTTTGAGATATTCCTAAGGTGCCCCTCTCCTCCCTTATAAAAGGGCACCTCCTCCCCCTCCTCCTCACACCAAATTGAGCACTCAAGCTCGGACAAACCCTGCCATTTTCTCCTCTCCACTTCCCTAGAATAATCCTAGAGGTCCTTGTCTTCTCCAAAGACCAATATTAGTTCCTTAAGTGGAGGATTCAAAGAGGCGTTCCAAAAGAAGAGGTAATATCCATTACCGATCTTTTCAATTTCTTTCTTCTTCAACTTCTTATTCATTAGTTGTTTCATGATAAAGTAATAACATCAGTATTACTTACATACTGATATGTTATTATAAATATGAAACAACCCTAATTCACCTTCTATCCATCCTACGGAAAAATGAAATCACCGCGCGTGCGTACGTACGGAATACCGTCTCCACGCCGTGGTGTAATCTATTTTCCACCATCACCTTACAAGGATGGGTATAATGGTGTAATGAGTAACTATATATGATTATTATGAAGTAATATTGATACTGAAATAATATATATATACTCCAATACAATTCCACGATCATAGGAACGATATCATCACTCGTGCGTACGTACGGAATACCGTCTCCACGATGTGATGCGACTCGTTCTACATGATCTTCATTTCATAATGATTATATAAATGAATTGAATGAATGAATATGGTATAAAATACACTAATACCATTCTGGAAATGAATTATCTATAACCTAAAGATAAGAATAAGAATTTATTCGACAAAACACGCATAAGAACAAAAAGTTATAAAGACCCGAGTAACAGGTAACAATGAAATATTACTAACAAGAAGCTAATAATATGACCATATATGATATCATATCAATATGTATGATTCTGGAATAAGTTAATAACATTATTTAAACCATTATACAAGAGCTTCGGACACGAACAAAGAAAATCGGACCTAAGGTAAGGGAAATGTCACAATCTCATTTTTATCCGAGATTATTTATACATTAGTATTTACTGGGGTGTATTTTATCATCCACATCCATGTTTCCTCAATATGTAATATTATTTCCATCCAACTAAAATTGTTTAAATCCAATTTTACCCTTCGGTGAGTTTTTAGTAAAAAAAATATGAAAGGAAACTTTTGACGTTTTTCGTACGAGGTGATTTTTGACTTTTCCGACAAAAGTACGAAGAATGTTTTTTTAACTTATACGGCATGAATGGATTTTTAAAACATTATTTCCAAGAAACTTACATTACAAGTTTTCAAGTTTATTTTTAATCAACTTCTTTTATTTTAATGTCGTATGACATGTTATGAAAGGAAAAAAATTTTTGAAGTAGAAAGGATTTTTTCCTCAAGAATGGAGTTCAAGTATTTTATCAAAATTATTTTCCATCTAAGATAATAAAAGGGTTCTGTTTTTATCCCTATTATTACATTGGTTTGATTATGTTGTGATGGAAATATTTTTATGAATTCCTTTATATTATATGAATTGTTTTATGATGTCATGTTGTTTAATAATCCCATTTTTATTACATGGGTTATGCTATGATGTATGGTTTATGATTATTTGTCACACATAAGAAAGGATTCATTATAAGATGGGTGGGACCTATATCTCCCTCCAATGCATTGGGTAAAGATTTTATATCTCATGAGATAGACATGGCTGAAATGGTAGGTTATACCGGTTCAGTGAAACAGGACTGAAACGAGGGTTACTCGATTCAGAAAGGGACTTTGTCCACTAAGATAGTCTTGGCAATGAGTCTTGACTAACAAGAAATGATTCTCTATGATTATGTGTGTATGCCACAAAGTTTCATGTTTTAAGTTATTATTATTTGGATTTCATTTCACTACTATGATTTATCCCATGTTATGAAATTATGCTCTCTTTTGCAGGTTAAGATTTCCAAAAGTTATGTTCTTATGAATATGATGTGATTGATTTTTCTTTTGTTTACCCTTACTGAGCATTTGAGCTCACCGTTTTATGTTTTCTTTTCCCCAGGATATAAAGAAATGTTTTAGGTATAAAAAAGGAAGATCTTTATGGGAGATGTTGAAGATCTTCCACCACGATTAGAAGATTACGTTCCGAGTTTCCAAAGACACTAAACTATTACGATCCTTGTGTGTGTGTTTTTGTTATGTACTAAGTATTTCGCAAAAGTAATGTAATGTCCATGTACGATAAGCTTCGGGTCTCTACAGTTGGTATCAGAGGAAAGGTTTAGTCAACCTTTGGAAACTAGGATGCGAAAACGTTAGTGAGATCCCTAGAGATATTTCTAATGTATGTCTAGGGATGTCTCTAAGGATAAGTATACGTATAGGATATAGTACTAGAACTATGGTAACGATCTTAGAATTTAACCTAAGATGTTAGATATTGAAGTTACTCTCCCTTTATTATGATTTTTGCCTCTCACACTATTCTTTTTGGGTTTTAGAAAATGTCTGGAAACAAGATGATTCACGATAATGGAGGATATGATGGACAATGGAATGATATTCTTTATGAGAAACCAAATGAAATGGGATTTGGAAGTCCAAAAATCATTATTATGCCGAATCAGCAATCACATAATATGATCAATAAAGTAAAATTTGGTAAGTTTCCTGACTCGGCTAATAAGAGAAAGATGGAGTTTCATGATGACCATAGAGGAAAGAAAGTTCAATTTCCCCTATGTAAATCATGTGGGAAGAGGCATCAAGGAGGATGTTTCAAGGGAACTGGAAGATGCTTTGGGTGTGGAAAAGAAGGACACAAAGAAAGTAAGTGCAAAGGAAAAGGTTCAGTTAACACCATGGATGAGGATAATGGTATTGCTACGACATCAAAAATGGTTAAGTGTTTTAAATGTGGAATGTATAGGCATTATGCATACCAATGCCCTAAGGGAAAGACTCATGAAGAGAATCAGTATGGTCGTATGGGTAGTATTTATGTGGATGATGATGAAGAGACTACAAATGATATGTGATGTGAAAGAATTGTTGAAGCTCGGTTAATGGTTTAAGAATGTAGTGAAATGATTACATGTTTATCATGTGTAATGTTGTATAAGAAATCTCATGGTACTATGGAATAAAGAGACATCTAAGGATTGTTACATTATTATCTTTTCTTGAGTTTTAAAAGTGTTTTATTAATGTTACCAGTATCCAGGAACGGTTATTCAGATATTTTTAGAATGCAGATGATATGGGCATAATGAAGGGATAAGGAGAAAATTAAATGTTTAACAGTATTCATGAGCTCATGATTGATATAAGGACTAAGTGATATCATGGTTTGAGTATATAGAATATTGAGGATTTTGGTATGTGGAATGTGTTAACTTTTAACTGCATCCATGTTTTCACTAAGGTATTCAAGAGAATACACGATTAAGGACTTTGAATGTTTGGAATGTGACCAAAAAAACATATCTTATGATATATGGGGATCGACGATGGTGTTAAATCTCTGGTAATCGTTTTCACTATATTATGAGAGTCGACTGCGGTATTATGGATAAGCCTAAAGATTGGAATGGATTACGTTGGACACAAGTTAGTATTTTTTGTTTTTTTCGATATTATTGATGGGATGTTATAGTAATATAGTTTTGGAAAAAGGGACAACCTGCAGGACGGGCGACAGCCCATCGCTTCGAACAAGGCTGTGGGAATCGAACCCACAACCGAAGTGCGACTGGCCTTTATCACCTACCACTGGCCTATAGGAAGTCCCTGTTTAGTAGAAACTAGTTTTATTTTATTAAGCAGTATGATATATGAAGTATAAGACCATTTTAGGAACCATATATGATTAATCCCACTATAGATCGACTTATGCATATAATTTTTGCTAACCTTTTGTTTGAGACAGATGGAATGACCCGTCATTCTATCACATGATCTGCTAACACTTCACGAATAACAAATTCAACTTCATTTATTTAAGAGATGAAGTGGAAATTGTTCAAGGCACAAACAACATTGAGATTGTACCAAATTAAAGTAAGTATTTCTTCTAATTCAATTTTCAACTTTAGGGAAATGATCTTGAAAACCAAAAATGTTGTCCTAGTGATCTTATACCTGATGAAACAGATGGTACCTTATATCATCACAAATCTATGGATTTGTGATTACTGGCTTTTCCATAGCCATGTTCTCTACAACTCTCCATCAGAACATGATGGTTAGATTTCTCTTCCATATCCATATTTTCACCTATGTGGAAACCCAATGATTAGTTTATTTGGGTAACCGTTACGTTTCATACTTTTGTTTTTAAAGATTGGTTTTGATATTCCTTTTTATGATGTGGGTTTCTATTAAAGAAACTTTCGAATAGTAAACCATTTATAACCCCGACGAATTTCGAGGGCGAAATCCATTTTAAGGGGGGTAGAATGTAACAGCCCAAGATTTTATAAAAAAATATTCTTTTTAATTTTATTAATGTCTTGTGTTGTACGCTACACAAAAAGGAGCTTGCACAACATGCATCCTTGACTTGCCTTGCATTACACGCAATCGCGACCTTCCTCGATAGCGTGTGTAATACGCAATACTGAGTTTCACTAAACAACGATATGCTATTAAAATATTATTAAAACTAGCCGTTATGAATAGTAATAACCACTTTTTAAAATTCCGTAAATCTTATTTTTCAAAATGAACTTCATTCTTGGATTTGGAGTATCGAATTTAGCCTAAGGTGAAATTTTGGTACTTTTCGGATAACTTTCATATTCTGATGAATAATGAAAATTACTAAATTATAATTAAAAAAAACTTTTTAAATCGAAATAATTAATAGTGATAAATCATTAATTTGAGTGGTTTTAAAGTATATTTAGAATATATTTTTACAATTTAATACAATGTTGGTCATTGGATGTAATTTCACATTTAAACTAGACGTAAACAAGTGTCAATCTTTTGATAGATATTGTTTCTTAAAAACACGCTATTTGTTTTAACAGCGGGATTTAATTATAAAATTAATTAATGCAACTTTTATGTAATGAATTTGGTAAAATAGACTTCATTTTTGAATTCGGAATATGAAATATAGCTTGGGATGAAATTTTGGAACTGTTCTGAAAAACATCAATTTTTGATGAATAGTGAAACTACTAAGTGGTAGTTAAAAAACTGAATTTTTCATAAAACTTAATTTTACCGCTTCTGTGAATGGAATTTCAAAAATCCGAGAGACACGGTTGATGTCAGTAAGTAAAATGTGGTTCAATGAGATGAAAATAATTTTTGGTGAATAGTAACTTTTTATTTTTTTACCGCGGTTAATAGTAAATAGGGTAACTAAGGGTAAATATGATATTAATATTACCCTAACACATGTCCTAATTCTATTGGACAAGTGTAATTCGACCAAAAACAAACTTAGGAATAAAATATGACCATTTAGGCCCACTTGGATTAGATTAGGACATTTATTATTAATTTATTTAAAGAAGGGTTAAAATAGTTAAAATCAAAGTTTAATAAGTAAATCATTTTTAATATGGGGTTATACATAAGATAAATTCGATTGTAAATATTCATTAGAAATCTAAAAAGATTTCCTACATGATGGTATTTTATTTATAATTTTTAGACATTAAATAAGTTAATTTATTTATGACACAATTGTGATGCAGGTTTTATCTTATTTATGAAATATTGACATAATTGATGTTATAAACACCAAAATAAATGTAATTTGAGACTTTTTATGAATTAAACTAATTTTATATATTACTATGATATATTAGTGTTGATTTAATCAACTTGGTTCGAACATATAATTCTGTTATGACTTTCAAAAAAAATCATATATCAAATAGTGTCAAAATTGACACAAAATAGTTTTTAAATCAAATATTATATTATTAATTGTTATTTTATTCCTAAAAATCTATGGTTCGGCCAAATGACTTAGATAAGGATATATATATTAATAATAAACAATTTTTGGTTCGTTTAGCATGTTATAGTAAGTGTATTAACCATATAGTGAAAGAAAACAAAAAGACACGGTAAAAGTTAAATTAATTAACTTAGAGTTAAATCTAATTGATAAGGTTAAAATAATACCCTAAACTTGTCTAAATCCTATTGGTTGATAGGATTTCGACCCATCCCCACTTTAGCTTCGAAATAAGACCCTTTGGAACCATTATAAACTGATTTTGACTTTAATATAAAATAATATTTTGAGATATTCCTAAGGTGCCCCTCTCCTCCCTTATAAAAGGGCACCTCCTCCCCTCCTCCTCACACCAAATTGAGCACTCAAGCTCGGCCAACCCCTGCCATTTTCTCCTCTCCACTTCCCTAGAATAATCCTAGAGGTCCTTGTCTTCTCCAAATACCAATATTAGTTCCTTAAGTGGAGGATTCAAAGAGGCGTTCCAAAAGAAGAGGTAATATCCATTACCGATCTTTTCAATTTCTTTCTTCTTCAACTTCTTATTCATTAGTTGTTTCATGATAAAGTAATAACATCAGTATTACTTACATACTGATATGTTATTATAAATATGAAACAACCCTAATTCACCTTCTATCCATCCTACGGAAAAATGAAATCACCGCGCGTGCGTACGTACGGAATACCGTCTCCACGCCGTGGTGTAATCTATTTTCCACCATCACCTTACAAGGATGGGTATAATGGTGTAATGAGTAACTATATATGATTATTATGAAGTAATATTGATACTGAAATAATATATATATACTCCAATACAATTCCACGATCATAGGAACGATATCATCACTCGTGCGTACGTACGGAATACCGTCTCCACGATGTGATGCGACTCGTTCTACATGATCTTCATTTCATAATGATTATATAAATGAATTGAATGAATGAATATGGTATAAAATACACTAATAACATTATGGAAATGAATTATCTATAACCTAAAGATAATAATAAGAATTTATTCGACAAAACACGCATAAGAACAAAAAGTTATAAAGACCCGAGTAACAGGTAACAATGACATATTACTAACAAGAAGCTAATAATATGACCATATATGATATCATATCAATATGTATGATTCTGGAATAAGTCAATAACATTATTTAAACCATTATACAAGTGCTTCGTACACGAACAAAGCAAATCGGACCTAAGGTAAGGGAAATGTCACAATCTCATTTTTATCCGAGATTATTTATACATTAGTATTTACTGGGGTGTATTTTATCATCCACATCCATGTTTCCTCAATATGTAATATTATTTCCATCCAACTAAAATTGTTTAAATCCAATTTTACCCTTCGGTGAGTTTTTAGTAAAAAAAATATGAAAGGAATCTTTTGACGTTTTTCGTACGAGGTGATTTTTGACTTTTCCGACAAAAGTACGAGGAATGTTTTTTTAACTTATACAGCATGAATGGATTTTTAAAACATTATTTCCAAGAAACATACTTTACAAGTTTTCAAGTTTATTTTTAATCAACTTCTTTTATTTTAATGTCGTATGACATGTTATGAAAGGAAAAATGTTTTTGAAGTAGAAAGGATTTTTTCCTCAAGAATGGAGTTCAAGTATTTTATCAAAATTATTTTCCATCTAAGATAATAAAAGGGTTCTGTTTTTATCCCTATTATTACATTGGTTTGATTATGTTGTGATGAAAATATTTTTATGAATTCCGTTATGTTATATGAATTGTTTTATGATGTCATTTTGTTTAAGAATCCCATTTTTATTACATGGGTTATGCTATGATGTATGGTTTATGATTATTTGTCACACATAAGAAAGGATTCATTATAAGATGGGTGGGACCTATATCTCCCTCCAATGCATTGGGTAAAGATTTTATATCTCATGAGATAGACATGGCTGAAATGGTAGGTTATACCGGTTCAGTGAAACAGGACTGAAACGAGGGTTACTCGATTCAGAAAGGGACTTTGTCCACTAAGATAGTCTTGGCAATGAGTCTTGACTAAAAAGAAATTATTCTCTATGATTATGTGTGTATGCCACAAAGTTTCATGTTTTAAGTTATTATTATTGGGATTTCATTTCACTACTATGATTTATCCCATGTTATGAAATTATGCTCTCTTTTGCAGGTTAAGATTTCCAAAAGTTATGTTCTTATGAATATGATGTGATTGATTTTTCTTTTGTTTACCCTTACTGAGAATTTGAGCTCACCCTTTTATGTTTTCTTTTCCCCAGGATATAAAGAAAGGTTTTAGGTATAAAAATGGAAGATCTTTATGGGAGATGTTGAAGATCTTCCACCACGATTAGAAGATTACGTTCCGAGTTTCCAAAGACACTAAACTATTACGATCCTTGTGTGTGTGTTTTTGTTATGTACTAAGTATTCCGCAAAATTAATGTAATGTCCAAGTACGATAAGCTTCGGGTATCTATAATCAGTGTGTGGGACATCTTGATTGTGTCCTTAGATGACTTGTGAGTCATCTGTTTCCCCTACATGAAGAGTGCATTGTAAAACCCATAGGCATGTGCTACCATGTAGGTGCTCCCGTTTAGTGTGTTACTAAGGAGGTTTAGCACACTTTGTCTAGATTTAATGTACTTCAGACCACTGGGTATGAATTCCGCTATGGGAACCTTGACTCCTAAGGGATATAGGTTCATTGCTACAATCACCTTGTATATCGACCACACCATATATAGAAGGGTCTTGTAGCTGTTGGTTGTACTCAATTCTATTTCTAGAGTAGGGAGCTGGGAAGCCATAGATCCCATGCCTAAAATGGTTAACTGAGTTGACGGTGGCCAATAGCTATATGACCCAGCTCCAATGGTGTAGCAAGTGTACAAGGCAATGGGGTGCACCACCGATTATGTGGTGCTGGATGAGGAAATCACAGCAAGGAACCTGTATCCCTATGGAGTCAAATTTCCTTTGGTGGAAATCATTCCTAACATGCCTAACTACATAAATGATGGGTATAATGTTTTTAATACCTCAGGTACATGCTATATGAGAACACCCATGTGGTAAGACGCGCCTACGGGTTCTACTGTGCACTCTCCGAGTAGGGGAAGATGATGAATGACAGGTCATCTAGGGATTCACTGAAGATGTCATACTCTCTAAGGAATCTAAAAAATCATAGACATGATTCGTACATTTTTGGTATGAACATTTATGGGTATTACAAAACAAATAATATGAGAAAGAGGGTAGCATGGGAGTATGAGAAGGTGAGTACGGTTCTTTTAAGCGTCATTGAGGATGGGGTGATGGATGTAGTGAAGTACGCAGGTACGGTGGATTAGGGGTGTTTGTGTGTGTGTGAAGAATTGGTATAATATGAGTTAGTTATCTTCTATTTTTTTTGGCAATAATTGAGAGGGATTTTTTGGGGACTCAAATAAATAACAATGCATGCCCTAAGGGTTATGTTGCTGGATGCAGGGGTGTCACGATGTGACATATGGGTGTAATGTTGTGACACCAATTTCCCTATCCCACATTGGATACTGAAAAGGTGTTGGGCATGGTATATAATCCCCATTCATCCCCATCCCCATCACACGTAAATTTCATATGGGGATGGGTAGTGAGACACCCTGGTTGGAAGTGATCCCCCTTGAAGAAAAAAACCATGAGTAAGTGACCCAATGCAGACAATATTATGATGGTCGGCCCTATAACACAAATGTAGATCCTGAAATAATGTCACCATTTTATGTAATGATCCTCAGTAGGCCATACACCACACTACAATCAGCCACATCAACTGACCAAGTGGCTGCCAAATGATTCTCCACTTTCCACATTACAAATACTATCCCCGACCATGGGTTTTATCATAAATTTATTCAATGCTAATAATTATCATGACTTTTTCAATAATAATATACTGAAAATTTAGTTTTTAATATTTATCATTAATTTATTGGATTTTATTTTTAGATCATCAAACGATGAGGTGATGAATTCATTATTAATAATGTTATAATAATGTCTTCATTATCATGAATTTATTTTTATGACATCATTATCATGGTTTTATTATAATGAATTTATTAATATTACATTATTATTATCATGAATTTATTATCCTGACATTATTATTCATGAATTATATGGATGAGAATATTTTCTTTATATCTACGTCTGTATGTAACCATATTTAATTAATAATAAAATTATTATTATTATTCATAAATAAAATAAAAAAATGAATATACATGAATTTTTTGTTTCAAAATAATATTATTAATTATTATACTTACTGATCATTGTTATATTTAAATAATTACCTTATTATTTTAAAAATAATTAATTACTTTATCGACGTAGTTGGGTCATTACTTAATGGTAAAGGTACCCTGATGGGGGGATGAATGTTGTGGAAAGTGGGGATGGAATGGTGATTTTCAATGAGTAATTTAGGATGAGACGAAATTCTTGGAACAATGATGAAGAGGCTCCGATCATTAGTGGCCAGTGATTGAAATTTATCTAGTAGAGGAATGATGCCCAACCGATGGTAGGGGCAGTACAATTGTCCCTACGAGCTGGTGGGAGGATCCCCATCTTAAATAAAAATGTTTTCTCCATTAATTAAAAATAATTTTTCATGTAAATTAAGATTCATAGATTAACATACCCTCATATTTGCCTTTTTAGTATACAAAAATACCTATTTTGTGCCATGTTTTCAGGAAACAAATTCAATACCTAGAGAGTGTGAGATGGTTATGTTGATCTGGACAAAAAACTAATAAATCACCAGCACTGATGACCTAAGGATCACCTAGATTATGTTAAGGGAGAAACAACCTAAGAAAAATTCCATGACCTACGAGCGCCTAATTCATAAACTAATGAGAAAACCCTAATGGTGGAATTACCAATCCTTTTATAAAGCCATAAATTTTCACATTTCCCCTTCTAACCTTATTTTTTTTGAATTTAATACTGCTCTGTGAAATCAGTTTAACATGATCCACTCTGCTTTAGAAACAACACCATCATTAAGCATTCGAATGTACTAGGAAGCTATACTCTGGGCATGAAATGGGAGAATACGAGACCAATAAAGGATCACCCAGTATCCGAACACAATTTATGGCACCTTAATGCCCTAAAGAGTGATAATCCCACACTACTGATCTCAAAATTTCACCTTATAGCCTCATAATAAAAATATTCTAATAAAACAAGTAAATTAATAAAATTATTAAAAATTATATCTCTTTTATTTGTATTTTAATTTTTAAATAACAATAATTTCCATAATTATAATTACTTTGAATCACAACCTTAAATATAAGAGAAAATTGTTTTGATAAATTTTTTAAGAATTTGAAATCACACTGCCACTAGGATGTCACTAGTCAGTCACAAGACAGCCACATTGAAATCACTAGACAGTCACTAGGCAGTCACTAGACAGTCAATATATAGTCACTAGACCAGTAACTTTCTTCGACCACTGGCACTCCTATTCTTAAAGATTAAAAGTACTTTGATGAAGAATATTTTATATTGTGGTCATAAATATCATGTGAAACATTATAGAGTGATTGAAGCCTAATGAATTATATTGAACTATGATTAATATTTTCATACAAAACACCCCCGATTTTTGAAGGTAATGAGATCATTTTAACTTGTAAAATATTATTTTGATCATCATGAATAAAAATGAAATTATCATAAAACATGAATATAAAATTAATATAATAGTAGTGATGCATTAGGAGAAATATATTAGAGTGAAAAAAAGATACATGCATCAATATTTTCTAACCAAATTAATTTGTAACCATTTACACAACCCAAAAGTTTTTTCCACTTGCCTAAAAATAAAACAAAAACATATTCCTACATGTCCAAATGCATAATATTCATAATGTAAATTCAAATTTCATGTAAAGACATAAGTTTTTATGAAATTAAAAATATCCACAAGAGTAATATTTGAAAAGTAGATAGTCAACCATATTCACCATTCTAGACAAGAAAAAATCCTTCAGTCTAGTAAATAGTATAGCGACCCAAGCTTAACAAACATGGATATTACCTCATTTTAGATTAATATTTTGTACATTACAAAAATAAATTCTTGAGGACCATAATAGTTTAGTGTCTTTGGAAACTTGGAATAAAATATTCTATCCTGGTGAAAGATCTTCTATATCTGCCATAATGATCAACACCATTAGCAATTCTACCTAACACATTTCTTCATAACATTGAGAAAGGAAACATAAGAAAGGGGTGAGATCATATACTAAGTAAGGGTAAACATGGGAGACATGTAAGTATAAACATGAAAATAGTAGTATGATAACACGTTCGTAACATTAGGATATCATACCCTCCATATCAAAGAACACAAACATGAGTTAAGGGATAAAGAATGGTAGTTCATAAGACATGAATCATAAGGGAATAAACATAATGAGACATGAAATATTAAATAAGGAATAAGACATATGATTTGTGTTATACATATAGGAATAGAAAAATTTATATGGGATACTTACCATGTCCTTTATAACATGTTAGGCTTGGGTATGAACCATTAACCTACATTGGGCTTGGTATAGAAACACATGTACCCATGTTCTTTTAGGATTGGGATAAAAACCATGCACCTTATTGTTTTCGGGATTGGGATACAAACCATGTAACCACTTTATTTTAGGCTTGGGATATAACCCATACACCATATTTCCTTTCGGGCTTGGTCTATAATCCATACACCATATTTATTTTTGAGCTTGGGCTACAACCGATACACCCACTTTCATTTTGGGATTAGGCTACAACCCATACAACCATATTATTTTCGGGCTTCGACTACAACCCATGTAACCTTTGAGCTAAAATAATGATTATCATTAGCCAATGAATTGGAGGGAGATATATATCCCACCCATATCATAATAAAACCATTCCTACAGGAACCACAAGATAATAAAGCATTCATCATATCATGAACCATAAAAATAAAAAGGTTTTATGAAAATGAAATCATAACCCATGAAATGAAATGTCTATCATTAAAATTTCATCACATCAAGACCTATGGAAAAGATTTAGGTTTCATGGCCATTTCATTAAATCATTACCCATGAAATGAAGTAGATTTCTTAAACATGTAACCCGTGAAAGAAACGGATTTCATAAAGACCATGAAATTAAGTAGAAAAAATTCATAAAAGGGATACGAATGGAACCATAAGATCATTCCATAGAAAAGGATGAGTAACTTGAATGGATGTCATATTAAATGGGAAATAATTTTGAAATATCATCTCAAACACTTTTCACAATGAAAATATCCTTTCATGTTTGAAAAAGGATTGTTAATACATAAAACCATTTAAAAATTATTTTCTTAGAAAATACATTGAAACTTATGAAATAATTTTGAAATCCATTTTCCATGAAATAATATAGAATATTCTTCAAAAATAATTAAGAAGCTTATTCATTTATGAAACTTTGAAATAATTTAAAGGGGGTTTGATTTTTTTTTGAAAACCATTACGCTTGAAAACTAATAAAATAAGCTTGAAAACGTTTTGAAACCCATTTCTGTTCAAAATTTATCAAATAATCTTGAAAATATTTCGAAAACATATTTATTTGGAAATATATTTTAAAGTAATTTTTTTATATATTATCCTTTGAAAAATTAAAAAAGGTTATTCGAAGAAATGAATGTGGGTAAATCCGTACAAGTCGTAAGAGGTCAAAGGAACATTCATTTTTCACTGTAAAAAGGTTTAGAAAAATTATTTGTTCAGAAAGTGAAAATAATTTACCCTTGAATAGATTGGTAAAATAAAAAATGGTACAAATTTCATTTAAAGAATATAGGATAATGGTATAGTTTTCCGTGAATCCCTTTTTAGAAAAGATGGATTTCCGACCAATGAAAGGGAAAAGTCAGGCTTTCCTAAATAAACATTCTTAACTATCTTATGTACCAAAGAGTAGAAAATGGTATCAATACCTGTGTATATAAAGAAATAAAATAGGATAAGGAAACTATGAAATATTATATAGAGATATATCATAATATTTCATCAAAGGAAGCATAAACATAAACAATCTCAAAAAGTAATGAGATTGTCATAATAAATTCTTATAACTTGGTATATTAGGATCATGCATTCTATGTAAGGAATGAAAATTACATGAATCATATTATATCATGAAATTATATATATTCATGATATGTCATTTAAAATTGAAGTATTTACACATTTAAAAATAGTTTAAGTGCATAACTAAACATAAATCTCAAAAAAAGGAAAATTGAGACAAAACATTTTTACTGATTTGGTAACTTTTGAAACTTAATCCTCATGAATGAAAGATAATAAAATGGGAATTTGAATACCCGTAACTTTAAATAAAAGATACATATAATAAAATCATGTCCAATACATACACCACACAAAAGGGAGGAGTGGCGAATATTACATTTATCTGATGAAAAATAAAAGTGAGATGAAATCCCCAAACCTTGTATCTTGACTCTCTTTGTACTCGTACAAGTATCCTGTATAATAAATATAAGTTTATTATACATATTTTAAAGTATAATATTATTATATATTTTACCATATATGGTTTTATTATAACATTATATTACCCGCTTGTTATGTTAATGTTTCACTTCAGGTAATACTCACTTTGTTCTTCATATGTGTCTTAATTTCTTACATCATTAGTCCTTATACATATATCACAATTACAGAATGTAAATTATGATATAAAGTTCAGGTATATAAATTATATTTTTATTATAGATGTATATATAATATAGGAGTATGAAATGGAATACACAGATCATGGAGACGATAATCCCTACGTACTCATGAACATTGTTTCTATCTTTATTGTCGTGTTGATAGAAAGTATGTAAATGATACACACACACACACACACAAAAATACACACACAAAAATATATATATAATTATTCCAGTACCATTAATACATCATATATATCAGATATGTTCATTAAAACAACCCTTAATTTAGTATATATTTTTTGTGAATGAATCAAATTTCTTTGAGGGGGCGGTTGTCCACACTTCCTCAAACGAGATTATTGTATTAACACCAAATAAAAAGTAAAGAGATGTGTTTTGTAAAAGGAATAAAAGAGTTTAAATAAATATTAAATATAATTTATGATATATATAAATATATTTTCCATCATAATGGTCACCATGATTGGGGGTAAAGGAGAAATGAACAATCATCATTTCGTGAGGTAGTTGTTCACCGTACAAAGAAACAAAGTGTTCAGCATCCCCTAGATGGAGGTTTTTGTATGTTCAGGTCATAAACATGGCATGAAAACATACTAGTATATTTATTATACTTGTGGTTTCACACAAAAAGGTTATAAAGGGAGTGTATGGGGTAGGGACGGAAAATAAATGGAATGAGATTGAGAGAGGACGTTACCTCTTAATCAGGTAACTACTTTTGGTTTATGCCAATAGGCTTCCATGAGAAGTTTTATTCCCAAATATAGGCTTCAAGGTATAAGGTAGTATTTTGGGAGTCTAATTGAGATGATATTGGATGAAATAAATTGGTTTTATAGGTGTGAGAAATGGGTTGAGGTGGTGGCCTTTTATAGGGAATGAAAAGGACTCACAAGGAATTTTTAGAAACAAGTTTGGAGTGAACATGTTCATACATAATATAATTTACACCAAACCAGAAAAAAATTGAAGTTTTATGGATTAAATATGGACATAAAATGGGTTTTTGACAAGTGTATTGGTCACTTGGGCCCTTAATTTTAAGGATTTGTCCCTAATAAAGCTTCATTTGTCCTAAACCGTTATGATAAATTTTCATCCCTTTTAATAATAAATATGGTCAAAAATTAACATAGGGTTATTAGAATCTAAATATTATAATAAAAAAATGTTTCATGTCATATTTCTGATGTTCAATTTATAGAAGTAGAAAAATTAAGATTATTGCTAATCCTGCACACGGGACGAAATAACAGGATTTTAAAGTAGGAAAAAGATCATAAGTTTGTTAAGATTTTATATTCAGTTTCCAAGTGAAATGGATTAAATTATATTAATAGATGTAATATTGGTCTAATTAAACTTAAAAAATTTATTATATCATTTATCATTAATAATTAATTATAAAAACTATAGTTTTTAACTAAAAAGTAGCATTTTTTACTATTCATCAAAAAAATGTAGTTTCCCATAAAAATCCCCAAAATTCACCCTAAGATAAATTCAACTTTATGAATTAAAAAATGAAGTTTATTTTATCAAATTAAATTTTTAAATGTTTCTAATCTTACTTTAACTATTAGAAGTGGTTCATTCGAGAAAATGATGTTTTTAAACATAGGACTTTACCAAAAATTATATATTTCAATATCAATATGGTTTATTTATATAACAATATTTGAAAAAATATTTGGAATGTAGTTATTCCTATTTCAATATGTAATGCTCTGAACCTAGTTACCCAGAGTCAGTGCATTATTACATAACATTGGAATGATCTCAAGAGATCAAGTCTCGAAAGACCGATTAGTTTAGTAGCCTTGGAATTACTAGATTCAAATATAAATGTAACATTACATCATAAAATAAAGAATAACATCATTGTTCCCCCTTTTAACAAACTCATATCCATTGTAATATCCCTACATGTTAAATATAATATACTCATCCGCATCCTGGAAAAATAAAACATAATAAATGGGTGACTTCAAATGCTCAGAAGGGATAACAATATAACAAAAACTATTATAAATAATCATAAACATTTAAGGAAATGTATAAGATGAAAACAAAATAATTTTAAACATAAACTTCCCCATAATATGGAAAAGATAAATCGAATAATTCCATTTACTTATTCACATGGATATTCTACTGGTCAAATATTCACATGCAATGTCAATATCCAATTTCTTAGTGATGGAATGCATAATTACGTACATCATATACAAACAATCAAGGCCTCGTGCTAAGACTACAAATTAGATTTTGTAAAGGCCTTGTGCCAAGACACTAGTTTGTCTCATGATACCTACTGATGCTTTGAGGAGCTAGAGCAAGCTCCACCCATCACATTCTAAGTCCAATACAGTCTTTAAATGAAAAGGATGGAACATAATCTAAACATTCTTATTAAAACTTGCATATGAAATTTCAATATTTTAACCAGAAACCATGAATGGTATAAAAATATAACATCCATAGTCAATCATAACTCATTAAATACAATATGGAAGATTGTATTATAATAAATCAACCTCAATAAAGAATAATTAAGGATATAGAAGTAGATGAAAATAATTTGTAAAACTATTTGAGAGAAATATCTAATTTTTCATGAAAACATTTTAAAGTGTCACTATTAATCCAGAAGCCGTTTAAAATAGATTTATGAATAAAAGTGTCTAATACCACTTTGACACTTTCAAATGGAATTTTATTTTTTAAAAAAATCCTGACCATATAAATAAATCCTTACAACTTTTTTAAAACATGGATATTAATGAAAAAGATTTAGAAGAATAAATCTTTAAAACATTTAAAATGATATTTTAGTTACAGTTTCAAAGAAAATGGGATATTCCTGAATAAAAATAATTGATGAAAGAAAAACCTTATAATATCATGAGTATAAAGGTATTCATGATATACTATGTCAAAGTACATTATATGAACCCTACAAAAGTGAATTGGTGCATAACAAAACAGAAGTTTCAATGGAAGGTAAATTGAGATAAAATCCCTTATAAATACGCTATCCTTAGGTTAATGATAAATTAATGACATAATTATATGTGAAAAATATAAATACACTCAATAGGATTAGGTATTCAGTGTAAATCAATCAGAGTACATTCACACATATTCATGAAAAAACAACACTAATGACATGGATGTTTAACTCAGTTAATGGAAATTTAGTTCATATTCCTCTGATCAAGTTCATATCGAGGACTTGAGAATTTATCAATGGAGTGATTATATATATAAAAATTATATGCACTCAAAATTAAGTTTAAATTACTACATAAATAAATAAATTATAATTTCATATATAATATTGGAATAAAATAATCAATGATGTTTTTGTAAAACCCAATGAATGGAAATTGAAATTAGAGATCCCCTTACAAATTTGGTAACTTAATAAAAATACACCCCATGAAATAATAATCATAAAATTAAGTTGTAAATACCCATAAATTAATGTATGTTACAAAAATAATAAAATCATGGGTAGTATATACAACACAGAAAAGGAAATTGTGGCAAATATAGTATGAATTTTACGGGAATAAAGAGTGAGATGAAAACCCCATACCTTTTAATTTTCCTTAGTATATGTTAGTTTATAATCCTTTGTAATGGTGATATAATTGTTATTAAATTATAAAATTTCCAATAACATAAATATGATATCATATATGTTTTTTTAATATTTTTTCTATTAATGATATTTCAGTAGTATCATTGTTTTTTATGTTAACTGATTCATTTTCCTTTATAAGTTTTGTTATGTAAGTAATGTTTTTTAGGTATAGGATTTATTTGATTCATATATAGAATTATATTATGTTCATAAACATAATTTTTAAACCATCAAATGAATTGTTTTTTCAATTTTTATGATGGGGAATGAATCTTATCGCATTTGTGGAGACGGTAATCCGTACGTATGCACGAGCAACAATATCATTCAATTGGTGGTAAAATCATATTTAATTGGATGGTATATTATATATATAGAATCATTATCATTATTATTTATTATTTAAACCAATTTTACTCATTATTATACTGATCCAAATAATGAAGTGTTGAATAATAAACAACACCATGATGTGGAGACGGTAAGTCGTACATACGCATGTATGGTGTCTTTGTCATTAATTGGAAGGATATAATAATGAATATGGTTGTACCATATTTATAATAACATCATGGTATGTAAAAGGAACTGGAGTTGTTATTTTTTTTAAGGAAACAACAAATAAAGAGGAAGTGGAAAAATAAAAGAACATTGAAAAACGTGGTGAAATTATTACAACTTTTTTGGGAACATCCTTTTGATTTGATCAAAAGGGATACTTAGGTTATATTTATGATCAAATTAAGGCATATAGATTGAAGTTAGGTTAGTTGGTAATATATTTGAGAAGGGATTGTCTTAGAAAAATGGCTTTGCATATGTGAAATTAAGAGAAGGGCACGTACCCTTTTATAATAGTGATGAGGGTCACTTTAAAAAACATGAAATATTATTTTATTATATAATAATTTTCGGTTTATAATGGAGAAAAATGGATTTATTTCGAGGCTAAGGTAGGTATGGGTCGAAATAACTTCAAAAAATAGGTTTTAAAAATGTTTAGGCCACCATATTAACTATATCTTTTAGATTTAATGCTTAGTTAGTTAGTTTAACTTTTACAATGTCTTCTTGTATTCATACACTATATAGTTAATAAATATACAATAAACTAAAAAAGAACTTCATGTGGTTAATTAATGATATATATATCATTATATAAGTCTTGTGACTGAATCTTTTTTTAGGAATATGATATCATTTAATAATATAATATTTTTCTTTAAAAATCATTTATGTACATTTTGACACTATTTAGTATTTAGTTTTTGTGAAAGTCATAACAACATGATTACTAAAAATAATAATTTAATGAATAGTGACATGTCATATTAATCTAGAAAATTAGTGGAATTCATCAAACATTTCAATTTACATTTATTTTGATGTTTATAATATCAATTATTTTAATCTTCCATTAATAAGATAATTATTTCATCATCATTATATCGTAAATAAATTTAATTATATAATGTTGAAATATTATAAATAAAATACCATGATGTAAGAAATATTTATATATTTCTAATGAATATTTATAGTTTAATTTATCTTATGTATGACCATATATTAAAAATGGATTAGTCATGAAAATTTGAATTTAACACTTTTAACACTTCTTTAAATAAAATAATATAAATTTTCTAATCTAATCCATGTTGACCATAGAGGATAATATTTTATTCCTAAGCTTGATATTGGTCAAAAAAACTTGTCCAATAGAATTAGGAAATGTGTTAGGGTAATTATAATAACATTTTTACCATTAATTTCCCTATTTAATTTTAACTGTGGGAAATAAAAGTCAAAAATTACTTTTCACCAAAAATTATTTTCATCTTATTGAACCAAATTTTACTTACTTTTGTAAAATGTGTCTCTCAGAATTTTAAAATTCAATTCATTGAAGCTGTAATATTACGTTTTATGCAAATTTTCTAAGGTTTCTAGAAGGTGGGTAAACAAAGTTAAAAAAATCAATAAAAATTTATACATTTAATTTTATTATAAAATGACTCCAATGAATTAAATTGAACTAATATAAGTATTATGTATCTATTTTGACTTAAAATTAATTTAAATAAAATAAATAATTATTTAAATAAAAATCTGTTTTTTAAAAAATAACAAAGTGTTTTTCACAAATCATCAAAAATTGAAGGTTTTCAGAAATAAAAATCACCCTAAGATAATTTTGAAATTATGAATCCAAAAATAATGTCTATTTTACAAAATTCAAAAAATTGAAGTTTCATTAATTAATTTACAATTAATACCCTTTCTCAAAACCAGAAATATGGTTTTTTTAGAAGTAAACACTATTAAAATATTAATATGTGTTTATGCCCAATTTAAATGTGAAATTACTTCCATTGACCAACATTGGATGAAATGATAAAAATATAATCTAATTATACTTAAAACCCATTCAAATGTATAATTTTACCCTATATTTTATTATTATTAAAATAAAATCAATTAAAATTTATTATCGATCACTATTCATCTAAATATGAAAGTTATAAAAAAAGAAAAAATTTATCCAAACTAAATATTTATGCCCCACTTGTAAATAAGAAATTAAATTCATAAAATTGAATATATATAAAAGTGTCAAATATTGTATTATAAAGGGTTCTCCATTAAAAGGCTGAAAAACTATATTTTTTGAAAAATACTTCTTTTATCTGAAAAATTGAATTTGTCCTTATATTATTTCTAAGAAACACCAAATATGAATGTTAAAATTATATAGGATATATATAAATTTCAAAATTTGGTTAATAATATTCATAACCACTTTTTAAATGGCTAGTTTGATAGGTCATGATGCTCTTCAACTCGGTGTTCTGTACATCGCAAGCTATTGTATTATTCAAAGAGATGCGTAAGGTGGAAGCATGGAGTATTATATTCTACTCTCATTCAATTAATTGTGTCATCACAATTTTAAATTTTTTTTCGGAAATAAAATGGAAAAATAGAAAATATCTTTGTGGACAACCCATATCAGAAATAGGTTTAATAAATATTATTCTTAATAAGAGGGAATGGGAAATGAAAAAGCAACCACCAAAATTAGGATTTCAAAAAATAGAACATTAGTGGCAATTATAAATGGAGAAAAAACGTAAATATTTATAGGGAGTGATTGAGGTCATCAATCACAAACATGTGATTGGAAATTGTGGTCCTCAAAGCCATAAATCTATGATGAATAAAATAAGGTATTAGGATAACACATTTTTGGGTTTAAGATCCATTCCCTAAAGTTTAAGAATTAATTTATTCATAGAATAAAAAAATACTTGATATGTAGGGTTCCATCCTTTAACTAATTTCTATCAAAAGAGAATTATTCACCCCAAACGATGAGTACCCAAGATGACTTGGCCACACATTAAGGTGCTAGAATCAACATATAGAGAATCACATAATCCAAAAATGGATGAACTATTTATTTCTACTATCATTATAGATTAACCAAAACCGACATTGTTAGTAAAAGATCATATGATCCCCAAAAAAAGATAATCCTTCAGAGAAAGAAATACTAATATAAATTTCTAAAATTAAACCAGCAATACCCAAATATCAATGAATACCATTAAATAAAAAATTGTCCTTAAAATCCTTCAATATAATCTAAAGTAAGATTTAAACCCAAAATGCAAAATAATTTAATTACATAGTCTTCCATGTTAAATTGTATCTCCAAATAACATCAACTAATCTTAAAGTAAAATATTTAAAAATAATTAGCCTAATCACAAATTTCTATGATAGGTAAATAATTTCCATAAGTAACCTAAATCGCTATATGTCCACATTAAAAACATTGATAAAAATCCACCATTACTCCTCAAATTAAATCTCATTGTATTCTATTTTCCTTAGGTATATAGTGTTCCCAACAGAGCGAACATCTTCCAAAATAAGATTTATCACTAAATCAACAAATCATTTTCCTATAATAAGGATATCCATTTTATAAACATAAGATCCCAGATCAACTTATTATTGATTAATAAACTCATTTAACTAAAAAGAATTAGTATCACTAACCAGGGGCTTCACGTAGTCCAGTGGAAGGAGATAAATCCCAGTCGCACTTTGGTTGTGGGTTCTATTCCCACAGCTTTGTCTGACGCGATGGGTTGTCACACGGTCTGTGTATTGTCCTTTTTTACAAATTATATTTTATAACATTCCCAAAATGAGATAAAATTTACAAAATAACGATAACATAATTTCCCACAAATGTTATCTCATACCTCACATTTTCATCCCAAAAATTAATAACATGTAACTGCCTCAAATTCAAGGATCATATAGACCCAAATAGTTATTTATAACTATATCCACAATAGAAAAGATAATTCTTCCAAAAATATCATTTTCACATAAAAAACTATAGGGTTACTCATACAAGAGAAAAGTCTTCCAATGTAATCCCATCAACAAAGAGTAGTACTACTTCTAATCATTTTTCCATCCATTTATATACACATAGTTTCTCCCTTGTCCAAGAGGATATCCTATATAATTGGTTATTCACTCGGGCAATGACCAAGTCCCCTACATTTACAGAAAATATGTGTAAATGAATTCTTGGGATCATTTTTATTTTCATCCATAGTACTATTCATTTTTCCTCAACAATTCCTTACATTAGGTATTTGTTTCCCACACATAAAGAATTTTGTTATTCCATTGAGACACTTTATATGGTTTCTTCTTCCACCTATCCTGCATGATGGAAATGGACCTTTCTTTTCTACATGGTCTCTACTTCTGGAGCTATTTTCATTCACTGCCTTTCTCTTCATTGTTGAGTCTGAGTGTTGGTTAATATAAAATTTTTTGATCATATTTTTGGAAAACTAATTCGGTATGAACATGATATCTTTTACACCAATCAACAATCCATTTTGTTTCTCATTTCCACCACCGTTCCCACTGTGTACATCATGTTCAATAATACAATGACTTCCTTGGAATCCATCCATTGACTAAAACCAGAAAGCATTGTGTGGGTAACAATAGTCAAAAAATCATTAAGAGAATATAATGACACATTATTTTCAATCAAAAACTCTTTATGATTAACCAAGGTTATTTACTATCATATTATATTATAAACCTTCAAATGAATCTATAAATAAAATGTGAATTATTCTAAACATATCCCATGGGAGTGTCGTAACCAATAGTGAACCGAGACCCATTGGCATGCACCAGTACCCGTTCGAGTCTAGCTCAAAGCCATGTTTATTGTTTTTTACCCCTAGGTACATCGGTACTAGAGCCGCCTCAACCTACTCATATCCAGATAGGGATATATTTATTGGAAATTCTATATAATATTTACATTTAAAAAAAAATTGGATGTTATTTTATACTAATCCTCAAAGTCTATATTAGGGTAATTTTCTCTAATCAGAGTTTTTCTAAATCTAGTTTCCATTGTTTGTCCTAATCTCCCTCTGATACCAACTATAATTCCCCAACCCTACTTAACCAGAGGCGGTGCATTAATAAATAACATTGGAATGATCTCAAGAGATCAAGTATCAAAATACATACTAGTTTAGTATCCTTGGAAGTACTAGATACATACATAAATTATACATTATGTCATGAAATAAAGAAAAACAACATTGTGCCCTATTTGAACACACTCATATCCATTGGCCTATCCCATCAAGTCAGTCATAATATAATTCTTCACATCGTGGGAAAAGAAAAAAATTGGGTTAGCTCATATGCTCAGTAAGGATAATAGTATAGTGTAAACAATAAAAAATAATCATAAACATTTATGGGAATGTATAAGACTAAAACACATGCCTTTTAAACATAAAATTCAGCATAATATGGAAAAGATAAATTGAATAATTCCATTTACTAATTCCCATTGATTTTTTACTAGTATAATAATCACATTAATTTTAAATATCCAATTTCATAATGATGGAATGCATAATGATAGACATCATAACCACAAAGTCAATGCCTCATGCCAAGACTACAAATAATATTTTTTCATGACCTTGTGCCAAGACACAAGTTTGTCTCATGAGAACTACCGATTCATCAAGGAGTTATTACGGGCTCCACCCATCACTGACTAAGTCCAATGCATTCCTCATATGAAAAGTTTGGAACAAAATCTAAACATTAATATTAAAACTAGATTATGAAATACCAATATTCTAACCACAAACCATTAATAGTATAAAAATAGCACATCCATAGTCAAACATAACTCATTCAATACAATATGAAAGATTTTATTGTAAAAAATAAACCTAAATCAAGAATAATGAAGGATATTGACATAGATGAAAACAATCAGTAAAACTATTTAAGGGAAATATCCCATTTTGCATGAGAACATTTAAAAGTCTCACTATTTATCAAGAAGCCATTTAAAATAGATTTTTGAATAAAAGTGCCCATACCAATTTGAATCTTTTAAAAGGAATTTTAATTTTAAAAAATTCATGTCCATGTAAATAAATCCTTAAATTTTTTTTAAAACATGGACATTAATGATAATGATTTAGAAGAATAGATCTTTAAAACATTTAAAATGATATTTTAGTTAGAGTTCATACCCAATAGAGAGATTCCTGAATACAAATAATGGAGGTAATCAAAACCATATATTATCATGATAATAAAGGGATTTATGATATTCTATGTCAAAGTACATAATATACACCATATAAATGTGAATTGGCGCATTATTTCAAAGAAGTATCAATGGAATGTACATTGAGATGAAATCATTTATAAAGACCGTATCCTTAGGTTAAAAATAAATCAATGACATAATTATGTATGAAAAATAAAATTACACTCAATATGATTGGATATTTAGTGTAAATTAATTAGAGTACATTAACACATATTCTTCTGAAAACAACACCAATGACTTGGCTATTTAACTCAATGAATTGAAATTTAGTTAAGATTACTCTTATCAAGTTCATATCAATGAATTGAGAATTTATCAATGGATGAGATTGAAAAGTATATCTACACAAAGGGTAGTGATAATTAATATATAAATAAATAAATAGTTATTTCACACATAATCTTGGAGTAACATAATCAATGGAGTTTGAATAAAAACCAATGAGTGGAAATTAAAACTAGAAATTCCCTTACGATATGGTAACATACGAAACGTACAACCCATGAAAGAAGGATCATAGAATGATGTTTTAAATACCCATAAATTAAAATATATTACACCAATAATACAATAATGGGCAGTATATACACCTCAAAAAAAAGAAATAGTGACAAATATTGCATGAATCTTACGGGAATAAGGAGTGAGATGAAAACCCCTAACCTTGTACTTTTCCTTAGTATAGGGTATGTTAAACTCGTGTATAATGGTGAAATAATTGTTATTAAATTATAAAGAAAAAAATACATAAATTTGATTTCATACCTGATCTTCTAATATTGCTTCGTGTAAGAACCCAGATCTTCTTTTTCAGGTATGTCTTTCTTTTCTGGTCGTTTTTTAAGAAAAGTGGTTTTTCTAGAAATCTTTTGAAGTACATGACATGTACTATATGAGTACACATCATGTACTCTTTTACCACAAGTAGCCATGTGCTGGTCGTGTAATGGGCACACACACGGCCATGTGCGGTGACTTAGAGACCACCTAAAGCAGAGTACGAAAACGACAAGTACACGCCATGTACTTCAAAAGTACACGCTGTGTATTTTTCTTTTTTTTTCATTAAACACACTGGGGGTCATGTATAATCGCCAAAACACCCTACTTCTAGGTCTAGTTTGTCCAAGAGAACATGCATGACCGTGAATCTTCTTCGAGCCCCCAAGCGAGCATCTATTCTCCGAATTGACCGTCGTCGATTGCATTGGGATCGCTTCGGTAAGCTCTTCCTTCAAATAGAGCTTCATTTCCGGATTCCTACACTTTTAATAGATACCACCAGTTGAACTTTTTTTATTATTTTGTAGATCTAAGGTGTTCTTGGGAAATTCAAGGCTTGAGGATCACGTATAGAAATCTCCCAACACCGAGTAAGGTGGTTTGTGCCCTTCCGTTGAAATTCTTTGAGTAATATGGGCAATTTTGTCCAATACCCTTGAACGGGGTAATGTGTGTTTACCTTTAAAACCTTTTTAATTTCCTTCTATGCTGGTATGTTTGAGTAGTGGTTAATTGGCTGTGAATAGTTTTGTTTATTATGACACAAATGAGTTTTCCATGCATGTTCTGTTTACGACCATTGGGTCCAGTTTAGACCGTAAGGATTCCTTGATGTTTTTCTCATGCGTAGTACAGTAGGGTGGAGTGGTTATTTTATCTGAAATTCTTGATATGTTTTAAATTATTTAAACAAGTAGTTCTTGTGGTTTACTTTTGCCGTGTGGTATTGCTATACCTGTTTGACTTACACAGGGTCGTGAGAACCTGGTGTAGTAGACTATACGGGGAATTGACTATGTGAGCTTCCTTAGAGAGTATTTAACCACTTAAGACTATAAGGTGAATTGACCATGTGAGATTCCTCATAGAGTATTCAACCACTTTAGGCTATTAGTGGAATTGCCAGTGTGAGCTTTTTCAGAGAGTCTTTAACCACTTTAGACTATATAATGAATTGACTATTGGTGCTTCCTCAGAGAGTCTTTCTTATATAATTATGACTGAACCAGAGGGGATAGGTTGTGTGTAAGTCCCAGAGGGTTACCTACTTGATTAGTTTTTCTCTTGATTACATGGTGTTTGAAATCATTGAAACTATAGAAATGTTTACTGTTGTGTACTTCCTTGTTTACTACTACTTTGTTTATTACCTTCCATATATATATTCACTGACTATTCGGAATAGATCTCGTGGTGGTTTCCTACTGGGATTTGGTCTCACACCCTATTTGGGTCATGATTTTGGGCCCAAACAGATTATATTATTATAGGTATAGATTAGGGAAAGTGCCATTATACTTCAGGTACTTTATTGTTGTGGAGCAGGAGAGAATGGGACCAAGCTATGGTTTGTGATGCTGAGGAGTTATTTATCATTCTTTCTTTTGTACTTTGGTTTAATACCATTGTATTCCAGCATTGTGATTTTTATGGCTATTTTCCTAGACATATGTATCATGCATCATTCATATATGTGTGTGTGTGTGTTCTCCGGTTTATTATTTCCAGTCTTCTGCTATTCACTTTTTTATGGATTATTACTTCCTCCAATATTTTATATCTGTTTTACTTCTATTGTGTTACTCTACCAATTAGGGCATAGTTTCCCCATTATCACAGCCAAGGCCATCGCTGGTAGTCGGCAGCCTCAGGCATTAAAATAAATTCTCTTAAGGCCATGTGACCAACCAGGTACAGGGCGCCTCAGGGCGGCTTTCAGAACTGGGATGCTACAATGTGGTATCAAAGGGAGGTTCTTTTCATTGAATTATAGTTTGGAGCCTATATTCAGGGATAGGACAGAAAAGGTGCTTAGTAATAAGCTATTCCCGGGAGTAGCTAACCCCTGTATAGGGAAAAGACAATCAACCTCATTTATTTCAACATTCCTTGTTTTGAAATTACTACAGTGGATTTGATTTAACCTTAAGTGATTCACATGTTTTGTTCTATTATTGTTGATGTTGTTTAGGTTCTATTTCCGTTGCAACCCGATGATATGAGGGTATGCCGTCTCATTCTTCATATAGGAACTCACTAGAAATCACATTTCATGCATACTTTCCATGTTATTTAGGGTGCATTAGTGATTGCATGTTGTTGTGATAGATGATTTGCTAGATATTCATGCTATTGTGATAGATTCCTTGATTGAATAACTACTATTCAGTAGGTTATTGATTTTTGGAGGTTTTTCTTGAATGAATTCCAAACTTTGATTCTTAAGGTGTTATGGGCCCTCATGGACCAGAATTTGGTGGATCATTACCTTGTTTTTTATTTTTATAACATTTATAAGATGCAAATATTTGATTCGTGGGGAGTATGGGCCCTCAAAGATCGTAATTTGGCACTTTGGTGTTCGTTTCAGTTATTTTCAAGGCTCCGAAATAGTTTCTATGGCTTTCTATTTGGGAAAACCCAGAATACACGTTGTGTAGTTTTGACTACATGCCATGTGTTCTTCTATTCGGGAAGAAACTGTTTTTCTTATGCACATGCCGTTTATAGTATATACATGTCGTGTAGTCTCTAACTGAGTCATAGGATGTGTGGGAAAAGACACGGGATAAGGAAATATTTATGGGAACACGCTCTGTACTGATTGTACACATCGGGTTGTGTTGACCCTATGTCTACCATGTGACTAACAACACGGATGGATAGAAACATAATCTATACACACCGTGTCATTTTTGAACATGCAGTGTAGTGTGATACTGTAATCCAGTCGTGTAACAAAAAACACGGATCACTTAAATCCTCCAAGTTCTCATTGTGTCCGTTTGGAACATGGCTTGTACAATCATCCATGTATCTGGCTGTGAAGCTAACAACATGGGTTGGTGATGTCTTCCTAGTACATGTCATGTTTTTTTATAAGGATAATAGTGTGGCTTAGCCGTGCAAGAGAACTTGTCCAGGGGAAGCGGATTCAAGTACACATCGTGTAGTGTACATGCACGCAATGTCTCTGTGTTTTGTGTAACTTGAAATATTTATCTCTTCTATTTTACTCTTATTATTATAGCTTAAATAACTTGATAATCTTGATCTAAGGTGTGCACTTGACCTTGCAGAGTCATACCACCAAGACATCATCTGGTTGTCCGTTAGTTACAGGTCAATGATCAGACACCAGACATGGTTGATCATGTAATTCGAGCAGATCCTCCAGTTGTTCCAATCTTAGAACCAGCAGTTATACCTGAAATAAGTGCTGATGCATAGTTGAGGGAGGGATTTCTGAGGATGATGTAGACCTTATAGGGACCACTGCCTCCTGCCCCATCGATGGAAGATTTAATGGGGGAATTTCAACAACAGTATCCTCCCACTTTCATAGGGGATTAGGGACCCCAGGCTGTAGAGTCATGGCTAGAAGCCATGTAGATGATCTTCAAGTATCTGGAGACGCCTCCAGAGAGGAGGGTCATGCTCACCTCCAACATGCTTCAAGACTCTTCCAAGAGGTGGTGGATCATTTCAGAGATTTCTACAATGTGTGTAACATCCCAAGTAAGTAATGAGTAATAGATATTTTTATCTATGTCTATTAATTAATTTAATAGTGTTTTAGAGACATAAAATGAAAATAAATCCAATCTTAAGCATGGAATACACTAATATTTTTAAAAGATTATTTTACTACCTTTTGATGGAAAAACATTTTTAAATATATCTTTTGACAATTTTATATGCTATGTTTGTCAAAATAAACTTAATCTTTATGATTGGGACATCAAAATTTACTTTGTGTGAATTTTTGGTATTTTTCAGAGAATGTTCATTTTTGAATAGTGAAAAATACTGCATTTTACATCAAAACTGCTTTTTAATCTAATTTATTTATATGATTAGATTATCTTTTGAATTGGATTTGAAGTGAAATTAGAATATATTTTTACCATTTAATCCAATGGTTGTCATTGGAATCAATTTAACTTTGAAATTAGACTTAAACTGGTGTCAATATTTTGATACTTATTGTTTCACAAAAACACGCTATTTGTCATGACAGTTGGAATTAATTATTAAATTAATTAATGTGAAATATATGTTTTGAATTTTTTAAAATAGAATTCATTTTTTAATTCAGAATATCAAATATAGCTTAGGGTTAATTTTTTGTATTCTTTTGAAAAACTTCAATTTTTGATGAATAGTGAAACCCCTAAGTGGTACTTATAAAAACTGATTTTTCGTTTAAATGAAATTTTACCACTTCTGTGTTTTGAATTTCAAAAATACGACATACATGGTTTTCATTAAGATGTAAAATGTGGTTCAATGTGATTAAAATAATTTTTTGGTGAATATTAACTCTTAAGTTCTTAATCGCGATTAGAGGTAATTAGTGTAGTTTAATGTAAAAATAATGCTTTAATAAAATGAGATGAGAATGACACATGTCCTACCCTCATTGGATGTGTCATGGCCGACCAAGAAAATCAATGGGTCAACATGGGGACCCCATGGAGCTACTTTGGATGGGAAATGACATAAATAACCTTTTATTTAATGTTAAAGTAAAAATGACACAAACAGAAGTTATTTTACTAAAACAATTTTTAGATGGGGTTATACAATTCAGATTTTTGATTATAAATATTCATTAGAAATATAAAAGTATTTCTTACATCATAGTATTTTTTTCATAATATTTAGACTTTAAATAAATTAAATTATTTATGACATCATGATGATGCAGCGATTACCTCATTAATAAAGGATTTAAATAAAATGAAATGATAATGTAAATTCTATGACCTACACGTGTCCAAAACCTACTGTATGGGTGGATTTAAGAACCCTTATCACCTTAACCTCAAATTACATCAATGTGGGACCTCTTAAATCCGAATACCACTTTAAAATAAAGTAAAATTTCTTTACTTTCCAAGAGTGACCCTCCTCTCCTCTTATAAAAGGCCCCCACCTATACCTCCTTACCCACACTCCCAAAGCCTTTGGATCGGCCAAACCCTACCCATTTTGGATATTCAAATCCCTCTCTTACTAATTGAATCCTCATTTTGGGCAGAAGTCTTCCCAAGGAAGCCTTTGAGCTCAAATCTAAGAGAGTTACCCGATTTTAAGGTAATGTCTTCTTTTGAGTCCTTTTGTTTGATTTTTCTTCTCCAACCCCCTAAACTCTTTTTATTCTATTCTTTTGTAACAACTACAGTATCCCTAATATACTAGGATGTCTTTATAAGATGTATTAGAGCTACATTTACACACACCTTCATCTAATGGTTAAAGTACATACTGTTTCCTTGGATGGTGAATTTATGCCTCCCGAAACGAGGATTGTTCAACATTCTTTTAACAACATCAAAGGTGTCCATTAAGATGTCAATATATTTATATATGATATAAAATATGTTTATATTTCCTTAATCTTCTATATTTTTCATTTTGGGAATACCTTTATGGTTTCCATTATGGGTAAATGCGATATCTTCATTTAAGGAAGTGCGGACTACTGCCCCCTCAAAGTGATTTGATTCGTTAAATACCATATGTGGGATGTATAAAGGATGGAAATATGATATTATATATGATATTATACTGGAATTATAATATACCTTTTTATAATTATGATTCCATTCTATAAAATACGAAATAGAAATGAAAGTAGCGTCCATGCGTACGTACGACTTACCGTCTCCATGAACGGTGCATTTCATTTCTTACCTCTAAATGATTATGTAATATTATAAATGCATGTATATACTGGATATATATGATATATACATAATGATTATAATTCTGGATATAATGGATACATGAACAACATGTAATTATAAAGGGTTTATTGTTTACTCAAGTACCAATGATCGTTAAAACGAACGTTATTAACTTAAATAATTACATAGTGTTCAGGACATGGCAATAAGTGATATAAAAGGAATAATGAACTTTAAAAGGGTTCTTAAACAAGTATAAATTAACTCATGTTTATTATTCAGAAGATTAAAGAACGACCGATTCAAGTCGGACCTGAGGTATGGGACTTCGTCTCAATATCCTTTCATTGAGGCATATTTTGTTTTATACACAACCTTCTTTTATATGGTGTATAAACCCCTTTGACTTTTACGTTTATTCAAAATGAATATTTTTTATACGAAGCATTTACTAAATGAAAAAATGGCATGTTTTTTTCGTACGTATGCGGCGACAACGACTTCTCCGCCGCCATGACCATTATTTGGGTTTCGGCTACCTAACAAGCCATACCTTATTTTTAAATGAAAAATAAATACCATGTTTTACTTTTCTTTTATTTTGGTATTGAAAATAGTTTTCATAATGTTTTTATATCAATGTGTTGTATTGATATCTTTTGATTGAAAGGTAGAACTGTTATGTTTCCTTTATGCATGTTTTATGTGATACGATTATGTTGAAGTTCATGGGCATTATTATGAAGATGAGTGGTTCCGTGATAAACTAAGGGTGGGTGAGCCCGATATAGCTCTCCAATGCATTAGGTAATGCGAAGGAGTGTAACGTTATGGTTTCTCCAAAGAGATTTAGGGAATATACTGTGAAGGGTAGTCCAAACGTAACCAAGAGGGTTACTCCCTACGTAAGAATGTTATGAATGCCTCAAGTTACCTTTATGTCTTATGATTTCTATGATTTATTCATGATTTTATGAGGTATGTTAATGTTCTTATGTTTTATGGGTAAATTATGATTTCATTCTTATGTATATATGTACCCCTGTTTCCTTTCAATATTTTTATATCCCTTACTTAGCTTTTTATGCTCATCCCATGTTTTTTGAGATGTTTTTCACAGGTCAAGGGAAAGGTACATGATATGATGATAGTGTCAAGGAAGTGTCATGAAAGAATCCATGTTTTACTTTAAATATGTTTCCATTGATGGGAAAGAAGAATACTATCTTTATGTAACCACTTTGTTTATATTTGGAATGTAATGCATGTTTTATGATCTAATTCTCTAAAACTCTAAACCCGAAAAGATCCTCAATGTTTAATCATGTAATAACTCAAGATTAAGTAAGGTTTAAGGCTGGGTCTTTATAATTTGGACTTTTCAAGTTTGACTCTAGAGTGAGTGGTAGACTTTTCTATCAAGCTTGTTCCAGGAGTGGCACCAGCTTCCATTCCTCCTTATAGGATGACTACACCAGAGTTGTTGGAGCTCAAGAACGAGTTGGATGAGTTGCAGGAAAAGAGGTTCATCCGACCCAATACTTCTTCGTGGGTTTCACTTATCGTATTTCCAAAGAAGGAAGATGGTACCCTCAGGAGTTGTGTGGATTATCAAAATCTGAACCAGATGATGGTCAAGAACCGATATCCCTTTCTTAGGATTGATGATCTATTTGATCATCTTCGTGGAGCCTGGGTGTTCTCAAATATTGACTTGAGGTACGGTAGTCATCAATTGCACGTTAGACCATCTGATATACCTCTTATAGCTTCTTAGAGCTTGTATGGTCTATATGAGTACGTGGTTATGCCGTTCGGTCTCACGAATACACCTGCAGTCTTCATGGAACTGATGAACCGAGTGTTCCATCCATACTTGGATTCTTTTGTGGTAGTCTTTGTGGACGATATCTTGGTGTACTCTCACACTCGACATGAGCATGCTACACATATTGATATCATTTTGACTACACTGAGAGAGCATTAGTTATATGAGAAGCTCTCAAAATGAAACTTTTGGATGGACCATATTCACTTCTTGGGTGATCTTATCTCTATGATAGAAGTATCAGTAGACCCAGAGAAAGTGAGAGCAGTAGTATCTTAGGAGTATCCAAAGAATGTATTTAAGGTGAAGAGTCTTCTAGGGATGGATGGATACTACAGACATCTCTTACATGAATTTTCATACTTTTCAGCAACAATGACGAGTCTGACTATGAATGGTGAAAAGTTCTTGTGGTCAGATTCATGTGAGTTTTCCTTTTAGCAGCTGAAAATAAGGTTTACTTTATCACTGATACTATTTTTTATAGATCCGAGAAAGTGATATATTGTGTACTATGATGCTTAAAGTGTCAGGATGGGACATGTGCTTATGTAGGGAGGAGGAGTCGGTGCGTATGGGTCTTGGCAGTTGAGGTCCCATGAGAGGAATTACCCGACACACAATCTTGATTTGGCCGTTGTTTTTCATGCCTCGTGCTATTGGAGACATTATCTTCTAGGATAGAATTTTGTGATTTTCACGGACCAAAAAAGTCTCAGGTATATCTTCAATAAGCATGACTTGAATTTGAGACGGCGAAGTTGGGTCAAGTACCTTCAGTCTTTTGACTTTGTGCTTGCCTACAAGCCAGGGAAAGGCAACGTAGTTGATGATGCACTGAGCAGGAGGACTCAGATATAGGAAGTTCAGGAGGCCAAAAGTGAGTGGCATCTTATGGCTCTGTTCTCTATGATTCATTTGGAGTTGCATGACATATAGGGGTAGATGTTTCTTTCTTCTGTAGTTGTTACCTCTACTCATCTTGATTGAGTACGAATGAGGAAACTATCAGATTATGAAGGCCTTGTCCTGTGGGAAAACATCTCAGCAGTGGCCCCTATTCCTGGATAGACCATAGGCGAGGATGAGATCTTGTGTTTTGAGGGCACGTATGGGTGCCAGCAAACATACACGAGGAGCTGATCCGGGTCTTTCATTCCTTAGTTTGGGTAGTTCATCCTGGTGTCACCAAGATGTATACGGACCAACACCGCCAGTATTGGTGGCCTGGTATGTAGAGGGATGTTTCTAGTTTCGATATGAGTTTTTCCACCTGTTAGTAGGTGAAGGCAAAGCATCAACGACCAATTGGGATTTTGAAATAGTTACCCATTCCCAAGTGGAAGTGGAATGATGTCGTGATGGATTTTGTGACGGGTTTATTGAGATCGCCTTAAGAGAATGATGATGTTTGGGTTACCTTTGACATAATCAGGAAGGTTTCTAAATTCTTGTCGATCATGGGGACTTTCATTGTTGATGATATGGGAACATTTTAAATTTGAGAGATTGTACGTTTGCATGGAGTTCCACACTCCATTGTTTCTGACAGGTATGCACATTTTACTTCTCGGGTCTGGCAGGGTTTGTAGAAGGATTTGGGTACATAGGTGCTTTTCAGTACAGCTTACCATCCCAAGAAAGATGGCCAATCTGAGCGTACAATTTAGGAGCTTGAAGACATGCATTGCGCATTTATCCTAGATTTTGGAGTTCTTGGGAGAATCACATATCTCTTATGGAGTCTTCCTACAAAAATAGTTTTCAAGAAACTATTCATTTTTCACCTTATGAGGCTTTGTACAGTAGGCCATGCTGGTCACCTTTATGTTGGTTATTGGCAGGAGAGGCAGCTATGCTGGGACCTCGTCTTGTCCAAGAGACCACAGAGCAGATAGAGTTGATTTGGAAGAGGATAACTACTGCACAGTCTTGATAGTAGTCTTATGCTGATCAATGGATATGACCTCTGATGTTCAAGGTCAGGGATCAAGTTTTCCTAAGTGTCACACTGAGGTTGGGACACAAAAGGATTGGTAGATTGGGTAAGCATTTGCCAAGGTACGCCGGGATATTTGAGGTGTTGGAGATAGTTGGGTCGGTAGCCTTTCGGCTGGTGTTACCTTAGAGGTACTGGGATATGCATGACGACTTCCATGTTTCCAAGATTCTATGTTACTTCTTAGAACCATCTCATGTCATCCAATCCAAGGAGGTTGAGTTGGATGTGGATGCATCATTCAAGGATAATCCTATCTAGATTGTCAATCGAAGTACGCTGGTTTTCCGTGGCCGGTCTGTTCTTCTGGTACGAGTGCAATGACTGCATGAGTGAGTACAGAATGAGACCTGGGAGTGGGAGACCGATGTACGATCTCAGTGGCCGGAGCTCTTTGAGAGTTCTTCTTCTACACCACCTTGCTAGGGAAATTATGGGAGGAATTTTCTTAAGGGGGTGGGGGGGAATATTGTAAGAACCCAAATATTCCTTTTCAGGTATGTCTTTATTTTCTGGTCATTTTTTAGGAAAAGAGTTTTTTCATGAAATTTTTGATGTACATGCTACGTACATTATGAGTACACGTCGTGTACTCGGTTACAGAGGGTAGCCATGTGCTGGCCATATAACGACCACACATAGAGCAGTGTGTGGTGACTTGGAGACCGCCTAAATCAGAGTATGGAAATGGAAAGCACTTTCTTATACTTCTAAAGCACATGCCGTGTATTTTTGTTTTTTTCATTAAATGCACTGGGGTCACGTCTAATCACCATAATTCCCTACTTCTAGGTCCGGTTTGTCCGAGAGAAACTATACGGCCGTGAATCTTCTCTGAGCCCCCGAGCGAACGTCTGTTCTCTGAATCGACCACCATCAATTGCATTAAGATCTCTTCTGCAAGCTCTTCCTTCTCCAAGATCATTGTTACTGGATTCCAACCTATTCAAGAGATATCCTCAGTTGAACATTTTTTATGATTTTTTAGATCTATGGTGGTCATTAGAGATTCAAGGATTGAGGTTTACATATTGTGATCTCCCAACACTGAGGTAGGTGGTATATGACCTTCCATTGAATATATTTGAGTAATATGTGCGATTTTGTTCAATACCCTTGAATGAAGTATTGTGTGTTTACCGTTAAAACCCTGTTAATTTCCTGCTATGCTGGTATGCATGAGCAGAGGTTAATTGGATGTGAATAGGGTTGGTTGTTATGCCTTGGATGTGTTTTCCATGCATGTTCTGTTTATGACTGTTCGGTCCTATTTAGCTCGTAAGGCTTCCTTGATGTTTTCCCATGTCTAGAACAGTGGGAATTAGTGATTATTTTATCTGACATGATTGATATGCTTTAGGTTGTTTGGCCAAGTAGTTCGTGGGGTTTACATTGGCCATGTTGCATTAATATACTAGTTTTACTTACATAGGGCCGTGAGAACCTGGAGTAGTAGAATATAAGGGCAATTGAGCTTGTGAGCTTCCTCGGAGAGTCTTTAACCACTTTCGACTCTAAGGGTAATTGACCATGTGAGCTTCCTCAGAGAGTATTTAACCACTTTAGAACATAAGGTGAATTGATCGTGTGGGCATCCTCAGAGAGTCTTTTACCACTTTAGACTATAAGGGGAATTGACTGTGGGTGCTTCCTCAGAGAGTCTTTGTTATATCATTATGATTGAACTTGAGGGGATAGGCTATGGGTACTTCCCATAGGGTTACTTGCTTGATTAGATGTTTACTTGATTATGAGGTTTTTGAATGCTTTGAAACTGTAGGAATGTTTACTATTTAGTACTTTCTTGTTTACTGCTGCTTTTCTTATTACCTGCCATATATATATATATATTCACTAACTGTTAGGAACAGATCTCGTGGTGGTTGCCTACTGGGATTTAATCTCACACCCTATTTGGGTCATACTTTTGGGCCCAAATAGATTATATTGTTGCAGGTATAGATAACGGAAAACACCTTTCTACTTCAGGTACATGGTTACTCTGGAGCAAGAGAGCATGGGACCAAGCTATGGCTTGCGATGTTGAGGAGTTATTTATCTTTTTTTCTTTTGTACTTTGGTTTAGTACCATTGTATTCCAGCATTGTGATTTGTTTGGATTTTTTACTAGAAATATGTATCATGCATCAAATATATATATATATATATATATATATCTGTTCCCCAATTTATTATTTATAGCCTTCCACTGTTTACTTTTGTATGGATTATTACTGCTTCCGCTATTGTATATATGTTTTACTTCCACTTTGTTACTCTTCCAATGAAAGAATAGTTTTCCCATTGTTACACCAAAGGCTCTCACTACTAGTGAGAAACCTCTGGTATTAGAGGAAATTCTCTTGAGGCCATGTGATCAACTGTGTACAGGGCACCTCAGGGCGACTTCTATAATCAGGACATTACACTTTGCTAATGATATTTCATCAGTATCATTGTTTTGGGGGTTAACTTATTTGTTTTATTTTATATGTTTGGTTATGTAAGTCATGTTTATTTTGTATAAGAAGTATTTGATTCCTATCCATAATGATATTATGTTCTTAAACATTATTTTTAAATCAGAAAATGGAAATTATTCTTGAATTTCTATGATGGGAAATTAATCTTATCACGTTTGTGGAGACGGTAATCCATATGTACGCATTAGAGAAAATATCATTCAATTGATGGTAAAATATTATGTAATTGGATGATATATCATATATACTAAATCATTAACATGTTATATTTATTATTTTCATCAATGTTACTCATTATTATACCCATCCAAATAATGACGCATTGAATAACAAACTACACCACAACATGCAGATGCTAAGCCGTACGTACGAACATATGGTGACTTTGTCATTTATATGATGAATAGAATTATGAATATGGTTGTAGAATATTAATAATAACATAAAATTATGTAGAAGTTACTGGAGTAATTATTTGGGTATGGAAAAAAACAAAGAAAGAAGAAGTTTAAGAAGAAAAGAACATCGAAAGAGGTGGTGAAATTATTACCTCTTCTTCCGGTGCCTCATTTTGATTTGACTAGAGGGATCTTTAGGGTGGCTTTCTAATCAAAGTAAGGCCTATAGGATGAAGTGAGGGTAGTTGGTAGGATACTTGAGTAGAGATTTTCAGAGCCAAAATGATTTGTATATGTTAAATTAAGAGAAGGGGAAGTACCCTTTTATAATAGAGGTGAAGCTCACTTTTGGAAAAGCTTGAAATATTATTTTATTATATAATCATTTTCAGTATATAATGTCTCAAAACAGAATTAATTTATAGGATAATGTGGGGATGTGTATAATTACATTCAACCAATAGATTTTATAAAAGTTTAGGTCACCATATTAACCTTATCTTTTAGATTTAACTCTTAGTTAATTAGTTTAACTTTTACCATGTCTTCTTGTATTCTTACACTATATGGTTAATAAACATACTATAAACTGCAAAGTGAACCTCAAGTGGTTCATTAACGATATATATGTCATTATATAAGTCATTTGTCCGAACAAAATATTTTAATGAATATTATATCACTTAATAATATAATATATATTTTAAAAAACTCATTTATTTCAATTTTGACACTATTTAGTATTTGGTTTTTGTGAAAGTCATAACATCATGATTACTTAGAAAAAAATTCATTGAATCAACCCTAACTTGTCATATAAATATATATAATTCGTGTAATGCATAAAAATTATAGATTTACATTTACTTTGATATTTATAATATCAATTATTTTAATATTTCATTAATAAGGTAATTATTGCATCATCATTGTGTCATAAATAAATATAATTACACAATGTCTAAAAATTATAAATAAAATACCATGATTCATGAAATATTTTTATATTTCTAATTAATATTAATATTAAAATTTATGTAATGTGTAACCCTATATTAATAATGTTATAGTTATGAAAATTTGACTTTAACACTTTTAACTCTTCTTTAAATAAAATAATAATAAATATCCTAATCTAATCTAAGTGGACCAAAGAGAATTATATTTTATTCTTAAGGTTTATTTTGGATTAAAAACACTTATTCAATAAAATTAGAACATGAGTTAGGGTAATTATAATATAGTTTTTTCCTTTAATTATTCTATTTAATTTTAACCGTGGTAAATAAAAGTCCAAAGTTACTATTCACCATCCATTATTTTCATCTTATTGAACCACATTTTACATACTGATTTCAACCATGTCTCGGATTTTTAAAATTAAATTCATATAAGTGGTAAAATAACATTTTCGGAAAATTTTCTAATGTGCCTAGAAGGTGGTAAAAACGTTAAAAAATTCGGTAAAATTTTATACATCTAATTTTATTATAAAATGACATTAATAAATTACATTAAAATCATATAGGTATTATGTAACTATTTTTACTTAAAATTAATTTAAATAAAATAAATAATTATTTAAATAAAAAAGTTGGGTTTTAAACAATAATTTAGTGTATTTCACTATTCATCAAAAATTGAATGTTTTCAGAAAAATATAAAAATTTCACTCTAAGATAATTTTGATATTCCGAATAAAAAAATGATGAATATTTTACATAATTAAAACTATATAAGTTTCATTAATTAATTTATAATAAATTCCAATTGTCAAAACGAGAAAGGGAGTTTTTGAGAAGTAAAAACTACCAAAAGACTTATATGTGTTTATTTCCAATTTAAAAGTGAAATTACTTCTAATGATCAAAATTGGATAAAAATAAAAAAAATATAATCTAATTATACTTCAAAACCATTAAAATGTATACTTTAACACTATAATTTTTTTTGATTAAAAAATTTCAATTAGAATTTGTAATCTTTCACTATTCATCAAAATGTTAATGTTATCAGAAAATGCCAAAAATTTATCCAAACTAAATTTTTATACCCCTCTTATAAAGAAGAATTTAATTTCATAAAAATGAATATATAAAAGTGTTAAATATTGTATTATAAAGGGTTCTTCTTTAAAAGGAGGAAAAGCTGCATTTTTTGAAAAATACTACTTTTATATGAAAAATTGAATTTGCCCTTATATTATGTATAAGAAACAAAAAATATGAATGTTAAAAGTATATGGGATATATATAAAATTTAAAATGTGGTAATTGATATTCATAAATTCTTTTTAAACGGCTTTTTGAGAGGTCTTGGTGCGCTTGAACTCGGTGTTACGTACATCACACACAATTTTAATATTCAAAGAGAACCATACTATGGAAGAAAGGGGTGATACACTAGAACTATTTTTAAGGGTTAGGTTATAATTATTTTATTTAATTGCATATATGTGTGTGTGTGTTTTATAGAAACTCAGTTATGCGTGCATCGTACACCATGTCGGTGTTGTTTGTAGTACAAGACAAGTTGGTATTGCATATAGAACAAGACAGGTTGGTATTAAATGGGAAATTAATGTTTGACTTAGAGTTTTAATTTATATATATATATATAACTATTTCAGTTTCATGTGAAATGATAAATTAATTTGAAAAAAAAATTATTCTCAAAATCAAGGGATGTTACATTCTACCCCCTTTAAAATGAATTTTCCCTTAAAATTCATCTAGGTTATCGAAGGGTTAATACTTGAAAGCTTCTTTCATAGAAACCTTCATCGTAAAAATGGACACTAAGAATTCACTTAAAAAGGGAAATCTGGAACCTAACAGTTACCCAAGTGACATATAACTAGGTTTTCTCATATAAGAACATATGTTAGGTGTGAATATTGGACATGGAGGAAAATAATAAATATTTATATAGATTTATTGAGGCTATAAATCACAAACAAGTGAATTTTCAATTGAATGTTGAGGGCCTCAAATTCATAATTCTATAATGAATCCAAAAGCCATTAGATCACCAGAATTTAAGGAATTATGACAACATTTATTTGAATCACTTTAAGAATGTTGAGTAATTATTGATAAATTTCTCAATCAAAATTTTTATTCTTAATTCGTTCAATGAAAAAATTCTAATACATCCATTGCCTCATGGAATGAATGTAGAGAAATTAACATTGATGAATAAAGCACTAAAATACACTTTTAGCATATCTTAAGGCCCATAAAAGAATGAAAAGTCGAATTATTTGTATCTTAAAATCAACATGCATTAATCAGTAAAAATAAAAAGTAACACTAATAGTTCAACATAAATATTTATTAATTATAAATAATTATTCATTAACTTGGAAATTGTGTAGGCTAGTGGTAGGTGTGAAATCCTAATCATCTTTTGGTCATGGTTTCAAGACCCACAACCTTGCAGGAATTCATTAGTTGTCACCTGATATACCTGAGGTCCATTTTTTAAAATAACACTAATATAATAATTAAAAAGGAAAAAATTTAAAAATGATTAATCACTATTTAGCCTTTGATCCAAGGTTTTCAACACAAACCCAATGAAAAAATACTTCCTAAAAGTTTAACAGAAACGTTTCATGAATGGATAACCTAATAATCCTTTAGAAAGATGAAAATTCAAAATCATAGAAGGATATTTATGAAATCAGATTAACATTGATTCACCTATATATATCATAATGTATCTCTTGGTTGTAAAATTCCAAACATGTGAATACCCTTATTGTATATTCCCTTGAAACATGGTAACAACCTTAATTACCATACATAATTTTGCAAAACATGCATTCATATTTATTCGAAAGTGTATTGGAATTATTCCTTAAATCCAAAAAAAACTATAAACCTCACCAATGATATCATAAAACACCTATAAACAAGTTCTTACATAGATCAAAAGTAATCAATGTTTTCCAATTTACTTATTCATATCCTATGTATCTTTATCCATACAACATTATGTTATCATAAATAATATATTAAGGGTTACCTTCCCATAGTCAAAATCTCATCTTGTAATTACATCACTTTTACAGTCCAACATGAACATGTAAATACAAAGCTAAAGAAAACATAAGTAGAATAATCATTTTATATTTCATCATTAATAACTTTTGAATCCAAATACATAAATACTTCGATTACTTCAACCTTAACCCATTAACAATAATACCTCTTTCCATTCACATTTCATCTGTAGTCTCAGCATCATCTAAAATGTAACCATTGTAGGTTCCGGGTGTAGCGGAAGCACGTCGGTGGGTGTACCCAACTTTTATTTTAACAATGATCAATACGAGATCTTCCACTTTAATAAAATGACATATCTTTGGAATAGAATGAAGAATTAAATTGAAAATTGGGGAGGCCTAGAACCATAGGTAGGATTATCATATATCAGTTATAATTAATTCAATTAATTGACAAGAATTACTTAGATGCAATTAATTCTTCATTGATGTTTCTGATCATGATCCAATGTGATCCATCATTGTATCATATAATCCATGTGTAGGATTCCTTTAGTGGTGATCCACACATGCTCTACATATCTCTAGACGTCGCTGAAGGGATCTTTGGGTGCTACCACAGAAGAGAATTCACTTGTGATGTCTGCCTTCGATTGCCTTGATCCGATGGAGTATGATCTCTCTCTCGTAACATGAGAGCGTTCTTGGAAGAAAATGATTCTCTCTTGGCATGAGAGATTTCTCTAAATCCGTTGTACACAATCCCAAAAAATTGCTAGGCTAATGATAAATATTTAATTGGGTTTTTAAATTACATAAAATAATAAAATAAATTAATTACTTGAAAGCATTTATTCATTTCATTTAATTCTTAGTAATACCCCATTTCTACTAATAATAGTTTACTATTATTATTACCTTACATGAACCCAGTGAATTACACCTAATATTATTTAATTAAATATAAAATATTATTTCTCATAAATTCCAAAAAAAATTCAGGGAGTGTATATTTAATATACACGAAGTGCACTTTTTTCCCATTTTTTATTATTTCCTCCACGCAATTTATTAGACCTTTAATAATGTCTATTTATTTATAAAATAAATATCACTGCATTAACCACTAATAAATATATTATTTCTCCCATAATAAATTCTCTCGTATAACTAGTTTCTAAATAATTGTGATAATGCAACCATAAATAATTATAAAACCAAAATAAAAAATAATTATTATTCAACTTGTTAAATTGATATTTAACTGAGATACTTGGACACACTTAGTGTGTGACCCTCTAGGCCTCTTTCTCAATAGCATTAGGCGGAGCGTTCTTAAAATCAAAGGATAACATCTAGAAACATTCCAAGGCACCCATATAGATAGAAGTTAACACCATAATGATGTGTCACCTCCTACAAATGCTTACTGTGTAATATAATCAATTTTTCTTGATATCTCGAATCAAGCGGGTTGGATGCTAGTGACATCAACCCATGTGCTTGATTATTCTTTCTTTGACATTCCAGAATTGAACTTCCCCATTCCTTACCATGGACATGGATTTATTTTGGTTATATCAATTACATAAAAGGGCCTGGGTTATCTACTTCTGTTATGGAACAGAAAGTACAAATCCTTTCTCATATTATCTATTAAAGCACTATCACTCATGACACACCCAACACATATTACCAAGTTGCGAATAGTGTGTCGCCACAATTTTTGTCAATAAATCTATGTGCGTCAGTTATAATACACATTAATAATAATATTAATGTCTAAGGAATAATACACACATCCGTAGATAGGAACATCCAGTGATACTATGAACTGTGGATTTCCAACTGTTGAGTCTCATTCTCATAATATCATCCTGAATGTTACCAAGGGTGAACACCATGAGAAAGAGCCTAAAATTTTTATGAGTACTCACCCCTAATGGCTTGTATTATTTGTGTCCCTCAAATAACATCATCCCGACCTAGAAAATTTATTCAAGAACAATGTTATAGCTCTTTCGGGTTCTCATCATAGTAGGGATCTTCTATGCCCCTGTAATGTAATAGCTATCCTCAGGACATTATCACATTCATTTTCACTCAGAAGAACAATCAAGATGTGATAAGGTATTTATTAATGAATAAATTACAAAGTAGTTGGTTCTAGGCCACCTACTCTAATAGACTCCCATTTTAACTAGATCCAACTGCTAACAACTTTTAACCCACTAGCTCTCACATGATATTCATGCTTCTGCTGAGATAGGCCTTTAATCATGGGTTCTACCTTGTTCTCTTCCATGGACACTCTTCTCACATCCAATTCACCCCTTTGGTAGAAATCCCCCAAGAGGTGACACTTCTAGAGTATGTTCTTTGTCCGTTGATGTGACCTTGGTTCTTTTGAAAGAGCCACCTCTGTAATATTATCACAATATAATGTGATAAAATCTTTACTACTAGGAACCACATCAATTTTCTGAATCTAGAGGGATTCTTTGGATGCATCAGAAGCCACAATATATTCAGACTCTTCTATAGAATCAGTGACATCAGGTTTATTTGACATCTTTCAGCTCCCAGCTCCTCCGTTGAGATAGAAAACATATCTAGATTGTGACATTAGATCGTCATAATCTGTCTAAAAACTAGCATCATCATACCCTCTGATGAAAATCTCTTTGTCTCACCTATACATCAGGAACATATCCTTACTTCTTCTCAAATAAATAAGGATAGTCTTTACAATAGTCCAATGTTTTTCTCTTAGATCTGCTTGATATCTTCCTACCATGTTCAGTGCAGAGGCAACATCAATCCTGGTACATAATATGGGATACATGATGGATCCTATAACCTAAGCGTATTTGATCTTACCCATTCTATCGTTCTCTTGTTGTGTCTAAGGACACATTTTCTTAGAATGATGTATTCCATGTGTCACTAGAACCAATACCCTCTTGGATTGTTCAAACTAAATATCTTTAGTATCTGGCCAATATATATACCCGAACATAGTTCAAACAGCCTCTTTCATCTATCAAGAATAATCTAGATCCCTAAAATTTTGGCTGCATCACCCAAGTAATTCTTAGAAAAACACTTGTTCAACCAGTCCGTAACTGACTTTAAGACTAGTACATCATTTCCAGTCAACAATATGTCATAAACACAGACTACTAGGATATAGACCAAATTCCCATTAAGCCACATATAAACACATGGCTCACATTCGTTCTTAAAGAAACCAAATCAATTTATAGATTCATAAAATCTATTTTTCCACAACCTGGATGCTGTCTTTAATACATAAATGGAATTCAACAACTTTAAAAACCGTTTGGAATCACCTGGTGTCACAAACCCTTCTGTTGTGTCATATAGACATCTTCCGAAATGTTCTCATTATGTAATGTTGTTTTGACATCAATATTACAAATTTTGTAGTCATGGTAAGATGCTATGGAAAATATGATTCTTATGGATATAAACATGGAAATCGGTGAGACAGTTTCATCATAGTCAATTCCATGATGCTGTCTGAATCCTTTAGTCACTAGCCTTACATTATAGGTCCTATCTTGAACATCCATGTCTAGTTTTATCTGGAATAATCATTTGCATCCAACAGGATTTACATCAAATGGATCATCGACCAGAACCTAGACTTCATTCTGATACATGGAATACATCTTTGAATTCAACGATTCTATCCATATTGCTGCTTCTGAGCTTTCTAGTGATTCCTTTAATGATATAGGTTCATCATTGTCCAACAATAATAATTCACCATTCTCGATGACTAGGAAACCAAATATCTCGGGTTCTCTTACCTCTCTTGAGCTCCTACACAATATTATTATTTCTGGAACCTCTTCCACAGGGACCTGTGGAACTTGTTCCTATACCAACTCCTTTTTATCTTGAGCATCAACTTTGTCGAAGCCAAACATTCTCCCACTATCCTTTCTGAGGATGTCCCCCGTCTCAAGAAAGACAGCATGTCTAGTGACAATCACATTCTTGTTTGAAGGGTTATATAGGTAATATATTTTCAAATCCTTGGGATATCCTATAATGATACAATTCATACCCTGGGTTTCTAGTTTGTTTCTTGAGAATGCCTTATCAAATGCCTCTCATTCCCATACATGTGTGTGTGCCAAAATGGGGTTCTTTTCATTCCATAACTCAGAGGGAATTCCATTTTCCATCTTAGTTGGTACTTAGTTTAATCTGTACACTACATTCTGTAATGCATATCCCCAAAAGGATAATGGATTATCATTATAACTCATCGTTGACCTCACCATGTCCAACAATGTGTGGTTCCTCCTTTCACTAACACCATTCCACTATGGTGTATAAAGAGGATTGAGCTATGATATAATCCCATACACCCATATAAGATCGATGAACTCTTGGTTCCAATATTCACCACCTCGATTCGATCGAAGATTCTTTATCTTCATACCATGCTGATTTTCTACTTCATTCATGAATTCATTAAATATCTATAAGGATTCAGAATTATACTTCATTAAGTATAAATATCTTTAACTACTCAAATCATCATTAAAAGTGATGAAGTATGAATATCCACCTCTAGCTTCAACTAGAAAAGGTCCACACACATCTATGTGCACCAATCCTAGAAGCTATGTGGTCCTCTTACCCTGTCAACTGGAATGCGGCTTGGTTATTTTACCATGTAAACAAGCGTGACATCTATCAAGTGGTTTTAGTTCAGTAGAGACTAAACATCCATCATGGAAGATCTTTTTCAAGTGCTTCTCGTTTACATGACTGAGACGGTGATGCCACACCTGGGTGATGTACGAGTCATGTGAGTTTGATTATTTATCGATTTCCAAAACTTGGTTTTCATAATTTAATATATACAAACCATTATTTAAATGTTACATACCATAAAAACGTTGTTGTTATAAAATAATCAACCCTTATTTCAACACATGAATGTAAATAAATCCATATACAAAAATGATAAAGAAATTATGTTTTTGGTAACACTAGGAACATAATAAAAGTTATGTAAAACGAAAATCATCCCAGTTGGAAGTGAGAGGTGGTAATCACTAATGGAAAACACAACCAGCCTCGTGCCATTGGCAGCTCAAAGAGTCACCTCTCCTCTGGAAATCTTTTTAAATATATATGTTACCTACATTTGAGGATAGATGCAAGCTGCATAAGCTGTATCTAATACCCAATCTATAGAAATGGAATGATTACACTCGATAATGAACGCACCATTATCATTCCCACACTTTTGGGTGCAATTCCTCATTTAGTGGCCTGGTTTACCACATGCAAAACATTCCTCCTCTCATTCCTTGCTCTGCCTTTGGATCTTCCCCTTCTTGGAGGGGAAATTCTTGGGGGCTTGAGACTACTTATAAGTCCCTGGCCCCTTTGCCTAGTCCTTCCTTTTCTTATTCACCATAAGTACTATGGGTTTCTCATGCCCCATGTCCTTATCTACCTGGAGAATTAAGGTGATAAGTTCCAGTAGACTCTTCTCATCGTTTCTCATGTTACAGTAGAAAATAAAGCAAGAGAAGGTATTGGGAAGTGATGATATGTTGTGATCTATACGAAACACATCCGGGAACATAATTCCTAATATGTCTAGGAATTCAATGTAGCCAATAAGCTTTAATACATGAGGACTACCTGACACAAAATATCCATGATTATTTTTAAAAAAAGTTTTAAGGATATCATATCCCTCCTGTTTCACCTTCTCTATGTATAGATCCTTAAAGGGAGACATCATGTTATACGCGTCCATGTTTTCATGTTTCTTGAAGATATAATTAGACATGGATGATAGCATGAAACATTAGAAATATGTGGCATAATATACATGTTTTATATATATAGATAGTTCCTCATCGCTAGCCTCTTTCCAAGGTGCAACTGGAACAGGCTGTTCCAACACACACAATTTCATCTCATGGTGAAGGATAATGCATAAATACCCTTGCCATTCTTGGAAATTAGTGCCGGTGAGAAGGTTTTACTTCATGAGTATGGTTCAAAATGATACATTTGAATTCATTTTCCTTTCCATTTTTACAAATTAATATTATCCATGGATTATTACTTTATTAAGTTAAAACTGAGACAAATAAAAAAATTAATACTTTTTAATCTCCCAATATTTTATCGAAATCCAATAGCCGTCACCAGTGACATCAGAATATTCTTTTGCCTGATTTTTCTAGGGGAAAGGATCCATATTTCCCTTCTCATTACCCCAAATAGGATTGGTTAAGAAAATTGATGTGTTTTATGTAGGCATTCCAAATGGCGAGTGCATTTACTCACAGATCCTTGATCTCCTTAGTGGAATCCCCAATCCAAAAATCCTTTTATTATGGATTTCCTCAACCTTTGCTTCTTGGTCACACTTAGTCCTATTGTGGTAGTCAACCCTTGATGAAAACCAATTTACGTCAACCCAAAACCATGAATTATAATTCCCGATTAATTCGAAGCACCCCAACTATGGTTGGTCAAGCACTTTGAACTATGGTTCGATTATAACCAAGATTATGGAAGGCTATAACGACTTGATATTTTCATTGAGGGATTTTATCTTTATACGTAAATTTCCATTTTATAATCTTTCATTACATGATTGTTAATATTAAGTGGGATATAATTAAGTGATTAACCACGTCTAAGATAATATTGTATGCATAAGGTTCTCTTATTTTAGTTCCCTCTTTCATGCTTGTTTAATACATTAATTGTGTGATCATGAAAACACCCCCAAAATAAATAAACAATGAAACTGCAAGAAATAAAATAAATGTTATGTTCATGATTTTGTTCTATTAGTTAGTTTATTGATTGGCTGATAAACTAACCCAAGACCTAGGGGAGAAACACCTTGAACCTTATGGGTTCATGTTTACTGCTTTCCACCTGTCCACCTTTGTATATCCTTGGATTGGTTTCTCCTTGGCTCTTAACTTGTGCCAGCACCACAAGCTTGGGAGCTTCATCCATTACATTTTCTTTTATCTCACATGCAGGTGAGGGGTAAAATGGGGTTTTACATAAAAGAAACTTTGGGCACATAGACCCTACATATTAATGAGGAGATGGCTCAGAGTCCAACAAATATAATTTAAATAAATAAATTAAAAGAAACCATTCACATACAAATGCCTTGGTCTGGATCATGATCATCCATGCATGCAACAATATTTACGCATAAATAAAACTAGAACTCAACTCTTTAATCATTCTTGTTTAAGATAAATCACGCTCAAATCAATTAATTTCCTTTAGTTAATCAATCCTTTTATCCTAATTCCTTTTTATGAATTTCCTTGAGATTCACATCCATCATAATTTTAAACAAATAAATTCATTTAAAATAATCTTTGTATGTAACTTGTAATTTTGAGTCAACCTAGTAAATTACCATTCATAACTACCCAATGAGTGGAGAACATGATATTTATCTCACGAAAACTAAATGTGAGATGAAATCCCCTTACCTTGTTTCTTGACTCTCTTTGTACTCGTACAAGATTCCAGTATAATAAATATAAGTTTATTATAAATATTTTACAGAATAATATTCTTATATTTATTACCATATATGTTTTTATTATAACCCTATATTACCCTCTCTATAAAGATCCTATGTTAAGGTTTTACTTTTGGTAATATTCACGTTGTTCTTCAGATGTTTCTTTATTTGTTACATCTTAAGTAATTATACTTATATCATGATTCCCAAATATAAACCATGATATAAATATTAGAAATATAATTCATATTTTTTATTATAATAATCTATATAATATAGGAGTATGAAATTGAATATACCGTTCATAGAAACGGTAAGCCGTACATAAGCATGAATGTTGTTTCCGTCTTTATTGTTTTGAAAAACAAATAATATAAATGGCACATGCACACACAAACATATGTATATATATATAATTATTATATTAAATTTAATATATAATACATATCATACATGTTCATTAAAACTATCTTTAATACATTCTATGTGGTGTGTGAAAAAATCACATCGTATTAAGGGGGGCAGTAGTCCACACATCCTAAAACATGATTATCATATTAAGACCAAATTAAAAGTGATGATATGTGTGTTCTAAAATGAAAAAATAAGCATAATTAAATAATAAATATAATATATGACATATATAAACATAGTTTCCATCATAATGGCCACCATGATTAGTGGTTAAAGAGAAATGAACAATCATTGTTTCGCGAGGTAGTGGTTCACCGTACACAGAAACAGTATTGTAAACATCCATTATTTGTAGGTGTGTATAAGTTTAGGTAATAAACATTATATAAAATCATACTAGAATATGGAGTATAATTTTTTTCACACAATATAGGAATAAATATATTTAAGAGGTGGAGAAGAAAATAAATAGAAGGAGCTTGAGAGAAGATGATACCCCTTAATCGGGTAACTCCTTTTGGATTATGCCCAAAATATTACATGAGAAGATTTATGCCCAAAGATAGGATTAAAGTTTGAAGAGATTATTTTTGGTAGGCTAATTGGTCAAATATTGGTCGAAATTAAATGGTTGAGAGCTATGATAAATGAGTAATGGTCGTGGCCTTTTATATGGAAGGAAATGGACTCAGTTGAAATTTTTAGAAACAAATTTTGTGTGGACATGTTATTACCTTAAATTGTTTTTAAAAAAACAATAATGGATGTTTTATGGACGATATATGGACATTAAATGGGTTTTGGACAATTTTAATGGTCACAAGGGCCCTTAATTTAATAGCTTATTCACTAATTAAGCTTAATTTTGTCTTAACTATGATTAATTTTAATCACTTTTACTAATCATTTTGGTAAAAAAAATTACATGGTATTATTAGAATCTAAATATTGGAATGAATACAATGATGTATTTTGTTTTTTTGAAACTCACTTCACAGAAGCAGAAAAATTAACATTTGTGTTAATCATGGAGAAGGGATCAAATAACAGGGTGTTAATGAAGGAGGAAGTTCAAAAGTTTGTTAAGATTTTATATTTAGTTTCAAAGTGAAATTGATTAAATTTTACTGATATATGTTATATTTATCTATTTTTACCTCAAAAAATATTTATAATATCATTTATCATAGACAATTAATTTGACAAAGGGCAGTGTTTATCTAAAGAGCATTATTTTTCAGTATTCGTCAAAAAATAAAGTTTGTCAAAAAATCCCAAAAATTCACCAGAGGATAATTTAAATGTTATGAATTAAAAAATGAATTTTATTTTATCAAAATTAAATTTTAATTTTTTCTAAAATTACTTTCATTATTATAAGTGATTCTTTTGAGAAAACGACGTTTTTAAACATAGAAGGAATTTTCCAAAAAATCATATCCTTCATTATCAATATGTTTTATTTATATAAAAAATTATAAACAATATTTGGAACAAAGTTATTAATATTAATATAAATATGTTTAATGGTTAGGTTATAATTATTTAATTTAATTATATATACATATATTAAGATGATTCATAGAAACTCAGTGTTGCGTGCATCATAGGCCTAGTTGGTGTTGCTTACAGTGCAATAAAAGATGGTATTGCATGTAGAGAAATCCAAGTTGGTATTTAGTTCTAAAAGAATGTTTGAATTATTGTTTTAATATGTATATATATATATATACCTTTTTCTAGTGTCATGTGAAATGATAAATATCGAAAGGATAAATTAATTTGAAATAAAATTCTCAAAATCTAGAGGTGTTACAGATAGTTCGACATCAAGTCCCTATAGCCGGAGATAATTTATTGAAGAGATAATTTAATTTATTATAACTCTAAAACCTAATATGAATAAGCTATATCTAGTAACTAAATTCGAGTTCATATCTTCAGTTACAAACTATGGTTATGGTAGATAAAAAACTAAATTCATTATCAAACCTTGCATGTAATGGAATATTTTATCCCTTATAATTAGTTTAAAATTTAATATAAATAATAAACCATTAATCATATAAACAATTTATCACTATGAATAAAATAGGGAATAACTTTTAAATAACTGCACAATTCAAATATTTATACATGGTATAATATTTATGAATAATTTAAAAGTTAATTCTAATTTTAAAAATTTTATAATTTAAAAACTATATTATATAAATTCTATAATCTTGAATATAAACACATTATATCAATTCTAATATGAAATCATTATATGTAATTTCAATTTAAATATTGTATATTTTCTTGAACTATAAACAATTTAAAATTCAATTTCTATTGTGTAAACATTTTACATAATCTAAATATCTTATATTTAACATCATTTAAATCATGATCGTATCAATCATCAAACAAATTTTGATGTTGTTTAGATAATATCTAAAATAAGGCCCTCAATTTTAAAAATTCATATTAGGAAATTATGAACAATACATAAATAAAATATAAACATATTTAAATTATGGCCTTATTTATGTAATTTATAAACACTTTATAAATCAGTCCTATGATTTCTTAAAAATCACTTTTATTTCTAGATCATAATACATGATATATAATTTATTTAAATAGTATTTTAAATATTAACTACTAAAATATAACGATTATTTTAAATATAAAAAATTACTATTTAAGGAATATTTAATAATAAATGTTTCATAAAAAATATTAATCAATTATAATCCTTTTATAATTAATTAATTTATAAATTTCTTATAAATTAAATATTACGAAAATACATTTTATAATAATTTATAATCATTTTATATACCATTAATACCATTTAAAAAATTTATATATCTTTTTTAAATATTTTTTCCCTTACATCACATTGGTGACCATGAAGATGTAAAATCTATTAGCTTTGCACATGATACCTGTAACAACTCGAACATTTATAAGTTAAATTCACTTTGTGATTTAATCAAGTGCCTTATCATGTAATGTTGTTATTGAAAAAACAAGCACTTACTTGGTTATATCCAATTGGATTTAAAAGGCCATTAAAAATAATGACAAATGATAATATAGTCCTTGAACAATGATCGTATTATTAGTATATATTATGGTTTATGATAAATCGATTTGATATAGAAAAAAGATGTAATGTCCTCTGCCAGTAGGATCGTACCCTATGGAGCCCATTAATTGGACTTTCCAAGAGAGATTAAATCTCTTGGATTTTACCTTGACCAAGCCCTTGTCAAGAATCTGAAACTAAATATTGAGTAAAACCATTTACAAGAGAATTTTAATCTCATCGAGATCATGACTCAATCCATGTTTGCAGAACCACCCCAAGAAAATTTCACCATCATCCACCTTACCCTTAAGGATTTTTTCTAGTGTAATTAAGGGATATGTATCTTGACCATAATATTATGAATATTTATATTTCTTTTAAATAATGTAATTATTATATTTATTCCTTATTTAGTTTACTTTATAAATTATTAAGTGACGAGTTTGATAACAATTAGATTTTAAAACGACAAAACTCGAATAGTATTATTGGTTAATATCCAGTTTTAATAAAAAAATTTCTTTTAATGAATTATTGAATTAAAATATATTTTAATAAAATATTGATTTTAAATAGTTCCTATTAAATTTTAATGATAACTTAATTTTACGAATTGCAAATGAAATTTTGGTAAGTGGAATAAAAATATTATTTAAAAAAAGTATTTTTCAGTAAACATGGATTTAATTTAATTGTAATTTCAAATATTTAGAAAATTATTTTGAAGAAATAAATATTATTTTTTTAATGAACATATTGAAATTATCTAATAGTGAAATTTTCTTAATTTTCGAAGGCAATCGAATTTTCGAGTGAAAATTAAATACTACATAAATACCAAATATGTTTTATGACATCATAATGACCCAAAAGTGATGTAATATATTTCATAAAATTTATAAAAGACTATATATATATATATAAACTTTAAAATAATGTTTTTACAATGATTAAATTATTTTTATGATCCCTTTATGAATCCTCGAAAACATATATTATATTTTCTGATTTTAAAACCAATTCTTTGTAATATGACACATCTCACATCATAAAAGATGTTATCTTAATGTGATCGGTTCATGGACATATAAAATAATGAAAACCAAACCTATTAGAAAGAATCCACAAGAAAAAACCATTGAACTTTTTTGGTTATGAATAATTTACTTTACATAGTCTAAAACCTATGTTTGAAAAATAATAAAGAACTCCCCTCCCTTTTCCTGCATAAAATCACCCATGCTCTCATTCGTATTCACCCAAACCATTGGATCATGAAATTACTCAATCCATTCCTCTCTATATACCTTTCAGGATTCTACTAAGATCCCAATATCCTCCCAAGATGTTTGAAACACCTTCTCAATGTAAGGGATTTCTCTATCTTCTTTTCTATTCAGGGTCCTTATTTGAATTCAGCCTTTTGAATCTCCATTGGTAATATTGTCATGAAATTATAAATATCCCTATATAGTCCAATTTTTGTTCTAAATATGAGATATTTTTTATCACTTCTCATTATTTCTTTTACAAGAGTCGTCACTATTCTAATGTAATGGATCATATCCTTCTCATCTTTATTCAGGCACCTTTATTGTATAATGCCTTTTTTATTTTAGTTCCTGTTGATGGTATATCATTTTCTACATCCCTCATACCACCCTTATGATCTTTACAGTATTGACATACCTATTTCAATATCATTAATCACTCTCATGATTCATTATGTACCCACGTTATGCTTCCAAAATTGTCTAATTATTTTTCCATGCCAAACCTTTGAATTGTGAATACCATTGCCATTTCTACTAAAGGTTACACCCCTAGAATTACATGTCATAATTTTATTGAGGATTTCCATGTTTATATTTCACACTCCATAATATCAAAATTAAATGTGATTAAATATCATCATATGTTTAATGATTTATGAGGAACACTTATACATCACTACAAAAAATGGAAATTTAGCAACTTTTTTAAAAAATGATGCTAAATTAGCCATGTTTATTAAAAACATCTCTAAATTTGAGTCATTTTTCCGAAATCATCAATATATATATTTATAAACACCCCTATATTTTAAATTTAGTCATGTTTTAAAAAAATGTGTTTATTTTAGAATCATTTTTATTTGTGTTTTAAAACGTAGCTAATTATATATATATATTGATAATTATAATTATTTATATGTATACATACACATATATATTTACACACATACACACACACACATATATATAAAGACATATTTATATATATACGTATATTTATTAATATAAACATTTAATATCTATAAAATATATACATATATATTTATACACAAACAAAAATATATATATAATAAGCACACATATATATTATCTAAAACATAAACACACACACATACATATAAACATAAAATATAAACCGATATATATTTAATAAACAGACAAACACACTCATATATATAAAAATAAAAATAAAATATAAAATATAAAAACACATAATTATATATATTAATATATGTATATTAATATATATATATATGTCTAATTTTAATTTTTAAATACTAAAATCATTTTATATATGTGTAAATATAACATACTTCAATAAAATATTATAAATTTAGTCACATTTTAAAAAAAACATTACTATTTTAGTGACATTTCTACCAGTAATCACAATAGTTTCTTTATAACCCCCTCCCCTGAGCTATTGTAATTATATGTATACATACACATATATATATTTAGGCAAAGACAAACACATATATAAACACAGACACACAGAGACATATATATATATATATATATATATATATATATATATATATTAAGCACATGCACATATATATAATATAAAGACACACGTATATATATAATATAAACATATAAAAAATATATAATATAAACACACACATTGATATATATATATAATATAAACATAAATTATAAACATATGTATCTAATATAATATAATATATATATATAATATAATCACACACACAGATAAATAAACATAAATTATAAAATATAAAAATATATATTTATATATTTATATATAATATTATTTTTTTAAATACTGATATATATATATAACAAAACATATTTGTTTATTAAAAAACTGAATATGTGAGTTATTTAGTTTATTGGTTGTGATTCTTGAGGTGAAAACCTCAATTTTTAGCAGTGGAAATAATTTTATACAGGCATGTGCATATGAGAGGTGGGTAAGTGGGGTGTAGGTAGTATAAGAGGGGTTTATGGGGCATTGGGTATGTTCATATGGGAGGAGAGGGGTTATACGGGGCTTTTGGGGTTGCGCTGGGTATGTGAGGATATGAGAGGGGTTGGGGTTGCATGAGATTGGTTGTGGGGGAACTGGTTAAGTGTGTATGATAGGGGTTGTGCATATATTTTTTTCATTGTTAAAAAAACATGAAAAATTATGAATTTCATGAAAAACATTTACCGACTTTTCTAAAAAAATCGTAAATTATTCATCGCTAATTAGTTATGCTTATAAATATCGGTAAATATCAGGAATTTAAAAAATTGATTTTTTTAGAAACATCAGTAAAATAATTATCCATGTTTACGAACATCACTAATGAAAAAAATAGACATCCCAAATTTATGTTTTCTTGGTAGTGGATGTACATTATTGGAATGCTATAGGTACGCTCAAAATTAAATAGTCCTATAATGCGTTGGATAAATTTTTAGTCTCATGAGGCATCATTTATTGGATTAGCATATAATCCAAATCCATTATGATACATTTTCCAGCATGTTATGATTTCCTGGATTTTATTCTTGACCTATGTTTATGATTTCATGTTTAATGTTGCTTCCACATTCTTATATTTACTTTATGATATCATGTTGTATCATTACTCACTATTGAAGACTATGATTATCACCCCTATTATGTCTCATTTAAATGTATATTGAATAACATGTAATACATTAATCATGTTATTCATTGTTTTTTCTCTTACTGGGCTTTATTTAACATCCCTATATTTTGTATTTCCCTAGGTTTTCTTGTTCAGTTTTAAAAGCTATGTAATTTTAGAAGCATGTTAAAGAATTTTTCAATAATGTTTTCATATCCATGTATCATGTTGATGGGATATTTAACAAATTTTCCAAGGACACTAGGATTCCTGATCTTATAGGTTATAATAAGTTTGATTTTATCTAATAAATCATTTAATAAATTGTATTAAAGATATGGGTTGTACTATTTGATATCAAATGAAAGTATAGTTATTTTTAGGAATAATATTTGAAAACTCTATAAAAGAATTAGGGATAACACTAAACATAGGAAGACATCCCTATATTTTGTTAAATAATAGAGTAAGTGGTTACCATGTAAATATATTTTAGTCTGGATACTAAAAGTGGATGTGACTCTGGAACATATGTACATAGTGGAAACAACCACAAAAATACTTTATTGAGATAAACTCAATTGGGAACTATTGAACTATAATCTGCCTTACTACACACCAATTTTGACACTCCTAGGTGGATATTCTTCAAAAATTCCAAAGATCAATATGAACCATTGTTAAGGGAACAGAAATACCTATTATATTTAATGTTAGAAAATAGATCATTGATAATTTAGAATGAAGCCTAAAAATTCAATGGTTAAGGAATAAACATTATTTATGTGTTATCAATTTAATGATCATGGTTTACAATTTATGCATTTAATAGTTTTTAAATTATCATTAATATGCCTATTTTGGATGAATTAAATGGTTAGAACCAAAATCAAAAAAGTGAAAGGTAGGGTTAGCTTCCATAGTTTCACACATTCTTTCATATATCACATGATTAGTTGAACTATTCAAACACCACCAAAAAGCATTGATTTAGAAATTTTGGTGAAAACATAAAATGGGTAAATTATTGTATCCCATGTTTACAAATCCTCCCATGTCAAAATTTATGTGATGAATTTCCTAGGAATTCTTTTGAAAATACATTTAGCTATAACTGATGTTATTTTTGTATATGGAGTATATTTATTTATATAGATCGAACATTAATTTCTAATAGAAGGAAACCACCCTCCATGTCATCAATCTCCCTTCACATCAATACTAGTACAAGGATAAGGATGAATATTCATTAGTAACAATATCTCAAGAATGGATATTATTGGCTTCTGAGTAAGTGTATATAGATCAAATGATTGAAAATAAGAAAATGAACATCCTTGAAGACATGACCATAGTGAGGAAATATAGTGATGTGTTTCATGAATAATTTTTAGGTCTTAAACTTAAATTATAGGTTGAATTTTCAATCAATATTTTACCCAATCCTTTTCCAATATCCAAGAATCTAAATACAATGGCCATTGTTAATCTCAAGGAGATGAACAAAAAAATACAAGAGAATCTAGATAAAGGGTTTATATGCTTTAGTGATTCACTATGGGGTGAACCAGTCATCTTCATCATGAAAAAGTATGGGTAAATGTGAAAATTCATCTATTATCATGTGCTAAATAATATCATGATAATGAACATGTATCTACTTCCAAAGAATGATGACTTTTTTGATCAGCTAAGTATAGCCTAATATTTCTATAAGATAGATCTTCTGTTAAGATATTATCATGTAAATGTGAGGGAGAATATCCCCAAACTACATTTCATAAAAATTATGGGACTTATGAGTTCATATGATATCATTTGGAAACACTAATGCTCCAATATTCATCAATGATTTGATGAATAGAGTCTTTGGGGATTACCTTGACAAATTTGTGGTAGTCTTTATTGATTATATTCTTATCTACTCCAAAAATAAAGTGAAACAAGAGGAGAATTTTAATACTACACATAGAACCTTGTAGAAAGAAAATATTTTTTAAATGTACAATAAATATGAGTTCTGGTTAGACCAAGTGACATTTATAGGGCCTGTTATCACTAGAAAATGGATATATATTAACCTTTAAAATAATAGGGAAATCGGAGGATGAAAAAGACTGACATCAATGATAGAAATTCATAATTTTATTAGATTATCCTGGAAGTATCATGAATTTGTTAAAAATATATCAAGAATTCTAGGCCACCAAACTATGATTACTCAGAAAGTAGCCTTGTTTGTCTAGAATGATGAATGTGATTAATGTTTGAAAGAGATGAAAAATATGCTTATCACTGCACTTGTACTCACATTACCCACCCATGATGATAGATTTGTGATAAACTGTGATGCATCTAAAAAGGTATTGGGTTGTTTACTCATGTAAAATGATAGTGAGAGTGTATATGACTCCCTCCAACTAATGATCCATGAGTCGAACAACCCAACTCATGATCTATGATTTTATTAAGTGATCTTTTCATTAAAAATTGGGTGAAATTTTCACTATAGGGAAAAGTGATATATACATACGAACCAAAAAATCCTCAAGTATATATTCACACTAAAGTAGATTAATATCTTCTAAAGGTGTTGGTTGGATCTTATCATGGATTATGATTTTTCAGTCCATTGCCATCCAGGGAAGGTGAACAAAGTAGATGATGCTCTGAGTGGAAAGGATCCCACAACTCTATCCATGATGAGGATTTCAATGGAACTAATATTTTTGGTCATGAAAAGGATGTAAATGGGATGAATAAAAGTATCTTTATCCTACCTTTCTCAAATAATTGCACAACCATATTTTCTTGGAAATATCACGGAGGATCAGAATGATGATGAGTTGTTACAGAAGTAGGTTGAAAATATTCTAGAGTTCAACTTTGTTGAAAATGGAATAATAAGGTTTGGAACTACGATATGTTTCCAATAAAATCAATAATTGAATAGGTAACTTCTAGATTCCTTTTATATTTCATCCTTCTATATTAATATAGGAATCACTAAGATGTATATTGTAACGTCCTAGACCCGGATGCCCCTGAACGGTGCCCTAATCCAGGTTGGACACATGGTCTCAAGCGCAACTCCCTGAATGCCAGAGTCTACCAACTAGCATCATGTTCTTAGGATGTTTCCATTGTGAGACTACGATCTCATGTTAATGTGTAACATAATGTTATATATCATATAGATAAGTAATAAAATTAGTAAACTAACATCCAATAGATTAATAAAAAATAATACAGTAGGTGGTATCATGTAAAAAATGATATGTCATGTCTTGTGTTTATAATGTAGAAAAAATAGGTATACCGACATCAGTATAGTACATATATAAATATACCAAATAGATCAATAATAAACTATCCCAACTAGAACTATGAGGCTAATTCCAGTCTTGTGGTAACCTCCTCATAAGCATGGAATGAAGTCCAGCATCAAAATATGGGTGATTTTTCTAATCCCTTCTAGCATCCAAATAGTCCATTCGGGTACCCAATAGTTGCCTGAAAAGGGTGTAAGATAAAATCCCAGCAGGTCACCAACAATGGTGTCTAAATAAATTCCTCATTGTGAAATACAGGCTAAAATATAGTGTATAAAATAAAAAGTATCATAGTAATACAAGTAATTTGACCAAGGATAGAAGTAACCAAAAAAGTGATAATATACATCCATACAATACTACCTATAAAAATATTTTAAATATAATATAAAAATGTTGTAATAAAGAATGAAGAAGTAAACACTACATCAATTCCCAATACATAGTATCTCATATGTCATGAACCATCTTGGGTACCCCGATAACCTGATAACCAAGCCGAACCTGACATAGCCTGAAGGGTGTTCCTAATCCACATGGGCTAGATACTAGTACATACCATCATAAAATAGGAAACTGGGAATGATTTTTTCACAAAAGATAGAGTATGAAAGATAATTAAGTCAGTATGCATATAATAGAAAATCCACTAGGATAAAAGTACATGAATAAAACAAGGAAAAAAATTCCCTGAGTTCTACAACCAAAGATCCAAATGGGAAATGAAAATCCCAAGTCCCTAAGGACACAACTCATCATGACTAGGCTTCAACAAATGGATCCACCTCAAAGAGGTCCTTTCCCCTTGTTTGAACCGAGAGGAAGAAAGCCTACAAACACCCAAAGGAAAAAGAATGGTGTCAGCCTAAACCCAATAGAATACCACCAAATATTCTATAATAAATTCCAAATATAGATTATCCAAATGAAAAGATTTCATATTTTCAAAATAATAAATTTTGATAATTTAAAAGAATATTTAAACAAAAAATGCTTTACAATTTCAAAATGATGGAAAATAGTTTTAAAGCATATGATTTACTTTATAACAGATGGTGTATTAATATAACAATGTCTTAAATAAAACAGTTACATAAAATAGTTTATGTAAATCCAGAAAAGGAATGTAAAGAAGTTTTAAAACATTTACGTACATTTACATCGCATATGTAAATAAAAAATAGAGCAAAATTCTCATCATCCCAGTAGGTATGACATTTGTAACCAACTAAATAATTCAACACTCTCTAAGTGATCTCAACAAAATGTTTATACACACATCCCCCTGACACTAGAGATATGTGAATTTTCACCCTACTATCTAGGTTGTAGGACTCGGCATTTATGTTTTATAACATTCTCATAATGTATCGTGTATCCAAATAACTCACCAACTACCTAAGGATTTCATGTGCTCTTACATGATGGGAAATTTATTTCAAGACTATTTAAAATACAATTAAATCCCCTTATTACATTTCAAAATTCCAATTATTCCATTTAAATCTAAAATGGGTTTTAATAAAATAAAAATCCCCTTTTCAAAATATAAAACCAATGCCTTTCTATCAAATCATTTTAATCCATTTTCACAAGTTGGAAATCCATTTAAAAAAATTATATCCTTTTCAGAATTCATTTACACATTTAAATTCAAAATTTTAATTAAATTTTTTTCATCAAATCCACAATTTAAATTCCAAAATATTAATCAACCAATTTCGATAAACACACACCAATTCCTTGGAATTTATGGTTTTCCATGTTTTCATGCAAAAACCATTTCAAAAATCTCGATTCAATGGAATTGGGTTTTATCAAATTAATTGAAAGAAAATGTGTACAATTGAATTTAAATTACCAATTTAAATAAATAAATAAATTTAGGAATAATAAATTTGGATAATTGGGACTGAACCACCAACCTCGTCCCAAAACTCAATACTCACAACAACACCCATCAATGAGAACAAAGGTGTAAAAGACATCCAAACTCAGTCTAGAAGAAATATCCAACATCACAGAGAATATATCCATCAATTCCAAGATGATACATTGAAAAATCAAGATTAGAGAAATAGAGAAACATTAATAATAATAGAAAACAATTACACTTGAAACTCACTGCAAGATATATAATGATTGAATGAAAAAGAAATGGATCCGAAAGGGTTCGATAGATTTAAGATCACCTGGGAAAGTCTTTAGTCGAGGGAGAATGAACTAGAGAGGAGCCGAAACAAATTAATCAGCCACATTTCCTATTTTAAAAACATAGTTGGGGTATTTCATGATGTGTAATACCAATACATGATGTGTAAAATTTATTTTTTGTAACCGTCGAAACACTTACCATTTTAAATTAAAAACTGATGCTTTAGGTAAAAAAACTAATCATTAATTCCATCACAATGTGTTTTGATAACTCACAACATGTACCTATCATAGTTTGAAGCCTATCACAACCTATTTTTAGGACCATTACAGGCCGTGTAATCCTATTACATGGATTTTACCCTCTGGAAATCTGTATGAAAAGTCGATTGGAAGGTGAGAATTTAATGAATCGTTGACTTATCCATTATAGGTATCCTCCCAATCCAAAATACACCCTACCCCATCAAATAAAATGAAAAACTAATAAATTATTTAACGTGTACCTATAAAAATTGTAACAGGATGTTACAACATCCACATCATAAGAACATTATGTCCCTAAAAAGCCTATGAAGAAGCTTCAATGCCAAAAAATGAGGCCACTTCTCTCTCCTCCATGCCTCACATTCCCATATCTCATGATTATCATAACTATGCTTCCATAGAACATGAACCAAAGGTGTCATTCTCCAACTTAGTACCTTGGTCTCAGAATCAACTATCACGATTGGCCGTTTAATCAAGGTTAAATCTAGCTCAATCTCAAGATCACTCCAACATAAAACATGAGTTGGATTAGAGAGATAATTTCAAAGCTGTGATACATGGAATATGTGATGCATCAACATTAGCTATGTTGGAGGTGAAAATGGTATTCAACATTCCCTACCTTCTTAACAACCTCGAAAGGTCCCACAAAATGTGGAGAAAGCTTAAATTTCCTCCAAATCTATCGATGACCCAACTAGGGTTAAAATTTAAAGAAAATGTGATCACCAACTGAAAACTCCAATGGTCAATAGAATCGATAAGCATAAGAATTATATCATATCTGTTCTTTAAATATTCTCTAATGAATCACTGGAATCTTTGTTGTTGTCTCCTATACAAATCTTGGTCCAACCAAGGAACATTCACCAGCCTCTGACAAGCACAATGAAGATTTACAAGGCTGACCAACAAGGCCTCCAAAAGAGCCATCCTAATTGCAGAATGGTAACTATTCTTATAAGATAAATCAATCATCACAAATTGATCATCCTAAGACCCACCAAAGTTGAGAACAGAAGCGCGAAGCATATCCTCTAGAATCTAAATATAACACTTTCTGTTTTTCCGCCTGAATATGGATGGTAGGTCATGCCCAAAAGAACCTAAGATCTCTGTTCCTCTTGAAGGAAACTCCAAAATAGTGAGGTAAAATGAGAATCCCTATCAGAGTCTATAAAATATGGAGCTCTATTCCAATGAAAAATCACTTTTATATAGAGACATCCCAACTCTCCATCTTTGCCTGAATCATGATTGTGTATAAAGTTCTTTAACTTGGTCAGCCTATCGATCACAAACAATATCATATTATTCTTTATATGGGAGCGAGGAAACCCAACCACAAACCCACAAGGATCTCATCCCACTTCCATGTAGGTATTTGATGTGGATGAAGTAAACATGATAATATCTTGTGCCCGGTCTTGACCTGTTGGCATGTATTGCAACAAGAGACAAGCTCAACAATGTCTCTCCTCATCCAAGGACAGAAGAACTGCCACCTTATATCATAGAACATTTTTTTGTTTCCTGGGTTCAGTTCCCATAGGGAATTATGACAACCCCCATCATATCCTTCCTTGCCTTTAAAGCCACAACAAAGAAATTTCAATAGAAAAAAACACACTATTTGGAGAACGAACCCTGGGAAATTGTCTCCACGATAAAAAGATCCTCTTATGATATAAAATTCATCATCAATCCATTGATCTTGAATAATTATCTTGAGAATAGTGGATTATAACTAAATGATGGATACGGAAGCTTCACCCCCTTTCTCTTGAACATTGATATGAAACTATACAAAGAGAGCCACCAAATTCCACTATTATAAAGATTCATTCACTAGATGGGTTGGAAGTTTCATACTTAATGCATCTACAATAACATTTCCTTTCCCCAGGGTATAAGTGATTTCAATGTTGATTGACTATAATTACTCCAGCCAATACCTATGAAAAATATTCAAATCTTTTTGAGAGAATATTTAACTCAAGATTTTGTGGTTTGAAAAATGGTAAACCTTTCTCAAAAAAGGTAATGCCTCCAACTCATAAGTCCACGCATCACAGATTCTTGTTCAAGGTCATGGGTAGTGTAATTCTTCTCATGTGGCCTAAGATGGTGATATCCATAAGAAAATATATGGTCACCCTAAATAAGAACACATCCCAAGCATGAACATGATGCATCACAGAATACCAAATAGCCTTACCTGATATTTGGAAGACTCAACACCAACACATTTTTCAAAGGAATTTTCATGTCAATAAAAAGAACTATGAAATTTATCATCCTAAACAAACTTAACCCCCGTCAAATTTAGAGAATTCATTAGTTATGAAAACATTGATATGTCCTTCACAAACCTATAGTAATATCCAGATTAGCCCCCAAATCTTTAGATATCAATGAAATCCTATAGTCATTCCCAAGTCATAAAAACCTTCACTTTCTCAGGATCAACTAATATACCATGTTCAAACACCACATATCCCTATAATTTCATTTCCCAAATCAAGAAGTCACATTTTGAGAGTTTGGCACAGTGTCAGTGACTTCTCAGTAGACTCATAACTATTCTCAGATGATTCAAACATTCCTACTATTATTTAGAGTAAATAAGGAAGTCATCCACAATGACCACAACAAAGTTATCCAAATAGTCACATAAGATCATATTCATCAATGCCATGAAAACCGTAGTATAATTTTTTAGAACAAAGTGTATAATAAGATACTCATAATGGAAATACTTTCTATGAAATGTGGTTTTCTGAATTTCATGTTATTTTATTCTCAACTAATGGTAACCAGACCGAAGGTCGATATTTGGAAACAACTTCTCACCTTTTCAGCTAATCATACAAATCATCAATACATGGAAACAAATACTTGTTCTTTATCATAACTCAATAAATTTTATGATAATAAAGACATAAGAGAAGGGACTCATCATTATTCTTAGTGAAGATAACCAGCACCGCCCATAGTGAATCATTTAGGAATATAAATCCCTTCTTAATAAGATCATTTTGATGGGACTTCATCTCTTTTATTTCAGTCAGTTCCATGTGGTAGGAGGTAATTGAAATTAATTAAGTACGAGGAATTATGTCAATGGACAAATCAGTATCCATTAACAGTGGAAGACCATATAAATCTTAATAAAACATGTCAGGAAACTCGATGATGACATGAGTAATATCACTTCTTAAAGATTCCTTATCTAGATCAAAAGAAAACACTGAGATCACTTTCCCCAATTCTGGATAAGAAGGCTTGGATCTGCTTGAACTTTGGTCCCAATCTCCTTGAAATACAAGAGACAAAACACTAGGTGTATTAACGTATACTCATCGAAAATAACAAAAAATACAGGATTTATTGGTAATGATCAAATCCATCCTGAATGTAACATAAAGATATTTCATATCAAGAACTAGAAATCTCTAAGAGAAAATGACATCTAATAGAGATAGGACATATGAGAGGATACGAAGACCCAATTCTCTATTTTTATAAAGGGGTGTAGCAATATCCATTTCAAAATATAAAATATCTATAGGAATATTAACTAGATTAACAAAATGATTAGAAATAAATGAATGAGACGAACTAGTATCACATAGGGCATCCGCTGATGATGATCCTATAGTAATGGAACCACTCAAAATCATTGGACCAATGTGTACTTTCTCTAGAGACTCTTCCACTGTGTGAGGAAGATTCATTCCAGATGCATATGTTTGTAACCCTTTTTTATTTGATGCATCTGGTTACCACATAGTTTTAGGAGGATCTACTAATCATGTTCCACTACGAGGAGTAGATAAATGATGGAAGACTCTCTATAAGTGCCCTGGATATCCCTAAGAGGTACAGTTCTTGGGAGCCTCAGTACAAACCCTCTTACAATGTCCTAGATTACCAAAGTAAGAGGAATTCAAAGAAATTTCTCAAGGAACTGTAGGTGGCCTAGAATTACCCTACTATTGATAAATTCTTCTAGAATCATCACAGTTCCATTTTAATTTGAAGGAACCAACACTACCATTGGGAGAAAAAGGAACTCCTAAAATCCCTGACACTCCAGCCAGGTCTATTTCAACCATCATCTCCCTTTCCAGCACATCAATATAAATGGAAAAATTCAGTAAGAAAAACTAAGAATAGATATCATATCAAATCACCAAAAATAAACATTGATAATTAATCCTATCATTATATAAAATCTCAGGAGAAAACATCACCATCTCAAAAAAGGGTTTTGAATACTCGGTCACAGTTTTGTCAGCTTCCTCAAGCTTGAAAAAATCCACATCATGGACACCAACATTGAGTATGGATAGATCTGGTCGATGAAAAGAACCTTAATTTCCTTCCACATTAATCCCCCATGATTCCATGTTATCACTATTGTGTCCCACCATCCCATTCTTGGTCCTTCCATCATGAAGGTGGAACACTTCACCTTTATCACATCTGATTATCTAATAACTAAAACAGACATTCTATCTTACTCAAACATTCTGTGGCACATTGAGGATCAGAGGAGCCTTTGAAAATGGTGGCCTCTGGTAAAGGAACTCTTGAGAATTATTTCTAAGGACACCCCGTGAGGATCCAAAGTTGGACCCTATTAAGGAACTGGAGATGGTTCCTATTTAGATCATGGAAAATGTGCACAATCACCTCAACTAGATTCAGATCCACAACAGGGTTCGCTCACAAAGGTTTAGTAGAAACCTTCTCTATGATCTGATTCACACATCTTCTCCAAGGCATGATGTTACCCAACATTAAAATACAACATTAAAGACATTAGGTTAACACTCAAACAGAGAAAAAAGATAGAATACCCTCAATATATGGAACACACAAGATTTGGATTTCACTATAGCCAAATTATAATGGAGAAAATACTAGAACTAATCCAGAAGACATATTTTTTCATTATCCACACACGGATAATTAAGGTTCATTATGGTGATAGCTGGTCGATCACTCTATCAAAACTATGTCCTAATCCTGACAAAATTTCACAAATGCGTACTGACTTCATGAAAAATTCTCAAAAACATCTTATGATACCACTTTTTCATGAAAAATCTCGGGCACCCTGGTAACTTGATAACTGATCTAAATATGACTTATCCTGATGGGAATTCCCCATAAAATTGGGTTGGTGAATAGCCCCTGGCACCTTAAAACATGAATGTGGGAATGGATCTTCCACAAAACATAGAAAAAGCAAGACAAGGAAGCCAATATGCATATTGAAGAAACTCTATTTGAGGATAAAGTGTGAGAATACAAAAGTAATAAAAATTCCAATGTAATACAACCAATGTACCAAATGGTAAAAGAAAATCCCAAGTCCCTATGGACACAACTCGCCAAGACCAAGCTTCAACAGCTGGATACACCTCTAAGAGGTCCTCTCCCCTTGCTTGAACATGGAAGAAGAAATACTAAAACACTCGAAGGAAAAGGTAGGGTGTGAACCTAAGCCTAAAAGGATAACCCTAAATATTCTAGAACATATTCCAAATATAGATTATCCAAATGAGAATCTTTTAAATATTCTAAATAAATAGGTTTGGAAATTTAGAAGAATATTAAAACAAAACATTCTATACAATTTCAAAATGATGGGGAAATACTTTTAAATCACAATCTTTACTTTATAAGAGATGGAATATTTCTAAAATAATGGCTTAAATAAAACCGTTACATAAAAGAATTTATATAAATCCAGTAAATGCATTTAATGTAGTTTTACAACATTGGCATACTATTATATCTCATACATAAATAAAAAAGAGTGCCACATGGTCATCTTACAAGTAGGTATGATATTATTAATGAGCTATAGGATTCCACACTCTCTAAGTGATCTTAGAAAATTGGGAATACTCACATACTCCTAACATTGGACAGAGGTGATTTTTCACCCTCCCATCGAGGATGTGACCCACCACAGGTATGCGTTCGAATGTTTTAATAGTGTATAGTGTATCCAAATAACTCACTAACTACCTAATGCTTTCAAGTTCTCTTAAATGATGGGAAATTTATTTTAAAACTGTAAAAATTACAATTAAATGCCATTATTCAATTAAAAAATTCAATTTTTACCATTTAAAACAAAAAGAGGTTTTAATAAAAAAAATTCCCTTTTCATTAAATAAAACCACTTGGCATCTATCAAATCGTTTTAAACCATTTTCACAAGTTTGAAATCCATTCTAAACCAATTCTATCCTTCACACAATTCAATTCCATAATTAAATTCAATATTTTATTTGAAAAAATTTCCATAAAATCAATAATTTAAATTCAACAACTTTAATCATCCAATTTCCATAAACACAAGCCAATTAAATGAAATTTTGGGTTTTCCATTATTACTTGCCATAACCATTTCAAATTTCCTGATTCACTAGAATTGGGTTTCATAAATTTAATTTAAAGAAAATTTTTTCAATTGGATTTAAATCATCAATTGTAACATATCATGAAATATTGGAATAATCAATTTGGCTAATCGGGATGGAACTACCTACCTCTTCCGGAAACTCAAAAATCGCAACAATAATCGTCCAAGAGAATGAAGGTGTAAAAGACCTCAAAACTCAAACTAGAAGTAAGATCCAACACCATAGAGCATATATCCATAAATTCCATTATGATCCACTAAAACCCCAAGAGAGGAGAAAGAGAGAAACTGGAAGAATGATAGAAAACAATTACCTAGGAAATACGCCGCAAGAGAAACGATGATTGAACCCGAGAGGAATCGATCTGAAATGGTTGGAAAGATTCGATATCACCTGGGAATGCCCTTGGTTGACGGAGAAGGAACATGAGAGGATCCAAAAGGAATTAACTATCCACACTGATTATTTTAAAAACATATTTGGGGTATTACATGATGTGTAATACCAATACACAACGTGTAATGCTTTTGTTTTGTAACCATTGAAAAACGTACCATTTTTTATAAAAAAAATTCTCTAGGTTAAAACCTAATCATTAAATCCATCTCTAAATATAGTGACAACTCTTGATGTGTACCTTTCACAACATGAATCTGATCATGACATGTTTGAAGGACCATTACATGACGTGTAATCCTTTTACATGACATGTAACCCTCAGGTAGTCTGCATGAAAAGTCCATTTGATGGTGAGAATCAAAAAAATATTTGATTTCACCATTATAGGTATCCTACCATTCCAAAATCCACCCTACTCTATTAAAGAAAAGGATGAACTAAGACAAAGATTAAGGTGTACCTATCAAAATGGTAACGAGATTTTACATCATATATCTATGGAAAATTCGTTAAACATGGTTTGGGGTCTAAGGAGCATGTCAATAGACAATGTCCACTATTATCCCAAACATGTCAAATCAAAGGGGTATCATGGCCCATGCCATCCCATATATTAAATACCTAATGATCAATGTCATCTAAGGTGTCCTCTACCGCTATCTAGATCCAAGGAGTAAAATCCAAGGAATATAATGGATTAATTTATCATTCATTCCATTTATCATATCAAAACAATTAAATTTTATTTGTTTACACACTCATATATATAATCCCAATAAATTACATTCAATGAGTTTAGCCACTCAAATAAAAAATCACAATCAATTACATTCCCTGATTTTAAACCACCCATGTAACAATTCACATTTCTTCAATTAAAAAATTATACTTCATGTATCATAGGTCAAGGATGAAAATCATATCTTAATCACTCAATTTATTCAATTTAGTTAATTAAATTATTTTTATAACATGGAAAGCAAGAAAAAATATCCCCATTGGTGGTATTACAAGGTAAATCTCAAAGGTATACACTTTGGGTGTCCTTGGTTGGGGAAACAACCTATAACAAGTCTTAAGAAAAAAGTGGGCATCCCTAAATTGTTATATTACATTTAATTCAAGAATTAAATTATTTTTTTGGGAGACTCCATAAATTCTACATACCATATCATGGAATTTATCTTTATAAAAATCAAACCACTCTGAAAAATTATAGAACACCTATCGTACGCCTGTAGTAGAATGCTCGTCTAGTATCAACTTCTGATTTTATCCAGATCAAAAAAATAAAGAATGAATGAAGAACCTGAAAATTTGTCACATTATCCAGAAACTAAATAGTATATCCTATACCAACTGAAATGAAGAATGAATCAAGAGGATTTTAGTACTTATCAGCATAGATCAAATGACACCGATGATATTTTATTTTGATATAGAATGAAGAATTGTGGGATAACTCTATGATTCTGGCATTAAATGTGATCCGAAGAGGTGATTTCTGTCTATAAAGTGATAAATAGAATTAGGTTTAGATTTAAAAAGTTTTTAAGGAAAAGGGTTATTTTTTCTAAATATATTTTGTCACATGGTTCATGCGCATGATTTCTCTAATAGTGCACAAATCATGCAAAATCCATCTACTAAAACTATATAGTTTTCATCCCACAATGCACCTCCATGCACAATGTTTCCTCAAAACCTATGGCATGTAGCACCAAGTTTTCTATCCCCAAACGATTTCATTAAACCGTGTAGCTTGTGTCACATTATTACTAAATACTGTTTGACCCAACTATTTTTCTCTAGGTGTGGGGTTCTGGGATCCGAACAAGACCTTGAAACCCTTGATACCCCACAACCTAAAATGGTATTCACATCAATCCATAATTAGGTATTTAAATCAAATTTAAATGTATATTTAATTCATAGGAAATCCTAGTATCTTACAATATCTCCCCATAAAAAAAATTCATAACCGAATTACCCTCTCAAGGGTGGTGAAAAATCATCTAAAAATAACCTTCGACACGGAGAATGTACGTCAACCTCCCATTCCCAAATCATTTCTTATAAAAGTTCATGCTTCCCTAACACTCATACTAGAAGAATTGATTGGCCTTAGAGAACCTTCATTCTCACATCAATGATATGAATTATATTCTTCTCAATGGAATCCTATTCATGAATCTCAAACTCCTCAGGGTGTATATTGTCAGATAGGTGTGAGTGACAATAGTGAAACTATGATACATGGAACATGTCATTCATGGATATGTACCTCTATGGTAACTATAATCGATAAGCTATAGACTTGACTTTATCCAAAATCTATAATGGTCTGACACATCACGGTGAAGTCTTACCCTATCTCTAAAGACTTTCTGTGTCCTAGCCTATATGAGATACATTAAAATTCCCAATACCAGACATAAAACTGTATATTTATTCTACATATATCATTGTAACATATCTATTGATACTTTTAAGTAGCAATCCACTTGCTAATCAAATAGACATGGTCAGAAATCTCCGGTATAGGATGTGGTCCCCGTAATGCTGTCTCACCTGCCACTAACTAGCACAAGGGCGACCAAAATGGCATACAATAAAAATCACCATAAGGATCCATATTAATATTCTGTTGATAGATATTATTTAAAAAAAACAAAAATGGTTATATGCCTCTCCTAAGATCACGCAAAATCCATGACTCATGCTCACAAAATGGAACCAAGAACCTGTATCGTATGCTTTGTCTGTCCATCAGTCTGAGGGTGGTATTCCACACTCAGAAGCTCTAGTGTACCCTATTCCCTCTACAAACTCTTCTAGGAATGAGATGTATATCGGGTATCCCTGTCTAAAATGATAGTATGAGGGACATCGTGAAGTCTTACTATCTCACGGATATACAACCACCAAAGACAATAAACACTAAAGATTTCCTTGATTGTAAGCAAATGATCAACCTTCATGTGACTGTCGACAAAAACCCACACAACATCGCTACCTCGGTGAAACCGTGAAAAATGGTGATTATATATATCACAAAATCATCTTATTTCCACTCATGAAAAGGTAATTGGTATAAAAGTTTGGATGGTTGCTGATATCCCACCTTCAATAACTAATAGGCAGAACACCTCATAACCAAACTAGCTACATCATGTTTCATACCTGACCACTAGTACCAGCTACGTAAATCGTGATATATATTGGTAACTAAGATATTCACCACCAAAATTGAGGCATGAAGATCAGACATTATCACCTCGTGTATGTCCACCAGAACCATACACTACCATGTATACACAAGATCTCATCATCACCTATGGTTTATCCAGGATGCTGGCCCTCAACTGCCACGCTCTCTCATAGGACTAGGTAATCAGAATATGATAGCTACCTCATCCTCACTCTATCGATTATGTTATATGTCATGCCTAAGGAAGAAATAAAAGTACACCCCGACCATCCTTCACCTCCATGTGTATAGTTGAGAACAAATCCATAAGATACCACTATCTACTAACATGATAAACCACCTATATTGAAGTCCTCATAGTCGGTGCAATAACCACTTCATTGTCATTACCAGGTGTATAATAAAACATGAAGTCAAAAGACCATAGGTACTCAACCCACCATTACTACCTCATATTCAGATCACACTATGTAAATAAGTACTTGAGGCTTTTAAGGTTCTTGTACACCAAAAAATGATCTCCTAGTATATAATATCTCCAATAGTGTAAATCTTGAACAACCACATCCAACTCAAGATCTTGTGTCAGGTAATTCCTCTCATGTTTCCAAAACTATCGTGACCTATATTCCACGACTCTGTCCCCCAATATTAGCACTACTCTTAGCATAATACCTGCTGTTTCAAACTAAATAGTGCATCTCCTTCCCTGATCTGAATGAATCTATAATGGTGCTCATGTCAAAATAAATCTATACTCATGAAGAGTTGTCTCACAGGTACCTCTATATAAAAACATCACACCCTTTTTAGTCAATATCATGAGAAGAATTGAGAGGTGTGATATTTCCTTAAATATATTATTGTAATAAAAATATATCCCCAAGAAACATCATATATCAATGACATTCCTGGGATTCTCCCAGAAATCTCTAGATCTCACCATCTCTAGGTCAATTGATACATTGGAATTTTAGATAATGTGACCAAGGAAGTGAATATTATTCATCCAGATGTGAAACTTTGTGATCCTAGAATATAACGAATGCTTTATCAGTGTAACCATAATGATCTCAGTATTTATAGCATTATCATGTCAATTGTGAGAATACACCAATATATCATCCAAAAAACCACCACAAAAAAATCCAGATAAGTATGAAATACTCAGTCCATCAGTGCCATGAATATCGCTGACACATTCGTGAGAATTAACAACATAACCAGATACTCATATAGGCCATTCGTTATATGAAAAGCTATATGAGGTATGTCAGTAGGTAAAATACTCACATGAAGATATCCAGATATGAAATAAATTTTTTTGTGAAAAAGTCTATATATTTGGAGCTGATATAAAAGATCATCTATTCGTGGCTAGGGATACCGGTTCTTAACCATCAAATTGTAAATTTTTTGGTCATCCACAGATAGCCTGACAGACCCATCACATTTTTACACAAAAATGACTGGAAAACCCTATGGGGAAGTATTATGTTGAATAAACCCATTTTCCTCTAAATCCTACCGATGCATCTTGAGAGCTTACAATTCCATAGTATCCATCCTGTAAGGTGTAATGGAAACTAATACAGCTCTTGGAACTATATCGATGCAGAACTACACCTCACTATCACGAGGTGAGCTAGAAAATATTTTCAGGAAGATGTTCCTAAAATGATCAAGCACGGGAGAAAAGTCTTCTTGACATGTTCCCAATTCATCCAATTACAAAAAATCAATATGTGCTATCAGCTTTCCCATCCCATGGTGTTATGGTCCGGTTCAGATCACATAGAAATCCCATTCACCCTTGTGAGTATAAATTGTGTTCTCTAGTGATGTAAAATTAACCCTCCAATGATATTAATTAAAAATGATCAACCAGAAATTACCCAGTATATACCAAATATTATGTCAAACCTTGTCATCACAAGGAAAAAATGATTCCACATGTGGTGACACATACCTATATCACGGGGTAAATCCCTAAACTAACATACATCCTCTGTTGTGATCCCAAAAAGTGTGTCAAGTGTCATAACACCCTATGAAAACTGAACAAAAATCCCATGGATTTACACCAAAGTTATATATATGAAACCATGTGATTAACCTAAATAAAATAGATAATATACAAGATTAGAGTATACCAATATCACACCACTCCCCATAGATGGTCTAGAACCCTACACCTTAGGAGTAGGTATGATAGATTATTTTATATCTGAACTATATCCCTATGACACAACCTCACTACCCCGGAGCAGGCCCACTATGTTGTCTCAGTAAAAATGCTTACAGGATAGAATATCCATGACCACCACTACCTCGTCTAAATAAATGATACTACTCGAGCTCCCTGCATGATGTATAATTCTGAAACCCACTCCCGGACCTAGTGTTGAATATGATCCCTACCACCACTCATTTCTGGAAAGATGGTCATACAAAAACATTTCACATAGACCATCCTTCCACAAGATCAACACTCAACCAGGTCCCAATCACACTGATTTCTCATGTGTCACAATCTTCCATACTGATAATAGAAAACTACACAACCATCACTAGAATCAGGGATGGTACTCAACTCATGAGAATCCTCAAAAGCACCAATTCCTGCTAATGGAATTCGAACAAATAGGTCGAGAGACTACACTTATCTACTCTCTTACCCTAGTTTCACATATGTATCATTCTGTAATTAGTGCATGATTCACTATTTTAGTAATAGAGGTCAACCAGAACATGTTGACTTGAGTTCAAACAACATGTCATAGACCTTACTCGATGAATCTCTCCTTTGATAGCTCATCGATAAGGTATGTCATCACAAAACATTATAGCTCTGTAAACTGTGTAGAATACTCTATAACTTCAATAGCAACCTGCACTAGACACATGGACACACTAGACCACTCTACTTTTAGAATCTCAGGGTAAAAGTAGTTATAGTACCGGTTTTGGAAATTATACCAAACCATATCTGGTAACCTATCATCCAGTTTCAAAAAATCCCCCTAACACTTTTATACTCCTCAATGTATATCAGTCATGTACTTCAATCTCTTCTTAGGAGGTGTATACGTATTCTCAAATATAGATATCATATTCTCAAGCCACATCTTAGCAGCATGTGGACCATTATCCCATGAAAATATGGGAGCACACTACCACTCGAACAAACAGGACAGCTCATCCATAAACAAGGAAGTCTATGGTTCTCCTCGAAAAGTATGCATAAAGAGGAAAAACCCTTCATGGAACTAGGCCTCATCACCTATGTTTGGTAAAACAGATGGTGCTACAACTAGAACTATAATAGTAACCCCTGGTAGATCATGAACCACCACCTATGGATCATGTTCATTTCCACACTCCAATCATACGACTGGAGGTCACCATGTAGGAATGTCTCTACAATGCCAAACACATGCATGAGAATGATTTTATATCATGAAATTGTAGCGAATAGCATAGGATATGTCAAAAAATTACTAGGAAGAGGTTATAACACACATAATTCTCCTAAATCCTGGACTGGTAAATGGAAACAATCACAAACATCACTGGAGACATGTAGAGACCCGAAGCCTGATGTACATGGACATTACATTACTTTTGCGGAATACTTAGTACATAACAAAAACACACACACAAGGACCGTAATAGTTTAGTGTCTTTGGAAACTCGGAATATAATCTTTTAATCGTGGTGAAATATTTCAAGATCTCCCATAAAGATCTTTTTTTTAACCTAAATCCTTTCTTTATGTCCTGTGAAAAGAAAACATAGAAGGGTGAGCTCAAATGCTCAGTAAGGGTAAACAAATGAAATATCAATCACGTCATATTCATAAGAACATATCTTTTGGAAATCTTAACCTGCAAAAGAGAACATAATTTCATAACATGGGATAAATCATAGTAGTGAAATGTAATCCCAACAATCATAACATAAAACATGAAACTTTGTGGCATACACACATAATCATAGCGAATCATTTCTTTTTAGTCAAGACTTATTTCCAAGACTATCTTAGTAGACAAAGTCCCTTTCTGAACCGAGTTCATTCCTCGTTTCAGTCTTGTTTCAATGAACCGGTATAACCTACCGTTCCATCCATGTCTATCTCAGGAGATATAAAATCTTTACCCAATGCATTGGAGGGAGATATAGGTCCCACCCATCTTATAATGATACCATTCTTATGTTTTCCACAAATTCATAAACCATACATCATAGCATAACCCATGTAATAAAAATGGGAATCTTAATCATCGTGACATCATAAAACAATTCATATAATATAAAGGAATTCATAAAAATAATTCCATCACAAAATAATCATATCAATTTAATAATAGGGATAAAAACAGAACCCTTTATTACCTTTGATGGAAAATAATTTTGATAAAACACTTGAACTCCATTCTTGAGAAAAATATCATTTCAAATTTAGAAAACATTTTCCTTTCTTAGCATGTCATAAAATTTTAAACTAAAAGAATTTGATTAAAAATAAACTTGAAAACTTGTAAAGGAATATTCTTGGAAATAATGTTTTAAAAATCCATTCATCCTGTATAAGTTAAAAAAATATTCTTCTCGTACTTTTTTCGGAAAAGTCAAAAAGTACCTCGTACGAAAAACGACAAAAGATTCCTTTCATATCCTACACTGAAAACTCACTAAAGGGTAAAATTGGATTTAAAAAATTGTAGGTGGATGGAAATAATATTACATATTGAGGAAACATGGATGTGGATGATAAAATACACCCCAGTAAATGCCAAAGTATAAACAATCTCGGATAAAAATGAGATTGTGATATTTTCCCTTACCTTAAGTCTGATTTGATTCGTAAGTGTCCGAACCTCCTGGATAATGATTTAAATAATGTCTTTAACTTATTAAATAATAATATTCATTGTTATTATATCATATATGGTTCAATTATGACTTTATATTACCCGTTCTATTGTAAATTCCATGTTAAAGAAGCGTTTTGGGTAAAATCGTTTCATTTATCGTAGGTGTTTGGACTTGTTGTTCTTGAAATTATTATTACATATATCATGATTCACTTACTCCCAGAATATAAAACACGATTTATATATCATATATATTCATTATATATATATATATATATATAATTGATATATAAATGAAATGAAACACACCGTTCATGGAGACGGTAGTCCGTACGTACGCATGAACGCTGTTTTCCTTTCTTTATTGTCTTGAATGGAAGTAAGTAGATGAAATACATATATACATAAATAAAGTAGCTTTATAATGTTATATATTTCATTATTATTGCTTATATATACTTTATAATCATTCTTAAATGGTTAACATGGAGAATGAATCTCATCGCGTCGTGGAGACGGTAGTCCGTACGTACGCACGAGCGATGATATCGTTCTCATGATCGTGAAATTGTGTTGAAGTGTATGTATACTATTTCACTATAAATATCACTTTATAATAATCATATATAGTTACTCATTACACCATTATACACATTCAATTAAGGTGGTGGCGGAAAATAGATTACACCACGGCGTGGAGACGGTATTCCGTACGTACGCACGCGCGGTGATTTCCTTTTTCTGTAGGATGTATAGAAAGTTAATTAGAGTTGTTTCATATTTATAATAACATATCAGTATATAAGAAATACTGATGTTATTACTTTATCATAAAACAACTAAAGAAGAAGAAGTTGAAGAAGAAATAAATTGAAAAAGATGGGTAATGGATATTACCTCTTTTTGACGCGCCTTTTCTTAACCTCCACTTAATGAACTAAGGTTGGTCTTTGAAGAAGACCATGACCTCTAGGATGATACTAGGGGAGTGGAGAAGAGATTTTGGCAGGGGTTGGCCTAGCATGAATACTCAAAGTGATGTGAGGAAGAGGGGGAGGAGGTGCCCTTTTATAAGGGAGGAGAGGGGCACCTTAGGAAAATCTCAAAATATAATTTTATATTAAGGTCAAATTCGGTTTATATTGGTTCCAAAGGGTCTTATTTCGAAGGTAAAGTGGGGATGGGTGCAAATACTCTCATCCAATAGTATTTAGGCAAGTTTAGGTTATTAGTTTAACCTTATGAATTAGATTTAACTCTAAGTTAAATAATTTAACTTTTACAGTGTCTTTTTGTTTTCTTACACTAAATGGTTAATAAACATACCATAACAAGACAAATGAACCCCAAGTTGTTTATTATTAATATATCTATCCTTATATAAGTCATTTTTCCGAACCTTATATTTTTAGGAATTAAATAACAATTAATAATATAATAGTTGTTTTAAAAATCTAATTTATGTCAATTTTGACACTATTTGGTACATGATTTTTATGAAATTCATAACAGAATGATAAGTCCGAACCAAGTTACTTATATAAACAATAACATGCCATATTAACCTATAAAATTAATTATAAGTAATAAAAAGTCTCAAATTACATTTATTTGGGCATTTATAACATCAATTATGTCAATATTTCATTAATAAGACAATTACTGCATCATCTGTGTGTCATAATAAATTATAATTATTTAATCCCTAAAAATTCTAAATAAATTCCTATGATTTAGATTATTGTATTAGATATCTGGAGACTATTCATGTTTAATGTTTCATGAATTTTAGCACTAAATTAAAATTATTATACTTATAGGATTTAAGAAAGTGACATGTTGTCACATTCTTTGGTTTTAATAATAATTAAATTATATTCATGGAAAAAAGTCCATAAAATGAATCTAATCAGACCCTTAGATTATATGGGTTTACCTTTATCCATCCAATAGGATTTTTCCAAGTGTTATGGTAATTTTATAATCTTATATTTACTCTTAATTACCCGATTTACCTTTAACTATAGTAAATAAAATTTACCATAGTTACTATTCACAATGCCCAAAAATAAAAAGTAGCTTATTAAAATAATTTGGACCCATTGATTCCAAATATGGAATCCATTTTTTCAAATACAATACACAAAATATGCAGAAATTAAATTAAAATTTATCCCATTGTCGAAAGAAAACGGGTTTTTCTTTAAAACATAGCAAAAGATTGAATTGATTTAACCTACGAATTCAAGGTAAAATCAATGCTAATGACATAAATTATATTAAATGGTAAAAATATATTCTATTTATTCTTTAAAACCATTCAATATTATAATTTAACCACATAAGAAATTACGATGAAAAAAGTTGTTTTTAAATAAAATATAACGTCTTTTTACTATTCATTAAAATATGAAAGTTATCGGAAAAATATCAAAACTTCATCTAATGTAAATTTTTATATCATGATTCAAAAGAAGAATTTTATTTTTTCAAATTGAACATATAATCATGTGAAAAACTAGATTTAAAGTGGGTGCGTCATCAAAAGGTGAGAAAACTGCATTTTTTTAAAAATACTTATTTTACCTGAAAAAATTATTTTGTTCATATACCATGTTCTAGAAAATGTTTAAGATTAATAATAATGTTATAAAATTCAAAATTTAGTTAATACTATTCATAACGGATAGTTCATGACAATATTATAATAATATATCGTTGTTTATTAAAACCCGGTATTGCGTACAACACACGCTATCGAGGAAGGTCGCAATTGCGTGTAATGCAAGCCAAGTCAGGGTTGTGTGTTGTGAAAGAATCCTTCATTGTTTCTTATAATAGAATCCACCCATATTTCATTTATACATTGAATATATATATATATACTCAATGTTGCGTAGAATAAGTATTATCAAAATTGTGTGTAACACGATCCAAGAATAGTGTTGCATATACTGCAAGCTAATACTGTGTTGTGTATAGCGCAAGGTAATCTTGGTGTAGAATACAACACAAGAAATTAATGAAATTAAAAGAATATTTTTCATAAAATCTCAGGGTGTTACATTCTACCCCCCTTAAAATGAATTTTTCCCTCGAAATTCGTCGGGGTTATAAATGGTTTACTATTCGAAAGTTTCTTGGATAGAAACCCACATCGTAAAAAGGAATACCAAAACCAATCTTTAAAAACAAATGTTTGAAACATAACGGTTACCCAAATAAACTAATCACTGGGTTTCCACATAGGTGAAAATATGGATATGGAAGAGAAATCTAACCATCATGTTCTAATGGAGATTGGTAGAGAACATGGCTATGGAAAAGCCAACAATCACAAAGCCATAAATTTGTGATGATCTAAGGTACCATCTGATTCATCAGATATAAGAGCACTAGGGCAACATTTTTGGTTATCAAGATCGTTTCCCTAAAGTTGATGAAATTGGAATTAGAAGAAATACTTTCATGATTTTGGTATAGTATCACCGTTTTTCAATCTTTGGACAATTTCCACTTCATCTCTTAAAGAAATGAAGTTGAATTTGTCATTCGTGATGTGTTAGCAGATCATGTGATAGAATGATGGGTCATTCCATCTATCTCAAACAAAAGGTTAGAAAAGTTATCAAAAAATACATAAGTCCATCTATAGTGAGATTAATCATATACAGTTTCTAAAATGGAATTATACTTCAAATATCATACTGGTTAATATAATAAAACTAGTTTCTACTAAACAGGGACTTCCTGTAGGCCAGTGGTAGGCGATAAAGGCCATTTTCACTTCGGTTGTGGGTTCGATTCCCACATCCTTGTCCGACGCGATGGGCTGTCGCCCTTCCTGCAGGTTGTCCTTTTTCTAAAACTACATTACATAAATAATATCAAAAAAAGTTATATCCTTAGACAATACTAACTTATGGTTAACATAATCCATTCCAATCTTTATGCTTATCTAAAATACTTCGGTCCAAGCTCATAGTATAAAGAAAATGATTACTTGAAATATCGTTAACCAAGCATGTGAATACCATCATTTATCCCCCATATATCTTTTTGGTCACATTCCAATCATGTGAATACATTAATCATGTATTCTCTTGAAAAACGAATACCCATTTAACCTTAGTGAAAACATGAATTCTGTAAAAAGTTAACTCATACCAAAATCCAAAAATTCTATATACTCAAACCATGATATAACCTTCTCCATATATCAGTAATGAGATCATGAATACTATCAAACATTTAATTTTCTCCTTATCCCTTCATTATGTGCATATCATCTACATTCCAAAAATATCTGAATAACATTTCATGGATACTGGTACCATTAATCATACACTTTAAAAACTCAAGGAAAGATAACAGTGTAACAATCCTTAGATGTCTCTTTATTCCATAGTACCATGAGATTACTTATACAACATTACACATGATAAACATGTAATCATTCCACTACATCTTTAAACCATTGACCGAGCTTCAACTATTCTTTCATCTCACATATCATTTGTAGTCTCTTCATCACCATCAACATAAATACTACCCATACGACCGTACTGATTCTCTTCATGAGACTTTACCTTAGGGAATTGGTTTGCATAATGCCCGTACATTCCACATTTAAAACATTTAATCATTGTTGATGTCGTAGCAATACCATTATCCTCATCCCTGGTGTTAACTGAACCTTTTCCTTTGCACTTACTGGCTTTGTGTCCTTCTTTTCCACACCCAAAGCATGTTCTAGTTCCTTTGAAACATTATCCTTGATGCCTCATCCCACAAGATTTACATAGGGGAAATTGAACTTTCTTTCCTCTATGATCATCATGAAACACCATCTTTCTCTTATCACCTGAGTCAGGAATCTTACAAAATTTTACTTTATTGATCATATTATGAGATTTCTGATTCGGCATAATAATGATGGATGGACTTCCAAATCCCATTTCATTTGGCTGCTCATGAATAATATCATTCCATTGTCCATCATATCCTCCATTATCGTGAATCATCTTATTTCCAGCCATTTTCTAAAACCCAAAAATAATAGTGTGAGAGGAAAAATCATAATAAGGGGGGAGTAACTTCAATATCTAACATCTTCGGTTTAACTATATGATCGTTAGCGTAATTCTAGGACTATAACCTATAAGTATACATAACCTTAGGGACATCCCTAGACACACCTTATAAATATCTCTACGGATCTCACTAAAGTTATCGCATCCTAGTTTCCAAAGGTTGACTAAACCTTTCCTCTATTACCAACTATAGAGACCCGAAGCCTAACATACATGGACATTACATTACTTTTGGGGAATACTTAGTACATAACAAAAACACACACACAAGGACCGTAATAGTTTAGTGTCTTTGGGAACTCGAAATATAATCTTCTAATCGTGGTGAAAGATCTTCAACATCTCCCATAAATATCTTCTTTTTTTAAAACCTAAATCCTTTGTTTATGTCCTGGGGAAAAGAAAACATAAAATGGTGAGCTCAAATTCTCAGTAAGGGTAAACTAAAGAAATATCAATCACGTCATATTCATAAGAACATATCTTTTGGAAATCTTAACCTGCAAAAGAGATCATAATTTCATAACATGGGATATATTATAGTAGTGAAATGTAATCCCAATAATCAGAACTTAAAACATGAAACTTTGTGGCATACACACATATTCATAGAGAATCATTTCTTGTTAGTCAAGACTCATTTCCAAGACTATCTTAGTGGAGAAAGTCCCTTTCTGAACCGAGTTCATTCCTCGTTTTAGTCCTGTTTCAATGAACCTGTATAACCTACCATTCCAGCCATGTCTATCTCATGAGATATAAAATCTTTACCCAATGCATTGGAGGGAGATATAGGTCCCACCCATCTTATAATGATACCATTCTTATGTGTGCCACAAAATCATAAACCATACATCATAGCATAACCCATGTAATAAAAATGGGAATCTTAAACATCGTGACATCATAAAAAAATTGATATAATATAAAGTAATTCATAAAAATAATTCCATCACAACATAATCAAATCAATGTAATAATAGGGATAAAAACAGAACCCTTTATTATCGTAGATGGAAAATAATTTTGATAAAACACTTGAACTCCATTCTTAAGGAAAATATCCTTTCAAATTCAAAAAACATTTTCCTTTCTTAACATGTCAAACGATTTTAAACTAAAAGAAGTTTATTAAAAATAAACTTGAAAACTTTTAAAGGAATCTTCTTGGAAATAATGTTTTAAAAATCCCTTCATTCCGTATAAGTTAAAAAAACATTCTTCTCGTACTTTTGTCGGAAAAGTCAAAAAGTACCTCGTACGAAAAACGACAAAAGATTCCTTTCATATCAATTACTAAAAACTCACCAAAGGGTAAAATTGGATTTAAAAAATTTTAGGTGGATAGAAATAATATTAAATATTGAGTTAACATGGATGTGGATGATAAAATACACCCCAGTAAATTCCAAAGTATAAACAATCTCAGATAAAAATGAGATTGTGATATTTTCTCTTACCATAAGTCCGATTTGCATCGTAAGTGTCCGAACCTCCTGTATAATGATTTAAATAATGTCATTAACTTATTACAGAATCATATTCATTGTTCTGATATCATATATGGTTCACTTATGAATTTATATTACCCATTCTTTTGTAAATTCCATGTTAAAGATGCGTTTTGGGTAAAATCGTTTCATTTATCGTAGGTGTTTAGACTTGTTGTTCTTGAAATTATTATTACTTATATCATGATTTACTTACTTCCAGAATATAAAACATGATTTATATATCATATATATTCAGTATATATATATATAATAGATAGATAAATGAAATGAAACACACCGTTCATGAAGACGGTAGTCCGTACGTATGCATGAACGCTGATTTCCTTTCCTTGTTGTCTTGAATGGATGTAAGTAGATGACATACATATATACATAAATCCAGTAGCTTTATAATGTCATATATTTTATTATTATTGATTATATATACTTTATAATCATTCTTAAATGGTTAACATGGAGAATGAATCTCATCGCGTCGTGGAGACGGTAGTCCGTACGTACGCACGAGCGATGATATCGTTCTCATGATCGTGAACTTGTGTTGAAGTGTATGTATACTATTTCAGTATCAATATCACATTATAATAATCATATATAGTTACTCATTACACCATTATACCCATCCAATTAAGGTGGTGGCGGAAAATAGATTACACCACGGCGTGGAGACGGTATTCCGTACGTACGCACGCGCGGTGATTTCCTTTTTCCGTAGGATGGATAGAAGGTTAATTAGAGTTGTTTAATATTTATAATAACATATAAGTATATAATAAATACTGATGTTATTACTTTATCATGAAACAACTAATGAAGAAGAAGTTGAAGAAGAAAGAAATTGAAAAAGATCGGTAAGGGATATTACGTCTTTTTGACGCGCCTTTTCTTAACCTCCACTTAAAGAACTAAGGATGGTCTTTTAAGAAGACCAGGACCTCTAGGATGATACTAGGGGAGTGGAGAAGAGATTTTGGCAGGGTTTGGCCGAGCTTGAAGGCTCAATGTGGTGTGAGGAAGAGGGGGAGGAGGTGCCCTTTTATAAGGGAGGAGAGGGGCACCTTAGGAAAATCTCAAAATATTATTTTATATTAAGGTAAAATTCGGTTTATAATGGTTCCAAAGGGTCTTATTTAGAAGCTAAAGTGGGGATGGGTCGAAATCCTCTCATCCAATAGGATTTAGACAAGTTTATGTTGTTATTTTAACCTTATAAATTAGATTTAACTCTAAGTTAAATAATTTTACTTTTACCGTGTCTTTTTGTTTTCTTACAATATATGGTTAATAAAAAAACCATAACAAGCCAAACGAACCCAAAGTTGTTTATTATTAATATATATATCTTAATCTAAGTAATTTGTCCGATCCTTAGATTTTTAGGAATTAAATAACATTTTATAATATAATATTTATTTTAAAAACTAATTTATGTCAATTTTGACACTATTTGGTACATGATTTTTATGAAATTCCTAACCGAATTATAAGTTCGATACAAGTTACTTATATCAACAATAACATGTTATATTAACCTAGAAAATTAATGTAAGTCATAAAAAGTTTCAAATTACATTTATTTGGGCATTTATAACATCAATTATGTCAATAATTCATTAATAAGACAATTACTGCATCATCTTTGTGTCAAAGTAAATGTTAATTATTTAATACCTAAAAATTATAAATAAATTCCAATGATGTATATAATTGTATTATCTTTCTGGAAACTATAAAATTTCGAAGTTTCATGAAGTTTATCTCTAAATTAAAATTATTATACTTATAACATTTAAGAACGTGACATGTTGTCGCATTCTTTGGTTTTAATAATAGTTAAATTATTTTCATGGATAAAAGTCCATAAAATGAATATAATCCGACCCTTAGGTTATATGGGTCTACTTTTATCCATCCAATAGGATTTTTCTAAGTGTTAGTGTAATTTTATAATCTTATATTTACCCTTAATTACCCGATTTACCTTTAACTATAGTAAATAAAATTTACCGTAGTTACTATTCACAATGTCCAAAAATAAAAAGTAGCTTATTAACATAATTTGGACCCACTGATTCCAAATATGGAATCCATTTTTCCAAATTCAATACAGAAAAGATGCAGAAATTAAATTAAAATTTATCCCATTGTCGAAAGAAAACGGGTTTTTCTTTAAAACATTGCAAAAGATTGAATTGATTTAACCTACGAATTCAAGGTAAAATCAATGATAATGACATAAATTATATTAAATGGTAAAAATATATTATATTTATACTTTAAAACCATTCTATATTATAATTTATCCACATAAGATATTATGATGAAAAAAGTTGTTTTTAATTAAAATATAACGTGTTTTTACTATTCATTTAAATATGAAAGTTATCGGAAAAATATCAAAACATTATCTAATGTAAATTTTTATATCCTGATTCAAAAAAAGATTTTTATTTTTTCAAATTTAACATACAAACATGTCAAAAACTAGACTTAATGTGGGTGCACCATCAAAAGACGGCAAAACTGCATTTTTTTAAAAATACTTATTTTAGCTGAAAAATTTATTTTGTTATTATACCATGTTCTAGAAAATCTGTAAGATGAATAATAATGTTATAAAATTCAAAATTTAGTTAATACTATTCATAACGGCTATTTCATGACAATATTATAATAATATATCGTTGTTTATTAAAACTCGGTATTGCGTACAACACACGCTATCGAGGAAGGTCGCAATTGCGTGTAATGCAAGCCAAGTCAGGGTTGCGTGTTGTGAAAGAATCCTTCGTTGTTTCCTATAACATAATCCAACCAAATTTCATTTATACATTGAATATATATATATATATATATACTCAATGTTTCGTAGAATAACTATTATCAAAATTGTGTGTAACACGATCCAAGAATAGTGTTGCGTATACTGCAAGCTAATACGGTGTTGCGTATATTGCAAGGTAATCTTGGTGTAGAATAAAACAGAAGAAATTAATGAAATTAAAAGAATATTTTTCATAAAATCTTGGGGTGTTACAATACACTTCCTAAAGCCCACTCAAAAGCAGGGTCAAGGTCAAGACATTGTTTCATAGATTTCAATATTCATTTCATTTTCATATTTATTTCACATTTCATTTTAAATGGTTGAATCAAATGGTTCATCACATACATTCCAGAAGGTCCCATACTCATCATGATTCGAAATATGGAATCCACCTAACTCACTTCATAACACATTCCAGTCCATTCTACTCTTGACACATGACTCAGCGTGCCAAAATTGGATTCTTTGGTATTTTGTTGTAGCATAATCAAGAAAACACTACTTAGGATATCAAAGGCACTCTAATTACTAACCATGTTTCTTAATTCACCACACAAATCATACACCAAACCATAAGGTATATATATCATGGAACCAATCAAACCATCTTAAAAACAAGTAATTCATCCTATATGGAATGTCATAATTCATGACATGTGATTCCTATAAAGTGTCTAAATTGATGCATGATATGGAAAAACCTCATCACATCAGGTTTGAAAAAATAAATCACTCAATCATATCAATAATAACATCACAATTCAATTTCATCACCTACCAGTGGAATCAAATAAACTATAATAGTCAAAATATAAGGAAAAATAATTTTCATTTTATGAAATTTGGATTTTTACCATATGTGGGTTAGATAATCCCAAGAAAAAATCATTACCAAATTCCAATTATTCCTAATAAACTTTAAATTATATCGAATTAATAATGGAAGAAATTAAACACACTTTGATACAACTTTGTAACATCTCGAACCCAAATTCCACTGAATGGTTCCCCGAGCCCGGTTGGCCACATAGCCTCATGTGCATCTCCCTGAATTACCGTGGATTTTGATTAGTAATGAGGTGCTTGGGTGTGTGTGTGGGGAGAATGTGATATCATTTGTAACGCCCCGACCCCAGCTGCCCAGAGACGGTGCATTACTTTGTAACATCGGCATGATCACAAAAGATCAAGTCTCGAAAGACCGATTAGTTTAGTAGCCTTGGAAACACTAGATACATTCATAAATGTTACATTATATCACAAGTGAAAAACTATAATAACATAGTCTCCATAGTCCACACTTCTATCCTCTTCGGACTATCCCTGCAGGTCATTCATAAAATACTTCTTCACATCTTGGAAAATATTAAAACATTGAAAGGGGTGAGCTCAGATGCTCAGTAAGGATAAAAATATTGCGGAAGCTTTCATAAATAAACATAAACATTTAAGGCAATGTATAACTAAAAAAAAGCCTTTCAAACATGAACTGCAACATAATATGGAAAAATTAAAATGAGATAATGCCATTTACTTATTCACATGGATATTCTACTGGTCGAATAATCACGTGCAATATCAATAACCACTTTCATATTGATGGAATGCATAATGCCAGACTATCATAACCACCTAGCCAAGGCCTCGTGCCAAAACCAAAAATATGATTTTGTCAAGGCCTCGTGCCAAGACACTAGTTTGTCTCATGAGACCTGCTGATGCATCGAGGAGCTATAGCGGGCTCCACCCGTCACTTATTAAGTCCAATGCATTCCTCATATGAATAGGTTTAAACATTTCATAAACCATAACATAATCGTATCACATAAGACATGCTAAAAGGAAACATAACATTTCCAAATTTCAATCACAAGATAACAATACAACACATTCATATAATAAAAACGCTTTCAAAACCATTTTCAATACCAAAATAAAAGAAAGTTAAAACATTGTATTTATTTTTCATAAAAAAAAGTGATGGCTTGTAGAGGAAGCCGAAACTCAAATAATGGTCACGGCGGCGGAGAAGTCATTGTCACCGCATATGTACGGAAATAAAAACATTCCCGTTTTTTCGTTTAGTAAAACGCTTCGTATAAAAATGATTCCTTTTGAATAAACATAAAATTCAAAGGGGTTTATACACCGTATAAAAGAAAGTTGTGTATAAAATAAAATATGCCTCAATGAAAGAAGATTGAGACGATGTCCCATAAAAAGATCATTTTTAAAATAAAATAGATATACTATGTGTATTCACTATAAGTACACATAAATAAAGTACAAATAAAAGATATGACATAATAATATAATGACATAATTTGAAAGTAGGAGATTAACCCAAAGAATGGAAATTGGGTTAAGAAATTCCCTTACCTCGTATCTGACTTGACTCAACCGTTCTTTAACCTCCTGAATAATAAACTAGAGTTAATATATACCTTATTAAGAACCATTTTCAATTTCATTATCCTTATTATATCACTTATTACAATGATATGAACATTATGTAATTATTTGTGTTAATAATGGTCGTTTTGTCGATCTTTGGTACTTGAGTCAATAATAAACTTCTTATAATTACAAGTTGTTTATGTGGTAGAATATCCATTATCTCCAGAATTATATTCATGATTTAGATGTCATATATATCTTATATATCCAGTATATACATTCATTTATAATATTACATAACATTTAGAGGTAGGAAATGAAATGCACCGTTCATGGAGACGGTAAGCCGTACGTACGCATGAACGCTACTTTCATTTCAATTTCATATTTAATGGAACGAAATCATAATGATATAAATGTATAATATGATTCCAGTATAATATAGTGTATAATACCATTTACTCCATCCTTTAAACATCTCACATATGGAATTAACGATTCAAATCACTTTGAGGGGGCGGTAGTCCGCACTTCCTAAAATGAAATTATCACGTTTTACCCATAATGGAAATCATAAAGTATGACATAAATGAGAAATACAGAAGCATAAGTAAAACATTAACCCATTATATATCATATATAAATATAGTGACATCTTAATGGCCACCTATGAAGGTGTTATATGAGTGTTGAACAATCATCGTTTCGTGAGGCAAAAATTCGCCATCCACAGAAACCGTATTTTCTTTAACCATTAGATGTAGGTGTGTGTAAGTGTAGCTAGAATCCTTCTTATAACAACATCCTAGTATATTTAGTATACTGGTGTTGTTACAAAAGAAATGAATAGAAAGAGTTTAGAGGGTTGGAGAAGAAAAATAAAACAAAACAACATTAGAGAAGACATTACCTCAAAATCGGGTAACTCTTTTTGATTTGAGACAAAGGCTTCCTTGAGAAGAGTTCGTCCCAAAGTGAGGCTTCTAGGAGTAAGAGGGGGAAGTTGGGAGAGTATTTGGGTAGATTTTGGCCGAGCCAAATGTCTTTAAGGTGTGAATAAGGTGGGAGAGGTGAGGGCCTTTTATAAGTGGAGAGGAGGGGCACTTTTGGAAAGTAATGAAATGTTATTCTATTATACAATGCTTTTCGGATTCTAAAGGTCCCATTCTTGTATAATTCGAGGATAAGGTGTTAAGGGTTAGAAATCTTCTCATCCAATAGGCTTTGGACAAGTGTAAGCCTTGGATTTTGCATTATCTTCTCATTTTATTTAAATCGTTAAATAAAGAGGTCATCGCTGCATCATAATGATGTCATAAATAATTTAATTTATTTAATGTCTAAAAAATATAAAAAAAATAATATCATGTAGTAAATCGTTTTATCTTTCTAATGAATATTTATAGTCAAAATTTGGACTTGTGTAACCCCACTTAAAAACTGTTTTAGTAAAACAACTCATGTTTGTGTCAATTTAATTTTAACATCAAATTAATATATATTAATGTCATTTACCAACTAAAGTGGCTCCATGGGGTCCCCAAGTTGACCCATGGGTTGTCTTGGTCGGAAATGACTCATCCAATAGGAGTAGGACATGTGTCAAGCTCATATCATATTATTAAAACATTGTTTTTACCTTAAACTACACTAATTACCTCTAATCGCGATTAAGAACTTAAAAGTTACTATTCACCAAAAAATTATTTTAATCTCATTGAACCACATTTTACTTCTTAATGACAACCATGTATGTAGGATTTTTGAAAATCAAATCACAGAAGTGGTAATATTTCATTTTAATGAAAAATCGGTTTTTAACAACCACTTAGTGGTTTCACTATCCATCAAAAATTGAAGTTTTTCAGAATAAGGCCAAAATTTCACCCTAATCTATAATTGATATTCCGAATTCAAAAATGATGTCTATTTTAATAAATTCCAAACATATAATTTGCATTAATTAATTTTATAATTAATTTCCGCAGTTACAACAAATAGCATGTTTTTAAGAAACAATTTATATCAAAAGATTGGAAATTGTTTATGTCCAATTTCAATGTTAAATTAATTCTAATGACCACCATTGGATAAAATGGTAAAAATATATTCTAATTATACTTTAAAACCACTAAATATTATAATTTATCACTATAAATTATTTTTATTAAAAAAGTTGTTTTTAAGTATTTTTCACTATAAAAAAGTAGATGTTCTCAGAAAAATACCAAAAATTCAACATAGGCTAATTTCGATATTCTGAATCCAAAAATGAAGTCCATTTTGAAATATAAAATTTCTATAATTTTAAAAAGTGGTTATTACTATTCATAACGGCTACTAGGATTAGTCGCGGTGTTTTAGAACTCAAAGTTGCGTACAATGCAAGCTATTGCATTATCGAAAGAGAGGCGTATCGTGAAAGCTCGGGGTGTTACATTCTCCCCTCCTTCTATAAATGGCGTCCTCGCAATTTAAAATTTTTCTTTGAAAAGAAATGGTTCAAAATAGAAAATAATTTTGTGGAAAACCCGCATCGGAAATAAGGTTAATAAAATTTAGCCTTAATAAGAGGGAAAATGAAATGAAAAAGTCACCACCCAATTATGATCTCAATTAGGAGAAAATTGGTGGCAATTAGAGACATATAATTGGAGGAAAAACGTAAATATTTGTAGGGAGTGATTGAGGTCATCAATCACAATCAACTGTCAAATTGAGGGCCTCAAAGCCTTCAATCTATGTTGATTTAAAATATCATCAGTTCAAAAAGACATAAGGTATTATAATAACACATTTTTTGTTTTAATATCCCTTTACTAAAGTTTATGAATTAATTCATTCATTGAATAAGAGATAGGTATATATATATTTATGCTTGACAATTAGAGTTTCAACCTTCAACTCATCTTTCACTCAAAAGATAATAGAACTCAAAAATATTATACTTATCCTAATTGTATAAGGTTCCAAATGTTAACACATACCATTTAGATTAGTAAAATTATTTTGTAAAAACCAGGGACTTCATGTAGGCTAGTGGTAGGAAATAAAGGCCTGTCGCACTATGATTGTGGGTTCGATTCCTGCAGCTTTGTCCGACGCGACGGGTTATGCCCCACCTTGTAGGTTGTCCTTTTCCTAAAACTATAGTATCATAATATTCCAAAAATAATCTTCATAAATTCTTTAACCTTAAACAATACTATACATGGTTCAACTTAATCCATTCCAACCTTAATATTTATCCAAAATACCTCCGTCCAGACTTTCTCTAAAAGGTCTCTAAATTCCAAAATCAATTGTAACATCAGATTCCCCAAACAAAGTAAAGTTTCTCTTATTGTCACATACTAAAAATATAATTACCTTCATCATATTAAAACCTTACTGAAATAAATAAGTACTGCAGTATAATCCTTATATATATATATATATCACATTATTCTAATAACCAAAATATAATCCATGAGTCCCAAAGCACCAATACATTAGTTATTCTGCTTCAACTGTAGTAACAGCATAAGATTGTCCTTGATTCCTTGGCCTTTTCTGAGGTATGTTTCCCTGACGCTTAGGACATTCATTTGCATAATGACCCATTTCTCTACAATTATAGCATTCAACATTGATAGCCTCTTTCTTTCCCTTTCAATCAAGAGCCTGGTGACCCTTTTCTCAAAATTTATAACAAACTCCCATTCCTTTTAGACAAGTACTAGGGTTATTCTTCCCACAATTATCACATAATGTAAAATCCTTATTTCCCCTTTTCCCTTTATTTGTCTCTTGTTCCACCGTTCTCTTCTTCTCTTGCTTTAATTTGCTGTCATAAGACTTAGAGAATTCATTTTCTGTCTTGATAGCACACAAGACAATATCTTCGTATGATGAGAAGGATTGTGATACTAAAGATCAATGGAGAAATGGTTTTAAACCATCAAAGAAATGATCAATCTTACTCCTTGGGTTACGTATATAATCGGCAGCATGCCTCGCTAACCTTGTAAAGTTAGCCTCATACTTTGCGACATTCTCATCCTCCTTCTGCCTCAGACTCAGAAATTGCCTTTCCATATCTGCTCGATGGTCACGAGGAAAGTATTTTTCTAAGAAAAGCTCTTTGAACTCCCTCCATTCCATATTCGATACGTCATCATCTTCCTTTGTGTTTTGAATCAGCGACCACCACTGATCGGCATCTCCAGTGAGGCGGTAAAATGCCATGACAACCTTCTCCCTTTCGCTACTCCCCAAGGCATGGAATATTTTCTCTAAGGAGTTTATCAATTGCTCAGCTACTAATGGATTTGTACCCCCATTAAATGTTGGTGGTTGTTGCCTCATGAAGCGGTCTAACATTGATCCTCCACATTGCGGATCAGGGTTCTCCATACGAGTAAGGTTATTATTCATAACCTGAGTGAGTTGTCCCAATATGGTAATAAGTTGATCAGCACCAGTTGTATCTCTAGATACACAATAATTATCTTGAGCAGGAGGGCAATCCCTACACAGAGTTCGTGCATTGATACGGTTTCCATTCCTTCCACTAGGCTCCATTTATATACAATGGCATAAACTAGATTAGTTTATGAATCAAAATACATAATTCCAATCTTATAAAATACTTAACATAAATTGATCTATTTATGGATATAATCCATAATCATAAAAAGGTTTTCATTGAGGAAGTATATACTCATATTCGTTCATAGTGGTTTGTAATGAAAATGAGAAATATCCTAAGAATATCCAAGGGGAGTGTCGTAACCAAGAGTGCGGCAAGGCCCGTTGTCATGCACCAGTTCCCGTTCGAGTCTAGCTCAAAGCGGTGTTTTCGGGTTTTACCCCTAGGTACATCTGTGCCAGAGCCGCCTCTACCTGCTCGTATCCAGAAAGGGATGTATTGCTCGGAAAACTCATAACATCTCTATAATACCAAAATTCTAGGATGTTCTTCTATACTAATCCTCAAATTGTAACTTTGGGCTATGTGCTCTAATTAGAGTTTATCTAAATCTAGCTTCCAAGGTTAGTACTAAACTGCCTCTCATACCAACTGTAACGCCCCGACCCCAGCTGCCCAGAGCCGGTGCATTACTTTGTAACATTGGCATGATCACAAAAGATCATGTCTCGAAGGACCGATTAGTTTAGTAGCCTTGGAAACACTAGATACATTCATAAATGTTACATTATATCACAAGTGAAAAACTATAATAACATAGTCTCCATAGTCCACACTTCTATCCTCTTTGGACTATCCCTACAGGTCATTCATAAAATACTTCTTCACATCCTGGAAAATATTAAAACATTGAAAGGGGTGAGCTCAGATGCTCAGTAAGGATAACAATATTGCGGAAGCTTTCATAAATAAACATAAAAATTTAAGGCAATGTATAACTAAAACAAAAGCCTTTCAAACATGAACTGCAACATAATATGGAAAAAGTAAAATGAGATAATGCCATTTACTTATTCACATGGATATTCTACTGGTCGAATAATCACGTGCAATATCAATAACCACTTTCATAATGATAGAATGCATAATGCCAGACTATCATAACCATGTAGCCAAGGCCTCGTGCCAAGACCACAAATAAGATTTTGTCAAGGCCTCGTGCCAAGACACTAGTTTGTCTCATGAGACCTGCCGATGCATCGAGGAGCTATAGAGGGCTCCACCCGTCACTTATTAAGTCCAATGTATTCCTCATATGAATAGGTTTAAACATTTCATAAACCATAACATAATCGTATCACATAAAACATGCAAAAAGGAAACATAACATTTCCAAATTTCAATCACAAGATAACAATACAACACATTCATATAATAAAAACGCTTTGAAAACCATTTTCAATACCAAAATAAAAGAAAGTTAAAACATTGTATTTATTTTTCATTAAAAAAAAGTGATGGCTTGTAGAGGAAGACGAAACTCAAATAATGGTCATGGCGGCGGAGAAGTCATTGTCACCACATATGTACGGAAAGAAAAACATTCCCGTTTTATCGTTTAGTAAAGCGCTTCGTATAAAAAAGATTCCTTTTTAATAAACATAAAATTCAAAGGGGTTTATACACCGTATAAAAGAAAGTTGTGTATAAAATAAAATATGCCTCAATGAAAGGAGATTGAGACGATGTCACATAAAAAGATCATTTTTAAAATAAAATAGATATACTATGTGTATTCACTATAAGTACACATAAATAAAGTACAAATACAAGATATGACATAATAATATAATGACATAATTTGAAAGTAGGAGATTAACCCAAAGAATGGAAATTGGGTTAAGAAATTCCCTTACCTCGTGTCTGACTTGACTCAACCGTTCTTTAACCTCCAGAATAATAAACTAGAGTTAATATATACCTTATTAAGAACCATTTTCAATTTCATTATCCTTATTATATCACTTATTACAATGATATGAACATTATGTAATTATTTAAGTTAATAACAGTCGTTTTGTCGATCTTTGGTACTTGAGTCAACAATAAACTTCTTATAATTACAAGTTGTTTATGTGGTAGAATATCCATTATCTCCAGAATTATATTCATGATTTAGATGTCATATATATTATATATATCCAGTATATACATTCATTTATAATATTACATAACATTTAGAGGTAGGAAATGAAATGCACCGTTCATGGAGACGGTAAGCCGTACGTACGCATGAACGCTACTTTCATTTCAATTTCATATTTAATGGAATGAAATCATAATGATATAAATGTATAATATAATTCCAGTATAATATAGTGTATAATAACATTTACTCTATCCTTTAAACATCCTACATATGGCATTAACGATTCAAATCACTTTGAGGGGGCGGTAGTCCGCACTTCCTAAAATGAAATTATCGCGTTTTACCCATAATGGAAATCATAAAGTATGCCATAAATGAGAAATACAGAAGCATAATTAAAACATAAACACATTATATATCATATATAAATATAGTGACATCTTAATGGCCACCTATGAAGGTGTTATATGAGTGTTGAACAATCATCGTTTCGTGAGGCAAAAATTCGCCATCCACAGAAACCGTATGTTCATTAACCATTAGATGTAGGTGTGTGTAAGTTTAGCTAGAATCCTTCTTATAACAACATCCTAGTATTTTGAGTATACTGTTGTTGTTACAAAAGAAATTAATAGAAAGAGTTTAGGGGGTTGGTGAAGAAAAATAAAACAAAACAACATTAGAGAAGACATTACCTCAAAATCGGGTAACTCTTTTTGATTTCAGACAAAGGCTTCCTTGAGAAGAGTTCTGACCAAAGTGAGGCTTCTAGGAGTAATAGGGGGATGTTGGGAGAGTATTTGGGCAGAGGATGGCCGAGCCAAATGGCTTGAAGGTGTGAATAAGGTGGGAGAGGTGGGGGCCTTTTATAAGTGGAGAGGAGGGGCACTTTTGGAATGTAATGAAATGTTATTCTATTATAAATGCTTTTCGGATTCTAAAGGTCCCAAACTTGTATAATTAGAGGATAAGGTGGTAAGGGTTACAAATATCCTCATCCAATAGGCTTTTGACAAGTGTAATCCTTGGATTTTGCATTATCTTCTCATTTTATTTAAATCGTTAAATAATGAGGTCATCGCTGCATCATAATGATGTCAGAAATAATTTAATTTATTTAATTTCTAAAAATTATAAAAAAAATACTATGATGTAGGAAATATATTTATCTTTCTAATGAATATTTATAGTCAAAATTTGGAATTGTGTAACCCCATTTAAAAATTGTTTTAGTAAAACAACTCATGATTGTGTCAATTTAATTTTAACATTAAATAAATATATATTAATGTCATTTACCACCTAAAGTGGCTCCATGGGGTCCCCAAGTTGACCCATGGGTTGTCTTGGTCGGCCATGACTCATCAAATAGTAGTAGTACAAGTTTCAAGCTCATATCATATTATTAAAAAATTGTTTTTACCTTAAACTACACTAATTATCTCTAATCGCGATTAAGAATTTAAAAGTTACTATTCACCAAAAAATTATTTTAATCTCATTGAACCAAATTTTACTTCTTAATGACAACCATGTATGTCGGATTTTTGAAAATCAAATCACAGAAGTGGTAATATTTCATTTTAACGAAAAATCGGTTTTTAACAACCACTTAGTGGTTTCACTATTCATCAAAAATTGAAGTTTTTCAGAATAAGGCCAAAATTTCACCCTAAGCTATAATTGATATTACGAATTCAAAAATGATGTCTATTTTACAAAATTCCAAACATATAAGTTGCATTAATTAATTTTATAATTAATTCCCGCTGTTACAACAAATAGCGTGTTTTTAAGAAACAATTTATATCAAAAGATTGACAATTGTTTATGTCCAATTTCAATGTTAAATTAATTCTAATGACCACCATTGGATAAAATGGTAAAAATATATTCTAATTATACTTTAAAACCACTAAATATTATAATTTATCACTATAAATTATTTTGATTAAAAAAGTTGTTTTTAAGTATTTGTCACTATAAAAAAGTAGAAGTTCTCAGAAAAATACCAAAAATTCAACATAGGCTAATTTCGATATTCCGAATCAAAAAATGAAGTCCATTTTGAAATATAAAATTTCTATAATTTTAAAAAGTGGTTATTACTATTCATAACGGCTACTATGATTAGTCGCTGTGTTTTAGAACTCGATGTTGCGTACAATGCAAGCTATTGCATTATTAAAAGAGAGGCGTATCGTGAATGCTCGGGGTGTTACATCATTTCAGATTGTAACATAGTTTTAGTAACCATAATGATAAGTAATGAAATCAGTAAATCATCCAGATTCAATATAGACATCCAAGATAGGAATAAAAAACAAGACTAGAAGTGGTCTCATATACAAAATGATATGTCATTCCATGAGTCTACAATGAATTCAAAATAGGTATAAAAACATCAATATAGTAAATGTATGGAAATAGATAAAATATAAAAAATAAACTATCCCAACTTGCATCACAAGCCTCAGCCTAGTCCCGTGCTCCCCTGCTCCTAAGAATGGCACAATGTCAAGCATTGAACTGTGGGCACTTTCCTCAATCCCAACCAAAAACTGAATAGTATTTACAAGTACCCCACAATGACGTAAACATGATGTGAGAGACAATCCCAGTAGGACCCCAAAAAAGGTGTCTATAACATGCCCCGAATCTGAAATATTAGAATAATGTAGAGTGAATAACATATCATGTAAAGAAGTAATACCAGTAAAGTTACCAAATAAAATGTCACAAAAAAGTGATAATGTAAAACTATACAGGACTACCAACAAAACTAGTTTCTAGATTCTATCACAAGGAATTAGTAAAGAATAATGAATTAAACACCATGTCCATCCTGTATATACCATATCTCATATCATTAAGGTCCACACTATATAACCAGTAATGTCGTATCAACCATGACCACATTCTATAATCATGCATGTCACATTTACCAAGTCCAAGACATTTATTTAGAAATTACAAACCCCTGGAGACTAGATCCAAGGTGAATATAATTGAGGAATCCTCATCGAATTCAAGGATCATCTCAATGGAAACTCAGTTAAACATTGTTTTTGACCAAGTATCATGTCAATATGACATGTCCACTATGATCCAAAACAAGATTGATCTAAGGGTTAGAGAGGGCTATGAAATCCAATTGAATCAATACCCAAGGATAAATATCATCAATGTCATCCACTTCTACTATCAAGTTCTAGGGTGTAACATCCAAGGAATCTTATGAAACCATTAATCATTCGTTCAATTTATAAATTCACAATAATTCAATTCCATGAGTTTACCAACTCATATAAAAAATCCCAATCAATTACATTCCATGACTTTTCCCACTCATATAAAATATCACAACAAATTAATTTCCATGAATTTACCTACTCATATAAAAATTCAAATATCAGTAATTAAACAATTTAACATCATTTATCACATGGAAAGGAGGATTAAAATCTCCCAATCAATCAATTAAATTCAATTTAGTTAATTAAGGTATTCCTATAACTATTCAATCACAAACACTCACAGCATGTGTGTTATAATGAGGGAAATCTTAAAGTCACGCCCCTTGGGTGACCTTGGTTGGGGAAATAACCTCAAAAAAGTCTCAAAGAACTATTCGGAATCCCAAACAGGTTCTATTAATTTTAATTCAAGAATTAGAATCATTTTATTGGGTGATGATGGAATATTCTGCGTGCATTACCATGGAATTAATCTCTATAAAACATCAATCCACTCGAAAAAACTATATACCACCAACCGTAGGTCGGTAGTAGGGTGATCATCCAATATCCACTTTTGATTTGATCCAAATCAAAAAAAATGAAGAATGGAAGAATTGCCTAAAAATAGGGAATTTTATTCTACACCTAAATATTGGATCTGAGATCAATGGAAAAAATAATTTCTCAAGAGGATTGTAATACATATCGGCACATAAAAAATGAGACCGACCATGTTTGATTTTGAGAATGAATGGAAAATCGAAGGCAAAAACATTGATTCAGCCTTTAATGGAGCTCCATATAGGTGAGTTCTATTTAGTAGGTCATAAATAAAATTCGTTTTAGGGTTATTATGGTTTTAATGGTAAAATTTTCATTTTTTCAAAAAATACATGGTCACACGGTTAGGGCACGCAGTTTTTCTAACTACATGGAAACCATGAAAAAGCCATCTACTAAAACTCTATAGTTTTTTTAATGGTCATGAACCTCCCTCCACAAAATTTTTTCAAATATTACAGCTTGTATGATCCCACTATGTATCCCCACATAGTTTCATCAATCCTTTTGGTTTGGGCTGCATGGTTACTATTAACCACATAGCCTAGCTGTTTTCCGCCATGAGTTGGGTTCTAGGCTCCAAAAAATCCCCAAAAACCTCTAATACCCCTATAATCTAAAAGGGTATTTAAACTAGGCCTTATGTAAGTATTTAAAACAAAATAAATAGATCCATACCTCATAGAAAACCCATGATATTACATTTATCTATTTGATGCGAAATTTTTGGCGGGATAACATGTAGAAAGAGATATTGCAGAATTTGTATATTGATTCATAGTATGAAAAAAATTCAAAGAATAATGGATAATGTATAAGGGTATGATGAATCCATTTCCCATACCATTATTAAAATGTTAAAATATAATCATGGATTTCATCCTAGGACTCTTGAGGACACCTACAGACAGTAACAACATATGGGTGGTAGTAAATATTTTAACCAAGTTAGCACATCTCATTGTTATCAATGAATATTTCCCTCTTGACAAACTAGCCAAGAAATGCATAAGAGAAGTGTTAAGACTACATGGAGTTCCAATATATATTGTTTCAAATTGAGATACAAGGATTACCTTGAGTTTTTAGAGAATCCTTCATCAATTATTGGATATAGAACTAAGCTTCGATGTTGCTTATCACTCTCAAATTGATGGTCAGTATGAAAGGACCACTAGAACCCTGGAAGATATTAGGAGATCATGTTCAATGTATTTCCAAGTATTTTGGGATCAACACCATACCTTAATAGTGTTATCATGTAACAACCATTTACAATCTAGTATTGAATGGATTTTTATGAGGCATTGTATGGGAAAAGATGTCAGATGTTGTAAAAGTGGGTTCTCCGAACCCAAATTTATCAGTAAGTTTGATTACCAAATCATAGAAATAGTTATGTATGAATGATATTCACATACAATTATAGTTCAATCATTTATACACCCAATATTAAATCGTAATTTCCATATATTATTTGTCATATCTAAAGGTTATAAAAGATCCCAGGCTATAATGATACTTTCAAGACACTATGAAATTAATATTAAATATATTTTTTATGGTCTAGATACATCATAATGAAAGGAAACAACACATTTATGACTATCAGGTGATGGGGTCTCATATTAATTAGGACTTTATCGTGATTTTCACACTTGGTGATCTCTAATAGTTGATATCAAGAGGAAAATCCCTCCGATAGAGAGATGACATGTTTTGGGTTTCATTGGATGTTTCTATATATAAACATGTGTGTTGGTATTTTGAATTTATATCATTGTAAATGTGTTTAATTTGATCAAAAACTTTTAAATAAGGAAAAAACTATGATAATAAAATCAAAGTGATGTAGCTTATAGTGGGTGCGTTATTGGTTGTATGACATTAGTGGATTGATCAACATAGGATATGTCGCTTCCGAGTTTAGGAATTAATATCTCATGAATGGTTGATTAGGATGGTTGTACCTTTTTAAATCCATTTTCATGGTAGTATAAGGTAAATCCATCCAATTAGATCAATAAATAAAAAGTTAACAAAGGATGATGACACAAGTGTGTGTCATGTCTAAAGACAAAGAGATTGCATTACATAGTGTGTGTTCATAGGTTTCTTTTATTTTCTATCCTATTCCTAATATTTTTATAGGAACCTTGGAGGGACTATTTTGAAGGTAAAAGAACTATAACTTCCTGGATTATGAATTTGGAGTGGAGGGTTGGGATGGGAATAGGTATTTATACTTGAGGGGTGGCTTTATATAATTAATTAATGAATATTTTGTATTTAAGGAAAACCATTATTTGGTTTCCTTAATTCCATAGAAATTGGTTGAGAATTAATGTTTTTAAGAACTTTTTAGGTCTTCCAATGCATAAACCTCTCGTTTAATGTGTTATTTTTTATGTATTTTAATCTTTTACCATTGAACTTTAACCTCCTACATTTTCTTATGTGTATTGCAACAAAATTCTTTTACCATGGTAGATTTTTATGTCTAAAAAATAAAATTAACCATATTAAGTAATTTTTAACTTCATGTTACAATAATTCAATCCATTTCAATTTAAAAAATTGAAAAAAAAATTATCTCAAAATAAGTTACACTTATAAATAAAACAAAACAGTTTTTTTGAAAGGTTTAAGTCATGGTTTTCAAAAATGCTATGTGTTTATAATTATAACATTATATAATATGTTTTTTCTTAATTAATTTTTTATTAATTAAAATTATTGACTAATTTTAAATCTTGATCATATCCTAATTATATCATAAGAGTTATTGTATTTCGTAAAAACAATATTATCACTTTTTAACAAAAAATTAATTTTTTTATAAAATTAATAAAAGTTCACCCTAAGCTAATTTTGATATTCTAATGTCCCAGAAATATATTTATTTAATTAAAATGATTCTATATTTATGATAATTTTAACTTTTAATAAAATTCTTATTTTAATGAATGTTAACCAATTAATATAAAAATATACATTCTGGACATTATAAAAATTACATAGGGGTTCATTATAATATATTATAATTTAAAAATCATTTTATATGATTATTTCAAGAAATAATTTTTTATTTAACACTTAAAAATAATTTTTTTTATTATAATGTTTTTATAGTCTTAAAAAATTATAAAATTGTGATTATATGATTAAAAAATCTCGAAGATCATTTAAATGCATCTATGTAACCAACAATAATAATGACCAACTATTTTTTAACTAATGGTCATAATTTATATCTATAGTTTTTGTTGAAAAACATAAAGGCTCATAATAATATTACCCTATAAATCCACTATCATTTTTTCTATTCATCGTTCACTTCAATTCGAATCATGTTTCAATTTGGTCTCTGAAATTAATATTGTTATTACAAACTCTATGTTACTGTATTATAGTGATGCTCAGGGGTGAAATGATTCTAGGGGAATGATGCAGCCATATTTTTATATTGAATGTTATATATCCTTCATTTTTCCTCATAAATATTGGTTCTTGATATTTTTAGGGAAATACTGACTACTGCTAACTCCATATCACAGGTAGGACACTTTTTCCCATTATTATTTAACCTGGGTTGTTCATAGGCAATCAATTTTTTATTTTTCATGAGTACACATCCAAGTCCCTTTAAAGATACATCACTAAAAATGAAATAATCTATCCCATTAGAGGGTAATGTTATCACATGCACACTGAACAACCTACATTTCAGTTCATGGAAGCATTCTTTATAGTCATTTTTCCATATAATCTTAAATCCCTTTTTAGATAACATAGTGGATTAGGAAGTCTGGAAAAAGGTTTCACAAACATTCAATAATATCATACTAGACCAAGTGAACTACTAATATCTGTTACTGTTTTGTGATGTGACACTCCTCTTGAGCCTTTTCCATTGCTGCATCAACGGAGATTTATTCAATGGACATGATGTGTCCCTAGAATGTGATTTGTTGTAATGAAAACTCAGATTTTATGAATATACCAAAAAAATTATCCTTTTTTAGAGATAATAATATAAATCTTTTATGATTTCTGTACTCCTAGAAAATTTTGGAATATAATATAATATCATCAATAAATTCCACTATATAATTATTAAGGGATTATTTAAATTCTCTATTAATCAAATCCATAAAAATGAATTGATCATTAGATAATCAAAGGGAATAACAACAAAATCGTAATACACATATCCAATTTGGGATAATATATTTGCGATATATTATTTATTCATCCTAAATTGATGATACCCAGACTGAAGATCAATATTTGAAAAGAATTGAGCTCCACAGAGTTGGTCAAACAAATCATCAATCGTTAGAAGAAGATTTTTTTATTCACTTTGATATCATTATGTTCTCTATAATCAATGCACGAACACATTAATCCATCTTTCTTTATTAAGAGAATACATTCTCCACAAGGATACATACATGGTTGAATAAAACCCTTCTCCAAAAAATCCAAAAAAAATTATTTAATTCCTCCAAATCCATGTTTTTCATTATATATGGTTTTTTTGTTATATCTTGGATTTAGGTAAGAGCTCAATTGACAAATCTACCTATATTTATGGGGGAGGTTTTGAAAAACCATCGGGTAATACATCAATATACTCTTGAATAATGGGAACATATCCTATTTTAACACTTTATTTTATTTCCTCTTATTCACAAATCATTTCCATATATAAGGTAGTGTTATGGGGTTCTTGGAAAATATCATGTTGGTAAATATATACATTGATGATTGTCATAGTGTTTCCCTTAAAGAATACTAACATCTCTATTCTTCTACTGTTGATCTTGGAATTATAATTTTAAAACCATCCCATCCCAAGAATTATGTCAATATCTAACATCATAATGATCATCTAGTGTGCAGAGAGATTTTACTCACCAAATTTAATATAGGAATAACTATATATATTTGATATAGGAATATTTACTCAAATATTTTTAATAGAAAACATTACAAATAGTAGTTAAGGATTAAACTTGATGTTCGTTGAAAACATTAGAGAAATAAAAAAAGAATAGAACCGGAATCAACTAATGTACATGGTATATTTGATTGTGTGATGAGTGTAACTACCATAACATCATTTGGAACCTTGTATTAAACATTTGTAATTGTGAAAGTGTGACCCTACTCCATTTACATTTGTTGGGGTTGATGGTGGGTTCTATCCCTTCTCTTCAGATATGGGCATTGGTCAGAAAAATTCCCAAGGTCCCTACAATTGATGAATTTCATAGAAGGCTGTGCTTGAATCATATTTTATTATTTCATTGTCATTAATATGTTGAGGCTTTACATATTTGTGAAATGTTTTAACTATATGTCTAGTTCTTTCGCACTTGTAGCACTTTCCAATTCCGTGAAAACTATTCCCCAAATGAATCTTTCATCATTTGTTACACATATGATGTTGTGATTTCTTCTAATTCAGATACTACCCAAAATTTTGTTCCACATTTCACTTCTTATAATTATTTCCATGATTCGATCGAGAAACTTCAAACTCCATTTCATCTTTGATGGCACACCACACTGTCTCTTCTTAACTCTCAATGTATCATATTTATGAAGTATTCTATATATGAGTTCTTAGTCTACCAAATAATCAATCTGTCTTCCCATTAGAATTAATGACAAATCTTGAAGGATAACTCCCAATCCTTGTAATGTTCATCTAATAATTCCCTACTAATTAATTTTCTCATTTTTTAACTCAATGAATTCCCTCCACATTTTGGTTTTGAGGGTATGATAAAACTACTTTATGAAAAATATTATTTCGAAGTCTTTCATCCCATGATGTCCACCTCATCCACTGGCTTCTTGTTCCTGATCAGTAACCACCACTAACCATTTTTCCTTCCAATGTAACTTTTTATTTTTTAGAGTAACGGAGTACAAAAAATATATTTTTTATAGTGTTGATCCATTATTCTGCAATTATTGGGTAAAAGGTTCCACTAAAATGAGGTGGTTGTTGATGCAGGAAATATTCAAAAGGTAGTTTATCCTTCCTCGGTGAAGTAGGACACTCCACATGGTTTGGGTTATTAATGACTTGATCTAACTAATTCACCCTCATTCAGATGTTTTCAACCCTAGATCCCCCATATTTGGATGTTCATCATCACCTTATCTTATTCATCCATTGTTTTCATGAGCCATTCCGTTTCATTCAATTTTTTTCTTGAAGGAGAAAACCTAAATTACAAATTTGTTTCTATTGGGAATCATATAATAAAAATTAAAAAGGATAGATAGTCTTAAATTTTTCTTATATCGATCTTCTAAGAATATATACATTAATTTTAATAAAAGGGCTACATTTTATATTTATCCTTCATAAAGGATTGTACATGTATGTGACTAACTAATACATATTCCCTAATAGAGTCAAATCAACGGTACAACATGGCTCATTTTTATGCACTTGTTTTTAATTTAGTCTAACTCAACTTAGTTTTTTTAGGGTTGTTACCCCTTGGTACGTCTATCCCAAATACACATCCAATTATAGTATTCAAATAGAGAAGGATATTCTTGAAAACCAATTATTAATAGTTTACCAAAATAGCTTAATGTTTTTCTATATTTCAAATTTTTTCTATAGTTCATACAAATGTTTTGTAATCTGAATTTCCCCAAATAACTAAACCATCCTTTGATACCAACTATATAGACCAACCTTTTTATTACATAAATCCTTCATTACATGATACAATATTTAATAATATAGAGAATATTTTGGGTTTTAATGACTTGTAAATAAGAATATAATACATGAAAAGTACATAAACACAAAAAACGTTCTAATCCAATTCAAATACATCATCACATGTTCATCCTATTTAAACATTATTGCATCTCATATCCTGGGGACATACACCAAATAAAGGGGCGAGAATAAATCCTAACAAGGAAATAATCAAAGGAGATACTTAACATGTTACAAATAGGCATATCAATATGTCATGATCATATAACATGAGGAATATCACAATAAAAAGCAAATTAATAATAACATGGAAATGTGGATATAATATAAAAACAATCCATTCATAAGAATATACGAAAGGTTTATTTCAGTGTTTCATAAATCATAATTAACAATGTTATTCACCACTGAATCATAAAACATTTCATCTATAGAGATTAGTTCTTTACTCAATGCATTGGAGTGCTATTAGGGATCATCCTTCATATGTATTAATTTATATTATCCACATTGATCATAACTAATCATTTCATCAATACCCCTTAGAAAATAAAGAATTAGATTAATATCAAAATCATTATGTAAATAGTGGTTTGATAATTGAACACAAAATCATTTCAAACTAATGAATATATAATATGGGTTATATATATGTTAATACACAAATTAGAAAGACGTGATTATATCTAAATGAATACCCATGGAAAGAGGTTTGAGTATTAAAATATGATAATTTCTCATGTAGAAAATATAAATTCAAGGAATTGATTTGAAAACATGGTGGGTATACTAAAAAATGTGAACTCTATATATTATTTATTTACACAATGAATTGGAGTATTATCCGGGTGAAAACTTTATATGTATTAATTTATGTTGGCCACATTGATCATAAAAAATCATTTCATCAATAGCCCATGGAAAATAAGGAATCTGGTTCATATCAAAATAATTATGTACAATGTATTTAAATACTTGAACATAACATCATTTTTAACCCATTAAAATGGATTATGGGTTTTATATATGTAAATCCCTTAATCAATAAGACAAGATTACATCTAGGTTAACACCCATGGAAAGAGGTTTCGGTATTCACAACATGAAAATGTATGACGTATAAAAGATATATTAATGAAATAGATTGGACAACATGATATTATACATAGTGGGATCTGAAAAAGGAATAATCAGAGGGAACTAATTTCTCCCATTGACAAAACATAATTTTGGTATTAAGGGTAATATAAAAATTACATGATAAGAAATTGGAATAACATTTGAAAGTTATACACAAAAGGGGTACTGGGATGAAAAAGGAGAAGTATAGAATTACCTTACCATGAATATTTTCTTCCTAAAAATTTAGGGTGGAACATTTACACCTTTAGGGAACATTATAGGGACTCTTCAGAAGGGAAAAATACTTTAACATCATGACTTATGAATTTGGAGTTGAGAGTGGGAGTATATAGGGGGTATTTACACTTAATTTGGGGTAGAATTAAATGAATAAATAAATATTATTTTTTATTTAAGGATAACCACTATTGTGATTCAATATTTCCAATGATTTTGGTTGAAAATTGATTTTATATTTTTTAGGACATTTAATCTTTTCCCATTTAACTATAACCCAATTAATTATTTTAATTATACTACATTAACATTTTTTCTATGGTATATTTTTAGGTCTAAAATATGAAATTAACATTACTACCTAATTTTTAAATTCTAATTCAAAATATTAAATCCATTTTACATTATTCAATTTATTAATTTACTAAAAAGTAATTATAAAAATGTTACACTTATAACACATAGAAATATTTTCTTAGAAAGATAAAATTTATTGTTTAAAAAATATATATGTGTGTTTCTAAATGTAAAATTATATAAAATGTTTTTTCTTAAATAATTTTTAATTAGGAAAAATTATTAACAAATTTTAATTCATGATCATATTTTAATTATAACATAAGAGCTATCGTATTTCGTAAAAATAATATTACCACTTTTTAACCAAAAAGTCATCTTTTTTTAGAAAATTACCCAAAATTTACATTGAGATAATTTCAATCTGCTGAGTCCAAGATAAAAGTTAATCTAATCAATTTAATTAAAGAAAATGAGAATTTTAACTTTTAAATAAATTATTATTTTAAATAAAATTAAACATTTAATAAAAAAAATAAACATTAATACCTTTATAAAAATTACTTCGGGCTTAATAAAAATATATTATCATTTAAAAACCATTTTATAATATTATTTCATGAGATAAATTTTTAATTAATACTTCCATAGAAAATAAATATTAATAAATTGTTTTTATTGTCTATGAAAATACAATAATTTTGAATATATCATTGTGAAATCTAAATGATCATTTAAATTCATCTACTTAACCAACAATAATAATGACCAACTATTTTATTGACTAATACTTATAACATTTTTCAACTGTATTTGTTGAAAAAAAGGTTGATGATCATATTTATGTATATATACCGAATATTTATTACTCTATATCCTTCACTTTTATTAGAAACAAGGTTCAATATCATCTCCAAAATTAATATTTTATTACAAACTCTATGTTCCTCTATTATAATGATACTCAAAGGTGCATTGATTCTAGATGATCAAAGAAGACCTAATTTTTATATTCCACTTTATTATCCTATATTTTTCTTCCCATTATAATATTTAGTTTGATATTGGATGTGGTTTGAGATTTAATTTAACTCTTTTAATTAAATAAATAACGTTATGATGGTTTCTAGTATGTGTGTTATTTTACTATTTCAAGTTTTATTGATTCATATGACACATGATGTTCAAAATTCTTATGAAATTTAAAAGAATTTATATGGGATTTTATTGTAAAACATAATGAAAATTTGTTGGAAGGAAAAATATCCCTTAATAAATGAATTTTTTTTCAGGTCATTACAAGTACTATATATTTATTGATATGATTAATAATGTTATGAATGAGGGATGAATGTGTGATTGTAACACCCCACCCTTAAGGCTTGAAATCTATTCATGGTTTCTAGATTCACTTGAATTTAGAAAAATTACATTTTTTCCTCAATATTTCTCCCCCATAAGGGACACACTCTTTTCTTCCACTTAATATAATTCATTAGAATTCATGAAGTACAATTTCTATACCCTATCCAAACGTGACAAACTCAAGAATATCCTTAAATTCCTTGTATGTTAGATCAAAACACATAAATTAATTGGGTATAAAGAGGGACCTCCTTCTTCTTCCTAATTAAAATTCATTTTTCTAGATTCCTCTCAACCTAAGTTATTCATTTGTTCTAATCTAATCAAGAAATGATTTTTTTGGAGTCTTCTTCCTGTTTTGAGTTTCATTTTTTTCATTATCATATTTCCTACATTGAACAGCTTCTTTGTGGGGAATAAAATTTTACACCTCCATTTCTATATCCACATGCTTTCCATTAGTTTTATCATTTTTTAGACTTATTCTAATTTCATAACCGATTTCAATTTATTTTTAAAAAAATAACTCTTTTTTGAAATTTATTATCTTCTCATAATCTTCACAGGACTTGCCACAATTTTTTTTATTGAAGTCACTTCCCTATCACAACATAAGAAATATCTATTGGATGTCTTATAATTAATTTCTAAGCTATGTGACCCTCGATTTTACATATTCCAAAAACTTATTTTACGTATTAATATCTACTTTTAATTGGTATCTTGGATATCTTTTTGTTCAAAACATTTTCCTTTTTGGTAATAGTTTTTTTAATAGTCTTATTTTTATAACATATGAAAAGTAACATGTCACATTCATTTATTTATAGTTTTCCCTTTTATTATTATATTATTCTTACATTATTAAATACTTTTTTCATGGTTTTTACTTACCAAAAATCATCAAAATTTTGACCAATTATGTTGCAATTCTCATATAAATCTTTAAAGCCATAAAATCTATTTTTTTGCAGAAAAGATCATTTTCCATTGATTTTCCTATGATGAAGGTTATTTCCTTCCATTAGTTTTTCTCCCCATAAATATATGCCTTATATTATTTTCATAAATAATAATGTTATTTCCAAATTTCAATTATTTGGTCTCAAACATCCAACAACATCAACAAAAACCTATGAATCTCTTTCTCTTATATTCAAGGGTAGTCAGTCTATATTTCAATGATTGTGAAACTTTATATTTTTGAGTGGAACCACCAGTCTTTTGGAAACTTCTTATGGAACAGATCTTCATAAATCTTTTCTAATCCACCCTTTATGTGGTGGGTGTATCATTATCTTTCACCATCCATACTCTCCTATATTTCGGTTTAAAACATGTACCAACACATGAAACCATATTAGAACATAATATATTTCTTGGGTTATGGGATACAAAATTCATTAAAGATTTTTCCCTTTCGTTAGATAATGACCTCATAATTTCCTTAGTGTCCTGATCATCAATGAAAACTTGTGTGGTACCATCTATTTTTTCTAGCAATTTTGGAAGATTCAACTTGTACAAATTTTTGATTATTTAATTACACCTCAAACTCTAAACACTTCATAATGAGTGAGTAGTTATCATTCCCCAAAATTATTATATTATCTTCCCAATACCCCCTTAAACTTATTCATTTTTTCATCATGTATTTTTATTTATTATTGTAATGTATTTTAAAAATTCATGCCCTTATTTTCCTTAACCCCTAGTTGACCATCTTTGACATCTATATATAAGCTTTGTGAAATATTTCAAGTGCTTGAAAAGATTATTAAAACTATCTTAGACAAATATTTCTCAAAAATATATCTTTTCAATTCCTATCTGATATCAAGAATGTATTTTTATATTGCTTCTACCAGTTCTATGAGAGTGATTCATTTTCTGAACATATTATTTAGTGAAACCACTAGTTCCTCAACATCTTATTCATGATGTAATTTTTCATTCTCAAGAGCCTTTAATCCAACAATAATACATTTTACAACTTATTTGAGAACATTATTCATATGTTCTTTGAATTCATAATGAATATCAATAAGTGATGAATTATCACCACATCTTGACCAAGATTTTTTAGAAGAGTAATAATGAAGATAATTATTGAACAATTTTCCACATTGATTACCATTAGTCATTGGAGTCTCTACCTTTTCAACAAGAATATTTTTCATCTTCCCTAATATTATATTATTTTTGTTCTTCTATGTATTGATGGAAATTTCTATATTATTATCCACAGGAGTAAACTATTTTTCCCCCTAGGTGTTACTTTACTCATTTCTTAAAATATGTACTTTATAAGAACTCCTATGGATCTTTAGAGGGAACCTTCTCTTTGATTCCACTTATAGAGCCTCAGGATGGATTGAACATTGAGATGGGTGATAATCATTGATTTTTAAAAATTAATTTATATTGAATTCAACCTCATAAAATTCTTACAATTCTCGATCCACATAAGGATATCTCATAGTCTCACCTCATATTCATCGATGATAATATAGAACACATTACATATTATATAGATGGTTTAATAGAAATCACTTCCCACAAGGGTGGCTTACTGCCCATCCCCCTCTGAAAAAGACTTTTAATGGGAAGGGGGATGTATAGGTCTTATATACAATTTGCAACATACCTCTAGTTTCCATTATGGGATAGGGAAACAAGTGTCATAGTGGTATAGCCTTGTCCTGCCGTGACACACCTACAGCCAACAACCTTGACCCTTAGGGAACACACTATCATTTATTTGTGTCACCAAAAATATCCCTATTAGGGATAGATCTATGAATTAGCGGCTTCCTACCTCCTATGATTCTAATTCATCACACACACACACACACACACCTCATCCGCCTTGGATGCTTATTTCACTTCGGCCATCACCATGATCTTAGTGATGTTGAAGAGAAGAAATCTCACCATCTCATACTTCCCTCTTTCTCACATAAATTTTTGTGTAATCTCCATGCAGGTTAATAGATACATGGTCCACATCCTTGGGGATACACAATTCATGGTGTAGATAGTGTGTCTGATTCCAAATCCCTATTACAGGATCTATATTTGTGTAGTAGCACCCTCCATCATAACATTGACCACTTTGGGTCACTCCCTCATGGTTTGTTTCTCCAATTAGGATGAATTTCCGCTAGTGTGGCTCACTTCCCATCCCCCGCAAAAAATGAATTTTGATGGGGAGGGGGAAGGTTGGGGCTTATATACCATGCCCAACATCCCTATAGTCTTTTATGTGGGATAAGAAAATAGGGTTCCAAACCTTACACCCATATTTCAAATTGTGACACCCCACAACCAGCAACCATGAAAACCATATGTCACACCATGACACCGATACAACATGTAACCATGACTCATAGGTCATGCATTGTCATTCATTTTGGATTCCCAAAATAATAATGATTTAAATATGAATCAGAGGCTTCCACCTCCTCTAAAACCAATTTTTTGAACATTCACACACTCACGCACCACAAAACTACCCTAGTTTCTACCTTCACTTTGTCCATCACCCGTCCCTTTGGGAGGCTGAAGAGCATGAATATCACCTTCTCGTACTACCCTTATACCCACTTTCTTGCATTCATCACACTTTAATACATACAAATGTTTTACCCAGTAATGGAGGAAACATAGTTATGGTTATTTGGATTCTTCAGTGAGTTGGATGTCTTGTGTCTGTTCCCAATCAACCCTCCAATCATTAGATTCACCTTCTTAATGAGTATGAAGTATCACTCTTAGGCATGTGCTATCATGTCGGTGTTCCCTCTAGTGTGTACTTGAGGTGGGTCAGTATGTTCTTCCAAGAGTTCACATACTAAGGCATGATAGACATGAGTTACACTATGGGATCCTTGACACCATAGGGATACAGGTTCACCTCTGTAATTTCCTAATGTACCACCACATAGTAGGTGGTGAAATCTATTGACTTGTACATCGGTTGCACCATCTAGATCTGGATCTTGTAGCTGTTGTACACCCTCAACTCGATTTCCAGGTCAGGGAGATGGGAAGCCATAGAGACCATGAATGAAGTCGTCAATATTGATGATGACACCACCTTATAATGGGTTAAAGATATTATCAGTGATATTCTCATTAGGTGTAAGTCCTTATTCCACAAAAATTCTTTGATCACCTCAACATCCTCTGTAAACCACTGCATGACCATAGACGTATCCCAGAATTGCCTCCCCAAGATCCAGTCAAACATGGTTTTTACTAGAATATTGATATACTTAATTATATGAATTACATAATTAAAAAATGATTAATATATTCTATATTTTAACATTTAATGAACTGATTTATGAAAAGTTTAAAATAATGTTTAAATAATTATATGAATTCAAAATAAACAAATATATTTTTCAATTTTATGGTACGAAAATATTATTAAACTAGTTGATGAATAAAAAACCAATGCTATACATAAGGATATTAATTAAATTTTTTAAAATTAATGTTATTCAAAATCATGAAAATTAATTAGGAGTAAAAATGAATTGAAATACAATGTTAAATAAAGGATAAAGATGCAATTGAATAAGGTGGTTAAAATGCATTGATATTTTCTTGTATAAAAAAATCTAAAAAATAGTATATTGTGAAACTATTTCAAAATACACTGAAAAAAATAGGGGGATTTCAGATAGAAGGGTTAGTGTTATATCACCCAGTGCTTTCTTCAACCCCTAATTAATTGGGCAGGCAGTGTGTGAGCATCAATGATAGTGTTGAAGTGATGATGGATGGGAACTAACGGAGCAATAGACAAATAAGTTCAAGAGTCTTTTAGGAATGAAATAATCGGCATTGGTGGTGGCATTGTCTTGTGGTTAGAATAGGCTTTTCATGGTGGTATGCTGTTAGGGAACCCTCATTATAGATATCAATGACATGGGACAATGTTTTTGAAGGTGATTGTTTTGGGAATGAGACACTAATGCATGCAACGATATCAGGTCACCTTGGTTGTCAGTGGTATGGGATGCCAAAGAGGATCTTTGAACATCTCATGTCAATGATGTGGTCAACACACTATTTTGGAGAGGGTAATCTAGATGACCTCAATGGTTACATTGGTCGGGCGCACGAGCATCATTGATGATGGGGAAAAGTGAAGTCCTCGGGCAAAGGAACCCTTGGTTCCTGATAGTGACAGTCAGACAAAATCTTTCCTCATCATCCAAGAAGATGACCATGGGTGGATGTTGCTGGCCAACAAAAAAGATGTAGGGCCTCAAGTTATCATGGTATTTTGTGGGAGGCAGACGATAGTCAAAAAGAGTGTGCATGACATTAGAGGGTCTGGTGGTGTGAAAGGTGGTCCTTGGGCAGTTTCTATGGACCATTGTTTCATGATAAATAGAAAGTGGTTCTGTGGGCCACATACCATGGGTATTCAGGCCACATATATAATGGGGTATTTTGGCCTTCACCTATAAAAATAAAAAAGTATGGATGGGTGGATTACAACATTGGTGGCTATGACTTGCCTTTTTCTCCTTTAATGGGGTGTGTGTGTGTGTTTCTTTGTAATTGTACCCTCAAATATATATATATATAGTATTTTTTTTAATGAATAATAATTTCACCCATGCTTTCCTTGTATAAGGGTGTGATCATTAAAACTTTTCCTAAATTTCGATGTAGGATTCATATCTAACTTTTCCAACATTTAATTAATACTATATTATTTATAATAACACCTCAATGATAATAAATGATAAATGATATCATATTTTAAATGAATAATAATTACATAATAAGATAATAAATGTTAACTTATAAACTCATAGTAATAATTACTGATAATGTCAATAGTGTTGTTAAAACTATAATTAATTATAATAAAAGTTTTTAAATGATGAAATTAAAAATATAATTAAAAAATAATAATTATTAATTTATTATACTTACAAATGTCCCAGTGGGGAGAATTAAGAATACTAAATAATTTCTAATATCGAATATGAAAAATGAAATTTATAATCTCATTAATTTGATATTTCAAAATAATATAAAGATTAATAATTTGATTGTATTGAATTATTATTAACAAATAATGTTTCGTGACATTTAAATTATTTTTGTTCACTATATTTATGGAAAATAATAATAATAATAATAATAATAATGTATATAATAATATTAAATATATTATTAAATAAAATAATTTAAAATAAGATTATTATTTTTATTATTACAATTACAAAATATATGATGAAATTAATATTCTAATTTAAAATATATCAATATTTATTAATAATTTATAGAACATACTAATAGTTGGGGAGAGAGAACTATAAATACTGAATAATTTCTAATACTGAATATAAAAAATTTAAATGATAATATAATTAATTTTATATTTCAATATAACGTAATAATTAATAATCTAATTATAATGAATAATTATTAATAAATAATGTTTTATGCCTTGTAAAATATTTATTGTTTCTTTACAAATAATAATAATAATAATAATAATTTTTTATATAAAATTAGTAAATATCATATCAATAATTTTATATATAAGTATTACGGTTATAAATATATTAGTATTATATTTATGAATTAAATAATATACAATTAACAATCTAATTAAAAATAAAAAAAATCATTAATAATTTATATTACTTACAAATGGACGAGGAGAGAGATTTACAAATACTCATTAATTTCGAGCTCTGAATATAAAAAATGTAATTAATAATATAATCAATTTGATATTTCAAAATAATACAACAATAAGTAATCTAATTATAATGAATTGTTATTAAATAATTCTTTTTTTTATGTAATTATTGTTTATTTATTAAAATTATGGATAATAATGTATAAAATAATATAAAATATATTATTAAATAAAAAAAATTAAAATAAAGATATTAATATTAAAAATGTCATTAAACCAGTTGATTGGAGGTGTTATGGATCACAAAAACATTGATCAAAGGGGAAGTAAATACAGGGATATAATGACGTCAAATGTTTGGGATGATGATTGTGAAATAAAGCACCTTAATGACAATATAATAGATGAAGACATAAAGAACACAAGTATATGGCCAAAAAAATCACTACATTTTGTTAACACATCACTGTATATATGGGTAAATATGGCTTGATCTAATAGTCAATATTAATCTCTACAAATCAAATCCAGCTATGGTAATACAAAAGGTTTTTTCCATATAAAGGGTTTTCTTGGGTAATGAAAAAACTTCATTAATTCTATCTTTATGAAATCAACACCATAAGTGATCATTTATAACATCCCCCCTTAGAATTCATAATTACGAGGAATCTAATAAAAGCTTTCACATAAAAAACCCCTATGTGGAAAAAAGGTGGATCCAAATTAAATTGATTTCATGCTATGTTACCTCATTTAAAAATTTATGAGGAAAACCCCAAGGAAAAAACCTAATGAAAGGAAAATTAGTAAAATGCTTCGAACTCCTGCCACATAAAGTCACCATAGAGATTTTACACTTTAGATCCCAATTTTATGTTGATAAAGCAAGTATCTCACATCATTATAACCAAACAAATTTAGTTATTAATGTTTGGAATATTTTAACCCTCGATAGTTATATCCTTGAAGGTATCTTAATACTTGTTTGATACCATTCCAATGCCGACATGTAGGACATGAACTATGCATTTCCAATAAATTTAAATAAAATGATATATCAAGCCATCTATTATTCCCATAGTACCTCAATTGTCCAATATCACTTATATATGGTACATCAGGATGAATCAGTTCTTCAATATCCTCTCATGGTTTAAGATGATAATTATCTCAGTAAAGAGATCATACAAACATTAATGTTATTTATGAATGTGGTTTATTATTATTAAATATTAATAGGACTAGAAATATATCCTGATTGACCAAAAAAATAATCCTTAAACAAAGGATTTTTGAAATATAAAAATGGCTTTCCTTCCACGACTGTTTTTATAACATGATTTTTATATGTATGCTAATATTTTCCCTTGTATCCCCCATTTTTAATAAAATTTTATCAAATGTACCCATTTATATCCAACATGATTGATCCCTTTAAGGGTTTTCACAAATGACCCAAATACCTCACGTTTAGTGAGTCATGGTCATACTAGATTTTGACCTCCCATTGATCGTAATCTAGTATTTCACTACATTCATCAACCATTTCAGGTTTTTTATTCTCATCCATAATTTTTAGGGCTATGTTGAATAATTTTTGTTATCTATAATGGTCTCAACTCCGTTCCAACATCTATCAGTGTCGGTGAAATTTATTGAAATTTCCCCTTAATCATGATCATGTACTTCTGTTAAATTTTCATTCTCTTTGGGTTCATTTATATCTTTAACCAACATAGGTCAACTATTTTTATTTAAAAAGGATATTTATCTTTTTAACTATGTGGTATCTCATGCATGAGGCATGGATTGGAACCATTGTTGGTAATACCATTATATTGTCCTCCAGGGATATCTAGTCTTACTAGTGAATTTGTAGTAGGTATATATGATTTTGTAACATATTTTGAATTAATGAATTCATCAGGAAATTAATTTTTCAATTTTTTAAATTAATTATCATTTTAAATTCAACTTCACTCATATTTTTATTTGGATCCAGATGTAACAACGAATTGACTTTCCATGATATTTATTTTCATGTCGATTGACACTCCCCTTTGAATGTTGGAAATTATTTTGTATCAAAATGAAAATATTTTTTTAATGTGAATATATATTTCTTTTTAATCTCAAGATATTTTATTGATTTAGTGAGACTCAAAACCATCATATATACCCAATATCATTTTGGGTCCCATTTTTTTCTTTGCAGGGGTTCTACAAACACATTTAAAGAACACAAACACATATCTTTGTGTGAAATACATGGTTCATGGACATAAGATAATTTTAAAGGTGAATAATACTCGAATATTGTTGGACTTATTTGAAGTACTGATGCATCATATGAAATTACATATCCCCATGCAGAACTGGGTATTTTGGTTTTCATACGTAGTGGTGCAATGATAAGTTGTAATTGTTTTATAAATGATCCAGTTAGACCATTTTGTGAATGAACATGAGCTATAGGATATAAAATAAATATAACTAGTGACATGAAATAATTATTATAAGAATGTGATGAATACTCACCAAAATTATCAATACTTATATGCTTGATTTTATAATCTACGAATTGGTCCCTAAACCTTATTATTTAATCACTTAATTTCACAAACACCAGTTCGTGAGTAGATAATAAAAACCTTTGGGAACATCTTGATGATGCATCAATCATGACCATAATATATCGGAATGGTCAACATATATCATCATGTATTAAATAAGGAACATAGGATATTACATCCCAATATACCATGGTGACGGTCATATAATGAATTTTACTTGAGAACAAGCATCACATGATAAATAATGCAGTGTAAGAACCCTTTTATAAACCAATAGAAGATAATACATGAATGTAATTATTTTACTCATCATTATTTATCCAGGATGACCCAATGATCATTTCACACTATAAATATATCATTATTGGTTAAATTATGGTTTACCATGTTTGATTTAATTGTACAAATATTGACAAAGCATAATATAGATGGAAGTATAGAAATCTTCCCATGTATTAATCCTCAATCATTATTAGTGTTTTTTATATAGAGTTATTAAACACCTCATTCATCCATAGTCTCAATGTGATATTCATAATCATGTATTTCATTAAAACATAGTAAACTACCTTGAGAATTTAGATAAAATAATGCATTATATATCATAATTTATTGACCACCAGGTAGGCATATTTTTTTTCTTCTGGAACCTTTAATTAATTATGAACTATGGTTAATGTACTTATATGAGCACTCCCCATTTTAAGGGTGATAAAATATTTCTCGTATTTAATAATTATGTGCATCGTGGCAATTATGATGATCTATATATCTTGGTTATGGAAATTATTCGGAACAAATCGATTTATATCACCAACATTTATTAATTAAAATATAACATACATATATGAAATGAAATAAAATAAACAAAACATTATCCATTTCTCTAGATAACATAAAACATACATATATGAAATTAAATAAAAAATGAAACATGTGATATTTATTTTATAAACATTACAAAAACCAATGTCAATTTACCCCACAAGCATTCATGCATGATCAATATCCTCAACACCTTTAGGGTGTAAAACATAATAATAAATATCAATGTTCATAATATCATCCTCATATTTCGTGGCCTAGTTAGTAAAATTCATCTCATCACTCTTATTCTTCCCTATTAATGATTTTTGATAATGATCAACATATTTTTGTGGTGAATGATAGGTACGCATGAAATTCCCCTTTAGGCCCCATCATAAACATTAACTTTTATGAGTTTTTTCTTTCATGGGTTGTGGTTTTTCATTATTGGACCTATTCTAATAGAGCACTTTCCTCTTCTCATTTAGTGTAAGACCACCTCATGAAAATGTGCTTCCTCATCCATAATAGCATAGATTCTTTGCATAATATTGATTATAAGAAGTTACATTATCTTTATGGAATGGATTCACACCGGTAGGTTAAGATTCATGATTTTTCATTATGATTTCATTATTTTGTTCAGAAGAAAGGATTGAAAGTAATTTAGAGTATTTTGTAAAACCATTCTTTCTATATTGTTGTTTTAGAATGACATGAGAGATATGGATATTATAATAGGTTTTTTTTCCATCATGTCATTGTTATTTATAATGTCTCAACAAAATTTTATGTAAGAGGAACTCATTGTTCTTCAAATTATCATGGAGGTGATGTGGGGAATTATTAGGGCTCGGGCATGGTCATGAGTGGGATCCTAATTATTGGAATTAGTTATTTCAATAAGGTTATTTTTATCGAAGTGAATCTTTTCATCCAGTGTCCATGATAATCAATTCTTTATAGAAACCTCAAGAAGGGTAAATATATTCTTCAAAACATTCTACATATAAATTAATCTAACCAGTATGACTAACCACTTTATTTTAAAGAACAGTCGTGTTGATAACATGTTGTCAAACCAGTTAGTTGGAGTAATTATTGATCACAAAAAATCGCCCACAGGAGAAGAGAAGATGATCATATAATGATGTTGATGTTTTAGGTTGGCGATAGTGAAATAAATTAGCTTAATGGCAAGAGAGTGAAGTTAGAGAGAAGACAAGAAGCATATGTCCATAAAAATCACCACATTCCATTAACATAAAACTGCATATATTGGGCACAAATGGCTTCTTCCAATGATCAATATTAATCTCTGCAAATTAAATACAATAGATTGACTACCATAGTTTTTAGCTATATGATTTATTTTTTAAGTAATGAAAAGACTTCATTATTTCTAGATTTTTGATAGCCACACGATAAATGATCATTTATAACAAAAAAATTTTAAATGTATAATAAATTAAAAGGTTTATAGTATCATTATTATAAATGATTATTAATCTATATAATAAATTGTTAATAAATAATTGTTATATATTTATTTTAGGAATCAACTTTCATTTAGATTGAATTTATACTTTATAATTTATAGGCTTTCAAAATCCCCAAGTTGAAAAATAATAATGTTTCAAGTAAGATAATTTAGAATCATATAAATAATAAATTATAAATACAATCTAAATAAAATTTAAAATAATGGATAAAAATATAAAAAATAATTGAAAATAAAAAAATTGTAAAAAAATAAATGAATAATAATTCTAATACCATGAAAAGTCATTATTTCTAAACATAAAATTTACATTATGCATATTTTATTATTATTTTAATTATATTGATGAATTTATTTTTATTTTCAATTATTTTTTATATGTTTATTCCATGTTTTAATTTTTATTGAGATTGTATTTATAGTTTATATCTTTTTTAATATTTCATAGTTACATACATGAAACATAACAAGTTTTTTATGATTCAATTTGTCGACTTTGGAAGATTATAAGATATAAACTCTATGTACAATGTATGATAAACATTGAATAAATAATAGATATATAAAAAATTAATTAAAAATAAATATTTTTAAAAATATTCTAAATAAAAATTAATGTACATTAAAAAAATAATTAATTAATAACATAACATTTACAATTTAATATAACAACTAATAATTAATTATTATTATAATATTTTCCCCCTTATTAATTATTATTGATTAAACTATTAATTGATATTTATTTTTTATAAATTCTAAATTAATATGTGGATTTCATAAAATCATAATTAATTAGGTTCATTAATAACCCAACAGTACCCTTTTAATATAACAAACCATTTTTATTCCAACCGATGGATCTGATTCATAGGAATTAATTTTGACTAATGGTTCAAGCCAATTTTACTCTATAAATACAGGGAAATGTTAATCGAATCGGTGTTGGATTTTGACGAGACATAAACTTGTGTTATTTCTATTTTCTTCTATTATATTATGATTGAGAAATTTTACTTCATCATCATCATCTTGAAAATTCGACATCAAAACAAGACCATTTTTTCTTCACTATTAATCAACAAGTTTCACAACACATTATTACCATGACTGTTCTGCCGATTAAAAACCTTTAGAGAAGCTATTAATGTTGGTAATCAGGATTTCACTCAAGACTATGCTCGAGCCCTAATATTCATCCTCCATCACCTCTAAAGAGATTTTAAGAATGATTACATCACAATGAAGTATCCTTTAGTATTACAAGAGATTATAAAGGAACAATATGATAACCTTCAAATTATTATACTTCCAAGAGAAAGGTATTAGTGGAGTCCTTTACAATTCCAAGACTATAAATCTATAAGTGAATACTATTACCCTATGTTTAAAATACATTGAAATTAAAATAGTGTGAAGACATCATCACATAAATGGATATGTTGGAAACAAATTGTTCTACTTTTAATGCCTTGAATATAATTCTATAATAACAATATTAGGATAATGGTTTTACAAAATACTCTGAATTACTTTATTTACTTCTTATTACTGATTAAAATAAGAAGTGGAATCATGAATCTTGACATACTAGAGCGACTCCATTCCCTAATGTGAATACGACCACTTTTAATCAAGGTCAGGGGAAAAATAAATGTAATAGAGGTTGAGGAAAGTCAATTTTTTAAGGTTTTTATACGTTAAATGAGAAGAGGAAAGGACACCCGTAGATGTGGTCCAACAATTAACAACCATAAGTGAAGAATGTAAGAAATGATGAAATAAATTATTTTCAATGTGTCATAAAGGGGCATTGGATGCATACCTATCGTATGCTCATTTTATTTATCTTTATCAACAATATTTCAAATGAAAGGAAAAGAACACTAAAGTAAAATTTTCAAACCAGGATTTGAAATATGATGACGATATTATGAACTTTGATATTTCTGATTATTTTTTAAACCCTAAATGTTTTGATCATACTGATCAAGTATGAGTGATCATAATGGAAATGTAATTTTTTTTGGATTTTGTATGTTCATGGTGGTTATGAACATTGGTTTTTAGATTTTGTAATATTTTTAAACATCACATGTATCATTTTGTGTATTTTATTTTATTCCTTATATGTATATTTTATTTTCTTTAATATTAATGGATGATATAAATCATTCCATTGGGAATATTTTCCATGAATAAGATAATTTCCTCATCGATAGTGTAATGATGCACACAATTATTAATCATGAGAAATATTATAATCACCCTTAAAATGTGGAGTGATCTAGTATGTACATTAACCAATAGTGCACCATTAATCAAAAGATCTAGATGAGAAAAAATATTCTTATCTAGTTGCACACAAATTACGATAAATAATTATTTATATTTTATAAATCTTCAATGAAATTTACTAAATTTTCATTATATTAATGATAATGGATGTCATATTGAGAATATGGATAAAGGAGGTGTTGAAAACCTCTATATAAAAATCATTAATAGTGTAAAAAATTAATTCATGAGAATCTTACAAGACTAATATTTGGACACCACTTTGTTAATATTTAAACAATTGAACCATACATGGTAAACCAGAACATTAACAACCATGACATTTTTATTGTGTGGCATGATCGTTAGGGTCGTCATAGTTCAATAATGACAAGGAAAATAATTAAATGTATGAATGATCATACTTTGGTTAATAAAAGGGTTCATTCACCCCATTATTTCACATGTGCTACATGATCACAAGGAAAATTAATCATAATACCATCACCATCAAAGATCAAGGCCATATCCTCGATGTTCCTAGACCAAATTCATGTGATATATGTGGATCAATTTACCCACTATGTATACCATTCAGATATTTTATGATCATTATTGATACATCAACTAAATGGAATCACGTATGTTTATTTTCCACTTACAACCAGGAATTTTCAAAATTACTTGCCAAAATAATAAGGTTATGGTTATATTTCCTAGATTATTGAATCAAGAATAATAGGGTTGATAATACTATTGAATATTAATCACATGTTTTAATAGTAATTTTGTTTCATTTTGTATAAGTTTTGAAGATACTTTAACTTGTGTTAATACAAAAAATGGTCTTATTGAATAATTTACAATGAAATTACCACTTTTCACTAGACCATTAAAACTAAATTACCAAATTTGACATGGGGATATGAAATTTTTCATGTAGTAGGACTGATTTAAATAAGTCCATCAAGCTATCATGATTATTTCCCTTCACAATTAGCGTGTTTCCATGAAACAAATATTTCAAACTTAAGGATATTTGGTTGTGTTGTATATGTGCCTATAGCACCCCCGAAAAGAAAAAAAGGAACCCCAAAAGAGATTGGGGATATATGTTGGGTTATCTCACCCAATCATTAATATCATAAGATTGTGTCAGGATAGGTATTCACAGTATGATTTATTAATTTCCATTTTGATGAAAAATTATTTCAAACTGTCAAAGGAAAAAAATCAATCATGTTAGAATGAAATATCATGGAAAGATACTTCATTGTTACATCATGATATTTATACAAATACAAGTGGACATGAAGTTAAAAATATCATTAATTTGAAATATTTATAAAATAAATTTCATAATGCATTCAATGATTCAAAATAAGTTAGAAAATCATATATACCAACTAGAAATGAAGTAGTATGGATAGATTCTCCGAAAGAACCATATAATGGTATTACTAATAATGCTTCCAATCCAAACCTAATGTGTGGGTGTAGAACATGGTTCAAAAGATAAAAATCCCTATCAAATAAGTTTTAATCAACCGATGTTGTTTGAAGAAAAGAATTAACATGAAGTGAATGTAAATATACTAGAAAGATAAAGTTAGAATTTCAATAAATTTCACCAACATAGAAAGATAATAGAACCGAGTGGAGACCTTTTTCATTAGACAATGTAATACAATTTAGCCCTTGAAATTATGTATTAGGTTCCAGAAACTGAAATATTTAATGAATGTCATGAATGGATAATTTAGGATTAATGGAATGTCACAATCCAATATGAGCTAAACTCACTTACTAAACATGAGAGTTTAGGGATGAACATTAAAATCCATGATGGGATCAATACTATTGGATAAAAATGGGATTTTTTGATTAAAAATGAAATAATGATGTCATGATATATAATTAATGACTAGTTGATCAATGCTTATCACAAAAACTAGATATTTATTATAATGAAACATACTCTCCAATATTGGTTGCAGTAACCTTTTTGTATCTGGTGATGTTTTTTCTACATGAAAAGCTTTAATTATTCATGATGAATGATTTCAAAACATATCTTTATGGTCATATTGATAATTATGCTGAAATGGAAATACAGAAAGGATTCAAATTTTTGGAACAATATCCAGGATCTCATGTTTTTTATTTAAAATATCTAAATAAATCATTGTACAGATTAAAGAAGTCATGTAGTATGTGGTATAACATTCTGAGTAAATATTTTATGAAAGAAGTTTATAAAAAATGATCCAATTTTTCCATGTTTCTATATTATGAAGACTCAGTATTATTTTTTAACATTGTAATATACATTGATGGAATAAATATGATTGGGAATAATGATGAACTTTCCAAGGCTGTAGAATATTTAATGAAATAATTTGTTTGAAAGACTTTGAGAAGGAAAATTTATACATTGATTAATAAATTTAACATATTAAGGATGTATTTGTTTCATCAATCATTATATGATACTACATTAATAAATAGATTTATAATAGATGAATAAAATCCATTAAGTACATCAATAGTTGTAAAATATCAAGATTTAGATAGTGATCGTTTTAAAACATGAGAGGATGATAACCTAATAGGTCTTGAAGTGCCATATCTAAGTTCTATTGTAGCGCTGATGTACCTTTAAAATAATACAGGACCATATATATCATTTTAAGTACATTTTTTGGAAAGGTGTAGTTCTTCCACTACTTGTCAGCATTGGAATGGTATCAAACATGTATTAAGATACCTTCAAGGGTCCAAGTATTTGTGGTTAATTTATTTAAAAATTATGAAACCAAATTTTTTCGGTTATGATGATGTTGGATAAATTTTTGATCCACATAAATAAATATCACAAAATGGATATGTGTTTACATATGTTGAAACTTCTATTTCATGGTGTTCTACAAAAAAACCATTTAGGAAACTTCTTCCAACCATAATGAGTTGATTTCTATTCAATATTAAAGTCTATAATGTGTTTGGATATGTTGGGTGATTAGTCATATTAAAAGAAACTTTGGATTAGATATAAATAATAATATTCCCACTATATTATAGGAAAACCAGGTTTCTTGCATAGAACAATTGAAAGGTGGGTATATTAAAGGTGACTGAACAAAGCATCTCACCAAAATGCTTCCACAATCAATACCTTTAAAAGAATAGTGATATTGATATCCAATAAATAAGGTCTTGTAAAAATCTTATAGATTTGTTCACAAAGGAATTTCTAATTTCAACATTTATAAAACAGATCTATTAAATTAGAATGAAAGTAATTAATTCTATAATGAAATTAGAAGGGGGAGTTGGGGTTTTTGTAATCTGTTTCCATTCATCAGTTTTCTCACTAGATCTTCTAATAATGTTTTTAATTAGGCAACATAGCTATGAATTATTTTAAATTTTGTTCATTTATTTTTTTCAAAGGGTTTTTCCTGTGACTTTTTATTAGATTCCATGGGATTATTAATTCCAATGGGGAGTGTAATTAATTCTTATTTGAGGCATGGATGTCATAAAATCATATTTAATGAGGACTATTCATTCCCCAACATGAACTTTCATATAGAAAGAAAAAATTATTCCCACTAATGGATCTATTTTTTAGGTATTAATTTGGACAGTTGGATGAATCCATTTTTAATCTATAAATATAGGGACATCTAAATGAGATTAGAATTGAATTTTGACTGGACATATACTCATGTTGTTTCTATTATCCTCAATTTTATTGTTACTGAGACATTTTATATCGCCATCATAATCCCAAACATTCAACATCATTATATGTTCGTTTTTGCTTCACCTTCAATCAATAAATATTAAAATATGATTATATTATTAAATATTTATAATAATTAAAATAATAATTTGATGATAAAAATTGTACTGGGATTACTTGGTTGTGGATATATCATTTAGGGTGGACTAGTTATGAGCCTTACTTGCATAACAGGTGTGTGTATCATTTTCTTGTAACCCACAAGACCTGAAATAAAAATATTACCAATATTATTAAATTCATAATTACTAATATGATATTAAAAATTAATTATAAGGTAAATTATTATTATTATTATTACTTTAATAAAATTTAACCATCATTACATTATAATCAATATTTTATTTTTATGACTTTTATCAAAACATTATTAATAATAATATAACATTAATTTATTTGTTAAGAATTATCATGAATTTATTATCTTTTATTTTTAGATCATCAAACTAGGAGGCCATGACATCATTATTAAAAATATTATTTTCATGACTTTATTATAATGAATTTATTAACTTGTACATATTATTAGGATTTTGTTAAAATTACATTATCATGATGACTATGTTATTGTCATAACATTATTATGATAACTATTTTTTATCATGACTTTATTATGTTAAATTTATATTTAAATGCTTGTATTTTCTTCATATATGCATGCATAAGTAACTATTTTAATTAATAATAAAGTTAATATTTTTATTCATAAATATAATAAACAAAAAATAATTTACATGACAAAAATATTTTTTTAATAATAATAATATTAATTATTATCATTATTGATTATTATTACCTTTTAATAACTTCATTTTTATTGTAAAATAATCAATTAAATTAGAAATTAATTTGGGGAGTGACTCAATAGAAGAGGTACCCTGTGATTCTACCTTGGTTGGCGGATTCAGGGTTCAAATCCAAACCATTGCGTTATTTTCCATCAATTATATTGGGGAGGAAAATGGGAATGCATCATATGCTGAAATCATGGATTATAGACCATTTTTTCATGGGATATGTATAGGTAGAACACCATCTGTCGGTGTGGGGTGGTAATGATGAGGCACGACGATGAGAAGGTATAAAAATGTGCCTATTATGAAACTCTAGATCTAGAAAATTTCCAGTTATTTTTTAGTGATATGAGAGAAAATCCTAGAAATGAAAATAATATCTGGAGGAAATTAAAATCCCAAGTTAATATTGAACACGAGATTAATAACATTATTTAAATTTCCATATAATTTAATTAAATTGAACTTATTTGTAGTCCGTTATTGTAAAAAAACAATCTTAAATAACAGAAATGGATTTGATGGGATTGAGAAATATAACCTTGAAGTAAAAGATAAGTGATTTTAGCATGATCAAATCAACATTTTCATAGAAAAAAAAGAATTTCCTCCATGGCTACAAAAAACTATTGCACATGAATGAGGATTCCTTGATTCACATACCCTCATTGTTTCCGTAAAAGTATAAAAATATTACCTATTTTATTTATCGTTTTTAAGAAACAACTTCATATCCTAGAGAGTTGGAGAGAGATAGAGAGATACAGTTTTGTTTATCCTCTTAAACAATTGAAAAATCCATAGCTCTGATAAACAAAGGATCAACTTAAGCAGGGAAAAGGAGAAACAACCTTTGAAACCTTCCTAGACCATCATGAGCCTTATTCTTAAACTAATGAGAAAACACAAACCATTGTGTTACAAATACTTTTATAATGCCTTATATTTTCACTTTTCCCCCTCTTTCATTGTAATAAAAATATTATTATAAAACATGAAAATAAATACAAATTATTTAACCAGAACAAAAAATTCATATATAAAAAAGATTTAAAATACTAAACACTTAAATTTAAAATCATTCACTAAATAAAATTCTCATCCCTACTTCCATTGTATTTATATTTTGATTTTTCTAATAATTAAATTTTCCATATTTATAATGAATTTGTATCACAACCTTACATTGGACAGAATAATGGTTGTGAATAAATTTGTAAGACTTGATTGTTATCAATTTACAATTGTATTGTTGTATTGTGGTCATAAATTTCATGTACAAAATTTATGAGTGATTAAATCCTGATAAATTAAACTGTGATATGATTAAAATTTTCATATGAAATTCCCCTTGTTTTCAAAGGGTGGAAGAACATTTTAACATGTAAAATATTAGTTTGATCATCATGAATAACAATGAAATTATTATAAAACATGAATATAAAATAGATAGAATAGTAGTAACAAGCTATGATAAAGATATTATCTTTGGAAAAAAATATTGATGCATCAATCTTTGAAATTATTCTCAATGCACGCATCTAGGAGGGTCAAATTACTCGGACTTCTATATGCATATTAGAATATAGAATAGTGGACATCCAACTATTAATGTTTTTTACAATTTTTGGTAGTGGTAGATAGTTAGCACATAATGGTGGATATTATAAAAACTCCTCAAAAATAATTCTAGATGTTTTATCTCATCATATTCATTTTGATATTGTCTTGTTAAAAACCAACTCATGAAAAAGAACATAGAATGATAAAAAAATATAAGAGAAAAACAGAACCACCCAAACCCACAATATTAAATATTATAAATTTTTTTAAAAATATATCTTTATTTTTGGATTTTCACTAAAACATGGATATCATATTATTTGATTTCCCCTGATTCATGGCCTATGATATGGAATGAAGATGCCTCCATCATAAAATGCAATTAAAATTATCATAATTTATGTTAGGCTCGAAATTTGAGATATCAAGTGGATGTCCATTTTAACATCATCCGCATGGTTTACCATTGGTTAAGAATCAATGTATCGATTCATTTATGACTACACATAGTCATTTGAAATGTTCAAATAATTCTGTGATTCCAACGAGAATGCAGTATGGGAAATACTTGAAGGATTCCATCATATGGTAACCAATGATTGGGTCCCTTCATTGAATGAAAAGAACCTATATAAATGGTGGAGACCCTCATATCATGGGAGTGTCATATGGACAATCCACATATGAAACAATATTCAATTCATTTCTCTATTTATTATCGAGGTGATTGTGATTGTACAAATTTGGAGGTTAAGGGTCCTCTCATAGCACATGGGGAATCTACTTGTCGGTGTACTACAAGTATAATTAAGAGTCCTTAGGTTATCACTCAATGATATCCATAAAGAAAAATCCTTCATGTTTTAAAGAGATAGAGGTCACTATGATAAGTGTTGTTATATTTATTTTATGTTATTTATACTGTATGTTGGTTCAGGGATGATAGATCAATAACTTTTATGTGTTTCTCCCATAGCCATGATCGTGAGACAATCCTTCAAGCCCCATATGTGGTATAAAAGACACATTCAACAACAAATAAAATTGTTCTTTTACCTCTTTTATAGAGAACATGTGTATCATAATTTGATTGATTCTATATCATAACATACAATGTGATGTGGTTGAGTGTCAGTTGTAAGATCTCTCTATCTAACATTATGATATAGAATATCATTTTTGGAGTTTGTGTCCCAGAATAACCTATTTAGTAATTTGACTAAATTTATTTTAGATGCATCAAAAAATTAATTAAATTTCTTATTATATATTGTCTATTGATCAACTTGACTATAATGTAATACTTTCCTTGAGTATACATCACATTGTTAAGGAATAACATTCCCCCGCTATGATTAGAACCTTTAAGTGAGATGATGATATTCTTAAAAATTATTTTATGGTAAGATAATGAACTATGAAGGGACACATAGTACATATAGACTTTCAGTGCGAGTAATCGTAAGTGGAAAAGGATTTTTCTCATGAAGTTTTCATTTCATAATCTCTAATATGGGAGATTAAGAGACAAGATCATCTATAAATATTCCTCATGTTTTGCTTCATCGGATATTCTTATATGCGAGCATGTGTAATGGTCCTTATATTTTATGACTATGATTAATTAATTTCATTACTCATGCACTTGGATTTTATGGAGAAAATAGGGCCATCATATGTTTGGTATGAGGTATGTCACATTAGGCACATCACGATTAACATGTCATTAATAGATATGTTGAGGAAGTATTTGTCCATTCCATATTTCTAGAAGTTGATATCTCAACCCTATGATTGTAATAGAACCATTTCATTAAATTCTATAGCCATGGTGAAATGACATATTTATTTCAAATATTCCTAGAAATACATATTAAGCATATAGGTTGGTGACATAGATGTGAAACTTCATTGATGAGATATTTAATCAAAGGGATTATATTAAAAAATGATCATTTGTATATGGATTTCATAATTTTGACATTTAGTTATTAATATTTGGGGTTTTAAACCTTTTAGGTACAGTAATTATGGACTTTAGGAAATCCCATCTAATGATAATAAAAAATAATCCCAGAGGGCCGCACATTAATAGTTTCAGATGATATTGATTTAATTCCATTTGAATTTAATTAATTGAATAAATAATTTTCTCAAGATTGAAGGATAATTTGATTCATATTTTATAAATTGTAAATTTTTATTAATTATGTAAATCTGTAAATTAAAAATTTATTCATGATTTCAAAAAATTATAGATAAAGGTTAACAAAACAAAGACTGTTTATGGTGACAAATATTAATTAACAAGACTATTAAATAATATTTTTTACTTCAAAAGTTGGAGTGTGAAAAATAATAATAATATTATTTTTATTACTATCATATTTTATGGGGATTATTATATTATTTATGAATCTGCATTCAATTAAATTTTTATTTTAACATAAACCCCAGATTTATAAATAGACCACAATGCCTATTGTTTATTTCATCAAAAATAAAAACATAAGAATCATTGTGCTCAACAGACCAATTTCTCGACTACAATATTATCTCTTCCACTCATAAATGAGAAACACAAGAGAGGTCCCTTCAAGAACAAAGGATGCAAGCTCAACAAAAATAATTAAATATAATTGAATCACTACATTAGAACCCATATATCAATTGGCATTGCTCAAATATAAATGGATAATGTGTTGATAACGTCTAGAGGGATTCTATCTTTGGATCCTCATATCACTACAATTTCAATATGAAAGGGTCTTTTCAAACGATCGAAATCTACATTGAAGAAAGAATTATTATATCAGATATTCATTTATTTTGATATTAAATAAATTAATTATAAATTTAACAAGTATGATTATCTCTTAGGGTTTTGGGTAACTCAATATGAATTATTTTATTATATCTCTCCACACTACATGCTTTTGTTGTCCCTGAAAACCCCAAGTGGTATCAGAGAGATCACATTTAAAATTTTAATTATTTAATTTATTGTTGAGACATACACAATCATGGTTGAATTTTCATTTCATATTATTTATAATTTAATTAATTTTGAATTAAAATTATAATGACGTATTAATCATGTTTGTTAAATGTTTCATTATCTTAAATATATAAGAACAGATGAAAAATAACAAATGATGACAATGGGAACTGCCAAATTTTTGGATGGGTAAGATTGGGTTACATGACGTGTAGCCAGATCACACATTATGTACCCCAATACACTGCACATGTACATACCATGAGACACATGACATGACACATAGTGATTATATGTGGTGTATGTTTCATGTTGATCAGTCTACCAGAAACATGGTATATCTGATTACATAGCATGTATACAATGTACATGTTGGGTGGTCTTTATGGGTTAGCATCATAACTCACACAAAATGTGTTGTAATTATATGATATAAAACCATGTAATTCTGAAATATTGTAGAATTTATGATATACATTACATGAATGAAGTGTAAATGCTATGTACTTCAACATTTTCTGCATATGAAATACATTTCAATCCATTCGATGAGAACAACCAACACATGAAAAAAGGAATACATGACTGGTAGATGTCTTTTACAAGCAATATGATCCCTTTGATATACAAAAAGAAGTCTTAGATGTGTATCTTAGGTACATGGAAAATAGGTATAAGGCCTGTAGCTATCATGTAAATGTCGTGTAGTCTATCTGAGCCAAATGCCGAAGCCCCATACGCTTAACCCAGATACATGGAAACTGAGATACATGACACAAAGCTGGATAGTACTTGTCGCATAGTCTCTAAATTATTGGTAGAGTTAAATTACATTATATTAATAATTTAAACATTAAAATCTTATTTCTTTGAATGGAAATTTAGGTTTTTGAAAATTCAATATGAATTTTAATAAAAAATAAATACTCAATTAATTAATTCTAATAAATATATATTTATTGTTTCTTCTGTTTATTTACCATTAATGGCATAAAATTATGGTATCTCTAAATTAAATTCGAACGGTAATTATTATTAAAGATAATTAATTATTCAATTAAGGAAATCTCATTTATCTTAATAATACATAATGAATAGATATTAATGTTAACCATTTTACATTTGCATGTACATGGAATGTATGCCCATTCATGAACTAGACCAAAAATAGTGTATGTGAGGGAATCTATTTAATTTAATTTTGTGCATGGGATTTCAATTACTTATTATTAAATTAAACATCATGGCCTATGATTCATCCATCCCTCTATTATTATGTTGGACATTTGTGTCCAAGGATAACTATGTAGCCCCCCTTTAATCAATCCTTTGGTTCCCATCACCTACATGAAATATATTAATACTTGTAATTAATGGAGTTTCCCAAAATGCATAGAGGCAGTTAAATGTGGAACCATAATGATGTCAACCTAGGTGTTACATAAGTGAACAAGTAGAATGTTGTAACTCATTCCAATACCGATAATAGGAGTTATTTACCCTAGGGAATTAGTTGATTTAATTTCCTCTCATTAAATAAACAATTACAAAATTATCATCAACCTGACATTTAATTAATTATTTATTTTTTTATCTTTATTAATTAATTTTATAGATGAAATACCACAATAAAATAAATAAATAATTTAATGTGTATAAATGAAATTTTAATAAATGTATTGTGTGTAAATTTTTTATCCAACATGCTTAATAAATTTTGTAACATCCACTTAATATTAACAAGACGTGTAAATGATAAAACAAAATAAAATTAATTCATAATAAACAAAAATCTCTCAAATATATATTAACTAAGACTTAGACATCCATCACATAATTAGTAATAAAATCCTTTGAACTATGTGTTTGACCATCCCTTGTTGGGACACTTAATTTTAATGTGGAGTTCTTATAAACGTTATGGGTTGAATTAAAAATATTTAATCAAGAGAAGTATCCCTTACTAGACTAGAGTTAACTTAATGGAAATTGTTGAGGAAATTCAAGTCAGGATTTCATGACTCGGGATTCCAATCATCAAATCTAGGAGATGAAAGCCCACAGTTGGAAAAAACCTTCCTACATAAATACCTTCAAGTAGCTTGAGCATCCCTCATTATAGTTATGAGAAAAGACATATGGATCATAGAAACATGAGTGTCTTAGATACTAAACATTCTGAGTTTAATGGAGAGGGATATTGGGACATCATAAAATAGTGAGATATTTAATAAAAACAATTAATTTATTATTTCTCTCACAAATTTTATCTACATGATAACTGTTCAATTTTAATTGTTTATTCTATGTATATTTAACTCATTAAGTCTCATAAAAACTTCTATGATTATAACATGCTTTAGTATATCCATAGACATTAGCAGAAGAGATCTATATAGGATATGTCTAAGATTTCCATGGCACTCTTATGTAGAAATCTCAGAGATGGTTCCCCTGATGGATCCCATATAGTCAAGATGATTGGGTATCTTGATCACCTAGGGGTTGTAGGGTTTAATATCCCTGAATAACAGAGCACTGATCCCATTCTAGCATCACTCCCTCATAGATCCTCCAAATTAATTGAAAATATTAATATGAACAACATTAAGAAGTCTCTTCCAGATATTCTCACTGTTCTTCACCATGTATATAAGGAGATGAAGTATTAAAATCCTTTAATTCTTATAGTGAACAAATGGAATGGTAAAGTGAAGATATATAATAATAATACATATCTATTCCCATATAAGAAGAGTAATATTAATTTGTAGGAAAGGTAGAAGGATGTTGTTTGTTTTATATTTAGAAATAAGAACAACTAGAAGAAAGACTTCACACATCCAATGAAGCTTGGGGGACCTTCAGGTGTGTTTCTTTTCAAGGAAATTTATAGTTTAAAAAAAAACTGGTATTAGATACTACTTGTGGTGATCACATATGTATTCAAATATAATATCCATAAATATTCATAATTATTGTCTAAGGGGAGGTAGATCTAATAGAATCCAATGAAGCTAAAATTTTTGTTGTAGTTATTGAGGACTACCACCTCATGTTGTTGATAGAAAATATATTGGCATTTAAGGGTTTTTATTATATACATTCTATTAACAAAACATTATATCTATATCCAAACTTGATAAAGATGAATTTATATTCATTTTTATAAATTAATGTTTCTTTTTTATAAAGATATCAGTTTTATGGTAAGACACATTTAAATAAATATTTTTATATGTTTGATTACACAAACTATGTATCAGAAATAAAAAAAACTACTTCACATGAATTATACGAAACCATGTTATGGCATCACCATATAAGTCATGTAAAATAAAATCAATCAACTAAATTATACCGAGATTGATATTTAGATATTTTAAACTAAAACCACTTGGTCTATGTCACACATGTTTACAAGGTAAAATGAGAAAAGGACCATTTAGTGGAAAAGGTGAGAGGTCCAAATATATTTTTGATTTGTTCATATATAAATGTTTAGACCATTTCCTATTAAGGTATGGGTTGGGTAATTATACCTCATAACATTTAATAATGATTTTAGAAGCATCTCTTAATGAGGAATAATTTGATTATTTTGATAAATTCAAAGAATATAAGAATTTTGTTGGGAAACAACATGGTAATAAGATTAAGTACTCTACTCAGATTTCGGTAGAAAATATCTCAATCATGACATCATTGATTACTTATTTGAGTTTAGGATCCTATTCCAAATCACTCCTCCTTTTAAACCTTAGTTAAATGGTGCAAGTGAAAGGATTAATCACACCTTGTTGGACATGATGAAATCAATGACGATTCATGTGATTCTTCTATTTTATTTTTGGGGATATGTGTTATGAAAAAAGAACATGAATAATAAACCAAGTGTCAAATAAAGTAATAAATGGTAAACCATACCATTTAAGGAATGAAAATATACCTTTTTTGTCATACTTATATGTGTGGGGCTGAAAAGTGTCTATTGATTCTTCTTTAGGTATCAAACCATTACCTCAAGGATCAAAGTGTGCCTTTATAAGATACCCCAAAGAAACAAAGGGATTTCACCTAAATGACTCCCTAGAAAAAAGATAATATTGGAAAGACATACCATATTCCTTGAGGGGGATCACATATCTAAAAGAGATAGTAGGAGTAAGATATGGTTATATGAAGTTGTGACTCAATTTTCAAAATAGTTGGCATAGGAAAAGATTCAAAAAATTCCCATGGAAAATGAAATTGTTCTAGAGACAAAAGTACTATGTAGGAGTACAAGAGTGGTTTGAAAACCAAAATGGTTTGGTTTTGTAGTCACTAAATATAGTGAATCATTATTAGTAGATAATAATGGTCCTCTAACCAACAAGGAAGCGTTAAGTGGCACGGATGTTTCCAAGAGGTAAGAAGCTATGTATTCTGAAATGGATTCCATGTACATAATCATAGTCTAAATTTTGGTGGATCCACCAGTATATGTAAATGCAATTGGATGAAAATGGGATTTCAATATAAAATTGGACATGGACGGACAATTCATGCCTATATGGCATGATTAGTTGTAAAAGGGTTTAAAAAATGTCAAGGAATTGAATACAATGAATCCGTTTTACTAGTTTCAATACGAAAATCTATCATAATTCTACATTCCATTATGGCTTACCATGATTCTTAGATTTGTAAAATCGATGTAAAAACAATCTTCCTTAATGGGAAACATTAGGATGATGTTTATATGACACAACATGAAGTGTTTTGACTCCAAAAGATTCCAACAAGATATGAAAAGTGAAAAAAATAATTTATGGATTAAAGGAATCATCCTAGTCATAGATCATTTATTTTGGTTAATCCATGATGATATTTGGTTTCATAAATATTGGATCTGATCCTTCTGTCAACAAATGGTTTCGTGGGAGTTTTGTCATTTTTTATAATATATGTTTATGAAATTTTACTTATTGGAAACAAAATGCCAGTCTAAGAGTATATTAAGGAATTTTTGAATAAATGATTCACCATGAAAGACTTGGGTGAGACAACATATATTCATGGGATCAAGATCCACCATGATATGTCCAAGAGACAACTCATCATACATCAATGTACATAAATTGGAATGATACTGAAGATATTAAATACGGTACAATCAAAGAGTGGATTGTTTCCGGCATCACATGTCAATCATCTTTCTAGGAAGATGTGTCCTTAGACAAATGACAAAATAAATAGAATGGGAAGGATTCTATTCGCATCAATTATTAATTTATTATTGTATGTTAGGCTATTTACTAGGATAGATTTTGTTTATGCATTAACTATTATAGGACGATATCAAGATGACCCAAGTGACCAACATTAGATAGCTGTAAAGATTATCCTTATGTATATGGGTTTTAATAAGGATACATTCCATTTTTATAGAGGAGTTAATGAAGTTTCCACTAGAGGATATGATGATGATAGTTTCTAAATAGATAAACAGGACATGAAGTCACAGATGGTATACATATTCACTTTTAATGGAGGTGGTGTGAGATATAATATCTCAATGTTGGCTATGGTAATAGATTCTACAGTCAATTATAAGAAATTTGAGACTTATAAGGAACGTAATGAAGTAGTATGGATTCAAAACGTCATCCAAGAACATGTAGTTCCCAAATATGAATATCCTATCAAGCTATATTTTAATAATACTACAATGATGGTTCTTGAAAAAGATCCAGGGTCAAATAAAAATTTGAAGAACATAATTAAAAAGCATCATATCTTGATGAATTTTTATTATAGAGTTTAGTTTGTAGTGTGTAGTATTTCTATTGATGAAACCATGGTAGACCCCTTGACATAAACATTTACTAAGAAGAAACATGATTATCATGTGAGGTCTAGCTTTGTAAAATTCATACGTAGTTGGATATGGTCCTAGTGGGAGTTGGTTGGAATTGGTGTTATATGACCAACTATTTATACTTTTATTAACATATTTAATATTAAAAAAATATGATTACATATTTTTTATTGTTCTACATGAATATAATGTTATAATTTCATGGAGTATATGTTACATTGATAAGATCATAAAAAGTTCTCTGTTATGACAAGAACCTTTATGTTATATAACAATATTATTAATTATAGATATGTGGTCAAATAACATTATATGATGGGACATATAGGATATAGACATCCATGTGAAAGTAATCATAAGTGGATGTGGATTCTTCTCATATAGTTCAAAATCTCTAATCTCCAAAATGAGAGATTATATGAATAATCCCTCCATTATGAATTTCCCATGTCTAGGTGTCATCAGATATTTCTATCTATGAGTGTGTGTAATGGTCCTTAGACTATTATATTATCATTAATTCATGTCATGAGACACATACTTATATTTTCTAATGAAAACCTTGATTCCATATGTTTGCGGCAGGATAGGGCCAATTGGGCGCCTCACAATTTACATTTTATTAATGGATAAGTTGATGAGGATCTATACCTTCCATCATTATGGAAGTTGATATTTCATAACATTGAATTGAATAAAACTATCACATTAAAATCTATGTCTATGGTGAAAAAATTCATTTTTTAGATATTCAAAGAATGATTTCCATGTTTTATGCCCTGTTATGGATTCTTATTTCAATTAAATATCACATCATCAAATACCTTACGCTGAGAAAAATGGAAACTTCATGAAGGATTATTCAATGATATTATAATGATGTTTATTCTATTTTCACATGATACACATCATATAAAAAATTCAGAACTCATCCCTGTATGAAAAAAATGTCACAAATCCAATTTTTCATCAAAAATAGTATGTTCTATGAATAACCACATGCATGAAAGATAAATTTTGTGTGCATGGAGGTTCTTAGAATCTCTGTCCTAGTAAAACCATTGTGACATCACATTTGATCATTAGTGGTTAGACTGTGAAAAACCTAACGATCAACACTTCCGGAGTGGTTGTAGGTAGAAGATGACGACACTTCAAATTTGTGATGCGTGGAATCCATCAGATGGAATAAAATCATATGATCAGTTAGCAATTACATATTCATAACATTTTAATGATGAATGAATAGTAAATGGTACATGATGTCCCACATAAAACCCATGTGTGGTTGAGCGATACATTATAAACAATTCCGTTTCATTGATCACTCAAGCTGAACTTGAGGCTCGGTGCATGAAACAACCACATAGCCTCATGCCATTGTGCTTCCCCACGTGGTGGATGTAGCACCTCCATACATGCTTTGTTATCGGCTTGTTCACACCATTTCATGATCCATCGTTGTTATGAATGCCTAATCTAACACTCACCATTAAAAACTATCCAATATGATCCTCTCCCTCATTTTTGAACCTTGAGTATGACATATAAGGTTGAGGGGAACCTTGGTTAGACAAGGGGTGGCTACATTTGTCAATAATGGGCCATTCATATACTTAGTAATGCTCTAAGTAATAAATATAATACTAAGACATTCTCAACAAAATATTTAAATATTCTCTATGAAAATTATTATTTTCATGGTCTCCTCTTTATTCATCATTTTAATAAGTGGGTCATCATTGAAAGAATTATCAATCATTAGGACTAGTTCAAAAATAATTTCATTAACATAGATAATTTTTCAAGGATGATATCCAGTGAAATTAAATGAATCCATTAAAATTATCCAATCATCAAAACTTCATCTTCAAATTAAAAAAAACATATTGACACATCATTGACAAAATTATCAATAATTAGATTAAAAAATCTCCCACTTTGTATTTTGTTGTCAATATCTCTTCAGATGTTTAAAAATATATATCTGTGGTAAACAAATTCCACCTTTATTGAATATCAAATGCAGAGGATAGGTGGTTTTTTTCACATATCTACCTCTACCTTTTAAAAAATTCACATCCCCTCCCCAATTTTGTGATGATATAATCTCCTGATTCTATTAGAAAATAGAATTTAGTTGGTGTACTCTAAGTGTACATGGGTTACCCTGATGTATAAAACAATATAGATAAAACCCAGGTTGTGTATGTTGTCCATAAACTAGAATTCATTGACCTCATACTTAGATTATCTTATTTATCAAAATAGGGGTTGTTAAGCCGTGAAATATATGATCCTGTTCACACATTATCAAACATGTCATAAAGTTCTTGCACAAAAAAATATCTCATTTTTTCTCATTTTGTCATCAACCAAGCACTATTGTGACCCGCCTATTTATATATATGTTTTTTATCACATGATACAATATTTAAAAATATGGTGGATCTTTTTGGGTTTAGTCTATTGGAAATAGGAACATAATACATGAAGAATACATAAACCTAAACATTATTCTATACACATGAAATACATGTTTATAGGTTCATTCTATGTTAATTTTAGTTCATATAATATCCTCAGGACATACATAAAAGAAAAGGGTGAGTGTAATCCTAACAATAAAATTATAAAAGGAGATCCATAACATGTGACAAAGAGGCATATCAATATCAAATGATCATATAAACAAGTGGCATTTCAAAATTGACAGAACATGAATCATAAAATGGAAGTGTGACTACAATAAAAAAATGATATATTCATAAGCTTATCACCAAGGTTTATCACCAAGGTGTCATAAATCATAATTACCAAGGTTATTCACCAAGGTATCATAAAATATATCTTATAAAGATATTAGTTATTTACCAAATTAATTGAAATGCTATCAGGGTTTACTGTTTATATGTCCTAGTTTATGTGAGCCACATTGATTATAATAAATAATTTCATCAATAACATGTGGAAAATAAAAAAATGTTCTTCATTTCAAAATCATTGAATAAAAGTGTTTAAATAATTGAACCTAAAATCATTTTTATCCCACAGAAATTGAATATGATTTTCATATATGTAAAACCCAGAATCAATAAGACTAGATTACATCTAGTAGAATACCCATGGAAAGGGGTTTGGGTATTCACACTAAGATAATTTCTCATATAGAAAAGAAAAATTCAAGAAATGGATACAATATTGTGATGGTAAAATTTATGTCTTATTAAAAGATAATAATGGGAGGGAATTAAGGTATCTAATTGATAAAACATAATTTCGGAAATAAGGGTAATATAATAAGTATACTAGAAGAATTGTATTAACATTTAAAAGGTATACAAAAAAGTCATACATGGTTGAAAAAGGAGAAAAGAGAATTCCCTTCCCTTGGATATTTGGTTCCTAAAACTTGAGGGTGAATCCTTGAAACCATGATGTCACCTTTTAGGGAATATTTGGTAGTGAAATATAATATAAATTTTTTTCTTATGAATTTGGAGTGTAGAGTGGGGGTGGGAAGAGGGATTTATACTTGAGGATGGGTGGCATTAAGTGAGTAAATAAGGATAATTTTTTATTTAAGTCTTACAAATATTGGGTGTTATTAATTCCAATAATTTTGGTTTATAATTAATCAACCACCAATTTAATGTTTTATTTTTTAGGTATTTTTTTCTTTTACCTTATAAATTTATCATGCTACATTATTTAAATTCTAATGCAGTAACATTCTTTTACAATGGAAACTTTTTATGTGTAAAATGAAATTAAACATATAAAATAATTTGGATATTATAATTCCAAATTATCAATACATTTTAATTAATTGAAATTATAAAATTGAGAAAAAAATAACTCTAAATATATTACATATATAGCTTATAAAAATAAATTTTTATAAATTTTAAAGTTTTGATTTTCAAAACATCTGAGTATGTGTTTCTAAATGTAACAAATTATAAGATATTTTTTTAATAAATATTTATTAATTAAGAAAAAATTATAAATTTTTAATAAATATTGATCATATCCTAATTTTATCATAAGATTTATCTTATTTTTTAAAAATATTATATTCACATTTTAACAGAAAATGGATTTTTTTACAAAATTACCATAAATTTGATATATGATAATTTCACTGTATTAGGTCCAATAAATAAGATTATTCCATAAAAATAATTCAATATGTAATAGAATTTTAACTTTTAAATATATCATTATTTTATTTAAAATTATCCATTTAATAGAAAAATAAACATTCTGACCATTATGAAAAGTACTTAGGGTTTCTTGAAAATATAATATCATTTAAAAATCGTTTTATGATATTATTTCATGAAATAAATTTTTATTTAATTATTCCAAATAAAAAATATTTTAGTATAATTTCTTTATAGACTCCTATAATAATAAAATTTTTATTATATCATTAAATAATATCAATGATCATTTAAATGAATCTATTCAACCAATAGTAATAATGACTAACTATTTTATTAACTAATGGTCGTAATGCAGATCAGCTGTATTAGTTTAAAAATATAATGTATGATGATCATATTTCCCTATAAATACAACATCACTCTTATTATTTATTTATTTAAATTTGATCAAGGTTCAATATCATTTAAAAAATTAATATTGTATTACTAACTATTTTTTCCTCTATTACAGTGATGTTCATGGGTGCAATGATTCTAGGGGATCGAAGTGGACCCTATTTTTATATTTCACTTTAGTTGTCCTCTATTTGTATTTCCATTGTAATATTTGGTATGGTAATGTTTGTTTTTTAGACTAAATGAAATTTTATTAATTAATGAAATAAAGCATTTATGGTTTCAATTATGTGATTTATTTTACTATTTCCAGTTGTACTATTTCATATCAACCGATGATGTTCGAATTTTTATGAAATTTAAAAATATCTCTTTTTGATTATGTTTTAAAAAATAGTAAAAGGTTATGGGGATGTAATAAATCCATTAATAAATGAATAACATAATTTGTGTCATTACGTCCATGAAACAAAATTTCACACTAGAAATTTCATTTTTCATACTAATGTGAAAGAAACTGAGGTTATTTCTACTTCATGACTTCCTACGGTTACCAAGTAGCCTCTTTAAACTTTTGATTTCTCCATGGGACCTTAAAAATCTATGTTCTCCAATTCATTAACACTTGTTCCCTTATTTCAAGGATCTAGATTAGTTCCTCTTCATATGAAAAGTCACCTTCCAAATGTACACCATTAGTATCATGTATATGTGATGGGTCAAAAATATATTTTCTTACTAGTGACGTGTGGATGAAATAATGGAAATTAGAATGATTTTTCCATAGTTCTAATAGATAGGAAACCTCTCCAACATGCTCCAAAATCTCAAAGGATGCATTTTACCTTGGACCCTATTTACTATTCTTTAAAAATATCATAACACCATTCCATGATGATATATTGAGGAATATAATATCACCAACATGAAATTATTAGTCCATAATTAATTATTTGGAAAATATTTTTTGTCTACTTTGATCATCCTTGAGGTGATTCTGAATTAATTGAATCTTTTATATAGTTTTCTTCACAATGTTCAATCCTAACAGCTTTCTCTCCCACAATTTTGAACAAAGAGCTTCAAAATGTTTCATTTGAACTCCAGAGAGGAAACTATTATTATTGATGAATTCAAAAAGTTGAATATTATGATACCACCACCCTTGAGAATCGACTGAGGTAACTCATAACATATCTTCCAATGATTGAACTTCCCTACCAAACATCCCATCAGTTTTAGGATGATAGGTTGTGGTCATGATTAATTCTGTATTCATAGACTTTTGAAGGCTCATCCAGAGTATAGAAGTAAATATTGGTTCTTGATCAGAAACAATCAACAATGATAATCCGTGAAGTGTCACTACTTCTTGAATATATAGGTGACTTAGGAAATCTAGGGAGAAATCCTCTTTTTTGAAAATGAAATGGTCCAATTTTTTAATCAACCTAAAATTAACCAAATTGAATTTCTAACCTTGGATACCTTCAGAAGGCCAGTGAAAAAATCCATAGTGATGTTATCCCACTGCCACATAAGTATGGTTAGTGGTTGTAATACCCATTTATGAAGTTATCACTCCTAATATACTTATTGAAACACCATGTACCTTATAGTGTATGAAAAATCTCTCATTTCATATTATCCCACTAATATTGATCACAAATGTCCTTATACATCTTAGTGCTTCTAAAGTGTATGAAGAATGAATATTGATGAGCATCATCTAGTAGTTCCTTTATCACTAGAATAGATGGGACAAATAACATTGTACAAAATTTATGCAAACCTTATTAATCAATATTGAATTTAGGAAACAACCTATTTTTCATAGCCTTATATTATTTTTTATAAAAGTGTCATCACATTGAGCATTCTTGATCATCGCCTTGAGTATTATTGATGTCCCTTCCACTATGATTCCTATGTCCAAAAATACATGTTCATTGGTCAATGAATCCAATTAAATCCTCAGAATTGTGAGAACACTAGGATCATTCCTACTCAAAACATTCATAAATTCATTTCCTCTTTTGGGGTGGTAATGAATTGAATAATCATAGTCTTTGTGAAGCTCCAACCATATTATTTGTCTCATGTTCAGTTTATTTTTTGTGAATATATACATAAAAAATAGTGATCTATGTATATATCACACATTTCCCCATAAATATAGTGTCTTTATATATTCAATTAAAAAATTACTACTTTAGACTCAAGATTAGGGGTAGGAAAATTGTTTTCATATTTCATTAACTGTTCTGATGTATAGGTAACCCCTTTGTTATTTTTCACGAGTACACATATAAGTCCCTTTAATTATTCATCATTAAAAATGAAAAATCCTTCCCCATTAGGGGGTAAAGTTATCACAGTTTCACTAACCAACCTCATCTTTAGTTCTTGAAAGCTTTATCCACACTATTTTATCCAAATAAACAAAAATTGATTTCGAGTTAAATTTGTAGATTAGAAAAAAAATTCAAAAACTTTCTATATTATCCTACTAGGATAAGGAAACTGTGAATATTAGTTAATATTTTAGGACATTTCCACTCCTCTACCACCTTTGTATTTTCAAGGTCCACTGAGATTCATTCTCTGGATATGATTTTTCCCAAGAATGTGAATTTTTGTAACTAGAAATCACATTTTTTGAATTTATCAAATAAATTATCCTTACTCAGAGTTCATAATATTAAACTTTTATGAATTTCATTCTCCTTGTCTATTTTTGAATATATTTAGTTATCATTAATAAATTCCACTATGAAATTATCATTCTAGTCCTTAAAAACTCTATTCATAGAATCCTTAAATATGAAAATTGAATTATCCAAGATGAAAGAAATATGAAAAAACATGATATGCACATATATTGTTAAGAAATTTATATTCGAGATATATTTTTTCATCACCATTAATAGATGATAGTCAGACAAAAGATAAATATTGAATAAGAATTGAGCTTCATGAAGCCAGTCAAAAAAATCACCAATCCATGGAAGATGATTTTTATTCTTCATTGTGATCACATTATGTTCTTTATAATAAATAAACATCCACATTGATCCATCCTTATTATTTAAAAAGAGAACGGGGTTACCCCAAGGAGACATACATAGTTGAAAAAATCCCTTCTCCAACAGATCCTGAAGTTTCTTCTTTAATTCATCCAAATAGATATATTCCATTCTATATGGTGTTTTTGATATGGTCTTGGATACATGTAAGAGTTAAATTCAAAACTCTACCTTCTTTTTTGGGGGAGGTTCTAAAAAATCATTATGGAATAAATCAATATACTCCTGAACAATGGGAACATATCCGATCTTTACACACTTTTTTCTACTTTTTCTCCTATATATTCCCTAAAGAAGGAAATGAGAGGTGTTTATGGAATGAATTGTGATGATAAATATCTCCTTTGAAGATGATTAGAGGTTTTCCATTTGATACTAATGAATAATGCTTTCCTCTATAGTTGATTTTTGAATTATACGTTGATAACCAATCCATGCCATTTATTCTATCAAACTGTGTCATTGAAATGATTAAAAAGTTGGTATTGATATTGAAGTCATCAAATTTTATAGGGGAATCCATATATATCTTTAATGTGTGAATAGTTCCTCCATGATTTTTATAGAAAACTCTACCACTATCAATTTAGGGTTTAACTTTTTATTCTTTGAAAAATAAAAATAAATAAAAGAAATATGAGAACCAGATAAAATAATGTACATGCTAGCTTTGAGTGTAAAATTATTGTACTTTACACAACATCATTTTTATCATTGAATTAACCAATCATAATTGAGAAATCATAACTTTAATCCCTTGAATTTTTTTTGGGTTTTCTATGGGTTCACTCTATATTTATCTAATATGGATATTGGTTAGTGAAATTTCCAAAATCATTTCACTTGAATAATTGTATAATAGGTTTTGTTTTCATCATATTACCCTTTTCATTGTCATTAATATGTTGCATATTTATATATACATGAAAATTTTGGCCTATATTTATATCAATTCAAAAATTGTAGCACTTTCCACTTACTTTCATAAAAATGTCCAAATTCTTAATCCCACAATTTTTACACATGGAATGTTTTAATTTTTTCTCATTCAAGTTTATCCGATTTTTTTTCCATATTTCTATTATTTTCATTCTCTCTATGAGTTCATTGGAAAACACCAAAATCCATTTCAACTTTGAGGGAACAGAACACCATATCTTCATAACTCCAAACATCTTGGTTTTCCAGATATTTCAAAATATGCAGTTTTAGACAACCAAAGAATCGATCTATCTTCCCATCTAAATCAATGAAAAAGAATGATTCTTAACAAGAAAGCCTTGTAATATTCATCACATAATTCCCCACTAATTAATTTTCCCTTTTTATCTCAAGGAATTACATCGCTATTTTCATTCATAGGGTATGATGAAAATACTTGATGAAAATTGTATTTTTTAAGTCTACCCATCCCATGTCTCCTACCTCATACCTTGGATTCATGTTCTTGATCAGTGTCCACCACCGATCGACTTATCCTTCTACGAGATATATTGTCAACATAAGTATTTATTGTATAGATCACTAAAGTATATAAAATATGTTTTTATACTATAGATCCATTGTTTTTATATTATTAGGCTACTAATTAAGCTAATAATTAATCACCATCATGATGTTTTCAACTCCAGCTCCCCCATATTACGATGGTTGTCATCCCATTATTTATTTCATATGCTATTTTTACATGTCCTATTTCCTTCCATTTATTTCTAGAAGAAGAAAACCAAATTACGAAATTTGATACTCTTGATAATCTAATAATAAAAATTATATATAAAATCTTAATCATAGAATTTTCTTATACTATTTTTCAAGGATGATATACATCAATCATAAAAAAATGAAACATTGTCAATATATCCTTCATAATGGTTTGTACAACCACGTGATTACTAAAAGTATATCCCCTTTGTAAGGGTCAGTGTCCTGAGAACCAACTGTTTTGAACTTTGATTACATGAATGTTCACTTATTATATATTGTTCATTGTTCTACATGACTGTAATATAATAATGTCCTGGAATATTTGTCGTATTACTAATGTCATGGAAGATCCCCGCTTTGATGGGAACATTGAAATTCTATAACAATATTATTAAATAATGTTTTGTTCTTGGTTGACATACTATGATAGGACACACTGTATACAGACTGTCTTGTGCGAGTACTCGTAAGAAGACGAGACTCTCCCTCATGGAGTTCGCACTTGGTAATCTCCATGATGGGAGATTATGAGAACAGACCAGCCAGTTGTAATTCTACATGTCTTGGTGTAATCGGACATTACCATCTGTGAGTGTGTGTAATGGTCCATAGAATTGAAGATTACCATTAACTCATGTCATGACTCGCTCTCTTAGATTTACTGAAGAAAACCGTCACGCAGACAGTTGGCGGGAAGTAGGGTACGTTGGGTGCATCACGAGTGACATGTTGTTAATGGATAAGTCGAGGAAGGATTTTTCCCTTCCATTTATAGAAGTTTATATCTCGGCCCTTTGATTGAAATAGAATTGTCGCATGAAATTCTATGGCCATGGTGTAAACAATGAGTTTATTTCAAGTTGTCAAAGAATGACAAATCAAGAATATATGTTTATGACACTACCATGAAACCTACTTGATGAGATATTCAGACAAAGAGATAAAATTACAAAGTAAGCGTTCGTATGAGGTGATATGTCAATGCGGCGTTAAGTTCGTTCTCTTGTGTACCTTGACTCGTTGTTAGTTAGTAATCTTGAACATTAGTCAAGCCTGCCTAATGCCAATGAGAAAGGGGTCTACAGGATCGCATACTAAGTGCATTCAAGTATCTCAAGTAGAATAAAGATTATTTCCGTACATGGTTTAATAATTATTCAAGGAATCCAAAATCATTTTAATGTTGGAGGATGAATAAAATAAAACATGTACAAGTTGTGTATCAATGATTACACACCCTGTAGTTTTATTTTGAAAACAAGTACATGTCGTGTATTATTAAATGTAAACTCCATGTAGTTTTCATTTTGGAAATGAAATGAATAATTAAAACAAGATATACACGCCATGTACATTGAATGTCCACGGTGTGTAGTTTTCAATGAAAAACAAGTACACGCCCTGTATTTATTAACACACTCCGTGTAGTTTTTACAGTTGGGTTTTTGAGGAAATATTGTTTTGTTAAAGGATATTTATTATAATCAGTGTGGGCGCATTTCGAGGAATTAATGACTCGAAAAGGGGTTTTCAAAAGAGAGTTTATGAAATAAATAAAACGTGAAAAGTGTTTATTTATTTCCAAAAATCTACAACCTCAAACCCGATTATAAATATCCTCACAACCCAAACACTTTTCTTAACCTAAGAGAATCATTGTGCACAACAATTCTGAAGATTTCTTTCAAGACCGAAAGAACCTCTTCCTCCAAGAATGCTCTCAAGACCATGAGAGATCCTCTTCCATATGATCAAGGCATTCTATGGTGGAAAACACAAGCAAAGATTTCTCCATGCTAGCACCTGGAGACTCATTTGGCATCGTCTAGAGATATGAGGTGCACGTGTGGATCACCGCTAATGGAACTCTACACTTTTCATCTACGACGCAATGATGAATCACATCAGAACATGATCAAGAACATCAATTATGAAAGAACACTCGAAAGGTACTTCTTTATAATCAATTAAATTAAATACAACATTTATTATAGTTATTTAATTTTTGTTGATAATTTACGCATTTATATTTGATTCAATTTGAAAGAAATTATTCTATAAATCTGAATAAATGATATCTATTCTTCCTCCTTCATTTCTCAATTCATATCACAGAAATGACCTTTTAATTTTAATTTTTGATTAAAATAAAAAAGAGGAACTAATCCGAAGGAGCCACTCTTTCTGTCTGTACAAAACAGGATTAAATAGCGTGTACTTAAAACTACACGCCATGTACTTAGGTTCAACGAACCAGCACTGGTCCTCCAAACCATGCCGCGTGAATTGATTATGCCTAAGTACTAATAACGCCGTGTTAACCAGAATAAAATGGTGCATGGGAAGCGAAATACACAGTGTGTATGTTGGAGAAACACACCGTGTAGTCCGATCCAGCCCAAGTGAAACCGTGTACAAAGAAAAAACTGTGTACCAAGTAGACGGGATCACCAGGCCGATTACTGCGTAACAAGGAAGTACACATCGTGTATGATTTATCTACACGCTGTGTACTCAAAAATTTCCAAAGTATAGAAAACCCGCCAAAGCCCCCGACGTGTACTTTGTATAAAAGGTGAAAAGAAATACACGCTGTGTAAATATAAACTACATGCCATTTACTTTCTAGAAAATTTAGCAGGTTTCCGCAAAAAGTAAAAAGACCTGTACAAGGGATATGGATGAGAAGATTCTCAAGGAAATTCAGAAAGTAATTTAAGATAAAAATTGATTAATTATAAGATCATAATTAATTGAATTCGAGCGCGACTTATCTTAAATAATGGAACTATTAAAAGAATTTTAATATTCATAAATGTCATTGATTGCTATGGATGATCATGAGATAGACCAAATACCCTTTGTATGTGTATGGTTTCATTTAAATTTATTTAATTAAAAATTTTGGCCTGTGAGCCTTCTTCCAATAAAATGTAGGGCCAACATGACCATGGTTTCTTTAATGTAAACCAATGTAATGGAGAATCTCTATCACATAAAAGACATATTTTAAAGGTATTTTTCATTTAATTTACATCCTTTATTTTTTTGGGGGGTTTCCCTAGGTTTTAGGGTGGAATAGATAAGTATTCATGAATTGGACCAAACCGTGAGCCCAATTTCAGATTTAAAAAAAATTGTATCTTCTATAAATTTTTCATTTTTCAACATTTTTCATCCATTAAAATTCCTAATTGACCTCCCATAACCTATTAACACAACCATGGTAAATTTGGAGCTTTTAGAAATCCATAACCAGGGTTTAGATGGGTTTTTATCTAAGGGGTTGGGCCTGCCCGAAAGCCCAATTCCTGTTTTAAAAATAAATTTTGATTATGTTATAACATATTCAATTGTTGGTATGGTTCAGTGATTCCAAGTGGATCCCAAGCCCACTAAACCCAGTCGCGCGACCATTCACTCTCCCCCCTCTTTGGAGCTCTGTATAGTCGCGATTTGGTGCCGAACTTCATAGGATTCCTCAAATCGTCCATATTTGAAGAGGTAAAATCTTTCTTTCTTAACTCTCTCAATTCTCAAGATTTTTCCTCCATTCCAGTTCCTAATTGACCTAATATATCTTGTTCGAACGTACCCTAAATTTTGGATCTTTAAAATTTCATCTACTAGTGTTTTGGAGTGATTACTTCAAGATACTTCAAGTAAATGAGCTCTTTTCTTTCCTCTTCCAAACTAATTTGGGTTTCATTCATTGTTCTTAGTGTTTCTTTGGTTATAATTGAGTTTAATAATGTCCAGAAACTAGGTTTTCGAACCTAGGGTTTAACATTGGGTTTTATTGGACAATTTTTGTGGTTTTATGTTTGATCTTAGTCTCTCTTGGTGCGGTGGGGTTGCGATTTGATTTTCGCATGGAGATTCAAGGGTTTTTGTTACTTTGGTAGGTGATTCCATTTTGTGTGAAATTTTTGTGAATTAGATTGCTGTTTTAATGGTACCTTAATGTTTATTTCCCTTGAATGTCTCTGTAAAAATTGGTTCTAGTTTCATTTATAATGAAAATGAATTTTAAATTCCAATTTTTGGTGAAATTGGGGGTTTTTCATTCAAATCTTTCATTGGTTCATTTTGGGCTGACCTATAATTACTTAGTTGATTTTATTGAACTGTATTAGGATTAAAAACCATTTTTTTAATGTTTATTCTTTTTTTTTGTTGCTGTGAAAGTTTGTTTAAATGGTGTTTGGGAAGAAAATGGGCATTAACTGCCTTGTTTGTGTGAAAATGGTGGTTTTTAAATGATATAACTTCTTGTTCAAATTGGGATGCCACATAACTGAATTGTTGGTTTCATTAAATGTTATTGAACTTAAATTTTGTTTTAATGACTTAAAATTGTTCACATAGTATGCAAAGTTGATATCTTAAAGAGCTTTGGGTGCAAAACAATGTCGTGTTTTAGGAGGTTGTTTTATTGAAAATAAAATTATTTTATTGTGTGTTTTAAATGGTATAAAATGTGTGTAGCTACTATACTATTTGTTTGTGACCAGTAGTGATATTTTATATGCAAAAGGATGTGTGTTGTTTGCTGAAATTGTTTGAGCACAAAAGGGGAATCCCGTGTACCTAGGTAGGGCGGATTTGTACTAGTACGGCTAGTGGATCGGATGGGTTTTGTCCCTGTTAAACTTAGCATTTGGATAACGACAACTCTAACTAAAATATGTGGATGATTATTGGGGACCAATAGGTTATGGGTATGTTCCCTACTAGTGGCTCATGAACGAGAACGGATTTTTCTATGGTTACTCTACACTGAGGTATGAGGTACATAGGACCCGAGACAACCTAGTGCTTAGGGGTGTTCCTGATTTTCATGCTCATTGGATTTGTGGTATTTACATTTGTTGTGGGGTGTTTTGGCAGTACTTTACAGTAGATCTCATGTCTGTTTAATGTATTAACATTCTGGAATTCTTGGAATGAAAACTGTTTTCATTTGGAAGTTGTATTTCTTTGAATTTTAACACTATTTCACCTTATGTATTAAAATTGCTTGTTTTGTTCACATTGTATTGCATGATCTTTGGAATCATCTGGTGGTATCCTATTGGGCTTAGGCTCACACCATACTTACACCCCCTGGGTGTAAGTAGACTTTGTTATGCTTGACTCAGGTAAAGGGAAGGCTATCGGTGATGGCAGTTCAGGGTGTTAGTCCTCATCGTTGGGGCAGAGTTGCGGAGAAGGTTTGTGGGTGATGACCCCCGTGCCGTGTGGAGTCCATGGGGATGTCATTATGTTGTCATTATTTGTTTTTAGACCACTTGTAGTGTCTTTAAACATATGTATTTAGTTCTGGTTTTTCTGTAAACATCATTTGGTTTATATTTTTCAGATTCAATTTATTGATTGTTTTTAATGTTTTATGCCATCATATTCGGGTAAATCGTTCCCAAACAAAAATAAATGATACCCGGGCACTTATTCCAGACCGTGGGGATAGGGAACGCCCTTCGGGCCATGTCACGGGCTGGGTATGCTGCCAGTTTTGGTGGCGACCAGATTCGGTTCGTGACAAAATGGTATTAGAGGAGGTTCGCTCCTTGGGTCATGTTATTTGGGGAAGATTCAGGATAGTCTGGAGCTAGGATTGTCGGGACTTGACATTTCAGTCATGGGTAGTGTGCTTGGCCAGCACACCTCATGATGGGATTCAATTCACCAGGGGAAGTATGGATTTATCTAAGTCCTTTGGTTTTCTTGGTTTAATGATGAGTACAGGAAATTAAAAGAGAGTTGGGCGAATAATCTCAGTGAGCTCGCAGGGCCTGGCAAGCCATGTGGAGCCATGGATATTTCCCTAGAATAATCTCTGTGACGGTGAAGTGATTGGAATATGGCTTCCAACCATATGTCCAAGTCACCCACCGAAACTAGTTTCCTCTCACATTGTCTTGTGTCTCTTTGTTTTGGAATCTTGGAAACTTGATTTTTTTAAGCAAAAAAAAAAGACATCACTTTAAGGAGTGTGAATTTTTGTGAAGTTATTTTCTAGTAAAGTGAAAATGGTTTTTTTAATGCCTATAAATGAAATTTCATAATTATTTCAAAATGGTAAATTATGTGTTTAAACCTCTTTTGAAAGTATGAACTATGTTAATTGGGGTTTTGAAAATATGTTTCTAGTGGAATTTATTTAACCTTGGGAAAGTGTTTTAAATTGAATTAAGTGTTCTAGAATTTTTGAGTGGGGGTTGAAGATGTATTTTGGGTTTGGTGACTACTGAACATTTGAAAAAAAAATTATGAACTTTTAGAACCTTGTCTTTAAATGATAAGAGTTGTGTTCTTAATAAAATGGAGATTTATGAAATGGTGTTTTTCATGAAATTAGATTTGTTTTGAAATGGGTTGAAATGTTTTGAATCAATTGTTAAAGGCATGAATATGTGATTTTATTGAATTATATATTCTTTTCTAAATTGGTTTGTGAGGTGAATAATTGGGTTTTGATATTATGGTTATTGTTTTTGAGAAAGGGAAAGTGTGGTTAAAATTTTTGATTTTAAAAAGAGGAAAGATTTGATTTTTTTTGTAATTGGTGCTCTCAAGAGTGACCACATGCATAGGTTTATTTGGGAATATGGATGGATATGAGGCAGGTTCCTACTGTGGCATGTAAACATGCATGTGTGAGGATCATGAGATACCATTGGTAAATGCACAACCCACCAACACTGTTTTTTTTAAATAATTTTTTTTGAAGGAAAGTGTTGTGTTTTGATAATGTATTGTTGGGAGGTATGGATTATGTGTTTTCTAAATTATTATCATGGGATGTTTTGAGTTAAATAAACCCTATTGTTTGAACGATGTTTTGTATTTGTGTTTAATTGATAAGTTGGAATGAAGTGTTGGTAAGTGGTCTCTTTTAAGGAAAAGTTTGGGAGGCCAATGCCGTGGCTCCCCTCATGTGTTCGGTTCTGGATTGTGGTCTGTTGTGACCAAATGACCATATTGGTTGGGTCCTTGGGTTTTCTTGTATGCTACGGTACGCCCCCATAAAGTTTTAATGTATGATTCATGTTTGGACTATGGTGATTCACCGTTGGATGATCCTCTAGTTTATCAACATAAGACTTTTTTCTTAAGGTTTGGAGATTTAGCTTACCCCTCTTCTTTTTCAATTATGTGGATCCCCCTATAGTGGGAGAGTGTTTGTGGGAGGTTGAAATAAACCTTAGTTTCTTATGTTTCTTATATTGTTGAAGGTCAATGAAGTTCAGGGTTGTCATTGTAGAATGATGTCTTAAAGGGCCTCTGGGTCTTTCGTCAGTATCATTGAAGCAAGAGTTCATGTTAGGCCACCAGTGTGCAAGATCTGGCCAAGAGTGGCTATTATGGACACTTGCTGGAATCAGGTGCTGTTTGGGACTCAGTACAAGGTCCCTCTCTTTGTGTTTTCTTTTATCCACAATGGTTATGTTCGGTGATGCCTTGCGATGTCATGTGTTCATTTGACTATAAGGTTGAAGATTGTGCAATCTTATGAGAGTCAGTATTTTGTTGGATGTGTGTCTCCATATAAGAAATTCTAAATCCTATGTTCAAGAGTAATGTGTTTCTATATGTCCATTCATTCCCTTGTTTAGCATCCGAAGGAAAAAAGGGGTGATGTGTGTGCATCCTCTATGTTATTGTTTTGGTAAAATGATGGGTTGGGGAAAAGCGGGTTTGAAGTGTGTCATGTCTCAATGAGACCATCTGAGGTTAAAGTATAATTGTTTTTGGAACTAGAAGAAGATGTTCAGTTTAGGGGTTTCCAAATCCTAACTGCGAGGCCGAAGATGCTTCAATCCATTGAGCTCCAGCCCTAGGCCCCGAAGAGAAGCTGGCGCGTAGTTAGGGGAAATCCTAGAGTCATTCAAACTTTTGGTCAAGGTCATATCGTCAATATGAAATATGGGAATAGTTTAAACCTCTGGTGTCGTACTCTTGTTCTAATTTCTCACATTTGGTGGAAAGAGGTGTGAGTACCTCATTCCCATGTCATACCCTGAGTTGTTTTTTCCCTTTGGGGTCCCTTATGTTTTTGGGGAAAAGTTTAAAATTTGGTTTAGGCAGGTTGAAGTGCATAGTTTGTACGTGGTTAAAAGTAACCATGTTCCAACCCAGGGGACTATGTGATAAGATACAGTAGCTACTGCGTGGTCTCCGCACGTCCATGATCATTGGCCAACGAAACTATGTGAAGTTTCCTCTTTGGACAGAATGATTCGCACAGTTAACTCACGGTTTCCCAAACCGTGTGAACCAACCGTGCGGCCACGACATCTCCTTAAAATTCTGTTGTTTTTTTGTTGTTATCACATAATATTTAGTTAAGATGGTTGGGTTTTTTTTGAGTTATACCCACAGTGGGACTCATTTAAGTTTCATTGGATGAATTCTAATATTAATCTACCCCTAATGCTGGGAAGTCTGTTCGAGGCCCCCTGTTAGCGTCTTGATTTTGTCTTAAGGAAAGTTGTGTTCATTATTATGGTGGGGATACCCATCATGGGTATCATGTATGTTCTCTTGGAAAAGGAATAGTGTTAGTTTACCCCTTATGATGTGGAGTCCGTTTGTTCCTCCCCCAATTGTTATCCTTATTCTATCTAAGAAAATTGAGTTGTCCCTGGTGGTGGGATGTCCAGATTGGGTCACCCCGTACAAGTGACATAGTTTTCTCCTTGATATATTCTCGTTAAGAGGTAGTATAAATCAAGTATATCTATCCAAAAATTTGTTACTTGGGTAAATTTGGGGTTGGAGAACACCCAATGGTTTTGATTACGTAATGTTGTTGTAGCGTAATTCGAGTTCGTTGTTCATTTCAAGTGGATTGCTTGAGCGTCATCTTGTAGTGTTTGAGGTGTTTTGTTTTGGTATGTGTTTTGAATGTGTTTCATAATATTAAGTAATTGGGGTTATTTTTGGTTGGTGAGAGAATTATGTTCTTTGTTTGATCAACTGGAGATGTTAGTCCATTTTGAAGCGGGTGAAAATGCGGCAAGGAAGTCTTTCTTGGTCTATCGTTTGGGCTTTGCTTTTGCATCTGGTCTTGTTGTGGCATTCCGGGGGAGGAATGCTTTATGGTGGGGATAATCGTCACATAAAAGACATATTTTAAAGGTATTTTTCATTTAATTTACATCCTTTCTATGTTTTGGGGGTTTCCCTAGGTTTTAGGGAGGAATAGATGAGTATTCATGAATTGGGCCAAACCGTGAGCCCAATTTCAGATTAAAAAAAATATTTGTATCTTCTATAACATTTTCATTTTTCAGAATTTTTCATCCATTAAAATTCCTACTTGACCTCCCATAACCTATTAACACCACCATGGTAATTTGGAGCTTTTCGAAACCCATAACCAGGGCTAGTTGGGTTTTTATCTAATGGGTTGGGCCTGCCCGAAATCCCAATTCCTGTTTTAAAAATAAATATTGATTATGTTATAAATTATTCAATTGTTGGTATTTTTCTGTGATTTTAAGTGGAGCCCAAGCCCACTAAACCCAGTCGCGAGACCATTCACTCTCCCCCCTCTTTGGAGCTCTGTATAGTCGCGATTTGGTGACGAACTTCATAGGATTTCTCAAATCGTCCAGATTTGAAGAGGTAAAATCTTTCTTTCATAACTCTCTCAATTATCATGATATTTCCTCCATTCCAGTTCCTAATTGACCTAATATATCTTGTTCGAACGTACCATAAATTTTGGATCTTTCAAATTTCATCTACTGCTGTTTTGAAGTGATTACTTAAAGATACTTCAAGTAAATGAGCTCTTTTCTTTCCTCTTCCAAACTAATTTGGGTTTCATTCATTGTTCATAGTGTTTCTTTGGTTATCATTGTGTTTAATAATGTCCATAAACTAGGTTTAAGAACCTAGGGTTTAACATTGGGCTTTATTGGACAATTTTTGTGGTTTTAGGTTTGATCTTGGTGCGGCGGGGGTGCGATTTGATTTTCGCATGGAGATTCAAGGGTTTTTGTTACTTTGGTAGGTGATTCCATTTTGTGTGAAATTTTTGTGAATTAGCGTGCTGTGTTCATGGTACTTTAATGTTTATTTCCCTTGAATGTCTCTGTAAAAATTGGTTTTAGTTTCATTTATAATTAAAATGAATTTTAAGTTCCAATTTTAGGTGAAATTGGGGGTTTTTCATTCAAATCTTTCATTGGTTCATTTTGGGATGACCTATAATTACATAGTTGATTTTATTGAACTGTATTAGGAATAAAAACCATGTTTTTAATGTTTATTCTTTTTTTGTTGTTTCTGTGAAAGTTTGTTTAAATGGTGTTTGGGAAGCAAATGGGCTTTAAGTGCCTTGTTTGTGTGAAAATTGGGGTTTTTAAATGATATAACTTCTTGGTTGAAATTGGGATGCCACATAACTGAATTTTGGGTTTCATTAAATTTTATTGAACTGAAATTTTGTTTTAATGACTTAAAATTGTTCACATATTATGCAAAGTTGATATCTTAAAGAGCTTTGGGTGCAAAACAATGTGGTGTTTTGAGAGGTTGTTTTATTAAAAATAAAATTATTTTATTGTGTGTTTTAAATGGTGTAAAATGTGTGTAGATACTGTACTATTTGTTTGTGACCATTAGTGATATTTTATATGCAAAAGGATGTGTGTTGTTTGCTGAAATTGTTTGAGCACAAAAGAGGAATCCCGGGTACCTAGGTGGGGCAGATTTGTACTAGTACAGCTAGTGGATCGGATGGGTTTTGTCACTGTTCCACTTAGCATTTGGATAACGACAACTGTAACTAAAATATGTGGATGATGAATGGAGACCAATAGGTTATGGGTATGTTCCCTACTAGTGGCTCGTGCACGAGAACGGATTTTTCTATGGTTACTCTACACTGAGGTACGAGGTACATAGGGCCCGAGACAACCTAGTGCTTAGGGGTGTTCCCGATTTTGATGCTCATTAGATTTGTGGTATTTACCCTTGTTGTTGGGTGTTTTGGAAGTACTTTAAAGTATCTCACATGTCTATTTATTGTATTAACATTCTGGAATTCTTGGACTGAAAACTGTTTTCATTTGGAAGTTGTATTTCTTTGAATTTTAACACTATTTCACCTTGTGTATTAAAATTGCTTGTTTTGTTCACATTGTATTGCATGCTCTTTGGAATCAACAGGTGGTATCCTATTGGGATTAGGCTCAAACCCTACTTACACCCCTTGGGTGTAAGTAGACTTTGTTATGCTTGACTCAGGTAAAGGGAAGGCTATGGGTGATGGCGGTTCAGGGTGTTAGTCCTCATCGTTGGGGCGGAGTTGCGGAGAAGGTTTGTGGGTGATGACCCCCTTGTCATGTGGAGTCCATGGGGATGTCATTATGTTGTCATTATTTGTTTTTAGACCACTTGTAGTGTCTTTAAACATATGTATTTAGTTCTAGTTTTTGTGTAAACATCATTTGGTTTACATTTTTCAGATTCAATTTATTGATTGTTTTTAATGTTTTATGCCATCATATTCGGGTAAATCATTCTCAAACAAAAATAAATTATACCCGGGCACTTGTGCCAGCCCGTGGGGATAGGGAACGCCCTTCGGGTCATGTCACGGGCTGGGTATGGTGCCAGTTATGGTGGCAACCAGATTCGGTTCGTGACAATCTCCCAAGCTGGAGGATACGGTTCAAAATCCAAAGCTGAGGCGAAACGAACCCAAGAAGATACAAAGGTGGATAGGTTGGAGCTACAAAAAATGAACCATTAGGTTCAAGGTGTCTTCCCTAGGTCAGAGTTAGCTTATCAAAAAAACACTAGATAATCTAACCAATAGAAGCTCATGATCATGCCATATTATTTTAATTCTGTCTGATTGCATGGTTTATTTATTATTTATGTGTTTTCGCGATCACATAATCAATAAACAATCTTTCATATATGGAATGAAATAAAAATCAAACTATGCATAAGCATTATCGGAACATGGTTAATCACTTAAGCAAGAATCACTTAATATTAACAAGCATGTGATAATGTGAAACTATGCATAAAGAATAAAATACCTCAAATACCATTTTAAGTCAGACCAAGCCTTCCGTTACTTGATTAAGGGAACGACTCAATAAAACTATGTGTTTGAACAACCCGTGTTGGGATACTTACTTTTATAAAGGAAGCCCTTATGAAAGGTTTCAGGTTGACTTAACCATATCACATCAAGAGGAGTATCCCTTTATAGACTTGATGTAATATTGGAGGCAAGATTTGAGGAAATCCAAGTCAGGATTTCAGGATTGGGGAGTCCACTCAATAGATCAAGGAACTATAAGGTCACAGTTGGAAATGACCTTCCTACCTAAATACCTTCAAATAGCCTAACCAACCCTTGTTTGGGTTATGTGAAGGGGAATACAGATCCTTTCCACTAGAATTTCAAAGCAACTGGACATTCTGAGTTTAATGGTGAGGGCCATTGGGACATGATAAAATAGTCGGAGAATTAATAAATTCATTTATTATTTTTCATAAAATGTAATCCAAAAAGTACTGATAAATCTGCTCTTTTAATTTGTAGAATCTAAATGAAAAACTCATCAACCAAATTTTCTCTTCGATCAATTCTGGATAAAGACAATATCCTCACTAGCAGTAACTTTAAGGAATGGGTTTGGTGCCTTCGGGTTATCCTAAACCATGAATGAAAGTTTTACGTGCTGGAGTCCTCACATCCTGATTCTCCTGTCCCAGGGGTGAGTGATGAAGATTTCTTGCTCTATGATCAACATTTGAACGATGCTCTTGAATTTGAATGGTTGATGCTTTCATCGATGTATAGTGAGCTCATGAAGTCTCATGAAGACATGGATTCCTATAGGATGCTCGAGCACCACTGTGGTCTATACCCGGAGAGAGAAAGACAAGAAAGGTTTGAGTTCTCCAAGGCTCTAATTCAGAGCAAGATTGGGTTGGGTGCCCCAGCTGGGCCTCATGTAGTCATGCTCATTGGCTACATTGAGTTCTTGATGGTTCTAGGGTTTAAACTCCCCGATAAACTGGGAACCGATCTCATTCTTGTATCACTCCCCAAGATCTTCTCGAACATTGTTGTTAATTTCGACATGAACAACATTGAGAGGTCTCTATCTGATCTTTTTATCCTTGTTTTCCAAGTAGAAAATGACCTGAAGCATGAACATCCTTCTATCCTTATGGAGAATAAAAGGAAAGGGAAGGATAAGAGAATTAATCCCAAATCTTCTTCAAGGCCTTCTACGAAAAGGATGATCAAATGGGAGGCAAGAGAACAGGAGGCTGTTTGTTTCACATGTGGCAAGAAGGGCCACTGGAAGAAAAACTCCACCCAGCCAAGGAAGAAAGGGGAAGCTTCAGGTGCGTTTGTTATCGAATTTAATCTTTCTGTTTCTACCAATTGGGTATTAGATACTGCTTGTGGTGCTCACATCTATATCCAAATACAGGAACCAAGTAGATTCAAGAAGATTGATCGTGGGGAGGAGGATCTATAAGCAGAAAACGGAGCCTGACTTGCTATTGTAGCTGTCGGAGACTACCACCTCGCGTTGCCAACAAGAATGATCTTGCTGTTAAAGGGTTGTTATTATGTTCCTTCTTTTACTAAAAAAATTATTTCAGTTTTCAGATTAGATACTGATGGATTCATGTTCATGTTTGGAAATGAATGATTCTACTTTTATAAAGATAACATTTTTTTGGTAGGAAACATTTATATTACTGCCTTTATGTGTTAGACTATACAAACCATGTAATGAAAATCGATGACAAAGTCAATTCACATGACTCAAACCACACCCAACATTGGAATCACCGGCTAGGACATGTCAATGAGAAACGTTTGACAAAAATACATCAATATGGGTATTTAGAATATTTCGAACTAAAACCACTTGGTGTATGTCATGCATGACTACAAGGCAAAACGACCAAAGCCCCATTTTGTGGGAAAGGTGAAAGAGATAAAAAGCTTCTAGAATTAGTTCACAGAGACGTGTGTGGGCCATTTCTTGTTGAGGAAAGGTTTGGATTTTCATACTTCATAAATTTTACTGACGATTTTAGTAGATATGGATATATCTACTTAATGCGTTATAAGTCAGATTATTTTGATCGGTTCAAAGAATACAAGAATGAAATTGATAATAAGCATGGTAATAATACTAAGAAACTCCACCCATATAGAGGAGGAAAATATCTTAATCAGGACTTCATTGATTTCTTACGGGAGTTTTGGATTCTATCTAAACTCACTCCTCCTTACACACCACAATAGAATGTTGTATGCGAAAGGAGGAACCGCACCCAGTTGGACATGGTGAGATCAATGATGAGTCATGAAACTCTTCCATTATCCTTTTGGGGATATGCATTACAAACAATAGCACACATACTAAAATAAGTGCCAACTAAATCGATAAATGGTATTCTATATGAATTATGGAGTGGACGCAAAGCCATGGTATTGAATTTACATGTGTGGGGTATCGAAGCATTTGTTAAGGCCTCTTCAGGTAACAAACATGCACCTCGAGGCACAAAGTGTATCTTTATTGGATATCCCAAGGAAACAATGGGATATTACCTATAAATCCCCTCTTACAAAAAGGTTACTGTGGCAAGAAACGCCATATTTATTGAGAGGGAGGACATCTCCAAAAGAGATTGTGGGAGCGAGATAGACTTCGATGAAGTCGAGGCTCAAGATACAAAAAAGTTGGTACAAGAATAGATTCCACAAAGCCTCATGGAAGAACAATCTATTCTAGAGACACAAGAACTACGTAAGAGCACGAGAGAGGTGATAGAACCAGAATGATGTGGTTTTCTTTTCACCGAGGATGGTGACACATTATTAGTTGACAATGATGATCCTCTTACCAACAAGGAAGCAGTTGAAGGCACAGACATTGCCAAGTGGCAAGAAGTCATGAATTCTGAAATGGATTCCATGTAACAAAACGAATTCTGGATTTTGGTAGATCCTCCAGTTGATTTAAATCCTATTGGTAATAAATGGGTATTAAAGAAGAAACTAGACATGGAGGGGAAATTCAACACCAACAAGGCATGAATGGTTACAAAAGGTTTTAGACAGTGTCATGAAATTGACTATGATGAAACCTTTTCAGCGGTTGCGATGCTGAAATCCATCAGAATCTTATTGGACATTGTCGCTAACCATGACTATGAAATTTGGAAAATGGATGAAAAAACATCTTTCCTTAACAGGATCCTCTAGGAAGATGTCTACAAGACACAACCTGAAGGGTTTGTGACTCCACAGGATTCCAACAGGGTATGCAAGTTGCAGAAATCCATTTATGGATTAAAGAAAGCATCAAGGTCATGGAACATTCATTTCGATGAAGCCGTAACAAAATTTGTCTTTGTTAAAAACGAATGTGAGCCTTGTGTCTACAAAAGTTTTAGTGGAAGTCCAATCATTTTTGTAACACCTGAGATTTTTATGAGAAATATTTTGTACGCAATACCGAGTTTCACTAAACAACGATATGCTATTAAAATATTATTAAAACTAGCCGTTATGAATATTAATAACCACTTTTTGAAATTTTATAAATTTTATCTTTCAAAATTTACTACATTTTTTGATTCGGAATATCGCAATTATCCTAGGGTGAAATTTTGGTATTTTTATGAAAACATTCAATTTTTGATGAATAGTTAAAACACTGGGTTACTATTTAAAAACTTACTTTTTATTTAAATAATTATTTATTTTATTTAAATTTATTTGAGGTCAAAATTGATTAATAATACCTATATATGTTCAAAGTAATTCATTGGAGTCATTTTATAATAATTTTAGATATATAAAAATTTAATTGAACTTTTCACCGTCTTTTACCAACCTCCTAGGAGAGTTCGAAAATATAAATAAAACATAATTTAACTGCTTCTGTGAGAGGAATTTCAAAAATACAAGATACACGATTAATATCAAGAGGTAAAATGTGGTTCAATAAGATAAAAATAATTTTTGGTGAATAGTAACTTTTTACTTTTCTTACATGGTTAAAAGTAAATAGGGTAATTAAGGGTAAAAATGATATTATAATTATCCTAAGACATGTAATAACTCTATTGGATAAGTATAATTCGACCAAAAACAACTTTAGGAATAAAATATTACCCTTTAGGTCCACTTGGATTAGATTAGGACATTTAATAATATTTTATTTAATGAAGAGATAAAATAGTTAAAATCAATGTTTAATAACTAAAATATTTTTAATATAGGGTTATAAATAAGATAAATTCGACTATAAATATTCATTATAAAGATAGAAGGATTTCCTACATAATGGAATTTTATTTATAATTTTTCGACTTTAAATAATTTAATTTATTTATGACACAATGATGATGAAGTAATTACCTTATTAAAGAAATATTAACATAATTGATATTATAAATACCCAAATAAATGTAATTTGAGACTTTTTAATAATTAAACTAATTTTTATAGGTTAAAATGAAATATTATTATTGATTTAATTTACTTTTTTCTAAATAATAATACTATTATGATTTTCACAAAAATCAATTACCAAATAGTGTCAAAATTGACATAAAATAGTTTTTAAAACAAATACTATATTATTAATTTTTATTTTTTCCCTAAAAATCTAAGGTTCGGCCAAATGACATATATAAGGTTATATATATTAATAATTTACATCTTGGGGTTCTTTTGGCTTGTTATAGTATGTTTACTAACCATATAATGTAAGAAAACAAGAAGACAAGGTAAAAGGTAAATTATTTATCTTAGAGTTAAATCTAAATTATAACGTTTAAATAGTAACCTAAACTTTTCAAAAATCTATTGGTTGAGAGTATTTTGACCCATCCCCACCTTATCTTTGAAATAAATCAATTTTGAGCCATTAAAAACAGAATATGACTTTATAATAAAATAATATTTTATGTTTTTCCTAAGGTTCCCCTCTCCTCCCGTATAAAAGGGCACATCCTCCCTCTTTTCATAACACCACTTTGATCCTTGAAGATCGGCCAAACCCTGCCAATTTCACTTCTACACTTCCCTATAAACATCCTAAAGGTCCCGGTCTTCTTCAAAGAACATATTTAGTTCCCTAAGAGGAGGTTGAGAAGAGGCGCTTCAAAGAAGAGGTAATGTTCGTTACCGATTCATTCAACTTTATTTCTTCTTCTACTTATTCTTATTTTGTTGTTTCATTATGAAGTAATAACATCAGTATCACTAATATACTTATATGTTAGTATAAATATGAAGCAACCCTATTTCACATTCTATCCATCCTACAGAAAACGAAATCACCACGTGTGCGTACATACGGAATACCATCTCCTCACCGTGGTGTAATCTGTTTTCCACCACCACCTTACTTGGATGGGTATAATGGTGTTGAGAATAACTATATATGATTATTGTAAAGTGATATTGATTCTGAAATAGTATACATACTCTTGAATACAATTCCATGATCATGGGAACGATATCATCGCTCGTGCGTACTTACGACCTACCGTCTCCACGATGTGATGTGACTCGTTCTACATGATATTCAATGACTAATGATTATATAAATGAATTGAATGAATAAATATGATATATATTACACTAATAAAATTCTGGAAATGAGGTATCTATATCCTAAAAATAATAATAATAATTTATTCGACAAAACACGCATAAGAACAAAAAGCAATAAACACCCAAATAACAAGTATCAATGAAATATTACTAATAAGAAGCTAATAATATGACCATATATGATATCATAACAATGAGTAAAATTCATTAATAATTCAATAAAATTATTTAAATCATTATACAAGATGTTTTGACATTAACTATGAAAATCGGACCTAGGATAAGGGAAAATCTCGTTATCTCGTTTTTTCTGAGATTGTTTATACTTCAGAATTTAATGGGGAATATTTATCATCCACATCCATGTTTCCTCAATATGTAATATTATTTCTATCCTCCTACAATTGTTTAAATCAAATTTTACCCTTTGTTGAGTTTTTAGTAAAAGATATGAAATGAATCTTTTGTCGTTTTTCGTACGGGGTACTTTTTGACTTTTCCTGCAAGAGTATGAGAAGAATGTTTTCTTAACTTATACAAATGAATGGATTTATAAAACATTATTTACATGAATCTTAATTTACAATTTATCAAGTTTATATTTAATCAAATTATTTTATTTTAATATTAGATGACATTTTAAGAAAGGAAAATGTTTTTGAAGTTGAAAGGATATTTTCCACAAGAATGGGGTTAACGAATTATATCAAAATTATTTTCCATCGAAGATAATATAGGTTTCTGTTTCTATACCTATTTTTTAAATTAATTGGATTATGTTATGATGGAATTATTTTTATGATGTCCTTTTATCTTTTATGGATTATGTTATGATGGCATGACGTTTAAAAATCCCATTTTTATTACATGGGTTATGCTATGATGTATGATTTATGATCTTGTGGCACACATAAGAATTGTATCATTATGAGATGGGTGGGACCTATATATCCCTCCAATGCATTGGTTAATTATTTATATCTCATGAGATAGAAATCACCGAAATGACAAGATAAACCGGTTTAGTGATACAAGACTGGAACTAGGAGTGAACTCGGTTCAGAAATGGACTTTGTCCACTAAGATAGTCTTGGAAATGAGTCTTGACTACTAATAAATGATTCTCTATGATTATGGGTGTATGAAAAAAAATTTCATGTTATGATTACATTTCAGTACTATTATTTATCAAATGTTATGAAATTATGATCTCTTTTGCAGGTTAAGATTTCTAGAATGTTATGTTTTTATGAATATGATGTGATTGATATTTCTTTTGTTTACCCTTGTTATGCATTTGAGCTCACCATTTTGTATGTTTTCTTTTCCCCAGGTCAGGAAGAAGGGTATTAAGTAGGATATTCCAAAAAGGGATTCTAGATATGATGAAATAAATGGCAGAAAATATAGATTCATTATAAACCAGTTGTTTATGTTTCCCAGTTTCTAAAGACACTATACCTATACGGCCCTACTATGATTTTGTTATATGTTGAAATAAGTGTGCTTCAATTTTGAAGTAATACCAATGTATTTCAAGTATGGGTCATTATAGTTTCCTAATATTATATGTTGATGACATATTACTAATTAGAAACGAAGTACCTGTCTTACCGTCAATTAAGGCATGGTTGCATAAAAGCATCTCCATGAAAGACTTGGGTGAGGCAGCATATATTCTAGGTATCAAGATCCATCGTGATAGATCCAAGAGAATGTTGGGCCTGAGATAAAGTACATACATTGACAAGAAACTGAATAGATTCAGTATGGAACAGTCCAAGAGCGGATTGTTGACAATGTCACATGGCATTCATCTTTCCAAGAAAATGTGTCCTCAAACACATGAGGAAAAAATGAAAATGGAAAGGATCCCTTACGCATCTGCGATTGGGTCAGTCATATAGGCTATGCTATGTTGGAGGCTAGATGTTTCTTATGCATTAAGTGTAGTAGACAGATATCAAGCTGATCCAGTAGACCGCTATTAGATGGCATTCAAGACTATCCATATGTATCTGAGGCATACAATGGATTTGTTCCTTGATTATGGAGGAGATGAAGAAATAGTCATCAGAGGACATGTAGATGCTAGTTTCCAGACTGATGAAGATGTCATGAAGTCACATAGAGGATATATCTTCAGTTTGAATGGAGGTGCAGTGAGCTGGAAGACCTCAAAACAAAGTGTGGTGGCAGATTCTACAGCGGTGTCCGAGTATATAGCAGCTTTTGAGGCAGATAAAGAAGCAGTATGGATGCGAAGCTTCATCCAAGAGCTGGATGTAGTACCGAGCAGTAAAGATCCTATCACACTCTATTGTGATAATACTATTGCGGTGGCACTTGAAAATGATCCAAGGTCACATCAGTGGAAAAATAACATACTTCGGAAGTATCATCTCTTGAGGGATTTTTCTCAGAGTGGTGAATGTGCAGTGAGCAGTATTTCCACATAAGACAACGTGGCGGACCCCTTGACTAAAGCCTTGACTCAGCAGAAATATGATCATCATGTGAGTTCTAGTGGACTAAAAGTCATATGATTTTGGCTCTAGTCCAAGTGGGAGTTTGTAAGGGTTGGTGTCTTGAGAACCAACTATTTTGTACTTTGATTACATGAATGTTCACTTATTATATATTGTTAATTATTCTGCATGACTGTAATATAATAATTTCTTGGAATATTTTTTGCATTAATAAGGTCATAAAAGATCCCCGCTATGATGGGAACCTTGATATTTTATAACAATATTCTTAAATAATGTCCTTCAGTTGGATGACATACTATGACAGGACACAGAGTATACAGACCGTCATGTGCAAGTACTCATAAGAAGACGAGACTCTCTCTCATGTAGTTCGCACTTGGTAATTTCCAAGATGTGTGATTTTGAGAACAGACTCGCTAGTATTAATTTATAATGTCTTGGTGTCATCAAACATTACTATCTATGAGCGTGTATAATGGTCCTTATACTGGAAGATTATAATTAACTCATTTCATTACTCGCATAATTAGATTTACGGACAAAAATCGTCACATAGAGAGTTGGATGGAAGTAGGGTACATTGGGTGCATCACGAATGACATGTTGTTAATGGATAAGTCGAGGATGGATTTGTCCCTTCCATTAATGGAAGTTGATATCTCGGACCTTTGATTGAAATAGAACTGTCGCATGAAATTCCATGGCCATGGTGTAAACGATGAGTTTATTTGAGGTAGTCAAAGAACGACAGATCAAGCATATAGGTTTATGACACTGCCATGAAACAAACATGATGATATATTGAGACAAAGGGATTAAATTACAAATTAAGAGTTAGTATGAGGTGATACATCAATGTGGCGTTAACTTCTTTCTCTTGGGTACCTTGACCCATTGCAAGAAAGTAATCTTGGACATTAGGAAAGCCAGCCTAATGCCAATGAGAAAGGGGCCTAGAGGGTCACACACTAAGTGCATTCAAGTATGTCAATTAGAATAATGATTATTCCCATATGTGGTTTAAAAATTATTCAAGAAATAATAAATCATTTTAATGATGGAGGAAGAATAAAATAAAACAAGTACACACCATGTATTAATGATTACATTCCATGTAGTTTTATTTTGAATACTAGTACACGCCGTTTATTATGAAATGTACACGCCGTGTAGTTTTTTTTAATAAAGGAAATGAATAAATTAAAACAAGATATACACGCCATGTACATTGAATTTACACACCGTGTAGTTTTCAATGAAAATAAAGTACACGCCGTGTAGTTTTTCCAGTCGTGATATTGAGGAAATATCATTTTATTAAATGATATTTATTATAATCTGTATGGGTGCATGTCAATGAATTAATGACTCGACAAGGGGTTTTCAAAAGAGAGTTAATGAAATAAATAAATTGTGTAACACATTTATTTATTGTCATAACTCTAAAACATCAAACCCGATTATAAATATCATCACAAACCCAACTATTTTCCTAACATAAGAGAATCATTGTGCACAACAATTCTGGAGAATTCTTTCTAGACCAAAAGAACCTCTTTCTCCAAGAATGATCTGAAGACCGATATAGATCCTCTTCTATAAGATCAAGGCGATATAAAGTGGACAACGCAAGAAAATGTTTCTCCACACTAGCACCTGGAGAATCCTTTGGCTACGTCCAGAGATATGAGGTGCACGTGTGGATCACTGCTAGAGGAAGTCTACACTTGGCATCCACGATGCAACGACGAATCACATTGGAAGGTGATCAACAACATCATTGAAGAAAGAACACCCCAAAGGTACTTCTTTATAATGAATTAAATTAATTTCAATGTTGATTATAGTTATTTAATATTCATTGATAATTTACACATTTATATTTGATTCATTTCGAATTAAATCGTTCTACAACTATGAATAAACGTGATCTACTCTTCCTCCTTCATTTCCCGATTCATATCACAGAAACGGCCTTTTAATTTTAATTTTTGATTAAAATAAAAATGAGGAACTCATCCCGAGGAGCCACTATTTCTGTCTGTACAACACAGGATTACACGGTGTGTACATGAAACTACATGCCGTATACTAAGGATCAACGAACTGGCGCTGGTCTTCCAAACCACGCCCTTTGAATTGATTATGCCTATGTATTAATAACACCGTGTATTCTGATCCATCCCAGGTGAAACCATGTACAAAGGTGAAGCTGCGTACTACGTACAGGTGATCGCCAGGCCGGTTACCACGTAACAAGGAAGTACACGCTGTGTATGATTTATCTACATGCTATATACTCCAAAATTTCCAATGTATAAAAAGCACGCCAAAGCCCCCGGCTTTTACTTTGGATAAAAGTTGAAAAGAAAAACACATCGTGTAAATATAAACTACACATCGTGTACTTTCTAGAAATCTCACCAGGTTTCCTCAAAAAGTACAAAGGCATGTTTAGGGGATATGGATGAGAAGAATTTCAAGTAAATTTAGAAAGGAATTTAAGATAAATAATCTATTAATTATAAGATCATATTAAATTGACTTCGATCACGACTTATATTAAATAATAGAATGATTAAAAGAATTTGAATATTCATAATTGTCATTTCATTCTATGGATGATCATGAGCTAGACCAAAGAACCCTTGTATGTGTATGGTTTCATTTAAATTTATTTAATTTAAATTTGTTGGCCTATGATCCTTCTTCCAAAAAAAATATAGGGCCTATGTGCCCATGGATTCTTTAATGTAAACCCATGTAATGTAGGATCTTCCAAACCGAAGGAGACGGTTCAAAATCCGAAGCTGAGTCAAAACCAACCCAAGAAGATACAATGGTGGACAGGTGGGAGCTGAAAAACACGAACCATTAAGTTCAAGGAGTTTTCCCTAGGTCAGGGTTAGCTTATCAAAAAACCTCTAGATAAACTGACTAATAGAAGCTCATGATCATGCCATCTTATTTTAATTATATCTGATTGCATGGTTTATTTATTATTTATGTCTTGTTGAGATCACATAATTAATAAACAAGCATGCAAATATGGCATAAAATAAAAATCGGACTATGAGTAAACACTATCAGAACATGGTTAATCACTTAAGAAAGCGTCACATAATATTACCAAATATGTGATAATGCGAAACTATGCATAAAGAATAAAATCCCTCAAATACCATATTAAGTCAGACTGAGCCTTCCATTACTTGATTAAGGGAATGACTCAATAAAACTATGTGTTTGACCAACCCTTGTTGGGACACATAATTTTATAAAGGAAGACATTAGGAAAGGTTTCAGGTTGAATTAACCATATCACATCAAGAGGAGTATCTCTTTCTAGAATTTATGTAATATTGGAGGCAAGAGTTGAGGAAATCCAAGTCAGGATTTCAGGATTGGGGAGTCCACTCAACAGATCAAGGAACCGTAAGCTCACCGTTGGCAAGGACCTTCCTACCAAAATACCTTAAAATAGCTTGAACAACCCTTACTGGGGTTATACGAAGGGGAAAATGGATCATTTCCACTAGAATTTCAAAGCAACTGGACATTCCAAGTTTAATGGTGAGGACCATTGGGACTTGATAAAATAGTGGGAGAATTAATAAATTCATTTATTATTTTTCATAAAATTTAATCAAGAAAGTACTGATAAATATTCTCTTTTAATTTGTAGAATTTAAATGACAGACTCGTCAACCACATTTTCTCTGCGATGAATTCTTCATAAAGACAATATCCTCACCGGAAGTAACTTTCAGGAATGGTTTAGGTGCCTTTAGGTTATCCTACGCCATGAATGAATGTTTTACGTCTTGGAGTCCTCACTTCCTGATTCTCTTGTCCCAGGGGTGAGTGGTGAAGATTTCCTATTCTATGATCAACATTTGAATGATGCTCTAGACGTTCAATGTTTGATGATATCATCAATGTCTAGTGATCTCAAGAAGTCTCATAAAGACATGGATGCCAATATCATGCTCGAGCACCTCCACAGTCTATACTAGGAGAGAGCAAGACATGAAAGGATAGAGATCTCCAGGGATCTATTTAAGAGCTAGCATGGAGAGGGTTCCCCAGCTCGGCCATATGTAGTAAAGCTCATTGGCTACATTGAGTTCTTGTATGTTCTAGGGATTAAACTCTCTGATAAACCGGGCACTGATCTCATTCTTGCATCACTCCCCCAGAGCTTCATGAACTTTGTAGTTAATTTCAACATGAACAACATGGAGAAGTCTTTATCTGATCTTCTTATCCTTATTCACCAAGTAGATAATGACATAAATCATGAAAAACCTTCTTTACTTATGGTGAATAAAAGGAAAGGGATAGAAAAGAGCTTTAAGATCAATGCTTCTTCAAGGCCTTCCTTGAAAACAAAGATCAAAGGGGAGGCAAGAGAATAGGAGGCTGTTTGTTTATCATGTGTCAAGAAGGGTCACAGGAAGAAAACTGCACCCAGCCAAGGAAGCAAGGTGAAGCTTCAAGTGTGTTTGTTATCGAATGCAATCTATCTATTTCTAAATTTTTTTTATTAGATGTTGTGCTCACATATTTATCTAAATACAGGAACTGGGTAGATTCAAGAAGATTGATCAAGGGGAGGTAGATCTACAAGTAGCCAATGGAGCCAGACTTGTTGTTGTAGTTTTCGGAGAATACCACCTCACGGTGCCTACTGGAATGTTATTGGTGTTAAAGGGTCGTTATTATGTGCCTTCTGTTACGAAACACATTATTTCCATATCCATATTTGATACTGATGGATTCATGTTCATGTTTGGATATGAATGTTTCTACATTTATAAAGATAACATTATTTTGGTAGGGCACATTTATATAATGGCCATTATGTGTTAGACTACACAAACCAAGTAATGGAAATCGATGAAAAAGTCAATTCACATGACTCATACCATTCCCAACTTTGGAATCGCCTGCTGGGTCATGTCAATGAGAAACGTTTGGAAAAAATACATCAGATTGGGTACTTAGTTTCTTTCGATCTAAAAACACTTTGTGTATGTCATGCATGTATAAAAGGAAAAATTACCAAATCCCCATTTAATGGGAAAGGTGAAAGATCTAAAGAGCTTCTATAATTAGTTCACACAGATGTGTGTGGGACATTTCCAGTTGAGGAAAGGGGTGGGTTCTCATACATCATAACTTTTACTGATGATTTTAGTAGATATGGATATATCTACTTAATGAGGTATAAGTTAAATTATTATTATTGGTTCAAACAATACAAGAATAAAGATGATAACCAGCTTGGTAAGAAGTCTAAGAAACTCCACTCAGACAGATGAGTAGAATATCTTAATCAGGGCTTCATTGATTTCTTACTGGAGTTTGGGATTCTATCTCAACTCACTTATCCTTACACACCATAGTGGAATTATATAAGAGAAAGGAGGAACTGAACCCTATTGGACATCGTGAGGTCAATGATGAGTCATGCGAGTCTTCCATTATCCTTTTGGGGATATGCATTAGAAACAGCAGCACACATACTAAACCAAGTACAAACTAAATAAATGAATGGTATTCCATACAAATCATGGAGTGGACTCAAAGCCATGTTATCAAATTTTCATTTGTGGGGTATAGAAGCATTTCTTAATGCCTCTTCAAGTAACAAACTTTCACCCCAAGTCTCAAACTGTATCTTTATAGGATATCCCAAGGATAGAAGGGGATATTACCTATACAACCCCTCAGACAAAAAGGTTACAGTGGCAATACATGCCATATTCCTTGAGAGGGATCACATCCTGAAAAGAGATAGTGGGAGCGAGATAGACTTCGATGAAGTCAAGGATCAAGATACACAGGAGTTGGTACAAGAACAGACTCCACAAAGCCCCATAGAATAACAATCTATTCAAGAGGCACAAGAACGGCGTAAAAGCACGAGATAGGTGAGAGAACCAGAATGATATGGTTTTCTTGTCACCGAGGATGGTGACTCATTATTGGTTGACAATGATGATCCTCTTACCTATAAGGAAGCAGTTGAAGGCACAGACTTTTCCAAGTGGCAAGAATCCATGAATTATAAAATGGATTCGATGTACCAAAACCATGTCTGGATTTTGGTAGATCCTCCGATTGATGTAAAGCATATTGGTAATAAATGGGTATTCAAGAAGATTCTAGACATGGAGGGGCAAGTCAGCACCTATATGGAACAATTGGTTACAAAAGGTTTTCGACAGCAACAAGGAATTGACTATGATGAAACTTTTCACCGGTTACAATGCTAAAATCCATCAGAATCCTATTGGCCTTTACCGCTTACCATGACTATGAAATTTGGAAAATGGATGCCAGAACTGCTTTCCTTAATGAGAACCTCCAGGAAGATGTCTACATGACACAACCTGACGGTTTTGTGACTCCAAAGTATTCCAACAATGTATTCAAGTTGCAGGAATCCATTTATGGATTAAAGTAAGCATCAAGGTCATGGAACATTCGTTTTGATGAGGCAGTAATGGAATTTCGATTTGTTAATAATGAATTTGAGCCTTTTGTCTACAAATGGTTTAGTGGAAGTGCAATCGTTTTCCTAATAGTATATGTTGATGACATATTACTAATTGGGAAAAAAGTACATGTCTTATAGTCAATTAAGGCATTGTGGCATACATGCTTCTCCATGAATGACATGGGTGAGGAGGCATATATTCTAGGAATCAAGATCCATCATGATAGAACCAAGAGAATGTTGGGACTGAGTCAAAGTACATACATTGACAAGATACCAAAGAGACTTAGTATGGAACAGTCCAAGTGGGGATTTTTTCCAGTTTCAAATGGCATTCACCATTCCAAGAAAATGTATCCTCAGACACATTAGGAAAGAATGAAAATGGAAAGGATCCCTTAATCATATGTGATTATGTCAGTCATGTATGATATGCTATGTACGAGGCTAGATGTTGCTTACACATTAAGTGCGGTAGGCAGATATGAAGCTGATCCAGGAGACCTCCATTGGATGGCATTCAAGACTATTCTTAAGTATCTGAGGAATACTAAGGATATGTTCCTAGTTTATGGAGGAGATGAGGAACTAGTCATTAGGGGACATATAGATGCTAGTTTGCAGAAAGATCAAGATGACATGAAGTCACAGACTGGATACATCTTTAGTTTGAATGGAGGTGCAGTGAGCTGGAAGAGCTCAAAACAAAGTGTGGTGGAAGATTCTACTGCAGAGTCCGAGTATATAGTAGCTTCTAAGGTAGCTAATGAAGTAGTATGGATGTGAAGCTTCATCCAAGAGCTGGATGTAGTACCGTGCAGTAAATACCCTATCACACTCTATTGTGATAATAATGCAACGGTGACACTTACAAAAGAGCGAAGGTCAGATCAGCGGACAAAGCACATACTTAGGAAGTATCATCTCTTGAGGGATTCTTCTCATAGACGTGAAGTTACAGTGAGCAATATTTCCACAGAAGACAACGTGGAAGACCCCTTGTCAAAAGCCTTGACTCAGTAGAAACATGATCATTATTTGAGGCCTAGAAGACTAAAAGTCATAGGAAGTTGGCTCTAGTCCAAGTGGAGTTCGTAATGGTTGGTGCCCTAAGAACCAACTGTTTTGTACTTTGATTACATGAATGTTCACTTATTATATATTTTTCATTGTTCTACATGATTGTAATATAATAATGTCCTAGAATATTTGTTGAATTAATAAGGTCATGGCAGATCCCCGCTATAATGGGAACCTCGAAATGCTATAACAATATTCTTAAATAAAGATCTGAGGTTGGATTACATACTATGATAGGACACATAGTATATAGACTGTCATGTACGAGTACTCGTAAGAAGACGACACACTCTATCATGGACTTCACAATTGGTAATCTCCAAGATGGGAGATTATGAGAACATACCTGCCAGTAGTAATTATGCATGTCTTGGTGTCATCGAACATTACTATCTACGAGCAAGTGTAATGAACCTAAGACTGGAAGATTATCATTAACTCATGTCATGACTTGCACACTTATATTTATTGACGAAAACCATCCCAGAGACAGTTGGCGGGAAGTAGGGTACGTTGGGTGCGTCAAGAGTGACATGTTGTTAATGGATAAGTCAAGGAAGGATTTTTCCCTTACATTTATGGAATATGACATCTTCGTCCATTGATTGAAATAGAACTATCTCATGAAATTCCATGGCCATGGTGTAAATGACGATTTTATTTCATGTAGTCAAAGAATGAAGGATCAACCATATAGGTTTATGACACTGTCATGAAACTTTCTTAATGAGATATTGAGAAAAAGGGATTAAATTACACAGTAAGCTTTTATATGATTTTATACGTCAATGTGGCGTCAGCTTCTTTCTCTTGGGTGCCTTGACCTGTTGCTAGATAGTAATCTTGGACTTTAGGAAAGCCCACCTAATTCCAATGAGAAATAGGCCAAGAGGGTCACACACTAAGTGCATTCAAGTATCTCAAGTAGAATAAAGATTATTCTTGTACATGGTTTAATAATTAATCAAGGAAGCCTAAATCGTTTTAATGTTGGTGGAAGAATAAAATAAAACAAGTACACGCCGTGTATCAATGATTACATGCCGTGTAGTTTTATTTTTAAAACAAGTACATGCTGTGTATTATTAAGTGTACACACCGTGTAGTTTTCATTCTTGGAAAGGAAATCAATAGATTAAAACAAGATATACATGTCGTGTATATTGAATGTACACCTCGTGTAGTTTTCAATGAAAAACAATTACACACCGTGTATTTCTTATTACACACTGTGTAGTTTTTCCAGTCTGGATTTTGAGGAAATATCGTTTTATTAAATGATATTTATTATAATTAGTGTGGGCGCATGTCAAGGAATTAAAGACTCGACATGGGGTTTTCAAATGAGATTTAATGAAATAAATAAAACGCATAACTCGTTTATTTATTGTCATAACTCTACAACCACAAACCCGATTATAAATATCCTCACAACACCAACTGTTTTCTTAACCTAACAGAATCGTTTTGCACAACAATTCTTGAGAATTATTTCAAGACTGAAAGAACCACTTCCTCCAAAAACTCTCTCAAGTCTAAGATAGATCCTCTTCCATAGGATCATTGCGATCTAAGGTGGACAAATAAATAAGAAGTTTCTCCACTCTAGCACCCGGAGACTCCTTTGGCGACGTCCAAAGATATGAGGTGCACGTGTCGATCACTACTAGAGGTAGTCTACACTTGGCTTCTAAGACGTAATGAAGAATCACATCGTAACATGATCAAGAACATCAACGAAGAAAGAACACCCAAAAGGCAATTCTTCATAATCAATTAAATTAATTATAATCAACTTGTAACGATCCTTGTTTGTGGTTCTGGGAAAAACCTTATTTTTTGTCTATTTATTTGATTCAATCAGTCGAGACTAGTGTTTTTCATCGTATTGATCCTGGATTGATCATTATTAATGAAAAAAATCCAAGTGGGCATATCCACCCACATGCTTCCGCTGCGCCCAGAACCTTCACTCCTGGAGTGTCAAACTAGGTGTGCAGAAAAGATTGTCTTCATGCACTAGTTTCCGACCGAGTCAAGCTAAAGACAATGTTTTCATTATTGTAAACCATAGGTACATCTGTGCTAGAACCACATACATTGGTAGTATCCAGACATTAATGTATCTTCTTGAAAATTACTAACTTGTTAATTCCCCAAAAAACCAAGATGTTTTCCAATATTTCAACTTTTCTCAACAGTTTGTACTAAGGTTTTATAATCCAAATTTCTACAAATAACTAAACTTTCCATTGATACCAACATTGGTGAATTTCCCTTTTATTACATAAACCATTCATTATATGATACAATATTTTCCAATAAGGAGGATATTTTAGGGTTTATTGTCTTGGAAATAGGGACATAATACATGAAAATTGCATAAAAACAATAATTCTTATAATACACTTGAAAGACATCTTCAAAATTGCATCCTATGTTACTTTTACAGCATCTCATATCTAGTGGACATACATTAAAGAAAGGGATGAGCATAATGCACGACTAGGAACCAATCAAAGGAGATACTTAACATGTGATGGAGGCATATCAATCCGGAATTATCATATAAATACAATTCATATCATAATAGATATAACATTAATAATATCATCAAAATTTGGCTACAACATAAAAATGATACATTTGAAAACATATCACCAAGTATTATCACCAGTTTCTCATAAATAATATTTACCATAGTTATTCACCAAGGTATCATAAAATATTTTATCATTAGATATTATTTGTATAAAAAATTAATTATATAAATATTAGGGTTATCCCTTCATATGTATTAATTAATGTGAGACACATTGATAATAACAAATCATTTCATCAATAACCCATGAAAAATAATGAAGGGTGTTTATATCAAAATCATTGCGTATAAAGTGTTTGAAGACTTGAATAGAAAATAATTTTTAACCCACAAAAGGAGGATATGTGTTTAATATATTTAAATCCATGAATCAATAACAAATTATTACATCTATGTCAACACCCATTGAGGTATGTTTTGGTATTCACAAAATGATAATTTATCTTGTAGAAAAGAAAAATTCTAGAAATGGATTTGACAACATGAAAGTATACGTTGTAGAGTATGAAAAGGGAATAATTGGAGGAAGATAATGTCTCACATTGATAAAAAATAATTTAATTAGTAAGGATAATATAAAAATTATAAGTGATGATATTTTATAAACATTTAAATGATATACACAAGAAAATGTAATTGGATGAAAAAGGAGAAGAGGAGAATCCCCTTAACTCGGGGATTTTCTTCCTAAAACATGAGGGATGAACCTTGACACCATGATGGAAATATCGAGAGACTATTTTGGAGGTAACATGACCATAACATCATGGATTATGAATTTGGAGTCGATATAGGGGTGGGAAAGGTGTATTTATATTTGAGGAGTGGATTTAAGTGAATAAATAAGGACTATTTTTAATTTAAGGATAACCACTATTGGGTTTCATTATTTCCAAATGGTTGGGTTGAAAATTAATATATTAATGTATGTTTAAGATCATAAAATACATCAACCACTCATTTAATTTTATATGTTTTAATTGTTTTAATCTTTTAACATTTAAATTTAACCTACTACATTATTTTACTTATACTGCAGTAATTTGTTTTACCAGGATAACATTTTTTTGTCTAAAGAATGAAATTAACATTATTACCTAATTTGAACACTATAATTAAAAACATTCAATCCATTTTAGGTTATTAAATTTCTTATAGTTATGAAAATAAATTTTCAATATGTTACATGTATAATTTAGAAAAACTGTATTTTAAGAATGGTTAAAATCATGGTTTTTATAAATGTTATGCATTTATAAGTGTAACATTACACACTATTTTTTTCCTAAAATAATTTTTTTATAAAGAAAAATTATTAAATAAATTTAAATATTAATCATATACCAATTATATCATAAATGTTATCATAACTCTTTAAAATAGTAATTTCACTTTTTACCGAGAAATCTGTTTTTTAGAAATAACCAAAAATTCACCGGAATATAATTTTGATATGATGAGTCCAAAAAATATGTTTATTTGATCAAAATAATTATCTAATTATTATAATCATAACTTTTAAATAAATCATTATTTTAATTAAAATTGACCAGTTAATAGAAATATAAACATTCTGAGCATTATAAAATTTACTTAGGGCTTTATCAAAATATATTCTCATTTAAAAATAATTTTATAAGATTTTTTCGTGAAATAAATTTTCAATTAATACATGTACATAGAACGTATTTTAATATAATGTATTTAATAGTCTTCAAAAATAATACAATTTTGATTATATCATTAAATAATCATGACAATCATTTAAATTCATCTATATAACGAACAATAATAAGGACCAACTATTTTATTGACTAATGTTCATAATGTCAATAAACTATGTTAGTTTAAAAACATAAAATCAGTTGGTTCTATTTCCCTATAAATAAACCATCATTCTTACTATTCATCATTAACTTCAATTTGAATCAATGATAAATATTTTTTCTAAAATCAATATTGTATTACAAACTATAGGTTCCTCCATTATAGTGATGTTCATAGGTGCATTGATTTGATGGTATCAAAGCAGTCAAGGTTTTTATATTCCACTTTATTTATCATACATTTTTCTTCCCATTTTAATATTTTGTATGATATTGGATGTTGATTTTGACTGAATGTGACAGTCTTAATTAATGAAATATAGTGTTGATGGTTTCTTGTATGTGTTTTAATTTAATGCTTCGTGTTTTAATAATTCATATAACACATGATGTTCAAAGTTATTATGAAATTTAAAAGTCTTTATATGTTCTTATATTGTCAAAAATTATGTAAATTTACTATGAGTCTAGATATCCACTAATAGAAGAACATTTTTCAGGTCCTTACAAGAACTCTCTATTAATTGATATAACTAATACAAATAAGAATAAGGGATGAAAGTGTGATTGTCATACCTCATAATTCAAGTTTAAAATCTATTCCCAATTTCCAAATTCACTAGAAATTTAAAAAATGATAGATTATCCTTATGACTTCTCCCCGTAAGGGATGAAATATTTTATTACATTCTATATAATTTAGTATAATCCCTAATGTAATATACCTTCTTGCTATCCAAAAGTGACAACCTCACAATCTCATTCAATTCCATTCATGTTAGCTCAAAACACATTAAATAATTGGGAACATGGAGGGACCTCCTTTTTCATTATAATTAGCATTCATGTTGAGAGATTCCTCTCAACCTGAGCTATTTCTTTATTTTAAATTCATAATGGAAAGATTTCATTAGACACTTATTTTAGTTTCAAGTCTCATCTGTTTGATTATCATGTTAATTCCCATGAACATATTCCTTTTATGGAATAAATTTTCCACCTCTATTTCTATAGTCACAATATTTCCTTTAGTTTTATTATGTTTCTCAACATCCATTAACTACTTACCCTAATTTAATCAATTTGGTAGAACATCACTCTCCCTTTAAATACGTATTCTTCTTAGAATCATCACTTGTCATACCAACTATTCTTTTTCTTTTTAAGTCACATCCCTTTCACACCATAATTATTATCTCAAAGTATTCTGGTCATGATTTTACATGATATGTGACCGTCATGTATACATCTACCAAAAAATTCTTTTAATAACACGTATCTATTTTTAATTGGCATCTTGTATGGCCTTTTATTCAATGCATTTTCCGTTTTGTAATAGATTATTAAACATAATTCCTTTGTTCTCATCTCAAAGTGGAATTATCACCTTCCTTTATTAACCGTTTCCCCTTTTATTAGTGTATTATATTCACATCATTTGATAATTTTTGAATGATTGGTACATACCAACACTCATCATAACAGTGACCAGTTCTGTTTCAATACTCACAAAAATATTAAAAGCATTGAAATTGTTTTTTTTGTAGATAGACTTCATTGATTCTTCTCTGTTATAGGTCCTCTCTTTCCTTAAGTCCCCCCCCAAATACATGCCTTGTTTTATTTCCATGAATTATCAGGTTATGTCAACATTACAATTCCATGTTCCCAAACAACCAAATATATAAACAATATCATATGAATATTCTTCTCTTCTTTTCTACTATATTATCTCTAAATTAAATATATTATAAAATTTTATCTTTATGTGTGGAACAAAAACACTTTTTGTTACATCATGCCTAGTAAATCTTAATAAACCTTTTCTCATACACCCTTGATGTGGTGGTTTTATAAGTATCTTTCACCTCCCATAATCCTCTAGAGCTAGGTTTAAAACACATATCAATACTTGAAACCACATTAGTACATAAAACACTTTCTAGGTAATGGGATAATTTCATATTTAAGTATGATTCCTTTTGGTTAGAGGATAATCTCATTCTATTCATTGAGTTATAATCCATAATGTAAACTTTTGTTGGAAAATATCTTTTCTATAAATTTAGGAATTTACATCTTATAGTGATTCTTTATTCTTTAGTTACACCCATATCCCTAAACAAATCATGCCGAGTGAGTACTTCTCATTATCAAAAATTCTTTTTATGTATTACCAATCCCCCTTCAGCTTCATCATTTATTTTTAATAATTTTTTATTTATTATTATAAAATATTATCAGGATCATTGACCTTATTTTCATTAACCTCTAGTTGAGAATAATTGTCATCCATGGATACACATTGCTCAATTTTTCAAGTGCATGTAACTATTCTGAAAAAACAATCTCAGAGAAATATTTCTCACAAACATACCATTAAATTTTTTATCCAGTATCAAGAATTTATTTTTCAATTGATTATACATGTTTTGTGGGATGAATTCATTTTATAACCTTTTTAATTAGTTCATACTATGATTCTTTAACTTCATATTGTAGCTATAAATTTTCATTCTGAAGAGACGTGAATCCTCCAATAATAAATTTAAAAACATCATTGGGAAATTTCTTCATATTTTATTTTAAATTAGAATGATGATAACTAAGTGACGAATTATCATCATAGATTGAACAGACTTCTTCAGAAGAATCATTATCAAGATAATTGTTGCACTATATTCCAGGTTAATTACCCTTAGTCATTAGTTACTTTTCCTTTACCATATTTTTCTTCTTAAACTTCCTTGTCTGTCTTTTATTTCTATTATTTTGAGAAATGGAAGAAATCTATAAATTATATTCACTAGAGTAGCTTCCTTTTCCTATTTCTGATGTAGTTCACTTATTTCTGCAAATATGTACTTCAATATAGCTAATAAGTTTCTTTAGAGGGGGCCTTTTTTCTGATGCCACTTATCAAGACTTAGGCCAGATTCCCACTAAGGTGGTGGTGGGGGGAGGTGGGGGGGGGGGTTGAATATGTGATATTTACAAATTAATTTATTTTGAATTAAGGCACATGAATATGTTTTGATTCTCAAACTAATCAGTGATATCTTAAAATATCACCTTGTATGAATAAAAGATAAGAGAGAATACATCAAATGGTATTTAGATGGTTTAGTATGGCCCACTGTGCACCAGGGTGGCTTACGACCCATCCTAATTTTAAAAGACCATGTGATGGGGAAGGGGATGGATGGGGATTATATATGATGCACAATACCCCTCCAGTATCGAATGTGGGAAGGGAAACAGGTTTCATGACATTAAATCCATGTCACGCCATGAAACCCCTACAACTAACAACCATGACCCATAGAGAACGCACTGTCATTTATTTGGGATGCTAAAAATCACCCTCCCAATGATTTCCCCACATACCAGACACTTTATACCTCCTTCAATGCCAATTCTTCACTCATATTCACACGCTCAAGCATCCCTCACCCCCTTGGCTGATTATTTCTCTCTATCCATCACCCCACCCCTTGTGATTCCAAAGAGCACCAATCTCACCTTCTTATACAACACTCTTGATCACCTTTATTATAGTGTAATCCCCATGCACGGTAAAAATACCACGGGTCCAGGTCCATGGTGATGCACTCTTCATGGTGTTGAGAGTGTGTTAAAATTAGAATTCCTATTGTAGGATATATATTTGGGCAACCTAACCTCCCATCACAATTTTTTCTACCTTGGGTCACTTCCTCATTGTTTTATTCTTTAAAAGGTATCTCTACTTTCTAGGGTGTCTCACTACCCATCCCCCTTTAAAAAGAAATAGTGATGGGGAGGGGGTGGTTGGGGATTATATACCATGTCCAAAACTACTCCAGTCACTAATACGGGATAAGGAAATCTGTGTCATGGTGTTATAACCAGATGTCATTCCATAAGACCCCAGTAACCATCTACCATGACCCACAAATGTCATGTTATGACACCCCTATAGCCAGAAACCATGACCAAAAGGGCACAAAAAATCATTCATTTTAGACTTCAACAACATTGTTGCATTCCCAAAAAATTCAAGGTTTCCTACCTACTATAATACAAATTCATCACACACAGATACACTCATGCACCCCTCAGTTTTCCTGGATTCGTAATTCACTTCATACATCATGTCGTCCTTGGTGATGTGGAGGAGCACTAAGCCCACCTTCTCATTATTATCGGCTTCCCTCTTTCTCTCCTTCATTATTGTGTAATACCCATACATGTTCTTTCTTACAATTTAGGAAACATATTTCTATTAATTAATTTTTTTTAGTAATAATGAAATCAGGATTCTGTCTCCAATCATCCAACCAGTCATCATTTGGTCCTTCTCAGAGAGTGTGAAGTAGAACTCGTAGGCATGTGCAACCACGTCAGTGTTCACCTCTAGTGTGTACCTAATGTGGGTAATAGTGTTCTTCCCATATTTAACATAATTATTCATTCTGGTCATGATTTCCACCATGGTAACACTGAAACTATAAGGATATATTTTCACTATCGTAATCACCTTGTCTATCACCACATAGTTGGTGGAACACAGTATTTCCCCGTATATCAGTTGCACCATCTGGAGAAGGGTCGTGTAGCTGTTGACCACCCTCAAATTGGTTTCAGTGAATGGACTCATGAATCTGTAAATCCCACACATGAAGTGTTAAATATCTTTTCTACCATATTATCATGGTTTAATGCTTTCTTCAAGGACATGCTCATCGGGTTGTAGGCCTAGTGCCACAAAAAGTCCCTAATTACCTCATCGTCCTCTATAAACCACTTATTGACCATAGACGTCTCTCGGAATTTCTTCCCCAAGATCCATTTGAATAGGGTGTTCATAGTGATAGGGACGAAATTTTGGAAGACATCTATGGTTAAGCAGTGGATTACAGAAGATGCTAAGGTGATCATGAATGGATTGTGGTCTAATGTCTTCAACCCGATGACCATGTCAATGAGGAAAACATTATCCCATGATGAGATGGTACAAAATATTCTGACACTATAGGCATGAGTTCTATGAATATGTGACTCCCTTCCCAGGAATCTGAGTTAAAGGAATCCAACAACTATAAGACCCTACTCTAAATGGGGCAGCCGATGTATGAGGTAATGGGCTATGAAACCAATTACATTTTTTTGAGCAAGGGAATTGAATTGGTGAACCTGCATATTTATAGATTCAATGTTAACATGTTGTAACTAATTACTAATGTTTCAAAGTATGTGAAATCTTGGAAAAACATTATATCGCCCATCAGGTACATGCTAGAGGGGAACACATACATAGTAGCACACTCATACTGGAAATACTGGGCACTCTTCTAGCATGGGAAGATGATGATTGGAAGGTAAACTAGTGACACACTCAATACATACTACTCAAAAAAAATATTATGAACATGATCTTTGCTACCTAAATTTCAGTGAAAACATATAAGTGTATTACAGTATAATGAAAGAGAGAGAGAGAGGGATGCGAGGAAGTATGTGGAGTTGATCTTGGTACTCTTCGACATAAACAAGGGTAGGGAGATGGCTTGAGTGAAGTAAGTAGACAAGGAATATGAAAGGTGTGTTAGTGTGTGTGTGTGAAGAATTTGTATTAGTGGTAGTAGGAAGCCTATGATTTGTAGGTTAAGATCCGAGAGGTAAATTGTTTTAGTCCAAAATGAATGACAGTGTGTCCCTTATAGGACCTGGTTGGTGGTTATAGGTGTGTCACAACATGACATATGGGTGTAACACCATGACACTAGTTTCCCTATCCCACATTCGATACTGAAGAGGTGTTGGGAATGGTATATAATCCCCATCCATCCTACTCCCCATCATAAGGCCTTTTTAGAGGGGGGTGGACAGCTTCCCTATAGGGTAGTGAGGACTAAAGAAAAACAAGACAATGAGGGGGTGGCCCAAAGCATACAATATTGCGATAGAGGATCCTACATCCTAATCGTAGATCCAAAAATAATGTCTCTTTTTTATGTAACAATCATCGGTAGGTCTAGTTGGAGAAAAACTCATCCCCACTTACCACGTGGTAGATATTGTGCCCTCTATCATAATATTTTCCAAGTGGGGTCACTCCCTCATGGTTTTGTTCTTCAGAAGGGCTCACTGCCCACTATGGTGGCTCACTGTCGGTGGCTCACTACCCATCAACCTATGAAAATGACTTGTGATGGTGAGGGGGAAGGTAAGTGAGCCACTGACCTTGAGACACCCTTATGGGTAGTGAGCCCTCCTAAAACAATCATGTGAGAGTGACCTATAGTGGACAATATTTTGACAGAGGTTCCTCAATCCCCAATAAATAACCTAAAAATAGTTCAAAGTTAACAGAAAGAATTAATGTCCAATATTTATGCATGACTAATATCACACCTATCTCCTGTAATGTAGCAGCACTGTAGCGGTGGTAGGGAACTGTAGCAACAGTGGGTACTATATAGTACTGTAGTAGGTGGGTACCATAGCAGCACTATAGAAGCATGGGTACTACAACATTTCTTTTCACAGAATTGGATTTCGGCCAAACTTTTGGGCCTACGGGCCATGTTTTGGGCTACATGCCCACTGGGCCTTCGATCAATGTAATGGGTCTCCCTCTACCCATTTAAAAGAGGTCTTTGATTTTCTTTAATAATAAATGAGTATTCATCACCAACCTTAAAAAAGTGTGAAATATAATAACAATCCCTTATCAACATCATCTTCAAATATTCTTCATGAAAATGAATATTTTAATGGTCTCCTATTATCTCTTGATTGTTGTAAAGAAAGGTTCATCATTGACACTAGCCTTAAGCATTAGGACCTATTCAACAATATTCACATTTAGATGGAGAATTTTTCAAGCAAGACATCCAATTCCCTTAAATAAATATTTAATAATTTTCCAATAATAATCACATTATCTTAAAATAACTAAAAACATATTAATGCATCCTCAAAAACAAATGAAACACATGAGATAAACATACAGTAATTGGGTTTTTACATATATAAATTAATTATTCTTGAATCTTGATATTATAAATTCAATCAATTAAATCATTAAAATAACATTCTTAGTATCTTTTAAATTTGAATTTGAAGGAACCCATTTATAAAAAATTGAATTTAATGCTTTAATGATCATATGAATTCAAAATGAACACATAATATATTTTCAATTGAATTGTACAAATATATTATTTATCTTGCGGATGAATACAAAATAAATTATAAATTAATAGATATTTATTAAATATTTATAAATTATTAATATTTAAAATCCTGGAAATAAATTAGGAGTAAAAAATAAATTGAAATACATGGTTAGAATAAAAAATGGAAAAAAAGATTCACCTGAATTAGGTGGTAAAAATGAATACTAATTATTTAATAAAATTAAAAAAAATTCTCAAAATCGGCAGATTAGGAAATGATTTCTCAATACATCGACGAAACTAGGGATATTTTGGATAGAAGGGTAGGAATTGTCTCATCCAATTCATTCTTCAGTCCCCATATAATTTGGTGGGTAGAATGTGAGAATCAATAAATATGTTGAAATGATGGTGGATGAGCATCAGTAGAGTAATAACAGATAAAGGTCTGAAGTCTTTTTATGGTGAAAAAACCGGTGTTTATGTTGGTGTTGGCATGGGGATGGTGTGGGGTTTTAACGATGGACTTGGAATGATGGTTGGATGGTAAAATGATGGTGAGGACCTCTCACAGCGACTATCAATGACATAAGATAATGATCTTGAAGATAAAACTTGGTGGTATGGGACGATGTAATGATTATGGGCCACCACAACTGTTGGTTGAATGGGACAACAACATGGTTGTTTGAAAAACTCATTTCGATGATGTGGTTATCACTTTATTCAAGATAGGTTCATCTGAATGACCTCAAGCGTTGCATTGGTCAGATGCACGGGTAGTGATGTTGATGGGGGACACTGAAGTCCTCGGGTGAATGAACCCCTGGCATGGGATGGTGGAAATCAGTTGTAGTTTTCCTCTTTATCCCAGAATATGACCACAGGAGGATGTTTTTGTCTAACACATTAGATATAGGGCCTCTAGAGCTTGTGGTCTTCGGTGGGTCACATAAGTCTGTCGTAAAGAGGTGCATTCGCATCAGACGGGGGTGGTGGTGTGAAAGGTGGGTAATGGGCATGTTTCTATGGACCATTGGGTCATGATAAAAAAATTTGGTTTGTGGTCCATGTATTATGGGTCTTCGAGCTGCATATATAATAGGTTTTGTGTTCCTTTATATATAAAAACAAAAAGGGCTAGATGGGTGGGTTACCTCGTAGGGGGCTAGGACCTACCTTCCCAGCCTAAGGGTGGGGTTTGTATGTGTGTTTTGTTGTAATTGTACCCGCATATATAAATAAATGAATAAATATATATAAATAATTGGTATTAAACATATTTAATTAATAATAATTCCACCAATGATCCCCTTTAATATGGGTATGATCCTTAAGACTTTTTGAAATTTTTGAAGTAGGATTCATACATCACATTTCCAACATTTAATGAATATTATATTATTTATAATAACACCTTAATGATAATAAATGATAAATGATAAAATATCTTTAATCAATAACAATTTTTTAATAAAATAATAAATATTAACTTATAGTTTCTTAGCAATAATTACTGATAATTCCAATAATGTTGTTAATACTATAATTAATAATAAATTTTTTATATGATGCAATTAATAACCTATTTAAAAATAAAAAAAAATTAACACTTTATAATACTTAAAAATAGTATATGAGAGAGAATTAACAATATTGAATAATTACTAATACATAATATAAAAAAATGAAAATAATATTATAATTCATTTAAAATTTCAAACTAATATAATGATTAATAATCTAATTATAATGGATTAATATTAACAAATAATGATTTGTGGTATACAATTTTTTTTGTTAATTATATTTATGGATAATAGAAATAATATTAATAATATTTTATATAATAATATTAAATGTCTTATTAAAAAAATAATTTAAAATAAAATTTTAATTTCTAAAAATTATTATTAATAATATATTTAAAAATAAAAAAATGTTGTAATTTAAAATCTAATCAAAAATAGGAAAATATTTATTAATTAGTTATAATACTTAAAAATGGTTGGGGAGAGAGAATTACAAATATAGAATAATTTCAAATACTGAATATAAAAAATCTAGTTAATTATATAACTAATATGATATTTTGAAATAATTTAATAATTATTAATACAATTATAATGAATTATTAATAAGAAATAATGTTTTATGCTATGTGAATTATTTTTTGTTCATTTATAAATAAAAAATATAAAAAATTATATAAATGTATTAAATAGATTATTAAATAAAATAATTTAAAATATAAATATTCTTATTTTAGAAATATTATTATTACATTTAAAAATAAGGAAATATGAAATTAATAATATAATAAAAAATAAATTATTATTAATAATTTATAATACTTACAATTTTTTGTGGATAGAGATTTACAAACACTCTATAATTTCTAGAACGGAATATAAAAATGTAATTAATAATATATTTGATTTTGATATTTAAAAATAACATAATAATTAATAATCTAATTATAATGAATTATTAATAAATAATGTTTTACTCCATGTAAATTTTTTTGTCTAATATAATTACACTTAATAATGTATATAATAATATTAAGTATATAATTAAATAAAATAATTTAAAAAATATTATTATTAAAAAAGATGTAAAACTGGTCGACTAGAGGCGTTATAGATGAAGAAAACATTGATGAAAGTAGAATCATTGGTGAGTGTATAATGACACTGAATATTCTTGATGACAATGGTGAAATAAAGAACCTTAATTATAAATGAATAAAAGAAGACATAAAGAACAAAAGTATATGGCCATAAAAATCACAATTTTCTATTAACATATTATTGTATATGTGCATACATAAGACTTTATCCAACGGTTAATATTAATATATACAAATCAAATCAAACAGTGGGAATTCCAACGGTTTTGGATATATGAATGGGTTTTTTGGGCGATGAAAATTCATCATTAATTATAGCTTTATGGAATCAACACCATAAATGATATTTTATAACACCCCATGGATGTCCGAATTTCATGGAATCTAAAAAAAATATTCACATAAAAATCCATGAGGGGAAAACCAGTGAATCCAAATTAATATGATTTCATGCTACATCACATCATTAAAAACCTTATCAGGAAATACTAGTTGGAAAATCTAAAAAGGTAAAAAAGAGTACAATGTTCCCAACTCCACCTCATAAAGTCATGATATATTTTTCAGTATTCACATCCCAATTTTATAAATCAATTTGTCAAATTTTGATGATGGCAATGCCTTTTTTAATAAATTGTTTATTTTATCACAAGACCGTATTTACTAGATATCAATCTCAGCATTCTTTTTAAGGTCATTAGTGACAACTAATTTTGGTGAAATATTTTTTGTTTGATCACCTTTAATATACCCACCCTTCATCTATGCTATACATGAAGCATTATCTTCATATAGTATAGTTGAAAAATTATTATTCATATTTAATCCATATTTACATATAACATGATTAATATTTAATCCCAACCAAAAACATTCTCAACTTGGTTTATAAATATAAATCATCATAGCATAGTTGGAAGAAGTAGAAGAAATGGTTTTTTATAGACTTCAAGAAATAGAAGTTCCACCTAATTAAAATAAATATCCAGTCATAGATGTTTCTTTATGTGGATTAGGAAATTATATACCATCAGCATAACCAACCAACTTTGGTACTTATCATTTGGAATAAATTAACCCTCAATCTTCAGATCTTTGAAGGAATCATAATACTTGTTTGACAAATTAAAATGCAGACGAGTAGGACAAGAACTATACATGGAAAATAAATTTGAAAAAAAATTATATATCTCAGATTTTATTATTTGAGAGGTACATCATTGCTCCAATATAACTTTTATATGGTACTTTGGGAACAATAACTTCCTTATTATCCTATCATGGTTTGAAAAGATCATTATCTGGATCAAGATAACATACAACCATTATTGTACTTAATGGATGTGGTTTATTCATATAAAATTTCTATAGGACTAGAAATATAAAATGTTTTTTAATAAAATTTTCACCCTTCAACAAAGTTATTTTAAAAAATAAAAATGGATTTCCTTCAATGAATATTTATAAAAAATTCTATTTATATGTATGTTGCACCATTTCCCTTGTATCTTCCTTTTTGTATAGCATCATAACATGAACCATTTTTATATTCATTATCAGTTTATTGATTAAAAGGTATGTGATTTTAATTATTTACGTTTCCATACTGATTATTCCTTATCATATCATGAGAGACCCAGGTTGAAAAGAATATAAAAATAGACATTTTTCAATAAATATAATAGAAATTTTATCAATAGTCCTAATAATATTTAAATCATAGATGTATACCATAATGATAAAATGTTAATACTCAATCCGCTTAGTGAAGACACATTGGAAAATTTTATCATTTTATTAACCATCATCGAAATATTACTCACACAGTTATACCACATACACCCTGACTATTTAATATTTATAATGATTTATTCAGATTACTGAATAAAGTTATTGAGATATGGGATATTTTACCATAAATTTTAATCCTTAGAGTATTTTCATATAAATATTATTATAAATATCAACATAAAGATATAGTGCCCCGACATCCAATATTATTAATTCACGTATCTCATGAACAAAAAAAGGTTTCTGCATCTTTCACAGGAGATTATTTCATCATAATCAATCCCAGGCGTTTGTGAGAAACCTTGAGCAACTATTTATGTTTTATATCTCAGTATTTAATTATTTTAATTAATTTTTCTCAAAAATACACATTTATATCCAACAGGTTTAATCACTTAAAGGGTTTTCATAATCAAGCTAAACCTCACATTTAGTGAGTTGAGCTCAAACTAGATTGTGACTCTCCATTGATCTAAATCTATACTTTCAAAAAATTCATTAACCATTTTGGGTTCTTTATCAAAATCCATAATTTATAGGGATACATTTTATAATTTTTTTTGAATCAACAATGGTCTCCACTAGGTTCCATCATCTTCTAGTGTTGGTGAAATTTATTAAAATTTACTCTTAATAATGTTCATGTACTTCTAGTATATTTACATTCTCTTTGGGTTCATTTTTATCTTTAACCAAAATAGGGATTTCATTTTTCTTTGATAAGGTTTTTCATATTTTGTTATAAGTGGTCTCTCATGCTTCAGGAATGGATTGTAATAATTGTTGGTGATACCATCATATCATCACTCAGGGACATTTACTATTACTGGCGCATTCCAGGAGGTATATATGATTTTGTAACCCATATTGAATTAATTAATGAATCGTGAAATTGATTTGATAATTTATATAAATTAACTATCCATTTAACTTCAATTTCATTCATATTTTTACGAGGATCAATATGTAATAATGAATTCATCTTCCATGATAATTATTTTGAACTCGATTGAATTTCCCCTTTTAATATTGAAAATTTATTTTTCATCAAAATGAAAAATAGAAAATATTAATATCAATACATATCCTATCATAATATAAAGATATTTTAATGATATATGGAGATTCAAAACCAACATATATACCCAATATCCTCTAGGGTCCCATTTTTTGTGGTTGCAGGGGTTCTATTGGCCCATATAAAACACACAACTAGAGCTCTTAGAGTGAAATATTTGGTTTATGGACACAATATAATGGAAAATGTGAATATTCATGATAGGTTGATGGCCTTATTTGAAGCAGTGGTGTTTCATGCAAAATTTCATATCCCAATGCCAAATTAGGAAATTTAGTTGTCATAAGTAGTGGTCTAACGATAACTTGAAATTTTTTTATAAAATATTTACCCAGACCATTTTGGGTATGAACATGAGATATATAATGTTAAACACTTATTCCTAGTGAAATTAAATAATTATTAAAATCATCTGATGAATACTCACCACCATTATCAAGGATAATATGCTTGATTGAATAATATGAAAATTGTTCCATTAACCATATTATTTGAAATTTTTAATTCTCAAAAACCATGTTGCGAGTAAATAATAAACACACATGGGAGAATATTGTTGAGACATAAATCATGATCATAAAAGATCTTAATGGTCCACATATATCACCATGAATGCAATCTCGAAACATATGAGATTCCAACATGATCTTTGATTGTTATGGTCTTATAATTAATTTTCCTTGAGAACAAGTAGCACATGAGATATCCTGTAGTGTAAGAACACTTTTATCAACCAATGGATAACCATACCTGTGATTAATTATTATCATCATCATTATTGATCAAGGATTACCCAAATGATCATGTCACACTGTAAATGTATCGTGATCAGTAAACTCCAGGTTTACCATATTTTATTCAATTGTATAAACATTGATAAAGAAAATATAGAGGAAGTCTTGAAACATTCTATAGAATCAATTTTCACCCATCAATAATGTTTTTAAGTTAGTTTTTTCAAAACCTCCTTCATCCATAGTCTAAATGTGATATCCATCGTCATAGATGTATTTAAAACCTAGAAAATTTCATCATGACTAAAGATAAAATAATGCATTATTTATCATAAATTGTATACAACCGGGTAGGAATATTTTTTCTCTTATAGGGCCTTTGATTAATTGAGCACTATCAGTTAATGTAATTACATGAGGAATCCCCATTTCCGGGGTGATAAAATATTTATCATTGTTAATAATTGTTTGCATCACGGGGCTTTCGATGATTCAAATATCATCATTAGGGAAATTATTTTTAATGGATCGATTTATATCATTCATTTCTATTAAATAAAATAAAAAAATTCATATATGAATTGGAATAAAAGACAAATATTATCCATTTCTATTAGATCATAAAACATTCATATAAAAAATTAAATAAACTAAAAAAAAGAAACATGTGATATTTGTTTTTAAAACACAACAAAAACAAATGTTCATTTCCACCATGAGAATTCATGCATGATCCAAATTTCTAACACCATCAGGGTGTAAAAATTAATCATAAATATAAATGATAATAATACCATCATCTTATTTCATATCTTAGTCAATAAAATTCATATCAAATATCTTTTAATTTCCTTTGATTGATCTTTCATAAAGATCAAAAAAATGTTTTGGTTTATTATAGGTATGAAACTAGTGCCCCATCATACCACATTGAAAACATTCACTTTCATCACCATTTTATTTCTTGGGTTGTGTTTTTTCATTATTGGACTACTTCAAATGGTTACCTTTACTCTACTTATTTCGTGTATGAAAACCTCAAGAAAATAACATTACTCTACCTAGATTATGTCGATTCTTTCCAAAATATTGATTATAAGCAGTCATATTCACATCAGGTAATGGAGTCACACTAGTAGGTTGGGATTCACAATTTCTCATCAAGTGTTCATTACATTGGTTATAAACAAGGAAAAAAAGTAATTCAAAGTATTTTTTAAAACATTTCTTGTGATATTGATGTTTTAGAATGACATTTGAGATATGGAATGTTGAACAAGTTTTTTCCATCCAATCGGTTTTAGTGAAAACATCTTTGTATAATTTTAGTTGTGATGTAATTATTGGTCATAAAATACTAATGGATGTGATGGTAGATAGATATTAGTGCTTGGTCATGATCTTTAGAGGGAGAGTATTTTTGGGATTTAACTATTTCTCCAAGGCTATTTTCCTCAAACTGCATCTCCATATCCAAATTCCTTGACAAGTAATTTATCCAAAAAATTTTCAAGAGGGAGAAACCAATGCCTCACAATATTCACAATTGAAATTAATATTACGAGCATGACTAACCATTTTACATGATAGAACAGTCATGATGATAACGTGTTTTCAAAATAGTCTATTAGAGGGGTTATGGATCACAAAAATGTTAATCAGAAGTTATGTGAAGATGACAGTATAATGAAATCGAATTTTCAGGATAATGATGGAAAAAATAAATCATCTTAATGTCAATATAATAGAATATTATAGAAATAATACATGTATATGGCCAAAAAATCTCTATATTCCATTAACATATCACTTTACATATAGGGTACATATGAATTTATCCAACCATCAATTTTAATATCTAAAAATAAAATCCAGCGGTTTTAATACAATGGATTTGGCCATATGAAGGGTTTTGTTAAGTAATTAAATGTATTTATTAATTCTATATTTATGAAATCTACACCATAAATGATCTTTCATAAAAAAATTATTAATTGTATAATAAATTATAAAATTAATATTATGATTATTATAAATTATTAGTAATTTTTATAATAAATGGGTATATGTTTTCTTTGGGCATCAAATTATATTTATATTGAATTTATACTTTATAATTTATAGGCTTTCAAAGTCACATAATTTAAACATAATAATGTATAAATTATGTGCTTTTGAAATCATATAAATTATAAAGTGTAGATATAGGATAAAATTTAAAACAATTACTAAACATAAAAAAATAAAGGAAAATAAAAAAAAATATTAAAATAAATTAATGAAAACTAATTTTAATAGCATGAAATATAATTGTTTCTAAAAATTACTTTTGAAATAATATGAGCCTAATTAAAATTTTTTATGATATTGACGAAATTATTTTTATTTTCAATTTTTTTAATTTTAATTCGATATTTTAATTTTTATTCATATTGTATTTATAGTTTATATTTTATAATATTTTCAATATTAAATTATTGAAATTTTATATGTTTTGTTATGTTTCTAGTAGGTGACTTTGATAGTTTATAAGATATAAACTATAATTATAATGTAAGTGAAACATAAAACATAGAATATCTATATATAATAATTAAAAATAAAAATAATTTCATGAAGGTACATATTAAAAATTTACATACATAGTTGAAACATTATTAATTAAAAAGAACAATTATAACATATTATCTAAATTAATTATCAATTATTAATATAATAATGTCGTTATAATTAAATATTAGTATTTAAACTATTAATAAATATTGGTTTGTTATAAATTATCATTTATAGCATGGGTGTCATAAAATCATAGTTAATGAGTTTTATTCATTACCTTATAAGACCATTCATATCGAAAAAATGATTTTTATTCCCACCACTGGATCTGACTCATAGGAATTAATTTTTAACGTTAGAATAAGCCACTTGTAATATATAAATACTTTGACATGTTAGTGGAACCAACATTGGATTTTGACTCGACATATACATGTTTTATTTCTATTTTAATCAATTCTATTGTGATTGAGAAGTTTTACTTTGACATCATCGTCAAGAAAATTCAACATTGTTATATGCCCAGTTTTTATTTTCCTTCAATCGACCAGTTTCACAACATGTTATCTGCACGACTATTATACCATGTAAAAATCATTGGTGAATCAATTAATGTTTTCAATTATGCTTCTTCACAAAACTGTTTCTGATCCTTAATATTCCTCCACCATAATCTCTATGGGGATTGGAAGAATGAGTACCTAATTGTGAAGGATCATTTGGTGTTATCGCAGAATATAAATGATTGATATGATCCCATTCGACTTTTAATACTACCAATAGAATGTTTTGAGTGGATTCATTTAAGGAAATACCCCGGAATTCCATAATTTATTTTAAATTAAATGGTATTATTTCGAGACCATGCACTGAGACTACATGTGATTTCGAGGCCTAGAGTGTCCGGAATGATTCATTGTAAAATACTATTCTTTAAATAGTGAGCACGAGATGTTTTCATAAAAATGTGTAATAACTCTTAAATAGGTTCCCGAAACCAAAAACTGAGGGAAACATTCAATTCAGGATGGATGGTTTATCCTAACTGCAACAAAAGTTTAGTCTACACAAGCCACCAGTGAGAAAAACTGAAATGGAATAACTTTAATTAAAATGATTAAATAAAATTATTTAATTTTTTAAATCCTTATAACTCATGAATGTTGACTCGGATTAAAATATGAGACCACCACTAAACTCATGATGGTATTATTTTCTTTGGCAAAGCCTAACATTTGCCGGCCCAGGTCAACAATGGAAAGTAGTTTTTGGCCGTAAATAAAATAATTGAAAAAAGTTATTTTATTTTCACATCCTTATAAATCCTAAATGGTAACTCGGATTGGAAATCCATGAGTACCGTTGAGTTCATGGGTGTATGCTTCCCTTAGGCGGAGCCTAACATCAACCGATGTAGCCTGGCTATGAATGTTGGTTTTTGAGACGGAACTATAAATAAAATAATTTAAATAAAAGTTCTTTTATTTTAAAATCCTCTTAACTCATAAACTGTAACTCAGATTAAAAATCTGAGGCCAATGTTTAGTTCGTAATGAGATGTTCTCCTTATGTAGGACTTAACCTCGACCGACACAGGTCATAGAAAAAAAAAGATAATTTTTGGACTTTTCACAGGAAAAATATAATAAAATAAAAAGTTATTTTAATTGTTTTCTTCCTCATTGTGTTGTGGCATGTCTGGCCTACGGTGTAACGACGTGGAAACAATGAGTCTCATTAATTAGTCCCACTAATGAGTCAGTATAACGATGATGCAATATATAATAACCGAAACACTGATTAACATTTCATCGATTAATAGACTAACAAGCAGTGTAGGATTGTTGGCACCAATCCTGGAATATCTCTGAGGCTTTTGAGGTTGGAGGCGACGATTGATAGAGGAAAAAATCTCCAATGAATAATGTTGGAAATTCAAATGATGGCGATGAAACCCTTAGAGAGTGGACTCAGGATTAGAGATCGTCGGACGATGATGAATGATCATCCTCAAGAAATCTCATTTCCCAAGTAGGGGTATAAATTATTAAAAAAAATTCTTCCCCACTCTATACCTCTAAAAGATGAATGAGGATCAACTCTCTAACAAGTTTATCAGCCGATGGATTTCCCTTACTGGGTTGGGAAATATAATTATGGGTTGATATCAGGATTTAGTCTTAGTGATTTATAATTTATACATCCTGATCCTGCAAACATGAAAAATTCTGGACCGACATAAAAAAGGATGGTTGTTCATATGAGTGTTCTGTGTGACCTCATCCATCCCTATCTCCCCATTATTTATGTCATAACAGACTATAGTGTATTGGATGTAGAAGCTCCAGGTCGCAGGGTTGTAGCCAGGCGGGCTATGACAACAACAAGGGACTTCTACACAAGGCCGCGGTGGTGGAACTGGGTGGAAGTGGAAATGGGTGGCAGCACAAGTCCATAACACCCCCACCTCAATGGAAGGTGGTAGGTGCCCTGATGGAAGCGCACCATAGTGGTAACAGGAGCCGCCGACATGGAGGTCAGTGGCTGGCGGTAGGCAGACGTGGCCACCCAGCCGCGTTGGAGGTGCACATTGCATAAAGACATGGTCTACAGACTGTGGTGGAGAGATAGACCCACAAAAAAGCTGTGATATTTGGTGGGAAACCATTCCACGTCAGTGGACTTGCGTAGAAAGTCGGTGCCACGTTTGAGGAGCGGCCTGCATTGGCGGGTCGCGGAAGGATCTCACACGCTATCCTGGATCGCATGTGTGAGAGGAATTCAGACTCATCCGACCACGTGTGGTGAAAACCGGATGCCCCATGGGTGTCCTATAAGGGGGGAAACAAGACCTCCATATTGGTCTGGATGGTGGGAGAAACTGGGGTGCTGGGCAGTACAGGATAGGAAAGAACTGGTCCGCATATTGCTATCGGGGACAGATAGAACCGAGTGACTGGGTGACCTAGAGGGCTAGACCCCTGACCAAACCGAGCTGGGTCCAGCAAGGTAAAATGGGCCAGGCCATACCGGTCTGGACCATACCCGAACTAAGTCATGTTGGGTCGGTCGAAACGGGTTGAGTCATGTGGGACCCACTGGCACAACTAGCCCCTGCTTTCAAAAATGCCAATATCATTCAGTCTTGGAGTCCAATTGGAAAGACATTTGCAGTGTTGGAACCCACACGATGAGGCAGTTCTTTTGGAATGATCGAAGAACACTTTCATTGAAGTTGAAATATTAAGAATGGGTTGTTGGGTGGATTCTACCAAAATCAAGCACACCACGTGAGGGAATCCTATGGCTTGCTGAGAACCGAAGACTGCTGATGAGTGGGTCTAAATGAACACGCATTCCCAGATGATAATTGTTCATGTGTGGAAAAGTTACAAGAATCCCTTTGTGGATCAGCTACAGGAGACCCTTTGTGGATCGACTACAAGTGACCATGTGTGGATCAGCTACAAGTGACCCTATGTGGATCATGTAGAAGCAAACCTGTGTTAATCAGGTCCAAGAAACCCTTTGTGGATCAGCTACAAGTGACCTAGTGTAGATTAGAAACAAGAGGCCCTGTGTGGATCATCTATAAAAGGCCATGTGTGGACCATCTATGATGACCTAAGTGGGAAGTAGCTCTATGTGACCCGACATGCCCACAGTGGGGAGCGACTATGTGTGACCCAGCATACCCACAATACTAATTAGGGATGAGTACCTCAATATTTCAAGGTGTTCAGTGTTATGACTAATATTTTTTCTTTCATTACATTATGTTATACCTGTGTGAGCTGATGGTACCTTGTGCAAACCTTCTTTTGTGGTCTTTTCCTTATTTTTTGTTTCCTTACTAAGTATTGTGTTACTCACCCTTACACGGGCTTTTCCCAAACGTGTCCTGTCCCATGAAGTTGATAAACACTTCGACGGAGACCTCTGTGGTCTGGGACTAGGTGGTGCTCTATGAGACGGGATAGACAGACGCTTTGACAGAGACCTTAGTGGTCTGGGACCAGGTAGGGCTCAGTGAGATGGGACGGACATACGTACTTATACTACAACATGCATCTACCCTTCACCTACCAATTAGGTGGGGTCTTGAGCAGACATGTCATGGTATTTGTAGTTTCCGATGTGGTTTTGGTCTAGTATTTTGTCCCCCTTGTACTTTCAGTTTTTACTGTACTCTCATTAGTAGTATTAATTATAGTTTTTGTTTTCTATGTTTTTACTTTCCTTAGTTATATATTTGTACGTCTATATAAGTTTTAATGTAAATGCCTTCCCTTTTTGGGATATGCATATTCAGTTCTAGTCACCTGCCCCAGACCTATGGAAGGTGGGATTAGGGTAGTCCTAGCACGGGCACTAGGAAACTGGTTGTGACATTTATAATTCCAAGACTATAAATCCGTAGGTGAATATGACCCCACTACTTTTAAAATAATGTCACAATTAAAATTATGTGGAGACATTATCACAAATACCGATATGTTTGAAAAAAACTCATTCTACTTTCCATGCCAAAAATGTCATTCTATGAAAACAATATCACAAGAAAGGTTTTAAAAAATACATTGAATTAATTTATTTCCATCTTGATATTTGAAAAAATAATTAACTTTTGAAGAGGAATCATGAAACCCATCCTACTCTTACAACTCTATTCCTTGAAGCGAATGCGACTACTTTTAATAAAGGTCTTGGGAAAAATTGTCGTAATCAAGGAAATGAAAAGTCATTTTCTCAATGTGGTCATATGGAAAATTAAATGAGGAAATGGAACCAACATAATTGGTCCAATATATAATAAATAAAAGAGAAGGAACAAAAGAATGATGTATGTGACTATATTTGACGTGGCATAAATGGTAACTGGCTACGTACCTGTAGTACACACATTTTGTTAATATTTTTCAACAATATATAAAAGGGAAGGAAAAGAATGTTGTAGTAAATTTAGTTGACTAGGATTTAATATATGACGATTTTTTTTAACATTGATATTTTATTTTATTTTGTACACCCTAAAGGCATTGAATGTATAGATCAAGCATGAATTCTCTTGATGTTAATAAACTTTGGTTTTTTCTTATTGTACGCTTGTGGTGGAAATTAACTTTGATTTTTAGATTTTGTAATGTTTTTAAACAATTGATGTTTCGTTTTTTCCTTTTATTTTATTACATATATGTATGTATAATTTTATTTAAAGGAAATGGATGATATAAATCCATCTATACGAAAAAAATTCCATTAAAAAATATTTCTTTTTTTGACTACCCAATGACTCACACAATTCTTAAACATGATAAATATTTTATCACCCTAAAAATTGGATGTGATCATGTATATTTGTTAACTAGTAGTGATAAATAAATAAAAGGATCGAGAGGATAAAAATTGTCCTATCTTGTGGTACAAAAATTATGATAAAAAACAATTTGTTGTCTATAAAGTCTCAATATAATTTTCTATGATTATATTAATGGAAATTTATATCATATCAAGAATTTGGATAAAGGAGGTGATGAATACCTCTATATAACAAGAATTTATAATGAGCACAAATTGTTTCATGAAAATCTATCAAGACATCAATCTGGAGAATACTTTTTCAATATTGGTATAATCAAATCAAACATGGTAAACCAGATGTTTACTGACAATGATAAATTTATTGTGTGACATGACCATTTCGGTCATCCTATAATAATAATGATGAGGAAAATAATTTAATGTATTCATGGTCATCCATTTGTTGATAAAAGGGTTATTACAACCCACTATTTCTCATGTGCGACTTGTTCTCAATAAAATTAATCATAAGAAAAAAACCATCAAATAACATGACCAAATCCTAGATGTTGATGGACCGAATTCATGGTGATATATGTGGAACAATTCACATACTATGAAGATCATTAAGATATATTATGATCATTATTGATGTGTCAACTAGGTGGTCCATTTATCTTTATTGTCCACTCACAACTAGGTTTTTAAAAAATTACTTTCCAAATAATAATGTTAAGGGAACAATTATCATATTATCCAATCCAGCATATTAGGGTTGATAATTCAAGTGAATATTCATCAAATTCATTAACTATATATTTAATTTCAATAGGAATAAGTGTTGAACATCCTATACCTCATTTTTGTAACCAAAATGATCTAGTTAAAAAGTTTATAATGCTATTAAAACTTATCTATAGACCATTACTTTTAAAAACTAAATTACCCAGTTCGGTATAGGGACATGTAATTTTCCATGCAGTAGAACTAATTTAAAAAGGTCATCATGCTATCAAGATTATTCACCTTTTAGATTATCTGGTGACTATGAACCAAATATTTCAAACATAAAGATATTTGGTTGTGCTGTATATGTTCCTATAAAACCCCCACAACGAACAAAAATGGGGCCCCAAAAAATATTGGGGATATATTTTGGTTTTGAATATCCCTTGGTCATTAAATATCTTGAGATTCTGATAGAATATTTATTCACAAAATCATTAATGATTATCATTTTGATGAAAAATGATGTCAAACACTCAAAGAGAAAAATAAATCGACCTAAAATGAAATATCATGGATGGTGGATTCATTTTTATATATTGATCATCATAAAAATATGAGTGAACATGAAGTTAAAAGTATAAATAATTTGAAATTTTTTTCAAATCAATTACCAGATGCATTTAATGATTCCAAATGGGTTACAAAATAATTTATACCTACTGTGAATGCACTAGTAAGGGTAGATGTCCTGGGTGGACAATATAATGGTATTACTAACAATTATTACAATCCACACCTAATGTGTGGGAGTCCACCTGGGAAAAAAAGAAATAATGACCCTTAAAATAATGGGGAAATAACTTATTTTGGTTGAAGATATGAATGGAAATTTATTTAATGTAAATGTACTAGAATGATCAAGAGGGAATTTAAGTAAATATCACCAACAATAGAAGATGTTGTGTACGAGTGGAGAAATTTGCTAATAATTGATCTTTACACAATGTAGCCCTTTAAATTATGGATGAAGATCAAGAACCTAAAATAGTTAATGAATGGTGAGAAATAAAATGATGATAGCCACTTCGATACATCTTCCATGAATGAAACCATGTTTTTATTATGAAATATGACACAGATGTAAGATCCAGTACCTTTTATTAAGGATTAAAGAGAGAGTTTTGTAGCTATAATTGAATAAAAAAAATTAGGTATGTACCAATTGAGAATCGTATGATCCTTGAGTGTGGGAGGGAGAACCATCCCAGAATCACACGCTGCCCTAATCAGGGATCTTCCCTTGAAAAAATTTTCTTGGATGGATTCCACATCAAGAGTTTTGAAAATGGCCCAGGAAACAATGAAAAAAGGCCCTAGGAAACCAATCAAGCCTTTGAGCACTATTAAGATCCAAACATGACACAACCTCTGAGATATCATGCTCACTTTGTATGCCACAAAGAAAAACATTATTATTATAAGGAACATGATACAAAATGATTATTATGAAGATAAGATCACTTGAAACACATACCCTTCACCCTCTAGGAAGAAGGTACGAGACCACCAATATTTTTGAGAAACGATCAACAACCATGTTTCCATCCACCTCGATGTCATTTTTGAAGGACCAAATGTGTAAATTTAAATTAATTTTTTTCACAAGATTTCATTTCTCTAAAAAAATCCTGAAACAGTATTTGTTCCTACCTCCTTTCATAATACAAATAGACCAAAACTTTATCTTGAAATCCCATTCCACATCAAGATGTTTAGAATCAATTAGTTTCTATTTACTCACAATAGATGAAAAAACATCTTCATCCTAGGATGTTTGATTCCCTTCGTCTAGATGGGATATATCCTCCCTAATTTCATCAATACTCATTGGATATTAATTATTCAAAAACAACTTATGAATATCCTTTTCAGATGGTAAATGTCGTTTTAAAGGACAACCCATGTAGTGCCCCAGATTAGTTAGTTCTAAGACTTCTCAAACTCATGCAAGAAGAGCTCATGGTGACAACAACTTCTAGAAAAAATAAACCCACTGGAGATGCTCTCTCCCTTTTTAATATGGAATAACCAAAGGTCTATAGTCTAAAAAGTAACAATTGAGATGATTAAATAAATAATGGGAATAGGTTTCTACTCCCAAAATGTTGATGATACATCTATCCATGTGGCTCCATATTATTTGGATGCCCCTCCAGCTGTTGCATCATGTAAATTTTGATTCCAATAAACCCAAGTCTATATGGTCATTGGAATAATGCAATTCATGTATGTAATGTGATATGTTGATAGTAACCATCACGAATACATTCTTCTCGGATTCTTCAGTGGTAGTATTAAAACCCCCCTCAATAAAGAAAGCGGTATCCTCGGTCTAATGGTTTGATATACTATCCCAAAGAACCTTCCTCCATACAACATCACATTTAGAATACATAAGTCATAAGTAAAATGACTCACCCCCAGAGACAACTTGGTTTTCATAATCCTTATTCAACTGTATCATCAATAATATCATGGGTCACATTCTCGATAGTAAGAATCAATTCCTATCTATCAAAGGTAGGATCACTCCCATTAATCGTATTTTGAAATATATTCCTATACATGTGCATCCGATAAAAATACTCTAAAGTGAACAGTCAATATCATCAAGAGAATCTTGGATGGGTTTTTCTAGGACACTAACCAGAATAAAAATCTCACTAGGCTTGTTAGGAACGATTGGAAAAGCCCATTGAGGTGGTAGTAATTGGTCTTCGCAACATCTAGGGATTGATGCAGTCCATGCAGAAAATATTGTATATGGAATTATTGAAGGAAAGTACCATTGGAAGAGATTCATACATGGTATATAAAGAGTTTATTAGATATCTCGCAGATATTACACTAAGAGATTGATGAGATTATCCAGGTTCATGGTCGACCAGATGGATATTATTAGAAAGAAGGTTATGTGGGTGGTGGGTAGTAGGTATATTCTTTATTTGAAGGACAACATGGTTTGTGTTGAGAAACTCTCTTACCTGGTTATCTCATTCTAGAAATCTATTTCTGGGATGTGATTCCTTTTAATGGTTTCATTGATTTAATTCTCAATGTCGAAAAAAACTTCTTCATGCGAGCATCAGTTTGGGGATCAAACTGGATAAGTGTGTTTTTTTGGACTCGACCTATGGGATCTTCTGTAGAAAATATTTTTGTGCAGTGTTTTAGGGGAACAACATATCTGGTGTTTCTGAATCCAAACATTGGTGTAATAATTTTCTCTCAAAGAATAATTTTCATCTTTATCCTTTTATAAATCAAGATATTTAAAAAATCAAAAAATCCAAAGGAAGGGAATTAAGAAATGCTTATGGTGCTAGTGTTGCACCTCACAAAGAAGGGGGTCCATCTAGAAACTTTTCATTAGGAGTGAATGGTTGGTGTTTTGTGGAACCTTATTGGGAAAAGATTGAGATTTATCTTGCATGGGCAGTCTACAAATGAGTTCGTTGAATCCCAGTTTCTAGGTGACATCTTGACAGATGAAGACATGAAATGTTCCTTGGTGGTGATCGTGGAGGTATGTTGGGTCATTTAAAATTAAATGAATGTTTTGTGGAATGGATTTAGGTTGTCACTTCTCAGTCTGAAGGTTTGTGTTATATCTATGGTGAATGACCTTGGTTTTCTATTGGGTGGTGGGGGAAACATGGTCCCTCTTAGAGGTCTTCTTCTGCTAGAATTATTACATATATGTGTAGATTCAGTATAGTCAGGGGTTGTTGGGTAAGATGGATCCCTCTAGATTAGGTATTTATCATTAATATGGGTGGTTATTGTGAGAATGGTATTATGTGATGTGAGGGGATGGTGTGCAATACTAGGGGCTCTGTGATTTTTACATCAGTGTTTTTTTCGGTCCAGGGAACTCCTTGGGTGCCAAATCCAGGCCCATGTATAGTGGAATGCTTCTCTGTGACCACTTTTACATGATGATTACCATAGCCGAGATCGATTTTTCTTCTTTGGTCATACTTTTTTTCACCCTCATGTGAATCAATTGGGATATTACCGATATTATAAGTGATTTTAAGGTGTTTCAAAATAAATTCATCATCATCAAGAACATGATAAGTGAAGGTAACTAGGCTGATGATGCTTCTTCCAAGCATGCAATTATTTCTAAGACAATTTTCACCTTTCACTACCTTTATTTTTCCCCCAATAGTGTAAAAATTTTATCAGTGGTGACACACTTGGTCTTCACCACTATCATCCTACATTATCCCACTTCTCCTTTAATCTATTTCATGATTTATTTATTAATAAAAAGTGATTATTGATGATGAATGGTGAGATAGCCTAAATTGGGATCAATGGAAATTCCAAATCTAATCTGAGATATACTCACTTTCTAAACATGAGTTTTTAGGGTCAATAATGAATACCCCAGAAGGGATCAAGACTATTGGATATGAATGGTTATTTTTTAGAAAAATAAATCAAAATAATGAAGTTGAGAGATATAAATAATTACTAATTTCTCAAGTATTCTCTCAAAAAAAATAATTTATTATGTCAAAACATACTCTCTTGAAATTTATGAAATAATTCTTCTGTATCTCATGGTGTTTGTTGTACATGAGATACATCAATTATGCATGATATATGTTGTCACTGCATATCATTATTTTGATATTGATAATGATGTTTACATGAAAATTCCAAAAGGATTCAAATTTCATGAATAATATTTTGGATCTCGATATTTTTATTTAGTTGATTTGAATAAATCATTATATGGATTAAATATTTCAAGGTGATTGTGGTATAACCATCAGAGTAAATATTTGATAAAGTGAAGTTATAAAAAATGATCCAATTTATCAATGTGTATTCATTAATAAGCATGGATATAAATTTTTGATAATTGGAATATATTCAGATGATTTAATTATTATTGGGACTGATGATGAATTTTCCAAGGTAGTATAGTATTTGATGAATGAATTTTAATTTAAAGACTTTCAGAAGACAATTTTCATCCTTCACTTACAAATTGACCATCTTAAGAATGGAATTTTTGTTCGTCAATCATGATATAATTCAAATTTCCTAAAGATATGTAATATAAATGAATGGAATCTGTTAAGTACACAAATGGTTGTATGATCTCTTATTCGAGATAGTGATCCTTTTAAAACATGAGTGGATAATGAACTAATTGGTCATGAAGTACCATATTTTAGTGTTATTGGAGTAGTGATGTACCTGGAAAATAATAAAAGACGAAATATATCATTTTATGTACATGTATTGGAAAGGTATAGTTATTCTCCTACTCATCAGTATTGGAATGGTGTCAAAATGGTATTAAGATACCTCAAAGGGTATAATGATCGGAGGCTACTTTATTCAAATTATTCAGATCAAAAGTTGGTTGGTTATGCTGATGTTGGATACATGTTGGATCCACAAAAATAAATATCTCAAACTAGATATTTCATTACATATAGTGAAACATTTATTTTTTGTTGTTCTTCAAAACAAACCAATTCAACAGATTATTCTATCCATTCTGAGATGATTGATTTTCATAAAGCAAGTTGATAATGTGTTTTTCTGTGATCATTGATTAATCATATTAGAAGTAACTATGTATTAGATATGAATAATAATATTCCCACCATTTTATATGAAGACCATGATGATTGAATAGAACAGTCTAAATGTGGGTATATTAAAGGTGACTGAACAAATAATCTTTGTAAAATTATTTTCTACTTGTGAACATGAAAAAAAATTCATATTTATGTCCACAAAATAAAGTCTTCTGAAAATCTCATAGAATTTTTCACAAAGGAGTTTTCAACAAAAAAAATTTGAAAAATTGATTTTTAAATTGGAATGTGAATATTGATTTCTATCCATACTTTATGAGGGGGAGTTGTGAATGTTATAATCTTTTTCCATTTATTAGATTTTTGGAATAGGTTTTTGTTGACGCTCCTTTCTGTCACAGAGTCTAAAAAAATTGAATAGGGAAATACCTTGAACCCAAAGTGATTCATCTTTTTAATAAGACTCAAAAATTGACAAAGGAATGAACCAAGATTCATATACACTTGGGTCACACAAGTTCCACCAAGGTTCTGAAAGTATACTTCTGCGCCTCCCATTGGTCACGCAGGAGACTTGTGCGCCCTCTTTAAAATTCTCCCAAGGTCTTCTCTAACCTATAAATACCCCTTGTGGGCCCTCCATTTCAAAGGGGAAAATTCTAGAACCTCATATTTGAGCTCCCGGTACCCTAGTCTCTTCTCAAAGCATCCGAACACTTCTAAGGAAATTTCTTACCTAGAACAGAAGATCTAAATAGGGGGAGTAAGGCCTAAGTGTTGAAACTCATCAACACCTGCGCACCCAAGTGGCCAACCCTTAATGGAAATAGCCACACTTGTGAACTGCCTTACCCCTTCAACATAACATGTGCGCCACTATTATGGAAGCCTCTAGGGATAGTACTAAGGGCTTGAGACAAACCTCGCCCAAGTATTACCCTAAGGGTTGACCGTCGCACAAGTACCCATGTGTCATGCAGGTATACCTGCGCGCCTAGCACTTGCGCGCACACAGAAGACTTGCACCCCCCCCCCTCTCTTTGGGTGCCCTTCCTGCCCATTTCACCTATCCTCTGCCTATCCACCTATCATATTAAAGATTCAACCTTCAGAACCCTCTTAAAAGCCATTTTCTTCGGCATGGTTCCCTTGTTGCCTTCCTAATTTGAAAGGAATTATGTGGAATGGCTCTCAAAATCTAGTGATTTACACATCATTATGTCACTAAGGTTAGAGATTTCATTCATTCAACCTCATCCTTTAAGATGAGAGAATCCTTAATTTGGGACTTCTTTTCAGGAGTAAGCCCCAGTCCAAGTCCCCTAATTTGGGCATGCTCATAAGGAATAAACCCCAATTCCCCTAATTTGGGCATCCTCCCTAGGAGTAAGCCCTAGTCATAATTTCCCAAATATGGGCTTTCTTTTCAAGAGTAATCCCTGGTCTCAAAGTTCCCAAATATGGGATTCCATTTCAGGACTAAGCCATAACCATATCCCCTAAACCTGGGCTTCCATTTCAGGAGTAATCCCCAGTCTCAAAATCTACAAATGTGTGCATCCTACTTAAGATTAAGCCTAGAGTCCCTTAATTCTAAAATTCCCTTAACCTGTGCCTCCTCCTTAAGATTAAGCCCCAGTCTTAATTTCTCTTAACCAGTTTTAATATACTTTTTATCTCGGATTCCTTCTAAGGAATAAAACCCAATCACAAGTCCCTCTTAATTTGGGAATTTTCCTCAGGAGTAAGCCCCAAGTTAGAGTATCCAAATATCCCTAAAAGCACATATTCCTTTACGGACCCTGTTCCCAGACATCTTCTTTGAAATAAGTCTTGATCTCCATCTATTTGGGCAGTCATACATACATGATCCCCACATCATTTTCTATGATTTCATATCCATGGAACAATTGTCTGGTTTTACCAATACCTCTTGTTTCTAACATCGAGCATGACTCATGTGAGCTTAGAGTATAAAATTAATTATGATATCTTTCTTTGAGCCATCAATCAGACATAAACATCATACTCCCATACTCGAACTAAGTGGTTTATGATTCCTTTTCTAAATAAAGGATACGTAGGTAGCCCATCTGTGGGTATGATCCCAACTCTAAAATAATCCATGTCCTTCTGAATGACAATAAACATCAAGTGCCCCACTGAGTGGATTTAAAATCAGTATGGTCATCATAATGACCAAGAGAGATTTATATAATTTATTAAAATATACCATTGACTAATAATATCTAACAAATATATATGATTCTCTATAGATGAAGAACCTCGAATACATATAAAATATTCTATAAATTTCTTAAATATTAATCATTGATTATTATATCTAAAGGAAAGCTCATTTTATACTTGGTAATTTAATAAGGATTCACGAACATAAATTAAATCTATTAAGAGAGTCCCATATTAGACAATAATTCCCCTCAAAAATTTGTGATGAGTCCGACCTCCCATTCTCTCGACCAATGAAAATTCTTAAGTCTCATCGGTCCATAACTAATGAGCACCTACCTTTTGAAAGCATGTCCAAATGGATATAGAATCATTGGATGTTTCCAGTTCTATGAAAAAACCCATTAGAAACCGCTTAGAATGTTTGAACCTTAAACAAATGAGGTCATCCCCAATTCCAGAGGAAACCATTTTCTGATAAGGTATTTAATGACGCATCATAGCATGGAATCATGTTAATTTGGGTTCACATATTTTTTTCATTATGTTTTTAAGAGATTATTTTAATTAGAATTGATGGTATATTGAAAACCAATGGGGAGTGTTATAAATTCTTATTTATTGTGTGTATTTCATAAAATCCCAATTAATGAGGTTTATTCATTACCCAAGAAGACCCATTATATGGAAAAAACCGTTTGTATTCAAACTGAAGGTTTTGATTCAAATTAATTTATTTTGACAATTGGGTGAAGCCATTTGTACTCTATAAATAAGGTGACAAGTTAATGGAATTGGATTCAGATTTTGACTAGATATATACCTGTGTCCCTTATATTTTCTGTTGTTTTATTGTGATTGAGACATTTTACTTCACTGTCATCATCCGAAAAATTCAACATCATTATACAATATGTTTTTCTTTTCCTTCAATCGACCAGTTTCACAACATGGTTTTATTATTAAATATTTTTAATAATAAATATAATATTGTGATACTTAAATTTGTAATGGGATTTCTTGGTTGTTGGTCAATCCTTGGGGAGAAGGATTTGGTATTAGCCTTACTAGCCTAGCACATGTGTGGGTGTACATTTCTTGTAACTCTTAGGAGATTAAATAAAAATAATAATATTATTATTAACGTAAAAATTATTAAATTTATATTAATAATTAATAATAAGGTACATTATTACTATTATCATTAATTTAGTAAAATATCATTGTCATTACTTTATAATCATGACTTTATTGTCATGAATTTTATCACATCATTATTAATAATAATACCACAAAAATTTATATCTTAATAATTTTCCTAAATTTATTATATTTTATTTTTAGATCATTAGACTAGGAGGCCACGACTTAATTTTTGAAAATATTATTTTCATAAATTTATAATCATGAGTTTATTTTCATGACCATATTATCTAGATTTTATTATAATGACTTTATTATTAAGACCATGTTATTATGATGACTTTATTATTATAAGGAATTTATTATGTTGACTTTATCATTTAATGTGTGTACATTACTTATATAGGTGTTTATAAGTAAACATCATTAATTAACAATACGATTCTTATTATTATTCAATGATATAATAAACAAAAAAGAATTTACATGACAAAAAACATTTTTCTTTAGTAATAATATTATTAATGGTTATCATTATTGAATGTTATTATATTTTAATAATTAAATTATTGTTATTAAGGTAATATGTTACTTTACCAACTCATTTTGGGTGTGACTCAATGGTAGATGTACCCTGTGATTCTGCATTGGTTGGGGGCCACTAGGATCAAATCCAAATAGCTACATTATTTTCCCCCAATTATTTTAGGGGAGGAAGATGGGATGGTGTTATATAATTCCAGCTCGGATTATGGACCATGATTTTCATGGGTGAAATAAAGGCAGAGAATACCTATTTCATGTCTGGGTTTTTAGGAAACAACATCATAGCCCAGAGAGAGAGAGATAGAGAGAGACAATTGTACTAATTGAGCTGAACAATTGATAAATAATCGACTTTGATGATTAAAGGGTCACCTAAAGTAGGAAAAAGGAGAAACAACCTAAGAAAACTTCCATGACCTTCATGAGATACAATCTAAAAAAATGATAAAAGCCTAACTGTTCCATTCTCACACCTTTTATAATGGGTTAAATTTTTACATTGAACCTTCTATCCTCATATTAAAATTTTTCTATTAAATCTAGTAAATTAATACAAATTATTTTAACAGAACATAAAATTATTATATAAAATAAGATGTAAAATAATGATAACTGAAATTGAAAACAGTTCACTAAATTTATGATTTAAAATTAGAACCTTTGTATTTATATTTTAATTTTCAAATATAAATATTTTCCATAATTATAATTAATTTGTATCTCAACATTAGATGTTAGAGAAAAATTATTGCGATTAAGTTTGTAAGAATTGATTGTAATCACATTTCAATTGTAATGTTGTATTGTAGTTTTAAATGTATTTTAAAACAATATAGAGTGATTTAAGATTGAAAAATTACATTGCACTGTGATTAAAATTTTCATATAAAATTCCCCCTTATCGTCAAAGGGCATGATATCATTTTATCATTTAAAATATTAGTTTGATATCCATGAATAATAATGAAATTATTATAAAATATGAAAATAAAATAGATATAATAGTTGTAATAGTCTACAATAATGAGATCAGTGGTGGAAAAAAGTGAGATGTATCAATCTATGAAAACATTCTCAATGTACCCATGAGGGAGGGAAGAATTACATGACCTTTTATAAGGGTATAGAAATGCATGATAGTAGAAATATTACACTAAAAATTTTAATATAGTGTTTTTCAATGTTATACAACTATCCCACAATGGTGAATATTATAACCCTCCCTTACAACATTTTTTATTTTTATCCTAATATGCATTTCTATTTTAACTTGTAAAAACATAATCATTAAAAATAAACATATCTTGATAAAAAAAATATAAAATAAAAACATAAAAACATAGACCCATTATATTAAATTTTATAAATATTTAAATCCATTTATACTTATTGTTGTATATGCACTAAAACATAGATATACTATTGTATGATATCCCTTGATTAGTAACCTATGATATGGCCTAAAGATGGCTCATTGTAGCATGAAATAAGTATTTTTCATAGTGTCTGATAATCTAGTAATATGAGATATTGATTGCATGTCCATTATCATATCTTCTACATGGTTCAACATGAGTTATGAATCAATGGATTGGTTCGTGTATGACTACACATGGTAATCTAAAACGGTTAAACAATTATGAGATCCGAATGAAAATTCATTATGGAAAACAAATTATGGCTTCAATATGATGGAATTCGATGTTAGACTCCCTTGATTGAATAAAGGGAGCCTATATAAAGGGTGTATACACTCCTATTGGGTGAGTGTAATTTTGACAATCCATAGATGAATCTATCATGAAGTCAGTTATCTAGTTATCATCGAGGTAAAGGTGATAACATACCTTTGGTGTTCAGTGGTTCTCTCATAGTACATGAGGATTCTACTAGTTGGTGTAATACCCATGGAGAAAATTGTACATAGGTTACCACTCAATGATATCCATCATGAAAAATATATCATGTTTTAGAGTGATATAGGTCACTATTAGAAGTGAATGCCTCTTTATTTTATGTTCTTGACAATGCATGTTTGTTCAGTGATGATAGATCAAGAGCATTAATGGGTTTCTTCCAAAACCAGAATCATGAGACAATCCTACAAAACCCTTATGTGTTATCAAATACACATTCATCAACAAATCAAAATTCAATTTTACCAATTTATTGTAGAACATGTTTGTGGTAATTTTCATGAGGCCATACCATAACCTATGATGTAATATTGTGTATCATAATTCTATTTATGAGTACTAGCATTGATTAAAAATGTATTTTACGTATTGAATATTAATAAAACTTCTTATTACATATTTTTCATTTTTCTAAATTAATCTAATGTAATAATGTACTAGATTATACATCGCATTGATAAGGTCATAGTAGTTTCCATCTATGATGAGAACCATGAAGTGCTATGATGATATTATAAGAAATAGATTTATGGTTGGATAACATTATTTGATAGGAAACCATAGTATATATAATATTGGTGAATGTACCTATATGTGGATAAGTATGCTTCTCATGAAGTTCATACTTGGTAATCTCAAAGATGTGATATTATGAGATCAGACCCCATATAGGAATTCCTCATGTTTTGTTGTCATTAGATATTCCTATATCAAAGCCTATGTAATGGTCGTTAGATTTTAATATTATCAAAAATTCAAGTCATGACTCATGTACATAAATTTTCTAATGAAAAATGTGATGTCATATGTTCACAGTGTGGTATGACTCATTGGGTACATCATGATTGACATTTCATTAATGGGTATGTTGATGAAGGATTTTCCTTTCCATTTTTTGGGATGTTGAAATCTCATCCCTTTTATTGGAATAGATCCAATGAATTAAATTATGTATCCATGGAAAAATAATTTGGTTACTACAGATATTCAAATAAAGACATATCAAGAAAACAGTTTGATAACAATAATGTTTAAAATTCTTAATGAGATATTTAAACAAAGGTATTATGTTACATAGTGAGTGTCTTTATTTGGTTTTCAGGGTTGTGACATTGTGTTATTTCTATTGGGTTCCTTAACCCATTTCTATATAGTAATCATGGAAATTAGGAAATCCAACCTAATGATAAGGATAAATAATCCTAGAGTCTCACATACTAAGTGTTTCTAAGGATCTCAATTAAATTCAATTTGATTTTAATTAATTTAATAAATATTATTCTAATGATTTAGGTATAATTTTATTCATATTTTATCGATAATACTTGTTTCTTGATGAATGAAATATTTATATTAAATATTTGTTTAGGTTTTTAATAAATTATATAAGAGTTCTAGAATACAAATACTAAGTCTGGTGACCAATATTAATAAACAATCCAGTTAAATAATATTTTTATTGTGCAAGTTGGCATGGAAAAATAATAAATAAAAATAGATTTATTATCTTGTGGAGAATGGTTTATTAAAGATTATTATATTATTTAAGGATCAACATGAAATTTAATAATTATTTTAACATAAACCTTAGCTTTATAAATTGACCATTATGTCTATTGTGTATTGTATCCAAAATTGAATATTGAGAATCATCGTGCACAATGAACAACTCTCTCAACTCCTCCTTTACCTCTTCCTCTAAAGAATGAGAAATGAAATAGAAGTCAATTCAAGATCTAAGGAAAAAAGCAATCAAAATGAATAAACCAAGACAATCGACTCACCGCGCTAGCACCTAGATATCGATTGGCATGGCTTAGATATCAAAGGATAGCATGTGGATCAATGTTAGAGGGATTTTTTCCTTGGATCCTCGTAGTACAAACAATAAAATAAGAAATTTTCTTTTTAGAAAATTTAAATAAATAATGAAGAAATAATTATTACATTATATATTCATTTATACCGATATCAAATAAATTTACTATAAATTTGACATGAAATATTCTCACTTAGGGTTTCAGGTAACTGAAATTAAATGAAATTTTAATATATCGCCCACCATTACATGCTTCTGCTATGCCTGAAACCTTCAAGTGGTATTAGAGTGATCACATATAAATTTATAATTATTTATTTCATTTTTTATACATAAAAATTCATGGTTTTATTGTCATTTCATATTTTTTATTTAATCCATTTGGAATTAACATGTTATTGAAATATTAATCATGTTTGTTCAGAATATCATTTTATTACAGGTATAAGAACAGATGAAAACTGACCAAATAATGCATCAGAAACTGCCAAAAAAATTTCCAATATGATAGGGTTATATGGTGTGTAGCCAGAGTACACAATGTGTACCCCAGTACACTGCACATGTCCATACCAAGAGATATATTAAATGCTAAAATGTTTTTATACACGGTGTACGATGTGTGTTGACTAGCCTACTTTAAACATGTTATGTCATATTACATGGAATGTATACACCGTACATTCCAGGTAGTTTTCATGGGTTAGAAGTATAAATCTCACAATCTTTGTGGTCATTATACCTAGTCAAACTACACGAGACTGAAAGCCTATAAATTTGTGATATACACAGCATGTATGTGGTGCACACGCTATGTAGTTCATCATTTACCTCATTCTAAATACACATAAATCCATTTTATGAGAACAAAAGACACAAAACACAAAGGATACAAAGCATGTAGATGTTTACTTTTTCATGTATCTATAAATTGAATTCATATGGTCATTAAGATGAAATATAATTATTTAATTAATTAATATGAGCACATTTATCTTAATAATAATGCATTAATATAAATTAATGTTAAACTATTTAATTTTTTATGTATGTTGAATGTATGACCATTAATGAGTTAGAAAAAAACTAGGGTATGTGTGGGAATTAATTTAATATAATTTATTGTATGGGTTTGTAATTATTTATTATTAAATTAAATTTGATGGCCCTTGATTCATCCCTCCCTCCATTAGTATGTTGGAATTTAGTGTCTATGGATATTTATATAATCTCCCATTAAAAAAACCTTTGGTTCCCCTCACCTACGTGTGAGTTATAAATACTTATAAATAATGGTTTTTCCCAAGATATGTGGAGGCAGTTCAAGATTAAATCACAATGATGCCAACTGAGGCGTTACATAAGTGGATAAGTAGAATGTTTTAACTCATTCTAATACCTAAAAAATGAGTCATTTCCCTTAGATAATTGGTTGATTTTATGTCTTATTATTAAATCAACCATTAGAGAATTCTCATGAAAAATTATTTTAATTAATTAATTAATTATTTCTATTCATTATTTAATTTAATGGATTCAGGACCATGATAACATAAATAAATAATCTAATGTTCAAATAAAAATTTAAATAAATGGATTACGCATAAAGAATTTTATCAAAATTTGTTAATTAATTAAGTAAAACCCACTTAATCATAACAATACATATAAAGGATAACAAAAGGTATAATTCATGCATTATAAATTAAAATACCTCAAATTTATATTATTTCAGACTTGAACTTCCATCACTTGAATTTAAATAAAATCCCTAGAACTATGTATTTGACCAACCCTCATTGGGACACGTACTTTTAATGAGGATTTCGTATAATGTTTTTGTGATGACTTAACCATATAGAATCAAGAGAAGTATCCATATCTAGAATTGATGTAACATGGAGGGATGTGTTGAGGAAATCCAAGTCAGGATTTCACGATAGGGGAGTCCACTCAATTGATCAAGAAGCATCAAGCCCATATATGGAAAAAAAATTCCTACCTAAATACCTTCAGGTATCTTTACCAACCCTCATTGGGGTTATAAGAAGGTACATGTGGATCGTTTCCACTTGAATGTCTCAGAAACTAGAAATTTTAATTAAAATAGTTAGGTCTATTAGGACTTCAAAAAGTAGTTGTAGATTTAATAAAAATCAATCAATTTATTATTTTACACAAAATTGTTTAGTCAAGAAAGGTACTAAAAATATGCACTTTAATTATTAGACAAAATAGAAAGTTCATCACCCACACTATAACTTCGATATATATTGAAGAAAGATAATATCCTCACTGGAAATAACTTCCAAGAATGGTTCATTTGTCTTTGGGTTGTGTTGTTCCATAAATGGAGATCTAACATGATAGAATCCTAAATTCCAGATCCACTTTCCTAGAACGTGAGTGATGGAATGTTCGTTGTCTATGAAAAAAATTTGAGCGATTCAGTAAATGTTAGATGTTTAATGTTTTCATCTATGTATAGTGAACACATAAAGTCTCATGAAAACCAGGATGTATTTAACATGATTTAAAATCTCCATGGTCTTTACTAGGAGAGAGATAGATATGAACTGTTTGATATTTCGAAGGCATTGATTTATATAAATATTAGAGAGGGTTCCCCATGTGGGCCTCATATAGTTAATATCACTAGCTACATTGAGTTCCTAGAGGTTTTAAGGATTAAACACCATGAATAATTGTGAACCAATCTAATTCTAGATTAAATACCTCTATTCTTTTCTAGATTTTTAGTAAATTATAATATGAATAACTTTGAGAATTATCTACCAGATCATCTCACTCTTCTACTCCAAGAAGATATGAAGATGAAGATTGAAATTTCGAGAGACCTTATGGTCAAAAAATTGAAATGGAAAGTGTTGAGATTTATTCCCAAAGCTTCTCCACACCCTTCCACAAAGAGTAAGATCATGGTGTCAGAAGGAAATAATTTTTTTTTGTTTTACAAGTAACAAGAAGGTCCACTAGAAGAAAAAATTCACCCATCCAAAGTATCATGGGGATGCCTTATGTGTGTTTGTTATTGAGATAAATTTATTTGTTTATAAAAATAGGGTATTAGATACAGCTTGTGGAGGTCACATATGTATTTAAATATAATAACCAAATAGAATTATAATAATTTATTTAGGGGAGGTATATCAAAAATAATCCAACATAGCTAAACTTGATGTTGTGGCTATCAGGGAATACCACTTCACATTTCCTAATGAAGTTATATTTGTTTTAAAGGGATGTTATTATGTCCCTTCGGTTAAAAAATATTATATTTGTTTCCATACATGATACATATGAATTTATTTTCAAGTTCCTAAATTATTATTTCTTATTATATAAAGATAACTTTTGTTACAATATGACAAATTTAAATAACAGCCTTTAGATGTTGGATTACACAAACCAAGTTATGGAAATTGATAATGAAATTACTTCACATGACTCATGCACCACCCAAATATGGAATCACCAGCTAGGTCATATAAATGAAAAGAACATACATAAATTATGCAATGATGGATATTTAGATTCTTTTGAACTAGAACCACTTGGGAAATGTCATGTGGGTTTATAAGGTAAAATGACTAAATCCCACTTTAGTGGTTAAATGGACAAATATATTCTTGATTTAGTTCATATGAACATGAGTGGACCATTTTCAATTAAGGAAAGTGGTGGTTAATTATACATCATAACTTTTACTGATGATTTTAGTAGTGTCTGCGTAATAATGTATAAATTGGATTATTATGATAAATTCAAGTAATGGAAGAATGAAGTTGAGAACCATCATGGTGAGAATATTAAGAAATAAACTCATAATATGGTAGAGAATATGTTAATCAAGACATAAATGATTACTTATGGTAGTTTGGGATACTATCTCAAATCACTCTTTATTGTACACATCAGTGGAATAGTATAAGTGAAAGGAGGAATCACACCTTATAGAATATGATGAGATCAATGATGAGTCATGAATGTCTTCCATTCTCTATTTGGGGATACAGATTACCAAAGGCTACATGAAATAGATAAATTGATAAGATAATGAAGAGATTCAGTATGAAACAATCCAAGAGGGTACTGTTTTCAGGATCACATTACATTCATATTTCTAGGAAGATGTTTCCTTGGATACATGAAGAAATAAATATAATGGTAATTATTCTATAAACATCTCTGATTAAGTCACTCTTGTAACTTATAATATGTACTAGGGTAGATGTTTCCAACGCATTAAGTGTGGTATAAAGATATCATGCTAACCTAGGTGACCACCATTAGATGGATTTAAAGACTATCATTAAGTATCTGAGGCATAATACGAATATATTACAAGTTAATAGAGGACATGATGAACTAGTCACCAAAGGATATGTTGATTCAAGTTTCCAAATAGATCAAGTTGAAACAAATTCACAAATAGGATATGTTTTCAATTTGAATAGAGGTTTTGTGATCTAGAAGAGCTCAACATAGGCCATGGTCATATATTCTAAAAAAATTATAAGAATATTTCAAATTAAGATGTATATAAAGAATTAATATGGATACACAACTTCATATAAGAGCTTTACATAATTTCTAGCTGTAATGATCTTACAACACTCTATTTTTATAATAGTACAATGGTGACTCTAATAAAAGATTAAAGGTCACATCAGTGGATGAAGCTCATACTTCAAAATTATCATCTGTTGATGGATTTGTGTCTAAGTGTTGAGGTTACATTGAGTAGTATTTCTATAGAAAACAATATGAAATACCCTTATATTAAAAAATTTACTCAGAAAAAACAAGATTATCATGTGAGGTATAGAAGATTAAAAGTCATTGTAACGCCCCGACCCCAGTTACCCAGAGTCGGTGCATTATTACATAACATTGGCATGATCACAAGAAAGATCAAATCTCGAAAGACCGATTGGTTTAGTATCCATGGAAATACTAGATATATTCATAAAGTTTTACATTACATCCTGAAGTGAAAAACTACTACAACAACATCTTGTCTCCATAATCCACACTATTATCCCCTCATAATATCCCTACTGGTCATTCATAATTTACTTCTTCACTACCTGGGAAAAATAAAACATAGAAAAGGGGTGAGCTCAAATGCCCAGTAAGGATAACAATATAGCAGAAACTTTCATAAATAAGAATAAACATTTAAGGGAATGTATAACTAAAACAAAAGCCTTTTAAACTTGAACTTCAACATAGTATGAAAAAAAAATATAAATAATGCCATTTACATATTCACATGGATATTCTACTAATCGAATATTCACATGCAATATCAATAACCACTTTCATAATGATGGAATGCATAATGCCAGACTATCATAACCACATAGCCAAGGCCTCGTGCCAAGCTACAAATAAGATTTTTCCAAAGCCTTGTGCCAAGACAGTAGTTTGTCTCATGAGACCTACCGATGCATCGAGGAGCTATAGCGGGCTCCACCCGTCACATATTAAGTCCAATGCATTCTCATATGGAAAGGTTTAAACATAACATAAACATTCGTATTAGAACTAGCATACGAATTGTCAATACTTTGACCATAAACTATGAATGGTATAAAAATAGCACATCCACAGTCAAACATATCACAAAACCTTCAATACAATATAGAAGTTTTGTATCATAATAAATCAACTTCAAATAAGCGTACAACCCATTAAAGGATGTTGACATAGATGAAATCAAAACCCTTTCTAGAGAAATATTTCATTCTATTTTGAAATAATTTAAGAGTCATATATTTATAAAATAAAACATTTTCTTTGAAAAAATTCTTATAAGCTTGTTAGGGAAGCTTCGACGATTTTCTAATGGTGGAAAAAAGCCGCACCCACCGTATAAGTTAAAAAAACATTCTTACCTTAATTCTGTCGAAAATGTTAAAAAGCACCTTGTTTGGAAAACTACGAAAATATTACTTTATAAACCACTTATAAAAAGTCAAACGAGGGTATAAATGTCTTTAACCTATATTCTTGTAAATAGTAAAAAAATTTTGAAATACATTTTGAAGAAACATGGATTTGGATGATAAAGAGATCCCGGTAGATTATTACGTATAAAAAACCTCAGATAATGAAGAGATTGTGAAATAACCCTTAACTTGTACTTTTCCTTGGTTGGGGGTAGGTTAACCTCCTGTATAATAGTGAAATAACTGTTATTAAATTATACAAGAATCATATGTATTAATATTATATCATAAATGATCTTGTAACATTGATTTGTTAATAATATCTTAGAATTATCGTCGTTTCGGGTGTTAACTTACTCATTTTATTTTATATGTTTTGTTACATAAGCTGTGTTTGTTATGAATAGGTTGTATCTTATTCATATACAGAATGATATCAATTCCTTAAACATTATTATTAATCATCAAATGAGAATTATACTTGAATGGATACGATGGAGAATGAATCTTATCGTGTTCGTGGAGACGGTAGTCCGTACGTACGCACGAGCGACAATATCACTTTTTTGATATTTAAATAATATATAATTTGATAGTATATCATATATACAGAATCATTATCATGTTATATTTATTATTTACATGAGTTACACATCATTATTATACCCATCTAAATAATAATATATTAAATTACACCACGACGTGGAGACGGTAAGCCGTACGCACGCACGTATGGTGACATGTTATTCAAAGGATGGATAGAATACTGAATATGGATGTACCATATTTATAATAACATCACAGTATATATATGATACTGGATTTATTATTTTATAATGGTAATAACAAAGAAATAAGAACTGGAAGAACAAAGGAACTTGAAAAGGGGTGGTGAAAACATTACCTCTTCTTCAGGTTCATCCTTTTGATTTGATCAAAAGGGCTCCTTAGGTTGGATTTATAATCAAACTAAGGCCTCTAGGATGTAGAGAGGAAATTTGAGAGAGTATTTTGTAAGGGTTTGGCCGATCCAAAAGGCTTTGAAGGTGTGATGAAATGAGGAGGAGTGCCCTTTTATAAGAGGGGTGAGGGGCACCTTTGGAAAAGCTAGAAATATTAATTTATAATAAATTCATATTCAGGTTATAATGGCTCCAAAGTTTATTATTCAAAGTTTAAGGTGGGGATAGGTCGAAAAATATTCATCCAATAGAATTTAGAGAGGTTTGGGTCACTATATTAACCTTATCTTTTAGTTTTAAATCTTAGTTAATTAGTTTGACATTTACCATGTCACTTTGTATTTTTATATTATATAGTTAATAAACATACTATATACATCCAAGAGACCCCCAAGTGGTCCACTAAAGATATAACTATCATGATATAAGTCTCTTTGACGAACATTATATTTTTAGGAAATTAATATCAATTAATAATATAATATTTGTTTTAAAAACTATTTTATTTCAATTTTGACACTATTCAATAGTTGATTTTTTTGAAACACATAACAGAATGTTTCCTTCTAAAAAAGTTAATTAAATTAATCCTAATATGTAATATTAACCTATAAAATTAGTTTTATTCAACAAAAGTCTCAAATTATATTTATTTTGGTATTTATAATATCAATTATTCTAATTTTTCACTATTATTGTAATTACTGCATCACTATTGTGTCATAAATAAATTAACATATTTAATGTATAAAAATTATAAATAAAATATAATTATGTAGGAAATATTTTTGTCTTTATAATTAATATTTATAGTCTAAAATCAAACATATATAACCCTATGTAACAATTGTTTTTCTAAAAGATATATGCTTTTGTCATTTTTGTATTTATTTTAACTTAATTAAAATAAAGTGTCATTATCACATACAAGTGGATCCATGGGGTCCCAAAATCGACCCAAAGATGCCCATGGTCGACCACGTATTAACCAATAGGGTTAATATACGTTTAAGGGTAATTTAGTATTATTATAATATTATTTTTTAACCCTTGTTTACCGGATTTACCCTTTAACAATGGTAAATAAAATATTTACCGAAGTAGTTATCCAAAATGTCTAAAAATAAAAGTTACCTATTTACAAAATTTGAACATCCAGATTCCAAATATGGAATCCATTATTCTAAATTCGAAATACAGAAGTGGTAGAAATTAATTTAAAATTAATTCCCGTTGTTAAAACAAAAAGCGTGTTTTTAAGAGATAATAACTATCAAAAGATTGACACTTGTTTATGTCTGGTTTAAATGTGAAATTATGTCCAATGACCCACATTGTATTAAATGGTAAAAATATATTCTAAATATACTTTAAAACCACTCAAATTCATAATTTATCACTATTAATTATTTTGATTAAAAAAGTTGTTTTTAATTAAAATTTAGTAATTTTCACTATTCATCAAAATATGAAAGTTATCCGAAAAGTACCAAAATTTCACATTATGATAAATTCAAAATTCCAAATCCAAAAATGAAGTCCATTTAGAAAAAATTAAATATATATAATTTCAAAAATCAGGTATTACTATTCATAACGGCTAGTTTAATTGGTTATGGTGTGTTAGAACTCGGTGTTGCGTACAACACACGCTATCACATTATTCAAAGAGACGCGTATCGTAGAAGCTTGGGGTGTTATGTTCTCTCCTCCTTCAAATAATTTCGTCCTCGAAATTTCTAGAATATTATCGCATGAAAAGACTCGGGTGGTTCTTCATCATAAGTTCCTCGGGTTCCCACATGGCCTCTTCCATCTTATGGTTTCTCCACAAAACTTTTACCAGACACATCGTCCGGTTTCTCAGTACTTGTTCTCTCGTATCAAGAATCCTGATGGGATCTTCGCAATAAGACAGATCAGGTTCCAGTTCTAACTCCTCATAGGTGAGTACATGCATTGGGTCAGGCATGTATTTCCTCAATAGAGATACGTGGAACACATCGTGAAATTTGGAGAGACTTGGCGGAATTGCCAATCGGTAAGCTATAGCCCCAATTCGCTCTAGAATTTCGAAAGGTCCGATGTACCTGGGACTCAATTTACCTTTCTTACCAAAACGTATGACTCCCTTCCATGGAGATACCTTCAGGAAAACATGATCACCGACTTGAAATTCCAAATCCTTTCTTCGATTATCGGCATAGCTCTTCTGCCTACTTTGAGATGCTTTGATGTGTTTTTGGATTACCTTCACCTTTTCCATCGTTTCCTCCACCAGTTCTAGACCTAAAAGTTTTCTTTCACCAATGTCATCCCAACAGGTTGGTGTGCGACATCTCTTTCCGTATACTGATTCATATTGTGCCATCTGAATACTCGAATGGAAGCTATTTTTATAGGAAAATTCTACTAGAGGAAAATATTGATCCCACATACCTTGAAAGTCAAGTGAGCAGGATCTCAACATGTCTTATAATGTTTGAATAGTCCATTCTGATTGTCTGTCTATCTGAGGGTGGTAGGCAGTGCTCAAATGAAGTTCAGTATCCAGGGATTTCTGAAGACTGTTCCAGAATCTTGAAGTAAAACGAGGATCACGATCTGAAACAATCGATAGGGGTACTCCATGAAGTCTCACAACATCATTAATATATAGTCTTGCTAGACGTTCTACTGGTAGATCTTCTCTTATAGCAAGAAAATGTGCTGACTTGGTAAGACGATCAACAATAACCCATATTGCATTGTTCCTTCTTGGAGTCTTTGGTAGCCCCATGAAAAAGTCCATCGTAATATTGTCCCATTTCCACTCTGGTATGGGAAGAGGTTTCATGACTCCTCCAGGCTGTTGCCTTCCAGCTTTCACTTGTTGAAAAACCATACATCTTGACACAAAATCAGCAATCTCCCTCTTCATATTATCCCACCAAAAATGTTCCTTCAAATCTCTATACATTTTGGTGCTCCCAGGGTGTATAGAGAAATTGGAACTATGATCATCATCCAGCAATTCACTTTTTAGATCAGGTATATCGGGAACACAAAGTCTCTTCCCGAATTTCAAAATTCCATCTTCATACACAAAGTCTCTCAGTCTCCCATCATTCACAGCTTTAATCTTCTTTTGAAATTCTTCATCATCGGTCTGAGAACTCGTAATCCTTTCTAGTAAAGATGGTTTGACAACCATTTGAAAAATCATTGATGTTTCACCTTCCCTGGTTATTCCCATGTCCATCTTCACTAGATCCATCAAAATTGGATCCCTTTCAATTCTCATTACGTTCAAAACTCCATGGTCTTTTCTACTCAAAGCATATTCCACCTTGTTTGCTTTCCCCGGGTGGTAGTGTATCGTAAAATCATAATCCTTGAGCAATTCAAGCCATCTCCTTTGCCTCATGTTGAGTTCTTTTTGTGAGAAAATATACTTCAAACTCTTGTGATCAGTATAAATCTCACATTTTTCACCATAGAGGTAGTGACTCCATATCTTCAAAGAAAATATCACAACTTCTAACTCGAGATCATGAGTAGGATAGTTTTGTTCATGAATTTTCAAATGTCGTGATGCATAGGCAATAACTCTATCATTCTGCATAAGGACACAACCATGTCATTTCATATATGCATCACTATAAATAACGAACCCATCATTCCCCGATGGTAGAGTCAATATAGGAGCATTGACTAATCTTCTCTTCAGTTCTTCGAATCATTCTTCACACTCTTTTGTCCAAACAAATTTAACCCCTTTACATGTGAGCTTCGTTAATGGGTTTGCCAATCGGGCAAAATTCTGGACGAATCATCGATAATAACCTGCTAAACCAATAAAACTACGTACCTTAGTTATACTCGTACGTGCTGGCCATTCTTGGATTGCCTTGGTCTTATAAGGATCAATAGAGATTCCATCTTTAGAGACAATATGGACAAGAAAAGAAATCTCATGAAGCCAGAATTCATACTTGCTAAACATCCCATATAATTCATGTCTTCTCAAAGACTTCAGGATAATGTGCAAGCGATTTTCATGATCTTCGTAGATTTTAGAGTATACCAAGATATCATCAATAAATACCACCACAAATTCATCTAGATACTCCTTGAAAACTCTATTCATCAGATCCATGAATACAGAAGGTGCATTAGTCAATCCAAAAGGCATTACAGTAAACTCTTAATGCACGTACCTTATTCGAAATGCTGACTTCGGAATGTCTTCCTTCTTCACACACAACTGATGGTATCCAGATCAAAGGTCAATCTTTGAAAAGTATTGAGCTCCATGTAGTTGGTCAAATAAATCACCAATTCTAGGTAGGGGATACTTGTTTTTTATTGTTATAGCATTGATCTCCATGTAGTTGATACATAACCTCATAGATCCATCATTCTTTTTAACAAAAAAAACAGGGGCTCCCCATGGAGAAACACTAGGGCGAATAAATCCCTTATTACTCAATTCCTCTATTTGTTTCTTTAGTTCGACTAATTATACAGTGGCCATTCTATAAGGGGTCATTGATATAGGCCTTGATCTAGGAATTAAATCAATGGAAAACTCAACTTCTCGTTCTGGAGGATGTCTAGGTAAATCTTCCGGAAATACATCTACAAATTCTTTCACAACAGGTACATCCTTTATTTGAACATTCCTTTACTCAACCACAATTATTTCATTCTCTTCCTCCTCAATAATTGAATTTAGTTGACCTACTATGGGTGGATCTAAATAAGAATTAGGTGGTGACGATTCTGCTCTAAAGATAAGGTGTTCCTTATCATCATCATCAAGACTTGTAACCTCTTTCTTCTGACAATAAATCTTCACATCATAGTCCAAAAGCCAGTCCATACTGAGGATTATATCAAACTCAATCATAGGTATGACGACGAGATCAGTAGATAAAGAACATTTATGTGCTCTAATGGGGACTGATTCACAAAACATTGTTGCAATGATACTTCCCTTAGGAGTTTTAACTGACAACTCCCTTATTAAATAAAATTGGAAATAACTAATTTTCTTAGAAAACGGAGATGATATGAAACAATGTGATGATCTAGAATCAAATAATGCATTTTCTAAACTTGAGGAAACCATTAAATTAACTGCCACTATGTCTTTCGGAGCTTCTACCTCAGAAGTAGTGATAGCATAATCCTGGCCTTGATCCCTTTTCCTTTTCTGAGGTAAGTTCTCATGACGCTTAGGAAATTCATTTGCATAATGCCCCATCTCCCTGCAATTGTAGCACTGAACATTGGTATCTTCATTATTCCCTTTTCAATCACGAGCATTGTGGCCTTTTTCACCACACTTGTAACAGACTCTCATTCCCTTCAAGCATGTACCAAGGTGTTTCTTCCCACATTTACCACATGATGGATATTCAACCTTTACCTTCTTCCCCTTATTTCCATTACCATATTGATCAGGAGGTTTCTTCTTCTCTTTCTTTTCTTTAAAGTCATAAGACTTAGAGATTTCCTTTTCAGTCTTGATAGCACATGAGACAATTTCTTCCTACGATGAAAAGGATTGTGAGACTAATGCTCGACAGAGAAATGGTTTTAACCCATCAAAGAAACGATCAATCTTACTTCTTGGGTTATGTATATAATCTCTAGCATACCTTTCTAACCTTGTAAAGTTATCCTCATACATTGTGACAATCTCATCCTCCTTTTGTCTTAGACTCAGAAATTGCCTTTCCATATCTGCTCGATGGTCGCGAGGAAAGTATTTTTTTTAAAAACAGATCTTTGAACTCCCTCCATTCCATATTTTATACTTCATCATCTTCCTTCATATTTTGAATCAATGACCACCATTGATCAGCATCTCCAGTGAGGCGGTAAACAGCCATGATAACTTTTTCCCTTTCACTACTCCCCAAAGCCTGAAATATTTTCTCTAGGGAAAATATCCATTTCTCAGCTACTAAGGGATTTTTACTCCCATTGAACATTGGAGGTTGTTGCCTCATGAATCGATCTAACATTGATCCTCCACGCTGCAGATCAGGGTGCTCCATACGGGTAAGGTTATTATTCCTAACCTGAGTGAGCTGTCCCAGTATGGTGATTAGCTGATCAGAACCAGTTGCATCACCAGATCCACTATAATTATCTTGAGCAGGAGGGCAATCCCGACATAGAGTGTGTGCATTGATACAGTTTCCATTTCTTCCACTAGGCGCCATTTCTAAACAATGGAATAAACTAGATCATTTTATGAATCAAAATACATAATCCTATACTTATAAAACACTTAACATAAATTGAACTATTTATGGATATAATCCATAATCATAAAAATGTTTTCTTTGAGGAAGTATATACTAATAAACAATTCATAATTATTTGTAAAGAAAGTGAGAGTTATCCTAAGCATATCCCCTGGGAGTGTCGTAACCAAGAGTGCAGCAAAGCCCGTTGTCGTGCACCAGTTCCCGTTTGAGTCTAGCTCCAAGCGGTGTTTTTGGGTTTTACCCCTAGGTACATCTGTGCCAGAGCCACCTCTACCTTCTCGTATCCAGACAAGGATGTATTGTTCAGAAAACTCACAAAATCTCTACAATACCAAAATTCTATGAAGTTCTTCTATACTAATCCTCAAAGTTCATCTTAGGTCTACGTGTTCTAATCAGAGTTTATCTAAATCTAGCTTCCAAGGTTTGTACTAAACTCCCTCTGATACCAACTGTAACGCCCCGACCCCAGTTACCCAGAGTGGGTGCATTATTATATAACATTGGCTTGATCACAAGAAAGATCAAATCTCGAAAGACCGATTGGTTTAGTAGCATTGGAAACACTAGATATATTCATAAAGTTTTACATTACATCTTGAAGTGAAAAAATACTACAACAACATATTGTCTCCATAATCCACACTATTATCCCCTCATAATATAGGACATTCATAATTTACTTCTTCACTACCTGGGAAAAATAAAACATAGAAAAGGGGTGAGCTCAAATGCCCAGTAAGGATAACAATATAGAAGAAACTTTCATAAATAAGAATAAACATTTAGGGCAATGTATAACTAAAACAAAAGCCTTTTAAAATTGAACTTCAACATAGTATGAGAAAAATAAAATGAAATAATTCCATTTAATTATTCACATGAATATTCTACTAATCGAATAATCACATGCAATATCAATAACCACTTTCATAATGATGGAATACATAATGCCAGACTATCATAACCATATATCCAAGGCCTCGTTCCAAGACTACAAATAAGATTTTTCCATGGCCTTGTGCCAAGACACTAGTTTGTCTAATGAGACCTACCGATGCATCGAGGAGATATAGCGGGCTCCACCTGTCACATATTAAGTCCAATGCATCCCCATATGAAAAGGTTTAAACATAACAGAAACATTCGTATTAGAACTAGCATATGAAATGTCAATACTTACACCATAAACAATGAATGGTATAAAAATAGCACATCCATAGTCAAACATATCACAAAACCTTCAATACAATATAGAAGTTTTGTATCATAATAAATCAACTTTAAATAAGCGTAAAATCCATCAAAGGATGTTGACATAGATGAAATCAAAACTCTTTCTAGAGAAATATCTCTTTCTATTTTGAAATCTTTTAAAAGTCATATATTTATAAAATAAAACATTTTCATAGAAAGTATTCTTATAAGATTTAAAGGGAAGCTTCGACGATTTTATAATGGTGGAAAATAGCCGCACCCACCGTATAAGTCAAAAAAAACATTCTTACCTTAATTCTGTCGAAAAGGATAAAAATAACCATGTTTGGAAAACGAAAGAAATATTCCTTTATAAACCACTTATAAAAAGTCAAACGAGGGTATAAATGACTTTAACCAATATTATTGTAAATAGTAAAAATGGTTTGAAATACATTTTGAAGAATCATGGATGTGGATGATAAAGAGATCTCAGTAGATTATTACGTATAAACAACCTCAGATAATGAAGAGATTGTGAAATAACGCTTACCTTGTACTTTTCTTTGGTTATGGATAGGTTAACCTCCTGTATAATAGTAAAATAACTGTTATTAAATTATACAAGAATAATATGTATTAATATGATATCATATATGAACTTTTAACATTGATTTGTTAATAATATCTTAGAATTATCGTCGTTTCGGGTGTTAACTTACTCATTTTCTTTTATATGTTTTGTTACATAAGCTATGTTTGTTACGGATAGGTTGTATCTTATTCATATACAGGATGATATCAAGTCCATAAACATTATTATTAATCATCAAATGAGAATTATACTTGAATGGATACGATGGAGAATGAATCTTATCACGTTCGTGGAGACGGTAGTCCGTACGTACGGCCGAGCGACAATATCATTCTTTTGATATTAAAATAATATATAATTTGATAGTATATCATATATACAGAATCATTATCATGTTATATTTATTATTTAAATGAGTTACACATCATTATTATACCCATAAAAATAATAATATATTGAATTACACCACGACGTGGAGACGGTAAGCCGTACGTACGCACGTATGGTGACATGTTATTCAAAGGATGGATAGAATACTGAATATGGTTGTACCATATTTATAATAACATCACAGTATATATATGATACTGGATTTATTATTTTATAATGGTAATAACAATGAAAGAAGAAGTGGAAGAAGAAAGGAACTTGAAAAGGGGTGGTGAAAACATTACCTCTTCTTCGAGTTCTCCCTTTTGATTTGATCAAAAGGGTTCTTTAGGTTGGCTTTCTGACCAAAATAAGGCCTCTAGGTTGTAGTGAGGAAAGTTGAAAGAGTATTTGGGAAGGGGTTAGCCGATCCAAAAGGCTTTGAAGGTGTGAAAAAATGAGAAGGATGAGTTCCCTTTTATAAGAGGGGTAAGGGGCACCTTTGGAAAAGCTAGAAATATTAATTTATAATAAATTAATATTCGGTTTATAATGTCTCCAAAGTTGATTATTCAAATGTTAAGGTGGAAATATGTCGAAAAACATTCATCCAATAGAATTTAGACAGGTTTGGGTCACTATATTAACCTTATCTTCTAGTTTTAACTCTTAGTTAATTAGTTTGACATTTACCATGTCACTTTGTATTTTTATATTATATAGTTAATAAACATACTATATACATCCAACAGACCACCAAGTGGTCCATTAATGATGTAACTATCATGATATAAGTCTCTTGGCTGAACATTATATTTTTAGGAAATTAATATTAATTAATAATATAATATTTGATTTAAAAACCCTTTTATGTCAATTTTGACACTATTCAATAGTTGATTTTTTTGAAACACATAACAGAAGAATTACTTAGAAAAAAGTTAATTAAATCAATACTAATATGTAATATTAACCTATATAATTAGTGTAATTCAATAAAAGTCTCAAATTATATTTATTTGGGTATTTATAATATCAATTATTCAAATGTTTCACTATTATGGTAATTACTGCATCACCATTGTGTCATAAATAAATTAACTTATTTAATGACTAAAAATTATAAATAAAATATCATTATGTAGGAAATCGTTTTAACTTTCTAATTAATATTTATGGTCTAAAATCAAACATATATAACCCTATGTAACAATTGTTTTTCTAAAAGATATATGCTTGTGACATTTTTGTATTTATTTTAACTTAATTTAAATAGTGTCATTATCACTTACAAGTGGATCCATGGGGTCCCCAAATCGACCCAAAGATTCCCATGGTCGACCATGTATTAAAAAATAGGGTTTAGACACGTTTTAGGGTAATTTAGTATTATTATAATATTATTTTTAACCCTTGTTTACCGGATTTACCCTTTAACCATGGTAAATAAAATATTTACCGAAGTAATTATCCATAATGTCTAAAAATAAAAGTTACCTATTTACAGAATTTGAACATCCTGATTCAAAATATGGAATCCATTTTTCTAAATTCAAAACACAGAAGTGGCAGAAATTAATTTAAATTTAATTTTCATTGTTAAAACAAAAAGCGTGTTTTTAAGAGACAATAACTATCAAAATATTTGCACATGTTTATGTCTGGTTTAAATGTGAAATTATGTTCAATGACCCACATTGTATTACATGGTAAAAATTTATTCTTAATATACTTTATAACCACTCAAATTCATAATTTATCACTATTAATTATTTTGATTAAAAAAGTTGTTTTTAATTAAAATTTAGTAATTTTCACTATTCATCAAAATATGAAAGTTATCCGAAAAGTACCAAAATTTCACCTTAGGCTAAATTCAATATTCCGAATCCAAAAATGAAGTCCATTTTGAAAAAAATAAAATATATATAATTTCAAAAATTAGGTATTACTATTCATAACAGCTAGTTTAATTGGTTATGGTGTGTTAGAACTCGGTGTTGTGTACAACACACGCTATCACATTATTCAAAGAGAAGCGTAATGTAGAAGCTTGGGGTGTTACATTCATAGGTAGTTGGATCTATTCTATGTGTATGTTTGTTGGAATTGGTTCCCTAGGACCAACTATTTATACTTTGTTATATTTATATTCGATGTATTTAATATTAGTAAACATATTATTACATATTGTTAATTTTTCTACAAGATATAATATAATAATGACCTAGAGTACATTTCACATACATAAGATCATAGAAGTCCCCTGCTATGATATGAACCATGAAGTTCTATAAGAATATTATGACATATAGTTATGTTGTCGAATAACATACTATGATGGGAAACAATGTATATATACTAGAATTTATGAGTACTCATATGCAGAAATGGCTTATTCTCATGATGTTTTTACTTGGTAATATCCAAGAAGGGAGTTATATGAACAGATCCTCTTGTAAGAATTCTGCATGTTTTAGTGTCATTGGATATACCTATTCCTGAGCATGTGTAAAGTTCATTATAATTTTATATCATCATTAATTCGTGTCATGAATCACACACTTATATTTGTTGATGAAAATTTTTATGCCAAATGATCATGGAGGGGGAGGGCATGTTGGGTGCGCCACAATTGACATTTCATTAATGTATAATTTGAGGGAGGATTTTTCCCTTAAATATTTAAAGAAGTTGATTTATTTTCCATTTTATTAGAATAAAACTATCACATTAAACTCCATGTTCATGGTGAAACTATGTGTTCATTTATGATAGAAAATGAAAAATGTATCAACCATACAGTTTGGTGACAAAAATGTACAACTTTCTCAACTAGATATTAAGATAAATGGATTATATTACACAATGATACTTTTCATGTGTTTTTTTATCATTGTGACATTATTTTCTTTCTCATTGGTGTCTTGACCCATTTCTAGATAGTAATCTTTGAATTTAGGAAAGCCCTCCTAATTCTAATGAAAATAATCCTAGAGGGTCACACACTAAGTGTTTTTAATGACATTGATTAAATTATATTTGAATTTAATTATCTAGATAAATATCATTCTCATGAAAGAGGGATATTTTTATTCAGGTTTTATTGATTTCAAATTTTTATTGATAAATGAAAATTCTAAATTAAATATTTATCTAGGTGTTCCATAAATACTAGAGGAGTTTGGATTGACCAATACCCTGTAGAGTGGAAATTATTAATTATCTAGATGGTTAAAAATATATGTCATCACACAAGTGGGTGCACATCAAAAAAATAATGATTGTAGTAATAATATGTTTAATGAGATTTATTAAGGATTATTAAATTATTTATGGGTTGACATTCAATTAAATAATTATTTAACTTAATCCCTAGATCCATAAATAGACTATATGTATATTGTGTATTGTATCCAAAATATAAACATGGGAATAATTTTGAACAATGAAACTTTCTCCCAAATCCTATTTTTTCTCTTCTATTAAATACTGAGAAACTCGAGAGAGATCCCTTCAAAATTGAAGGATGGGAAATCAACAAGAATAACGTAAGAAAATTGACTCACCACTCTAACACCCTGAAATTGATTACGATTTCTCAGAGATCATAGGAGAACATGTGTATCACCACTAGATGGATTGTATCCTTGGATCATCACAACACATTGAATGAAATCTTAAAGGGCCTTTTCAAATGATCAACATCTATATAGAAGAATGAATTTTTAGATATTTTATTCATTTCCTCTGATTTTAAATAAATTAATTATAAATATGATGTGCATGATTGTCACTTAGGGTTTTGGGGAACTCAATATTAATGAAAATTAATTTATTACCCACCACCACATGCTTCTTTTGTTCCAAGAATCTTCAATCATAATACGTGATTCTATTTTTTTAGTTTTTGGGTACAACTGATATGTATTATATATTATGATACATTTAATGTCATGTATCGGCCTAGGTCAACCTAACTCATCATCCAATCTAGCACTTGACAAGGCCTCATACTTGGATCCCATTATTCTAGAGGCTACCACTAATGGTGAGGGATTAAAATGTTACATTGGGTAGATTATGACCCTAGATCAATGTAACATCCTGGCCCAGAAACCACTAATCTGGTTCCTTGATCTAATTAACCACAAGGCCTCAAGCGCACCTCCCCATACACTAGAGGTTTCTAAATACTAGCGAGGGCCTGGGCAATGATAGTGGGGAGACTATTCCATCATATTAGATTAAGAAAAAAAATAACAAGATAACATAAATAAAAATAATAATCAGAGTGCAGAAAAACTAAATAAACCAAAATAGGATCTTGGTGTAATAATAAATGGAATGATTTAAAGGCATGAATGACCATGTCATACAAATAACATTAATCACCCATGGGGTCAAATGCATGCATAAGAGTAAATAAATAACAAAAAAACAAAAGTACAAGGTTATACTACATAAAAAACCATTCCACATACCCGATCTCCACATATAAGTCCGAGCCATCCTAATTGATTAGTCCTAAGCCTCAGAACATCCTATGCTCGTAACCAAGTGAATGTATGCTTTGGTACCCTATTGCAATAGAGGCTCAAGCATGGTGTGAGTATAGTACTAAATAGGGAACCAAAAACACAGTTCCATACATATCCTTTAATATGAATTGTATCTAAATGTGAGCTACTCATTATGTTTACAACAACAACAACAATAATAATACCAACTACTATAAATAACCATGAAGAAAAAGTCTTGAAATTCAATATCAAGAATATATCTCAACCTAGATGTGACAAAACTAGAATAAGGTGTCATTATATATATATATAATTATATATGTATATATATATGAGTAAGGATATAAGTAACATTAATCAAACCGCAATCAATCTTGGGGTCTGTAATCCCGATCATTTGGACATCCTATGAATAAGGCTTTGAGTTGGATTTCATAACCCTCAGGAAATGTATAATTAAGTCTGTCCTTGGTCCATAATCCCATTTGATGATACCTAATTTAAGCAAGAGAAAATGGTAGCTCAATGAAATTCAAAAAACTAGTAATTCTTCATGAAACTGAGTCGCATAAGTTAATTAGATCCTCTTCACAAAAGCTAGTGTGCTTCATGAAATAGTTGTTCATGATGCACTTCGAGTGTGTAAAATGAGCTAAAGGCCTATGATATTTTGTCTTCTTCACGGCCTAAGAGGTTCGTAAAATATATTTATTCTTAACTCGAGCAAGGAGCTTTGAGAAATATCATCTTTGTGAAAAAAGGATCACATACACTATTTTTCATCTAAAAATGAGAACTCACTAAATGTGGTAGAAACATCTATCAGCCTCATTTCTTCTCTTTTTATATGAAATTTATGGCCCGCCTCGTATCTGAGAATCATATTATGTTGGGCCTCTATGTATTAAGTCATCTAAAGGGTTTTTAATTCACCTAAATATCATGTCCTCAAATAACTTATGCTGAAAAAATAGTGAATTCATGAAGTATTCTTCTATGATACTTGAATCACGTTCATGCTATTATCACAGCTTCACATCATTTAAAAAACTCTGATCTCATCCCTATATGAACAACATGTTGTAACTCCCATTGTTCACTGATGATATAGTGTTGTTTGAATAACCACATGAATGGAAGACAAAAATTTTATTCATAAAGGTTCATATCATATCTATTTTAGTACAACCATGGAAACCATAGTTTGAACATCTGAGGTTCATCTAAGAAAAACTCAATGAACAAAAATTACAATGAGGATAAAGGTAGAAGATCATGATGCTTCAAGTATGTGATGCATGGGATCCATCAGATGGCTCAAATTCATCTGATGGGTTATGAATGATATATTTTTAATATTTGAAAGACATATGAATCGTAAATTCCACCTACTATCACACAAGAAAATCATGCACATTCAAGTGATACATTATAAATTACAACATTCCATTGATTTCTTGATATGACACCAAGGATCGGAGCTCAAAACACACACATACAACCTCACTTGATCATGCCAACCTGCATGGTGGCCCTGGAACCTCCATACATTCTCTCAGCATGCCTTCCACACACCCATGCATGATTCATGGGTGTTATGGATGATTAATATCACTACTTCCATTCATTTCTAGCAAGTTCGATCCTCTCCAATGTGTTTGAACGCCATGTCTAACATATGTTGTTGAGGGAACCTTAGTTATCCAAGGGTTGGGCATATTTTTTGATAACGATCTATTAATATATTTAATAATTTTCTAAGTATGAAATATAATACAAATCCATTCTCAAACTCATCTTAAAATGTTCTTTATTTATAATAAGATTTACAGGGGATCCTCCTCTATCTTCATTATTATAAACAATATGTTACCATCGACAAAAGTCTTAAGCATTTGGACCAGGTCAAAATTCATCGCATTTACAAAGATAATTGCTCAAGAATGACATCCAATGGAATTAAATGAGTCCACAAAAATTCTCCAAGAATAACCACATCAGATAAAACTTACCCAAAACTTATATACACATAATTGACAACAAATGAAACACTTGGACAGAAAAATATCCCACTTTTTATTTTGCTTTCAATATCTCTTCACATTTTTAGAAATCAATTTGTATGCTCAAAACATTCTCCCCATTATTTAAAATCAAATGAAAATGAGAAGTGGGGGGTTTTCACATCTCTTATTTTTCCTTCCAAAGTATTCTTATTCTATTCCACCATTTTTGAGAGGATTACATCACATGGTTCTCTTAGAAAGGAGAATTTTAGTTGGTCTACTCTATGTCTACAAGGGATAACACGAGGTAGAAAACAAGAGATATATAACCATGGTTGTCTAAGCAATATATAAACTACCATTCTTGTGACATCATTCTCGAATTTTCTTATATCTCAAAATAGTGGTTGTTATGAGATGAAATAAATGATCATTCACACACTTTATCAAACACATCAGAAAGTCCATGTGAAAAAAATATCCCCCTTTGTCTCATCTTATCATCAACCAAGAACTATGGTGACCCACCTTTTTTATTACATAAATATTTAATTTCATGATACAATATTTAAAAATATTCAGGTTCTTTTGGGGTTTAGTGTGTTATAAATAGGAACATGATACATGAAAAATAAATAAAAAAACATTATTCTAATACACTTGAAAGAAATATTCATAGGTTCATCCTAATTAACGTTTAATACATCTCATATCCTTGGAGAATACTTCAAAGAAAGGGGTGATCATAAATCCAAATAAGGAAATAATTAATGTAGATTAATAACATGTGAACAAGAGGCATAACAATAAGGCAAGATCGTAAAAACATAAGGAATATCATAATATAAAGAACATGAATCATAACAAGGAAATATGGATACAAAATAAAAATGATACATTCATAAGCATATCACTAAATGAAAAATGGAATATTTGTATCATATATGTACATCCCCAATTCAAAAATATATTATTATTTCTAGGTGAATACCCATGGAAAGGGGTTTGGTTATTCGCAATATGATAATCTGTCATGTAGAAAAGTAAAAATTAAGAAAACAATTCATCATCATGAAAGTATATATTTTGGAATATGAATTGGAAAAAATTGGGGCCAACTATGTTCTCTAATTGATAAAAAATAATTATGGATGTATGGGTAGTATATAATGTATAATAGAATAAATCTGATTAATATTTAGAAGGTATACAAAAAGGGGTACTTGGATGAATAAGGATAAAAGATAATTTAATTACCTTAGATAATTGGTTCATAAAACATGAGGGTGGAACCGCCAAACCTAAGAGAAACTCTTTGGGTGGGAAAAAGCCCTAAACTTTGTTGATTATGAATTTGGAGTGGATAGTGGGCACGGAAAAAAGGAATTTATACTTGAGGAGGGGTGGGTTTAAGTGAATAAATAATGATTATTTTTTATATAAGGCTAAAAAATATTGGTTGTCATTAATTGCAATGATTTTTGTAATAAAATACATCAAAAATCCATTTAATTTTGTATTTTCTAGTTATTTTATTCTCTAACCATTTAAAATTAACCGACAACATTGCTTTTCTGATACTGCGGTAACATTTTCTTTCCACAATATCTTTTTATATCTAAAAATTAAAATTAACTTTATTACCTAATTTGGATATTCTAATTCCAAATAATCAATCCATTTTAGTTGATTCAATGTTTAAAAGTGATAAAAATAATCTTTATATATGTTACACATATAAATCATAAAACAATTTTTTAGAAAGGTCAAAATCATGTTTTTAAAAAATGTTGCGTATATGTATTTAAATGTAACACATTATATACTTTTTTTGTTTAAATAGTTTTTATTACCAAAAAAGATTAAATAATTTAAAATATATATCATAACATAATATATCATTATTGTTTTAGTATTTCATAAAAATGGTATTTTCAGTTTTTAACATAAAATCAAATTTTTGTTGATTGTTACCAAAAATTCTCCCTAATCTAATTTGGATGTGATGTGTCTAAAAAAGTATATTATATCATCAAAATTATTCTCTATGTAAGAGAATTTTATATTTTGAATAAATTATTATTTTAATAAAAATTTACCATTTAATATAAAATTAAACATTTTACCCATTATAGTAATTATCTAGGGGTTAATTAATATATATTATCATTTAGAAATAATTTCTTAATATTATTTCTGGAAATAAATTTTTATTTAATTCTTCTAAATAAAACATATTTTAATAGAATTATTTTATAGTCTCTGAAACATATTACAATTTTTATTATATTATTAATTAATATAGATGGTCATTTAAATGAATTTATATAACCAACAATAATAATGACCAACTATTTTATTCACTAATGGTTGTAATGAAGATCAAATGTATTAGTTAATAGACATAATGTCTAGTGGTCATATTTCCCTATAAATAAACCATCATTCTTATTCTCCCTTCATTTCTGTTTGAATCAAGGTTCAGTATAATTTGGAAAATAAATATTTTATTTCTAACTATTTTTTCCTTTATTAGAGTGATGTTTGTGGGTGCAATGATTCTAGGGGATTGAAACAAATCAGATTTTTATATGTCACTTTATATATCCTCCATTTTTATTCACATTGTAATATTTTTTTATGATATTGGGTTTTGTTCTATTCTGAATGAAGCCTTATTAATTAATGAAATAATGTTGTGATGGTTTCTAGTATTTTTTTTACTATTTCTAGGTTTAGTATTTCATATCAAACCATAATTCTCAATGTTCTTATGAAATTTAAAATTCTAACAATGTGCTTCTATTGTAAAACATAATAAAAAATTATTGGGATTCAAGGGTCATATTAATAAAACTAGATCATTTTTGGGTCGTTACACCCCCCCACAATAAATTTCACCATTGAAATTTAATTTTTCAAACTAATGTGGATAAAAGTTAGGGTGTTTCCGCTTCATGACTTCCTTCGGTTCCCACGTAGCATCATCAAACTAGTGATTTCTCCATGGGACCTTCAAAACTTTTGTTGTCTTGTTCCTTAACACATGTTCTCTTATGTTGAGGATGAGGATTAGTTATTATTTATTTGATAAGTCACCTTCCAAATGTAGAACATTTGTATCAAGTATATGTGATGGGTCAGACATATACTTTCTCAGTAGTTACACATCAAAGGAAATGTGGGAATTGGAGTGATTTAGTAGTAGTTAAAATTGATAGGTAACTATTCCAACACATTCTAGAATCTCAAATAGTTCAATGTACCTTTGAAAAAGTTTCTTCTTCTTTAAAAATCTCATAACTCCCTCCCATGATGATATATTAAGGAATACATTATAACCAAATTGAAATTTTAATCCCTTAATTAATATTTAACAACACATCCTTGTGGACTATGAGAATCCTTGATGAGATTATGAATTACAATAATCTTTTCTATTGTTTCCTTCACAATGTTTGGTCACAATAGTTTTCCCTATCACTTTCTATACAGAATGATTCAAAAGTTGTCATTTAAATGCATGAGTGGAAACTATTTTTATAAGAGAATTCAAAAAGTGGAATATATTGACCCAAACACCTTTTAATATCAAGTCAGCTATCCTATAACATAACATTGAATGATTGAATTATCCTCTCAGACTTCCCATTTGGTTGAGGATGGTAGGTTGTGTTTAGGTTTAATTTTGTATTAATAACCTTTTTAAGGATCCTCTAGAATTTAGAAGTAAAAATTGGGTCTCAATTTGAATAAATCTTCAATGATACTCTGTGTAGTATCACTAATTCTTTAATATTGAGGTGAGTTAGGTGTTCTAGGGAGAAATCATATCTTATGGAAATGAAATGGGATGAATTTTACAATCTATCAATGATTAATAAAATATCATCTTTACACTTGGTTGTCTTCATAAGGATAATTGAAAATTTCCATAGTGACATTATCCCACATTGACATAGGTATGGGTATTGGTTGTATTACCCCATTAGAAGGTTGTCATTCCACCTTTAGTTGTTGACACACCCAAGAACCTTTCAGTGTAATCTAAAATCTATATTTTCATATTATCTCACAAATAATTATCACAATGGTATGTATATATTTCAGGGATTCTGGGGGGTATAGAGAATGAAGAGCTATGAGATTCATCAATTAGATCCTTTATCTCAAGAATAGATGAGGTACATCGACTTGTACCCCATTTTAGTACACCTTGTTGATCAATATTGAATTGTGGAGACTTCCCATTTTTCATAGCTACTCACTTCTTTTCTAACAGAGGATCATTTCATTAATCATTCTTGATCATAGCCTTTACTTTCTTAATTTCCCTTCCCTTATTATTCCAATATCCAAACATACAAGGTATTTGATCAAAGGATATCATTATATCCTTGTCATTTCATGATCACTAGGATCATTCCTAATCAAATAACCTATGAATTTCTTCTCTCTTTTAGGGTGGCAATTAATTGAACAATCATTGTATTTTAAAAGAACCATCCATCTTATTTGTCTCATATTATGTTTTATATATGTGAGTATATAATTAAAATTTTTGTGGTTTGTGTATATATCACACCTTTCTCCATAAAGACACTGTATTTATATCTTTAGATAGAAAATGACTACTGAAAACTCTAGATTAGGGGTGGGATTCATTAGACTTTAACTATCGCGATGCATAGGAAATATCCTAGTTTTTTTTCATGAGTACCCATACAAGTCCCTTCAAAGACGCATCACTAAAAGTGAAAAATCATTATCCATAGAGGGTAATGTTAGAATAGGTTAACTAACCAACCTCCTATTTGATTCTTCGAAGCTTTATCAACACTCATTTGTCTAGATAAACTTAAATACCTTTTTATTTAACATAGTTGTTTAGAGATATATGAAAATAATTTCAAAAACATTATATAGTATCTTACTTGACCAAAGAAACTATAAATATTAGTTACTATTGTATGACATTGAGACTCCTCTACGACCTTTGTCTTTGTAGGATCCACTAAGATACCTTCATTCGAAGCGATGTGCCTCAATAACGTGAGTTATTATAACCCGAAATCATACTTTATAAATTTACCAAACAAATTATGCTTCCTTACAGTTCATAATATGACCCTTTGATGATTATCATGATTATTGTGGATATTTTAATATATTATAATATCATCAATAAAGGAAAAATGAAATTACTAAGGTATTTCCTGAAGAATCTATTAATCAAATACATAAATATGGAAAGAGAATTAGTTAAGTCGATGTGAATAACCAAAAAAATCACAATTCCCATATCTTATTCAGAAGGCTGCCTTTGGGATATCTTTTTTCTTCCCCCAAAATTGATGATACCCATCTTGAATATCAGTATTTTAAATTAACTAAGCTCTATGAAGCTGATCGGAAAAATATGAAATCCTTGGAAGAGTATATTTATTCTTCACTGTGATCTCATTATGTTCTCTATAATCAATTCACAGCCATGTTGATCCAAAATTTTTTATAACAAAGGTAAAAGATTCTCTCCAAAGAGGTAAACTTGGTAAAACAAAACCCTTCTCTTACAGATCCTTAAGATTTTTCCCTAATTCATCCAACTAAATGTATTTTATTCTATATGATGTTTTTTATATTGCCTTGGATCCTGGTAAGAGTTCAATCGAGAACTTTGGCCCTCTTTCTTGGGGATTCCCGAATAAATATTCAATAAAAACATGAATTTACTCCTAAACAATGGTCACATATCCTATATTTACACTCTCTTTTTTCCGCTTCATCACCATGATTTTACATAAATGTTGAAATAGGGGGTGGTTCTTCGAAATACTTAGGCTAAGAAATATATCCTTTGAAGATGATATGAGGGTTTTTCATTAAGACTAATGAAATATCTTTACTTTAGTTGATCATGGAATTATACTTTTACAACGAATCCATCCCAATTATTAAGCCAAACTCTACTATTGGAATTATCACTATGTTTTCACATTGATTTTACTCAAAAAAGTTAATAGGGTAATCCCTATATATATATTTAATTTGATAATAGTTCCATCAGGTTTTTAATAGAAAACTATACAAATAGTAGTCTAGGGTTCAACATGATGTTATTTGGAAAATTAAAATAAATAAAAGAATGTGTAGAACCATAATTAATCAATATAATTTCTACAATTGAGAGTATGATAAGTGTACATTCCACAACATCATTTGGAGACTTGACTTGAGCCATCATAATTATGAAAGCACGACCATACTTCCTTGTATTTTTTGGGGTTGATGGTGGTTTCCCTACATTTTATTCTAATTTGGACATTGGTTAGTGAAATTACCAAGTTCCCTACAATTGAATCATTGAACAACTGGATGTGCTTGCATCATCTTCCATTTTTCATTGGAATTCATATGATGAAGCTTTACATATCCATGACAATTTTGGGTTATATATCCATCTCTTCCACACTTTTAAAAAATTCCACTTCCTTTCAAACAATTCTCGAAATTCATCTTCTCAAATTTTTCAAAAAAGAGATATTGTACTTTCTTCTCATTCGGATTTTTCTTAATTTTTTTCCATCTTTCTATTATTGTTAATCTATCCATGATTTCACTAGGAAACTATGAACTCTATATCAACTTTTAGATCACACTATAGTATCTATTCATAACATCCATTGTATTTGACATACAAATCATTCTATAGATGGAGTTTTAGTCATCCAAATAATCGATATGTCTTCTCATTAGAATTGATGACAAATATTGAAGACTAATGGCATGCCTTGAAAAATTCATCTCATATTTTCCCACTAATTCATTTTCTCTTTTTTTTAATTTAAGGAACTCAATATTCTTTTTTATATAGAGTGTATGAAGAAAATACTTGATAAAAATTTTGTTTTTGAATTCTTCTCATCCCATGGATCCCACATCATCCCTTGTATTTGTGTTCTTGATCAGTTTCCACCACTGATCAACATAACCCTCTAAGAAATATACTATCAGGGTAACATTATATTATTCAGAACAATCGAGTAAAAAAATATATTTTCTATAGTGGTCATGCATTGTTCTGTGATTTGTGGTTCAGGACATTAGCTTACAGATTCATCTCTATCATGATGTTTTCAAATCCAACTCCCACCATATTGGGATGGTCATCATCACCTTATCTGATTGATTCATTTTTTTTGAAAATTTCACATTTTCAATCATTTTTTATAGAAGGAGAAGACCTTTGTGAGAAATTTTTTAGTATTGGGAATCTGAAAATAAAAATTCTAAACAAAAGAATAATCTTAAAATGTTATTATATCATGCTTCTAGGATGATATAATTTAATCTTAATAAAATCTTTACATTATCTGTATATCCTTAATAATGATTTTTACAAGTGTGTTATTAACCAAAGAATATCCCATGGGAATTTATGACTAGGTGTATACCAAGGATAGTTGTTGTGAACAAATTCATGATTGAGTTTAACTCAAGATGGACATTTCAAGGTTGTTACCCAGATATATTTGTTCTAGAACCACATCCACTTATAGTGTCAAGACAATGATGTTTTTCTTAGAAAACAAAATACTTAAAACATCACCAAAGTACTATAATGTTTTTCTATATTTCAACATTTCTAAGGTATTTATACTATGGTTTTCTAATCCTAATTTACACAAATAAATAAACCTTCATTTTATACCAACAACAGAGTACTTCATTTTTTATTACATAAATCATTCAGTACATGATACGATATTTAACAATACGAAGGATCTTTTAGTGTTCAGATTATTGGAAATAGTAACATAATACATGAAAAATACATAAAAACATACATTATTATAATTCAATTAGAATAAAAATTTATAGGTTCATCCTTATTTAATTTTACAACGTCTCATATCTTGGGGACATACATCAAAGAAAATAGTGAATAAAAATCTCAACAGGGAAATAATCAGAGCATATACTTAACATGTAATAGTTGCATATCAATAAGGCTTGACCATATAAATATGGGGCATATAAAAATCATAAAATTACATGAACCATAACATTTGATGGTGGTTGCAACAAATAAATGACACATTTCTGAGCATGTCACCAATGTTTATCAGCAATTTGTCATAAATAATAATTACAATGGTTATTCACCATGGTATCATAAAATATGACTTCACTAGAAGTTAGTTCTTTATCCAATGAATTTGATCACTATCAGGGAACACCCTACTGGTGTTTTAATTTATGTGATCCACATTGTTCATAATTATATTCATTCATAACCCATGAAAAATAAAGAATGAGCTTCATATCAAAATCATTTCATAAAAAGTGTTTAAAGAATTAAACATAACATAATTTTTAACCCAAGAAAAAGAAATATGGGTTTTATTTATGTAAATACACAAATCAATAATACATGATTATATCTTGGTGAATACCTATGGAATGAGGTTTTTATATTCACAATAGGATAATTTCTCATGTAGAAAAGACAAATTCAAGAAATGGATTCTACAACCTGAAAATATACATTATGAATTAGGAAAAGGGATTATGGAGAGGGAGATAATGTCTCCTCCCAATAAAACATAATTTCATAAGTATGGGTAATAAAAAATTATATGATAAGAAATTTGTTTATGATTTTAAAGGTATACACAAAAGCTATACCTGTATAAAAAAGGAGAAGAGGAAAATTCCCTTACCTTATAGATTTGCATCCTAAGACTTGAGTGTGGAAAAATGATACCTTGAGGGTACCATGGAGGGAATAATTGTGAAGAAAAAGAATATAACTTGGTTTCTTATGAAATTGAAGTGGAGAGTGGGGGTTTAAAGGTGGTATTTATACTTGAGGGGTGGATTTAAGTGAATAAATAATGATTATTTTGTATTTAAGCCTAACCACTATTGGGTGTCATTAATCCCAACGACTTTAGTTGAAGATTATTGTTTTCAAGGATTTTTATGGTCATAAAATACATCAATTAATCATTTAATATTATAATATTTAGTTATTTTAAACTTTTACTATTTAAATTTGACCCACTATATTATTTTACTTATACTGCGGTAATTGTTTATTTACAATGATACATTTTTATGTATAAAAAATAAAAATAATATTATTGTTTAATTTGAACCTTATAATTCAAAACATTCAATCCATTTAATTGATTCAATTTATAGAAGTTATAAAAATAAATTATAGATATGTTACATGTATAACTCAAAAAAAACAGTATTTTAAAAAAGCTTAAAATCATGGTTTTAAAAAATTCTAAGTATGAGTTTCTAAATGTAAAACATTATATACTATATTTTCCCATAAATAATTTTTGATTAAGAAAAATTATTAACAAATTTTAAATCTTGATCATAAAATAATTATATCGTAAGACTTATCGTATTTTTAAAAACCAATATTTTAGCTTTTAAACTCAAAAATCAACTAAATTTTATAAAATTTCCATAAATTCAACATATACTTATTTTGATGTGGTGATTCCAAAAAATAACTTAATTTCATAAAAATAATTATCTCTGTATGTGGATTTTAACTTATAAATAAATCATTATTTTAATGAAAATTATCCATTTAATAGAAAAATAAACATTCTCACCATTATAAAAATTACACTGGGCATCATTGAAATATATTATCATTTATAAATAATTTTAAAGGATTATTTCATGAAATAATTTTTTATTTGATACTTAAACTTAAAACAAATTTTAATAAAATTTATTTATAGTATCCCAAAATAATACAATTTTGATTATATTATTAAATAATCCTGATGATCATTTAAATGCATATAAGTAACCGATAACAATAATTGTCATTTGTTTATTGAATAATGTTCACAATGTCTATAAACTATATTTGTTTAAAAAACTAAAGGCCAATGATCATATTCTACTATAAATACACCATCAATCTTACTCTTAATCCTTCATTTCGATTCACATCAACGTTCAATATCTTTTCCAAAATGAATATTTTATTACTATGTCTTTATTTTTATATCACAGTGATGTTCATGGATTCAATGATTCATGGGTATTGAAGCGACTCATAATTTTATATTGAAATTTATTTACACTTCATTTTCCTTACCATATTAATATTTGATACGATATTTATTGTTGTATTAGACTGAATATAACATTCATATTAAATGAAATAAATTGTTGATGGTTTCTTGTACGTGTTTTCATTTATTGTTTCTAGTTGTACTATTTCATATCAACACATGATGTTTATAGTTATTATGAAATTTAAAATCCATTCTAGGTGCGTCTATTATAAAATATAATATAATTTTATTGGCAGGAAAGAGATCCATTTAGAAATGAAATTTTTTCTCATCATTACAAGAACTCCCTTAATTGATATGATTAATAAAATTATGAGTGAGGGATGAAAGTGTGATTAGAATAACTAAAACATCATGTTTGAAATATGTTCAGGATTTCAAAATTCACTAGAATTTAGTAAAAGAACAATTTCTTCACAACATTGTTCACCCATATGGGATACCTTATTTTCTTCCATTTCATGGAAGACAGTAGACTCCATGAATAATAATCTCTTCATGCTATATTAATGTGGAAACCTCAAAAATATCCTTCAATTATTTATAGGTTAGCTCAGAACACATTAAATAATTGAAAACAAGGGGGGATTGTTCTTTATAAGTATCATTCAATTTGAGAGATGCCTCTCAAACAAAGCCAATACATTCTTCCAATCTTGGTATAGAAATATTTCATTGGAATCTTAATTCTATTTTGAGTCTGATATGTTTGATTATCATGATTATCCCCTTTAACTTATTTTTTTGAATACCTTATTCCACCTCAGTTTATATATCCACTTACTTTTCTTTATTTTTAGAATTTTTTTCGAATCCCACTAAATTTTTACACAATCTGAATTTATTTTCCCATACAACTATGAACAATTTATTAACATTATTTAATTTCTCAGAACCTTCACAAGACTTTCCACTATTTTATATTGAAGTCACTTCCCTTTCACAACATAGATAATATCACCTATTAGTCTAGTCCTGATTTTTTTATCTATGTGACCCTAGTGTTTAAATCATCAACAAAATCATTTTAATAATTCATATTTGGTTTGAATTGTCATGTCAGATGGCCTTTTTTGAGAACATTTTCTTTTTTGGTAAATGTTTTTTTATAGTCTTCTTTTATTCACATATCAAAACTAACTTGTAACCTTATTATATTACCCATTTTTACATGGTATTTTTTTCACATTTTTATATAATTTTTTTCATGATTAGTATATACTATAACTCATCATAGTAGTGATTTCTTTTGTTGCAATACTCATTGAAATACTCAAAGCATTCAAATCTATTTTTTGTAGACATTATCATTTTCTATGGATTTATCTTCTCTATTGTAGGTCCTCTTATTTAGTTTTTCTCACCCAAAATACAGGCCTTCCATTTTTCATGAATTTTCGTGTTATTTAAACATTCTAATTCTTTGTGCCCAAGCTTCCCGCAAAATCAATAATAGCCTATGAATATCCTTCACTTTAATCTTTTAAAGGGTAGTATATCTATATTTCATATATTGTGAAACTTTATATATTTTAGTGGAACTAAAACTATTTTGGAAACTTCTTATGTAACATCTCTTCATAAATATTTTCTCATACACCCTTTATGTGGTGGGATTATTAGTATATTTTTCCATATATACTTTCCCAGAGTTCAGTTCAAAACAAGTACCAACACTTAAAACCATATTAGTACATAATATTTCTTCAATGTTATGTGACTTATTCTTTATTAATAATTTTTTCCATTCATTAGAGAGAAATATCATGCTCTAATTGCCATTATCTTTAATGCAAACTTGTGTGGAAGAATATCTTTTTCCCACAATTTGGGAAGTTCAAGCTTGTAGAGATTTTAGATTCTTCAATTTCACCTCCAACTCAAACACATCATGTTGAGTGAGTCCTTCTCATTATAAACAATTATTTTATAGTCTTCCAATCACTTCTTCAACTACTTTATTTGTTCATCAGTCATTTTTCTAGATTCTTAAATGTATTATCAATGTCCTTGACCTTGTTTGATTTAAACTCTAGTTGAGCATATTTGAAATCCATAGATACACTTTGTGCAATTTTTCATGTGCATGAAAGGATTTTACAAAAAATATATTAGATAAATTTATCTCACAAACATACATTTTCAATTACTCTCTGATATCAAGAATGGATTTTCACTTGTTTTTTCTAGTTCTGTAATAGGGATGCACTTTGTGAACATATTATTTGGTGCATCCTCCAATTCATCAACATCTTATTCTAACTATAATATTTTATTCTGAAGAGCCTTGAAACATCTAATAATAAAATGTACAACTTTTTTGGGAACATTCACCATATTTTTGATTATGTCATAATGAAGATCAATAATTGATGCATTATCATCCAATATTGATAAGGCTTTATCAGAAAAATCATAATAAATAGAAATATTACACCATATAGAACATTGATTTTCAGTAGTCATTAGTATCTGAATTTATAATTGGATTATTCATCAACATCCCAACCTATCATTGTTTTCAATTCTTTTGAGTATTATAAGAAATATCCAAAATAGTATCCATGAGAGTGACTTCCTTTTTATACATATAAGTTAGTTCACTCATTTCCTAGAAATTGTACTTCATTTATTTTGGATTCGATATATTGAAACTTTTAGAGTTCTCTATCTACTCAATGATATCTCATATCCTCACCTCTTATGTAAAAATTATATGAGAGAACACATCACATGATATTTACAATGTTCGGCTGAAAGGACTACTCATTGACATGTTGGTTATACCCTCCATCATGGATTCTACACTATAATATTTTATCAATTAAAAAATTTGATAAAATATCTTTGTATCTTACCTCATGAGTCAACATAGGATGATCTTTAGGCTCCTTGACATAGTGTTACCAGAATCCCCAATGGAATTTTACTTCTTCCATCACAACTTATTCTACTTCCAGGAAAAACTGAGTGACTTATCATGCTCCTAGCTCCAACTGAGAGATTTATCTTTCTCCCATATAAAGATGAGATAATCATTACCTTATATAAGATTGTTTCACAAGTTTATATTTTGATCTTTATAGATGATATTTTAGGACCTAAGTTTCTGATGAACACTTAATGTACCTTCATTAGCCACTAAATAGGTCTTCCAGTCTTTCTCAGATCTTCTAATCAAAAATATATGATCAGTTGCCTCAGTGGAAAAAATGTTGGGGCTTGGATACTTCCTTCAATATAATAAATTCTGGACATCAATTGGTGTACACAATTTATCTAGTGTTCTTGTATATAAGAATAATCTTCCATAATCTCAATGTATCCTTCAATCTAGTAAAATGTTCTTCATGCAATAATTTCATTGGGTTATCATATTAATAATCCCAAGAACAAAAGACTGTTTGGATTATTATTTTATATGTTATTGTTCATGACTGTTCAAAGATCATTCTTATTCCTTTATGAATCCATGAAAACATGCACTATCTCATTCGTGCCTCCCAATGTGGTTCTTGATCATAAAAACGGATGCAAAACACCTCCTACCTACTTCAAGCCCACTACCTTTGTGTTATATCACTGTGTGAAATTGGGCATAGTATCTCAATCCTATTTATGAAAGTGTACTCTGTATATAAGTGTAGTTCTCAAAAACTAGTTAGGTTTCGTGAAACTAAGTCATGTATGTGCACATCATTCACTTTATGAAAGCAAGCGTGCTTTGTGCAATACTTATTCACAAAATCAAGTGTTCTTCGAAGTATTATTCTTCAGAAAAATGATAGTTATCTCAATATGGATGTTTAATATCATGATCTAACTACTTCTAATTTTATAGTTATATTCTCCACCACCTCATATCCAAGAATCTTATCACGTAGAGTCTTTGATATTTAATAAGTCTGAAGGATTTCTAATTCACCTAGATATCATGGGTTTCTAAAATACCTTACACTGTAAAAAAGGTTGTCTTTATGATGGAATCATCCACGATATTAAAATCCCATGAATGCTATGATCACATAGTCCAATTCATTTAAAGAACACTATAGTCATACCTTTATGAACAACACATTATTAATCCCATTTTATGCATACAATAGTGCATTATTTGAATTACCACATGCATTAAATATGAGGATTGCATTCATGGAAGGTCTTTGAATCTTTGTCTCAACTCAACCATGTAGACCTCATGTTAGTTCATCAATTAGCCAGCTATTTATAACAAAATGAATAGAACTTCCAATGAGGATGGAGGTAAAATACAACGACCCTTAAAATATGTGATGTGTTGGGTCCATTGGATGGATCAGATTCATCTAATTAGAGAGGAACATTATATTTTGTAAAATTTTTATAATGGATGAATAATAGGTTCTCCCCATTTTCCCACATTGAACTCATGTGTGGTCTTGCTATACAATAATAAAAATCCAATTCCACTAAGTGCTTGAGAAAAAACAAAGGTTCATGAAGTGCCCAGATCAGTGTGAATCACTGAGAGGGGGAGGGGGTGAATCAGTGATCCCTTAAAACTTTTTACTAATTGATTATTATCAATTAAACCTCTATGGCTGGTTAAAGCCTCGATCCACTCTTCTTGTATCTCTCAACCTTTCCCGGATAATGCAGTAATGAAAAGGCACAGGACACAAGGATTTACAAGGTTCGGCACCAAAGGCCTACATCCTTGCCATGCTCTCCAAGCATGGATTCTCCCATTATAACTTGTTAGAATTACAATGGTCGATACAGAGTCCCACTGTATCTCTCCTGAGTCCCACAGGAGGGTCTTTATACTGCGTCCCACAGTGTTACCAAAGTCCCACTGGCCTGCTCCAGAATCCCACTGAAGACTTCTTCTCCCTGAGTCCCACAGGGTCTTCTCCTGGCTGCTCGAGTCACACGAGTAGCTCTTCTTCTTGTTCAGCTCTTCAAGTATCTTCACCAGTCTGGGATAAAGACTGCTGGCCTTGCTCTGTACCTCTGATCACTTGTGATGATCAGGGTCTTCTCAATCTACTGAAAACTCAGACAACCAATCTCTTTAACTTCAGTCTGGCTCAGTCTCACACCTGGTCTTGGACAACTCAAATGCACACCACTGATTTGGCTCTGTTCACGTGTGCACGTGCATGTATGTATGCATGCACTCTCCTTTTCTTCCTCTTGGTGCAGTAGACCCACAAAGGGTGTAGTCACTTTAAGCACACACCTTCTCTGAACTTCACACACTTTATTTCTTTTGATTACACACTTAAAAGTGTGTTATACTTTAGTGTGAGAGTCTTCCACTTCTTCTAAGTGTATACACTTTTAGTGCACACACTAGGTTCGGCCTTCACTTGTTAAGAACACACAAATTCTTCACTTTGCACACACTTAAGCTTGGCCTATTACTTCTTCTTGCACACACACAAACTATTCTTTGTTCTTCAAAGTGTGCACCCCACAAGGGATACGGCCTACTTCACTTGCACACACAAATTGTGTTCATCAATTTTTCACACACACAAAGTGTGCCCTCGGCCTTCTTGTCCACTTTGCACCCACAAAACCGTAGGGTCTATTTGCACTTTGCACACACAACTTGGATTTAGTTGTTGTCTTCCTCTCCTCCTTGCATACACACGGCTAGGGTGTAGTCTTTATTAAGCACCCACACACAAGGTGTGTAATTCATACTACCCGAACCTCCTTCCAATGAGAAGGGAGCGCAAGGGGTGCGGCCACTTACACTTCTTCTTCAAGGAGCACAAGGCATGAGCCGCACAAGGGTGCAGACACTTCTGTCGCGCAATCTCCAAGGGTGCAAGGAGTCTTCTTCCGCGCAAGCCTCAAAGAACACAAGGTAATGCAATGGGTAGCCGCGGGCGCGCAGGGTATAACACCGCAGGTGCGCAAGCGTGTCAAGCACACCTTGGCCGCGCTAGTGCAAACCGCGCAGGAGGCACGGTGCACAGAGCGGGCTCTTCCTGTCGCACATAGAGTGCGGGCAGGGGACTCCTCTTCTTGTCGCGCAAAGATGTTGCGCGCAAGGGACTTCACCGCGCAAGTGTGCGCGGGGCTTCGTCTTCGCGAGGCAGAGGGCTCTCACGGATCAACAGGTCTTTAACAAAAACATCAGCAAGCTTCTCGAGGGCTCGGCCTCATTTATATAGGCAGAGGAGAGCCTCGGTTCATCCGCGTGGGAAATCTTGAATCACCGAGATCTTCGGATCTTTAAAATCTTTCCAAGTTTTTTGCGTTTTTCTCTTCGGTGCACGCGGGTTCTTTTATTATTTTCTTCCTCCTCGTGCATGCGATTTATAACGCATGCACGGCCTCTGTTTAAACCCAATTCATGCAAAACATGAACACCCGAGTGGCCTCGCACCTTCGGTTTGCTTTGGCCTTCATCGAATTCATCATCTGGTAGCATGCATGCTCATTTTAAGGCATGGTTGTGTTCGGTATGCTCAGACGATTCCAATGGACACTTCGGTTTGATCGGAGGTGGCCGGATACTCAAATTCTGTCTTCGGGAGGCACTGGTTCAGCGGCTGCTCGCGGGTGGCTTCGGCTCGATCTCGAGGAAGGAGACGAGCTCTCGGCCGTCGGATTCAATGTTTAGCGGCCAGGATTAGATCATCGTTGCGGCGGATCAGATGAGCGGCTCGGATCGAGCGCGCGATGAGACGGACGGCCAGGATTCGCTCCGGGTGAAAAATGCGCGTCCCACATCGAATTCTCTCGCGGAATTTCCGCGGTTTATTACCCTGCCGCTGCCGCCATATGCTCAGTTGAACTTCCTCCCTCACGGTGCCGCCCCGCACCGTGTTCTCCCTACGGGCGCGCTCTGCGCCCACTCTGCTCCTCGCGGGCGCGCCACTGGCGCCCACTATGCTCCTCTGGGCGTGCCCCAGCGCCTCTGTGGTGTCTGCGGGTGCGCCCCTGCCGCCCTGAGCTCGCCCCACGGGTTCCCCCTTGGGCGTGGCGCCTTAGTCCCACATGAGCCTTGGAGTTGAACCCACAAGGTGCTCACGGGCTGGCCATATTTTTTGGCTAAGTCTTGAATAAGACTTTGTAAAAACAAAGTCCTCCATGTAAAATATGCCAAGTGCCACTTGCCCTTCAAGGCATTCTTTTCCTTCATCTTCTTCTTGAGAATTCAAACATTAATCTTCTTGATTAAAAACAACTCCTCAATTTATAATTCTTCTTCACCATCTCATTTTCAACTTAGGAGAGAATTCTCAAGGATCTTCATCAACTGATCTACTTGATCAATTATTTCTTCTTCATTAGAATTCCTCCATTCTTCTTCAACATTTATTCATCACTTTGTAATGGAATTCACGAAGGGTCTTCATCTTCAACTGAGCTCCTAAATCACTTAAATTCATCAATGTGCTTCATTGATCTACTCAGAGATCAATTGGATCAACTTCAAATTCACATGCACTAAGAGTTAGTACATGGACTTCATTAAACCACTTCATCCAATTAGAAGTAGTGAATGGATCATCTTGCTGCTTCAACTCCTCATGCATTGTCACTACAATGCATGGTCTTCAAACAATGTTGTGACATTGTATCATCATGATACAAGTTCTATGAACTTAAAGAACAGCTCAACAATCGTCAGATATAATGATGCTCCATCATCATTCATTCTTCAAGTGGTGTAACTTAGTATCATATTGATACAAGTATTGAAACATTAAGATCAGTTCTACAATCGTCTGATATTTCATAGAGTACCATGGCCATTCTCCTACACCACCAACACCATCACAACCTTTGTCATTCACAGCTTGACATTCCTTGACATCCATTCATTCCAAGACAACTTCATGCCTCATTGACAACAAATGCAACACAATGCACTTCAATCTCCCCCTTTGTATTTGTTGTCAATACACTCCTTCAGCACATATGAATGGGTCAATATGTGTGCCCTATCTTTTCTCCCCCTTATTGGCAATCAAATGCAAAGGTGTGGTGTGGTTCACTTTCACAAATCTCTTCCTCCCTTATAAAAGCATTTTCTTCATAATCACTAAGAGAGGGATGATGTCACATGTTCACTTCAGCAATGAACCATTAGTAAATCAGCTCTAAGTCTACTTGGGCTAACCCGGTGTAGAAAACAAGAGCGATATGACCAAGGAATTCAAAGCTGTCCACAATTCTCTACACATGTGAGATCATGCTTAGGGGTTGAAATTTTTCAGATATTCAATGAATTGCTAAATCCTGCACATACTTCACAAAACTCATTAGAAAGTTCAGTGCAAAGATATAGCTCCCCCTTTCATCCATTTGTCTTCAATCCATACTCCCCCTTAATTGACAAGATAAACTCAATTAAGAAACAAGGGATGAAAGTATGATTGGAATACCTTCACTTTTCTCAAGATGGTATTAATCTAAGAATGCCATCTTCTTCAGATTGGCTCCCCCTCAAGGGGTGCACTCCATTCAATCCAAACCATCCTCCAGATGAGAATGATCATCATCTTCAATTCCCTGCAATGTTAGCACATGTAAATACCAATAGTATAAGGGAATAAGATGGAACCTCCTTGGTTCATCAATGTGAACAACAAGGTTGAGAAGATTCTCTCAACCGAGATGTCCCATTTTCACCATTCTTCACACTTGCACATTTGATCTTCATTGATGATTGTGCTGGTGTGGTTCTCAAAACATCTTCATGTGAAACCTTCTTCTTCCCTTTTGCTTTAGCAATTGCCAGAACTTCATCTTCCGCTCTCTGCAGATCTTTGGCAAGTTGCAACTGATGTGGCCATATGACAAGTAAATCATTTGGAAGAGTGGCCTCAGTTTTGGAAGTTCCACATGGTTCTTTGGATGCTGCTAAGCTACCTCTCTTAGGCAACTTATTTTCAATCAATCCCTTCTTGTTCTGGATTGATTGTCTTTTGGAGTTCAGTCTGCTTCTATTTAGTTTCATGGCTTCTTTACAAAGGTCCATGATGTGTCCTTTCTTTCCACAGTAGAAGCATGTTTTCTTGGTGGTCCTTCTGGATTCATCACCCTTCTTGGATTTAAATTCCAAGGACTTCTCTTCCTCTTTCAAAACCTTCTTGGGAGCATCTTCAACTTCCTTCTTGCTTCCCAAGGATTCTTTCTGAGCCAGGTTCAGTGATCTTCTCTTCTTTTGAGCTCTGGATACAGTTGGAGATTGACATGTATCTTTTTGACCACTTTTGCAACCATCCCAGATGTTGTCAAGTAATCCAAATCTGTTAGCAGTAAACAGATGTCTCTGGACCTGTGGATGTTGCTTCTTTTCCTCTGGCTTGCTCCACCTTGGCATGGGCTTCCTCTGTGCTTTGGCATTCAGTGGATTGTACCAACAATGCTTTGCACAATGCCCATACTTGTTACAACACCAACATTGACCCACAAATCTTGACTTCTTCAGTCCTTCTGATTGTTGGGTACTTTTCATGATTTGTTGTGTTGTTTCAGGAGAGCTCTGCTTCTTTACTGTCTTCATCCATATTTGTTTGGATTCATTCTTCCATCCTGCACTTTTTGTGGAAACACATTTAGAAACATGAGTACAAGATGGTATGGATGGTACCTTCTTGTTAGAAGTTGTTGCACTTTCACTAGAGGATGTCTTTCTTTTAGAATCATCCTTCTCAAGGCATACTTGAGTAGAAACATGTCTTCTTCTAGTTGACTGGGAGGCTTTGGCTTTGGGTGATTGCTGATTTGTCAATATCACCTCCAATTCTAAGCATTTCATGTTAAGGGAGTTTTTCTCATCCTCAACAGTTCTTAGCTTTCCTTCCCAATTCTCCACCAGTTGTTTCATCTGGTCTTCATGCACCTTCTTCAATTCTTGCAATGAATTGTCCAGCTCCTTCACCCTTTTGACTTTGTCTTCTAGATGAGCATCTCTGACAACCATTGACACTTTGTGCCTCTTTTCCAGTGCATGGAAAACTTCTTTTACCATTACTTTAAATAATTCTTTCTCAGAAAGGCTTCTTTGCAATTCTTCAGCAGTGTCTTCATATCTTTCATTGCAAAGAGATACTGTTTCATCTTTGGCATTTACCAGCTTTCTGAGAGTGTTGGTTATGCCATCCCTTTTAGCCAGTTGATCTTCCATTGCATTGGCTTCTTCTTCTAACAGTAATTTTTCTTCTTGAAGATCAAGGATGCCAGTAGTAATACACATTGCCACTTCCTTGGGGACTGTCTTCTGAAGATATTTGATTGCATTTAGAAGGTCATTGTTTCTTCCATCTTCATCACAGCTAGGACAGGCTTCATCATAAGAATGATAAAAGGAATTGTCATCTGATGTGACTTTCACATTTCTTTCCATAGAAGGAGTTTCTCTGATTGCAGCAACCTTCTTCTTCATCTTCTTGGCCTGTTTCTTCTTTCTATTTTTCTGAGTCTTGGCAGATATCTCCATTTGAGGCTGGTCGCTCGTTTCCTCAAATCTGCACTTCATAAAGACTCCCTTGGATCATTTAGAGGTAACCTCCCTCTTATACCAATTGAAGTGCCCAGATCAGTGTGAATCACTGAGAGGGGGAGGGGGTGAATCAGTGATCCCTTAAAACTTTATACTAATTGATTCTTATCAATTAAACCTCTATGGATGGTTAAAGCCTCGATCCACTCTTCTTGTATCTCTCAACATTTCCCGGATAATGCAGTAATGAAAAGGCACAGGACACAAGGATTTACAAGGTTCGGCACCAAAGGCCTACATCCTTGCCATGCTCTCCAAGCATGGATTCTCCCATTATAACTTGTTAGAATTACAATGGTCGATACAGAGTCCCACTGTATCTCTCCTGAGTCCTACAGGAGGGTCTTTATACTGCGTCCCACAGTGTTACCAGAGTCCCACTGGCCTGCTCCAGAATCCCACTGAAGACTTCTTCTCCCCGAGTCCCACAGGGTCTTCTCCTGGCTGCTCGAGTCACACGAGTAGCTCTTCTTCTTGTTCAGCTCTTCAAGTATCTTCAGCAGTCTGGGATAAAGACAGATGGCCTTGCTCTGTACCTCTGATCACTTGTGATGATCAGGGTCTTCTCAATCTACTGAAAACTCAGACAACCAATCTCTTTAACTTCAGTCTGGCTCAGTCTCACACCTGGTCTTGGACAACTCAAATGCACACCACTGATTTGGCTCTGTTCACGTGTGCATGTGCATGTATGTATGCATGCAATCTCCTTTTCTTCCTCTTGGTGCAGTAGACCCACAAAGGGTGTAGTCACTTTAAGCACACACCTTCTCTGAACTTCACACACTTTATTTCTTTTGATTACACACTTAAAAGTGTGTTATACTTTAGTGTGAGAGTCTTCCACTTATTCTAAGTGTATACACTTTTAGTGCACACACTAGGTTCGGCCTTCACTTGTTAAGAACACACAAATTCTTCACTTCGCACACACTTAAGCTTGGCCTATTACTTCTTCTTGCACACACACAAACTATTCTTTGTTCTTCAAAGTGTGCACCCCACAAGGGATACGGCCTACTTCACTTGCACACACAAATTGTGTTCATCAATTTTTCACACACACAAAGTGTGCCCTCGGCCTTCTTGTCCACTTTGCACCCACAAAACCGTAGGGTCTATTTGCACTTTGCACACACAACTTGGATTTAGTTGTGGTCTTCCTCTCCTCCTTGCATACACACGGCTAGGGTGTAGTCTTTATTAAGCACCCACACACGAGGTGTGTAATTCATACTACCCGAACCTCCTTCCAATGAGAAGGGCGTGCAAGGGGTGCGGCCACTTACACTTCTTATTCAAGGAGCACAAGGCATGAGCCGCACAAGGGTGCGGACACTTCTGTCGCGCAAGCTCCAAGGGTGCAAGGAGTCTTCTTCCGCGCAAGCCTCAAAGAACACAAGGTAATGCAATGGGTAGCCGCGGGCGCGCAGGGTATAACACCGCAGGTGCGCAAGCGTGTCAAGCACACCTTGGCCGCGCTAGTGCAAACCGCGCAGGAGGCACGGTGCACAGAGCGGGCTCTTCCTGTCGCGCAAGGAGTGCGGGCAGGGGACTCCTCTTCTTGTCGCGCAAAGATGTTGCGCGCAAGGGACTTCACCGCGCAAGTGTGCGTGGGGCTTCGTCTTCGCGAGGCAGAGGGCTCTCACGGATCAACAGGTCTTTAACAAAAACATCAGCAAGCTTCTCGAGGGCTCGGCCTCATTTATATAGGCAGAGGAGAGCCTCGGTTCATCCGCGTGGGAAATCTTGAATCACCGAGATCTTCGGATCTTTAAAATCTTTCCATGTTTTTTGCGTTTTTCTCTTCGGTGCACGCGGGTTCTTTTATTATTTTCTTCCTCCTCGTGCATGCGATTTATAACGCATGCACGGCCTCTGTTTAAACCCAATTCATGCAAAACATGAACACCCGAGTGGCCTCGCACCTTCGGTTTGCTTCGGCCTTCATCGAATTCATCATCTGGTAGCATGCATGCTCATTTTAAGGCATGGTTGTGTTCGGTATGCTCAGACGATTCCAATGGACACTTCGGTTTGATCGGAGGTGGCCGGATACTCAAATTCTGTCGTCGGGAGGCACTGGTTCAGCGGCTGCTCGAGGGTGGCTTCGGCTCGAGCTCGAGGAAGGAGACGAGCTCTCGGCCGTCGGATTCAATGTTTAGCGGCCAGGATTAGATCATCGTTGCGGCGGATCAGATGAGCGGCTCGGATCGAGCGCGCGATGAGACAGACGGCCAGGATTCGCTCCGGGTGAAAAATGCGCGTCCCACATCGAATTCTCTCGCGGAATTTCTGCGGTTTATTACCCTGCCGCTGCCGCCATATGCTCAGTTGAACTTCCTCCCTCACGGTGCCGCCCCGCACCGTGTTCTCCCTGCAGGCGCGCTCTGCGCCCACTCTGCTCCTAGCGGGCGCGCCACTGGCGCCCGCTATGCTCCTCTGGGCGTGCCCCAGCGCCTCTGTGGTGTCTGCGGGTGCGCCCCTGCCGCCCTGAGCTCGCCCCACGGGTTCCCCCCTGGGCGTGGCGCCTTAGGCCCACATGAGCCTTGGGGTTGAACCCACAAGGTGCTCACAGGCTGGCCATATTTTTTGGCTAAGTCTTGAATAAGACTTTGTAAAAACAAAGTCCTCCATGTAAAATATGCCAGGTGCCACTTGCCCTTCAAGGCATTCTTTTCCTTCATCTTCTTCTTGATAATTCAAACATTAATCTTCTTGATTAAAAACAACTCCTCAATTTATAATTCTTCTTCACCATCTCATTTTCAACTTAGGAGAGAATTCTCAAGGATCTTCATCAACCGAGCTACTTGATCAATTATTTCTTCTTCATTAGAATTCCTCCATTCTTCTTCAAAATTTATTCATCACTTTGTAATGGAATTCACGAAGGGTCTTCATCTTCAACTGAGCTCCTAAATCACTTAAATTCTTCAATGTGCTTCATTGATCTACTCAGAGATCAATTGGATCAACTTCAAATTCACATGAACTAAGAGTTAGTACATGGACTTCATTAAACCACTTCATCCACTTAGAAGTAGTGAATGGATCATCTTGCTGCTTCAACTCCTCATGCATTGTCACTACAATGCATGGTCTTCAAACAATGTTGTGACATTGTATCATCATTATACAAGTTCTATGAACTTAAAGAACAGCTCAACAATCGTCAGATATAATGATGCTCCATCATCATTCATTCTTCAAGTGGTGTAACTTAGTATCATATTGATACAAGTATTGAAACATTAAGATCAGTTCTACAATCGTCTGATATTTCATAGAGTACCATGCCCATTCTCCTTCACCACCAACACCATCACAACCTTTGTCATTCACAGCTTGACATTCCTTGACATCCATTCATTCCAAGACAACTTCATGCCTCATTGACAACAAATGCAACACAATGCACTTCAGTTCAACCTTTGTAACACTCAAACAGAATGCCTTGTGTTGTTATCCCACCATGAACGGTGGCCCTCACACAACCATGTGTGCTTTGTCCAAACTTTATCACACCCATACTCATACTTTTACTTGGTTCACCTTCATTAGGATATGTCCAAAGAGCATACAAAGGAAATGTGAAAATGTACAAATCCACTAAAGCACATGTAACACCCCGAGATCATAAGAACAATATTCTTTTAATTTTATTACTGTCTTGTGTTGTATTCTACACCAATATTACCTTGCGCAATATGCAACACCGTATTAGCTTGCAGTATACGCAACACTATACTTTGATCGTGTTACACACAATTTTTATAATAGTTATTCTACACAAAATTGAGTATATATATATATATATTCAATGTATAAATGAAATATGGTTGGATTCTGTTATATGAAACAACGAATGATTCTTTCACAACACTCAACCCTAACTTGGCTTGCATTACACGCAATCGCGACCTTCCCCAACAGCCTGTGTTGTACGCAATACTAGGTTTTAATAAACAACGATATATTATTATAATATTTTCATGAACTAGCCTTTATAAATAGTAATAACTAAATTTTGAATTTTATAACATTATTATTCATCTTACACATTTTCTGGAACATGGTATAAGAACAAAATAAATTTTTCGCGTAAAATAAGAATTTTTCAAAAAATGCAGTTTTGTCGCCTTTTGATGGTGCACCCACATTAAATATAGTTTTTGACATGTTTATATGTTAAATTTGACAAAATAAAATTCTTCTTTTGAATCAGGATATAAAAAATTACATTAGATAATGTTTTGATATTTTTCCGATAACTTTCATATTTTAATGAATAGTAAAAACACGCTATATTTTAATTAAAAACAACTTTTTTCATCGTAATATCTTATGAGGTTAAATTATAATATTGAATGGTTTTAAAGTATAAATAGAATATATTTTTACAATTAAATATAATTTATGTCATTAGCATTGATTTTACCTTGAATTCGTAGGCTAAATCAATTCAATCTTTTGCAATGTTTTAAAGAAAAACCCATTTTCTTTCGACAACATGATTAATTTTAATTTAATTTCTGCATCTTTTGTGTATTGAATTTGGAAAAATGGATTCAATATTTGGAATCAGTGGGTCCAAATTATGTTAATAAGCTACTTTTTATTTTTGGGCATTGTGAATAGTAACTACGGTAAATTTTATTTACTATAGTTAAAGGTAAATCGGGTAATTAAGGGTAAATATAAGATTATAAAATTACCCTAAAACTTGGAAAAATCCTATTGGATGGATACAAGTAGACCCATATTACCTAAGGGTCAGATTAGATTCATTTTATGGACTTTTTTCCATGAAAATAATTTAATTATTATTAAAACCAAAGAATGTGACAACATGTCACTTTCTTAAATCTTATAAGTATAATAATTTTAATTTAGTGATACAATTCATGAAAATTAGAACATGAATAGTCTCCATAAATATAATACCATTATCTACATCATAGGAATTTATTTATAATTTTTAGGGATTAAATAATTATAATTTATTATAACACAAAGATGATGCAGTAGTTGTCTTATTAATGAAATATTGACATAATTGATGTTATAAATGCCCAAATAAATGTAATTTGATACTTTTTATGACCTAAATTAATTTTTTAGGTTAATATGAAATGTTTTTGTTTATATATGAAACTTTTTTCGAACTTATCATTCTGTTATGAATTTCATAAAAATCATGTACTAAATAGTGTCAAAATTGAAATAAATTAATTTATAAAACAAATATTATATTATTAATTGTTATTTAATTCCTAAAAATCTAAGGTTCGGCCAAATTACATAGATAAGGATATATTTATTAATAATAAAAAATTTGGGGTTCTTTTGGCTTGTTATGGTAAGTTTATTAACCATATAGTGTAAGAAAACAAAAAGACACGGTAAAAGTTAAATTATTTAACTTAGAGTTAAATCTAATTGATAAGGTTAAAATAAAAACCTAAACTTTTCTAAATCCTGTTGGATGATTTAATTTCGACCCATACCCACTTTAGCTTCGAAATAATACCCTTTGCAATCATTATAAACCGAATTTGACCTTAATATAAAATAATATTTTGAGATTTTCCTAAGGTGCCCCTCTTCTCCCTTATAAAAGGGCACCTCCTCCCCCTCTTCCTCACACCACATTGAGCCTTAAAGCTCGGCCAACCCCTACCAAAATCCCTTCTGCACTTCCCTAGTATCATCCTAGAGGTCCTGGTCTTCTTCAAATACCATCCTTAGTTCTTTAAGTGGAGGTTAAGGAAAGGCGTGTCAAAAATACGTAATATCCGTTACCGATATTTTTCAATTTTTTTCTTCTTCAACTTATTCTTCTTTAGTTGTTTCATGATAAAGTAATAACATAAGTATTTCTTATATAATGATGTTTTAATTTAAATATGAAACAACTCTAATTAACCTTATATCAATCATACAGAAAAAGGAAATCACCGCGCGTGCGTACGTACGGAATACCGTCTCCATGCCGTGGTGTAATCTATTTTCCGTCACCACCTTAATTGGATGGGTATAATGGTGTAATGTTTAAATATATATGATTATTATAAATTGATATTGATACTGAAATATTATACATACACTTCAACACAAGTTCACGATCATGAGAATGATATCATCGCTCGTGCGTACGTACGGACTACCGTCTCCACGACGCGATGATATTCATTCTCCACATTAACAATTCATGAATGATTATAAAGTATATATAATGAATAATAATTAAATATATGACATGTTAAATCTACTGGATTTATGTATATATATATATTTTTTTATGTCATCTGCTTACTTCCATTCAAGACAATAAGGAAAGGAAAACAACGTTCATGCGTACGTATGGACTACCGTCTCCATGAACGGTGTGTTTCATTTCATTTATCTATCTATTATATATATATATATACTGAATATATAATATATATAAATCATTTATTATATTCTGGAAGTAATTAAATCATGATATAAGTAATAATAATGTCAAGAACAACAAGTCCAAACACCTACGATAAATGAAACGATTTTACCCAAAACGCTTCTTTAACATTGAATTTAAAAAAGAACAGGTAATATAAAGTCATAAGTGAACCATATATGATATCATAACAATTAATATGATTCTGTAATAAGTCAATGAAATTATTTAAAGTCATTATACAGCAGGGTCGGACACTTACGAAGCAAATCGGACCTAAGGTAAGGGAAATATCACAATCTCATTTTTATCCGAGATTGTTTATACTTTGGTATTTACTGGGGTGTATTTTATCATCCCCATCCATGTTTCCTCAACATTTAATATTTATATATTTCTAAAATAGTTTATATCCAATTTTACCCTTTGGTGATTTTTTAGTAAAAGATATGAAAGGAATCTTTTGTCATTTTTCGTACGAGGTACTTTTTGACTTTTCCGACAAAAGTACGAAGAATGTTTTTTTAACTTATACGGCATGAATGGATTTTAAAAACATTATTTCCAATAACCTTCCTTTACAAGTTTTCAAGTTTATTTTTAATCACCTTCTTTTAGTTTATAATTGTATGACATGTTAAGAAAGGAAAAGTGTTTTTGAAGTAGAAAGGATATTTTTCTCAAGAATGGAGTTCAACTGTTTTATCAAAATTATTTTCCATCTAAGATAATAAAGGGTTCTGTTTCTATACCTATTGTTACATGGATTTGATTATGTTGTGATGGAAATATTTTTATGAATTCCTTTATCCTATATGAATTGTTTTATGATGTCATGATGTTTAAGATTCCCATTTTTATTACATGGGTTATGCTATGATGTATGGTTTATGATTTTCTGGAACACATAAGAATGGTATCATTATGAGATGGGTGGGACCTATATCACCCTCCAATGAATTGGGTAAAGATTTTATATCTCATGAGATAGACATGGCTGGAACGGTAGGTTATACCGGTTCAGTGAAATAGGAATGAAACGAGGAATGAACTCGGTTCAGAAAGGGACTTTGTCCACTAAGATAGTCTTGGCAATGAGTCTTGACTAACAAGAAATGATTCTCTATGATTATGTGTGTATGACCCAAAGTTTCATGTTTTATGTTATGATTATTGAGATTACATTTCACTAATAAGATTTATCCCATGTTATGAAGTTATGATATCTTTTGCAGGTTAAGATTTCCAAAGGATATGTTCTTATGAATATGACGTGATTGATATTTCTTTTGTTTACCCTTACTGAGCATTTGAGATCACCCTTTTATGTTTTTTTCCAGGACATAAATAAAGGAATTAGGTTTAAAAAAAATAAGATCTTTATGGGAGATGTTGATGATCTTTCACCACGATTAGAAGATTATATTCCGAGTTTCCAAAGACACTAAACTATTACGGTCCTTGTGTGTGTGTTTTTGTTATGTACTAAGTATTCCGCAAAATTAATGTAATGTCCATGTACGTTAGGCTTCGGGTCTCTACAGTTGGTATCAGAGGAAAGGTTTATTCAACCTTTGGAAACTAGGATGCGAAAATGTTAGTGAGATCCCTAGAGATATTTGTAGGGTATGTCTAGGGATGTCCCTAAGGATAAGTATACGTATAGGATATAGTCCTAGAACTACTGTAATGATATTAGAATTTAACATAAGATGTTAGATATTGAAGGTACTCCCCCTTTATTTTGTTGTTTTCCCTAGCATGATTTCTGTCTCTCCCACTATTCTTTTTGGGTTTTAGAAAATGGATATAAACAAGATGATTCACGATAATGGAGGATATGATGGAAAATGGAATGATATTCTTCATGAGCAACCAAATGAAATGGGATTTGGAAGTCCAAAAATCATTATTATGCCGAATAAGCAATCTCATAATATGATCAATAAAGTAAAATTTGATAAGTTTCCTGACTCAGATAATAAGAGAAAGATGGAGTTTCATGATGATCATATAGGAAAGTAAGTTCAATTTCCCCTATATAAATCATGTGGGAAGAGGCATCAAGGAGAATGTTTCAAAGGAACATGAAGATGCTTTGGGTGTGAAAAATAAGGACACAAAGCCAGTAAGTGCAAAGGAAAAGGTTCAGTTAACACCAGGGATGAGGATAATGGTATTGCTACAACATCAACAATGGTTAAATGTTTTAAATTTGGAATGTACAGGCATTATGAAATCCAATTCCCTAAGGGAAAGTCTCATGAAGAGAATCAGTACGGTCGTATGGGTAGTATTTATGTTGATGATGATGAAGAGACTACAAATGATATGTGAGATGAAAGATTTGTTGAAGCTCAGTCAATGGTTTAAGAATGTAGTGGAATGATTACATGTTTATCAAGTTTAATGTTTTATAAGTAATCTCATAGTACTATAGAATACAGAGAAATCTAAGGATTGTTACACTATTGTCTTTCCTTGAGTTTTGAAAGTGTAGGATTAATGGTACTGGTATCCATGAAAGGTTATTCAGATATTTTTGGAAAGTAGATGATATGCGCATAATGAAGGGATAAGGATAAAATTAAATGTTTTATAGTATTCATGAGCTAATGACTAATATAAGGAGAAGGTTATATCATGGTTTGAGTATATAGAATTTTTGGATTTTGGTATGTGGAAAGAGTTAACTTTTGACAGCACTCATGTTTTCACTAAGATTCAATGGGTATTCATTTTTCAAGAGATTACATGATTATGGTACTCACATGATGGGAATGTGACGAACAAGATATATGAGGGATAAATGATGGCATTCACGTGATCATTTTCTCTATACTATGAGCTTGGGCCGAATTATTTTAGATAAGACTAAAGATTGGAATGGATTATGTTGGACATAAGTTAGTATTGTTTAAGGATAGAACTTTTTTTCGATATTATTGATGAGATGTTATATTAATGTAGTTTTATAAAAAAGACAACCTGCAGGATGGGTGACAGCCCATCGCATCGGACAAAGCCGTGGGAATCGAACCCACAACCGATGTGCGACTGGCCTTTATCGCCTACCACTGGCCTACAAGAAGTCCCTGTTTAGTATAAACCAGTTTTATTATATTAAGAAGTATGATATATGAATTATAAGTCCATTTTAGGAACCATATATGATTAACCTCACTATAGATGGACTTATGTATTTTTTGATAACTTTTCTAACCTTTTGTTTGAGACAGATGGAATGACCCATCATTCTATCACATGATCTGCTAACACATCACGAATGAAAAATTCAACTTCATTTCATTATGAGATGAAGTGGAAATTGTCCAAAGAACGACCAACGGTGAAACTAAATCACGAAAGTATTTCTTCTAATTCCAATTTCATCAATTTTAGAGAAATGATCTTGAAAACCAAAAATGTTTTCCAAGTGATCTTATATCTGATGAATCAGATGGTACCCTAGATCATCACAAATTTATGGCTTTGCGATTGTTGGATTTTTTATAGCCATGATCTCTACCACTCTCCATCAGAACTTGATGGTTAGATTTTTCTTCCATATCCATATTTTCACCTATGTTCTCTTACGTGGAAACCCAGTGAAGAGTTAATTTGGGTAACCGTTACATTTCATACTTTAGTTTTTTAAGCCATGTTTTGGTATTCCTTTTTACGATGTGGGTTTCTATTAAACAATCTTTCGAGTAGTGAACCATTTATAACCCCGATGAATTTCGAGATAGAAATTCATTTTTTAAGGGGGGTAGAATGTAACACCCCGAGATTTTATGAAAAATATTCTTTTAATTTCATTAATGTCTTGTGTTGTATTCTACAACAAGATTACCTTGCGCTATACACAACACCATATTAGCTTGCAGTATACGCAACACTATTCTTGGATCGTGTTACACACAATTTTGATAATCGTTATTCTACGCAACATTGAGTATATATATATATATATATATATTCAATGTATAAATGAAATATGGTTGGATTATGTTATATGAAACAACGAAAGATTCTTTCACAACACGCAACCCTGACTTCTCTTGCATTACACGCAATCGTGTCCTTCCTCGATTGTGTGTGTTGTACGCAATACCGGGTTTTAATAAACAACGATATATTATTATAATATTGTCATGAACTAGCCGTTATGAATAGTATTAACTAAATTTTGACTTTTATAACATTATTATTCATCTTACACATTTTCTAGAACATTGTAAAAGAACAAAATAAATTTTTCGGGTGAAATAAGTATTTTTCAAAAAATGCAATTTTGCCGCCTTTTGATGGTGCACCCACTTTAAGTATAGTTTTCGACATGTTCATATGTTCAATTTGAAAAAATAAAATTCTTCTTTTGAATCAGGATATAAAAATTTACATTAGAAAAAGTTTTGATATTTTTCCGAAAACTTTCATATTTTAATGAATAGTAAAAACACGGTATATTTTAATTAAAATTTTTTTTTTTCATCATAATATCTTATATGGTTAAATTATAATATTGAATTATTTAAATGTATAAAAACAATATAATTTTTCAATTTAATATAATGTATGTCATTAGCATTGATTTTACCTTGAATTCGTAGGTTAAATCAATTCAATCTTTTGCAATGTTTTAAAGAAAAACCTGTTTTCTTTCGACAACGGGATTAATTTTAATTTAATTTCTGCCTCTTTTGTGTATTAAATTTGAAAAAATGGATTCCATATTTGGAATCAGTGGGTCCCAACTATGTTAATAAGCTACTTTTTATTTTTGGGTATTGTGAATAGTAACTACGGTAAATTTTATTTACCATAGTTAAAGGTAAATCGGGTAATTAAGTGTAAATATAAGATTATAAAATTACCAAAACACTTGGAAAAAGCCTATTGGATGGATAAAAGTAGACCCATATAACATAAGGGTCGTATTAGATTCATTTTATGGACTTTTTTCCATGAATATAATTTAATTATTATCAAAACCAAAGAATGTGACAATATGTCACTTTCTTAAATCTTATATGTATAATAATTTTAATTTAGTGATAAACTTCATGAAACATCTAACATGAATAGTATACAGAAATATAATACAATTATATACATCATAGGAATTTATTTAGAATTTTCAAGGATTAAATAATTAACATTTATTATGACACAAAGATGATGCAGTAATTGTCTTATTAATGAAATATTGACATAATTGATGTTATAAATGCCCAAATAAATGTAATTTGAGACTTTTTATGACTTAAATTAATTTTATTGGTTAATATGACATGTTATTGTTGATATAAGTAACGTTTTTAGAACTTATCATTCTGTTATAAATTTCATAAAAATCATGTACCAAATAGTGTCAAAATTGACATAAATTAATTTTTAAAACAAATATTATATTATTAATTGTTATTTAATTCCTAAAAATCTAGGGTTCATCCAAATGACTTAGATAAGGATAGATATATTAATAATAAACATCTTGGGGTTCGTTTGGCTTGTTATGGTAAGTTTATTAACCATATAGTGTAAGAAAACAAAAATACACGGTAAAAGATAAATTATTTATCTTAGAGTTAAATATAATTGATAAGGTTAAAATAATAACCTATACTTGTCTAAATACTATTTTATGAGAGTATTATGACCCATCACCAGTTTATCTTCGAAATAAGACCCTTTGGAACCATTATAAACCGAATTTGACCTTAATATAAAAAAATATTTTCATATTTTCTTAAGGTGCCCCTCTCCTCCCTTATAAAAGGGCCCCTCATCCCCATCTTCCTCACACCACTTTGAGCCTTAAAGCTCGGAAAAACCCTGCCAAAATCTCTTCTCCACTTCCCTAGTATCATCCTAGAGGTCTTGGTCTTCTTCAAAGACCATTCTTAGTTTTTTAAGTGGAGGTTAAGGAAAGGTGCGTCAAAAATAGGTAATATCCATTGCCGATCTTTTTCAATTTCTTTCTTCTTCAACTTATTCATTTTTAGTTGTTTCATGATAAAGTAATAACATCAGTATTTCTTATATACTGATATGTTATTATAAATATGAAACAACTCTAATTAACCTTCTATCCATCCTATAGAAAAAGGAAATAATCGTGCGTGCGTACGTACGGAATACCGTCTCCACGTCGTGGTGTAATCTATTTTCCGCCACCACCTTAATTGGATGGGTATAATGGTGTAATGAATAACTATATATGATTATTATAAAGTGATATTGATACTGAAATAGTATACATACACTTAAACAGAAGTTCACGATCATGAGAATGATATCATGGCTCGTGCGTACGTACGGACTACCGTCTCCACGACACGATGAGATTCATTATCCACATTAACCATTCATGAATGATTATAAAGTATATATAATGAATAATAATGAAATATATGACATGTTAAATCTACTGGATTTATGTATATATATATATTTATGTCATCTACTTACTTCTATTCAAGACAATAAGGAAAGGAAAACAGCGTTCATGCGTACGTACGGACTACCGTCTCATTGAACGGTGTGTTTCATTTCATTCATCTATATATTATATATATATATATACTGAATATATATGATATATAAATCATGTTTTATATTCTTTAAGTAAGTAAATCATGATATAAGTAACAATAATGTCAATAACAACAAGTCCAAACACCTATGATAAATGAAACGATTTTACCCAAAATGATTCTTTAACATGGAATTTAAAAAAGAACAGATAATATAAAGTCATAAGTGAACCATATATGATATCATAAGAATTAATATGATTCCGTAATAAGTCAATGACATTATTTAAAATCATTATACAGGAGGTTCGGACACTTATGAAGCAAATCGGATCTAAGGTAAGGGAAATATCACAATCTCATTTTTATCCGAGATTATTTATACATTGGTATTAACTGGGGTGTATTTAATCATCCCCATCCATGTTTCCTCAACATGTAATATTTATATCCTTATAAAATAGTTTATATCCAATTTTACCCTTTGGTGAGTTTTTTGTAAAAGATATGAAAGGAATCTTTTGTCATTTTTCATATGAGGTACTTTTTGACTTTTCTGACAAAAGTACGAAGAATGTTTTTTTAACTTATACGGCATGAATGGATTTTTAAAACATTATTTCCAAGAAGATTACTTTACGAGTTTTCAAGTTAATTTTTAATCAACTTATTTTAGTTTAGAATTTTATGACATGTTAAGAAAGGAAAAGTGTTTTTGAAGTAGAAAGGATATTTTCCCCAAGAATGGAGTTCAAGTGTTTTATCAAAATTATTTTCCATCTAAGATAATAAAGGGTTCTGTTTCTATCCCTATTTTTACATGGATTTGATTATGTTGTGATGGAAATATTTTTATGAATTCCTTTATCCTATATGAATTTCATTATGATGTCATGATGTTTAAGATTCCCATTTTTATTACATGGGTTATGCTATGATGTATGGTTTATGATTTTGTGGAACACATAAGAATGGTATCATTATGAGATGGGTGGGACCTATATCTCCCTCCAATTCATTGGGTAAAGATTTTATATCTCCTGAGTTAGGCATGGCTAGAACGGTAGGTTATACCAGTTTAGTGATACGGGACTGGAATGAGGAATGAACTCGGTTCAGAAAGGGACTTTGTCCACTAAGATAGTCTTGGCGATGAGTCTTGACTAACAAGAAATGATTCTCTATGATTATGTGTGTATTCCACAAAGTTTCATGTTTTATGTTATGATTATTGGGATTAAATTTCACTACTAAGATTTATCCAATGTTATTAAATTATGATCTCTTTTGCGGGTTAAGATTTCCAAAGGATATGTTCTTATGAATATGATGTGATTGATAGTTCTTTTGTTTACCCTTACTGAGCATTTGAGCTCACCCTTATATGTTTTTTTTTCAGGACATAAAGAAAGGAATTAGGTTAAAAAAAAGGAGATCTTTATGGGAGATGTTGAAGATCTTTCACCACGATTAGAAGATTATATTCCGAGTTTCCAAAGACACTAAACTATTATGGTCCTTGTGTGTGCGTTTTTGTTATGTACTAAGTATTCCGCAAAAGTAATGTAATGTCCATGTTCGTTAGGCTTCGGGTCTCTACAACAAACTACAGCTAAAGGGTTCAAAAAAGACTCACTACCCCTCCTAATTTACAACCATTCACAATATGAAAGATAACTACTCCCTCAAATGATTTATTTACACTACTCATTTAGATAATTTTTATATTTATCTAAAACACCGTTGAATTTTTTCACTCATAAGCGTGTAATGATTCTCTAATTTCACACAATAGATGAAATACATTTCACCACATGGAAAATTTCCCACAAAGATGAATTACACAACCTATTTTAAAACCATCATTAAAAACATTCCACCCTTGAGTGTGAGTTATTAATGAGCTACCTTTATCTCATAGATGAATGATGCCTCTCAAAACCCTTATCCATTGTAGAAAATAGTTCCCCACAAACACCTTCTGTGAACTTATTTCGCAAGATGAAATTCTACATAAATATCTTTGGGACTAATGCACATTATCTCAGTGATAATTGTATCAAATGAAATTAACTTTACATAAACAAGTGGTCAAGGTTCTTTTATATATGTAAAGAAACTCAAAAAACCCGGTAATCAAAATTATGATTACTTTTTGTGAGAATTAGAATTCACTGTGAACTGCACTCACTATACAATTTTCTTAGTGTAGGGTTACCCTTCAAGTAACTTCCTCTGAAGAACCACCTTGTAGTGGCCTTTAATTCAAATCCTTCCACCAGAAATGGAATGTTCCATTTTTCATTTGCATAGAATAGCTTCTATTCATAATCCATGACATTTACTTGTGCAGAAAACGTTATTTACGTCAGTTATTTTTCATTTTTTACGTCGGTTTTTAGCCGACGTTAATACGGACGACGTTATAAATAATGTTTTTTTACATCAGTTATTTAAAAACCGACGTAATAAACATAACATCGCAGTGTTTCTCACATCAGTTAATTAATAACCGACGTGAAAAAACCTGGGGGGGGGGGGGTTATAACGTCAATTATTATATAGCCTCGGTGATAAACCGGGGGGCTTTATCCCCTTTGTTATACAATAACCGACATTATAAACATATTCGGGGGATTTTATCACGTCGGTTATTGAATAATTGACGTGATAAACTCCGGGGCGATGGTTTATCATGTCGGTTATTTAATAACCGACGTGCTAAACCAGTCCGGGGGGGGGGTTATCATGTTGGTTAATCAATAACCGACGTGTTAAATCATTTACCGGGTCCTTTATCACGTCGGTTATTACATAGACGATGTGATAAACCATGCCACATGTGTTTATCAGGTCGGTTATCAAATAACTGACGTGGAAGACAAAAAAAATTTTTAAAAAAAAATCGACGGATGTCCTCTGCTCTCCCCCAAAATCAACCAGAAACCAAATCAATAATTTGTACCACAAAAACAGAAGAAGATCAAAACATGAAATAAAGAAAATTTATGCATTTACATTGATAAAATATAAAACTTACCCCACTTGATAGCCCACACCCTCATGTATACCCTCTATACAGCCCTCCCCCACCCCATTGGAGCCCCCACCACACCCCTAGACTACCCCCGACCGCCTGGACAGCCCCAAAAACCCCTCGAACCCCCCCCCCCCCCCCACCCTCCTGAACATCACCCCCTCACCCCTCACTCTACTTGACCGCCCCCACCACACCCCTGGATGACCCCCCGGCCCCCTGGACAGCCCTAAACACCCCTCGACAACCCCCCCACCCCCACCCTCCTAAACAACACCCCCTCACCCCACATGGCAGCCCCCCACCACACCCCTGGACTGCCCCCGACCCCCTGGCCAGCTCCAAACACCCCGGGACAACCCCCCCCCCCCACCCTCAGGTATAACCCCACACCCTGGACAGCCCTCCCCCACCCCATTGGATCCCCCACCACACCCCTGGACTGCCCCCCCCCACCCTCTTGAACAACACCCCCTCACCATACTTGACATCCCCCACCACATTGGATCACCTACCATACCCCTGGACTGCCCCCCGACCCCCTGGACAGCCCCAAACAACCCTCTAACCCCCCCACCCTCCTTAACATCACCCCCTCACCCCACTTGATAGCCCCCACCACACCCATGGACTGCCCCCCGACCCCTTGGACAGCTCCAAACACCCCGGGACAACCCCCCACCCTCATGTATACCCCCCACACCCTGTACAACCCTCCCCCACCCCATTGGATCCCCCACCACACCGCTAGACTGTCCCTCAACCCCCTGGATTGCCCCAAACACCCCTCGACAACCCCCCCACCCTTTTGTATACCCCCCACCCCACCGGACAACCCTCCCAGACCCCTAGACACCCCAACCCCACTGAACACCCCCCACACCCTTGAAACCCATCCCACTAGACGAGAATCCATACTATAAAAACCATCACAAGTATACCAAAATAAGAAGTAGAGAAAAATTAAATATTCACATATATAACATTCAAAACTTACATTGTCAACTTCAAAAAAAACTAAATCCAACCTAAACAACTACCAAATACACAATTATAATTACAATATTCAAAATTACATTTTACATTACAAACAACTAAAATTTAATAAAACCTGTAAAATAGTTTGACCAATCCACTTGTAAGTGTTTAATGTCTTCAACATTATAGGGTTGATGGTCATCAAAAAGCTACAAAAGAAAATGATAGTAGTTAACGTGTATAATGAGTAAATCAAATTGAAATGTTATGGCAATGTTTAAGAGGAAATCTTACTAGGTCAAAATTCACAACTGTCCCAGTTGTTATTATTTCATACATAAATCATAACATATAATATCTGTATTCGATGACGCCTTGTTGTTCATGTCAATTCTGTTTCAATTAGTGTCAATTCAATATATTTTTTTAATGTAATAAATCAAAAAGTACAAATTATAAATGGATATTTACCTTTGCATTTACATATTTGATCTTTGCATTCCTTTCCTTTTTTTTTTGAAAGTAGGCCCATGCCCTGTTAGAAAATAATACTAATGGGGTAAATTTAAAATCCATTATAATATATAAAACTATTGTGAAATTGAAACGTACTTTTCCAATATATTCTTAAAACTTTCCCGCACATCATCATGGACAGAGCATATCCAATAAAGTGCTTTCTCCCTTGGGAAAATAACCCATAACATCCAATGATCACTGATAAAAAGAAGTTTAACATTAGTGGTTTTTTATGATTAAAGATAATTAACTCTTTGATAGAGATGTGTTTCATAACTCTCACGAAAAGGCATCATCCAACAATGTGTGACTATATTCTTTTCAAGAATTTCAGCAATATAAAGCATTCTTTGTTCCTCATCCAATGCACAAGCTTCAGGGGAAATCAATTGCAGGTCCATGAATCCAAATACATCTGTCATCTCATTCCTCTCACAAATTTTATAAAGATACCTAATTCAAAACAGACATAAGTATACATTTTTAATAAATATAACGCAGGGAAAAGGTGTTAAGACTTACATGGAAAACAATTTCACCACGTTGATGCCAACTTATCTCCAGTAACAATCTCCATGATATCAGTTTTCATAATCCCCACATTTATTTCATGTCCACAAACATGAGCTTCCATTGGAAACTCATAATGACCCGCCAACAAATTTGAATATCTTGACAATCTGTCAAGACTACTAGAATCTGTATCTGATGTCGTAGCCATTTGTCTTTGTTGTTTTCTATACAGTATTTATTAACCTTTGAAGTATTCCTATAAAAATAAATTGAAAAATATATTATTTTTCAAATGATAAAACAAATTAAATAAAAAAAAAGATATAACATTCATACCTCTATGGTAATGAGTCGAAGAAGTCTGGACGACCAAATTAAAAAATGGCCGACACTATGTCACACTGTCACCACCTAATCTGTAGGTAATGGTACCCAAGCTGATAAATCTATAATATCTTGTATAGTGACCCTCTGATTCTCTACCTCTAATGGTTGATGAATAAATGTATCTCCTATACAATATACCAACCCATATGCTACGATATGATGTTGAGAATCATCAAAATACAACTCACAATAAGTAGGAAGATGCGGCAGAAGAGTAGGATAAAAAATGGGGTCAGAAGGCTAAGGTGGGGGAGTGGGAGCTACTGGCGGAGGTGGAGGATAAATAATGGGGTCTGCAGGGGGAGGTGGAGGAGTGGGAGCTACAGTCTGAAATTGTCTTTTCTTGTCTGCAAACATAGACTGCACCAACGCTCTAAACTTGTCCTCTATCGTCGCATTAATATTATGAACATACTCCTCCAAGGATTCTATTTTTTTTATAAACCCCATCAACGTTTGAAGTTTAAGAACGTGGAAACACTTTTCTTACCGATACACCTTCCAGATATCCACTTACATGACTAGGATGTTCGGGCCTTCCCAATGCTACAAGTAAAATATCTTCCCTCCCAATAGCTGTAAATGTCCCCTGTGAACTCTGCTCCTCAAGAAAGGGCTGTATTAGTTAATTAAACATTTCTGTAATGATTGAAATTATATGAAGAAAATGGTTATCTTAAATAAATAAAATATATATCTTACAATCCTCTCAGCTACAATTTTTGATTCATCCGAAAGATATTTCCCCTTTTTGCCCTTCCGAGCTCTCTTCCATTTTTCATGTCTAGATGGAGGGGATGGAGGGTCCACCTCTCCAGATCTTGAAGACTCAGGTCTTAGTTGTTGAAAATTTTCCGCCATCAATTGTACTTCCAATAATTCATACCCTCCCCGAGAAAAACTATGAGGGTATACATTTTTTGATTTGATCTCTTGATGAGCTTTCCTTGTTTTCTATAAATTAACAATAAGAAATAATTAAAAACATGTTAATAAGATCATTTATATATGAAATATTATAAAAGGTTACACTTCCCTTACAAAAAATGAATCTTTTCTTCTACTTTCAAAAAAATGTCTCTAGATGTCTTCATCTATAAAAGGATATATACGACATGGATTGCCATGACTCATATGACCATAAATGAAATCAGATGAGAGGGTTGATTTGAAATCCCTCCATCTCCTGGAAGACAACGATAAGCATTTCTTCCTGACTCCTCCAGTGTCAGGAATATCAAATATCATCGGATAAAGAAGAGGTTAAACATAATATATATACTAGAAACATTTAAAGAATATTCAAACAGTAGCAAAAGATCTTAACAAAATCTTCTCCCATAATTGTGAGATTATCGCTTTATCTACACTTCTCCAGTCATCATACAGAATGCTTAATTTTCTCTTAGCCTGAGTTTCTACAAAACTCTTAAAATCATTTTCATTTGGACCTCTAGGAATATCATCATCATCAAACTCAATGATTATCCTCTGATCCTGCGTACGGGAAAATGATTATTTTGGTAATTGTGTACACCCACGTTTACCAACCTTTGAACTCTTTGTCGTCATAGGAGCATGTCAGTGTTCCTCCCCAGAGGTATAACCAATATGCTCATCTCCTGAATCATGTGGTTGATCAACATAATGATCTGTCATTATCTTTCAAATCAAAAAAACAAACGTTAGTTCAAAAATATACAAATTCAAATATTTTAATGCTACTGTAATCAGAAAATAGAAATGTGTACTATGTTACGTAATAGTAAACATTGGTAATATGGTAAGCATGTTAATAAATGGTAAAGATGGTAAATATGGTCATGATGGTAAACATGGTAAACATGGTATACCTAGTAAACATGGTAAAGTAATTGTCACTAAACAGAAATAATAGATATATAATTCATGTAATGGTAAACATGATAAAGTAAACTAAAAAAACATAAAACAAACAAAAACTTATACTTATTTTGTTTTAAAACATGTTTTAATAAATAAAAAACATACAACATCTTACATTTATGAAAAAAATAAAAGTAAACAAGAAATAAACATATGTTACCTGTAATTTTAGGAATGCTCAAATTGACTGTTTTCCCAAATTCATTTGTTGTGATCGTTCCTTATGGCACAAACCATGTCTTCAACATGATCATCATTATGTTCTGTTAATCTTTACATGGAAGTAGGGATCTCACATAAATCAGCATCTTCATCAACTTCATCCTCACCAACATATTGTTTCTTCCATTGTAAAACAACATCCCACTATATATCTGATTGATCTAGTACATAGAAAATTTGTTTTTCATCTTTTTCCATTATAAAAGAATCAGTTTTGTCTCCCAATCTATTCAGATTAAGAAGTTTTATTCCAAATTCATCGTGTCTGACACTGTTGGTACCGATAAACCATTTACAGTTAAAAATAGAAACATTAATTTTAATGTAATCAACCTCCCATATGTCTTCAATTACTCCATAATATGCACTTGATGCAAAAATTGGGTTTTTGTCCTTATTACTTGAAAAATGCATTGCTTCTACAAACACCAATACACCACTATTTTGAACTGCACTTCTATTGTTCTGAGCATTTGTATGAAATGTATAGCCATTAATGTCATAACCGGACCATGTTATCACATTTAAACATGGGCCACCCACTATCCATTTTAATGTCTCTGATACATCTTATCAACCAAGCAAAGTCTTTTTAATCGATGAAAAAAGAATTTTGTTGTGCTCATTCAAAATCCACATTTCGTTCTTCTTTGGATGACACTGTTTCAACTCATTAACATGGAATGTGATATACGGTTGAGCATCAGCTATGTTATTCAAGATTTATGATTCTAACTTCTTCATCTGTTCAGCTGAAAATGATTTGACATTCAAGCCACGAATCCCCTTTCCCTCATTATTAACTCATTCATGGCATGATGGAGGAAAACCTATGTGTTGCGCCGCAGCTATGTAGCTTGTACAAAACTCTACTACCTTCTCAGAAATATAATTTTCAATAATGGAGGCTTCTGGTCGATATGGATTTTTAACATACCCCTTTAATATTTTCACATACCTTTCAAAAGGATACAACCAACGAAGATATACAGGTCCACACAACTTTATTTCTCAAACCAGATGAATCATTAAATGCACCATTATATCAAAAAAAGTTGTAGGAAAATACTTTTCCAATTGACAAAGTATAAAAATTGGATCCTTTTCTAGAATGATCAAAGAATTCACATCAATCGACTTGTTACAAATTGAATTGAAAAAATAACAGAACTTCATCATAGTCTTTCTGACACAAATTGGCAATATTCCACACAATGCAACTGGTAGAATTTATTGCATCATGATGTGATAATCATGTGATTTCATACCTATCAACTTCTAGTCCTTCAATGAGACAAAAAATTTTACATTTGAAGAATTACCTTGAGGCACTTTGATATCATGAAGACACTGACAACAGATAATTTTCTCCCTCTTCTATAATGTATGACAAGCTGGGGGAATAAATTATCGTCTTCCATTAGGAGTGGGAGCTAACTCCAAAAGTATTCCCATTGATAGTAAGTCTAATCATGCATTCATCCCATCTTTAGTCTTTCCTTTTATATCTAACAATGTTCCAATCAAACAATCACATATATTCTTCTCCACATGCATGACATCAATATTATGTTTAACTTCATGATACCTATAATATGGTAGCTCAAAAAATATTGACATTTTCTTCCAAATATGTCTATCATTACTATATTTCTGTGTCTTTCCCAATGTTACATCAAGGTTTTTCACCCTCTCAAAATACAGATCTAGGGATAAAGGTTTTGGAGCAGTATCAAATTCTTGTGAACCATTGAATCCTATTTTTAGTCTTCTATAAGGGTGATACATAGGCAAAAACATTCAATGACCCATGTACACTGTTTTCCTCCCATGATGCAATTGACAATATGATGTATGTTGTTCGCAAATTGGACATGCTTTATGCCCTTTAACACTGTATGCAGGAAAATATCATACGCTAGGAATTCATTTATAGTGATTAGAAGCACTGCATGCGGTTGAAAATATTCCATTTTATAAGAATCATACACTCTAATACAATCATCCCATAACAGTTTCAAATCATCAATCAACAGTGATATGTAAACATCAATATCATTGCCGGGTTTCTTTGGACTAGAGATCATTATACTCAACATGACATATTTGTGCTTCATAAAAACTTCAAGAGAGAGGTTGTAAATTACCAATAAAACAGGCCACGAACTATTTGTGCTACTGATGGTTTGGTATGGATTCATTCCATCTGTGCACAACCCTAATACGAGATTTCTTATTTCATTTCCAAATGTAGAATACTGCGCATCAATTTTCTTCCGTTGTGGATAATCAGCTGGATGATGTATTTTTCCATCACATACCTACTCATCAACATGCCATCTTAACCTTTTTGCAGCAGTTGAATTAGCAAATAAACGTTTGAAACGATGAATTATAGGAAGATACCAAAATACCTTTGAAGGGAGATTTGTAATCTCTATATCATCCTATGATTTTTCTATCACCTTATACTGTGATGTCCCACATTTAGGACACTCTGAAAGAAATTCATATTCCTTCATATATGTAATGCAGTCATTCAGACAGGCATTTATTTTCTTGTATCCCAATCCCACCAGGCGTAATATTTTCTTTGCCTTGTAATGTGAATCTGGAAGATCGTTATCTTTTGGAAGAATTTCTTTCATCAATTATAGAACCTCTGTAAAACTTCTATCACTCCATCTATGTTTCTCCTTCAGGTTAATCATTATTAACACCGCTTACAAAACCGTAAAATCTGTACAACCAAGATATAATGGTTTTTCAGCATCACCATATAGACGCGCAACTGTCGGTTCTATCTCAATTTGTTCTACTACAATATCGCGAATCATTTCTTCAATTCCATCAGAGTTACAATCTTTTGAATCATCATCATCAGTGACATTTCGTCCAGTTTCACCATGCCAAATCCAAGGGCTGTAACTCAGATTAAAACCATGACATATCAGATGATCTTTTATCTCTTTACTTTTCAACTTCTTCATATTCAAACATTTCAGGCATGGATAGAAAAAAAGGTCACTACATGGAACATTTCGTTTAGAAAATTCCAAAAAGGCATCAACACCTTCCTCATATCCATTGCTCCTTCAATGTGTCGTAGTCCAACTTCGACTCATTATTACCTATAACAAATAAAAAAAAAATATTTTTAAGATAAGACAAATATAAGTTTATATGAGAAAATAATAATTTGAATGTAAAACTATTTTGAAATATAAAACAAATCTATCCATATTTAAAAAAAATATGCTTGAATATTATTATTAAAACAAAATATAGTTAGATATAACAGTTTTAAATTCAATTGAATAAAATAAAACCATGGAGGCTACCTGGTTGATTGAAAATTGGAGACAATGGAGTAATCCTGAGAATCAAATCATATTTAAAATAAAAATTCAGATGGAGAAAATCACAATGTAAATCCAATCATCATGCACAATCATCAGAATTCGTACATTTAATCAATAACCATTCTATGTCTAATAGATTCTCATATAAAATAGGATAAACATAAGCAGCAACAACACATGAAATATCATTTCCGAATTTTTACATTTAATCAATAACCATTCTATGCAGTAATATAGGTGAATGAGATCATTAGTTGTCAATGACAACAAAAATTACCATCAATATCAGGCATTAGCGAAACAAAAACAAACTAAATAGAAGTAGTTGAGGCTTACATGAATATTGCGAGTCTATCTAATAGATCTAGGGATTATAAATAAGATAATGATGGAAAAAAGAGGTAAGAGGGTTCGAAATCGAATAATCTTACGTAGTTTAAACACAAAAATCACAAAACATAAATATAGACTATCCTGGAAAAAATGAACGAAATAAATTTGTGGAAGGCTTAATTGAGTGATGTGAGTTGAGATGATAGATCTGAGGAGAGTAAATATGATAAACGATAAAGGAAAAATGAGTTTGACACTGTGAGATCGACCAGTTGATTAGGGTTTACCGCACGAGAGAGACGATCCATCAGACTGTCGATCGAAAAATCGTAAATGACTATCCACGAGGCTTGTTAATATTTTAAATGTTTTATAACGTCGGTTATGAAATAAATGACATTATAATCTATTTTTAACATTTATAACGTTATTTAATATAATAATCGACATTATAAATGTATCAAATACAAATTTTTTTTACGTTGGGTTTTTTATAACTGACGTAAAAAAATCTGCATGTTTGTTTTTTTACATCGGTTATTCTATAACCGAAATAAAAAAGACATCAAAAATCAATGTTTTTTATGTTGGGTAATGTATAACTGATGTAAAAAACATTATGTTCGTTGTTTTGTTACGTCGGTTATAAAATAACTGACGTAAAAAAGGCCTCAAAAGACGTCTTTTTTTACGTCGGTTATCAATGAACCGACGTAAAAAACCCTCTACGCATTGGTTTTTTACGTCGGTTATTTTATAATCGACGTAAAAAACTGGAAGATATCTCATTTTTACGTCAGTTATCGAATAACCGATGTAAAAAACCTCCGAACGTTTTTTTACATCGGTTAATTTATAACCGATGTAAAAAACGAACACGCACGATTTGTAATGTTGGTTATTAAAATAACTGACGTTAAAAATCTACCCACCGCATTTTTTACGTCGGTTATAAAATAACCGACGTAAAAACCCACATTTCACATATTATCACGTCGGTTATATATAACCAACGTAAAAAATGGTGACATAAATAACATTTTCTGCACTAGTGATTACTGATTTCTCTTCACTGATCTGCATACATGTTATGCAGTTCACCAAAAATGTAATGCAAGAATACTTCCTTTTTTATCAAATAAATCATAATTTTGAGGCCTAAATATATGAAAAGCATTTGGGAAATTATTTCACCTTCTACATTCAATTTTATGTACCACATACAGAGCATCCATACCTCTATTTAGAAGATTTTTCACCATACTAGGTCAACAATAGTGTTGTAACTCTATATTATCAACATTAGGGATGCAGGACCATCTATAATTTTTTTTTACTATGGGTTAGTCCCAAATAGTTTTATACTTTAGTAGGGATCAAAACCCACCATATGGCTCACTACTCAGCCCCTCTGAAAATTAATTGTGATTTGGAGAGGGTGGTTGGGGATTATATATCATTCCCAACACCCTCTAGTCTTTTATGTGGGATAGGGTAACATGTGTCATGATATTACACGCATATGTGACATCATTGCACCCTTGTGCCTCAGTACCTGTGTCCATTAAAATAGCTGGTGCCACAACCAGAACTATAAGAGGATCCTTCGGTATCCTAGGGACCACTTCTTCTAAAACATGATCATTTTCACCCTCCTATTATACTACTGGAGGTCATCATGGTGGCATGTATCTACAATTCCCAATAATCTTTTCAATAAGATTCGATATCAAAATCTTGCATATCAATTTATATGATAGGTTAAAACGATCCTATTTATAGTTTAAACGCAATTCCTTCTCCATATTATAGAACTGTTAAAAATAAATAGTCACAAACTTCTCTAGAGTCACTGCTTAAATCCCACTCATAATCTGGTTCAAGGTCAAGTCTCTATTTAATAGTTTTTAATTTCCATTTCATTTTCATATTTTTTTTTTCAAATTTCATTTTAAATGGATGAATATAATGTTTCATTCCTTTCATTCGATAAGGTCCCATAATCCTCATGAACCAAAATATGGAATCCACCTAACTCACACAATCACATGTTTTAGTTTATGAAACTCTTGATGCGTGACACAACATGCCAAAATTGTATGCTTAGTGTGTCTACTATAGTCTAATCACGAAAAAAATTCTTAGGTTGTGGAAGACACTATATACCCCAACCATATTTATCAATTCAATTCACATATCATCTATCAAACCATAAGGTATATCTATCACAACACCTATCACAACAAAATGAAAAAAAGAAATGAATCCTATATTTCCCGACAAAATGTGTGTCATGTGATTCATGTAAAGTTCCTAAAATGATGAATGGGATGGAAAACCCTAATCTCATTGGATTTTAAAATAAATTTCCCACACTTTTTATCAATAATAAAATCCAAATTCAAGTTCATAACCCAACGGTGGAATCAAATAATCATTAATAGTTGAAATCTAGGATACAATAACTTCTATCCAAGTCAATTAGCATTTTCCCCAATCGTGGGTTAGCTACTCCTAGGAACATCTCATTACCAAATTCTAATTCTTCGTAATCCCCTTTATATTCTTTAAAAATAAAATATTATGAAATGAAACAACCTCTAATACCACTCTATAATGTCCCAGGCCTAGATCCCATTGAATGGTTCCCCGACCTCGGTTAGCCACAGGGCCTCAGGCGCATCTCCCTAAATGACAGAGTATGCCGACTAGAAGTGAGGGCCTAGGGTACGTCCATAGGGAGACTATTCCCATATGATATATTGCATCAATGCGGTAACAATCATACAGATATATAGAGTAAGTAGTAAATCATTGAGATACAAAACAAACACCCAAGACATGAATAAAAAACAATACGAAAAGTGGCCTCATATAGAAAATGATATGTCATGTCATGTTTCTAAAAAGTATCAAAAAAAAGGTATAAATGCATAAGTACAATACATGTATCAAAATACCAAAAGGACTAGAAAGAAACTATCCCAACTGGCATAATGAGACTCATCTTGCTCTTATGCTCCCCTTCTCCTCCGTATGTCATAAATTCAGGCATAAAACTATGTGTGCGTGCCCCAATCCATAACTGTATCCAAATAGTCTACTGGGATACCCAACAGTGGCCTGAATAGTGTGTGAGATACAGTCCCTATAGGTAACCACCGATAGTTTATATAACTAGTCTTGGATGTGAAATATAGGATAATGTAGAGTGCATAACATAACAAGTATGACTGTAATAAAAGTAAATCTTTAATGTCCTAGCTTTTTAGTGAGGTATATTCCCTTTTACTTTTGGTTAAATCCATAGGCCACACATAAGTGCCATTTGGTTAGTTTCCTAAAAAAATTAGCTAGGGGGATGGATCATGGCTACAAACAAGATTACACGATGTGTATTCGACTGGCTAGACTCTTTCATGTCATGTAGAGGATTTTCCCTATGAAGGAATTCCAAATAATTACATGACGTTTAATTCATTTACACTTCATTTAAATTTCAAACAAGTTTTTTTAAAAGGGAATAACCATTGTTTTTTTATAAGGGATATTTTTTTCCCTCGTATAGAAGGTGAAGTGCATGAGAGCTTCTTCATCTCCAAACCTAGGTTCATCATTTTTTCCTTTGTTTGATCTCTAATTAATTCACCATAAAATAAACCAAGAATATAGAGTTATAATCTATAATATTATTTACTATATTTTAATTTATTCACCCCATCTATTTTGATATTTGGGTGCCATCTCTTTTTCTGCTTTTTTAGGTAATTTGGTTGTTTTGTCTATTTATTTTAACCTAGATCAAATCAAAGGTTGATACTGGACAAGGGAAGCTCTATGAAGAAAAGGTAGGTGGTATATACTTTTTATTTTTGTTTCCTTGTGTTCCATAAATTATCTTGTCGTGTTGTGACCCAAGACTTTCCGGTTTTTCATTTCAATGTTAAATTAAATTAAAATAGGTGCCTCACCTAGCCATTGGCATTCGAGGATGAACGCTTGATGTCTTATCACCATCCACCTCGGGCACTATTGAGTGGAATCATGGGAGGGATGCTAAAGCATGGTATCAAATCCATTTTCCTTTTGTTTTAATGCTTGGATTTATATAGGATAATAGGACCTTAGAATTTGGTCATGAGTATGTTCCTGGGAGTATCTACCCCATGTAAAAGGAAAACCAAAATTACCTTGGATAGGTAAATATTTTTGTTGATTCCACTATTACAGTTTCAAGGATTTTTCAATAATGTGACACACTTTCTTTTCCCTATTATTGTCTTCAAAAGATATCAGTTATTTTAGATTGATTATATGAGGGAGTAGTAAATCATGCATCATACTAGGCACTATAAGATCGAACTTTCACGCATTATTCCATGCCATATTTATATTCCTCTTGGAATATACTTTATTCCGTGTGATTGTAGTTGGGCCTCATTAGTTATGATTTATAGTGTGATTCAATTCTTAAAGATAGAATAATTATATTAATTTACAAATAATTCCACTTTAGTTGGTTTGATGGGTGAGTGCCAATGATAACTCTTCTAATCTTACCACAACAATAGCTTGTTACACCATTTTCATGGTGTATATGTCAGGATGCAGTCAGATTATGCACAAATTTCAATTTATAATGTGTATGTGCTCTTATGAATTGGAGTTTCTAATGAAATTAACTAGGTCTTGATTTCCATAACCAATTATATAATAATGAGTCTAAATAAGTTAAATTGGATGAAACCCTTAAATGAGATGGTTACCTAATATGTGAGATCGTGACCTAGTTTCAACAAGGTAGTGAGAAGTAGATCTGGTCTCCTATGATTTCATTTGTGACTCGTTATTATCACCCAAACTTGGCTCTGAGATCATGTATAGGGGTGTGCTTATTTAGTATGATTTCTTTAATTATTTCCTCCTTTATAGATTTCCATATCTATTATAAATAATGTCTTTTGCATTATCTAGGTAATTTTTTAGATATTCCACCACCATGAACTCATGATGAATTCCATGAGATTAGAGATAAGCATAATTTAGAGGTTGTGGGACCTAATCCACCTATGATACCTCCTATAGTTCCACTTAATGCACCTCAGGCAGAAATTCCATTTGGTTAAGATGCACAGTTTTGGGATAGCTTTCATTACATTATTAAATCAGTTCAGGATGCATCTAGAACTAAACCTTTTTTATCAGTGCTGATCATTGAATTTTAGTAGAAACATCATCCCACCTTCTCAAGGGATGGATGGACTTAGTCTACAGAATCATGGATGGAGGCTATAGTTTCAATCTTCTAACACATCGAGATGCCTCCAAAGTGGGGGTTCAAGATTGCAAGCTACATGTTACACGACTCAACAAAGCATTGGTGGGACATCCATAATTAGGCCATACGATATTAGGTTAAGGAATGGGTGGATTTTCAGATAGTCTTCTTTGACTATTTCTTTCCTCAGAATTTGAGAATAGATCACAATAACGAGTTCATGATCCTTGAGAAATGTGACATCTTAGTTATGGAATATTTAGCTTTCTTCACTGATTTACAGTGTTTTTACCCTAACCTTCACTGGTGATGATATGAATCCTATGAGGCAATTGAGGATGAGATTGATTATTCCATTTTCTCATAGGTGAACATATTTCAACTGATGACCGTTTTAGTGATCCTAAACCAGACCCTTATCACTTAGCATAACCTCATGGAATCAGGTAATGTGAAATAGAGCAGGTCATCTTTCAGGAATAGTAGTGGGTTATTTAGAAAAAATAAGCAACACATCGAAGGTAAACATGGGGGAAGTAATATCTAGGTTAAATGCACCAAAATCGTTATGGTGTGTCACAAAATAAGAAGGTTAGGGCATAAAAATCACCAGTATATGAGGAACCAGATAGACTGCTGGTCTTATGTTAGGATGGGTCACCTCCATCATTTCTGCCAATATCTTTCATCAATGACATGAAAATGAGTTTCAATGACAACACCAACCTAGTGTGTAGTGTTATTGACATATCATCATGTAGAATGTTGGTCTTCTATTGGCCATTCAGGCCGAGAAGGTGGTCGTAGCTGTAGAAGTCAAGCTTCATAGTTCCATCATCAACAGAGTGGACCTACTCAAGCTACACAGGATGAAACTATAGTTTGTAGTTTTGGACATATCTACGATGTTCAGCCTATTATAGAGGAGCAAAATCGAGATCCATCTACAATTAGGTACTATTCTATTATCCTCTACTCTAGTATCCACCTTATTTGATATTTCTACATCACACTATTTTCTATCTACTGCAACTATGGGATTTATGTTTTTACTGGTCGAAAAATACTATAGTGTTATGACTCTCAATAAGTATTTAGGAGTACGAGAAAAGAATATACTCTAGTGACAAGAGTTCCCCATTGAGATAGGTGGGTTCCATTTTTTTGGGGTTTCTTCATTTTCAAGATGACTGGATTCGACATCATCATTAGTATGGAGTGGCTTGTTCCATATCAGGTCTAGGAGTAATGCTACAATAAGCGGGTTTCATTCACATCACTCAAGGGAAGAATGTATATCCATAATGGAAAATGGGACCTTCAATCCATTCGAGCTGAACTCTGGAATACTATTCTAGGAGGGATGACAGCCTAGATGGATAGTCTCTTTATAAGAAAACAAGGAATGCAGCTTGTGGAATTCCCTCCAGTGTTGGATCATTTTAGGTACTTCTCTTACAATTATTTCTTCATATTTCCTCCTAATAGAGATATTGAGTTCACTATCATGATCATTTTTGGTGTGACACCAGTGTCCATTCCAACCTATAGGATGGAACCTGAAAGTGTCTAGGAACTCAAGATTAATCATGAAGACTTTGAGGCTATGGTTTTTATCTTACCATGTACATCACCATGGGGTTCAAGGGTCCTTTTCACCAAGAATATGGATGGTACCATTAGATTTTGTGTGGATTACCATCGTTTTACCCTGCATACTATGAAGCACTTGAATCCATTTCCTTGTATTGATGACCTCATAGACCATATCCAAGGATAAAATATTTTCAATAAGATCTATTTAAGGTCATTCAATCATTTGGTTCATGTGAGACTATTAGAAATACCACATACATCATTCTAGGGAATGTAAAACTTGTACAATTGTCTAGTTGTGTCATTTGGTTTGACAAATGGGCCGATGATATTTATGAATCTGATTAATCATTTTTCCACTCATACATTGATTTCTTTTTAGTAGTCTTCATATAAGACATCTTAGTGTTTTCGCGATCTAGACACTGCCACACTATATATCTTGAGATCATGCTGAGTACACTAAGATAAAACTATCTGTATGTGAATCTCATTAAAAGACACTTTTTTTGATAAAAATGGTTCAATTATTTAGTCATATCATATATCAAGTAGGTGTATTAGATGACCTAGAGAAGTTGAGTATCGTGGTTTCCAGTGAGCATCCCAATAACGTGTTCAATATATGCTAATTCATAGGGATGAATAGCTATTACAGGTGATTCCTCCATGAATTTTCTTTCATGGATGTGACACTTATGGTTTTTAACAATAACGGTGTGAAATTTGAATAGACTAAATCTTGTTAGATATATTTTTATAAGTTAAAGGGAGGACTCACTTTAGCACCAAATCAGATTCTTCCTAAGCCGGGCAGAATCTGTACTATTTATTGTGAAGCTTCAGAAATCATAATATGAGTGGTTCTGATGCATGGTGATTAAGTCATGGCATATAGATCATTCCAGCTGAGGCATCATGAGAAGAAATATCCTATGCACAACCGTGATCTTGAATCCATGGTTCATGATCTATTTTTTTGTAGGCACTACTTGTTATGTGAATGATTCATTATTTAGATGGATCATAAAAGTCTCAAATACATCTCCACTCAGCTAGAATAGAATCTGAGGCAGCGCAGGTGGGTGGAATACCTATAATCAATTGATTTTAATATTTTATAATTTCCAAAGAAGGTAAATTTAGTGGCTGATTCCCTAATCTAGAAAAATCATACACAAGCCATCACGGATTCCAGTAGTGAGTGGATGTTGGCGGATTTGTTTTTAAAGATGCATCTGTAGGTTCAGGGATAGCATTGGAAAACTATTCTATCATATTTCAAAGTAACATCCTCTCTTATATTGAGGGTATGGATGAGGATGTTATTTGACTCTAAGGGCCTATTTTTGATGGAGAGAATCACAGTATATAACGCACCTCTTTGTTGGCTTGTTTATGGTAGTGATAACTTACTTTTTTGTGGCTATGTATGGGTGCCTACAGATATGAGGCAAGTTATAATGAGGGAATCACATGCATCATTAGGGGAAGTTCATCCTAGTCTTACCTAGATGTACAAATATATGCATCGTCGGTATTGGTGGCCATGTATAAAGAGACAAATAGTGATTCTTATCACTTAGTGCTTAACGTGTCAACAGGTGAAGGTAGAACACCATTGACCTATTGGACTTCAAGAGTCTCTATCGATTACTGAGTGTAAATGGAATGAAATAATAATGGATTTTGTTATAGGATTTCTGAGATCCCATCAAGTCAGTGATGAGTTATGGTTGATCATCGGCAGGTCGGCCAGGGTTCCACACTTTCTACCGATATTGAATACCTACACAATTTATGAACATTGAATGATTTACATTCGGGAGATAGTGAGACTTCATGGTGTTCCCATTCTATCGTTTCAAACATAGATTCCCATTTTACTTGATGGTTTTGGAAAGTGTTGAAAAATGCACTGGGTTTATAGGTTCTCTTGAGTACTTCATATCACCGTCATACCAACGGGAAGTTCGAGCTGATGGTATGGGTGTTATAGGATATGCTACTGGCCTCTATCCTTGATTTTGGAGGTTCTTGTTAGAAGTATATTCCACTGGTTGAGTTTTCCTGCAACAATAATTTCAATAAAATGATTCAAATGGATCTGTATGAGGCCTTCCATAGTATATCATGTTATCCACCATTATAATGGATAGTGGCAGGCGAGGGAGGTCTACTGGGTCCTTATCTCATTTAAGAGACTTTGTGAAAAGTCTATTTGATTTAGAATGGTAGGATTTAGATCATTATATACAGAATTATTATACTGATTGTCTGGGTTTGCCTCTTGAATTTGAGGAGGGACATCAGGTCTTTTAGCATGTATCTCTATGGTTGGGTCATATATGAATTTGAAGACAGGAATGATTATTTTCTTGATATATCAAAACTTTAGAGATAGTGGAGAGATTTGGGTCGGTAAGATACCTGTTGTTATTACATAGAGGCATCATTCCAAGAATAACTTCTTCCACATATCTCAGCTTCGATAATATCCCACAGACTCGTCTCATTCATTTGACCCCAATGATATTGATCTGGAGGTGAATGTGTATTTTGAGGATCATCTGATAAGTATCATTGATCAGGGGAAAAGGCCCTCTAAGGTAGGTCTATTCCACTATTTTGGGGGCAATGGAAACATGGACTTGTATAAGATTAGACCGTGGAGTGGGATGCCAATGTACGTGTGAAGTGGTTGGAAATTTTCACAGACGAAGTTTTACCACTATCAGTGACGAAACTCAAGGATGATTTTTCTTAAGTAGTGGAGTTTGTAACGTACGATCTTTTCAGTGTGGTACATTATATTTTATTTTTGGTAAAATCTGAAGACCGTGCCTAAGGTATGGTTGGTTGGTTTCAGAAAAAGAGGTCTCTGGTGGGATGGATCTTAGCTACATACCAAATTAGAATGGATGAATTTAAATACATGATGTGTACTCTCTTTTCCAAACCATTTCCCATAGTGTAGATACTTTTCACTAGGATGGAAATCCAAAGCATGACATGTTGTGTAAATGCCTCACCCAATTTTAAAAAAGAATGAGAAGAACCCATATTTTTTTACAAGGTATAATTTTTTTCTCCTCCACTGGAGGTGAAGCACACAAGAGCTCATTTGGTTCCCAAACTAGGTTCATCAAGTTCTCATCCATATAATCTTTGATTCATTTCATGTCATATCCAATAATATTCCATAGGTTCTATCTATAATCAACTTTAATCTATTATATGTTCTTCATCCCATCTATTGTTCTAATTGGGTGAAATCTCTTTTCCCCCATTTTTTGGTAAATTGATGGTTTCATCAATTTCATCAAAACAAGCTCGAAATAAGGTTTGATGCAAGATGAGGGAATCACTATGAGGTTAATTTATGTGGTCTAAGTTATTTCCCTTCATTACATTGCATTTAAAAAATTGTGTCATCATGTAGGGACCTAAGCCTTTCTGGTTTTGAATCTAAATTTTTAATTAAATTAAAATTGATGCCTCAACTAGCCATTGGAAACCTGAGTAACTAGAGAATCATCCTCGTGGGATGATTACCTTATGTTATTCCACCCAAATGGGATGAGCTATACCTATAATGATATAGTCTCCCTTTTCCTTGGATTTTGGAATGTATGTAAGGGGTTTTGCCTCATGTTAAATACCATCATATTTACATTGAATAGTTTAGGGGTTGAACCTACTCATAAGACATGTCCCAATGTTTCTTATGAATATTTGGGTGGATTGGATTGGTCATGTGTGTGGGCCTTATTCCAGGTGGCTTAAATGAGATTTATGAATATCTGTTCCTTGACCAATGTGCCTTCTATTTAAATACATAAGTTAATAGAAGAATAACCTTTTTTAAATATGTTATGTATGTGATTATTTAATAATTTATTCACATTAGTGCCGATAGAGATATAAGGGGTTTTGACATAAAGACCTCTTGGAAGGAATCTTGAGCCTCTCTTTTAGAATCGCGAATATTTGGAAAATACACTGGGGGTAAAATAAGCCATGAATGAGATGGGTTCATCGTGTTTTTTTTGTTTTACCTCTAGATGAGTGAAGCCAGCTACCTAGGGGATACCCCTTTAACAATATCGATGGGAAGACCAGTTTTACCATGCCATTAGAGAGACTCAGACCCCTATAAGTGATACTGGGTATAGACTCAGAGGTTAGTTTGTCTTAGGAAGATAACACCATTTCCAGGAGTGATACTTGGGACTTCATCCATGGGTCACCTTGGACAGACTCCATGTAATCGGACTTTTATGGAGTCCTTTGACTGATACATGGAAAGCCTCAAAAATATCCATGGATGGGATCAAGGTGTCCCTACTTGTTTTATAATGAAATTATTTTAAAAATCCAATGGTAAATAAACTTATTTAAAATAAAAAATGGTCAGTTGGTATAGAAAACATAGGGACATTTCTTCCAATCACAATCATAATCTTGGGGAAATACCACCATATGGCACTGTACCCTACATAGTTTACCATTTTATGATCTATTAGTTGAAACTCACCATCATAGGACAAGGAGGTAGATTGGATAGGTCTCCAAGTAGAACCAAGCCTAATGTGTTTAGTTTTTTATTTTTTTCTTGCATTTATTTATAACGGAACACTATTAATTTAAGGCATGAAATGGAAAGGAATATACACAATGGGTTCCGACCTACTAATACTGAATCTCACCCCCAACTCGGGCAACATTGGTACCCATGTAGACTATGTGATTGCAGCTATATATTAAAGGAGGAATCCATATTCCATTTCTTGATTTTCATTTGTTGGATGGAGTTATAGGAAGAGGACTAAGCCTATGCTCAAGAATCTTGTTATAGTAGTTTTTGGTTTTTTATATATTTTTTCATCATGTTGTATATGATTGTATTTCCCATTCCCCTACTTGTTCATTTTTGTATAGCCACATGTCATAACATTATCATCATATTGTAAATATTTATTATTCAGCTTCCGCTTACAGCTTGTTTAGCATTTATGTCTATTTATCATTATTTACATTGTTATACATTATAGAGTGTTTCTATTTTATGTATTATATCTATTTTTTCACTCTAATATGATCAATGAGGGAATAGTCTCCCCACAAACTTACACAAGTCCCTCACTTCTAGTCAGAACCCTCCAACATTTGTGGAAGCCACTTGAGGTCTTGTGAGAAACCATATTTGGGAACTATTGAGTGGAATCCAGGGCAGGACCCTAAAAAAGTGCCACAGAAAAAAAAAGTAACTATGTAGGTGATATTTTTCATCCATAAAATACTCCCTGTAAAATATGTTTCAATATCATATAACAAGTTAATAGTAATTCATATGAAAGTAAACAACATAACCTAGACATATACACAATATCTATATCATCCATGGACACACTGTATAACCTGTAATTTCATATCAACCATGACCATTCCGTATAATAAACCTAAAACATTTACCATGTTCAATCTGTATTATCATAAATCTCAGTCCCCTTGAGGCTGGATCCAAGGTGTTTTGAACCATGGCATCCTCATAGACTCCTAGGAGCATCTTGATGGAAACTTTCTTTGATATGGATTGGTTTCCAAGGATCATGTCAACATACCATGTCTACTGAGAGACCAAACAAGTCATATCCAAATTGTAGCAAATCCCAGGGCATCCCTCCGAATAAGAACCCAAGAGAAATCTCATTAAATATGTCCACTACCTCTATCTAGATCCAAGGATTAACATCCAAGGAATCTAATGGAATCATTTATTATTCATTCCATTTATCATTTCTCAAGCATTCAATTCCATGATTTTACCCACTCATATAAAAAATCCCAATCAATTAAATTCCTTGAGTTTACCCACTCATATAAAAAATCACTATCAATTTCATTCTTTGAGTTTACCAACTCATAAAACAATTTTAATTCCATCAACTGAACAATTCAACATCATATATCACATGAGATTAAGATAGAAAATCTACTAATAAATCAATTCAATTAAATTCAATTTATTTATATAATGGATTCTTATAATTAGGCAATAACAAAAACTCACCCCATAGGTGGTACAAAAAGGAAAATCTTAATGGAAAACCCCTTGGGTGACCATGGTAGGAAAAACAACCTCCAACTAGTCTCAAGGAAATTGTGGTAATCCCCAACAGGTTAAATTACATTTAATTCAAGAATTAAATTCATGTTTTGGGAATCATTGGAAAGTACGGTGTAACACACCGTACTATTAACTCTATAAAGCATCAAACCACTCGGGATAAGTATGGACCACCTACTGGGGGTTTGTAGTAGGGTGCTCATCTTATATCAACTTCTAATTTGATATAGATTATAAGAAAAACAAATAATATATGTTGAACTTAAAAATAGGGTATATTATCCTGTACATAAATTGTGTAGAATATACCAAGGAAAATAAATAATGAATCAAGAAGATTTTGGTACCTACTTGTGTGGATCAAATGAGACCAACGATGATTGATTATTAGATCAGAAGGAGAGTCATTGGAAAAAACTATGATTCTTCTTTCAAATGCTCTCTCAAGAGGTGACTGTTGTCTAAAATGTGATAAATAGAGTTAGGTTTAGATTTATTATGGATTCAAGGAAAAAATGGACCTTTTTATAATAAAATATTAGGTCTCATGGTTAGTGTGTATTGTTTTTCTAACCATGTGAAAACCATCCCAAATCCCATTCCTAAAACTCTTCGGTTTTTGGCACTGACGTTCACCTCTCTCCACACTGTATCCTAAAACTGTGAAGCCTGTAGTACCCCACTAAAGAACCTCTCACGGATTTAACGAACTATTCAGCTTGGGTCACACTGTTACTACAAACTATGAAACCCTGCTATTTTACTCCAAGAGTTGGGTTCCAAGCTATGAAGAATCCCTAGATACCCCTAAAACCCCAATAACCTAAAAGGGTATTCACACATTAGGACGTAATTAATAATTTAAACCGAAATGAAATTGATTTGTACCTCAAAGAAAAACTCATAATATTACATATATAGGTTTGAAGAAAAATTTATAGTGGGATAACATGAAGAGAGAGACTGTAGTGTTTGTATCTCCATGCATAGTATGATAGTAAGTCAAAGAGGAATGACATATGTCTAAGGATATGATGCAGCCATTTCCCATACTATTATAGAAATGGGAAAATTTGACCCTATATTTTATTGGACTCCCTAGGATGCCTAATGGATGTATCACAATATGGGTTGTAGTCAATAATTTAAACAAGATAGTGCATTTCATTACTATCATGAATGATTTATTTATTGACCTACTCGCCATGACATATATATGATAAGTGGTAAGACTATATGGAGTGCTGATCTATATTGTTTCTAATTGAGATCCAATGTTTACCTTGAGGTTCTGGATAATCCTTTAGAAAGTGTTTGATATAGAACTAAGCTTTGACACTGCTTATCTCTCACAAAATGATGGTCAATATGAAAGGACCATTCAAACCCTAGAAGATATAATGAGATCTTGTTTAATGGATTTCCAAGGATTATTGGATAAACACCTTCTCATACTTGAGTTCATGTATAAATATATTTTCCATTCTATATTTCAATGGATAATTATGATGGTTTGTATGGGAAGAGGTCTCAAATGTTGGATGTGTGGGTTCCCTGGACCCAACTTCATCTTTTAATTTGATTACAATATCATAGATATAGTGTGTTATGCATGATGTTTACCAGAGATTATAATGTAGAAATATCTACAACCACTATTTAATTGTAATGTCCATAGATTATTTTTCATATCAAAAGGTTATAGAAGTTGTTGAGAAATAATGAGAACCTTGAGATATGCCCCGAAACGGATCCGGGTGGGTTGAACCAACTCAGTATGAGACTCGGTGGGCCTGTTTAGCCTTGGATACCCTTGAACGGGGTTTTAATAGCCCTTAATGGTCCTCTCTTGGTTCAACCCGACCCGCACATGCCATTCCTGGGGTTTTCAGGGCTCGAGTAATTTTATATAATAAAAAATTAATTAAATTCATTAATTCATTCTTTGTTGTGAATTCAACTAATTAAATATTATTTTTTGGTTTAGAAACATAATTTAATTATTCAATGACAAATTAATTTAATTTAGGAGTTAAATTTAATTAATTAATTTAATTTAATTTTTAGTATTAAAATTCAATTAACATTTGGACTGGATGATGAAAATTGTTCAATTAAAAATAAGATTGAATTTTAAATTCAATAAGTTTTCTCGTGAAAAAAATATATTACATATTTATTTTTAATTTATGAAATTAATTTAATACATGTGTTTATTGTGTATCGACTTATCATGATCTATAGATAAACTAATGCATGGCTGGTATTTATTTAATTATTTAATTTTTACAAGGCATATGTTTGTAATGATCAGTTTAATGAATGATGATCTTCATGTCGTCTTTGTGTCATTATGTGTATAAGGGTCAGCATGCACAGATTAATGTTTTCATATATATTACGCATTCCCTAGTCCCACTCACCTATGTGCATGTATTGTTTTATAATGTTGAGGATAAACTATGACGTACATCATGGTGAGGTCAAATGAACCACCAAAAAGGGGATGGATGTATTGCATGGGTGAGTTTTGTAACTCAAGTCATAAGTGATGCGACCTAGGGATTTTTCCCTAGGGTCTAGGTTAATCCATTATTCACTCAATAAATCAACCATTAGTATTGACTCATGATCACGTCATCTGATTTTATTTATACATGGTTTATTATTTTATGTATAGTTTTATATGCAATCAAATAATATAATAATCAAGCATGCATAGATAAAATGAACATTTGACATGATGGATATTTTTTATTTATCTCATGGTCAGTTGTGAGTCTGATCACATAGTATGTGCTTATGGTATATAAAATGATTTCATCTCTTCAGGTAATAATTAAAAATATTCAAATAAATTTTAAGTCACAAACGTATTCCATAATTTGAATTTGAATAAAAAAAAGTGTTTAAGGTGCTTGGTCAGCCATATATGAGGGAGACTCTTACAACTAGGGAGTTATTATGATAATGATGGGTTGAATTAACTGATGTTGGCAGCAATAGAGACTCCATATCTAGTTTGTTTCAACTTTAGAGGCAGGCATTCTGTAAATCATTTTTATGATATTAAATTTTGAAACATAACTCAAAAAATTAAGGAGCTAAGAATTAATTCAATTTATCTGGTCAAATGCATTCCTTGAACTCTTTGAGTAGTGGTATTACTATAGCTTTTACACTATGCATGGATGTTCAAGTATCATTTCCACTAAAATACTCAAGTGATAGAGTATTCCAACTCCAGTACAAAGGGTTTCTAGAGTAATATAAAATAGTGGGAGGCATTTAATGATTTAATAAATTAATCAATAGGTTCTATATCAGTAATTAATATAAAATTAATCATCTTCTAGATTATATTTTGTACAAAAATGGAAAGTAATACCACCACACATACTGTAATATCAAATGGCCAAATAATACATCCAACTGGTATGAGTTTCCAAGAGTAATACCGGCTCTTGAGCAATGAATTATGATAAAGTGAATTCAAGGTGTTGGTGTCCCCATTTCCTATTAATCCACCTTATGAAGCAAGGGTGTTAAAAATACTTAATGTAGTGTCATGTATTATGAATATAATGGTTTTTTCATAATGTTATCATTAATGTCTGATGTGAATTGGGGATAAAACAACTTGACATAGATGATTTCATGCGGTGTCTCGAATCCTAAATGCTTGTAAGTAGAAATTGAAGTGAGATGTGAATTGGTGGTGATTACATTGGATATGTGTAAATTGAAAGATCTATCATGATATTTCTACGGATCCCTTTCTCGGATAATTTTCAATCATCATTCCCAATTTCATCTTAGATTATAAAATGAATAGTTTGGAAAAAATGATTTTTTAACTTTTAGGTAAGGTTCAATAAGTTAATAAGAACATACATAATGATTATGTTCCTATTATGAAAACATTGAAAAAAAAGGTGAAAAGTCAAATAACAAGAGTGACATAAAATTAACTTTCTCAAAGACATTAAAAAAATAGGTATAAAATAATAGGATTTTTTCCATTTATATCATTGAAATAATAAGTGTATGTTTAAAAATTATTAATTGAATTGAAAAATCAAGCAGTCATTTATTATTTAGGTATATTCATCACTTGTAAGTAATGTTATAGTTTTACTTATTGGGTATTAAATACAATATGCTTATCACATATGTGTGCCGATATATAGTAACCAAAAATGTATAAAAGTATTACAATAAGTAAGGTGTATTCTAATGGGGGATGAGAATGGTTGGTTCATAATTCATCATTGAGACGAACAGAACATCTAATTTCCATGTTTAATGATTATCGTAGAACTTTTATTGAGTATTACCATAACATTTATCTAATGAGTCCTTTAGACATATGGAGAAATTATTTTGGATTAGGAAAGTATTTTTATATGGTGTTTCATACTCAACCAATAGTTCAGTGTTACATGAATCATAGGAAATTCAATATGAATATTAAATGTAAGATATATATACCCAGTTGTGGAAAGATAATTATTTTTAAAGTAAAACTCAATGTCAAAATCAAGGATAGACCTATTACGGTATTTAGAATCAGTATAGATAACAACCATTGGTATTATCAGCGCATATAATTTTTTAGTTTGGATAATGAAACCATTAGAAACAATGGTAAGCTACAAATATTTAAAAACTAGTCTGTTTGGAGAGCGTGAACTATTTCAAGGGTAAGCTAGTGGTAAATATACTTCATTTTTTTCCCTTAAATTTTTATTAAGGAATATGAAGTGAAGTATTGTAGAGACCCGAATCTTGATGTACATAGATGTTAAATTACTTTTGAAGAATACTTAATACATAACAAAAACAGTCACCCAATGACCATAATAGTTTAATGTCTTTGGAAACATGGAACAGAATCTTCTAATCGTGGTGAAAGATTTTCAACAACTCTTATAAAGATCATCCACTTTTTTCCATACCTAAAAATTTTCTTTTATTCCAGGGGGAAAATAGATCATAAAAAGGGTGTTCTAAATTGCTCAGTAAGGGTAAGCATGGATAAAATAAAACATACCATATACATTTGAACGTAAAAACTTGAACATAATTATTAAACATCAAAATATTGAGCAACGACATAAAAAATGGAAGTACATAAGGCATAGATCGTAATGGAACATAAATCATGATAAAATAGCAAGGGAATAAAACATGTAATTGCGGCATCCATTAAGAACATGTAATTATTTCCATTGTAGCCAAGGCATTGCTGAGAAGGCCATCTTAGTGGACAAAGTCCCTTTCTGAATCGAGTTCACTCCTCTTTCCAGCCCTGTAATACTGAACCTGATTAACTTACTATTCCAGCCATGTCTATCTCATGAGATATGAATCTTTACCCAATGAATTGGAGGGAGATATAGGTCCCAACTATTTCATAATGAAATCATTCTTACTTTTTCTACAAAATAAACATAAAACATTCATCATAACCCAAAGAATAAAATGGGTTTCATAAACATCATCCCATCATCTCATAATCCATATAAAACAAATGGACATTTCATCATAAGAAAAGTGAAACCATGTAAATCCTAGAGACATTATACTAGAAACATAATCATTCTGAATAATGTCATCTTATATGGAAAATAGTTTTGATGAAACACTTGAAATTAATTCCTGAGGAAAATATCCTTTCTTATTCAAAATCATTTTCTTTTCACAAAATTCCATGAAGTTTTAAAAGAAAATTATTTTGTTGAAAATAATAATAATTTCTTTTGGAGGAAGCATCATGAAAAAAAGGCTTTATAAAATTGTGAAAATCCTTGCATGCCGTAGAAGTTAAAAAAACATTCTCCTCGTACTTTTGTCGGAAAAGTGAAAAAATTACCTCGTAATGTAAACAAAAGAAAGATTCCTTACATACCATGTAGTAAAAGTAAAAATGGGTTAAAAGGACATTTAATATACATAATAACACTTTTAGAAAGCATGGACAAGGATGATAACAATAACCCCAGAAAATAGTTACTTATAAGAAATCTCGGATAAATATGAGATTTGCAAAATTATCCCTTTCCTTAGGTCCGATATGCTCCGTATGGATCTGAACCTCCTGTATAATGATTTAAATAATGTTATTATATTAGTAAATAATCATTTTTATTGTTATGATATCATATATGTTTCACTTATGACTTTATATTACCCGTTCTTTTGTAAATTCCATGTTAAAGCTGTGTTTTCGGTAAAATCATTTCATTTATCGTATGTGTTTCGACATTTCGTTCATGATATTTTACTTATATCCTGATTTACATAATTACAGAGTTTAAAAAATTAGTTATATATAATATATATTCATCATATACATATATATTATAGATCTATAAAAAGAAAGGAAACACACCGTTCATGGAGACGGTAGGCCGTACATACGCATGAACGCTGTTTTCGTTTCCTTATTGAATTGAATGAAACTAAATAGATGAAATATATATATATATACACATAAATCCAGTAACATTATTATTTCATATATTTCATTATTATTCATTATATATACTTTATGATCATTCATGTTTGGTTAACATGGAGAATGAATCTCATTGCGTCGTGGAGATGGTAGTCCGTACGTACGCACGAGCGATGATATCGTTCCCATAATTATTGAATAGAATTGGAGTCGATTGTATAATATGTCAGAATCAGTATGATTTTATAATAACCATATATAGTTATTTTTACACCATTATACCCATCCATGTAAGGTGTTGGTGGAAAAACAGATTTCACCACAGTGTGGAGACGGTATTCCGTACGTACGCATGCATGGTGATTTTATTTTCCGTAGGATGGATAGATGGTGAAATAGGGTTGTTTCATACTTATAATAACATATTATTAATTGAGTTATACTGATTTTATTACATATTAATGAAACAACTAAAGAAGAATAAGTGGAAGAAGAAATAAAGTTGAATGAATCTGTAACAGACATTACCTCTTCTTTGAAGTGCCTCTTTATGTCCTCCTCTTAGGGAACTAACATTGGTCTTTGAAGAAGACCAGAACCTCTAGGATGTTTCTAGGGAAGAGGGGAAGTGAAATGGGAAGAGGTTGTCCGAGCTTAGAGGCTCAAAATGGTGTGAGGAACAGAGGGAGGAGGTGCCCTTTTATAAGGGAGGAGAGGGGCACCTTTGGAAAAACTAAAAATATGATTTTATTATAAAGTCGTATTCAGTTTGAAATATCTCCAAATTGATTTATTTAGAATCTAATGTTTGGATGGGTCTAAAGCCTCTCATACAATATAATTTAGACACATTTAGGTTTCTATTTTAACCTTATCATTTAGATTTAACCTTAAGTTAAATAATTTTACTTTTATCGTGTCTTCTTGTTTTCATACACTATAAGATTAATAAACTTACTATAACAAGCCATACAAACCCAAAGTTTTTTATTATTAATATATATAACCTTATCTATGTCATTTTTCTAATCCTTATATTTTTAGGAATAATATAATAATTAATAATATAATATTTGTTTTAAATACAATTTTATGTCAATTTTGACACTATTTGGTAATTGATTGTTGTAAAAATCATAACAGAATTATTAGTAAAAAAAGTAAATTAAATCAAAACTAACATGTCATATTAACCTAGAAAATTAGTGAAATTCATAAAAAGTATCAAATTACACTTATTTGGGTATTTATAACATCAATTATGTCAATATTTCATTAATAAGATAATTAGTGCATCATCTTTGTGTCATTAATAAATTACATTATTTAATCTCTAAAAATTATAAATAAAATACCATTATGTAAGAAATTTATTTATATTTCTAAGGAATATTTATAGTCGAATTTATCTTATGTATAGCACTATATTAAAAATGATTTACTTATTAAAATTTGATTTTAACTATTTTAACCCTTCTTTAAATAAATTAATATTAAATGTCCTAATCTAATCCAAGTGGGCATAAATGGTAATATATTATTCCTAAGGTTGTTTTTGGACGAATTACACTTATCCAATAGAATTAGGACATGTGTTAGGGTAATAAAAATATCATTTTTACCCTTAATTATCCTATTTACTTTTAACCGTGGTAAATAAAAATAAAATGTTACTATTCACCAAAAATTATTTTCATCTCATTGAACCACATTTTAGTCCTTTATATTAACATTTTATCTCGTATTTTTGAAATTCAATTCACAGAAGTGGTAAAATCTAATTGAAATTAAAAAAATTAGTTTTTTAACTACCACTAAGTTGTTTCACTATTCATCGAGAATTGATGTTTTTAAGCAAAATACCAAAAATTCATGCTAAGAATTATTTGATATTCTGAATTCAAAACTGATTTCTACTTTTCCAACATCATAACATATGAGTGGAATTAATTAATTTTAAATTTAATTCCCGTTATCAAAACAAATAGCGTGTTTTTAAGAAACAAAAACAATCAAAAGATTGATACTTGTTTATATCCAATTTCAAAGTGAAATTAATTCCAATGAAAAAAATTCGATTAAATGGTAAAAATATATTCTAACTACACATTAAAACCAATTAAAAATATAATCTATCCATATAAATTATTGCAATGAAAAAAGTTGTTTTTAATTAAAATATAGCCTGTTTTTACTATTCATTAAAATATGAAAGTTGTTAGAATAATAAAAAAAAATTATCCAAATTAAATTACTATATCCTGATTCTAAAGAAGAATTTTATTTTGTCAAATTAAACTTATAGACATGTCAAGAACAAGATTTAAAGTCGGTGTACCATCAAAAGTCGGCAAAAATATTTTTTTTGAAATATACTTCTTTTACTCGAAAAATTGATTTCGTTCTCATACCATGTTCTAGAAAATGTGTAAGATTAATAATAATGTTATAAAATTCAAAATGTAGTTGATACTATTCATAAGGGATAGTCCATAATAGTATTATAACCATATATCGTTGTTTAGTGAAACCTGGTATTGCGTACAACACATTTTGTCGAGGAAGGTTGCGATTGCGTGTAATGCAAGCCAAGTCAGGGTTGCATGTTGTGAAAGACTCCTCCATTTTTTCGTATAACATAATCCCTCTATATTTCATTTATACCTTGAATATATATATATACACTCAATGATTCGTAGAATAAGTACTATCAAAATTTTGTGTAACGTGATCAAAGAATAGTGTTGTGTATACTGCAAGCTCATACGCTGTTGTGTATAGTGCAAGCTAATCTTGTTGTAGCTTAAAACACAAGACATCAATGAAATTAAAAGAATATTTTTCATAAAATCTCGGGGTTTTACATTCTACCGCCCTTAAAATGAATTTCACCCTCAAAATTCTTCGGGGTTATAAATCGTTTACTATTTATAGAAACCCACATCGTAAAAAGGAATACTAAAACAGAATTTTAAAAACTAAAGTATGAAATGTAACGATTACCCATAGTAACTCATCACTGTGTTTCCATATAGTAGAAAATAGGTGAAAATATGGATATGGAAGAAAAATCTAACCATCATGTTCTGAGGGAGAGTGGTAGAGAACATGGCTACGAAAAAGCCGTCAATCACAACGCCATAGAATTTTGATGATCTAAGGAACCATATGATTCATTGGATATAAGAGCACAAGGACAACATGTTTGGTTTTAATGATCATTTCCCTAATGTTGATGAAATTGGAATTAGAAGAAATACTTTTTTGATTTTGGTACAGCCTCACTGTTGGTCGTTCTTTGGAAAATTTCCACTTCATCTCTTGAAGAAATGATTTTGAATTTGTCATTTGTGAAGTGTTAGCAGATCATGTGATATAATGATGGGTCATTCCATCTGTCTCAATCAAAAGGTTAGAAAAGTTATCAATAATACATAAGTCCATCTATTGTGAGATTAATCATATATGGTTCCTAAAATGGACTTATACTTCATATATCATACCGCTTAATAAAATAAAACTAGTTTCTACTAACTAGGGACTTCCTCTTGGCCAGTGGTAGGCGATAAAGGCCATTCACACTTCGGTTGTGGGTTCGATTCCCACAGCCTTGTCCAACGTGATGGGCTGTCACCCATCCTGCAGGATTTCCTTTTTTTTAAACTATCTTACTGTAATAATATCGAAAAAATTTCTATCCTTAAACAATATTAACTTATGTATAACATAATACATTCTAATCTTTAGGCTTATCTAAAATACTTCATTCCAAGTTCAGAGTATAATGAAAACAATTACTAGAAAGGTTATCTACCAGGAATGTGAATACAAGCATTTATCCCACATATAACATAAGATATATCTTGTTGGATTCATTCCAAACACATGAATTCCTTAGTCATATATTCTCTTGAAACATAAATTACCATATAACCTTAGTGAAAACATAAATACTATCAAAATGTAACACTTTCCACATACCACAATCCAAAAAAATCTATATAATCAAACCATAATATCACATAGTCCTTATATCAGTCATGAGATCAGGAATACAATCAAACATCTCATTATCTTATTATCCCTTCCTTATGCGCTTATCATCTAATTTACAAAAATATTTCAATCACCATTTCATGGTTACCCGTACCATATAATTATTGAAAGCCAATACATAGATATTCAAAAATTCCACAATACCATAAATGAGATTCCAGGATACTATTTTGAAATCCCATTACATAAACACTTAATCACTACACAACATCATTTTCATACTCAAAATAACAAATAGTGATTGAATGAGACTTCCCTTTATCCTTTTCCTTAAGAGGTTTCTCACGTTGATCATCATTAACCCGTGGATTAGGGAATTTATTAGCATAATGACCCATTTCTTTACACTCGAAGCATTGACGTGTTGGTGGAGAGTTCTCTGTAGTCTTTTCTCTATTCACATCATTAGAAACCTTTTTCCCATTAGTTCGACAATCATCTGCTTGATGACCTTCTTTTCCACACATAAGAAATTTTCTAGTACCTTTTAGGCAATCTCCACCATGCTTCTTTCCACACTTTGAGCATAAAGAAACATTCATCTTATTTTCACCATTGTTCTGAGATTTCTCCTTGAACTCCATCTTCTGTTTCTTTTCAAAACCATGAGATGGTGATGTTACACCAACTTCCAGTTCTACCATGATAGAACAACTTAAAATTTCTTCATATCTAATGAAGTCTCTTATAGCTAATGCCCTTCGATGACTTGGTTTTAAGCCACTGAAAAATCGATCAACATTACATTCAGGTTGGATGATAAAGCCAGCTGAATACCTTGAATGTCTTGTAAAATTCGTTTCGTATATACCAACAAGTTCATCATCCTTCTCCTTAATCTCAAGAAAATCCTTTTCCATCTTTGTTCGATGAATATGAGGGAATTACTTACTGAAAAACAAGTTGTTGAACTCATCCCATTCTATGGACTCCATTTCATCTCATTGCCTCGTATTCTTGACAATATTCCACCATTGATCAGCATCACCTTCCAAATGATATACTGATAAGATGACTTTATCATGCTCAGAACAATGTAGAACTGAATACATCTTTTCAGTAGTACTGATCCATTGTTCAGCCACAAAGGGATCAGAAGACCCACTGAAAGAAGTTGGACGCTGCCTCATGAAGGATTCAACAGAATGTTGCTCCTTTATCTACCCATTTTGAAATCCAGAATGATTCAGAGCTTGTATAATTATATAAATAAGATTGTGCACTCCATCTCCCATGACATTGGTTTGGTTAGGAGGATAATCATTGCATTTTCCATTACATTGATCAACACGGTTCCTTCAGGTTCCTACCATCGTCTATAACCCAAAAATAATTGTGTGAGAGGAAAATACCATTATAGGGAAAACAACCTAATAAAGGGTGAGTACCTTCAATATCTATCATCTTAAGTTTAATTCTAATATCTTTAGCGCAATTATAGGACTATAACCTATACATATACTTTACCTTAGGGACATCCCTAGACATACTTTAGAAATATCTCTAGGGATCTCACTAAAGTTTTCGCATCCTAGTTTCCAAAGGTTAACTAAACCCTTCCTCTAATACCAACTGTAGAGACCCGAAGCTTGACGTACATAGTTGTTACATTACTTTTCCAGAATACTTAATACACAAAAAAAACAAACACACAAGGATAGTAATAGATTAGTGTCTTTGGATGTTTGGAACGTAATCTTCTAATCGTGGTGAAAGATCATCAACAACTCACATAATGATCTCCCACTTTTGGTTTCCTTACCTAAAACATTTCTTTCAATCCGGGGGGGAAATAAAACATAAAAAGGGTGATCTCAAATGCCCAGTAAGGGTAAGCATGGATAAAATAAAACATACCATATACATTTGAACTTAAAAACAAGAACATAATGTTTAAACATTAAAATCTTGAGCAACAACATAAAACATGGAAGTACATAAGGCATAGATCATAATACATAAATCATGATAAAATAGCATGGGAATAAAACATGTAATTGTGGAATCCATTAATCACATGTAATGATTTCCATGGTAGCCAAGGCATTGCTTCCAAGACTATCTCAGTGGAAAATGCCCCTTTCAGAATCGAGTTCACTCCTCGTTACAGTCCTGTAATATTGAACCGGATTAACTTATCCTTCCATCCATGTCTATCTCATGAGATATAAATCTTTACCCAATGCATTGGAGGGAGATATAGGTCCCACCCATCTCATAATGAAATCATTCTTACTTGTGCCACTAAATAAACTTAAAACATTCACCATAACCCAAAAAATAAAATGGGTTTCATAAACATCATCCCATCATCTCATAATCCATATAAAACAAGTGGACATTTCATCATAAGAAAAGTGAAACCATGTAAATCATAGAGACATTATACTTGAAACATAATCATACTGAATAATGTCATCTTAGATGGAAAATAGTTTTGATAAAACACTTGAAATGAATTCTGAGGAAACTATCCTTTCTTCATCCAAATCATTTTCTTTTCCCAAAATTCCATGAATTTTTAAAAGAAAAGGATTTTGTTGAAAATAATAATGAAATATTTTAGAGGAAGCTTTGTGAAAATAAGGCTTTATAAAACCATCAAAATCTTTTCTTGTCGTATAAGTTAAGAAAACATTCTCCTCGTACTTTTGTTAGAAAAGTAAAAAAAAGTAACTCATAACGTAAAAAAAAGAATGATTTCTTACATACCATGTAGTAAAAGTCAAAATGGGTAAAAAGGAAGTATAAAAAATATAAAAACACTTTTAGAAATCATGGACATGGATGATAACAATAACCCCAGTAAATAGTTACGTATAAGCAATCTCAGATAAAAATGTGATTTGCAAAATTATCCCTTACCTTAGGTCTGATATGCTTCGTATGGATCCGAGCCTCCTGTATAATGATATAAATAATTTCAATGACTTATTACATAATCATATTCATTGTTATTATATCATATATGTTTCACTTATGACTGTATATTACCCATTCTTTTTTAAAGTCCATGTTAAAGCATCGTTTTGGGTAAAATCTTTTCAACTATCATATGTGTTTCGACTTTTCGTTCTTGATATTATTACTTATATTCTGATTTACATAATTCCAGAGTGTAAAAAATGATTTATATATAATATATATTAATCATATACATATATATTATAGATCTATAAATAGAAAGGAAGTACACCGTTCATAGAGACGGTAGGTCGTACTTACGCATGAACGCTATTTTTGTTTACTTATTGAATTGAATGAAACTAAATAGATTACATACATATATATATATACATTAATCCAGTATCATTATTATTTCATATATTTCATTATTATTCATTATATAAACTTTATGATCATTCATGTATGGTTAACACGGAGAATGAATCTCATCGCGTCGTGGAGACGATAGTCCGTACGTACGCACCAGCGATGATATCATTCCCATAATTATTGAATAGAATTGTAGTGGATGGTATAATATGTCAGAATCAGTATGATGTTATAATAACCATATATAGTTATTCTTTACACCATTATTCCCATCCATGTAAGGTGTTGGTGGAAAAACAGATTTCACCACGGTGTGGAGTCTGTATTCCGTACGTACGCATGCGTGGTGATTTCATTTTCCGTAGGATAGATAGATGGTGAAATAGTGTTGTTTTATACTTATAATAACATATAAGTATATGAGTTATACTTATGTTTTTACTTCATAATGGAACAACTAAAGAAGAAGAAGTGGAAGAAGAAATAAAGTGGAAAGAATCAGTAACGGACATTACCTCTTCTTTGAAGTGACTATTTGAGACATCCTATTAGGGCAGTAAAATTGGTCATTGAAGAATACTAGAACCTCTAGTATGTCTCTAGGGAAGTGGGGAACTGAAATGGGCGGAGGTTGGCCGAGCTTCAAGGCTCAATATGGTGTGAGGAAGAGAGGGAGGAGATGCCCTTTTATAAGGGAGGAGAGGGGCTGTAACACCCCGAGATTTTATGAAAAATATTCTTTTAATTTAATTTATTTCTTCTTTTATACACCCCACCAAGATTAGTTTGTACTATACCAAACACCGTATTATCTTTAAGTATACGCAACACTATTCTTGGATCGTGTTACACACAATTTCAAGTTCATTTTATAATTGTCATTCTACGCAACATTGAGTGTGTGTGTATATATATATATATATTCAATGTATAAATGAAATATGGTCGGATTCTATTATAAAAAACAGCGAAGGATTCTTGCACAACACAGAACCCTGACTTGGCTTGCATTACATGCAATCACGACTTTTCCTTGATAGTGTGTGTTGTACGCAATATCAGGTTTCACTAAACAATGATATATGGTTATAATATTATTTTGAACTAGCCATAATGAATATTATTAACTAAATTTTGAATCTTATAACATTATTATTTCATCTTACACATTTTCTAGAACATGTATAAGAAAAAGAAAATTTGGGTAAAATATGTATTTTTCAAAAAAAGCAGTTTTGTGGCCTTTTGATGGCGCACCCACATTAAATCTAGTTTTCGACATGTTTATAAGTTCAATTTGACAAAATAAAATTCTTCATATGAATCATCATATAAAAATTTACTTTGGAAAAAGTTTTGATATTTTTCTGATAACTTTCATATTTTGATGAATAGTAAAAATAAGCAAATTTTTAATTAAAAACAGCTTTTTTAATTGAGATAATTTATATGGATAAATTATAATATATAATTTTTTTAAGGTATAAATAGAATAAATTTGTACCATTTAATATAATTTATGTCATCAGCATTAATTTTATATTGAATTAATAGGCAAAAACATTTCAATCTTTGGCAATGTTTTAACTTCTAAAACCCATTTTCTTAACAACAGGATTAATATTAAATTAATAACTGCAACTTATTTGTTTTGAATTTTCAAAAATGGATTCAACATTTGGAATCAGTGGGTCCAAATTATGTTAATAGGATACTTTTTTGGGCATTATGAATAGTATCTACGGTAAATTTTATTTACCATAGTTAAAGGAAAATCAAGTAATTAAGGGTAAATATAAGATTATAAAATTACCCTAACACCTGCCAAAATCCTATTGGATGACTAAAAGTCGACCCATAACACCTATGGGTCGGATTAGATTCATTTAATGGACTCATGTCCATGAAAATAATTTAATTATTATTAAAACCAAAGAATGTGACAACATGTCACTTTCTTAAATCTTATAAGAATAATAATTTTAATTTACTTATAAACTTAATGAAACTTCGAGCATGAATAGTCTCCAGAAATCTTATACAATTATCTACCTCATATGAATTTATTTATAATTTTTAGGGATTACATAAGTATAATTAATTATGACACAATAGTGATGTTGAAATTATTTTATTAATTAAAATATCAAATAAATGGTTTTAAAAATATTAAAATAAATATTATATGAACTATTTAATGTTCTCCACTAATTTTCAATATAAATATGACATTTTATGAATCTATTAATGCTTTTATTTCGAACATATCTTCTGTATATATTTTATTTAAATTAAAATGAATGAATAGTGTCAAAATTGACACTATTGTCATTTTATAAAATAACATATTATAAAATTGTATAAAAATAACCAAAAATATTTAAAAATTATAAATTTAAATTTATATGGTCGAAAATGTCATAATGTGTCAAATTATGGAAAATTCACAACACATATGTAATTATTTATAATAATTTAAAATTTAGAATATTATTACCACAAATAAAATTTAATTGATTAAATAAGGATAAATCAAGTTGATAATGTTTAAAATAAATTCCTACCATGTGTAAATTTTATTGGATGATTATATTACAACCTTATATCATTTAATATACTAATATGAGTCATTTTGGATGTTTTTATGTGGTGTTGGGATTTAATATAATCTAATATTTCTTATATTTCCAAAGGCGCCCCTCTCCTCCCTTATAAAAGGGAACCTCCTCCCTCTCTTCCACACACCACATTGAGCCTTCATGCTCAGTCAAACCCTGAAAAGTCCTCTTCTCCACTTCTCTATAATCATCCTATAGGTCCTGGTTTTTTTTCAAAGAACAATTTTAGTGCCCAAAGAGGAGGTCTCAAAGTGGCACTTCAAAGAAGAGGTAATGTCTGTTACTGATTCATTCAACTTTATTTCTTCTTCCACATCTTATTCTTAGGTTGTTTCATTAAGAATTAATAACATCAGTATCATTCATATACTGATATGTTATTATATGTATGAAACAACCCTATTTCACCATCTATCCATCCTACAGAAAATGAAATCACCGCCCGTGCGTACGTACGGAATACCGTCTCCACGCCGTGGTGTAATCTATTTTCCACCACCAGCTTACTTGGATGAGTATAATGGTGTAAATAATAACTATATACGATTATTGTAAAGTGATATTGATTATCTAATAGTATACATACACTCTAATAAAATTACACGATCATGGGAACGATATCATCGCTCGTGCGTACGTACGGAATACCTTCTCCATGACGCGATGAGATTAATTCTCAGTGATTAACCATTCATGAATGATTATAAATAATATATAATAAGTAATCATGAAATATATGACATAATAATTATACTTTAATATGTATATATATATATATATGTATTTCATCCAATTAATTTCATTCAATTCAATGAGGAAACGAAAACAACGTTCATGCGTACGTACGACCTACCGTCTCCATGAATAGTGTATTTCATTCCATTTAATGATATATTATATATATGTATATTCTGAATATATATTATATATAAATCATTTTTTTTATTCTGGAATTAAGTAATCATGATATAAATAATCATATGAATATTTAATAGTCAAAACACGGATGACAAATGAAACGATTTTACCCAGAACGCTCTTTAACATGGAATTTACAAAAGATCAAGTAATATAAACTCATACGTGAACCATATATGATATCATAACAATGAATATAATTCTGTAATAAGTAAATGACATTATTTAAATCATTATACAGGAGGTTCAGATACGTACGAACCATATCAGACCTAAGGTAAGTGATAATTGTGTAAATCTCATTTTTATCTGAGATTGCTTATTCATAAGTATTTACTGGGGTTATTGCTATCATCCATGTCCAGGTTTTATAAATGTGTATTCATGTATTTTTAAATTCCTTTTTACCCATTTTAACTTTTACCCCATGGTATGGAAGGAATCTTTCTTTCATTTACCCTACAAGGTACTTTTTGACTTTTCTGACAAAAGTACGAGAAGAATGTTTTTTTACCTATACAGAACAAACAGATTTTTATGGTTTTATAAGGTCTTATTTTCATGTAGCCTCCTCCAAAATATTTCATGACTATTTTCAACAACATCCATTTCTTTTAAAATTGGATGACATTTTGTGAAAAGAAATGATTTTGAAGAAGAAATGATATTTTACTCAAGAATTCATTTCAATTGTTTTATCAAAACAAAGTTTCATCTAAGATGACATTATTTCATATGTGTATGTTTCAAGTATCATGTCTCTATGTTTTACATGGTTTCAGTTTTCTTATTATAAAATGATATCCATTTATTTTATATGGATTATGTGATGATGGGATGATGTTTATGAAACCCATTTTATCCGTTGGGTTATTATGAATGATGTACGTTTATTTTGTGGCACACAAAAGAATGATTTCAATATGAGATGGGTGGTACCTATATCTCCCCCCAATTCATTGGGTATAGATTTATATCTTATGAGATAGACATGGCTGGAACGGTAATTTAATCTGGTTCAGTATTACAGGACTGGAACGAGGAGTGAACTCGATTCAGAAAGGGACTTTGTCCACTAAGATGGTCTTGGAAGCAATGCCTTGGATACTATGGAAATCATTACATGTGATTAATGGATTGCACAATTACATGTTTTATTTCCATGCTATGTTATCATGATTTATGTTCCGTTATGATCTTTACCTTATGTACTTCCATTTTTATGTCATTGCTCAAGATTTTGAAGTTTAAACATTATGTTAATGTTTTTAAGTTCAAATGTATATGGTATGTTTTATTTTATCCATGCTTACCCTTACAGAGCATTTGAGCTCACCCTTTTTATGTTTTATTTTCCCCCTGGATTAAAATAAAGGTTTTCGGTAAGGGAAAAAAAGTGGAGGATCTTTATGGGAGATGTTGAAGATCTTTCAACACGATTAGAAGATTACGTTCCAAGTTTCCAAAGACGCTAAACTATTACATTCCTTGTGTGTTTGTTTTTGTTATGTAAAATGTATTCTGCAAAAGTATTGTAATGTCCATGTATGTCAAGATTCGGGTCTCTACAATTGGTATCAGAGGAAAGGTTTAGTCAACCTTTTGAAACAAGGATGCGAGAACTTTAGTGAGATCCCTAGTGATATTTCTAAGGTATGTCTAGGGATGCCCCTAAGGTTAAGTATACGTATAGGTTATAGTCCTATAATTGCGCTAATGATCTTTGAATTTAACCTAAGATGTTAGATATTGATGGTACTCCCCCTTTATTATGTTGTTTTCCCTAGCATGATGTTTGTCTCTCACGCTATTCTTTTTGGGTTTTAGACGATGGATGGAACCCGAAAGAACTGTATTGATCAATACAATGGACAGTTCAATGATTTTCCTCCTTAACAAACAAATGTTATCGGAGATGGAGTGAAAAATCTTATTTTTATACTTACACAAGCTATAAATCATTCTGGACTTCCAAATGAGGAGAGAAGGGAACAATATTCTATTGAGTCCTTCATGTGGCAATGTCCACCTTATTTCAGTGGGTCTTCTGATCCACTTGTTGCTCAACAATGGATCAATACCACTGAAAAGATATTTTCAGTTCTTCAATGTTCTGAACATGATAAAGTCATCATAGCAATTTATCATTTGGAAGGTGAAGCTGATCAATAGTGGAATCTTATTAAGAATACGAGGCAAAGGGATGAAATTGAGTCCATGGAGTGGGACGAGTTCAATAACATATTTTTCCATAAGTATTTCCCTCGTATTCTTCGAACAAAGATGAGAAGGAGTTTCTTGAATTAATGAAAAAGGATGATGAATCCGTTGGTACCTACGAAGAAAATTTTACAAGACTTGCAAGGTACGCTTCCAGAATTATTATCCAACCTGAGAGTAAGATTTATCGATTCCTTAGTGGCCTAAAACAAAGTCTTCTAGGGCGTTATCCATAAGGGGCTTCAATAGCTATGAGGAAATTGTTTGATGTGCTCTCAAGGTTGAGATGGAGATTGGTGTAACCCATCAGTCAAATGGGTTTGATAAGAAGAGGAAAATGGAATTCAAAGGAAAATCTAAAGTGCACAATGAAAAAAAGATGAGTTTTCCCTTATGCTCAATGTGTGGAAAGAAGCAAGGTGGAGACTGTCTTAAAGGGACTAGAAAAGGTTTTAAGTGTGGAAAAGAAGGTCATCGAGCAGCTGAGTGTCGAAGTAAAGGAAAAAGGGTTGCTAATGATGTGAAAAAAGAAAAGACTGCAGAGAATGCACCACCAACACTTCAATGGTTCAACTGCAAGCAAATGGGGAATTATGCAAATAAATGACCTAATCCAAGGGTTAGTGATGATCAACATGAGCAACCACTTAAGGAAAAGGAAAAAGGGAAGTCACATGCGATCACTATTGGCGATGTTGAATATTACAACGATGTGGTGGAATGATTAATTGTTTATGTAATGGGATTCCAAAATAATGTTGTATATAGTATCATGGAATATTGGAATATTTATGTATTGGTCTATTGTGGTTTTCAAAAATTTTATGGTACTGATAACCATGGAAAGTGATTGAGATATTTTTGGAAAAATAGATGATATGTGCATAATGAAGGGATAAGGTAAAAAAGAAATGTTTGACAGTATTCATGAGCTCCTGACTGATATAAGGAAACAAATATATCATGGTTTGAGTATATAAAATTTTGGGGTTTTGGTATGTGGAAAGAGTTAACTTTTGACAACACTCATGTGTTCACTAAGATTCAATGGGTATTCATTTTTCATGAGAATACATGATTAAGGCCTTCAAATGATTGAAATGTGACCAACAAGACATATTTCATGATATATGGGGATCAATGATGGTATTAAAATTCTTGTTAAATGAACTCTTTGGTAATCATTTTCACTATAATATTAGATTGGACAGCAGTATTTTGGATAAGCCTAAAGATTGGAATGGATTATGTGGTCATAAATTAGTATTTTTTAAGGATAGAAGTTTTTTCGATATTATTGATTGGATGTTATAGTAATGTAGTTTTAGAAAAAGGACAACCTGCAGGATGGGCGACATCCCATCGCGTCGGACAAGGCTGTGGGAATCAAACCCACAATCAAAGTGCGACTGGCCTTTATCGCCTACCACTGGCCTTCAAGTAGTCCATGATTTGTATAAACTAGTTTTATTATATTAAGCAGTATGATATATGAAGTATAAGTTCATTTTATGAACCATATATGATTAATCTCACTATAGATGGGCTTATGTAATTTTTTTGATAAATTTTCAAACCTTTTGTTTGAGACAGATGGAATGACAAATCATTCTATCAAATGATCTACTAACACTTCACGAATGAAAAATTCAACATATTTTCTTTAAGAGATGAAGTGGAAATTGTTCAAATAATGACCAAAGGCGAGACGAATCCAAAATAACGAATGTATTTCTTCTAATTCCAATTTCATCAACATTAGAGAAATGATCTTGAAAAAAAATGTTGTCCCAATGCTCTTATATTCGATGAATCAGATGGTACCTTAGATCGTCACAAATTTATGGCTTTGTGATTGTTGTATTTTTCATAGTCATGTTCTCTACCACTCTCCATCATAACTTGATGGTTAGATTTTTCATCCATATCCATATTTTCACCTATGTTCTCCTATGTGAAAACCCAGTGGTGAGTTAATTTGGGTAACCATTACATTTCATAATTTAGTTTTTAAAGGCATGTTTTGGTATTCCTTTTTACGATGTGGGTTTCTATTAAAGAAACATTCGAGTAGAAAACCATTTATAACCACGACGAATTTCGAGGGAGAAATTCATTTTAAGGGGGGTAGAATGTAACACCTCGAGATTTTATGAAAAATATTCTTTAAATTTAATTGATGTCTTCTATTATACACCACACCAAGTTTAGCTTGTACTATACTCAACACCGTATTAGCTTGCATTATACGCAACGCTATTCTTGGATCGTGTTACACACAATTTCAAGTTCGTTTTATAATAATCATTCTACGCAACATTGAGTGTGTGTATATATATATATTAAATGAATAAATGATATAAGGTTGGATTTGGTTATACAAAACAACAAAGGATTCTTGAACAACACACAACCCTGACTTGGCTTGCACTACACGCAATCGCGACTTTCTTTGATAGCGTGTGTTATACACAATATCCGGTTTCACTAAACAATGATTTATTGGTTATAATATTATTTTGAACAAGCCGTTATGAATAGTATTAACTAAATTTTGCATGTTGTAACGTTATTATTTCATCTTACACATTTTATAGAACATTGTATAAGAACAAAATAAATTTTTCGGGTAAAAGAAGTATTTTTCAAAAAATGCAGTTTTGCCGCCTTTTGATGGTGCACCCACATTAAATCTAGTTTTTGACATGTTCATAAGTTCAATTTTACAAAATAAAATTCTTATTTTTAATCAGTCTATAAAAATTTACTTTGGATAAATTTTTGATATTTTTCTGATAACTTTCATATTTTGATGAATAGTAAAAATACGCTAATTTTTAATTAAAAACAACTTTTTAAATTGAGATAATTTATATGGTTAAATTATAATATTGAATGGTCTTAAGGTATAAATAGAATATATTTTTACCATTTAATATAATGTATGTCATTATAATTAATTTCACATTGAATTCATAGGTAAAAACATTTCAATCTTTGGCAATGTTTTAACTTCTAAAACTAGTTTTCTTAACAATGAGATTAATATTAAATTAATTACTGAAAATTATTTGTTTTTAATTTTGAAAAATGGATTCCATATTTGGAATCATTGGGTCCAAATTATTTTAATAGGCTACTTTTTATTTTTGGACATTAGGAATAGTAACTACTGTAAATTTTATTTACCATAGTTAAAGGTAAATCTGGTAATTAAGGGTAAATATAAGATTATAAAATTACCCTAACACCTTCCAAAATCTTATTGGATGACTAAAAGTCGACCCATATCACCTAAGGGTCGGATTAGATTCATTTAATGGACTTTTGGCCATGAAAATAATTTAATTATTATTAAAACCAAAGAATGTGACAATATGTCACTTTCTTAAATCTTATAAAAATAATAATTTTAATTTAGTGATAAACTTAAAGAACCTTCGAACATGAGTAGTCTCCAAAAATCTAATACAATTATATAAATCATGTGAATTTATTCTGAATATTTAGGGATTAAATAATTATTATTAATTATGACACAATAGTGATGTTGAAATTATTTTATTAATTAAAATATCAAATAAATGGTTTTAAAAATATTAAAATAAATATTATATGAACTATTTAATGTTATACACTAATTTTATAGATAAATATGACATTTTATTAATCTATTAAAACTTCTAGTTCGAACATATCATCTGTATATATTTTATTTAAATTCAAATAAGTGAATAGTGTCAAAATTGACACTATTGTTATTTTATAAAAATAACATATTATAAATTTGTTTAAAAATCACAAAAATATTTAAAAATTATAAATTAAAATTTATATGGTCAAAAATGTCATAAAGTGTAAAATTATGGAAAATACACAACACATATGTAATTATTTATAATAATTTAAAATTTAGAATATTATTACCACAAATAAAATTAAATTGATTAAATAAGGATAAATCAACATGATAATGTTTAAAATAAATTCCTAACATGTCTAAATTTTATTGTTTGATGAGATTACAACTCTATATCATCTAATATTAGGATATGAGTCATTTTGGAAGTTTTTAAGTGGGGTTGGGATTTAATATAAACTAATATTTCTTATATTTCCATAGGTGCCCCTCTCCTCACTTATAAAAGGGCACCTCATACCTCTCTTCCTCACACCACATTGAACATTCAAGCTCAGCCAAACCCTAGAAAATTCTCTACTCCACTTCCCTATAAACAACCTAGAGGTACTGGTCTTCTCCAAAGAACAATTTTAGTGCCCTAAGAGGAGGTCTCAAAGAGGCGCTTCAAAGAAGAGGTAATGTCTGTTACCGATTCTTTCAAATATATTTCTTCTTCCAATTATTCTTCATAGGTTGTTTCATTATTAAGTAATAACATAAGTATCACTCATATAATGATATGTTATTATATGTATGAAACAACCCAATTTCTCCATCTATCCATCCTATGTAAAATGAAATCACCGCGCGTGCGTACGTATAGAATACCGTCTCCACGCCGTGGTGTAATCTATTTTCCACATCCACCTTACATGGATGGGTATAATGGTGTAAATAATAACAATAAATGATTATTGTAAATTGGTATTGATTCTGTAATAGTAAACACACACTCCAATAAAATTCCATGATCATGGGAACGATATCATCGCTCGTGCGTACGTACGGAATACCGTCTCCACGACGCGATGAGATTCATTCTCAATGATTAACCATTCATGAATGATTATAAATCATATATAATAAGTAATCATTAAATATATGAAATAATAATGATACTGGATTTATGTATATAAATATGTATGTCATCCAATTAATTCCATTCAATTCAATGAGGACACGAAAACAACCTTCATGCGTACGTACGGCCTACCGTCTCCATGAACGGTGTATTTACTTCCATTTAACGATCTATTATATATATGTATATTCTGAATATATATTATATATAAATCATGTTTTATATTCTGGAATTAATTAACCATGATCTAAGTAATCATATGAATAATTACAAGTCAAAACACGGGCGTAAAATGAAACAATTTTACCAAGATTGCTCTTTAACGTGGAATTTACAGAAGAACGGGTAATATAAAGTAATAAGTGAACCATATATGATATCATAACAATGAATATGATTCCGTAATAAGTCAATGACATTATTTAAATCATTATACAGGAGTTTTGGATACGTATGAAGCATATCGGATCTAAGGTAAGGGATAATTGTGCAAATCTCATTTATATCCGAGATTGCTTATTCATAAGTATTTACTGGGGTTATTGCTATCATCCATGTCCATGTTTTATAAAAGTTTATTCATGAATGTTTAATGTCCTTTTTACCCATTTTGACTTTTACTCCATGGTATGGAAGGAATCTGTCTTTTATTTACCCTACAAGGTACTTTTTGACTTTTCCGATAATAGTAAGAGAAGAATGTTTTTTAACTAATACGGCACAAACAGATTTTTACGGTTTTATATAGTCTTATTTTTATGAAGCTTCCTCCAAAATATTTCATGACTATTTTCAAAAAAATCCATTTCTTATAAAATTGGATGACATTTTGTGAAAGAAAGTGATTTTGAAGAGGAAAGGATATTTTCCTCACGAATTCATTTCAAGTGTTTTATAAAAACCATTTTTCATCTAAGATGACATTATTTCATATGTATATGTTTCATGTATCATGTATCTATGGTTTACATGGTTTCACTTTTCTTATTATGAAATGATATCCATTTCATTTATATGGATTATGTGATGATGGGATGATGTTTATGAAACCAATTTTATTCGTTGGGCTTTTATGAATGATGTATGTTTATTTTATGGAACACGAAAGAATGATTTCAATATGATATGGGTGGGACTTATATCTCCCTCCAATGCATTGGGTAAAGATTTATATCTCATGAGATGGACATGGCTGGAATGGTATGTTAATCCGGTTCAGTATTACAGGACTAGAACGAGGACTGAAGTCGATTCAGAAAGGGACATTGTCCACTAAGATGGTCTTGGAATCAATGCCTTGGATACTATGGAAATCATTACATGTTCATAATGGATTCCACAATTACATGTTTTATTCCCATGCTATGTTATCAAGATTTATGTTCCATTATGATCTACGCCTTATGTACTTCAATGTTTTAAGTCGTTGCTCATGATTTTGATGTTTAAACATTATGTTCAGGTTTTTAAGTTCAAATGTTTATGGAATGTTTTATTTTATCCATTCGTACCCTTACTGAGAATTTGAGCTTAATGTTTTTATGTTGTATTTTCCCCCATGATTAAATGAAATGTTTTAGTTAAGGAAACAAAAAGTGGAATATCTTTATGGGAGATGTTGAAGATCATTCACCGCGATTAGAAGATTACATTCCTAGTTTCTAAGGATAATAAACTATTACGGTCCTTGTGTGTCTGTTTCTGTTATGTACTATAACGACCCATACTTTACATACATTGTTAATACTTCAAAATTGAAGCACACTTATTACAACATATGACAAAACCACAAAGGACCGTATAGGTATAGTGTCTTTAGAAACTGGGAAACATAAACAACTGGTTCATAAATCTTCTACAGTGTCTACCATTTATTTCATCATATCTAGGGTCCCTTTTTGCATATTCTACTTAATATCCATCTTCCTGACCTGGGGAAAAGAAAACATAAAAGGGTGAGCTCAAATGCTCAGCAAGGGAAAATAAAGGAAATAAAAATCATATCATATCTTTATGAAAATCAAAACCTGCAAAAGAGATCATAATATCTTAACATGGAATAAATCATAGAAGTGAAAATGAGATCCCCATAATCATAACATAAAACATGAAACTTTGTGGCATGCACACATAATCATGGAAAATCATTTCTTGTTAGTCATGACTCATTGCCAAGACTATCTTAGTGGACAAGGTTCCTTTCTGAACCGAGTTCACTCCTCGTTTCAGTCCTGTATCACTGAACCGAAATAACCTTCCGTTCCAGCCATGTCTATCTCATGACATATAAAATCATTACCCAATTCACTGGAGGGAGATATAGGTCCCACCCATCTTATAATGAATCCTTTCTTATGTGTGCCACATAATCATAAAACATACATCATCGCATAACACATGTAAGAAAAATGGGATTCTTGAAACATCATGACATCATAAATCAATTCATATAAGATAAATGAATTCATAAACATAATTCCATCACAACATAGTCAAATCAATGTAAAAATATGGATAGAAACAGAACCCTTTATTATCTTAGATGGAAAATAATTTTGATAAAACACTTGAATTGAATTCTTGAGGAAAATATCCTTTCTTCTTCAAAATCAATTTCTTTTCACAAAACATCATGCAATTTTAAAAGAAAGAGATTTTATTGAAAATAGTCATGAAATCTTTTTGAGGAAGCTTCATGAAAATAAGGCTTTATAAAACATTAGAAATCCGTTCGTGCCGTATAAGTTAAAAAAAACATTCTTCGTACTTTTGTCGGAAAAGTCAAAAAGTACCTCGTACGAAAAACGACAAAAGATTCCTTTCATACGTATTATTAAAAACTCACCGAAGGGTAAAAATGGATTTAAAAAATTTTATGTGGATGGAAATAATATTACATATTGAGTAAACATGGTTGTGGATGATAAAATACACCCCAGTAAATACTTACGAATAAACAATCTCGGATAAAAAATGAGATTGTGATATTTCCCTTACCTTAGGTCCGATTTGCTTTGTTCGTGTCCGAAGATCCTGTATAATGGTTTAAATAATGTTATTGTCTTATTCCAGAATCATACATATTGATATGATATCATATATGGTCATATTATTAGCTTCTTGTTAGTAATATTTCATTGTTACTTGTTACTCGGGTCTTTATAACTTTTTGTTCTTATGCATGTTTTGTTGAATAAATTCTTATTCTTATCTTTAGGTTATAGATAATTCATTTCCACAATGGTATTAGTGTAGTATATACCATATTAATTCATTCAATTCATTTAAATAATCATTATGAAATGAAGATCATGTAGAACGAGTCGCATCACATCGTGGAGACGGTATTCCGTACGTACGCACGAGTGATGATATCGTTCCTATGATTGTGGAATTGTATTGGAGTATATATATATATTATTTCAGTATCAATATTACTTAATAATAATCATATATAGTTACTCATTACACCATTATACCCATCCTTGTAAGGTGATGGTGGAAAATAGAATACACCACGGCGTGGAGACGGTATTCCTTACGTACGCACGCGCGGTGATTTCATTTTTTCATAGGATGGATAGAAGGTGAATTAGGGTTGTTTCATATTTATAATAACATATAAGTATGTAAGTAATACTGATGTTATTACTTTATCATGAAACAACTAAAGAAGAAGAAGTTGAAGAAGAAATAAATTGAAAAGATCGGTAATGGATATTACCTCTTCTTTGGAACGCCTCTTTGAATCCTCCACTTAAGGAACAAAGATTGGTCTTTGGAGAAGACCAGGACCTCTAGGATTATTCTAGTGAAGTGGAGAGGAGAAAATGGCAGGGGTTGGCCGAGCTTGAGTGCTCAAATTGGTGTGAGGAGGAGGGGGAGGAGGTGCCCTTTTATAAGGGAGGAGAGGGGCACCTTAGGAATATCTCAAAATATTATTTTATATTAAAGTCAAAATCGGTTTATAATGGTTCCAAAGGGTCTTATTTCGAAGCTAAAGTGGGGATGGGTAGAAATCCTATCAACCAATAGGATTTAGACAAGTTTAGGGTATTATTTTAACCTTATCAATTAGATTTAACTCTAAGTTAATTAATTTAACTTTTACCGTGTCTTTTTGTTTTCTTTCACTATATGGTTAATAAACATACTATAACATGCCAAACGAACCCCAAATTGTTTATTATTAATATATATATCCTTATCTAAGTCATTTGGCCGAACCTTAGATTTTTAGGAATAAAATAACAATTAATAATATAATATTTGATTTAAAAACTATTTTGTGTCAATTTTGACACTATTTGATATATGATTTTTGTGAAAGTCATAACAGAATTATATGTTCGAACCAAGTTGATTAAATCAACACTAATATATCATAGTAACCTAGAAAATTAGTGGAATTCATAAAAAGTCTCAAATTATATTTATTTTGGTGTTTATAACATCAATTATGTCAATATTTCATTAATAAGATAATTACTGCATCATCATTGTGTCATAAATAAATTAAATTATTTAATGTCTAAAAATTACAAATAAAATACCATCATGTAAGAAATCTTTTTATCTTTCTAATTAATATTTACAATCGAATTTATCTTATGTATAACCCCATATTAAAAATGATTTACTTATTAAACATTGATTTTAACTATTTTAACCCTTCTTTAAATAAATTAATAATAAATGTCCTAATCTAATCCAAGTGGGCCTAAATGGTCATATTTTATTCCTAAGTTTGTTTTTGATCGAATTACACTTGTCCAATATAATTAGGACATGTGTTAGGGTAATATTGATATCATATTTACCCTTAGTTACCCTATTTACTATTAACCGCGGTAAAAATCGTAAAAAGTTACGATTCACCAAAAAATTATTTTTATCTCATTGAACCACATTTTACTTACTGATATCAACCGTGTCTGTCGGATTTTCGAATTTCCATTCACAGAAGCGGTAAAATTAAGTTTTATACAAAATTCAGTTTTTAACCTACCACTTAGTGGCTTCACTATTCATCAAAAATTGAAAGTTTTCAGAAAAATACCAAAATTTCACCCTAGGCTAATTTCGATATTCTGAGTCCAAAAATGAAGTCCATTTTGAAAAAATAAAATTTATAAAATTTCAAAAAGTGGTTATTACTATTCATAACGGATAGTTTTAATAGCATATTGTTGTTTAGTGAAACTCGGTATTGCGTACGACGAAAGCTATCGAGGAAGGTCACGATTGCGTGTAAAGCAAGCCAAGCAAGTGTTGTGTAGAAAAAGATTCCTTTGATGATTTATATAACATAAAAGTCTCGGGTGTTACATTCTACCCCCCTTAAAAAGAATTTCGCCCTCGAAATTCGTCACTTTGTAACAAACAGATGAGGATACTTCTCCCTCATCATATCCTCAAGCTCCCAAGTAGCTTCTTCAAGTTGGTGGTCCCTCCATAAAACTTTCACCAATCGAGTGGTCTTGTTTCGTAGAACTTTTTCGCTACGATCCAGAATCTCTATCGGTTGTTCTTCATAAGAAAGATCTTGCTCCAGCGGTACAACTTCTGAGCTGAGTACATGTGAAGGATCAGGTATGTACTTTCTCAGGAGAGATACATGGAACACATCGTGAACTTGAGAGAGATTCGGTGGAAGCGCCAATCGGTAAGCTACCTTCCCAACACGATCCAGTATTTCAAAAGGACCGATATATCTAGGGCTCAACTTCCCCTTCTTTCCAAATCTCATAACCCTCTTCCAGGGAGATATTCGTAAGAACACTTTATTGCCCACTTCAAACTCTAGGTCTTTTCTTCGGTTGTCGGCATAACTTTTCTGTCGACTCTGAGCTGCTCTTATGTGTTGTTGAATAGATCTAACCTTTTCTGCCATTTCATCAACGAGATCAGGTCCTAATAGCTTTCTTTCCCCAACTTCATCCCAGCAAGTTGGAGTCCTGCATCTCTTTCCATAGAGAGCTTCATAAGGAGCCATCTGAATACTGGAGTGAAATCTATTATTATAAGAAAATTCCACCAAAGGTAGGTGTTGATCCCAACCTCCTTTGAAATCCATAGAGCAAGCTCTCAACATATCTTCTAGGGTTTGAATTGTTCTCTCAGACTGACCGTCTGTCTGGGGATGATAAGCAGTGCTGAAACTCAACTCTGTATCCAGAGTATGCTGAAGACTTCGCCATAACTTCGAGGTAAATCTCGGATCTCGATCAGATATAATAGAAAGTGGTACTCCATGCAATCTTACCACTTCCTTTACATATATCCTGGCAAGCTGATCTAGAGAGAAATCCTCTCTAATAGGAATGAAGTGTGCAGACTTTGTAAGACGATCAACTATGACCCAGATAGCATTATTGCCTTTGGATGTTTTAGGAAGTCCTGTGACAAAGTCCATAGTGATGTTTTCCCATTTCCATTCGGGTATGAGTAATGGTTGTAACATCCCCTTAGACTTCTGTCTCTCAGCTTTAACTTGTTGACAAACCAAGCATCGAGAGACATATTCAGCAACATCTCTTTTCATGCCATTCCACCAGAAGTACTCTTTCAGGTCCCTATACATCTTCGTGCTTCCAGGATGAATAGAGAATGAAGAACTATGAGCCTCATCTAGCAGCTCCTTCTTTAATTCGGGGATGGAAGGAACACAAACCCGATTCCTGAACTTTATTATCCCATCACAATCAAGGTTGAATTCAGGAACATTTCTCACCTTCTTTTGTAACTCGACATCTTCTTTCTGTGCCTCTTTAATCTTCACATGTATAGATGGTTGAACATTCATTTGAGAAAGATAAGATTTTTCCCCTTCCATTATAATTCCAAGATCCATCCTTTGTAAATCCATAAATATTGGATCTTTTGTGATCCTCATCATGGATAAACTAGCATGGTCTTGTCGACTTAATGCATCTTCCACCTTGTTTGCTTTCCCAGGGTGGTAATGGATTGAGCAGTCATAATCCTTAATCAGCTCCAACCATCTTCTTTGACGCATATTCAACTCCTTTTGTGTGAAAATATACTTTAAACTTTTATGATCAGTATAAATATCACACCTTTCACCATAAAGGTAATGCCTCCAAATCTTTAATGCAAAGATTACCGCAGCCAACTCCAAATCATGTGTTGGGTAATTTTGCTCATGGATTTTCAACTGTCGTGAGGCATAAGCTATCACCATATCATTTTGCATAAGAACACACCCCAATCCCTTCTTGGATGCATCACTGTAGATCACAAACCTTTCTCCACTACAAGGCAGTGTGAGCACAGGTGCACTGGATAACCTTTTTTTCAACTCCTTGAAATTCTCTTCACATTCCTCTGTCCAGACAAACTTAACTCCCTTCCGAGTCAACTTGGTGATTGGATTAGATAATCGTGAAAAATCTTTTACAAAACGTCGATAATATCCAGCCAAACCAAGAAAACTTCGGATCTCAGTTACTGTTGTTGGTCTTGACCATCTTTCAATAACCTCTGTTTTTGCTGGATCCACAGATATCCCCACTTTTGAGATTATATGACCCAAAAATGCAACTTTTTGAATCCAAAATTCACACTTGGTAAATTTGGCATAAAGCTTCTCATTTCTCAGGGTCTTCAATATAATTCTCAAGTGATCTTCATGCTCTTCCTTGCTCTTTGAATAGACAAGAATATCGTCTATAAAGACTACCACAAATTGATCAAGATAGTCTCTAAAGACTCTATTCATTAGATCCATGAAGATAGCAGGGGCATTAGTAAGACCAAATGGCATCACTATAAATTCATAGTGTCCATACCTTGTACAGAAAGCCGTCTTTGGTATATCCTCCCTTTTGACCCTTAATTGATGATACCCTGAATGAAGATCAATCTTGGAAAAGTATTGAGCTCCGCGTAGTTGGTCAAATAAGTCATCAATGCGTGGGAGAGGATATTTGTTCTAGATAGTGATCTTGTTATGTTCTCGATAATCAATGCAGAGTCTCATTGATCCATCTTTCTTCTTAACAAATAGAATAGGTGCTCCCCAAGGTGACACACTAGGGCGTATGAATCCCTTATCAAGATTCTCTTGGAGTTGCTTCTTCAATTCCTGCAACTCAATTGGGGCCATTCTATAAGGTGTCTTTGAAATAGGCAAAGCACCCGGTACGAGTTCTATTGAAAACTCAACTTCACGATTTGGTGGAAGACCTGGTAATTCCTCCGGAAAGACATCATCAAACTCCCGTACAATGGGAATATTCTTAATCGTAAGTTTCTCTCCAACCATTTGAGATAAATAACCTTCATTTAGTGGAATCAATACCCATAAGATGGAAGAAATTTCCACTAGAAGGTTATGTTCATCCTTGCATTGATAGACGATCGTAGATTGATCTGGAATATGAAATGTGACTTCCCTTCTTTGGAAATCGATATGAGCTCCATGTAGAGAAAGCCAATCCATGCCAAGAATCACATCAAATTCCACTAAAGGAAGGATCACAAGATTTGCAGGAAGCACTTTCCCACAAACTTCGATCAGAGAAGGATTATAAACTTTTGATGCGATTGATGTGCCATTAGGTGTTGTCATAGCTAACTCAACATCTAATTGTTGAGGTAATACGGTGATACCCTTATAAAATTCTTTAGAAATAAAAGAGTGGGTGGATCCAGAATCAAATAAAACATTTTCTACTTTAGAGTGGATGGTAAGTGTACCTTTCACCACTTCGTTATCGTACTCCACATCACTGATAGAAATTGCATGTGACTTTCCTTTGTCTTTAGCCTTAAGATTTTGTTGACGTCGACCATCATCATCAACCCTTGGATTTGGGCATTGATTGGCATAATGCCCCATCTCCTTGCACTTGAAACATTGAAGTGTAGTAGGTTCATTCTGTGTATCCCTTCCTTTGTTTGCGTCATTAGACATCTTCTTCCCATTATCACGGCATTCAAATGCCCGATGACCTTCTTTTCCACATTTAAAACATTTACTTGTCCCTTTAAGACAACTCCCTCCATGTTTCTTTCCACACTTTGAGCATAAGGGAAAGTTCATCTTCTTTTCAGTGTGCTCTTTAGAGTTTCCTTTGAATTCCATCTTCCTCTTCTTATCAAACCCATGTGACTGATGGGTTACTCTAATCTCCATCTCGAATTTGAGAGCACATCGAATGATTTCCTCGTAGCTATTGAAGTCCCTTATGGCTAACGCCCTTCGAAGACTTGGTTTTAAGCCACTAAAGAATCGATCGATCTTACTCTCAGGTTGGATAATAATACCAGAAGCGTACCTTGCAAGTCTTGTAAAATTTGCTTCATAGGTACTAACAAATTCATCATCCCTTTGCTTCAGTTCAAGGAACTCTTTCTCCATCTTTGTTCGGAGAATACGAGGGAAGTACTTATTGAAAAATAAGTTCTTGAACTCATCCCATTCCATAGACTCAATTTCATCCCTTTGCCTCGTATTCTTAACAAGATTCCACCATTGATCCGCATCTCCTTCCAAACGATACACTGCTAGGATGACTTTATCATGGTCAGAACATTGAAGAACTGAAAATATCTTTTCAGTAGTACTAATCCATTGTTCAGAAACTAATGGATCAGTAGACCCACTGAAAGAAGGTGGACGCTGCCTCATGAAGGATTCAACAGAATGTTGCTCCCTCCTTTGTTCGTTTGGAAATCCTGCATGATTCATAGCTTGAGAAAGTTGTGTGAGCATGGCTACAAGATTTTGCATTCCAGCTCCCATATCGTTTGGTTGCTCAGGGGGACAATCATTGCATTGCCCATCGCATTCCGCATTAACACGGTTCCTTCGGGTTCCAGCCATTGACTAAAACCAAGAAGAATAGTGTGAGAAACACTAATTATAATAGGAAACCACATAATTCAAGAATAAAATTTTCATGCTTATGGTCTTATCCTAGGTTATTAATGGCCATTTCTAAGATTGTGTTCTATGCTTAGACTTATCCTTAGGGTTCTTACTAAGGCTTTCACATCCTAGTTTCGAAAGGTTGACTATACCTTTCCTCTGATACCAACTATAACGACCCATACTTTACATACAATGTTAATACTTCGAAATTGAAGCACACTTATTACAACATATGAAAAAACCACAAAGGACCGTATAGGTATAGTGTCTTTAGAAACTGGGAAACATAAACAACTGGTTCATAAATCTTCTACAGTGTCTCCCATTTATTACATCATATCTAGGGTCCCTTTTAGCATATTCTACTTAATATCCATCTTCCTGACCTGGGGAAAAGAAAACAAAAAAGGCTGAGCTCAAATGCTCAGCAAGGGAAAATAAAGGAAATAAAAATCATATCATATCTTTATGAAAATCAAAACCTGCAAAAGAGATCATAATATCTTAACATGGAATAAATCATAGAAGTGAAAATGAGATCCCCATAATCATAACATAAAACTTGAAACTTTGTGGCATGCACACATAATCATGGAAAATCATTTCTTGTTAGTCATGACTCATTGCCAAGACTATCTTAGTGGACAAGGTCCCTTTCTGAACCGAGTTCACTCCTCGTTTCAGTCCTGTATCACTGAACCGAAATAACCTTCCGTTCCAGCCATGTCTATCTCATGAGATATAAAATCATTACCCAATGCATTGGAGGGAGATATAGGTCCCATCCATCTTATAATTAATCCTTTCTTATGTGTGGCACATAATCATAAAACATACATCATCGCATAACACATGTAACAAAAATGGGATTCTTGAAACATCATGACATCATAAATCAATTCATATAAGATAAATGAATTCATAAACATAATTCCATCACAACATAGTCAAATCAATGTAAAAATATGGATAGAAACAGAACCCTTTATTATCTTAGATGGAAAATAATTTTGATAAAACACTTGAATTGAATTCTTGAGGAAAATATCCTTTCTTCTTCAAAATCAATTTCTTTTCACAAAACATCATGCAATTTTAAAAGAAAGAGATTTTATTGAAAATAGTCATGAAATCTTTTAGAGGAAGCTTCATGAAAATAAGGCTTTATAAAACATTAGAAATCCGTTCGTGCCGTATAAGTTAAAAAAACATTCTTCGTACTTTTGTCGGAAAAGTCAAAAAGTACCTCGTACGAAAAACGACAAAAGATTCCTTTCATACGTATTACTAAAAACTCACCGAAGGGTAAAAATGGATTTAAACAATTATATGTGGATGGAAATAATATTACATATTGAGTAAACATGGATGTGGATGATAAAATACACCCCAGTAAATACTTACGAATAAACAATCTCGGATAAAAAAATGAGATTGTGATATTTCCCTTACCTTAGGTCCGATTTTCTTTGTTCGTGTCCGAAGCTCCTGTATAATGGTTTAAATAATGTTATTGACTTATTCCAGAATCATACATATTGATATGATATCATATATGGTCATATTATTAGCTTCTTGTTAGTACTATTTCATTGTTACTTGTTACTCGGGTCTTTATAACTTTTTGTTCTTATGCATGTTTTGTTGAATAAATTCTTATTCTTATCTTTAGGTTATAGATAATTCATTTCCAGAATGGTATTAGTGTAGTATATACCATATTAATTCATTCAATTCATTTATATAATCATTATGAAATGAAGATCATGTAGAACGAGTCGCATCACATCGTGGAGACGGTATTCCGTACGTACGCACGGGTGATGATATCGTTCCTATGATCGTGGAATTGTATTGGAGTATATATATATATTATTTCAGTATCAATATTACTTAATAATAATCATATATAGTTACTCATTACACCATTATACCCATCCTTGTAAGGTGATGGTGGAAAATAGATTACACCACGGCGTGGAGACGGTATTCCGTACGTACGCACGCGCGGTGATTTCATTTTTCCATAGGATGGATAGAAGGTGAATTAGGGTTGTTTAATATTTATAATAACATATCAGTATGTAAGTAATACTGATGTTATTACTTTATCATGAAACAACTAAAGAAGAAGAAGTTGAAGAAGAAAGAAATTGAAAAGATCGGTAATGGATATTACCTCTTCTTTGCAACGCCTCTTTGAATCCTCCACTTAAGGAACTAAGATTGGTCTTTGGAGAAGACCAGGACCTCTAGGATTATTCTAGGTAAGTGGAGAGGAGAAAAGGTCAGGGGTTGGCCGAGCTTGAGTGCTCAAATTGGTGTGAGGAGGAGGGGGAGGAGGTGCCCTTTTATAAGGGAGGAGAGGGGCACCTTAGGAATATCTGACAATATTATTTTATATTAAAGTCAAAATCGGTTTATAATGGTTCCAAAGGGTCTTATTTCGAAGCTAAAGTGGGGATGGGTCGAAAGCCTATCAACCAATAGGATTTAGACAAGTTTAGTGTATTATTTTAACCTTATCAATTAGATTTAACTCTAAGTTAATTAATTTAACTTTTACCGTGTCTTTTTGTTTTCTTTCACTATATGGTTAATACACTTACTATAACATGCCAAACGAACCCCAAATTGTTTATTATTAATATATATATCCTTATCTAAGTCATTTGGCCGAACCTTATATTTTTAGGAATAAAATAACAATTAATAATATAATATTTGATTTAAAAACTATTTTGTGTCAATTTTGACACTATTTGATATATGATTTTTGTGAAAGTCATAACAGAATTATATGTTCGAAACAAGTTGATTAAATCAACACTAATATATCATAGTAACCTAGAAAATTAGTGGAAGTCATAAAAAGTCTCAAATTATATTTATTTTGGTGTTTATAACATCAATTATGTCAATATTTCATTAATAAGATAATTACTGCATCATCATTGTGTCATAAATAAATTAAATTATTTAATGTCTAAAAATTACAAATAAAATACCATAATGTAGGAAATCTTTTTAGCTTTCTAATGAATATTTAAAATCGAATTTATCTTATGTATATCCCCATATTAAAAATGATTTACTTATTAAACTTTGATTTTAACTATTTTAACCCTTCTTTAAATAAATTAATAATAAATGTCCTAATCTAATCCAAGTGGGCCTAAATGGTCATATTTTATTCCTAAGTTTGTTTTTGGTCGAATTACACTTGTACAATAGAATTAGGACATGTGTTAGGGTAATATTGATATCATATTTACCCTTAGTTACTCTATTTACTATTAACCGCGGTAAAAATCGTAAAAAGTTACTATTCACCAAAAAATTATTTTAATCTCATTGAACCACATTTTACTTACTGATATCAACCGTGTCTGTCGGATTTTCGAAATTCCATTCACAGAAGCGGTAAAATTAAGTTTTATGCAAAATTCAGTTTTTAACCTACCACTTAGTGGTTTCACTATTCATCAAAAATTGAAAGTTTTCAGAAAAATACCAAAATTTCACCCTAGGCTAATTTCGATATTCTGAGTCCATAAATGAAGTCCATTTTGAAAAATAAAATTTATAAAATTTCAAAAATTGGTTATTACTATTCATAACGGCTAGTTTTAATAGCATATTGTTGTTTAGTGAAACTCGGTATTGCGTACGACGAAAGCTATCGAGAAAGGTCGCGATTGCGTGTAAAGCAAGCCAAGCAAGTGTTGTGTAGAAAAAGATTCCTTTGATGATTTATATAACATAAAAGTCTTGGGTGTTACATGTACTAAGTATTCCACAAAAGTAATGTAATGTCCATGTACGTCACGCTTCGGGTCTTTACAGGAGATCCTTTGGAAAAACAAAAAATATTATTTTATTATAAAGTCATATTCTGTTTTTAATAGCTCCAAATTGATTTATTTCGAAGCTATTGTGGGGATGGGTCGAAATAATCTCATCCAATAGGATTTATACAAGTTTAAGTATCTATTTTAACCTTATCATATAGATTTAACCATAAGTTAAATAACTTTACTTTTACCGTGTCTTCTTGTTTTCTAACACTATAAGGTTAATAAACATAATATAACAAGCCAAACGAACCCAATGTTGTTTATTATTAATATATATAACCTTATATAAGTCATTTTTCCCAACCTTAGATTTTTAGGAATAAAATAACAATTAATAATATAATATTTTTTAAAAAACTATTTTTTGTCAATTTTGACACTATTTGGTAATTGATTTTCGTGAAAATCATAACAGAATGATTAGTTCAAAAACAGTTACTTAAATAAAAAATAACATGTCATATTAACTTAGAAAATTAGTTAAATACATAAAAAGTCACAAATTACATTTTTTGGGTATTTATAACATCAGTTTTGTCAATATTTCATTAATAAGATAATTACTGCATCATATTTGTGTCATAAATAAATTAAATTATTTAATGTCTAAAAAATATAAATAAAATACCATTATGTAGGGAATATTTTTATCTTTCTAATGAAAATTCATAGTCGAATTTATTTTATTTATATCCCTATATTAAAAATTATTTACTTACTAAAAATTGATTTTAACTATTTTAACCCTTCTTTAAATAAGTTAATATTAAATGTCCTAATCTAATCCATGTGGGACTAAATGGTGATATTTTATTCCTATGGTTTTTTTTGGACTAATTAAACTTATAAAATAAAATTATGACATGTGTTAGGGTAATAATAATATCATTTTTACCCTTAATTATCCTATTTACTTTTAACCGTGGTAAATAAAAGTAAAAAGTTACTATTCACAAAAAATTATTTTCATCTCATTGAACTAAATTGTAGTCCTTTATATTAACCATGTATCTTGGATTTTCGAAATTAAATACACAGAAGTGGTAAAATTTAATTTAAATTAAAAAAATTAGTTTTTTAACTACGACTAAGTGGTTTCACTATTCATCAAAAATTGAAGTTTTTCAGAAAAATATCAAAAATTCAGCCTAATCATTATTTGATATTCTGAATTCAAAATTGATGTCTATTTTTCCAAATTCATATCATATAAGTGGAATTAATTAATTTAAAATTTAATTCCCGTTATCCAAACAAATAGCATGTTTTTACGAAACAAAAACATTCAAAAGATTGATAGTTGTTTATATCGAATTTCAAAGTGAAATTATTTCCAATGAACAACAGTGGATTAAATGGTAAAAATATATTCTAATAAAATTTTAAAACCAATTAAAAAGACAATCTGACCATATAGATTATTGTGATGAAAAAAGTTGTCTTTATTTAAAATATAGCGTGTTTTTACTATTTTTTAAAATATGAAAGTTATCAAAATAATATGAAAAATTTATCCAAAGTAAATTTTTATATCCCAATTCCAAATGGAAATTTTATTTTTTCAAATTGAACTTATAGAAATGTCAAAAACAATATTTAAAGTGGGTGCACCGTCAAATGGTGGCAAAACTAATTTTTTAAAAAAAATACTTATTTTACTCGAAAAATTGATTTTGTTCTCATACCATGTCTAGAAAATGTGTAAGATTAATAATAATGTTATAAAATTCAAAAAGTATTTGATACTATTCATAACGGATAGTCCATAATAATATTATAACCATATATCCTTGTTTAGTGAAACCCGTTATTGCGTTCAAGACACGCTATCGAGGAATGTCGCGATTGCGTGTAATGAAAGACAAGTCAGGGTTTTGTGTAGTACAAGAATCCTCCATTGTTTTGTATAACATAATCCAACCATATTTCATTTATAAATTTGATATATATATTTATAAAATCAATGTTTCTTAGAATAACTACTATCAAAATTTTGTGTAACATGATCCATGAATAGTGTCATGTATACTGTAAGCTCATACGGTGCTTCATATAGCGCAAGGTAATATTGTTGTAGCTTACAACCCAAGACATCAATGAAATTAAAAGAATATTTTTCATAAAATCTCAGGGTTTTACAAGTATGTTACATGAATTCTCACAAGTTATGAGATGCTTTGGGCCGACATTCCATAGAATATCATGACCAATCATTTATTGATCATTATAATGTAACATGGATTAATTATAAATGCATATTACCTTATCAACATCAGGGATGTGATGTTAATAAGGAGAATCAATGATGTGTCTTACATGCTAACATTGATTAATGAATTATATCTTGGGATAATTCCTAAACATATATTTACTTATATAAATCAAAGTCATTATGTAATTAAATGAAGCATCAACGATGAAACTCATGAGTTGTTGATACTTCCATTATTTTTCAATACATGCATCACAAATAATAGTTTCATCCCATAAAAACATTCAAATATCATGAAAAATTCATATCATATGAGTTAAAGTATGTTGTAAATCCATTATGTCATAAAAAATGTGTTTACATGCAAATAGGTTATTAGATATAAACAAGCATACATTAATAAAAACAAAATGTAGATCTATAGTAATTATATTAATGTTTATAATGATATTACAAAAATCCTTATGATCAAAAATATGTAGTCAAGTGATAGACTACATTTCTATAAAATGCGGCACATCTCTACTTAGGATAGTGGGAGCCAAATTGATTTTGGTTTAGTCAATGTAACACCCGAGATTTTTATGAGAAATATTTTCTTTTATATACATCATCAAAGGAATCTTTTACTACACACAACACTAGATTGGCTTTCTTTACACGCAATCGCGACCTTCCTCGATATCTTGTGTTGTGCGCAATACCGAGTTTCACTAAACAACGATATGCTATTACAATAATATTAAAAGTAGCCGTTATGAATAGTAATAACCACTTTTTCAAATTTGATAAATTTTAACTTTCAAAATGGCCTTCATTTTTGGATTCTGAATATCGAAATTATCCTAGAGTGAAATTTTGGTATTTCTATGAAAGCGTTTAATTTTTTCTGAATAGTGAAAACACTGGGATACTATTTAAAAACCAAATTTTTATTTAAATAATTAGTTTTTTATATAAATTTATTTTAGGTTAAAATTGATACATAATACCTATATAAGTTCAGAGTAATTCATTGGTGTCATTTTATAATAAATTTAGATATAAAAATTTTTTATTTAACTGTTCACTGTCTTTTACCCACATCCTAGGAGAGTTTGAAAATATACATAAAACATTATTCTACCGCTTCTGTGGGTGGAATTTCAGAAATCTGAGGGACACAGTTAATATCAAGGAGTAAAATGTGGTTCAATAAGATAAATATAATTTTTTGGATAATAGTAACGTATAACCTTTTTTACCATAGTTAAAAATAAAATAGGGTAATTAAGGTTAAAAATGATATTATAATTACCCTAGCACATTTTCTAATTATATTGGATAAGTATAATTCAACCAAAAACAAACATATTAATAAAATATTACCCTTCATGTCCACTTGGATTAGATTAAGACATTTAATATTATTTAAATAAAAGATCTAATAGTTAAAATCAAAGTTTAATAACTTAAATATTTTTAATATAGGGTTATAAATAAGATAAATTAGATTATAAATATTAATTAGAAAGATAAAAATATTTCCTACCTAATTAAATTTTATTTATAACTTTTATACTTCAGATAATTTAATTTATTAATGACACAATGATGATACAGTAATTATCTTATTAAGGAAATATTAACATAATTGATATTATAAATACGGAAATAAATGTAATTTGAGACTTTTTAAGAATTAAACTAATTTCATAGGTTAAAATGACATATTATTATTGATTTCATTAAATTTTTTCGAACTAATAATAATTTTATGATTTTCACAAAAAGTAATTACCAAATAGTGTCAAAATTGAAATAAAATAGTTTTTAAAACAAATACTATATTATTAATTGTAATTTAATTCTAAAAAATCTAAGTATTGGACAAATGTCTTAGATAAGGTTATATATATTAATTAATAACAACTTGGGGTTCGTTTGGCTGGTTATAGTAATTTTACTAACCATATAATGTAAGAAAACAAGAAGACACGGTAAAAGTTAAATTATTTAACTTAGAGTTAAATCTAATTGATATGGTTAAAATAGTAACATAAACTTGTCTAAAATCTATGGGTTGAGAGGATTTAGACCCATCCCCACCTTAGCTTCGAAATAAATCAATTTGGAGCTATTTAAAACCGAATATGCCTTTATAATAAAATAATATTTTATGTTTTTCTTGTGGTGCCCCTCTCCTCCCTTATAAAAGGGCACCTCCTCCCTCTCTTCCTCACACAACATTGAGCCTTCATGCTTAGCCACCCCTGCCAATTTCGCCTCTCTAGTTCCCTATAAACATCCTAGAGGTCCTGGTCTTTTTCAAAGACCATCTTTAGTACCTTAAGAGGAGGTTAAGAAGAGGCGCTTCAAAGAAGAGGTAATATCCTTCACCGATTCATTCAACTTTATTTCTTATTCTACTAATTTTTCTTTAGTTGTTTAATTATGAAGTAATAACATCATTATCACTAATATACTGATATGTTATTATCAATATGAAACAACCCTATTTCACCTTCTATCCATCTTACAGAAAATGAAATCACGGCGCGTGTGTACTTACGGAATACTGTCTCCACGCCGTGGTGTAATCTGTTTTTCACTACTGTAACGCCCCGAGCCCAGCTACCCAAAGCCGGTGCATTACTTCGTAACATTGGCATGATCAAAAAAGATCAAGTCTCAAAAGACCGATTAGTTTAGTAGCCTTGGAAACACTAGATACATTCGTAAACGTTACATTACATCATAAAGTGAAAAACTACAATAACAAAGTCTCCATTGTCCACACTCATATCCTCTTCTGACTATCCCCACATGTCATTCATAAAATACTTCTTCACATCCTGTAAAATATTAAAACATTGAAAGGGGTGATCTCAAATGCTCAGTAAGGATAACAATAATGCGGAAGCTTTCATAAATAAACATTAACATTTAAGGCAATGTATAACTAAAACAAAAGCCTTTTAAACATGAACTTCAACATAATATGGAAAAAGTAAAATGAGATAATTCCATTTACTTATTCACATGGATATTCTACTGGTCGAATAATCACATGCAATATCAATAACCACTTTCATAATGATGGAATGCATAATTCCAGACTATCATAACCACGTAGCCAAGGCCTCGTGCCAAGACCACAAATAAGATTTTGTCAAGGCCTCGTTCCAAGACACTAGTTTGTCTAATGAGACCTGCCGATGCATAGAGGAGCTATAGCGGGCTCCACCTGTCACTTATTAAGTCCAATGCATTCCTCATATGAATAGGTTTAAACATATCATAAACCATAAAATAATCGTATCACATAAAACATGCATAAAGGAAACATAACATTTCCACATTTCAATCACAAGATATCAATAAAACACTTTGATATGATAAAAACGCTTTCAAAACCATTTTCAATACCAAAATAAAAGAAAGTTAAAACTTTGTATTTATTTTTCATTAAAAAAAATGATGGCTTGTAGAGGAAGCCGAAACTCAAATAATGGCCACGGCGGCGGAGAAGTCGTTGTCGCCGCATAAGTACGGAAAGAAAAACATTCCCTTTTTGTCATTTAGCAAAACGCTTCGTATAAAAAATATTCCTTTTGAATAAACATAAAAGTCAACGTGGTTTATACACCGTATAAAAGAAAATTGTGTATAAAACCAAATATGCCTCAATGAAAGGAGATTGAGATGAAGTCCTTAAAAGATCATTTTTAAAATAAAATATATCTATTATGTGTATTCACTATAGGTATACATAAAGAATGTAAAAATACAAAATAGGACATAATAATATCATGACATAATTTGAAAGTAGGAGATTAACCCAAAGAATGGTAATTGGGTTAAGAAGTTCCCTTACAATGATAATTTTTTAAATAAAATAGATCTATTATGTGTATTTACTATAAGTACACATAAATAAAGTACAAATACAAGACATCACAGAATAATATCCTGACATAATTTGAAAATAGGAGATTAACCCAAAGAATGGAAATTGGGTTAAGAAATTCCCTTACCTTGTGTCTGACTTGACTCAACCGTTCTTTAACCTCCTGAATAATAAACTAGAGTTAATATATACCTTATTAAGAACCATTTTTAATTTCATTATCCTTTTTATATCACTTATTACAATGTTATGAAGATTATGTAATTATTTAAGTTAATAACGGTCGTTTTGTCGATCTTTGGTACTTGAGTCAACAATAAACTTCTTATAATTACAAGTTGTTTATGTGGTAGAATATCCATTATCTCCAGAACTATATTCATGATTTAGATGTCATATATATCTTATATATCCAGTATATACATTCATTTATAATATTACGTAACATTTAGAGGTAAGAAATGAAATGCACCGTTCATGGAGACGGTAAGCCGTACGTACGCATGAACGCTACATTCATTTCAATTTCATATTTAATGGAACGAAATCATAATGATATAAATTTATAATATAATTCCAGTATAACAAAGTGTATAATACCATTACTCCATCCTTTATGCATCCCACATATGGCATTAATGATTCAAATCACTTTGAGGGGGCGGTATTCCGCACTTCCTAAAATGAAATTATCGCATTTTACCCATAATGGAAATCATAAATTATGCCATAAATGAGAAATACAGAAGCATAAGTAAAACATAAAAATATTATATATCATATATAAAAATAGTGACATCTTAATGGCCACCTTTGAAGGTGTTATATGAGTGTTGAACAATCATCGTTTCGGGAGGCAGAAATTCTCCATCCACAGAAACCGTATGTTCTTTAACCATTAGATGTAGGTGTGTGTAAGTGTAGCTCGAATCCGTCTTATAACAACATCCTAGAATATTGAGGATACTGGTGTTGTTACAAAAGAAATGAATAAAAAGAGTTTAGGGGGGTTGGAGAAGAAAAATAAAACAAAACAACATTAGAGAAGACATTACCTCAAAATCGGGTAACTCTTTTTGATTTGAGCCAAAGGCTTCCTTGGGAAGAGTTATGCCCAAAGTTAGGCTTCTAGGAGTAAGAGGGGGAAGTTGGGAGACTATTTGGGCAGTGTTTGGCCGATCCAAATTTCTTGAAGGTGTGAATAAGGTGGGAGAGGTGGGGGCCTTTTATAAGTGGAGATGAGGGGCACTTTTGGAAAGTAATGAAATGTTATTCTATTATACAATGCTTTTTGGATTCTAAAGGTCCCACACTTGTATAATTCGAGGCTATGGTGATAAGGGTTCGAAATATCCTCATCCAATAGGCTTTGGACAAGTGTAAGACTTGGAGTTTACATTATCTTCTCATTTTATTTAAATCGTTAAATAATGAGGTCATCGCTGCATCATAATGATGTCATAAATAATTTAATTTATTTAATGTCTAAAAATTATAAAAAAAATACTATGATTTAGGAAATCGTTTTATCTTTTTAATTAATATTTATAGTCAAAATTGGGACTTGTGTAATCCCTCTAAAAAACTGTTTTAGTAAAACAACTCATGTTTGTGTCAATTTAATTTTAACATTAAATAAATATATATTAATGTCATTTTCCAACCAATGTGGCTCCATGGGGTCCCCAAGTTGACCCATGGGTTGTATTGGTCGACCATGACTCATCCAATAGGAGTAGGACAAGTGTCAAGCTCATATCATATTATTAAAACATTGTTTTTACCTTAAACTACAATAATTACCTCTAATCGCGATTAAGAACTTAAAAGTAACTATTCAACAAAAATTATTTTAATCTCATTGAACAACATTTTACTTCTTAATGACAACCATGTATGTCGGATTTTTGAAAATCAAATCACAGAGGTGGTAATATTTCATTTAAACGAAAAATCAGTTATTTAACTACCACTTAGTGGTTTCACTATTCATCAAAAATTGAAGTTTTTCAGAACAATGCCAAAATTTCACCCTAAGCTATAATTGATATTCCGAATTCAAAAATGATGACTATTTTAAAAAATTCCAAACATATAAGTTTCATTAATTAATTTTATAATTAATTCCCGTTGTCACAACAAATAGCATGTTTTTAAGAAAAAATTTATATCAAAAGATTGGCAATTGTTTATGTCCAATTTCATTGTTATATTAATTCTAATTACCACCATTGGATAAACTGGTAAAAATATATTCTAATTATAATTTAAAACCACTAAATATTATAATTTATCACTATATATTATTTTGATTAAAAAAGTTGTTTTTAAGTATTTTTCACTATTCATAAAAAAGTAGAAGTTCTCAGAAAAATACCAAAAATTCAACATAGGCTAACTTCGATATTCCGAATCCAAAAATGAAGTCCATTTTGAAATATAAAATTTCTATAATTTTAAAAAGTGGTTATTACTATTCATAATAGCTACTTTGATTAGTCGCGGTGTTTTAGAACTCGAACTTGCGTACAATGCAAGCTATTGAATTATTGAATGAGAAGCGTATCAAGGAAGCTCGGGGTGTTACATTCTCCCCTCCTTCAATAAATTGCGTACTCGCAATTTGAAAATTTTCTTTGAAAATAAAAGGTTGAAAATAGAAAATACCTTTGTGGAAAACCCACATCGGAAATAAGGTTAATAAATATATAACATTAAAAGAAATCAAGATAAGTACAAAGGTCACCTGATATAGCCCATTCTAGGATTCTATGAAAATATGGATATGGAGGAGAAACAAACCATCAATGTCTGATGGAGAGTTATAGAAAACAGGATTAGGAGAAAGTTTAACTACAAGAAAATCACAAACTTGTGATTGGTTAAACGGTCATTGAATCCCCAGTTGGAAAAGTGAATCGACAACATTTTTTGTTTTATGTTACTTTTTATAATGTTGAGGAATTTATTTAGGATATTTACTAAGAACAAAAGGGAATATACATACTTGTTATGTATACTTTCATTCGTTAATAAATTTTTACCACAACCCCAACTTTTACTCCAAATGGTAATGGAACTCAAAAATATTCTATTTATCCTAATTGTATAAGGTTACAAATGTTAACACATACCATTTAGATTAGTAATATTATTTTGTAATAACCAGGGACTTCCTGTAGGCTAGTGGTAGGAAATAAAGTCATGTCGCACTATGATTGTGGGTTCGATTCCTGCAGCTTTGTCCGACGCGACGGGTTTTGCCCCACCCGGCAGGTTGTCCTTTTCCTAAAACTATAGTATCATAATATTCCAAAAATAATCTTCATAAATGCTTTAACCTTAAACAATACTATCCATGGTTCAACTTAATCCATTCCAACCTTAATAGTTATCCAAAATACCTCCATCCGGACTTTCTCTAAAAGGTCTCTAAATTCCAAAATCAATTGTAACATCAGATTCCCCAAACAAAGAAATGTTTCTCTTATTGTCACATACTAAAAATATGATTACCTTAATCATATTACCTTAATAAAAAGTACTACAGTACAATCTTTATATATATCACATTATTCCTATAACCAGAATATAATCCTTGAGTCCAAAAGCACCAATACATTAATTATTCCGCTTCAACTGTAGTCACAGCATAAGATTGGCCTTGATCCCATGGCCTTTTCTGAGGTAAGTTTCCTTGACACTTAGGACATTCATTTGCATAATGCCCCATTTCCCTACAATTGTAGCATTCAACTTTGACAGACCCTTTCTTTCCCTTGCAATCACGAGCCTGGTGACCCTTTTCTCCACATTTATAACAAACTCCCATTCCTTTTAGGCACGTACAAGGGTGATTCTTCCAATAATTATCACATAATAGAAAATCCTTCTTTCCCTTTTCCCATTTATCTGTCTCTTGTTCCCCCGTTCTCTTCTTCTCTTGATTTAATTTGTTGTCATAAGACTTAGAGAATTCCTTTTCTGTCTTGATAGCACACGAGACAATATCTTCGTATGATGAGAAGGATTGTGATACTAAAGCTCGACGGAGAAATGGTTTTAACCCATCAAAGAAACAATCAATCTTACTCCTTGGGTTACCTATATAATCGGCAGCATGTCTCCCTAACCTTGTAAAGTTGGCATCATACTTTGCGACATTCTCATCCTCCTTTTGTTTCAGAATCAAAAATTGCCTTTCCATATCTGCTCTATGGTCATGAGGAAAGTATTTTTCTAAGAAAAGATCTTTGAACTACCTCCATTCCATATTCTATTTGTCATCATCTTCCTTTGTGTTTTGAATCTATGACCACCATTGATCAGCATCTCTAGTGAGGCGGTAAACTGCCATGACAACCTTTTCTCTTTCATTACTCCCCATGGCGTGGAATATTTTCTCTAAGGATTTTATCCATTGCTCAGCTACTAATGGATTTGTACCCCCATTAAATGTTGGTGGTTGTTTCCTCATGAAGCGGTCTAACATTGATCCTCCAAGTTGCGGATCAGGGTGCTCCATACGAGTAATGTTATTATTCATAACCTGAGTGAGTTGTCCCAGTATGGTAATAAGTTTATCAGCACCAGTTGTATCTCCAGCTCCACAATAATTATCTTGAGCAGGAGGGAAATCCCTACACGGAGTGCATGTATTGATACGGTTTCCATTCCTTCCACTAGGCTCCATTTCTAAACAATGTCATAAACTAGATTAGTTTATGAATCAAAATACATAATTCCAAACTTGTAAAATACTTAACATAAATTGATATATTTATGGATATAATCCATAATCATAAAAAGGAAAGTTATCTTTGAGGAAGTATATATTCATAACCCTTTATAGTGGTTTGTAATGAAAATGAGAATTATCCTAAGCATATCCCCCGGGAGTGTCGTAACCAAGAGTGCAGCAAGGCCCGTTGTCGTGTACCAGTTCCCGTTCGAGTCTAGCTCAAAGCGGTGTTTTCGGGTTTTACCCCTAGGTACATCTGTTCCAGAGCCGCCTCTACCTGCTCGTATCCAGACAGGGATGTATTGCTCGGAAAACTCACAAAATCTCTATAATACCAAAATTCTAGGAAGTTCTTCTATACTAATCCTCAAAGTTCAACTTAGTTCTACGTGCTCTAATCAGATTTTGTCTAAATCTAGCTTCCAAGGTTTGTACTAAACTTTCTTTGATACCAACTGTAACGCCCCGACCCTAGCTACCCAGAGCCGGTGCGTTACTTCATAACATTGGCATGATCAAAAAAGATTAAGTCTTGAAAGACCGATTAGTTTAGTAGCCATGGAAACACTAGATACATTCGTAAACGTTACATTACATCATAAAGTGAAAAACTACAATAACAAAGTCTCCATAGTCCACACTCATATCCTCTTCTGACTATCCCTACAGGTCATTCATAAAATACTTCTTCACATCCTGGAAAATATTAAAACATTGAAAGGGGTGAGCTCAGATGCTCAGTAAGGATAACAATAATGCGGAAGCTTTTATAAATAATCTTTAACATTTAAGTCAATGTATAACTAAAACAAAAGCCTTTTAAAGATGAACATCAACATAATATGGCAAAAGTAAAATGAGATAATGCAATTTACTTATTCACACGGATATTCTACTGGTCGAATAATCACATGCAATATCAATAACCACTTTCATAATGATGGAATGCATAATGCCAGACTATCATAACCACGTAGCCAAGGCCTCGTGCCAAGACCACAAATAAGATTTTGTCAAGGCCTCGTGCCAAGACACTAGATTGTCTCATGAGACCTGCCGATGCATCGAAGAGCTATAGCGGGCTCCACCCGTCACTTATTAAGTCCAATGCATTCCTCATATGAATAGGTTTAAACATATCATAAACCATAACATAATCGTATCATATAAAACATGCATAAAGGAAACATAACATTTCCACATTTCAATCACAAGATATCAATACAACACTTTGATTTGATAAAAACGCTTTCAAAACCATTTTCAATACCAAAATAAAAGAAAAGTTAAAACTTTGTATTTATTTTTCATTAAAAAAAATGATGGCTTGTAGAGGAAGCCGAAACTCAAATAATGGCCACAGCGGTGGAGAAGTCGTTGTCGCCGCATAAGTACGGAATGAAAAACATTCCCTTTTTGTCGTTTAGTAAAACGCTTCGTATAAAAAAGATTCCTTTTGAATAAACATAAAAGTCAACGGGGTTTATACTCCGTATAAAAGAAAATTGTGTATAAAACCAAATATGCCTCAATGAAAAGAGATTGAGATGAAGTCCTTAAAAGATCATTTTTAAAATAAAATATATCTATTATGTGTATTCCCTATAGGTACACATAAATAATGTAAAAATACAAAATAGGACATAATAATATCATGACATAATTTGAAAGTAGGAGATTAACCCAAAGAATGGTAATTGGGTTAAGAAGTTCCCTTAAAATGATAATTTTTTAAATAAAATAGATCTATTATGTTTATTTACTATAAGTACACATAAATAAATTACAAATACAAGACATCACAGAATAATATCATGACATAATTTGAAAATAGGAGATTAACCCAAAGAATGGAAATTCGGTTACGAAATTCCCTTACCTCGTGTCTGACTTGACTCAACCGTTATTTAACCTCCTGAATAATAAACTAGATTTAATATATAACTTATTAAGAACCATTTTTAATTTCATTATCCTTTTTATGTCACTTATTACAATGTTATGAACATTATGTAATTATTTAAGTTAATAACGGTCGTTTTGTCGATCATTGGTACTTGAGTCAAAAATAAACTTCTTATAATTACAAGTTGTTTATGTGGTAGAATATCCATTATCTCCAGAATTATATTCATGATTTAGATGTCATATATATCTTATATATCCAGTATATACATTCATTTATAATATTATGTAACATTTAGAGGTAAGAAATGAAATGCACCGTTCATGGAGACGGTAAGCCGTACATACGCATGAACGCTACTTTCATTTCAATATCATATTTAATGGAACGAAATCATAATGATATAAATGTATAATATAATTCCAGTATAACATAGTGTATAATACCATTTACTCCATCCTTTATGCATCCCACATATGGCATTAACGATTCAAATCACATTGAGGGGGCGGTAGTCCGCACTTCCTAAAATGAAATTATCGCATTTTACCCATAATGGAAATCATAAATTATGCCATAAATGAGAAATGAAGAAGCATAATTAAAAAATAAACATATTATATATCATATATAAAAATAGTAACATCTTAATGGCCACCTTTGATGGTGTTATATGAGTGTTGAACAATCATCGTTTCGTGAGGCAGAAATTCGCCATCCACAGAAACCGTATGTTCATTAACCATTAGATGTAGGTGTGGGTAAGTGTAGCTCGAATACTTCTTATAAAAACATCCTAGTATATTTAGGATACTGGTGTTGTTACAAAATAAATGAATAAAAAGAGTTTAGGGGGGTTGGAGAAGAAAAATAAAACATAACAACATTAGAGAAGACATTACCTCAAAATCGGGTAACTCTTTTTGATTTGAGCCAATGACTTCCTTGGGAAGAGTTCTGCCCAAAGTGAGGCTTCTAGGAGTAATAGGGGGAAGTTGGGAGAGTATTTGGGCAGATGTTGGCCGATCCAAATGGCTTGAAGGTGTGAATAAGGTGGGAGAGGTGGGGGATTTTTATAAGTGGAGAGGAGGGGCACTTTTGGAAAGTAATGAAATGTTATTCTATTATACAATGCTTTTCGGATTTTAAAGGCCCCACACTTGTATAATTCGAGACTATGGTGATAAGGGTTAGAAATATAATCATCAAATAGGATTTGGACAAGTGTAAGCCTTGGATTTTACAATATCTTCTCATTTTATTTAAATCATTAAATAATGAGGTCACCGCTGCATCATAATGATGTCATAAATAATTTAATTTATTTAATGTCTAAAAATTATAAAAAAAATACTATGATGTAGGAAATCCTTTTAGATTTCTAATGAATATTTATAGTCAAAATTGGGACTTGTGTAACCCCACTTAAAAACTGTTTTAGTAAAACAACTCATGTTTGTGTCAATTTAATTTTAACATTAAATAAATATATATTAATGTCATTTTCCAACCAAAGTGGCTCCATGGGGTCCCCAAGTTGACCCATGGGTTTTCTTGGTCGTACATTACTCATCCAATAGTAGTAGGAAAAGTGTCAAGCTCATATCATATTATTAAAACATTGTTTTTACCTTAAACTACACTAATTACCTCTAATCGCGATTAAGAACTTAAAAGTTACTATTCACCAAAAATTATTTTAATCTCATTGAACCACATTTTATTTATTGATGACAACCATGTATGTCGGATTTTTGAAAATCAAATCACAGAGGTGGTAATATTTCATTTAAACGAAAAATCAGTTATTTAACTACCACTTAGTGGTTTCACTATTAATCAAAAATCGATGTTTTTCAGAACAATGCCAAAATTTCACCATAAGCTATAATTGATATTCCGAATTCAAAAATGATGTCTATTTTACAAAATTCCAAACATATAAGTTGAATTAATTAATTTTATAATTAATTCCCGCTGTCACAACAAATAGCGTGTTTTTAAGAAACAATTTATATCAAAAGATTGGCAATTGTTTATGTCCAATTTCAATGTTAAATTAATTATAATGACCACCATTGGATAAAATGGTAAAAATATATTCTAATTATACTTTAAAACCACTAAATATTATAATTTATCACTATAAATTATTTTGATTAAAGAAGTTGTTTTTAAGTATTTTTCACTATTCATAAAAAAGTAGAAGTTCTCAGAAAAATACCAAAAATTCAACATAGGCTAACTTCGATATTCTGAATCCAAAAATGAAGTCCATTTTGAAATATAACATTTCTATAATTTTAAAATGTGGTTATTACTATTCATAACGGCTACTTTTATTAGTCGCGGTGTTTTAGAACTCGAAGTTGCGTACAATACAAGCTATTACATTATTGAATGAGAAGCGTATCATGGAAGCTCGGGGTGTTACAACTACCAACTTAATGGGATGGGTATAATGGTGTAGAGAATAACTATATATAATTATTTTAAAGTTATATTTATTCTGAAATAGTATACATACACTTCAATACAATTCCACTATAATGGGAACAATATCATCGCTCGTGCGTACGTACCGCCTACCGTCTCCACGATGTGAAGTGAGTCGTTCTACATGATCTTTAATGATTAATGAATATATAAACGAATTGAATGAATAATAATGATATATATTACACTAATACCATTCTGGAAATGAGTTATCTATAACCTAAAAAGAAGAATAAGAATTTATTCGACAAAACACGCATAAGAACAAATAGCAATAAACACCCGAATAACAAGTATCAATGAAATATTACTAATAAAAAGCTAAGAATATGAACATATATGATAACATAACAATATGTAAAATTATTTAATAAGTCAATAACATTATTTAAATCATTATATAGGAGGTTCAGACGCGTATGAATCAAATCGGACCTAAGGTAAGGGAAAATATCACAATCTCATTTTTAGCCGAGATTGTTTATACTTTTGTATTTACATGGGTGTATTTATCATCCACATCCATGTTTCTTCAATATGTAATATTATTTACATCCTCCTACAATTTTTTAAATCCAATATTACTCATTGTTTAGTTTTTAGTAAAATATATGAAAGGAATCTTTTGTCATTTTTAGTACGAGGTACTTTTTAACTTTTCCGACCAAAGTACGAGAAGAATGTTTTTTTAAATTATAAGGCATGAATGGATTTTTATGATTTTAGATAACATTATTTCCATGAATCTTCCATTATAAGTTTTTATGTTTATTTTTAATTAACTTCTTTTAGTTTAAAATTGTATGACATGTTATGAAAGGAAAATGTTTTTGATGTAGAAAGTATATTTTCCTCAAGAATGGAGTTCAAGCATTTTATCAATTTATTTTCCATCTAAGATAATATAGGGCTCTGTTTCTAACCCTTTTTTTACATTGATTGGATTATGATATGATGGAATTATTTTTATGATGTCCTTTTATCTAATATGGATTATGTTATGGTGGCATGACGTTTAAGAATCCCATTGTTATTACATGGGATATGCTATAATGTATGCTTTATGATCTTGTGGAACACATAAGAATGGTATCATTATGAGATGGGTGGGACCTATATCTCCCTCCATTGCATTGGTTAATGATTTATATCTTATGAGATAGACATGGCTGAAACGACAAGTTAAACCAGTTCAGTGATACAGGACTAGAACGAGGAGTGAAATCGGTTCATAAATAGACTTTGTCCGCTAAGATAGTCTTGGAGATGAGTCTTGACTACTAAGAAATGATTATCTATGATTAAGTGTGTATTCCATTATTATTGATGTTATTATTAAATTTCACTAATATTATTTATCCCATGTTATGAAATTATTATCTCTTTTTCGGGTTATGATTTCTAGAATATTATGTTCTTATGAATATGATGTGATTGATATTTCTTTTGTTTACCCTTACTGAGCATTTGATATCACCCTTTTGTATGTTTTCTTTTCCCCAGGTCAGGAAGAAGGGTATTAAGTAGGATATTCCAAAAAGGGATTCTAGATATGATGAAATAAATGGGAAACAATTTTGATGCTTTATGAACCAATAGTTTATGTTTCACAGTTTCTAAAGACACTATACCTATACGGTCCTACTATGGTTTTCTTATATGTTGTAATAAGTGTGATTCAATTTTGATGTAATAAAAATGTATATAAATTAAGGGTCGTTATAGTTTGTATTAGTGGAAAGGTATAGTTAGAATTTGGAAAATAGGATGTGAAAGCCTTAGTAAGAACCCTAAGGATATGTCTAAGTAGAGAACACAATCATAGTGTTTTAGAAATGGCCATGAATAACCTATGGTAAGAACTTATGTGTGAAATTTTATTCTTGATTATGTGGTTTTCCTATTATGATTAGTGTTTCCCACACTATTCTTATTGGTTTTAGTCACTGGCTGGAACCCGAAGGAACCGTGTTAATGATGAATGCGACAGGCAATGCAATGATTGTCCCCATGAGCAACCAAACATTATGGGAGCTGGAATGAAAAATCATGTAGCCATGCTCACACAACATTCTCAAGAAATGAATCATACAGGACTTCCAAACGATCGAAGGAAGGAGTAAAATTATATTGAATCCTTCATGAGGCAGCGTCCACCTTCATTCAGTGGGTCTACTGATCCATTAGTGACTGAACAATGGATCAGTACCACTGAAAATATATTTTCAGTTCTTCAATGTTCTGAATATGATAATGTCATCTTAGTAGTTTATCGTTTGGAAGGTGAAGCTGATCAATGGTGGAATCATATCTAGAATACGAGGCCAAGAGATGAAATTGAGTCCATGGAATGGGATGAGTTCAAGAACTTATTTTTCAATAAGTACTTCCCTCATATTCTTCAAACAAAGATGGAGAAGGAGTTTCTTGAACTAAAGCAAAAGGATGATGAATCTGTTGGAAACTACGAAGAAACTTTTAAAAGACTTGCAAGGTACGCTTTTGGTATTATTGTCCAACCTGAGAGTAAGAATGATCGATTCTTTAGTGGCTTAAAACCAATTCTTCAAAGGGAGTCAGCCATAAGGGACTTCAATAGCTATGAGGAAATTGTTCGATGTGCTCTCAAGGTTGAGATGGTGATTGGAGTAACCCATAAGTCGTATGCATTTAATAAGAAGAGGAAAATGGAATTCAAAGGAAAATCTAAAGAGAACACTGAAAAGAAGATGAGTTTTCCCTTATGCTCAATGGTTGGAAAGAAACATGGAGGGAATTTTCTTCAAGGGACAAGTAAATGTTTCAAATGTGGAAAGGAAGTTCATCAGGCATTTGAATGCCGCAATGATGGGAAAAATATGTCTAGTGATGCGAAAAAATAAAAGGCTGCACAGAGTGCACCTCCTACACTTCAATGTTACAAGTGCAAGGAAATGGGGAATTATGATAATAAAAGCCCTAATCCAAGGGTTATTGATGATGATCGATGAAAAAAAACTCTTAAGGTTAAAGACAAAGGAATGTCACATGCAATTTCTATTAGCGTTGTTGAGTATGATAACGAAGTGGTGAAAGGTACACTTACCATCCACTCTAATGTAGAAAATGTTTTATTTGATTTTGGAGCCACCCACTATTTTATTTCTGATGAATTTTCTACGGGTATCGTTATATTACCTCAATAATTAGATGGTGAGTTCATTGTGACCACCCCTAATGGCCCAACAGTCGCATCAAATGTTTATAATTCTTCTCTGAATGAAGTTTGTGGGAATGTGATTCCTGCAAATCTTGTGATCCTTCCTATAGTGGAAGTTCATGTGAATCATGGCATGGATTGGCTTTCGTTATATGGAGATCAAATCAATTGACAAAGAAGGGAAGTCACATTTCATATTCCAGATCAATATATGATCATCTATCGATGCAAGGATGAACATAACCTTACAGTGGAAATTTCATCCATCTTATGGGTCTTGATTACACTAAATGAAGGTTATTTATCTCAAATGGTTGGAGAGAAACTCACAATTATGAATATTCCCATTGTACAGGAGTTTGATGATGTCTTTCTGGAGGAATTACATAGTCTTCCACCAAATCGTGAAGTTGAGTTTTTAATAGAACTCATACCGGGTGCTTTACCTATTTCAAAGACACCTTATAGAATGGTCCCAATTGAGTTGCAGGAGTTGAAGAAGAAACTACAAGATAATCTCGATAAAGGACTAATACGCCCTAGTGCATCACCCTGGGGAGCACCCATTCTGTTTGTTAAGAGGAAAGATGGATCAATGAGACTTTGCATTGATTATCGAGAACTTGAAAAGATCACGATAAAGAAGAAATATCCTCTCCCATGCATTGAGGACTTATTTGACAAACTACACGGAGCACAATACTTTTCCATGATTGATCTTCGTTCATGGTATCATCAATTAAGGGTCAAAAGGGAGGATATACCAAAGACAGCTTTATGTACAAGGTATAGACACTATGAATTTATAGTGATTCCATTTGGTCTTACTAATGCCCCTACAATATTCATGGATCTGATGAATAGAGTCTTTAGAGACTATCTTGATCAGTTTGTGGTAGTCTTTATAGATGATATTCTTGTATATTCAACGATCAAGGAAGAACATGAAGAACAGTTGAGAATTATATTAATGGCCCTGATAAAGGATAATATTTATGCCAAATTTACCAAGTGTGAATTTTGGCTTCAAAAAGTTGCATTTTGGGGTCACATAATTTCAAAAGAGGGGATATCTGTGGATCCAGCAAAGACAAAGGTTATTGAAAGATGGTGGAGACCAACAATAGTAACTATGATCTGAAGATTTCTTGGTTCGGAAGGATATTATCGACGTTTTGTGAAATATTTTTGATGATTATCTAATCCATTCACCTAGATGACTTGAAAAGGAGTTAAGAGTATTTGGACGGAGGAGTGTGAAGAGAATTTAAAGGAGTTTAAAAGAATGATATCCAGTGCACCTATGCTCACACTTCCTTGTAGTGGATAAAGGTTTGTGATTTACAATGATGCATCCAAGAAGGGACTGGGGCGTGTTCTCATGCAAAATGATATGGTGATAGCTTATGCCTCGCGACAGTTAAAAATTCATGGGCAAAATTACCCAACACTTGTTTTCGATTTAGATGCGGTAATCTTTGCATTAAAGATTTGGAGGCATTATCTTTATGGGGAAAGGTGTGATATTTATACTGATCATAAAAGTTTAATGTATATTTTCACACAAAAGGAGTTGAATATGAACCAATGAATATGGTTGGAGATGATTAAGGATTTGGAATGCTCAATTCATTACCACCCTGGGAAAGAAAACAAGGTAGAAGATGCATTAAGTCGAGAAGACCGTGTTGGCATATCCATGATGAGGATATCAAAAGATCCAATATTTATGGATTTACAAAGGATGGATCTTGGAATTATAATGGAAGGGGAAAAATCGTATCTTTCCCAAATGAATGTCCAACCATCTATACATGTGAAGATAAAAGAGTCACAGAAAGAAGACGTAGAGTTACAAAATAAGGTGAGAAATGTTATTGAATTCAACCATGATTGTGATGGGATAATAAGGTTCAGGAATCAGGTTAGTGTTCCTTCCATCCCAGAATTAAAGAAGAAGCTACTAGATGAGGATCATAGTTATTAATTCTCTATTCGTCCTGGAAGCACGAAGATGTATAGAGACCTGAAAGAGGACTTATGGTGGGATGTCATGAAAAGAGATGTTGCTGAATATGTCTCTCAATGCTTGGTTTGTCACCAAGTTAAAGATGAGAGATAGAAGTCTAAGGGGATGTTACAACCATTACCCATACCTAAATGGAAATGGGAAAACATCACTATGGACTTTGTCACTGGACTTCCTATAACATCCAAAGGCAATAATTCTATCCGGGTCATAGTTGATTGTCTTACGAAGTCGGCACACTTCATTGTTATTAGAGAAGATCTCTCTCCGGATCAGCCTGCCGTGATATATGTAAAGGATGTTGTAAGATTGCATGGAGTACCACTTTCCATTATATCTGATCAGGATCCAAGGTTTACTCCAATGTTTTGGTTAAGTCTTCAGTATACTCTGGATACAGAGTTGAGTTTCAGTACTGCTTATCATCCTCAGACAGACGGCCAGTCTGAGAGAAAAATTCAAACTCTAGAAGATATGTTAACAGCATGCTCTATAGATTTCAAAGTTGGTTGGGATCAACACCTACCTTTGGTGGAATTTTCTTAAAATAATAGCTTTCACTCAAGTATTCATATGGCTCCTTTTGAATCCCTCTATGGAAATAAATACAGGAATCCAACTTGTTGGGATGAAGTTGGGGAAAGAAAGCTATTAGGACCTGATATTGTTGATGAGATAGCAGAAAATGTCAGATCTATTTAACAACACATAAGAACAGCTCATAGTCGACAAAAAATTTATGCTGATAACCGATGAAAAGACCTAGAGTTTGAAGTGGTTGATAAAGTGTTCTTAAAAATATCTCCTAGGAAGAGAGTAATGAGATTTGGAAAGAAGGGAAAGCTGAGGCCTAGGTATATCAGTCCTTTCGAAATACTGGATCGTGTTGGGAAGGTAGCTTACCAATTGGAACTTCCACCGAATCTCTCTTAAGTTCACAATGTGTTCCATGTATCTCTCCTGAGAAAGTAAATACCCGATCCTTCACATGTACTCAGCTCAGAATTTGTACCGCTGGAGCAAGATATTTCTTATGAAGAACAGCCGATAGAGATTCTGGATCGTAGCGAAAAATTCCTACAGAACAAGACCACTCACTTGGTGAATGTTTTATGGATAAACCACCGATTAGAAGAAGCTTCATTGGAGCTTGAGGATATGATGAGGGAGAGGTATCCTCATCTATTTGTTACAAAGTGACGAATTTCGAGGACGAAATTCATTTTAAGGGGGGTAGAATGTAACAACGGAGATTTTTATGAGAAATATTTTTTTTATATACATCATCAAAGGAATATTTTACTACACACAACTCTAGCTTGGCTTTCTTTACATGCAATCACGACCTTCATTGATAGCGTGCATTGTACGCAATACCGAGTTTGACTAAACAACGATATTCTATTAAAATATTATCACAACTAGCCGTTATGAATAGTCATACCAAATTTTTGAAATTTTATAAATTTTATCTTTAAAAATGGACTTCATTTTTGGATTTGGAATATCAAAATTATCCTAGAGTGAAATTTTGGTATTTTTATGAAAACTTTCAATTTTTGATGAATAATGAAAACACTGGGTTACTATTTAAAAACCGACATTTTATTTAAATAATTTTTTATATTATTTAAATTTATTTTAGGTCAAAATTGATACATAATACCTATATAAGTTCAAATTAATTCATTGGATTCATTTTATAATAATTTTAGATATATAAAATTTTTATTGAACTTTTCACTACCTTTTACCCACCTCCTAGGATAGTATGAAAATATACATAAAACTGAATATTACCACTTCTGTGAGTGGAATTTAAAAAATCCGAGAGACATGGTTAATATGAAGGAGAAAAATGTGGTACAATAAGATAAAAATAATTTTTTATGAATAGTGGCTTTTTACTTTTTTTACCACAGTTAAAAGTAAATAGGGTAATTTAGGGTAAAAATGATTTTATCATTACCCTAACACATGTCATAATTCTATTGGATAAGTATAATTCGACCAAAAACAACCTTAGGAAGAAAATATTACCCTTTAGGTCCACTTGGTTTATATTATGACATTTAATATTACTTAAAGAAGAGTTAAAATAGTTAAAATCAAAGTTTAATAACTAAAATATTTTTAATATAGGATTATAAATAAGATAAATTAGACTATAAATATTAATTAAAAATATAAAAATATTTCATACATAATTTAATTTTATTTATAATTTAAATAATTTAATTTATTTATGACACAATGATGATGCAGTAATTACCTTATTAAGGAAATATTAACATAATTGATATAATAAATACCCAAATAAATGTAATTTCAGACTTTTTAAGAATTAATCTAATTTTATAGGTTAAAATGACATATGTTTATTTATTTAATTAAATTCTTTCTAACTAACAATGCAGTTATGATTTTCACAAAAATCAATTATCAAATAGTGTCAAAATTGACATAAAATTGTTTTTAAAAAAAATACTATATTATTAATTGTTATTTTATTTCTAAAAATATAATATTAGGAAAAATTACTTAGATAAGATTATATATATTAATAATTAATAACTTGGGGTTCTTTTTTCTGGTTATAGTAATTTTACTAACCATATAATGTAAAAAAACAAGAAGACATGGTAAAAGATAAATTATTTAACTTATATTTAAATCTAAATGATAAGGTTAAAATAGTAACCTAAACATGTCTAAAATCTATGGGTAGAGATGCTTTCGACCCACCCCCACCTTAACTTCGAAATAAATCAATTTGGAACTATTAAAAACAGAATATTACTTTATAATAAAATAATATTTTAAGTTTTTCTTCAGGTGCCCCTCTCTTCCCTTATAAAAGGGAACCTCATCACTCTCTTCCTAACACCACATTGAGCCTTCACGCTCGGCCAAACCCTACCAATTTCTATTCTCTAATTCCCTATAAATATCCTAGAGGTCTTGGTCTTCTTCAAAGACCATCTTTGGTGCCCTATGATGAGGTTAAGAAGAGGCGCTTCAAAGAAGAGGTAATGTCCGTTACCGATTTTTTCAAATTTATTTCTTCTTCTACTTCTTCTTCTTTAGTTGTTTCATTATGAAGTAATAACATAAGTATCACTAATATAATTATATGTTATTATAAATATGAAACAAACCTATTTCACCTTCTATCCATCCTACGAAAAATGAAATCACCGCACGTGCGTACGTAAGGAATACCATCTCCATGCTGTGGTGTAATCTGTTTTCCACCACCACCTTACTTGGATGGGTATAATGGTGTAAAGAATACCTATATTTGATTATTGAAATGTGATATTGATTCTGAAATAGTATACATACACATCAATACAATTCCATGATCATTGGAACGATTTCATCTCTCGTGTGTACGTATGGCCTACCATCTCCACGATGTGATGCGACTTGTTCTACATTATCTTAAATACTTAATGATTATATAAAGGAATTGAATGAATAAATATGATATGTATTACACTAATACCATTCTGTAAATTAGGTATCTATAACCTAAAAAGAATAATACCAATTTATTCGACACAACACACATAAGAACAAAAAGCAATAAACACCCGAATAACAAGTAGCAATGAAATATTACTAATAAGAAGCTATGAATATGACCATATATGATATCATAACAATGAGTAAAATTATGTAATAATTCAATAACATTATTTAAATCATTATTCATGAGGTTTAGACATGTATGAAGCCTATCCAACCTAAGGTAATGGAAAATCTCACAATCTCATTTTAGGCGAGATTGTTTAAACTTTGGTATTTACTGGGGTGTATTTATCATCCACATCAATGTTTCCTCAATTTTTAATATTATTTATATCATCAAAAAAAAATTTAAATCCAATATTACTCATTGGTGACTTTTTGGTAAAATATATGAAAGGAATCTTTTGTTGTTTTTAGTATGAGGTACATTTTGACTTTTCTGGCTAAAGTACGAGAAGACTGTTTTTTAACTTATACGACATGAGTTGATTTTTGTGATTTCAGAGAACATTATTTACATGAAGCTTCCTTTAGATGTTTTCATGTTTATTTTCAATTAAATTCTTTTAGTTTTAAATTTTATAACATGTTAAGAAAGGAAAAATGTTTTTGAAGTAGAAAGGATATTTTCCTCAAGAATGGAGTTCAAGCATTTTATCAAAATTATTTTCCATATAAGATAATATATGGTTCTATTTATATCCCTATATTTACATTGATTGGATTATGTTATGATGGAATTATTTTTATGATGCCCTTTTATCTTATATGGATTATGTTATGGTGGCATGACGTTTAAGAATCCCATTTTTATTACATGAGTTATGTTATGATGTATGATTTATGATATTGTGGCACACATAAGAATGGTATAATTTTGAGATGGGTGGGACCTATACCTCCGTCCAATGCATTGGGTAAAGATTTATATCTCATGAGATAGACATGGCTGAAAAGACAAGTTAAACCAGTTCAGTGATACAGGACTTGAACGAGGAGTGAACTCGGTTCACAAATGGACTTTGTCTGCTAAGATAGTCTTGGAAATGAGTCTTGACTACTAAGAAATGATTCTATATGATTATTTGTGTATTACACAAAGTTTCATGTTATGATTACATTTCACTACTATTATTTATCCCTTGTTATTAAATTATTATCACTTTTTCATGTTAAAATTTCTAGAATGTTCTGTTCTTATGAATGTCATGTGATTGATATTTCTTTTGTTTACCCTTACTGAGCATTTGAGCCCACCTTTTTTTATGTTTTCATTTACCCAGGTCAGGAAGAAGGGTATTAAGTAGGATATTACTAAAAGGTATTCTGGATATGATGAAATAAACGGGAGATAACGTAGATGTTTTATGAATGAGTTGTTTATGTTTCCCAGTTTCTAATGACAATATACCTATACAGTACTACTAAGGTTTTGTTATATGTTGTAATAAGTGTGATTCAATTTTTAAGTAATAACAATGTATGTAAAGTATGTGTCTTTATAGTCAATGCCAAATATATATAATAATTTTCCATAGAAAAAAGTTCCACATTATCATGTGGTAGCATAATGTTCCAAATATTAGATGTACCTTGGATATGTACATGGGAAGCAATCAGAACTATCTAATTGTACTTGAAAAAGTAAAAATGATATGTATAAAGTATTTTGGGAGAAAGGGATACTAGTTTTGAGGGGAAATAAACTAGTATTCATTGGATCAATGATATTTAATAACATAGTTAGTCTAAGTTAATGATTAAGGTGAGATAATTCAATCCAGTCCAAGCCATGTCTACAAATACCAAGTTCACTACAGGTATTGAGGCAACTAAGAAGTATTGAATTAATTGTGATTATTTTTTATAGTTCTTAGAATCCCAACTAGTAAGTAAAGTATTATCATATTTTAAATTATGTTACTCTTACTATCATAGATTTCATGTGTTGACACTAGAAAAAAGGGAATAAACTCAAGAATATCATATATTGAGAAGTTAACTCAAGGAGGTATGATCAAATATAGAAGAATAGGAACAGAATAGAGACAAGGAAGAACCAGAAACTAAATTTGTGACTCATTAGAATCAAGATCTGAATCATGTGAGATCTAGAATGGACGGTTAAAATGTTTGTTCTAGTGAAAGTGGGAGTTTTTAAAATGTGGGTTCCCTTTAGAAAACTTTATCAGTAATTTTGATTACCATATCATGAATACAATGAGTTATTCATGGTTTTTACTTATCATTATATTTGATACATTTCTATGTCCACTATTTAATGTTAACTTACATGGATTATTTGTCATATCGAAAGGTTATAATAGATCTCATGCTATAATGAGAACCTCAAGAAACTATGACAATAATCTAAAATATTTTCCATATGTTTTAGATAAATCATACTGACTGAAAATATTAAATTTATAAAAATCAAGTGCTAGGGGATAAAAATAATTGAGACATCTTGTCATTAAGTTGTCACTTGATGATCCCTAACAATTGAGATTATGAGGGAAGACCCACCAATAAGAACCCTAAATGTTTTGGGTGTCATTTTATTTTCCTATCTATCGATATGTGTATTAGTCTCTACAATTGAGATCATTATCAATGTTTGTCTTTTGATCACATACTTTAATGAGAGAAAAAAACAATGAAAATTAAATAATGGAGAGGTAGCTTGTGTTGGGTGTGTCATTGGAGGTACGACATTGGTTGAATGACAAAGACAAGATTTTTCATTTCTGAGTTGAGTAAGTAATATCTCAGGTTAATATGATCAGGATGGTAGTAACTATATAAATCCATTACCATGGTCATCAAAGTTTAATCCTTATAGTTAGATAAACAAAAAATTAATTAAGAAAGGATGACTACATAAGCGTGTGTCCTTATTTATGTGAAATCTAAAGAAAAAGAGATTATATTACACACTGCATGTTTGTAGGTTGGTTGTCGTTTTTTTGATTATTCCATATCTCTTTAGGGAGTATGATGGGTTGATATATTTTGTTCATGTTCTGTGAATTCTATTCACTAAAATTAGGATAAGGGTTTAAGGGGTCACACACACTAGCTTGTTCAAGAATATCTATATTTAGGTGAATATGTATATCAGATTATGATGGGCCCAGAACTAGGGTCTGATATTTGTACAAGGGTGTATGATCACCAAAGGTATAAATAAATTCATATTATTTATGTTAAGAATAATTTGAATTGAATTTATTTATTAAAATTATTTACGAGGATTAATGTAAAAACAAGGAAAATATTCTACGAATGAATATTAGTTTAATATTTAAGGTTCATTTAATATTTTTGGGAATGATTAGTCGAGTTAATGGCTCAGTATTTATCATGTAATATATTATATGAAAATAAATTGATAAAAATAAAATGATATTTATGAATAATTATATTACTCATAATGTTTCATTTAAATATTTTGTAAAATTATTTGGAGGACTGGGAGACATCTTCGGGTAATTTCAAAACATGCTATATATAGGAGGAGAGAGGATCTCTTAGGAGTGATATTCACATCAAGCTCTTGATCTGGGTGATCAAGCCTATATCCCCCTCATGCATTAAAGGAACATTGATGTAGTGATATTTGGGACATTAAGGTAATTTACAGAGAAAAATTTGATAGGATCTGATCTTATCTAAGAGATGACAATTAATTTTCAATTCATTCAGTGACATCTGAAATTTATGAAAACCCGACATAAAATCTATGTATCCAATCATCGATGAAACCTTGAGTTTGAGTTTGGAGATAATGTGTTACTTTTTATATCACTATTGAATAAATTCAAGAGGTTTGAGGAGAAATGAAATCTTAGTCCAAGATACATCTACCACATTGAGATCCTTAATCACATTGGAGAGGTGGCTTATCGACTAACACTACCACCTAACCTATCTCAAGTACATAATGTGTTCCATGTATCCCTCTTGAGAAAGTACATACCAAACACACAAAAGTATTGAATCTAGTGGTGGTACCATTAGAGAATGATATTTCATAAATGGAGAAATATGTAAATATCTTAAATCATAGAGACAAATTTCTATGAAACAAGATAACATACCTAGTCAAAGTGTCAGGGAGAAACAAAAAGTTTGAGGAAGAAACTTGGGAAATAGAACATGAAATGAAATAGAAGTACCCACTTCTGTTCTGGTGTATGAAATTAAATTGTTTAGGATAAAATTTATGATAGGGTTAATGTAACGACATGAGATTTTATAAATAAAATTCCCTTTGTGATTGAATTATGTTCCCTATTATGTAAAGTGGTTATTGAAAACACATGCACATACTTGGTAATATCTTGTCAGATTAAAAATACAGTTTTGAATCATGAACATTGAAAATATAGTGATAGAAAATTGAACATATGATTAGTATATAATAAGGGTTATGATAAATCCAATTGATATGGATGAGATAAGTGATAGAATGGAACTGTCAGATCATACCATATGAAGCCCATTTATCAGATCATCCAAGGGATTAACATCTTTGGTATTTCCCTTGATTAAGACAAAGTCAATATCCGAAAACTAAATCATTAATGAAACCTTTTGTGTAATATTTTTATGTTCATCGAGATCACGACCAAATCAATTTTCATTGATCCACCCCAAGAAAATATCATAGTCACATACCATACCCTTAAGAATTTTTTTGGTGTAATAAAGGGATATATATCTTAACCACATCAATAAATATATTTATATTTAATTTTAAATAAAATAATGATTATATTTATTCCTTATTCATTTTACTTTATAAATGATAAAGTAATGATTTTGATAAAATAAAATTTTAATACATTAAACACAAATTGTATTTTTCGCTAATCGTCAATTTAAATTATAACATTCTATTTATGAATTAATTCATTAAAATATATTTCAATAAAATATAATTATTAAAAGTACATATTAAATGTAAATGATAATATAATTTTACCAAGTAAAAATGTTATTTTTATAAGATTCAAAAAACTATTATTTTAATAAAATGAGTATTTCTCAATAAATAGTTATTTTAATTTAAAAGTAAAATTTCTTATATTTGGAAAATCATTTCTATATAATAAATATTATTTTTCTAATCAACACATCAAAATTATTCAATGATTAATTAATCATAATCTTCAGAGATAATGTCAAGGTAAGGGATTTCTATCTCTTCATTTCCATTTAAGCACCCTCTTTATATATATCCTTTTGAATCTCAATTGGTTATCTTTTCGTGATATAAAAAGATACCTCAATTCTCCAATTGTTGATTTAGTTATTAGATATCATCTATACCCTTTCGTTATAGTATTTACTTATGCCCTTACTATAATAGCCTTACTTTTTTATTACACACTTAAACATGATTTATTAAATAAAATATTCACTTGATAAAACATTGAAGATAAAGATGTATGGTGTATTTAGGGCATATGAACATTAAATAAAAACATAAAACATGAAACACAACAAATTTATTGAAAACATCTTTATATGACCACTATATTCCCTTGTACTTTGCATTGTATGGGATAACCTGAGGGTGAGCTATAAAGCCCAGTAAGGGGGTAAATACGGAATAACATGAATAATACAATACATGTTAGGAAATTGTCATATCAATTGATAATAATAGAAAAAAGAACATAAATTCATGATATAACATGATTATCATAACATGGAAATGTAACAATAACACTTGACAAGGTATTATCATGATCCAAGGATCATTGAAAATTGAGCATGAGTAAGCCCTCATTTCACTTAAATTAGAATGAGAAAAAACCTAATTACACATGATTTATCAGGATACTAATAATTACCCATTTCATTGGAGTGCTATCAAGACACACCCTTCTTAATCATTTCATTTCATGTATAAGTGTGCCGCATGGATCATATAATATGGAATCAGTCAACATCATAAGTGATTCCACGATTATGGAATTTTGATTACATAAATTAATGTACCCTTAAATATGTATATATTAATAAAGTAGAATACCTTTTATAGATACATTGGTATTGTATTCACAACATAATGATTTTGGCTTGGAAAATTATGATGCAATTTCGGCAGCATAATGACGTGACATAAAAATCCATGAAAATGGTTGCTGAGAGGGAAAGGCATGTCTCATCCCATGAACATGACATGGATATTAAGGGGTTATATATATACATGTCCAAAAATATGTACCGGAATTTATATTCATTATAAAAAATAATTTCTTTAATATAAATGAGAAGAGAGAAATTCTTTATGGAATTTCAGCGTGGTAACAGGTGTTTGTGGGAGGCATTAATGAGAGGGAAAGAGGTCTCTCATCATTTAAAAAATAAGGTGGGAATTATGGGGGATGTGAGAAATCATAAACCAAAATTTTTAATTGAAATTAAAATGGTATGACAACTTAAATAAATTTGGACCAAAATGAGAATAGAAGAAATTCCTTACTTGGAAGTGTGATCCCAAAGGCCTGGGAGGGGCTTGATAGAGGCTTCTTGGGAGCTTCAGGAACATTGGTAATATTATAGAGAGATTAGGCCTTAGGTTGGAAGAACTAAAAAGTTTTTTAGTGAAGATGAAGTGGCGTCTTGGCTGGGTTTATATAGGAAAAGAGAGGGAATTATTTATTATTTAGGTTTTGGACACCCCACATTAAAATAATCAAAACCAAAAACCAAACCATGGATCCCCCCAAGGGTTTCTCCAAACAGGAGTGGAAAAAAATATTTTATAAGGCCAATTTCTAAATTTTTTAAAATATTAGGCTTGCTTATGGGGAGACGAGTCACACTCTAAAGGAAAACAATTTAAAAAGATAAAATGTTTTATAAGCCTTCGAGGGTTCACTAAAGCTTTGTAAAATAAATAAAAAAACCTTAAATCGCATTATTTTTATAGTGAAATGGATATTGGACGAAAATACCATTTATATTATATTATTACATCATTATTGGGTCATTATGATGTCATAAATCACATTATATAATTAAACGATGTTTAATTTTTTCCCAAAAAATATACCATCGCAGAAAATTATGTAAAATTTACCATTGGATAACTTAGACATCCTGATTCCAAAAATAATATTTATTTTATCTAAATTATTTTCTAAGTATGTTAATTTTACTTTTAATATAAAACTCGGCATTTATCGAAAATTACTGGGTTTTGACAAAAATAACGTTCAAGACATAATAAAAATTACAACTGTATTCATAAAAATTATACAATCATTAATATAAAAAAAGTAATTTGGTAGTTATATTTTATTAAAATATTTTTTAATTAAGAATTCAATAATTCATCAAAATAGATTTCTTTTATTAAATATTTTCTAAAAATATCTTTGTGCATTAAAAAACTATTTATAATGTAACAACAATCAAATGACTATATATTTTTTATTCAATAATGAAATTATGTACATAATCACATTGCTATGGTATTATTACATAACCCCTTATAATAGATGCATAAGACATAAGGGTAAGGTGCATGACGGTGAAAGACTTTTGGGGTGGCTCGGATAATATCGCTTGGGTGGTAATCTCAATCAATTTCCACTTCTCCAGCTGGTGATTCCGTTTAAGCTTAATGTGTTAAAGCTTGTCTGGGGCTTGGTCAAGAGAAAATCCTAATGATGCCACATCCTTTCCAATCTCGGAAAAATGGGAGTCGTGTGGAGAAATTCTACTGGATGAGGCCATCACTTTCTTTTTCTGAGTAAATTGGATTTGTTAAAGCCACATATTTATACTAATCATGTGATCACTGTTCAACAGATATATTAGCAATGGTCACAGTTCATAACAGTATTTTAAAATCCAAAAAAAAATAAAGCCAATGAATTTCATATGTTATATAATTGTTTTAAATAATAATAAATTTAATTAGATCAATAGGATATTCATTATGAAAAGTTTGGGTCGATACACTAACTATGCCAAAGTAAGGGATCCTTTTATTCTCCTCTTTATTCAAGAACATTCTTTATATAATTCCTTTTGAATATCAATTCCTATTAATGAGATGTTTTTTTTCACATAGATATTACTAGGATTATTATTTACAAGTAATTAGTTACCTCTTTCACACTCATTACACCCTCTCATGATTCATTATGTACCCACATTATGATGGTGAAATTATCCTATGATTTTTTATGTCAAACCTTTGTATTGTGAATAGGATCGCCACATCCACTTATGGTTACTCACCTAGACATATATATACTACTTTGATTGGGGACTTACATGAATTTATTCCATAATCAATAATCATGGGATTAAATTTAATGAAATATGATCCAATGTTGAATGATCTATGTGGATTAGTTATGAATGTACATGATATGAAAGTGATGGGTGAACCCATAATAATATAGCACTCTAATGCATTGGGTAATATTTTATTCTCATGAGATTTCATGTATGAGATTATGAGGTAAACCTAATTAATTATGGGACTTTTCCTCCTTTTTATGATTTCTTGGATGTTATCCTTGACCTATGTTTAGGATTTAATGTTTAATGTCATTTCAACATTCCCATGTCGCCTTTATGATTTCATGTTTTATCATTAATCATTGTTCGATATTATGATTCTCACCCCTTTTATGTCTTATTGAAAAATATGTTGACTATCATGTAATATTCTCATCATGTTATTATTTTTTTATTCCCTTAATTTTTTATATATCACACATTTCTTATGTAATTCCCTAGTTTATTCCGTGCAATTTTAAATTCTATGGAATTTTAGAAGCATGTTAAGGAACTTTTCAATAATTTCATCATATTCATGGATCATGTTGATGTCTTCTTTACATAATTTACCAAAGAAACTAGGATTATTGATATTCTATATTACTATGTGTTCTATTATGTAATAAATCATAAAATAAAGTGTATTGAATATATGGGTTGCTATAGCACATGAATATAGGAGACACCGCACTTACCATTATGCAATACAGCTATGTAAATTTAATTTTTTGTTTACCATGACATAAATCTTATATGTAATGGTATCTCCTAACATATCTTTACAAATCCTTTCTACATCAAGGTAACTCCTCATTTATCTTTACACAACCCTAATCTATTATGTTAATGTGTTGATTAACTTTATGGAACCCATCTATATAAAGGAAATGACTTGGTTACATTTATGTAGTCACACCGCATAATGATAAATCCTCAGTTACCTTTACATATCCTGGTTATGTAAAGGTAAATCATTTTTAGGATCAAATTTTATAATTCATAATATTGCATCGATTATCGATTTTTCTTTATTTTACACACACTATTTCATAAATCTAAAACATGGGATCGATTTTTTAACATTGAAGGGAAACATTAGGGTCTAATAACACTTATTACACATGAAAAAGGCATATAAAATCCCTTTAACAAGGATATCCATGACATAAATATGAAACCGCGTAAAAACTGAAAATAAATAAAACAATAAATGGAATATATTACACCAAATAAACTACTGAAACATCTTCAAAAAATACTTCAAATGAGTTTGATGAATAGAAAAGTAGGGGATGATAATGGCCTCCCACCTCCATAGGTATCATGGAACAATACTAAATCCCTCAACGTTCAGGTGGGATTCCATTTCGACCATAAATTTTTAGGACCTTGATTTGCTGACTAAGAGGAAGTGTGCTATAGTTTTTCTAGAAATTTGACCAACTGTATAAAGAATACTCCAATCATTATACAACACATATTGGTATTTTTATAATCCATAAGGTTGATCCTTGGTTTTTTTAGTTACTTACTCATTAATAATGCAAGTGTAAATGTTGCTTCACTAAACTCATGAAAAATGCATGAATAACTAACTATAAATCCATTATAACATATGTAACAACTACTTTAACGATAAAATATGTGGAATAATTATTAAAGGATTACAATTTACCATTTATTCTATGAACACATGTTTCTTGAAAAAATATATCCATTTTCATGCAAGAAAATCCCACTAAGAAATATACTATATACAAATATTATTTTAGGAAATATCGCATTAAATTCTCCACATTGTAGTGCTTCACTTTTTGAAGGTGGTGGTGTGTGGGGGATTTTCATGTGTAACACATAGAGAGGTATAGAGCTTGTGTGGAAGGGCCTGACATCATAGGGATTCTAGAGTTACACTTACATATGACGAGTCGTAACCATTGAAATATTTTGAATCATTTTTTGTTATATCATCATTAGTACATAGGACACCACATCGTGGTGATGATTAGTTCAGTGTGTGTGGAACTAAGACAATTTTATTTATGGGAAATAGTGAAGGCTAGAATATTTGTGTTGGTGGACATGGTTGTGTCATGATAAGGCTTAGCCAAGTTTTTCTGGTGTGTAAAAAACAATGAGGGTGGTTCCTCCATGTTGTGGTGGGAACCATTGCATCTTGGAAATAGTGGGGGTGATTTTTACAAATCATGGGGAATCTGTTGGAAATGAAAACAAAAACCCTTGTGTTAAGAAGCCCTTATTTATTTTCCCAGTGGTTTTTTTTTTCATGCAGCGTGTATTAACTAATCATGTTTTTGATGAATTTTTTTCTCCCCACCTTTCTCTTTAATGTGGCTATATTATTTCATTAATTTTTGTTTAATGTCACTATTTTATTTCTTTGTAAATGCCTATAAATTGATGGAAATTTGTGTCCAAAAAATTGTGCAATACATTTTGGAAAAATACTTTGTGTTATTGTGGACCATTTCTTAATATATATTTTTTTCCATAGCTTGTATAACCAACAAAATTGTATCAGAGACTGGTTACTGAGATCCTCCAATTTCCTGAAGATGACCGTAATCCAGCCGCAAGTTCCAATGATGTCTAAGGACAATTACAAAAGGCAGTGCATCCAAATGATGGTATTATTTGGGTCGTAAGAATTATGGGATATCGTCACCAACAGGTATATTATACCCTCTATGGAGGAAGAAGCCAACTTCATGAATGAAGAAAAATGGGTCTCAAAAATCAAAGGAAGAATGACCACAAGATATGGGTCATATTCTATCAAGGGTTGGATGAATCAATGTTCAATTGATTATTGAAGAAACTTCAAGAAATCAATCTTGGGATACCCTTTGTACCATTCTCAAGGGTTTTCATTGAGTGTTGTGGGACCGTCTTCAAACATTAAGAGCAGATTTTGAAGTGCCACACATGAAAAATGGTGGGAATATATCTGACTACATCTCATGAATGATTGTTATTGTAAAAAAATTTAAAAGTAATGGTGAAAAAGTAAATTACATTCATGTTATTCAAAAAAAACTTTGATCTCTCACAACCATGTTTGAGCCTGTTCTTGTGGCAATCGAATAATCAAAAGGTTTGGAGAAAATTTCCATTGAAGAACAGATGTGGTTGTTGGAAGTTCATGAGTAAGGAATGCAAAAGAATGCGGGTTCAACGCTGGAGCATGTCTAATAGACCAATTTGACTCTAAATGAATAAAAAAATGGCCTACCCCAATTAGGCGGTAATCATGAAAGAGGTAAAGGGTATGGATATCATCGAAGATATCAAAAAAACAAAAAAAATTTACCATTTTACAAGGAATAGGAAATGGTGGAGGCTAATTTATGTGTGGTCTTGGAAACATAAAGAACATAAAATTCCATAATTGAAAAACATTCATCCATTATGATTTAGAGTGTTGGATCTAAATGGATCATGATGATTGATCCAACTATGCTGAAGCATCTCATTGTGAAGAAGAAGTTAACACACTCCTCCTCACACAAGAAAAAGGTATGTGAATGACCCGATGTGTGGTATCTTGACATGGGTGCTAGAAAAATCATGACTGGTAATAAAGAATTGTTTGAGGAACTCACAGAAGAAGTTCATGGCTACGTGAGATTTGGTGACTCGTAAAAGGTACCCATGATTGGGAAAGGTAAAATCAACATGTAGATGAATATTGGTAGGTGGAATTGCATTTATACAATGTATTACGTACCATGCATGAAAAATAATATCATCAGCATTAGGAAAATCCTTGAGAATAGTTATGCCATACACTTGTAAAACTATTCTTTGTCTATAAGAGATGCCCATATGAGACCTGTTTATAATGTCAAAAAAGAAAAGAATTACTTTTTTTCACTACATATCAACACAAAAGCTGATAAGTGTATTCTTAGGACTCATGAAGAATGACTCATGCAGATGGAATATACTCTTTGGGCATCTGCATTCTAACGGCCTTAAACTTCTATCCTCATCATGCATGGTGCATGGCTTACTGGTGATTGATGTTCCAAATCATGTGTGTGAGGCATGTACACTCGGCAAGAAACAAGGAAACCAATTCCCCAGTATAGTATCCTGAAGAGAAAATGAAACACTTTAGTTTGTTCGCACTGATATTTTCGGACCACTTGAAACACCCTCACATGGAGGTAATAATTTTGTTACTACCCTTATTGATGATTGTAGTAGGAAAATTTGGATGTATTACATCAAATAAAAATATTCTGCAATCGAGATCATTTAAATGCTCAAATCTCATGTTGAAGAAGAAAGTGGTTATATAATCCAAGTAATTAGATATGACATAGGTGGAGAATAAACTTCAAATGAATTTCATTATTTTTGCAGGGATCATGGAATTAAGTAGAAATACACTACATCTTACATACCACAATAGAATGGAATTTCATTAATGAATAACCGCACAATCCTCTACATGACGAGGACCATGATGAAGGAGAAAGAACAACCAAAGAGCTTATAGGTAGAAGATGGGGCATGTACTGCCTTCCTTCTTAATCAGTGTCCAACCAAGAGAGTTTGAAATGTGACAACATAAGAGGTATGGAGTGGATAGAAACCGAGCTTAGCAAACCTAAGAATCTTCAAGTGTCTTTCCTATTCTCATGTTCCAGAAGTGATAAGAAGGAACCTTGATGATCTTGGTGAAAATTTTATCTTCATCAGCTACAGTGAAGATTCTAAATCATGCAATCTCTACAATCCACTAACCACTAAATTAGTGGTGAGTAGAGTTGTAGTATTTAGTGAGGAAGAATCTTGGAAATAGAATAATGAAGAATCAAAAAAATATATTCCCATTGAAATGGAAGATCTATAAAAAAGATATGATCATTAGGAGTAAAGTTCTGCAACACCTTCCCCGAGCGCATCGTCAGTACACAAGAGTCCAGGAAGAAATTACATCACTCTTGAGAGGACACCATCGAGAGAAAATTTTGTGAGCTCAGCCTCAACCATGGCACACATAAAAATGAAAAGCTTAAGCGGAATATATGAGAAAACCAAAGGGGTAAATATTTGTTACAGGTACGTATATCATAAGCCTCTGATGTTTCAGGAAGCCTTTGGGGAAGAATGTGGGAGAATGTCTATGGATGAAGAAAATCATTCCATCAAGAAAAATGACACATGGTAACAAACTAAACATCATAAAATTCATAATAGAATGAACATAAAATGGTTTTACAATATCAAGATAAATTTGGATCATGAGATCGATCGATACAAGGCAAGGCTCATAGCAAAGGGGTACAAACAGAAGTAAGGGGTTGACTATAAAGAAGTATTTTCCCCTGTTGCTCTCCTTGACACTATAAGGATGATTATCTCCCTTTCTATTCATCATAGTTGGATGATATACCAATTGGATGTGATTTCTTCATTCATAAATGGAATTCTAGAGGATGTGGTCTATGTAGAACAGCTTGAAGGATTTGTTCTACAAGGGGAGGATGACATGGTGTATCGTCTGAGCAAATCACTCTGTGAGTTGAAGCAAGCTCCACGTGATTGGAATGCATGTATTGAAAATTATCTTTGATAGAACTTTTTCACCCAATGTCCATTTGAGCATGAAATTTACATTATGAAGAATGATCATAGAGATATACTTATTACGTTCTTGTATGTTGAGAATTTACTATTTATATGGAATAGTTGAACGATGTTCGATGAATTCAAGGGGTACTTGTTCAATGAGATTGATATGACTGAGGGAGGTCTCGTCTCCTTTTTCCTATACATAGAAGTAAATAAACAACCTAGCAATAGCTATATATCTCAAAATAGGTATTCCAATGAATTTCTTGAAAATTTCAAGATGGAAAACTACAACACTGTAAAAACTCCTACAGTAAGAGGCTTAAAACTAACAAATGATAGAGAAAGAAGAAGCATTTAATCAAATTTATTCAAGAGTCTCATTGGAAGCATGAGGTGTCTCACAATCATAAGGATAGATATTTTATATAGTGTTGCGATTCTAAGCAAGTACATCGAAGCACCGACAGAGTCACACATGCTAGCAACAAAACGCATCCTCAGGCACGTCAAAGGAATGATGGATTTTTTTGTTTTATCGTTAAAATTAAGAAGAAAATATACGTGGATACATAGATAGTGATTGTGGAGGTGAAAAATATGAATGAAAAATCACTACTGGGTATGTATTTTTTCTTAGATCGACTACTTTGATATGGAATTCAATGAAGCAAAGTGTAGTCTCCTTTTCTACATGTGAAGCAGAGTATGTGGAAGCATCATCCAATGTTTTGAAGGAATCTGGTTGGGAAATATATTGAATGAGATGAAGAATCTATATGATGTATCCACAGTGATATATATGGAAAATTATTCGGCAATAGAATTATCAAAAATACTAATGAAACATGAAACTAGAAAACAAATTGACACCCGATTCCATTTTTTGAGAGATCTGGTGATGAAGAAAATGATAAAGTTATAATATTGTCATACTATAGAACAATTAGATGATATTTAAACAAAGGCATTACTGACATATGGATTCCAAAAATTAGAATGATTCTTAGGATGAAGACAATTTTGGTTTGAAGGAGTGTCTTGAAAATGCAAACAAAAACCCACGCGTCAAGCTGCCCGTGTTTATTTCCCCCGCGGTTTTTTCAATGCAGTGTGTATTAACTACACACATTTTTTCCACACATTTTTTCTCCCAAAATACCTATTTAATGTGGCTATTTTATGACATTAATGTTTCTGATTAATGAGTCTGTTTTATTTTGTTGTAAATTCCTATAAATTGTTGGAAATTGTAGTCGGAAAATATATGTAATAAAAGATTTAAATGTCCTTTGTGATTTTGTGTCCCATTTCTTCCTCTCTATTTTTCCATATCTTAAAGATCCATAAAAATCATTTAAGGGTAGTTTTGATCATATTATCCATAGATGTATTGGGTATCAACACCTTTTGGTGTATGAAAAACCTTTTTTAAGAGGGTGAAATGGTCGCTAATCTCATGGGTATATCATTGTTCCAAAAGGCTAGGATCTTGAATACATATTTGATGATGGTTAAATGTGGATCAGTCTTGATATGGCTTATTTTGAGTTTGGAAGTGGCTGATCCTTACCTATTTCATTATTGTGTAGTGCACAATTGAAGCTATATATCAGTGTAAGGGATTCAAGGCATCTCTCTTTTCATTACATGCATCTGTGGAATTAAAATTCATTTTCTTTCATTTGATATATTATATAGATTTTCCTATGAAGATAATTATCTGGACTAATGAAAAATCAGATGGTAAGGTGTTAATCAAATTTTTTTAACCTGGATCTATGATTTTTCATGTGGTTATGAGGTTGTTTGATGTTTCTTTGATGATTTTTTTATTTTTGGGATGACTATATTGTTGCTATGATCCAATTATTGAATCCCCTTACACAAAAAGGTTAAACATGTGTTTCAGAGTGGTCATGGAGGTAGATTATTATATTTGTTTTTTTGTTGTGAATATTTCTACTGTGTTTCCATGTCTGACATGGTGATGTGTAGATGAAAATGACATTAGTTTAGTTTGGCACACAACTTTAAAGCAGAACATAAAATGACATATGTAGCACAATATTATGGGTCTCCAAAAACATCCAGCCAATGAAACCAAATCTAATGGAGATATTCTCATTGATATTATCAAACAGCTGCATTTTGTTATCTTTCCCTTTTTTCATTCTATAATCACCAGAATATCTCAAGAATAATTCATTTGTATAGCTGAAAATTCAAAGGCAAATCTACAAAAAAAATCGAAATGAAAATGTACTCTTTAATTGATATTTAAGATTCATGTATGGATAACACATGTATTTTTATGATTCTATTTTAATGACCAAAAATGAAATTCCAAGTTGAAAACCGATATAATAAATATATTCCCAAAATAAATTAAAAAATGTTCAGTGAAATCTATTAGACAAATGTATTATCATATTATCAACATTTAAATTAAACACGATATTTTGGATATAAAAACCAAATTTTAAAGCTAAATTAAATTTATAAACCTAGAAGATATGGAAATGTGAATTTTACTTGGTTATATACATGGACTGAATGAACTAGGTCATCAGATTATATGAAAAATAGAAATGAAAATTAGCATTGATTATAATAAATATAAGAGTTTGGATTTAGGATACCCCTATCAATAAGGTATTCCCTAACAAAGCTATTTCCCAAGACTCATCCTCAAATTTTTATCCTTTCATTCAAGGTAAAAAAATAAAAATTCAAAAATATATCTTCTAAAATGTGGTCATTTAAAAGAAATAGAAAAAAATGATCATCCAAATAATGATTGAAAAAATAAATATGATAAATACAAGATAAAAAATACATAAAAATAGCAAGGTGGATTCAACCTAATTGGGCACAATATTTTTTAGTTGATTTATTTGTTTGAAAAAATAAATAATTTGATGAATTTTATTCTGAAAATGAAATCAACAATTTGTAACACAGGTTCCAGGCTTGCGGAAGGTCTTTCTACTTCACACTAGTATGGTTCTTCATGGAATATCATCTTCATGATACTATGTTTACAGTCACTATTTGTTAATTAGAAAAATGAGAGCTCTCTCAATATGTCATCAATATCTCTCAACTTTGTTGCTTATCATTTTATAAAAAATTATCCACTACCTCATATATGAGAATAATATTATGTCGAGTCTAAGAATTTTAATTCATTTTCAGGATTTTTAGTTCACCAGAATATCACATGTTTCTCAAATACCTTATGCCATGAAATGGATACTTTGTGATGTCTTCATCTATGATACTAGAATCATTTACATGCTCTTATTGCATGCACTTCATCTTTTCAAAAACTCTGAACTCATCCCTGTATGAACATCACATTATAACTTCCATTTTTCACCAACAATATCACTTTCCTTAAATAACCACATGAATTCAAGATTACGATTGTGTGCATTGAGTTTCACAGCATCTCTGACTATGTACAACCATGATAACCATGGGTTTGATAATTGAATGTTCGATGGTGAACATTCTAATGAACAAAACTTTTAGAGAAGCTTGAGATAGAAGATGATGGTGCTTTAAATACATGATGTGTGGGATCCATCGAGGGGATCCTGTTCATCTGATCGGATATGCACGATATATCTATAACATTTTAATGATGCATAAACAGTAAATGATACTTTTTGTCCCAAAACAAACTAACATGTGGTCGATAGATAATTTATAAATAATCCTTTGCTACTGATCACTAGAGTCAACTATGGGGTATAGTGATAGAAACACACATGAAAAACCTCATTCCTCTACACATTGTGGTACTAGAACCACCATGCATGCTCTATGCGCACCATGTGCACACCTATGCATGCTCTATGGGTGCTATGAATGACCAATCTCATACCTGCCACTCAGGGATAGAGTGTGTGATCTTATTCGATGTGTTTGAACTTCGGGTTTGACATATGTGGTTAATGGGATCCTTCGTTAGCGAAGAGTTGGCCACATTTTTTGATAAAGCATCATTCATATAATTATCAATGTTAATACAAATCCCTTCTCAAATTTATCTTTAATTATTCTCCGTGAAAATGTTGATTTTCACGGTCTCTACTTCTTTCTTTATTGTTGCAATAAATATGTCATATTTGACACAAGTCTTAAGCATTAGGACCGGTTAATAAATAATCATGACATCCATTGATATTAAATGAATCCATTACAATTCTCCAAGCATCAACAATATATCTTCAACTCACTAAACACATATTGACACATCACTGAGAACAAATGGAACTCATGGGCTCAATAATCTCCCACTTTATATTTAGTATTTAATATCTATCAAATGTTTAAATTTTCACATATAACATCCATAGTTTTTCAAAAAAAATAATACTATTTTTGATAGCATACATGATACCCCACATCGTGCATAAACGAACAACGAAATATTATTGTTTAAATTATACCATTATAACATACCAGTTAGAATTGAGGGTATGAATGTGATTAATTGAATTATGAAAATATTATTTACACATGTATATATAATTAATTATTTGGTGACTAATTAAAAATAAATTAATGTAAAACCCATTTTAAAATAAATGGGAATGATTTTCTGAAAAACTATTTAAATATGCACAACTGTGTTTTATACCTATAAATAAAAAAAATCACCATCTTTGGATTTTATTAATTATATATGTATATATAATACAATGAATAAATTTTTTAATATTATTATTATGTGTTTTATAGAAATGATATAAGAAAAAAATCTAATTTTACGGATAAAAGTAGTATTTTTCTAAAATTGCATTTTTGCCACCATTTAACGACGCACTTGTTTTGAATCTATTATTTTGATACATAAAAAAATTATATTTGAAAAAATAAACTTATTATTAAAAATAAGAATAAAAAAATTCCTTTGGATTAATTTTTATCATTTTTCTAATAAGTTTCATGTTTTGATGAATAGTGAAAAAATATTGTATTTCAATTGAAAATAGCTTATTTGTATAAAATATTTAAAGTGACAAATTATATTATTTATTTATTTAAAGTATAATTTTTTAAATTTTATTTAATTAAATCCTAATTAGGTTCTTGGAATTAATTTCATATTGAAATTGGAGGAAAAAACATTTCATTCTTTTGAAAATTTTCACTTTAAAATCCCATTATTTCTTCTGGTATACAGGATTAATTTTTTATTATTTAATGATAATTATATGTTTAATATTATAAAAAATTATTTTCATATTTGGAATCAAAATTTAAAAATTTAGTTGACAATTTTATTTTAATTTATGGAAAATATGAATTGTAACTTTACTATTTTTCATTAGCACGGTTTAGGGTAAATCTGGTAATTAATGGTAAAAATAAAATTAAAAATATTATAAAATTACCCGAACACTTGTCCTAATTTTATTGAATGATTTATTTTAGAAATAATCATTTTTGGGCCAACTTTTTTAGATATTTTGAGCCACTTTGTTGAATTTAACCCATTTATATTATTTTATTCTAAAAAGACAAATTTTTAATGCTTTTGTTTTTAACAAATAAAATATTTTCAATATGGGGTAATATAATGGACATGTTTGAATATAAATATTATTTTCAAACAAAAAATTATTATGTTCATTATTTAAATTTATTTTAATTTTTGTGATGAAATAATGAAATTAAAGGATTGCACAATGATGATGTTATAATTGTTTAATTAATGGAACTATTAAATAATTTTATTTAAAATATTAAAATAACTATAATTTGATATAATTAATGTCATAAAAGAATTTTATAGGTTAATTTTTTATTTTATTTATGAGTTGGTTAAAATATATCATGTTTTTATCATATTTGTAAAAAGTTAAGTAATGAAATGTGTCAAAATTGACATTAATGATATTTTAAACTAATTAATATTTTTTTAAATGATATATATTTCATAAAAATATAAAATTAAATAAAATGATTGGGATATGGTAGAAAATTTCATAAATTATCCATTTATGTTTTTTTGGAATTTTATAGGGAGAATATTAACCCTTAATGAGTAATAACACATGTTATCTTGGTAAGAGTTAAAGAGGTGTAATAAAGGTGAAAGTTGAGTGATAAGGATTAAAAAATAGCAAAAACACATATTTATTTTATTGGATAAATTTATCTATATCCTTTATCATCATATCTTTTAAATAAATCACTTTGGTTCTATTTTAAATAAAAATTAATTTATATTAATATAATATTTTGAGAACTTCCAAGAGTACCCCACCCTTATCTTATAAAAGGGAAGAACATCTTCACTATTCATCACACTTAAACCCCAATTTGGATTAGCCAAAATCTGACCAAATACCTTCCTAGAATCCCAATTCACACTCTTCATCTATTATTTTAGATATAATAACATTAATAGTTGTTATAAAGTGTTAAAACAAATGAGCTGGTTTAAGGAAGAGGTGTTTTTAATCAAGTATTTATGTGTTATTTATTCTCACACATCCATTAAGACTTATTCAACCATTTTAAAATAATAATTCCATTATTTTAAATATAATGAGATATTATTATATTAATATAATCCTCTAAATCCATTCCCACTTCCATCAAATTGGAATATAATTACTGTTCATGTGTTCAGTGAATTGTCCCTTCATGAACCGATATAATTTGTTTTTCATCACTATCTCTAAATATTATTTATAATGATTGAATTAAAGTTTAAATATAAAATTATGGAAATATTTATCATTATTTGAATAAAATATATACTTCACATTCTTACCATTCCATGCATGGGAAAATGATAACGTCGTTCATGCATACGTGTGGATCACCACCTCCCGGAAGCGTTGTGATTCATTTTTAATCACCAAATCACATGGATGTTATATATATGTATATTTTAGTAAATAATCTTATATTATTTTCATTATATAAATTTAAAATTATATTATCCTTTTTTTAATAATGATCATTGAAAAATGTAAATGTTATTCATGCATATGTACGACTAACCGTCTCCACGATTGTAAAATAGTTCATTTTTCATATCCATATGTAATGGATGGATTTCAAGGTATTATTGATGTATAAAAATTATTATTATTTAATGAATATTATTCTGAATATAATTGACTTATGACTATTATGACTGTTGAAATCATACAAAATTCATTTTGGAATCAAGTATCGAATATCATCAAAACGTCCATCATGTACTTGAATAATTATATAATTGTTATAACCTGATAATATGTGATATAAAAAGAATAATAAAATTAAGAAATGTTCTCAATCAATTAAATTACTAACCAATGTTTATTATTCAGGAAGATAAATATTTTACATGACATGTCAAACTCAAGGTAAGATACTTTGTATGTAAAACACTCTTTTAAATGTTTTAAAGATTTATTCATTAAAATACTTCTCTTTAATGTGCATGTTTTTAAAATTATTTTTACGAATGTTTTTATATGTATATGAATTTCTTAAAATTCTAATTTCATAATTTCACTAAAATTTTTAAAAGTGGTATTGGACACATTGAATTAAAAATATTTTTTAAAATTTTTTAAATTGGTTTTGAAATTGGATTTGTAATTCATTAACTTGAAATGTTTTCATATGCATTGAAATAAAATTTTATGAGTGAAATATTGAAAATTTCATGATTTCATATGTTAGGATTATGCAATGGGACTTTGAAATTTGAACGGTGGTTATGTGATAAGCCAATGATGGGTGGTTTTGTGTTAAACCAAGGACGAGTGGTTACATTATAACGTACAATTCATTGGGTTTGGAAGTAGACCATGTGGTTATTTTATTTTTAAGAGTGACATATATAGAAGTAAGACACATAGTTATTACATTGGAAAATAATTATATCACATGTTATCTTCTTGTATCTTATATTTTTTATAATGATTTTTCATGAATATCGATTGATTTTCAGAAGGTAAGATATTGATATTTTAAAATAAAATATTCCCTTTTCTAAATAAAATGAATGTTTTTATAAAAATGTTTTTCTGGCTGTCCATTAAATTATTATTTTAAAATATTTTATACCCCTGACAGTTCTTTTCTAGTCATAACCAATTTATAAAAAAAAATCACAAGGTTTAAGGAAGATTTTTTACAAGGATAAGATGAAGGGAAAATTCTGATGATACATCAACATAAGAAATCATGTTTTATTTTAAAGGTTTTTATTTTTTTTAAATGAATACTGGGTATAATTTCCCACTTGTAATGTATGAGTTTACTATATAGGAGTATTTACTAATTCAATAAAAATATAAACCTAAAATATCTTTGGGAAAAGAATGTTTTTTCTAGTTTCATAAAAACTAGAATATATAATGTTTAAGGTCAGGTCCTTACATAATATGAGTGCCCCAAACATTATTCCCCTCACTAAAAATCAATTGAAAAGGATAAGTGGGGGGTTTTTACATCCCTCTACCTTCCATTAAAAGAATTGTGATTATATCCCTTCCTTTTGTGAGAAGGATGCAACCACATGGTTATCTTAGAATATATCATTTATCTGGGCTACTATCATTCTACATGGGCTAACCTAACATATAAAATAAGATAAATACATCCATGTTTATCTATGTTATCCATAAACAACCTTGTAATCTCTAGATATTAGTACTTAATTCAATTAATTGGATCACTATGAGGGTTCTCCCTTCATATGTCTTAATTTATGTGAGGCACATTGATCATAACAAATCATTTCATCAATAACCCCTAGAAAATAAAGATTGGGCTTGAAATCAAATTCAATGTGTAAAAAATGATTAAATACATGAACATAACATAAATTTTAACATACGAATAGGGAATACGAATCTGATATATATAAATCTCTAAATCAATAATACATTATTACATCTACATGAATATCCATGGAAAGGTGTTTGGGTATTCACAATATGATAATTTCTCATGTAGAAAAGATAATTTCAAGAGGCATATTCGAAATTAGGAAAATATTCATTGGGGATTATAAAAAGGGAATAATGGGTGGGAACTGTGGTTTACCATTAATAAAACATAATTTTGGTAGTGAGGTTAATATAAAAAGTATATGGGAAATTATAATGTTGAAATGTAAAATTCAATAAATGGATTTGACAACATAACGAGTATCACAAAACATAACATCTATAGAGATTAGTTATTTACCCAATTCATTCGAGTGCTATTAGGGTGAAACCATCATTTTTCTTTATTTATGTGAGACACATTGATCATAAAAATCATTTCATCAATAAATTGTGGAAAATAAAGAATGAGATTCCTATCAATATCATGGTTTAAAGAGTGTTTAATGACTTAAAAATAGCTTCATTTTTAATCCACCAACAAGAAATATGAGTTTAATATATGTAAATCCTATAATCATTAAGACATGATTACATATAAATGTATACCCATGGAATAGGTTTTGGGAAACACAATATGGGAATTTCTCTCGTAGAAAATAGAAATTCAAGAAATGGATTCGGTATCATGAAGATATACATTTTGGCTTATAAAATGGGAGTTATGGGTGGGAATTATGGTCTATCACTGATGAAATTTAATTTTTGAAGTTAGAGTAAAAAAAACTATAATAGAATGAAGTGTATTAACATTTATAATGTATACACAAAAGGAGTACTTGGATAAATAAGGAGAAAAAAGAATTATCTGGCCTTAGATATTTGTTTCGTAAAACTTTAGGGTGGAAACCTGACACCACAAGGAAATATTATATGTTCTAAATGTAATATAAAAATACCATAAAATTTTCACTTTTGAATTTTTAGCAGAGAGTGGGGGTTGGAAGGGGGTATTTATACTTGAGGGTGGCTTTATTTGATTAAATAGTGATTATTTTGTATTTACGGCTAAACACTATTGGGTGTCGTTAATTCCAAAAAAATATAGTCTTCCAATACATCAAATACCCATTTAATGTTGTAGTTTTTTCTTATTTTATGCTTTTTCCATTTAATTTTATCTAACTACCTTATTTTACTTATACTTCGGTAATATTGTTTTACCAAGGTTATTTTTTATGCCCAAAATATGAAATTAACCTTATTACCTAATTTCAATCTTCAAATTACTCATTTTAAATCCATTAAACATTATTCAACTGATAAAAGTAATAACAATAAACTCAAATATGTTATGCATACAACTCAAAAAAATGGGTTTTTAGAATGGTTCGAATCATGGATTTCAAAAAATTCTAAGAAATTGTTTCTATATGTAAAAAATTTTATAAATTTATTTTCTAAAATAATTTTTTATTGATAAAAAAGGATTTATAAATTTTAAATCTTGACTACATCCAAAATTTATAATAAGAGTTATCATAGTTTGTAAATACAATATTTTTATTTTTTAACCCAAAAAACAACTTTCTTTTAAAAAATTATCATAAATTTACCCAAATCTAATTGCAACGTGTTGGGTCTAAAAATTAGTTTATTTAATAAAAATAATTCTCTAATTAAAATAAATTAAAATTTTAAATAAATTGTTATTTTACTAAAAAGTAACCATTTAATATAAAATTAAAAATTCTAACCATTATAAAAAATACGTAGGGTTAAATTAAAATATATTATCATTTAAAATCATTATCTAAGATTATTTTATGAAACAAATTTTTATTTAATACTTATAAATAAAAAATAATTTAATATAATGTGTTTATATTCTCCGAAAATAATAATATTTTGATTATATAATTAAATAAAGACGATGATAATTTAAATGCATCTGTGTAACCAACAATAATAATGACCAACTATTTTATTGAGTAATCTTCATAATGTAGATTAACTGTGTCAGCTGAAAAAAATAGAGTTCAATGATCATATATTTCTTTAAATACAACATCCTTATTATTCATCATTCATTTTGATTTAAATCAAGGTTCAATTACGTTTCCAAAAAGAATATTATATTCTTAACTCTTTTTTATTCTATTATAGTGATGTTTATGGGTGAAATGATTCAAGGGTATTGAAGCGGCCCTGATTTTTATGTTGAACATTATTTATCCTTCATTTTTCTTCAAATATTCGGTATCATTTTTGGTGTTGTTTTAAACTTAAAGTAACATTATGAATTAATGAAATAAAAGGTTTATGGTTTCTAGTATGTGTTTTCTTTTAATGATTATAGTTATACTAGTTCATATAACCCATGATGTTTAATGTTATTATTATATTTAAAATTATCTCTATGTTCTAATATTGTAAAACATAAACAAAAAGTTATTGGGATACAAATAGATCCATTAATAAGAGAAAAGTGTTCATGTCCTTACATCCCCCCAAAGAAATATCCGCCTCAAAATTTCATTTTTCATACAAATGTGATATGAAGTGAGTATATTTCTACATCATTACATCATCTCATTCCCATGTTGCCTCTATAAACATGTAATTTCTATATAGAAGATTCAAAATCTATGTTTCCTTGTTACTCAAACTTGTTCCCTTATGTTAAGAACATGGATCGATTCCTTTTAATAGGAAAATTCACCTTCCAAATGTACACCATTAGTATTATGTATATGTTATGGGTTTAGTGTATACATTATCGGTAGTGACATATAGAAGACAACATGGGAATTGGAATGATTTTGAAGTATTTATGATCTATAGGCAACCACTTCAACATGCTCATGAATTTTAAATGGTCCAATGTACTATAGAGTCAATTTCCCCTTATTTACAAAACTCATAACTCACTTCCACGATGATATCTTATGGAATAAATGACCTCCAATTTTATACTCTACGTCATTTGTTTTTCAACAAAACTTATTTTTTGACATTGAGTATCCTTGATGTGTTTTTTAATTACATGAATCTTTTTGTAGTTTCCTTCACAATGTTTAGTCCCAAAAGTTTTCCCTCTCATTGTTTTTTCATATAGAGATTCCAATGGAATCATTAGAATGGTTTAGTGGAAACATTAGTTATAGGAGAATTCAATAGGTGGAATATGTTGATCCAAATTCCCTTGAAAATTAAGTATGCTAGCCCATAATATATTTTACAATGTTTGAATAGTCCTTTCAGACTGCCCATAAATTTTACGATGATAGGATGTGCTCAGGTTTACTTTTATTTTCATATACTTATGAATGATTATCCGGAATTTAGATGTAATTTTTGTCTATTGATTAGAAATAATCGAAAACTATACTCCATTGGGTCTCACTAATTATTAAATATAGAGGTGATTTATGCACTCCAAAGGGAAATATCATCTTATGGAAATGAAATGGTCCGATAATGTCAATCTACAAACAATTAACCAAATATAATTAATACTCTTCGGTGTCTCTTAAAGGCCAGTGAACAAGTCTGAAATGATGTTATCCCTCTTTCACATTGGTGTAGGTAGTCTTTGTAATACTCCTTTAGGAAGTTGTCTCTTTGCCTTTACTTGTTGACACACCAAACACTTTGAAGTGTAATCAAGAGTTTCTATTTTCATATAATACAAAAAATAATTATCATGAAGGTCCCTATTAATTTTAGTGCCTCCATGGTGTATAGAGATTCCATATCTATGAGCTTCATCCATTAGATCCTTTATCTCTACAAAATACGAGATAGATAACCTTGTACAAAAATTCAGTACACCATTTTTATTAATAATAAATTCATGAAACGTCTCATTTTTCATACCCTCTATCTTCCTTTTCATTAAAGTATATTCTAATTGAGATTTCTTGAACATCGCCTTGAGATTTATTGATGTCCCTTCCATTATGGTTCCTATGTCAAAACATATAAGGTCTTTAATTAGTGGATCTAGTTTAATCAACATCATTTCAAGAACACAAGGATCATTCCAACTCAATGCAGCGGTGACTTTGTTCTCTCTTTTGGGATGTTAATGAATTGAAAAATCATAGTTTTTAAGAATATTTAACCATATTATTTCTCTCAATTTCAATTCCTTCTATGTGAATATATTCTTCAAACATTGGAGGTCTAGGTATATATAACACTTTTCACCATAATGATAGTGTCTTCATGTCATCTATGAAAAATTGACTGCTAAAAACTCCAGATCATGGGTAGGATAATTCTGTTAATAAGTTATTAACATTCATGATGCATAGGCAATCACTTTTTTATTTTTCATGAGTACACATCCAAGTCCCTTTAAAGATACATCATTAAAAATAAAAAATCTTCCTTCTTAGAGGGTAAAGTTAGCACAGGCTCATAACCAACCACCTCTTTAGTTATTTGAAGATTTACCCACACATCATTGTCTTGGTAAACTTACATCATTTTTTAGTTAACCTATTTTAATATAAATAAATGAAACCTATTTAATAGTCTGTATATATAATCCTGATATAATAAGAAAACTGTGAATACTAGTTATTATTATAGGATGTGGCCACAACTCTATGGATTAATTATTTTTAGGATCCACTGAGATCCCTTCACAGGACATGACGTGTACCAATAATGTGACTTTTTGTAACTAGAACTAAAAATTTCTAAATTTACCAAAAAATCCTTCCTCAAAGTTTTCAATGTTAACCTTTGATGAATTTAATGCTCCTTGTAGCTTTTGGAATATTTCAGAATAGCATAATAAAGACCACCATGAAATTATCCTATAATTCCTTAAATACACTTTTTCATAAAATCTATAAATATGATAAGATCATTAGTAAATCAAAAGGGTGTAACAAGAAACGTGAAACGACCATATCTTATTTCGAATGTTGTCTTTGGTATATCATTTTCCTTCACCCTCTATTGATGAAACTCAAAACAATGTTCGATATTGGAAAATAAATGATCTCCATGATGTTGGTCAAAATAATCACCAATCCTTGGAAGAGGATATGTATTATTCACAGTGGTCTCATTATGTTCTCTATAATCAGTTCACAATAGAATTGAACAATCCTTTTTATTTACAAAGAAAACATGTTCTCCCCAAGAAGACAGAAATGGTCAAACATAACCCTCTACCAATAGATACTGATGTTTCTCCTTTAATTCCTTCGACTCCACATATGACATGATATATGGTGGTTTTTATATTTCCTTTGATCCAGTTAAGAGTTCAATTGAGAACTCTAACTATCTTTCTGGAATGGTCATGATAACTCTTTAGTGAATACATAAATGTAATCCTGAATAATGGGAACATCTACTATCTTTACACACTCTTATTTCCTCTTCTTTAACAATATTTTCCATAAATAATTCCATGAGAGGTGGTTCCTAGAAAGACTTAGGCTGAGAAATATCTCCTTTGAAGGAAGATTAGAGGATTTCCCTTCATGAATACGGAAATAACCTTGTTTATATAGTTGATCTTGGCATTATAATTAGAAAAAAAAATCCATCCCATGTATTATGTCAAATTCCACCATTTGAATGATCACCAAGTTTATAGAGAGATTTTACGAACCAAAATTAACATTGTAATACCTACATATAGTTAATGATTGAATTTTTTCTCAAGGATTTTAATAGAAAACTCTAATAAACGTATTTCAGGGTTCAACTTGTTGTTATTTTCGAAATTAAAAGAAAATTAAAAAATGGTTAGAACTAGAATCAAAAAAATTACTTTTTGTCGTAGAGTGTAAGATTAGTGTACTTAACAAAAAATAATTAAGAGCATTGAATCCGGTGATTATAATTTCGAAATCATGGGACTACACTCTTGGCCATTTTTGGGATTATTAATGGATTCCCACCATTTTATCAATTTTTTTACATTATTTACAGAAATACCCAAGTTCTCTACACTATATTAATTGAACAACTGGCTAAGTCTACATCATATTCCTATTTTCATAGGCATACATAGGTTGAGGCTTTAAATATCTATGAAAATTTCAAGCCAGATGTCCATCTCTTCTGAACATAAAGATCAAAACAACTTCCTTACAAACAATTCCCCAAATAAATCTTCCAATATTTTTTATGAATGGGATGTTTTAATATCTTCTTGTTTGGATTTTTCCCAAAAAAAATTCCCAGATTTCTCTTTTTTTCATTTTTGGGTATGAGTCCACTAGGAAACTCTGAACTCTAATTCAACATTGATATCACACTACCCCGTCTCTTCAAAAATCCAAAAGCCTTGGATTGCCAAAAAAAATTGGTAGATAAAGTGTTAGTAAGACAAATAATCAATTTGTCTTCCCATAAGAATCAATGAAAATGATTAAACATTAACGTGCAATCCTTGAAAAGTTCATATCATAATTCCAAATTGATTCATTTTATCTTAGTTTTAACTTGAGTAATTCACACTCCATTTTTATTCTGAGGATATGGGGAAAATTCTTGGTGAAAAAAATCATTTTGAATTCTTTTAATCCCATGGATACCACCTTATCACTTGAATTCATATTCTTTATCAGATTATCCATCTTGGAGATATACTATAAACGTAAATTTTTCTAATTCTAAAAAATGGATTATAGAAAATATATTTTATATATTGTTGATCCATTTTTCTGTGATTAGTGGTTTATGACTTGATCTATCTGATTCATCATCATCGTAATGTTTTCAACTCCAACTCCCACATATCAAGATGGTCGTCATCAACTTGTTTGTCGAATCCGCAGTTTGCAGAAGTCCTATTTCCTAAATTTTTTTTCTAAAAGGGTAAAACCAAAGTGATAAATTTGTTACAACTGGGAATGTGATAATAAAAATTATAAAAAATCCTAATTTTAAAATTTTCTTATAATATAATTCTATAATGATATACATCAATCATAATAAATGGTTTACATTGTCTATATATCCTTCATAATGATTTGTAAAACCGTTTGATTAACCAAATCATATCCTATGGGTGTGCCAAAATAGTTGTGTAGTAAGTCCCATTGTCTCGTATCAATTCTAGATTGAGTCTAGCTCAATATGGTGTTATCAAGGTTGTTACCCCTAGGTCCACCTGTGCTAGAACCACATCAACTTGTAGTATCCAGGAAGGGATGTATTATCTTGAAAACCACTAACTTAATACTTCCTCCAAATACCTGGATGTTTTCGTATATTTTAACTTTCTTCATAATTTCATTATATGTTTTTCTAATCCAAATCTCAATAAATCCCTAAACCATAAATTGATTCCAACTATGATGACCTTCCTTTTTACTATATAAATCTTTAATTACATGATACAATGTTTAACAATACATATGATATTTTGAAGTTTAGTATCTTGGTAATAAGAAGATAATACATTTAAAATATTTAAAAACAAATATCGTTCTAATCCACTTGAAATACATCATCATATATTCATATTATGTTACATTTATTACATCTCATATCCTGGGGGTATACATCAAAAAAAGGAGTGAGCATAAATATCAAAAAGGAAATAATCAAAGTAGATACATAAATAAGTCGTGATCATATAAAAATAGTCATATTATAATAGAAAGAACAAGAATCATAACATGGAAATTTGGATACAACATAAAAATTATACATTCGTAATCATATCACCATGGTTTACACCAGTGTGTCAAAAATCAGAATTACCAGGGTTATTCACCAAGGTATCATAAAACATGTCATCACACGATATTATTTATCTAACCAATGCATTTGAGAACTATCTAGGAACAAAATTCATATTTATTAATTTATGTGAGCCATACTAATCAAAACAAATCATTTTATCAATAACCTATGAAAAATAAATGGGATTCATATCAAAATCATTATATACAAATAGTTTAAAGACCAAAACATAACATCATTTTTAACCCACAAAAAAGGAATATGGGTTTCTTATATGTACATCACCAAATCAATAATACATGATTACATCTTGGTAAATATCCTTGGAATGAGGTTTTGGTAACAACAATACAAATGATTCTCATATAGAAAAGAAACATTCGAGAAATAGATTCTGTAGCATGACGGTATACATTGTGGATTATGAAAAGCAAATACTGGGAGGGAGGTAAGGTCTCACAATGATAAAAAAAATTCTCACTGAGGTTGATAGAAAAATTATAATATAATAAATCTAATTAACATTTATAAGGTATACATGAAAGTGGTACGAGGATGAAAAATGAGAAGAGGATAATCCCTTTACCTTGGAGATTTACTTCATAAAACATGAGGGTGGAAAATCAACACCTTGAAGGCACCTTAGAGGACTCTTTGAGAAGTAAAAGGACTAAAACTTCATGTATTATTTTTTTTTAGTGGATGGTGTGGGTGGTAAGGTGGTATATATTCTTAAGGGGTCTCTTTAACAGAATAAATTATAATTATTTTGTATTTAAGGATAACCACTATTGGGTATCACTAATTATGATGATATTGGTTTCCAATTAATGATTTCAAGGATGGATAATGATGTCTAATATGTCATCCAATCATTTAATTTTATAGTTTTTAGGTGATTTAATTTTTTACTATTTAAATTTATATCGCTACATTATTTTATATATACTGCGGTAAATTTTTTTACCAAGATAAATTTTTATGTATAAAAGAATAAAATTAACATTATTACCTAGTTTGAAGGCTTTAATTTAAAATATTCAATCCATTTTACTTGATTTAATTTATAAAAGTTATTAAAATAAATTCAGAATATGTTACATGTAAAACTCATAAAAACATTATTTTAAGAAATGTTAAAATCATGGTTTTCAATATGTGTTTGTAAATGTAACACATTATATACTATGTAATATCACAAATAATTTTTTATTAGGAAAAAGGTTTAACATATTTTAAATCCTTATCATATCATAATTATATCTTATAAGTTATCATATTTTATGAAATCAATATTTTCACTTTTGAACTCAAAAATCAACTTATTTTTTGAAAATTACAATATATTCACTATAAAATAATTTTGATGTGGTGAGTACAATAAATAGGTTTATTTAATAAAAATCATTCTCTATGTATTAGAATTTTAACTTTTAAATAAATCAATATTTTATAGAAAAATACCCATTTAATAGAAAAATAAACATTATGACCATTATAAAAATTACATAGGGGTTGATTAAAATATATTATCATTTTAAAAAAATTAATATTATTTCATGAAATGTCATTTCATTTAATACTTTCACATAAAATATATTTTAACAAAATTTATTTACAGTATCTGAAAATAATATACATTTGATAATATAATTAAATAATCCTGATGATCAATTAATTACATCACTTAACCGATAATAATAATGACCAACTATTTTATTTACTAATGGTCATAATTTCAATAAAAAATATTAGTTGACAAAAATAATGTTTGATGATCATATTTCCATGTAAATACTTCATCTTTCTTACTCTTCATCAATCATTTTTATTCTAATCAAGGTTCAATATAGTTTCTAAAATGAATATTGTATTACTAACTATTTGTTCCTATATTATAGTGATGTTCGTGTATGCAATGATTCTAGGGTATTGAAGAGACCAAAATTTTTATATTTCACTTTATTTATCCTCCATTTGTCTTCCCATTATAAAATTTGGTATGATATTGGGTGTTGTTTTAGACTGAATGAAACATTCTTAATTAATGAAATAATGTGTTGATTGTTTCTAGTATGTGTTTTATTTTAATGTTTCTAGTTATAGTAGTTCATATCAACACATTATGTTCAACTTTTTTATGAAATTTAAAATACTTTCTATCTTATTTTATTGTAAAAAATAATTAGTTATTATGAGGTAAGAGATCCATTAATGAAATAAAAATTTTCAGGTCATTATAAGGACTCCCTTAATTGATAAAATTAATACCATTGATGTATTGATATGATTAATACCTAAACATTCATGTTTGAAATATGTTCATGATTTCCAAATTCACTACATTTTAGTAAAATGTTATATTCTTCTAAATATTTCTCCCCCATAAGGGATGCACTATTTTATTCCATTTCATGGAATTCAGTAGACTCCGTGAAGTATAATCACTTCATGCTATCCAAAATTTTCAATCTAAAACAACTCATTCATTTTCCTGTATGTGAACTCAAAACATATAAAATAATAGAAAATAAGGAGGGACCTTCATATTCTTCATAAGTAACATACAATTTGAGAGAAACCACTCAACATGAGCCATTAAATTCTTCTAATATGAGCATGTAAATATTTATTTGGTCGCTTCTTTCTATTTTGAGTCTCATTGGATTAATTATCATGTTTTACCTATAACATATTTGTATTGAATATTGTTTTACACATTTGTTTACTTAGACACTTACATTCAATTAATTTTGGGTTTTTTTAAATTCCACTAATTCTTTACCCAATAACAATTTATTTTTCCAAAATAATAGGAACTATTTCTTATCATTTTTTTTTCTCAGAATTTTTGCATGACTTTTCACCATTGTTCTTTTGAAGTCACTTTTCATTCAAAACAAGAAAAATTTATCCCGATATTATTATAATGATTTTCTCATATATGTGACCCTCATGTTTAAATCATCCACAAACTCATTTTAAGAATTCATATATATTTTTAATTGGCAGTTTGGATGGACATTTGGGCTGAACATTTTCATTTTTGGTATTTGATTTTTTAACAATATTATTTTTGATCTCATCTCTAAAATGACTTTTCACCTTCCTTTATTACTTATTTTTCCTTTGGGTTTTTTTAAATTATTAGATAGTTTAATTACTATTGGTACATAACTACACACATCATAATAGTGACACTTCTGTTGCAATACTCACATAAATCTTCAAAGCATTCAAATATGTTTTTTTTTTGCAGAAAAACACATTTTCCATGGATTTATCTTTTCTAATATAGGTCATCTATTTCTTTTATTCCCCCCACAAATTAATTCCATCTATTATTTAAAAAAATTTCCATGTTATTCCAACACTCCAATTACTTGAACCTAATATTCCTACAACAATAATAATTAGTTGATGAATCTTTATCAATTTCTTCTTTTTCGGTGTAGTATGTCCAGATTTCATTGATTGTGAAAAAACTATTTTTGAGTTGGACCACCACTATTTTAGATAATTCTTGTGGAACAGGTCTTCATACATCTTTTATCATCCACAATAGAAGTGGTGGGTTTATCAGTATATTTCCCTATCCATACATTCCCATTGTTATTTTTAAAACATCTACCAACACTTGAAACCACATTAGTACTAAAATTCATTCTCTATTATGGGATATATTCTTATTTAAGTATTATCCACTTTAGTTATAGGATAATTTCTTGCTCTTCTTTTTATGATCCATAATTAAAACTTGTGTGGAAACACCACTTTTTCCAAAAAATTTGGGAAGTTATATCTTTTGGTGATTCTTGATTATTCAATTTCACCTCTTACTCTAAAAACATCAATTTTAGTGAGTGATTATCATTCTAAAAAATTCTTTTCTTTTCTTCCCAATACCCCTACAAATTCTACATTCATTATTCATGAATTTTTCTTGATTCATGTAAAGTATTATCAATCTCATATACCTTGTTTTCATTAACCTATAGTTCAAAAATGTTAAATTCAATAGATACAATCTTTCTTATTTTTTAAGTGTATGATAAGCTTCTACAAAATCTATCTCAAAGAATTATTTCACAAAAAATTCCTTTGAAATTCCTCTTTGACATAAAGAATGGATTTTTCTCTATTTATATGTGGTCTGTGAGATTCGTGGACATTTTGAACATTTTTATTTGGTGGATCCTCCAATTCTTAAAAATGTTCTTCTAACTATAAATTTTTTATTTTTAATAGCCTTGAAACTTTCAATAATACATTTTACAAGTTATTTGGGAACATTCTTTAGATGTTCTTTGAATTCATAATTATGATCTCTATGCTATACATTATCTCCACAACTCAAGATGGCTTCATTATAATCCATAATCAATAGAATTATTTCACCATATACCAATTTTATTACATTTAGTCATTGGTGTCCTCAATTTCTATAATATTCTTCTTCAACTTCCCTGTCTATCATTTCTCTCAATTCTTTTGTGTATTGGAAAAAATCTCCAGATTAGTATATAGATGTGTAACTAATTTTTTATCCATCTAAGGTGGTTCACTAATTTCATGAAATATATACTTAATTTATTTTAAATTCAACCTCTTGAATTTTATAATTTTATCGATCCACTAAGTGATATATCACAGCATCACCTATTATGAAAAAATGATAAGAGAGAACACATCACACAGTATTTACAAGGTCCATATGAAAACGATGTTGGTTATACCACCATCATGGATTCTATACTATAATATTTTCATCAATTACAATGGTTGATATAGTCTCATTGTATCTTAACACTTAAATCCACACAAGAGGATCTTTAGACTGCTTCATATAGTGTTACCAGAATCCACATTGGGATTATAATATTTACATCTGGAATCCTTCATATTTCATCACTAACTGAGAGACTTCCCTTGATCCCAAATCCAACTAAGATACTTATCTTTTCCTCAATCTCCAACCGAGAGACTCATTCCCTTATATAGGGTTGATCTACTAAAAGATGATAATTTGAACTCCCTCTTTGAGATTTTAGAATCTGACATGATCATGTACACTTCATGTACCTTTAATAGTCACTGAATAGGTCTATCAGTCATGATAAAATGTTCTAATAACTAGCATATGATCTTCTGCCTCTGTGGAAAAAAATTTTGGTCTTGAATTCTTCCATAAATATTATGAATTATTGACCTCAATTGGTGAACACAATTTTTTATGTATTATTTTATGCAAGAATAATCTATAACATGACCAATGTAGCCTTCAATAAACAAATATGTTCTTCATGTACGAATTTCATGGGGCTCACAGATTCCTAAACCACAACACAAATTATTACTTGTTATATTATTTTATATGTTATATTTGAAGTTTGTTAAAGGATCTTTCTTATGCCTTTACGAATGCTTGAAAACAAGCACTTTCTCTTTTTCACAGACTCGAGTTGGTTATTGATCATGAAAATAGAATCACGAAATATCCATCCTACTTCAAGACTAATTCCATCCTGATATATTCTTTCATGAGTCTATGAAGGGTTTGTCAACCCTTTTAATGAAAGAGTAGGGTATATCTAAGTTATGTTCTCACAAACTAGTGAGGTTTTATGAAACTAATTCATGTATGTTCTCGTGTTCCTCTTCACTAAAGTAGGTTTTCTTAGAAGAATAATTCTTCATGAAATGAGGTGTTCTTTGAAAAATACATATTCAAAAAAAATTAGATCTATCTGAATATGGAAGAAACATATCCCATCCTCACTACTTATCCATTCATATGAATGTTCTCCAGCACCTCATATCTAATAACAACATCGTGTTGAGTCTTCAAATTTTAATTCTTGTTATGCATTTTTGATTCACATGATTATGATGTGTTTCTAAAATAAATTATACTGGAAAAATGGTGTCTTTGAGAGTTATTATTTCATGATATTGTAATAATCTGCATGCTATCATTTCATTATCTTCATCGTTTTAAAAACTCCAAACTCATCCCTATATGAATTGAACATTGTAACTCACATTGTATGGAAACATTCACGCATTCTTTGAGTAACAACATGAATTCAATTTTAATTCATGGATGTACTCAGCATGTTTCTCACAATAAAACCACGGAGCTTCAAATACATGATGTGTTAGATCCACTAGATGACTGTAATTCATCAAATCAGATGAGCACAATATATCGGTAACATTATAATAACAGATGAACACCATGTGATCCCTATTGTCCCATGTCGAACTCACACTTGTTCAAGAAATACAATATAAATAATAATGTGCCACTAACTACTTGAGTAATCACCGAGGTTCATCAATTGAAACACTCAAACACTACACCTCATGTCATCATGCACCCCAGCACAGTGGGCCACGTACATCCATATACACTCTGCGCACGCCTTGCACACACAGGTATGGACAATTTTACTTGGTTCACCTTTAGTAAGAAACATCCAAAAGGAATACAAAGGCAATGTTCTAATGTACCAAATCCATTAAATCTCACTACTATTCCAAAGTTAAGAGAAGTCTCAATACCACTCTTAGTTTATAACCATTCACAATTTGAAAGATCACTACTCTATCAACTGAAATGTGGAAACTACACCTTCAGATGGATTTTATATTGATCTGAAACAACTCAAAATTGTTTCTCACATAAGTGTTTCATGAAGCTCTTTTTCACCCAATATGTGAAATACATTTCACCGCATAGAGATTTCCCTCTAGGAGAGGCCTTTCACAGACTATTTTTGTTCCATTTTGAACTATTTTATACCCTTCCAAAAAACCATTGAACCACATAGTGTGAGTGCTTCACAGGCTATATTTACCTTGCAGACGAATGATGCCTCCCAAACTGCTTCATTGTTGTGAACTACAGTGCCCTACAAACACCTTATTCAAACCCTTTCACAAACTGAAATGCCCTACGAACAACTTTCAGACTTAGTCACATTCTCTCGAGTATATTTCTCATTAAGAAAATTTACTTTCTTTAATAAAGCGGTTATGAGTCCTTTATATATTGAAATAAACCTAGAAACCCCACTAATAAAAATTATGATCAACTCTTTTACGGATTATCCTTAACCACAAACGACACTTTCTATACGATTCACATAGCGTAAGATTACCCATTTAGTGGCTGCCTCTGAAACACCTCCATGTGGTGGCCTCTAATTCACCACCTTCAACCTCAATGGAAAACTACCTTTGTGGTTCACGTAGCACAATATCTATTTGGAATCCATTCCATTTCTAATTTCACTTCACAGTTCAACATACCTGTTATGTAGTTCACCAAAAATGTTGTTCAAGAATCCTTTGGGATAATACAAATCATGATTTTTGAGGCCTAAAATATAGAAAACATTGGGGGAACAACATCACCTTGTAAAAGAAACTTTTTGTAACACTTTCATATCTTTAATACATTTCTTAGATATTTCTTCACCACTCCAGGTCAAAAAATATCATGGGAACTCGGTAGGATCTACATTTCAGTTGCAATACCCTCTAGAACAATACTGTCGATTATAGATCACTACCTAATGTTTTTTTTTCAGCAGGTCTCACTGTCCACCTAGATGGCTCACTACCCATCCCCCTCTTAAAAGACCTTGTAATAGGGAGGTTGGATAGGGATTATATACCATGCCCAACATCCCTATAGTCTACGATGTGGGGCAAGGAAACAAGTATCACAATGTAACATCCACATGTCACATCGTGACACCCCAACACCCAAAAACCATAACACATAGGGTAATCAAAATAATTCATTTATAACTCTAATAATATCTCTATGAATAAAAAGCCACCTACTTACTCTAACAGAAAATCATTACAAAAATAGACACACTCATGCACCACTTGGATTCCTTGACTACTTCACTTAAAGAGCACCAACTTCAGCTTCTCATTCTTCCCTACTGATCTATTTCTAATCATCATTGTAGTGTAATCCTCATACATGTTCTACCCCACAATGCAGGTAGCATAACTCTGGTTCAACAGATTCTTCAATGACATCTTGAGCATGTATTGAGATGAATATCTAGTCATCAGCTACCCCTACTTAGAGAGTGTATAGTTTAACTCATTGACATGTACCACCACATCTGTGTTTTCCTCAATAATGTTTTTGTGGTGGGTAACTGCATTCTTCCAAGATTTCATGTACATAATAATTTTGGTCATTATTTCCACTGGAGGAACCTTGATGTCGTAGGGATATCATTTCACTGTTTTAGTCTCCCCATACATCAGCCACATTATATGAAGTAGGGTCTTATAACTATGGGTCACCCTCAACTCGATTTCCATAGCAGGGATCCAAGAATTCGCAGATCATGAACCAACAATGGTCAACCAACTGGAGGGAAACCAACAACTAAAAGACCCTAATCTAGATGGTGTGGCCACTATATGAGGCAATAAGGTGTGTCACTGACTCTATGGTGTTAGATGAGGTGACTACAGTAGTAAACATGTATTTTTATGGAGTCAATATTAAATGGTGGAACTCATTACAACCATGCCTTAGTACATTAATTCTTGGAAGAACACACTTACCACCTCAAGTACACGCTATAAGGGAATACCCATATTGTAGCACATCCCTATGGGTTCTACCACACACTCTCCGAGCAGGGGTAGCTGACGACTAGTGGGATGTATGATGCTGCTCTCAAGGCATCCTACTCATTTAATAATCCCAACAACCAGAGCAATGATTCCTACATTTTAGGGAAGAAATTTTATATTTATTACACAAAAATAAAGGTGGGGAAGAGGTAATTAGGGAAAAATAAAAATATGAGCATGTTTCTTTTCTTCATCACCGATGACGAGGTGATGGCCGAAGTGAAGTATGAAACCAAGGTAGTTAAGTGGTGTGTGAGTGTGTGCCTGTGTGTGAAGAATTGATATCAGATGAGATAGGAATCCTCTAATTCATAGGGTAAGAACCAATAGGGATATTTTTGGAGTATGAAATGAATGACAATGCGTTCCATAAATGTCATGGCTATTGGATATAGGGGTGTCACGACATGACATATGGGTGTAACATTGTGACACTTATTTCTATGCCCAACATTGGAGACTAGATAGGTGTTGGAAATGGTAATAATTCATAGGCATTCCCCCCATCACAAGGCCATTTAATAGGGGGATGGGAAGTGAGCCACCTTAGTGGGCAGTGAACCATGGTGAAGAAAAAAACTATGAAGAAATAACCCAATACAGACAATATTTTGACAAGTTATCTAACAACCCAAATATAGATCCTATAATAAAGGTTCCTTTTTATGTAGTGATCGTCACCAGCCCATACACCACACTACAATCAGCTACATTAATCAGCCAAGTGGAAGAAAAATACCTCTTTACTTCCACATGAATGATATTATCCCCTTCCATGACTTTTTATCATAACATTAATATCTTTTAATAAATATAATGACTTTACTAATAATAATATCATGAAATATTTTTTAATAATTATCCTAAATTTCTTATCTTTTATTTTTATATATCCGAATATGAGGCCAAGTCTTCATTATTAATAATGTTATTATCACGACTTCATCCTGAATTTATTATCATGACCTTATTATCATGATTTTATTATAATTTTTATATATGCGTGCATATGTAGTAATATTTATTTAATAATAAAATTATTATTATTTATAAATATAATAAAAAATATAATTTACATGAAATTTTTGTTAGATAATATTACTAATTATTCTCATTAATAATCATTATTATATTTTAATAATTACATTAATATTATTAAAATAATCAATTAATTTACCTCAATGGTAGAGGCAACTCAGTGGGGGGAGGGGGAGGATGCTATGGAGATTGTGGCTTGCATGGAGTAGTGGCATGCTGGGTGTGGTGATGAAGAGGCACCAATCCGCAGGGGTTAATGACTGATTTTTAGCTAATGGAGAAAATATGCCCTACCCAATAAAGATAGCTTTGAGATGGTTGGTGCAAGAAGGTGGGATGAGCCCCATAAAGGGGAAGCTACAAACTATCAAAATATATAATATATAATATAAAAAATACTATGATTTAATCTAGACTATCCATATTGGTACTATGGATTGAATTATTGGCTTCGAGTGTTGTTGGTTGAAATTGTACCCTCAAACACTTAATATATAAAATTACTATCTATTATTTTTATTATTATTATTCTCAATTAGATTATTAATTATTTCAAATAATTTTAAATTTTGAAATTGATTATATTATTAATTACCAATAATTACACTAATAAATAATGATTAGTAATTATAACATGGGAAGTGAATAACATCTGTAAATGAAATGATGGATTGAGTTATATTTTTTTAATATATTCAGAATAATTTAATTAAAGTAATATTGAATATAAAAATAGTTTAATAATGGTTAATTTTTTTTATTTTTTTCTCTATACATAAACAAAAAAAAATTTAAAAAAATACAAAATATATATATATATATATATATATATATATATAATGGAAAGCATTGTATAAAATAATCCTTATTTGAATGAATTATTTTTCATAGACAGAAACTTATTTTAATGAAGGTGATGTCTAGATCTATAAATTTTCTAGAAAATGTTCCTAGGAAACAAAAATGGGTTTACTCGATGAATATAAATAATATTTTCATGTGAATGAAGATTCCTTGATTCACATACCCTCATAGTTGAATTTCCACTATATGGAGAATACCTATTTCATGTCTAGTTTTCAGGAGACCACATAACATCCTAGATAGGAAGAGAGATAGATTGTTGTGTTGATCTAGATGAAGAATTTAGGAATCAATGAATATTATGATTAAAGGATCACTCGATGTAGGAAAATGGAAAAACAACTTAAGAAACCTTCCAAGACTCAAAATGGGCCTAATTCTTAATGTAATGAGAAACCCATAGATTTGGAATTACCACTCCTTTAAGAATTCCTTAATTTTTCACTTTCCCCCTTCTTCCCTCATAATAAAATGATTCCAATAAGACATGTAAATTAATACAATTTTTTTGACTGGATTATAAATTTATTATATAAAATTTATGGAAAATAATTAACACTTAAATTAAAAATATTTCATTAAATAGAATTTTCAATATAAATCCCTTATATTGATATTTTCATTTTTAAATAATAAGATATTCCATATTTATAATTACTTTGTATCACAACCTTACACTTTAGAGAAAAATGGTTGTAATTAAATTTTCAAGACATTGTAATAACATTGAAATTGTAATGTTTTATTGTGGTCATAAATGTTGTGAAACATTGCAGAGTGATTTCATCTTGATAAATTCAATTTCCATATGATTAAAATTTTAATACAAAACACCCCTTATTGTTTAAGGGAATGACATCATTTTAACATGTAACATACTAGTTTGGTCATCATGAAAAAAGATGAAATTTTCAATAAACATGAATATAAAATAGATAGAATAGTAATGAAACAACAGTAAAAAGATATTAGAGGTGGAAAAAAATATAGGTTCATCAATATGTTCAAACCATATTAATGTGTTACCATTTTCACAACCCAAAAGTTTGTGTTACTCGCCAAAAAATAAAAGCCAAACATATTAATACATGTTAAAATATATCAAATTCATAAGGTAAATAATCTTTTCATGTAAATAAATACGGTTATATGAAATTGAAAATATCCACATGAGTAATCCCAGAACAATAGATAGTCAACCACATTCACCTTTCAACTCAAGACAAAATCCTTTGGGTCAGTAGATAGCCCAACCACAAGTCCCTTTACTCGAAGATACATTTACGAAGAGATAATTAAATTCATAATAACTCTATAACCTAATATTTATATACTATATTTGACAACTAAATTCAATTTCACATATTCAATTACAAAATGATGTTAAGGTAGATAAAAAATAAATTCATTATCAAACCTATCATGAAATGAAAGGACCTATCTCTTATAATCAGTTTAAAATTTATTCTAAATCATACGCCATTCATTATATAATAAATTTAAAACACTAAATAAAAAATTCAATAACATTTAAATAAATTAATAATTAAAATATTTATAAATGGTATAAAAATTATGAAAAATTAAAAATAAACTTAATTATAAACATTTAAAAATTAAATAGTTATATTATAGAAATTCCATAATCTTGATTATAAACCCTTATATCCATTATAATATGAACTCTTTATATGGAATTTAATTTTAAAACATTTATATTTTCATGAATTATAAAAAATTTAAAATCAAAATTCTATTGTGTAAACAATTTAGATAATATAAATATCATATAATTAATAATATTTAACTCAGGATCAAATCAATCCTAAAAACCTTTTGGAAGTTGAAAAAATAATATATCAAATAATGATATTTAATTTAAACAATTCAGAAGTAATTATAAACAATACAAAAATAAAATATAATCATATTTACATTTTGGTCTTATTTAATTAATTAATAAACACTTTATAAATCACTTCCCAAATTTCTTAAAAATAACTTTTATTTCTAGGTCCTAATACATCACATGTAATTTATTTAAAAAGTATTTAAAATATTAACTCTTAATATTTAAGGAATTTTTTAAATAGTAAAATTTAATATTTATGAATTATTTAATAATAAATTTTTCACTAATAATTATCAATTAATTCTAAACCTCTTATAAACAATTAATTTATAAATTCCATACATACTAAATCTTCCAAAAATAAATTTTATCATAATTTATTAAATTTTTATAAACCATTAAAACAATACGAATATTTTAAATAGAACTTTTAAATCTTTTCTATTTTACCTTATGCCATTTGGTTGACACTTTAGAGGTAAAATATATTACCTTTGGACAATAAATCTATAATAACCTGAACTTTTATAAATAAAATTAACTTTGTGGTTTAAATAAGTGTCCTGTCATGTAAAGTCATTATTGAAAACAACTAAAGAATTATTTTATCTTGAACATTCAAAATACAAGATATAACAACTAAAGTATGATTGAAACCATTTATGGTAGAAGTTCATGCTCATTAAGATCAAAACTCAAACTTTGTTCGTTCAATAACCCTAAAAAAATCTCACCATCACACACATTACCCTTAGGGAGTTCCCTGGTGTAAAAAAAGGATATGTATCTCTACCATAATAGAATGAATATGTATATTTTCTTTTCAATAAATTAATTATTATATTTATTTCTTATTTATTTTACATTATAAATTATTATATAATTAGTTTGATAAAAATTAGATTTTAAAATGACATGACTGAAAATATATTTTTGTGTAAAATTAAATTTAAAATAAGACATTCCTTTTGATAAAATAATGAATCAAAATATATTTTAATAAATAATATTTATAAATAGTTCATATTAAATGTAAATGATAATATAATTTTAGAAAGTGAAAATTGAATTTTTTTCAAGATTTAGAAAATAATTATTGCCTAAAATTAGCATTTTTCGATCCACTGGGGCTTGAATTTAAGTGTAAAATATCAAATTTAAAGAATTATTTTAAAAAAAGAATATTATTTTTCTAATCATCATGTTGAAATAATCTTATAGTGAAAATTTCAAAAATAAATTGAGAAAAACGATTTTTCAAGTAAAAATTTAATATGGTTTAATATAAAATATGTATTATGACATCATAATGACCCTACAGTGATGTGTTATATTCCATAAAAGGTATCCAAAACCAAATATATATTTACACTTTAAAATGGTGTGTTTTAATATTATTTAATGGATTTTATGAAACATTTTTTAATCCTCCAAAAAATATATTATATTTTATGACATTAAAATAAATTATTTGTAAACATGACTCACTTTCACATTGCCATGGATATTATTTTAATTTCATGGGTTGATGGACTTATAAAATAATGAAATAGACACCTATTTTTCAGAAACCATGAGAAAAAATTATTGAATGGTTTGAGGTTTTGATTACATTATTATATAAAGTCCAAAACCTATGTTTGGAAAATAATTAAGAACTCCCCCTCACTTTTTCTATAAAAACCCACCAAAAATCTCATTCTTCTAAACTAAGAACAATTTGAGAGTAAAATATCCCTCCCATGTTTCCCCCATGCTCTCAATAAACTCCCCAATTCTTTTGGAAGCACCCTCTCAAGGTAAGGGATTTCTCTCTTTTCTCTTATATTAAAGAACCTTCTTTGTATTTAGCCATTTGAATCGCTATTGGTTATATTTTCATGCATATATAAAGATACCTATACTGCACAATTTTTTTATAATAATGAGATATTATTCATTCCCTTGATTATGGCATTTACAAAATCTATCATTATTCAAAAGTGTGGGATCCTCTCATTCTCCTCTTTATTCAAGCACCTTATTTATTTAATGCAATTTGTGTTTCAATTATTATTTAGAGATATTCCTTTACACATCCATCTTAATTTTATTATGATATAAAATTAATTATATTCCACTTTCAATATCATCAATTCCTCTCATGATTTATTTTTTATCCTCGTTATGCTGCGGAAATTATCCTATTATTTTTTTCAAGCCAAAACACTGTATTGGGAATACCATCACCATTTCCATTCAAGGGTACACACCTAGACCTAAAAAATCCTAGTTTAATTGGGTATCATTATGTATGTATTCAATATTATTTAATTTCATAATTAAATTTGATAATATATGATCTTATGTTGAATGATCCATGGGGCACACTTATGCATCAGTACAAATAACTGGAATTTAGAGACATTTTTCAAAAACATTGCTAAAATAGCCACATTTTTTTTGGAAACATCACCATATTATTAAAAAAATTTATGATATGTCTATATATATGTATATATATTCATATATAAAATCTCATATATATTTTAAATTTAGTAACGCTTTTAAAAAAACATATCTATTTCAAGAAATTTTTTCAAGTCTTTTAAAACATGGATAATTATATATATATATATATATACATTTATAATTATAAATATATATGTATAAAAACACACATATATTTACACACACACAGGAACGTGCACACACACACACACATATTAACATATAAATTATATATATATATATATATGAACATATATATAATAAATACAATTATATATATATATTATAAAACATAAACACATACACACACACAAATAAATATATAAACATAAAATTAAAACATATATATTTTTGTCTGTGTGTTTTTAAAGTGGATTGTAGGGTGGGTTATCCCTTGGGGGGCTATGACCTGTCGTTTTGGCATGTTTTTGTGTTTGATTGAAATTTTACCCCCAAACCCCTCATATATTATATATATATATACTTAAAATATAAAATATAAAATATAGACAAACACACATATAAATTAATATATGTGTTTCAATATATATATATATAATATTAAATTTTAGATACCAAAATATATTTATATATATATATATACAAATAAAACATAATACAATTAAAAAGATTAAAGTTAGTTACATTTTAAAGATAATGTGACTATTTTAGTGATGTTTTTACTAGTCGGCATAGTAGTTTCTTTGTAATCCCCCTCACCGGTCTATTGTAATTATATGTTACATACACATATATATTTATGCACAAACACACATACTCACACACACACACACACATATATATATTACATATATATACATATATATATATAGTATCAAAATATATATAATTATATAATATACACAAATAAATTAGCACAATATATAATCTCTCACGAACCAAACCAGAGTGTTGTCAAACCTAACACCTGATCCATTTCATGGCATGTCCCAAAGGTCATTCCTGATCCACAGAGGATAAAAACTAGTGGTTTTGTATCAAAAATATATTTTGGGAATGATTTCATCTATTTAGTTATTCATAAACAATAAAAAATAATAAAAATCACAATAACTGATAGCCATAACCAAACTTGATACAACAATATTCATATTCCATTTTTACAACATATACCAAAACCAAGAGTACAAAAATGGAATGGGAATGAAATAACTATCCCAAAATATGTATGTAAAAAGTGGGACAACACCCTCAATCCACTACAATCAATACTAGAAAAAAATTTGCACTAGCATCTGGATCCACCATCACCACCATGATAAATCGTTCCTTTACCTAGGTTATGCCTGACAAATTCTACAAACACCAAAATGTGTATGTAGGGTGTGAGAAAAAACCTTTTAAGATTCCACCCATAAGAAAAAACTCTATTCTATATCATTATAATACAAATAAACAACTGCGTTTACATAAAATTTATTTGGAACACTTTCAAGAAACATTTAATGGAAACCATTTTTCGGGCAAACACATTTAACGAAAACCATTATCTAAAATAATCATGTATGAAAATAAATTGTACACAAGGACTATCATATATCAATGGATAACAAAACATCATTAAATCATCAAGTCATAATACATAACTATGGAAAAAAACCTATTGGTAACTAGTATAAGTGGAACTCCAGAAACCTCATACATAAGTAATCCAAATCCTCTAACTCAATGACAAAAAAATGTTCTCATTCATGAGCAACTAGAAAGGATATCATCCAAATTTCTATTGTTCCGAAAAAATTATCATTAGTGATCCACTAGAGAGGATCTTACCCAATGTTATAGTGGTCTTTGATCATATCACATGAATCACTACTTTCAAATATACACGCCAAGCATAACAAGATCATGAGAAAATCACTACTTTCACAAATCACATTGATCCAATGATCCAAGTCCACTTGGAAACCAAAATTTTTCCATAAACAAAACTATTTTCCATTTAACGCATAATAAAACCATTTGTAAATACATTTGTAACCACTTCCACAATTTAAGTAACCTATTTGGGAACAAAACAAAAACTAATGGAACCATTTCCATGTGAAAATTCCCGTTCAAATTCATATTCACATCAGAACCATTTTATAACATGCTTCACATCTCCTTCGTAATTCAATGACACATTTAAGGTGCCTAAAAAAGAATACAATGGGGGAAAAATACCATTTACCATGGAAAATATTATTTCGATTCACTCACATCATTAAATATCATCGAAATCACATTTCAAAACTTTCAATAAAGGTGTAATATATTTCCAAGAAGCACTACAATGTAGAACACATGAAAAATAAAAAATTTCCTCTAGAAAACCAATTTTCATCACATGTGCATCATAAAAACATTACAAAAAATATTTTTCACCCCATAAATAATTCATAGAACACATTTAACAATTCAAGAAATCAATCCAAACACATCTAATAATGTATAATCTTGATCCACCTACTTCATACTCGGAAACTACCCGAAATCGGTGTGAAACCGAAATCGCACCACCACACGAAGTTATAAATGAATTATTGAACAATAATCATCGATATTTTCCACAAAATCACATGTTTAATCCCTATTTATGTGAAACATTTTTCTGGAAAATAGAAACTCAAGAAAGAGGGAAGGAGAACCTAGAAATAGAGATAAGTCAAGAGGAAAGGGTCTTACTTGATGTTTACTTCAGGAATTGGGGTCAAAAACAACCAGAGGATAACGGTAAAAGGATTCAACAAAGCTTGTAGGAGGCTCCCATGTATGAAAATCCCATAGTGTTTCAATTATAGGGGATTTAGGGTTAGGTTTGAGGATGGGAGTGGAGTAAATTACATGTTTTTTATGACCTAGAGAAGTTGCACAATTTACCTGCATGATTTTCCAAACAATGTGGAAAATGTGGGCCTCTCACTATCCCAGAGGGACATTCCACATAGTTAACCCACATGGTTCCCCAAACTGTGCTCCAACCATGATGTCAGTACTGTCAGAAAATGAAAACTTTCTTCCCTATATCTAGGGAATGTGTGCATAGTTTCCCATAACCATGCCCCGCCTTCTTCCAAGACCAAAATATCCATTTTTATGAAAAAAATAATTGAAAACCAAATGAAAAATACAATACTGAAAATGAAAAAAATAAAACCTTGAAGGAAAAAATGTATGTTAATATTCTCCCTTCCATGGAAACATTTCATCCTATGAAATTCACTCCAAAGACTGATCTGAGAACAAAAATGGATACTCCTCCTCAACCAAAGACTTCCACTCCCATATCTCAGGCATATCACCACTATAATGTGAACGAACATAGAACAATGGTATAAAATTACAATTAATCACTTTCTCATGAGAATCTTCTATCCATACCAGCCATTAAAACATAAATAATGTAGGATCCAATTCCCACTCTTCCCAGTTCAACACATGGGATAGATCGAGATTATACTTTTTCATCTTATAGACATAGATCACTTCATGGATTAAATTCAACTAAGAGGGAAAAATTAATCTTTATATAATCTTACCAACCCAATTAGTAATATCAAATGTTCCAACATACATAGGCATTAACTTTCCTTACATACAAAAATGACAATGACCCAGGAAAGGTTCCATTTCAGGAACACGCGACCACCCACTACAAACTTCAATGATTAGTGCCTCTGATTGTAATAAGATTTATAGTGTATCTCATATATCAAAAAATTCTACCTAATAAACATGAATTTATATTAATTATCTTGTATGAGGCTTGGCCTGAAAAATGAGGTATCACCCACAACATCCCAAAAAAATGGTGACCAAAATCACCAACCTTAAAGCACCACCTAGGAAGCCATTATAATCGAGGATTGGTAACTATTATTATACCCAAACCCTTCCAATCCCAAATAACTATCCCACAAACCTCAAAATCCAACACACATTCCCGAAGAATGTCTTATAAAATCATATACTCCTAATTTGGCTGACCATACATTTGGGTATGGTATTCCGTAATCAACTAGAATTATGACCCCATTGCCTTAGGAGTGCATTATGAAAACCGTGAGGTAAAACCGGGTCTTCTTAGAAACAATCGCCTATAACACACCATTAAACCTCATAAACTCCTGAACATACAACCAACCTAACTCATCCACCTTTGCTGAATCCCTAATTGGACTGAAATGAGTTTATTTGGTCAGATGTTCAATCAATATCTAAATTGAATTCCTCCCTCCATGTGTATGAGGAAATCCAACAAATGAAATCCATCGTGATCTCATTCCTCTTCCAGGTTAGAAGTTGCAATAGTTGCAGAAATCATAAGGGATGTTGGTTCTATGATTTAACATGCTGTCATGTATAACACCACGATACAAATTCTTCTATCTCCCACCTCATACTTAGCCACCATAACTTCCAATGTTCATTTTAGAATATCAAGGTAGTACTAGGAAAAATGGCCACTGAGACTGGTGATTATCCTTAATTACCACCTTTATCATATAAAAAGGCACCAAAAGTGGCCATTGAGGCACAAAATCCCTCAAGAGGAAATTAACACTCAAAAGTCACATCCCCACCATTTTGAAACTGCATAGAATTATAGAATAACTCACCACTAGACTGATCCTGCTAAATCAAATCAAGAAGGGAGGGTGTCAGCTGCATACTGGCCAGTAATGCATCTCCACTATGATCTTTGGTCTCCAAGTGAAGATGAGAAAATATCCCCATAGAAATACACTCATCACTAGACTATTTTAATTCTTTTATTAGAACTTTACTTCTCAAAGAATCCACCACAACATAACTTTTTTCTGAGGTATAGACTATATCAAAATCAAACCCCTGAAGGTACTCAATCCCATGAAGCTACCACTAATTCATATCATTCATGGAGAAAATATATAAAAAATTCATGTGATCCAAATAAACCAATAAAATATACATAAAAAGATAGCAACACCATGTCTTTGAGTCATGCTTCAACACCACTAACTCTAAGACATTCTTTGGTTAATTCCTATCATCTGGTCGGAGTAATCAAGAACCATAAGCCACCACATCATCATTCTACAGAAGAACACAACCAATACCCATACCTGAGGCATCATTATATACCGAATTTCCCTTTACTGACATAAGAAATATTAAATTAGTGGTGATTTTCAACCACCGCTTATGTTTTTCATGGGACACCTGAAATTCAAGGCTCTAAAAAAACATTACCCCTTTTATGGTAAGTGATGTCATGGAAGAAGTAAGATTATAGAAATTTCAATGAACCACATTTAATACCCTACCACGCACAAAAATATCTTGATCTCAAATAAATTCTTTGGTTTCTCCCATGGCATCACTATAATGATCTTATCTGGGTCCACCTAAACCCCTTATTATAAGATAACAATTCCTAAAAACATAACCCCCTTGATCTAAAAGGATCAATTTGAAATCTTTGCATAGAGATGATGGTCCCTAAGGGTTCCAAGAATAATCCTAAAATTCCAATCATTCTCCTCCTTAGTCTCTAAATAGATTAGGATGTCAACCAAAAATACCTTAACAAATGAATCAAGATACTGGTGGAACACCCTATTTATGAGAACCATAAAGAACACTAGATCATTTTTCAACAGGAAAGGCATGACCAAATACTCATAATAGTCATACCTGCTTCAGAAGGCTATTTTTGGAAAATATGCCTATCTCACTCAAACATATTGATATCCGAAGATCATGTAAATCTAAGAAAAACGCATTTCCCCTCTTAAGAAATTCAAAAATGTCATCGATATGGGGTGAAGGATACTTGTTCTTGATCATTACCTTATTCAGAATTCGGTAATTAGTGACCAATTTTAGATATCCATTGGCCATTTTAGCAAACAGAACTTGTGTGGACCAAGGTGAGATGATCGGGAGAATGAGTCCTTCAGATTCAAAATCATCTAACTCTATCATTAATTCCATAAAATAGGTGGGGGTGTTGTATGAAGGAAGAGATATCAGTTTCATTCTTGATTCCAAGTCAATGGTGAACTCCACATCATTCTTTGGAGGAGAACAAAATTAATCCTATGGAAAAACCTCTACAAACTCATTCTCCATGGGAGTTAATCCACCTTTAGATACACCATCACCATCCTCCAACATGAGAAATGAGATTTGATAAACAAGATTGACTAATTAACAATGTGGAGGTCCAATACATCCCAAAAAGGATCCTATTCATCTTGAAAAACTTGGGTACATCCATCAGGTTCCACAATACACACTTTCCACTTATGAAAATCGATGTGCACCTAGAAACACGCCATCCAATCCTACTCGAGGATCACATAAAATAATACCATTTTTAAAACAAGAAAATGACATTCAAACTCAACCCCTAATATAGTGATTTCACAAGAGGGACACTTGAAACCCTTCTATATCTTCTTACCTAGAGGAATTACCAACTTCATCACATACAATATAAGATCAGTTGGGAACTTTAACACATCCAAAAGACAAGATGAAATAAAAGAAACTAAAACACCATTATCAAATAATTCAATAGCTAATGATGATGCAATAAGAATGCTAGTTCGAACTATCATTTACACTACATACAATTACACTAGTGCTTGATCTTCTGTATAAGGATACTGTGTATCAGCCTGAGCCTGAGAACAACCACTTACCCATGACTCTGCCCTAAACTAACTCTACCCAGAAGATGATTTAGCCCTATCTCCATGACCACCAACCGGAGAATCTGTTTCCCTGGATGGTTCTGATCAAGGTAATATCCCCTTAGAAGCTACAAATACTTCACCACTCTAATTGGGGATAACCACACTGAAAAACACTACATGTTCCCCATAGTTCCACCCTGGTGATAAGGTCTGGGAGGATATCTACCCACATGTTGTGTTTTCCATATTTTCCCACACATTTTTTACAAGAATAACCTAACATTGAAATCCAAAGATGAAGAAAGCCATGAAGGATGGCCTGAACTACCACTTCCCTTATTCCCCTGCTCATCCCACTTACTCTCCCATTTAGATAAACTTCCACTCCCCACTACTGACACAACACTAGAGAAACTAGACTTACGTCCATTATCCATCTTGACTAGAATGATCAACCACCTCAACATAAATTTTCTACATGAACAAGAAAACCTGAGATCAGATCTCTGGCCAAAACCCCATCTCAAACTTATGAACCCTCATATTCTCATTGGAAATGATCTTGGGTGTGTAACTAACCATCTCCATAAAGAGGATGGAATACACAATCAAATACCATTATCCATATTTAATCTCTATAAACACCCATGATCTGTTGAAGGAAAAAATCTCAGGACAATAATATTCATTGAAAAAGTCCTTGAAGTCTTTCCAACCCATATTCTCATGCATTTCATCTTGTACCACTGATTCCCACATCATTAAACTCCTACCTTACAACATGAAAAAAATCACATTTCACTATAACTTCCTAAGGCATATCAAGAAACTTGAACACCCTCCATATCTTCTCAAGCCACTCTTATACTTCATGAGGTTCAAAGAAACCTAAGAAAGAATGAGGTTTGTTCTTGTGTAACTCTTGAGCCTTTTGCATTACAAGACCTGGTTCAACTTATCTAACCTAAGAAGGACAATGTAATACTCCCTATCCCAAATCTTAGACAACTTGAACCATAGCTTCCATTAATCTCTTATCAATATGTGAGGGAGAACTATAACATGTTGATGTTTTTTTTAAATTTTTTCATTAAATAAATTTTTATTATTAAATATCTTGTATTTCACTCAACCATTAGTTTAAAAAAACTATGAGAAACCATTAGTATAAAATGACCATTATATCCTAGTAGTTTAGTTAGTAGGAATAAATATAACTATCTTATGAAAATGTATTGTGAAAAAAATATAAATCAATTATATATTTGTATTTTTGTATTTTTGTTAAGTGATTTAAAATTAGTAAATGAAATTAATGAAATATAGTTTTTATACATTTTTTAAAATATTTTATATATTAATCCAATAGATATTTTTTTCATAGGCTGTGAATAAACACTATTTGATGTAAAAATGCATATATTTTTCAAAAGGGTAATTTTCCATATTTTAATGATGAACCCCATTTAAATTAATATTTTGACATGTTAATGATTTTTATATGAAAAAATAAACAAGTTATTTGGAATCAGGGTATAAAAATTTACATGGAATGAATTTTTGATACTTTTTGATAACTTTCATGTATTGATGAATCGTATAAATACATTATATTTTAATTGAAATCATCTTTTTTTCATAAAAATAACTTATGTGGTTAAATTATAATATTGTATTGTTTTAAAGTATAAATAGAATATATTTTTTCATTTAATATAATTTATGTCACTAGAATTACTTTTAAATTGAATTCAGATGTAAAAACATTTCAATCTTTTGTAATATTTTAACTTTTAAAACTCGTTCTCTTTGTTCGACAACGTGATTAATTTTAAATTAATTAATGAAAATTAAGTGAATTAAATTTTTTAAAAAAGTATTCTATATTGGGAATTATTATGTAAATATTATGTAAATATATTACTTTTTTTGGGCATTATGGATAGTAACTTCGTTAATTTTAATTATTATTGTAAAAGGAAAAATCAGGTAATTAAGGGTAAAAATTATATTATGAAATTACCCTGAAACAATTTATAATATTATTAGATTAGTTTTTCTTCAACATAAATCATTATTGGGTAAAAAATATGTCATTTGGAAGGCACATGTATGATATTAGGAATTTTATTTTATTTTATTTTAAGAAAAGATAAATATGCCTTACTCAAATTTTAATAAATATACCATTTTTAATATAATTTTGTACAGAAGATAAATTTAATTATAAATACTAATATGAAAAAATAAAGGTTTTTATTTATCATGATAATTTATTTTTAATTTTTAGGAAATAAATAATTACCTAAAAGACCTATACTTTCATGATACGAAACTTATTTAATTGATGAGAAATCAGAAAAATAATTCTTATTATAGTGATAATAACGACTGAAAGACAAAAAAATATGGAAAAATCTTATTTTTCGAGTATATATATCAACCATAACCATCCAAGAGTTGATTTATTTATCATTTTGAGCCTTATATAAGATATTATGACACTTTTATTATTTTATTTAAACTGACAATAAACTTTTCATATTCCTGTTTTAGTAAGTATAAAATTTTAATGTTGGGTATTATATAAGATATATTTGACTAAAAGTATTATTCTAAGATATATTATATTTATATTCATAATAGTATTTTATTTTTAATTTGTATTCAAAAATATTAGTATTAAATAATTACACAATATTTTTGTTTTAATTATTTTATTAATGGAGATAACAAAGATATGTTTTTAAAATGTTAAAATAAATATAATTTTGGATAATTAATATGTACAAAAAACTATATATTTTACCTTGACCTTATAGGAATATAATAAAATATTTTTTACTAAGAAATATTGTTAATATAATATTTTTAAAAATCAATTAATTGAATATTGTCAAAATTGACACTATTGATTGTTAATCGAACTATTATTTTATTAAATTATTTAAAAATAATAAGACATTTTAAAAAAATTTATAATAATAATTATATGGTCTATAATTTTTTAGGGTTTATATTTATGGATTATGTGACATCTAATAAGTAAATTTTTTACCCTTTTAATATTTAAATATTTGTTACCATAGATAAAAAATAAATATAATAACTATGTTTTGATTAAAATGATAAGGATTAAATTGATAGAAAAACTTTTCAATAATTTTTTGGTTTAATATTTTACAACCCAATATCATATAATATTCTAAATTGGGGCATTTTTTAGGTTTTTCGAAAAGTTTTGATTTTATATTAAAGTAATGTTTTTAGAGATCTCAAAAGTTCCCCTCACCTCAATTATAAAAGGAAACCTTGTCCCTCACCTCTTGACTTCACTTCGTGCCTTAAATCCCACCCATAACCTATACATTTCCCTTAATAACATACCTAGTCACATTTTATTGTTTTTTTCTTCTTCAAAGACCACCTCTAGTGCTTTAATAAGATATTTAGAGAGAGCACATCGAAGAAGAGACAATCTCCAATACTGATTATTTCAAAATTATTTCTTCTTCTACTTCTTCTTGACTAGTTCTTTCATTTTGAAGTAATAACTCTAGTATCAATTATATATTGATATGTTATATTAATTATGAAACAACCATATTCCATCTTCAATCTACCCTTTGAAAAACAAAATTACTATGCATGTGTGTTTACGTATTACCGTCTCCACACCGTGGTGTAATATGTTTTTCACCACCGCCTTACTTGGATGGGTATAATGAAGGAAATAATAACAATATATGATTATTATAATGTTATATTTATTATATGATATTATACACTAGCCACATCAGTACCATTAAACAATTAAGGGAATGAAGTTTTCGCTCGTGCGTACATACGACCTACCGTCTCAACGATGCGATATTATTCATTCTGCATGATATTCCTTAAATCATGATTGTATAAATTAATGTAATGAATAAATATGATATATATTACACTAATATAATTATTTAAATTACATAATTATAACCTAATAAGAGGAAAAAGTTCTTATCTCAGAAAACATGCGTAAAGAAATAAAAAAGTTAACACCCAATGGATGAGTAATAATGTTACTAACAAACAGAAGATAATATGATCATATATTATATCATAAAAATGGATATGACTCTAAAATAAGTCAATGAAATTATTTAAATTATTATATATAATTTTTAGATACTTAAAAAGGAAATCAGACCTAAGTTAAGGGATAATTTCTCAATCTCAATATTATCTGATATTATTTATATGAAAGTATTCATTGTGGTATATTTATCATCCATGTCCATGTTTCCTAATTATATATTCCAATAAATATTCATTTTATTATTTTAAAATTTATTCAAATCCAATTTCACCCATTTTTTAATTTTTATTAAATTATATAAAAAGAAACTTTTTACATTATTAATATGAGTAACTTTTTGTCTTTTCTGTAAAATACATGAGAAGAATGTTTTTTACTTATACACCATGAACCAATTTATAAGTTTTAATAACACCTTATTTTCTTGAAGATTCCTCTACATGATTTCAAGTTTATTTTCTAATAAATTGTTTACTTTAAAAATTGGATGACATTTTGAGAAAATTACATGTTTTTGATGAAGAATTGATATTTTTCTAAAGAATTAACATCAAGTGTTATATTAAAATAATTTTCCATATATGATAGTATTCATTAATAGGGTTATGTTTCATGTATAATATCCAAATTGTTCCTAGGATTTTACTGTTTTTATGATATAATTATATTAATAAAATCCATTTTTAGGATTATGTTATGGTGGAATGATGTTTAAAAAAACCCACTTCATTCCTTGGGTTATGATGAATGATTTATGTTATTATGTCACACAAAAGAATGATTTCACTATTAGATGGGTGGGACCTAAATCTCCCTCAAATACATTGGGAATAGATTTATATCTCATTAGATATACATGGATATAACGTGAAATATTTTTTTCTCAGTAGTACGTGGCTAGAATAAGGGGTGAAATCAGTTTAGTAATGGAATTCATCCACTATGATGGTCTTGGTAATGAGTCTGTACTAATACGAAATGATTTTATATGGTTATGTGTATGAAGAATAATTCATGTCTTATGTTATGACTTTTGGGATTATGTTCATTTATTCTTATGAAATTTATGATTTATCCCTGACATGTTATCATGATAATTCGTATGCAGGATAAAAATTTGAAATGTTATTTAATTATGTGTTTTGATTATGATATGATTGGTATCTCCGTATTTACCCTTATTGAGAATCTAAGCTTAGAAATTCTTTTGTTTCTTTTACCCAGGTCATGAAGAAGGGGTTTAAGTAAGATATGTCAAAACGAGGTATATTTATGAAGAAATAAGTGGGATACAATGAAGATGTCTTATGAAGGAGTTGTTTATGTTTCTTAGTTTCTAAAGACACTATACCTATACAGCCCTATCAGGTATATGTTATATTTTTTAATGAATATTCTTTTATTTTTATTTAATATCAATGTATTTAAGGAATGGGTCACTGTAAGAACTCACTACAGATTCTTCCCACATATTCATAAGAACTCTCAAGTGAATTTTTTCTAAAACAAGAAATAACTATGATGAAAACCATTAATACAAAAATAATGATTATTTACAAAAAAAACAATCACTAACACTTTTAAAAATCAACTCATTACTAAATTCATCACAATAACATGACCAAATTAACCACTATTCCCCAACTCAGTGCCAATATACATCCTATAGCTTGTACGTCTCACCAGGAGGAGAATTAAAATTAAATCCCAACATCTCATGGTGATTAGAGTCCTATCACAAGGCGTATTGTCTAGGAACCCAACTCTAAACTAGAACCCCAATGTCCAATAATCTAATATATGGTCTATCAAGACTCTTCCCCAAATAAGTTGACCAAAAAAGATAATCACCTGCTCTATTTCCATTTTTTTCACAAAATAAACAAAAGTTCTATCCAACCCGACGCCCGACCTAATTTATGGTATGGCCCTAAGTATATTCATGATCCCTACGGGATGGAGAAAAGTTCATGGGTATAAAAAGCATAATTTTTTAATGATTTCACCCATTTAGATAATCATAACCAATAAATAAGAATAAAATCAAAAATACTTGATAACCATAACCAAACGAGATACAAAAATCTTCAGATTGAAGTTTGAAAACATAATCCAAAACCTAGAGTATAACAATGGAATGGTAACCAAAAAAATATCACAAAACATCCATGCAATAAGACTAAAAAAACCCTCATGCCACCACCATCAAACCGTACAAGAATTGAAACACAAGAAACCTGATCCACCATCACCAACATGATACATCTTGCCTTTACATGGGTCATACATAACAAAGTCTACATACACCCAAAAATGTATGTTGGGGATGAGACAAATCCTAGTAGGATTACATGAAAAACAAAATATTCCATGCAATATAATTAGAAGACAATTGAATATGCACATTTACATAAAAATATTTGGAACACTTTGAAGAATCATTTTGATGAAACCATTTTCAAGGGAAAACACTATTAAGTAAAACCTTTCACTCAAATAATATTTCTTCAAAATAAAGTATATAGAAGTGATATCGTATAACAATGGATAAATCTACATCATATAATCATTGTTTCATAAGTGATCACCATGGAAAAATTTATATAGGTAACTAGGACAACTGGAACTTTATAAACCTTGTACATTAGTGATCAAAATCCTCCAACTCAACTACCAATAATGTTCTAAATCACGATCTACTAGAGAGGATCCCATCCAATGTTCTATTTGTCTCCGATCATATTACTTGTTTAATTAGTGTTGTAGCATAAATCCTTCTAGATGAATCTAGACCATTACACTTTTGAGTCAACTAGCGTACTAGTTCTATTTCTCCCACCTAGATACCTGGTATTCCCATTATGCTCAAATTTCATTTCCCATATCACATAAATCACCACTTTCTCATAAACATGCCAAGCATCACAAGTACACCAGGAAATCACCACTTTCACAAATCAGATTTATCCAATGATCCATGTACGCATAGAAAATATAATTTTTCACTAAACAAAACCATTTTACAATTTAATGATACTAAAGAAATTTGTAAATACTTTTAACATCACTTTCAAAATTTAATTAACCCATGTGGAAACACACACAAAAAGTAATCCAACCATTTCAATGGAAAAATTCCCTATAAAATTCATATACATATCAAAACAATTTAATGTCATCATTCACTTCTCTTTCACAAATCAAATACATAATTAAGGTGTGAAATAAAGAATACAACATGCAACAAAATCCCATTTCCCTTTGAAAATCCCCTTTCAACGTACATTCACCATTAAATAGCTTTGAAATAACATTTCCCACCTTCCACCAAGGCATAAAATATTTCCTTGGAACACTAAAATGATACTCACATGAAAGAAACTAATTTCCTTTTGAAAAAACTTTTTCATCACTTGTGAATTGTAAACATCTTCCCAAAAAAATCTCCTTATAAAGAACTGATAGAACATATTTAATAATTCAATTAAGTAATCCAAACTCATCTAATAATGTTAAATCATGAAACCACATAACTCACACTAAGAATCTTCTAGAAATCAGTGTGAAAACAAAATAGCACCATCACACAAACATATAAAGGAAATATTCATCAATAATAATCAATAATTTCCTGAAAAACAAATGACAGAACACTCTTTAGGTAAAAAACCCTGTTGGAAATTTGGAACTCAAGAAAGAGGGAATACGAACCCAAGAAAGAGGGAAAATCAATAGGAAAAGAAATTACTTTATTTTCCATTGAATAAATGGGGTCAAAACCACCCATGTATTGATTTTCAAAGGCTTAAATAAATCATTGAGTAGGCTACCATGGCTCCAAATCCATTAGTATTTTAATTATAGGAATTATAGGGTTAAATTAGAAAAGGGTAGAAGAATATTTTCTAATTTTTTATTGACCTAGACAAGTATCATAGTTTTTCCTCATGGTTTTCCGAACTATGTGACAACCTTGAACTATACACTGTTCAAGAGGGACATGCCTCATGGTTATCCCACATGGTTTTCCGAAACGTGTGACAATCATGTGGCCTCCACTATCCAAAATGACTACTTGACAATTAGTTTCCCAAACAAGGGCGCATGATTTCCCTAAACGTGCACCAATTGTGCGCTACCTACTGCCAAGCCTAAAAACTATATTTTTCTCCAAAAACATGTTTGAAACCAAAGGTAAAATACAAGACAAAAAAAGAAAAAAGAATACCTCAAAATGAAAACATGAATGTGACTTAAAAAAAATATAATATATATTAACATAAAATATAAACATATATATAATATAAAAAATATGTATAAACATATATGTAAAATATAAACACATAACAACATATATATAATAATAACTTGTATATTAATATATAAGAATGCATATATATAATATTATTTTTCAAAATACAAATATATATATATACATATATAACATAACACAATTATTATATCAAAAAACTAAATAGGTGGGTTGTTAAGATTATTGGTTGTGATCCTTGAGGTGGAGTCCTAGATTTTTAGTGGAGGCATAATTTGTGAAGGTATGGGAATACAAGGGTGGGTATGTTGGGTGTAGGTACTACATGGGGGGTTTAGGGGGGAACTGGTACATGTGTACAAGAGGGGAGGGTTGCGTGGGGCTATTGGGGTCATGCAGGGTAGGTGCGTTTACGGGAGGGGTTGTGGGGGAGGGGGGTTTTTTATGTGGGGCGTACCATGTGCATATATTTTTTTCATTGTAAAAAAACTATAAAACATATGATTTTTAAATAAATACTAATATTTCTAAAAAATGTTTGTAAATTAGGTTTCCCTAATTAGCGATGTTTATAAATGTTGTTAAATATTACCATTTTAAAAAAAATGGTTTTTTAGAATGGTAGTAAATGAATAAGATGTGTTTATAAATGTAGCTAATGAAAAAATAAACATCACTAATTTATGTTTTTTGGTGGTGCATGTAGATTATATGACAACGATGGGTGCGCCCTGAATTATATAGTGCACCAATGCATTGGATAATGTTTTCATCACAGGAGACATCACGTAGTGGATAAATACGAAATAATAATCCATTATGGGACTTTTTACACCATGTTATGATGTCTTAGTTGTTAGCATTGATCAACATCTATGATGTCATCTTTAATTCTGTTCCCACATTCTATGTTTCCTTTGTCCTACCATGTTACATCATAAATCATTGTTCAAGATTATGATTCTCACCCCTTTTATGTCTCATTGAAATGGTTGTTGAGTAACATGTAATACTTCATCTTATAATTCTTTGTGTATTCCCTTACTGGGATTTATAGCTTACCTTTTTCTTATATATGTCCCCAGGTTATCCCATGAAATTTTAAAATCTATGGAATTTTAGAAGCATGTTACAGAATTTTTCAATAATGTTTTTATATCCATGTATCATGTTGATGTGTTGGGTACCTAATTTTCCAAGGACACTAGGCTTCTGGATCTTTTGGGTTCTACTATGTGTGATTTTTTCTAATTAATCATAATGTAAATTGTATTAAAGATATGGGTTTTCATAGTTGATTTCAATGGAAAGTTTAGTATTTTTTATGATTAAGATTTTACAACTCTAGAAAAGTCTTACAGATAATACAAAACATATGAAGGCCCCCCTATATTGTGGTAAAGTACAGAGTAAATGGTTTACAAAAAAAACACATATTTGTATGGATACTAAAAGTGGATCATTACTACAAAAAAAACCATTAACAATGTTGTCTTTTATCAACGCAAGAAAAAAGCATTGATAAAGGTCAAGATAATATGCAATAATTAAACAAATAAAATTTTAACAAATTTTAACAATTCTATTAATTAAAAAAATATTGATAAAAATTAATAAATTTAATATAAAAATATAAAGATTATAAATATTATTAAATAGTATATAATAAATATAGATATATAAAATGAATAAATATAATAATTAAACAAAAAAATAAAATATGAATAAACTGTAATAATTGAACAGAAAATAAAAAATGAGTAATTAAAAAAATTATTTAACTAAACAATTATTAATAAAAATTAATAATTTTAATATATATTAATTATAATTTTCAATAATAAATATATGTTTAATATAAATATATAAAAAATGAATAAAATGTAATAATAAAAAACAAACTAATGCCTTATTCAAATTTAATGTTGTTTGATTTTTCAATTTAACAAATATCAATCGTGTGTCACATTGGTTATACATACATATTTGTAATTGTTTCGTTTTTATTTACAACGTGCACACACAAATGTTTATTTAAATAATTAAATCTTATATAGAAACACATACACCTAATATTTATTTAACTTATTTAAATTTTAGTATATTTTAGAATTGCATTATAATATGATACATTTAATATATTATTTTTTAATCAGTTGTTGTTATTTATTTATTTTTAATATAATTCTAGTTAGATATTATTTTTTTATTTTAAAATTTTTTCTTGAAATTAATTATTTTCTATTAATTATTTTTATATATTTATTTGCTATATTTTATTATATTCTATATTTATTCATCATTACTTCAATATACATCTATATTTTTTTAATATATATTTAATTAATAAAATGTGTCCATTTCTTCAATATTTTTAAACTGTACTCATTTTAAATTATTCAATTTCACTTATTTTTAAAATTCATGTATTAAAAATTTTATTTTCATGAACAATGTTAAAAATATTTCTATAAATATATATTTACAAATAAATATATTTTTAATTGTACATTTACTATATTTATAAATTTATATATTTATAATTATTTTAAATAATTGATCATTATTTTTTAGATAAATAATTATATAATTATAAATAAATAACTATACATATTTAAAAAATTAATAAATTATAATAAATTTATTTAAATATTGAATATAAAATATTTATATTTATATTATATATATATATATATATAAGTTTACACTAAGGCCTCAGTTTATTTGGGGAAAGGGGCTACGTTACAAATTCAAGGAGATAACATATAATGTAGATATGTACTCAGTGACACTTGAACTCGAGACCTCACTAAGACCCACATGGGTAGCTACCACTAACATGCACCTTGGGCTATATATATATATATATATTTATATAAAAAATATAAATATATAAATATATAAATATTATTTTTTAAAAACAAATTCAAATATTTATAAATAAAATATTATATATTAAAACAATTATAAAATTATAGTATATATATTTAGAAAATGAATATACTAACTATATATATGTGAAATATATATATATATAATTATATAATTATATAATAATAATATACTTATATTTATATATATTAGGTGTTCAGGGTTACAATTACATTTAAACACACACACCATATACATAGGCTAGAAAGGCATGCCACATCCCCCGAAAGGGGATAACCCACGCATCAAGCCTTATTTCTTCATTACATGGATCGTAGGCCTAGTTGGCCTAAAATCCCATTACATGTCGTTGAAGGCCCACATTTTTTGCCCAAATGCCCTCTAGTGAATTCTGCTTCGAAAGTACCTAGGATACTATAGTGCTTGCTACAGTACTATCATTGCGATAGTTCCTACTACTATGCCCACTTCCGCTATAGTGTCATCATTGCTACAGTCCTTCTATTGCTACAGTTTTCTACACTGTTACTATAGAAACATGTGTCCAATGGGATTGGAACCCCCCAACCTCAACATAATACAATGAAGTGCTTTACCAATAAGTCAAACCCCAACTATATATATAATGATATAAATATATTTATAAATGTATATTTACTATATTATTAAAATTATATATTTAATATTATAAATATATAATATATAATTTTAAAAAAAGTATCTACGCAATTATAAATAAATAATTATATATATTAATTAGATATTGAATTATAAAAAATAAATATATAATTTTATATTATATATTTACAATTTTTTATTTATAATTATAATTATAAATCTTATCAGTGCTAAAGTTTTAACGCTCATAATGGTTCCTTTTATCATCACTTCCTTAATGATGATAAATATAGAGGTTTATCAATGCTAAAAAACATAAAATAAAGATGTACCTTATCAGTACATATCATTGTTTGTGCTGATAAAAGATATCTTTATCATCACTTTTTTACAAGTGCTGATGAAATTGTCCCCAAACTATTTAAAAGAACAATATCAGTGACTGATTGAGTCATGATTCTCAACATCTCGTAGAACTCCCATACCACAGTCGTTCTTCCTCTATGTTCACTTAGAAAAATTGAATCTAGATTCCATGGTATGTTATTTTATTCCTTTCCTCTCTCATTGATTTCATGTTTTCATTCTATGGTTTTCATTTTTTTCACTGTTCTCAACCATGATAAACCCAACATATCTTATCCCACTACTCTAGTCATGATTGGTCTCTCCTAATCTTCCTCATTGTTTCCATTCATATCACCACCATCACTCATGTCTCTTTCCATAATTTTGGGGACTCATCCCGATTCATGGTGTGACTGACATGACTCCAAGTACTTCATATCAATATATAAGATTCGTTGTTATTTAAAAATCCCATCACAATGCCAAAACCAATAAAACTATCCTATATTGTTTTCTCATTATTATATCTTCTATTAGTCATTTAATTTCATTATCATTTTAATCTTATAAATATTAAGATAATTTTCATAGAAATAATGCTTAAAGATGAATAATAAATGGTGTGACATGAAAGAATTAACCATAACTCAATCTGATACATAGTGTTCCTGGTATGACTCAGTGTGTGGTTAAAAATTAAGACATTATATTTAATATATTTCATTATAATTTTACTAACATATGAATTGTTTTCATATTTAGGTGCATTCTTTTTCTTGAGAAGGTGTGGTTTGTTATTTTATATAGGCATGTAATTTTTATCAATAATAGTTTTTTTCTTGTATTTGTATTGTAAATTATATTTCATTTAAATTATATATTTGTATCTAATGTTTATAATTTCTGGTGTTGGAGTGTGCTGTTATAGCACACAGTAATATGACCTATTTTTGGTGCTATAACGTACTATAACATCACATTACATTATTCCCCATTATCAGCACTACAAAATGGACTAATAAAAGATTCCTTTATCAGTGTAGAATAAAATGACTAATAAATGGTGTCGTTTATCAGTGCATATAAACTATTTGATAATGAGTGCTTTATTAGTGATTTTCTATCACTGATATTAGATCAATTTATTAGTGTTTTTCTAGTGATGAAGAAATCCTAGGGATTTTAACCATGTTGTGATAGTCTATGATTTGTCATATTGACAAAAGCCTATTCTAGACCAATTAAAGGCCTATGTTGTATTAGTGGATGTGACTCTATCACAGATGTATGTTGGGGAAACAACCCAAAAAACAATGTCTTCAGTTAGACCCGATTGGGAACTAGTGCACAACAACTGGCCTTACTTCACACCTGGATTGACACTCATGAGAGGATATGATTTTGTAAATTCACAAAAAATATCATAAAATTTTATGTCAGCAAATATATCATGGATAACATATAATGAATCCTAAAATTCATTGGTTATGGAATATATGTTATTTATGAATTATCACATTAATGATCATGTTTTACCATTTATTTTCTTAATATTTTGGAAATTATCATCAATAATTTTATTTTGGATGAAGTAAATGATTAGAAACATTATCAAAAATTTAATGTTAGGGTTTTCATCTATATATATATTAATTGTTTAATATATTTCATATTTAGTAGAAATATTCAAGCACCAATTTGAAGTAGAACTGTCGATGAAAATGAAAAATGGGGTAATTATTGAATCCATGTATATAACTCCCCCTATCGAAATTTATGGGTTGAACATCCCAACGAACGCTTTAATACTCCTCTTAGTGTAATTCGATTCTATTTTGGGTATAGATTGACTTATTTATATAGATCCAACATAAATTTTTGAGAGAATGAAACCACCCACCACAACTTGAATCTCCCTTCGATTCTATTCAAGTGCAAGGGGGCGGATGGATCTGCTTTAGTACCAATATCTCAAGCATCGATATTATTGTCTTGTGAGTTAGTGTATCTAGAAAAAATGATTAAGTCTAAGGAAGACATAATCATTTAATACATACTCATTTTTATTAAATATGTTGATTTGTTTTCTGAAGGGTTTTATGGCCTTCCACCTAGTCAATAGGTAAAATTTTCAATTTAGATTATATCTGATCCTTTTCTAATTTTGATGAATCTATAATGAATGGTCATTGTCGAACCAGAGGAGATGAATAAAAAACTACATGATAATCTAGATAAAAGGTATATAAGCCCAGGTGACTCACTGTAGGGTAAACTATTCCTCTTCATCTGGATGGTTGGGTCAAAGTTCAAATTCATTAATTATTGCGAGCGTAATAAGATCATGATCACGAATATGAATCCTCTACAGTATGTTGATAACTTGTTTGATCAGTAAAGTGGTGCTCAGAATTTATATAAGATGGATCTTTGATCAGAATATTATCAATTAAATGTAATGGTGGACATCCCAAAGGCTTCTTTTAATAAACAGTATGGTCACTATAAGTTCATAGTGATTCTATTTGGACATACTAGTGGTCCATAAACCTTCATGTATTTGATGAATAAATTCTTTAGGTATTACCTTGAAAATTTTGTGGTAGCATTTGTAGATGATAATTCTATGTACTCCAAAAATAATTAGGAATATGAAGATAATTTGAATAATATACTGAGGAACTTACATAAATAAATGATGTATGAAAATTATAATAAATATGAATTCTATTTAAACCATGTAACATTTATGGGGCATGATATCACCAGTAAATGGATATTTATGGACCCTTCAAAAATTTAATCAACTGATGGGTGGCTATGAAAAAGCTATATGATGGAAATCCATAATTTTCTTGGATTATCTAGGTAATATCTTGTATTTTGATAAAATTCTCATGATTTTCAAGCCTCCTAACCAAGCTAACTCAAAATGGAGTCTTCTATTTTTGGAAATATGAATGTGAAGAATGTTTTTAATAGATGAAGAAGATTATAATCACTACACCTATACAGAAATTACCCTACTCTGTTGAAAGATTTCTGATCTATATTGATGTATCTAAAAAGGTATTGGGTACTGTACTCATATAAAAGGACAATGTGGTAGCTTATGCCTCCCGCCAACAAAATATCCATGAGCAGAACTACACAACTCATGATATATAATTGGTTGTAGTCATCTTCATGTTAAAATTTTGGTGACATTATCTCTATAGGGAGATGTGTGATATACATATGGACTATAAAAGCCTCAAGTATATATATTCAAAAAAGGATCTTAAAATACACCAACATAGGTGGTTAAATCATATCAAGGATTGTGATTGTTCAATCCATTACTATCCTTGGAAGGCGAAAAAAGTAAAAGAATCTCTAAGTAGAAAGGGTACCACAACTCTATCCATGATGAGGATTTCAAGGTATCCAATATTATTGGACATGAAAAGGATAGAAATGTGAATATTGAATGGATATTCATCGTAAATTTAACAATTAACCACTCAACCCTCTATTCATAAAAGGATCATGGAGGCTCAAACTGGTGATGAGTTGCCACAGAAGAAGGTAGAAAATATTATAGAGTTCACCTTTGTTGAAAATGGAGTTATAAGGATTAGAAAACATATATGTGTCCCATAAAATATTAAATTAAAGAGGTAAATTCTTGATTATGTTTATAGTTTATAATTCTATATTCCTTTATGAAGCACTAAGATGTATCATGTAACACCCTCAACCCAGATTCCACATAATGGTGCCCTGGGCTCAGTTGGACACTTGGCCTCAAGTGAATATCCCTTAATGTAAAAGGCTACTGTCTAGAAAATAGGGTCTAGATTGTGTCCATGGGTAGAAAACCCCTCATTTTAGATTGTAACACAATGTTAGTAGTCATACAGATAATTATCAGATGCAGTAAATCAACGAGATAGAAAATAGACATTCAAGATTGGAATAACAAACAATACTATAGGTGTTCTCATATTGAAAATGATATGTCCTTCCATGTATCTACAAAGCATCCAAAAAATTTAAACTAGCATTAGTATAGTAAATTTATCAAGATACACAAAAATAAGTTATCCTAACTAGAATTAAAATCCTCAGCCCAACCACGTGCCCCCTGCTCTTAAGCATGGCACAAAGTCAAGAATAGAACTATGAGTGCTTTCCCCAATTCATACCTATATTTAAATAGTATATCTTAGTACCTAACAGCGGCCCGAAGAGGGTGTGACATTAAATCCTAATAGTTCGCCACTCAAGGTGTCTATAACAAGTTCTGGCTGTGCAATACACGCTAAAGTAGAATGAATCACACAACAAATATGAAAATAATATAAATAAATATCCCAATGAAAAAGTAACAAAATAAGTGATACTGTAATAAAATACAATACTTCTTATAAATAAAGTGTTAGGATCTTATAACGAGGCAACAATACAACCTACAGAAGTAAAGACCATGGCCATTTCCTATACATAATATCTATTATCATCCATGACCAAACCGTATAACCTGTAATGTCACATCAACCATGAACAAGTTGTATAATCAAGAATTTCAGATTTAACATGACTAAGCCATATAGTCCGAAATTTAAGACCCCCCCCATGGGCAGGATCCATGGGGTAGTTAACCAAGTCATCCTTGTCGAGTCCCATGAGAATCTTGATAGATACTCGGTAAGACTTGGTTTGGGGTCCAAAGAGCATGTCAATAAACATGTCCACTATGTGCCCAAAAAAGTTTAATACAAGGGGTATCAAGACCTAATGAATCCCAGAGAATAAATACCCATGGATAAACTCATCCAAGGTTTGCACTACCACTATCACGGTATAAGGAGTAACATCTAATTGAATCATTTATCATTCATTTGATTTATCATTTCAAAAACATTCAATTCCATTAGTTTACCCACTCATCATAAAAATACCAATCAATTACATTCCATGAGTTTACCCACCCATAAAAAAAATCAAATTCAATTATATTCCATTAGTTGACCTACTCATATAACAATTCACATTTCAGTAATTTAACTATTCACTTGTAATTATCAGAAGGAAAGAAGGAAAAACATCTCTTAATAAATAAATGAAATGAAATTCATTTAATTAAGGGATTCCTCTAACTACAAAAGAAAAAACTCCCACCCCATGGGTGGTATATAAAGGAGGATATCGATGTCACACCCCTTGGGTGACCTTTTTTGGGGGAAATAACCTCCAACAATTTTTTAGGAACTAGTGGTCATCCCTAATAGGTTCCCTTACATTTAATTCACGCATTTATAAAAAATTAGGGTGATGCAAAAAATTATGGAATTTCACAGAATGAAATTTATCTTTATAAAGAATTAAACCACTCAGGAAAAATATATACCACTAACCATAGGTCTGTAGTAGAGTGCTTGTCCAGTATCAGCTTCTGATTGGATCCATATTAGAAGAAAAACAAAGAATGGATGAAGATCCTGAAAATAGGGAATAATAGCCTGAAACTAAATATAGAATCTAATACCATGGTAATGGAATAATGATTAAATAGTATTTTGGTACTTTCTATAACATATCAAATGAGACCGAAAATGTTTACTTCCAATATCAAAGAGATAATCAGTGGAAAAATGACAATGATTTTTCATTCAAAGGAGATCCCAAGTGGTGAGTTCTATCCAAAAGTTGATAAAAAAATAAATTTATGTTTAATAAAATTTTATGGGGAAATGGTCATTTTATAAAAAAATATTAGATCACATGATTTGTTTAATCGTAATAACCCCTCTTCTAATACTCTTTATGTTTTTTGAAAGACTGTGTGTCGGCCTTTGCATTGTTTCCTCAAATTTTGTAGCGTGTAGCACCATAGTGTCCAGACCCACAAGGTTTCATCAAACCCTATGGATTAGGGGAACAATTACTACTATTAGTTCAGGAGATCTATTTTTCTACAAGAGTAGGGTTCTGGGATCCGAACAAGCCCCAAACACCCATGATACCCCCCCATAATCTAAAAGGGTATTCACATTAGGATATAATTATGAATTTAAAAATAAATTAAATTTATCAGTATCTCATAGTAAAACCTAGGATCATATAGTCTCCCCACATAAATAAATTCATCCTTGATTTTATCACTCAAGGGTGGTCAAAAATCACCTTAGAATAACTCTAGCCACTAAGCACATTCATCAGCCTTCCACTCCCAAGCATCATCCTGTAAATGGTTGTGATTCCATAGCACTCATACTAGTGGGACTAACCATCCTCAAAGAACCTTTACTCTATTATAAATGATACAAATCAGATTCCACTAAAATAAAACATCTTCTTATAACTCAAACTCCTCAGGTTTTCAAGTTTGAGATAGGTTTGAGTGACAACAACACGACTGAGACACCTGGAAGACATTGTACATTAATTGATACCTCTGAGCTAACTGCAACCGATAAGGTAGTATCCAGAATCCCTCTAGAACCTTGAATGTCCTGATATATCATGGTGAAAGATTACCCTATTTCCTGATATGTCAATGTCCCATCCTCAGTGAGATATATAAAATACTCGATCCCTAACCTCAATCTTCAGAGGACATCTGCTGAGATCAGCATAAGATTTATGTTGAAATTGTGTAGTATCCATCCACTTTCTAATCTACTGGACCAACTCAGAAATATCCTACAGAAGCCATGGTTCTAGAAAATATGCCTCAAATACATCTAACTAGCACATGTGATATTAGCATGACCTACCATACAAAGCCTCATAAGGTTCCATATGTATAGTCACATGATAGGTATTATTATAGGTTGAATCAACAAGTGGTATTTGCCTCTCACAAGAGCCCCCAAAATTAAGGACCCATGCTTACCGCATGGACTCAAGAAACTATATCATATACTCTAACTGGCCATCGGTTTGAGAGTGGTATTTCATGCTCTGAAGAACATGTGTACCAAGCTCCCTTTGCAAAATATTCTAGGAATAAGATTTTAATCGAATGTACATTTCTGAAATGATAGTATGAGGGAACCCATGAAATCATACTATCTGATAGATATACAACCTCTCAAGATCATCCACACTGAAGGACTATTTGATTGAAAGTAAATGTGCAACCTTTATGAGCTTATCAACAACAACCCATAAATCATCACTACCTCAAATAGATCAGGGAGAACTAGTCATAAAATCCATCATGACCTCATCCCATTTCCACTCAAGAATAGGAAACTACTATAAAAGTTAGAGTGTACATTGATGTTTCAGCTTCACCTATTGACAGGTGGAAGAACTCATAACCAAACCATCTACCTCATGTTACATACCCGGTAACCAATACAAGTGATGTAAATCACAACACATATTGGTAACTATAGGTTGCACTTTCCAAACTGAGGCATGAAAGTCCCACATCGACTCCTCACAGGTTTCCACTAGAACCCATATGAGTCTATGTATATGAAGAATCTCATCCTTTACTATGGTATAACTAATTGAGGGGTCCTCACCTTCCTCACTCTCTAGTAGGACTAGTCCGTCAAAATATGATTTCTTCCTCATCCGCACTCTATCAAGTAATGTAGAGGTCCCATATAAGGTTGAAATAAATGTCTTCCCCTAACTATACTACACTTCATGTGAATCTCAGAGATAAATCCATAAGCAACCACTCAATTCTAATTCACAGTGGAGTTTCACTAGTAAAAAGTGTTTTTATCATGTCTGGTTTTTTATGATGGTTTTTCATTACTGATGTGAAAAATCCATAAATCATTCCTTATCAAATTGGTTATTATATAAATGACATTATAAAGTGGATAAAATTTACTTTTCAATTGGGATAAGTAATAACCGATAAAAAAATATAGTAATATTGATTAATCACATCAGTTATTATAATAACCAACATGGTAACAGAAGTAACCCAGATTTATCACATCAGTTATATAATAAATGATGTGATAAATCCAATTTATAACATTGGTTATTACTTAACCAACATGATAAATAAATTTTCATTACTTATCAAATCGATTATTATCTAACTAACATTATATACCATTAAAAAATTTATGAATTGGATCGTTGAATCATTTTGTGGTTATTCTATCCAATGAAATCCAACTTATTTCTGTCGAGCGGAAGCATGAACCCTTGTTTCTTCGATCTGTTGGAATCCAATCTCATATTTACATCTTCATATAGATCCTCGGGTTTCATCAGCATCAATTTTTCACATTCAATCTTCTCTACTATAAGGAAATATTCACACTTTTGTCCTATTTTTTGGTCATTCAATGGCTCTGAATCCTTGAATTTCATTTGTTTCTATTTCATGTACTCAAATCTCACTTCACCATGTTCTTAAATAGTCATATTTCATCATTATCATCATTGTGTGTTAAAATGTATATATGATCATATCAAATATCACATTACCCTATTCATATAGCTTATTTATATGTTTATTTAAGTGAAAACGTGTTTTTATTTCTTTATATATTAATGCAGTGGTGTTTCTATTAAATGAATTGGAATTTTCACCGAATTTTTTCATATATTTTTACACCACATCACATCTTAAATTAATGTGATGAATCTCAAAATGTTTCACATTTAGATTATGGTTTTGAATCATTCATTGTTTATGAATACACTTCCATGTATATGTATAAATTTTAACTAGTTTTATGAACTTACTAGTGACTTAGTAAGTGATTCACAGTCATATTTACCCAAGAGATGATGGTTGAACAGTCCTTGTAGTCTAGATCAGGTTTTAGAATCCACTAAGGCCTAAGAAGATACATAAAATACACAACCTATGAGATGGATTTTTGGCTATGAAGTGGCCAACATGGATTTGATTTTATATGGTTTTAAATAATACTAGAAAAACTAACTGAATTAAATTTAATGAAAATAGGTTGATCTTATGATTATGCTCGGGGTGGATTGAATGAATTTTACATCTTTTGAAAATTTTGGTTTTATTAATTTTTGATAAATCCATTCTTCAAAATAACACTACCTTCATTATTTTTTGGTTTGATGTTAACTAAACTGAATTATTAATCCATTGAACACTTAGAGAACCAAATTCATGATCTGTCCAAGGTATAGGGTCGTTTTGGTACTTGGATTTAGCTTCCTCAAACACAAAGAAGATGAAGAGTGGAAATAACGGAAGAATGGAAGTCTTAAATTAATTATCCAATTAACAAAAATTCCTTCATAGAATAACATTAAATCTAGACTTTTCATCTTCCTACGATCAACCCATTAAAGGTTTATACCTCCATTGGTGGTATACTCTCAATGGAGGGAGGAATATGGCTTACAAGAATTGGATTGACGAAATTAAAACTGCGGAAATAACGAGCACTCCTCCATGTGTGTGAAGGAAATTCACACCTATGTGTCAAATAATTTACCACAACACAGATATATGAATTTGCTTTGTGATTATAGAGTTTTTATTAAAGAAATGGGAATAATATAAGAGAAATATGTTTATTAAAAACATAGAAATACAAAAGGAAACTTACATGGAAATTGAAAACATTACAAGGAACTTTGGCATAATAACATTACATCCAAAAAACAAGATATACCATCCCCCTCACCACCACTACCTTAAAAAGGAAATTGGTAAGCCTTATGTGGGGCCTCAATCAATGTATTCCCAATTATAAAATTAATTTAGGCCTTATGGTGGTGGAAAGTAGTGGAGATATTGATTCCCTCCTTGACTTTTTATCCTCCTAGTCTCCCCTGAAAAGATCGTCATGTGTGGGCAATCATAACACTAAATCATGTTGGGTCATAGAATATTATTATTTTTAACTAGATGTCTTATAGGCTTCTATATATTTGGGGCAAATTTGGGGTTGTGGATCGGGATTTATGTCTGATTTAGTGGGATAACATTTTGGGCCGCAGATTCTGGCCTAGATTTTGATATTCTATTAAGGCCACCTTAATATCCACAATGGAGGATGAATTAGTGATTGATCCAAAATAATGATTTGTTACTCAAAATTTCTTATATAATACCAAGAAATTTGGGCTTTATTGGGACGTAATGTGGTCCCTACATTCTCAACAGTGGGCTAGTGTCCAATATGACTTCTCTAGAATTGTTTCCATTCATCACCAAATATCTCCTTCATCCTTTATGAATCCACCATTGATACCTGAATGAAAATTGGTTATATTGAAGTGTAGATCCATTTAACAAAATATAAAATTAAAATATGGATAATTTCATTTCTTAAAATCAGATGAATCAATGGGCCTAAATTAGTGTACATTAGGAATGAAGTGCACAAATGATGAGAATGGATGTTCAAAATTAAAATCCTCTATCTCAGGACCAACAGATCCGAAATGAACATTTAATACCATTAATATTTAATTAACATTTGTTATTTTTGTTGGCTAATTAGTAATATTAAACTGTAATATGTACATTGATTTTAATTTTTGAAAAACAAAACATTATAAAATATCATATAACTAGTGTATATTAATATCAAAACTTTTATTTTAATGTGAGAATATTCTTTCCTGAAAATAATATTGTAAATATGAAGTCTGTATATTTTGAGTAGCTATCAATATAATTTTGACATTTTTGGTGAATACAAAATAAGAATTGTCAATTGGTTCCCTTACAAATGTTTGTTGTATCTTGATACACATATTTTCATGGAATTACACATGAATCACGTAGAATTCACATGAAACATTTTTATCCTCATCAATTTGGGTTTTTGTTTTATCAAATTATGAATAATTTAATATTTTAAATTTTGGTTATTAGCTTGTAACATTATAATAAAAACAATGTCATAGAATACACAATATGTAATATGATTTGAAAAAATTTCATAATATTGTTGACATAAATAACAAATAATATTAATTTTTTATATATATATATCTATGTGTGTGTGTGCACTGCATTAAAAATTCATCATTGTATTGTTTTAACTCTACTGTATGATTATATTATTGAATGAATTAATTTTTCAACTAATAATTTTTATATTTTTAATGAGAAAAATTTGTGAGAAAATTTGATGATAATGATACTAATTAATCAAAATATAAAATGCACACTTTTTTGGATTTTTATCAATAATATTTAATTTTATGTTTCAACTAATTTCAATCAAATCAAAAATAAAAAAAAGAGAATGGTTTAACTATATTTTCTTTTTTAAATTACATCCCATGCATTTTTTTTTATTATTTTACAATTATATTTAAACTTATATTGAATTATTTTCAAGAATTTATAATTATAAATTTGAAATATACATATATATTTATAAATTATTAAATTTTGTTACTTTAAAATTTTGTAATAATTTATATACAATTAAACCTTTTTTATCTTGACCAGATATATATTTTTGATATTTTCTATATATAATATTGTGTTGAAGTCGGATGATGACTCTTCAAATCGGTGATGAATATGAGGAAGGTGTTTTTCTATTATCTAAAAAAATTGTTAAAAATGATGACATTTTTTTTCTATCCCATGATAAAAAATTTAAACATGGTGAATTTTAAAATCATAGAGTTCAAATATAATTTAATTTTTCATGTTTTTATTCTTAGTTACAACCTTTGGATTTAGAATGGTGAAACAAGGTAAGAATTTTGGATCTCATTATGATGATATTTTGCAAGATGATAAGTCTAATGAAAATAAATAAATGAGTCATGATATTGAAGTTTAAGGAAATTGAGAAATAATCAACAATTGAACATATATATGGAGATGCGGAAAGGCCATTGTATTTGGGTTGTATAGAATTTATTATTTTATCGAAAATTTTGAGATTGATTAACATGAAGGTGAAACAATGTTGGAGTGACAAGAGTTTTATAGAGTTTCTATAATTGTTGAATGATATTATTTCTAAAGAAAATGATATTTCATATTCACAATATAAAGGGACGAAAATAATCTTCCCAATGGGATTAGGGAATAAAAAATTAAATGTTTTCCAAAATGATTTGATGCTTTATAGGAAGGAATACTAATTTTATTCTGAGTTTCCTAAATATGAGAAATCACAGTATAAGTTGAAAGAAATACAATAGGTTTACTTAGCAGTTACAGAGACCCATGCCAATATATTTAGGTGTCTTTCTATAATTCCTCATTTGAAATGTTTATTTTCATATTAATATAATGAAAAAAGTTTAATATGTAATGCAGATGAGAGAATATGTGATGTGAAATTACTGTATCCAACTAATTTTCTATAGTGGAAGAATATTTAAAACAAGTTTCCTACAAACAAAAATGAAGTTAGAAATATCATACTTGGACTTTGAAAGGATGTAATTTATCTATATTAAAGCCTTTTTTGAACTCATAGTTAATGAATTGTTTTATTGGTAATCTACGAATTATCTCTTAAATTTTATATGAAGGGATGATATATTATATTTATTTTAATGATATATGGTCCAAAAAACATGGAAATGATATTTACATTTTCTTACAACATTTGATTTTTTATTTGGAAATTTTTTTGGATGATGGTATAATGGTGTATGATTCTTATAAAATGGAATATTTTCAACTGAAAGAAATTATTATGTTCACTATAAATGACTTCCCAGCATATGATTTTTTTTGAATACAATGTTAATAAGTATAATAATTTTCCAATTTTTTGAAAATAAACATCACAATATCACAATATCATTGGAGAAAAAAAGTATACATGATTTATCAAATGTTTTTTTATATTGATCACTTCTATAGAAGATAAAAAAAGTAATTCAACAGTTTATATGAATTTTATATTTCTCTAAAACCATTATCCACTGATCAATATTTTTATAGCGTGAAAAACATTTCTGTGATATTTGGAAGGACACATAAATTTGGTAAACAAAGAAATATTTGGAAAAATGAACAATATTTTTTGAGCTACCATATTGCAGATATAATGAGTTCAAACATTACATTAACATCATTACCATGGAGAAGAATATCTATGGAAGCTTGATGGAAACATTTTTAGATATTAAAGGAAAGACTAAATATGGGTTGAATGCAATATTGGAATTACTCTCAATGAGAATACATATGTTGTTGACTATAAATCCTAATGGAATGAGAAAATTCTGACCCCCGAATTGTTTTACATTATCCAATAGAGAGAAAATTAGCAATTTTTAATGCATTAATGGTATAAAAGTTACACAAAGTTATTCATTAAATGTATAAAATTTTGTGCCTTTAAAGGATTTGTATTTGACATGTATGAAATCTCATGATTGTCACTTCATGACGCAACAGCTCCTACCTGTTGCATTGCATGGATTATTTCTCATACATGTTAGAATGACTATCATAAAGCTTTGTTATTTTTTCAATCCAATGTCTATGAATTTAATTGATTATAATTCATTCATAACTATGGATAATGAAGTTTTTTCTATATTTTCTCAATTAATAATGCATTTTCCTCCATCATTTATTGATATCTTGCTGAATTTTAAAGGTATAGTTGGTTCGAGAAATATGGCTTCATGGGTCTTTATATCTACCTTGGATGTATTATTTTGATAGGTATATGAATATATTGAAGGGGTATGTAAAGAATCTCTATAAACACGAAACCTCTATTATTGAGAAGTGTATTTCTGAGGGGGTTATATAGTCTTATACAATCTATTTTTCTCCAATCAATAAAATTGGTTTGCCAACATCTTACCATGAACATTTTAATTATACTGCAAAGGGGATATGATTATTGAATGTAAAATCATTGAACTATGAAAAGAAAAACAAGGTAAATTTATATATATTTAATAAAATAGATAATTGTAAAAATTATATAACATTGCATATTAACATGTTTAAACAATGTTATCCAATGAAGATAGATATGTGGATTCTGTATGATCACAAAAAAATTCTTTCTAGTGTTTAAAGGGACCGTTACTAGTAGATTAGATGCATCAGAAAAATTGATATGGTTGGTGGGTGGTCTAAGTTTAAATTATATAACATGGTTCTGGTATGACATTAATGTCTTTGCATTTAAAATGAATGATCAAGGCAACAGAATTGAAGTTCAATATATAAGTGTATTAGTATTCGTAGATGAAATGAATTTTTTGTGATCTAAAGAAAAAAACTCAATCTCTGCATCAACTACATATTATGGACTCATTGAATATATATGGGTAGTTGATTAAATTAAATTTCAATTTCTAGTTTAAAAAAAATAGTTTATTGGTAATAATAGTGTCAGAAAAGATGAATTTGGAATGACACTAGATACTCTAAATAAATTGGAATACACAATTGATCCTTTTATCATGGAAACACATGACACAAATTCTATGTTCTTGATCAATATTATATTCAATGGTCTATTGTTTTACATGCAAAAAATATTATGTTGCTTATTATAAGCTTCATTAATATGATGATTCATGTTATGTACTTACTTCCATGGAATGATTAACAAATAATATTAATGAGAATGTAATGGAAAAGGATTTTTTCCATAAAGATTGATAATGAAAAATAAATTTGGGAAAAAAAATCCTTTAGTACATTCCTAATATTATAGGTAATATAAGTTTATTTCTGGTTGAATTTATTAATTGTCAAAGATTTTTAGATATTTTAATTTTCTTATCTTTATTAAAACATATATTATAACTAATATGTAAAAGTTTTTGTTTATATTAGTTTAGTTCAGTTTTTCTTACCAAGATTACCCGTACATAAATTTTCGACTAACTGATTTTTTTGTAAACCAATTATTATATATTAAATATGTTAAATTAAAAAATTATGGAATAAGAGTACATTTTAGAAAAAAATATTTATGGTGTAAATTTTTTTATTAGGTTGGAGACTTTTTACTATTGAAATACCAATTTTAGATTTGTATTCATTCATTTATATAATTTCATCTCTCATTAATATTTTTATAATTTTAGTTACCTATAACATATATGAATAAAATTTGTTAATTATTGTTTAATTAAATTTTTGTTTTATACCTTTTCATTATTTATTTATATTTCTTTTTATGCGTTGAATTATTATATTTGTATACTAATTTTTTTATTTTTTCATTTACAGTATACTGACACATTATTCATTTGATCCACCACATGATTCTAGAGATAATCATACTGGTACCTCTTGGGAGTAATGTACACATGCTTCAGTTCATGAGCCTCCTCATCTTTCATTACATGAAACATCTACATCCATAGGGGAAAAAGAGTTCAAGGGTTGGAAAACATAGAACTAAACGTTTGGAAAAATTATTATTTTCCCATATCCAAGACCAAAAGATACTTGTATACAATGATGATAATGATATTCCAAAAGGACCAAATGAAATACAATTCAAGGCTTTTGTAGCAGTTCAAGAAAAAAGAAAAGTTTCATTTTTGTTTGATGATTGAAATTTGTTTTTGACAAAGTGACATCATCTTTGTTGTAGGAGAACATTTTGGTAATCTTGTTTGTTATTATTTTACATATATTGAAATTTCTATAGTAATATATATATTCCCACTTATTATCAGATGACATATGATATACCCACTACTAGAAGAGTTAGGAAGAAATGTTTATCATTTTATACTAGGAGATAGAGGTGTTTGAAATCATCTTTGGCATTACAGTTCATTTATTATGATATAAAAAATCATAATCCATGTGATATATATCAATTAATAGATGATGATACATGGAATAAATTTTTTGAAAGTATATGATGAGAATCATTTTTGTTTAGTGAAATGCTTGCTTTTATATATATTTTTTTTAATAACTATGTTAATGATTTATTTTTTCTTAATTATTATTTTATAGAAATTGATGAGATCTAATCAGGAGATACAATATCCAAATTTATACCCTCATACGTTACTCAGTGAGGGTATACACTATTGGAAAAACAAATGATAGCTGAAAAACATCAAAATTTAAGAACTAAGTCTTCATGGTCTACAGAGGTTTCCCCTCCTCACCTCGCTAGATATAAAGAATGGATGGGGTCAAATGAATAAAAAATGGAAATATCTTATAGAAGATTCGAGGGTTGTAGCTAGGAGGATATTAAAATATTTAATTTATTTATTTAATTTAATTATTGATATATTGTGATTCACTATGGATTTTTGCAAATATTACATATAGGATTTTCTTGAGGAGTAGAGCACACAAGGGGTATTTATAGTTGACCATTGGAAATATATTTTAGCTACAATATTTGGAATGACTCAAAACCCAGGTCATGTATAAGTATATCTTGTAGGTGTGTCAATGAAAAAAATAATATTTATGTTCTCCACCCCCTCCTTCTGACCCCAATCCTTATCCTACTCTCATACCCCCTCCTCCAAAGCTTACCTTTTATTATGAGTCATATGTTGATGATCCCAAACCTCATATTATTTTATATATAATTATATTTTATAACAGAGATAATATCCATCATCAATATATTGATATATAGAATCATAGAGTCACCAAACAGGATAGTATAGATGGATTATCACGAGTTATGTTACCTATAGATAAGGTGAGTACAGTTGGACAATGTATCACCCACATTTTAGATTAGCCATCTAGACTTGTTATAAATATTAACATTGAGATATTTTTATATTTTATCCTTTATTTAATTTTCATATTAATTTTTTTTAACATTTTGATGTTCATTAATTTATATATATATTACATTAATACATTAAAGATAAATAAATACTATATATACAACAATAAATGAAAAGTGTGTTGGCATCAAATACAGAATCTAATAGTCTTGATAGATTGTGAACATATTTAAAAATATTGTTGGATTTTCATAAGAGTACATTTGAAGCTAGTGTTTTTAGAAATGCAATGAATTTGGAACTTAGGAAAAATGATATCACACAGCTTGTTACAAGAGATCAGTGGGGCATTAATATGATGAAAGTTATTTCTATGTAAGTATTAACACATATCTTTCCATATGTTTAATTTATTGAAAATTTATACTTATATTTTTTTTATATTTGGTATATTTATAAAATTTGTATGGATCATGAAAAGATATATGTATATGGATTTATGGAACCAATTTTTTTCATCTATAGCGAAGACAATGAATGATATAGAAATAATAATTTATATTTCTTACAAATTTCAAAAGAATACAATTATTCTGTGCTGGATGATTCCTTATCTTAAACAGTATAAAACATATAAATAAAATATATATATATATATATATATATATTTTAAAACAATAACCACAGTCATTATATTTTCTTTTATATCCTTGTTCATTGGAGGTTAGGGTTTTTTTCCCTAGGGAAAAGGAACTTTACTAGTTATTCTCTATCCATGGTGAAGTGTGATAAAATTTTACGGACGTATTAAAAATGTAAGTTTGTATTTTATTAATACTTGTATATATTATAATGAATTAAATTTATATCATTCATATTATTTTAAAACTACTCATTGAATTTTTTTGATTGATCATATGAATGAAGAAATCCAAGATCAAATTTATAAAAAAAAGGGGAATTTTCAGATAAAATTAGTAATTATTTCATATATTAGTTAATAATTTTATATTGAATTGAAAAACACAATTAAAAATAATTTTTTTAAACAATAAGGTTTAAAATAATGTAAATATTTTGTTTTATGATTTATGTATTTATTATTTTCAATCCGGATAGATATGAAGCTCTACGAGGTTATATTTCCTTATAAAATTTTTCATATTATTTCATTCTTATTATTTATAATACATGTTAAATAATTTCCTTATAATTAGTTGTTTTTTATGAAACTAGTCTTTATAATACAGAGGATATCATACACATAAAATTTGATTGAGAAAATCATTTTACAGGTTTCTTCAGATTGTATTTTATTTTTACAATATATTTTAATTTTCAGTGTTGTAATTGAAAATGCGTATTGATAGTTATTTTTATAATTCATATGGTTTTTTTATTCTTTTATTATGCATGTCGTATTCTTGTCTTTTGATTTTTTTTATTTTGGTTCGATGTGGATAATAGAGTTAAAAAGTGTTTTTTAAAAAAAATGGGTTTTCACATTGTTTAATTGATGACCAACATGGGAAATTCTTTATTGATGGGTTTAAACATTGATTATCAAATAACCAATGTGAAAAATAGTTTTTTCATGTATTTTATAATATAAACAATGATAAAATCAATTATAAATGTGTATTTTATGTTGGTTATAAAATAAAAAATTTAAAAATCCAAATCAATAAATCATCTATATTGTCTATTTCTTTTAGCGATGTTTATGACATATTTAAAATATAGTGTATCATAATGTCACATAATAACTGACAACAAAAGACATTTTTTCACATGTGTATCATGAATTAAAAATCCCTCAAAAAATTGAACAACAAGCCTAATAATTTCCATGACAGGTAGAAATATAAAACTATTTGATACACCTATATCAAAGAGACTATATACCAGAGTAGAGGATACTAAGATTGTACCTCTCGTAGTAAACGGTCTGGCGCCCTTCTATTTAGGGGTAGGCTATATAGAATATTTTTGGCCTGAACCGAGACCCTATGACACAACCTCACTACTTGGAGAAATCCCACTCTACTGTCTCTATATAAATGGTGCTCGACTACCTCGACAATGACCACCACCGCATCTTATTGAATAACTGGCACTGATCCAGCTCCCTACCAAACACAAAGTAATGAAACCTTATCCCGAACCTAGTGTGAGAGATAACCCCCTACCACTCACTTATGGTGAGGTGTTCCTATAGAAACAATTCATGTCGACCATCCAAAAACAAGCTCGACACTCAACTGGGTCCTGATCGTGCTAATTTTCCATGTGTCCCCATCTTCCATACTGATTAAAGAAAACTGAACTACCATCACCAATGGCCTTGTTTGTAGAGACCCAAAGCATGATGTACATAGACATTACATTAGTTTTTCGTAATACTTAATACGTAACAAAATCATACACATAAGTACCGTAATAGTTTAGTGTCTTTGGAAACATGGAATATAATCTTCTAATCGTGGTGAAAGACCTTCAACATCTCCCATAAAGATGTTCCCCGTTTTTTTTCTTACCTAAAACCATTATTTATATCCCGGGGAAAAGAAAACATAAAAAGGGTGATCTCCAATTCTCATTAAGGGTAATCATGGAGAAAATAAAACAAACCATATACATTTGAACATAAAAACATGAACATAATGTTTAAACATCGAAATCTTGAGCAATGACATAAAACATGGATGTACGTAAGGAATAGATCATAATAGAACAAAAATCATGATAAAATAGCATCTAAATAAAACTTTTAATTGTGTAAAAACATTAACCACAAGATATTATTTCCATATTAGAAAATGCATTGCTGCTAAGACCAACGTAGTGGACAGAGTCCCTTTCTGAATCGAGTTCACTCCTCGTTCCAGTCATGTAACACTGAATCAGATTAACTTACCGTTCCAGCCATATCTATCTCATGAGATATAAATATTTACCCAATGCATTTGAGGGAGATATAGGTACCACCCATCTCATAATGAAATCATTATTACTTGTGCCACAACATAAACATAAATCATTCATCATAACCCAAAGAATAAAAATGGGTTTCATAAACATCATCCCATCATAACATAATCCATATGAAAGAAAGGGATATCATTTCATCACAAGAAAAATAAAACCATGTATGTAATATATACATTATACTTGAAACATAACCATACTTAATAATTTCATCTTATATGGAAAATAGTTTTGATAAAACACTCGAAATGAATTTTTGAGAAAAATATCCATTCTTCTTCAAAATCATTTTCATTTCTCAAAATGAAATGAAATTTTAAAAGAAAAGGATTTTGTTGAAAATAATCATCAAAACATATATAATAATCTTAATGAAAATTAGGAATTATGAAACCATAAAAATCTGTTCATACTGTATAAGTTAAAAAACAATTTCCTCGTACTTTGGCCGGAAAAGTCCAAAAGGTCATCGTATGGTAAAAAAACGAAATATTCCTTCTATTACACAACGTAGAAGTCAAATAAGGGTAAAAATTACTTTAAACATACATGGAATATTATTATGCACTTTATGAAAATATTTTTATGGACATGGATGAAAAATATAACCCCAGTAAATATTTACGTATAAGGAATCTCAGATAAAATTGAGATTGGAAAATTATCCCATACCTTAGGTCCTATATGCTTTGTACGTATCCGAACCTCCTATATAATTATTTAAATAATGTCATTGACTAATTATAGAATCATATTAATTTTAATGATATCATATATGGTTTACTTATGACTTTATATTACCCGTTATTTTTTAAATTCGATGTAAAAGCAGTGAATTTGGTAAAATTGTTTCATTTATTGTACGTGTTTTGACTTGTTGTTCTTGATATTATTACTTATATCCTGATTTACTTCATTCCATAATGTAAAACATTTTTTATATATAATATATATTCAGTATATACATATATAAATATGATATATCGATAAATGGAATGAAATAAACCATTCATGGAGACGGTAGGCCATACGTACGCATGAACGCTGTTTTCATTTACTAATTGAATTGAATGCAATTATGTTGATGACATACATAAATATACATAAATCCAGTATCATTATTATGTCATATATGTAATTATTACTCATTATATATACTTTATAATCATTCATTAATGGTTGACATGGAGAATGAATCTCATTGCGTCGTGGAGACGGCAGTCTGTAAGTACGCACGAGTGATGATACCATTCACATGATCGTGGAATTGTTTTGAAGTGTATTTATAATATTTCAGAATCAATATAACATTAAAATAATCATATATAGTTATTTATTTACACCATTATACCAATCCACGTAAGGTGGTGGTCGAAAACAGATTACACCATGGCATGGAGACAGTATTCCGTACGTATGCACGCGCAGTGATTTAGTTTTCTATAGGATGGATTGATGGTGAAATAGGGTTTTTTCATATTTATATTAACATATAAGTATATAAATAATAATTATTTTATTACTTTATAATGATAAAAATAATGTAGAAGAAGTATAAGTAGAATGAAACCTGAGAGAATCAGAATAAGAGATTACCTCTTCTTCGATGCACCTCCTTTAAGCTTCCTCTTAAGGACATAGAGTTGGTCTTTTGAGAAGACCAGAACCTCCAGAATGTTTCTAGGGAAGTGGAGAAGATAAATGGACAGGTTTTGGCTGATCTAAAAGGCCCAAATAGGTGTGAACAGAAGAGGGAACGAGTTCCCTTTTTATAAGGGAGGAGAGAGGCACCTTTGAAAAAACTTAAAATATTATTTTATAATAAAGTCATATTCGGTTTATAATAGCTCCAAATTGATATATTTAGAAGATAATGTTTGTATGGGTCGATGTACTCTCAGCCAATATATTTTAGAAAAAGTTTAGGTTACTATTTTAACCTTATCATTTATATTTAACTCTAAGTTAAATAATTTAACTTTTACCATGTCTTCTTGTTTGCTTACACTATATGGTTAATAAACATACTATGACCAGCCAAACGAACCCCAAGTGGTTCATTATTAATATATATAATCTTATATAAGTCATTTTGCCTAACCATAGATTTTTAGGAATATAATAACAATTAATAATATAATATTTGTTTTAAAAACAATTTTTGTCAATTTTGACACTATTTGATAATTGATATTTATGAAAATCATAACATAATTATTAGTAAAAAATAGTTCATTAAATAAATACTAACATGTCATATTAAAATAGAAAATTACTGGAATTCATAAAAAGTCTCAAATTACATTTATTTGGGTATTTATAAGATCAATTATTTTAATATTTCATTATTTAGGTAATTACTCCATCAACATTGTGTCATAAATAACATAAATTACTTAATGTCTAAAAATTAAAAATAAAATACAATTAGGTAAGAAATATTTCTATATTTATAATGAATATTTATTTCTGAATTTATCTTATGTATAACCCTATATTAAAAATGTTTTAGTTATTAGACATTGATTTTAACTATTTTAAATCTTTTTTCAATAAAATAATAATAAATGTACAAATCTAATCCATGTGGATCTAAATGATAATATTATATTCCTAAGGTTGTTTTTGGTCGAATGTTTCTTATCCAATAATATTATGACATGTTTTTAGGTAATAATAATACAATTTTTACCCTTAATTACCGTATTTACTTTTAACCGTGGAAAATAAAAGTAAAAATTATTATTCACCAAAAATTATTTTTATCTTTTTAAACCACATTTTACTCCTTGATAATAACCGTGTCTCTAGGATTTTCAAAATTCCACTCACAGAAGCAGTAAAATTATGTTTTGTGTAAATTTTCAAATTCTCCAAGGAGGTGGGTAAAAGACGGTGAAAAGTTCAATGAAATTTTTATATATATAAAATTATTAAAAAAATGACTCTAATGAATTACATTGAACATATGTATGTATTATATATCAATTTTTACCTAAAATAAATTTAAATAAAATAAATATTTATTTAAATAAAAAGTCGATTTTTAAATAGTAACCCAGTGTTTTCACTATTCATCACAAATTGAATGTTTTCGGAAAAAAACCAAAAATCACCATAAGCTAATTTCGATATTCTGAATCTAAAAATGATGTCCATTTTTAATGTTAAAATTTATAAAATTTCAAAAAGTGGGTATTACTATTCATAACGGCTTGTTCATAATAATATTATAAGAATATCTCGTTTAGTGAAACTTGGTATTGCGTACTACACACACTATCGAAGAAGGTCTTCATTGCGTGTAATTCAAGCCATGTTTGGGTTGCGTGTAGTAAAATCTCTGTTTAGTTTTGTGTATAACATAATCAAATCTTTTTTCATTTATTAATTAAACAAAATCTATACTTAATGTTGTGTAGAATAATTTCCACAAAACGAACTTGAAATTGTGCATAACACGAGCCAAGAATAGTGTTCCGTATACTACAAGCTAATACAGTGTTGCGTATAGTACAAGATAATCTTGGTGTAGTGTATAATAGAAGAAATCAATGAAATTAAAAGTAATATATCTCATAAAATCTCTGTGTTTCACATTCTACCCCCCTTAAAATGAATTTCGCCCTCAAAATTCGTCGGGGTTATAAATGGTTTATTACTTGAGAGTTTCTTTCGTAGAAACCCACATCGTAAAAAGGAATACTAAAAATTAATTTTAAAAATGAACTTTAGAAACAAAATGGATACCCAATGTAACTCATCACTTGTGTTCCCACATAAGAGATCATAGGTGAAAATATAGATATGGAAGAGAAATCTAACCATCAAGTTCAGATGGAGAGGTGTAGAGAACATTGCTATGAAAAATCCAACAGGCATAATGCCATAAAATTGTGATGATCTAAGGTACCATCAGATTCATCATATATGAGGGCACTAGGACAACATTTTTGGTCTTGAAGATCATTTCCCTAATGTTGAATATTTTTTTGAATTAAAAGAAATACTTACTTGATTTTGGTACAATCTCACTGTTGTTTGTGCCTTGAACTATTTCCACTTCATCTCTTAATGAAATGAAGTTGAATTTTTCTTCCGTGAAGTGTTAATAGATCATGCGATAGAATGATAGTTCATTCCATCTGTCTCAAACATAAGGTTAGCCAAAGTTATCAAATATACATAAGTCCATCTATAGTGAAATTAATCATAAATGGTTCCTAAAATGGACTTATACTTCATATATCATCCCGCTTAATATATTCAAACTAGTTTTTACTAACCAGTGAATTCTTGTAGGCCAGTGGTATGCGATAAAGGCATGTCACATTTCAGTTGTGGGTTCGATTCCCACAGACTTGTCGGACGCGACAGGTTGGCGCTCGTCCTATGGGTTGTCCATTTTCTAAAAATACACTATTATAACATTCCAAAAATAATATTGAAAAAATTTCTAGCGTTAAATAATTCTATCTGATGTCCAACATAATCCATTCCAACCTTTAAACTTATCAAAAATACTTCTATCCAATCTTATAGTATAAAGAAAATGATTACTATAAATGTCTTCAACCAAGCAAGTGAATACCATCATTTATCCCCATATAAGATATATCTTGTTGGTCCCATTCCGAACATGTGAATACCCTAATCATGTATTCTCTAGAAAAATGAATACCCATTGAACCTTATTGAAAACATGAATGGAGTTAAAATTTAACTCTTTCCACATACAAAAATCCCAAAAATTCTATATACTCAAACCATGATATCATTTATTACTTATATCAATCATGAGCTCGTGAATACTATCAAACATATTATTTTCTCCTTATCCATTCATTATGCGCATATTATCTTCTTTCCAAAAAGATATGAATAACCTTTCATGGTTACTAGAACCATTCAACATACACTTTGAAATACTTTAGGAAAAACAATAGTGTAACAATCCTTAGATGTGTCTTTATTACATAGTACCATTACACATACTACATAACTCTTGATAAACATAAATCATTGCACTACCTCCTTAAACCATTGACCAAGCATCAACCCTTCTTTCATCTCATATATCATTTGTAGTCTCTTCATCATCATCCCCATAAATACTACCCATATGACCATGCTGATTCTCTTCATGAGATTCTCCGTTAGTGAATTGGTTTGCATAATGCCCATACATTCCACATTTAAAACATCTAATCATTGTTGATGTCATAGAAATACCATTATACTTCTCCATGGTGTTAACTGAAACTTTTCCTTTGCACATACTGGATTTGTTTCCTTCTTTTCTACATCCAAAGCATCTTCCAGTTCTTTTGAAACATTCTCCTTGATGCCTCTTCCGATATGATATACATGAGTGAAATTGAAAATTCCTTCCTCTATGAACATCATGAAACTCCATCTTTCTCTTATTATATGAGTCAGGAAGCATACCAAAGTTGAGATTATTGATCATATAATGAGATTGCTGATTAGGCATAATAATAATGTTTGGACATCCCAATACCGTTTCATTTGGTTGCTCACGAAGAATATCATTCCATTTTCCATCATATCCTCCATTATCGTGAATCTTCATGTTTCCAACGATTTTCTAAAATCCAAAAATAATAGTGTGAGAGGAAAAATCATGCTTGGGAAAACAACATAATAAAGGGGGAGTACCTCCAATATCAAACATCATAGGATAAATTCCAAGATCGTTACCATAATTCATGGACTATAACCTATACGTATACTTATCCTTGGGGACATCCCTCAACATTCCTTAAATATTTATAGGGACTTCACTAAAGTTTTCGCATCCTAGTTTCCAAAGGTTAACTAAACCTTTCCTCTGATACCAACTGTAGAGACCCAAATCTTGATGTAAATGGACATTACATTACTTTTGTGGAATACGTAATACATAACAAAAACAAACACACAAGGACCGTAATAGTATAGTGTCTTTGGAATCTTTTAATATAATCTTCTAATTGTGGTGAAAGATCGTCAATATCTCCCATAATGCTCTTCCCCTATTGTTTTCATACCTAAAACATTTCATTATATCCTGGGGAAAAGAAGACAAAAAATGGGTAATCTCAAATGCTCAATAATGGTAAGAATAGAGAAAATAAAACAAACCATATACACTTGAACATAAAAACATGAACATAATGTTTAAACATCGAAATCTTGAGAAATGACATAAAACATGGAAGTACGTAAGGCATAGATCGTAACAGAACATCAATCATGATAAAATATCTTGTAAATAAAACTTTTAATAGTGGAAAAACAATAATCACATGATATGATTTCCATAGTAGCCAAGGCATTGCTGCCAAGACCATCTTAGTGGACAAAGTCCCTTTCTGAATCGAGTTCACTCCTCATTCCAGTCATATAACACTGAACCATATTAACTTACCATTCCAGCCATGTCTATCTAATGAGATATAAATCATTACCCAATGCATTTGAGGGAGATATAGGTCCCACCCATCTCATAATGAAATCATTCTTACTTGTTCCACAACATAAACATAAATCATTCATCATAACCCAAAGAATATAAATGGGTTTCATAAACATCATCCCATCATAACAAAATCCATACAAAAGAAATGGATATCATTTCATCAGAAGAAAAATAAATCCATTTAAATAATATATAAATTATACATGAAACATAAACATACTTAATAATGTCATCTTAGATGGAAAATAGTTTTGATGAAACACTTGAAATGAATTCTTGAGAAAAATATCCTTTCTTCTTCAAAATCATTTTCTTTTCTCAAAATGAAATGAAATTTTAAAAGAAAGTATTTTTTTCAAAATAATCATGAAAACATATAGAATAAGTTTCATGAAAATTAGGCATTATGAAACCATAAAAATTTGTTCAAACTGTATAAGTTAAAAAAACAATTTCCACGTACTTTGGTCGGAAAAGTCAAAAAGTTCATCATATGGTAAACAAAAGAAATATTCATTCCATTACACAATGTAGAATTCAATGAGGGGTAAAATTTACTTTAAACATACATGGAATATTGTTAAACACTTTATGAAAATATTTCTATGGACATGGATAAAAAATATAACCCTAGTAAATACTTACGTATAATGAATCTCAGATAAAAATGAGATTGGAAAATTATCCCTTACCTTAGGTCCGATATGATTTGTACATATCCAAACCTCCTATATAATGATTTAAATAATGTCATTGACTTATTACAGATTCATATTCATTGTTATGATATCATATATAGTTTACTTATGACTTTATATTACCCGTTCTTTTTTAAATTCGATGTAAAATCAGCGATTTGGGTAAAAAAAATTCATTTATTGTACGTGTTTCGCTTGTTGATATTGATATTATTAATTATATCCTGATTTAGTTAATTAAAAAATATAAAACATGATTTATATATAATATATATTCAGTATATACATATATAAATATGATATAACGATAAATGGAATGAAATACACCGTTCATGGAGACGGTAGGCCATACGTACGAATGAACGCTGTTTTCGTTTCCTTATTGAATTGAATGCAATTAGGTATATGACATACATACATATAAATAAATTAAGTTTCATTATTATTTCATATATTTCATTGTTACTTATTATATATACTTTTTAAATCATTCATGAATGGTTAACATGGAGAATGAATCTCATTGCGTCGTGGAGACGGTAGTCCGTACGTATGCACGAGTGATGATACCATTCACATGATCGTGGAATTGTATTGAAGTGTATGTATAATATTTCAGAATCAATATCAATTTAAAATAATCATATATAGTTATTTACTTACACCATCATACCCATCTAAGTAAGGTGGTGGTCGAAAAAAAATTACACCATGGCGTGGAGACGGTATTCCGTACGTACGCACGCGCGGTGATTTCATTTTCCGTAGGATGGATAGATGGTGAAATAGGGTTGATTCATATTTATAATAACATATCAGTATATAATTAATACTTATGTTATTAATTTATAAAGGGACAACTAATTAAGAAGATTTATAAGAAGAAAGAATCATGAGAGAATCAGAAGAAGAGATTACCTCTTCTTCGACGAACCTCCTTTAAGCTTCCTCTTAAGGACATAGAGTTGGTATTTTGAGAAGACCAAAACCTACAGAATGTTTCTAGGGAAGTGGAGAAGATAAATGGTCAGGTTTTGGCTGAGAAACAAGGCTCAAAATGGTGTGAAGATAAGAGATAATGGGTGCCATTTTTATAAGGGAGGAGAGAGGCACCTTTGGAAAAAAGTAAAATATTATTTTATAATAAAGACATATTCTATTTATAATATCTCCAAATTGATTTATTTTGATGATAATGTGGGTATGGGTCGATTTCCTCTCAACAAATAGGTTTCAAAAAAGTTTAGGTTACTATTTTAACCTTATCAATTATATTTAACTATAAGTTAAATAATTTAACTTTTACCGTGTCTTCTTGTTTTCTTACACTATATGGTTAATAACCTTACTATAACCAGGAAAACGAAACCCAAGTGGTTAATTATTATTATATATAACCTTATATGTTTCATTTGGATGAACCATAGATTTTTAGGAATATAATAACAATTAATAATATAATATTTGTTTTGAAAACTATTTTATGTCAATTTTTGACACTGTTTGGTAATAGATTTTTCTGAAAATAATAACAGCATGATTAGTTCAAAAATAGTTCATTAAATCAATACTAACAGGTACTATTAAACTATAAAATTACTGTAATTCATAAAAAGTCTAACATTAAATTTATTTGGGTATTTATAATATGAATTATTTTAATATCTCATTATTTAGGTAATTACTCCATCAACATTGTTTCATAAATAACATATATTATTTAATGTCTAAAATTTTTAAATAAAATACCATTAGGTAGGAAATATGTTTATCATTATAATTAATATTTATAGTATAATTTATCTTATGTATAACTCTATATTAAAAATGTTTTAGTTATTAATCTCTGATTTTAACTATTTTAAATCTTTTTTAAATAGAATAATAATAAATGTTCTAATCTAATCCAAGTGAACCTAAATGATAAGATTATATTCCTAAGGATATTTTTTGTCGAATTAAACTTATCCAATAGAATTAGGACATGTGTTAGGGTAATAATAATACCATTTTTACCCTTAATTATCCTATTTACTTTTAACCGTGGCAAATAAAATTAAAAAGTTACTATTCACCAAAAATTATTTTTATCCTACTGAACCACATATTACTCTTTGATATTAACTGTTTCTCTCGGATTTTCGAAATTCCACTCACAGAAGCGGTAAAATTAACTTTTATGTAAATTTTCAAATTCTCCTAGGAGGTGAGTAAAAGACGGTGAAAAGGTCAATGAAATTTTAATATATCTAAAATTATTATAAAATGACTCCAATGAATTATATTGAACCTATATCGGTATTATGTATCAATTTTGACCTAAAATAAATTTAAATAATATAAATAATTATTTATATAAAAAGTCAGTTTTTAAATAGTAACCCAGTGTTTTCACTATTAATCAAAAAATGATAGATTTCAGAAAAATAACATAAATTATCCCTAGGCTAATTTCGATATTCTGAATCTAGAAATTAAGTCCATTTAGAAGGATAAAATTTATAAAATTTCAAAAATTGGGTATTACTATTCATAATGGCTTGTTCATAGTAATATTATAATAATATCTTGTTTAGTAAAACTTGGTATTGCGTACTACACACGCTATCGAAGAGGGTCTTGATTTCGTGTAATGCAAGCCAAGTTAGTGTTGTATGTAGTGAAAGCTCTGTTTAGTGTTTCGTGTAACATAATCAAAACTTTTTTCATTTAATCATTAAACAAAATCTATACTTAATGTTGTGTAGAATAATTTTCAAAAAATGAACTTGAAATTGTGTATAACACGATCCAAGAACATTGTTCCATATATTGTAAGCTAATACGGAGTTTCATATAGTACAAGATAATCATGGTGTAGTGTATAATAGAAGACATCAAAGAAATTAAAAGTAACATATCTCATAAAATCTCGGGGTGTTACATTATTGGTACTCTACTCAGGTGATTCCTCAAAATTCTGCTTCCTTCCTCTAGAAGTAGAACCATTAGGCTGAGAGTATACAGTTCTCCACTCTGCTCCCCACTACTCCCATCAGGTTATGTTCTATAATTTGTCCCAGATTAACTATTTTATTAATAGAGGTAATCCTAAAAATGTTGACCTAAGAACAAATAGCATTTTATATAACTTACTCAAAGTGTATCACCTTCGATAGCTTATCCCAAGGGTCAATCGGTGCAAAATAATGCAACTCTATAAAGTTTTCCAAATACTATATAACCTTCAAATTTCTTTGGTCCATATGCATGAACTCACTAGCCCACTCTTCTCTCAAAGTCTCGGGTCAAAAGTAGTTATAGAACTGGGTTTGGAAATCATTCCAAACCATATTTCATAGCATATCATCCTTGTTCAAAACATCCCACAAGTTCTTTGCTCCTCCTCAAAGCATATAATTTTTGACCTTCACTCACCTCTCAAGAGGTTTCTCCATATTCTAGATGTTCGATTGCATAGTCTCAAGACACTTCTCTGTAGCCTGTAGCCCACCATCCCCGAAAAATGTGGGAGGATACATCAGCCGAAACACACACGTTATCTCATCCATAGATAAGGCAAGCTACAATGCTCCCAGAAAAGTGTCTATAATGTGGAAAACCTGCTCACAGAACTATGTCTCAGTACCTATTTTTGGAAAAATAAATGGTTACCCAGCTAGAACTATAGAAGGATCCAATAGTATCCCATGCGCCACCACATCGGAAGCATGGACATTTCTAACCTCTTGTCATATGAATGAAGGTCTCTGTGGTTCCATGACACTACAATCACAAAAACATGCCTCCGAAAGATTTTCTATAAAAATTTTGTTTCTCAAGGAATAATACCTGTCAAAATATTTCTATAAATAGGTTTCTCAATATATGATACTCCTAAATAGAATACTGATAAAAATAAATAGTCAAAAGTATCACTAGTCACACAACTTAAATCCCACTCAAAAGTTCGGTCAAGACCATGTATTTGATTCACAGTTTTGAATTCCCATTTATTTTTCATATTTATTTTACATTTCATTTCTAATTTTTGAATAAAAATTTTCACAACTTCGATTTCATAAGGGACCATTCTCATCATGAACCGAAATATGGAATCCACCTAACTCACACCACAACACTTTCCAGTCTATTCAACTCTTGTTCCATGACTCAAAATGCCACAATTAACTACATAGGGTGTCTACTATAGCCTAATTAGTAAAACACTTCTTAGTTTACAAAAAAATTCTATGTACCAACCATGTTTCTCAATTCACTAAACAAATCATCTATCAAATGATCAGGTATATCTATCATGAAACCTATCAAAACATCATGAAAATAAGAAATACATCCTATATAGAATTGAATAATGCATGTCATCTGATTCTACAAAAGTTCCTAAAATGATGCATCATATGGAACACCCTCATCTCATCGAGTTGTAATAGAATAGAACCCTCAATCATATCAATAATAACATCACAATTCATGTGAATAACCCAACGATGGAATCATGTAAACAGTAATTGTAAAAATCTAGGAAACATCAATTTAAATTCAATGGAATTTGGAATTTTCCTATACATGGGTTTGCTACTCCAAAGAATAATTCATCCTAAAATTCCAATTAATAATTATCCCATTTCTGTTGTCTCAAAATAGTAAAGCAATAACATAGACACTCTCTGAAACAACTTTTTAATGTCATCTAATCAGATTCCATTGAAAGGTGCCTTGGGCCCTGTTGGCCACATGGCCTCAAGTGCATCTCCATAAATGCTAAAGGTTTCCAACTATTAGTTTGGGCCTAGGTTGTTTCCATGGTGAGACAGTGCTCTCATCTTAGAGAGTACCACAATGGTAGTAATCATATATATATTTAGCGGAATTAGTAAATCATCTAGATATAAAATATACACCCAAGATAGGAATAACAAATAATACTAGATGTGGTCTCATCTACAAAATGTTATGTCATGTCATGTCACTACACAGTAGCCAAAATAGTTATACATACATCATTATAGTAAATGTATCAAAATAAAAAAATATCAAAAAGAAACAATCTAAACTAGTATCAAGAGTCTTATCCTTGTCTCATGCTCCCCCACTCTTATGCATTGCACAAATTCTGACATTGAAATGTGGGTTCTTTCCTCGGTACCTAAATGCATCGAAATTTCTTTTCTAGGTACCCAATGGTGGCTCAAATAGGGTGTGAGATACAATCTTAGTAGTTCACTACCTAAGGTGTCTATAACAAGTAATGAATGTTAAATATAGGCTCAAGTAGAGTGAATAACATAATTGGTATGGAATTAATACAAGTAAAGATGCCGAGGAAAAAGTAACCAAACAATTGATATTATACAACCATATATGACTCCCTACAAAACACGTGTCAATCTCCTATAACCAGTCAATAGTAAATCATAAGGAATTAAAAATAATGACCTTGTTGTATACACAATATCTCATATCATCCAAAACCATTTTTAATAACCTGTAACGTAATATCAACAATGTCCACACCATATAATCAACCATGTCACATTTACCACAACCAATACGTATAGTCAGAAATGTCAGATGCCCTGGGACTGGTTTGAAGGTGTAGTGAACACGGCATCCTCATAGATTCAAACAAGCATCTCGATGGAAACTCGATTAGTCATTGTTTGGGTCTAAGGAGCATGTCAACAGACTATGTCCACTATAAGCCCAACCAATTTAGATCTAAGGGGTAGCTAGGCCCAAGTCATCCTACAGAATAAAGACCCAAAAATCATTCTCATTATGGGAATCCACTTATATTATCAATATACAAGGAGTAACATCCAAGGAATATAATATAATAATTAATCATATTTTCAAATTATTATTATACAATAAATAAATTTTATGAGTTTACCCACTCATATAAACAATAAAGAATAAATTAAATTCCATTAGTTTATCCATTCATATAACAAATCATATTCAATTAAATTCCATTAGTTTACCCACTCATATAACTATTCACATTTTAAAAACTCAACAATTCAACACCATGTACCAAATATATAGGAGGTAGAAAATATCATAATAAATCAGTTCAATTCGTTTTACTTAATTAAGGTAATCATCTAACTAGGAAACAATATTCACTCACCCCATAGGTGGTATAATAAGGGAAGACACAAAGGAACACCCCTTGGTTGACCTTAGTTGGGGAAACCACCTTTAATAATTCTCAAGGAACTTGTGGGAATCGCTAATAGGTTCTATTACATTTAATTGAACCACTCAATTCATTTTTTCAGAGACACTATAATGTCTATAATGCTACACCATGTAATTTATATCTATAAAACATCAAATCACTCATGTAAAGTATAGACCACAAACCGTGGGTTCGTAGTAGAGTCCTCATCTAGTATTAGATTCTAATTTTATCTATATCAAAATAAAAATGAAGAATGGGAGAAGAGCATGAAACTCAGACCTATTATCCGACACCTAAATAAAATATATTATACCATGGATAATTAATAACATCTCAAGAGTATTATAGTACTTATCGGTGCAGATGAAATGTGACTAATGATGATTGATTCTAAGATCAGACAGAGAATCGATGGTAAAAAATATGATTCAAAATTCATAGAAGATCCCAACATGTGAGTTCTATCCAGTTGGTGATATATATAATTATGTTTTATTTTAATAATATTTTAAGGAAAAAAATTTCATTCTTCCTAAATATATCGTGTTACACAGTTAGTGTGCATAGTTATTCTAATAGTTCACAAACTATGAAAAATACCTCTACTAAAACATTGTATATTTTTTTACAGTTATGAATATACCTCCACATGGTTTCCTCAAAACATGCGGCCTATATAACCCTTCTCTCTATCCCAACATATTTTGATCAAACCATGTCACATGGGTCGCATGGTAACTACTAACGATGCGGCCCAACTATTTTTCTACAATAGATGGGTTCCATGCTCTGAAAAAACACCATACACCCTTGATCCCCCCATAACCTCAAATAATAATCACATTATTCCATAATGAAGTATTTTAAATGAAATTAAAGATATCCATAACTCATAGGAAAACCCAGGATCTTAGACAAAGAGATTCGAATAAAAATTTATAGCGGGATGACATGAATAGAGAGATTGCAGAGTTTGTATCTCGATGATTGGTATGAAAAAAAGTTAATGTGGAAGGATTTATATATATGGGTATGGTGAAACCATTTCCCAGACCGATATGGACATAGGAAAAAATAACCATGTAATTCATCACAGGATTCCCCAAGACACCTAAAGGCAGTAACACCATCTGGGTGGTATAAGATCATCTAACCAAGTCAGTGCATTTCATTGCTATGATGAAATATTTATCTCTTGAACAACTTTCAAATACATACATAAGAGAAGTTTTATGATTTAATGGAGTTAAAATATCTTTTGTATCTAATCGAGATCTAAGGTTCACCTTGAGGTTTTAAAGATGCCTTCAACAAGCGTTGGATATAGAACTGATCTTCAAAACTGATTATCACCCTCAAACAGATGGTTAGTATGAAGAGAACAATAAAACCCTAGAAAAAAATTTCAGATAATATTCAATATATTTCCAAGGATGTTGGGATCAACACCTTCCCCTAATATATTTCTCTTATAACAATATTTTCCATTCAAGCATTCAGTGACTCCATACGAGGCTTTATATGGGAAAAGGCATCAGATGTTGTGAAACCGGGTTCCCTAGACCCAAATTTATCAACACATTTGATTAACATATCATCAAAATAGTTAGTAATGAATGATTTTTACTTATGATTATAGTGTATAAATTTCTTCATCTACTAATCAATGGTATTGTATTTCAATTATTTATTGTATAAAAAGGTTATAGAAGATCTGTGCTATAATGAGATCCATAAGATACTATGAAGCTAATATTAAATATATTTCTTATACTCTAGATATATCATACTAACTGGACACAGTATATGTATGACTATCAGGTTCTGGGGGATCATAATAATTGAGACATTTTATGATGAATTTCGTATTTGGCGGTCTATAATAGTTGATATTATGACGATAACCCTACCAATAGAAACACCACATGTTTTGGGTGTCATTGGATGTTCATATCTATATACATGTGTAATGGTCTTCAAACCTGAGATCACTATAAATATGTTTCATTTGATAACACATTTTGATGCACGGAAAAAACAAGATAACGAAATCACGGTCAGGTAGCATTTGTTGGGAGCGTCATCGGTGGTATGTCATTAGTTGAATGATCAAGATAAAATTTTTCACTTCTAGGTTGAGGAAGTAATATCTTTGGATAGGTTGATCAGGAAGATAGTACCATTATAAATTCATGGACATTTTAGTCAAAGGTAAATCAATCTAGTTACATCAATAAATAATAAATCAATAAAGGATGATGACATAAGTTTGTGTCCTATTTTATGAAATATCTGAAGGAAAATAGATTATATTATGTAGTGCATGTCCATATGTAAGTTTTCATTGGTATGACTATTCCTTATCATTTTAGGGGAAACTTGGAGGGACACTTTGGAAGGTAAGAGGACCAAAACTTTAGGGATTTCGAATTTGGAGAGGATTTTGGGGGTGATAATGGGGTATTTATACTTCAGTGGTAGCCTTAAATGAATAATGAATGATTATTTTTAATTTAAGGATAACCACTATTAATTTTCAGTAATTATAATGATTTTTCTTAAGAATTAATTTTTTAAAGGCATATTAAGGTCATAAAATACATGAACCACCCATTTAATGTTTTAGTTTTTATGTATTTTAATCTTTTTTAATTAAACTTTAACCTGCTACATTATTTTACATATACTGTGGTAAATTTCTTATTACCATAGAAGCTTTTTATGTCTAAAAAATAAAATTAATCTTTTTAACTAATTTGTAACTTCTAATTCCAAATATTCAATCCATTTAAAATTATAAACGTTATAATAATTAATTCTAAATATGTTAAACATATGACTCAAAAAAATAGTTTTTTAGAATGGTTAAAATCATGGTTTTCAAAAATGCTATGTGTTTATAAATGTAACATTATCTGTAATGATTTTTCCTTAAATAATTTTTTATTAAGAAAAATAATTAATTTTTTAAAAAATATTGATCTTTTCCAAATTATATCATAAGGGTTATCTTATTTCTTAAAAACAATATTTTCACTTTTTAACCCAAAAATCAACTTTTTTAAAAAATTACCATAAAAATACCCTAATATAAGTCATATATAATGATCCCAAAGAGTAATTTTATTTTATCAGAATAATACTCTAAGTATGAGACCACTATCTTTTAAATAAATAATCTATTTAATGAAAATTATCCACTGAATTGAAAAATAATCATTATGAACATTATAAATATTAACCAGGGGTTCATTAAAATATATTATCATTTAAAAATCGTTTTATATGATTATTTAATGAAATAATTTTTTGTTTAATACAATAAAATAAAACATATTTTAATATAATTTGTTTATATTTTTTCAAAATAATACAATTTTAATAATATAATTAAATAATCTCTACGATCATTTAAATACATCTATGCAACGAACAATACTACTGACCATCTATTTTATTAAATAATTTTTATAATGTCTTTCAACAATATTAGTTGAAAAAAAATTAATTTTTATGATCATATTTTAGAATAAATACACCATCATTCTTACTCATCATCATTCACTTTGATTTGAATCACGGTTCAATATCATTTACAAAATGAATATCACTATTACAAACTCTATGTTCCTCTATTATAGTCATGATCATCGGTGAAATGATTCTATGGGATCAAAGTGGTCTATATTTTTATATTGTACATTATTTTTCGTCCATTTTTATTCTCATTATAATATTTGGTTGGTATTGGGTGTTTTTTATTCATAATGTAACATTCTTAATTAATGAAATAAATTGTTGATGGTTTCTAGTAGGTTTTTTCTTTTACTATTTCTAGTTGTACTGGTTCATATCAACACATGATGTTCAATGTTATTATGAAATTTAAATGTCCTTCTTTGTGATCCAATTTTAAATTAAAATAGAAATTTATCAGGATATAAGAGATACATTAAGAAAAGAACATTTTTCAGTATATTACATTCTTCCCCCATTAAAGAAATTTTACTTATGAAATATCATTTTACATACTAATGTGAAAATCGGTGAGGTTATTTTTTCATTATAGCTTCCACCGGTTCTAAAGTAGACTCTTCAAACTTCTGATTTCTCACCTTCACAAGACATGTTGTCTTTTTCCTCAACACTTGTTCCCTTCTATCAATGATCTGGATTGGTTCCTCTTCATATGAAAAGTCAAATTCAAAATGTACACCATTAGTGTCAATTATATGTGATCTTTCAAATATATACATTCTTAGTAGAGACATGTGGAATAATTCATGGAAATTTGAATGATTTGGATGTATTGCTAATCAACAAGAAACAACTCCAACACTCTCTAGAGTTCCAAATGATCCAATGTACCTTGAACTCAGTTTTCCTTTATTTACAAATATCATAACTCTCTTCCATGGTGATATCTTAGGGATTATTTGATCCAGAACACTCTCTTACACTTTGATATATTGAGGATTATGTGATCCCTAATACCCTCTTATATAGGGATATATTGAGGACTTTTTAATCCCCAAAACTGTATCCTATGGTCATATCTTGAGGATTATGTGATCCGCAAATTGAAACACTATGTCTTTTTTTCATTTTATGGATTAACTTTTCTGTCGAATTTGAGAAGTCTTGATGTGTTACTGAATTACATGAATGTTTTCAATATTCCCAATGTTTTTTCCCAATAGTTTCCCCACTCTAACACCATCCCACCATGTTGGAGTTCTATAAATTTTGTCACATATATCTTCATAATGTTTAATTTGAATGCTTGAGTGGAAACTACTATTATATAAAAATTCAAGAAGTGGAATATGTTGATCCCAAATCCATTGAAAATCCAGTTAGCTAACTCATAACATATCTTTAAATGCTTTAATAGTCATATAAGAATACCCATCAATTTGATAAAGGTATGTTTTACATAGGTTTACTTCTGTATTCTTATCTTTTTGAAGTATCCTCACGAATTTAGAAGTCATTATTTGGTCTTGATCAGAAAAAATCAATAGTGTTACTCCATGGAGTCTCACTACTTCTTGAATATATAGGTGGTCTAGGTGTTCTAGTTAGGAATCCTCTAATATAGAAATGTAAGGGTCTGACATTGTAGGTATATCGATGATTACCCTAATATGATGTCTACCCTTACGTGTCTTTGGAAGGCCAGTGAAAAAAGTACATAGTGATGTCATCCCACTTCTTTATAGGTTTGGGGAGTGGTTGTAATAATCCTTTAAGATGTTTTTTCTCCACATTTACTTACTGACACACAAAATAGCATGCAGTGTAATAAACAATCAATGTTTTTATATTATCCCACAAATAATGATCAAGAATTTACCTATACATTTTAGCGCTTCCAAGGTGTATAAAGATTACATAGTAATGAGCTTCATCCATTAGTTCCTTCTTTATCTCCAGAATATTTGGGATACATAGCCTTGTACCAAATTTTACTAATCCTTCTTGATCAATATTAAATTCAGGAAACATCACATTTTTCATAGACTTAGTCTTCTTTTACATCAAAGAATCATATCATTATACTTTCTTGTTCTTCTCTAGTAATGTTGGTTGATAAATAATTTGTGATAGGATTGTTGATGTCCCTTCCCTTATGATTTCTTGGTCCAAAAAAACAAGGTCCTTGATTAATGGATCTCATTCAATCCACATCATTGCAATAAAACTAGGATATTACACACCCAAAGCATATGTGACTTTTTTAGCCCTTTCAGACTGGAAATGAATTAAAAAATCATAGTTATTAATAATCACCAAACATATCCTATATATCATGTTCATTTAATTATATATAAATATACACTTCAAAAATTGGTGGCTTGTGTATAATTTTCCTCATAAAGAGAGTTTCTTCATATCTTCAGATAAAAAATGAGTTCTTCTAACTCTATATCATGGGTAGGATAATTGTTTTCATAATTATTTAACTGTCATGATTCATAGGAAATGAATTTTTTATTTTTCATGAGTACACAACCAAGTCCCATTAAGGATGCGTCACTAAAAATGGCAAATCCTTCTCCAATAGAGGGTGAAGATAAAACAGATGCACAAACCAATATCATTTTATGTTCATGGAATCTTTCTCCAAACTCGTTTTTTCGGATAAACCTTAATCACATTTAAGTTAACTTAGTGGATTATAAATTCATTAAATCTTTTCACAAACTTTCTATAGTATCCTACTAGACCAAGGAAACTGTGTATATCAGTTACTGTTGTTGGATGTTGCAACACCTCTATGGCCTTTGAATTTTCATGATCCACTAAGATTCTTTCATTTTACATGATGTGTCCTAAGAATAAAAAATTTTGTAACAAAAAATATCATTTTATGAATTTACTGAACAACTTCTCCAACCTCAGAGTTTGTAATATGACCCTTATATGATTTTCATGCTTCTCATGGATTTAGAAAAATTCTAGAATATCATCAATAAACACCACCACACAATTCTCAATGTAATAAATAAAGACTCTATTCATCAAATCCGTTAATATAAAGGTATAATTAGTTAACATAAAGGGAATAACAAAAAACTCATAATTCTCATATCTTATTCGAAATTTTATATTTGTTATAACTTCTTTCATCATCCTCAATTGATGATACCGAGAATGATGATCAATCTTGGAGAGGAATTGAGTGCCAAAAAGATGCTCAAACAAGTCATCAATCCTTGGAAGAGGAAATATTTTCTTCACTGTGATCTAATTAAGTGAACTATAATCAATGAATTACCACATTGATTCATCCTCCTTTATAAAGAAAACAAGTTCTCCCCAAGGCAACACACTTATTCAAACAAAACCCTTCTCAAAAATTTCCAGAAGATTCTTATTTAATTCCTCAACATCCACGTATGTCATTCTATATGGTGTTTTTGATGTTAGATTAGATATAAGTAGGAGCTAAGTTGAAAAATCTACCTCTCTTTCATGGGGATGTCCTAATAACTCTTCAAGGAATATATCAATGTACTCTTGGACAACGATCATGTACCCTATCTTTACAATTTATTTTCTTTCGACTTCTTACCAATAATTTTCATAAAGAAGGTAATAGGAGGAGGTTCTTAGAAAGGATTAGGCTCATAAATCTCTCCTGTGATGATAATCAGAGATTTTACATTCTTGTATACTAAAATATCCTTTCATATAGAGTTGATCTCGACATTATACTTTGACAACCAATCCATCCCTAGTATTATGTCAAAATCCACCGTTTGAATGATCATTATGTTTTCAAAGAGATTGTAGTCACCATAGTTAATAGGGGAATCCCTAAATATCTTTGATACATGAGTAGTTACTCTTTTATTTTAAGAATTCAAGTATACTAGTAGTAGTTCATGGATTAACTTTATGTTCTTTGAAAACATAAATGAAATAAAAGAATGAATATAATGAGAATCAACAATGGTAATATCATGATTTAAGTATATGATGAGTGTAACATCGACAACATCATTTGGATCATTGAATTCTGCCATCATAATTGCATAATCATGACCCTAATCCCTTTTCCATTATTGAGGTAGATGGTGGTTTCCCTCCATTTTCGTCTGATTTGGACGTTGGTTAGCGAAATGCCCATGTTCCTCACACTTGACGCATTGTACAACAGGTTTTTCATGAATCATATTCCCTTTTTCATTGTCATTCATATATTGAGGCCTTATATCTCTGAAATAATTTTGGGATATATTTTCATCTCATACACACTTTTATTGGTTCCCAATTCCTTTCAAATAATTCACCAAATTCATCTTCCCTCACTTTTTACTCATGAGATACTGTACTTTTTCTAATTCAGATCAATCCCAAAATTTTGTTCAATATTTATCTTCTTATCATTCTATCCATGATCCCACGAGTAACCTTCGAATTCCATTTCAACTTTGAGAGCACACCAAAAAATCTATTCATAATTTTAAAAGTCTTGTGTTTCAAAATATTTCTATACATGTGGTCTTAGTTCACCAAATACTCAATCATTATTCCCTTTTGAATCGATGAAAAAACATAAAGCATAATTAAAAATATTTATAAATTTCATGTCATCATTCCCAATTAATATATTTTATCATTTTTTTAAATTTAGGAATTACCTCTCCAATTTGGTTTAGAGGGTATGAAGAAAATACTTGATAAAAAATATCTGTTTGATGTCTCTCATCCCATAGTGTGTGACTCATCCCTTGGCTTTGTATTCCCAATCAGTGACCACCACTAATTAAATTTCCCTCCAATGTATCTTTTTCTTGTTAAAAATAAAGGAGTATAAAGAATATATTTTCTATAGTGTTGAACCATTGTTCCATAATTATTTGGTCAATTGTTCCACTAAAAATATGCGGTTATTAATGCATGAAGGATTCAACAGCTAGTTGTTCCTTTGTGAAGCATAACACTCCACACAGTTTTTGTTGTTGTTCATGACTTGAGATAACTAATTAATCATTATCTTGATGTTTTAATCTCTATGTCCCCCCATATTGGGAAGGGTGTCATCACCTTATCTGATGCATCCATTTTTTCCATGAGTCATTCTATTTTTTGCATTTTTTTCGTGAAGGAGAAAACCTAAGGGAGAAATTTATTACTTTTGGTAATCTTATAATAAAAATTATAAAAAAAAGTTGATCTTAACATTTTCATATATCATGTTTCTAGGATTATATTCGTGAATATAAATAAAAGGTTTAAATAATCAATATATCCTTCATAATGATTTGTACAAGTTTGTGATTAACTAAAGAATATACCCTAGGTCTGTCAAATCATGTTTGTCGAAAGTCCGGTAATTGTGCACCAGTTCTCTGAGTCGAGATCAAGATGGTGTATTTGGGGTTGTTACCCCTAGGTACATCTTTTATAGATCCACATCCACTTATAGTATACAGATAGAGATTTATTTTATTGAAAAGAACCTATTAATACTTCATGAAATTACCATGATGTATCCCAATATATTAAATTTTTTCTTGAGTTCATTTAAATGTTTTCTTAACACAATTTCAAAAAATATCTAAACCATAATGTGATGCCAACTATGGTGACCCGCCTTTTTATTTAAAAAATAATTCATTATATGATACAATGTTTAAAAATACATATGATCTTTTGGGGTTTAGTGACATAAAAATAGGAACATAATACCTGAAAAAGATATAAACACAAGCATTATTCTAATCCACATGAAATACATCTTCATATATTCATCATAAGTTACTTTTATTATATCTCATATCTTCAAGACATACACTAAAGGAAGAGGTGAGCATAAATCATAGTGAGGAAATAATCAAAGGAGGTACTTAACAAGTGACAAAGAGGCATATCAATAAAGCATGATCATATAAACATGTGGAATGTAATAATATAAATAAAATAAATCAATGTATGGAAATGTGGATAAAACATGAAAATGATCCACTCATAAGTATACCACCATAGTTTATCACAGGGGTATCATAAATCATAATTACCAAGGTTATTCACAAAGGTATATTAAAACATGATATCTATAGAGTTTAGTTATTTACTTAATAAAATGGACTCCTATCCAGACACATCCTTTATATTTATTAATTTTTATGAGCCATATTGATCATATAAAATCATTTCATTAATAGACAATTGGAATATAATGAAGAAGAAACATATCAAAATCACTCCGTCCAAAGTTTTTAAAGTCTTGATCATAACATCAATTTTAACCCATGAAAATGGAATATTGGTTATATATATATAAATCCCTAAATAAATAAGAGCGGTTTGGGTATTAAAATATGATAATTTATAGTGTAAATAAGATAAATTCAAGAAATGTATTTGAATACATGAAGGGTATCATAAAATTGGTGATATAAAGATATTTTTTCTTTATCCCATTCATTGGATAAATATCAGGGCGCACCCTTCATATGTCTTAATTTATGTGAGTGGAATTCATCATAAAAATCATTTCATTAATAACCTATGGAAAAATAAATAATTATCTTTATTTCAAAATCATTCCGTACAATGTGTTTAAGAACATAAAAATAACATCATTTTTAACCCACTAAAGGGAATATTGGTTTCATATATTTAAATCCCTAAATCAATAAAAAATGATTACATCTAGGTGAACACCCATGGATATTGGTTTGTGTATTCACAATATGATAATTTTTCATGTAGAAAAGAGAAATTCAAGAAAGGTATTTGACGACAAAATGGTATACATTGTGTCTTATAAAAAGTGATTAATGGGAGGGAACTAAGGTCTCCCATTGATAAAACACAATTTTATAAGTGATGGTAATATAACAAGTATAAGTTTATAAATTGGATTAACATTTAGAATGTATACAGAAAAGGGGTACATGGGTGAAAATTGAGAAGAGGAGAATTCCCTTACCTTGAAGATTTTCATCCTATAACATGAGGGTGGAGCATTGACACCTTGAGGGCCCCTTGGAGGGACACTTTTGGAGGGAAAATACTAAAATTTCATGGATTATTAAATAAAACTCTTGAACTTATTATGGTTCTAGATCCACTCACTGTTATATCATAGTCTTGCCACTTATTCACAAATGAAAAGAGAGAACATAACACACTGTATTTACAAGGTTCAATAGTGATCACTACCCACCATGGATACTCACTACCCATCCCCATTTGAAAAAAGACTTATGATGGAGAGGGGGATAGATAGGGCTTATATTCCATTCCCAAGAATTCTCTATTCTACAATGTGGGACAGAGAAACATGTTTTATAGCATTATAGCCATGTAAAATTTTGACACCGCTGCAGCCAACGACCATGACTCGTAGGGCAACATATTTTCATTCGTTTTGGACTCAAAAAAATATCCCTCTTAGTGCTCTCCCTATGAATCATAGGCATTCTACCTCCTCTGATACCAATTATTCACACACTCGCACACACCCTAGAACTACTCATTTACCCTGGATGATTATTTCATGATGGCCATCACCACTCACTCAGTGGTACTGATTACCACCGGGATCACCTTCTCATACTTCCTTCTTACTCACCTTCAATGTAGTGTGATCGAAATTCATGTTAGAAACGTCGTGGGTCTAGGTCTCTAGTGATGCAAACTTCTAGGGGCAGAGAGTGTGTCTGAATCAGAAACCCTATTACAGGATCTACATTTGGGATATTGGACCCTATATTGCAATATTTTATTTTTTGGGTCACTCTCTCGTGGTTTTGTTCTTCAATTGGGCTTATTGCCCACCTGGGGGGCTCACTGCCCATCCCCCTCTTAAAAGGCCTTATGACGGGAAGGGGGTGGTTGGGTCTTATATACCATCCCCAACACCCATCCATTATCATATTTGGGATAATGAAATAGCTTTCATGGTGCTACATCCATATTTTATGCCATGACACCCCTGAAGCCATAAATCACAACACCGATATGTCATGTCGTGACACCCCTATAGCTAGAAACGATGACTCATAGGGAACACATTGTCATTCATTTGGGACCAAAAAAATCTCGAGGATTGAACTACAAATTAAATGTTTCTTACCTCCTCTGATACCAATTCTACATTCATTCACACACTCAATCACCCCTCATCCACCCTGGCTTCTTAGTTCACTTTAGCCATCACCCTACCCTCGGTGATGTCGAAGAGTACCATGCTCACATTTTTCATAATTCCCTACTACCCTCTTTCTCTCCATTATTATATTGTAATCCCCAAACATGTTATTTCCTACAATTTAGGAATAATAGATTTGGTTTTTCAGCTTTTTCAGTGACTAAGATGTCTTGAACATGTCCCTAATCGACCTACCATTCAGTGGCTTCTTCTGCTTAGAAATTGTGAAGTAGAACCTGTAGGGATGTTCTTCCCCATTAGTGTTCCCCTCTAGTATGTACCTGAGTTGTTTTAGTGTTTTCTTCATATAGTTCACATACTTAGGCACTCCATTCATGAGTTCCACCTTAGGCACCTTGACACCATAGGAATAAAGGTTCACTATTTTAATTTCCTCGACAAACACCACATAGTTGGTGGCGCTCCCCATTACCTTATACATCGGTCGCACCATTTGAAGTAGAGTAGTCTAGCTATTGGATAGCCTCAATTCAATTTAATATGTAGGTATATGGGAATCCATATATCCCACACATGCAATGGACAATAACTTTTCAACCATCACATCATGGTTTAACGTTGTCTTGAATGATTTGCTCATCGGGTGGTAGGCCTTGGGCCCCAAAATGTCCTTAAAAACCTCAGCATACTCTATAAAAAAATGATTGACCAAAAACATCTTTGATAATTGCCTCCATAAGATCCAGTTGAATAGGGAATTCACGACAGTCGAGGGGAAATTCTAGGAGATGTCTTTGGTCAAGAAATGGATTACAGAAGGCATTGAGGGGATCAGGGACATCTTGTGGAACAATGTTTTCCACCCGATGAGATTTTTTTTTAAAAACGTTTGACCATGATGAGATGATGAAAAATATATTTACACATAAGGTGTGGGTTATATGGATTATGGGATCCCTACCTTGGAAACTGAGTTGAGGGTAGCTAAAAACTACAAGAACCTTATAACGACCCATACTTTACATACATTGTTAATACTTCGAAATTGAAGCACACTTATTACAACATATGACAAAACCACAAAGGACCGTATAGGTATAGTGTCTTTAGAAACTGGGAAACATAAACAACTGGTTCATAAATCTTCTACAGTGTCTCCCATTTATTACATCATATCTAGGGTCCCTTTTAGCATATTCTACTTAATATCCATCTTCCTGACCTGGGGAAAAGAAAACATAAAAGGGTGAGCTCAAATGCTCAGCAAGGGCAAATAAAGGAAATAAAAATCATATCATATCTTTATGAAAATCAAAACCTGCAAAAGAGATCATAATATCTTAACATGGTATAAATCATAGAAGTGAAAATGAGATCCCCATAATCATAACATAAAACTTGAAACTTTGTGGCATGCACACATAATCATGGAAAATCATTTCTTGTTAGTCATGACTCATTTCCAAGACTATCTTAGTGGACAAGGTCCCTTTCTGAACCGAGTTCACTCCTCGTTTCAGTCCTGTATCACTGAACCGAAATAACCTTCCGTTCCAGCCATGTCTATCTCATGAGATATAAAATCATTACCCAATGCATTGGAGGGAGATATAGGTCCCACCCATCTTATAATGAATCCTTTCTTATGTGTGCCACATAATCATAAAACATACATCATCGCATAACACATGTAACAAAAATGGGATTCTTGAAACATCATGACATCATAAATCAATTCATATAAGATAAATGAATTCATAAACATAATTCCATCACAACATAGTCAAATCAATGTAAAAATATGGATAGAAACAGAACCCTTTATTATCTTAGATGGAAAATAATTTTGATAAAACACTTGAATTGAATTCTTGAGGAAAATATCCTTTCTTCTTCAAAATCAATTTCCTTTCACAAAACATCATGCAATTTTAAAAGAAAGAGATTTTATTGAAAATAGTCATGAAATCTTTTAGAGGAAGCTTCATGAAAATAAGGCTTTATAAAACATTAGAAATCCGTTCGTGCCGTATAAGTTAAAAAAAACATTCTTCGTACTTTTGTCGGAAAAGTCAAAAAGTACCTCGTACGAAAAACGACAAAAGATTCCTTTCATACGTATTACTAAAAACTCACCGAAGGGTAAAAATGGATTTAAACAATTTTATGTGGATGGAAATAATATTACATATTGAGTAAACATGGATGTGGATGATAAAATACACCCCAGTAAATACTTACGAATAAACAATCTCGGATAAAAAATGAGATTGTGATATTTCCTTTACCTTAGGTCCGATTTGCTTTGTTCGTGTCCGAAGCTCCTGTATAATGGTTTAAATAATGTTATTGACTTATTCCAGAATCATACATATTGATATGATATCATATATGGTCATATTATTAGCTTCTTGTTAGTAATATTTCATTGTTACTTGTTACTCGGGTCTTTATAACTTTTTGTTCTTATGCATGTTTTGTGGAATAAATTCTTATTCTTATCTTTAGGTTATAGATAATTCATTTCCAGAATGGTATTAGTGTAGTATATACCATATTAATTCATTCAATTCATTTATATAATCATTATGAAATGAAGATCATGTAGAACGAGTCGCATCACATCGTGGAGACGGTATTCCGTACGTACGCACGAGTGATGATATCGATCCTATGATCGTGGAATTGTATTGGAGTATATATATATATTATTTCAGTATCAATATTACTTAATAATAATCATATATAGTTACTCATTACACCATTATACCCATCCTTGTAAGGTGATGGTGGAAAATAGATTACACCACGGCGTGGAGACGGTATTCCGTACGTACGCACGCGCGGTGATTTCATTTTTCCATAGGATGGATAGAAGGTGAATTAGGGTTGTTTCATATTTATAATAACATATCAGTATGTAAGTAATACTGATGTTATTACTTTATCATGAAACAACAAAAGAAGAAGATGTTGAAGAAGAAAGAAATTGAAAAGATCGGTAATGGATATTACCTCTTCTTTGGAACGCCTCTTTGAATCCTCCACTTAAGGAACTAAGATTGGTCTTTGGAGAATACCAGGACCTCTAGGATTATTCTAGGGAAGTGGAGAGGAGAAAATGGAAGGGGTTGGCCGATCTTGAGTGCTCAAATTGGTGTGAGGAGGAGGGGGAGGAGGTGCCCTTTTATAAGGGAGGAGAGGGGCACCTTAGGAATATCTCAAAATATTATTTTATATTAAAGTCAAAATCGGTTTATAATGGTTCCAAAGGGTCTTATTTCGAAGCTAAAGTGGGGATGGGTCGCAATCCTATCAACCAATAGGATTTAGACAAGTTTAGGGTATTATTTTAACCTTATCAATTAGATTTAACTCTAAGTTAATTAATTTAACTTTTACCATGTCTTATTGTTTTCTTTCACTATATGGTTAATACACTTACTATAACATGCCAAAAGAACCCCAAATTGTTTATTATTAATATATATATCTTTATCTAAGTCATTTGGCCGAACCTTAGATTTTTAGGAATAAAATAACAATTAATAATATAATATGTGATTTAAAAACTATTTTGTGTCAATTTTGACACTATTTGATATATGATTTTTGTGAAAGTCATAACAGAATTATATGTTCAAACCAAGTTGATTAAATCAACACTAATATATCATAGTAACCTATAAAATTAGTGTAATTCATAAAAAGTCTCAAATTATATTTATTTTGGTGTTTATAACATCAATTATGTCAATATTTCATTAATAAGATAATTACTGCATCATCATTGTGTCATAAATAAATTAAATTATTTAATGTCTAAAAATTACAAATAAAATACCATCATGTAGGAAATCTTTTTAGCTTTCTAATTAATATTTACAATAGAATTTATATTATATATAACCCCATATTAAAAATGATTTACTTATTAAACTTTGATTTTAACTATTTTAACCCTTCTTTAAATAAATTAATAATAAATGTCCTAATCTAATCCAAGTGGGCCTAAATGGTCATATTTTATTCCTAAGTTTGTTTTTGGTCAAATTACACTTGTCCAATAGAATTAGGACATGTGTTAGGGTAATATTGATATCATATTTACCCTTAGTTACCCTATTTACTATTAACCGCGGTAAAAATCGTAAAAAGTTACTATTCACCAAAAAATTATTTTTATCTCATTGAACCACATTTTACTTACTGATATCAACCGTGTCTGTTGGATTTTCGAAATTCCATTCACAGAAGCGGTAAAATTAAGTTTTATGCAAAATTCAGTTTTTAACCTACCACTTAGTGGTTTCACTATTCATCAAAAATTGAAAGTTTTCAGAAAAATACCAAAATTTCACCCTAGGATAATTTCGATATTCTGAGTCCAAAAATGAAGTCCATTTTGAAAAATAAAATTTATAAAATTTCAAAAAGTGGTTATTACTATTCATAACGGCTAGTTTTAATAGCATATTGTTGTTTAGTGAAACTCGGTATTGCGTACGACACAAGCTATCGAGGAAGGTCGCGATTGCGTGTAAAGAAAGCCAAGCAAGTGTTGCGTAGAAAAAGATTCCTTTGATGGTTTATATAACATAAAAGTCTCGGGTGTTACATTCTACCCCCCTTAAAAAGAATTTCGCCCTCGAAATTCGTCACTTTGTAACAAACAAATGAGGATACTTCTCCCTCATCATATCCTCAAGCTCCCATGTAGCTTCTTCAAGTTGGTGGTTCCTCCATAAAACTTTCACCAAGCGAGTGGTCTTGTTTCGTAGGACTTTTTCGCTACGATCCAGAATCTCTATCGGCTGTTCTTCATAAGAAATATCTTGCTCCAGCGGTACAACTTCTGAGCTGAGTACATGTGAAGGATCTGGTATGTACTTTCTCAGGATAGATACGTGGAACACATCGTGAACTTGAGAGAGATTCGGTGGAAGCGCCAATCGGTAAGCTACCTTCCCAACACGATCCAGTATTTCAAAAGGACCGATATATCTAGGGCTCAACTTCCCCTTCTTTCCAAATCTCATAACCCTCTTCCAGGGAGATATTCGTAAGAACACTTTATCGCCCACTTCAAACTCTAGGTCTTTTCTTCGGTTGTCGGCATAACTTTTCTGTCGACTCTGAGCTGCTCTTATGTGTTGTTGAATAGATCTAACCTTTTCTGCCATTTCATCAACGAGATAAGGTCCTAATAGCTTTCTTTCCCCAACTTCATCCCAGCAAGTTGGAGTCCTGCATTTCTTTCCATAGAGAGCTTCATAAGGAGCCATCTGAATACTGGAGTGAAAGCTATTATTATAAGAAAATTCCACCAAAGGTAGGTGTTGATCCCAACCTCCTTTGAAATCCATAGAGCAAGCTCTCAACATATCTTCTAGGGTTTGAATTGTTCTCTCATACTGACCGTCTGTCTGGGGATGATAAGCAGTGCTGAAACTCAACTCTGTATCCAGAGTATGCTGAAGACTTCGCCAGAACTTCGAGGTAAATCTCGGATCCCGATCAGATATAATAGAAAGTGGTACTCCATGCAATCTTACCACTTCCTTTACATATATCCTGGCAAGCTGATCTAGAGAGAAATCTTCTCTAATAGGAATGAAGTGTGCAGACTTTGTAAGACGATCAACTATGACCCAGATAGCATTATTGCCTTTGGATGTTTTAGGAAGTCCTGTGACAAAGTCCATAGTGATGTTTTCCCATTTCCATTCGGGTATGGGTAATGGTTGTAACATCCCCTTAGACTTCTGTCTCTCAGCTTTAACTTGTTGACAAACCAAGCATCGAGAGACATATTCAGCAACATCTCTTTTCATGCCATCTCACCAGAAGTACTCTTTCAGGTCCCTATACATCTTCGTGCTTCCAGGATGAATAGAGAATGAAGAACTATGAGCCTCATCCAGCAGCTCCTTCTTTAATTCGGGGATGGAAGGAACACAAACCCGATTCCTGAACTTTATTATCCCATCACAATCAAGGTTGAATTCAGGAACATTTCTCACCTTCTTTTGTAACTCGACATCTTCTTTCTGTTCCTCTTTAATCTTCACATGTATAGATGGTTGAACATTCATTTGAGAAAGATAAGATTTTTCCCCTTCCATTATAATTCCAAGATCCATCCTTTGTAAATCCATAAATATTGGATCTTTTGTGATCCTCATCATGGATAAACTAGCATGGTCTTGTCGACTTAATGCATCTGCCACCTTGTTTGCTTTCCCAGGGTGGTAATGGATTGAGCAGTCATAATCCTTAATCAGCTCCAACCATCTTCTTTGACGCATATTCAACTCCTTTTGTGTGAAAATATACTTTAAACTTTTATGATCAGTATAAATATCACACCTTTCACCATAAAGGTAATGCCTCCAAATCATTAATGCAAAGATTACCGCAGCCAACTCCAAATCATGTGTTGGGTAATTTTGCTCATGGATTTTCAACTGTCGTGAGGCATAAGCTATCACCATATCATTTTGCATAAGAACACACCCCAATCCCTTCTTGGATGCATCACTGTAGATCACAAACCTTTCTCCACTACAAGGCAGTGTGAGCACAGGTGCACTGGATAACCTTCTTTTCAACTCCTTGAAATTATCTTCACATTCCTCTGTCCAGACAAACTTAACTCCCTTCCGAGTCAACTTGGTGATTGGATTAGATAATCGTGAAAAATCTTTTACAAAACGTCGATAATATCCAGCCAAACCAAGAAAACTTCGGATCTCAGTTACTGTTGTTGGTCTTGACCATCTTTCGATAACCTCTGTTTTTGCTGGATCCACAGATATCCCCTCTTTTGAGATTATATGACCCAAAAATGAAACTTTTTGAAGCAAAAATTCACACTTGGTAAATTTGGCATAAAGCTTCTCCTTTCTCAGGGTCTTCAATATAATTCTCAAGTGATCTTCATGCTCTTCCTTGCTCTTTGAATAGACAAGAATATCGTCTATAAAGACTACCACAAATTGATCAAGATAGTCTCTAAAGACTCTATTCATTAGATCCATGAAGATAGCAGGGGCATTAGTAAGACCAAATGGCATCACTATAAATTCATAGTGTCCATACCTTGTACGGAAAGCCGTCTTTGGTATATCCTCCCTTTTGACCCTTAATTGATGATACCCTGAATGAAGATCAATCTTGGAAAAGTATTGAGCTCCGCGTAGTTGGTCAAATAAGTCATCAATGCGTGGGAGAGGATATTTGTTCTTGATAGTGATCTTGTTAAGTTCTCGATAATCAATGTAGAGTCTCATTGATCCATCTTTCTTCTTAACAAATAGAACAGGTGCTCCCCAAGGTGACGCACTAGGGCGTATGAATCCCTTATCAAGATTCTCTTGGAGTTGCTTCTTCAATTCCTGCAACTCAATTGGGGCCATTCTATAAGGTGTCTTTGAAATAGGCAAAGCACCCGGTACGAGTTCTATTGAAAACTCAACTTCACGATTTGGTGGAAGACCCGGCAATTCCTCCGGAAAGACATCATCAAACTCCCGTACAATGGGAATATTCTTAATCGTGAGTTTCTCACCAACCATTTGAGATAAATAACCTTCATTTAGTGGAATCAATACCCATAAGATGGAAGAAATTTCCACTGGAAGGTTATGTTCATCCTTGCATTGATAGACGATCGTAGATTGATCTGGAATATGAAATGTGACTTCCCTTCTTTGGCAATCGATATGAGCTCCATGTAGAGAAAGCCAATCCATGCCAAGAATCACATCAAATTCCACTAAAGGAAGGATCACAAGATTTGCAGGAAGCACTTTCCCACAAACTTCGATCGGAGAAGAATTATAAACTTTTGATGCGATTGATGTGCCATTTGGTGTTGTCACAGCTAACTCAACATTTAATTGTTGAGGTAATACGGTGATACCCATAGAAAAGTTTTCAGAAATAAAAGAGTGGGTGGATCCAGAATCAAATAAAACATTTGCTACTTTAGAGTGGATGGTATGTGTACCTTTCACCACTTCGTTATCGTACTCCACATCGCTGATATAAATTGCATATGACATTCCATTGTCTTTAGCCTTAAGATTTTGTTGACGTCGACCATCATCATCAACCCTTGGATTTGGGCATTGATTGGCATAATGCCCCATCTCCTTGCACTTGAAACATTGAAGTGTAGTAGGTTCATTCTATGTATCCCTTCCTTTGTTTGTATCATTAGACATCTTCTTCCCATTATCACGGCATTCAAATGCCCGATGACCTTCTTTTCCACATTTAAAACATTTACTTGTCCCTTTAAGACAACTCCCTCCATGTTTCTTTCCACACATTGAGCATAAGGAAAAGCTCATCTTCTTTTCCGTGTTCTCTTTAGATTTTTCTTTGAATTCCATCCTCCTCTTCTTATCAAACCCATGTGACTGATGGGTTACTCCAATCTCCATCTCTTCTTTGAGAGCACATCGAACGATTTCCTCGTAGCTATTGAAGTCCCTTATGGCTAACGCCCTTCGAAGACTTGGTTTTAAGCCACTAAAGAATCGATCGATCTTACTCTCAGGTTGGATAATAATACCAGAAGCGTACCTTGCAAGTCTTTTAAAATTTGCTTCATAGGTACTAACAGATTCATCATCCCTTTGCTTCAGTTCAAGGAACTTTTTCTCCATCTTTGTTCGGAGAATACGAGGGAAGTACTTATTGAAAAATAAGTTCTTGAACTCATCCCATTCCATAGACTCAATTTCATCCCTTTGACTCGTATTCTTAACAAGATTCCACCATTGATCCGCATCTCCTTCCAAACGATACACTGCTAGGATGACTTTATCATGCTCAGAACATTGAAGAACTGAAAATATCTTTTCAGTAGTACTAATCCATTGTTCAGCAACTAATGGATCAGTAGACCCGCTAGAAGAAGGTGGACGCTGCCTCATGAAGGATTCAACAGAATGTTGCTCCCTCCTTTGTTCGTTTGGAAATCCTGCATGATTCATAGCTTGAGAAAGTTGTGTGAGCATGGCTACAAGATTTTGCATTCCAGCTCCCATATCGTTTGGTTGCTCAGGGGGACAATCATTGCATTGCCGATCACATTCCGCATTAACACGGTTCCTTCGGGTTCCAGCCATTGACTAAAACCAAGAAGAATAGTGTGAGCAACACTAATTATAATAGGAAACCACATAATTCAAGAATAAAATTTTCATGCTTATGGTCTTATCCTAGGTTATTCATGGCCATTTCTAAGATTGTGTTCTATGCTTAGACTTATCCTTAGGGTTCTTACTAAGGCTTTCACATCCTAGTTTCCAAAGGTTGACTATACCTTTCCTCTGATACCAACTATAACGACCCATACTTTACATACATTTTTAATACTTCGAAATTGAAGCACACTTATTACAACATATGAAAAAACCACAAAGGACCGTATAGGTATAGTGTCTTTAGAAACTGGGAAACATAAACAACTGGTTCATAAATCTTCTACAGTGTCTCCCATTTATTACATCATATCTAGGGTCCCTTTTAGCATATTCTACTTAATATCCATCTTCCTGACCTGGGGAAAAGAAAACATAAAAGGGTGAGCTCAAATGCTCAGCAAGGGAAAATAAAGGAAATAAAAATCATATCATATCTTTATGAAAATCAAAACCTGCAAAAGAGATCATAATATCTTAACATGGAATAAATAATAGAAGTGAAAATGAGATCCCCATAATCATAACATAAAACTTGAAACTTTGTGGCATGCACACATAATCATGGAAAATCATTTCTTGTTAGTCATGACTCATTTCCAAGACTATCTTAGTGGACAAGGTCCCTTTCTGAACCGAGTTCACTCCTCGTTTCAGTCCTGTATCACTGAACCGAAATATCCTTCCGTTCCAGCCATGTCTATCTCGTGAGATATAAAATCATTACCCAATGCATTGGAGGGAGATATAGGTCCCACCCATCTTATAATGAATCCTTTCTTATGTGTGCCACATAATCATAAAACATACATCATCGCATAACACATGTAACAAAAATGGGATTCTTGAAACATCATGACATCATAAATCAATTCATAAGAAGATAAATGAATTCATAAACATAATTCCATCACAACATAGTCAAATAAATGTAAAAATATGGATTGAAACAGAACCCTTTATTATCTTAGATGGAAAATAATTTTGATAAAACACTTGAATTGAATTCTTGAGGAAAATATCCTTTCTTCTTCAAAATCAATTTCTTTTCACAAAACATCATGCAATTTTAAAAGAAAGAGATTTTATTGAAAATAGTAATGAAATCTTTTAGAAGAAGCTTCATGAAAATAAGGCTTTATAAAACATTAGAAATCCGTTCGTGCCGTATAAGTTAAAAAAAACATTCTTCGTACTTTTGTCGGAAAAGTCAAAAAGTACCTCGTACGAAAAACGACAAAAGATTCCTTTCATACGTATTACTAAAAACTCACCGAAGGGTAAAAATGGATTTAAACAATTTTATGTGGATGGAAATAATATTACATATTGAGTAAACATGGATGTGGATGATAAAATACACCCCAGTAAATACTTACGAATAAACAATCTCGGATAAAAAATGAGATTGTGATATTTCCCTTACCTTAGGTCCGATTTGCTTTGTTCGTGTCCGAAGCTCCTGTATAATGGTTTAAATAATGTTATTGACTTATTCCAGAATCATACATATTGATATGATATCATATATGGTCATATTATTAGCTTCTTGTTAGTAATATTTCATTGTTACTTGTTACTCGGGTCTTTATAACTTTTTGTTCTTATGCATGTTTTGTTGAATAAATTCTTATTCTTATCTTGAGGTTATAGATAATTCATTTCCAGAATGGTATTAGTGTAGTATATACCATATTCATTCATTCAATTCATTTATATAATCATTATGAAATGAAGATCATGTAGAACGAGTCGCATCACATCGTGGAGACGGTATTCCGTACGTACGCACGAGTGATGATATCGTTCCTATGATCGTGGAATTGTATTGGAGTATATATATATATTATTTCAGTATCAATATTACTTAATAATATTCATATATAGTTACTCATTACACCATTATACCCATCCTTGTAAGGTGATGGTGGAAAATAGATTACACCACGGCGTGGAGACGGTATTCCGTACGTACGCACGCGCGGTGATTTCATTTTTCCATAGGATGGATAGAAGGTGAATTAGGGTTGTTTCATATTTATAATAAAATATAAGTATGTAAGTAATACTGATGTTATTACTTTATCATGAAACAACTAAAGAAGAAGAAGTTGAAGAAGAAAGAAATTGAAAAGATCGGTAATGGATATTACCTCTTCTTTGGAACGCCTCTTTGAATCCTCCACTTAAGGAACTAAGATTGGTCTTTGGAGAAGACCAGGACCTCTAGGATTATTCTAGGGAAGTGGATAGGAGGACATGGCAGGGGTTGGCCGAGCTTGAGTGCTCAAATTGGTGTGAGGAGGAGGGGGAGGAGGTGCCCTTTTATAAGGGAGGAGAGGGGCACCTTAGGAATATCTCAAAATATTATTTTATATTAAAGTCAAAATCGGTTTATAATGGTTCCAAAGGGTCTTATTTCGAAGCTAAAGTGGGGATGGGTCGAAATCCTATCAACCAATAGGATTTAGACAAGTTTAGGGTATTATTTTAACCTTATCAATTAGATTTAACTCTAAGTTAATTAATTTAACTTTTACCGTGTCTTTTTGTTTTCTTTCACTATATGGTTAATACACTTACTATAACATGCCAAACGAACCCCAAATTGTTTATTATTAATATATATATCCTTATCTAAGTCATTTGGCCGAACCTTAGATTTTTAGGAATAAAATAACAATTAATAATATAATATTTTATTTAAAAACTATTTTGTGTCAATTTTGACACTATTTGATATATGATTTTTTTGAAAGTCATAAAAGAATTATATTTTCGAAACAAGTTGATTAAATAAACACTAATATATCATAGTAACCTAGAAAATTAGTTGAATTCATAAAAAGTCTCAAATTATATTTATTTTGGTGTTTATAACATCAATTATGTCAATATTTCATTAATAAGATAATTACTGCATCATCATTGTGTCATAAATAAATTAAATTATTTAATGTCTAAAAATTACAAATAAAATACTATCATGTAGGAAATCTTTTTAGCTTTCTAATTAATATTTACAATCGAATTTATCTTATGTATAACCCCATATTAAAAATGATTTACTTATTAAACTTTGATTTTAACTATTTTAACCCTTCTTTAAATAAATTAATAATAAATGTCCTAATCTAATCCAAGTGGGCCTAAATGGTCATATTGTATTCCTAAGTTTGTTTTTGGTCGAATTACACTTGTCCAATAGAATTAGGACATGTGTTAGGGTAATATTGATATCATATTTACCCTTAGTTACCCTATTTACTATTAACCGCGGTAAAAATCGTAAAAAGTTACTATTCACCAAAAAATTATTTTTATCTCATTGAACCACATTTTACTTACTGATATCAACCGTGTCTGTCGGATTTTCGAAATTCCATTCACAGAAGCGGTAAAATTAAGTTTTATGCAAAATTCAGTTTTTAACCTACCACTTAGTGGTTTCACTATTCATCAAAAATTGATAGTTTTCAGAAAAATACCAAAATTTCACCCTAGGCTAATTGCGATATTCTGAGTCCAAAAATGAAGTCCATTTTGAAAAATAAAATTTATAAAATTTCAAAAAGTGGTTATTACTATTCATAACGGCTAGTTTTAATAGCATATTGTTGTTTAGTGAAACTCGGTATTGCGTACGACGCAAGCTATCGAGGAAGGTCGCGATTGCGTGTAAAGCAAGCCAAGCAAGTGTTGTGTAGAAAAAGATTCCTTTGATGGTTTATATAACATAAAAGTCTCGGGTGTTACAAACCTACCCCAAACGGTGCAACCAATGCCCAAGGCAATTAGGTATGCTAGTAACTATGTGGTATAGATGAGGCTATTGTATTGGTTACACATTATCCCTATAGTATTAAGGTTCCCATGGTGGAACTCGTGACTAGAGTTCCCATGTATTTGAGCTCTAGTCATAATGCACTGGCCCACCATAGGTACATGCTAGAGGGTAACATCGATGTGGTATCACATGCGTACGGGTTATACTACATAGCCTCTAATAAGAGTCAGCTGATGACTAGTGGGTGGAATGGGGACATGATCAAGATTTCCCACTAAATAAGATTTCTAAATAATATGAGCTAGGTTGCGTAAATTTCATGTAAAAACATTTATGGTGGTTAAAATGTAATGAAATCAAGTAATATGGAATCAGGGAAGTATAAAAAGGTGAGTTTTATGCTCTTTAGTGTTAACAATGGTGGGGTAATGGCCGAAGTGAATTAAGCAGCCAGGGCGGCTGAGGGGTTTTTTGATTGTGTGTGTGTCTGAAGAAGGAGTATTAGAGGATGTATTAAGCCTATTATTTTTTGGGAAAGCAATGATAGAATGACTTTTGGAGTCCTAAATGAATGATAGTGTGTTACCTATGTGACATGGTTATAGTCTGTAGGGGTTTCCCAGCATGACATATGGGTGTAATGTTGTGATTCCTATTTACTGATTTCATAATGAAGATTAAATATATATTAGGATTCATATATAATCCCCCATTATAAGACATTTTTAGAGGGGGATGGGCATCCACCCCAGTGGGTAGTGATCTCTATTGAAGAAAACAACTATGAGGGGGTTACCCAAAGTGTACAATATTGTTATGGAGGGTCATGTAGACCAGATGTAGATCCTATAATAATGGCTCTTTATTAAACAACATTCCTCGGTATGCCAAATGGAATCCAAAATACTATCCACTTTCCAAGTGGAAGATTCTTTCCTCTCTATCACAATATTATCTACATTGGGTAACTACCACATGGTTTTCTTCTTTAGTAGGGCTCACTTCCCACTGGGGTGGCTCAATATCAGTGGCTCACAACCCATACACACTAAAAATCACTTATGATGGGTGGTTAGTGGGATGGGATGTGAGCCACCGATTGTAATCCCCTTTGGTTGGCAGTGAGCCCTGTTGAAGAACAAAACTATGAGGGAGTGACCCAATGTTGAAAATATTCTGATGAAGGGTCATGCAACAAAAAATTTAGTTGAATTTATTTTTTACCAATGATTATGCATGAATAATCTCACACATGTCACCCGTGGCTAGCCAAGCCGATCCTCTACTACATGGTTGACCCCTATGTCCCACATGTGGTTGATGGGATCCGTGGTTAGCCAAGTGTTGACAATTTTTTTTGATAGAGGCTCATTCATATACTTAGTAATATTCTATGTGTTAAATATAATACTAATCCCCTCTCAATATCCACATCAAATATTCTTTATGCAAATGAATATTTTCATTTATCCTCTTCTTTCTTGATTTATATAAAGAACGCATCATCGTTGATAGAAGTATTATGAATTATGACCAGTTCAAAAATCATCACAATTACAAGGAAAAATTTTTAAGCATGAAATAAAATTCTATTTAAATAATCTATAAAAATTATCCAAGAATCATCACTTCATCCTCCACTATCGAAAATAAATTAATTCATCTTTAACAACAAATACAACACTTCAACTCCAAGAAATTGAACTGATTTTTTACATATATAAATTGATTCTACATGAATATTGATGTTTTTAATTATATAAATTAAATCTCTAAAAAATTCTTAATACATATTAAATTTTAATTTCAAATAACCCATTTATGAAAAAATTTATATAATGTTTAAATAAATAGATGAATTCAAAATAAACGCATGATTGTTTTTTTTATTTTAACGGAAAGAATATAATATTCAACTAGAGGGTGAATAAAAAATAAATAATAGACATATGGATATTCATTAAATATTATAAAATTATTTTTATTTCAAATCATTGAAATAAATTTTGATTAATAATTTTTTTAAAATACATAGTTACAAAACTAATGGAAAAAAATGCACCTGAATCATGTGGTAAAAATTCATGAAAAGTTTATAATATAACCAAAATAAATTCAAAAAATTGGTAGATTAGGAAATATTTCTAAATCCATTGATGAAACATGGGGGTATTTCAGATAGAAGGGTGATTGTTCTCTCAACTAGTGATTTCTTCAGCCCCCAATTAATTGCGCGGGTGATGTGTGTGTGTCAATGACATTGTTGAAATGATGGAGGATATGAACTAGTAGAGTAATAGACAAGGAAGTTAAGAAATGTTTCATGGATGAATAAACTAATAGAGGTAGTGGTGTCGTTATGTGTATGTTTTGGGCTTTTCACAGTGGTCTTGTAATAATGGATGGATGGTGGACTAACAGTGAGAACCACTCATGACGGTTGTTGATGACACAGGATGATGTTGTTTATAGTGAAAATTGGTTGTATTGGACATTGATGCATGTGGCGATCTTGGGTCACCTCCACTATCAGTGGTATGGGATGCTATCATAGTTATTGGAACAATTCTCATTGATGATGTGGTTGACACTCTATCCAGGTGACGATCATCTGGATGGCCTCGATCATTGCATAAGTTAAATGCACAAGCGGTGGAGATGATAGGGATGGTCAAGTCCTTCAACGAATGACACCTTGGTGCCTGACAGTGACAGTCAAAGAATATTTTTCCTCTTTATACAAGAAGATGACATTGGGTGTATTTTTTTGTCCAACACATCATATGTAGTGCCTCAGGTGCTCATGGTCTTCGTTGGGTGGTAGCAGATTGGTAGAAAGAGGGCGTGCCACATCGGAGTGGGTGGGGGTGTGGAAGGTGGGCCTTAGGATTGTTTCTGTGGAGTATTGGGTCATGATAAAAAAATGGGTCTGTAAGCCATGTACTTTAGGTATTTGGGCCACATATATAGTGGGGTATGTGGGCCTTCATATAAAATAATAAAAAATGATGGAGGAGTGGGTTACCTTATGGGGGGCTATGACATGCCTTTTTAGTCTATGGGTGGGATGTGGGTGCACGGTTCATTGTAATTGTACCCTCATATATATATATAGTATTAAGTTTTTTTAATAAATAATAATTCCACCTAAGAACCCCTTTTATAAGGGTGTGATCCTTACAACTTTTCCAAATTTTCTATGTAGGATTCATTCATAACTTTTCCAAAATTTAATGAATACTATATTATTTATAATAACACCTTAATGGTTATAAATGATATATGGTAACATATTTTTAATTTATAATAATTATTTAATAATAAATTTAATATTTACTTATAAATTCTTTTTAATAATTACTCATATTGTCAATAATGTTGTTAAAACTATAAAAAATAATAAAAAAAATTTATATGATAAAATTAATACTCTAATCAATGTTTTAAAAAAATAATTATTAAGAATTTATAACACTTTAAAATTGTCTAGGAGAGAGAAAAAATATTAATAAATAATTTCTCATACAAAATATAAATACTAAAATTAACAATATAATTAATTTGATTTTATAAATAATATAATGATTAATAATCTAATTATAATAGATTATTATTAACAGATAATGATTCATGACAAGTAAATTATATATTTTTTGTTATATTTATGGTATATAATAATCATAATAATAATATTAAATATCTTATTAAATAAATTAATTTATAATAAAATTATTATTATTAAAAATTATTATTATTATTACTATATTTAAAAAAAATATGATGAAATCAATAATATAATTAAAAAAAGAAAAATATTTATTAATAATTTATATTACATTTAAATGGTTTGGGAAATAGAATTAAAAATATTGAATAATTTATAATACTAAATATATAAAATGTAATTAATAATATAAATAATTTTATATTTCAAAATAATGTAATTGTTAATAATCAAACCCCAAGGAATTGTTATTAAAAAATAATGTTTTCTATCATTTAAATCATTTTTTGTTTATTTACAAATAATTCTTATTATTAATATTATTGTTATATAAAAGTATTAAATATATTATTAGATAAAATAATTTAAAATATAAATATTATTATTATAAAACATTATGTTTATATATAAAAATAAAAAAATATTTAATGATCTAATGAAAAAAATATTAATGATTTATAATACATGCAAATGGATAGGGGAGATTTAAAAATACACAATAATTTCTAGTATTGAATATAAAATGTGATGAATAATATAATTAATTTTATATTTCAAAATAACGTAAAATATAGTAATTTAATTATAATGAATTATTATTAAATTTTCTTTTATGTCAAGTAATTATTTTTCAATTATTATAATTTTGAATAGTACTGTATACAAAATATTAAATATCTTATAAAATAAAATAATTTAAAATAAAAATATTGTTATTAGAATTTTTATGAAACTTGTTGATTGTAGGCATTATGGATCCTGAAAACATCAATTAGAGGTGAAAAAAGATAACCGTATAATGACATCGAATGTTCAAGATGATGATAGAGAAATAAAGTACCTTAATGAAAAGAGAACATACGAAGGCATAAAAAACACATGTATATAGCCAGAAAAAATACAACATTCTGTTAACATATCACTATATATATGAGTGCATATGACTCAATCCAATGGTTAATATTAATATAAACAATTCAAATCCATCTTCGGGAATACCAAAGGTTTTGGCCATATGAATGGTTTTGATGGGTGATGAAAATTATTCATTAATTCTATCTTAATGAAATCCACACCATAAATGGACATTTATAACACTCCCCCTTAGATGTCATAATTTCATGGAATCTAATAACAATCTTAACATAAAAAACCCTATAAGGAAAATATGTGAATCCAAATTAACATGATTTCATGGTATGTCACCTCTTAAATGCTTTGTTATGAAAAACTAGTGGGAACCCCTAACAAATGGAGAAGGAGTAAAGAGTTCCCAACTCCCCCTCATAATGTCCTAATAGACTTTTTAGTCTTCAAATCCTAATTTTATAAATCAATTTCTCCAATATTGATTTTGAAAATTTTGTTGTGAATAATTCTATGACATTATCCGAAGACCTTATTTGTTGGATAAAAATATCTCCATTCTTTTGAAGGTCATGAGTAAAAAAGAAATTTTGGTGATATATTATTTGTTTGATCACCTTTAATATACCCACCCTTCAACTGTTCTTTACAAGCATCCTTCTCTTTATATAATTTAGTGGGAATATTTTTATTCATATCTAATCCACAGTTACATAAAATATTATTAAGAACTAATATCATCCAATCACATTCTTGACTTGCTTCATGAATAGAAATAAACTCATCGTGGTTGGAAGGAGTCTCAAAAATGTATTGTTTTATATAAGCACAATAAATAATAATTACAACATATTTTAATAAATATCCTGTCTGATATCATATGTTATGTGGATCAAACAAGTATCCAACATCATCATAACTAACCATCATTAGTTATGAACATTTAGATTAAAGTAAACCTTGATCATTATATCCTTTAAGGTATCTTAATACTTATTTGACACCATTATAATGTCAATGAGTATGGAAATAAATATATTTTCCCAATAAATTTATAAAAAATGATATAACTAGAACTGTATTGTTTTAAAAAAACATGAGTTCTCGAATAAAACATAGATATGACACTTCGTGGACAATCAATCCATTATTACCCTCTTGTTGTTTAAAAGGATCATTATATCGATTAAGTGATTATAAAACCATCAGTGTACTTAATGGATGATATTTATTCTTATTAATTTTTTGTAGTACTAGAAATATATCATTATTGATAAAGAAAATTTTCATCCTAAAAAAAAGTTATTTTAAAATATAAAAATGGGTTTCCTTCTATGATCGTTTGTATAACATGTTTTTTATACGTATGTTTCACCATTTCTCGTGTATCCCAATTTTTTTATAGCACCATGACATGCCACCATTTTTATATTGATTCAACGTTTATTGATTAAATGACATGTGTTTTCAATTATTTATCATTCCATATTGATTATGCATTAACATATCTCAAGTGACCAAGGATGTAAATAATATGAAAACAATGATTCTTCCATAAAGAGAATGGAATGTTCAACATTAGTCCCAATAATATATAAATAGTTAACATATTCCACAATGATAAAAAAAATCATAAATAATCCTCTAAATGAAGAAACTTGGTAAAGTTCGATCATTTTTATAACCTTTATCAAAATATGTACTCAGATGATTATGCCACATATTCCATGACTGTTTTAATCTGTATAATGATTTATTTATCTCTTTAGAATAATGATCCTTAGATCAGTGATATTTGTCAAAAAATTTGAATCCATATAATATTTTCATGTAAATAAAATAATCAATATCTTTATGAAGATATTTTTTTAAAATTTCCATCATGTGTAACTCAATTTTCTTAGGTACCAAAAAGTTTATCGCATCCATTATTGGAGATTTTTTCATCATAATAAATACCATGTTTTTTTAGATTTATTGAGAAACTACTCATTATTTATATCTCATGATTTCATTATTTTCATTAATTTTTATCAGAAATATCAATTTATATCCAACACTCTTGATCCCTTCATGGGGTTTCACAATCGACCCAAAAACCTCACTTTTAGTTAGTTGAGTTCATAATAGATTGTTACTTTCCAGTGATCTCAATCTATTATTTCACAAAATTTATTAATCATTTATGGTTCTTAACCATCATCAATAATTTCTAGGGATAAATTGAATAAAATGTGTTATCAAAAATGGTCCCCACATGGTTCTAACATCTTATAGTTTTGGAGAAATTTATTGAAATTTTATATTAATCACCATCATTCACTTATAGTACATTTACATTCTCTTTAGGTTCATTTATATATTCAATCTACATAGGTTTTCCAATTTTCTTTGATAATGATTTTTATCTTTCAAACCAAGTGTTCTTTCGCACTTGAGTCATGGATTGGAACCATTGTTGGTAATACCATAAGATTGTTCTTAAAGTAAATTTCTTCTTATCGATTCATTCTCTATTAATATATATGATTTTGTAACCTGTTTTGAATTAATTAATTCATTATGCAACGAATTTTCTATTTTTTTTAAACTGTTTCTCATTTCAACTTCACGTAAACTCATATTTTTATAACGATCAGGATGTTACAATGAATTATTTCCTCATGATATTGATTTTTAAGTTGATTTATTTTACCCTTATAATGTTAGAAATGTTTTTTATCAAAATTAAAATTAGTAAATCTTGGGTTCAAAACATCAATTGTCATAATCTCAAGCTATTTTAATGATCAAGGCTGACTAAATACCAACTTATAATCCCAATCTCCTTTGGGGTCCCATTTTTGTTCATTGTGTGGGTGCTAAAAGCACATATAAAGAACCAAACCAAATGTCCTAGAGTAAAATATTTTTTTTATGGCCACAAGCTAATTTCCATGGTGAATAATCATGATAACTTTATGGGCTTATTTGAAGTAGTTATGTTGCATGTGAAATTTAATGTTCCCATGCGGAAATAGGTAATTTAGTTTTCATAAGTAGCGGTCCAGTGATAAGTTGTAATTATTCTATAAACGATTTAGCTAGACCATTTTGGGTATGAACATGAGCTACATGATGTTCAAGACTTATTCACAATGACATCCAATAATTATTAAACTCACGTGATGAACACTCACCACCATTATCTAGACTAATATTCATGATTGATTAATCTAAGTATTATTCCCTTACCTTTTTAGCTGAAAAATTAATTTCACAAATTCCATTTTGAGATTAGATAATAAACACATGTGGGACCATATTTTCGAGGCTTCAATCATGATAATAGAAGATCTAAATTTTTGACAACTTATCATCAACGAACTACATAATCATGCATGTCTTTTTGGAATCCAAATTTCTAGCCAATTCTCTTTCCAATAAGGGAGTGCTTGAGGAGGTTTTCATAACATCTAACACTCTCCCTGATGATCTTTTATCCTTTATTTTAAAGGATAAATTTAAAACTTCTTTCATCAGATTGTCCTAACCTTTCATTTTTAATATATTCCATGAGAAGTTGTGCTCACATTTTTCAAAAAAAAAAATTAAATATCTGAAAGGTCCACATAAGTCACCATGAATTCTATTCATGAATGTAGGAGATTACATCTTAATTTTTGATGGTGATGTTCTTATAATTAATTTTCCTTAAGAATAAGCAGCACACTAGAAATCATTTGGTGTAAGAAATGTTTATCAACAAATAGATGAACATGCACACATTTAATTATTTTCCAAATCATCATTGATCTAGGATTACCCAAAAAATAATGTCACAAAATAAATTTTTTCAGATAGGAAAACTTCTGGTTTACCATATTTGATTCAATTGTAAAAATATTGAAAAAGAACAATCCAAATGGAAGTCTTGAAAGCTTATCTTGAATCAATTTTCAATCACTATTATGTTTTTTATATAGAGGTATTCCGAACCTCTTTCCATAATTGTATTAAGGTGATATCCAACATCGTGACTGTCTTTAAAACTTATTAAAGATCATCAAGACTTTTGAACAAATAAATAATTATTTATCAAAATTTTTGTACCAATATGTAGACAAATTTTTCTCTTCTCGGGCCTTCAATTAATTTCACAATATTAGTTAATGTAGTTACATGAGCACTCCACATTTTAAGGGTGATAACATATTTATCTTATTTAATAATTTTGTGCATCGTAGGGATTTTGATGAGGAAAATATCTTCATTGTCATAGTTGTTCTCAATGTGTCGATTTATATAATCCATTTCATTAAATACAAAAACATACATATAATAAATCAAACATAAGAAACAAACACCATCTATTTAAATTAAATAACATAATACATATATAAAAGAAATTAAATAAAATAAAATTAAAATAAACATGTGATATTTATTTTTAAATCACTAAAAAAATCCAATTTTCATTTCCACCATGATCACTCATGCATGAATAACATCCTAAACACCTTTAGGGGTAAAAAATAATCATACATATCAATTTTCATAATATAAAAATCATATTTTAAGGCATGGATTGTAAAATTCAACTCATAAATCTTTTTCATACCTTTGATAGATTGTAGATAAATATCCAAAAAATGTTTTAGTGTATGATAGGTACGCAACTAATTCCCCTTCATGACACATCGAAAGAATTCACTTTCATCGTTATTTTATTTCTTGGGTTGTGGTTGTTTATTATTGGACCACATCTAATGGTTCCATTTCGTATTTTCATTTTTTGTATAACCCCCACGATCAAGTGAATTTACATGGCCTCGATTGCATCGACCCTTTCCACAATATTTATTATATACAATCAGATTAATTTTAGGGAATGGAGTTGCATAGGTTGGTCAAGATTCATAATTTATCATCAGGTGATCATTATTTTTTTAAGAAAATTGGAAGGAATGTAATTCAGAGTATTTTGTAAAACCATTCTTGTGATATTGTTTTTGTGGAATTGCATTCGAGATAAGAAATTTTGAACTGGTTTTTTCCATCATATCAATGTTAGTGATAATGTCTCTAAAAAATTTTAGTTTTGAGGTAATCATTGGTTTTAAAATACTCATGAAGATGATGGTAGGAATATATTAGTGATCAAGCATGGTCATGAGTCAGAGCGTTATTTTTATCATTAATTGTTTCACCAAGGCCATTTTCATAGAAGTACATCTCCACATTTAGATTCCATGACAAGAAATTATTCCCAGAGATTTCAAGAGGGAGAAATCCATGTTTCACAATATTCATCATAGATTATTATCTTACTATTGTGACTTACGATTTTAGTAGACATAATAGTCATGTTTATAACATATTGTGAAACCGGTCAATTTATGGAATTATGGATCACACAAATGTCAATCCGAGATGAAACAAATATGAGCTTATAATAAAGTCAAATGTTTGACTTGGAGGTGACCAAATAATGTAGATTTATGAAAATAAAAAAATAAGAGTGAACGGATACAAGTTTATTCCCAGAAAAATCACCACATTCCGTGAACATATCACCAGATCCGTAGGGTACATGTAAATTTATAAAACAGTAAATATTAATCTCTTCAAATCAAATCCAATGGTGTGAATACCAATAGTTTTTTCCAAATGAAGTTATTTTTTAGGTAATGAAATGACTTCATTAATTATAGCTTTATGAAATCCACAAAATAAATGATCATTTATAACAAAATTGATTAATTATATAATAATTTCACAAATTACTATTACGATTTTTATAAATGGTTATTAATTTTAATAATGAATTGTTATATGTTTAGTTTGGGAATCAAATTTCATTTAGATTTAATTTACACTTTTTAATTTATAGCCTTTCAAAGTCACCTACATGAAACATAATAATGCTTCAATTATGTGATTTTGGAATCATATAATGTATAAAGTATAAATATAATCTAAATAAATATTAAAAAAATGACTAAAATTATAAAAAATAATTTAAAATAAAAAATTAAAATTAATTAATGAAAAATAATTTTTGCAGCCTGAAATATCATTTTATTTAAGTATACCATTTAAAACACTATGCACAAAATTTAAAATTATTTATTATATTGAAGAAATAATTTTTATTTTCAACTATTTTTTAGATTTCTAGTCTATGTTTAAATTTTTTATCATATTTTATTCATCGTTTATATTTCATATGATTTCAAAGTTACCTACATGAAATTTAGTAAGTTTTTTTTATATTTCAATTAATCGACATTGAAAGATTATAAGTTAAAAAATAAAAGTATAATGTAAGTGAAACTTAAAACATAGAGTATATATATACAAAATAATTAAAAATAAAAAACTATTTCATAAATATAATAAATAAATATTAATTTACATGAAATAAACATTATTAATTAAAAACATAATATTTAAACTTTAACAACATAATTAATTTACAATTATTAATATAATAATATCATTATTGTTAAATATTATTGACTAAGATATTAATAAATAATAATTTTTTCTAAATTATCATTTAATTTTTGGATGTCTAAAAATCATAATTATTGAGGTTTATTCATTAACCAATAAAAACCTTCATATGAAAAAACCATTTTTATTCCCACTGATGGATTTTATTCGTATGAATTAATTACCATCATTGAATCAAGACACTTGTACTCTATAAATATTTTGACATGTTAATAGAATTGGATTTGGATTTTTACTAGCCATATAATTGTGTTCTTTCTCTTTTCGTCTATTCTATTTTTATTGAAACATTTAAATTCATCATTGTCATCATAAAAAATATATGCCTTTATACACTTCATTTTTCTTCACCTTCAATCAACCAGTTTCACAGCTTTTTATCGGCACAAATATTCTGCTATGTAAAAATCCTTGGTGAAGAAATTAACGTTGGAAATAATGCTTTCACTCAAGACTATTCTTGATCCATGAAATTACTCCACCATCACCCCAAGGTGAATTTATGAATGAGTAATTCATGGAGAAGAATCATTTAGTGTTATAGAAGAATATCAAGGAGTTGTATAATCACCTTCGACTTGTAATAATACTAAAAGAAAGGTTTTAGTGGAGTCATTTATGATTCCAATACTATAAATAATTATGTGAATACAACTCCACTATGTTTAAAATAACATCGCAATTAAAATTATGAAAATATGTCCTCAAAAAGACAGATATGTCAGGAAAAAATTATTCTACTTTCTAGGGATTGAATATCATGCTACAAAAGCAATATCGTGAGAATGGTTTTTAAAAATAAATATAAATTACCATAATACAACAATATTGCTGAAAAATATAATGAAAAAATGATGGGGTATCATGAATCCTAACCTACTGGTGTGACACCATTCCCTAATGATAATGCCACTAATTTTAATCAAGGGCATGTAAAAAATCAATATAATCAAAAGTGAGGAAATTCATTTTCTCATGGTGTTCATATGACAAATGAGAATATGAAAGGGCACCACCAGAAGTGATTCGATAATAAAAAACCATAAGTGAACAAATAAAAGGAATAATTAATGTCAAAGTTTTCAATATCACATGATGGGGAATTTTCCAGAGACCTATCATATCTGCATTTTTTTATCGTTATCAATAATCTATCAATCTGAAGGAAAATAATGTTAAAGAAAATTTTATTGATCAATATTTTAAATATGATAATGATCTTAAATAATTTATCATTTCATATTATTTTGTACACCCTAAAGGTATTGATCATATAGATCAAGAATGAATGATCATAGTGGAAATTAACATTGGTTTTGGGTTTTTTGTATGCACATGGTGGAAATGAACATTGGTTTTTGTATTTTGTAATGTTATTAAACATAAAATTTTTATTTTTTTATTTTCTTTTATTTATTCAAACTATTTTTTTTTCTTTACTATAAAGGGATGATATGAGATGATCCATTGGGAAATATTTACATGATGAAGATATTTTTCACATCGACAGTGCAACAATGACCACAATTCATAAAAATGATAAATATTTTATCACCCTTAAAATGGGGAGTGATCATGTTTTTATGTTAACCAGTATTGCAAAATTAATATAAGGATATAGAAGAGAAAAAATATTCAAACCTTTTGCTAAAAAAATTATGATAAATTATTCTTTTTTTTCTAATTTTTTTTATGAATTTTAATAATTATTCAATATATTCATGATAATGGATATCATATTGAGACTATGGATTAATGATGCTATGAATATCTATATATAATAAGAATTAATAATGATCATAAATTGATTCATGATATTCTTTCAAGACTTCCATATGGATAATTCTTTTTTAGTATTTTTATAATCAAATCAAACATGGTAAACCATATGTTTACCAATGCTGATACATTTATTGTGTGTCCTGACCGTATGGGTAATCCTAGATCAATAGTGATGCGGATAATAATAAAATGTATGGATGGTGATTAATTGCTTCATAAAAGGGTTTTATACCACATTATTTCTCATGTGATGCATGTTCTCAAGGAAAATTAATCATAAGAACATTGCCATCAAATATCAAGACCAAATCCTTGATGTTCCTAGACTGAATCCATGGTGATATATATGGACCATTTTACCCAATATGTGGCCCATTCAGATAATTTATGACCTTTATTGATGCTTCAACTAGATTTTCTCATGTATGTTTATTGTCCACTCACAATGATGCCTTTAAAAATTACTTGACCAAATAATAATGTTAAGTGTTCAATTCCGAGATTATTTAGTCAAGCATATTAGGGCCGATAATGGTGGTGAATATTCATCACATTATTTTAATAGTTATTTCATTTCATTGAGAGTATGTTTTGATCTTCCTGTAGGTCATGTTTATACCCAAAATGGTTTAGTTGAAAAATTTATAAAACAATTAAAACTTATCAATAGATTATTACATATGAAATCTAAATTACTCACTTCAGCATGGGTAAATGAAATTTTTCATGTAGTAGTATTGCTTCAAATAATCCCATAAATCAATCATGATTATTCCCATTTTCATTAAGCTTATTGACATAAACCAAATAATTTACACTTAAGGATATTTGTTTGTACTATATATGTGCCTGTAGCACCCCCAGAATGAACAAAAATTGGACCCCAAAGAATATTGGGTAAATATGTTAGTTTTAGATATCCCTTGATCAATAAATATCTTTATATTATGATGGATATATATTTATAGCAAGATTTAATGATTGTAATTTTGATGAAAATGTATTTCAAACACACAAGGGGTAAAATCAATTTACTTGAAAAGAAATATAACAGAATCACAATTCATTATTAAATATTTACCCTCATAAAAATATGGGTGAAATTGAAGTTCAAAAGATCATTAAATTGAAAAAAAAATCTCATCAATTTCCTGATGCATTCAATGATTCAAAATGAGTTATGAAATAAAATATACCTGTTGTGAATGCACTGGTAAGGATATATGTATTGGACGGAAAATTTAATGTTATTACCAACAATGCTTCAAATCCATGACAAAATAATGGAAGACCACTTGGTCTAAAAGATACCAATATCCATCAAATAAATAAGAAAAATCCTATGTGGGTTGAAGATATGAATGGAAATGAAGTGGATGTAAATGTACTAGAAGGATCAAGAGGAAATTTAAAAAAATTTCACCATCACTATAGGATGTTGGAACCAAGTGGATGCCTTTATTGATAACACACATTCATATAATTTTTCCCTTGAAATTATGGATAAGGATCAAGAACCTAAAATAGTTCATGAATGTTTTTAATGGTTAAATTTTGATAAATGGAAAGTCATAATTAAATATAAGCTAGACTCGCTTTCAAAATTTGAGCTTTTTGGGTTGATCACGAAATCCATTTATGGGATAAAGGTTATTGGATAAAAATGCGTATTTGTGATAAAAAGAAAATAAAATAATAATCTCTTGAGATCTAAAGAACAACTAGTTACTCAAGGATTCTCATAACAACCTTATATTGATTATGAAGAAACATAATCTCCTGTAACGGATGAAATTACCTTTAGGTATATCATGACATTTTTTGTACATGAGCAACATGAATTAATCTTGATGGATGTTGTGGCTGTAAGTATTTATAGTGATATTAATAATGGTTTTCTAATAAAAATCCCAAAAAGATTAAAATTTCCTAAAAAATATCATGTATCTTGATATTTTTATTTATTTAAGTTGAATGAATCATTATGTGGATTAAATCAATTAGGGATAATGTGGTATAGTCATGTGGGTAAATATTTGATGAAGGATGGTTAAAAAAATGATCAAATTTTTTCACGTGTCTTCATTAAGAATACTAGTTCTTAATTTTCGATCATTGTAACATACATTGATTATTAAAATATTATTGGGAATAATGATGAACTTTTCAAGGTAGTAGAATATTTAATGAATGAATTTGAAATGAAAGACTTTCGGAAGACAAATTTCAACCTTAGTTTACAAATTTTGAATCTTAAGGATCTAATTTTTTTTCATTAATCATGAAATAATTCTAAAGTCCTACATATATTTAATATAAATAAATAGAATCCATTATGTGCACCAATGGATGTATGCTCTCTTGATAGAGAGTGTGATCCTTTTAAAACATGAGAGGATAAAGAAATAATTGGTCCTGAAGTACTATTTTTTAGTGATATTAGAGGACTGATGTACTATTTATATAATACATGACCAAATATTCATTTTCTTCACACTTAATGGAAATGTATTTTTATTATCCTACTTTTCTACATTTAAATTATGTCAAATATGTACTAAGATACCTTAAATGGTCCAATGATTTCTGGATTCTATATTCCTAATGTTTTGATCCAAAGTGGGTTGGTTATGACAATGTTGGATACATTTCTGATCCACAAAAAGAAATATATCAAACTAGATATGTGTTTATATATGGTGAATCATCTATTTCATGGTTTTTTAAAAAAAGAACCATTTATATATCTTCTTGAGACCATTCTATGTTTAATTCTCTTCATGAAGCAAGTCAAAAATGTGTTTGGCTACGATTGGTGATTAATCATATTATAAATAACTGTGGATTAGATATGAATAATAATATTCCTGCCCTATTATTTGAGGAAAATGGTGATTTCATAACACAGCTGAAATGAAATTATATTTAAGGTGACTGAAAAAAGCACCTAACCAAAATTCTTTCCACTCATGACCTTCAAAATAATTGTGAGATTTTTATCCATAAAATAATTTCTTCTGACAATCTCACATATTTGTTCACAAAGGCATTTTCAACTTCAATATCTGAAAAAATGATTTATAAAATTTGAATGCGAAGATGGATGTCTATCATGAATTTATTTGAGGGAGATGGGATCGCTATAATCTTTTCAATTCATCAGTTTTTTCATGTATATTTTCTAATAAGGTTTTTAATGATGAGTCATTGCATGGAATCATATTAATTTGGGTTCTCTTTTTTTTCTCACAGGGTTTTTTAGAGTGAATATTTTTATGATATTCCATGGGATTATGAAATAAAATGTGAAGTGTTATAAATTATCATTTATTGTGTGGATATCATAAAATCATAATTAATGGGGTCTATTCATTACACAAAAATACCCCTCATATAGCCAAAACCATTTTCATTCCCAATGATGGATCTGATTCTTAGGAATTAATTTTTATCGTTGGATGAAGCCATTTTTACTCTATAAATACGTTAACATGATAATGTAATTGGAATTAGATTTTGAGTGGACATATTCTTTTATTCCTTCAATTTTATTCTTTTTTATTGTGACTAAGATGTTTTACTTTGTTATCATCATCCTGAACATTCAACATCCTTATACACCTAGTTTTTCTTCAGCTTCAAGAACCAGTTTCACAACATGATTATATTTTTATATTTTTATAATAATTTATGCAATAATGTGATACGTAAATTTGTAACAAGATTTCATGGTTGTAGGTATATACTTTGGTTGGAGGGATTTAGTCTTAGACTTACTAGCCTTGCATGAGTGTGTGTTTCATTTTCTTGTAACCCTCAGGACCTTACATGAAAATATTTTCTATATTATTAAATTCATATTTATTAATATTATATAAATAATTAATAATAAGGTACATTATTTTTATTATCATTAATTTAACAAAATGTAACGTTAATTACTTTATAATCATGACTTTATTTTCATGACTTTTATCAGAACTTTTTTAATAATAATATCATGAAATTTATTTTTTAATAATTACCATGAATTTATTATCTTTTTTTAGATCATTGGACTAAGAGGCCATGATTTCACTATTAGTAATATTATTGTCACGATGTTATTATCATGAATTTATTTTCAGGACAATATTATCGGGATTATATTATAATGAATTTATTATTAAGACTATATTATTAGCACAACATTATTATCATGATTATATTATTATCTGAAAGTTATTATGTGTAATTTATCCTTGGATGCATGTAATTTATTTATATCTTCAAGTAAAAGTAACCTTATTTAATTAATAATAATATTCTTCTTATTATTCATACGTATAATAAATAGAAAATAATTTACATGACAGAAAATATTTTGGTTCAATAATATTATAATTAATCATTATTATTATTTATTATTATTTTCTGTCAATAATTAAATTATAATTTTTAAAATAATTAATTACATTACAAACACATTTAGGGTGTGAATTAGTGGTAGAGGTACCCTGTGATTCTACATTGGTTGGGGGCCACTAGGTTAAAATCCAAACCTCTAGGTTTTTTCCCCTAATTATTTGGGAGGAGGAAGATGGGATGGAGTCATATGATTGTATGTTTGATTTTATAACACACTTTACATAGGTTATGTAGACAAAGAAATCCATATGTCGATGTGGGGTGGCAATGATGATGTGCATAGTGAGTGGTAGTAGAAACACACCTATCAGGAAACTCAAGATCTAGACATTTTCTGAGTGTTTTTTAAGTTGTATTAGAAACAATCCTACAAATGAAAATAAAAGTATGATGAAATTTAAATCCCTAACCAATATTTAACTTGGGATTAAAAAAAATATTTAACTTTCCATAAAATTTAAATAAAACAAATTTATTCTCTATTAGTTTTTGTAAAAAAAAATTTTCTACAATAATATAAATCGATATCATGGGATGAAAAATTAAAACCTAGAAGGAAAAATAAGGGATATGTGGAGGCTCATATTTACCTTTTCTTATACACAAAAATTATTTACTCCATGGATGGAAACAAAAAACTCACATGAATGAGAATTCCTTGAGTCAAAGACCCTCATAGGTACCATGATTGTATATCGAGAATACCTATTTCAAGTTTGAGTTTTTAGGAATCAACATTACATCCTATATATATAACAAGATAGGGAGACCAACATATGATTTTATTTATTTAGCTGAAAAATTGAGAAATCACTAGCTTCGATAATCGAAGGATCACCTAAAGTAGGGAAAGGGAGAAACAACATAATAAACCTCCCATGACCTATGAGATCCTCATTCTTAAACTAATTTCAAAACCCTAACCATGTAATTACCACTCATTTTATGATGTCTTAAATTTTCACGTGTCTATTTATGACCTTGTAATAACAATATTCGAATAAAACATATAAATTAAAAAAAATTATTTTATGGGAAAAAAATTATTATATAAAAAATATTAAAAATAATGAACACTTAAATTGGAAATCTTTCACTAAATAAAAGTTTAAACTCTGCATCCATTATATTTATATTTTAATTTTTAAAATAGTTATATTTTCCTTATTTATAATTTCATTGTATCACAAACATACATTTCATAGTAAATTGGTTGTGAATACTATTGTAATACATGATTACAATCAATTCAAAATTGTAATGTTGTATTGTGGTTGTAAATTTCACGTAAAATATTGTATAGTGACTACAGCCTAATAAATTACATTTCACTGGGATCAAATTTTTCCTAAAAAACTCCCCCTTGTTGTCGAATGGCATGATATCATTTCAACATGTAAATTAATAGTTTGACAGTCATGAATAATAATGAAATTATTATAAAACCTCAACATAAAATAGATAGAATAATATTAACATGGTAGGAGAATGATATTAGAGGTGGAAAAAAAAGAAAGATGCATCAATCTATGAAAACATTCTCAAGGCACCCATGAGGAAGGGCTGAATTACTTGAACTTTTGTAAGTGTAATGTAATGAAGGATAGTGGAAATGAATCTATAAACATGTTTTATAGTGTTAGGAAATGTTATAAATCTATCCCACAGTGGTGGATATTATAGAACTCCCTCAAAATATTCTAGAAGTTTTAAAAATATTGAAATCAATATATCATTATTGTTGGATATGCACTAAAACATGGATATCACAATGTATGATATCCCCTAATCCATATAATGTGATATAGAATTTATATACCTCAATCGTATCATGAAATAAGTTTTTATTACAATGTATGATAGGATAACAATATGAGATATCGTGTTCATGTAGAATTTTTATGCCTTCCACATGGTTTACCATTTGTTATGAATCAATATATTGATTCATTTAAAACTAAACATAGTTGTTTGAAATATTAAAACAATTATGAGATCCCAATGGGAATGCGTTATTGAAAACACATAATGGTTGTCATCTAATGGATTCTGAATTTCGACGTCGTTCATTGAATGAAGGGAGCCTGTGAAAAGGGTGGATACCCTCCTATTGCGTGAGTGTGATTCAGATAAGCCATATTCAAAAATCTCTTCAATCTAGTTCTCTATTTATCGTCAAGATGAAGGTTCTATGAAACCTTTCAAGTTCAGGGGTCCTCTCATAGAGCGTGAGGACTCAACTAGTTGGTGTACTACCCATGTATACAATTTTCCTTAGGTTATCACTCAATGAAATCCATCATGATAACTAAATCATTTTTTATAGAAATGGAGGTCACTACGATAAGTGTATGCATGTTTATTTTATGGTCTTTATACTAAATGTTTGTTCAATGATGATAGATCGGGTAGTTTAATGGGTTTCTTCTAAATCCATGATCATGAGATAATCCTCTAAAAACTATATGTGGTATCAAAGACAAATTCATCAAAAAAATAGAAATTTTCTTTTACTAAATTCATGGAGGAACATGTGTATAATAATTTTATCCAGGCTATATCATAACAAATGATTTAATGTGGTTGAGTGTCAGTTATTAGATCGCACTACCTAACTTTACGATAAGGGGTATAATTTTTTGATTTACTGTCCCAAGATCAAGTTTTTGTACATTTATTACACATATATTCAATTCATTGAATATTAATAAATTTTCATATTACATATTGTTCATTTTTCTACATTACTCTAATGTAATAATTCCCTAGAGTATACATCATATTGATAAGATCATAGTTTTCCCCCTCTATGATGAGAAACCTGAAGTGTTATGAAGATATTCATAAATAAAATTCTATGTTCGGATAAGATACTATGATGGGACACATATTGTATGTATTGTCAATGCAAGGACTCATAATTGGATAATGTCTCTTCTCATGAAGTTAACACTTTGTAATCTTCAAGCTGGGAGATTATGTGAGAAGACCTCATGTAGGAATTACACATGTTTTGGTGTTATCAGATATTTCTATCAGTGAGAATGTGTGATGCTTTAAAATTTATTATTATCATTAATTCAGGTCATGACTCAGGCACTTGGATTTCCTGAAAAAAATTTCATGACATCATATGTTCGCAGCATGTTATGTCTCATTGGGAGCGTCATGATAGACATTTCATTAATGGAAAAGTTCAAGATTTGTCCCTACCAAATTTATGGATGTTGATATCTTGGACCTTTTGTTGGAATAAAAACCTTTTCCTTAAATTCCATATGTGTAACGATTCATTTCTTTCAGATATTCAATGAATGACATATCTATCATATAAGTTAGTTTCATATATGTGAAACATGATAGAAGATATATTGACACAAGGTGATTATTTTACACAGTGATCATTTATATATGGTTGTCATTTTTGAAACATTAAGTTCTTTATCTTGGTTTCCATAACCCATTTCAATAAAATAAGTTTCAACTTTAGAAAATCCCACCAATTTTCAATGAGAATGAAAACTAGAGGGTCACACACTATGTTTTTCTGATGATCTCAATTAAATTCTACTTGAATTTTATTAATTGAATAAATTCTTTTATCAAGACCGAGGGATAATTTTATTCTATTTTAATTGATTGTAAATGTTTATTGATGAATTAAATATTTAAATTAAATATTTATTCGAGAGTTTAACAAATGATAGAGGTGTTCAAACAAACCAGCATTCAGTCTGGTGAAAAATATTAATTCACAAGCAGGTTAAACAATATTTGATATTGTGAAAGTTGGTGTGGGAAAAATAATAATAATAATAATATTAATAATAATAATAATAATAATATCATGTGGAATGATGTTTATTACATATTTTTATATAATTTAAAAAATTTCAGGCAATTAAAAAATAATTTTAACATAAACCCTAGCTCTATAAATAGTCCATTATGTCTCTTGTGTATTGCATCCAAAATATAAACCTGAGAATCATTATGCACAATGAAAAACTCACTTGGCTATCTGTTTCTCTATTCCTATCAAGAATGAGATACAGAATAAAGGTCCCTTCATGATCGAAGGATGAGAGATAAACATGAATAACCTAATAAAATCAGATGACCACACTAGTATTGGAATATCAATTGGCATTTCTCAACGATCAACGGGTCTCATGTGGATCACTACTAGAGGGATTCTATCCTTGGATCCGCATAGTTCAATGAATGCAATCTGAAAGGGCCTTTTTGGAAAATAAACATCTACATTGAAGAATTAGTTATTATATCAGATATTCATTTTTCAAATATTAAATAAATTAATTATAAATTAAACAGGAGATATTCGTTCTTGGGGTTTCAGGTGACTCAAAATTAAAATTAATTTTAATACATCACCCTCCACTATAAATTTATATTACTCTCTGAACCCTCAAGTGGTATCTGAGAGATCATGTTTAAATTTATAATTATTTATTTGACAATTTATCCTTACAAAATTGTGGTTGGATTTTCATTTCATATTATTTTTTATTTAATCTATTTGAAAATAAATGTTTTTTTGATATATTAATTATGTTCATTCAATGTTTTATTTTCTTAATGATAAAATAACAAAATAAGAATAACCTGGGATGCCATTGGGAACTTCAAAATTTTCTATCAGCAAGATATGGTTACATGGTGTGCAGCCATATTACACAATGTGTACCCTAGTACACTACACATGGCCATGCCGCAAGATACCCCACATGCCATGTAGTTATTACATGTGGTATATGTCGCTTATTGAATGACCTACCTAAAACATGGTATGGTGGATTACATGGTGTGTGTATGTAATGTACACTACATGTAGTCTGCATGGGTTAACAGTGTAAATTGTGCAATCTATGTGGTTATTATACACAGTCAAACAACTTGATATCAAAATCCTAATGAATTTATGATATAAATGACATGTATGTGGTGTACATGATATATAATTAATCATTTTCTGCTTTTGAAATTTATGCCAGGACATTCAATGAGAACAAAAAACACATTAATTAAGGGATACAAGGTATGTAGATGGATTGTACATCTTGTGTGATCCCACCGAGATACACACTAAAGAGTCAGAATAGTTTCTCAGGAACACGAAAAGATGATATAATCCATGTAGCTATCATGTAAATGTCTTTTAGTTTTTCCGAGGCAACACATGAAATCCCCAAGCATGAAACCCTGATACACATCAACCAAAGTACACATCGTGTAGGAGGATAGTACATGCATTGTAGTCTCCTAATCACTATAATAATTAAATTACATTAAATTAAAAATTAATTAATTAAAACCTTATTGCTTTGATTGTCACTTTAAGTGTTTGATAGTTTAAAAATGGTTTTAAATAATTTTTAATGGTTAATTAATTTTTTTAATAAATATATAATTATTGTTCTTACATTTATTTTCCATAAATTTCATAAAAATGGTTATCTCTAAATTTAATTCTAATGGCCATTAAGATGAAAGAGAATTAATTAATTAATTAGTTAATAAAATCACATTTATCTTAATAATAATGAACAAATATAAATGAATGTTTTTCGGTTTACTTTTTCATGTATGTTGAATGTATGAAAATTCATGAGGTAGAACAAAACCATTATATATGTGGGAATTTAAGTAATTTATTTTATTACGTGGGTTCACAATTATTTATTATTTAATTAAATTTTATGGCCTATGAGTCATCCCTCTCTCCATTATTATGTAGGATATGTGTGTCCATGGAATTTTATGTAACCCCACTTTAACCAATCCTTTTTCCCCTCATATATATGTGAGTTATAAATAAATGTAATTAATGGAGTTTCAGAAGGAATGTGTAGTAGGTTCAAGATGGAACCATAATTATGTCATCTTAGGTGTTACATAAGTGGATAGGAAGAAAATTGTAATCCATGCCCAGACCGGCAAGAAGAGGTATTTACCCTAGGTCATAGGTTTATTTAATGACTTCTCTTTAAATCAACCATTAGATAATTCTCATGAATAAGTCATTTAATTATTTATTTATTTCTATGTATTAATTATTTAATTTTTATGGATGAAAGACCATGATCACATAAAAAACAAAATTATTTACAAATAAAAAATTTAAATAAATTGATTATATATATTTTTTTTTTATCAAACGTGTTTTATTAATTATATAAAATCCTCTTAATATAAAAAATACATGTAAAATATAAAATAATATAAAAAATTTTCATAATAAATTAAAATCCACCAAATATATATTGGTTCATACTTGGCCTTCCATCTCATGATTAGGAATAAAAACCCTAGAAAAAGTGTTTGACCAAACCTCATTGGGGCACTTACTTTTAACATGGAGTAATTATAAAGTTTATGGGTTGGTTAAAAATATTGAATCAAAATATTTATCCCTCTATATACTTGATGTAGCTTGGAGGTAAGTGTTGAAAAAAATTATGTTAGGATTTCATCATAGAGGAGTCAACTCAATGAATTAAGGAGCTGCAAGACCATAGTTGGAAGAAACCTATCTACCTAAATACCTTCAACTTGATTAACCAAACCTCATTGGGGTTATGTAACGGGATATTTTGATCCTTTCCACTTTAATGTAATAGAAACTAGACATTCCAAGTTGAATAGTGCGACATATTGGGGCTTCATAAAATAGTGGGAGCTTCTAAAAAATACAATTAATTTATTATTTATCACAAAATTTTTAATCAAGAAAAGTAATAATAATATGATCTTCTAATTCTAAAAAAATGTAAATTTTATCATCCAAACTATCCCATACATCTATATTCAAGAAATACAATTTCCCCACAAGAATTAAGTTCTAGGAATGTTTCAGACATTTTTGGGTTATGTTGTGCCATGATCAAAAATCTTACGAGTTAGAATCCTAAATGCTTGATCCACTTTTCCCGGATATTGGTGATGGAGAGTTATTTGTCTAGAAAAGCATATGTGTTAATGGTCAAAATTAAATGTTTAATAGTTTCCTCTTTTTATATTGAACTCATGAAGTCACAAGAAATCATGGATGCATAAAACATGCTTGAAAATTTCCATCATCTTTATTAGGAGAGATTGATATAAGAACTATTTGAGATTTCCATGGAACCATTTCATATAAATATTGGAGAGGGTGACTCATATGGTCATCATATAGTCAATATCATTAGCTACACTGAGCACTGAGAGGTTTTAGGGTTTAGACTCCCCAATCAACTACACACTGATCTCATTCAGGAATCACTCCCTCAGATCTTATCCAACTTTTTTGTAAATTTTAATTTAAACAATATTGATATGTCTCTCTCAAAAATTATAATAATTCTTCTCTACGTAGATATAGATGAAGTGAAAAAATCGTTCAGTCCTTATGGTGAACAAATAGAAATGGAAAGTGAAGATAATTAAGCCCAAAGCTTCTCCAAAAACTTCCAAGAAGAGAAAGATTAAGGGGTAGGCAAGTGAGGAATATGTTTTTTCTTACACTTGTGTCAAGGAGGGCCACTAGAATAAAAAAATCACCCCCCTGAAAAAAAATTTGGAATCTTCAGGTGTGCTTTTTATCAAGATACACTTATACTTTTATACAAATTGAGTATTATATACAGCTTGTGGAGTATTTGTATTCAAATATTGGAACCAAATAGAATTCTAATAATTGAATGATTGGAGGTTGATATACAATCATCCAAAAAATATAAACATTATGTGGTAGCTATTAGGTACAACCACCGCACATTGCTAACTAAATCTATCTTGGTTTTAAAGGGTTTTTTTATATGTGGATTCAGTTACCAAATACATTATATCTATATCCAGACATGATACATATGTATTTATTTTCATGTTTAGTAATGAATGATTCTTATTTTATGAAGATATATTTTTTATGGTAAGACAGGTTTAAATAATATTCTTTATATGTTGGATTACAAAAACTAAGCAATGTAAATTGATAATGAAACTACTTCACATGACTCATACCACACCCAACTATGGAATCACTAATAATGTCATGTAAACAAAAAGCAGTTGACTAAATTATTTCATGATGGATGATTAGATTTCTTTGAACTAAGAACGCTTGGCCTATGTCCTACATGTTTACAAGGTAAAATGACCAAATCCCCATTTAGTGGAAAAGGTGATAGGGCCCAAGAGATTATTTATTTAGTTCATATAGATGTTTGTGGATCATCTCCTATTAAATAATTGGGTTGGTAATTATAATTCATAACATTTATTGATTATTTTAGTAGTCTCTACTTAATGAGTTATAAGATGGATTCTTTGGATAAAATAAAGGAATACAAGAATGAAGTTGAGAACCATCTTGGAATGAATATTAATAACTCCATTCAGATCGTAGAAGAGAATTTCTTAATCAAGAATTCATTGATTACTTAATAGAGTTTGGGATCCTGTCTCAACTCACTGATACTTATATACCTCAGTAGAAGATTGTAAGAGAACGAAAGAATCACACCTTTTTGGAATTGATGAGATCAATGATGATTCATGTGAGTCTTCCATTATCTCTTTCAGGATATGAGTTACGCACCGAAACATGAATACTAAACCAAGTGTCAACTATAGGTGAAGATGGGATAACATACCATTTCTTGAATATAAATAAACTTGTGTTGTCATAATGATATATGTGGAGTTTCATGGAATTTTTTATCCTTTTTAGGTAACAATATTTCACTTTGAGGTACAATGTTTTCCATTAGAGGATAACCCAATGAAACAAAGGTATATTACCTATATGAATCATAAAAACAAAAGGTTAATAGTTGAAGGGAACACAATATTCCTTTAGGGGGATGACATATCTAATATAGATAGTAGGAGAGAGATATAATTAGATTAATTTGGGACTCAATGTACAAAAGAGTTGGTGTAAGAATAGATTTCACAATGTCCTTTTGAAAAAAATAATATTCTAGAGACACACATACTATGTAGGAGTATAAGATTAAATAGAGAACTAAAATGGTATGGTTTTTTAGTCACTGAAGATGGTGAATCATTATTTTTTGATAATAATGATCCTCTAACATACACGGAAGCAGTAAGTGAAACATATATTTCCACGTGGTAATAAGCCGTGAATTTTTAAATGGATTATATGTACCAAAATAAATTTTGGTTTTGGGGTATTCTATAGTGTATGTAAATCCCATTGGATTCAAATGGTAATTCGAGAAAAAAAGGGACATGAAAGGACAATTTAGTACCTATATGGAATGATTAGTTATAAAAATGTTTAAACAACGTCAAGAAATTGAATACAATGAAACCTTATCACCATTTACAATGCAAAAATCCTCCACAATTCTACTTTCCATTCAATCTTACCATGATTATAAGATTTGGAAAATGGATGTAAAAATAGTTTTCCATAATGAGAACCTTAGAGATGATTTTTATATGAAAAAATAATCGATGGATTTGTGAGTTAAGAGGATTCCAATAAGATAGAAAAATTGAAGAAGAAAAACCCATTTTAGGATTAAACAAAACATCCAGTTCATGAAACATTTGTTTTGATGAATCCATGATGGAATTTTATTTCATAAATAATGTATGTGAGCCTTATACCTACAAATATTTTAGTGGGAGTGTTGTAATTTTATGAATAAAATATGTTTATGACATATTACTTATTGGAAACAATATACTAATCTTATAGTCTATAAGTAAGGATTGAATAAATGATTCTCTATAAAATATTTGGGTGAGAAAACACATATTGTTGGGATCAAGATCTATCATGATAGATCCAAGAGACATCTTGGATTAATTAAAATTACATACACTGACAAAATATTGAAGAGATTTAGTATAAAACAATACAAGAGGGGATTGTTTCCAGCATCACCTAACATTCATCTATATTAGAAGATGTGTCCTCAGACACTAGAGGAAATAAATAGAATAATTATGATTCTCTATCTGTTAGTGATTAATTTGGTCATGTATGATATGCTATGTACTAGGTTGTATATCATCTATCCATTATGTGTGGTAGGAAGATGTCAAGATGACCCTGGTGACCACAATTACATTGATTTCAAGACTATCTATAAGTATCTGAGACATACTAAGTATTTATTCCTAGTTTATAGATGAGATGAAAAAATAGTTATCAGAGGATTGGAATATGATATTTTACAATCAGATCAAGATGGAATGAAGTCACAAAATGGATACGTCATCCCTTTTAAAGGATGTTTTGTGAGGTGGAATATCTAAATGTATGTTATGGTCACATATTCCATAGCAGAGTATGAGAATATTATGAAATTTGAGGCATCTAAAAATATAGATTGGATACAAAAATTTAACCAAGATCATGACAAAGTTCCTTGTAGTAATGAACCTATCACACTCTATTGTGATAATACTACTGTGGTGCCTCTTAGAAAAGCACCAAGGTCACATAAACAGAGGAAGCACATACTAAGAAAGTATCATATCTTAAGGGATATTTTTAGAGAGATGTGGTTATAGTGAATTGTATTTACACATAAGACAATGTGATAAACCCATTATCTAAATCTTTGAATCAGAAGAAACACGAATATAATGTGAGGTCTGGAAGACTAAAAGTCATATACATTTGTATCTAGTTCAAGTTGGATTTTGTTAGAATTTATGTCCTAGGACCAATAGTTTATAATTTGATTACATGTATATTCAATTCATTGAATATTAATAAAACATCATTTTACATATTTCTCATTATTCTACATGAATCTAATGTTATAATATCTAATAGTATATGTAAAATTAATAATATCATTGTTGTTCCCTACTATGATGAGAACCATAAAGTTCTACAAAAATATTATAAAGAAATTTTCTGTAAAACAATGTACTATGATGGAAAATATAATTTATAGACTGCTAGGTGTGAGTACTCATATGTTGATGAGGCTTTATCTCATGATGTTCACACTTGTAATCTCCACAATGAAAGATTATAAGAACAGACCTTCCATTAGGAAATTTTTTTATTTTGGTGTCATCAGATATTCCTACCTATGAGCGTGTGTAATGGTCCCCAGACATTTATATTATCACTAATTAATTTCATGCCTCATGCACTTAGAATTTCTAATAAAACTGTGATTCCCTATGTTTACATTGGGTTATGGAACATTTGGTGAATTATAATAAACATGTCATTAATGAATAATTCAAGGAAGTATTTATCCCTTCCTTATTTGTTGAAGTTGATATCTTGTACCTTTTGTTGGAATAAAATTTTCACATTAAACTATATGGTAATGGTGAAATGAAGCATTTATTCAGATAGTCAAAAAAAATGTATAAAGCATATAGGTTGGTTACACCGATGTGAAACCTTCTTGATGATATATTGAGATAAAAGGGACTATATTACACAGTGATCATTCATATGTGTTTTTAATCATAGTAATATTATGATCCTTCTCTTTGTTGTCTTCATCCATTACTTGATATTAATATTGGACATTAGGAAATCCTACCAAATTCCAATGAGAAAGAATCTGAGAGGGTCACACACTAAGTGTTTCTAATGATATAAATTCAATTCAATTTGAAATTACTTATTTTAAAAAATAGTATTCTCAATATTGAGGGATATTTTATTCATTTTTTATTGATTTAATATTTTTATTCATAAATAAAATAATTAAATTAAATATTTATTCAGGAGTACAATAAATACTGGAGGAGTTTAAATAGACTGAGACCCAGTGTGGTGAAAAATATTAATCAACAAGCCGATTAAATAATATTTGTTGTGACACATGTTTTTGCACAACAAAAAATATTTATAATTATAATATTATATGGTGGAATGATATTTATTAAGGATTATTTTATTATTTATGGTCTGATTTTCTGTTAAATAATTATTTTCATATAAACCCTAGATCTATAAATATACCATATGTCAATTATTTATTGTATCACAAATAAAAACATGGGAATATTTGTTCAAAATGAAACTCTCTCCCAACTCAACTATCCTATATTCCTATAAATAATGGGAAACAAAAGAGATATCCATTCCAAAGTAAAGTATTAGTGATCAATACGAATAATGCACGACAATCGACTCAAAAAGCTAGAACTCGAAGATCGATTGATGTTGGTCAGAGATAATTGGTGTATGTGTGGATAACTACTAGAGGAATTATATGATTGGATCCTCAAAACACAATGAAGGAAACTCTAAAGGATCTTTTAAGATGATAAAAATATACATAGAAGAATGAATTCTCAGATCATGTATTCATTTCGTTTTATATTAAATAAATTAATTATAAATTTGATGTGCCCGATCCTCCCTTAGGGTTTTAGGGAATTAAATATTAAAAAAAATATTAATATATCATCCACCACCACATCCATACACTATGCCTAGAACCTTCAATCATAATGTTTGGTTCTATTTTTTCTTAGTTATTTGGTATAACTAATATGTATTCTAAATTATGATACATTGATTATTACAAGCCAAACTCGGTTTTCCTGACCCATCACCCTATCTAACTGTCAAAAAGGACTAAATTTTTTTCCCCTTACACTAGAAGCTTCCAAAATTGGTGAGGGCCTAATGGGTAACATTGGAGATACTTTTACTTGGGATTAGTGTAATGTCCCGGCCTGGATTCCACTAATCTGATGCCCTGAGCCGGTTCTCCACATGGCGTCAAGCATGCCTCCCCTTATACCAAAGTATGTTGGCCAGTCTTGAGGGCCTAGGGTGTGATAGTGGGGAGACTATTACCTCATATCATAGTAAGAAAATATTATAAATAACGAGAAATCATCCATATCAATGATAATTAGAGTGGAGAAATAATAAATAAAAAAAAAGAGCATGGTGTAATAATAAATGGAATGAAATGAAGGCTCAAAGAACCATGTCATACAAAAAAACTAATCTCCTACTAGGTTGATCACATACATAGAAGTAAATAAAATAAATAGAAAAAATTACAAGTATCTACTATGTAAACTGAGCCATACCCCATACTTAATCTCCACAAACATGTCCAACCCATGCTGATCAATCATTCCTAAGCCTCAGATGTAAGAACCCAACCTTTTGGTAGATTTCTCGAGCCTGTTTTCAGGTATTATTTTGACTTATGTTGAGTATATTTTTTTTGGAATTTACCATGGGTTTATTTTGAAGAAAATTTGAGAAAATTGGAACGAAGAAACAAAGTGCACGGTTGATGCATGGTTTTCACAAACCGTATGACCTGGTCTAGCATACCGTGCAACCCCAAATAGAGGGGTATTGCATTGCTGGTGCACCATTTTTAAAACACTGGTCCCTATGATGGGAAACTATGCACACCCCATAAAATAAGCACATAGTTTAGGCACATTGTTAGAAAAATCGTGTGCCCCTACCTAGGAAAATGTTCACAGGTTTTTAATTAACACAAAATTTATTTTTCAAAACACCCCAACCACAATATTAACCTAAAATCATCCCCAACTCAGAAATAACATATTATTATTGTTTTTTGAGGCTCCTGGATGAATTTCATATTCTCTCTACCACATTTCATCATGATTCAAGGTTAGATTGTTAGATTTACACCTCTTTGGGTATGTTTTTCAATCCCATTTAAATATCTCTTTCTCCAACTTCTCTTCTTAGATAAAATTGGGATGTTTATCCACTATTAGTTCTAGATCACGATATTGTGATGTTAGATCTTGAAACATTTTATCTTGGATCTAGATTTTAGATCTCGATCATGTTCTTCTTTATTGGTTTGACCTATCCATTTGACATTAGGAATTTCTATTGGGAGATCGCTTGTTGACAAATTGATATAGGTTGTCTATTACTCAAATCCCAAAGTATTGATTTCAATTATGTGTATGTAATTTTATAATTGGGATTAGATGATTACTAATTGAGTCTCTATCATTGAATTAATTAATTTGGTAAATTAATTAATTTAGGGATTATGAAATCGGGATTGTTGATATTTTTAAATTGGATTAATTAATTGTTGAATTAATACATGGGAATTTTTGTGACTATGAAATGAATTATATTGAAATAATTAATTATAGAATTAATTATGGGGATATTGATATTTTTGAAATGAATAATTAATATTTTAAAGGATTAGTGGATATTGATTTGATCAATTTAATGTTTAATTAATTAATGAAATTGTTGTGATTAATTAATTGATAAATTAATTAATAAAATTGATGTGATTAATTAATTTTTAGATTAATTAGTGGAATGGTGTGAATATGAAAATTTTTAAATGGATTAATTAATTATTGAATTAATTAATGGTTTTTTTGGGATTAAGGATTTTTTAATTGAATTAATTAATTGATGAATTTTTAATAGATTTTTCTCACTATTCAATTTGTTAAAGTGGAGTTATTAAATTGTGAATTAATTAATGGAATATTGGCATTGTGAAATATGATAATAGGATTAATGTCGATTAACCTTGATTGATGTGATATTTTGATACATTTGAAATTGTGATTGTGTGATATTTGTTTGTGGTATAATATTTGATCCTTCAAAATCCCATAGAGATAAATATCTACATTGTAATACATGTGAAATTGTGAAATTGTGATTGCGAGATATTCACGTGTGATAGACGATATTCTATATCAAAATCTCATAGAGGTAAATATTGACATTGTGATATATGTGATTTTTGATTTTCATGTGTGTGGTTAGTTTTGGTGAATCAAAATCCCATAGTGAAAATAGATATCTTTGTGTGTGAAATGGTTTGCTTCATCAAAATCCCATAGTGATAGTTGAGGAGTGGGATATGGACTGAGGCTCCAAATAGCCATGGGGTTTTGGACATGATGTTCGACTCCCATGAGTTGGCATAAGACAATGGTTCCAATTGGCCATGATATGAATTGAGATGATTAATTTTAACAATGGAATTATGATATAGGATATTTCGTGGGTATAGTTCAGACTCCTACATGGGTTGAATTAGGTATTGAGGTGTGGGTGTCCCTGAGAACCCATGAGCTATGTGGGAAAATAAAGATTAACTGAACAAATATAAACTATTCACTTTATTCCTTATATTTATTCTTTATACAACTACATACATGGTTTAATAGGGTATTATTTTAGAATCCATTACTGGTGGCCTATTTGGTTGTACCCACACCCTACTCGTCCTACCTGATCGGTACCTGGATTGATTTCATGGTTGTAGGAAAAGTTGTGGGAAAGGACCTGTGTTTGATGGATGATATGGAATGGATCATGGAAAATACAACCAAACTTGTTTTCAGGACCCACTCAAGAGTTTTTAGTGTTCTTATTTGTTTTGGGTAATACATATTGACACTTAACATGTATCTAACATGACATGTCTACTGTTTAGTTTTGGTTATTGCATTTCCCATTTTAGTCATCTAATGATATTGGTTTGTTTTGGTTATTAGTATATCTTTTGGCTATTGATTATTTACCTCCTCTAGTGTATTACTTTGAAAAAGAGTGTATAGTCTCCCCGTGATCGATATTAGATCCTCACTTTTAGTTGGTATCCTATGGAATTCGGCCAGTCACGCTTGAGGTCATGAGACCATTCAGCTTGGGGAACCAGTTTATTAAACCTGGTTTGGGGCGTTATAAAGTGGTATTAGAGCGCAATTTTTCTTTTTTTATTAATATTTGGAAAATATATATAAAATACTAGAAAGATTCATGTCTTGGTTATGATCTCGTTCATGGGGGTAGCTAACCCATGTACAAGGGAGAACCCAAGTACCAAATGTGGGAATGTTTTTATTAGTATTTGCTGTTACAGTTGGTTGTTATTTCACCTTGGGTGAAGCACCTATTGTGCGACGTGATTAGTATTGTTGATATTATCTATTATTTGACACATGTCTTGGAATGGATTGAGAGTTGAGTATGCATGAATCATTATGGGTGCTCATGATTATTTTGTGACGTGCATCATTTTAGGCATGAACAAAAAAGTGAGCTTTGGGTAAGTGGTCAATATTGAAATGTATTCTTTTATTGTGAAATTAAAATGGAAATGGTTCCTTGTGAGAAATTGAATGTTTTAATATTAAGAAATTTTTTAATAAATGAGATTATTAAGTTAAACTTGAATAATGACAATGAGTTTAACCTTTGTTAACAATGGAATAGATGTATAATTGTTAATGGTAGAGATAACGCCTCAATTTTGACTATATGGAAGAGTTTGGGGAATGATTTATTACAGATTTATGTGAATTCATGTAACTATGTTAAATTTGTGTGTTGTATCATGAGATGAGTTTTCTGAATTATAGAGATATGCCTCCATGGAGATTCTTTCTGGGAGGAAAAAAAGAGGTTATAACTGGAAACCAACAATTGAACTTGAGGCACCGATAGTGACGGGTGAAGAATCCCAAGATATGTTCTGAGATAACTTTTCACACTTCATGAAGTTTATAGAGAGAGACCTAGAGTGGGTGATAAAGTGTATGTCTGGCCTTACAATGGATTTATAGTTATAACACCCTAGTAATTTTACCATGGAGAGTGGAATTCAGGTAGTATAGTTCAAGATTGAGTCCATCCAGACTATACATGACCATATGGAGACCCATGTTGAGAATATGATAAATTTGGTTTTTTATATGTTATGAGGATCAGAAAAGATCTACTGGTATGTTTATACTAGGACAGTGAAGGCAATTGGAATGTTATCGAAAGAATTTTTGGAGAATTTCCTAGAGATCTTTTATCCAGAGATGATAGGGCAGGATATAGTTGATTAGTTCATGTGGTTGACATAGGGGAGTATGTATATTATTGATTATGCTAGATACTTTATAGATTTTTCTCACTTTTTTCCATAATTTAAAAGGGATTAAACTATTATGGAAATATGTTTCCAGGATTGTAACACCCCAAGCTTCCACGGTACGTTTCACTTCGAATAATGCAATAGCGTGTGTTGTATGCAACCTCGAGCTCTAACACACACCACAACGAATTAAACTAGCCGTTGTGAATAGTAATACCTACTTTTTGAAATTTTATAAATTTTATTTATCAAAATGGACTTCATTTTTGGATTCGGAATATCGAAATTAGCCTATGTTGAATTTTTTGTATTTTTCTGAGAACTTCTATTTTTTATGAATAGTGAAAAATACTTAAAAAAACATTTTTAATCAAAATAATTTATAGTGATAAATTATACTATTTAGTGGTTTTAAAGTATAATTAGAATATATTTTTACCATTTTATCCAATGGTGGTCATTAGAAGTAATTTAACATTGAAATCGGACATAAACAATTGCCAATCTTTTGATATAAATTGTTTCTTAGAAACACACCATTTTTTGTAACAGCGGAAACTAATTATAAAGTAAATTAATGAAACTTATATGTTTGGAATTTTGTAAAATAGACATCATTTTTTAATTCGGAATATCAATTATTGCTTAGGGTGAAATTTTGGCTTTGTTCTGAAAAACTTCAATTTTTGATGAATAGTGAAACCACTAAGTGGTAGTTAAATAACTGATTTTTCGTTTAAATAAAATATTACCACTTCTGTGATTTGATTTTCAAAAATCCGACATACATGGTTGTCATTAAGAAGTAAAATGTGGTTCAATGAGATTAAAATAATTTTTTGGTGAATAGTAACTTTTAAGTTCTTAATCGCGATTAGAGGTAATTAGTGTAGTTTAAGGTAAAAACAATGTTTTAATAATTTGATATGAGCTTGACACTTGTCCTACTCCTATTGGATGAGTCATGGCCGACAAAGACAACCCATGGGTCAACTTGGGGACCCAATTGAGCCACTTTAGTTGGAAAATGACATTAATATATATTTATTTAATGTTAGAATTAAATTGACACAAACATGAGTTGTTTTACAAAAACAGTTTTTAAGTTGGGTTACACAAGTCTAAGTTTTGATTATAAATATTAATTAGAAAGCTAAAAAGATTTCCTACATCATAGTATTTTGTTTATAATTATTAGACATTAAATAAATTAAATTATTTATGACATCATTATGATCCAGCGATGACCTCATTATTAAACGATTTTAATTAAATGAAAAGATAATGCCAAATCCAAGGCTTACACTTGTCCAAAGTCTATTGGATGGGTATATTTCTAACCCTTATCACCTTAGCCACGAATTATATAAGTGTGGGACCTTTAGAAACAGAAAATAATTGTATAATTGAATAACATTTCATTACTTTCCAAAAGTGCCCCTCCTCTCCACTTATAAAAGGCCCCCACCTCTACCACCTAATTCACACATTAAATCCATTTGGCTCGGCCAACCTCTGCCCAAATAATCTCCCAACATTCCTCCCTTACTCCTACAAGCCTCACTTTGGTCAGAACGCTTCCCAAGGAAGCCTTTAGCTCAAATCAAAAAGAGTTACCCGATTTTGATGTAATGTCTTCTCTAATGTTGTTTTTTTTATTTTTCTTCTCCAAACCCCTAAACTCTTTTATCCATTTCTTTTGTAACAACACAATTATCCTAAATATACTAGGATTTTTTTATAAGAAGGATTCTAGCTACACTTACACACACCTACATCTAATAGTTAAAGAACATACAGTTTCTGTGGATGGCAAATTTCTGCCTCACGAAACGATGATTGTTCAACACTCATATAACACCTTCAAAGGTGTCCATTAAGATGTCACTATTTATTATATATGATATATAATATTTTTATGTTTTACTTATGCTTCTTTATTTCTCATTTATGGCATACATTATGATTTCCATTATGGGTAAAACGCTATAATTTCATTTTAGGAAGTGCGGACTACCGCCCCCTCAAAGTGATTTGAATCGTTAATTCCATATGTGGGATGTATAAAGGATGTATTAAATGGTATTATACACTATATTATACATTAATTATATTATAAATTTATATCATTATGATTTAATTCCATTAAATACGAAATATAAATGAAAGTAGCCTTCATGCGTACGTACGGCTTACCGTCTCCATGAACGGTGCATTTCATTTCTTACCTCTAAATGTTACGTGACATTATGAATGAATGTATATACTATATATATGATATATATGATATCTACATCATGAATGTAATTCTGGATATAATGGATATTTCACCACATGAACAACTTGTAATTATAAGAAGTTTATTTTTGACTCAAGTACCAAAGATCGACAAAACGACCGTTATTAACTTAAATAATTACATAATGTTCATATCATTGTAATAAGTGATATAAAAAGGATAATGAAATTGAAAATGGTTCTCAATAAGGAATGTATTAACTCTAGTTTATTATTCAGGAGGTTAAAGAACGGTTGAGTCAAGTCAGACACGAGGTAAGGGAATTTCTTATCCCAATTTTCATTCTTTGGGTTAATCTCCTACTTTCAAATTATGTCATGATATTATTATGTCCTATATTGTGTTTTTACATTATTTATGTGTACTTATAGTGAATACACATTATAGATGTACTTTATTTAAAAAAATGATCTTTTTAAGGACTTCGTCTCAATCCCCTTTCATTGAGGTATATTTGGTTTTATACACAAATTTCTTTTATACGGTGTATAAACCCCTTTGACTTTTATGTTTATTCAAAAGGAATATTTTTTTATATGAAGCGTTTTACTAAAATACAAAAAGGTAATGTTTTTCTTTCTGTACTTATGCGGCGACAATGACTTCTCCGCCGCCGTGACCATTATTTGAGTTTCGGCTTCCTCTACAAGCCATCACTTTTTTTTTAATGAAAAATAAATACAAAGGTTTAACTTTCATTTATTTTGGTATTGAAAATGGTTCTGAAAGCATTTTTATTATATCAATGTGCTGTATTGATATCTTGTGATTGAAATGTGGAAATGTTATGTTTCCTTTATGCATGTTCTATGTGATACGATTATGTTATGGTTTATGATATGTTTAAACCTATTCATATGAGGAATGTATTGGACTTAATAAGTGACGGGTGGAGCACGCTATAGCTCCTCGATGCATCAGTAGGTCTCATGAGACAACTAGATGTGGAATTGGCCGAGGCCCTTTCCCAATTTGATTTATGGTTTTGGCCGAGGCCTTAATAATTTTAGACGTCTTTTCCGAGGCCTTGAAAAAATGTTTCAGAATGTCTGGCATTATACATTCCCTCATTATGAAAGTGGTTATTGATATTGCACGTGATTATTCGACTAGTAGAATATCCATGTGAAGAAGTGAATGGAATTATCTCATTTTACTTTTCCCATATTATGTTTATGATCAAGTTTAAAAAGCTTTTGTTTTAGTTACACATTGCCTTAAATTTTTATGTTTATTTATGAAAGCTTCCGCAATATTGTTATCCTTACTGAGCATTTGAGCTCACCCCTTTCAATGTTTTAATATTTTCCAGGATGTGAATAAGTATTTTATGAATGACCTGCAGGGATAGTCAGAAGAGGATATGAGTGTGGACTATGGAGTCTTTTTTTATTTTAGTTTTTCACCTTATGATGTAATGTAACATTTATGAATGTATCTAGTGTTTCCAAGTCTACTAAACTAATCGGCCTTTCGAGACTTGATCTTTTGTGATCATACCAATGTTACGAAGTAATGTACTGGCTCAGGGTAGCTGGGGTCGGGGCGTTACAGTTGGTATCAGATGCAGTTTAGTACTAACCTTGGAAGCTAGATTTAGATAAACTCTGATTAGAGCACATAGGCCGAAGATAGACTTTGAGGATTAGTATAGAAGAACTTCCTAGAATTTTGTTATTGTAGATATTTTGTGAGTTTTTCGAGCAATACATCCCTATCTGGATACGAGCAAGTAGAGGCGGCTCTGGCACAGATGTACCTAGGGGTAAAACCCGAAAACACCGCTTTGAGCTAGACTCGAACGGGAACTGGTGCACGACAACGGGCCTTGCTGCACTCTTGGTTACGACACTCCCGGGGGATATGCTTTGGATAACTCTCATTTTCTTTATAAACCACTATGAAGGGTTATGAGTATATACATCCTCAAAGAAAACATTTTTATGGATTATATCCATAAATAGTTCAATTTATGTTAAGTATCTTACAAGTATGGAATTATGTATTTTGATTTATAAACTAATATAGTTTATGCCAATGTTTAGAAATGGCGCCTAGTGGAAGGAATGGAAACAGTATCAATGCATGCAATCCGTGTAGGGATTGCCCTCCTGCTCAAGATAATTATTGTGGAGATGGAGATACAACTGGTGCTGATCAACTTATTACCATACTGGGACAACTCACTCAGGTTATGAATAATAACCTTACTCATATGGAGCACCCTGATCCGCAACGTGGAGGATCAATGCTAGACCGTTTCATGAGGCAAAAACCACCAACCTTCAATGGGAGTACAAATCCTATAGTAGCTGAGCAATGTATAAATTCCTTAGAGAAAATATTCCATGCCTTGGGGAGTAGTGAAAGGGAGAAGGTTGTCATGGCAGTTTACCGCCTCACTGGAGAAGCTGATCAGTGGTGGTCGCTGATTCAAAACACAAAGGAAGATGATGATGTATCGAATATGGAATGGAGGGAGTTCAAAGATATTTTCTTAGAAAAATACTTTCCTCGTGACCATCGAGCAGATATGGAAAGGCAATTTCTGAGTCTGAGGAATAAGGAGGATGAGAATGTCGCAAAGTATGAGGCTAACTTTACAAGGTTAGCGAGGCATGCTGCCGATTATATACGTATCCCAAGGAGTAAGATTTATCGCTTCTTTGATGGGTTAAAACCATTTCGTCGTCGAGCTTTAGTATCACAATCCTTCTCATAATACGATGATATTGTCTCGTGTGCTATTAAGACAGAAAAGGAATTTTCTAAGTCTTATGACAACAAAGTAAATCAAGAGAAGAAGAGAACGGTGGAACAAGAGACAGATAAAGGGAAAAAGGGAAAGAAGGATTTTCCATTATGTGATAATTGTGGGAAGAATCACCCTGGTACATGTCTAAAAGGAATGGGAGTTTGTTATAAATGTGGAGAAAAGGGTCACCAGGCTCGCGATTGCAAGGGAAAGAAAGAGGCTATCAAAGTTGAATGCTATAATTGTAGAGAAATGGGTCATTATGCAAATGAATGTCCTAAGCATCAGGGAAACTTACCTCAGAAAGGGAAAAGGGATCAAGGACAATCTTATATTGTTACTACAGTTGAAGCAGAATAACTAATGTAATGGTGCTTTTGGACTCATGAATTATATTTTGGTTATTAGAATAATGTGATATGTATATAAGGATTGTACTGCAGTACTTGTTGATTTCAGTAAGGTTTTAATATGATGAAGGTAATTATATTTTTAGTATGTGACAATTAGAGAAACTTTACTTTGTTTGGGGAATCTGATAAATTGATTTTGGAATTAAGAGACCTTTTAGATAAAGTCTGGACAAAGGTATTTTGGATAACTATAATGGTTGGAGTGGATTAAGTTGATCTTTGGATAGTATTGTTTAAGGTTAAAAAATTTATGAAGATTATTTTTGGAATATTATGATACTATATTTTTAGGAAAAGTACAACCTGTAGGGTGGGGCATAACCCGTCGCGTCGGACAAAGCTGTAGGAATCGAACCCACAATCATGGTGCGACAGGCCTTTATTTCCTACCACTAGCCTATAGGAAGTCCCTGGTTATTACAAAATAATTTTACTAATCTAAATGGTATGTGTTAACATTTGGAACCTTATACAATTAGGATAAGTATAATATTTTTGAGTTCTATTATCTTTTTGAGTGAAAGATGAGTTGAAGGTTGAAACTCTAGTTGTCAAGAATAAATATATATATACCTATCTCTTATTCAATGAATAAATTAATTCTTAAACTTTAGTAAAAGGATATTAAAACAAAAAATGTGTTATCCTAATACCATATGTCTTGTTGAACTGATGATATTTTAAATCAACATAGATTGAAGGCTTTGAGGCCCTCAATTTGATAGTTGATTGTGATTGATGACCTCAATCACTCCCTACAAATATTTCCGTTTTTTCTCCAATTATATGTCTCTAATTTCCACCAATGTTCTCCTAATCGAGATCATAATTTGGTGGTGACTTTATTATTTCCATTTCCCTCTTATTAAGACTAAATTTTTTTAACCTTATTTCCGATGTGGGTTTTCCACAAAGGTATTTTCTATTTTCAACCTTTTATTTTCAAAGAAAAATTTCAAATTGCGAGGACGCAATTTATTGAAGGAGGGGAGAGTGTAACACCCCAAGCTTCCACGGTACGTTTCACTTCGAATAATGAAATAGCGTGTGTTGTACGCAACCTCGAGCTCTAACACACACCACAATGAATTAAACTAGCCGTTGTGAATAGTAATACCTACTTTTTGAAATTTTATAAATTTTATTTATCAAAATGGACTTAATTTTTGGATTCGGAATATCGAAATTAGCCTATTTTGAATTTTTTGTATTTTTCTGAGAACATCTATTTTTTATGAATAGTAAAAAATACTTAAAAACAACTTTTTTAATCAAAATAATTTATAGTGATAAATTATACTATTTAGTGGTTTTAAAGTACAATTAGAATATATTTTTACCATTTTATCCAATGGTGGTCATTAGAATTAATTTAACATTGAAATCGGACATAAACAATTGCCAATCTTTTGATATAAATTGTTTCTTAGAAACACGCCATTTTTTGTAACAGCGGGAACTAATTATAAAATTAATTAATGAAACTTATATGTTTGTAATTTCGTAAAATAGTCATCATTTTTGAATTCGGAATATCAATTATAGCTTAGGGTGAAATTTTGGCTTTGTTCTGAAAAACTTCAATTTTTGATGAATAGTGAAACCACTAAGTGGTAGTTAAATAACTGATTTTTCGTTTAAATGAAATATTACCACTTCTGTGATTTGATTTTCAAAAATCCGACATACATGGCTGTCATTAAGAAGTATAATGTGGTTCAATGAAATTAAAATAATTTTTTGGTTAATAGTAACTTTTAAGTTCTTAATCGCGATTAGAGGTAATTAGTGTAGTTTAAGGTAAAAACAATGTTTTAATAATATGATATGAGCTTGACACTTGTCCTACCCCTATTGGATGAGTCATGGACGAAAAAGAAAACCCATGGGTCAACTTGGGGACCCAATGGAGCCACTTTAGTTGGAAAATGACATTAATATATATTTATTTAATGTTAGAATTAAATTGACACAAACATGAGTTGTTTTACTAAAACAGTTTTTAAGTGGGGTTACACAAGTCCGAATTTTGATTATAAATATTAATTAGAAAGATAAAAAGATTTCATACATCATAGTATTTTGTTTATAATTTTTAGACATTAAATAAATTAAATTATTTATGACATCATTATGATGCAGCGATGACCTCATTATTTAACGATTTTAATTAAATGAAAAGATAATGCAAAATCCAAGGCTTACACTTGTACAAAGACTATTGGATGGGTATATTTCGAACCCTTATCACCTTAGCCACGAATTATATAAGTGTGGGACCTTTAGAAACCGAAAAGCATTGTATAATTGAATAACATTTCATTACCTTCCAAAAGTGCCCCTCCTCTCCACTTATAAAAGGCCCCCACCTCTACCACCTCATTCACACTTTCAAGCCATTTGTCTCGGCCAACCTCTGCCCAAATACTCTCCCAACATTCCTCCCTTACTCCTAGAAGCCTCACTTTGGGCAGAACGCTTCCCAAGGAAGCCTTTAGCTCAAATCAAAAAGAGTTACCCGATTTTGAGGTAATGTCTTCTCTAATGTGGTTTTGTTTTATTTTTCTTCTCCAAACCCATAAACTCTTTTTATCCATTTATTTTGTAACAAAACCAGTATCCTCAATATACTAGGATGTTGTTATAATAAGTATTCTAGCTACACTTACACACACCTACATCTAATGGTTAAAGAACATACGGTTTCTGTGGATGGAAAATTTCTGCCTCACGAAACGATGATTGTTCAACACTCATATAACACCTTCAAAGGTGGCCATTAAGATGTCACTATTTTTATATATGATATATAATATTTTTATGTTTTACTTATGCTTCTGTATTTCTCATTTATGGCATACTTTATTATTTCCATTATGGGTAAAACGCGATAATTTAATTTTAGGAAGTGCGGACTACCGCCCCCTCAAAGTGATTTGAATCGTTAATTCCATATGTGGGATGTATAAAGGTTGGATTAAATGGTATTATACACTATATTATACTGTAATTATATTATAAATTTATATCATTATGATTTCATTCCATTAAATACGAAATAGAAATGAAAGTAGCGTTCATGCGTACGTACGGCTTACCGTCTCCATGAACGGTGCATTTCATTTCTTACCTCTAAATGTTACGTGACATTATGAATGAATGTATATACTGTATATATGATATATATGATATCTACATCATGAATATAATTCTGGATATAATGGATATTTCACCACATGAACAACTTGTGATTATAAGAAGGTTATTTTTGACTCAAGTACCAAAGATCGACAAAACGACCGTTATTAACTTAAATAATTACATAATGTTCATATCATTGTCATAAGTGATATAAAAAGGATAATGAAATTTAAAATGGTTCTTAATAAGGTATGTATTAACTGTAGTTTATTATTCAGGAGGTTAAAGAACGGTTGAGTCAAGTCAGACACGAGGTAAGGGAATTTCTTAACCCAATTTTCATTCTTTGGGTTAATCTCCTACTTTCAAATTATGTCATGATATTATTATGTCCTATATTGTATTTTTACATTATTTATGTGTAATTATAGTTAATACACATTATAGATTTACTTTATTTAAAAAAATGATCTTTTTAAGGACTTCATCTCAATCTCCTTTCATTGAGGCATATTTGGTTTTATACACAAATTTCTTTTATACTGTGTATAAACCCCTTTGACTTTTATGTTTATTCAAAAGGAATATTTTTTATATGAAGCTTTTTACTAAAAGACAAAAAGGGAATGTTTTTCTTTCCGTACTTATGCGGCGACAATGACTTCTCCGCCGCCGTGACCATTATTTGAGTTTCGGCTTCCTCTACAAGCCATCACTTTTTTTTAATGAAAAATAAATAAAAAGGTTTAACTTTCTTTTATTTTGGTATTGAAAATGGTTCTGAAAGCGTTTTTATTATATCAATGTGTTGTATTGATATCTTGTGATTGAAATGTGGAAATGTTATGTTTCCTTTATGCATGTTCTTTGTGATACGATTATGTTATGGTTTATGATATGTTTAAACCTATTCATATGAGGAATGTATTACTAAGTGACGGGTGGAGCCCGCTATAGCTCCTCGATGCATCGGTAGGTCTCATGAGACAACTAGTCGTGGAATTGGCCGAGGCCCTTTCCCAATTTGATTTATGGTTTTGGACGAGGCCTTAATCATTTTAGACGTCTTGGCCGAGGCCTTGACAAAATGTTTCAGAATGTCTGGCATTATACATTCCCTCATAATGAAAGTGGTTATTGATATTGCACATGATTATTCGACCAGTAGAATATCCATGTGAAGAAGTTAATGGAATTATCTCATTTTACTTTTCCCATATTATTTTTATGATCAAGTTTAAAAAGATTTTGTTTTAGTTACACATTGCCATAAAGTTTTATGGTTATTTATGAAAGCTTACGCAATATTGTTATCCTTACTGAGCATTTGAGCTCACCCCTTTCAATGTTTTAATATTTTCCAGGATGTGAAGAAGTATTTTATGAATGACCTGCAGGGATAGTCAGAAGAGGATATGAGTGTGGACTATGGAGACTTTTTTTATTTGAGTTTTTCACCTTATGATGTAATGTAACATTTATGATTGTATCTAGTGTTTCCAAGGCTACTAAACTAATCGGTCTTTCAAGACATGACCTTTTGTGATCATGCCAATGTTACGAAGTAATGCACCGGCTCTGGGTAGCTGGGGTCGGTGCGTTACAAGGATAGAATTAAATGTGATATTAAGTCACAGGTCAACAACATTTTTTTCAAGTAGTTTTTGTGGTGTTGGATTAGGCTCTCATAGATGATGTGAACATGAGGGAGGATTCTAGTAAAGGACAGGGGGTTTCATTTGGATGATCAAGATTTATTTCTTCTAAGGATAGTAAGCATCTCTCTGAGAATGTTAGACAGAGAGATTATAGGAAGAGGGACCAGGGTGAGAATCATCCACTCATGATCTTACCCAATTTGTATTCCGTCAGTGAGGTAGGCCATGACACTTCCGTAGATACATTCCCTAACCACCAGAAGAGTGTCGATCTACTTATATGATTGGACATATAATGAATTTATATAGTAACCCAGGAAATATGGGTAATATGAAAGGAGCTATATAGAACTAGAGTGTGGGAAGGAGATCTTCTACACCATATTCATTTGGTAGCTAGAGATCTACTAGAATTGGTGGTAGAGGTAGTGGAAAAGGTGCTTATAGGAAAGATATCTTGTATGAGATATTTTTTTAGCTTAGGGAACATAGACTGCATCATAGGGAAGAGGGATAGGATAGTTAAATGAAAATTATTCTACACTGGTGGATAGCGAGGTTGGACCAATAACAATGAGTAGTAATATTTTTATATATTAAACATTATCTAGTTCCCTGTTTAATACTATTGAATATAATAATTTTATATCTATAAAACATGTTAATGGTTTGAGCCTAGTGGTGGAGTTTTGGAGTGGGTTTATAATGATAGACACACTATTGGGAGTATGTTCGAGGGATATCTAGTTGTGAAAGGGGTGTTCTATCGAGTTTTTGGAGTACCGTATCAATTGGGATATTTACATCGCTGGCATGATAGAAAATAACCTAATTATGGTAATGAAATGGCTGTTATCATACTAAGAGAATATAATTTGTTACCACATGAGAGTAACGTTGACTTTTCCTATGCGAGACAAATATATTGACAATGGAGAATGGGATATCTAGGAGGCCCATGTAGGGATAGATCATCAAAAACTAGAGTATATTACCAATTATGTTTTTAGTTTATTTCTTGATGATGGGGGTGTGAAATTGGATGTCTTTCCACCTTTAGTGGATAGAATTCAGTGCGTGTTTCTAGAGTACTTATTATTTCTTCCACATAATAGATACTTGTAGTTTACAATTGATCTCATTTCTATGCATGAACCAATTTCTATTCCTCCAAAAAAAATGGCATTGATATGGCTTAAATAACTTAAAGCTCAGATGGAGGAGTTAGAGGATAAGTGTTTTATCCATCTAAGTATGTCGCCTTAGGGTTCTCCAGTATTATTTCTAAAGAAGGATTATGGGACTCTATGCTTGTGTGTTGATTACTATAAGTTGAACAAGATGATTGTGATGAATCAATATCCTCTTCCTTTTATCAATGATCTATTTGTCCAATTGAGGGGAGCTTGATTTTCCACCAAAATTGACATGATTCTAGGTTATCATCACTTGAGAGTTCGACCTTCTGATATTCTAATGACTGCTTTTAGAAGTTGGTATGGCCATTATGAGTTCATCATGATTTTTTTTGGGTTGAAAAATGCACCAACTGTGTTTATATCCATGATTAAAGGAATATTCCATCCATACCTTGACCATTTGTTGTAGTATTTATGGATTAAATATTGGTGTACTCGAAGCCTCATGATGATTATGCACAACATATTGACACTATCCTGAGTAAACTAAGAGATAATTAGCTATATGCCATGCTATACAAGTGTTATTTTTGGATCAATTAAGTACACTTATTGGGTCACATCATCTTAGAGGAAGGTGTGTCAATGGACCAAGAGAATATTAAGATAGTTATTTCTTAGTAGTATCCCGGGAATGTTTTTAATATCTGTAGATTTTTTGTTTTACATGGATATTATCGAAGTTTCATTCTAGAATTTTTTTGTTTGGAAGAACCTTATTTGGGCCTAACCATGAATATTGAAAATTTAAAATGGTTGGAAGCATGTGATAATGCCTTCTAAAAATTGAATAATCTCTTGACATTAGAACTAATCTTGATCCTAACCAATCCCGGAGAGGAGTCTATGGTGTATTTTGATGCTTCTAGGATAGGTCGTAGAGAATTATTGATGTAGGGAGATCAAGTTTTAGTGTATTGGTCTTGGAAGTTGAGGCCACATGAATAGAATTACCCTATGCACAACTTTGAGTTGGAAACAATGGGTTATTTTTTGAATTGTTGGTGACATTATCTGTTAGGGGAAAAGTGTACTTAGTATAAAAATCACAAAAAATTAAATTATAATTTTTTATAACAGGATTTAAATATACATAAATGGGGTTGGGTTAAGTATATACAATCATTTGATTTGGAGCTATAAAATAAACTCAAGAAAGGAAATAGTGTTATTGACGTATTAAAAAGGAAAACTCCAAATCAGATAGTTCATAAGTCTAGTGAATAGTTGATGATGATGACATTGCTGGATGAGATGCATGTGGTGGTTCAAGAGAGTCAAGAGTAGATGAATATCATATCAGATTCAATAAATTATTCCCTTTTGAGGAAGATTTGGGAAAGGCAGTATGAGGATTAAAATGGTTTAACCTTGAAGGAAATAATAGAACATGTGGAGTCACATTTAGACTAGAATATAGATGAGGGGGTGATCATCTATGTTAGGAAACATGTCTTTGTGCCTAAGAGAACACCAATGGAGTTGGTTCATGAAATACATGCCTCAATGTGGGTAGTGCATCTATGTTTGAAAAAAAAATATTAGGACCGGCGATGATAGTTTCATGTTTGATCATGAAAAATGAGATAGTAGGGTTCATGACACGATGCTACACCTATAAAAAGGTGAAGTCCAAATATCAATGACTTGGAGGTTCATTGCAACCATTACCCCTTTTGTAATGTATTTGGGATGATGTTAACATATATATTTTGATGGGGATTATGAGGAAGCCTCAAAATAATGATTCTATTTGGGTGATTGTGGAATGTTTGAAAAAGGTATCACATTTCTTTCCTATACAGGAGACCTTCTAAGTGCAATAGTTTGGAGACATGTACATTCAGAAGATAGTCTACCTTCCAGGGGTTCCACAGACTATATTTTTAGATAGTAACTCATGTTTTAATTTACACTTTTGGAAGGGATTGAAGAAATAACATAGTACATTTGTTTTATTGATAATGAGATTCCAACCACATAAGGATGGGTAGTTGGAACATACAATACAGGTTCTATAGGATATTCTTCAGGAATGTGTGCTAGAATTTGGTGGGTCTTTGGAGAACCACCTATATTGTTTTTGTAATTCACCTATAATAATCGTTATTAGGAAACTATTCAGATGAAACCACATGGGGAACTTTATAGTATCCTAGGAATATCAACTCTATGCTAGATTGAGGTAGGTGAGTAAGAGTTGTTGGGACCGAGTATAATGGAGGAGATGTTAGAGATGGTTCAGGTGATTTCGAAGAGATTGGATGAAAATTAGTGGAGAATTATTTCATATGAAAATAAACATTGAGGAACCAAAGAGTTTATAGTGGGTGATTGTGTATTCATTTTGGTGTCTCCTAGACTGGGTCACCACATAATACAAATACTAGGAATGTTGGCTCCCATGTTTATTGAACCACTTGAGGTTGTGGGGATAATCTAGCAGATGGCATACCAAATGGTTCTTCCATAGAGATAAAATGTTATGCATGATGTTTTACATGTCTCTAAAAATTTGCGGTATCACCCTAACACTTTTCATGTGATCGAAGTGGATGATGATGAGATTTAGATAGATGCTTCCTTTGAGGAGCATCTGATACATGTGTTAGATCACAATAAGAAAGTGTTGTGGGGAAAGACCATATAGTTTGTTCTTATATTTTAGAAACATAGGTGTACATAAGAGGAAAAATGGGTGATAGAAGAATATATGTGGGTTCAATGTCCTAATAGTTTTTATTCACAATCATAGATATTTATGGGAATACATTTCAAGGATGAGCTATTATATGGTGGGGGAGATTCTAAGAACCCAACCATTTCAAGAGATGTCTCGAGATTGTTTTTAAGTATCCTTTTTTTGTATTGATTATATTTCGTTTGGGGTTTCCCTTTGGTGTGTTTTGGTGAAAATTTTAGAAACTAATAAAAAAGAAGGGTAGTACGCTGTTGGTGCACAATTGGGGAAAACCGTGTATCCTAGCCCAAAAAACTGTGCAAACCTAGAAAGAGTGGGATTGTATTAATAGTGCATGTTTTTTCAACTCGTTCACCCTCTTAGGTGAAACCATGCACCCCCATAAAAGAGGCACATGGTTTAGGAACATAGTTTGGAAAACTGTGTGCCTCGTCACATGAAACTATGAAACCTTTTTTAAATAACCTGAAAAGTTGTTTTAAAAATACTCAAAACCGCATATTAACCCAAAATCATAAAAAAAGGACATAACATATTCCTCTCATTTTTGGAGGATCACATAAGAATTTCTCAAGCTCCTATCCTCAGTTCTTCATGATTCAAAGGCCAGATTGTTATATATGCGCCTATACATGTATTTGTTTTCCTTCCCATTTAGATCTCCAACCCTCCTACTAATCATTGTTAATAAAAGAGGTATTTTAATCCATTTTAAGTTCTAAATCTAGATATAGGGTGTTTGGATATTTATTTTTTGATTGTGTAACTATGTTTTGGATCTAGATCGTTCTCTTCTCCTTGGGTTTGACTAATTCATTTCAAAATTATAATTGATGTTGGGTGATCTCTCATCAAAGAATTGATGTAGGTGGTCTATTAATAATATCTCAAAGTCTTGATTTCAATTATGTGTATGTAATTATAAAATTATGATTGGATGAATAGAAATAGAGTTCCTATCATTGAATAAATTAATTTGGTAAATTAATTAATTTAAGGACTATAAAATTGGGATTATTTAGATTGTTGAAATTGGATTAATTAACTTTCTAATTAATTAATGGGAATGGTTTTGATTGTGAATAAAATTAAATTTAAATAATTAATTGTTGAATGAATTATGTGGAAATTGAGATTTTTTAATTGATTAATTAATTTTTTAATTGATTATTAGGAATTTATGTGATCAATTAATTGTTTAATTGAATAATTAAATTTATGTGATTAATTAATTTTTGAACTAATTAGTGGAATTAATGTTATTAATTAATTTTTGCATTAATTAATGGAATTATATGAATATGAAATTGTTGAAATTGGTTAATTAATTATTGGATTAATTAATTATTATATTAATTAATAGGATTTTTAGATTATGGAATTATTGAATTAAATTAATTAATTAATTAATTAATTAACATATTTGTGTAATTATTCAATTTGTTAAAGTGGATTAATTAATTAGTGAATTAATTAAAGGAATTTTGTCATTGTGATATGTGATATTAGGATTAATATTGATTATCCTTGGTTGATGTGATATTGTGATACATGTAAAATTGTGAAATTTTGATTGTCTGATATTTGTGTGTGGGACATAGCCTTCTGCATCAAAAGCCCATGGAGAAAATTATTAAAAATGTGATACATGAGAAATTTAGAAATTGTGATTGTGTGATATTCATGTGCACGACATGGTCTTCTACATCAATATGACATAAAGATAAATATTGAAATTGTGAAACATGTGATTCATGATATTCATGTTTGGTATGGTGTCTTTTATATCAAAATAACGTAGTGAAAAAAATATTCATGTGTGGAACATGGTTTTCTACATTAAATGATATAGTGATAGTGAAGTTGTGGGATAAGGAATAAGGATTCAAATACCAATGGGGTGTTATACATGATGTTCTAATCCCCTGAGATTTCATTAGACTGTGGTTCGAATTTTCTGTGATATGAACTAATATGATGAATGGTAAAAATTAAATAATTCTATATGGTATTTATTGGAGATATTTAAGTCCCCTGTGAGGGATGATGTAGGTATTGAGGTTTTTGTGTCCCCAGGAACCCAGGAGCTATGTGATCAAATAAAGAGTAATTGAATAAATGTAAACTATTTATTTATTTCATATATTTATTCTTCATAAAACTGCATACAATGTTTTACTAGATATTGTTTTAGATGACATTGGTGGTGGCCTAATGAGCTGTACTCACAACCTACTCATGATACCTAATCAGTACCCAAAAAAATTCTTTATTATAGGTTAGGTTAAGGGAAAAGGCCATTTTTAGATGGTTGATATGGGATAGAGCATGGATGAGAGAACAAGACTTGGTTTCAAGATCCTCTTGGTAGTTTTTAGTGTCTTTATTTATTTTTGGTTTCACATATTGACACTAGACACGTATTCAGTGTCACATGTCTACTTCTTAGTTTTGAATATTTTATTTCCCATTTTGGTTATCATGTGATATTGATTTTTTTGGGTGTTGGGTATTTCTATTGGATATTTGTTATTTATTTCTACTTGTGTATTACTCTGATAAAGAAGTTATAGTCTCCCCTGGATTGATATTAGACCCTCACTACTAGTTGGTAGCCTCTAGAAGATAGGTAGGCATGCTTGAGTTCATGTGACCTGTTGGCTTAGGGCACCAGTGTGTGGAACATGGTTCAGGATGTTAGATCAAACCATCCTACTCCTGTGACCAAGTGAATGTCTACTCAGGTATTATAGTGAAACGGAGGATCGACCATGCTGTATGTATAAAACTCACCAAGGAACCAACAATGTGGTCCCATACATAGCGAGTATAATGAAGTGTATATAAATGTGAGTTACTAATCTATATAATAAAAATAATAATAATAATAATAATAATAATATTATTATTATTATTAATACAAACAATTGTAAATATGCAGAAAGAAAAATTCATACAAGGAATGCTTATGGAAAGTGCTCTACCTCGATGAGGAGGGGTGTCTTTAAGTGAATAAATAATGATTATTCTATATTTCTGGATTACAACTATGGGGTTTTGTTAATTAAAACTATTTAAGTTTCCCAATACATCAATAACACATTTAATTTAATTGTTTGTAGATATTTTATGCTTTTAAATTTTAACATTACCTGCTACATTATTTTACTTATACCACGGTAACATTTATTTTTTCCCAATAACTTTTTAGGTCTAAAAAACAAAACTAACATTATTAACTAATTTGGATATTATAATTCCAAATATTAAATCTATTTTATTTTATTCAATTTATTATCAAAATGAACTCTAAAAATGTTATGCATGTATCTCATAAAATAGTTTTATATAGATGTTAAAATCATGGTTTTAATAAATGATAACTATGTGTTTCTAAAGATTAAAAATTTCATACATTGTTTTTCATTAGATAAATTTTTAATAATAAAAATTAACTAAAAAATTTTATATATTTTTCATATCCTAAATTTATCATCATATTTATTGCATTTTTTAAAAACAGTATTTTCACTTTTTAACCAGAAAAAACAAAGAGACTTTTGGTATGCTGGTTCCAAGAAATAAAGTTATTTATTAAAAATAATTCCCTATGTAAGAGAATTCTAACTTTTAAATAAATCATTATTTTAATTTAAATTAACCATTTAATAGAAAAATAAACATTCTGACAGTTATAAAAATTACACAGGGTTTCATTAAAGTATATAATAATTTTAAAAACATTTTATTTGAATATTTCATGATTTATTAATTTAATATATCCCTATAAAACATATTTTAATGTAAATTATTTGTAGTCTCTGAAAATAATACAACTTTGATTATATCATTTTGTAATATCCACAATCATTTAAATACATCTATTAAACTAATAATAATAGTAACTATATATTTTATTGAATAATGGTCATCATGAAGGTCAACTATATATGTTGAAAAACATAATGTCTGATGATCCTATTTACCTATAAATAAACCATCATTCTTTCTCTTCACACATTTTGATTTGAATCAAGGATCAATATTACTTCTAAAATTAATATTGTATTACTAACTCATTGTTCTTATATTATAGTTATGTTCATGGGTGAATTGATTCTAGTGGATGGAAGTGGCCAAGACTATTATATTGAACTTTTTTATCCTCCATTTTCATCCCATTTTAATATTTGGTATGATATTTGGTGTTGTTTTAGACTAAATGAAAAATTCTTAATTAATGAAATATTGTGTTGATGGTTAATAGCTATTTTATTTTACTATTTTTTATTGTACTATTTCATGTCAACACATGATGTTCAATGTAATTATGACATTTAAAGGTCCCTGTATTTGATTCTATTTTGAATCATAATTAAAATTTGTAGGGATGCAAGATATTCATTAATAAAAGAAGAACATTTTTCAGGTTGTTACACACCACCTAATAAACTTTTACCCTAAAACATTCATTTTTCATAATAAAGTGAACACAAGTGAGGGTCTTTCTACTTCACGAATTCCTCTGGTTCCCAGGTATCCTATTCAAACTTTTCATTTCTCTAGGGGACCTTTACAAGATGTATTTTCTTGTTCCACAACACTTATTCCCATATGTAAAAGAGCTAGATCAATTCCTCTTCATATCATAAGTCACCATCTAAAGGTATACTACTAATATCTAGTATATGTGATGGGTCAGACATATACATTCTCGTTAGGAACACATGGAATACATCATGGAAATTGAAAGGATTTGGATGTAGTATTAATAGATAGGCATCCACTCCAACACACTCTAAATTCACAAATGGTCCAATGTACCTTGGACTCAATTTCCCCTTATTTTAAAATCTCATAACTCCCTTCCATTATTATATCTCATGGAATACCTGATCCCTATCATGAAACTCTATGGAATTTCTTCATTTTTTGGAATAAATTTTTTCTCAACCTTGATCAACCATGATGTCGTTTGAAATTACTTGAATCTTTTATATAGTTTTCATCACAATGTTCAATCCAAATTTTTATCCCTCTCACCTTTTTCCATATACATATTCCCAAGTTTTCATTTGAGTGCTTGTGTAGAAACTATTATTATAGGATAATTCAACAAGTTGAATATTTCTATCCCAGCACCCTTGAAAATCAAGTGAGCTAGCCCATAACATCCCTTCCAATGTTTGAATAACCCTCCCAGACATCCCATAAGTTTGAGGATGGTAATTTATTATTAGGTTTACTTCTATATTCATATCATTTTAATGGATCCTCTAGAATTTAGAATTAAATCATGGGTTATGATAATCGACAACAATACTCCATGGTGTCTCACTACTTACTGAATATATAGTTAAGTTAGGTGCTCTAGGGATAAATTGTCTCTTATAGAAATGAAATGGGATGACTTGGTCAATCTATCTATGATTACCCAAATAACATCACTACCCTTGGGTGTCTTTGGAGGGCTGGTGAGAAAGTCCATAGTTATTTTATCCCAATTCCACATAGGTATGGGTAGGGGTTGTAATACATCTTTGAGACGTTATCTCTCTGCCCTTACTAATCAACACACCAATCACCTTCTAGTGTAATTATAAATATATATATTAATATTATCTCACCAATAATGATCATGAAGATCCCTATACATTTTATTTCTTCCAGGGTGTATAGTGAATACAGAGCTATGAGATTCATCCATTAGATTCTTTATCTCCAGAACATATGGGATACATAGGCTTTTACCAAATTTTAGTACACCTTGTTGATCAATATTGAATTCAGGAAACCTGACATTTTCATAGCCTCTATCTTATTTTTCATCAACAGATAATTTCTTTGATATTTCATTATCATCGACTTAACATTTTTTGGTGTCGCTTCCCTTATGATTCCTATGTCCAAAAATAAAAGTCCGTTTATCAATTGTTATAGTTTAATACTCATAATTTCAAGAACACCTATATATTTCCTACTCAAATCATCTGTGACTTTGTTCACTCTTTCGAGGTGGTGATGAATTAAACCATCATCATCATTATGAAGAAAAAACCATCTTCATTGTCTCATTTTCAGTTCCTTTTATGAAAATATATACTTCAAATATTGATTATCTTTATATATACTGCACTTCCTCCTATAAATATAGTGTCTTAATATCATTAGAGAAAAAATGACTAATACTAACTCCAGATAATGGGTATGATAATTCTTTTCATGCTTCTTTAACTATCATCATGCATATGAAATCATTTTGTTTTTTTTATTTAGTGCACATCCATGTCCCTTTAAATATGCATCACTAAAAATGAAAAATCCTTCCCCATTAGAGGGTAAAGTTAGTATAGGTTCACTAACCAAACACCTCATCAATTATTGGATTCTTTCTCCACACTCCTTTGTCCAGATAATCTGAAATTCCATTCGATTTAACTTATCCGATTATAAAGTCATGGAATAATTTTCAGAAAAGTTCTATAGTATTAGACAAGACCAAGGAAACTGTGAATATTAGTTATTATTAAAGGACATGGAAACTCTTCTATAGCATTTTTCATTGTGGGATCCTGGGATATTCATTCATTATACATGATGTGCCCCAAGAACGTGACTTTCTATATCCATAAATATCATTTTCTGAATTTAAAGAACAAATTTTTCTTCCTAAAGGATCATAATATAAAATTTTTATGATTTTTATGATTCTTGAGACCTTTGGAATATATCAAAATATCATCAATAAAGACCAATATGAAATTATCCTGGTATTCCTTAAATAATAAATTAATCAAATCCATAAATATGGAAGGAGAAGTAGTCCAGACGAAGGGCATAACAACAAACTCGAAATGCCCATATCTTGATTAGAAATCTATCTTTCAGATATCTTTTTTCTTCACCCTAAATTGATGACACTCAGACCTATGATCATTATTAGAAAATAATTGAGCTCCATGAAGATGGTCTAAAAAATCAATAATCTTTAGAAGAAGATATTTATTCTTTATTGTGTTACCATTATGTTCTCTATAATCAATGCACATCTGCATTGAACCATCCTATTTGTTTAAAAAGAGAAATGTGATCCCTATGGAGACACACATGGTTGAACAAAATCCTTATTCAATAGATCCTAAAGTTTCTTCATTAATTCGTCTAACTCCTTATATTCCATTCTATACTTTTTTTTGGATATTGTCTTGGATCCTGGTAAGAGTACAATTGATAAGTCTACATCCATTTATGAGGGAGGTCACTATAAGTCTTTAAGGAATACATGATTGTACTCTAGAACAATGGGAATATCTCTAATCTTAACACTCTCTTAATTTATATTATTCACCAATTTGTTACAAAAAATTCAATTAGAGGTAGTTTGTGGAAATAATCGTGCTAAGAAACATATACTTTGAATATGATCAGATATTTTCCAATCATGACAAATGAAATATCCTTTCTTCTCTAGTTTATATTGGAATTATAATTTTTCAACAAATCCATCCCAATTATTTTTTTGAACTCAACCATTTGGAATGATCACCAATTTTAAGAGATATTGTACTCACCAAAGTTAATAAAATAATTCCTATATATATTTAATTTGTGAATAGTTTCTATAGTCTGTTAATAGAAAACAAGACTACTAGAAGTTCATGGATTAATATGATATTCTTCGAAAAATTATAACTAAAAAAAATGCATATAACAAGAATCAAACAATGTACATTCTATCATTGAGTGTAAAATGAGTAAACATTCCACAACATCATTTGGAGCCACAAGTTTAGCTATATTATCATATCTTATAATCTTTTATCACATTCAACATCATTGAACACACTTCCTCAAATACATCATTGTGAAGGACCTTGAAAAACCCTTAAATAGGAGGGTCAATATGGGTGTAAACGTTTTCTTTTAAACTAATGGATATTGTTCCCTCATTGGAGGGAACCAATTAAACCTATCAGAAAAATGAATTCAAAGAGCTAACACTGTGATTTTACTTGGTTCACCCCAAAGGGATACATCTAAGTAGAATACACTGATAGTGTTTCGGTCATACAAAAGTCCACTAATCATTACTAGTTCTGGATAACAAATGTTGGGACATAGTCACTCTATTCCAAGAACACTACCATTACAAAATCTCAGGGATAACTCATTATGTCCCTAGGATCACTTCTATTGACTCCCCCCTAGCTCACTACTTTAATAGAAGTATCACTCACATTATCAACTCGAAGACTGCTTCAATGGTTTAAAATTGGACATGCATACTCAATTGTACATGGATACTCTGTTGAAGTCTAGTTTTCATCCTCATATGTATATCAAAATTCCATGCACTGGTAGATTATGGAAATTACATTCGCGAAATGATTTGGTCACTTTATAGGCTTCCTTATGTGTTGCACATACCACCATACCTCCCCCGTGTACTGAGCAGAAGGTATGGTTCATGGATTGCCCCTCCGTGAACCATCTCCATGTCCCCCCTCCGAAAACTACCTCCACATACCACATCCACATACTGCATCCGCGTACTAAACACGTACACTACCTCTGTAAACCATCATTGAAAAATAGACTCTGCTCTATGTACTGCCTCTACTCTATGAACAACCCTGCTTGCTTCGCGCACTGCCCTACTCTGTCGATTATAGCGAGATCTACTTCTACGAACCACACTCTCTTTAGTGGACTTTTTTATGTACCATAGATCACATATTCCTCTGGATTTTTTCCTTCTTGCAAACTACTCCGGACTTCTCTAAATTCTTCCTAGATTTTTAATCTCAGTTTCACTTACAAAATGCAAGAGATTAATGATCCTTATAAAGGGAAAATGGATACAAAGAATCTATTAATCACAGATTTACTAAATATTTGATCTGGTGTAGTTTCCACCATGTATTGATCCTATCATGTGAACTGCAGTAGTCATGCGAACCACCATCCATCTGCATACTGCACATCATTTCTTGCATACCTTAAAAAATATGCTCCCCCTAAATCGTATCTCCCCCATAACCCTTCATCACATATAAAAACACATTAAAATAGCAAAAAAAAACTGGGGAGAGGGGAATTTCATGTCCTCCTTATGAAGTGGGAGGTGGATGAACAACAAGGTTCAACTGATGTTTCACAAACACAGAAGCGGCCAGTTTCTTGGTAATAATATAAGCCACTTGTTCATCAGTTTCCACAATATTTATTTTAATCAGGCCTTTTTCAACATTTTCCTTGTTGAAGTGATATCTAATTTCAATATGTTTCATATGAGAATATTGAATAGGATTTCTTTTAATATCAATTGTGCTATTGTTATTACAGTAAATCACCATTGGTTGTTTAACCTCATCACCAATGTCGGTCAGTTGCTTCTTCATCCAAAGTATCTAAATGCAAGGTTTTGTTGTAGAGATATGTTCAGCTTCAGTAGTACTAAGAGAAGTACTTTCCTATTTCATGCTCAGCCATCCCACACATTTCATTCCCACATAGAATGCTTTAACAATGGTGGAATTTTGGTCCACAACATCTCCAACACAATCAGCATCATAAAATGATAATAGTTCTCCATCACTTCCTATAAAAAAAATATTCCATAATTGTGGGTACCTCGAATGTACCTCATGATTATTTTAAATGATTCTATAAGTTCTTATTACAGATTACATTGAAATTGGGTCACTAATCATGTTTCAAAGGCAATATCCTGTCTTGTTGTATTCAATTAATGTACGCTTCCAGTGATTCTCCTTTAAATTTTGGGATCCACAGAATTCCCATCTTCGTGCTTTCCAAATTTTTTTCCAACTGAAATCAAAGTCAGCATTGGTTTGGAATCATGCATATTAAATTTCTACAGTAGCACTCTTGAAAACATTTCCTGATAAATGAAAGTGTAATCCATATTTTGAATCAGTTGGAGCCCTAAAAAGTATGTTAGTTCACCAATCATCAACATTTAAAATTATGATTTCATGTGATTCAAAAATTCATCCACTGATACCTGCATACTTCCACCCAAAATAATATCATCAACGTACACCAATAACATAAACTGATCATTTTGATAATTATTCACATATAGATTGTGATCCAATCCTCTTATTTTGAATTCAATATTTTTCAGGTAAGAACCCAGTCTAGAGTACCACGCCCATGGTACCTACTTCATTTTATAGAGTTCTTTCTTTAATTTGCAGACCTTTATTTCATCATTTTCAAGTAGAAAACCCACCATTTTTTCAATGTAGACATATTCCTCAATAAAACCATTTAGGAATGTTGTATTAACATCCATTTGATACACATTATATCTTCTTTGGATTTCCATGGAATGAAATAGCCCGATTGAATCTATTCTAGCCACCAGATAAAATGATTCTTCAACATCGACACCTTCAATCTGTGAATATCTGTTACAGAATAATTACGCATTGTTTTTGATCTGTTTCCCATGTTCTTCAAATTTATTCTTGAAATTACACTTTTTATCAATCTCATTGTGATTTTCAAGTCTCAAAACTAGATCCCATGTTTCATTCTAGTCAATATGATCTAGCTCTTCATTCATAGGTTTAACCCATGATTCATCCTTTGCATCTTATTTAAATGATGATAGTTCCATAACTGACAAGAATGTAAATTTTTTAGTATTTATCATTCTACTTTTATGTGTGGGTGTTGTTTAGTCCCCTATGATGTTAGACTAGTCAATTGTTTCTCTTCCATTTCTTCTGTGAGGTTCAGTAGTATTTTTTAGTCACAGTTTCCTCTTTAGATTGTTCTTTTAAATCAACATCCTATTGTGACCCCAAAGATTTTTTTACACCTTCCTAAACTTATGTATTTTCATTTTATCAATTTTTTCATTCTTCCTCATCTTCTATCACATTCGCATAAAAATTCCTTAAGGAATTTGTAATTTTCTCTTCAATGATCTTAATATCACTTCCTTCCACAATAATTCCCATGTTCTTATTGAAACACTTGTATGATTTTCTATTAATTGAGTATGCAAGGAATATTCTATCATCTACATTGTAATCATGCCTCCCTTGATTTCTTTCTTTGTTTTGGATGGAACATTTACTTCTGAAAACACGAAAATATTTCAAAGCGTGATTCCTTCCATGCCACAATTCATATGGTTTCTCCATCTCTCCCATGTAGAGCGCTATTTTATTTTGAATGTACACTACATCTTGGGAAGATTATTTCTAGTAATGGAGAGAGATACAACTCTCAATCAGTATAGTACTAGCCATATTGTTTACCTTTTGATTTCTGCATTCAAAAACTCCATTTTTCTATGGACTTCTCATAGTAGCTACCTCATGTTGTATTCCATGTTCCTATAGGTAATTTTCAAACTCAATATACATGTATTCCCCACCATTGATAGATCATAGAACTTTGACAATATGTATAGTATCATTATCAATGATTCGATGATACATTTTCCTGAAATTGATAACTTGTTGTTTCTTGTTTATAACCATCACACATTCCATTATGCTGATATCATCTATGAATAAGATGAAGTAACTTTCTCAAAGTGTTATGAAAACATTTATCATGCCACACACGTCTTTATTAATGTGATCGTGAAGTTTAGATGCGCTTTTCTTTTTTGGTCAATAGGAACTATAGACCAGCTTCCCCCATATGCAAGCATCTCAAGCTTTTTTTGTGTTCACACTTCAGTACTCATTTTAATTTGTTTTAAAGTTTCCTTTTTCAGAACATATGGATGATTTTCAACATGAACAACTTTTATCTTTCCTTTATTCTGGTCCACTTTATATGTTGCATTTGACGTTTCAATATCACAATCGATTCCACTATTTCACATTCATGTGTATCTTTAATCACTCAAAATCTTCCCAAATCCATTAGAACCACATTTTTCTCTCTCCAACAGCTCAGCATCCAAGAACCATCAATATTTTATTTTATTCATTTCATCTTTTGAATTTTATTCACTATTGAATTTACTCCTTAGAGTAACAACTTATTCTTCAAGTCCCTCAATGGTTTTGGACTTCTCTTCCAGTCTCGAGTTAAGGTTATTTATGACCTTAGCCGGTTTTTTAATTCTAGGAATTAGTTCTACTACATCATCTATGCTTTCTAGTATTGATGGCTGAACTTTCACTAGTTCTTTCTATCGTTCATTTTTAGCTCCATGCTGATCAAAATATTCTAATTATTTTCCACAATTGATATCCACTTGTTTCATCTCTTATAGTTATTCTCAAACTTACCAAAATCATCCATAATTAGAAACATGGGATCTATATTAGTTTTCAACTGATTGTCTCTAGCGTTATCTTTTGATCGTTCTAACTTTTCAATGGTATCAATCATGATGGATTGGTTTCTAGTTTTAAATTATGGTTCTTCTTCTTCACATAATTAATTATCATCATCTTCCACTTCATAGTCAAATCTCATCTTCTTTGCTTTCATTCCAAATTTGAGTTATCCATTTTTAAAAAACATTTTCTTAGGCCTCTCGATGTTTTTAGCTTCCCTCTCTTCATCACCAAAATTTGTTGTGTACTGAGAGGCAATGTCCCAAACTCTGCCACAATGAAAATGATCTAGAGGTAACTTACATTTAAATATCCATTTTCCCTTCTTGAACATCTTTAAAATGAGAGAAAGAATTTATTTTTACTCATCATATTCACCCCCATTGTATCCCAAAAGTTTTAGTATGTTCAGGGATTTGAATGCCATTTCCTTACTTACATGATTCGTGGCATATTTTGGTTTGAATCGCATCTCATATTCCACTATGCTACTCAGAAGATCATCCAAATAAAGTTTGGAAATATCCCTTTCCTCATGGGATGACACCATTTCATTATAATGGGGTGTATGTCTTCTCATGATTTTCATTACAATATCAATGTATTTTATTTATTCTCCAATCTCTCGATTTTGTCATACCACATCAGCAATTTGATTGAAGAAGGAATCTGCATTATCATCAGGATACATCTTCATGTCTTCAAACCTATTGTGAAGGACAAGGAGTTGTTCCTTCTTCACATTTTTGTCTCCTTAATAAATATTTTAATGGTCCTACTATATTTACTTGGATGATTTGAATCTCATTTCCTTCATTTATATCTGATCAGAAAGAGCTATAGTGAGATCATTCTATTCTTTAGCATCTACATAATTCAATTTCCTATCTATATCAATCATTTAAAACCCTGTAGGATCAGTGTCTTGTATTACTTGAATAGTAGAAAAAAATTCATTCATTATAAGATATCTAATATTAGATCTCATTCGGTTATTACAAATATGAAAGTTACTTCAATCAAATAGGAGTAGTCTCCTAACATTGATTTTATTATCCCTGAAAACTAAGGATAGATAAAACACTAGTAACATTTATCCTCCGATACCAGTTGAAGGACCCTGGCACACCCTAAGATGGGAGGGGTCAATTAGGGTGCCAAATTTTTCATTTAATCTAATAGATCTTGTTACATCATTGGTAGAAACTTGTTAAACCTATTAAACAGATGCATGAAAAGAGATGACACTGTAAATTTACTTAGTTCACCATAATGGGATACGTCCAAGGATCATACACTTACATTATGTTGGTCATACCAAAGTCTACTAATCTTCACTAGTTGTGGATTGTAATCATTTTTCAATAGTCACTCTATCCCAAGCAAACTTCCTTTACAAATGTTCAGGGATAGCTCTCTGCATCCCTCAGATCACTTCTATTGAATCCCTCTAGCTCACTTCTCTGATAGAAGTCTCACTCAGTTTATCGACTTGAAGGTCAGTTCAATGGTTTAACATTGGATCATTCATCCTCAAATGTACATGAATTCTCCTTTGAAGTCCCATTTTCATCCTTATATGTAAATTAAATTTCTATACACTTGTAGGTTATGGAAATTACTTTCAAAAACTGAATTTTTCACGTAATATGCTTCCTTTAGTGTTCTGCATACCAACTTACCTCATCTGCGTACTGAGTAGTGTGTATGGTTCACATATCATCTCTCCATGAACTGTCTCCAAGTTTCACCTATGAAAACTACCTCTGCATAATGTGTCTGCATACTACGTCCAAATATTAAACTCGTATACTACCTCTATAAACCAAATACCACAAATATCCCCTACTCCCCAAACGGCCTCTACTCTGTGAACAACCCTTCTTGCTCTGTGTAATTCCATAATCCATCGCGTACTGTGAGAGCTTATTTTGTGAACTTCATACTATTTCATGGACTATTTTTCCTCTGTATATCACCACAAATTATGTGGTTTTTCCTTCCATTGAGCTACTCTATCCATCTCCAAATTCCTCATGGATTTTTAATCTCAGTTCTGTTAACAAAACGAAGGATATTACTACTCCTTATATGCGAAAAATTGATCCAAAAAATCCATTAATCCAAGATTTACTAAATATCTGAATTGGTACAACATCCATCTTACACCGATCTTATCCCAAGAACTGCATAAATTCCATGAACCACCAGACTTCTGTGTACTGCATGGGTTCTCCTGTATAACTTCACCGTAAACCATTTATGGTTCCAAAAACCACTCTCTATACCGTTCCCGATGTATCATACAAGGTTTGTGAACCATTCCCAGACATGGTATGCATTCCATGTCCCGGGAGACATGGTTCCCTTCCTTTTCCAATTTTATGCACCATTCTTCATGCTGATCACTCGGATGAACAATTTCTCGATTTGGAGGCCCAATAATTTGGAAAACACTATGATACATTACCTCCTTCCAAACTAATTTCAACCTCAACAATATGAACATATTCTTTTCAAACTCACTAGTTAACTATGTGTAGATTGACAACAAACAAAAACCACAATCCATTATTATCCATTTAATTCCTTAGTTCCAACACATCCCTCATTTGTTAAAAATGGGATGTTGTAATTTCTTCTCATTCATATTCTTCCCAAAATTTTATTCCATATTTCTCTTCTTGTAATTTTATCCATGAGTCCACATGGAAACACCAAACTCCATTTCAACTTTGAGAGAACACCACACTATCTCTTGAAAACTCCTAAAGTCTTTTATTTCCAAATATTTACATATATAGAGTTTTAGTCAGCCAAATAATTGACCTGTCTTTTCACTAAAATTGATGATAAATCTTGAATCGTAATACACAAGCCTTGTAATGTTCATCTCGTAATTCTCCATTGATTCATTCCCTCTTTTTTAACTTGAGGAATTACCTCTCCATTTTTATTAGATTAATATGAGAAAAAATACATAATAAAAATGATCTTTTTCATGTCTCGCCATCCCATGGAATCCACCTCATCACTTGGTTTCATCTTCTTGATTTGTTTCCAACACCGGTTAGGTTATCCCTATAGGTGATATACTATCAATGTAAATTTGTCTTCTTCAAAACAATGGGGTATATAAAATATCTTTTCTATAGTCTTGATCCATTCTTTTATTATTATTGGATCATGGATTAATCAAACTAATTCATCATCCTTATGATGTTTTTAACACTACCTCCCCCCATATTGGGATGGTCATCATCACCTTCTCTATTGCATCTATTTTTTACACAAGCCCTATTTTTGGCCAATTTTTTCAAGAAAGAGAAACCCTATTTTTTTTAATATTGTTAATCTGATAATAAAAATTCTAAATAAAACCTTAATCACAGAATTTTCTTATATCATTCTTCGAGGTTGATATACATAATTCTTATAAAAAGTTTCACATTGTATATATATCCTTCATAATGGTTTGTACAAGAATGTTATTAAATTAATCATATCCCATGTGAGTGAAAGAAAAGTGTACAGTAAGGACCATTTTTATGCACCATTTCATGATCTAACCTAGCTCAAGATTCTGTTTTTAGGGTTGTTTCCCCTACCTACATTTATACTAGAACCACACTCGCTTGTAGTCTCTAGAGAGGGATGCATTTGCATGAAATCAAATAACATAATACTTCACCAAAATACCAAGATGTTTTCATATAATACAAATTTATTCAAGAGTTCATATCTAGGTTTTATAATACAAATTTTTACAAATAACTAAACTATCCTTTGATACCAACTTTAGGAATATCATTTTTTATTACATAAATCATTCATTACATGATACATTATTTAACAATACAGAGGATATTTGGGGTTTTTTTATATGAAATTTGAACATAATACATAAATAAATATTCTTATAATTCACATGAAATACTTATTTATAGTTTTGTACTATGTTACTTTTACTACATCTCATATCCTAGTCTCGTACATCAAAGAATAGAGTGTGTGTAAAGCTTAACCAGGAAATAATCAAAGGAGATACATACCATGTTATAAAGGTATATCAATAAATCATGATCATATAAAAATTAGTAATAACATAATATAATTAACATGAATCGTAGCATATAAATGGGGATAAAACTTAAAAATGAGACATTCATAAGCATATCGCCATGGTTTATTACCAAGGTGTAAAAATCATAATTACCAATGTTATTCACCAGGGTATTATAAAACATGTCATTGATAGTTCATTACCCAATGAATTAGAGAAAAATCAGGGTATACCATTCCTATTTACTAATATATATTGTCCATATTGATCATAACAAATCATTTCATCAATAACCAAAGAAAAATAATGAATGAGCATCATATTAAAATCATTGCGTACAATGTTTTGAAAGAATTGAACATAACATTATTTGTCTACAAAAAAAAGGAATATGGGTTTCATATAATTAAATCTCTGAATAAATAATACATGATTAAATCTAGGTGACTACCCTTGAAAAGAGGTTTGGGTATTCAATTTATGAGAGCTTCTCAAGTAGAAAAGATAAATTCAAGAAATGGATTTGATAGAATAATGGTCTACATTGTGTCTGATGAAAAGGGAACAATGGGGGGGGGATAAGGTATCCCATTGATAAAACATAATTTTTAGTAAGGGTAATATAAAAAGTATAATAGAAAAAAAATTATTAACATTTATAAGGTATACAGAAAAGGGTTACCTGGATGAAACCGTATAGGAGGAGAATCCCCTTACATTAGAAAAATTCATACTAAAACTTGACGGTGGAACCTTAACACCTTTAGGGATCCTTGTAGGGATTATTTGCTAAGTAAAAAGACCAGAACATTGTGCATTATGAAATTTTAGGGTAAATTGCTGGTGGTAATGGGGTATTTATACATGACGTGTGGCTTTAAGTGAATAAATAATGATTATTTTGTATTTCAGGATAACCACTATTGGGTTTCATTAATGAAAGAGTTTTTGGATGAAAATTAATGTTTTCAAGGTTGGGTAAGGTCATAAAATAAATCAAAAACTAATTTAATATCATTTTTTTTTATATTTTAATATTTTACTATTACAGTTTAACATGCTAAAGTATTTTACTTATACAGTGATATTTTTTTACCATGATAAATTTTTATGTATAAAAATGAAATTAACATTCTTACCTAACATGAACCTTATAATTATAAATATTCAACCCACATTACTTTATTCAATTTATAAAAGTGATAAAAATAAAATCAAAATATGTTACGCGTATAGATAATAAAAACATTATTTTCAAAAATGTTAAAATCATAGTTTTCAAAAATTATATGTGTTTACAAATGTAACATTTTGTACTATGTTTTTAATAAAATAATTTTTTATTAATAAAAAGAATTAATAAGTTTTACATCTTGATCATATCCTAATTATATAATAAGAGTTATTGTATTTTTTAAAAATAATATTTACATTTTTTAACACAACAATCATGTTATTTTTAGAAAATTACATTCAATTCACCCAAAGATAATTTCAATATGCTGAGTCAAAAAAATATTATTATTTTATAAAAATAATAATCTGAGTATAAGAATTTTAAATTTCAAATAAATCATCAATGTAATGGAAATTAATCATTTAATGGTAAAATAAACATTCTGGACATTATTAAAATTTATTATGGATTTATAAAAATATATTATCATATAAAAATAATTTTACAAGATTATTTCATAAAATAAATTTTTATTTAATACTTCAAAATAAAAAATATTTTATTAAAATGTGTTTATAGTCTCCAAATGTAATACATGTTTGATTATATCATTAAATAATACAGATGATCATTTAAATTAATCCACATAACCAATAATAATAATGACCTTATGTTTTATTAACTAATGGTCATAATGTCAATCAATAGTATTAGTTGAGAAACATAAATTTTGACGTTAATATTTCTCTATAAATACACCATCTTTCTTACTCTTAATCATTCAGTTCATTTCAAATCAGGGTTCAATATTTTTTCCAAAATAAATATTGTATTAATAACTCTATGTTCCTCAATTATAGTTATGTTCATAGGTTAATTGAATATAAGTGATCAAAGTGGCCAATATTTTTATATTCCACTTTATTTATCCTCAATTTTTCTTCCCATTGTTATACATGGTATGATATTGAATATTGTTTTAAACTGAATGTAGAGATCTTAATTAATGAAATAAAGTGTCGATGGTTTCTAATAAGTGTTTTTTTTTATTTTTGTTATTTGTAAAATTTCATATAAAACATGATGTTCAATGTTCTTATGGAATTTAAATGCCTTTATATGTGATTCTATTATAAAAAATAATGCATATTAATTGGGAGTCAAAAGGTCCACTAATAAAAGAACTTTTTTCTGTTCATTAAATTCCATATCTCTTAATTTATATGATTAATAAAATTAAGAATGATGAATAAATGCGTTATTGACATACCTCAACCTTTAGTTTTGAAATATTTTCAGGATTTCTAGATTCACTAAAATTTTGTAAAATCATATTTTCACTATCAATATTTCTCCCCAATAAGGGATTTTGTATTTCCCTCCATTTCATTGAAGTTAGTAGACTATGTGATTTAAAATATCTGCATGCTATCAAAAAGTGAAATCCTCAAACATCGCCTTAAACACCCTATATGTTAGCTCCAAACATATAAAATAATAGAGAATAAGTAGGGACCTCCATACTCTTCAGAAGTAACATTCATGTTGAGACTTTCCTCTAAACATCAGCCATTCCTTTATTCAAATATCAACATGGAAATATATATATAGACTCTTCTTTTTGTTTTGAGTCTCATTTATTGGATTATCTTGTTTCATCCCTCGAAATCCTTCTTTGTGTGGAATACATTTTCCATCCATAGATTCTATATCCACATTATTTCCTTTAGTTTTAATAAGTTTTTAAAATTACACTAATTTCTTACCCAATATGAATTTATTTGACCAAACATCACTATATATTGGAATTATTTTTCTTCTTAGAATCATCACATGACATTCCACTATCTTTCTATTGAAGTCACTTACCTTTCACAACACAAGGAATATTACTGAGTAGTCTTGTCATGATTTTCTATGCTATGAAACCCTCAAGTTTAAATTTCCCACAAACTTCATTTAAGAGTTCATATCTATTTTGAATTTAAATCTTGGATGGCCTTTTGGTGAGAAAATTTTCCCTTTTGGTAACAGTTGGTTTACAGTTTCATTTTTTCACATTTAAAAAATGACTTGTCACCTTCCTTTCTTACACATTTACCCTTTTATTTTGGTATTATATTCTAATTATTATATTTTTTTCTATATTAGAATATAAACCCACTCATAATAATAGTAACCAGTTTTGTTAAAATACTCACATAATTATTTTAATCATTTAAATATGTTTTTTGCTGAAAGTCGCATTTTCTATGGGTTTTTCCTCTGGTTCAAGTCCTCTATTTCCTTCAGTTTTTCTCCCCCTAAATACATGCCTTGTATTAGTTTTTCTAATTTTCATTTTATTTCAACATTACAATTCCTTGGGCCTAAACTTCCGCAACATCAACAATATCCTATGAATCTCTTTCTCTTCTTTTTTGGGGTAGTCTGTCTAGATTTCAAAAAAAATTGAATCCTTATATTTTCTAATGGAACCACCACTCTTTTGGGAAATTATTATCGAAAAATATTAATAAATATTTTATCATCCATCATTAATGTGATGGGTTTATCAATATCTTCAACCATCCATACTATCTCAGAGTTAGGATTAAAACATTTACCAACACTTGAAACCACATTAATACATAAAATATTTTTTGTTTTATGAGATACCTTCTTCTTTAAGGATGTTTCTATTTGGGTAGAGAATAATCTCATGATATCATTGGATCCATGATATTTAAAACAAACTTGTATAGAAGAATCACTTTTTCCAACAATTTGGGATGTTCTATCTTTTTGTGATTATTCATTCTTTAGTTACACCTCCATATCTAAATGATTTATGTTGAATGAGTTCTTCTCATTCTCAAAAATTCTTATCTTGTTTTAAAAATACCCCATTCAACTTATTTATTTTTTCTTAGTGATTTTTTTTATTCTTGTATATTGTTTTCATTCTCCTTGACCTTGTTTTCTTTATCCTATTGTTGAACATATTTGACATCCATAGATATACTTTGTGAAATTTTTAAAGGTCATGAAAATATTATTCAAAAACAATCTCAGAGAAATATTTCTCACAAACATACCTTCAAAATTATTCTTCTACATCCAGAATGAAGTTTTCTATTACTTCTATAATGTCTATAAGAGTGATTCATTTTCTTAAATTTTTATTTAGGGAAACCTTTGGTTCTTCAAATTATTATTCTAGCTGTAATTTTTCATTATGAAGAGCCTTGAAATCTATAATAATAAATTTTACAACTTCATTGGGAACACTCTATATATTTTATTTAAATTAATAATGAATATATATAATTGAAGCACTATCATCAAAGATTGAGAAGGATTCATAAGATGAATCATAATCAAGAGAATTGTTTCACCATGTGCCACTTCAATTACCTTTAGTCATTTGTTTATATTACTTTATCAAGATTCTTCTTCAACTTCCATGACAATATTTAATTTCTATTATAATGAGTAATGGAAGAAATATCCATAATAGTATCCACATGAGTAACTTTATTTTTCTCCATCTGAGGTAGTTCATTGATTTTTGAAAATATGTACTTTATAATAACTCATATGAATCATTTGAGGGAACATTTTTTATGCCACTTATTGAGCCTCAGGCAAGATTGACTACTAAGAGGGGTTGGGGTGAGTCATTGATTTTTGGAAATTCATTTATTTTTAATTTAGCCTCTTCAAATGGTTACAATTTTCAGTATACATAGTGATATCTCACAGTTTCAGCTCATATGCAGAAATGATAAGAGAGAACCCATCCCATGGTATTTATAAAGTTTAGTAGGGCTCACTACCCACTTGGGTGGCTCACTACCCACCCCCAACCCATAAAATGCCTTGTAATAGGGAGGGGAAGGATAGGGATTCTATACAAATCCTAACCCCCCTCCAGTATCCAATATGGGATGGGGAAATAGGTTCCATGAAATTATAGGAATGTAATTCCATGAAACCCTTGTAGAAAACAACCATGACCCTTATGGAACACACAATAATTTATTTGGGACTACAATAGTATCCCTCTCAATGCTTTCCCTACGAATCAGAGGCTTCCTGCCACCTATGATACCAATTCTTCACACACACACACACACTCATGCACCCCTCAGGTGCCCTGGATAAATGTTTTACTCTAACCATCTCCCTATCCATGGTGATAATTTAGAGAACCAAGCTCACCTTCCATAAAAAACTCCTGCTAACCTTCAATAACCTGTAATCCCAATGTATTTTAAAAACACCATGTGTCTAGGTCTGTTGTGATTAACTCTCCATGGTGTTTAGTGTGTGTCTAAATAGGAATCTTTATTGTAGGATAAATATTTGGGTTACAGGACACTCCATCACAATATTTCCCATGTTGTGTCACTCCCACTTGTTTTTTTCTTTGATAGGGTTCATTGTCTACTAGGGTGGCTTACTTCCCACCACTAATAAAAAAGGTCTTATAATGGGGAGGGGGATGGTTGGGGATTATATACCATGCCCAAAACCTCTCCAACCTCTGATATGGGATAGGAAAATATTTTTCAAAGGGTTACACCCATATTTCATGCCTTGAAACCCCTGAAGCTAGCAACCATGACCCCATATGTCTTGATGTAACACCCATGTAGCCAGCAACCATGACTCATAAGGAGCACACTGTCATTCATTTGGGACTCCAATAGTCTCGATGATCTCCCTATAAATCATTTGTGACCTATCTCATCTTATACCAATTCCTAACACATGAACACACTCATGTACCACTCAACTACCCTGGCTACATACTTCACTTATTCTGTCACCCCACCCTAGGTGTTGTCGAAGATGACCACACTCACCTTCTAATACAACCCTGCATCCATCTTGATCACCTTCATTGTAGTGTAATCCCCATAAATGATCTTACCTACAAAGTAGGTAGAATAAATATGGTTCTCCAGCTCATTCATTAAGTAGGATGTCTTGAGCATGTCCCCAATTGACTAACCAATTATTAGTTTTCCCTTCTCAAATAGTGGGCAGTAGAACACTTATGTGTGTGCTACCATGTCGATTATCCAATATAGAATTACCTGAGGTGGGTTAGTGCATTATTCCTAGAGTTTACATACATAGGCATGCTAGGAATGAGATATATTGCTGGAACATTTACACCACATGAATATAAGTTCACCGCTATAATTGACCCATTTAGCATGACGTAGTTGGTGGAATACCCCATTTTCTCATACATCAGTCGAATCATCTAGAGTAGGTCCTTATTGATATTGTCCTCCCTCAACTCATTTTCCAGGGTAGGGAGTTGGGATGTCACATAGCCCACACATGTAGTGGTATATATCATTTTGACCGTCTCTTCGTGGGTTAACAGTGTCTTCAACGACATGATCATCAGGTGACAGTCCCTGTGCCAAAAAACATCGATCCACAGCTTAGTATCCTCTATAAACAACAGATTTTACAAAGACATCTCCCAAAATTTTAAACCCAATAAAAATTTGAACAGGGCATTCATGGAGATATCGAGGTAATTCTGGGAGGTGTTTTTGATCAATTGATGGTTTATAGAAGATTCTGAGGTGTTGTTCCACAAAACATCGATCCACAGATAGTATCCTCTATAAACAACCGGTTTCCCGAAGACATCTCCCAAAATTTTAAACCCAATAACTATTTCAACAGGGCATCGATGGAGATAACAAGGTAATTCTGGGAGATGTTTTTTATCAATTAATGGTTTATAGAATATTCTGAGGTGATCAAGGTTGTCTTGTCGTACAATGTCTGCCAACTAATGAGCATGTCATTGAATCCAACAATAACACATTATGAGATGATGGAAAAGATTTTGACACTATATGTGTGGGGTATACGGCTTCATGACTACCTTCCCTGGAAACTATATTGAGGGTATCCAAGAACTAAAAGACCCTTCTCCAAATGGTATATCTGATGTATGAGGAATGGTTACACCACCAAATATGTGGTGCTGGTTGAGGCAATTGAAGTAGTGAACTTGTATCCCTGCGACATCAAGGTTCCCATGGTGTAATTCTTGCCTAGAATTTCCAAGAAAGTAAACTCTAGATATAATGCACCTACCCACATCATGTACACACAAGATCAGAACACCAATGTGGGAGAACAATCTTATAGGTTATAGATTGCTCTCTCTATGTAGGGGTCAAAGATGACTGGATGGTCAAATGGGGACATTGATAAGATGTCTTAAGAAAAAAATAATCTTAAGAACAAAATATATGTTTCCTACATTGCATGAAAAAATTTATGGGGATTACTCTATAATGAATGTGAGATTGTGGGTAGAAGGAAAGTACGAGAAGGTGAGCTTTGTTCTCTTCAGTGTCCATAAGGGTGGGGTGGTGGATGAAGTGAAGTAAGTAGCTAGGACAAATGAGGGGTGCATGAGTTTGTGTATGTGTGTGAAGAATTGGTAACATAGGGGGGTGAAAAACTATAATTTTTAGTGAATCCACTGAGAGGGATATTGTTGGATTCCCAAATTATTGATTGTTTGTGCCCTAAAAGACATGGTTGTTGGCTGCAGGGGTGTCAAACATAAAATATGTGTGTAAATTTGTGACACATGTTTCCCTATCTCACTTTATATACTAAAGATGTGTAGGGAATGGTATAAAAGCCCCAACCATCCGACTCTCCATGACAAGGCCTTATCATAGGGGGATTGGAAGCCAAACTGGTGGTCAATGAGCCCTACTAAAGAACAAAACCATGAGGGGGAGACCAAAAGCATACAATATTGTGGTGGATGGTCCTGAATCCCAAATGTAGATCCAAAAATAATGGTGATATTTTCAGTAACAATCCTCCATAGGATAAGGTAGAAAAATTCCTCTTTACTTTCCATGTGGTAGGTATTGTCCCCTCAATCACAATATTGTCCACTTTGGGTCACTCCCTCATGGTTTTTTCATTAGCAGGGCTCACTTCCAAAAAAAGTGGCTCGCTGTTAGTGTAATATCTCAAACATTGTGGAGGTACATTCCAATTTAAATTTTGGTTTCAATCCATTAATCATTGAAAATTAAATTTATAACGAGTGTGTAAGGAAGCTCATGGTGGTTTAGAGGGTTCATTTCATTAATTTAAGTGAAATCAGTCCATCAGGTGTATGTTGTAGGGTTGGAACACAATTAGTATAAACCCTTCAAGTGGGAAGTCCAAATAGTGTGACCTTGGATAGATGTATATCACATGGTTGGTGCAAATTTTTTCAAACATTCCACGATTCCCAAGTAACGTTGTGACGTGGACCCCACTTCGATAGAGAGAGGTGCACAGTAGGTGCATAGTATTGTAATCCTTGCGGTCAAACCATTTTCACCATTAAATGTTGGTTTTTACTATTTCCCCCATGATATGTTAAGGATTATACTTTATTTATTCCACCATATCTTCTCCATAAACCATAATGATGAATTAATTAGACTAAAACTATAAGGACCCGCACTTATTTCATACATAATCTTGAATTTAATCAAGGAAACACTTCATTTTACATTTAGGATCTTTTCAAGTTTAGAGCTTTAGAGAATTAAGACAAAATATTCATAACATTACACATTGTTACATAGTGGATACCATAAAATCAGTTTCCATTTTCCCCAGAATATAAAACATTAAAACACAAAACAAGACTCCTTGACAATTATTCAACATTTAACATGTCTTCCTTCCTTGTATTACTCATCATTAACCTGTGAAAAATCATTTAAAAACTTGGGATGAGCACAAAAGCTCAGTAAGGTATGAAAAACAAGGAAAAATCACATTAGTCCATGAATAGGCATGACGTATGAAAACATTTTTAAAAGACATGCTTTCCACCCATAAAATCTTACTTAGCGTAACATGAGATTTACACAAGATCCACACAAACATAATTATAATCATAGAGGTATATTGGGGCATTTCTTACATAATCTTGTAACCATCGTGGCTACCTTAAAATTTTTAACCCTCACGGCTACCTTACTTTGTGTAACCATCACAGTTACACTTGGAGTAACCATACAGCCGACCTCCAACTTACTCATACCCAAGGAATTGGAGGGAAATATAGGTCCCACCCTTCATCATAAACAATGGCCAATAACCAAAACATAATCATAAAACATAAACAATAGCATAAAAACATACCTTTTGAATCTTATAAAACAGAATTTTAAAAGAGGATTTTAGAAGAAAAGTCCCTTATAAACATCATATACTTGTTGTTAGGATTTAATAGAGTGGATGTAATATGTATATACTCTGTAAATACACATAATGATACATGATATAAACAAAACCCATCACACAAACAATTTAAATAGCACATAAATTATAAAGTAGAATGTTAACCCAAAGAATGGAAATCGGGTTAAGAATTCCCTTACCTTGGGCTTGTATTACTTAAAAATTGTTTAAACCTCATGTATAATGGTTAAAAGAGAGTTATTAGTACTTTACAGAAGCATGTTCATGTTTATAACATCTTATATGGTCATATCATAACCTCATTTCACCCCTTAATTTTTAGTATTTTGTTCCTTGCATTATTTTGGGTGAGTTATTTTGTGATTTTCACAATCGGTTCATGATGAATCGTTCTTGTTGATTGGAAGTGAAACTCCAGAATTGGAATGGAGTAGTATTTACATAATTCCAGTACCATAAATTATACCATTTATCACTTTGGTGCTTTATATGATGATGATTTATAAGTTAAACATTAATTATGTTCGTTTAGATAATATTAAGTGGTTCTTTGATAATTACAACTTCATTTAGTCTTGTAAATTTGAATCATGAGTAAAAAAGAATTCCAGAAACTTATATGATTCATAAAACATATATTATAACCTGGTTAAACCATATAAATGATTTCATGACCAGACTTGAAAGAATTAATGGAGATTGAAAATACATCGTCCACGATATCGGTAATTCGACACAAATGGACAATGTTTTTTGATTCTTTAAATAAGTGAGAGAGGAGAGGAATAATGATTTTTAATTTTCCATAAACATGAAAACATCCAGAATATACATGATTCTGTAGATTTCATGCCTCTTGGATAAGAGGGGGTGAAGAACGAAGATAAGGGAATCTTGAAATGAAGAAAACATGTGAAATTTCTTACAAAAATTCGGCAGCCTAACGACATCTCTTAAAATTTCATAAAAATATGATTGATGAGAGGAATGGAATATCTCATCAGTCATTAAAAATTTCGACAGTAAGGGGAAATATTAAATGAAATATCCCAACAAAAGGCAAAGGGAAAGGAAGAGAATAACATAAAATGGAAGGAAAGAATGAAAATGAAAGAGGATGTTTACCTCTTGATCTCTTGTCCTTGAGATCCTTCTTAAGGGCTTTGATTTTTGTCTTTTGGTGAGACCAGAAGCTCTAGGACGTGGGGAAGAATATTGGGGAGGGAATTTGGCAGAAATTAGACAATGCTCAAGGATTGAGAGGTGTGAGAGGAAGAGGGGAGTGAGGGTGGTATTTATAGTGGAGGAGGGGAGGTATTTTAGATTATTTTAATTATTATTATAATATTTTTATCAAGACTATGAATAATCTCAAATCAAGTGGCCTTAATTAGTGAAAATATCAAGTGAGTTCGAGTCAAGTGGCCTTTCATCACTTATGATGTCATAAATAGTGCATTTTTACTAATAAATTGATTATACAGTATTTTACCGTATTTCACTATTCACCTAAAATTCAAGAGTTTCAGAAAAATACCAAAAATTTACCCCAACCATTTTTCGATGTGTAGAATTCAAAAATGAACTCCATTTTTCAAAAATAATTTTTTAAATATTATTAATTTAATTTTTAAATAAGGTCACAGTTAATTCGAAAAATAACAATATTGAAGTGTAATTAGTTTTATGTGACATTGGAAAATTAATTAAGATCCCATTATCCTATTGCCATGGGAAAATAAAATAATAATATTATTTACTATTCATGAGGTCATATTACTATTCATATTACTATTCATATTACTATTCATAAGGGCATGTTACTATTCACTAAAAAAATTTGTTCCATCAGACTCTAAATAACATACTGAACACAATTGTAGATAACGGTTTCATGAAATTCAAAACATAGAAGAAATAAAATTATGTTTAAAGGATACTTATAAATATATACCTTAAACAAAATTTCAAGAATTTTCAATTTATTTTTAGAAAACCTTGGGATGTTACATTATACCAACCTTCTTGAAATTGCGTCCTCGCAATTTTATTTACTTATTAAACAACTGAGGGTATTTTTCCCTTATAGCATTTTCAAACTCCCATGTTGCTTCTTCAACCATGTGTTTTCTCCACAAAACCTTTACCTGGTGGATTACCTTATTCAGCAATACATGTTCTCTTCGATCAAGAATCTGAACCGGTTTTTCTTCATGAGAAAGGTTCTCTGCTAGCTGAACTTCTTCCGGCCTCAAGACATGTGATGAATCTGGAACATACTTTCTCAACATCGAAACATGAAAAACATTGTGTACCTGAAACAAGCTCGGAGGCAAAGCTACGCGGTACGCAACTGTTCCAACTTTATCCAATATTTCAAAAGGGCCGATGAACCGTGGACTTAGTTTCCCTTTCTTACCGAAATGCATCACACTTTTCCAAGGAGATATTTTAAGGAAAACATGGTCACCTACCTTGAAAGAGATGTCTTTCCTTCTGTTATCTGCATAACTTTTCTGCCTGCTCTGAGCTATCCTCTTGTGTTGCTGGACCATCCTCACTTTCTCAGCCACTTCTTCTACTATTTCTGGCCCCATCAACTTTCTTTCACTGACATCATCCCAAAACGCAAGAGTCCAACACCACTTTCCATACAAGGCCTCAAAATGTTCCATCTGAATACTGGAATGGAAACTGTTATTATAAGAAAACTCAACTAGTGAAAGATGTTGAACCCAACTTCCCTGATAGTCCATTGAACAAGCTCAAAGCATATCCTCCAAATTTTGAATCGTTCGTTCTGACTGCCCATCTGATTGAGGATGATAAGCTGTACTGAAATTCAAATCTGTGCCCAAAGAATTTTGAAGTCCCTTCCAAAATTTAGAAGTGAACCTGGGATCCCGGTCAGACACAATGGAAAGAGGAACTCCATGTAACCTGACAATCTCTTTGAGGTACAATCGAGAAAGCTGATCTAATGTCATTGTATCTCGAATAGAAATAAAATGAGCAGACTTTGTTATCCGATCAACAATAACCCATATTACATTGTTACCTCGAGAATTCTTTGGTAGTCCCACCACAAAATCCATGGATATATTTTCCCATTTCCATTCTGGCACCGGAAAAGGCTGAAGCATCCCCTTCAGTAACTGTCGCTCTGCTTTAACCTGCTAACATGTCAAACATTTCATTGTAAAATCAGCAATATCTCTTTTCATCCCATTCCACCAGTAATACTCCCGAAGGTCCTTGTACATCTTAGTACTTCCAGGATGAACAGAAAATGGAGAACTATGAGCTTCACACAACAATTCTTTCTTCAGATGGGAATCACAAGGCACACACAACCTTTTTCCAAACCGTAAAACACAATCTTTATCAAGATTAAATTCTGGAAACATACCCATTTTAACCAATTCTACCTTTTTCTGTAGCTCACGGTCTTCCCTCTGTGCTTTCATAATTCTTTCTGACAATGAAGACTGCACTGAAACCTGAAACAAAACAGATATATTCCCTGCACCAACAACTTCTAAGCCAAAATTTATCAAATCATTAATCAAGGGATCACGTTCCAAACATAGCATGGTTAATGATGATTGATTTTTCCGACTTAAGGCATCCGCTACTTTGTTTTCTTTTCCAGGATGGTAATTAATCGTGCAGTCATAATCCTTTATCAGTTCTAGCCATCTTCTCTGCCTCATGTTTAATTCCTTCTGAGTGAATATATACTTAAGACTTTTATGGTCAGTATATATTTGGCATTTGGTTCCGTATAGATGATGCCTCCATATTTTCAAAGCAAAAACCACAGCTACCAATTCCAAATCATGTGTGCGATAATTCAGCTCGTAAGGTTTATGTTGTCTCGAAGCATAGGCAATTACCTGATCAATTTTCATCAAAACACAACCAAGTCCCTTCAATGAAGCATCACTGTAGATGACAAACTCACCATTCTGGGAAGGTAAGGCCAAAACTGGAGCATTCACCAATCTCTTCTTTAGTTCCTGAAAACAAACATCACATTCCTCTGTCCAAACAAATTTAACCCCTTTCCGTGTTAACTTAGTTATTGGGCTAGATAACCGTGCAAAGTTCTTAACAAAGCGTCGGTAATAACTTGCTAACCCCAGAAAACTACGAATCTCTGTAACATTTGTGGGTCTTGCCCATTCATCAACTACTTTTGTTTTGGCAGGATCAACTGTTATTCCATCCTTATTTACAATGTGCCCAAGAAAAGAAATCTGTTGCAACCAAAAATCACACTTGCTGAATTTTCCATATAGTTTCTTTTCTTTTAATGTTTGTAAAACAACCCTTAGATGTTTTTCATGCTCCTCTTTATTTTTAGAAAAACCCAGAATATCATCAATAAATACAACCAAAAACTTATCCAAGAACTCATGAAATACTCTATTCATAAGATTCATGAATACAGCAGGTGCATTAGTTAACCCAAATGGCATAACAACAAATTCATAATGCCCATATCTAGTACGAAAGGCTGTTTTCGGGATGTCATCCTCCTTCACCTTCAGCTGATGGTATCCGGATATCAAGTCAATCTTGGAAAAGTACTGAGCTCCCTGGAGCTGATCAAACAAGTCATCAATATGAGGCAAAGGATACTTGTTTTTAACAGTGATTTTATTCAAAGCTCTATAATCAATTCAAAGTCTCATGGAACCATCTTTCTTTTTAACAAACAAAACAGGGGCTCCCCATGGTGAAGTACTAGGACGAATGAATCCTTTGACAAGCAAATCCAGCAACTGATTTTTCAATTCAAGAAGTTCTATTGGAGCCATACGATATGGGGGTTTTGAAATTGGCTTAGCATCAGGAACTAAGTCAATTGTGAATTTGACTTCTCGTTTAGGTATGACACTGGGAACTCCTCAGAAAAAACATCAAGGTATTCATTTACCACTGGAACATCATTGATTTGAATAGTTCCCTTGTTTTCATCAATATGAGCCAGATAACATTCATTTCCATCTTTCAATAGTTTCTCAGCTTCATGATATGTTATCAATTGTATGGGTTCATTCTTGTATACAAACTGAAACTCTTTCTGAAAAACAACTTCTTTAGCTCTACAGTCAATCTTAGCATGATAATCAGAAAGCCAGTCCATCCCCAGAATAACTTCAAACTCAACTAATGGTAAAACAACAAGGTTTGCAGGTAAAGTCTTTCCACATACCACAATAGAAATATTCTTATAATTCCTCTTTGATATAACATTTCCCCCTTGTGTTTTAACAACAAGTTCAGGTATCATTTTTTGAGGTGATATTTCCAATTCACTAGAAAATTTCTCAGAGATGAAGGAATGTGTAGACCCCGTATCAAACAAAACTTTAGCAAAATCTGAGTGAACAAAGAAAGTACCTGATACAACTTCATTGGATGGCCCAACATCTGCTGACGTAGTCGCAAAGGATCTCACTACACCTTTCTGCTTGTAGTCTGGCTTCTTTTCATCATTTGGATCCCTCTTTGGACATGCATTTTCATAGTGACCCATCTCACCACATTTAAAACACTTTACAGTTTGCTTATCAGGATTAGTCTTTGGATCATTTTCATTGCAATCTCGGGCCATATGTCCAAACTTACCACATTTAAAACACTTCCCAGTTTTGATAAGACATTCCCCAGGGTGCTTCTTGACACACTTTTCACAAACTGGAAACTGTATTTTCTTACCACCAGATTTCATTGCTTGATTCTTACCCATTCCTTTCTAATTGGACCTCTTCCTCTCTTTGTTTCCAAATTGCATGTGATCATCAGCAAACTCCATCTCTACCCTCTCAGCACATCGGACAAGTTTCTCGTAACTTTTGAATTCACGGGAGGCCAACGCCCTTCGATACCTTGGCTTCAATCATGAGTAAAAGCGGTTAATTTTGCTATCGAGATCCAGAATAAGATTTGGAGAATACCTCGCCAGTCGGGTGACATTCGCCTCATACATAGCCACTGAATCTTCCTCCTTTTGTTTTAGTTCAAAGAATTGTTTCTCCATTCTAAGTCGCACCACCTTAGGAAAATATTTTTCAAGAAAAAGACTTTTAAATTCATCCCATACTAAGGCATCAAAATCCTCTCTACCCATGATATTCCTTACCATTGACCACCACTGATCAGCTTCCCCTTCAAAACGATAAATGGCAAGACTTACCTTTTGATTGTCCGAACATCCCATAACATCAAATATCTTTTTAAGGGCTTTAATCCATCCTTCTGCTGCCACTGGGTCAGAAGATCCATTGAATGTAGGAGGATGTTGTCTCATAAAATGTTCCACCACTGTCATGTTCCGTTGGGGTACTTCTATTTGTCCTCTTCCATGGATGCCACCACCATTTATTGCCTGTGTTAGCTGATCCATTACTGTCACAAACTGCTCGGTTCCAATCCCTACCATTCTGGGCTGTTGATCAGGAAGGATGTCATTCTGTCGGTGCCTATCCTCTCTAGCATCCATGATCCTTCTACGAACAACCATTCTAAACAAAAATTTCTTAGATGAAGCAACATGGTAATCTTTAGATTCTATTACAAATTAAACATAGGGTGAGAATTATTTATGGTATTCTATTAGCATCACCTTAACCCCTAAAGTTATCTAAACCATCCTATGATACCAACTATAAGGACCCGCACTTATTTCATACATAATCTTGAATTTAATCAAGGAAACACTTCATTTTACATTGAGGATCTGTTCAAGTTTATAGCTTTAGAGAATTAAGACAAAACATTCATAACATTACACATTGTTACATAGTGGATACCATAAAATCAGTTTCCATTTTCCTCAGAATATAAAACATTAAAACACAAAATAAGACTCCTTGACAATTCTTCAACATTTAACATGTCTTCCTTCCTTTTATTACTCATCATTAACCTGTGAAAAATCATTTAAAAACTTGGGATGAGCACAAAAGCTCAGTAAGGTATGAAAAAGAAGGAAAAATCACATTAGTCCATGAATACGCATGACGTATGAAAACATTTTTAAAAGACATGCTTTCCACCCATAAAATCTTACTTAGCGTAACATGAGATTTACATAGGATCCACACAAACATAATTATAATCATAGAGGTATATTGGGGCATTACTTACATAATCTTGTAACCATCTTGGCTACCTTAAAATTTGTAACCCTCACGGCTACCTTACTTTGTGTAACCATCAAAGTTACACTTGGAGTAACCATACGGCCGACCTCCAACTTACTCATACCCAAGGAATTGGAGGGAAATATAGGTCCCAACCATCATCATAAACAATGCCCAATAACCAAAACATAATCATACAACATAAACAATAGCATAAAAACATACCTTTTGAATCTTATAAAACAGAATTTTAAAAGAGGATTTTAGAAGAAAAGTCCCTTATAAACATCATATACTTGATCTGAGGATTTAATAGAGTGGATGTAATATCTATATACTCTGTAAAAACACATAATGATACATGATATAAACAAAACTCATCACACAAACAATTTAAATAGCACATAAATTATAAAGTAGAATTTTAACCCAAAGAATGGAAATCGGGTTAAGAATTCCCTTACCTTGGGCATGTATTACTTCAAAATTGTTTAAAACTCCTGTATAATGGTTAAAAGAGTGTTATTAGTACTTTACAGAAACATGATAATGTTTATAACATCTTATATGGTCATTTCATAACCTCATTTCACCCCTTAATTGTTAGTATTTTGTTCCTTGCATTATTTTGGGTGAGTCCTTTTGTGATTTTCACAATCGGTTCATGATGAATTGTTCTTGTTGATTGGAAGTGAAACTCCATAATTGGAATGGAGAAGTATTTACATAATTCCAGTACCATATATTATACCATTTATCACTTTGGTGCTTTATATGATGATGATTTATTAGTTAAAAATTAATTATGTTCGTTTAGATAATTTCAGTGGTTCTTTGATAATTACAACTTCATTTAGTCTTGTAAATTTGAATCATGAGTAAAAAAGAATTCCATAACCTTATATGATTCATAAAACATATATTATAACCTGGTTCAACCATATAAATGGTTTCATGACCATACTTGAAAGAATTAACGGAGATTGAAAATACATCGTCCACGATATCGGTAATTCGACACAAATGGACAATGTTTTTTTGATTCTTTAAATAAGTGAGAGAGGAGAGGAATAATGATTTGTAATTTTCCATAAACATGACAACATCCATAATATACATGATTATGGAGATTTCATTCCTCTTGGATAAGAGGGGGTGAAGAACGAAGAGAAGGGAATAATGAAATGAAGAAAACATGAGAAATTTCTTACAAAAATTCGGCAGCATAACAGCGTCTCTTAAAATTTCATAAAAATAAGATTGATGAGAGGAATGGAATATCTCATAATTCATACAAAATTTGGACAGTAAGGGGAAATATTAAATGAAATATCCCAACAAAAGACAAAGGGAAAGGAAGAAAATAACATAAAATGGAAGGAAAGAATGAAAATGAAAGAGGATGTTTACCTCTTGATCTCTTCTCCTTGAGATCCTTCTTAAGGGCTTTGATTTTGGTATTTTGGTGAGACCAGAAGCTCTAGGACGTGGGGAAGAAGATTGGGGAGGGAATTTGGATGAAATTAGACAATGCTCAAGGCTTGAGAGGTGTGAGAGTAAGAGGGGAGTGAGGGTGGTATTTATAGTGGAGGAGCGGAGGTATTTTAGATTATTTTAATTATTATTATAATATTTTTACAAGACTATGAATAATCTAAAATCAAGTGGCCTTAATTAGTGAAAATATCAAGTGAGTTCGAGTAAAGTGGCCTTTCATCACTTATTATGTCATAAATAGTGCATTTTTACTGATAAATTGATTATACGGTATTTTACCGTATTTCACTATTCACTGAAAATTCAAGAGTTTCAGAAAAATACCAAAAATTTACCCCGACCATTTTTCGTTGTGTAGAATTCAAAAATGAACTCCATTTTTCAAAAATAATTTTCTAAATATTATTAATTTAATTTTTAAATAAGGTCACAATTAATTCGAAAAATAACAATATTGAAGTGCAATTAGTTTTATGTGACATTGGAAAATTAATTAAGATCCCATTATCCTATTTCCATGGGAAAATAAAATAATATTATTATTTACTATTCATGAGGTCATATTACTATTCATATTACTATTCATATTACTATTCATAAGTGCATGTTACTATTCACCAAAAAAAAGTTTGTTCCATCAGACTCTAAATAACATACTGAACACAATTGTAGATGACAGTTTCATGAAATTCAAAACATAGAAGAAATAAAATTATGTTTAAAGGATACTTATAAATATATACCTTAAACAAAATTTCAAGAATTTTCAATTTATTTTTAGAAAACCTTGGGATGTTACAAAAACTCCCCATGTATCATTCTCCTTTGATTCTAGGCCCTTTGTAGTGTCATTGGGTGTAGATTGAAGGTCTATGTACGTCCAACGCTCCTCTTGATTCTCTTTTCGATATTAGGGCATGTGGTTTTGTTCTTCTTCATCAAAATCTCTATACCACTCTTTTCTCCATTGGACCATAGTTTAGGGCTTCAAAGGGTTATTTAATTTATATATAAAGCAATGTTTAAGTGAGAATTCATATATAGATTCTAGGTATGCGGTCTTCAAGTTATATCTCATAGTCTTGCTGTTGAATTGTTCATGTGTGGTCGTGATATTGCTTCCCTATTGATGTAAATATGATTACTTTAGTAATAGTTGATTAAATGGTTATATAAAGGATGATTTTTAACCCTCATGATCCCCATGGGATGCATAGATAATGATTATACTGATTTATGGCCACCAACAGGGTGTGCCAACTCTTCCAAACATGACAAATTGTAATATTAAACATAATGATTCTTTGTACTGAAATAGAGACCATGATAAATATAATGACATGATTAGTTAATTCATAAATGGTAACTAATAGTGCTTGTGTCTATTTATAGTTAAGGGAATAAGGTATTGTTTGGAATAATGTGAAAAGGGGTTAATTTTATTAGTGTGAATGTGTCAAATAGCTTATGAATTTTTAATGAAAATTCATAAGTGGATTAAGGAATATGAAATGATTAATGTTTTGAATTGATTAATGCATAGGAATTTAAGAATATGTTAAATGGGATAATGTATGGTAATTTTTTATTAAGAAAAAAGAGTTAAACTATTAAACGGAAAATGGGTTAAATAGTTCATGCTAATTAAATGGTAATTGTCCTAACGGGATAAGAACTGGTGATGATTTATATGTTGAATGAAATGTGAATTATAAATGTTATGTATATTGAATGGGTATGGTTTATCATATGTTATATGTCATAAATTGATAAATAAGCATGTTCACATGGCTTTGTAGTTGTGGGGTATTCATCATGAATATCAATGCCCATGTGTTGGGTTAGGCAGAGGATATAAACCACAACCCTATAATGCATGGGTTAGGGAAGAGTATTGAGGCTCTTTTCCACTTATAATTGTATTTTATGAGACTACCTAGACCCAGGTTTCAAGGTATGTGTGATGTATTTTATGTGAAATGTCTATCCCTAGTGAAAAAAGAACATGACTTATTCACTTATGTGTAGTAATTGACCGACGTAGGTCATAGTGAAAATTATGTAAATGCATAACCCATGGATGTAGTGGTGAAAATGGACTAAGTAATGATTATGGTAATAATTATGAAGGGGTAAAACTGAAAATAGTTAACCAATGGAACCTATGTTTTCTTTTTTACCATGTAATTTATTTAGTATATGCATGAACTATTTTATTAGACTATATATTTTTTAGAAACCATTAGTGGTGGCATTTTGAGTTTTACTCACACCCTACACAGGTAGTCGTTGGGTACCTGAGAAGATTTCATGATTGTAGGTTAGGAAAATTGAAAAAGCCCTATGTTAGGGAGTCGAGTTGGGATTGGGATGTGCATGGATGTGGATCTATAATTAGAGTCAGGACCCATTTTTGGGATTCAGTTATTTGTATTTATTATTGGTTTTCTTCACTTTTAGAAATATTAGCATGACATGACATATTTATCAATTTTTGTGGTTTGTACACTATTTAGGAAATTATTGGTAATGCATGTTTTGTTTATGTTTTTAGTTTTCATTATTTCATATGATATCTATTGTGTCTTACTCTTAATATGGTTTTATAGTCTCCCCACATGATCTATTATACCCCCGATGCAAGTCAAAATCTTATGGTATATAGGGAGGTGCGTTTGAGGTCATGTGGAAACCCAGATCGGGGCATGAGTTTAGTGGATCCCAAGTTAGGGAAATTAAAAGTAGTATTATAGTGGTTATTTTAAATGGTGTTATGATTTGGGATGTTAGATATAATATTTGATGTGTCATTCCTTGGTAATGAGATTGTTCTTGGGAGTAGCTATCCCTTGTATGAGGGAAAACCCAATTACCCATTGTGGGAATTGTTTTTATTAATATGTGTTATTAGAGTCAACTGATATTTCAACATTTGTTGGTGCACTTGTTGTGTGACATGAATTTTTTATGATATTTTTCATATGGCTAGAATGACATGAGTTTGTGCATTCTTGTATCATTTTAGTCACATAGGGATATTGGTGACATGCATCCTGGTAGGAACACATGAGATGGGTGTGGGGGACATGAGGGGTATGATGCATTTTACTTTCATGAAAAATTAAGGAAAATTATGTCTAATAAAGATAATACAAATGGATAAATGGAAATAATGTGAAATAATGGTTAATGAAATATATTAAATGAATGGTTTTGAGTATGTTAAAATGTTGGTTGTAATACGTTGTAAAATTGAAATGGTACCTAATTGGAAATATTTATGTAGTGAGGGTGGAATGGGATTGAAAAAGGTGTCTAATGAATGGATTGTGACTATATAAGTTGGTTTTCCCCATGATAGCCATGACCCAATATTTGGATGGTTGAGGATAGTGTTCTAGATGCGGGGATGTTCATCGGGATAGTGTATGAAAAATGGTTTGTTTATGGATAGTAGAGATCATTCCTTTACTTAAACCAAGGAAGCATTATGTTATGTGGTCTAATTAAGAATCGTGCATGGAATTATAGTGAAATTACACCACAATAGAGATTGATGGTTGGGTGAAAATAGGATATCAACAATAATGATCCACTAATAGTGGATAATGAGAATTCATTAGTCCAACATAATTTAGGAGAGGAGCAGTTCCATGGGAAATATACTTGTTTTATCCAAACGATGGAAAGGGATGCAATACAGGTTATTCTAATTATGTTTGATCTTACTATAGATTTTTAGTTGTAGCACCATCCAACATTTTCTAGAGAGGGTGGAACTGGGGTTGCAGAGTTCTGGATAGAGTCCATCCAGAAGACTTTGGACCACTTAGAGACTTGTACATAAAAGATAGTCAATTTAGTAGCATATATGTTGTGAGGACGGGAAAAGAGTTGGTAGGATATTTTTCTTCAAACGTAGTAGACATATGTTATTTTTTCAAAGACTTCTAGGAAAAGTTTTTTTAGAATTCATATCTACAGACCTTGAGAAAGGAGCGGTATATATAGTTTGTGAGGTTAACGGAGGGAACGATGTTAGTGATGGAATATGCTGGCCATTTCACTAACATGAAAGGCCTTGATCTAGCATTGGAATGAGATGGGACTGATATGAAAAGATTATTTTGGGATGGAATTATTCATGATATTAAGTCCCAAGTGAAAATTTTTTATTTATAGCGGTTTGTAAAAGTGGTGGATCAGGCATTTATTTTGAAAGGGAAGACAAAGGAGGCTCCAAGCTGTGGGATTGTGGTTCCATTAAAACGGCCTAGCTTTTCAAAATTTTAAGGTAGGAAGCATCATTTTGGGAGTCTTCACTATAATGGAAGTGTGTATAGTATTCACAATAGAGGATCAACCTCTCAGGGTGGTGATCTGGTTTTTTTTATAATCAAGTTAGGTTGGGACACATGCATGGTCAATGACCTTGACCACCGGTTTAGATCCGAGCATGTGGAAGAATAGGGCATGTGTAGGGGGTTTGTAAGAACCCTCAATAGTTTGGCATGGAGGGACGATCTAGGATGTTGTTGAGCATAAGAAGGCATTCTGTTACCTCATATCATGAAAAAAGTTATAGCTCTACTTGTAACATTAGTTTTGGAATATCCAGTACTATGAGATGAGAGTGTCCATATCAGTAGGGAAGTGTATCACCAGGAATTCAGATTTGGGCCTAGGGTATAGGGGTATGTTATAATCATGTAGTTCATTCTACACATGGAGGAAGCGAGGGTATACCATTTACTATTCAAGGTAAAATCCTTGTAGCTTCTACTCTTGCTAGTTCTTTTTTTGAAATAGTTGACTCACATTCCTTTTTTTCTGCTTAGTTTATGATTTTTTTGGGTTTAGAAGTGGAATGTTTGTGTGGTTTCTTGTTGATAGATACACTATAATGGGTGTGAACAGAAAATATCAGGCAATATAAGGGGTGTTCTATTGATGTTGGTGGGTACCACTTCCTATGGGACTTGTTTGTGCTTGAGATATAAGGTTTTGATCTGATTATGGGTATGGATTGGATTTCAATGTACCAAGACCATATTGATAATTTCTATCTTAGGGTAACAATCATGTCTTTTTAGGGATTCACATATCTCCATCATAGTGAAAAGGGATGTATAAGAAGGTTGTGCAGGGCCATTTTATCAGTAGTCTGGTGAACTCACTGCCCAAGTGGATTATCTTATTCTTAAGGATGATTCATTAGGGACACTTTTATATCCTATGGTGGATTGGATTCAGTATGTGTTTCAGGAGGACTTCTCTGGGTTTCCACTCGAGAGTGACATCAAGTTCATGATAGTGTTTTTGTTGGGAGAAAACCCATTTTTCATTCCTCCGTGATGAATGAAACCAAAATAAATTTAGGATAATAAAACACAGTTGGAGGTGTTATAGAATAAATGGTTTATTCATTCGAGTATTTCACCATGGGGATCTCTAATGTTTTTTTCTAATAAGGTTGATAGATATTTCTGATTGTGTATTGATTATAGGATGTTAAATCAGATGATGGTTAAGAATGGATACCCTATTCCTCAAATTTATGATATATTTGACAAAATAAGGGTTCTTTTGTGTTCTCTATGATTGATTTGAGTTTATGGTTTCATCAGTTTAGTGTGAGACCTTCTGATGTGCCAAATACTACCTTTAGAAACAGGTATGGGTTGTATGAGTTTGTGTGATATTGTTCAGGTTGACCAATTCAAAAATAGTGTTTATGACCCTAATCAACCAATATTTCACCATTAACTAGATCAATTTGTATTTTTCATTGTTGATAGAATATTGGTGTACTCAGCAACTCATTATAATCAATTCACACATCATCACATAGTCATGAGAATTCTAAGAGATCATAGGCTATACTTCAACCTATCCAAGAACCATTTCTAGATTAATATAGAGTATTTATTATGGAATATAATCATTTAGGATGGTGTTTCAGTGTACCTAGAGAAAGTATTGGTAGTTTTTTCCTAGGAGAATCCCAATAATTCTTCATATGTCTAGTGTTTTATGGGATTTTTGGGTTATTACTAAAGGTTCATCAAAAACAACTCCCATTTGGTAGCACCACTTCCAGGATTAACCAAGAAGGGAATCGTGTTTGAGTGGTCTTTTTAATGTGAGGATTCATTTCAAGAGTTAAAGAAATATTTTACATCCACCCTCATTCTAATCCTACCTAAGCCAGGTAATGGTAATGCCTTGTTTTGTGATGCGTATGGTGTTGGGATTATAATGGTGTTGATGTAAGATGATTGTGTTGTAGAATATGGGTCACAAAAGTTGAGGCCTAATAAAATAAATTACCCTACACATGGGGTTGATCTAGCCATAGTGTATTATTCTTTAAAGTGTTGGTGATTCTACTTTTTCAGGGAGTGGTTAACAGTGTATGTAGATCACCAAATCCTTATGTACATCTTCCCCTGGTGTGATCTGAATCTCTGGTAGTGAAGATGGGTTGAGTACATGCAGTCCATTAATTTTAATCCGGTTTACACACCGATAAATGGGAACAGTTTTGCAGATGATTTGAGTTAGAATACTCAAAATCAGGTAGATTAGGATTCTAGTTTTTAGTGGAGGATGATGGCATTGTTCAATAATATTCATCTAGAGGTGAAGGATGTACAAGGGATGATGACCTTTTCATTGTGGATATTTGAGTATGTGCTTCTAATCTTGGTCAAGGAGAGGCAACATGAGGATCAAGAATGTTTGGACTCAATGTAATGACTTAAAGGTGTGGAGTCAACTTCTGGTTGAACTATTGGTGACACTACAAAAAATAAGGCTTTTATCAGCGCTAGAAACTTCTTTTAACAGTGCAAGAAAATCATTGTTAATCATGGATAAGATAAAGGGGGCCCCCTTTAATAGAGCTAAAAAAAGTGCTGACAAATGTCCCCCATTTATAAGTTCTTTTTTAGCATTTTTAAAGGGCCACCATTATTTGTGCTGAAAATAGTGGTGATAAAGGTCAATTTTCCTATGATGTGTTGTTTATTTAACAGAACATAAAAAACCTGCACAAACAGCACCTTCACAAAAATAGAACACGTACAAAAAAGCACAAAAAAACACAAAATACAAAACACACATGCACACAAACAAAAACTGCTACACACCTCCACACCTGCACAAAATAACACACACACTCAAACAAACCATAGAAGAACAAAATAGTGCACACAAGAGTTTCACAAACAATGCTATATACATTTACTTGACATCATGAATACAAAAAAACACACTTCTATATACTTTTCAAACAACGTTTTATATGGTTATAATTACACTTATCCAATAAACAGTTAAAAAACATTAATATTTCATCTTATTTGCATCCATGATCCCCTCTCAAAAATTGTCGTCCATCGTATTAGTTACCAAACAAAGCATTCTAACTCAAGAAAAAAATTCATCTATATAAGAAAAAAAATATTATGTTAGTAATACAATAATTAAATAAATTAAATATTAATATGAAAGAATACATTAAAAATGTCAATTTTTAATAAAAAAAAGAAACATTTGGAGTTATACCGATCACACAGTGAATCTTATAGAGGTGGGGTTGATTTCTACATGGCATAAATAAGTCATAGGTCATTGTTTTAAAATATTAAAATAGTCTTAATGGGTTTTCTTGGTTTTGATTATGTCACTTGTTCTTTTGAGTATGTTGGGACTAGGTACAGATCTTCTGTTTGGGTGCTTTCATCCCCATGCATAGGGGAAAAACTAAGATTCCAATAGTAGTACATTTATATTTTACTTTTCTCTTTTATAGTTGATTTGATTTTCACCATAGGTGGAACACTTGGGTGTGATATTTTTCTATTTTGTGGATTTTGACTCATGGACCAATATGGAATGAACTATTTGTTTATGCATCATGATAGTCACTTAGGCTCATATGATGTGTAATTTATTATGATTTTCATTGGGAAGCTGTATTGAGCTTAGAGGGTTTGGACTATTTAATGTGTCAGAAATGAAGCTAAATAGTGTTTTCTTACATAGCCTTTTTTGGTGGCATTCTACTCAACCAAACCAAACATGTGTCTCCAATGAGATCTATATGTGACTTTATATGCATCTAATATATGGTCCTGACCTTGATATGGGTAGACATAGATGATGATTGGGGGTGAGTTGTTTAATGTGTCAAAAAAGAAACTAAATAGTGGTTATGCTATATAGCCTCTTCAGTGGAATTATACTCAACTAACCCAAACTGATACATGAGATTTGATGTTTGACCTTATCATGTGTAGGCAAGGGTCCATGAAGCTATATTATATGTGATACCTGACTGTAATGTGGGTAGGTAGGGGGCCATAAGACTATATGATACTTGAAACCTAACCTTGACATGGGTAGGTAAGTATCCTTGAGACCAGATGTTGTGTGACATGGTGTGGTAAGGGAGTGTAAGGGTAGTGAGATGTGTTACCTGTTACAACCTTTTCTATTGGCGATATTTGTATATATACAATGATATGGTTGTTTGAAAATCATGATTGTTATTCACTGGGACGACACCTAGATAGGATTCAGTTGAGTGTTAGGAGGGTGGTTATATGGTGATTCTTAAATGTTCATGGGATGAGGCCCATGAGTGTTTGGATAAGACCCCAAAGGGCTGGGATGATCCTGATCTCTAGGTAAAGGATTCGGTACAACTGAGATAGCTACCAAAGGAAAAAATTGGTCCATGTATTGATGAGAAGATCATTGTGATCCCGGTTTGTTTCCTATAGGGAATCTATAGGGGATCTTAGGGAGATGATCCATCTATGGAATACTTGACTCGAGAGTTCCAGTCATAGTATCCATCACTATTTTAGAGTGAGGGTGGACCAAAAAACAATAGAGAACTTGATAGAGTTGGTATAAACTATCTTTGACTAACTCAAGACACCCAAGGTCGGAGGGTGAGGCTGGTGACATACATGATCAGAGGAAAGACATAACACTTGTGGGATGTTTAGGTATAGGCGGGCATACACAAGGGACTATCTTAGAAGGATTTTGAGGCCAGATTATTTGACCACTTCATCCAGAGACAGTGAGGGTTGACGGAGCTTGTGAGTTCATGAACCTCTAGGAGTGGGATACTTCTATCAGGGACTATGAAGTGAACTTCACTAACCTATCTTGATTTTCACCTGATATTTTGGGAGATGACATCACTAGGGCATAGTTTTTTGAGGAAGGATTGTGACCCAAAATCAGGGTGCAGGTCAACATCTTCAGACTAATATCCTTCTCAATGGTAGTTAATTATCCAGTGATAGTTGAGGGAAACTTGATAGACTAGTCTTATCTTGCATTTACATGATATGATACTGGTTCATACATGTCACAAATAAGTATTAAATCTTCATCCTAAATTATGAGGGCAATTGGAGTGGGTTTGCTTGGTTTTATGTAAGTGATATGTTCTAAGCTAAAATGTCAATTTTAAACTGATAACAAACACTTTAATCCATACCGGTAACATCATTCATCAAATTGAGATATGTTTGATTCATACACGTCATAAATGACTCTTGGGTCATTTTGCTAAAGTATCAAAAAAATTGAATATTTATTCTTAGTTTTCAGTATGTCACTTTTGTTTTTCTTAAATAAATGTCAATTATAAATAAAAAGAGACACATTTAGTCACACCAATTTCATTATGGGTTGAATTGAGGTGCGTTCAATTCCTACATGTCAAAATTTTTTATGAATAGTTTTCCTAATGTATCAAAACAATATGAAAGTTTTTGCTAATTTTTCAGTATCTAACTTGTTCTTTTTACTAAAAATAATGTCAACTTTAAATAAAAATACATTTTGAGTCATACCCATGGCATCATCTATTTAATTGAGGTGTGGTTGATTCCTATATATTTCAAATGACTTATGGATCATCATCCTAAATTATCAAAACAACTGAATTCTTTTTTTGGATTTTGAATTGGTCAGTTAATCAGATACCAACTATAATGACCTAAACATTTCATACATCGATATCACATATGAGTAGATTAATATTCCTTACATAAAATAAATAAATTAAACATAAATATGAAAAAAAATTCATTAATTCTATGGCTAATTAATTTACTGTGGAAACATCAAAATTACCTCTATGATTGAGCAAACACAGCGTCATTTCTCTTCCTACAAAGGTATGACTCGTGGAAAGAAATCATCTAAAATAAAAGAACCCTATGCGAAATAATGAAAATAAAATAAACATCTCATTATATAATTTTTTTTATGATAGTGATATTATATCGTAAAATTACATTTAAATATTTCCAAAGGGTTTCTTTGGTCCAAATATAAGATAATAACAAAACTAAGGATTCTTCACAACTCTTGGTTAACTACCGCTTACCATAGCATCTGATCTGAACTTTCGATCTATTGTCCATGTGATACTCTCATGCGACACCATATCTAAGATATCATATTTCATAATTCCCTTTTCCTTATATTTTTGTACCATCTACATGAGATGGTGTTGCATGAGAGCATCATGGGGACACCAGATCGAAAGTTCATACCAGATGCAATGTTATGCGGTAGTTAACCAACAGTAGTGAATAATCCTTAGTTTATTTATTAAATTTGTGAGTAATGCACCATTGATATTCTTCCAAAACAATACATCATTAGAAACAATATCATAAGTAACCAAAATAGAGATGATAAATGATCCATGCAATAATAGTTTAGGTCTAGTGGTTTTGGAAACATGGAAACCTAAATAACTAGTTCATAAGAGTCACTCATTAAGTATTGCTTTACTAGAAAGACAAATCATTTATAAAACCATTCTTCATAACCTAAGGATATAAAATACAATAAAGGGTGATCATATTTTTTCAACAAGTGTAAATACGAGAGATATCAATTATCATATAAGGATAACATAAGTAGTAGAAATTCAACATCATCCTATTTGTGTAGAATCTTCTATCAGGTATGATGCCCATTCGTTTCTAAATACATCTATTTCAACTTCTGAATATGTGTGTTTGAGACAGTAATAGTAGTACTGAAAATATATAAATACAAAAAGTATTAATAAATATTTTAAATAAACTAGTAATTATTTTCAAAAATACCTCTTAAGGGATGCTATTTTGTTGATGAAATACAATCTCTTTCATAAATTTACAAATATAATAACCACATTCCTTTCTGTTTTTTTGGTTTGGAAACTATAGAAACAACAAGAATAATAAGTAATTTATTTTGATATGTGTTTGGATAGTAAAATTTTATTATATATATCAAGATACATTCCCAGTTGTAGATCTCATGGGCGTTCTTGACCTTAGTCCCTAGATTTATTCAATGAAGTATAAAATTTTGATGCACCACCCTATCATAACAGAATCATCATTAAAAGATAATACAAATTATATAACTATATTTTTAGTTATGAAATGTTGAATCTAGTGTATTACAAATTTAAAAACTCCATCATATGAGGTCATTTTGTGGGATATCCATACATTGAATCAAGAAAATAAATCTTTGGAGTATCCGAAATGACCACGATCAGCATCCAATGCTGCCTAAAAACACAAAAAGTAATAAGTAATGAATGAAATGAAAATATAGTTTTTATGATTAAATTGTATATTTTTACCCCTGCATCGTTGGTATTAAAAAGTGTCTACCATCCATAAATTTTTTAAAATTTTTTTGAGACGGTATGAGATTATTTCACCTTCTTTATTATCAGTTATTTCTTCTTTTGAAGAGGTGATGTGAGGACTAACGAGTAAATTTTTTTTCATGGGTAAATACCTTTAATTGTTTTTTATATATACACCAGAAAAAATTTGAAAGGTATTTAGTAATAATTATCATAGTATATTAGATTTTGTAAAATAAAATCACGAAAACATACCTCATGTATACATTTACAACTGAGGAGCCTGGCCATTCATACTTGTGGATTTCATTTACATTTTCAGCACAAGTGAAATATGATTTTTTCTCTCTGTATATATTTTTTTTAAAATAAATTGTATGATTATTTTTTTCTATAAACTTTTTATAAAAATGATCCTGTAATGATATTCAATGTGGATATAGAATTGGAGGGATGAAGGATCTCTTAGTATATTGTTTTAATGAGTTTGCTGATCCTTGAGATAGTTTTGAGCTGATCTTTTGTTTCACCCCCTTCTCATTGACATTATATAATAAAATTCAACGGTTTATACCTTTTTTATATTAAATGATAATGTTTTAGCTTTAAAAATAAATTGGAAATAAATACCTCCTTGTCGAAATAATTTTTTACAAGAATTGATGGGCATGTGATGAATGTTCTAACAGCTTGTTCGACCGTATGAATGTTGTAATCATCATTTTGAATAGGTATCTCAGCACATGGATCATGAGCTATGTAAATCGACACTCTAACATGATCTGTCATGTAACACCCCATGCTTCCACGGTACGCTTCTCTTTGAATAATATAGTATCGTGTGTTGTACGCAACTTCGAGTTCTATCACACACAACAACCAATCAAACTAGCCGTTATGAATAGTAATGCACACTTTTTGAAATTTCATAAATTTTATATTTCAAAATGGAATTCATTTTTGGATTTGGAATATCGAAATTATAATAGGGTGAATTTTTTGTATTTTTCTGAAAACTATCAATTTTTGATGAATAGTGAAAAACACTAAGTTATAGCTTAAAACCAAATTTTTATTTAAATAATTATTTATATTATTTAAAATTATTTTAGGTCAAAATAGTTACATAATACCTATATAAGTTCAATGTAATTAATTGGAGTCAGTTTATAATAATTTTATATATATATAAATTTTATTGAACTTTTCACCGTCTTTTACCCATCTCCTAGGAGAATTTGCAAATTCACATAAAAATTAATTTTACCACTTCTTTGAGTGGAATTTTTAAAATCAGAGATAAATGGTTAATATCAAGGAGTAAAATGTAGTTCAATAAGATAAAAATAATTTTTTTAATAGTAACTTTTTACTTTTATTTACCATGGTTAAAAGTAAATAGGGTAATTAAGGGTAAAAATGATATTATTATTACCCTAACACATGTCCTAATTCTATTGGTTAAGTATAATTCGACCAAAAACAACCTCAAGAATAAAATATGAACCTCTTTGGTCCACTTGGATTAGATTAGGACATTTCTTATTATTTAATTCAATGAAGAGTTAAAAGAGTTAAAATCAAAGTTTAATAACTGAAACATTTTCAATATAGGGTTATACATAAGAAAAATTCAATTATAAAAATTCATTAGAAATCTAAAAATATTTCCTACGTAATGGTATTTTATTTATAATTTTTAGACATTAAATAATTTAATTACGACATAATGGTGATGCAGTAATTACTTAATTAATGAAATATTTAAAAAATTGATATTATAAATATCCAAATAAATGTAATTTGAGACTTTTTATGAATTACACTAATTTTATAGGTTAATAAGATATATTAGGGTTGGTTAGATGAATTTGTTTTGAAGTAAAAATGCTATTATAAATTTAGAAAAAACAAAATACTAAATAGTGTCAAAATTGACATAAAAGAGTTTTTAAAACAAATATTATATTCTTAATTGATATAATATTCCTAAAAATATAAGGTTTTGGAAAAGGATTTATATAATGATATTTGTAACATTAATGAACCACTTGGGGTTCTCTTGGAAGTATATAGTATGTTTATTAACCATATAATATAAAAATACAAAGATACACGGTAAATGTCAAACTATTTAACTTTGAGTTAAATATAAATGATAAAGATTATATAGTGACCCAAAATAGTATAAAACATATTGTTTGAGTGGTTTTCAACTCATCCCCACCTTATCTTATATATAATCCATTTTAGAGCAATTATAAACCGAAAATGATTTTATTATAAAATAATATTTCTATCTTTTCCAAAGATACCCCTCACCCCTCTTATAAAAGGGCACTCCCCCTTCTCACTAATTCACACCATCATAGGCTTTTGGCTCGGACAACCCCTACGAACATATCCTCTAAACATTGATCACTTAATCCTAGATTCCTTACTTTATTTATAAAGACATCTTAAGGATCCCTTTTGATCAAATCAAAAGGACGAACCCAAAGAAGAGGTAATAATTTTACCACCCTCTTTCATGTTCTTTTCCTCTACCACTTCTTCTTTCTTATTTATTTCCTTTTTAAATTAATAACTCCAATATATTCTATATAATGTGATGTTATTATAAATATGGTATAGCCATATTCATTATCCTGTCCATCCTTGGACCGACATGTCACCATACGTGCATACGTACGGATTACCGTCTCCACGCCCTAGTGTAATCTTTATTCAATACATTATTATTTGGATTGGTATAATAATGATGTGTAATTCATGAAAATAATAAATACAACATGATAATTATTCTGTGTATATTATATACCATCCAATTATAAATTATTTTAATGTCAAAATAATGATATTTTCACTCGTGCATACGTACGGATTACCGTCTCCAAGAATGTGATGAGATCCATTCCCCATCGTATCCATTAAAGACTATTTTTCATTAGATGATTAAAAATAATGTTCAAATACTTGATATAATTATGGATATGAATATGATACATCCCATCAACAAAAAACATGACTCACATAACAATGAATATAACGGAAAACGAATTTGTTAACTCCCAAAACGACGATAATACTAAGATATTATTAACAAAACAATGTTAAAAGATCATATATGATATCATACATATGTATATGGTTATTGTATAATTTAATAACAGTTATTTCATCATTATACATGAGGTTAACCAACCATCGACCAAGGAAAAGTACAAGGTAAGGGTTAATTTAACAATCTCTTTATTATCTGAGGTTGTTTTTACGTAAGTATCTACTTGGACCTCTTTACCATCCACATCCATGTTTCTTAAAAATTTATTTCAAAACATTTTTACTATTTTATAGAATATGGGTTAAAGTCATATATATCCTTGTTTGAAATTTAATAAGAAGTTCATAAAGGAATCTTTCTGTCATTTTTTAAACAAGGTCCTTTTTAACCTTTTCAACAGAATTATGGTAAGAATGTCTTTTTTAACTTATACGGCGGGTGTGGCTATTTTAATCCGTTATAAAATCGTTGAAGATTCCATTACAAGATTATAAGAATATTTTCAAATAAAATTTTTCCTATTATAATTATGTGCCTTTTAAATGATTTAAAAAAAAGAGATATTTCTCTCAAATAGTTTTGATTTCATCTATGTCAACATCCTTTCATTGATTTTAAGCTTACATGAAGTTGATTTATTATGATACAAAACATCAATATTGTATTGAAGGTGTAGTGATATGATTGAATATGGATGTGTTATTTTTATACCATTCATGGTTTATGGAGGAATTATTGACATTTCATATGCTAGTTTTAATACAAATGATTATGTTATGTTTAAACCTATTTATATGAGGAATTCATAGGACTTAGTAAGTGACGAGTGGAGATTACTATATCTTCTCGATGCATTGGTAGGTCTCATGAGACAAACTAGTGTCTTGGCACAAGGCCTTGACAAAATATTATTTGTAGTCTTGGCATAAGGCCTTGACTATTTGGTTATGGTAGTCTGGAATTATGCATTCCATCATTATGAATGTTTTTATTTTTATTGCATGTGATTTTTCGATTAGAATAATATCAATGTGAATATGTAAATGGAATTATTTCATTTTATTTCTGTCATATGGTTCGGAAGTTCAAATTTAAAAGGATTTTGTTTTAGTTATACGTTGCCTTAAATTTTTATGCTTATTTATGAAAGTTTTCGCTATATTGTTATCCTTACTGAGAATCTGAGCTCACCCCATTCTATGTTTTATTTTTCCAAGGATGTGAAGATGTATTTTATGACTGACCTGTAGAGATTGTCTGAGGGGATATGAGTGTGGACTATGGAGACTATTTTTTGTCGTTTTCACATTATGATGTAATGTAAGACTTATGAATGTATCTAGTGTTTCCAAGGATACTAAACTAATCTGTCTTTCGAGACTTGATATTTTGTGATCATGCCAATGTTATGTAATAATGCACCGACTCTGGGTAGCTGGGGTCAGGGTGTTACATGTCATAAGTGGTCTATTGTGTAGCATGTCATTCTACATAATGAAAATTGTAGCCCTCGCTACAAGGATATAGGGTGGAGTTGATAGATATAAATCACAATAATTTTCACCCTATATGATATCAATATAAGAAAGGTATCAGTGTCTATGTGATTCAAATTTCACAGAAAAAATTATTAGAACATTGATTACCTCAGCTAAGTCAGGTTTTTTATGGGAATGACTCACCTCAAAACTGGTGGGGGTGGGGCGAGATCTTCACGCACGAGATGTTCTTGACTTGTTTCTTCTCTTGTCCTCCCCCCATTAAACTTGCTATCAACTCTATCTAGTATTGTAATTCTTATTGAAAATAGATAATTTTTCTTTCACCTTTTTCATTTACTCAGTTTGATCCTCTAATTGTTATTCTTTTTGAAAATATGTTCAGGGTGTCACCCCAAAATCCACACCTCTGACGTGGCCATAATGTCCTGGCTGCTTCAAGGCTGCTGAAAGTATGTCTGCATCTGGTGCTGGTTTTCTTGATTTTTATGACTATGTCAGATAGAAAATATAGTAAAATAAGTAATCATTGTTATGTAATATCGATTTAAATATTAACAAATTTATATTATGTCATACTTACACATGTTTCCCAAACTTTTGTGTATTTTCATTTGTCAGTATCTCCTCTTTAATTACATGAGCTTCCATCCATAGCGCATGGAATGGGATAGAAGTGGATTTTGATTTTGATTCATCAATCTACATATAAACAGATGAACATTTCTATGGTGTTGTTTCGTGTCACATTAAATTATTATGGTAGATTTAAAATATGTACCAATTTTTTCTCAAGTGAAGTCTACCTCATCGTTTCTTTAAGGAAGGGGTACGCTAGTTTTTATTCTTGTTCCTTATTTTCAGCACCCAGTTTCTGTTTCATAAATAAAAAACTTTTAATAAAATTGAAGAATACATGAAACGTTAAACAACGTACTAACAGACACAATTTACCTGAAAATACTGCTTTTCAAAAGGGCATCTAAACTCATCTCACGCTTCTTGGGATATCAAGTGTGCATAAAGAGGAGGTGGGTGTGGCTTGATTTTTCCTTCATCTGAATTAAGATGATATTTCATTATATTCATGTGGAAGCCTCTATGAATCCTTTCTACAACTCTTAATACATATTCCTTGTGTGAGGCATCTACTATAAATGCACTCTGCAATGTATGATGTAGAGTAAGTCAATGTTTTAGTATTTTATTTTATTTTAATAAATTAATGAAATTATATCGTAATGTTATTGTAATCTCTTCCCACATTTATGTCTTAATCCCAGTGACAACATGGTGACAAGATTGTACCTCAATTGGCATGCATTTCCAAGTGATGATTCCAATATACCTACTAATGATAGCTCTGTTGGGGTTAACATGTTGGCCCCACTTATTCCATCCCACCTCAAATTTGATTCCTTTTTCTTTTTTCCTTGAGGATTTTTGCAAACACTGTCAAACTGCGGTGCTATTGTTTTTTTTGCACCACCAAGGCTTCGTTTCCTATCATTTCTTTAGTTTCAGCATCATCATTATGTTCCTCCAGAGTGCTAGCATCTTCATTGGGACAATTATAAATAGGTTGAGAAACCTATTGTACCATAGTACTGGGACTAGTAGCAACAGGTTGAGAAAGATGTTGTTCCTCTACACAAGGACTAGCATCAGTAGGTTGAGAGACTTGTTGTGCCTTGGGATTGGGTTCAAAAGTAGGTGTAGAAGTCATTAATTATCTACAGAAGGGATTTAACATTAAATTTAGATTACATAAAAGAATCAGGAAATATATAATAACATAATGTAACAAAATGTATATTACAATAAAAAATTAACCTGATTATTCGACTCTCTTTATTTTTTTAGGCTGAAGAGATTTGTCCCCTCTAACGACATTGTAAATCCCGTCATTGTAGTCTTTTAGGACATACAAAATGTCATCTATATTGGGACTACGACAAAATGATTGTGAAGTCTCAAGGAAAGTGTCATCCTATATTGAATTTTCATCTGACCCTTCAGTTGTTTTAGTCGATAATAGAACAATTAACGAGTTTCGGTTTGTGAGATCTGCAACATAAAGTACTTGTACTGCATTTGATTCCATTATAAATGGTTTTTATTTATCCCCTTCCTTACTCAACTCAACTTTAATGAATCCCAATTCATCTATTTTAATAGCACTCCTGTTATCAACCCACTTTCATTAAAAAATCAGAACATGGAATTTCATATAATCCAACTCCCATATTTGTTTGATGATGACAAAGTATGACATATTCACATAAATTTTAACTCCCCAACCCTAGTTACCTAGATTCGGTGCATTATTACCTATAATTGGCATGATACAGGGAATCATCTCCCAAAGGAGCGAGCAGTTTAGTAGCCTTGGAGGTACTAGATACATACATAAATTTTACATTACATCAGGAAATAATAAAAAACAACATTGTGTCCCATTGACCACATTCATACCCATTAGACTATCCCTGTAGGTCAGTCATAATATACTTCTTTGTATCCAGGGAAAAAGAAAACATAGAAAGGGGTGAGCTTAGTTTCTCGGAAAGGATAATAATATAGCGGAAACCATCATAAATAAGCATAAACACTTAAGGAAATGTATAAAACTAAAAAAATTCCTTTTAAACTTAAAATTCAGCATAAAATGGAAAATATAAATCAATAATTCCATTTACTTATTCACATGGGTATTCGACTATTCCAATATCTCATGTAATATCAATAGATAATTTCATAAAGATGGAATGCATAATTCCAGACATCATAACCACATAGTTAAGGCCGCATGCCAAGACTACAAATAAGATTTTGTCAAGACTTGTTCCAAGACACTAGTTTGTCTCATGAGACCTACTGATACATTGAGGAGCTATAGCGTGCTCCACCCATCACTTACTAAGTCCATTTCATTCCTCATATGAAAATGTTGAAACATAACATAAAAATTCTCATTAAAACTAGAATATGAAATGTCAGTATGTTAACCATAAATCATTAATGGTATAAAAATAACACATTCACAGTCAATCATATCATAACTCATTCAATACAATTTTGATGCTTCATTTTTTAATAAATCAACCTCAATCAAGAATAATATCCAAAAGGATGTTGACATAGTTAAAACTGATTAGTAAAACTCTTTGATAGAAATATCCATTTTTCATTAAAACATTGAAAAGTCACAAAATTTATAAAGACATTTGAAAGACATTTTTGAATCAATGTGTCTCATACCACATTGAATCTTTTGAAATAATTAACATTTTAAAACATTCATTCCATATAAATAAATCCTTTAAAACCCATTTTGAAAACATGGACATTAATTGGAATGATTTAGAAGAATAAATATTTAAACTGTTAAAATGATATTTTAGTTGAAGAATCCCTTAAAAATAATCCTTTTGCAAACTCCTTTATCTAACATGGACATGCGTAATAATTATGTCCCAGTAAATACTTACACCTAAAAAATTTTGAATAATAATGAGATTGAGGAGTTAACCCTTACCTTGAACTTTTCCTTGGTTGAGGGAACATTAACCTCCTGTATAATTGTTAAATAATTGTTATTAAGTTATAAAATAACTACATAAATAAATATGATATAAAATATTATCTTCTAATATTGCATTGTTAATAATATTTTAGTTGTATAATTGTTTTGGGTGTTAACTGATTCATTTTTCATTTATATCTTTTGTTACGTAAGTCATGTTTGTTATGAATAAGCCGTTTTTGATTGATATCCAGAATGATATAATTTTCTTAAAAATTATTTTTAATAATCAAATGAAAATTATTCTTGAATGATTACAATGGGGAATGAATCTCATCACGTTCGTGGAGACGGTAATCTGTATGTACGCACGAACGCTACTTCTATTTCATTTGTTTATTTTAAAAGAAAATAAGAAAAAATGATAAATAGGTATATTATTATTACATTATATTATAATAGTTTATATATGTTACATAAGTTTATTAACACCATCCTTTATACGTTCCATGTATGGTATAAACGAGTCATATCACTTTGAGGGGGTAGTAGTCCGCACTTTCTCAAATGAAATTATCGTATATATAACACATGAAAAGAATAAATGTATGCTGTAAAAGAGAATTAAAAATGATTATAGATAAAAGAAATATCATAAATATCATATATAATTACATTCCTATCATAATGGACACCAAAAGAGGTGGTAGTAATATATTGAACAATCATTGTTTCGTGAGGCAGTAGTTCGTTGTCCATAGAAACATTATGTTATATACCCATTAGACGGAGGTTTGTGTAAAGGAAGTTCAAATACATCTCATAACAACAACCTATTACATTGAGGATACTTTTTTATAAAATAAAGTAATAAAGAGAGTTAAGGGTGTTGGAGAAGTAAAATAAAAGAAAAAAACTAAAGAGGAGATGTTGCCTTTAAATTGGGTAACTCCATTTGGTTTGAACCAAATAGATTCCTTGAAGTGCCTTCTGCATAATGTAAGGCTTATAAGTGGAATAGATAGGTGTAGGTAGCTTAACTAGGCAGAGTTTGGATGAGCCAAGGGGCTTCAGAGGTTTGAGAAATAGGGTAGAGGTGAGGCCTTTTTATAAGGGGGACGTGATCTTTAGGAATGTTTGAAAATATTATTTTATTATATAATTATCTTAAGATTCTAAAGGTCCAAAACTCAATAAAGTCAAAGATAAAATGACTCATGTTCTAAATAAGATCATTAAATAATAATTGGACATGTTTTGGATATTTTTTTATTTTTATAATTTCATTTATTTAAATAATTCTTTAATGAGATAAACATTGCATCATTTTTGTATCATAAATAATTTATATATTTGATGTCTAAAAATTATAAAAAAATTACCATGATGTATGAAATATTTTTATCTTTAAAATTATAATTTATAGTCGAAAATATAACTAATATAACCCCATGTAAAAAAAATTACTAAAAGATATATGTTTATGTCATTTTTGTCTTTACATTAAATTAATTAATATAAAGTGTCCTTATCACTCTCAAGTGGCTCCGTGGTGTCCCAAAATCGACCCAAGCATGACCATGGTCGGAAATGTATCAAAGAAAATGAATATCACACAAGGTAGAGTAATTTAATATTATTATAATAATATTTGTTTACCCTTATTTACCTGATTTTCCCTTTAACCATGGTTAATAAAATATTTAATAAAGTAAATATTCATAATGGCTATAATTAAAAATTACATATTTAAACGATTTGAACCTCATGATTCCAAATATGGAATCCATATTTCAAATTAAAAAACACATAAGTGGAGGAAATTAATTTAAAATTAATTCCCGTTATGAAAATAAAAATTGTGTTTTTACGTATTAATAACTATCAAAATATTGACACTTTTTAATGTCAAGTTTAAATGTGAAACTACCTAAAATTACCTAAATTATATTAAATTATATAAATATAATCTAATGATACTTTAAAACCACTCAAATTTATAATTTAACACTATAAATTATTTCGTTTAAAAAAGATGTATTCAATTAAAATTTAATATTTTTCAATATTCATCAAAATATGAAAGTTATCAAAAAAGAACCAAAAATTTATCCAAACTAAATTTTTTATGTCCTTCTTCTAAAGAATAATTTAATAACATTAAATTGATTATATAAAAGTGAAAAATATTAGTTTTAAAAAAGGCTCGTCCTTAATAGGCGGTAAAAGTTCATTTTCTGAAAATTACTTCTTTTATCTGAAAAAATGAATTTGTTCTTATATAATGTCTAATAAATACATAATATGGATTCTAAAATTATATGGAGTATATAAAATTCCAAATTCAATTAATACTATTCATAACCGCTTTTTGAATGGCTAGTTTGGTATGTCGCGGTGCGCTCGAACTCGGTGTTGCGTGTAGCGCAAATTATTGAATTTCTTTGAAGAGATAATGTACTATGAAATCATGGGGTGTTAAATTATCCCTTCCTTCAATAAATTTCATCCTCAAAATTTTAAATTATCTTTGAAAATAAAAGGCTAAATATAGAAAAATACCTTTGTGGAAAACCCACATCTAAAATTGGGTTAATGAAATTTAGTTTTAATAAGAGGGAATGATAAATAAAAAAGTAACCACCAAATTATAATATCGATTAGGATAACATTGGTTGAAATTAGAGACACGTAGTTGGAGGAAAATTGTAAATATTTATAGAGAGGGATTGAGGATATCAATCGTAGACATATGTAAAATTGATGGCTTCAAAGCCATCAATATATGATGATTTAAAATATCATCGGTTCAACAAAAAATAATGTATTAGGATAAAACATTTATGAATTTAAGATCCCTTACCTAATGTTTAGGAATTAATTTATTAATAGAATAAGAGGAAAAAATATACTTGACAAGTAGAGTTTCATCCTTCAACTATTTCCTACCAAAAACTCATATTTCACTCCAAAAGATAATAGAATTCAAAAATATTCTATTTATCCTAATCGTATAGAGTTCCAAAAACAATGAATTTATAATTCATTTGTTATAATATTTAAAAAAACTACATTATACATACCATCATGTAGGCTAGTTGTAGGTGATTCACCCTTGTCGCCCTTCGGTTGCGGGTTTAAGTCTTGCGGCCTTTCCGGACGCATCAGGTTACTGCCCGACCTCCGTGTTGTCTTTTTATAATAATCCAAAAATAATAATAAGATATGCTTTAACCATAATAATAGTATCCAATGTATAACTTAATCCATTCCAACCTTTAGAAATATCAAAAATTCTTTTGTCCATACTCACAGTCCAAAATTTATAAGTAAGGTAAACACAATGAAGATCTTTTTCCCATGTAATAACATGTGAATACCTTCATCATGTATTATTTAAAAAAATAGTAACACCCTAAATTAACATAAAACCCTATTGACTATATTCATGCTCCCTTATTCCTTATATAATACTAGATATACTTCTTATATCCAACAATGTTGTAAACACCAAAAATGATGGAATAAATAAACAATTACTTAGATCCAAGGCAGTCAATAATATCCCATATACTTTATCCAACTCAATTATATCTTATTCTGAAATCATTATCTCAGTTTCAGAAACATTTTATGGGTTATGTTTCCCCTAATCATATATTTTCCAAAATGCTTAACATGAAAATCTGTCACTTTACCTGGTACCGTAAAATACCAAATCCTTAATGAAAATGTACTGCAGTATAATCCTTATACACTTTATAATTCATATAAATTGTGAATCATTAATATAATACTCAAATGACACAATTATTTAATAACAACATAATAACACAAGCCATTACTCTGAATATGGGGTAATATAATAACTTTATTATTATCCAATATCATCATTTGCGGTATACTCTGATGATTGGGACATTGATTTGCGTTGTGTCCCAACTCCTTATAGATGAAGCATTATACATTTGAAACATTTTTCTTACCCTTGAAATCACGTACTTGGTGTCATCTTTATCCACACTTATAACAAACTCTCATTCCCTTCACGCATTTTCCAAGGTGATTCTTTCCACAGTTATCACATATTGGAAAATCCTTCTTTCCCTTATTCCCTTTATCAATCTTCTCTCTAACATCATTTTGTGCTCTTGCATCTCTTCAAATCCATAAGATTCAGAGAATTATTTAAATATATTATTAGCACATGATATTATTTCTTCATATGATGATAATACATGGGAAACTATTTCCCTTCTAAATGTTGGATTAATACCATTAAAGATATGATCATTCTTACTATTTGGATCATGCGTATCACTGTAGTGCTAATTCCTTCGACTAGGCATCACTTCTAAATAATGGAATACACTAGATTAGTATATGAATTGCAATACATAATTCCAAACTTGTTAAACAGTCAACATAAATTGTAAATTTTATGGATATAATCCATAATCATAAAAATGTTTTCTTTGAAGAAGTATATACTCATAAATCCTTCATAATGATTTGTAATGAAAATGTCATTTATCCTATGTATATCCCATGGGAGTTTCATAGACATGGGTGAATCAAGGCCCGTTGTCGTGTACCGGGATACCCTAGGTCAAGCCTGAAACTCCTTGTCAGAGATTCCACTCCTAGGTACATATGTTCCAGAGCCGCCTCTACCTGCTTGTATCCATACATGGATGTATTGCTTGGAAATCTTATAAAATCTCTACCATACAAAAAATCTATAAATTTCACCTCTACTAATCCTAAAATTCTATATTATGGTAATGTTCTCTAATTAGAGTTTATCGTAATCTAGTTTTAGTGGTATGTACTAAACTTCCACTAATACCAACTATAACACCTCGACCCTAGTTACCCAGAGTCAATTCATTATTACATAACATTGACACGATACAATGAATCATGTCCCGAAGTGCTGATCAGTTTAGTACCCTTTGAAGTACTAGATACATGCATATGTTTTACATTACATCATGAAATAATGAAAAATAACATTGTGTCCCGTTGACCACATTTATATCTCTTAGACTATCCCTACAGGATTGTCATAATATACTTCTTCACATACTGGAAAAAATAAAACATAGAAAGGGGTGAGCCTGGATGCTCCGTAAGGATCAAAATATAGCAGAAACATTCATAAATAAGTATAAACACATAAAGCAATGTATAAAACTAAAACAAATGTCTTTTAAACATAAACTTCCGCATAATATGGAAAGGATAAATTAAATAATTCCATCTACTTATTCACACAGATATTCAACTAGTCGAATAATCACATGTAATATCAATAGATAATTTCATAATGATGGAATGCATAACGCCGGACATCGTAACCATGTAGTCAAGGCCGCTTGCCACGAATACAAATAATATTTTGTTAAGGCCTTATTCTAATATACTAGTTTTGTCTCATGAGACCTAATAATGCATCAAGGAGCTATAGAGGGCTTCACCCATCACAAACTAAGTAAAATCCATTTCCCATATGAAAATTTTGAAATATAACATAAACATTCATATTAAAACTAGCATACAAAAGGTCAACACTTTAACCATAAATAATGAATGGTATAAAATAGAACATTCTCATTCAATCATATCATTATTCATTCAAAACAATATTGAGGATTATATTTATAACAAATCAACCTCAATCAAGAATAATATCAAAAAGGATGTTGACACAGTTGAAAATGATTAGTAAAACTCTTTTAGGGATATATCCCTTTTCATGAAGATATTTAAAAGTCACACAATTTATAAAGGAATATATTTAAAATACATTTTTGAATCAATATGTACCATACCACTTTGAATCTTTTGAAATAGTTAACATTTTAAAATATTCATGTCCATATAAATAAATCCTTTAAAACCCATTTTAAAAACATGGATATTAATTAGAATGATATAGAAGAATAAATATATAAACCGTTAAAATTATATTTTAATTGAAGATTCCCTTAAAAATAATCATTTTGTAATCTCCTTTATCCAACATGGACATGGGTAATAAATAGGTCCCAGTAAATACTTACATATAAACAATATCGAATAACAATGAGATTGAGGAATTAACCCTTACCTTGTAATATTCCATGGTCGTGGGTACGTTAAACTCCTGAATAATAGTTAAATCATTTTTATTAAATTAAAAAAGAATTGTATACATAAATATGATATCATATATGATATTCTAATATTGCATTGTTAATAACATTTTAGTAGTTTAATTGTTTCGGGTGTTAAATGATTCGTTTTCATTTATATGTTTTGTTACGTAAGTCATATTTGTTATAGATAGGATGTATTTGATTCATATCCAAAATGATATAATTTTCATAATGATTATTTTTTATAATCAAATGAAAATTATTCTTGAATGGTTACGATGGGGAATGAATCTCTTCATGTTCATGGAGACAGTAATACGTACGTACGCCCAAACGCTACTTCCATTTCATTTTTTTATTTTAAAATGAAATAATAAAAAATGATACCTAAGAATATTATTATTACATTATAATATTTTATATTATTTACATTACGTATGTTCATTAACACCATCCTTTATGCGTTCCATGTATGGTATGAAGGAGTCATATCACTTTGAGGGGGCTGTAGTCCGCACTTCAACAAATGAAATTATCATATATATACAACATGAAAAGAATAAAAGTATAATATAAAAGAGAATTATAGAAGAATATAGATAAAACAAATATCATAAATATAATATATAATTAGATTTCCTTCATAATGGCCACTATTAGAGGTGGTATTAGAAGATTTAGCAATCATCGTTTCATGAGGATATAGTTCATTGTCCAGAGAAACATTATGTTCTATATTAATTAGATGGAGGTGTGTGTATGTATAGTTTAAATAATTCTCATAAAAACAAACTATGATATTTAGGATATTTTCTTAATAAAATAATTGAGTAAAGGGAGTTTAGTGGGTTGGATAAGTAAAATAAAAGAAAATAACTTAAGAGGAGATGTTACATTTAAATCGGGTAACTCCCTTTGGTTTGAACCAAAAGGAATCCTCGATGTTATTTATGCCTATGGTAAGGATTATAAGAGTATTACATGGATATATAGAGATTAATTTTTTAGATTTTGGATGTGAAAGGGGCTTGAGATGTGTGAGAAATGGGTTAGAGATGAGGGATTTTTAAAAGGGGGGGAGGGTCTCTTTAGGAATGTTTGAAAATATTATTTTATTATATAATGATTTTCAGATTCTAAATCTCAAAAACTGATTAAAGTAGAATATAGGATGTCTCGTGTTCGAAATAAAATAATCCAATAATAATTGGACACGTTTTGGATATTGTCTTAATTTTTAAAATATCATTTATTTAAATCATTCTTTAATGAGGTAAACACTACATCATTATTATGTCATAAAGAATTTCAGTTATATGATGTCTACAAATTATAAAAAAATACCATGATATAGTTAATATTTATATATTTTAAATTAATATTTATAGTTGAAAACAAAACTTATATAACCCAATGTAAAAATTGTTTTATTAAAAGATATATATTTATGTGATTTTTGTCTTCACTAAAAATTAATTAATATAAAGTGTCATTATCACTCTCAAGTGGCTTAATGGGGTCACAAAATTGACCAAAGGAATCCCATGGATAGAAATGTATCAACCGATAGAAATATGACCCATGTTAATTTAATTTATTATTATTATAATACTATTTGTTTACCATTATTTACAAGAATTTTCTCTTTAACCATGGTAAATAAAATATTCAATGAAGTAAATATTCGTAATGTATAAAAATAAAAGTTACCTATTTACACAATTTAGACCTCCTGATTCCAAGTATGGAATCCATTTTTACAAATTCAAAACAAATAAGTGGAATATTGTAATTTAAAAATAATTTTCATTGTCAAAACAAAAAGACTATTTTTAAGAAATAATAACAATCAAAATATTGACCCTTGTTTATATCCAGTTTAAATGAGAAATTACATCCAATGACCTAAATTATATTAAAGGATAAAAATATAATATAATGATACTTTAAAACCACTCAAATTTTTAATTTAACACAATAAATTATTTCAATTAAAAATAATCAATTAAAATTTAGTATATTTCAATATTCATCAAAATATGAATGTTATTAGAAAAGTACCAAAAATTTATACAAACTAAATTTTTATATCCAACTTCAAAATAATAATTTAATTTCTTTAAATTGAATATATAAAAGTTTGAAATATGGGTTTTAAAAAAGATTCTCCATTAAAAGGCGGTAAAACTTTATTTTTTGAAAATTACTTCTTTTATTTGAAAAAAATTAATTTGTTATTATATTATATCTATGAAACACATAATATGGATTCTAAAATTATATAGAGTATATATAATTCAAAATTCAGTTAATACTATTCATAACCACTTTTTGAATGGCTAGTTTGGTATGTCATGGTGCGCTCGAACTCAGTGTTGTGTGTAGCACATTTATTGAATTTCTTTAAAGAGTTAACATACAATGAAATCTTGGGGTGTTACATAAATTGGATTTTTGTCCTTCACACTGGAAACATGCATCTCGTCAGCCAAATGTGTAACCCCACTATTCTGCATGGTACTCTCTTCATCATGTTCATTAGTATAGAATGTATAATCATTAACTATATAAGCATTCTACGATAAGACATAGACACTTTTTCCTCCAACTAGCCATTGAATTCATTCTAAATTGAGTCTGAATTTTCATTTGAATTCTTAAAAATATGGTTTTCAAACCATCCTATAAACATCCAATTATGTGTATATGATATACAATTTTTAGCTCTAGATGGATTCAAATACCTAATAATATATTTATGGGTTTGAACATATGGGTCAACATTGAAACTATTATGCAAAAAATAAAGATGGGCCTTCTCTCGATCAATAATATTGATTGTGACAACATCTCTTCCAGAAATTTATTCTCCCTCAAGCCTCAAAATGTGACAAGATTTTGGTAGGTCAATGATTTCCACACCATACATGTATTTGATATAGAATTAAATAGCTTCATCAACAATATATTTCTCTACAATGAAACCATCTGGATGACTTTGATTTTTTAGATACCCTTTCAAAAGCATCATATACCATTCAATGGGGTACATCCATCTATAATGTATAGGACCACATATTCGAATCTCTCTCCCCAAGTGAACCATCAGATGAACCATCGTATCAAATAATTTTTGTGGAAATAACATTTCCAGTTAACATAATATGATGGTAATTTCTCTTTCCATAGTTGGAAATTTTGCTGGGTCTATAACTTTATTGCTTATAGCTTTGAAGAAGAAACCGAGCTTCATTAATGTATGGTGGATTCTTGAAAAAAATGAAACATAAAGCTATAGGAATTAGATCATTCATCAAAACATGGTAGTCATGTGAATTTAGACCCATTAACATTAAATCATTCAATGACACGATGTTCTTGATATATGATGAATATCCCTATAGAACAGTTACATCATTCAAGAATTTTCAAAATTGATATCTCTCCTGCCTGGAAAGTGTGTAAGTAGTAGGAGGAATAAATTTTCACTTTTCACCCTTCACTGGTGCCAACTCTTCTTGTATTCCCATCTCAACCATGTACAACCAAGCTTTAATTCCTTTCATTATTTTGTCAGGTTCCTTTAGCAACGTGCCGATGACACTATCACATACATTTTTTTCATCATACATAACATAAATAAAATTTATAACATATATACAATTCCAGTATGGTTATTCAAAAAAACTGAACTCTTTTTTAAACTATTTTTTTGTAAGGTTTTTCGAAAACACTTTACCAAAAGTTGTGTCCATATTTTTTACTTCCTCAAAAAATTGATCACATGTTAGTGGAGAAAATGTTGTATGTTCTTATGAATATCCATTGAATGATGTCTTCCAAGTTAGGTACTTATGTCTTAATGGTAGTGTAAAACCCTAGGATTTCATAGTACATTGTCTCTTTAAAGTTATTCAACAGCTTGTGCCAAACGCAACACCAAATTCGAGCGCACTACGACTTACCAAACTAGCCATTAGAAAAGAGTTTATGAATTTTATTAACTGAATTTTGAATTATGTATACTCCATATAATTTTAGCATCCATATTATGTGTTTCTTAGACCCAATATAAGAACAGATTCAATTTTTCAGATAAAAGAAGTATTTATCAAAAAATGAAATTTTACCGCCATTTAATGGAGAACCATTTTTAAATAAAATATTTTACACTTTTATATATTCAATTTGACCATATAAACTTCTTCTTTAGAATTAGGACATAATAATATAGTTTGGAAAAAAAAATTTTGTTTTTCTGAAAACTTTCATATTTTGATGAATAGTGAAAAATACTAAATTTTAATTGAGAGACATTTTTTTAATATAAATACATTATAGTGATAAATTATACATTTTAAGGGTTTTTAAGTATAGTTTGATTATATTTTTATCATTTAATCCAATTTTGGTCATTGGAAGTAATTTTACATTTAAATTGGAAATAAACACATGTCAATCGTTAGCATGTTTTTACATCTCAAAAACATGTTTTTTGGTCTTGACAACGAGAATTAATTTTAAATAAATTAATAAAACTACTATGTTTTTAATTTGGTAAAATATAAATCATTTTTGAATTCATAATTTCTAAATTATATTAGGTTAAATATTTGGTATTTTTTCTGAAAACTTTCAATTTTTGATGAATAGTGAAAAACACTATGTTATTGTTTAAAACTGACTTTTTATTTAAATAATAATTATTATTAATTAAATTTATTTTAAAGTCAAAAAAGATAAAGAATACATATATTATTCCAATTTAATTAATTGGAGTAATTTTATAATAATATTAGATATATAAAATTTTATCGAACATTTAAACAACTTTTACCCACTTTCTAGACCCATATGAAAATTTACCTAAAACCTAATTTTTTTTCTTTTTTAAATTGAATTTAAAAAATCCAATAGACATGGTTGATACCAGTAAGTAAAATTTGGTTCAATATGATGAAAATAATTTTGGTGAATAATAACTTTTGAATTCTATTTACCATGATTAAAAGTAAATAAGGTGATTAAAGGTAAAAATAATAATAAAATTACCCCAACACATGTCCTAATTCTATTAGATAAGTGTAATTTAGAAAAAATAAACCTGAGGACAAAACTAAGATCTTTTTTATCCATTTTTATTAGATTAGGACATTTATTATATTTTATTTAAATAATAGTTAAAAGTGTTGAATACAAAGTTTAATAACTGAACATTTTTTAATATAGGGTTACACATAAGATAAATTCAACTATAAATATTTATTATAAATTTAAAACTATTTACTAGATCATGTTATTTTATTTATAATTTTTAAAAATTAAATTATAAATTTTATTTATGACACAATGAGGATGCAGTAATTACCTTATTAATTAAAGATTAAAATAATTGATGTTATACATATTAAAATAAATGTAAATTAAAACTCTTGATGTCATCCACAAATTTTCTAGGAGAATATGACATGTTAGGGTTTATTATATGAATTTTTTTTATTAATCAAGTATTTAGTAATTTCATAAAAACTAAATACTAAATAGTGTTAAAATAGATATAAATGAGTTTTTTAAACAAATACTATATTATTAAATAATATAATATTCCTAATAATCTATGATTCAGAAAAAGGACTTAAATAATGTTATATATACCATTAATAAACCACTTGAGGTTCTCTTTTCATTTTATGGTACTATATTAACCATTTAATATAAAAATACAAGAATACATTGTAAAAGTTAAACTATTTAACTAAGAGTTAAATCTAAAAGATAAGGTTAATATGGTGACCTAAAATTTTCAAAAACCTATTGGATGAGTGAATTTCGACTCATCCGAACCATATCCTTGAAATAAATATATTTGGATCCATTAGAAACCGAAAATGATTTTATAATAAAATAATATTTCAAGCTTTACCTAAAGGGACCCTCACCTCTCTTATAAATGGGAATTTCCCCTTATCTTAAATTTACACCTCCAATGCCATTTGGATCATCCAACACCTACTCATATATCATCCCAACAACCCTCAAGTTAATATAGTGGCCTTAATTTTATCATATATCCAACCTAAGGAGACCTTTTTTTCAAAACAAAATGAAGAACTCGAAGAAGAGGTAATTATTTCATCACCTCATTCAAAATATTTTTCTTCTTCCACTTCCTCTTCCTTTGTTGTTTCCATACCAAAATAATAACTCCTTAACTAATGCTTTTCTTAATTCTATTTTCCAGATTAGGTCTTATGGTTTCATTCTTCTTCTACCAAATCCCTAATGACCTATTTTTTTATATGATCATAGGTTAGGGCCTCTAAGGGTTATTGAATCAGGATCTAAGGCTATGCCTAAATGAGCATTCATCTACGAATTTGTGGTAGGTTGTCTATAAGTAAAATCATATAGTCTTGTTGTCACTTTTTTCATGTGTGGTAGTGATATTACTACACTTTTGATGTGAATTTGGATCATTTAGTAATATTTGGTAAAATGGTTGGATAAATGATTATTTAGACCCCTCATGATCCCCGTGTGATGCATCAAGATTGATTAGTCTGATTGGGGAGCACCAACATTCTCGAACATGGAAAATTATAATTTTAAGCAAAGAGTTTCTTTGTGTTGAAATATATCCGTTGATAAATATGTTGAAATGTTTGGATAATTCATAAAAAGGAACTAGTTCGGGGTAGATTTGGACTTGTGGCTAGGATTATTCTTTTGGTCCATCTCTTCTAGCTTCATCCAGCGACGTGGGGTCTGATCTGGTCTCGTAGGACGTTCTCTTTGAGTGAGTGCAAAATCATTTTCATTTAGGGTTCGATGGATGGGTGACGAATGGTGAACTGTGTGTTCCGGTTTTTTGGAGTGCGTTTCTGGTTTGATGGTCCCTAGAAGATCAAGTGAGGCATTTTCGTGTTGGGGATTTCCGGTCTTGTTTTGGAGGATTTTCTGTTGGTTTTGGATGAATCTTCTCATGGTTTTGGTTGATTCTACCTTATTTCTTTGGTTATACCTCTACTGTTCGTGATTTGTTTTTGGATGAATCTTCTGTATGATCATGATGTGAAGTTTTGGTGTGTTTTCAACCTGCACACTATTTGGATCTCTTTCAGATGAGGTTTAGAGCACAAATATTTCACCTGATCAAGCCATTTGGATTTGGGAGTTAGAGTGGTTATGACTCTTCCATCTGTACTGGGCCCATGAAACTCTGCATGAGACAGTTAGCCGAGTGTTCATGCGATGGTGAAGACTTGTTATCATGTTGTAGTTGCGAGGGAGATACAGATCCTGTAGTCTTAATCTGGTTTATTCTATTTAATAGTATTATTTAGTTGTAATGTTGGATCATATGGTTTCTCACTTTTTCCTCAAAAGTGTTTTAATAATAAAAAACTTATTTTTCAGTTAGTAGTGTGAATTTATAATGAAAATTTTAAGTGTATTAAGTAGTATGAAATGGTTAATGTGTTAAATAGATTAATTCATGGTTATTTATAAATATGTTTAATGGGATAATATATGGGAATTGTTGATTATGCTCAATGGGTTAATGTATGAAAATGGGAAATGGGGTAAACAAACTATGCTAAGTAAATGGTAATTGTGCAAATGGGTTAAGCCTTGATGATGATTCATATTTCGAGTAAAACATGAATCCTAAATGTTATGTTCATTGATATTGTATGGTTTTTGGTATTGTATATGTGGTAAATGGATGAATAGGCATGTGTAAATGGATTGGTAGTTGTGGGGTACAAGACTTGAGGATCTATGGCCACAGGTTAGGTTAGACTGATGTTATATTCCCCAACCATATAATGCATGGGTTAGGGAAGGGGATTGAGGATCTAGCCCCTAATAGTTTCATTTGATAAGACTATCTAGATTGAGGCAGCAATGTAAGTGTGGTATATTTTTTCTGGAATGTTTTCCCCTAGTATGATATGGAACTTGAATTATTACCTTATGCATAATAATATACCGAGATCAACCTTAGAAAAAATGTTGTAAATAACTAACCAATGGATATAATAATGAAAATAGATTAAGTGATGATAATGGTAATAATGATGAAGTGGTTAAAGTGAACATTTTTAAATAATGGCACCAAAGTTGTCTTTTTTCTAACTTTTCATTTATTTAGTACATTCTTGAACTATTTGTGTAGACTGGATATTTTTTGGACACAGCCGATGGTGGCGTACTGAGTTATACTCACTCTCTTCTCGAGCCATCATGGGGTACCCAATTGGATTTCATGATTGCAGGTCATGATAAGGGAGAAGGAACAATTCTATGGAGTTGAGTGGGGATTGGGATGTGTGTGGTTGGGGATCCAGACTTGGATTCAGGACTCGTTTTGGGGATTTAGTTGTTTTTCCTTATTTCGTATTATCTTCACTTTTGGTAATGTTTGTAAGAAATGATATATTTATTATTTGTTTGTGGTTTTTACCTTATTTGGGAAATTATTGGTAATGTTTTTTTGTTTATGTTTATTATTTCCTTTATTTCATATCATATCTATTGTTTCCTACTCTGATAAAGTGGATATAGTCTCCCAACGTGATCTCACTACAAAAAAAGGACATATACCCAAAAAAAATTCCCATCTGATAACATATCTATTAGTAAAAATGAATAATTCCAATAGATATTATATTTTGTTAATACTATTTATAAGAATCAACAATTATTTTTACCAATATATGTATCTGTCAATATTTTTTGTTTAATACCAACAAATTCATTAACAATAACTGAATTTTTCATTATATCATAGTAATAAAAACAATTGTTTACCAAAAAATGAATCTATTTATATTAATTATTATTACTTCCAAATCATTTATCATTGGGAATATATTTTATAAGAAATTATTTAATATCAACATAAATTTTATTAAAATACAGGATTACATAATGAATTTAAATAATGATAATTTAATAATGTTTCAACAATTTATTATATATAATTTACATTTCATTAAAAAAATTACATAATAAATTAAAATATTGATAATTTAATAATTTTTCATGAATATAAATATATAATTTAAAATTACTGACAAATTATCTAAATACATGATAACTCTAACAATATCAATTATAAAACTATTAAGTAAAAAAATAGAATTTTATAAATTTATAATAGATAATTTTATTAGTAATATATTGTTTTTATTAGGATTTCATGAGTGCCATAGAGGAATCATCTAGTTTATCCTTAATGAAACCCTAACACAAAATAATGGCTCCTTGAGGATGTTGTTTTTAGCCGAGCTGTCGAGCCGAAGGAGCCTCTCAGGGATCCAAATGATGATCATGGAATTAAATTGAAAATGTTTCAACATCGAACTATTGGTTCATTGTCACATTACTACCTATTATTTCTTTTGGTTCATTTACATTCCATTAATCCCTTTGGTTCACCCTGATTCAATTTATAGCCAATTATGGTAACCATTTACCCCCATTGGTTCATCGCCACATTTTTAGTCCCCAACAACGCTTCCTTTAATCAACGGACCCTTTGGTAAGGTAGTATTGCTCCTTATCTGTATTTTTTTCATTATCATCCCATGATTCCCTCACTAACCTCATATTCTATATTATCCTAAAATTTCATCACAAGTGGGAGGTATCATTTATTTTTGTGATAATTTAAAATTCAGTCTTGGAATAAATGAATTATGCTATAAGGAACATGTTATAAATTATTTTTTTGAAATATTTGTTATGATTTCCCAATTTTTAGCATTGAATGTTGAGTGAATACATTCATTTTTGATTCCCCAATCATAGATAAATACATCATGTCATTTTTTATAAAAATGGTGAAACATTTCTATGTAATAGCTATTAAAGAGTGAACTTCAAATAGTTAACACTAATATATTGGTCTTATTTAAAATAACATAATTTTTTACACTTGAAAATTACTTGGATATATTATTTTATTTTGAATGAAATGGAATAAAATCCCCATTATGATGAATATGGGATTCATTTGAAATCAAGTTTAATGAAATATCTCATTCCAGGTATGACTGTAATTTTATTTGAACTAAAATATTTTCATATTATACACAGTAGTAAAACAAACAACAAATATATAAATTTTACACCATTAATTGGTAGATATTGTATGTTTTACGTATAAATTCACCCTTAATCATATTATTATAAGTGTATTCATTCATACTTATTTGAATAGTTCTTACCTATTTTTTATTTGGTTACAATTCATTTTTTTATTTGGTGTGTTAAATGCCTCAAGGTGGTAACTTTTTTTGATTGATATATGCTTTACATTTGCTTATTGTTGTTTGGATCCCATTCTATATGATGTTTAAAAACATTATATTCATTTTATTATATTAATATTTTGGAATACTATTTAATCTGATATTTCTATGAGCTTTTAAAATTCATGCCTCATGTTCATAGATTTAATTAGTTGAAATATTTATAAAAGTTGACATCAATATTGAATATTATTTATATTTTGAATATGAAAATGATATATTTTTTTAATAAAAATACTAGTGTTTCATGTAAATGTCATATTTTATTTTAATATAAAAAATTCAGAATAGAATATTTTATTTGAAAGTTAGTTTCTTTGTTAATATATGGTTATGATTTTTTTTGTAAATTTTGAACAATATTATGTTCCCAAATTTTCATTCCCATATTTATTGATTACTTGTTGGAGGTTGTTCCTTGATGTTGTAATAAATTTTGGACTTCTCATTGTGGCATGAATAAACCACAAATATGTGATCAATTCATTTATATAATTTTTTCTATTCAAATGGGTTAAGGATCTATTAACACTTTGATATCAGAAGAAATCACCATAAATAAGTGACATTATGGAGAATTACATTTTTTATAAATATTTTTTCTAAAGTGTAATAAAATGAATCTTAATTGTGATACTCAGGTCAAGAAATAGGGTTTTCTTCAATGTGCTATAGATAATTTTCATGTAATTCACATGTTTTGGTTTCACAATTTCAATATTGGTCTATCTATGTAATTTGGTTTCCTATTTTGGTGCGAAATTACTTTGAGTATATATTTTCTATGGGATGTTTGGAATTGTGATGATTATACATTTTCTCTTTCTTTTTTTCTGAATAATATATTTAAATTGAAATGATGTTCTTTTATCTATATTGGGTTAGTTTGTGATGATATATTTCACTATATAGTGCATATTTCAATCGAGTTAAAATAAATAAATTTATGTTTCTAGACTAATGATAATTTGTGTTAACTGTGATGTTGAAATCCCTCTGATATTTGTTTTTTGAAAATCCTCACTTAAATTGGATATGGTTGAAATTCTTGAATCTAAGTTAGTATAATTGATTTTTTTTATATCATGTAAATACTGATTGGCTTGCAGATTTACCAAAAAAGTGTTACTATTTATGTTACATAATTGTTTTTGGTTCATTGTGAATTTTTAAATTATATATATATATTAAACATGATTTGTTCTTTATGTAGTGATTTTATCGCTAAAATTATTCTATGAGGACTTTTTTATATGAATGATACTTTTTCATTACTGATTGGACTATATTTTTCATATTATCTATTTATAGGTATGAATTTATAACAAATAAGGATTGTATTTATTTATATTGGATTATTAACAATTAATCTAGTCTTGTAAAAAAATTTCTAGAACTCTAAATACTACATTCCAGTTTTTTATGTAAGAACTGGAAATTCTACAAGGTCTTAACATAATATATGAGCTAATTTTTATTCTTTATGGTGGTTCGTTATATGGTTATATGTCTTGAGATTGTTTTTATTTTCTTGTTCATGGGTTTGGAAGTCTTTTGATTGTGAATTTTCCATCCATGTGATGGAGAAGGCTCTCATGGGTTCATAGAAATAGGTAATAGATGGGTTTTTGCTATGAACAATATTGTGATACGTGGTCTATGTAAAGACACCAAAAATGTTGTATCCTAAAGACAAAAAGAATATTGTATAACCCTTGGCATTGGAGTAGATAGAGAGTCCTTCAAGGAAGTCAGCAAGGGTTGTTTTGTCACTATTTGGAGAGTGTGCATAGGGAACCATACGGTTGTACTACACATGACATCTAGGTAATTACATGTGGGGAATTCTTAGATCTGATTTCATCATTCTTAAAGTTGGTTGCATATTTTGGATATGTATGAAATTAGGATGATGAGTGGCTAGTTGACCCTACTTCTTTAGATGATAAATTTTTGTTGGTAGTTATAAAATTGATCCTACTCACTCTCGTTCTAATGTTGTAATTAAAAAATAAGAAAAGTTGTTGAGTATATAATAGTTGTTTATTCCATTCATATGGGATGACATTTCATATATTTTACTGATATTTTTCGGATATTATGATGGATTATTTATTTTTGTAAAAAAATCAGACATTTAAATTCAATTTTATTCCTTTTTTTACATAATTAATAATTTTAATGTTTTTTATTATTTGTTTAATTATTTTTTCTTTAATTAATAAATAATTTTTAAAAAATTAGTCACATATACTCCTTTATAAAATTTTTACATATTTTTTAATATTAAACATTCAATTTTATCATCAATAGTATCGATCAAAATTTAATTATAGGTAATTTTATTATCAATAAATAAATATATCATATGAATCTAATAATAAATATTGTAACGAACATATATATTATTTATTGGTATCATTATAATTGCAATAGACCACTACTATCTATCGAAATATCATTTAGTGATAGAGTTTTCAAAAACAATTTAGTGACAAGGAAATTTTTTATGGGAAAACATTTTACCAACATAAAATTCACTTTTACCTAAAGATATACCCCTATTAGAAAAGGATAATTATTTTGTAGTGTCTATTAGACCCTCACTTCTATTCGGTAACCTCTAGAATATAGGGAGGTGTGGTTGAGGTCATGTGGTGACTCAACTCGGGGAAATGGTTCCGTGGCTCCTAGGTTGGGGATGTTATAGTCAGGGGCTCAATTCCCATCCCTTACTGAAAATTCATCTTGATGGGGAGGGGGAGGAGAAGTCAGCTACCCTAGTGGTAAGTGATCCCTACAAAAGAACAAAATATTGAGGGACTGACCCAAAGTAGACAATATTATGATATAGGATCTGGCATCCCCAATATGGATCCTACAATGAATACAATGTTACCTTATGGGAGTTTTTCCAATAGTTATGCATGCCAAATCTCATACATATCGCCCACCACTAGCCATGTTGATCATTTCCAATGTGGCTTCCCCCCGATTCCCACATGAGGTTGTGGGGATCCTTGGTTATCCAAGGTTATGCCATATATTTTTTATAAATGATTATTTATATACATAGTAATATTCAATGTTTAAAATTTATTACCAAGACCTTCTCAACTTCTTAATCAAATATTCATCATGAAAATGAATGTTTTGATGGTCTCCTCTTCTTTTTTGATTGTTTTAAACAATGTTTCATCATTGACATAAGTCTTAATCATTAGGACCATTTCAATAATGGTCATATTTACAAGGATAATTGTTCAATAATTACATACAATGAAATTAAATGAATCTATAACAATTATACAAGAATCACAACTTCACCTTCAACGGACCAAAAATATATTAACGCATCTATGACAACAAATGAATCACTGGATCTCAAAAAAAATAAAATTGGGCTTTTAGGTATATTACCAATTTGTACTTGAGTCATTATATTGCAAATTATATCGATTACATCATTAAAAATCATTCTTAATAAATTTTAAATTTGATTTTAAATGAACCCATTTATGAAAAAATAAAAGTAATGTTAAATAATCATATGAATTCCAAATAATTTTTTTTTTCAATTTAATGATAAAAATATTATATTTAACTAGTTGATGAATAAAAAATATATTATATATTTAGGGATATTTATTAAATATTTTCAAATTATTTCTATTTGAAATATTCAAAATAAATTAGGGGTAAAAAATGAAGTGAAACACAAGGTTAAAAAACAAAATAAAAAAAGATACACATGAATTAGGTTGTAAAAATGAATGAGAATTTTCTAATATAAACAAAAAATTATAAATATAGGAAAATTTGTAAATTATTTCTCAATCCACCAATGAAAACATGGGGATTCTAGATAGAAGGGTGGGAGTTGTCTCAGTCGGTGATTTTTCAACACCCAATTAATTTGGTCAGTGTTGTGTTACCATTAATGACAATGTTGAAATTATGGAGGATGGGAATCAGTAGAGTAATAGTTGATGAAAATTGGGAGTCTTTAAGTGAAGGTAGAACCGGTGTCAGTGCTGACATTCGCACGAGGATGGTGTTGAATTTCACGGTGGGCTTAGAATGACAGATAGATTGTGCACTGACGGTGATGACCTCTCACAATGGCTGATAATGATACAAGGAATTTTTTTTCATGATGAGTGGTATAGGTTTCCAATGCATGGGATGGTCACTGGTCACCTCAAATGTTAGTGGTATGGGGCACTGACAGGGTTCTTTGAACAACTCTTGTTAATGATGTTGTCAGTACTCTATTCAGGTGAGGGTTTTCTATACAACCTCGATTGTTGTATCAGTCAATTGTGTGAGTGGTAAAGTTGATTGAGGATAGTGAAGTCCTTGGGTGAGCAAACCCTTAGCACCTAACAGTGATAGTCGGTCATCAGTTGTCCTCTTCGTCCAAGAAGATGACCTCAGGTGGATGCTATCGACCAAAACCTCAGATGTAATGCATCAAGTGCTTGTGGTCTTTAGTGGAAGGAAGATGACATTCAGAAAGTTAGGGTTCCACATCAGAGGGGGTGGGGTGTGAATAGTGGTCCATGGACCAGTTTTTGTGGACTGTTAGGTCACGATAAAAAAGTGTGTCTTTGGGCCATGTATTATGGGTCTTTGGGCTACAAATATAATGATGCATGTCGGCCTTTATATAAAAAAAATAAAAAGGGATAATGGGTTGGCGAACCCTTGGGGGTCTATGACCTACCTTTTCAATCTATCAGTGGGGTGTGTATGCACGACTCATTGTAATCGTGCCCTCATATATATATATAAACAATATTAATTTTTTTAATAAATAATATTTCCACCCAGGCTCCTATTTTACAAGGTTATGATCGAAACAACATTTCAAGATTTTTTTTTTAGGATTCATACTTCCCTTTTCCAATATTTAATAAATACTATATTATTTATAATAACTCATTAATGATAATAAATGGTAAATGGTAACATATTTTCAACGAATAATTATTATTTAATAAGATAATAAATATTAACTTATAATGTCACAATAATACTTACAGATAATGTCAAAAATGTTGTTAAAACAATAATTAATAATAATTTTTTATATGATGCAATTAATACTCTAATTCAAAATAATATAATAATAATCTATAATCTATAATACTTAATAATGGTTTGGAAGAGAGAATTACAAATGCTGAAAAATATCTAATACAGAATACAAAAAATTAAATTAATTCTATATTTAGAAATAATATAATGATTAATATTCTAATTATAATGAATTATTATTAACAGATAATGTTTCATGACAAGTAAATTATTCTCTATTTATTATATTTACAGAAAATAATAATATTAATAATAATGTATATAATAATATTAAATATCATATTATATAAAATAACTTTAAATAAAATTATAATTATTAAAAAAGATTATTATTATTAACATATTTTCAAATAAAAATATGATGCAATTAAAACTCTAATTAAAAATAGAAAAATATTTATCAATAATTTATTATACTTACAAAGGGTTGGGGAGAGAGAATTACAAAAACCCAATAATTTTTAATACTCAATGTTAAAAATGTAATTAATAATATAATTACTTTGATATTTCAAAATAATGTAATAATTAATAATAATATTATAATTAATTATTATTAGGAAATAATGTTTTATGTCATGTAAAATCATTTTTTTAATTTATGAATAATAATAATAATAATAAAATCAATAATAATATATAAGTATTAAATATCTTATTTGAAAAGGTAATTTAAAATATAAGTATTTTTATTAATAAAATATTATTATTATATTTAAAAATTAAAAAATACGCATTTAATAATCTAATTAAAAATTAAAAAATTTATAATTTATAATACGTAAAAATGGTCTGGGAGAGAGATTTACAAATACTCAAAATTTTATTGTACTAAATATAAAAAATATATAATTACAAATATAACAAAATTGATATCTCAAAATAATGTAATAATTAATAATATAATTACAATGATTTATTATTAAATAATTTTTTATTTCATGTAATTATTTTTTTCATTATAATTATGGATAATGATGTTGAAAAAAATATTATATATCATATTAAATATAATAATAATAAAAAATTATTAGTATTATTTTTTTTTAAACCGGCCTATTACATGCGTTATGGAGCCTGAAAACATCGATCAGAGGTGAAGAAATGATGAGCGTATAATGAGGTCGAATGTTCAGGATGACAATGGTAAAATAAATCACATTAATGATATAAGAATAAAAAATATAGAAATATCACAAGTATACGACCAGGAAAATCATCAAATTCCATTAACATATCACTGTATATAAGGGTACATTTGACTTGATCAAATAGTCAATACTCATATCTACAAATCAAATCGAATGGAATGAATACCAAGGTTTTTTATCATATAAATGGTTTTTTGGGTAATGAAAAGTATTCATTAATTCTATCTTTATGATATCCACAACATAAATGATCATATGTATCACCCCCCATTGAATGTCCTAATTTCATGAAATCTAATAAAAATCATAACATAAAAAACTCTTTGGGGGAAAAAAGTGAATCCAAATTAACATGATTTCATGCTATGTCACCTCATTAAAATCATTATCAGGAAAATACAGTGGAAAACATAATGATGGGAAAAATTGTACAATGTTACAAAATTCCCCTCATAGATTCTCAATAGAATATCCAGTCTTCTCATCCAAATTTTATAAATCAATTTCTAAAATTTTGATATTTTAAATTCCATTGTGAATAAATATATTAGTTTATCAGAAGACCGTATTTTCTAGATATCAATCTTACTGTTATTTTAAAGGTCATTAGTGAAAAAGAATTTTGGTCACATATGCTTTTTTAATCACCTATAATATTCCCAACATTTAATGATGATATAAAATATTCATTAGCTTCATTTAATGTAGTGGAAATATTATTTATCATATCTAATCCATAGTTACTTATAATATGATTAATAACTAATCTCATCCAAACACATTATCGACTTACTTTTTGAAAATCAATCAACTCAGCATTGTTCGAAGAAGTCGTGGAAATGGATTGTTTTTTGGAACGCCAAGAAATAGATGTTCCACTATATGTAAATAAATATCTAGTCTGAGAGATTTCTTTATGTGGATTAGAAAATAATCCAGCATCTGCATAAGAAACCAACTTCGATTCTGAACATTTGGAATAAAGTAACCCTCAATCTTCAGATCCTTAAAGGTAACTTAATAATAATTTGACACCATTCTAATTCCAATGAGATGGAATAGAACTATACATTTCCAATAACTTAACAAAAATGATATATTTGTCCTTATATTATTTTAAATGTACATCAATGCTCTAATTATACTCAGATATGGAACTTCAATACTAATCAGTTCTTCATTATCCTTTAGTGGTTTACATGGATCATTATCACGATCAAGAAATCGTACAACCATTAGTGTACTTAATATATTTTATTTATGCATATTAAATCTATATAGTAGTATCAATATATCATTATTTATAAAAAATAAATTCATCATTAAAAAGGGTATTTTAAAATCTAAAATTTGTATTCGTTCCCCGATCGTTTATATAACATGATTTTTTATATATGTGCTACTAGGTTGTCCTTATATATCCCATTTTTGTATTTCATCATGACAAGACACCATTTTTATATTCATTATAATTTTATTGATTAAATGGAATTTGATTTAAATTATTTAAAATTTTATATTGATTATGCCTTATGTTATCTTGTTCGACTGAGGTTTCAAATAATATGAAAAGAATTATTTTTCCATAAAGAAAATGGAAAGCCCATCATAAGTCCCACGAATATTCAAATCATCAATGTATACCTAAATGATCAAAAATTCAGACCCAATAATCTTAATAAATATTCATGGGAAAATTGGATCATTTTTTAATGTTCATCAAAATATTTCCTCAGATTTTTATACCACATATACCCAAAATTCTTTAATTTTTATAATGATTTATTCATCATAACTAAATAAAGATATCAATGTACATGATAATTTTCCAAGAATTTTAATCCTTAATTGATTTTCATGTAAATATCATTATCAATATTACCCTAAATATATGTGGTAACAACATACATTAGGGGTAATTCATGTTTCTCATGTACAACAAATGGTTATCACATCCATTATAGGTGCATGTTTTCTCATAATCAATCCTAGGTTTATGTGAGAATCCTTAAGAAACTAGTCATGATTTATATATCACAATTTAAATATTTTCATTACCTTTTCTCAAAAATACACATTTATATAAAATAGGCTTTATCCCATCTACGGTTTTTAGAATCGACACAAAAACCTCACATTTAGTGCATCGAGCTCATACTTGAATGTGACTTTCCATTGATCTCAATCTAGTCTTTAGAAACATTCATTAACCATTATAGTTTCTTTATCCTCATCCATAATTTCTGTGGATATATTAAATAAAACGTGTTATTCACAATGGTCTCCATTCAGTCCCAACATCTTTCGATGTTGGTGAAATTTATAAAAAAAAATTCTTAATCATGATCATGAAGTTATAGTACATTTACATTCTGTTTGGATAAATATATATCCTCAACCAACATAGGTTTTGTATTATTATTTGATGAATATTTTTATATTTTTTACAAATTGGTATCCCTTGATTCAGGTGTGGGTTGGAATTATTGTAGGTTATACTGTCAGATTGTCCTTTAGGGATATCTATTCATACGGGCAAATTCACAACAGGTATATATTATTTTGTAACCCATTTTGAATTAATGAATTTATCATGAAATTGATTTTCTATTTTTTGTAAATTAATGATCTTTTGAACTTAAATTCCACATAGATTTTTATGCGGATTAGAATGTAATAATAAAGTCCTCTTCCATGATATTTCTTTTGAAGTCGATTGATTTTCCCATTTTAATGTTGGAAATAATTTTTTTATCAAAATGACAATAAAAAAATCTTAATGTGAATACATATTGTCTCATAATCTCAAGATATAATAATGATATATGGATATTAAAAAATAAAATGTTACATAATCTCCATTGGGGTCCCTTTTTTGTTCATTCTAGGGGTGCTATAGGCACATATATAACACACAACCAAATATCCTAGTGTGAAATATTAGGTTCATGGCCAAAAGATAATTGAAAAGGTGAATAATCTTGATATATTGGTGGAATTATTTGATTCAGTGATTCTACATGTGTAATTTCATGTCCCCAAGTTGAACTAGGTAATTTAGTATTTATAAGTAGTGGTCTGGCGAAAATATTTAATAGTTTTATAAATTATTTAGTTATACCATTTTGGGTATGAACACGTGATAAAAGTTTTTAAAAACTTATTCTTAGTGAAATTAAATAATAATTAAAACCATGTAATCAATTCTCACTTCCATTATCAAGACCAATATGATTGATTTTATAGTCTTGGAATTATTCCCTTAAACTTATTATTTGAGAAAGTAATTTCACAAACACCAGGTTCTGACTAGATAATAAAAATATATGGGACAATCATGTTTCACCTCAATCATGATCATAAAATATATGAATGCTCCACATACATCACCATGAATATGATCAAGGAACATGGATATTTTGTCCCGATCATTGATGGTGATGTTCTTATAATTAATTTACCTTGAGAACAACTAGATCATTAGAAATCATGAGGTTTAAGAACCCTTTCAATCATCCAATGGATGAAAATGTGTTCATGTAATTATTTTCCTTATCATTATTTATCCAATATGATTAAAATGATAATTTCAAAATATAAATGTGTCATGATCAGTAAAAATTTGGTTTACCATATTTGATTCAATTTTAAAAATATTGACAAAGCATAATCACAGTGGAAGTCTTGAATGCTTCTCTTGAATCAATTTTCCTCATCATTAATGTTTTTCATATAGAGTTATTCAACACATCTTTGTTTCATAGTCTCAATCTGATATATATCATCACATATGTCTTTAACAATTAGTAAATTACATCATGACTTTAGGGAAATTAAAAAATTATTTATCATAACTTTTTAACCACGAGGAAGGAATATTTTTTCACTTATAGTGACTTTGATTAATTGTTCACTATCAGTTAATGTACTTACATGAACAATCCCAATTTTTAGGGTGATAAAATATTTATCATATTTAATAATTGTGTGAGTGGCTGGGATTTCTATAGAAAAAATATCTTCATTGTGGAAATTATTCTCAACAGATCATTTTATATCATCCATTTCTATTAAATAAAATAAAACATACATATAAGAAATGAAATTAATGATTTAAAACATCATCCATTTCTATTAAAGAATATAAAACATAAATATAAGAAATTAAATAAAAGAAACATTATGAAACATGAGATATTTAGTTTAAAAACATTAAAAAAACCAATTTTTTTTTCCACCATGAGCGTTCATGCATAATCCATATTCTCAACACCTTCATGGTGTAAAACATAATCATAAATAACAAAGTTCATAAAATCATAATCATATTTCAAGGCCTGGTCTTTAAAATTCATATTATTCTTATTTCACTTCCCTTTGATGGATTGCTAATAAATATCAACAAAATGTTTTAGTATACGACAGGTACGAGACAAGTTCCCCTTCATGACACATAAAAAAATTCACTTTCATCATTCATTAGATAATTAGGATGTGGTTGTTAATTGTTGGACCACTTATAATGAATCTAAGTCCTATTCTAATTTTGTGTGTGAACACCTTGAGGAAATGAATTTATTCATCCTTGATTGTGTCAATTCATTCCACAATATTGATTATAACCAGTCACATTCACTTCATGGAATAGAGTTTTATCGATCAGATTGGATTCATGATTTTTCATCAGGAGTTCAATATTTTGTTTGGAAACAAGGAAGGAATGTAATTAAGAGTATTTTGTAAAACCTTTCATGCAATAATGTTGCTGTATAATGACATTTGACTAGGTGATGGAGGTGATGGAGGAAAATATTAGGGTTCAGACACGTTCTTGAGGGGAGAGTGGTTATAGAATTTAATTATTTCACTATATATGTTTTCATCGATGTGCATCTCCACATCTTGACCCCATGATAATAAATTTTTCAATATCAAGATGGAGAAATCCATGTTTCACAATATTCACCACCGAAATTTATCTTACCTGTCTGACTAACTGTTTTACATGAATGAACACTCATGTTGATAATACATTGTCAAACTAATTTATTAGAGGAATTATGGATAATAAAAATGTCAATCGGAGGTGAAGCAAAGATAGATGTATAATGACGTCAAATGTTCGTGATGGCGATGACAAAAAAAGTAACTTAATGATAAGAGAACACAATAAGAAATAAAGAACATGAGTATATGGATAGAAAAATCACCACATTCCATTAAGTGAATTTGGAATAATATAAATTATAAAGTATAAATAAAATCAAAAATAAATTGAAAACAATTACTAAACATATAAATAATAATTTAAAATAAAAAAATTATAGAATCAATTAATGAAAAATAATTTTAATAGCCTGAAATATCATTGTTTCCAAACATATCATTTGAATCATTATGTGAATAATTTAAATTTTTTATTATATTGATGAAATTATTTTTATTTTAAACTATTATTTATTTTTTAGTATATGTTTCATTTTTTATTCAGATTGTATTTATAGCATATATTTTATATGATTTTGATGTTTCCTACATTAAATTTTTATAAGTTTTTTTCTGTTTCATGCAATGGAACTTGAAATATTGTATGATATAAACTATAAGTGAAATTTAAGTGAAATTTAAAACATAAAATAGATATATATAAAATAATTTAAAATAATTTTTTTTTTAAATATACTAAATAAAAATTACTTGACATGATAGAATCATTATTATTTAGAAACATAACATCTACACATTAATATAATTATTAATTAACAATTATTATTATTATAATATCGTTATTATTAAATATTATAGATTAAACTATTAACAAATATTTATTTGTTATAAATTCCTATTTACTAGGTGGAAGTCATAAAATCATAATTAATGAATTTTGTTAATTACCCAACATGACCCATCATATAGACAAGCCCATTTTTATTCCCACCACTAGATCTAATTCATAGGAATTAATTTTGAACTTTGGATAAAACCACTTGTACTCTATAAATATAGTGACATGTTAATGGAATCAACATTTGATTTTGAATGTCTATATACTTGTGTTATTTCTCTTTTCTTCTATTTATTGTGATTGAGATGTTTTACTTCATCATCATCATCCTAAAAATTTGACATCATTATACACCTAGTTTTTCATCACCATCAATTGGCTATTTTCACAACATGTTATCAGCAAGACTTTTCTACAAAGTAAAAAAAACTTTTGTTGAAGCAATAAAAGTTAGAAATCATGCATCTTCTCAAGACTATTCTTGAGCCCTAATTTTCCTCCACCATAGCCTCTGTGGGGATATAAATAATGAATACCTCATAGTGAAGGATCCTTTAATGTTATGGAAGAATATAAAGGATCACTATGATCACCCTAAGCTTGTAATACTACCAAGATCAAGGTTTGAGTGGATTCATTAAAGATTCCAAGACTATTAATCGATAATGAATACAATTGTGCTATGTTTAAATTAACACCACAATTAAACTTTTGGGGAGATATTATCACTAATAATGATATTTTGAAAATACTCATTCTACTTTCCATTCCTCAAATGTCATTCTACAACAAAAATATCACGAGAAAGGTTTTTCCAAATACTGTAAATTACTTTCTTTCCTTATTCTTTTTGAACAAAATAATGATCTTCTGATAAGGAATCATTAATCCCAACATACTGGTCTGACTACATTCATTGAAGTTAATGTGAATTCCTTTAATCAAGGTCATGGAAAAAATTGATGTAATCAGGGATGAGGATGGTCATTTTAACAAGGTGGTCATAGTCCAAATGAGAAGAGGCATCGGCACCACTATAAGTGGTCTAATAATGAACAACCACAAGCAAAGAAAGAAGCCCTAAATAGAATTTTATTGAACAGGATTTGAAATATGATGATGATATTATGAAATTTGATATTTTCACTTATTTATTACACCCTTAAGGTATTGATCATACAGATAAATCATGAAATCTCATGATGGAAATGAACTTGGTTTTTCTGTTTTTTTATTCTCGTGCTAGAATTGAACATTGGTTTTTATATTTTTTAAAATTTTTAAACATCACATCTTTCATTTTATTTCTTTAATTTTATTTCTTATATTTATGATTTATTTTATTTCATATAAATAAATGATATAAATTTATCAGTTGGGAATAATTTCCCTGATGAAGATATTTTACTCATCGATAGTACAACGACACACACAATTCTTAATTTTGAGAAATATTTTATCATCCTTAAAATGGGGGTGATCCTATATGTATGCTAAATGGTAGTATGTAATTAATTGAAGGCTCTAAAAGATAAAATATATGACTAGCTTGTGGTATAAAAATTATGATAAATAACACTTTGTTTACTATAATGTCTCGATAAAATTTACTCGGTTTTCAAGGTATTCATTATAATGGATTCCATATAGAGACTAAAAATTAACGAATTTCTAAATACACATATATAAAAATCATTAATAATGATCTTAAATTTATTCCTGATAAACATTCAATATTTCCATCTATAAAATAATTTTTTAATATTTTTACAATCGAATCAGAAATGGTAAACCATAATTTTACTGAACATGATACATTTATTATGTGGCATGACTAGTTGGATCATCCTAGATAAATAATGATGAGGAAAATAATTAAATTTATGAATTTCCATCAATTTGTTTTATAAATGGGTTCTTATACATCATGATTTCTCATGTGTTGCATGTTCTCAAAGAAAATTAATCATAAGACCATCAATATCAAAGATCAGGACATAATTATCGATGTTCCTAGACTGAATTCGTGGTGATATATATGGAAAAATTAAATCATCGTGTGGGCCATTTAGATATTTTATGATCATGATTTATTCAATAACTAGATGGTCTCATGTATGTTTATTGTCCACTAACAACCATGTGTTTTCAAAATTAAATTACCAAGATGGTATTAAACATTGGATTAAGAAAATTATTTAAAATTACCTAAAATATAAAAAAAATGAACTTATCCATAGTCAGTTACCATAAAAGAACAAAAACTATATGTAATAATAGAAATTTATCTGATGGGATCAAGAAATAAAAAAGTGAAGGAAAATAGAAGACACATCAAGAGGCTAAGATTATCTATTTCTTGGACATAAAAAAGATTTCCTTCAAGGCTGCAAATAACAGTAGGGTGTGAATGAAGATTCAATGAGTTACATACTCTCATAGTTTCCTTTCCAATATATGTAGAACAACTATAACATTTTTTGGTTTTTAGGAAACAACATCCCATCCTAGAGAGAGGGAGAGACAATTGTGTTGATCTGGGGGAAAAATTGAGCAATCACATGTTTTGATGATGGAAAGAACACCTGAATTAAGGAAAAGGAGAAACAACCTATAAAACAACCCCAAACCTATGTGAGCTTCATTTTTAAACTTATTAGAAAACCCTGACCATGGTATTCCCACTCCATTTATAATTCATTTTAACATTCACTTTTCCCTTTCTAAACATGTAAAAAAAATATTATAATAAAAAATGTAAATTAATGAAAATTATTTGATCGTAACATAAAATTATTATATAATAAAATATACAAAATACTTAAAACTGAAATTTAAAATGTTTCACTAAACAAAGACTCAACCTTACATCCATTGTATTTGTATTTTAATTTTTAAATAATAATATTTTCTTTATTTGTAATTACTTTGTATCACAACCTTACATTATAGTGAATAATGGTTGTGATTAAATGTTCAAGACATGATTACAATCACCTTATAGTTGTAATTTATTATTGTAGTTGTAAATATCATGTAAAACATTGTAGAGTGGTTACATCCCTATAAATTATATTGCAATATATCGAAAATTTCATATGAAATACCCTCTTATCATTGAAGGTCATGAGATTATTTTAACATGTAAAATATTAGTTTGATCGTCATGAATAATAATGAAATTATTATAAAATATGAATATTAAATAGATTGAAAAGAGTTATGTGCTAGGAGAATGATATTAGAGGTGGAAAAAATAGAAGCATCAATCTATGAAAACACTGTGAATTCAACCATGGGAGAGGGAAAAATTACTTAACCTTTTATTAGCATATAGGAATTCAGGATAGTGGACATACAACTATAAATGTTTTTTAATGTGTTAGGAAATGGTCTAAAATCATCCCACAATGGTGTATATTATAACACTCCCTCCCAACATTCTAGATGGTTTACCTCATCATACACATTTTAATATTGTCTTTTTAAAAACATACTAATGGAAAAACAATCTAGTATGATGAAAACATATATATATGAAAAATAGAACAACTTATACCCACAACATTAAATTTTATAAATTTTGAAATTGATATATCCCTATTGTGGGTCATTCACTAAAACATGTATATCATATTGTATGATATCACATGAGTCGTAGCCTGTGATATGGAATCCATATTACTGTATCGTAACATGAAATTAGTATTTATCATAGTTTTTGACAGGCTAGCAATATGAGATATCCTGTTTATATTGATTATCACATCTTCCACATGGTTTACCTTCAGTAATGAATTAATGTATTGATTCATTTATGACTACATGTTGTTTTTTGAAATTTTTAAATAATTATGGGATCCCAATGGGCATGCATTATGAAAAAACATGATGGATGCCGTCTAATAGAAGCTAATGTTCCACTCCCTTAATTGAGTGAAGGGAGTCTGTATAAAGTGCGTATAACCTCTTATTGGGTGAGTGTGATTCTGACTACCCATATCGAAAACTCTCTTCAATCTGGTTTTCTATTTATCATTGAGGTGAGGTTCTAGAACACCTTAAGTGTCTAGGGGTCCTCTCATAGAACATGAGGATTCTAATTGTCAGTGTACTATCCATGAAGGAAATATTCCTTAGATATTCACTCAATGATCTCCATCAAGATAACTCTATCATGTTTGACAATGATAAAGGTTGTTATGATAAGTGTATGTCTGTTTATTTTATGTTCTTCATACTGCTTGTTTGTTTAGTGATGATAGATTAATCACTTTAATGGGTTTCTTCTGTAACCATGTTCATGAGAAAATCCTCCAAAACACATATATGGTATCTAAGACACATTTAACAAAAAATTAAAATTATATTTTACCAATTTCAGGAATAACATGTGTATTGTAATTTGAATGAGGGCATTTCATAACATACTTTGTGGCGTGGTTGAGTTTCAATTGTTAGATCACTCTACAAAAATTTATGATCTAGGATATCATTGTTGGAGTTGGTATCCTAAGATCAATTATTTTTATATTGATTACATGTATATTTGATGTATTTAATTTAAATAAAATTTATTATTACATATTCTTCATTATTATATATGACTCTAATGTAATAATTTCCTGGAGTATACATCAAATTGATATGGTCATAGTAGTTCCCTGATATGATGGGAACATTGAATTACTATGATGATATGATTAAATATAGTTCTTTATTTGGATAATGTAAAATATTGGGACACATAGTATATAGACTGTCAGTGAGAGTACTCATAAGTAGATAAGGCTTATTCTCATAAAATTCTCAATTTATAATCTCCAAGATGGGAGATTATGAGAGAAGCCCCCCCGTATGAAATATGAATGTTTTTGTGTCATAGGATATTCATATATATGAGTGTGTGTAATGGTCCTTATATTTTAAGATTATCATTAGTTCATTTCAAAACTCATGCACATTTATTTTTCGACGAAAACTATAATTTCATATGTTTGTGGTGAGGTACGGTATATTGGGTGCATCATAATTGACATGTCGTTAATGGATATGTCAATGAATAATTTTTACCTTCCATATTTATGGAAGTTTATATCTTGACACTTTGATTGTAATAGAACCATTTCATTAAATTCCATTGCCATTGTGAAACGAATCGTTTATTTCAAATAATCAATGAAAGATGTATCGAGCATACAGGTTGGTGACACAGATGTTCAACCTCCTTGATGAGATATTGAAACAGAGGGATTATGTTACATAGTTAGAGTTCCTGTGTGGTATTCATAATTGTGAAATTATGTTCTTTATCTTGGGTGACATAACCCATTACTAGAAAGTAATCCTGTAATTTGGGTAATCCTGCCTAATTCCAATGCGAATGAATCCTAGAGGGGTGCACACTAATTGTTTCTGATGATATTGAATAAATTCTATTTAAATTTAGTTAATCGAATAAATACTATTATCAAGATAGAGGTATAATTTTATTTCGGTATAATAAATCGCATATGTTTATTGATTAATAAAATATTTAAATTAAATCCTTATTTGGGAGTTTAATAAATGCAAGAGGAGTTCAAATAGACCAAGACTGAATCTAGTGACAGATATTAATTTACAATTCAGTTAAATAATATTTTTTATTGCTCAAGTTGTTTTGCACCATGAAATAGTAATAATATTAATATTATCATGTGGAATGGGGTTCGTTAAGAATTATTAATTTATTTAAGGATCGACATCAAAATAAAAAACAATTTAAGCATAAAACCTAGCTTTATAAATAGACCATTATTTCTATTGTGTATTGCATCCAAAATAGAATCTTGAGAATTGTTTCCCACAATGAACCAATCTCTTGACTCCTCCTTTATCTCTTCCTATCAAGAGAGAGAAACACAAGATATCCCCCTTCAATATTGATGGACAAGAGATCAACCAGAATATCCTAAGACAATCGAATCGTCTCATTAGCACCTAGATATCGATTGGCATTTCTAAGAGATCAATGGAGCACGAGTGGATCACACCGAAATGGATTCTATCCTAGGATCCTCACAGAATAATGAATTAAATCTAAAAGGGATATTATGGATGACCAACCTCTATATTGATGAAATAATTATTAGACCAGATATTCATTTCATTTGATATTAAATAAATTAATTATAAATTTTATGTGAAGGATTCTTGCTTTATGTTTCATGTAACTCATTATAAAATGAAATTTAAATTTTTCACTTTCCACTGCATGCTTCCAATGTGTCCAGAACCATCAAGTTGTGTTAGAGTGATCACATTTAAATTTATAATTATGTATTTTATTTTTGATCCGTACACAATCGTAGTTGAATTTTCATTTAATATTATTTCTTATTTAATCCATTTTTAATTAACATGTTATTGACATATTAATTATGGTCGTTCACATTTTCATTTTCTTAATGGTAAAAGAACAGATGAATAATAAATATAGATTCCATCAAGAAAAGAATCTTTTTTTGGTTGGAAAGATAGGGTTGCATGATGTTTTGCTATAGTACAAATTCTATACCCCAGTACACTGCACACACCTATGCCATGAGATACACGACATGACATATAGTTATTACATGTGGTGTACACATCTTGTTGGCTAGCCTACTTGATAAATGGTCTATCATATTACACAGTAAGTATAAAATGTACATGTTGGGTAGTCTATACTGGTTAGCGGTGTAAATCACCCAATCTGTGTAGTCATTAAACATTTTCAAATAATTTGATACTGAACCCGTAAAATATTTATGATATACATGACATGTATGTAATGTACACATCATTTAGTTTGTCATTTCTTGCATCTGACAAACACGTCAAGCCATTCTATGAGACCAAAAGACATGTTAGATAAGGGATACATGGAATGTCGCTTTCTTGTACACACAATGTGATCCTACTAAGATAGAAAATGAAGACATAGTTGAGTATCTCAGACACATGAAATGTATATATAAGGTGTTTAGCTGGCTTGTACGTACTTTTTAGTCTTCTTGAGTCATTATGCATGATCCCCAAGACCGTTACCCGGATACATGGAAACTTAGGTACAGAACATGTATCTAGATACTAAACAGTGTGTAGTCTCCCAATTACTTAGAGAATTAAATTATATTAAATTGATAATTGATGCATTAGAAACATATTTATCCAATTGTAGCTTTAAGTGTTTGACAATTTAATAAGGGTATTAAATAATTTTAAAATAACAATTATTTTATTCTAATTAAAATATATTTAATGGTTCTCCATTTATTTGGCATGAATTCAATAAAATATGGGTTTCTATAAATTTAATTAAAATGGTCATTAATATGGAAAAGAATTAATTAGTTAATTAATTCAAGGACATTTATGAAATGAATGTTAACCAGTTTAATTTTTCATGTACATTGAATGTATGGTCAATCATGAGCTAGAAAAAAACCAATGTATGTGTGGGAATTTAATTAATTTAATTTAATTCATGTGTTTGAAATTATTTATTGTCAAATTAAATTTGATGGCATGTGATTTATCCCTCCCTCCATTATTGTGAAGTACTTCTGTGTCCAAGGATATTTATATAATCCCTATGTAATGAATCCTTTAGTTCCCCTCACCTACGTGTCCATTATAAATACTTGTAATTAATGGAGTTTACCAATAAGCATAGATATGGTTCAAGACAAAAAAATAATGATGCCAACCTAGGTGTTATATAAGTGGATAGGTAGAATGTTGTAACTCATGCCATGACTGGAAAAAGGAGTTATTTACCCTAGTTTATAGGTTGATTTAATGTCTGATCATTAAACTGACCAATAGATAATGACTTGGACATGTAATTTAATTAATTATTTATTTATTTCTATACATTATTTATTTTATTGATAAAATAATCTGATCACATAAATAAATAAATTTATGTGGAAATATGAAATTTAAATAAATTGATTATGCATAATTTTTTTATCTAACATGGTTCATTAATTGAGTAAAATCCACTTAATATTAACAAGACATGTAAAAGATAAAACAAGATAACATTTATTCATAATAAATTTAAATCCATAAAATATATATTAAGTCATACTTGGCCTTCCATTGATTGATTTGTAATAAAAGACGTAGATGTAAGTGTTTGACTGACCCCCGTTAGGACAATTACATTTAACGCAGAGATATTATAATGGTTATGGGTTGAATTAACCATATTTTATTAATATAAGTATTTATATCTCGATGTGATGTAACTTTGAGGAAGGTTTTGAGGAATCCAAGTCAGGATTTCAATATTGGATATCCTACTCAACGGATCAAGGAGCTAGAATCTTGTAGTTGGAAAATACCAAACTACCAAAATTTCTTCAAGTAGATTGACCAACCCACGTAGGGGTTATGCAAATAGACATATCGATCATTCCAATTGACTGTATTAGAAACTATAAATTCCAAGTCTAATGGTGATGACTATTGGGATTTATTAAAATACTGGAATATTTAATAAAAATCAATTAATTTATTATTTTTCACAAAATTTATAATCAATAAAAGTACTAATAATATTCTCTTTTAATTCTAGAAATAAATGGAATGTTCATAACCTACACCATCCCATAAATATTTATTGAATAAATACAATATCCTCACTAACATTAACTTCCATGAATAGTTCACATGTCTTCGGGTTGTGTTTTTCCATAAAGAGAAATATTACATTCTAGAATCCTCAATGCATAAACCTTTTTTGTAGAAGGTGATTAATGAATAGTTCCTTGATTATGAAATATATTTGATCTAAATGATCCACATTAAATTTCTTATGATTTTTTATGACTTTTGAACTCATGAAGTCTCATGAAAACACAGATGTGTATAACATGCTTGAGAATCTCTACGGTATTTACCAAGAGAGAGCTAGATAAGAACTGTTTGAGATTTACAAGGCAATGATTCAAAAAAAACATAGATAGGGATCCCTATATGGGCTTCATAAAATCAATATCATTAGATACATTGAGAACATTGATGTTCTAGGGTTTATACACACTAAATAAATGGGTACCTATCTCATTCTGGCATCACCTTCTTAGAGCTGATGTAGCTTTTTTGAAAAATTTAATATGTATAACATTGGGAGATCTATTCCAGAACATCTCACCCTTATTCACCATGTATATAAAGAGATTAAGTACAAAAATACTTTGATCATTATGGTGAAAATTGACAGGGAAATCGAATAGATTTAATCTGAAATCTTCTCTACGCCCTTCCAAGAAGGGGAAGATCAAGGGGAAGACAAGGGAGTAGTATGTTGATTATTTTTCATGTATCAAGAAGTGCCACTGGAAGTAAGACTTCACCCTACCAAATAATCATGGGGAATCTTTAGGTGTGTTTGATATGGTGTTAAATTTATATTTTTATTCAAAATAGGAATTAGATACATCTTGTGGTACTCACATGTGTATTCAAAGATTGGAACCATGTAGATTTTGAAAACGTTACTGATGAGAGGTTGATCAACAAGAATACAATGGAGATAAACATGATTTTTTATATATTAGGTATTACCAACTCACATTGTTAACTGAAATTATCTTAGTTTTAATGGGATATTATTATGATCCTTCAGTTACCAAAAACATTATCTCCTTATAAAGATATGAAATGAATGGATTTATTTTCATGTTAAAAAATGAATGTTTCTTATTTTATAATGATATAAAAAAATTATGGTAAGACACATTTAAATATTGGTGTTTATAAATTTTATTACACAAACCAAGTAATGAAAATTGATAATGAAATTATTTTACATGACCCAAACAACACCCAACAATGGAATCACTCTCTAGTTCATGTAAATGAAAAGTGCATAATTAAATTATAACAAGATAAATATTTAGATTATTTGGAACTAAAACCACTTGATCTATTTCATTCATGTTTACAAATTAAAACGAACAAATACCTATTTAGTGGAATAGGTGAAATAGATAAATATATTCTTGATTTAGTTCATACAGAAGTGTGTGGAAAATATCCTATTAAGGAAAGGGGTGGGTACTTATACTTCAAAAATTTTATTGATTATTTTAGTAGAGTATACTTAATGAGTAAAAAGTTGGATTATTTTGATAAATTCAAGGAAAACAAGAATTAAGATGAGAACCATCTTTGTAATAGTATTGAGAACTCCACTCAAAATATGGTAGACAATATCTTAATCAATACATAATTAAATACTTATGGGATATTGGGATCCTATCTGAATGTACTCCTCATTATGAACCTCTATAGAGGAATCTATGTTAAAGGAGGAATCACACCTTGTTGGAAATGATGAAATCAATAAAGACTTATACAATTGGTCCATTATTCTTTTGGGGATATGCATTATGAAAAAAAAATGATTACTTAACCAAGTGTAAACTAAAGTGGTATAAGTTGTGTGAAACCATTAATGGAAAGGAAATAAAACTACTTTTTCATACTTATATATGTGTGGACAAAAAGTGTTTGTTAAGGCCTCTTCAGGTAAGAAACCTAAACCTTGAGGCACAAAATGTACCCTTATAGGATACCCAAAAAAATAAAGGGATATTACCTATATGAATCCTCGTACAAAAAGGTAATATTGGAAAGACACACCACATTCCTTGAGGGGGATCACATCTTTAAAAGATATAGTAGGATTTAGATATACTTCAATGGTGTTGTTAATCAATGCATATAAGAGTTGGCACATTAATAGATTTCATAATGTTCTATTGAAGAAAACACTATTACAGAGACATAAGTACTATGTAGGAGTATAAGATAGGTTAGATGGCCAAAATGGTATGGTTTTCTAGTAACTAAGGATGGTGAATCATTATTAGTTAATAATAATGATCCTAAAACCTACAAGGATGTAGTAAGTGGAATGGATTCGTCCAAGTGTTATGAATCTATGAATTCTGATATGGATTCCATGTACCAATAAAAAGTTTCAATTTTGGTTCATCCAGCAATGTATGTAAATCCCATTAGTCGCAAATAGGAATTCCTGGAAAAAAAAATGGACATGAAAGGACAATTCATTACCTATAAGGTGTGACTGGTTGCAAAAGGGTTTAAACAGTGTCAAGGCATTGACTATGATGAAACCTTTTCCCAAGTTTCAATTCTAAAATCCATCAGAATTCTACTTTCCATTGAATCTTAACATGATAATGATATTTGGAAAATGGATGTCAAAGTATCCTTCCTTGACGGGAACCTTTAGGAATATGTGTATATGACACATCCTAAAGAGTTTGTGACTTCAAAGGATTCCAACAAGATGTGTAATTTTTAAAAATTAAGTAATGGATTAAAGTAAGCATCTAGGTCCTGGGACATTCATTTTGATGAATCCATGACACAATTATGTTTCATACAGAATGGTTGTGACCCTTGTGTCTACAAACAGTTTATTGGCAGTGCAGTCATTTTATTAATTGAATATGTTGGTGAATTGTTACTTCTTATAAACAAAATACCAGAATTACAACCTATTAAGGAATGGCTGAATAAATTCTTCTCTATAAACTACTTGGGTGAGGCAATATATATTTTTGGGGTCATGATCTATCATGATAGATCTAGGATACGAATATTCTTAATTTGAAGTATTAACATTGATAGGATACTAAAGGGATTCATTATGGAACAATCCGACAAGGGATTATTGCTAGCGTCACTTGAAATTCTTCATTCATGGAATATGTTTCCACAGACATATGAGGAACAAAATAGAATTGAATGGATTCTATATGCATTATCCATTATGTCAATCATGTATACTATGCTATGTACTAGGGTAGATTTTTCCTACACATTAAGTGTGGTAGTAAGATATCAAGATAACTAAGGTGTGCACCATTAGATGATTTTCATGACTATCCTTAAGTATCATGGTGTAATAATGATATATTCATAGTGTATGGAGGAAATGAGAAACTAGACACCAGAGGATATATAGATGCTTTCATCCAAATAGATAAAAATTACATGAAGTCACAAATGGGATACATCCTTTCTTTGAATGGAGGTGTTGTGTTATTGAAGAGTTCAATGTAATTTGTGGTCACATAACCTATAATGGAGTATCACAATATTGTGACTTCTGAGATTGCTGAAGAAGTAGAATGGATGCAAAAAATCATCCAATAGATTAGTTTAGTGTCTATAAGTAAATATCCTATAACAATCTATTGTGATAATATTATAGTGGTGGATGTCATAAAATATCCATGGCCATATTAGTGGATGAATTACATACTTCAAAAGTATCATCCCTTGAGGGATTTTTGTCAGAGAGGTGAGGTTATAGTGAAGAGTATTGCCACAGAATACAATGTGGTAAAACCCTTGACTAAATCATTGAATGAATAGTAACATGACTATCATGTGAGGTCTAGAACACTTAATGTAATAGGGAGTTGGATATAGTCTAAGTTGGTATTTTTTGGAATTCGATTCCAAGGACCAACTATTTATAATTTTATTACCTGTATATTCAATGTATTGAATGTTAACAAAACTTATTATTTTATATTTCTAATGGTTCTACCTGAATATAATGTTATAATGTCCTAGAGTATATGTTAAATTTATAAGATCATATATGTTCCCCACTATGATGAGAACCATGAATTTCTATAATGATATGGTTAAATATAGTTATGTGGTCAAATTACAAACTATGATGGGATAGATAGTATAAGGACTTCCATGTGAGAGTACTCATAAGCAGATGAGGCTTATTCACATGAATTTCACACTTGGTAATCTCCAAGATGGGTGATTTTAAGAACATATCCACCGGTAGGAACTCTTCATATTGTGGTTTCGATATATATTCCTATCTTTGAGTGTGTGTAATGGACCTAATACTTTTAGATTATCATTAATGCCTTTAATTAATTTAATACTTAGGTTTTCTGATGAAAATGTGATGCACAATGTTCATGGAGGGGTAGGGCATATTGGGTGGGTCATAATTGACATGTCATTATTGGATAATTAGATGATAGTTTTTCCACTTCCGTATTTATGGATGTTCATATCTCGTTCCTTTGATTAGAATAGAACTGTCACATTAAACTCCATGGCCATGGTGAAATGACATGTTAATATCAAATAGTCAATGAAAGACGTATCAAGCATATATGTTGGTGTCATAAATGTGAAACCTACATGATGAGATATTGAGATAAAGGGACTATATTACACAGTGATCATTCACTAGTAGTTTTCATCATTTCGACATTATGTTCTTTTTCTTGGGTGTCTTGACCTGTTTCTAGATAATAATATTGGGGTTTAGGTAATCCCCCTAATTCCAATGAGAAATAATTTTAGAGGGTCACAGACTAAGTGTGTAAAATGATATCAATTTAATTCTATTTGAATTTAATTAATTAATTAATTACTATTCTCAGGACCGAAGGATATTTTAATTCATTTTTATTGATTGTAAATGTTTATTAATAAATTGAAATTTTAAAATTAATATTTATTTAGGAGTCCAATAAATACCAGAGGATTTTGAATGACCCAAGACCAAGTATTGTGATGAATATTAGTTATCAAGATGGTGAAATAATATTTTTTATTACTCAAGTTGGTGCACAAAAAATATTATTATTATTATTATTATTATTATTATGTGGAATGAGATTTATTAATGATTCTAATGTTATTTAAGGTCTTACATTGAATGAAAAAATTATTTTAACCTAAACCCTATCTCTCTCTATATATTTTTTGTCTATTGTGTATTGTATACAAAATCGAATATTGGGAGTCGTTATGAAAAATAAAACACTTTCACAACTCATCCTTTCTATATTCCTCTAATTAACTAGAAACAAAACAGAGATCCCTTCAAAATTAAAGGGTGAGGGATCAATACAAATAATATAGGACAATCAACACACTGTGAAAGAACAGGGAGATAAGTTTGTGTTACACGTAGATCAATTGAGTATGTGTGGATCGCTAGTAGAGGGATTCCATACTTAAATACTCATATCACAATGAATGAAAGCTGAATGGGTCTTTTCATTTGTTTTACATCTACATAGAAGAATTAATTCTCAGATCAGGTATTCGTTTCATCAAATATTACATAAATTAATTATAATTTTAATGTAAAATATCCTCATTCGGGGTTTCAGGAAACTAATTATTAAATCAAATTTAAATATATCACCTACCACTATATGCTTTCGCTACACCTAGAACCTTTAATCATACTGTGAGATTCTATTTTTTCTTAATCATTGGGTAAATCTGATATGTATTTTAAATTACAATACATTGAATGTCATGAACCATCATGATTAATCATGACCTATCACCCGATCTAGCTCGTGGCGGGGCCTCAAATGTGCCTCCCCCTATGCCAAGGGCTACCACTAATTATGTGGGATTAAAAGGTTACATTGGGGAGACTATTCCCAAGGATCAGTGTAACATCCTGGGCTAGAAACTACTAATCTGCTACCCTGAGGCTATTTGACACAAGGCCTCAAGAATTCCTAGCCATATGTTAGATGTTGTTGAGTAGTAGAGAGGGATTAGGGATTGATAGTCAGGAGACTATTCCCTCGAATCAGAGTAAGAAACCAATAGAAATAACTAGATAAAATTAATAATAGTAATTATAATAGTACAAAAACAATAAATAAAATGAAATTGGAGAATGATGTAGTAATAAATGGAATGCAGTAAAGGCTTGAATGACCATTTCATACAAAAAACACTAATCATCCACTAGGTCGATCACATAAATACAAGTAAATAAAAAAATATAAACAGAAGTACTGGGATTTACTATGTACAGTAAGCCATACCACATACCGCATCTCTACAAACATGCATGAACCATCTTGATCGATCAGTCCCAAGCCTCATATTATTTTATTCCTATAACCAAGTGAATGTATTCACAGGTACCCTAGTGTAATGGGGGACCAACTCAGGTGTGAGTACAGAACATAGTAGGGAACCACCAACTCAGTACCATACATAGCCAGTAATATAAAGTGTATGTAAATGTGAGCTACTCATGAGGATAACAGTAATAATAAAAATAATAATAATACCAACTTCTGGATTAAGTTGAAAGACAAAGTCATACCAGGAATTCTCAAGGAAAGTGATCAACCGAGAATAGACACAACTAGAATAAGGTTTCATCATATATATATATATATGAGTAAGTAGACAAGTTACATTAATCAAACCACATTTGCTCCTTGGGTCTGTAATCTTGATCATTTGGACATAGTCCGAATAACAAATTGAGTTAGATGTCATACCATTCAAGCATTGTATAATTAAGATAATTCTTTGGTCCATAATCTTTATTGATGATACCTACATCACACAATAGCACACGGTATCTTATTTAAATTAGTAAAAACCAGTTAGGCTTCCCAAAACCGAGTCACATAAGTGCATGAGTTCCCCTTCACAAAACCTAGTTTTCATCATGAAATAGTCATTAATGAAAAACATTGAATGTGTAACACATGTTTATGTCTTACGGTCTCTTGGTTTCCTCATAACCAAATAGGATCACAGAAGGCCATTATTCATCAAACAAGCAAGGAGCTTCATAGAATATATTATTCCTGAAACAAGTTTCACAGAAATTATTTTTCTTCAAAAAAATGAGAACTCTCTCAACATGGTAGAAAAATATATCAGTCACATTGATTATCCTTTTCTAGGAATGTTCTATAATGAATCATATCCAAGATTCATATTTTTTCAAGTCTCTGAGATTTAATTCATGTCGTGTCTTTTTAATTCTCCTAAATATCATGTCCTCGAATACCTGAAGTTAAAAAAATTGCAACATATCGAACAGTTCTCCCATGATATTGGAATCACATGCATTCCATTATCACACGTTCCTCTTCGTTTAGAAAATGTTTAACTCATAATTGTATTAACAGCATGTTGTAACTCCCATTGTTAACATAAAATGTTGTGTTCTTTGAATAACCACATGCATGAAATATGATGATTGTGTGCATAAAGGCTTTGATCATATCTATATTAGTAGAACCATGGTGATGTCAAATTCAATAAACATATATTTCTCCAGGAAAAAACTAATGAAAAAAACATCATGTGAGGCTGAAGGTACAAGAAGATTATGGATCAAATATGGGATGCATGAGATCCATCGAATGGCTTGGATTCATCTAATCAGTTAGGATTGATCTATTCCTTACATTTTGATGAAGGATTAATTATAAATTCTACCCATTTTCTGATATAAAAATCATGTGTGGTCGAGTGATACTATATAAATAATCCCATGTTTTTTATCACTTGTGCCAACACTGAGGTTCATCAACTAGAACACACACAGATCCTTACGTAGTTATGCCGCTCTGCACTATGGCCCTGACATCTTCATATGTGTTTTTTTCATGCCTTGTGTAGACCTGTGCATGCTCTGTGGGTGTTATGCATGCCTAATCTCACACCTTCCATTCACGGATATCCATGTTGATCCTCTCTCAAGTGTTTGAACTCTAGGACATACATATGTATTTTAGGGGGTCCTTGGTTAGCCAAGGGTTGGCCATATTTTTTGATAAAGGTTCATTCATATACATCGTAATGTTCTATTTATGAAGTATAATACCTAGCCCTTCTCAATATAATATTTAAATATTCATCATGAAAATGAATATTTTCATGGTCTCCTCTTATATATTCATTTTTGCAAACAATGTCTCATCATTGACATAGGACTTAATAATTAATAACATATCAACAATTGTCGCATTTACAAAGAGAATTTATCAAGCATGAAATCCAATGACATTAAATGAATCCCAAAAAATTCTCCAAGAATAACCAATTCATATTCAAATTACCAAATACATATTGTCACACCATTGAAAAAAAATTCAACTCTTGGACAGAAAAATATACGACATTATATTTTTTTGTCTACATCTCTTCACATAATTAAAAATCAGTCTGTGTGTGTATGAAACTTTATTCCCTTTTTGAAAATCAAATTAAAAGGATAAGTCGGAGGTTTTCACATCTCTTCTTCTACATTTCAAAAAATTATCAATCTCTTCCCCTTTACCCCTTTTTTGAGAGGATAACATCACATGATTCTTTTATAAAAGCACATTTAGTTGGTCTAATTTAATTCTAAATGGGCTAACCTGATGTTGAAAATAATAGAGATACAACTGATGTTTTATAAGCTGACCATAAACTACCATTCATTTGAAATTATGCTTAGATTTTCTTATATCATTAAATATGCATTTTAAGACATTAAATAAATGATCCTACACATAATTTAACAAAAAATTTAGAAATTTCAAGCACAAAAAAATATCCCCCTTTGTCTCGTGTTATCATCACCCAATCACTATGGAGACATGGAATTTTTAATACAATATATTTTCATTTAAAAATAATTTTCTAAGATTATTTCATGAAATAACATTTTATTTAATTATTATAAATATAAAATATTTTAATATAATGCGTTTTTATTCTCTAAAAATAATATAACCTAGATTATATCATTAAATAGTTCCAACGATCAATTAACTACATCTATATAACCAACAATAATTATGTCCAACTATTTTTTGGACTAATGGTCATGGTGAAGATTGACTATATTATTTGAAAAACTTAAATGTCGATGATCACATTTACCTATAATTACATGATTTTATAATTCATAATTCATTTTGATTCGAATCATGGTTCAATATTGTTTCCTAAATGAATATTGTATTACAAACTCTTTGTTCTTCTATTATAGTGATGTTCAAGGGTGTAATGATTCTAGTGGATCAAAGCATCCTAGATTTTTATATTTCACATTTTTTATCCTCTATATTTCTTCCAATTGTAACATTTTATATTATATAGGGTGTTTTTTAGACTGAATTTAATATTCTTAATTAATGAAATAAAGTGTTGATGGTTTCTACTACATGTTTTCTTTTACTTTTTTTAGTCGTACTAGTTTATATCAGCACAAGATGTTCAAACTTATTATGATATTTAAAAGTCTCTCTATGTTCTTCTATTGTAAAACATAATAAAATGTTATTGGGATGCAAGATATCCATTAATAAAAAAAGAACAATTTTCGGGTCGTTACACGCCCCAAATAAATTTCACCCATAAAATTTCATTTTTCAAACTAATGTGAAAAAGTTTATGTAATTTCTACTTCATGACTTCCTTCGGATCCCAAGTAGCATCATAAAACATTGTATTTCTCCATGGTACCTTCACAACCCATATTATCTTGTTCCTCAACACTTGTTCCTTTATATCAAGGATTTAGATTGATTACTCCTCATATGACAAGTAAAATTCTAAATTTAAAGAATTAGTATCAAGTATATTTAATGGGTAATATATATACGATCTCAAAAGTGACACATGGAATAAATCTTGTTCATTGGAAATATTTTATAGTAGTGTGAATCGAGGTTAAACTGCTCCAACATGCTCCAGAATCTCAAATGGTCTTGTGTACCTTCGATTGAGTTTCCCCTATTTTCAAATCTCATAACTCACTTACATGAAGATATCATGATGAATAAGTGATCCCAAAATTGAAATTCTATGTCCCTATACAATCTTTTGACAAAACTATTTTTTCGACTCTGAGCATCTTTGATTTGATTCTGAATTAATTTAATATTTTCTATAGTTTTCTTCTCAGTGTTTAGTCCCAAAAATTATTCCTCTCACATTTTTTTGATAGAGAGATTAAAAAGATTCATTTTAATTCTTGAGTGTAAAATATTGTTATAGGAGAATTAAATAAATGGAATATTCTGATCCCAACTCCCAAGAAATTAATGTGATCTATCCCATAACATATCTTCCAATGTTTGAATAGTCCTCTCAGAATTTCCATCAGTTTGGGGATGGTAGGTTGTGCTCAAGTTTACTTCTATATTCATATACTTTTTAAGGGTCCCATATAATTTATATGTAAATCTTGGGTCTTGATCTGGAACAACAAACAATGATACTCCATGGAGTCTCACCGCATCTTGAATATAGAGGTGTGTTAGGTTCTCTGTGGAGAGATACCCTCTTATGATAATGAAATGGGATGACTTTTTCAATATATCGACAATTAACCACATAGAATTTTTAAATTTATGTTACCTTAAAAGGCTAGTAATAATTTCCAATGTTATTTTACCACAATTCCACATAGGTATGGTTAGTGGTTACAATACCCGTTTAGGAATTTATCACTTTTCCTTTACTTATTAACACAGCAAGAACCTTGTAGTGTAATCAGGAATCTATATTTTCATATTATCCCACCAATAATGATAAAAAATATCCCTATAAATTTTAGTTATTCTAGATTTTATAGAGAATTCATACCTATAATCTTCATCCATTAGCTCCTTCATCCCCAAAATAGATGGGATACATATCCTTGTACCAAATTTTAGTACTGCTTCTTGATCAGTATTTAATCTTCTAAATATACCATTTTTTATAGATTATATCTTATTTTTCATCAAAGGATCATCACCGTAAGATTTCTTGATCATCACATTAATCTTTATTGATGTCCCATACCTTATGATTCCAATGTGCAAACATAAAATTTCTTTGATCAATAGATCTAATTAAATCAGATTCATTGCCAGAACACTGGGATATTTCCTATTCAAATAACTTGTGATTTTGTTCTCTCTTTCAGAGTGGTAAATAATTGAAAATAATCATCTTTAAGAAACTCCAAACATCTTATTTGTTTCGTGTTCATTTCATTCTCTGAGAATATATATTTCAAACTATTAGTGGTTTATGTATATATCACACTTTTCCCCACAAATATACTATCTTCTTTTCTTCATATAAAAAAGGAATACTGCTAACTCTATATAATATGTATGATAATTATGTTCATGAATCCATAACATTCATGTTTTATAGGTAATAACTTAGTTATTTTTCATGAGTACACATCCATGTTCCATTAAATATGCATCCATTTAAATTAAAAACCCATCCCCATTAGAGGGTAAAGTTTGAAAAGGTTCACTAACCAACATCCAATTCAGTTCTTGGAAGATTTCTCCAAACTCCTTTATATAGGTAAACTCTAATACCTTTCAAGTTAACTTAAAATATTAAAAAGTCTTGAAATGTTTATCCGAACATGCTACAGTATCCTACTAGACCAAAGAAATATTGAATGTCAATTACTCGTTTAGTATGTGGACCCTCCTCCACAACCTTTTTATTTGTGGGGTCTACTAAGATTCCTTCAATAGACATGATGTGTCCCAAATATGTGACTTATTGTAACCATAAATCGCATTTTCTAAATTTAACAAACAACTTATCCTTCCTTAGAGTTCATAACATGTATCTTTGATGATTTTAATGCTCCTTGTTACTTTTGGAATATATCATGAAATTACCAAGATAGTCCTTATAGACTCTATTCATAAATTCATAAATATGGTAGGAGCATTACTCAGTCTGAAGTGTATGAAAAGAACTCATAATGTCAATATCTTGTTTGGAATTCCATCTTTGAGATATTTTTTTTCTTCACACTCAATTGATGATAATCAAAACTAAGATCATTATAGTAAATTAATTGAGCTCCATGAAGCTAGTCGAAAAAATCATGAATTCTTGGAAGAGGATATTTATTATTTACTATAATCCCACTATGTTCTATATAATCAATTCCCAACTGCATCGATCCATCCATCTATTTTATAAAAAGAATATGTGATCCCTAAGAATACACACGTGGTCGAACAAAATCCTTCTCCAGCAGATCCTGATGTGGCTTCACTAATTTCTCCAACTCGATGTACGCCATTATATATAGAATTTTTTATATTGCCTTGGACACACATTGGGGTTCATTTGAGAACTATAACTCTCTTTATAGGAGAGGTTTCTATAACTCGTTTGGTAACACATAAATATACCCTTGAACAACAGGCACTTCTCCTATATTTAAACACTCTTATTTCTTATTCTTCACCAATATTTTTCATAAAGATGGTAATGAGAGGTGGTTCATGGAAATACTATGGCTAAGAAATACCTCCTTTAAATATGATAAAAGATTTTCCATTAAATAATAATTAAATATCGTTGATTTTATAGTTGATTGTGGAATTATAATTTGAAAAACAATTTGTCCTAGATATCATGTCAAACTACAACATTGGAATGATCACAATGTTTGTAGAGATATTTTACTCACCAAAGATAATAGGGAAATCCCTATATAACATTAATGTGTTAATTATTTTTCATGGATTTTAATAGAAAACTATACTTCTATAATTTTGGGTTCAACATTATGTTCCTTTCAAAATTAAATTAAATAAAATAATCCATAGAACCGGTGTAAAACAATGTACATTCTATCTTGGAGTGTAATATGAGTGTACATGAAACAACATAATTTCGAGAATATACATTATCCATTATAAATGAGAAAGAATGACCCTTATCCCTATGCCATTTTTGGGGTTGATGGTGATTTTCCTCAATTTTATTATAATTTTTACAACTCTTAGGGAAATTCCAATGTTCCCTTCACCTGAAGCAGTGCAGCGCAAGATGTGTTTTAATCATCTTCCCTTTTTAATTGGAAATCATATATTTAGCATTTGAATCTACATGAAACATTAAGGATATATTTCCATCTATTATATAGTTGTATCACTTTAGACTTCCTTGAAAACAATTCCCAAAATGCATCTTTCATAATTTCTTCTACATGGTATGTTATACTTTATTCTCATTCAGATTCATCCCAAAAAATTGTTCCATATTTCTCTAAATGTCATATTGTCCATGATTCCACCAGGAAACCTAGAACTCAAATAAAACATTGAGAGAACCCCAAAATATCTCTTCATAACTCCCAAAGTCTTGTATTTCTAGATATTTTTATATATGGAGTTTTATTTATCAAAACAATCGATCTATCTTCCCATAAAAATAGATGACAAATCATAAAGATTAACCCACAAACCTTGAAACGTTCATCCCATAATTCCTCATAGATTCATTTTCTTTTTAATTTTACTCGTGTATTTCCCTCTAAATTTTGATTTTGAGTTTACAGGGAAAATAATTGATAATAAAGATATTTTTTGATGTCTTCCCTTCCCATGGTTCCCACCTCATCCATTGGCTTTATTTTCTTGATTAGTGTCCACCACTGATTAGCTTATACCGCTAGGAGATATACTCCCAACAAAAGATTTTCTTGTTTTGAACAATGGAGTACGTAAATTATATTTTTAATATTCATGACCCATTTTTCATTGATTAGTGGGTCATGAATTAAGTTAACTAATTCATCATCATCATGAGGTTTTCAACTCCTTCTCCTCTATATTGGGATGGTCGTCATCACCTTTTCAATTGCATTAGTTGTTTGAAAAAGTCTTATTTTGTTCCATTTTTTATATAAGGAGAAAACCTAAATGTGAAATTTCTTACCATTGGAAATATGATATTAAAAATTCAAAAGAAAATATTATTATAAAAAATATCTTATATCATTATTCTAATATGATATACTTTAGTCTTAATGAATGGTTTACATTGTCTATATATCCTTGATTATGGTTTCTCCAAGCATGGGATTACACAAATAATATTCCATGGGAGGGTCAAACCTAATGGTCAATAAGGCCCATTTTCATTCACCAAATCTTTAACGATTATAGCTCAAGATCGTGTTTTCATCATTGTAAGCCCTATGTACATCTATTCTAGAACCCTATCCACTTGTAGTATCCAAAGAGGGATCTATTTTATTGAAAACCACTTAATTTCTACCTTAAAAAATTAAAGGTAATTTTCCAATATTTCAAACGTTCTCAAGATTTCATACTAGGTTATTCTAATCCAAATTTCTACAAATAACTAAATTTTCCATTGATTCCAACTATGGTGACCTGTCATTTTATTACATAAAACATTCATTGCCTGATAAAATGTTTAACAGTATAGAGGATATTTTTGGGTTCAATGTATTGGTAATAGAAATATAGTACTTCAAAAAGTAATAAAAACAATCATTCTTCTAATTCACTTGAATTACATCTTCATAGGTTCATCCTAAGTTACTTTTACTACATATCATATCGGAGGGACATACATCAAATAAAGGGGTAATAATAAAGCTCAACAATGAAATAATAAAAGGAGATAGTAAACATCTAATAAGTCATGATCATATAGAAATGTGTAATATCATAATATAAATGACATGATTCAAAAAATGGAAATGTGGCTATAACATAAAAATGATACATTCATAAGCATATCACCAAGGCTTATCTACTTGGTTTAATAAATAATAACTACTATGATTATTCAATAAGGTGTTGTAAAAACATGACTTCACTATATATAAGTTCATTACCCAATGAATTAGGGTACTATTAGGGCTCACCATTCCTATTTATTAATTTATGTGATCCACATTGATCATAAAAAATCATTTCATCAATAACCCGTGGAAAATAAAGAACAGGATTCATATCAAAATCATTTCTTACAAAGTATTTAAAGACTTGAACATAACATCAATTTTAACCCAAAAAGGGAATATGGTAATCATATGTGTATTTACATGAATCAATAATACATGACAAAATCTAGGTGAGTACCGATGGAAAGGGGATTGGGTATTCACAATATGATAATATCTCATGTAGAAAAGAAAAAATCATGAAATTGATTCGGCATCATTTTGGTATACATTATGGCTTATTAAAAGGGAATAATGGGAGGTAATTATTCCCTAACATTGATAAAATATAATTTTTTTAGTGTGTTTAATATAAAAAGTATAAGAGAATAAATCGTATTAACATTTAGAAGGTATACACAAAAGGGGTCCCTGGATGAAAAAGGGGAATAAGGGAATCCCCTTACCTTGGGGATTTACTTCCTAAAACTAGATATTGGAAACCTGAAACCTTGAGGGAACATTTTAGGGATGATTTCTGAGGTAAAAGACTTTAAAATTATGTTTTATGAATTTTAATTGAAGATTGGGGGTGGGAAGGGGTATTTATACTTGAAGGGTGGCTTTAAGTGAATTTATAATTGTTATTATTTATTTAAGGATAACCACTATTGAGTATCACTAGTTCCAATGATTTTGGTGGGAAATTATTATTTTAATGTATGTTTAAGGTCTTAAAATACCGAAAACACTCATTTAATGTTATATTTTTTTATTTGTTTTAAGCTTTTACCATTTAAATTTAACCCGCTTCATTTTGTTACTTGTACTGCGGTAATTTTTTTACCACTACAAATTTTTATATATATAAATTGAAATTAACTTTATTACCTTATTTTGACATTATAATTTCAAATATTCAATGAATTTTACATGATTAAATTTGTAAAAGTGATAAAAATAAACTCTATATATGTTACATGTATAACTCCTAGAAACACTATTTTAAGAATGGTAAAAATGAAGGTTTTAAAAAATGAAAAGATTGTGTCTATAAATGTAAAAAAATTATATATTATGTTTTACCATAAATAATTTTTTATTAATAAAAATGATTAACAAATTTTAAATCTTGATCATATCTGAATTTTATCATAATAGTTATTATATTTCATAAAAACGTTATTTTCACTTTTTTAACACAAAAATCAACATTTTATCTTCACCAGTGAATATAAATATAAAACTTATCCATATTATAAATTAAAATATGATATAATTAGACCATAGTATATGTAAATCCCTAATCAACTGGCAAGTTGGAAAGGGAAGACTATGTCTCAAGAAGGTAGAATATGTCTTGTCAACTCTCTCATTACCTCATTGTTTGTGTACTCCTTCTCGTTGTACAGATGGTCTAAGGTCCATGTCAAATATTTGAGTTTCTGGATATGAAATTTTTTTTGGATGGGTTCGATCTATGAAAGTAATCGTGTCATGGTCTCCTGGAAGGAGTGTATTAAACCGGTGGGTTTGTATGGAATGGGAATTAAAGTCATCAGGATTTTTAGTGACACTTTGCTCCAGAATTTTACATAGAGGATTCTTTCAATGCATGATTTCTTAGTGGAGTTTATGGTAGCCAGATTTGTCGACAGGCTTCATAGAGGGTCTGCTAAGTACCTACAATCCTCCGTTGGGCCATTGATCAAGATGAATTATACAATTATTATGGAACACTCTAAATGGATGGTCTGTACAGACTCTCACATGAACTATTGGATGACCCATTGGCTATCTTGTACCATTAAAGACAATATTTACATCCCCCACCCATGAAGAAACTCTCCATCATAGATGTGAAACGTAGCCTGAACCCTCGTGATTTTTTTCCTAGTCATATTCTCATGGAGATTTCCAAATATGTTTATGTGGACTGTGACATATTGGTCTGGATGCCTGCTCTTGATTGGAAGTTTTTCAGTCGTGAATTCTATAAGTTTCAATATAGTCCCTCTTCTAGGATCCCTTCATGGGTGGATGGATTTTATAAGCCTTTCACCCCTCCTAATGATTCTATGCTAGTCTGGAAAATGTGGAAACAATGACTACCTATCCAGAACCTCCTCCAACGGACTCGGCTGCATCTTTCCCCAGTTTTCCATTTACTCTGGGGTGTTGAGGAGTCACTTATCCATATGTTTATTTCTTGCAGGTTTACCAGTAGGTAGTGGCACTATGTGCAGGATGAATTTCAGTGTTGCCTCAGCCTTGTGTCTATTGAAAATAAATAATTCCTCACATTGAAGACCAAATGGAGGATAGTCATATTCTGTTTCCACCCCCATTGAATTTCAAGAACACAATCAAGGAAGGGGATAAATTATCCAATGAATAGTCAGGCATCCCAAAGGAGAAGTTTTTCTGGAAGCATACTGGAGTTGAGAAAATAATGTGGCCACCATCTGATTATGGGTAGTCCACTGAAATTATCTTGTTGTAGAAAAAATAAATGCAGTGATTCTTATGAAGAAACCAATGTTTTCTTTTAATTTTATGAAATTTTTATTTTTATTAGTTTTTCATTAAAAGAAAAATGATTTTTATTTTTTAGGTAACATCCCACATGAGGCACATCAACTTCTGCAGTTGACCCACCACTGGATAGAGACGATGACCTACCAAATCTGAACCTGGGAGAACCTCTTTCACTTTAACTCTCTCTCTCTCTATCTTCCTCTCTCTACCTATTTCTTCTTTCTCCACCCTCATTCTCATTTTTTACCACTTTACTCATCACAATTTTTTTACTCTTTCTCTTCTGTGTGGGTGTGTCTTTATAAAAAACTAAATAAATATACTGAAAAACTAAAAAATAAAAAAATGTAAAAAAAACCAAAAGAGTCATACATACTCACCATCTAGTTTTTATATTTTTTACAACTATTTTGGGGAGTCAAAAGACATGGTTTTATCTCAATTTTTTTTGGTTTCTTCATAAATTGGGATAAAGAATATTGTGTCAAAACCATCAAAATTTGAATGCTCAATTTTTTGATTTGGAAAATGATTTTCCCCACACGTGAGGAACAACATTTTTATTCATGCCAAGGCTACCTATGGCCATATTTTCAGAATGTGTGTTTTTCTCCCAAATTTTTGATTCTTGAGTCTGTGGACTTTGATCTGAATTTCCAACTGTGGTGTGCAATAATTTGATAGAGGAATTTACTAATCCTCATGAGAATTACAATAGCCAAATATCATCTCATTTCCCTTACATTAATCCTTATTTTGAAATCCCCTTTGAGCCTATGAAAACCTTTTCATTGATAGCCACATTACAAGCCCAATACCTTATCCCACCAAATATCAACATGGATTTTCACTGCATAATTTTTTGAAATTTAAGGGTGTGGGGAAAGGATTTCATTTTTTGGTGGCCTTTTGTTTATTTTCACTGTGTTATCATATGATTAAGGACAATAATAATTTTAAGTGTGGGGTAGATGTTGTCCTTCAGTGGGGTTTGGGAATGTATATATGTTTATCATGTACAAATGATTTTGGAAAGTGTAAAAAAAATCAAAAAAATGTAAATAAGAATGGGTTGTGTCTTGGGTGGGTCAAAAATTTCTCTTCATCAACCTTTGATATTATTATAACTATTAAAATTCATGTCGTGAGGAGATCAATCAGGGGTTGGGATATGAGTGTGAGATCTTTTTCAAGTTCAACTTTCAAAAAATGAAAAAAGAAGAAAAAATGAAAAAATGAACACTTATGTCATTGAGAGAAGTTTTGTGTTTTGTAAATATTTCATCTTCTCAGACACTTAAAATTTCCTTCCTCTTTTTTGTCTTATTTTAAATTTTCATTCCCTCTTAAATATGTGTTTCCATTTCCTTTAATTCCTCTTTTAAAAAAATGTGCATTACTTTTTCCATGTTGGTGTTTTACCCCCTTTTTCCTATCTTTTGGATATTATCTTCCTACAATACAATAGCCACATAAAAACTTCTAAAAATACCTCTTGATTTATTAGAACTTTAGGATATGGAGTGGAAGCTACGATCTCTTACAAACTCTATGATTTTTACTTTTGGTTGGTGAATGAGTGAAGCTACATAGATAAATTTTATCATCTTGAGAGGGGTATGTTTTGTGTGCCACCATTTTCCTTTTTTAAACTTGAGAATAAATAATTGAATTGTTTTTAGAACATTTTTTCTATAAAAACTTGTGGTGGAATTCAATATAGATGACTAAAATGGTCTAAACCTCCCCTGATTGGGGAAAACAAAATTTTAATATTTATTTTTGAGTGAAAATGATTTTGTCATGTTTTTATATTTTTTTGCACTAGAGGACTTGCACAAGACTAAGTGTGGGGGATTTGATGTTATTGATATTTTATTGACTTATTATATACTCTATTAACTAATTTTATATGAAATGTGAATAATTTGGCTGAAATATTAATGTTTTATTACTAAGTATAATTTTTGAGCATTTTTAGAAGTAGTCCAATTGATTCAGTTTACTTTTTTATTTATAACTATAACCCTCGTGATCCAAATTTTTTTATTATTTTATTATTATTCCTTATTAAACATAAAAAATATAATTATAAGGAATAAGTGGCCAATTATTCCATTTTAAGGGTCATATGGTCCTCACAAAATGACCCAATGAATTTGTGAACAAACTCGACCAACCATGATGATTGAGTTACTGGACTAAATCCCAAAGCCCAAATTTTATGAAACTCCACCATATGTTCTTGATTATCCAATGGAATGAAGGATAAAAATTTTAAGTTCCAAAATCAAGAAAAATGAGCCCAACTAATGCTTTGAAGTCTAGCCCACCATTCTGGCCGGGAATTAAAATATGAACATTATTCTTGACATAGATCATGATCTAATCATCAAATAAATATTATATTTTGTCGTGTGAAATAGAAGATATAATTTTTATGACTTTTTTAAATAAAGAATTCGTATTTGAAGACATATTCCAATTAAAAAATCCATTCAAATTTCATCCATTGACAAAGAAAGGATAGAAATGGACAATTTAACTTTGATTAATAAAACCACCATAACATTGGCTCCATAAGTCCAAATGACTACATATGTTTATATTACTCAGAAAACATTATTAACTAAAACATTTAAGAAGTTAATAGCTCTAGATTCAGCTATTTGGATTCCCAATTTGTCAAGCTAAGTGGAGGGGTTGTTTTGGAATTCAAATAGTCCACTACCTTGGGCTACAAATGCATCCCCTCCTCTCCATTAAAAAGGGCTGCCATTTAAGAATATAGGACCATACATTGGAACCACAAAATACTTTTCAATGGAATGGGAGGACCTTAAATACTCATTTTTTTACTTTAGATACATGTCCTTCTCTTTTTTTGAATTTACTTTTGTGTTGTTCTTCATTTGTAATCATGCAAGTGTTTTTTTGTAATTCTACATTAAATGAATGTCTCATCTTTAATATCTATTATTCTCATCCACCATATTTATTTTAATATTAACATTCATAAAATAGTTTAAATAAAGTTAAATTCCTTTCCATTCTTTTTCTTTCTCATTCAATCAAACGTCTTTTTTAACTCTCTTCAACGATCACGTGTGTTCGATGCACTACTCTTTTCTTATCCTGTTATTTTTATTCTATTTATAATTCATCAAAATAATAATATATTACCATATTTATAACCATTTTAATGGATGAGTAAATAAACCATTGTGGTGAGTCATTATTTAGATTCGTTTATGGATTGAGAGCTTTTGCTCGATGCATATTCTTTAATTTAACATTGTGTATATTGGACTTAACATGTCATGGATTAATGACTTGTTTTGTTAAACATGTGGTTTCCATTGATTATTTGAACCATAAATTCACTACAATAAACAAGCTCTATTTGATATTATAACCCTATGATAAGTTAAGTCTTGTATTAAAGCCTTAACACTTAGGAATTCTAATCAACGCCAACTTGTGACATGGGTGTTAATTTAATGCAATTCAAATCAAGGCTCAAGGATATCACAAGATTAAATGCCTCTTGATGACATCACCCCAATCATTATTAATTTTTAATTCAAACTTCATCTATAATTTATTTCATCGACTCTATAAGAAAACACCCCCAATCAAAATAAAATCAACTAAAAATAATCGGCTATTAAAATTTATCATCACCGAGGATTCAACCCAAGTGCTGTTATACACATCAGTAGAGCACCGAAACCTTGAATGGTTAGTAGGCAACAATAAGCCACACATTCAAGTGTTTTTTAATGCATTAACCTACCTTTATTTAAATATGTATGCTAATGTATCTTTATTTTCAGAATATCTATGCTAACATGGACCCCACCATCGACCACTCCTTTACCACCTCCCTTCGGGCATTGATTTGGTCATGCACCATCCAAAGGTACATTTCTTGTATCCATGTAAGTCACATAGAATGGAATCCTTCTCACAAGGAATGTGATCCGCCTTGTAAAACATCAATGTTTAATCCCCACATCACCTCTCATGGACTCACCTCTCGTGACATGATTGTTAGGTCAACTGTTGTCTCTTGTTTCATACACCGAGCATGACTCACAAAGGCATAGAGGCTAACAGTGACTGTGACACATTTCTTTTGGAATCCCTCTTGGAGTAATGCTCATGCCCCTCATTTTTGTACTATAAGGTTTTTTATCATTGTCTTCTAAACATGGTATCTAAGAAGCCTCAACTGGGTTCAATCCCAACCAAAATAGAACTCTGGTCCCCCTTGGGATTCACCCTCATAATGTGACATATTTTCAATATGGGACACATCCCCTGAATCCACCTCCATGGGGTGTAATGATCCATCCACCGTCACTTCAACCATCACCTCACCCTTTTCCCAATGAGATCACTTTATCAACCATCATCCGTTTGGGTCATGCCAGGGGCTAATCCCCAAAAAAAATCCAAACTATGTGGACTTTGATTCCTAGCCATTGGGATATGTATTAAGCCTCTATGAGGTTCAGGACCATCATCCATTCCCATCCTTATCTTTTCCTCGGGTCTCTATGTCTTGGGAAGATCACGCCCCAACCCGAAGGTTACACTTCCTTAGGGTCCCCATCCATGCACCGCATTCTCAAGCGCCAGCTCCTTAGCTGTCTCAATCCCCCATTCTGAACGACATAGACTTTGATTCCCATACATTGGGATACATAAGAATCCCCTATGAGGTCAATCCCATCACCCTTCACACTCTATCCATTCCATCCATTCCTTTTCAACACTTCAACCATTTCTATCCTAATTCTTACCCTAGACACCACATCCTAATGAGATCACTCCATATATTTGGGATACCTTAGTTCATATACCCCATTCATCCCATCGCTGTTCCTAGTAGCATTTGGGTAGTCTCAGTGCATAATCCCCACACAATAGACACCATCCAACCATGAGGTATCCTCTTGTGAAGGTCCATATCAGTGCATAATCCCCAAACCAACCCTTTAAACTATGTTGGTTTTGATCTCTGTCTTATAAATAGGGTACATATGAGGCCTCCATGAAGTTCCATCCCAACCATTGGTAAAATATGGTTCTTCCTCTTATGAATATACTCTCATAATGTGACATATTCCCTTTATGGGACACATCCTTAAGATCCACCTCTCTTGTGTGTTCTGGTCCATCCTACATCACTTCATCCATAACCTCACCCATCTCCCAGTGAGATCACTTTATACAAAATGATCTATTTGGTCCATCTATGTGCATAATCCCCAAACCACTCATCCAGACTATGTTAAATTTGATTACCATCCATTGGGATATGTAGGAAGCCTCTCTGAGGTCTAACCCCATCATTTATTCACATCCCAGTCTTTCCCTCTAGTCGCTATGTATCTGAAAGATCATTCCCCAACCCGATGGTTACTCTTCTTTAGGGTCCCCATCTATATGCTCCATTCTCATGAGATTCCTCCTTTGGTGACTCATTGACCCATCCTGAACTATGTGGACTTTGATTCCTAGACACTGGGATATATAGGAAGCCTCCTCGAGGTTCAATCCCATAACCCACCACACTCCATCCATTCCATAACATTCCACTTCAATACTTCCCCTTATCAATCCTGGTTCATACCTGAGCCACTACATCTCAATGATATCATGCAATCCATTTGTGTAGTGACCCAACCCTAGATAGACTGGAGCTGGTGTCTTCTATCAATAACATTGGCATGATTACAAGGAATCAAATATAGAAGGAACAAGAGTTTAATATTCATGGTAATCCCGATTCATACATGAGAAAAGAATAAACTAATTATAACATAATTCTTTTTCTTATTTATAAAAAAATAACTTTGAGGATAACTCTAATACATCTTGTAAGTACGTACATATCATTTACAGTATGCTTATTGTATTCTTGGGGAAAGAAATATAATAAAGGTGAGCTCAAATGATCATTAAGGGTAAAATATAGCAGAAGTAATAAATAAAAAATTAGAATATAAAATATGGAAAGGTAAATAAATTAACACACATGCCATGAAATAAATAATGGAATGTAAGTGCATAAATAATATTTAAAGGTAATAAATGGAGACACATACCATTCCAATAACTTAAAAGGGAAAAATAAATATGGGAAGGTAAGAAAATAAAACACATGCCATCAAAATACCTAAAAATGAAATGTATCCCTAAATATATCGATGAAAAATCTCATGGATGAATAGTAACTAAAACTAATATTTAGGGAATGATTGATTATTGGATGCCTTGTTTCTTAGGTACATAGTACCTTTACCTATAATACATTTGACAAGAAGGTTTACACAATATTGGGTAAAAACCCATATAAGGTGGTTATCCAAATGACTCATCCCATGAGACTACTGATTCATTGAGTGGATATCTATAACCTAGCCCACCTATGTCATACCAGCCTAAAACACTCATCATATATCGAATTGTTGATTTAAAAATGTGCCTTATCAAATAACTGTATTGAATAAAGAATATGTTATTAACAATATTTCCCAAAATAATAAAACAACTATCAAAGAAGACACCGTATGTAAAATTGTATACAATTTAGGCAATAGTAATATCCATGATAAATGATATGGATAATTAGGTCAAATTAAATAACCATAAGAGATTAAATATTTCAAGGGGAATAACAAATGATTCAAGGAATTGAATTTGAATACTATCCTTGAAAAAATTAATAATAAACCATCCAAAAGAAATAATAAATATGGTATCAATACAAAAAATCCCAAGTGGAGTAAAAATATAGTGTTATCGTCATTGATGAAATAAAAGATTAACATTAAAAAAATATTCTTGAGGAAAATAACCTTTTCATTGAAAACCCTTTTGAAATTATTTTTCTTTCGAAATAATATTTGAAAAAAATTCCTTTAAAGATAACCCTTTTAAATTCGAAAAAGATGATTCAATTGAATTATGGTGGGTAAATCTATACATGTCATACAAGGTAAAAAGAAACATTCCTTTTGTAAGGTAAAAAGTGGTGGAAAATTTAATTATTCAGAAAGCGATAAGAAGATTCTATTGAAACATTATTAAAAGAAAAAAGGGTAAATTTTTCTTTATCAAATAATTTTTAATTTTTTTGAAAACATTGTAATAATTTTTTTAGATGTAAACAGGTTGTCTAACTAAAGAGAGATACAAAACCATGTTTTCTAAAAAATATTTTCTAAAATATTTTGAATATCAAAGAGTGTAAAAATGGTAGTATTACTTGAAAATGGTCATGAATAACTAGAGGAGATAAAATTAAAGGTTTTATTGGTCAATGGTCATATAATTTTCTAGAATGTAAATACCAATAAAAGATCATTAAAGTTATTTTTGAGGAAAATAATCTTTAAACATTCCATAGTGTCCCATAGAACATTGAATCATTTTAAATCATTATCCTCATAAAGGAATAAAATAAATTGAAATTTATAATATCATGAGATTAAAAATGATTCATGATATGTCATGTGAAAGAGTATTATATAGACCTTTTAAATAAAACTAGGTGCATAACCACAAATAAGACTCAATAAAATTTAAATTGATATGAAATCCCTCACCTTCAATTTTCATTCGGGTGAACGTCCTTTAACTTCCGGTAAAATAATGTTATATTAATTTTATAATTTTTGATAAACTTTTTCATGTATATCTATAATTTTATTTTCCTTTTTACTATGTTGTATACAACTAATTTCAAAATTATGTTTACGTCGCGTGTTTTGACCAAATTTGGCTTATGTGTCAACAATAACCTTGATAGGTCAACGATGGTCAAAGGGGACATTATATATATAGAGACCCGAAGCTTGACGTACATGGACATTACATTACTTTTTCAGAAAACTTAATACATTACAAAAACAAACACACAAGGACCGTAATAGTTTAATGTCTTTGGAAACTCGGAACAAAATGTTATAATCGCGGTGAAAGATCTTCAACATCTCCCATAACGATGTACCCATTTTTGTTTCCTTACCTAAAACCTTAATTTATTTCCTGGGTAAAATAAAACATAAAAAGGGTGAGCTCAAATGTTCAGTAAGGGAAAACATAGAGAACATAAAACAACCCATTAAACATTTGAAAGGAAAAACTTGAACATTAAATTTAAACATCAAAATCATGAGCAAAGACATAAATCGTGGAAGTACGTAAGGCATATATCATAATGGAACATCAACCATGATAAAATATAATGGGAATAAAACATGTAATTGTGGCAACCATTCATCACATGTTATGATTTCCATAGTAGCCAAGGCATTGCTGCCAAGACCGTCTTAGTGGACAAATTCCCTTTCTGAATTGAGTTCACTCCTCTTCTGAGTCCTGTAACACTGAACCGGTTTAACTTACCGTTTTATCCATGTCTATCTCATGAGATATAAATCATTACCCAATGAATTGGAGGTAGATATAGGTCCCACCATTATCATAATGAAATCATTCTTACTTGTGCCACAAAATAAACATAAAACATTCATCATAACCCAAAGAAGAAAATGGGTTTCATAAACATCATTCCATCATCACATAATCCATCTAAAACAAATTGATATTTCATCATAAGAAATGTGAAACCATGTAAATCATATAGACATTATACATGAAAGATACACATATGAAATAATTTCATCTTAGATGGAAAATGGTTTTGAAAAAACACTTGAAATGAATTCTTGAGGAAAATATCCTTTCTTCATCAAAATCAATTTCATTTCACATAATTCCATGAAATTTTAAAAGAAAAGTATTTTGTTGAAAATGTTCATAAAATCCTATAGATTAAGATTCATTAAAATGAGGTGTTATTAAACCGTAAAAATCTGTTCACACCGTATAAGATAAAAATAACAATTTTCTCGGACGTTTGTCAGAAAAGTCAAAAAGTACCTCGTATGGTAAAGAAAAGAAAGATTCCTTCCATTCGACGTGTTAAAAGTAAAAAACGGTAAAGAATGACATTAAACATACATATAATAAATGTAAAAATTTTATGAAAACATTTTGTGAACATATGGACATGGATAATAAACATAACCACAGTAAATACTTATGAATAAACAATCTCGGATAAGAATGAGATTGAAATAATTATCCCTTACCTTATATTCAATATGCTTCATATGTATCTGAACCTCCTGTATAATGATTTAAATAATGTCATTGACTTATTAAAGAATAATATTCACTGTTATTATATCATATATGGTTCACTTAGATATTTATATTACCCGTTCATCTTTCAATTCCATATTAAAGCAGCGTTTTGGGTAAAATCGTTTTATTTATCGTACAAGTTTGAACTTGTTGTTCTTGATATTATTTCTTATATCCTGATTTACATAATTCCATAATCTAACACATGATTTATATGTAATATATATTCATCAAATACATATATATATGATTGGTCGATAAATGGAATGAAATACATCGTTCATGGAGACAGTAGGCCATACGTACGCATGAACGCAATTTTCATTTCCTTATTGAATTGAATGGAATTAAGTAGATGAAATATATAAATATATATTCATAAATCCAATATCATTATTATGTAATATATCTCTTTATTATTCATTTTATATACTTTATAATTATTCATCTATGGTTAAATTGGAGAATGAATCTCATCGCGTCGTGGAGACGGTTGTCCGTACGTACGCACGAGTGATGATATCATTCCCATGATCGTGGAATTGTATTGAAGTGTATGTATAATATTTAAAAATAAATATCACTTTACAATAATCATATATAGTTATTTATTTACTCCATTATACCCATCCAAATAAGTTGGTGGTCGAAAACAGATTACACCACGGTGTGGAGACAGTATTCCATACGTACGCACGCGTGGTGATTTCATTTTCCGTAGGATGGATAGATGGTGAAATAGTGTTGTTTCATACATATAATAACATATCAGTATATTAGTGATACTGATTTTATTACATCATAATTAAAGAACTAAATAAGAATAAGTAGAAGAAGAATTAATTTTGAAATAATCAATAACGGACATTACCTCTTCTTTGAAGCGCCTCTTCTTAACCTCCTCTTAGGGTACTAAAGATGGTCTTTGAAGAATACCAGGACCTCTAGGATGTTTCTAGAGAAGTGGAGAAGAGAAATTGGTAGTGGATGGCAAAGCATGAAGGCTCAATGTGGTGTGAGTAAGAGAGGGAGGAGGTTCCCTTTTATAGGGGAGGAGAGGGGCACCTTTGAAAATATAAGAAAATATTAATTTATATTAAATTACAACCCCACTTAAAAACATACAAAATGACTCAAATAAGAAGATTAGATTAGATAATGTTGTAATATCATCATCCAATAAAATTTATACATGTTAGGAATTTATTTTAAACATTATCAACTTGATTTATCCTTATTTAATCAATTTAATTTTATTTGTGGTAATAACATTATAAATTTAAAATTATTATAAATAGTTACTTATTTTTTGTGAATTGTCCATAATTGTATCCTTTGAAACATTTTAGACCATATAAATTTAAATTTATAATTTTTAAATATTTTTGTTATTTTTAAACAATTTTTTAATATATTATTTCTATAAAATATCAACAGTGTCAATTTTGACACTATTCATTTATTTGAATTTAAATAAAAAATATACAGGATATATATTCTAACTAAAATATTTAATAGATTTATAACATGTCATATTAATCTATAAAATTAGTGGAGAACATTAAATAGTTCATATAATATTAATTTTAATATTTTCAATATCATTTATTTGACATTTCAATCAATAAAATAATTTCAACATCACTATTGTGTCATAATTAATGATAATTATTTAATGCCTAAAAATTATAAATAAATTCATATGATGTATATAATTGTATTAGGTTTCTTTATACTATTCATGTTCGAATATTAATTATGTTTATCACTAAATTAAAATTATTATACTTATAAGATTTAAGAAAGTGACATATTGTCACTTTCTTTGGTTTTAATAATAATTAATTTATTTTCATGGATAAAAGTCCATTAAATGAATATAATACGACCCTTAGGTGATATGGGTCGACTTTTAGTCGTCCAATAGGATTTTGGCAGGTGTTAGGGTAATTTTATTATCTTATATTTACCCTTAATTACCATATTTACCTTTAACTATGGTAAATAAAATTTACCGTAGTTTCTATTCATAAAGACCAAAAATAAAAAGTAGCCTATTAACATAATTTGGACACACTAATTCTAAATATGGAATATATTTTTCAAAATTCAAAACACATAGTTTCAGTAATTAATTTAAAATTAATCTCGTTGTTAAGAAAATGGGTTTTAGATGTTAATCCATTGCCAAAAATTGAAATGTTTTTACCTATGAATTCAATGTGAAATTAATGCTAATGATATAAATTTTATTAAATGGTAAAAATATATTCTACCTATACTTTAAAACCATTAAATATTATAATTTAACCATATAAATTATCTCAATGAAAAATGTTTTTTTTAATTAAAAAATTAGCATATTTTAACTATTCATCAAAATATGAATGTTATCAGAAAAGTATAAAAAAAATTTCCAAATAAATTTTTATATCCTGATTCCAAATAAGAATTTTATTTAGTCAAATTGAACTTAAAAATCTATCAAAAACTAGATTTAATGTGGCTGTGCCATCTAAAGGCGGAAAATCTGCATTTTTTGAAAAATATTTATTTTAACCGAAAAAATTATTCTTTTCTTTTACCAGGTTCTAGAAAATTTGTAAGATGAATAATAATGTTATAAAATTAAAATTGTAGTTAATAATATTCATAAATTCTAGTCCATAATAATATATAGTTGTTTAATAAAACCTGGTATTGCGTACCACACACGCTATCGAGGAATGTCGTGATTGCGTGTAATGCAAGCCAAGTTAGTATTGTGTGTTGTGAAAGATTACATTGGTGTTGTGTATAACATAATACAAAAAATATTATTTCTCATAAAATCTCAGGGTGTTACATTCTCCCCCCCCCCTTAAAATGAATTTCTCCCTCGAAATTCGTAGGGGTTATAAATTGTTTAATAATTGAATGTTTCTTTAATAGAAACAGACATCGTAAAAACGGAATACCAAAACCTATCTTTAAAAACTAAAGTTTGAAATTTTATGGTTACCCAAATTAACTAATCACTTGGATTCCAAATATGAGAATATAAGTGAAAATATGGATATGGAAGAAAAATCTAACCATTATGTTCTGATAGAGAGGGTTAGAGATCATGGCTATGAAAAAGCCAGCAATCACAAAGCCATATATTTTTTATGATATAAGGTACCATATGATTCATCGGATATAAGGGCACTAAGACAACATTTTTTGGTTTTCAAGATCACTTCCCTAAAGTTGAAAAAATTGGAATTATAAGATGAACATTCTTGATTTTGGTACAATCTCACCGTTAGTCATTCCTTGGACAATTTCCACTACATATCTTAAAGAAATGAAGTTGAATTTGTCATTCGTGAAGTGTTAGAAGATCATGTGAAAGAATGATGGTTCATTCCATCTGTATCAAACAAAAGGTTAGAAAAAAATTATCAAATATATATATTTCCATCTATGGTGTGGTTAATCGAATATGATTCTAAAAATGGACTTATACTTCATCTATCATACCGCTTAATAAAATAAAACTTCTTTATACTAATTAGTGACTTCATGTAGGACAGCGGTAGGCGATAAAGGCATGTCTCACTTCAGTTGTGGGTTCGATTCCCCAGCCTTGTCCGACGCGACGGGTTGTCGCCCGTCCTGCAGGTTGTCCTTTCTCTAAAATTACATCATTATGACATTCCATCGATAATATTGAAAACGTTTCTAGCCTTAAACTAAGTTATGCTAAACATAATCCATTTCAAATCATTAGGCTTATCCAAAATACTTCTGTCCGAGCTTATAGTATAAGGAAAAAAATAATTAGAAATGTCATCTACCAAGCATGTGAATACCATCATTTATCCCTGATATATCTTGTTGATCACATTCCAATCATGTGAATACCTTAATCATGTATTCTCTTGAAAAATGAATACCCATTTAACCTTAGTTAAAACATGAATTCTGTAAAAAGTTAACTCTTTCCACATACCAAAATCCCAAAATTTCTATATACTCAAACCATGATATCACTTTGTCCTTATTTTAGTCATGAGCTCATGATTACTATCATATCATTTTCTCCATGTCCCTTCATTATGCGCATTTCATCTAATTTCCAAAAATATTTCAATCACTTTTTCATGGTTTCCAGTACCATATAATTATTCCGAACCAATATATAGATATTCCAAAATTCGACAGTACCATAAATGAGATTCCATGAAACTATTTTGAAATCCGATTATATAAACACTTAATCATTACAGAACATCATTTTCATACTCAACATCACAAAGAGTGATTTCATGAGACTTAAATTTATCCTTTGACTTAAGAGGTCGCTCACGTTGATCATCATTAACCCATGGATTAGGGAATTTATTTGCAAAATTCTCCATTTCCTTGCACTTGATGCATTGAAGTGTTGGTGGAGAGTTCTCTGTAGTATTTTCTCTATTCACATCATTAGCAACCTTTTTACCATTACTTCGACAATCAACTTCTCGTGGACCTTCTTTTCCACACTTAAAACATTTTCTAGTACCTTTTAGTAAATCTCCACTATGCTCTCTTCCACACATTGAGCATAAATAAACATTCATCTTCTTTTCACCATTGTTCTGAGATTTCTCCTTGAACTCCATATTTAATTTCTTGTCAAAATGATGAGATGGATATGTTATACTATCTTCCAGTTCTACCTTGATAGCACAATGCACAATTTCTTCATAGAAACTGAAGTCTCTTATAGCTAATGCCCTTCGAAGACTTGGTTTTAAGCCACTGAAAAATCGATCAACTTTACTTTCAGGTTGGATGATAAAGCCAGATTCATACATTGCAAGTCTTGTAAAATTCGCTTCATATATACCAAAAGATTCATCATACTTCTGGTTAACCTCAAAATACTCCTTTTCCATCTTTGTTCAAAGAATAGGAGGGAAGTACATACTGAAAAACAATTTCTTGAACGCGTCCCATTCCATAGACTCAATTTCATCTATTTGCCTCGTATTCTTGATAAGATTCCACCATTGATCAGCATCACCTTCAAAATGATATTCTGCTAAGATGAATTTATCATGCTCAGAACATTGTAGAACTGAAAATATCTTTTCAGTAGTACTGGTCCATTATTCAGCCACTAAGGAATCAGAAGACCCACTGAATGAAGGTGGACGCTACCTCATGAAGGATTCAACAGAATGGTGCTCCTTTCTCTGCTCATTTGGAAGTCCAGAATGATTTATAGCTTGTGTAAGTATAGAAATAATATTGTGCACTCCATCTCCCATGACATTGGTTTGTTCTGGAGTACAATCATTGCATTGTCCATTACATTGATCAAAACGGTTCCTTCGGGTTCCGGCCATCGTCTAAAACCCAAAAATAATAGTGTGAGAGGCAAATACCATGTTATGGAAAACAACATAATAAAGAGGGAGTAACTTCAATATCTAATATCTTAGGTTTAATTCTATGATTGTTAGCACAATTCTATGAATATAGCCTATACACATACTTATCCTTAAGGACATCCCTAGACGTACCTTAGAAATATCTCTAGGGATTTCACTAAATTTTTCGCATCCTAGTTTCTAAAGGTTGACTAACCCTTTCTTCTTATACCAACTGTAGAGACCCAAAGCATAAAATACATGGAAATTACATTACTTTTGAGTAATACTTAATACATAACAAAAACAAACACACATGGACCGTAAGAGTTTACTGTCTTTGGAAACATGGAACAAAATCTTCTAATCATGGTAAAAGATCTTCAACATCTCCCATAATGATCTTCCCCTTTTTGTTTCCTTACCTAAAACCTTTCTTTATTTCCTGGGGAAAATAAAACATAAAAAGGGTGAGCTCAAATGCTCAGTAAGGGAAAACATAGAGAACATAAAACAATCCGTTAATCATTTGAAAGCAATAACTTGAACATGAAATTTAAACATCAAAATCATGAGCAAGGACATAAATCATGGAAGTACGTAAGGCATATATCATAATGGAACATCAACCATGATAAAATATAATGGGAATAAAACATGTAATTGTGGAAACCATTCAGCACATGTTATGATTTATATAGTAGCCAAGGCATTGCTTCCAACACCATCTTAGTGGACAAAGTCCCTTTCTGAATCGAGTTAACTCCTTGTTTCAGTCCTGTAACACTGAACCAGATTAACTAAACATTCCATCCATTTCTATCTCATGAGATAAAAATCATTACCCAATGCATTGGAGGGAGATATAGGTCCCACCCAACTCATAATGAAATCATTCATACATGTGCCTCAAAATAAATATAAAACATTCATCATAACCCAAAGAATAAAATGGGTTTCATAAACATCATCTCATCATCACATAATCTATATAAAACAAATGGATAGTTCATCATAAGAAAAGTGAAACCATGTAAATCATAGAGGCATTTTACATGAAATATACACATATGAAATAATTTCATCTTAGATGGAAAATGGTTTTGATAAAACACTTGAAATGAATTCTTGAGGAAAATATCTTTTCATCATCAAAATCATTTTCTTTTCACATAATTCCATGCAATTTTAAAAGAAAATTTTTTTGTTGAAAAAAGTCATAAAATCATGTAGAGTAACCTTCTTGAAAATAATGTGTTATTAAAATGTAAAAATCCATTCACGCCATATAAGTTAAGAAAAACATTCTACTCGTACTTTTTTTTTGAAAACTCAAAAAGTACCTCGTATGGTAAACAAAAAAAAGATTCCTTCCATTCGATGTGTTAAAAGTAAAAAAAGGTTAAAGAATGGCTTTAAAAATACATAGAAAAAAAGTAAACATTTTATTAAAACATTTTGAGAACATATGGACATGGATAATAAACATAACCCTAGTAAATATTTATGAATAAACAATCTCGAATAAGACTGATATGGGAATAATTATCCCTTACCTCATGTCTGATATGCTTCGTATGTATCCAAACCTCCTATATAATGATTTAAATAATTTCATTGACTTATTAATGATTCATATTCATTGTTATTATATCATATATGGTTCACTTAGGTATTTATATTATCCGTTCATTTGTCAATTCCATATTAAAGCAGTGTTTTGGGTAAAATTGTTTTATTTATCGTACATGTTTAGACTTGTTGTTCTTGATATTATTAATTATATCCCGATTTACTTAATTCCAGAATGTAAAACATGATTTATATGTAACATATATTCAGAATATACATATATATATATATATGAATGATCGATAAAACGAATGAAATACACTGTTCATGGAGACGGTAGGCCGTACGTATGCATGAACGTTGTTTTCGTTTCCTTATTGAATTGAATGGAATTAAGTATATGATAAATATATATATATACATAAATATAGTATCATTATTATGTCATATATCTCGTTATTATTCATTATATAAACTTTATAATAATTCATCAATGGTTATCATGGAGAATGAATCTCATCGCGTCGTGGAGACGGTAGTCCGTACGTACGCACGAGAAATGATATCATTCCCATGATAGTGGAATTATGTTGAATTGATTGTATAATATTTAAAAATAAATATCACTTTAAAATAATAATATATAGTTATTTATTTACTCCATTATACCCATCCATGTAATGTGGTGGTCGAAAATAGATTACAACACGGTGTGGAGACGGTATTCCGTATGTATGCACGTGTGGTGATTTCGTTTTCCGTAGGATGGATAGATGGTGAAATAGTGATGTTTAATAATTATAATAACATATATGTATATGAGGGATACTGATGTTATTACTTCATAATGAAACAGCTAAAGAATAAGAAGTAGAAGAAGAAATAAAGTTGAAAGAATCGGTAACGGACATTACCTCTTCATTGAAGCGCCTCTTATTAACCTCCTCTTAAGGCACTAAAGATGGTCTTTGAAGAATACCAAGACCTCTAGGTTGTTTCTAGGGAATTGGAGAAGGGAAATTGGTAGGGTTTGGCCGAGCTTGAAGGTTGAATGTGGTGTGAGGAAGAGAGGGAGGAGGTGCCCTTTTATAAGGGAGGAGAGGGGCACCTTTGGAAATATAAGAAAATATTAATTTATATTAAATCCCAACCCCACATAAAAACCTTCAAAATGACTCAAATTCGAAGCTTAGATGAGATAGGGTTGTAATATCATCAACTAATAAAATTTATAGATGCTATAAATTTATTTTAAACATTATCAACTTGATTTATCCTTATTTAATCAATTTAATTTTATTTGTGGTAATAATATTATAAATTTTAAATTATTATAAATAATTACTTATTTTTTGTGAATTATCCTTATTTGGATCCTTTATAACATTTTGGACCATATAAATTTAAATTTATAATTTTTAAATATTTTTGTGATTTTTAAAAAAATTTATAATATGTTATTTTTATAAAATATCAAGTGTCAATTTTGACACTATTCATATATTTGAATTTAAATAATAAATATACAGAATATGTATTCTAAGTAAAAGATTTAATAGATTTTTAGCATGTCATAATTTTCTAGAGAATTAGTGGAGCACATTAAATAGTTCATATGATATTTATTTTAATATATTTAATATAATTTATTTGATATTTCAATCAGTAAGATAATTTCAACATCAGTATTGTGTCATTTTTAATGATAATTATTTAATGCCTAAAAATTATAAATAAATTAAAATGATGTAGATAATTGTATTAGGGTTTTTTATACTATTCATGTTCTAAGTTTCATTAAGTTTATCAATGAATTAAAATTATTATACTTATAAGATTTAAGAAATTGACATGTTGTCACTTTCTTTGGTTTTAATAATAATTATTTTATTTTCATGGAGAAAAGTCCATTAAATGAATATAATCTGACCCTTAGGTGATATGGTTCTACTTTTTGTCATCCAATAAGATTTTGGCAGGTTTTAGGTTAATTTTATTATCTTATATTTACCCATAATTACCCAATTTACCTTTAACTATGGAAAATAAAATTCACCATAGTTACTATTCATAATGCCAAAAAATAAAAAGTATCCTATTAACCTAATTTGGACCCACTGATTCCAAATATGGAATCCATTTTTCAAAATTATAAACACATAAGTTGCAGTAATTAATTAAAAATTAATCCTGTTGTTAAGAAAACGAGTTTTAGAAGTTAAAACATTGCCAAAGATTGAATGGGTTTTACCAATGAATTCAATTTTAAATTAATTCTAATGACATACATTATATTAAATGGTAAAAATAGATTCTATTTATACTTTAAAACCATTAAATATTATAATTTAACCATATAAATTATCTCAATGAAAAAATTTGATTTTAATAAAAAAATTAGCGTATTTTTACTATTTATCAAAATATGAATGTTATTAGAAAAGTATCAAAAATTTATCCAAAGTAAATTTTTATATCCTGATTCCAAAAAAAATTTATTTTGTCAAATTGAACTTATAAACAAGTCAAAAACTATATTTCATGTGGGTGTGCCATCAAAAGGTGGAAAAACTGCATTTTTTTAAAAATACTTATTTTACCCAAAAAATTTATTGTGTTCTCTTACCATGTTCTAGAAAATGTGTAAGATGAATAATAATGTTATAAAATTAAAAATGTAGTTAATAATATTCATAACGGCTAGTCCATAATAATATATCATTGTTTAGTGAAACACGGTATTGCCTACTACGCACACTATCGAGGAAGGTCATGATTGCGTGTAATGCAAGACCAGTCAGTATTGTGTGTTGTGAAAGATTACTTTGGTGTTGCGTATAACCTAATAAATAAAAAAAATATTTCTCATAAAATATCAGGTTGTTACAATATAACATCTACAGAATAATAGAAATTATATAATTATCATATTTATATATTAATTATAATTTTAAAATCCATCATTAAACATGTTAATGAAAAATGAATCAACGTTATGATCATAGAGATCGTAGGCCATACGTATGCATGAGTAACATTATCATTTTTCTACAATCATTAGGGAAAAAAGGTAAGTAACACGATATCTTTCTAGAATGATCATGATATCATTAATACCATATTATTTAATCATATATACTTATATATATAATTCTTGTGATTAAAATGAAATCACATCCTGTGGAGGAGATGATATTCCACACGTCCCCAAATAACGTTATAACTTTTTAAGTGTGTGAAAGGTTAATAAAGACAATGATATATATATATAATATTTAGAGAAAGGTAATTATGTACTTAATATCATACATAGGTTTTTTATTTATTATATTTTTCATTGAAACCATCCATTAAACATTCCATGATTAGTGTTAGCGAATAACATCATGATAGTGTACACTTCCTCAAATGATGTTATCGTATTAACATAAAATGGAATGTATTAATGTAATGGGTAATAAAAGGATTTAAAAGTGTAAAGACATAATAAATATAATATATATCATATATATATATATAGTTTCCATCATAATGGAAACCAAGAGAGGTGGTAAGGTAAAAATAAACAATCATCGTTTCGTGAGGCAGTAGTTTACCGTACACAGAAACAGTATGTTCCTTACCCATTAGATGAGAGTGTGTGTAGGTGCAGGTAAAAACCTTATTAAAAAAATCCTAGTATATTTATTATATAGGTGATTTTATACAATTATGGAATAATAATTTATGAGGGGTTGTAGAATGGAAATAATACTAAAACGCTTAAGGAAAGATGACACCTCTTAATCAGGTACCTACTTTTGGTTTTTAAAAAAAGGATTCCTTGGAAGGTTTTATGACAAAATTTAGGATTAAAGGTCAAGGGGAATGACTTTGGGAATCTATTTGGGTAGATATTATATGAATATAAGTGGTTTGAGAGGTGTGAGGAATGAGTAGAGGTGGTGGCATTTTATAGGGAGGGAAAAGAACTCACCTGGAATTTTTGGAAAGAAGTTAAGTGAAAACATGTTCTTACCTAAAAAAATGTAATAAAAAACCAACAAAAAATAGTAATTTATGGTAAATGGTCAATATATTGACATAAAATGGGTGTTGAACAAGTTTATAGGTCATTTGAGACCCTAAATTAATTGTTTAGTTTTCTATTAAGCTTAATTTTACTTTAATAATTCTAATTAATTTTAATCACATTCAATAATATTTTTTTAAAATTTTTTATCTTATTAGACATTATAAATTTTTATTATTACAAATATGGAACCCATTTTTCCAAATTCCAATCACAATAGTGGTAGGAATTAATTTAATGTTCATCATGTAAGTGGGATGACAACGCGAGTTATTAAAGTAAAAAAAATCCAAAAGTTTGATGTGTCCTTATAGTCAATTTCAAAGTGAAATTGATTATAAGAACATAAATTGGATTAATTTTTAGAAATATTATCTAATTAAAAATAAAAAATATATAAATAATTTATCCTTATAAATAAATCAGATGAAAAATCATTTTTGAAATAAAATGTTGTATTTTTAACTATTCATTAAAAAATAAAATGTTTCCAAAAAATATCAAAAATTTACCCAACACTAATTCTTATGTTTTTATTTAAAAAATTTACTTTTTATATATTATATCAATTAATGTGTCAAAATTCCAATTAAAATTGGTTTCTACATTAAAGGGATGTAAAATTGCCATTATAAAAATAAAAGTTTTTATGCGTAATGTAGGTTTTGTTCTTATCTTATTCATATCAAATATAATGGATGAATATCAATTTCTTTGAATATATAATATATATATTAAATTTATATCACTCACTAATTTTAATTAATGTAATCTATTAGAGTAACACACTATTTTGAGCATAGAAATTTTTTTCTATAAAAACAATCATTTTATATTAAATTGCTTCTTATATTAATTTCTAATTAATTTGTAACCAATTGATTCATTATATAATTATATAAACCCTAATACAAATAAGTTATTTAATAATACTGATAACCACTAACATAAAGGATTGGTTATATAATATTATATTAAATAATAATATTTTAATAATACATTGTTATTTGGTGAAACTCTCTCTTGCGTGTAATGAAAGCTATCAAGGAAGGCTGCTCTTGTGTGTAATAAAAGCTATTAAGGAATATATCTCTTGCGTGTAATTAAAGATTACTCGGGGTTTCATGCATTCAAACATATAGAATATTTTTTAAATAATAAATATCTTATAATGTATCTGGATATTATGTTATCTTACATGCTTGGTGTCACGTGTCATACACACTATCAAATACAAGGTTCTTACATTAGATGTTCAAGGTGTCACATTCTCCCCACCTTATTTAAATTTTATTCTCACTATTTAAACTCAATCATGGCGATATATTGTTTGATACATCCTATGTTTTAAATAACACATCATGAGAAGGTTTCATGAGTAATCTTCTATAAAAGAGAGAATGGAAAGTGCAAAGGTCACATGGACTACCATTTAACATGGTCTGTAAGTATGAGAATATTAGTGTAGAGTAGAGATACTTACTTGGAGGAAAATTGTAGATATTTATAAGGTGTCAATGAAGTCATCAATAATAAACATGTTATTGATCAATGGAATGTTGAGGGCCTCAAATCCACAAATCAATAATGATTTAATAGACCATTGGTTCAAGAGAAATTAAGGTATTAGGACAATATTTTAATTCAAATACATTCTCCTAATTTTGGGTTATTATTTTACAACCTAAGAATATAAGGAAATATTCTAACTTGATAGGTTTCATTTTCATATGAACAATCCTAACTTTTGGTTGTGCTTCGATCAAATTTTAATTGACACATTTACTCCAAAAAATTTATTACCAATAATTTTTTATTCCTGAAGTACTAATATATTCTTTTAAAGGATATTTAGGCCCAAAAAAATGAAAAGACTAACTATTTTTCTTGAACTATCTTCCCAAAATAATATGGTAAATATACTAATCTATGATTTTAAAACATTTATAGTAGTGGTTCATCATTAATATTTATTTTTCAAATTCATTAACTAAAAACAATGAAAAATTAACCAGGTCGCTGCATAGGTTATTGGTGGGTGTTAAACCCATATCATCCTTCATTCATGGGTTCAAGAACAATGGCCTTGCCGAATCTAATTAGTTTTCACCAGGCATAAATTTTTTCCTTTTTCTAAAACCCTATTAATATAATTTCCAAAATATGATAGAAATCCTTGAAATTAGGTTAATATCTAAATATCATTTTAACCATGGTTTTTAATACAACCCCAATACATAAATAATTCATAAATTTATTTCTACAGAGCTAATTTCGTGGTCTATATTTTATCCTTAATATCATTTCTAGTATTTGGAAACAAATATAAATTATCTTAAGTATTAAAACCTTAGGTTTAACCTAGGTTATTTATTGGAAATATCTATAAAAGTCTTTCATAATGGGTTGTAATGAAAATGTGAATTATCATAATAATATCTCCTGGGAGTGTCAGACCCGGATCATAGGAAGACCCATTGTCGTGTACTTGGTTACCGAGGGTCATGATCAGAACACCTTGTCAGAGTTGTTACTTCTAGGTACGTCTATTCGAGAACCATGTCCACTTGTATTATCCTGATAGGGACATATTTATAGGAATACCCACATAATCCCTAACTTACAAAAATTCTTGGATGTTCTTCTATACTTATTCTGAAATTATACATTATAGTTATATTCAAAAAACTATCTTTTCATAAATATAGTTCCCAATACATTTACAAAACTTCATCTGATACCAAAAGTATTGACCAAGCCCCAAATATCCCGAAACTAGTGTCTGAAATCCATTACATTATCATGATTATAAAGAATAAAATCTTAATGAAATGGGAGTTTATTAGTCTTTGTAAACTAGATTCATACATGAGAAAATAATACACTATTTAAAACATAATTCTTATCTTCTTTATAAATAAATTACTTTGAGGATAACTATAATCCATTTAGTAATTCCTTGCATATCCTTTATAGTACGCTTATTGGATTCTTGGGGAATGAAACATAATTATAGTGAGATAAAATTCCCATTATGTGTAATATATAGCAGAAGAAATAATGAATCAATGAGAATAGTAAATATAGAAAGTTAAATAAATAAACACACATTCCATGTTATCAATAACTGAATGGAAGTTCATAAACAATTTGAATAGGTAATAAATCAAAACATATGCCATTCAAATAACTAGATAAGATAAAATAAATATGGAAAGTTATGAAACTAAAATACATGCCATCTAAATAACTAAAAATGAAATGTATCCACATATTTTTCCATAAAAATTGTCATAGAAGAATAATAATTGAAACTAATATGAGGGAAATGCTTGAATATTGGACGACATGTTTCCTAAGTACATGGTACCTTTACCTCCAAGAGCTTTCACAAGATGATTTTCAAGATATTTGGTAAAAACTCATCTATGTTGTCTATCCAATTGACTCATCCCATAAGAGTATTGATGCATCAATGGGCTGTCTATAACCAGGCCCCACCCATTTCATACGAGTCCAAGACATTCCTCATATATCGAATAATAGATTTAACAATAGTCCTTATCAAATAACTATATTGAATAAAGAATACGAGATTTTTAAAATTTCCCCAAATAATAAAATAACTATCAAAGTAGAAACCATATATAAAATGGTATATGGTTTGGAAAATAATAATATCCATGATAAATTATATGGATAATTAAGGTAAATTCAATGATCATATGAGATTGAATATTTCAAGGGGAATAACAAATGATTCAAGGAAGTGAATGTGAATACTATACTTTTCCAAATCAATAATAATCCATCCAAATAAAGAATAAATATCTCATTAATACAATAAATCTGAAGTTAAGTAAACATAGAGTGTTACTGTCATTGATGAAATTAAATAATAACACTAAAACAATATTATTGACGAAAATATCCTTTGCTTTGAAAGAAATTTTGAAAATATTTTTCTTTGAAAATCCATTTTAAAAATATTTTCTTTTAAAATTACAATTATAAATTTGAAAATGAAGATTTAAATAAATAATGGTGGATAAATCCATATATGTTTAATGAGGTAAAAAAACATTCCTTTCCAAGGTAAAAAGGGGAAGAAAAATGACTTATCTAGAAAGCAAAAAGAATATTATTTTGAAGTATTAGTAAAAGAAAAAAAGGGAAAAATTTATTTACCAGATAATTTTAAAACATTTATTAATTTTTTTTAGTAAAAAATGGTTTTTTAAAGAAACAAGGTTCTCAGACGAAAGAGGGATACAAAGTCAGGTTTTCTAAAAAAATATTTCTAAACAATTATGAGTTGGAAAGAGTGGAAATAAGGTACTAATACTTGATGATGTTTATGAATAACCATAGGATATAAAATGATAGGTTTTATTGAAAACTTTTCATATAATTTCCTCAAATGTAAATAACAATGAAAATCATTAAAGTTATTGTTGAGGAAAATAATCATTAAACATTCCAAAGTGTCCCATACCACTTTGAAACATTTTAAATTGTAATCCTCATAAAGGAATAAAATTATATTAAAGTCATAATAACATTAGATAAATATATTCATGATATATCACGTAAAAAGGAAATATAGACACTATATAAATGAAACTAGGTGCATGACAACAAATATGTCTCAATAGAATGTAAATTGAGACAAAATACCTTACCTTGAGTTTCCATTCAGGTGAACGTCCTTTAAATTCCCATATAATAAACATATGCTAATTTTATACTTTATTTATAACCCCTTTCATTGTATAATTACTTTTATTTTACTTTTTACTATGTTCTATACAACTACTTAAAAAATTATGTTTATGTCATGTGTTTTGACTAAATTCAGTTTATGTGTTGACAATAACATTGGTAGGTCAACTATGGTCAAAGGGGTCATTATACAACATAAAAATAATTATAAAAAAATAAATAATTATCATATTTATACATTAATTATACTTTTAAAATCAATCATTAAATGTTGTTATGGAAAATGAATCAATGTTATGATCATGAAGACGGTAGGCCATACGTACTCATGAGTAATGTTCTCATTTTTCAATGATCATTATAAAAAGAAGGTAAGTAATGAAATATATTTATATAATTACCATTATATCATAAATACCATATTAGTTAATCTCATATACTTATATATATAATTATTGTGATGAAAAATGAATCACATCATGTCGAGGAGGCAGTAGTCCCCACATCCACGAATAACATTATCACTTTCTAAGTGTGTAAAAGGGTAATAAAGAAAATGATATATATATATATATATATTATATTTTCAGAAAATTATTTATTTCATTAATATCATATCTTTTTTATATCACATATTTTTAATTAAAACCAACCTTTATATGTTCTATGTTTAGTGTGAACGAATCACATCGCTTTGAGGGGGAAGTAGTCCACACATCATCAAATAATGTTATCGTATTAACATAAAATAGAAAGTACTAAAACAAATTTGTAATAAAATTATTAAATAAGTATAAAGACATAATAAATATCATATATATAATATGTAGATATATTTTCCATCATAATGGACACCATGAGAGGTGGTAATAGAAAAATGAGCAATCATCGTTTAGTGAGGTAGTAGTTTTCCATACACAGAAATAATATGTTCGTTACCCATTAGATTGAAGTGTGTGTAAGTTTAGGTAAAAACATTATCATAACATAATCCTATTATATTTAAGATACTGGTGTTTTTATACAATAATATAATAATAATATATTAGGGTTTGGATAATGGAAATAAAAGTACAATGCTTAAGGAAAGATGTTACCTCTTAATCGGATAACTACTTTTGGTTTTGTACAAAAAGGCTTCCTTGGAAGGATATATGATCAATGGGAGGCTTCTAGATATAGAATAGGGATGTTGGAAATATATTTGGGTATATATTTTCTGAACATAAGGGTTTTTATAGGTGTGATGAAGGAGAGAGGTGGTGGCCTTTCATAGGGAAGGAAAATGACTCACTTTGAATTTTTTTTAAAAACTTTTTTGTACACATGATATTACCTAAAAAAATTCATAAAAAACAAAAAAATATAAATAATTAAAGTTTCATGGATGAATTATTGAAAAAATGGGCGTCAGATAAGTGGTTAGGTCATTTGGGCCTGTACGTTAAAGGTTTAGTCCTTTGTTAAGCTTAATTTTATCTTAAAATTGTAATTAATTTTTGTCACTTTCACTAATAGTTTTATACAAAAACAAAATTTTTATAATTATAAATTATAAATTATTATTATTACAAATATTCAATCCATTTTTTCAAATTTTAATAACTTAAGTGGAATAACTTAATTTAAAATTCATCCTGTAAGGAGGATGACAATTAATGTTTTTAAAGTAAAAATGTCCAAAAGTTTGCTATGTTTTTATAGTCAATTTCAAATTTAAATTTATTATAATTACATAAATTGCATTAATTGATAAAAATATTATCTAATTAAACATTAAAACAAATATAAAAAATAATTTATTGTTATAAATAATTCATATGAAAAAGAAGTTTTAATCTAAAATGCAGTATTTTCAACTACTCATTGAAAAATGAAATGCTTCAGAAAAATATAAAAAATTCACCCTAACCGAATAATAATGTTACTATTTAAAATATAATTTTTTTTACATATAAAATTAATTAAAATGTTAAAATTTATATTTAAAATGGGTTCACCATTAAAAGGAGGTAAAATTGCCTTTATAAAAATATTGGTTTTTATGTGTAAAGTAGGGTTTGTTCTTATCTCATGCAAAAAAAAAATATAGTGGATAAACATAAAAAATATTTTGTTGAATATATAATATATATATATATATATATATTACATTAATACCACCCACTAACTGTAGTTAATTTAATCTATTAGCATAAAACAATATTTTGACTGTAAAAATATTTTTCTATAAAAATAATCACTTTATATTCAATTGCTTCTCATATTCATTTATAATTATTTTTTAACCTATTAGTCCATTATACATTTTTATAAAACATTCATAATTTTTTTAATACTATTCATAACTACTAACATAACGGCTAGGTTATATCATATTATGTAAAATAATCATATTTTAATAATACATTATTATTTGGTGAAACTTGGTCTTTTGTGTGACACAAGCTATTGAGGAAGGATGATCTTGAATGTAACACATGCTATAAGGTAAGGTTTCTCATGAATTTAATTAAGGATAGATTGTTTTTTCAGGCATTTAAATATATATATTATATTTTAAATAATAAATATATTATAATGTATCCAGATATTCTATTATCTTACACGCTTAGTGTTGCATGTCATACACGCAATCAAATACAAGGTTATTACTTGATATTTTTAGGGAATCACAATTTGGGATATCTCCATACATAATCCTATCTAATCCATATCTTCTACTAGTATCACCCAGGTAGTCCCAGTGCATAATCCCGACACAATCCATATTCATCCAACCATGATAAATCCTTTTGTGATAAGGCATCTTAGCGTGTAAGCCCCAAACCACCCCTTTGAACTATGTGAGTTTTGATCTCCATATTCTAAAAAGGGTACATAGAATTCCTCACCAAGGTTCCATCCTTGGCAATGATAAACTTTGGTGCCCCCCTCATTGGTGTCCACCTCCCTGATCTTCCCTCAGTGGTGTTCATACTATCCTTCATGGTGTGAAACCATCTCTTCGTGAGACATACCACCATGGGTCTTCTCTCATTGGGAATTCAAATACATCCATCTGTTAAAACTTCCAGGTGATCAATCTTAGGAATGAACCTATCCATTCCGTCCCTATGGGTTTTTCCACTCAATCTCACTGATCTATCCCTACATGATGTTAAACTCATAGCCTACCTCGTGTTAAACAAGGGATGCCTAAGGAAAACCTCAGAAGACATTCCTAGTGAATAAGAAAACTCGTGATCTCCATATTATTCCTTGGGTTTTGAACCCTTTATAAGTCCCATATGTGGACGAATATAGGTTCTCCAATGATACAATGTCCATACATGCTACTGATGCCCAATGTGACTGATATCCTGACCAAAGGTTGCTGCCCTGACTAGACCCTTGGAATGTCCTGACTGAAGTAGCATAATTAACCAAAGTCCATAAAGATATGGAACAGAGAATGAGTTTCATGGATAACATCTTTATCAATGAGGGTGACCCAGACTAAAAAATTAATTCCAAGTAGGAATCAATAGAAGGAGGAAACGATATCCCATTACCTCATTTCGATCAAGGAGCAGACATCACTGAGAATGTGATGAATAATTCTTGCCTTTGGAAATAGGTAATGTGGTGTACAATGAAATATGTCAGCTAGTGACAAATGATTCATGGGGGAAACATGACCTGGTGAAAAACATCAGAAACAACACTGATTCATCAAATAAATGCCTCGCACCGATGACACATCAGGTGAATAAAATTGGACTGATTAGTGTTATTGATGTCGATCCGTGAAGGTGTGATCAATTATAAAAATATATAAATATTCTTAAAGGGTTGTGTCTTCTTAAGAATGAAAAAATGGAGAGTTCAAGTTTGAAATCAAATAATATTATGAAATAATTAGTAATCTACCAAGGAATTTCATCATAATGAGATGAAAAAGATATTCATATTGTAGTAAGCTGAGAAATAAAGGCAGATTGTAATGAGGAGAGGAAGATGAAGTTGAGGAAATTATATTGTATTGAAGAAAAATTAGTTTGATCAAGAATACTGATCTCAAAGAAATATTGAGAAGGTTTGAATAAATCTAATATAATGTGGTCAATCTTTAAATTCAATTATGTGTACATGTTTGAGCTTTGGAATTCGAGAGAGCGGGGAATGTTTTCAGGTTTCTAGAAATTTATTTCATGAGTCACCTATAAATAGAAGAAAAGATCATTTTCATTTTAAAAATTTTAATGTATGCAGAAAAGGAAGAGTGATGAATAATACAAGTGAATGTTCCTTCTAGATAGAAATCCCATTAGAAGATTGGACATCTGCTGTTTTTGTTTACCATACTGAGAAACATTGTTTTTAGAAGATCGTATTATGTCGATCGGACTAAGGATGATTGGAATGAATTTTTTAGAAGAGTTTGAGATGTGGAGATTTAGAATGGTAAGATCATATTGAGTCGATCATACTTCATTAATCTAACTAGGTTCATTAGACTGAAGGTCATTAGATTCGGGGTCATCAGACTAAGGAACATTTTTGGAGAAAACTGAACAATGCATTTTTACTTTTTTTTGGATAAATTGGTTTATAATTAAAATTTTTAAACTAATATGAGAAATTATAATATTTCCTATCAAGATATAGAAGGTTTCCAATGGGATTTGTCACAAGCTTTATTCACTTCTTTAAAATAGTAAATTTTATAGACCCATGGGAGTGTCTATGGAAAAGAAGTAGGTTCTCACATTGATAAAAAACCTTGTAAATATCATTTGATTTACTTGATTTCCTATTTTTTATGCATAATTATTTATAAACTATGATATGGATATGATCTTTAACAGGTTGTATGGGTTATGTTTAAAAAAGTATTGAAACTTATAAAAATTGAATGACTGGTTCCACACCCTTCTCAGTTATTATTCAGTCTTATGGAACATTGATATTGACATGGAAGATATGATTCCTTTATTTTTTTACTTAGTAAATTTCTTGTGTTGGCTGTGTTAACGGTTGGTTTTGGTTGTGCAAATTTTGAGATGGTTGTGAAGATGGATGTGTGGAAATGAGGTGGTTTGTGGTTGGTTCCTGAAGATGTGGTGTTGTTCCCAATAAAAGCTGGTGATTTGGTTGTGTGGTGTGTCTGTGGGAATTTGGGTTTAGTGTATTTATATGGTAGCAGTGATGAGGTGTAATAAGATCCTTGAGAGGTATCTTATGTGGGGAAGGGGTTGTTTAGACCATTTCCTTGTCTTATGGGGTTGGTTTTGATTATCGAGGGCACAAATCATTTTAGAGGTATCTAATGTAATAGTTTGTTCCTTCCCAACCTAATACATTTCCAGTTTTGTAAGTCAGAAGTTATTAGAGGAGGCTCGAGTAGTATAGGTGGAGGTTGGAGCTATATAAGAACTAAAAATTAATTTTTACACCATAAAAGAGGGTTTTAAATTGTAAGTGGGTAATTTATATCATGTACAGGCTATAAGTTATGGATTGTGTTCATCTAGGAAGTACCATGTGAAATGAATTTACACTATAAAATAGAATTTTAAGACATAAAATATTTTAATCTTGAGGTTCCATGTTTTTTAGTGGAAAATGGGGGATTATCATAAAATTTGGTTTTAATTCTTTTAAAAAATGACTTGTTGAATTTACACTGTGAATATATAATTTATAGTTTAAATAAGGTGATTTATAACATGCTTAAATATATTTCTCATCCAATATTATCCTCATTAAGTCACAATATCTCTTGTTTGTGGTGAACCCTACATGATAGAGGGAGTTATTCCAACCTACCTTCTTCTTTATTTGATCATTGGTTCTAGTGGTAGTGTTTTGGTGATCAGTGGTAATTGTTTCTCCCCTTCTCCATTATCTTCATCTATTTGTTATTTTGGGGATTTACTATAGTGATATTGATTTAGTTTAGAGTATGTGTGGGATGCTTTTTTGATGATCCCTTGATGTGGTATAGGTTGATCTAGGGTTTTCGTGTTTTTTTGTGGTTTCCTAGAAGTTACTTCTTTTCCCTATGGTGTGCACTAATATCAGATTGCTTCTTTAAGGTAGGGGATCCTAATTCTCACTCTTTTACATGCTAGGTGTAGTAATTTCATGCTTTTTCTTTTCTTTAGGTGGATAATAAGGGTCATCCTAATGAGATAATAATTGGAATAACTGAAATTGATGGTTATGTGGGATATATTACATGAATTAATAATTTGATACATGCCTTTGATGATATTGTGAATTCTTATTTCCAATACTAAAAATAACAGCTATTGGGATCCTTGTTTTTGTTGTAGTTCACATGTTGTGATGATCTTTTCTACAATTTTGTTTGATTTAACCTTGAATAAAAGGATAAATAACATATATTAAAAAAATGTAATGGTTTCCCTAAGAATCCTGTTTGAGTGATACTACCCCTGATAAATAAATAAATAACGTGATAAATGTATCTGAATAAATTTTGGAAGTCATGATGTATTTATGTTGTGTGTGGTTTCTTTGTTATGTTTCCTTGTGTGTTATAAGATGTTTTTTGGTGGAGGCGGTGACTAGATAGGTTTTGTTGTGTATGGGATAGTCATGTGGTGGCTAGTTTAATGAATGTGATGTGGATATTTATGTGATGTGGAGCACAATGCTTGTGGTGCAAAGGGGTTGTGATCTATGATGTGGTTGTAGTGTATGAAGTGAATTTTGTGTTGGTTTGTGTTTATTATGTTTTTCAACTATTGTGATGTGTGGTGGTTTTTGTGAGGTGTGTTAGTTTATGTTGTGTAGAGACCACAATTGATGTGAGTTGGGTGATCTCTTTGTGGTGTGGTTGTATTAGTTACCCAGTTATCCATGGTATATATGATGGCGATGAATGAAATGAATAAATGAATGGGTTGGTAATTGAATATAATGGGATAGAAATTTATATGTTAAAAATGCATTAAATGGATTAAATAAATGAATAAGCTGTGTAAATATGTATGAAGTGTCTTAAAAAATGAAAGGCAATGTAACTTTTTATATCTATAATGTGGTGAAACCTATAATTGAATGTGGAAATATGTGTGTCTGTGTGTGGTGGTGGTGTAGTGTGTGTCATCTAGAGGTGGAAATAATTGTGATGGTTGATTTGTGGTATGGTAGTGGTGATTTGTTGTGTTATAGTACTATTGATGTGATCCCATAGGTTTGGTACTATGTGCTATATGTATATCATGTATCTTTATGTTATTTCTATATGCGCCCAACATGAGTTGGAAAACCTTACCAATGCTAAGTGGTTTTGGGTTCTAGTAATTTTCCATGGGATCCAGGATGGTGGTGATATGGATGGATGACTACTACTACTTTCTCTCTCTTTCTTAACAATGATGGTCCATGTGTCTTAAGGAGAGACCCACAGTTATATCCCAGGTGTTTTCATAAAATAATGGATGTGATGAGGCTATAATGATATGAGATTTGTGTGGGGGTCATGCGTGGTAGTATGGGGCATTATGCACCTACCCTGGTGTATGATCATATGATATGTTTTCGTATGGACTATGTGTCTTTGGGAGAGATGAGGTGTGATAATGTCTGATGCTAGTATACGAATCTACATCTTATGACGATGGAGTGGGTAGGGATATTTCTATTGATACTCTATTTTTTCGAGTGGGATGAAAATATAAGGAATAGTAACTCAAGAGTGTTAAATAGGTAAATATCCCCAATGATAATCAAATGGAATTTCCCAAACCGACCTTTGAGTAGCCCCATACACATCAGTAGACTCATGCAGCCCCTCTTACAGGGCACTGAAACACTTTCTACCCCTGCATGGGAGACTTGCACAAGGCGCCCACACCGTGGACCTGCGTGATGTGACTCCTTCATCCCGGTTCCCCTATTTTCGTATAAATATGAACCTTGGGTTCCACATTTTCACAACTAGAAAATTTTAAGAAGCCCTCAATCTCGGGTCGTATAACCCCTTTCCATAGGTCTCCATAAAACCCCTGAGGAAGGCCTTTTCTACCCAATAGAAGAGTTAATTGAGGGATATAGAAAGATAAGAATCTCCACGAAGGCCTAAAACATAATAAATTTATGTGATAAATCATTCTCCCCTTCATGGAAAACCACCTATGTAAGGTCCCTTCCCTAACCTAGGACTTACATGAGCCTCATCCAAAGACACCTGGGGAGACCTGTGGTGCATAGTCTAAAGCCTCTCTTATGTTTTGTTTCCCAGAAGGTCCATTTACCCTGGATTATCCTTACTATGCAGGCCTATACCCCCTATGTGAAGCACATATAGTTCCTCCCATTCCCTTGTTGACAGCTTCCAAATAAGCATAGAAAAAATCACAAAAGAAGAAATACTAGAATATGGGTATTATTTTCCTCAATAAAGAAATTAAGATGAGAATGGATGAAGATTAGTGAATCCTCTAAGAGTCTCATGATCGCATGACCATTTCATGGTCACATGAAGGCCCCACACATGGCACGTCACCCAAGGTTATTCTTGTAAATCCCTCTTCAATAAACCTGCCTGCTCCTACAAATCCCCCCATACAACTGAATGATCACCCCCAGGTCACATGGTTTTTCATTGGAATGTTCCCGAAGAACCATACAAAATCTTTCAAAAATAAAGAGGGATGACATTATAAAAAGAAGATACCCAAAGTGGTCATGAATCCCATGCGCCAAATCATCATTTGGAAGAATAAAAACCCATGATAATATCTAGGAAATATCACATGGACTCTGTGTCATCACCACATAAAATGAAGGAGAAAAAGGGGAGGAGGCGAGAGGGGCTCGTGGTCACTGAAAGACATGTGACACCCAACTCAAGTGATCCTCGAGACACCATGAAACCTCACAAAAGCCCTCTGGATTGTCATAATTTCCACATGGAAGTCCTGAGGATTGTCCACACTACTCTTTTGTGCTCTAAGGAGAGGCAGATAATCCTATCCACTACATGATTGCACACTCCTCATATGACCCATATTGGTTATGTGAGGCATCATCAAAAAATTGAGTAAAAATCATATATATTACTCATGAAAACTCTCATGATCCCTTACCTTTGTAAAATATAACAAAGAAGATAAAAATAGAGGAGGTGAGAGGGGTTATCGGCCACTGAAAGACATGTGACACACCCATAACAAACTTCAAGGAACAACAATCCCTCGTCGACATGCCCAAATTCTCTCATATAATCTCTTTGGCTTTTTATCCTCATCTTTAGGACATTGAATGCTCGTGCACCCCCGTGCGACCCATATTGGTTACATGACGCATCTACAAAAAAATACCCTTGAAAAAACACATGAAATATAGCATGACTCCCAACCGTTGTTACATCAAACAAAGGGGATAAAAAGGGATTAGGTGATAGGTACTCATGGTTGCTGAAAGACATGAGACACACCAAGATAACCCACAACACTATCTCATGAGACCCCATGAAAAATCTCCCAAAGTCTTGCTAGTGTCTTCTCATAGGAACTTGGATCTTGTGAACGCCCTCATACATGTCGAAATGACAATATAAAACTACATTGACATGTATGTATGATCAAAAAAGTATCCAATAATAAGAAATAATATGATAAAGGAACATACTCGTGATAACTAAAAATTAGGCGATGCACCTGAAAGATTCCATGATTCGTGAAACCGCATGGTGCCAGGCCCCTCCCCCAGCTCCAGGCTAGACTCGTTCTAGATACGCCATAGAAACCATTGAGTATTTGGGGATGGAGAGGCCTATTAATACCCCACCATATCATGAAATATGGAAGAATACTACAACTGTGGGATTATTGATGCCTGTACATTCCAGGATTCGAATGTCAGCTTCTGCAAACTTCTCTGAGAAACTAATCACATAACCGGGAAACATTCCATTAAGTAATATACCGATGGTATGTCGGGGTAGTCATGATTTAGGTATAAAGAACTTTTTGTGATCATCCATATATAATTTGAAGGACCTCTGGTGGGTTATGTGAATAACAACCTATAATCCCACTAGATCATGTGAGGGTCATGATAGGCTTACACTAAATAAAACCAAGGAATCCAGGATGATAGGGTAAGAAACAAGGTCAAAGGTGGAAGTATTAATTAAAGTACATGCTCGCTACCCGCTATGTACATCACATGTGTCCACTAAAGACATGCAGAGTCACCAGTACATGTCACCTAGATCTCAAGATACTCCTTCGACACGTCACCTAAGACACACATAATACTTTGGACATGCCAGAATGAGTCACACAACTCTCCCACACACACCACATTGATCTTGTGGACCCCCTGGGTACATCACACAAGACTTTTGACATCCCTAAGAAATATCTCTTGACTCATATAATGACACCCTCTCAAGTAAGCCGAGTCTCTCGAAAGAACCTGGACATGATAACCAAACCCTCGTTATACTCCCCGAGCAAGTCATCACATACTCGCGAATACTACAGACATGTCGGATAGGTCTTGCGATGACTCCCATTGGTTTCATCCATGACAAATGTCACCTCCAGAACTATTCCACACTAGCTCTTGAGACACCCTCTACATGTGTCAAGCCAAGTCATGCAATGGTTCCCAGGATATGCCAACTATGGAATGTGACACTTTCCATACGTGTCAAGCCAGGTCATGCGATGGATCCCATGATATGCCAACTTGGTCATGGGATACCCTCTAGAAAAGAAGTCCATGTCACCAGGGTAACTTCAGTGTGTAATCCCTAACATATGTGAACTATAAGAACTCTGATTCCTGCCTTAACGGGTATTCTTAGGATACCTTCCTAAGGAATGAGCTCTATACCAAACATACCAAGGACTATCATGATATACAAGTACCATATCCATAATCCATGAGGTTATTCATTCACTCCACCTTGTTTCTCAACCTAAGGATAGCTCATGTGATCTTAAGGGTATGTAATGAACACCTCGAGGGCATCATAAATCTCAGATATCTAGGGCAGCCTCTGTGTGAAAGCCCAGACATAAGGGAACTATGACGACTCTGATTCCTGAAATATCCAGGATATGAAGGCTACCTCCCATCGAGGTTCAAGCTCCATATTAATCATCCATATCAATCCTAATATCTAAGTCCCTTACTGAAAGAAGTGACATTAATTAATTTTTATCCCTTGTTTCACACAATGAGTATGGATCACATGGACATAGGGAATCATAATGATCATGAAATTTGAACTATAAACCTCCATAATGGTACAAGGTAGCCTCAGTTTGTAAACCCCAATATAACTTGAACTACAATGAATTTAATTCCTACCATACTCAGGATAAGAAGGATCCCTTCTCAAGGCCCGATCTCTATACCAAACACCCTAAGTGATGTTCCAATAACCAAACTCTATATCTAAACTCCATGAGGCTGATCATCTGCTACCCCCTTATTTCCCGCACTGATCATAATGCATGTTGGATTATGGGGGATGTAATGAACACCTCATTGAGCATCATGAATATCCATTAACCAGGTAAATAGTATGGAAACCCCGTATATAAGGGTATATGCCTTGGAGACAATCCAATGGACATGAAAAAACTACGTGGGGTTTGATTCCTACCATAACCAAGATACATAGGATTCTACATAATGTCTCAATACCCTCCTTAGAATATTAACCACCTCCTTAAATGGAAGCATACTCTAAAGAAATTTTTTATATAGGTTATGTATATAAGAAGCAACCCATTACGTGAAAATGATGGAGAACCGTAGATACATACACATGACTAAAAATTAATTTTTTTAATTTAAAACCCTCTATATGGGTGAGTGTTAACCCATATAAAAACAAGAAAAGATCAACAAAAAAACATCCCAATTCAAATTTCAATATTAAACCTGAATATGCTCCATTATTTCATCTTAGTCTATGTGAAACCTAATATCACGTGATCACCTTGATTCACACACATTGTCACATAAAATATCTATTGTCACATCAGACCAAATCACCGATGAGACCTTCCACTGGAGTCCATCATCACCATCGTGAAATATTCATCATCTCTACCATTATTCGAGTCCTGATAGCAGTCATTAGAATAAGAAAACCATATCGTTATCGCTCCACCTTAACTATCACCACCAACACCAATGTACAACACCACCAAGAACAAACATAAAGAAAACTAGAAACCCAAAATGACTAACTTTGAACAACCAAATCATCATTGAGCATTGAATAAAAAACAAAAATAATATATTATAGAAATGAATCTAGATTCATAAGATATAACCGACTCATGAAGTGTTTGAAGAACTGAATACCACTAAACCCCACTTCCCAGAACCTTATAGCTTCCACCAATCCAAATATGACTGGGATATGGATTATATACCAACTCTATCCAATGTTTCATGTCAGTGTACTCTGGTAGGGACCCAAATGTAGCCTCATACCCCTTCGTTCACAAAACATTTATGTGGGAATATTCCCACATCAAGCACAAGGTAGGCCCATACTTTTACCCCATGTACAAATCCTATCGACATAATCTAATGGTACAAGGAGGATATAGGTGGGTGTATATCCCTACGTAAATCAATGATATTTGTCAACAGATAAGAGAGACATAAACGGTGTAGTGTTATATCCCTACACAAACTTTTCTAAAATGCCAATATATTTTAGTAAGAGCTGAAGAGTACCGTCAGCAATTCCTTGTACTATTTCAGATAAAGGTACTATTACATTCTTCTATACCTACAGCCAAGACAACTCAACACTCTAATCGTCATTATCAATTGATTGTACCGAAGTAATTGCACATTATTTATCCCTCCCAAGAGGATTATCAGTATATTCTGATGAAGGGAGAGGCATCAGACTGGGCTCATACTCCCGTTCCAATAAGGGCCAACCAGGTGAGGGTGGCACATGCCTTGGGATTGGGGCACATGCCTGTTGAAAAAGCTTGGAGACATACTTCAAAGGCCCAGGATTGGGAATATATCAACATTCTAGTGGAGGCCAAACATGTGGGAGTGGAAATAGTTTAGGACATGATCATATTCCTGTTAGTGAATCTACCCAACATACTCCAACAAATCACAGAGGCAAGGTGCATATTACTACTTCAACAAATTAATGACTACACTAGAAAGTTTCAAGGAAATACAAGAGGAGGCTCATATCCCTTCTACCATTCTAGAGGTCTGTTGGCCTATTCCGATGAGGAATGCATATTTAGACTGAGATCATAATCCCATTACAATTAAGGATTAATAGGTGGGAGCATCACATGCCTCGGTGTAGTCTCATAATCCTACCAAAAGACCAGAAGAATATACCAAAGGCTCAATATTGGGTTCATACTCCCATATTGACTAAGAATCACCTAGTGAGAGTGGAACATTCCTCAAGATAGGCTCATATCCCTATCAATAATGAGACATATTATCAACATATTCCCATAGCCTCTTAGCAGTGAGCCCATACTCCCATGAAACTTGAGGGTTATATACAAGATCCAACAATTTTCATAAAACATGATCATAACCCTACACAACCACAAAAGGTAGGTTATCAAATTATGTCCATGATGCAGAAAATGGCTCATATTCCAAATATCCTCAATGCTAGTGTCTTTGAGGTTGATCGAGACACATTCTCAACACCACAAGGGTCCTTCATGTCCTATATCGAAGCAAAAACATAAGGCATTCATTTCCATGATAGTCCTCCTCATAGAAGTTTAGAGATGGATCAAAGGGACTTTACTCCACACATCCATCGTGGTCAACCTCCCCATGATGATATCTCACATTGGTAAAGGAATCCTCCTTTTTTACAGACACCTATTTATAAAGGGGTGATCTAAACCCTGAAACCTTCGTATAGAGAGGTGATCAAGACACCGGGGTCAATTGTATATAGTTCCTCGTTAACTTCTAGCAACACCCCATTCTTGTCTGTAGGTGACCATCAGAGAAATATTCTATAGTTTGAATAGACATAGGCATGTAATTATGATTTGAAAGAGGTTGATATTGATATATGGAGAAAGTTTTCTAGAAACAACCTCCCCATCATGTTCTGGCCCCTTGAGACTTCCAGAAATGAGATCTTAGACGAGCTAGAAAAGTAGTGGATTACTTATCTACACAAGAATATGTGTTCTACTCATCAATGACTGAAGTATCGATATCTACCTTATCTACGATACTAGTTTCACCTTCAGGAAATCCATATACTCTATTTCCATCTCAACCTAGATATTATCTCTATGGTCCGAGATCCAAAACTGGAAAAGCACAACGCAAATGTACAACGCTCTTGCCACCATTGCATTGTGACGCTTCAGCAGCTAATCTGCAAAGCTATGTTTGGAATCCACATTCATGGATGGGGAAAATATAGATCATTACACTTTTCTAATCCCCTAGAAAAGAACATATCTTCATTTATGACATAATACAATGTTGTAGCCTCTGGAGAAATCAGGGGACCTGGTAATTCTCAGGCTAGTTGGTCACTGAAATTGAATGCCCTCGCTTCAATGTTTCCCAGACACCATGGATGGGGATGGAGGATAGCCAACAAGATTTCAAACTAGGCCCCTCAAGACAATCAAAGGATTCCCCAAACACAAATATCAATGATTAAAACTCCTATACAACTTCCCGTAAAGAACGATCCTCATCATGGGTTACCATCGCACCCATCTCCCATGTGAGAAAAACTGCACCGCATCAAAAATACTGAAACAGAAGATACCATAGTGGCCATCCAGGAGAGAACTCAGCCCCACAAACTAGGAGAATATCTATCACTGCCTCCACCCCTCAGGTCCTTTATTCCCAAAAAGATTCCCGACATTCCATTTGTAGCCATAGGGTATCCCCAACACACAAGGCTAGGGGAATTTATATCTTAATCACCATAACCTTGATTATTTTCCCCTAAAATTATCCTGAAGACATTAGCGGTGATTCCATAGCATCCCCACCCCTCTAGGCATGGGGAATTTATACCTTCATTTCCATCCTAGGAATCATCATATCCCGGACTAGAGGAATTGGATCCTCAACAATAATACCAATTAGTACCAATGGAATCTTTAAATAACCCCCACCCCATAGGTTTGGAGGAATTTTTATTATCATTAACGCAATAGAGGGAATCTATATTCTCTAGGGTGGGAGGAAAAAAATCAATGGTCGACATCCTATGAGTTCCTCTCACTACAAGACAAACCTATAACGATTGGGCCCCTACTGGAAATCATAATTGGAAACTCCCTCAAAGTCCTTATTCATAATCCAAGAGGATAGGAATGAATGGTGAAGTCAGTCAGACCCCACTGGGGTAGCAATCCAAAACGGTCTAAAAAGGCCAAGAGTTCAAATAAGGACCCTGATAGTGGCTATACAGAATCATATTATTGCATGGAAAGAAATAGAATGAACATAATTTCCTGATATGCCTCTATGAATTTCATCACTATTGACATGGTATACAATGAACAAGATACAGATACATAGGGCTGTAACATGGAAAACAAACCCCAGGAGGAGGGTGATTTGGATGCACCAAATGAGGTTGTGTGAACTCGGAACCATAGAAGGCCCCAGAATTTGGAAAATATGAATAATGAGATGCCGTGTCCTAGGTGAAATATTGGGAAATATAAAGGGAACGATGCAACCACATCCCAATTTCCATACACTGAAGAACAATTGTCACAATATAAGGATGAAATATGAGCTCTATGATAAATCAATGAGGAGCCACTCAGGGGAAACAGTCCCACTAGGTATCATATCCAACCAGAGGTGACTATTCGACCTTCCATGGATAATTCTCTATAAAAAGTAGTATCTAAATATCATATTGGTACCGAATCTAGATAGCTAATATTCATAAATAGGGAGGCCAAAAATTATTGGGACTTCCCTCCCTTACAAAAAAAACCTCTCCCATTCCAAGTGTACCATTTTATCATGGGAAGAATCGAGGATCAAAAAAATATGAATGTGGGACCAAATAATAACCCCCACCCATTCCCTATGGAAGGAAGGTGACTCAGAAAATAGTGTCCCCAGAGTTACTTACCGCAATTGAATTCATGGATACTCGAATGGAATCCAATGAAGGGAGTTGTGCAAACATACAGTCTGAAAGGAAGCCATATCCTGAATCGGTGGTTCATACTCCACCTCCAAACAACTTCATAAATCCCAAATTTTCTAACTTTTATGGAACAAGAGATCCTGAATATCATCTCACATACTTCATATCCTTATGTGGGCTGTTGATGGTCCCTTGAGATCAATAAGAGGAAACAAATTTGAGGTTTTTTGTACAGACACTGACTGAGCTAGCCTTTGTTTAGTACAATAGTCTACCAGCGGGATCAATTGTAGGATGGGAAGATCTTCATCTTTAGTTCCTTTATCAATTATGTTCAACATCGAGAAAGGCAATGATCATCAACATGATGAACATCAAACAATGTGAGAATGATAGGGCGTCTGATTTCAAAGCAAGGTGGAAAGGTTTAACATATACACTTAACATCCCTCCATTGCATGAGAAACTAATGGAAATATAACCTAAAAATCATAGGGATGAGTTGAAGACACCCCTAATTCCCATGAAATATCTAGGTGGGTCCAGATAGTTCTCTAAAAAAGAACAATGTTTTGCAGAGGATATTCAATGAACCTGATCTATGTCTTGATTCATGCCCATAGCATAGGGTTAGAAGCCAGGAAAATAAAAAGCTACAAATATCACTCTCAAGCCTATAGAGGTACCTATCCAAGCACCCACAAATGCTTTAAACTTCCCAATACCTCTAGTCGAGTGACAACAACAGCAAAATAAAACACGTGTAGATATAAAGAGAAATTAAGATCGACTGAGATTTGAGGAATGAATGAATAATTATAGTATTTTTGAAATGAAAAATTCCATGGTTGTTTCCTGGAAGACATGGATAATGACCCGGTTACACTTCCATATCCTATAAGGCCTGATGAAATCTACCTCACTAACTATTCTGATTACTTCCCTTTCCATTGAAGGTTGGGTCATAATATCAAGAATTGCTTCATCTTAAAGGAAGTCCTTCAAAACACGGTTGAATCTATACAAGTGATAATCAAGAATTCTTTAGAGAAGGTGTCTTGGATAATCATCATCCAATTAGAAGAAGAGGATGGTTGGTATAATGTTTTGGCTAGGTAGGCGCAAAAGTTTGACCACTAGATAACTCATAAAATAGTTGATCGAGCTCATGTCACTCTAAAGTTGAAAATTCACAAACTCAAAATAGATCCACCACCGATGGAGGAATTAGATGTACCTACCAAGGGTGGGCATGACCAACAGAAGTAGAAATAGCTAGAGGAGTAAGAAACATATTTTTCTCCAAATATAGCTCTAACTCTTGCAGATTTCTTCCCTATAACATCCAAAATATGGGAACCACCCTACCAAACAGAATCCTCACCAGAAGAAGAATTTATATTTGGTTATGTCAACATAATACACTTGAGAAACTCCTTCTCTGATGATGAGTATGCCCTAGAATATTGTTTTGTTACATATACCCAGGGAATGAGAGGTTATCTGTATCATGGCCAAGGATACAAGGGACAATATAGATGTGGTTGGACTCAATATTCTAATCATATGAATATGGAGGATATATATGTCGCTGAGAATCATGGGAAAGCACTCCTGTAGGACTAAAGGAGGTAAGGAGGTGCCTCATATCCCTCTAGCAGTCACCCATAACCAATTGTATTTCATGAACGCTTAGCGGGGATTCAATGTGATCAACCCAAGCAATGGGGAAGGATAGTTTGACCTCTGCCACCAGAAGAAGATACCCCCTCCAACTCTTCATTAGAACTAGTCTATATTCCTTGAATTATCCAGCTCCTAAACCACATGCCTAAGAGCAACCCCATATCGGGAAGCACTGAACATTGGTGCAAAAGTATGATGTTCTAAAATAGATAGATGCAATCCCATCCAATATATTGATCCTATATTCAATCTATCTTTAAAAAGAACTTAGGGATTCACTTGTTGAAGCCCTCCACAGTCCAGAGGAATTCTAGATAGAAGTCACTAGTGTCAATGTATATCAAGTGGACGCTATATACATAGGTTTCCATGTTGCCATATCATTCAATGATCAAGATTATGAGGAGTCCAACCAAAGTAATATCATACCCTTATACATTTTAGGAAGGTTCAATAATGTCAATGTCCAAAGGGTGATAATCGATAATGGATCTAGGATCAATCTCATTCCATCCCTGAATCTCTATCATTTGTGGTATGGTGAAGGGGACTTATCCCCTACGAAGATGACTATCTAGGGGTATGAGAAGTGTGATCAAAGGCCCCTCAAGAAGATCAAGCTTGAGACCCAATTTTTGGACCTCACATATGATGTTGTGTTCATGGTTATCTAGTAATACACTGTATATAATGTCCTACTTGGGAGGCCTTGGATTCATATCCACATCGCAATGCCATCAAAATTCAATCAATGTTTGAAGTGACCCATATAATAAAAGGTCGGCATACTACATGGTAATAATGCCCCCTTCAAGACTTGTAGATCCATATATTCCAAAGTAGTTTTGTATAAGAAGGGAGGTAATCAACCAATTGTAGATGATGATATATGTGTTGAATCTCCCAATGGATTAAGGACCAGCCTCGAAAATCCACGGAGCATGATCGATGATGATTATGTACTCCCCATAAACATGTTCTAAATAGAGGATCAAATTCCAGATTTCCAATCCTCTCCTGTACTCAAAAAAAATAAACTCCAAATTCTCTTTAAAGAAACTCAAATGGACAAGGATGATGATGTTTCTTCTCATTGTCTCCATCACCTTGATAGTTATAAAGATCCCCCCAAGTTTGCTTCCTCGCCCAAAGAAGACTCTATTGACTTTAAAATGAAGGAAGTTGAGAAATATCTCAACAATGGACCTCCAAAATTCAAAGAAGCTGTTTCCACCACCATAGAGAAGCTCCGGAAGATAAAATTAGTGATGAAAGAAGATCCACAACCAACTATGATTAACAGTACCATTCCACATAAAGAGAAATATATGTACATTGAATTTCTAAAGCAGCAGCGATATGTGTTTTCATGGAACTATATAGAAATTCCATGAATGGATCTAGATGTGGCTACACAATATCTTGGATTCCTCGATGAGCATTGAGGATTTAAATAGGAATCTATAATAATGCACCCCTATCATGACACCAATGTATATGTAGAAGTTGGAAAATTGATCAAAGAAAAATTCTTCCAATATGTGAAATATATGAGATGGATTGCCAACATCGTCCCTATTAAGAAGAATAATGGGAAGATTAGGGTCTGTGTTGAATTTAGAGACCTTAATCATCATTTCTTGAAGGAAAATTTCCCATCGCTGATCAAAAAACTCTTGATTGATGAAAATGATGGATTACAAGCCATTTAATTCATGGATGGGTACTCAGGGTATAACCAGATCAAAATGGCCCTTGATGATGAAGAATAACCCATGATCATAGAGCCGTAGGGAATATTTTTCTATCATTTCATGCCTTTTGGATTAAAGAATGTTAATGCCACATATCAGTACAACATGTATCACATCATTAATCCACTCCTGGGAAGGATAAATAAGTGTTATGTCGATGACCTAGTCATCCAATTTCGATGGTGATGTGATCAATTCAAGGATATCTAAAAAATATTATACGAGTTGTGACATCACAGACTAAAGATGAATCCGATTAAGTCTGTTTTAGGGTAATGTTAGGAAAGTTACTTGTCTTTGTGGTACACTAATACGGCAATGAGGTAGACCTAGAGAAGACTATTGCTATCCTAGAAATGTCTCTTCCCAAAAATCTAAAATAACTGAGTGGAGTCCAAGGTAACCACACCTAAATTTGACGATTCACATCCAACCTAGCTGAAAAATCACTCCCCTCCATGAGGATAATGAAGAAGGTAGTTGCCTACTAGTGGGACAATGAATGTCAAAAATCCTTCCAAGCCTTAAGATGTACTTATATCACCCACGGGTTTTAATGCCTATGGTGGACGGGAGTCCACTCATATTATATGTGGATGCTATTGAATGCTCATTAGGCACCTCTCTCACACAGAAAAATGATGCGTGAAGCGTGAATAGTTTCTACTACATTAGCCAGAGAATGCTAGTTATCAAGACTAAATATTATGATGTCAAAAAGAAATGAATTTCACTCATATATACAGTGAAAAAACTATGAAATCAATTGCATCACAATGAGGTCCACCTAGTCTCTCGTATTGACCTTCTCAAGTACATAATTGGATGCGCTAACTTTACTGGACACTTGACTCGATGGGTATTCATTCAGAAATAATATGAAATTCAGTTCATATCTTAGAAGTCGATGAAAGGGAAAGCCTTGGATGATTTTTTCATGGAACATACTTCTTTAGAAAATACACCAGAAGACACTGAGCTCCCACATGAATGGGTCTTTTATTCCCATGACACTCCTTGAACATGGAAGATGTACTTTGATGGTGCATCCCAATGTCCTACCAGCACAAGAATGAAATACTCAATGCTTAATCGGGTTGGTGTAGGGATTGTATTTGTCTCCCAAAAAAAGTTGTTTTCCCCTACTATTTCTTGATATTTGAAGGGTTACAAAATAATGAGGCCAAATATAAAGCCCTCATCACAAGATTGGAACTATCCCTACAGCTGTACATACCCTACTTGAATATCAAAGGGGACTTAGAACTAGTGATAAAGAAGACCAATGGTTAATATTCCATTCAAAAGGAAGAATTGGCCCCTCTTACTGGATATGTCAGGGGATTGATGGTTGAATTCCCCTTTGAACCCACACTACATTTTTTTCCTCAATCACAAAATGTTTATACCGAGACACTAGATAATACAGCCACTATTCTCTCCAACCCTGATCAGATGGAAGAAACCTTGCATATCACACATCGAAGAATGGTGTCGTTGATTCTCATATGGGATATGGAAAGACCAATCAGGTCAACACCACCCTATAGAATGATGAACTAGTGACCTGCACTGGGTGCTTGGATCCTATAATTGACTATGTTTGAAATAGGACTCTCCCAACAGATCAGGACGAAAAGGAACAAATCCGACGTCGGGCAGCTATCTTCACCCTAAAGGACAACCTAAATGAGAAAAAGTGATCTAAAAATGTATATTTGATGTAATTATACACATGTTAATAGCATAAGTAGAAGTTCCCACCATTTTAGAAGAAGTCCATGTAGGGTCTTGCAGTGCTCATCAATATGGAACCAGGCTCTCCCACTAAATCAGGAGGTTGGGATATTACTGGAAAAACATGATACATGACTGCATAAAATTCACCAAAAAACGTCATGCATTCCAGATTCATGAAAACATCATCTATCATACCTCAAAATTTCTACATATAGCTAAATAATCCTATCCATTTTTTGTATTGGGGATGGATTTCATGGGACCATATCCCCTAGCAACATCCAAGCAGTTCAAGTACATCCATACTACTACCGACTTATTTTACAAATGGAATGAGGTGATAACCCTCAGGGAAGTTGAGATGAAGAATATCATCATCTTCATGAAATCCCATATCATCACTAGGTTGAGAGTCCCTCACAAAATATTTAAAGACAACAGATCCATCTTCTGTTCTACAAAGATGTTGAAGAATTGTGAGGATTACAACGTTGAGTCCAACCACTCATCCCACTAACATACAATGATAAAAGTATAGATAGGGGCCTTCGATTAGACCTTTTCAAACATATTTCAGAAAATGGTGAACAAGGATAAGAAGTACTGGCCAGAAAATCTTCTCTATGGTTTATGGACCTACCGTACCACCATGTGTACTCCAATACAAGCAAAGCCATTCATACTAGTGTACAAGAATGAGGCAGTGTGACCCATAGAAGTTCATCTTCCCTCACTCCGAATATCCAATTTCATAAAAATATAAGATGATGAAAAATCACATAAATTAGTGGATGAGTTGGAGTGGTTAGAAGAGAAATTGTTATGCTCATTGCACAAAATTGAGGTCCACTATAATCAAATAGTATAAGCCTTTAATAAAAAGTTCTCCACCATTTATTTATCTAAGGAGAACTGGTGATGGCCCTTTGGACCCAAATGAAACCGATGAAGAGTCCATCAAAATTGGAGTCCAAGTGGGAATACCTTACATCATACATAAGGTCTATCATAATAGATCCTATTTGCTGGCCACCATGGATGGAGAGCATGTCACACCACCCAACATTGTAAGATTTATCAAGAAATAATTTTCATAACTACCAGTAATAGGGAATCCACATCAGAGTAAGCCTCATTATTCATCATGACCACATGAAGTTAAACTGTATGGAGTCCATCTTAACCACATGATTTTAAACTGTATGAAATTTTTCCTTAACACAAGACATCAAACTGCACTTCCAATTTCCATAAAACATGACATAAAATTGCATGAATCCATAGCTCCCCTTCCCCTTCATGTCAGGCAATCCATCATTTTTTCGCATGATGTTAAACTACATGGTTAGGTAATAACTATGTATGGATTTATCATAATTTTTAATGAGATATATATACACCTTGATCCTATATTTTGGTCCATCCAGTTCCTCATATAAAATTCCATTGTTATACCCCTCTCTTGTCTTTTCATGGTAGGGAAACTCATTCCACTCCTTGTTTCTGACACCGAGCATTGCTCACATGAGATTATGAACCAAAACATGGACTTACCATCTCAAGAAAGGCATAATGGTTCATAATGGATCCATTATGGTCCTAAATGCAAGACCACAAAGGAATATTGTAATTCCTAGCCACATGAAATTAATATTAAAGGTCGATGTCCTTACCACATGATTTTAAACGATATGGTTCCACAAGAACTACATGTGGTTTGATTTTCATCCTCTAGAGATATGTAGTGATGACCAAACATCCACTCCGAGTTCCAACTATGATGTTCCCACAGATTCATATATGCCAATATTCATCCTTACCATATGATGTTAAATTTCATTGAATTCTAAGAACTATGTGTGCCCTGGTTCTCATTTTCCTAAGATACGCATTGATGCCCAAGATCCTATATTTGGGCCTGGCCTCAACATTACCACTTTTCACATTAGCTCCTATGTCCCCCCTACATGATTTAAATTTCATGGAAATTCATCTATACTAAATGATGTTAATCTTAATGGAAGACATCTTGGCTGTGTGACCTTAAAACTGCATGAAAAATGTCCACACTACATGAAGTTAAACTATATAGACCATCATCCATTTTTCATTCCTTATCAAAGGACCACAAGAGACTTACTACGGTCAGCAAGAGAACATGGTGCTTCTACCATATTTTAAAAGCATCTCAATCCATGTTCCACACTTCACGTCTTGTATGCATCAGATTTATGCAAGACTTTCATTTCCATTGAAAAGGGAAATAATGATCGCTTGGTTAGAAATGCTACTAATGAAAATGGATTCAGTCCCACAAATTGGTGAAATATTTGTCCAATATAAAGGGCCTCTTGATTAATGTGAGCTTGACATCACCACATAGGAACCTATCCTACCATTGTGTTATCCCCAGAATGATTATCCCATATCATTAATCATGATCTGAGGAACATGAGCAATGATTTACAACATCTCTATCCCCCACTTGGAAAGATGTTGGAGTGATCTTGACTCTGGGTATCCTAACTAGGTTCTTATGTAACATCCCCCACACTAGGTCCACATGAGTGATAACCTTAAACTACCTAATCCTTGGTCAAATCCATTTTAACTTAAACTATGGCCTATAATGGTCTAAATCACAAGACCTTAAACCACTAGAAAACATACACATAACATTCCAAGCCAGAAATCTATAAATGGCGACTTGTGAAAGGTTGAGTCTTCACCTAATAAACTCTTCATTTCTAGATTATAAGAAAAAATTAGGACATAAATATAAGAAGCATAAATCTCATAGTGTCTATAACCCTACAAAAATATAAGCTATGCTCGCTGGACTCCCCAGTCCATGAAAGCATTAGGGCAGTGTTTGTCACATCTCCTCACCGTGAGAATATGTTCGCAAGGTGGTGACACAACTTTTACGTTACTCGAACCCACCTATGATTCTACATCTTTTGCAAACCATAATTCACGTGTTGGGGTATCTTGAATCACCATAACATTCCATATCTCTTGGAAATGATATCATCCTTCAAGGGACCTTTGTTTAACTATGCATACATGCCTATGGATCCTGCATATGCTCCTATGTACATCAACTAAAATTGTCAGTCTAAAAAAGGACATTCCAATTCTGATATGAACTAACATCAGCATAATTGCACTCAAAATCTCATCATGTATGAACCACTACTTGTGTGACTATTCCATATCATTATCCTAAATCAAGCACTCCATGTGATGATTTACCATCCCCACACCATACTATCCAAGAGGATTCAATATCCTCAATGTCACATCACCATGTTTTGTACCCTTTATCACAGTTGGAATGTATCACCCCATTCTCAATTCTTTGGGGGCCTACGCCTCATGATTTGAAACTACAAGACATATATCTTGAGCTTCACATTTAAGAGAAAAGTTTCCCTAGTATTCTATAAACATTCCCGGATAGCCTTCCTTTCATACCCAACTTCATCATCTAGAAATTTGAGTCTTGGAAATTATTCCCTAATGCTCATAAAGAAGTAGAGTTCATCTTATCTGGGCTATGATACTAATGCATTAGGGCCTTGACCCACCAACTAAAGTAATATTCTTCTTTCCATAAAAGAGATTCAATCCCTTTGATCCTTTACAAAACCATGACAAAAACTGGAATTTCAGAATGTCATGCAATATACTCAGCATGTCTACACCACCTCATATGCATGGAATCAAACTTTCGGTTTATGATTTACATCATCCATAATCTAACAATCCAGGAAGGATCAGTATCCCTAGTATTCCAACCTCATCAATATTACAACCATTAATATTCCATGGCCCTTGAAAAAGATACCTGAATTCAATCACACTTTGTGTGACTATAAATACATGATCATGGCTCCATTATATGTGTTTATGGTATTAATCCAAATATTTCACTCTGCAAAAAGGTCATTTCAATCCTCGTGAGCCTTAGCGAAACTATGGTGGGATCCAGCACCTCATAGATTTTTGGGTCATTCTTACCATGTCAGAACTATATCCCATGATTATATGGTTTGAGATAAAAGACCTTAGTCTAAAGAAACAGATGGTCCGAGACAAAATACCTTAATCTAAAACAACAGATGGTACATGCAAAAAGTCCTTAATCTAAAGCAACATATGGTTCGAGCTAAAAGTCATTAAACTAAAGCAACCTATATTCCAAGATAAATGACATTAAACAAAAGAAACATATGGTCTATGATAAAATACCATAAACTAAATCAACATATAGTAAAAGCTAAATTCCTTTAAACTTAAGCAATAGATGGTCTGAGATAAAAAACCTTAAACTTAAGAAATGGACGGTCTGAGCTAAAAGTCCATAAACTAAAGCAAAATATGGTCTGAGATAAAATACCTTAGACTAAATAAATAGATGGTCTGAGCTAAAAGGCCTTAAACTAAATTAAAATATGGTCCAAGTGAAAATAACCTAAACTAAAGCACATGGAAATTTTTGTGAGGCCCACTAAATGTCCCTTTCACACTCGAGCGAATTTCTACAGATTTGAAAAAATACAATTCTTTAGGATATGTCTTCTAGCCGAGTGATCCCTCTACAGATCAAGTATTCGTGACCATGCCATTCAATGAAAGGGGTGGGTATCAACAACAATTTCTAAAAAAAATAATGTGATATTATACAAGGAAGGAAATTTGATAGTAATATTAGAAAACTAATCCATTCATTGTATGAAATTGAGGAAGGAATCCCCACGTTTTGAGGTCACTCTCTAAAAACCTAACAAAAAAGGAGATTAGGGAAAAAGTATGGGATGTAGTATAAAAAATAGAATCACAACAAAAGAATGTTGGCAGCACCGGAAATATCGGAATGAGACTGGCCATATGTTTCAATTGAGTATTGTATTGTTGTCCTTATCACTTCTTCAATCTCTGCCTCGGGAATAAGAACGTTGACCAGAGTAGTAAACTCTTCCAACCTCCTCAGAGTTGTGTCCAATGAGGTAGATGATGTCGATAAGTTCGACTTTAGATGAGCGATCATCTCTTCACACCACCATATCTGCACCATCTAAGCATCCATACCAGCTTGCAGTTCATACAACAATTACCAACCCTACTCCAGTACCTCCATCATCTCCCTCATTTTTTTGATGAGGGAGGCCTCACACATAAAATCATGCATGCCCCTTTTTTGTGCAGCCAAGTCTCTTCGGGTCAAGATGATCCACTAAATAATTTTTTATAGAAGCTTCCAATCAAATATTCCTTCTCCTATATCATGAAATAACTAGAAAATCCGCTCAAATTGATGGGAGAATGTGTCCAGAGGGGACCCAATAATCAAGACTTGGAATGTTCCTAGATCTTCTTAAGACATGACTAGTCCTTACCATACAAAAAACTAGGTTTGGTAGAAGTATCACTAACTAGTAAGATCAATGCTAAAATAGGAAGAAAAAAAATCCCCATATGCCTCTGTCTCAACATTCGTATCATCCGTAGACTGCACCAAAGGACCGGTCTCCTTAACAAGATTGACTTACCGTCTGAATAACCATCATCAATGTGAGGTAGATTCCTTGAAACCTTGACCAAGTACTCAATAAATTCCATTAGTACCACATATAGGGGCATTGGTGATGCCAGGGGATTTTCCTCAAGGCAGACCAGCTGGCCTTTCACCCCATTGGGATAATCCATCTCTCAAGCATGTGCATAATCCCAAGTGAAGAAATCGAGAGCATCTATTGGTGGAAATATGATTACAGTTCCAATATCTTCACAAAATAATATCTTCCAAAATTGGTATATGATGACATGATGTCTCTCCCCTAGGATGTTGGCCAAAGGAATAAGGGAAACACCCAAAACACAACCAAAATATCAAGAAAATTGGTACGACATGTATGACTCATAGATAATCAGCTCATCTACGCTAGATACAAGGATCCCATCAGGAAGAGATATCATATGAGGTCACTTATAACAGGATCCAATTCCATCATTATTAATTAGATTTCTTGGTGCATGGAAGGTAGCAAAGTTATAGATATTAGATCATCATAGTGAACCATTGACTTCCGCAGGGTATAGAGACATAGGTCCAACCCCAGAGATGTTCAACAATCTTGGTATTGATATGAGGTATGGGATCTTATAGATACTGTAGTACTCATAACAATGGAAGTAATCCCATATCTAGTCGAACATGTACTAGAGAGGACCACCCATCATGTAGGGAGTGCTGCATTGTTAGATATGACCCAACATCTGGTAGGGTCGTGCAAGAACTGGTACCACAATGTTAAGGTGACACCCTTCTACAAGACATGCCTCCATTACCAACATGCTAATGTTAATTCCTTAGTTTGTATCCCTAGCTAAGAATAGACGCCCATTTTGGAACATTGCAAGGAAACCTACCATCTTAAGTTTTGAAGAAACCTCCAGGTTCACCTAATATCCCCATGAGGTGTAATCACCAGCTTCCAGAATGAACCAATATGAGCTTTCACTATCACAGAGTTGTTGGAAAGGGCATTGATGGGGGAAGATAACATTCGGTGTCAACCCTTTTTCACACATAAAAATATTGATCCAGTTGGTGAAGTAAATAAGAAATCACACTATCAGCTCTCACCCAATCTTTTTCTTCATAATGAAGTTCATCCACTTCGCTAAAAGAGGAGCCTATAGAGGATCATCCTAGACATTCAATGAATGAAGAAATTCATCATACATCTTTCTGAGAGGAGGGATCCCACCCAGTTGATGGATATCCTATAAACTGATACCCACCTAACCGTGAGGAAGATTTAACGTGTTGGTTCCCAGACACAAATGACTAATATTTTCTTATAGGAGGTCTGATTAGATGTAAATAGTGAAATGATATATCCATATGACTTCATGGAGATAAACCCTATATAAATCATCATAAAATTTCAAACATCCCTACCTCACCTAGAATGGCCATGCCCATTCTTTGGAGAAATTTTCACCAGGACGAAGGTCTATTTTGAGTATCATCTACCACCATAAGTGTCTAGAGAAGAGGAAAATATGATCATGTAACTCTAGGAAATAGGTTGTTGAGGAAGGTTATAACCATCCAGACTCAAGGGATAACTGGGTATCATATATGAGAAGCACTAAGATTGGGTTGTAACTAGCTGACAATTATTAGTAATCATTTCCTGAACACAGTCAGGAGAGATAGATACCAAGAGAAATGGTAGGTTAAAATCTTGGGTAGGTATATCAACATCATCCAGCAATCCCAAATTGTATATTGGAAGTTAATCAAATAAGGGATAATTCTGAATTTCAAATGAAAGGAACCTCTACAGAACCTCATTATCAGTACGCACATGATAGCGGGGATCCACATTGTGATTCCTAGAAATCATGAACCACTGGTTGGTTGTAGCTGAGGAACCATGGTATGAACTAGAAGACATATTAAAATAAGTAACTGAAATAGGTAAAATAAAGAAAACATAAATTATTTTCAAAATAAAATAGGGGCATGAAAATTCTGGGGGTGTCATGCGTGTTGCAGGACTCAACAACGTATCTGAAAACCCCACAGAGGGTCCAAAAATTGCATCATCCCCAAATAGATCATGGGAAACACAACCCTTAAATGTAATCACATGCATCACATGACCTACCTTGAGACTTTCGATCATGTGACCTGAACATGGTCACGTGAATCATCAATAATTGAACAATCGGGGTAATAAATCCTCCCAAAACCCTCGAGGCAACCATAGGCCTCTGATCCAAAGTCTGAGGAATTACCAAAAATAAAGTTCTCAGTCAAGGAAGATAGGCACCTAAGTGGAAATCATCCACTCACAAGAGATTAGGCAGAATGGGTTCATGGGGTAGACTTGCAGATATGGTTCATGATCAGAGTTCGCAGTAGGGTCTTGTGACAAGAGAAACATTGAGAGTGCTATGAGAATAGGTAGATGGTGGTATGAATTTATCTCCACCCCATATATATAGTAATCTTTCAAAATACCAATGTTCACCTGATAGATCAAATGTCAATCGAAGCACTAGTCTACAACACTGTCAAAATCTTCGACGGCCATTAGTTTTCCTTATTTTTGAATCCTTGTTCCCTCAGACATTTCTTGGGGGGGGAGAATTTATTGACTCCTCCAAAATAAGAATTAAAAAATCACAAAGGAATAAATACCCGAATATGGGTATTATTTTACTTGTGAATGAAAGGAAGAATAATATGGTCAAAGATTCGTGAAGGCTCTGAGAGAGTTGTGATCGTGTGACTATTTCAAGGTCATGTGAAGGCCCCGCAAATGGTACATCACGCGTGGTTAGTCCCATAGTTCCCTCTTCAAAAAACATACCTACACTTACGAAGGACCCCAAGACAACCGAATGATCACCCCTAGGATGCATGGTTTTTCATTGGAATATTCCTGAAAAAACATCAAAAATCCTTCAAAAATAAAGAGGGATGATGTTCTAAAGGAAGAGAACCTCAATAGTCATGAAGCTCATGCGCCAAAAATTCATTTGGATAAATAGAATCCCTTTTTAATATCAAGGAAATCTCACATGAACTCTAATAATTTTCCACATAAAATGAAAGAGATAATGGGGAGGAGGAGAGAGGGGTTCTTGGTCACTAAAGGGTGTGCGATGCGCACCCCGAGCGATCTGCAAGACACCATGAAACCTCACAGAAACCATATGGATTTTCATCCTCACCGAACGTAAGTACTCAGATGTGTCCAGACAACTTCACTGTGCTATAAGGACAAGCAGATTGACCTATCCACTGCATGCTTGAACACTCCTCATATGACCCATATTGTTCAAGCAAGGCATCATCCAAAAATCTTGTAAAAATACTAGATATTATTCATGAAAAATCACATGATCCATGAAATTTGTATAGTTAAAAACAAAAGATAAAAAGGGAGGCGGTGAGTGGGGTTTGTGGTCACTGAAAGACATGCAACACGCCCTTGACGACCGACAAGGCAACATGATCCCTCGATGACATGGACACTTTGTATCGAAGAAGACATCTGGATTATCATCCTTATCTTCAGGACATGGAATGGTCATGCAACCCCATATGACCCATATTGGTCACGCGATGCATCTCTAAAAAATAGATGAAATACCCTCAACGACACACATACAACCTCACATGACTCCCAACCATTGTTACATCATACAAAAGGGATCAAAAGGGAAGAGGTGAGAGGTACTCACGGTCGCTGAAAGGCATAAAACACACCCAATGAACCCACAACACTATTTTGTGAGACCCCAGGACAAGTCACCCAAGGTCTTGCAAGTGTCTTCTCACAGGCACATAGATCATGCGAATTCCCACGGACATGTCAACATGGAAACATAAAAATCCTTATATGTGTATGAATGATGAAAAATGTCTCCAATAATCAGAAATATTTTGGTAAAGGTTGAGAGTTGTGATCATTGAAAATGAGGTGATGTTCCCAAAATAGTACATGATAGAGACCCGTGAAACCGTTTGGTGCTAGCCCTCTCCACCAGCTCCAGCCTAGACTCACGCCCGTTATGACACACAAACCGAAGAGTATCTGAGGTGGGAAGTCTTATAAATACCCCACCCAAACATAAAAAATGGATGACTACAATGTAGGTGAGATTCTTAATGGCTAGAACCTGTAGGATTCGACTCCCAAATTCTGCAGACTTCTCTGAGGAATCGATGATGCGACCGACCAGTTTTATGTCAGGTAATATACCGACAGGTAGTCGAAATAGTCTAGTGAAAGGTATAAAGAACTTCACATGATCATCCATAGATCACATGAAGGACCTCTGGTAGGTCCTGCAAAGAACATACCACACGCCCACTAGATCATGTGAGGCTCAATACAAGATGACATTGAATAAAAGCAAGGCATCTGTGACACATGGGTAACAACCACGGTCAAAGGCAGAAGGCTTAAGAAAAATACATGCTCACAGTCTCCTATGTTCTTAGCATGTTTAATCCAAAGATATGCAACCAAACTAAGACATTTCACTCAGATCTTGTGGAACTCCTTCAACATTCCACCTAAGACACACAAAATACTCCAAAAATGTCAGAATGAGTCACACAGCTCTTCTTGCGTACACCGATTTGATCTTGAGGACCCCCTAGGTCCATCACCAAGGACTTGCAGCCTCCCTTAGACACATCACCCGAATCATATAATGGTACCCACTCATGTTAGACGAGTCTCATGAATGTACAAGGACATAATAACCAAAACCTTGAAACACTACCTAGGAAATACTGATGAGACTCGCGAATAATTTAGAAAAGCTATCCAGGTATCACGATGTATCCTAGAGGTGTTATCCAAGACACGCAACACATCTACGACTATTCCACACTAGCTCTTGAAACAAACTATATACATGTCAATATTGGTCATGCGATATCTCCTAGGATATTCCGACTGGGTAATAAAACACTCTCCATACATGTCTAGCCAGGTCATGCAATGGATCATAGATTATGCCAACTGGGTCATGCGCCACTATCTAGAAAAAAAGGCCATGTCACCGGGGTAACCATAGTGTGTAAGCCTCGAAATATATGAACTATTAGAAATCTTATTCCCTCTATAATTGGGATACACATGACATCTTCCTAAGGACCGAGCTCTATACCAAAAATCCCAGGGACTGTCATAAAACACATGTCCCATATCTATAATCCATGAGGCTGATCATTTTGTCCCCCTTGTTTCTCACCACAATCATAGATCATGTGATCATAGGGGGAAGTAATAAAAACCACATGAGCATCATAAATCCCCGTTATCTAGGGCATACTCAATGTGTATGCCCCAACATAAGAGAACTATAATGACTCTTATTCCATCCATATTCCAGATATGTAGGCTACCATCCCTCGAGGTTTGAGATCCATATTGACCATCTAGGAAAATCCTAGTATATAAGGCCCTTACTCAAAGAAATGAAATAGATTACTTTTTATCTCTTGTTAATCACAATGATCATGGCTCACGTGGGCTTTATAAATAAAAATGATCATGGTATCTGCAATATAAACCCCCACAATGGTACAAGGAATCCTTAGTGTGTAAGCCCCGACCTAACTTAAACTATGATGACTCTGATTATGTCCACACTCAAGACATGTAAGACACCTTATCAAGGCCCGATTTCTACACTGAATACCCCAAGGATTTTTCCAATACCCAAGCTTCATATCTAAATGCGACGAGGTTGATCATCTGCTGCCCCCTAGTTTCTTTCACCGAGCATAGCTCATGTGGGCTTAGGGGGACATAACGAATACCTTATAGAGCATCATAAATATCCATTAAGCATGGAAATGATATTTATACCCCTTATACAAGGGTATATTACTTGGGGCCAGTCCCATGGATGCGAATGAACTATGTGGGTTTTGATTCCTACCATAACACAGATACATAGGACGCCCCATAACACCTTAATACTATCCTTGGAATATCAAACACCTCCTTAAATGGATGAATTTTCTAAAGCACTTGGTTATAAGGCTTCAGAATATAAGAAGCCACCTATTACTAGAAAATTATGGAGAACATATATAGATGGATTCACTAAAGAGATCCCGGTATTTTTCATAAAAAGGAGAATTATCCTATAGTCATTTTGTTAGGGTAACTGGTCCCATATTGGGATTATGAAGAGATTAATGAACATATATTATATTTATAATATAGTTCCATATTAGGAAACAATTCCCCACAAAATGGTGTGATGAGACCAAACTCCCATCCGCTCGACCAATGTGAGTCCCTAAGAGTCATTGGGACTAGAAACCCAGATGACTACCGAACTTTGGAAAGCAGGTCCATACCCATCTATGGATAAGGGAACTATTGGGTGTTTCTTAGGATGATGGAAAAAATGGATGACCCGATGCACATGATTGAGTGAGGCCATAAAATAACCCTCAATGAAGCCATTAAGGGAGATCCCATTCCACGTTCCCCGTCTGAAAACTTGATGAAACATCCCTTATTGATCCCCCATTTCTCTTTAATCTAGAACATGTGAGAGCCTCCTTTGAGACCTCTTCCTAGCCTCAAATGGTGGGACATATCCCATTTTTTCTCCCATTCTTGAGTGTTACCAAATTAAAAGCTCCACTAATGTGTACAAACTTGAAAAACCCTAGAAAGGGGCAGACCAATGTGTCTCGCATTTGGGTACTCACTTCTATAGTCAATGGTTTTTCTCACTTTTCATACATAATGGCTAGGGTCCTTAGGGATCATGTGTGTATTCATTACCACAGTCATGCGGAGATCAACCCTGAGGACGATGTTAGGGAACTTCTAGTCTTGGGTACTAGGGTTAGGACCATGTCCTTCCATATTTTTCTCTATGATCCAGAGACTCCAATTATAGGTGGGGAGGTAGAGAATCACACTTGCATTTCCCTTCGACAAGGAATGTGATCCTCCTATCTTAACTAATTTTAGGTCATCCCTTCTATCCTTTCTCATAGGAGGTTTCACTATTTCTCCTTTTCATCTCCTAGGTCTTACCATGATGGATAGTTTGATGTGACTATCTAGGATACAAAACATGAGAGGGAATGGGTGCATCAAATAACTTTCTTCTTCTCCCATATCCTCAACCTATTCCATGAGAAAAATGGGGGAGTGTGAGAGTTATAGGGTCTTACAATTCCTCTTATTTATCAAATTTATGTATGATTCATCATGAAGAATATGGGATCAGAGGATAGACATGTTATTGACATCCACACATTAAGATGCATGATTTGGCAGATCATATTATTCTACATCTTCCTATCACCTTCCTTCATAGTTTCTCCATATGTTTGGGTACTCATGGTCATGTATCCATCCTTAGGTAAAAATAGATTGTGTTGTTTCCTGGATCTCCCATTTCCTCTTGTTTCTCAGACCCAATATTACTCACATGGTATTAGAGGTGGATGGTGGTTTTGAAATCCACATGTTCCAAATAATTATGGGAATCCTCACCAAGAGTAATCCCTTACCAAACCAATAAATGGGTCTTCTAATTGGTATAAGCCCCAATCATTCAGAAATATGGCACAGTAATCAACTGTAATCCCCAAAAACTAACCATAAAATCTCCATGAGTCATGTCACTTCTTTGGGACCCCAAATAAATATGGGTATCCTCCTTAAGAGTAAATCCCAACCAAACTAATCCATGGGACTCCTACTTGGTATAGTCCATAATCATTTAAAAATTGGGAATCCTCCTCAGGTATAATCCCCAAACCGAACCCTCAAATATCTGCGAGCCAATTCACTTCTCATGGTAACAAACTTTTACAAATAGGGATTCCTCATTAGGGGTAATCTGTAAACCAAACCCTCAAATCTCTATGATTCATGTCTCTTCTCATGGCCCCAAACACAATCAAGTCATCCTCCTTAGGAATAAGCCCCATCCAAACCCATTTAGGGAATCATTATTTGCAATAATCCCTAAATTAATCCTCTCAAAGTTCCATACTCCCCTAAGAGAGAAACATGAGGGCCTAAATAGGAGTGGTTCCTCCCAACCAAACTATGTGGGTTTTTATTCCCATACAAATGTGATACATAGAAAACCTCCCTAATGTCCAAACCCAACACCCCAAATCAATTATATTCTCTCTTGGACACATTCACAGTAGAGTCTTATTCAACCTAGGAGTCCATACAACTTCCAGTTTCCCTAGGCTGGTTCAACATAAGTCACACCCCAAAATTTTACTAGAAACCTTTCACCTATATGTACTTGTCATATGATGATAAACTACACGATTTGGTCCTTATCACACAACATTAAAAGGTATGACCTGTCCCAACAAGTGGTACCGAACTACATGGATTATAATTCCTTTCACAAGAATATATATGAAGTGTATATCATGGGTCCAATCCCAATATCAAAACAACTCACATCTACCAGGTTGATGACACACTCCAATGAACCCCACTATGTGGCTGAAAACTAGCATCATCGTAATAACGACCAAATAATATCTAATTAATACAGAAGTCAATATCATTGATGGATAACCTTCTATGCATACATATATCTCCCTTAATTAAGAACCACATATACATACAGATGATTCTATATTTCATACATGATAATATATGATTATTAGTTCAAGGGAGACCCATGTCATACATTGTAATAAATGAATGACACATGAACATGTCTTAAATCTATAAGAGAGTCTCAAAGTAAGCAAAAATATCCCCTAAAAGATAATAATATTAAGATACTACTCTCTCGTCACCAAATTACATGGGCATGAGTCGTAATTACGAAGGTCCTCCTAAAACACTTCACCACAGAGGCTTTCTTTATGACCATAACCTGATTGGTCTTGAGATCCTAACTCCCGACGAGAGTCATGGAAACCCTCCATGTGTCTATAATATAATAGGGCAAGAGGGTCTTCCATTTTCTATAATATAATATGGAATTCCTCCTCATTATAGCATTCACTATGAACTTTCTCTCTACATTAGTGTTTCACTTTGTCAAAAGGGTCATCCCCTTGACAATATTGTGACAAGAAAGCCCTCCTACCATGAGGTACTTGGGAAAACATGGAAAGCCATGTCTAATTACATGTCATTTAAATATGAAATAATTTCTCAACAAGAAGAAAGACCATGGTGAAGGTTATTCATATATCCCCATGTATCATGTGCCTTATAATATAACAGGGTAAGTCACTACCGAGGGGGGGGGGGGGTGATCTCGTAAGGGGAACAACGCAACTTAGGGTTTTCTCGTCACCGCCTATCTCCTCGGTGGGGCTACGATTCCTTCCACAATCTCTCCGGCATGTTCGTGGTGCAGTGGTTTCTTCTATAGAGAGGTTGGTCAGGTCTTAGAAGGGTTCAGGGTCGGTTTCCATATTCTCTGTGGCGTCGGGTGTGATCTGGTGCGGCATCGGGGTCATGGTCCTTCTCTGCGGCGATGGGGTCTAGATCGGGTGCATTAGGGCTGAGATCCAGTGCGCGTCAGGTTCATTCTTATTCTTCACATTTGGGTTTCGATTCGGTGATTTTGGGTCTAGATCTTGTCTCTCCGTGGTGTTGGGGTTGTGCTCTGGTGCTCATCTGGAGTTGCGATCTATACATCATGGGGTTGATTTAGTGCGGCATCAATCTGGTGAAGCTTTGGGGTTGTGCTCCGATCTCCTGGGCCATTCCTTATTCTTCCACGGTAGTGGGGGAATCCTATTCTTTTGTGGTGTGAAGTTGTGATCTGGACTTCACAGAAAATGGGGTCGTCTTCCAGTTCCACCATGCAGGGGTTGTTCCATCGGATTCATCACGTCTCGCTGGGGTTACTTGGTTGAGTTGTGGTCCTTTCCTCCATGTTTGAGGGCAGCGACGGGTGTTGTGGTGATGTTCGTGGCAGTTTTTTGATTTGGTAATGTTTGTTAGATGTTTTATTTTTTGTGAAATCGGTGTTCTACTAGTTCTGTGGTGGTTTGTTTATGGAGGTGATATGGATGGTCTTTGGGGAACCCAGACAACCTTCATGTTTTTCTTTAGAGGAGTATTGAGATGATTTTCTTCACCGTGCATGAATTTTTGGACATGGAAGATTTAGAGGGTATGGTGTTTCCATCAGTACCGGGCCCGTGAAATATTGCACAAGACAACTTGCGGAGTAACCATGCTTTGGTGGAGGCGTGTCTTAATGATATTGATGTTGGGACGAAGCATTACATTGTGTGTTGTTCTAGGTTGCAGCCCTCTTTTTTTTAGAATCTTGTTAATGTCTGGATGTCTTGAAGTCTTGGTTTCCGCCCTTTACCCTTAAAAGAGAGCTTATCCAAAATTAATAAAAAAAATTGGCCTTCAGGCCTTTAAATAATAGGGTAATTCTCTACCAATATCGTTTCTTATGATAAAGTTGTAGGAAAGTGTCCACTCTTTTTGGATCAGGAAGTGAAGACTCTAGAATAATATGAAGATGACAGGATATAATTGTGAAAATAGCTAGCTAAATATTACATAATAGTCATTTTATAGCCTTTATACACCCCTCGATACAAAATTATAGTGGCGTTTTTAGAAAATTGTGTGCACGAAATTAACCTAAATATATGGAAAACTCTTCATCACTTAACCGAAAATTTATTACCCTATGAAGAGTATCAGAGTCACTTTTAGGTAACGGAAGGGATGAAATGCAAAATTAACTTGGTGGATCTCCTGGATGCACGTCATCCAATTTCCAAGACATGACCAGGATCCCTTTAATGCGCATGCCTCAACACATTAGAAAGATTTCAATTTTTGATCTCCAATTTCCCTTCTAATGTTCATATTTGAGGATGGGATGAACACAAAGCATTAAATTTTACCATGCTCCCCAACCATAAATGAACACAAATATTTGTATCATAAAATGTCATAACTTCAGGACAACTTTAACAAATGGACCCTATTCACTACTAAATATATGCCCAATAAAAATAGGCCCTAAACAACTCTCACCAAATTCAGGCCATAAGAGAGTAGGATATTAAGAGAAATTTTCATTGTACATAAAAAAAATATCGAGCAAGCCTCCAACTTAGGCTATGTCTATCGTCAGACAACACAAATGTTAGAAATAACACAATGATATTTGAATGTGCATGGTTCATGTGCATACTAGATGATCCACCCAACCCATGTTTGAATAATTCTATGAAAAATCATAAGGAAACCCATTGTAGTAGCATCCATGAATGTTCTGGAGAAACTATAGCCCATAGGGCTGGTTTTTTTCAATCCATCCTTTAAGGTTGGAAAACCAGGCCCAAAGAGTTGTGAAAGTGGAATATTAATAGAACCATCCCTTAGGGATGGGGGAATATTCACCTCAGAAACCTCCTCCTCAGTATATTTTAGTCTTCTCTTGATTAAGGGAAAAGCCATAGAATTGGTCCTCCCATTTTTTACCGTATCGTGATCCAGTACCATCACTAGGAACATGCATGAATGAACTATCTGGAGATTCCCTTTAGATTACCATTTTTCAAGTGGCTCCTGGATAATCAATGTAGGAGAGGGAGAGACCTCATGAAGGGAATAGAAAAAGGTAGTCTCACAAATACACTAATAGAATGTTTTCATTGAATTACTCATTAGTGAATGTAATTAATACCACCCATGGAAATCCAATAGAACAAAAGACCAATTCAAGGGAGGAATCAGAAGAGGAAGTTTCAGTTCAAAATACAATACACATTGAAAATATTAAAGGAGGTTTGAATACCCAGAACTAGAGACTATGATTGAATTAGGGCGTTCTCTAAATTTCTCTACCTTTACCTATTCGAAAGGCATCCAATAAAAAAGGGTATAGGAAATATTTCTCTTCACGCAACTCCTGAAAGAGCTGGACCCCATACGTTGGAGGAAATGATTTCTCAGTAAGTGGATGAGATGATGTAATTGAAGAGACTCAATGAATAACTACTCCAAGGTATACTTCCTATTGGATATTATTTTCAAGAAAATCCTCAACTTGCGCTCCTACATGGTACAACTCAATAGATAGGGTTTTTCGTAACAATTGAAACATATTCGGAACATTCTCTCAACATGGGATATCAACCACCAATATACATAGACCTAATGACATCAAATATGGATTTTAGTCTATTGGGTATACAACCGAAATAGGTCTAGGCCCATCCTTACCAGCATTCCCTTCTAGGATACCCATGATAGATACCAGTAATACTTCCACAGAGGGCCCTACTAACCTCTACACATGTTCGAGATATGGACCATTCATATATTCCTCGAGGGATCATGAATACTGTTGAGTCACTAATGACATGATTGGAATCCCTGGTGGAACAGTGTGTGCTAATAAAATTTGAAATGAAGCCTTGCCCTGAATGGGTAGATCTGAATCATTCCCCACCAAACATTGTGAATCCTAAATTTCCATTTTTTAATGGCTCGGGAGACCCGAATCAGTATTTGATGCATTTATTCTATCATTGTGATCTTGTGATGTGGAACCCTAAAATATAAGAGCCAGTAAAAATTAGGTGTTTCATGAAATCACTGTAGGTATCACCATTTTTATTGGACATAATCTTTTTGACACCTTCAATTGCATTGTGGAAAGACCTTCTTCAGATGTTTCTCTTCCAATTATTCTCAAAATTATAGAAGATAGTAGTCATTGTCCATTGAAACTAAAAATATTAGTATAATGAAAGGGTATTGGATTTCAATTCTCGGTGAAAAGGATTGAAATACTCCTTAAACATACCACTTCATCAAGAAGACCGTCTAAGCATCTGCATATAAAATCTTCATGATGAGTTTTTCACTCCACTTATCCCTATGAAATACATATGAGGGGTTTGAGTCCTTTCCCAAATAAATCAATGATTATAGGACTCTATCGAAGGGACAAAATCTATGTCATGAGAAATTTAATAAGCTAAAGGAATGAGAATTGGAAAGGAAGAGGCCTCTACTATTACACTTAATAAATCCCATATACCTACTCCCACTCTAAATCCTACACCATATAATGAATATACACCTCTTGATTATCTTTTACAATACCCTTCATGTCAGAATGATCAAAGAGAGAAGAGACAAAAATAGTTTTAGGAGATGAAAAACAATGTCAATTATTTTCAGAATGACCAAGTCCTTGGATACTTCATATTGGTATTATGGAACAAATTGATCAAGTTTCCAAAGCCCAATAATCTGAGAAAATATGGTGAAGAAGATCTACCAAAATATTGACCCTTATATCAAGAATTGTGTCATAATATCTAGGATTATTTAATTTTTTAAATACATCATAAACAAAATGGTGGACTCTCCATAAATAAAGATGGAAAGACCACCTCTTCATGTTGCATGTGTTTCTGCCACAGATCCAGAGGAAGGGAGTGAATGAAAGTATGTTAAAAATAAGTGTACGCATAATTGATATGAATTTATGGTTGAAAAAATGATCATACAGACTCATTATATCCTTAAAATATAGTCGATGAAGCCAACTATGCATTCAATCACTTCCTCTATAACACAGTTGAACCATTCAGTGTCACAGTCATCTGAGGGACAATAATAAAAAAAGACATTATCATAAGAGAATGAAGAAATTACAATAATATGATCCTATTCAAATACCATAGTTAGATTTTAATTTATAAAAATTTATTCCTATAGTCCTATAAGAATGAGAAACACCCTTTAAAATGGTACAACAAGGTTCAACCCGCATGGTAGGATCCCCATAAAAAGAGGATTTGATCTTTAGTTCCATTAATTTTCTTTACATAATGGATCACTTCTAAGATGATTAATGTGATTATGAACCTGAATTACCTACCCTTGATTATGTAACTAGGAGTAGAGGTCGTCAGAGATTAGGATATTCAGGAAAACGCGACCATGCTAGGAGTCACTACCCTAACCACCACTCTACTTGAACTATCTATTCATCCAAAACTCATTGGTGAGATATCCATAAAGATCAGTTGGAGAAATAAGGTTCCCCTAAACATGTTAGAGTTTTCCCTAACACAATCATACTAGAATATTGGATAGAGGATATGTCATCACCTAATCAACCTGGGTGTGAACTCAGACCTAGTCGACCTCATCCACTAAGAGCATAAGCACCTTCATCTCCCATTCTAAGTACTGATCCATCCATATCAAGTACTTCATTTCCCAAGGAATTTAGAAAAGAGAATCTCCATGCTAGGAAAAAAGAACTTTGGACTAGAACTATGGTTTTTTGAAGAAACTAGCCATAGTTTCGGCCAAGCTATCAATCTTGGATGCTATGAGTCTATCAAAACACCTTAGGGGTTCACTCATAGAGGACTTGTCAAGCCATTAAGAATATCAAGTTGAGGTTTCTAGTGTCAGAGTGTATCATTCAGAGAATAATATTTCATAATTCTACAAAATTATCTCTTTCACAAACCAAGATGAGGATACCTTCAAACATGGATACATTAGACCCTTGTATATATCCAGTAGGATAAATGAAATTGATATCCAATGAGATTTCATTGAAAAAATATTAGGAGTCAAACACATTTCAATATTAACACTTCTTCAACTGGGTTTTAGAAATCTTTACTTTCTCCCCTATACAATAAGTTTACAGGGTCATGATACGAACTTCAACATTCTACTAGAAAGACCATGGCTATATCAGTAAATTACCATACCCTCACCATACAACCAAGGCCTCAAATATTGTATCAATAGAAAAATAGTGGAATTTAATAATGATAAATATACATTCAAATCTTGTGATTCATATTAAATTGAAAAAGGATTATACCAAATGAAGGAGAAATAGTCCATGACTGATGATGTAACTTGAATCAATGCCTCAAATAGATTGGAGATGGTTCTGACTAACCATTTCAACGAAATCAGTGCAGAGTATGTGCTACCATCAACCAAATTGAGGATATGGGTCAAAATTTGAGCACACATCAAGATAATTATATTATTTTATTCCTAAAAAATGATTCTGATAGTGTTGGAGAAGTTTTTGACCCTTTTAAAAAAATGAAAGTCTAGATGAAAACGTCTTCAATTCATCCCCTAACTTCAAAAAAATCCATGTTTTGTTGTCTATAATGGATGAAACTATTGTATAAATGATATAAAATAAATATTCTCATTAAAATTCCCTCTTATACTCTTCAAATCTCCATAATTTCCTCATACAAGAAATCGATCTAGAAATGGTTTCTTCATCTTCAAAAAGTTCAAATGTTAACTCCCCCTAACTCTATGAAATTTGTCTCATCACTAAATTACTAGGAAGAGTTAGAAGAGGTAACACATAATGTAGAGGAAGAGGAGGAGGATTTCCAGGATTCCCCTTTAATATTTGAGGTTTTTTCCTTCACCACTGTTGATGAACTCAGAGGAATAAATTTGGATACAGACGAAGATCCACGAACCACTTTGATCAGTGTGGACATGACTTCTGAAGAGTAGGATGCATGTATTTCCTTCCTAATGTAACACCTAGATGTATTTTACTATAATTACATAGATATTATAGGCCGAAATCCTGATGTGGCCACCTACCACTTGGGATTTCTGAAAGAACACCAGGGATACCACCATGCATCCATATGGACACACCAGACTCACGCCTCCCAAATTAAGGCTGAAGTGGAAATGATAATCGAGGATGACATTATCTGTGAGGTATAATATCTAAAATTTATATCTAATATCATCCCAATGAATAATAAGGATGGTGAAATCATACTTTTCATCCACTTCATAGATCATAAATGGAACTGTTCGAAAGATGAATTCCTGGTTCCAATCACAGAACTTCTTATTGATGCAATATATGGTTATCAAGTTCTCTCATTCATGAATGAATATTTAGGGCATAAATTTTTTTAATATAGACAGAATAGGAATAATCCACCACCTCTAGGACCCCTAGGGTGTATTCTTAAATCATTTAATTTCCATTATCTTTAATAACACTAGTGCCACATACCAACATTTTATTCATCACATATTCAAATAAATTTTGGGAAATTTTGTTTAATTATATTTTCAAAATCAATTATTTATTTCCATAAAAAGTTATGACTACCTTTATTACTTGGAAACCATCTTGAACAAGCCATTATAACATCTATTAAAGAGGAACCCCTTAAAATGATCTTTTAGAGTAACCTCAGAAAAATTTCTCAGCTTCGTTGTGTCCCATCTTGACATCAAAGCTGAACTTGAGAAAAAAATTACCCTAGAATTTCACCTCCTCATAACCTTAAATATTTGAGAGAAACTTAGGAACACTTGTACTACATCCGATGCTTCATATCCAACCTGGAAGGAATGTTTTTTCCCTCCACCAAACTTATGATGAAGTCGATTAGATATCAGTGGAGCAATGACTTTTCGGAAGCATTTGATATTATCAAGAAATAACACTTGATCATAGTAGTATTAATTCCACCTATTGATAGAAATCCACTCATTTTATATGTTATGGAGCTAGAGCGATCACTAGGAACCTTCCTTATGCAAAATAATGATCATGGGAATGAAAATGGTCATTATTTCCACAGTCAAACCATGATTGAAATATAGACTCATTATTCATGTATCAAGAAAATATTTATGGAAATAATATTTGTAGTTTAGAAACTAAGGAACTATATTCAGCTCAATGAGGTCCATTTGGTCTCTCATAATAACCTATTCAAATAAATCCTAAAACATCCTATGTTAATATGGCGTCTGGAGTGGTGGGAAGCTGTTCTATTGAAATTTTATATACAATTTGTACCTTAAAAAGTAGTGGAAGGATTGGTCATGGATGATTTACTTAAAGATCACCCATCTGCAAAAATATCATTGTTGAAATTTGAATTTTTTAATGAGTAAATTTTCCTTATTCAAGGTAGTGCCTAAATGTTGGAAATATATTTTGACGGTGCATTTAGGAGACCAATATGGAAGAGAATTGAATACCCGAATCTCAAGAAATGGGGTTAGGGATCATAAAAATTTCACTAGAAAAGGCATTCTTGTCTAACTCCTTCATGTTATTAGAAGGTTATACTAAAAATGAAGTGAAATATTATTCCATCATTGTAGGATTGGAGCTCTCACTCCGAATACTAGTGGAAAACCTGTAAGTGAAAGGAAATTTAGAGTTAGTAATAAAAAATGTCAATAAGGATTATGCCATCAGAAAAGAAGTGTTAATTCCCCCGTTTGATCATGTATAAGGGTTAATGGGTCAATTCACCTCAAAGACAACATTAAATCACATCCCATGATCACAGAATTCCCAGGAAGATGCATTGGAAAATATAACTATATCACTAGAATATCTAAACTTTGATGAAATGGTCATCAAAATTTCCCATCACTGAATGGCCTGAAATTTTCATTAAGTCATAATGGAAGAGATCAATGAAATCATCCCTATAACCAAACCATATAGTCTTACCACTAGGTGGATGATTCCAATTATTAACTACCTCCAAAATGGACCACTCCTACTAGATAGATCTGGGAAAGTGAAAATTCGATGGTGAGTAGCCAACATCACTCTTTATGATGGCCCAAATAACATTAAATTTCTCTATAAACTATGATATCATGGATTCCTTCTTAGATGTATTGATGGAGAAGAGAACAATGTTGTCACGAATTAGGTACACATAGAATCTTGTGGTTCCCACCAGTCAGGATAGATACGTTCCCATGAAATCTAACGTCTTGGGTACTATTGGCCTATTGTGACACATGATTGCTTGAAATTCACCAAGTTATGTCATTCTTGTGAAGTACATGCCAACTTCATCCATAAACCCCTAGATATACCACATAAATCCAAATACTCTTGGCCATTTTCCATATGAAGAATGGATGTCATGGAGACATACCATACAACCTTGACTTAGTTGTTCAAATACATCTTAACTGCTACCAACTTATTGTCCAAATGAACAGAAGAATTACCACTCATAGAAGTTGGATCAAAAAGCATATTTAGCTTCCTGAAAGCTTGCATCATTTCCAAATTTGGTATCCCTCATACGATACTAAAAGAAAATGACACCAATTTCTATTTTACTAAGGTGGAGAAGCTATATCTAGAGTACAATATCATGTTTAACCATTTATCTCACTATTATGCAGTAGCTAATGGACAGATATAGGCCTTCAATAAGACCCTATCAAACATACTCCATTAGATGGTGGATAAAGATAAAATTTATTGTCCTAAAAAGATTTTTCAAACTTTATGCGATTATTGGACGAAAACTCATACTGCCACATGGGTTGCCCCATATTCACTCATGTGTGGAAGAAAGGCAGTCTTACCCAATGAGGTTTAATTACCATTATTCTATATTTCCATATGTGACTAGCTCTATATATATGAGAAATACCTAAAATGACTAGATGAATTATAGCGACTTGATGAAAAAATATTTCATACTTTTCATCACTTGGAGGTCTATCAAAATTGGATATTGTGATCCTTTAACAAGAAGTTCCACCTATGCTATTTCCTCCAAGGAGAACTTGTATTGGTCCTCAGAACTCCAATTATACTAGGAAATAATCATCCAAAACTCAAACCAAAATGGGAGGTACCTTACTACATACACAAGGTCCACTCCAACAGATACTATTCCTTAATCTCAATGGATTGATATCTCATCATGACCCTAACCAATGAAATATTCCGGTATAAATATTTCATGTAATTAAACATCGTACATCTCAGATTCAAGATGATAAAATTTTTAGGTGGTCTTTATTATAGGAAATTTAAAGTAACAACACCCATCATAGCTACAGGGTGTTAAAATATATAGAACCATATATAGTCCAAGATGTAATACTCTAAACTATGAAGGATATTGTCCAGACCATAAGACATTAAACTGCATGGTTCACGTCCTTGGTTCGTAATTTTAAATAGTTAAAAATTCTGATCCATGTTTGGGTGGAACACAATATTGGGTGATCGTACATTACCAAAAAATTATTCCATTACTACATGTGGCTTTAAGTTTATTATAATGAGATATGTAGAGACACATAAACCTCTAATCCTAGGTCCTATCATGAAAAGAACCCCATTGCCCTGTGTACGAAACAGACCTGCATAGGAAACATTCCCTGAACAAAGTATGAATTAATTCTTAGTCCAATGAGATACCTAGTGATACCTACACCTCATGTATTGGGCCCAGTCACCATCCTAGAAAATATTAAATACCCATTTCCACCCCATGAAATCCTAATTCATATGGGGAAATATATTTCAAGAACTACATATGGATTGATTCTTTCTCCAATAAGATACATAGTGATTCCTAGGTCCTATCCCCTAGTCCAACCACAATATTCCTTCCCATGTCATGTAACCGATGTCCTTATCAAAATATGTTAAACTACACAACCAAAATCCATGATACATGGTGTTAGACTATGTGGAATCACCATGCATGTCTCATGATGATAAACTACACAATATAATGTCCTAGTCATATGACTTAAAACTGCAAGAAACCATTCATCCTCACCCCATTACATTAAACTACATGGTTAACATACCTATAATTTTATGGTAAGAAACTTTCTAAATACCATGAATTGATACACTCCTCATTGTCCCTTAAATATGGACCTCCATCTCAGGTGTAAGTCCCAGTCACATCCCTCTAACCCATTAGTGGGTTGAGATTCTCTCTTGGCTAGACATAAAGCATAAAGGATGGGATGATCTCATGGATAAGACCCAATCACATCATTTCCACTCCATAGTGGAACTTGACCCCCTTTTATAGGAATAATCCAATACATTATGACATACTTACCTGAAGATGCTAATTTACACAACCCACATCCTCATTTCTTGATGATAGACTACACAATGTTTTCAAGGACAATTTGTGACATTTTTTTCTATAAAAAATATATGTTGTGATGCCCAGGAACTATGACTTGGTCCATCCACAATACCCCTTTTCATATAATTTCATCTTTTTCCTCACCACATAACGTTAAAGTACATATGAATTGAAGAACTATGTATGACTTGATTCTCATCCTAATGAGATACATAGTGACACCTAGATCATACCTCTTGGATGAGACACCAGAAAACTAAAATAACCATATCCTTCACTTGTGTTGAATTTATGTATTGGAAGAATATTTTACCATCACTTTTTTCTCACACCGAGAATATCTCATGTGGTATTAGGAGTTTTGGTAAAGGAGTTCCTTACATGAGTATGGTATGTCAATTTACATCGATGTTATCATTATCCTTGTTATAAGAACTTAAATGGTACACATGACTTACTCATCGGATGGAAATAAGTTTCACGATCAAGAACTATGTGTGGATTTATTCTCATTTCAATGAGATACATAGTGATGTTCTGATCTTCAATCCTGGACCCAGTTGCAACATAATACATTAAATGCCCCGAATCTCTATGAGTATAAGTAAGAACTGCATGGGGAACCTTTTAAGAACGATGCATGTCTTGATTATTTCAATCAAACAATTCATAATGACACCTAGATTTCCACCCTTGGGACCAATGAAACATTTCCTCTCTTTAACACAACTTCATCTTCATCCTCACCACATGATGTTAAACTAAATTATATTTCAAGAACTATGTATGGTTTGATTATCATACTAATGAGAAACGTAGTGATTCTTGTATCATAAACCATGGATCATCCACCAAAAAACCTAAATGGAAATATCCTTCACTTGTGTTATCTTTATGTCGTAGAAGAATATTGTTTCTCACACCGAGAATAGCTCATGTGAGATTATTAGTTTTGGTAATGTAATTCCCTGCACGAGTAAGGAATATCAATTTTCAATGAGTTTATCATGGTCCTGGATACAAGAACATAAAAGGAACACCATATTTCATCATTACATGATAATAAATTTCCTGATTATGAACTATGTATGCCTTTATTATCATTCCAATTAGATGTGTACTGACATCCATATCTTCAATCCTGGACCTAGCCACAATATAATATGGTAAATGCCCCCACTCTCCCATGTTTGAGTCATATCTACATAAGAGGATTCAATATGGGTTCTCACCCTATGCATGATCCCATCTTCGAAAACAAAAATAAACCCCATTTTCCTCCTCACATGAATTCAATTAGTGTGGAGGATCATTATTTTAGAACTATGTGTGGCTTGATTCTCATTATATTGAGATACATAGTTACACATAGGCCTATTAATGTTCCCATAATGGGTGATGCCATGTCGGGGTTTCCCCTATCACCATCTCTCTCCTTATGTAGATCAACTTCAGATCTTCTCTTCGATTCGACATCTCGGCGCTTCGTGACGACAATTCTTATCCTAGGGGCGGTGCCATCATGGGCGTGGCATTCTTGGTATTTTCCGATATTTTTTGGATTTCTTTTTCTCTACACCTTATTTGTTGGGTAGGTCTTTTTTGGCAGTGCAGTGGCACCAGCAGTCATCATTTCCACTTCTCCTAAATGAGGTTCGGTGCAATGGTTCTGTTTCGAGATGGGAGTGCTTGTGGCAAGACGAGGTGGTCTTTAGGTGAAAATGTGAATGCAGCGACATGATATGGTTTTGGTTTGTAGCATGGCCTCATGGATGGCGTCATGGTTTTGGTTTATTTCCTTATTTTCTGACCCTTTGACTTGGATGTGGATATGGTTGTGGATGGTTCGTGGTCTGAGTTCACATTTGTTTGCTCTAGGTGGCTTTATTTTGGTTGCTGCGGTGGTCTGGATGAGATGCATCTGGATCTTCTTTATCTGGTTGTATCTTATGCATGATTTAGTTTTTATTTGGGATGCATTTGTTTTTCTAATTTCGTGAGACGGGTTGATGAATTTGGGAATTGGTTGAGGATTTAGAGTTGCATGTGTGTTTGGTTCTTCAGGAATTTGTTTCCCTGAAGTGCTGATATTGGATGGCAAGGAGGACAGTGTTGTTTTTCACTGATTTTGAAAATTCTAGAAAGGAGGAAATGTTTTTTCCTTGGTGGCCTGTGAATCAAGGGATTCTACAACCATTTATCTTCACGAAGCTGCTCCGGATATGGTTCAAGGAAAAGAGTTCTCACTGTTTCATGGATTTTCAGAATTGGATGTTTGAGAGGGTATGACTTTTTCCATATGTAATAGGCCCATTCTCTATGGCACAGGAAAACTAACCATGCTACGATGAGAAAATGGAAGCTGGTTTTAATGTATTTTTTTGCTGAGAGGATCTGATATCTTATAGTGAGGGTTTTTTATCACGAGTTTTGGTCCATTGGGGAATGTTTTGTTGTTTACGTCTTGATGTCATGGGTTTCCCCCTTCTTCCCTTAAAAGGGGGCTTTATCAAAATAAAAATTTAAAGGATTTTGGGCCATTGGATGGATGGACCAAGGCCTCATGTCCTAGTCACAGACACCAGGTAGACAAAAATTCCCCCTCTCTTGTGTATGAACAAATAACGATGCATGATATCTTAATTTGGGTCCCCTCATTAATGGGTCCACCAAAGAAATAAAGGGATCCCTTTTCTAAATATGATGCATATATCTTCAAGGAACTTTATACTTCATGACCAATAGTGATCCAAATTCTTCCTTTTTGATTGGTCATATCCCTTCATCACATCATACTTTTAATATTTGAAACATTCAGATCTTCGAAATCTTTCTCCAGCTCAAGGTTATTGAATTTAGGATACCTGAGGACTCATTTTCCTAACTATATAGTAACACACCCCAGTTGAGTTTACATAAAGTCTCCCAAAAAATAGGTTTTTAAGCCAAAGGATGCCACTATTTATGTATGGTTTAATGCGCCACATATTTCTTTGCATAAAGTAAACCACAAAATAGGTTTTTCAACCAGAGGCAACTTCTTCCTTGGCAGAATCCTCTTCTATCCTTGTAAGCTTTTACGACATTATGTTGGAACCCACAATTCAAATTCATTCTGCAATCATCCCTCAAATATTTTCCCCATATTCTTTATCCTGGTTTGAAATCCCCCTAGACAATGGTTTAAAATTTCCTCCCTCATTTCCAATGTATGAATGAATGATCATGGTTTGGTATGCCATATATCCCCTATCATTTTTATAGTTCTATTTTCCTAGATATATGAACAAAAACTATAGGCACCATATTTCCCATGTTTGGGTCAGACATGCAATGGAAACCTATTCCGCAAATTATTTGTTAATTTTGACTTGAAATTCTACGTCCATATCCATGAACATTCCTTTCATAAAAAAATACACTTTGTTTGAGGAAATATAAATCTCCATAAACTACATTTTTTCATCAGAAATAGAATGTTATAATTCTACATAACTTCTAGTCCTAACTATTCTAAAACATTCCCTAGTTGGATTTGAATAAATTAGCCTAAAAATGGGGTTTTTAGCTGAAGGATTCCTATATTGGCTATAAAGTAAAACAACCAAGTTGGATTTTCCTAATGTATCCCAAATAATAGGTTTTTCAACTAGTGTTAAGTACATCCTTATGAGATACCTCTTCTATTTCCATAAGCCCTTTTCCCATAAACTATTTATATATGGAGATCCCTAGGTTATATCTTACAAAATTCCCCTCACCATACCTAATATTAATGGCATCTTCCCAAACGTATTACCATAATAGGGAAAGAATTTTTAACCTTTCAGTCAAAGCTAAAGACCATAAATTACATGCCCTTAATGTCCTGGCTATATGAAATTAAACTGCATAGCGTAATATCCTTGTTCTATGAAATTGAACTACATAGCATAATGTACTTGTTTCATGACATTAAACTAAATAGTATATTGTCCTAGTCACAATATGTTAAACTATACACCAAGGTCCTCTCTATAAGAAATTAAACTACACAGTTAATGTAATGATGCTTCATCCCTTGTTAGAAAGGGGCCTTCCCCCAACCATCTATCATTTAAAAAAATTTACCCTCCTTCATATAAACCAAATTCATCTACGTTAAATTTCTCATTAATTCTAATTCTAATAAAAATTCTCCCTTCATTATCAAACATCTTCCTTTGAAAAAAACACTCATCATGGTATTGAGAAATATGAATCTTTGTAAACATCTTTCATCTATCAACAATAGAATGTTATAATTATTTAGAAATACTTTTATTGAGTATGCTTTAACACTCCCTAGTTGGACTTATATAAGTCTCTCACAAAGTTTCAGGGTCCTCCATCCAAAAGATTCCACTATTTAACTATGTAGTAACATGCCCCAATTGTATTTTTATAAAATATCCCACAATATAATGATTCCAACCAGTACTAACTTATTCCTTAGGAGAGACCTCCTCTATTCCTGAATATCATGTTTTAGAATCAGAAACCACAAAATTTTGGCTTAAAATTTTCTATTAGTATTTAAGAATGTTGGAACATTCTTGACCAACAAGCCTTTATTGGTTCATCATTAAAAAACTTATGGTCAAAGCTGTTAAACCTAAAACACCAGTCTCATTAATCTGGAATGCATAAATTTAAACTTCCCAGAAAAATAGAGACATTATTCTCTATATTGAAAACTTGAAAAGGGAACTCTAGAAAAATTTGAGTATCAACTCACTAGAAATACACTCCTTGTGGTTTAGTAAAAAATTGAGCAACGAAAAGAAATAGGCACAAAAATTTTTAGGCTGAAAACATGAAAAGAATAGTCTAATAAAAATCCAATTATTTCCCAATTAGTCATCCACATGTTAGAATTAGTAAAAACTTAGGGAGACTGAAAAAAACACACAAAGTTTTTAAGGTTCATCATATAACCTTTGTTATAATCGAATTATGCTCTCTAAGTCCCATGGATTGGGAAAGAATTAAAGCACTCTCTCAACCTTTTCATTATAATTATAACGCGATGAAATTCACTCAAATGAGTCATTTTTAGTGTTATATGATGATTATAATGAGGAAACAAATACAAGAATAAGTTATTGGAATCGAAAATCTTTTTCATTTATGTTCCATAATGCAAGGGAATTTCCACAAGATAGAGTATCTATACCAAATTGTATTTATTTTCCTCAACATTGGATTTTAGAAGTTGAACTGTACCTCAAAAAATTTCTATATCATTCTTAAGCTCATCTAATTATATATAAGTAGCCTCATCATATTTATAGAGATTCTATTTCTCTACCCCAATAACATATCTTATTTATGTGAAAGTTCCTATTGGGGATCAATGGAGTGGAACAACCAATTCCATTATGAAATTTAATTCTTCTTGAAGTTGGAAAATTTGTAGAGACTTATCATTAAGGTGATCTTAGTAATCCTTAACCTTCTAGCTGTAGAAGAGTTTTGATTGGTTCACAGAAACTTTGAGTTCCTCAAACTAGTCTTCTTGCAATACCTCAATTTACAATGATATTTACTCCACTTACCTTTATTGAATGATATACTTCATTGAATCATGGATCTCTTAGTAATTAAATCCATAATATCCTAATATGGAAAGCTTGAATTGAAGTTGGTGAAGTCACAAAGGCATGTCTTCAAGAGGCATTTCCTCGATTATTTCAAAATATCCCAATAGATAATATGGCTTATCGAGTGAATATTCTTCTACATCTCAAGATTAGACTTATAGCTACTCTCATAGGGAGAGCCATAATCTGAGATTAGTTCACTCAATGAGATTCCTTGTTCTACTCCCTCTAAAACTACCTAGGCCCCACCTACCGAATTTAGTGGAACTAGAATTGAATCCCCTCTCACAGATCTAGTTTCCAAAGTCAATGAAACTAAATAAAAAGTGAAACTATAATAAAATTCAAGATGTCACCTAAAAAAAGGAAAATGAAGTAACAAAAGCTATTAAAAACAATAACCCATTTATCTGTGGATATTTGGAATTTATACCTCTCTATTTTCCCCGGCCTCAACTCCCAGAGAAAGAACCTACTATTGAGGAACATTCCCATGAGTTTTCTTAGTAACTAGGATAAAAGGATATGAAGGACCTCCCAATTATGGAATAACAACTATAACACCCTCAATAATAGGATTATTGTGGACTTGGATGTCTTATTGATGAATATCCTTAGTGAGGTTCTCTAGAGGAAAAGCTGCACAAGTTGCAGTTTGATGTAAAAAATCAGGTGAAAGAAATTCAACTGTGTTTGGAAAATTCAAGAATGATAAAGCTCACACTTTTATAATTCCCTACGAAAATCCTCAAACTCCTTGAGGGAACTTGATATACCAATGTATGTATTAATTATATCCATAATTTCATGATAATTAGTGTCAAGTCTCACTATATCCTCACTGATAGGGGTATCTAAAACACATTTCCCAGGGCCATAATTGGCTTCATGGATGATCCCATACACCGACTTCTTAGCTGGAACAACATCTTCAGTACCTACAAAGTTAGGTTCATCATCAACACCTTCATCAAACTACCCGAGGTCTCTTCTAGCCACTTCAAGAGTGAAAATGGGACAAAATTTGACTGCTGATTTTTACACAAAAGTAGGAAACACATATTTAATATCATGAAGAGAGGAATGTCATAAATGGAACATGAAACCATGGGGAGTGAATCTAACATTATCGTGAAAATTTACCCTCCCAACATGAATGGGAAAGATGCAGCTCCATCTCTTGATGCTTCATTTGTCAAGATGATGTATTCATCAACATGGGTCTGTTTCTCCTCCAAGGTTCCCCTCTCTATCCTAGAAGTATTATGTTTAGATCCATTATTGGAGAAAGGTTATGAAAATTCTATAAAAGTCAAGCATGGTAAAAAGAGTATATTGATAAAGTCATGATATTTATTGATGAAATAACGACTTACTATATAATATGCACTAGGGAAAATTTATTTCCCTCTTTTTCTTCCTCTATCAAGTTTAAAAGGGGAACATATCCGTCCTATTAGCAATAGATACTTGAGTTGAAAGTCAAGGAACTCCTGCCCCCATCTCCTCCACCATGGTCATCCAAACTGGGTATAGTTCTAGGGACCCAAGGGACTCACTCACTGCACCAATGATGGTTCCTATGGGACCATACATTGTAGATTCAAGTGCCTCTTCAGTCAGTTCTACTTTTTCTTCTTCTCTTCCAAGCTACGAAACAGAGTCTCCCAAAATTAATAATAGTGGATGAAAGGGAAAGAAAAGAGAAGGGTAAGAAGAGAAATACATTAGTAGGATCATGGTAGTCATTCCATTCCTCTGTAGGATGATAAGATACCCCCTCAAGCACTATTTGGACTAGTATGTCATTCACTCACTTTGTGGCTAGGATCTGATCCTCAGTTACACATATTGAAGCCTCTAGCTCCTGAATATACCTCCCCACCTTGAAAAAATATATTCCCGGGTGGATTTTAGAGGGTGTTCTAGTATAACCCAGATCTAGGATGTTCATTCTACCTTAGAGAAATATTACTGAGTCTTTGATATCATGGGTTATTCCCCACATGGATTGGATCACTAAGGGATTCACATAATTTGGCTATAATGTGGCTGGATGTGAGGAAGACCCGACACCTTTTGACTTGGAAGCCTCTTCATGCCTCTTTCCCTTCATGTAATAATGGGTGGATGAAATACTTGTCTTCTCTGAATAGTGACGACTAGAATGCCTTGGAGTATGAGGAGTGGTTTTATCAACCCTATCCTACTTGGTGGTCTTTTCCCAAGATTGCCTCGACAACTTAGGAGATTCAGCATTGTCACATTTGGTTCAAGGATTTCTACCACACATGACATGACACACAGTTTTCATGGGTACAACTCAATAAATTCCTTTCATCGATACCCATTTAGGGTATAAATAGATGCACACATTAGAATACTCGACCTCTAGATTAATTTATGCATTCAATAGATGCAACGTAATCAAAAATTTTGATACGCCCATGGACATCAAGATCTAGAACTGGTGGGATACCATTAGATGTTTTTGAAGCCTAACGTGCATAGGGTAATTGATTCTTGAATACTATAGACATTTTAACTAGTGATAAAAATGATATGGAGCATAGGACTCATAGATTTTATCACTATCAATGGGATCTAACAGTACGTTGTCATTAAATGACATCATGCATGACCTTAGTTCAGGATTCTTCTTATTTCTATCATCAGTAAATGTACCTATCAGTGGGTTACCATGAAAGAATAATTTTAATTATCCCAACATGTTCAACATCCTTATAACACCATCATACATCATATTCAGATGCTGGAATGTATAAAAAACCTTTAAAAATGGGAGAAATCGACTATTAGGGACTTTAACTGGCCTTAGAACAACATATGAACTAATGTGTGCTGCAATACACCCAAACAACACTTGAAAAAACCATGAAATTCTAAATGGATACTTCCCATTGTATATATGTTGAAGGAACTGGTAAATAATCACCTTGACCAGGGTATCCAACCCTACGTACCCCCTCTACTAGTTTCACTACAATAACAAAATTCTATAACCTCGCCCCACCATTGGATTCAAAGACTACAAATAGGTAAATTTTATCCACATTATAAGGAATCTAGTAAAGAAAGTCTTTACAAAAACATCACGATCGAATTTATAACCCCAAAATGTATACTGGATATTCTCCAATGTAGGCCAAAATATTCCAGGAGAACCCTAATTATTTAAAATAGGTAATCCTATAAGGAACCTACAAGTGGTAACTTATCCTCCTATCTTGAGAAAGGCCTTCATCCATGTTCTTGGACAGATTTAACCCTTGGTATGGGGATCTTTGTTCAGTAATTTTTTCAACACCTTAAAATATCATGGGCCAATGTTTTGTCATTTTAATTTCATCCCACTTTTTATTTATTTGGATGAACTCATCATACATCTCTCCTAGAATGGGAGTTCCAAAAATTTTCTATACATCCCACAAGATAATTTCATCTTCACTATGAATCAAATGACATGATTTTTTTAGGGATCCAATGGCTTAGTAGCTCGGGGATGATTTTTGAGTTCTTGTAAACAAATGTTTTTGATTCCCAAATAGACTCATAGATATGGACACCTTATAGATCCTTTCTAAATTTCGAACAATTCTAGTGCACCTAGTACACCCACATACAATTGGGTCTGACTCCCCCTCTAGAATTGAAATCCCAGTCCGCCTTCCATCATTTCATCTGATCTATCTATGAATCATATAAAGTTGATTCATAAAAATAATGCTTCGATTCTTCAATATGTGGTTTGAAATATGGAATGTAGTTATGGTGTTTCATGAAACTGCCCATGATAATTACTACCTACTCAATATAATAACCCTAGGAAGAAATTTTGATAAGGTATGTTTAGGTGGATCACAAACCAGGACTTTGTAGTGTAATTATAAACTATAGGGATAAAGGCATCCCTAAAAAGTATGTTCTCATACAAATTCAAGTAATCACTCTGTGGGAACTCTCATTAGCACGATTATAAATACTTCACCATATCTGAAAGATCAGGCTCAACCACATCATAGTAATTTATCCAAAAAAATTACATCATATAAAGGGAATGTGTAACATCTTAATAAATATAATTAATCTGGGAAGACTTTGAGAACCTATAAAAAATGCATCTGGTTTTCTCATTAAGTTAAAATATTTACTTCAAAAAGATAGGTTTTTGACGTTGAATGATTCAAAATTTTATCCAAGGAAAGAAATAACACAGTCCCTTAGATTATGTTCTACATGAATAACTCTTGACCAAGATCCTCATGCAAGCCCCTCGTCCAGATGCCTCACATAGGCTCCTCATTGATGCGAGTCTATGAAACACGATCACTCAAGTGGAACTAACTTAAGAATATATTAAACAGACCTTCATGAAAGGAGAAGTGCAATAAGTCTGGATGGTTGACCCATGTGATGAGAGAAAAAAATTCCCACATGAAATGTTATGAATCTGAAAAGGGATCAGTAGTATTTATAGACACTGATGGAATGCACATTGGACCTGGTCACTTGAATTAAACACCAGGAATATACAACTGACTTGCATGGATGGAATGTATGGTTGACCAGCACCACCTTTATAATATTTTGAAAATTATACCTCGGAACCAGACCCTATTCTTTCAATCATATCCAATCCTGAGGGGGAGGGGATTTTTTGACACTCCATTTTTTCAAGTATGATGAAAAATATTATGAAGGGCATATCACGATTATTAAAGAGGTAAAGATACCCAGGGAGAATCAAATTTATTTTCTCAGGATGACTTGTGTGCAGACCCCTATGCATCAGCAGGCTTGCACAACCGCCTGTGTAGAATTAAAATACATGCCACCCATGCACGAGAGAACAATTCCAGGATCACATTCTGTGGACCTGTGTGGGGTACCTACTTCAACCATGGTCCTCTATTTCCTTATAAATAGGACCCTTGGGTTCCTCATTTTCACGAACCATAAATTGAAAGAAGACCCCAAGCTCTGGTGGCACAACCCCATCAACCAGGTCTCTAAAAGCCTATCAGGTATGCCTTTACAACCAAATAAAAGAGGTAATTGAGGGAGATAGATAGATCAAAGTTCTCCCAGAGTCATAAATAAGAGAATCTTTTGAGAGAAATCATTTTCCCCTTAGTGGAAACCCACTAGCATGAGGTTCCTTCCCTATCTTTGGACCACCACAAGCCTCATCCAAAGACACTTGAGGAGACCCATGGTACCTAGGAGAAAGGCCAAACCAAGTGTTCATTCCAAGGTGGTTCATTTATGAAGGCATATATGACTCACGTAGGCCCATACCCCCCTATGATAAGCAACTCTAGTTCCACCTAGGCCCTGTGTGAGGCACCATTTCTCTTTAATCAAGGACCTACATGAGCCTCTATTGACCCCTCTTCTAGGACACCAATGCAAGGGCATGTCTTCCTTTGATTCCCCTATCTAAGAGGGACTAAATAAAAACCTCCACCAAAGCCTCTATACTTACAAAACCATGGAAAGAGGCACACCACCGTGTGTCCCATTTGGGTATGCATTACTATGTTCAATGGTTTCCCCCACTTATTCTACCTGACGGGTAGGGTCCTTGGGGTGCATGTGAGTATGCATTGAAATGGTCATGAGGTCCCCAAACCTAGAGATGGTTTTAGGTAACTCATTCTCTCGAGTACTAGGGTTAGGAACATTTCTTTCCCTAGTTGTATCTACAATTTGGAGCCTTCTGTTCTTGGAAGAGAGGGTTAAGATCATGTTTTCCTTTCCATTTATCAAGGAATGAGATCATACTACTAAAACTATTTTTAGGAAATCCATCCTGGTGTGAGCCCCATGATTTTATTACAGGAGTTTTCTCTCTTACTCATATTTAGCTTTCGAGTTATATCCATATAGATAGTCCAATATGACTATCCTGGATATAAAATGGGAGAGGGAAAAGACACATCAAATCACTTTATTCTTCTCTTGTATCCTAAGCCTATTAGACCCACAAAAGTGGGGGAGTATGTGGTTTGTTTAGTATTCTACCTCCTCTTGTTTTTAAAATTCAGGAATGACTCATCATGACTCATATGGGATTAGAGTATATCCATGATCATGATATCTACATAGTCAAATGTGTGATTTTGTAGCGAATCTTATTCTGGATATCCCTATCCCCTTCTTTAAGAGTGTATCCATAGGTGTGGGTCCTCAAGGTTAAGTATCCAACCTTAGGGAAATGATTCTTGCGTGGTTTCTCAGATATATTATTTCTTCTTGTTTCTCACACTATGCATGACTCTCGTAGGATTAAAGGTGGGCAGTTATCATGACATCCACATGATCCCAATCATTATGGGTATCCTCTTTAGATTTAATCCCCAACCAAACCAATCAATGTGACTCCTACTCGGTAAAATCCCTAACCATAAAAAATCGGGAATCCTCATTCAGTGTAAGATCCAAACAAAACCATCAAATCTCCATGTATCAAGTCACGTATCATGGAACCAAACTCCACATGGGAATCCTCCTTCGGAGTAAGCCCTAACCAAACCAATCCATGAGCCTAATACATGGTATAAGATCCAAACTTTTACAAATAGGTCTTCATCCTCAGGTGTAATCCCCAAACAAAACCCTCATATCTCCACAAGTCAAGTCACTTATCATGTCCCCATCCTTTTACAAATAGGGAATCCTCCTTAGGTGTATGGCCCAAACCAAACCCCAAAAATATCCAGAAGCCAAGTCACTAATCTAAACCCTCAAATCTCCATGATTAAATCCCCTTATCATGTCCCTATCCTTTCACAAATAGGGAATCCACCTCAGGTGTAATCCCCAAAGAAAACCCTCAAATATCCATGATTCAAGTCAATTCTCATGGACCCAAACATAAAAGGGCATCCTTCTTAGGAAGAAGCCCCAACCAAACCCAATCAGGGAATCCTCTTCATGAATAATCCCTAACTTAATCCTCTCAAAGTGCCATAATCCCTTGCGAGAAAAACATGAGGGAATCCATAGGCATGGGTCCTCACAACTAAAATAAATGGGATTTTATTTACATCTATATTTTATACATAAGAATACTAACTAAGGTCTAATCCCAACACCTCAAATAAATTATTTTCTCTCTGGAACACATTCCCATTAGAGTCTTATTCAGCCTATGAATTCATACCACTTCTAGGTTCCTTGGGCCACTTCAACATAAGTCCCACAAAAAAAAATTCGCTCGACACATTTCACCGAGACTTCCATTCCACATGATGCTAAATTGCATTATTTGGTCCTTATCACATGAACTTAAAAGGAATGATATAACCCGATAAGTTGTGGAAAACTATGTGGGTTCTAATTTCTTTCCCAAGGATACATAGGAATCCCATCTCATGGGTCCAATAAAAAAATCAAAACAACTTCCATCTACCTTATGAAACACTCAAGAGAACCACACTATGTGGATAAAAAGAAGAATCATCATAATAATGACCAAAGAATCTTTGATCAGAACCTAATTGGATACCATTTTTCAAGAAACTTGGATAAATACAAATATTTCCCTCGAGTAAGATGTTCATATGAATGAAGATGAATTTAAATTTCATCCATGATAATAATTTATTGTTATTTAAAGGGAGGCCCAAATCACAGTTGGGAATTAATAAATGATTCATCAACATGTCTTAAATATATAATATAATCCCAAATTAGGAAATAAATCTCCACAATAGGGTGTGATGATCCCAACCTCCCATCCTCTCAACCAATGTGAGTTCTTAAGTATTGTTGTCCAAAATCCCTAATGAGAACCTACCATTGGAAAACAAGTCCCTCATGGATATATAACCATTGGGTGTTTTCAGTTCCATGAATAAACCTGTTAGAAACTATTCAAGAAAAGTGAAACTAACATAAATGATTTCACAAAGCTCAACCCCCTACAATCAACTGTCGGTAAAAATGATTTTCCATTAGAAAAAACATCCCAAACCCCATCAGAGATATCCTACGTGTCCTTGGGTGATATATCATGAGATTTAGTTGTTGTGTAACATGTACTGATCGGATGAGAGAAACAATGTTTGTATTTGGGGAGTGATACAAAAAAATAGTAGGGAAGCATATGTGGGGTTCCTTCTTTTATTCATGATTATTATGCTACTATATTGAATGCATGATTTGGTGAGTGATCCATGGTGTGGCTGGGTTTTGTTACTTGACATATTTAGGTGTTTACTAGTTTTAATTTCTTTTAATTTTCACATTATTATTCTATTTTCACATGTACACTTGAGACATTGGGTATGTTCTTACTAAGTATAATTTTATTATAACCCTATGTATATCAACTTTTTTTCAGGTTTTTAGAAGGAATTTATAGACTAATCAGGACATTCCATTCTTGGGTTTGGAGTTTCTATTGAGTCACTTCAATAAGATTTGTCTTTTGGAATATTTGGAAACATTTATTTCTTTATATTGACTTTTTTTTCATGCATTTGGGGTTGTTTTTGAGTTTAATTTTATATTATCTCTTGGAGTTTCTTATTGGTTTTTTTATCCTATCTACTTATACTATTTTATATTAGTGTGTAATTCCTCCCATCTATGATATTTTTATACTCTCAATTCTTTTCTCCAACCCAGGGCCTACAATAGGAGAGGAATGGGATAATTATCAATCTTCCATCATTGTTGGTCTAGGATGGGTACCATTGGAGGTAGGGGTCATGAAAAATTTTACTAATGTGGGATTGAGGGATTCTCTATCACAACACAATAGAAGTGGAATAGTGAAATGGAGGCTGGCATAATAGCTCATGGTTGTAGGTAGGTTTAATGAATATGGTGTGGTATATTGAGGAATGATTGTGGGTGGAAAGACATGATAAGGGGGAAGTTCAGTGTGATGTTTTTGGTTATGAAACGATGAATGATGCTAACTTGATCCTTCAATGTATTCTCTTAGGGCCTTTGGTCTATATTCAGTTGGGATTTCAGGCCACCCTTATCTGGGCCCCAAGTTCATGTAATGCTTGGTCACTTTGTTTCATGTAAGGGTTCCCTCTCAATGTAATTAAAAAAAGATTCTTTATTTAATAAAATGGGGCTCGACTCCATATTGTTTCTATAATTGTTATGTATGTTTTAGTTTAATAATGTTAACATGATTCAATAAATTAATTCACACGAGTCTAAGAAGTTACATGCGAGGTATAATAATGGATATAGTTTTATTCTACCTTGACTTCAGTTTTTAATAAATGTTATTAAATTAAATTTAGTTATTGAATATATTTCATACATATTTGGTATTAGAGTTATGATGGAAATAGAATCTATCATGAGTAAAGTATACATGTGAAGAGGGGACATAGGTTGTAATTCTCACTATCCTAGAGGCTTATACCTTATTTTAGAAATGTGGGGGTTGAATATCCATGGATTTAGAATTACTCATGCGAGGACTGTTAATTTGAAATAATTCGGAAAATTTATATGAAAAGTTCATGTGACATATGCATAAAATTCATTTGGATATGTGTAAATATATTTGGATTCTATTTTTGGGTGATTGACATGAAGCATGTGTTATATAAAGAGTTACACATCAATATAGATTAGAAATATTGATTTAGTGGAAGGAATATGATTCCACACTAAATCGCTAGAAGCATGCATACATGTATAGAGAATAATATGAGCTAAAATGGTTAAAATAAAATTCCCTTAATAATACTAAGTGTGATATCCATTCCAAATAGACACTTATCAAGACTTTGACCGTCCACATGGGTAGGTCATGCTAAAACATGGTGTCCTTATATTATTTTGTGAATGTAAAGTAAGTAATGGGTGAACCAAATAGGATCAGGTGTATGTAATTAGCATTTTTTGGGTTACACTTAACCAGGATATGCTAAGAAGATTAGGTTACTATAGGACTAAAGTTGATTGAATCCATTTTATAAATTAGGGATAATAATTGTCCCCTAAAAAAATTCAATAGTTATATATTATATGATTTAGATAATTCCCTAAATAAATAACTACGTTATGGGTGAAATTCAAAAGAAATACCAGGCTTAGTGAATTATAGATCTTGTCCCACTAATAGATATGATGGATTTTAAAATATGTTGTAATTTTAGTGGGAAAATTCTTAATAAAATTCTTTTTTAATTTTTTGTAAAAAATAATACTCATTTGATAAAAGATTTTTTTATAGGCATTATCATCACCAATAGTCACTTTTTGATTAATCCTTGAAGAAATCATCAATGTAAGAATCTCTATAAGACTGGTAACTTAAGAAAATTTGTTAAGTAAGTGAAATTATACGTGTAGAGTAATGATTTTCTAAATAAAGAAACTATTGCAGTTTTTTAACTAATGAATAAAGATACTTATGTGAATCATAGAATTATCCACTTAAGGTTTAAAAGGAATTAGAAATAAAATTACCTACGGATATTTATAATCAACTCATATACTCAATATGATTGAGTATTCAAATAACCAAATGAGACTGAAGGTATCCTATGAGGATTGTTTTGGATGAGGAATTCAATATGTTTTCATCTATGTAAATGTTCTATAAAAGTGAATTAATTTAAGAAAATTTTAATCAATATTATCAAAGTGTTGAGAAATGTTGAACTAGGACAAATGATGTCTAGGTTATTGCGCTGTGTAGATAGTAAAAGTTGGTAAATTTTCAAACCATAAAATGAAATGTTAGTTAGATACATATATAATTTTTATTTTATAATTAAGTCTAGGTCATTTAAACCTAAAGGTGTTTTCAAAAAGAAGGAGTAATGATTCCATATTATGAAATTTTGTTGATACATAAATGGTTTTGTGAAACTTTATGGAATATCAATTTTTGGTTTCAGGTTTATAAAAATAATTTTTGGGTTTGAAGGGTATATGATACCATATTTATACTTTAAAAATATTATAAATATAAAATAGTTCAAAATAAAAGGATTAATTGATTGATATGGAATTTCACATTCAAGTGATCAAGCAATGAGTTGCTATATCAAAAATTTGAATACAAAAGAATATATCAATCTCAAATGTATCCATGAAAAGGATATATATTTTCCTCATTTTTCTTATTGGATAAGAGAATTTTTTTAGAAAAGTTTTTATGTGAATAGTATGTTATCAATACAAAAGTTTTATGATTCATTTGATTCTATAACCTTTTTTTGATAAGATACAAGGATAAAAATTCTTTATCCGAGGTAAAATCATTTATCATGATGTCTATTAAAACATGAGGGAATGTGCTCTCACTGCATATCAATGCCATATTTTAAATAAAAAGTATTCTTTTCAAAATAAAATTATCAAAACACATAGAATATAGATATGATATAAAAACAATAGTTTATTTTTAAAAAAATTATACTAAAGGAAAAAGTTATTTCATACACATAAATGTGTTTGTAAATATTAATAAGATATTTCGAAGATAATATGGCATCTAAGAGGTGAATGGAAGCATGTTTGGACTAATAGAACTAAAAAATTAATAAATAAAATATTATTATTGTACAAATTAAAATATTTCAAGGAAAATTTTAAATTAATGGGTTCTAAGAATGATGATGATGAAATTTGAAAGAGTTATAAGTAGACAACATATGTTATTAACATCATAACATTTGATGTTGTTGAGTCAACATGTTTTATTATTTTCAATGAGTTGAAATTTTGTAATATGATTCATAAATATCATCATTATTAAAACTATATTACTCCATACAAGTTATTAACTAAAGTGTTTAGTGGGGTTTTTTTATCATACAGTTGCACAAATATATTTCATGAATTATATAGATATGTAACATATTTAACAAAACTCATAAGAGTGAAACCAATACATGGATGATTTGAAGGTCTATCAAATATTAATTGTTAATAAGGAAATTATATATGATTTTTTATTTATTCTTAAATGAGTTTATGAATATAAAATAAATAATGATATATAAAAGGAAATCCCTACTTTATCATTCTTTTACATTAGCTGCATATTTTATTTTAAGTGAAATGATAATTATCTGATCGAAGTAATACTTTAAGTTTTCCCAAATAAATGATCATCATTGATTATTATCAGTTGAGATGAAATGTTAATATTAGAATGAGTGAAAACTTGGAATAGATATAAAGAGTTGTATATGATATACAAAAATTATACTTATTAGGTAATAAATCAAGAGTTATTATCTGGATTGACCCACCAGATTATATCACATGTAATGTCATACAATCATTAATATACTTATGGGTGTATGTATATTCTGAATCCCTATTACATAATGTTAGTGAATTACTTATAATGCGAACTAACATACTTTGATACTTTTCATAAGAAAGCCTTGAGGCTTATCCAATCAAAGGATGGATGGGTATGTTGTTGATCATGTCATCAATTGGAGCTCAACCAAGATGATATTTGTCCACTCACAGGATGAGTAAAGATATCCAGGACCTTGATTGAATTAGACTATGGGAATTCATGGATATTCTTAGTTGAGGTACATGTGATGTGTGCATCTAATTAGATGAATGACATGGGATGTATTAATTCAATATAGACAGTATATTTTGGAGAATCATGAATTTATGAGATGGCCTATACTCGATTGACATGCTCCAGGTCTAGTTTCCACTTGATGTGTAATGGTCCATGAATTCATAGTTTGTTAATTTGTTGATTTTGGTGTTGGACGTTCTTAGAAGAGGTCTAGAGTGGGCCTGGAAGATTTTGGATGTTAAATTCTTGAAGTTGGGAAAATATATGGTGTGTAAATCATACATGTTCTGTAAGTATAACATGATGTGAAAATTCATGATTTCTCAGTATTAAATCCTTTTATGGGCTAAATTTTTATTCATTAGGCCACCTCACATCCCTATCATTTTGGGAGATCCCTAAGTGCCCAATAATATCGTCAATACCCCTTCCTATCACTTTGTTTCATTGGTTGTAGTGGATTGTCATTGAAAATATGTGGTAGGTTCTCCTCCCTTTCTCGGTTGGGTTTCTTCCATTATTCTTTTGGGTTTCATTTTGGTGATTCGGTATGGCTTGGGTTGTGTGTATGGGATACATTTTTATGGATTTTGAGAGTAATTTCAATTGATATATGGTTACTCATCATGAAATTTTGGTTTTTGGGTATTCTTCTTCACCCTATGATGTGCAGTGAGTCAGAAAATATTTTTTGTGGTAGGGAATCCCTCGTTTGTAATGACCCGACCCCAGTTACCCAGAGTCGGTGCATTATTACATGACATTGGCATGATCACAAGAAAGATCAAATCTCGAAAGACCGATTGGTTTAGTTGCCTTGGAAACACAAGATATATTCATAAGTCTTACATTACAACATAAAAACTAAAACTACAACAACATATTTTCTTCATAGGCCACACTCTTATCCCCTCATACTATCCCTACAGGTCATTCATAATTTACTTCTTCATACCCTGGGAAAAATAAAACATTGAAAAGGGGTGAGCTCAAATGCCCAGTAAGGATAACAATATAGCTAAAACTTTCATAAATAAGAATAAAAATTTAAGGCAATGTATAACTAAAACAAAATCCTTTTAAACATGAACTTCAACATAGTATGGAAAAAGTAAAATGAAATAATTCCATTTACATATTCACATGTATATTCTACTAATCGAATAATCACATGCAATATCAATAACCACTTTCATAATGATGGAATGCATAATGCCAGACTATCATAACCACATAGCCAAGGCCTCGTGCCAAGACTACAAATAAGATTTTTCCAAGGCCTTGTGCCAAGACACTAGTTTGCCTCATGAGACCTACCGATGCATCGAAGAGCTATAGCGGGCTCCACCCATCACATATTAAGTCCAATGCATTCCCATATGAAAAGGTTTAAACATAACATAAACATTCGTATTGAAACTAGCATACGAAATGTCAATACTTTCACCATAAACTATGAATGGTATAAAAATAGTCCATCCACAGTCAAACATATCACAAAACCTTCAATACAATATAGAAGTTTTGTATCATAATAAATCAACTTCAAATAAGCATAAAATCCATCCAAGGATGTTGACATAGATGAAATCGAAACTCTTTTTAGAGAAATATCTCTTTTTATTTTGAAATAATTTAAGAGTCATATATTTATAAAATAAGACATTTTCTTTGAAAATATTCTTATAATATTGTAAGGGAAGCTTCGACAAATTTATAATGGCAGAAAATAACCGCACCCGCCGTATAAGTTAAAAAAACATTCTTACCTTAATTTTGTTGAAAAGGTTAAAAAGAACCTTGTTTGGAAAACGACGAAAAGATTCATTTATAAAACACTTATAAAAAGTCAAACAAGGGTATAAATGACTTTAACCCATATTCTTGTAAATAGTAAAAATGTTTTGAAATACAGTTTTAATAAACATGGTTTTGGATGATAAAGAGATCCTAGTAGATTGTTACGTATAAACAAACTCGGATAATGAAGAGATTGTGAAATAACCCTTACCTTGTACATTTTCTTGGTTGAGGGTAGGTTAACCTCCTGTATAATGGTGAAATAATTTTTATTAAATTATACAATAATCATATACATTAATATGATATCATATATGATCTTTTAACATTGCTTTGTTAATAATATCATAGTATTATCGTCGTTTCGGGTGTTAACATACTCGTTTTCTTTTATATTTTTTGATTCGTAATCCATGTTTTTCAAGGATAGGTTGTATCTTATTCATATCCAGAATGATATCAAGTCATTAAACATTATTTTTAAATCATTAAATGATAATTATAATTGAATGGATACGATGGAGAATGAATCTCATCGTGTTCGTGGAGACGGTAGTCCGTACGTACGCACGAGCGACAATATCATTCTTTTGATATTAAAATAATATATAATTGGATAGTATATCATATATACAGAATCATTATCATGTTATATTTATTATTTACATGAGTTACACATCATTATTATACCCATCCAAATAATAATTTATTGAATAACAATTACACCACGACGTGGAGACGGTAAGCCGTACGTATGCACGTATGGTGACATGTTACTCGAAGGATGGATAGAATACTGAATATGGTTATACGATTTTTATAATAACATCACAGTATATATATTATACTGGAGTTATTATTTTATAATGTTAATAACAAATGAAGAAGAAGTTGAAGAATGAAGGAACTTGGAAACGGGTGGTGAAAACATTACCTCTTCTTCGGGTTGTTCCTTTTGATTTGATCAAAAAGGCTCATTAGGTTGGCTTTCTAATCAAAATAAGGCCTCTAGGTTGTAGTGAGGGATGTTTATATAGTACTTGGGAAGATTTTGTCCGAACCAAAAGGCTTTGAAGGTGTGGAGTAATGAGAAGGGGGAGTGCCCTTTTATAAGAGTGGTGAGGGGCACCTTTGGAAACGCTAGAAATATTAATTTATAATAAATTCATATTCAGTTTCTAATGGCTCCAAAGTTTATTATTCAAAGGTTAAGGTGGGTATAGGTCGAGAACCATTCAACCAATAGAATTTAGATAGGTTTGTGTTACTATATTAACCTTATATTTTTGTTTTAACTCTTAGTTAATTAGTTTTACATTTACCATGTCACTTTGTATTTTTAAATTAAATAGATAATAAACAAACTATATAAATACAAGAGACCCAAAAGTGTTCCATTAATGATACACCTATCATGAAATATGTCTCTTGTCCGAACCTTAGATTTTTATGAATTTAATATCAATTAATAATATTATATTTGTTTTAAAAACTCTTTTATGTCAATTTTGAAACTATTCAATAGTTGAGTTTTTGTGAAACTCATAAAAGAATCATTACTTCGACAAAAGTTAATTAAATCAATCCTAACATGTCATAGTAACCTATAAAATAAGTGTAATTCATTAAAAGTCTCAAATTATATTTATTTGGGTATTTATAGTATCAATTATTTTAATTTTTCAGTATTATGGTAATTAATGCATCATCATTGTGTCATAAATAAATTAAATTATTTAATGTCTAAAAATTATAAATAAAATATCATTATGTAGGAAATCTTTTTATCTTTCTAATGAATATTTACAATCTTAATTTATCTTACGTATAACCCTATATTAAAAATGTTTTAGTATATAAACATTGATTTTAACTCTTTTAACTCTTCTTTGAATTAAATAATAATAAATGTCCTAATCTAATCCAAGTGGACCTAAATGATAATATTTTATTCCTAAGCTTGTTTTTGGTCGAGATAAACTTGTCCAATCAAATTAGGACATGTGTTAGGGTAATATTAATATCATTTTTACCCTTAATTACCCTATTTACTTTTAACCGTGGTAAATAAAAGTAAAAAGTTACTATTCACCAAAAATTATATTCATCTCATTGAACCACATTTTACTTCTTGATATTCACCGTGTCTCTCATGTTTTTGAAATTCCATTCACAAAAGTGGTAAAATTATGTTTTATGAAAAATTCCATTTTTTAACAACAACTTAGTAGTTTCACTATTCATAAAAAATTGATTTTTTTCAGAACAATGCCAAAATTTCACCCTAAGCTAAAATTGATATTCTAAATTCAAAAATGATGTCTATTTTAACAAAATACCAAACATATAAGTTTAATTAATTAATTTTATGATTAATTCCCACTGTCACAACCAATAGCGTGTTTTTAAGAAACAATATATATCAAAAGATTGACAATTGTTTAGGTCCAATCTCAATGTGAAATTAATTCTAATGAACACCATTGGATAAAATTGTAAAAATATATTATAATTATACTTTAAAACCAAAAAACAATATAATTTATCACTATAAATTATTTTGATTAAAAAAGTTGTTTTTATGTATTTTTCACTATTCATAAAAATGGAAGTTCTCAGAAAAATACCAATAATTCATCTTAGGATAATTTCGATATTCTGAACCCAAAAATGAAGTCCATTTTAAAATATAAAATATGTATAAATTCAAAAAGTAGGTATTACTATTCATAACAGCTTGTTTGATTGGTTGTTGTGTGTTAGAACTAGATGTTGCGTACAACACACACTATCAAATTTTTCAAAGGGAAGCATACGGTAGAAGCTTGGGGTGTTACATTCTCCCCTCCTTCAAATAATTTCATCCCCGAAATTTCCAGAATACTACCGCATGAAATGACTCGGGTGGTTCTTCATCATAAGTTGCTCGGGTTCCCACGTTTCCTCTTCAATCATATTTTTTCTCCACAAAACTTTTACCAGACGCATCGTCCGGTTTCTCAATACTTGTTCTCTTGTATCAAGAATCCTGACAGACTCTTCACAATAAGATAGATCGGGTTCCAGTTATAATTTTTCATGGGTGAGTACATGTGTTGGGTCAGGCATGTATTTCCTCAACAGAGATACGTGGAACACATCGTGAACTTTGGAGAGACTTGGCGGCATTGCCAATCGGTAAGCTATAGCCCCAATTTGTTCTAGAATTTCGAAAGGTCCGATGTACCTGGGACTCAGTTTACCTTTCTTACCAAAACGTATGACTCCCTTCCATGGTGATACGTTCAGGAAAACATGATCACCGACTTGAAATTCCAAATCCTTCCTTCAATTATCGGCATAGCTCTTTTGCCTACTTTGAGCTGCTTTGATGTGATTTTGGATTACCTTCACCTTTTCCATCATTAACTCCACCAGTTCTGGACCTACAAGTTTTCATTCACCAATGTCATCCCCACAGGTTGGTGTGAGACATCTCTTTCCATATAATGCTTTATATGGTGCCCTCTGAATACTCGAATGGAAGCTATTATTATAGGAATATTCTACCAAAGGTAAATATTGATCCCACATACCCTGAAAGTCAAGTGAGCAGGATCTCAACATGTCTTCTAAGGTTTGAATAGTCCATTCTGATTGTCCGTCTATCTGAGGGTGGTAGGAAGTACTCAAATGAAGTTCAGTATCTAGGGATTTCTGAAGACTCTTCCAGAATCTTGAAGTAAAACGGGGATCACGATCAGAAACAATCGATAGGGGTACTCAATGAAGTCTCACAACTTCATTAATATATTTTCTTGCAAGACGTTCTAGTGGTAGATCTTCTCTTATAGTAAGAAAATGTTATTACTTTGTAAGACAATCAACAATAACCCATATTTCATCGTTCCTTCTAGGAGTCTTTGGTATCCCCATGACAAATTCCATCGTAATATTGTCCCATTTCCACTCCGGTATGGGAAGAGGTTGCATGACTCCTCCAGGTTGTTGGCTTCAAGCATTCACTTGTTGACAAACCATACATCTTGACAAAAAATCAACAATCTCCCTCTTCATGTTGTCCCACCAAAATTATTCCTTCAAATCTCTATACATTTTTGTGCTCCCAGGGTGTATAGAGAAATTGGAACTATGAGCATCATCCAGCAATTCCCTTTTAAGATCAGGTATATCGGGAACACAAAGTCTCTTCCCGAATTTAAAAATTTCATCTTCATAAACAAAGTCTCTAAATCTCCCATCATTCACAGCTTTAATCTTCTTTTGGAATTCATCATCATCGGTATGAGAACTCTTAATCCTTTCTAGTAAAGATTGTTTGGAAACCATTTGAAATAGAATTGATGTTTCACCTTCCCTGGTTATTCCCATGTCCATATTCACTAGATCCATCAAAATTGGATCCCTTTCAATTCTCATCACATTCAAAACTCCATGGTCTTTTCTGCTCAAAGCATCGACCACCTTGTTTGCTTTCCCTGGGTGGTAGTGTAACAATCAATCATAATACTTGAGTAATTCAAGCCATCTCCTTTGCCTCATGTTGAGTTCTTTTTGTGATAAAATATACTTCAAACTCTTGTGATCAGTATAAATCTCACATTTTCACCATAGAGGTTGTCCCTCCATATCTTCAAAGTAAAGATCACAGCTGCTAACTCAAGATCATGAGTAGGATTGTTTTATTCATGAATTTTCAACTGTCGTGATGCATAGGAAATAACCCTATCATTCTTCTTAAGGACACAACCAAGTCCTTTCTTCGATGCATCACTATAAATAAATAACCCATCATTCCCCGCTGGTAGATTCAATATAGGAGCATTGACTAATCTTCTCTTCAGTTCATCAAAACATTCTTCACACTCTTTTTTCCAAACAAATTTAACCCCTTTATGTGTGAGCTTCATTAATGGGTTAGCCAATCGGGTAAAATTTTGGACGAAACGTTGATAATAACCTGCTAAACCAATAAAACTATGTACCTTAGTTATACTCGTAGGTGCTGGCCATTCATGGATTGCCTTGGTCTTAGAAGAATCAACAGAGAATCCATCTTTAGAGGCATTATGGCCATGAAATGAAATCTCCTGAATCCAAAATTCACATTTTCTAAACTTCCCATATAATTCATGCCTTCTCAGAGTCTTCAAGATAATGCCCAAGTGATTTTCATGATCTTCGTAGATTTTTTAGTATACCAAGATATCATCAATAAATACCACCACAAATTCATCGAGATATTCCTTGAAAACTATATTCATCGGATCCATGAATACAGAGGGTGCATTACTCAATCTAAAAGGCATTACTGTAAACTCATAATGCCCGTACCTGGTTCGAAATTCTGTCTTCGGAATGTCTTCCTTCTTCACACACAACTGATGGTATCCAGATCGAAGGTCAATCTTTGAAAAGTATTGAGCTCCATGCAGTTGGTCAAATAAATCATCAATGTGAGGTAGGGGATACTTGTTCTTTATTGTTATAGCATTGATCTCCCTGTAGTCGATACATAACCTCATGGATCCATCTTTATTTTTAACAAAAAGAACTGGGGCTCCCCATGGAGAAACACTGGGGCGAATAAATCATTTATTACACAATTCTTCTAGTTGTTTCTTTAGTTCGACTAATTCTACAGTGGTCATTCTATAAGGGGTCTTTGATATTGGCCTTGATCCAGGAATTAAATCAATGGAAAACTCAACTTCTCGTTCTAGAGGATGTCCAGTTAAATCTTCCGAAAATACATCTACATATTCTTTCACAACAGGTGGATCCTCTATTTGAACATTCCTTTCCTCACCCACAGTTATTTCATTATCTTCCTCCTCAATAATTGAATTTATTTGAGCTACTGGGGGTGGATCTAGATAAAAATTAGGCGGTGACGATTCTGCTCTAAAGATAAGGTGTTCTTTATCATCATCATCAAGAATCATAACCTCTTTCTTCTTACAATAAATCATTGAATCATAGTCTGAAAGCCAGTCCATACCGAGGATTATATCAAACTCAATCATAGGTATGGCGATGATATCAGCAGATAAAGAACATTTATGTGCTCTAATGGGGACTGACTCACAATACTTTGTTGCAATGATACTTCCCTTAGGAGTTTTAACCGACAACTCCCTTGTTAAATAAAATTGGAAATATCTAATTTTCTTAGAAAACTGGGATGATATGAAACAATACGATGATCCCAAATCAAATAATGCATTTGCTAAACATGAGGAAACCATTACATTACCTGCCACCACGTCTTTTGGAGCTTCCACCTCAGCAGTAGTGATTGCATAAGCTTGGCCTTGATCCCTTGACATTTTCTGAGGTAAGTTCATCTGACGCTTAGGAAATTCATTTTCATAATTCCCCATATCCCTTAAATTGTATCCATGAACATTGGTAGATTCCTTCTTCCCTTTTCAATCACGAGCTTGGTGTCCTTTTTCACCACACTTGTAACAGACTCTCTTTCCCTTCAAGCAAGTACCGGGGTGTTTCATCCCACATTTACCACAGGATGGATATTCAACATTTCCCTTAATCTGCTTATTTGCATTCCCAGATTGATCAGCAGATCTCTTCTTCTCTTGCTTTGATTTAAAGTCATAAGACTTAGAGAATTCCTTTTCGGTCTTGATTCCACATGAGACAATGTCTTCGTACGACGAGAAGGATTGTGATACTAATGCTCGACGGATAAATGGTTTTAACCCATCAATGAAATGATAAATCTTACTTCTTGGGTTACATATATAATCTCTATCATACCTTTCTAACCTTGTAAGGTTACCCTCATACTTTGTGACATTCTCATCTTCCTTTTGTCTCAGACTCAGAAACTGCCTTTCCATATCTACTCAATGGTCGCGAGGAAAGTATTTTTCTAAAAATAGATCTTTGAACTCCCTCCATTCCATATTTGATACTTCATCATCTTCCTTCGTATTTTGAATCAATGACCACTATTGATCAGCATCTCCAGTGAGGCGATAAACTGCCATGATAACTTTTTCCCTTTCACTACTCCCCAAAGCCTGAAATATTTTCTCTAGGGAAAATATCCATTGCTTAGCTACTAAGGGATTTTTACTCCCATTGAACATTGGTGGTTGTTGTCTCATGAAGAGATCTAACATTGATCCTCCACGCTGTGGATCAGGGTGCTCCATACGGGTAAGGTTTTTATTCATAACCTGAGTATGTTGTCCAAGTATGGTGATTAGCTGATCGGCACCAGTTGCATCAACAGCTCCACTATAATTATCTTGAGCAGGAGGGAAATCCCTACATGGAGTGCGTGCATTGATACAATTTCCATTTCTTCCACTAGGTTCCATTTATAAACAATGGTATAAAATAGATTAGTTTATGAATCAAAATACATAATCCCATACTTACAAAACACTTAACATAAATTGAACTATTTATGGATATAATCTGTAATCATAAGAATGTTTTCTTTGAGGAAGTATATTCTCATAAACCCTTCATAATGGTTTATAAAGAAAATGAGAGTTATCCTATGTATATCCCCCAGGAGTGTCGTAACCAAGAGTGCAGCAAGGCCCGTTGTCGTGCACAAGTTCCCGTTCGAGTCTAGCTCAAAGCGGTGTTTTTGGGTTTTACCCCTAGGTACATCTATGCTAGAGCCGCCTCTACTTTCTCGTATCCAGAAAGGAATTTATTGCATGGAACACTCACAAAATCTCTACAATACCAAAATTCTTGGAAGTTCTTCTATACTAATCCTCAAATTCCATCTTAAATATATGTTCTCTAATCAGATTTTATCTAAATCTAGCTTCCAAGGTTTGTACTAAACTTCCTCTGATACCAACTATAACGGTCTGGAATTACTTCTAGTGGACTATAATTATTACCTATCAGGGCACTCCATGGGCGGCTACACCCCCTGGGCGGGACACACCACCATCCCCAGTGGTAGTCATTTCCTCATGAAGCCCTTGGGTGGAGAACCATGCTTCTTCCAATTCTCACATGTGAGAGTTCTCAAGGATCAGATACATTCCTACCTCATTTTCCTCTGATACCAATTGTAACGCCCCAACCCCAGTTACCCAGAGTCGCTGCATTATTAAATGACATTGGCATGATCACAAAAATGATCAAATATCGAAAGACCGATTGGTTTAGTAGCCTTGGAAACAGTAGATATATTCATAAGTCTTACATTACAACATAAAAACGAAAACTACAACAACATATTTTCTTCATATACTGCACTCTTATCCCCTCATACTATCCCTGCAGGTCATTCATAATTTACTTCTTCATACCCTGGGAAAAATAAAACATAGAAAAGGGGTGAGCTCAAATGCCCAGTAAGGATAACAATATAGATTAAACTTTCATAAATAAGCATAAATATTTAACGCAATGTATAACGAAAACAAAACCCTTTTAAACATGAACATCAACATAGTATGGAAAAAGTTAAATGAAATAATTCCATTTACTTATTCACATGGATATTCAATTAATCTAATAATCAATGAAATATCCATAACCACTTTCATAATGATGGAATGCATAATGCCATACTATCATAACCACATAGCCAAGGCCTCGTGCCAAGACTACGAATAAGATTTTGCCAAGGCCTTGTGCCAAGACACTAGTTTGACTCATGAGACCTACAGATGCATCGAGGAGCTATAGCGGGCTCCACCAATCACATATTAAGTCCAATTCATTCCTATATGAAAAGTTTTAATCATAACATAAACATTCGTATTAAAACTAGCATACGAAATGTCAATACATTCACCATAAACTATGAATTGAATAAAAATAGCACATCCATAGTCAAACATATCACAAAACATTTAGTACAATATATATGTTTTGTATCATAATAAATCAACTTCAAATAAGAGTAAAATCCATCAAAGGATGTTGACATAGATGAAATCAAAACTCTTTTAAGAGAAATATCTCTTTCTATTTTGAAATCATTTAAGAGTAATATATTTATAAAATAAGACATTTTCTTTGAAAATATTTTTATAAGCTTGTAAGGGAATCTTTGATGATTTTATAATGGCGGAAAATAATCGCACCCGCCGTATAAGTTAAAAAACATTCTTAACTTAATTTTGTTGAAAAGGTTAAAAAGAACCTTGTTTGGATAAAGACGGAAAGATTCCATTATAATCCTCTTACAAAAATTCAAACAAGGGTTAAATTACTTTAACCCATATTCTTGTAAATATGAAAAATGTTTTGAAATACATTTTTAATAAACATGGATGTGGATGATAAAGAGATCCCAGTAGATTATTATGTATAAACAACCTCGGATAATAAAGATATTGTGAAATAACCCTTACCTTGTACTTTTCCTTGGTTGAGGGTAGGTTAAACTCCGATATAATGGTGAAATAATTGTTATTAAATTATACAATAATCATATACATTAATATGATATCATATATGATCATTTAACATTGCTTTGTTAATAATATCATAGTATTATCGTCGTTTCGGGTGTTAACTTACTCGTTTTCTTTTATATGTTTTGTTACATAAGGCTTGTTTTTCATGGATAGGTTGTATATTATTCATATCCAGAATGATATCAAGTCCTTAAAAATTATTTTTAAATCATCAAATGATAATTATACTTGAATGGATACGATGGAGAATGAATCTCATCACGTTCGTGGAGACGGTAGTCCGTACGTACGCACGAGCGACAATATCATTCTTTTGATATTAAAATAATATATAATTGGATAGTATATCATATATACAGAATAATTATCATGTTATATTTATTATTTACATGAGTTACACATCATTATTATACCCATCCAAATAATAATTTATTGAATAACAATTACACCACGACGTGGAGACAGTAAGCCGTACGTACGCACGTATGGTGACATATTATTCAAAGGATGGATAGAATACTGAATATGGTTGTACCATTTTTATAATAAAATCACAGTATATATATGATACTGGAGTTATTATTTTAGAATGGTAATAACAAAGGAATAAGAAGTGGAAGAAGAAAGGAACTTGGAAAAGGGTGGTGAAAACAGTACCTCTTCTTCGGGTTCTTCCTTTTGATTTGATCAAAAGGGATCCTTAGGCTGGATTTCTGACCAAACTAAGGCCTCTAGGATTTAGTGAGGGATGTTGAGAGAGTACTTGGGCAGAGTTTGGAAGAACCAAAAGGCTTTGATGGTGTGATGTAATGAGAAGGCGGAGTGCCCTTTTATAAGAGGGGTGAGGGGCACCTTTGGAAAAGCTAGAAATATTAATTTATAATAAATTCATATTCGGTTTCTAATGGCTCAAAAGTTGATTATTCAAAATTTAAGGTGGGGATAGGCCGAGAACCATTCAACCAATAGAATCTAGACAAGTTTGGGTTACTATATTAACCTTATCGTTTTTGTTTTAACTCTTAGTTAATTAGTTTGACATTTACCATGTCACTTTGTATTTTTATATTATATAGTTAATAAACATACTATATACATCCAAGTTACCCAAAAGTGGTCCATTAATGATACACCTATCATGATATAAGTCTCTTGGCCGAACCTTAGATTTTTAGTAATTTAATATCAATTCATATTATTAAATTTGTTTTAAAAACTCTTTTATGTCAATTTTGACACTATTCAATAGTTGATTTTTGTGAAAATCGTAACAGAATTATTACTTCGACCAAAGTTATATAAATCAATCCTAACATGTCATATTAACCTATAAAATTAGTGTAATTCATTTAAAGTCTCAAATTATATTTATTTGGATATTTATAATATCAATTATTTTAATTTTCCACTATTATGGTAATTACTGCATCATCATTGTGTCATTTATAATTTAAATTATTTAATGACTAAAAATTATAAATAAACTATAATTATGTAGGAAATCTTTTTATCTTTCTAATTAATACTTTCAATTGAATTTATCTTATGTATAACCCTATATTAAATTTTTTTTAGTAAATAAACATTGATTTTCACTCTTTTAACTCTTCTTTGAATTAAATAATAATAAATGTCCTATTCTACTCCATGTGGACCTAAATGATAATATTTTATTCCTAAGGTTGTTTTTTCTCGATATACACTTGTCCAATAGAATTAGGACATTTGTTAGGGTAATATTAATATCATTTTTACCCTTAATTACCCTATTTACTTTTAACCGTGGTAAATAAAAGTAAAAAGTTACTATACAAAAAAAATTATTTTCATCTCATTGAACCACATTTTACTTCTTGATATTAACCATGTCTCTCAGATTTTCGAAATTCCATTCACATAAGTGGTAAAATTATGTTTTATGAAAAATTCAGTTTTTAACTACCACTTAATAGTTTCACTATTCATAAAAAATTGAAGTTTTTCAGAAAAATGCCAAAATTTCACCCTAAGGTATAGTTGATATTACAAATTCAAAAATGATGTATATTTTAAAAAATTACAAAAATATAGGTTTCATTAATTAATTTTATGATTATTTCCCGTTGTCACAACAAATAGCGTGTTTTTAAGAAACAATATATATCAAAAGATTGACGATTGTTTAGGTCCAATTTCAAAGTAAAATTAATTATAATGAACACCATTGGATAAAATGGTAAAAATATATTCTAATTATACTTTAAAACCACTCAATAATATAATTTATCACTATAAATTATTTTGATTAAAAAGTTTTTTTTAATTATTTTTCACTATTCATTAAAATTGGAAGTTCTCAGAAAAATACCAAAAATTCATCTTAGGATAATTTCAATATTCCAAAACCAAAAATTAAGTCCATTTTGAAATATAAAATACCTATAATTTCAAAAAGTAGGTATTACTATTCATAACGGCTAGTTTGATTGGTTGTGGTGTGTTAGAACTCGATGTTGCGTACAACACAAGCTATCGCATTATTCAAAGAGAAGCGTAACGTAGAAGCTTGGGGTGTTACATCATTTCTCTCTATTGTGTATCATGTGGAATGGGTTTTATTTTTTTTATATATAGTTTATGGTTGTGTTATGTTAATAAAAGATAAATAATTGGGATAAGTGAAATTTAAAGGGTAAAGAGGTTTTGTTATCATATGATTACAACATTATTATTATTATTATATTGTGGATTGTACGGGATTAATGCCCAGATGAAAATTGTTGTCGTTTGGGGACTTGTTTGCATTGGTTGTTAATTGTTGTGACTTATATGAATATTTTTATTATTGTGATATCACCATAAAATTGATATTTCTTAACTAGTTATATTTTTTCTAATGAAATGGTTGCCCTATGATTATGTCTGGTGTGATAATACCCCTAAAATAAAGTGGAAGGTTATAAAATACCATTTGTAAATCTATAAAATGATATAGATGTGTTGTGATGTGTGGTCGTGCTTGTGGGATGATGATGTGTGGTTGGGGAATGTGATGGGCTGATGGTTTCTTGGCTATGCTTTTGGGCTAGTGATGTGTGGTTTTGCTGGTTTGTTGGGCATTTTGTGGTTGTTTGGTCATGCTTTCGGGATGGTGTGGTGGTTCGTTTGGCTGTTCTTTTCAGGGGGAGGGGGGAGAGAGGTGAGGAGGAGGTTTTTTTTCATTACTTTTGGGTGGTGAGGTGATGGTTTTTTTTCATGATTTTTTGGAATCAAGGTGGTGGTGTGATGGGGATGATGAGCTGTATGTGATATGTGGTTTCTTTATGATAGATGCCGAGTTAGTGATGGAATAAATAATTGATTAATAATTATTGAAATGAAATGGGGTGGTTTGGTTAATGGGATGATAATGGTTAATTAATAATTAAATTATGGTGTGTGTGGTTAAATGTGTATGATGATAAATAATGAAAATAATGGGATGATTAAATGAAATTTGATTAAAAATGTCAAATGGGATTTGTGGTTTGTTGTGTGGTGTTACAAATTTAGAGGTGGCGGTAAAATTGGTGATGATGTGAGTTTATTAGTGCTTGGTTGTGAGCCCATAGGTTGGGTTTGTTTGTGGATATATTTATATACTTGTATATTCTTTTTTACTTCTATACACACCCCACTCATGTCACGGACTATGTGCCAAAACCCATATTGCTGTTCGAGGGCTGTTTTTCCTGACATTGGGTGGGGATGATAGATGGATGGGTACCTGCTATTTCTTGATATCATTTCTAGGAAAGGAAGGTATTTTATAGGGTGTGATGGCTGGAGGTCCTTTATTGCATTTTTTGGTGAGTGTGATAACCCAAGTTTCTTCGGGCGAGTTGTGATATGACCGTGCTTATGGGGAATATTTTGGTGGCGGTCGTTCAAGGAAGTGGGAGGGAAAGAGGTTGATTTCTTACATGTTCATGATACCCTACAACTCTGGTTATTTTAGTGTTTGTGTTGTAGCCCAAGTGTTTTCAGTTGAGACATGACGTGGTTGTTCTTATAGGGCACTGAGACCAGATTTCATCGAGCGAGATGTGTTGTGATTATGCTTGTGGGGTGGTGTGGTATATGGGAGATATGAGAGCAATAGGGAAGATGATGTAAAGATGTTATAGAGGTATACAAATTGGAAAGAAATCCAGGGCACCATTATCGATGTGATTCTTATTATATTATATTACTTGGATTTTATTATTTGGTGAGCATGCCTTAGTGAGGTTAAGGTGGATTATTGACCCATTTAGGTGTTGTTGCTTCTGCTGTTTTATCACAGGTGAATTAGTATGTTTCATTCACATGTGCAAGGAAGACTTTGGATTTCATAATATGTGTACTTGTAATCTCACCCTATGTATATAAATTGTTTCTAGGTTTTTAGGAGGATTACATGGACCATGTTGGAAATTACTAGCTAAGACTGTTGGATATGTGTTCTGTCGCTGCTTTAGCATTTCTTTTGTGTATTTTCTATTGGAGGCTTTTAATTGTATCAGTTTTATTTATACATGAATATGGGATGGTTTTGGGATTTATTATATATTATGTAATGGATATTATTGTGGATGATTTATCTTATCTCCAGATACTATTTAAAATATAAAGGGTAATGCCTCCCACAGATGATATTTTATACCCCCAGTGCTAGTCGCCAACCTGAGGCCTACTAGAGGCAGGACTCAGATGTTATTATCTCTATGCCCTCACTCTATTATCTTTGGAGGGAGGGGTCATGAAATATTGGTATAGAAGGAGTGGTTGAGAGATAAAATGAATTTTAGAGTTAGGTTCAATGAGGATTTCATGAGATGGTATGAAAAGAGTTCCAATTGAACTTGATGTGCGGCATAGGCTAGAAAGACCGACTAGGACATGATATTTTAGGGCCCCTATGATCTAGTGTAAAGACATTGATCTTATTGAACGAGCAAGTTATATGGACCTACTTGCAGGGTAGAGACCTAGTAGAGGTACATTCATCATGATGAATTGTATTCTAATTTTAATTCAGGATGTTTTGGGAAGGTTAAAAGAAATAAAATGAAATAAAATGAATCTCCAAAAAATTCTATACTACTAGGACTTAGGCAATATTTGTTTCTTATTTCTTCTATGAATAATGTTCATCATGAGCATGTGACTCAGGTAGATCAGGTTTACATGGTAAATATATTTGATCACTGCTGATTGGATCTAAAAAAGGAGGATGATGATTGGATGGGTGTTTTGTGTGATTTCTATCATCAGTCTTTGCTGAAGTACAAGTGTAGTGTTTCTGATGTCGAGACAGATAGGTGGATGAAGGTGGTACAGATAAATTTCAGTTTAATAAAGTACCTAGTGGGATAATGGGTTACTTTAGAAGTGATTTAGTTGCAGGGATCTATGAATCAATGATGGGAAATGTATATAGGCTAGTAGAAAGAGACATATGTTTTATGGTGAAAATTCCATAAGTAATTCCGATCATAGTTGCTTTTGTTGACAATGAAGGTAATGAAGAGGCATGAGAATCTTTCTCTTAAACATGGGATAATGTCAGTGAGGGAGATAGGAATAAATTTTATGGACCATATACATTTTTTCCGATAACTTTTTCTAGATGAGGAGTCTCACGTGGGACATCTTGATGAGGCACGCTATCCTTCTATCTATTATGATGTTAATAATTTTACATTTACAATGTTTTTTGATGTTTAAAAAAGATGAAGGTGATCAATTGGATTAAATTTTGAGTAGGTTTACCATGGGAGGTGGTCCAGTAGGGTTCCTCAAGGGGTATAGTTGTCAATGAATGGTCTCAAGATTTATGACCTTCAAGGTTTCACTAGCAGGGATTCAACCTTAGCAACATACTTTTCAACCTTCTAAGACTTATGGTTTCCATGATTTTTTTGGGGTTTTGTACCAATGTGTTTTGGTTGGGGGTGTTCATTTCCCTCACCATAACCAGTGGATAGTGGTTCCCCGAGCTCAGTTTGGTTGAGGTGGATAGGTTTGGTGCTAGAATTAACAATAGCTACCAGTGACACCATTCTAGTAATATGGGTAATAGGGTTATGCTCCACTGATGGGAGATGGATCAGTTAGAGGGTTATCTTAGGATTTTCCTCTTATTTAGGGACCTAAAACTGAGTGTGGTCATTTTTATGGTCATTATCAATGAATTAGAGAAGTTATTCATGGTTAGTTTTAGGCAGTAGAGGTGGAAGGGCCTAAGGAGCCAGAGATTGTTAGTGGTATGATCAGTTTTTAGTACCCTTTTATGTTCCTTATTTGATTCAAGAGCTTCACACTCCTTTTTGAACCTAATATATTCCATGATTTGGGACTAGACCTCGAGATGATTCTTGTGCCCCTAGAGTTTATTAAGATAGTCATAGGCTATACCATATTGTTTGAAGTGTGATATGGATATAGACTAATGATTAGGCGACATAAGTCCCATGAGGGTCTTTTCATGCTATAGATGAATCCATACAATATTATCCTCAACATCAATTAGTTGTATCCCATATGTTTTATTATCAAATTCATCTAAAGGAGAGTAGTGTTTTTGGATATGGGTGGCTAGTCTTTGGTTTTTATTGGCAAGCATGGTTTTTGGGTGGTTAGTTAGAATGCAGAGCCCCTCCTTTCTCTATTGGACGAGTTGATAGTGGAATCAGTGGATACTGGGACAGTGAATATTCCTAAGGTCATTGGGGAGTTTCTATTTGTTTTCCCAATGGAGGTTGTGACACTACCCCCTCTACATGATATTGAATCTAGGATAGAGATGTAGCATGGTGCTTCTCTGATTTTGATGTCTTCTTATCAGATGTAACCTTATGTGTCGTGGGAGTTGAGGATTCAGATAAATGATATGATGCAGAAGGGTTTTATCTATCCTAGTGTAGCATCGTGGGGTGATCCAATGTTGTTCTCCAAGAAGGATAATGTTCGTATGAGTTTGTAAATTGATTACTAGAGGTTTAATTAGGTGAGGGTTAAGAACTGATAACCTCTTCTAAGGATATATGATCATTTCCACCAGATTATAGGGGAGAGTGGTTTTCAATGATTGATATGTAGTTTGGATATCACCAGTTGAGGGTGAAGAAGGGTGATATCCTAATGTATACCTTCATATTCTAGTGTGGGTACATAAATTTTGTAATCATTCAATTTTGTGTTACAAACACATCAGTCACGTTCATGGGGCTTGCGAACTCCATTTTCCATGAGTTAATGGACCAGTTCATTATCATATTCATTGATGATATCTTGATCTACTCAACGTTATATTAGGATCATGCTAACCATCTCAAAGATACCTTATAGGTTATTCAACGCCACCAAATCTATGAAATTTTTTCAACTGTAAGTTTGGGACATGAGAGGTTTATTTCCTTATGCATGTGGTGTCTCATAAGGGTGTGGAAGTGGAACTTTCAATGGTCAAGGTAGTTTTTTCATGGGCTATACCCAAGAATGTGGTAGATTTTCATATATTCCTTGGTCTTTTAGGCTATTATCTGAGGTTTGTACCTAATTTATCTCAATTTTCATCCCCTTTTATAGGTTTTACAAAGAAATAACATGTTTTTTTTAGATTCATCCATACCATGAAATGATTTTTTACCTAAAGGGGATGTTGTTTAGTTCTATAGTGCTTTAGCTTTCTTAGGAAGGCTTATGTTGGAGGTGTTTGGCGATGCTTCATATGTGGGCTTCGGATTTGTGTTGACGAAGAATATAGAAGTGATCTCTTATGGGTCTAGGAAGTTATGTCCCACAAAGTGTAACTATTCCACCTATTATTTAGAGATAGAATTGGTTGTGTTTGTGCTGAAGTTGTAGAGGCATTAACTTATTTGGGAGAACTTTGTGGCCATCAAACATCATAAGAGATTGGGGTATATATTTTCTCAGCATGATCTGAACATTCAGAAATAGCAGTGGAGAATTTTATGTAGGATTATGATTTTTAAATCTCCTACACCTCAAGAAAGGGGAATATTATGGCCTAATAATTGAGCAAGAAGTCATGTAAGGGTGTTTTACAGGTGTCTAGGGATTCTTAGAGAGTTGTAGATGAGTTGGAAGCCATTCACATAGATTCAATGATCTATAGTGGTAGAGTAAATTTGTTTCATATGATGGTGTAGTCTTCTTTGATGTGGTTGGTGGAGGAGTTTTATTTGGGAGACTCAGAGGAAGAGGTGATGCATGATCGTGTTAGCTATGGTGATGATCTTGAGAGATGGCCATAGGATGGTCAGAATCAGGTATTGTTTTGTGGTAGGTTGTTTGTTCCTATCAAAATGCCTGAGGGATTTATTTTTGAGTTTTATATATCACATTTTTTTGGTACAAATAGAAGTTCCCAAGATGCACTATGTCTTAAGGATGTATTTTTTGTGGATTATAATGAAATGGAATGTGGAAGAGTTTATGGAAAGGTTCTTGGTTTTATAGTAGGTAAAGGTTGAACATGATGTTTCTGATGGTTTATCAAAACCCTCATATTTTCTCGAGTATAAATGGGATGAAATCATGATTTATTTCAGGACCGGTTTACCCAGAGGTCATATAGGTGATGATGCTATCCGGTGATTGTGGATTAGTTGAAAAAATCCGCCCACTTTTTAGCGATCAAGGAGTCGGGAATAATAGATTCATTGTCTAAGAGTTATGTGGATGATGTTGAAAGGTTTCTTGGAGTTATGAGGTCCATTATATCGGATCGGTACACACATTTTACCTCACAATTCTAGAGGGGATTTAAGCATGCTTTTAGAACATAAGTAAACCTCAATACTACTTTCCAGCCTCAGATAGATAGTAAGATGGATCAGACTATACAAATATTAGAGTCTATGTTATAATAATGTGTTTTATACTTTATTATATCATAGATATGACACCTAAATTTGGTTTATTTTTCTTATAATAATAGATACATCTCTTCCATTGGAAGGAATTCATTTAAGGATTTATATAGGAAGCCATTCCATTCACTATTGTGCTTGAAGGAGGATGGGGGGGAAACAGTTGTTGGTATGGATGTGGTTCAATGAAAAATAGAGAAGGCAAAACTTATTCATGGGAGGATTAAAGCAATACAATATTGGTGTATGTCTTATGTCGATCACAAGATGAGGTACTAGAGTTCAAGGTTGGGTACTACGTGTTTTTTGAATTTTTCCACTCAAATTGGTAAGAAGAGGTTTGGTAGGAGTATTAAGATTTATCCAAGGTTTTTTGGGCCAAATTAAGTGTTGAGGAGAGTTTTGAGGTGGAATATCAGTTGACATTTCCATTTATGTTGGAGAAGATCCCTGAAATCTTCTATGTCTCTCAGCTTCATCAATATCTTCACGATGAATCCCAAGTCATTTACTGGGGATAGTTTGATATTGAGGATGATGAAATGTTTATAGAGTGTCCAATAGAGATCTAGGATCTCCAAGAGAAAGTGTTGAATAGATGGACCATTCCTTTAGTTCGCGTGTTGTGGAGGAATCATCGACTGGAGGAGTGTACTTGGGAGTGAGAGATGAAAATGGGTTCCCAATACCTGTGGTTTTTTTTTGTGTTTTTCATTTCTCTAATATTCTTTATGAGTGGATATTTGGACCATGTTTTACCTGATAATATATTTACTCCATTTTGTGATGTGTTTTGTGTGATTTGTAATAAATTTCCAACATATGAAAAGGGAATGTTCTTATTCCTAATCATGATTCACTAACTATTACATGATTAAACCTATGAGGGTGAGTTAGTGATTCCAAGAGAAAATAGTATCTTGACATAAAGGATGATGTTTCCTGATTTGTGTGGTTAGGATAGTGTAGTTCTTTGGTTGTGTGGTGGTTGTGTGGCTGTGCTTGGAGAGGGTTTATGGTCGTGTGGGATTGAGTCTCTGTGAGATGTTTTGTGGCCATTTTGTTTGGAATGTTTGGAAAGTTGTAGCATTTGAGGTATAAATAGATCCTTGAGATGTTTCTCGTAGGGTAGTTATTCAGACCACTTTCCTTTTGTGCTTGATTTTATATTATTGAGGGAGATAATAATTTGAGTTGAATATGATGTAAAAAAAATTTCTTTCTCAGTCCATTACATTATCAGTTTTGGTGTTGGAGTTTTATGGATGAGGTCTAGAGAGGGTCTAGAGGAGTTTGAATGTTAAATTATGTATTAAGGGTAAATTCATGATATGTAAATCTTACATTATGTGTTTTTATGGTTCAGAGGTTGTGAAGGAAGGTCCATAGTGTGTAACATGACATGTAGATTTTTGGGGTTAAATAATAAAATGGGGACACATTTTTCAGAGAAAGATGAAATTTTTTGAAACCTATGATTTATATGTTGCATAATAATTAGAAAACATGAAAATTAATGAATTCCAGGTTTTATTTCCTTTTCATGGAATAATTTTCTTTCATTCGACTGCATCCCTTATCTATAATTTTGGTAGGGCTATAGGTGCTTTATTGAGATAATTAATCCCGATTCCTCCCAATTTGTTCTATTGGTTCATGTGGATCAACGTTCTCAATCCATGATGGGTTATCCTCCCATAATTGGTTGGTTTTCTTCCCTTGTTCTTTGGGGTTTCACTGTAGTGGTGCAATTTGGCTTGGGTTGTGTGTTTGGGATGTGTTTTTGTGGTATTTGTTTGAAATGTAGGTTTATCTATAGTTTCTCATAGTGAAGTTGTGATTTGTGGGCATTATTCTCCACCCAATGGTTTGCAGAGAGTCAGAAAAGATTATTTAAGGTAGGGAATCCTTAATTTATCTCTATTGTGTATCATGCGGTAGGGGTTTGCTTTTGTTTATTTATAGTTTATGGTTCTGATGGATTAATCAAAGATAAATAATTTTTTAAATTGAAATTGAAAGGGTAAGTAGGTTTGATTCACATGTTTTTACAAATTTTTTATTCTGATATTGTGGATTGTACATGCTTGATGCCCTCACTGAAAATTATGGTCATTTTGGGATGTTTTTTTCTCTGGTTGATATGTGTTGTGACTGTTATGACTATTTTGATTGATGTGATATCACCCTAAAATGGAAATTGGTTAACCACTTATATATTGCAATGAAATGGTTTCCTATGATTATATCTTGTGTGATATCACCCATAAAATAAATTGGAATGTTTTAAAATCCCCATTGAAAATATGTAAAATGATCTTGATTTATTGTGATGTGTGGTCATTCTTGTGGGACAGATATGTGTTTTTAGTGCATGTGAGGGGTTTTGGTTTGTTGGACGTTCCTATGGGGTGGTGATGGGTGGTTTCGATGGGGATTGGGGTGATTTTATTGCATCCAAGCTTAACATATGTAGATATTACATCATTTTAGATGAATATTCTTCACATTAAAAAAATAAATACCTGAGGACCATAATAGTTTAGTGACTTTGGAAACGTAGAATAAAATATTATAGCATTGTGAATGGTATTCAATGTTTTCCACAAAGTTCTTCCCCTTAGTAATTATACTTAAAAACATTTCTTCACAACCCTGGGAAAGGAAACGAAATATTGGGATGATCTCAAAGGATCAGTAAAGATAGATAGAGGAAGCATATAAGCATAACATGAATATAAGTGTATGATAATCTGATAATATCATTTACATATCATACCATGTATATCAATGATCATAATCATGAGACATGGAATAGAGATCTAATGTTCATAAGACATGAATAATTTTGGAATCAAGAGAATAATCCATGAATGAATAAAAAAGGAATAATACATAGAACATATGGCACACAGAAAAACTTCAAAAATATTTTTTCAAGGCTACCTACCAAGACCTTCATAACATGTTAGGATTGGGTTAAAAACTAGTGCGCCTACATCGGGTTTGGGATAAGATCTCATGTACCCTCTTGTTTTGGGATTGGGATTCCATCCCATGTATCCTATTGTTTTGTTCTTGGGATGACCTACTATGTACCATCTTATTTTGAGCATAATATTATATCTTGTTTGAGTCTTGGGATTCCATTTTATTCACCCTCTTTTTTCGAACTTGGGATGGCCTCCCATGTACCCTCTTGTGTCGGGCTTAAGATAACCTCTTGTTTCAAGATTTAGATGCCCTCCCATGCACCCTCTTGATCTCATAAAACATTTATCATTACCCAATGCATTGTGGGGAGACATATGTCCCATCCATCACATAATAAAATCATATATACATGTTCTAAAAGATAAAAAACCATGAATCATATCAAGAACCATAAACAAGAGATGGGTTTCATAGATATGATATCCTAACCCATGGAATGATATGGGTATCCTGACCATTTATTCGTATCATAACCTATGGAAAATATATAGGCTCAATGATCATTTCATCCTTTAAAAACATTTTAATGTATGTTGGTATCTTAAGCATTTATCAAGGTATAACCCATTAAAGAGAAACATGTTTCATAAGCAGGTATCCTGTGGAAGGGGAATGAGTTTCATAAACACATGACCCATGAAATAGAAATAGTTTTTCATAAACATCATGCCATCAAAAAATACACCGTTCAGATAAAGAATATGAATGGAACCTTTGGATGGTTTCCCATAGGGGCATGAGTAACATCAATGGATATCAGCATATATGGAAAATAATTTTGAAATATCTTTTAAAAACATTTTTTCTTGAATGTATTATTTCTTCTTTAAATGATATTTTTTATAAAAAAACTATTATAAATCCATTTTCATTTAAAATACTTTCAAAACTTATAAATAACTCTTGGAATCATTTTTAAAAACTATATCATTGAAAATTATAAAAGAATCTCAATTACTTTTTGAAAAATGTTTTCCTTTAAAAAATATAAAAGAATATTGATATTTTTTTTTAAAAAATAACTATCCATTAAAATATATCTAAGACATATAAAATATCTTTGAGATAATTTAAATCCTTTTATTTGAAAACTACCATTTTAAATCATATAAAGGGAGATTTTAAAATCATTTAAATCGTTTTTTAACTTAAATTTTTTTTGGGAAAACATTTTTTTGAAAACAATATTTAATATTTTTTACAGAATATTAGGAAAATAAATTCTTTTAAAAAATAACCCTTTAAACCTTTCAAATTAAGAATCATGTAAATTATGGTCATGATGGTGGGTAGGTCCATACATACTGAACATTTCTTTTACACCTAAATTTTTTTAGAAAAGTGGCTTGATCGAAAAATGGTCAGAATATTCCTTTTAAAAAATGTTTTTTAGTAAAGGTAACACATGGGTAAAAAAATAATATAAACATAATTTTATAATATTAATAACTTTTTGAAAACATTTTTATAAAACACTATTTTGAAAGAACATATATTTCCGACCGAAAGGAGAAATAAAGTCATATTTTCATAATTTTCATCCTTAATTATCTTAAGTAACAAAGAGAAGAAAAATGGTTCTACTACTTGTATATAACATGAATATCCATAGGTTAATAAATTTTTGGGGTTTTATTGTGATATTGATCATAATATTTCATCAATGAAAGCATAATCATAAATAATCTCGTTAAACGATGTGATAAAAGCTATAAACTCTTACAACTTTGGTAACTTTAAAACATAATACCATGAAAATAATAAAATAAAATTAATCTTCTACTACCATTAAAGGGAGTTTATTCATGATATAACAGGTAAAAATTCAGTATATACACCTGATATAAAAATATAGGTGTATTACAAGGCATGTGTCTAAAAGAAGGAAAATTGAGACAAAATCACTTTACTGATTTGGTAACTTTTGAAACACAACCCCCCTGAAATAAGGATAATCAAATGGATATTTAAATACTCATAAATTTAATTATAAGAATAATTTAATAAATCTATGGGTAGTAAACACACCACATATAATTAATAGGCAGTGAAAATAGCTCGTATCCTAGAGAAAGTAAAATTGGGATGAGAAAACCCTTACAACTTGAGTATCCTTAAAATCATGATCCCCATGATAGAGTAACATCATTTATAGAATTAAATATCATTATATAAAAGAAATTATTGTTATTAAATTTTTTAGGGCTATATATACTCCACACAAAATAAGTGAGTGGTGAATATGACATGTATCTCATGGAAATAACATGTGAGTTGAAATTATGTTACCTTATGTCTTGAATTTCTTCATAAACATTCAAATTTACTATAAAATAAATATAATTTTATTATAAATATATGAAAACCCCATATTATTATATCTAATACCATATATGATTCCATTATTACTTTACATTACTTGTTTAATATCAATTCAATGTAAATGTAATTTTTTGGTTAACAACCGCTTTATTTATCATTTGTGATTTGACTCGTTATTCTTAATCCTCTCACATAGATCATGATTTAATTATTTCTAGACTTTAATACATGATTTTTATATCATAGATATTTTTTATATAAATATTTATATTAATCTAAAAAATATATAAATATTAATTGAAATACACCATTCATGGAGACGGTAGGCCATACATACGCATGAATGGTGCTTCCGCTTTATTTTTATATTGAAAGAAATAAAGTAATTGAAATATATATATATATAATAAAGGAATTTTAAATATCATATATATAATATATTTTAACTAAATACATCTTTAATACATCCCATTTAATGTGTGAACAAGTCACATCGCTTTGAGGAGGCGGTAGCCTACACTTCCACAAACAAAGTTATCGTATTTATACAAAATGAAAAGCATGAAGTCAGGATTTACATAATAACTAAATAAGTATAAATAAATCATATATTTAATTAATACAATATATATTATATAAAAAAGAGTTTTCAATATAATTTCCAATGATGGAAGGTGTTGAAGGTAAAATGAACAACATTGTTACATGGGGTGGTAGTTCTCCATACATGAACAGTAAATTCGCTACCCATTAGATGGATGTGTCTGTAAGTGTAGGTAGAAACATTAGAATAAATAAATATCAGTACATTTAGGATGATTTTTTGATTATATAAGCATGTAATGAGAATAATCTATTTGATGGAAAATGGAAATAAATCTAAAGAGCTAGAGGAATGATGTTACCTCTTATTCAGCCAACTCCTTTTGGTTTTCACCAAATGGATTCCTTGGGTTGATCTTCTGCCAAATGTTAGGATTCATGGAGTAATATAGGGATTTGGAAAATTAATTGATAAGTTAGTGGACAAAATTATGTGGTTTTAGAGGTGTGAAGAAAGGGGAGATGTGGTGGCCATTTATAGGGGAGGGAGGGGGCACAATTGGTATTTTTGAAAACAAGTTAGGTGTGCCCATGTCATTACCAAAAAATAGTCATAAAAAACCAAAAAAAACTAAATAATTGAATATTTATGGCCTAAATATAACCATAAAATGGGTGTTTTACATGTGGATAGGTCATTTGGGCTCTTAAGTTTAAGGTTTAGTCCCTTGTTAAGCTTAATGTTTCATTAATTGATGTAATTAATTTTAATCACATTCACTAATATATTTTTTTTAAAAATTATGTTGATATTATTAGACTATAAATATTATACTTATTATATTTTTTATGTATATTTTTAAAAATTCAATTCACAGAAAAAAAATTAATTTTAATGATAATCTATCATAAGTGGCAAGAAAACAGGGATTTAAAGTTAGAATGTTCAAAAGTTTATTCGGAATTTATCTCTAAATTCAATAAAAAATGATTAAAATGAACTCGATTGAACTAATAGATATAAAATTTATCTATCATGAATTTAAATATAACATCAAATAAAATTTAGGTATATGAATAAATTAGTCGAAAAAAATTCATTATTCTTCACTATACACCAAAAAATGATTTTCTCAACAAAATCCAAAAGATTTAACCGAAGTTATTCTTTAAATTATGAATTAACAAAATGATGTTTGTTTTATCGAATTAAATTTCTCAAATTTCCTAAAATTTATTTTATTATTGTTTATAAAAGGACTTAAAATGTAGTTTTTTTATTAAATAATATTTCAAAAAATATAAAGACATTATGAAATATTATATGTTTTATTATCATTTCATTTTATTTTTATAAAAAAATTATAAATAATATTTAAAATTTCAATATTACTATTCATATTATTATTTTTAACAACTATGTTACAACTATCTCATTTCATTAATTATAATAAAAATATTGTTTCGTATAAACTCTGTGTTGCGTGTAACGCAAGCCAAGTTGGTATTGAATATAACACAAGGAAAGTCAATGTTTCATATAAAACAAACTTATCGTGGGGTATAATATAATGAAATATTAACATGGTTTACTGTAAAAATAAATAATAACGTGGTGTTTTCATATAACACAAGCTATATTCAGTGTTGCGTGTAAACCCTCATGTTGTGAGATAATCACAAAGTATTTCTTGGTTGTGAAATTTTATACATGTGAATACCCTCATCATATATTCTCTTGAAACATTGTAATAACCTGAATTACCAATAATCCTTTTGGAAAACATGCATTTCACCTTATTCTAAATATTACCGGATGTATTCCTTAAATAAAATAAGTTATAAACTTCATCCATGATGATATAACTACTTTTTCAACAAATACTTAATTAGTTCTAAGGTAATTGATACTGTCCAATTTAATAAATCCAAAACAATAATATCTTTATCCAAGATAAAGACAATTTTCTCTATATCTTGAACACATTATGGGTTACCTTCGCTTAATCAAAATATCACCATTCTATTAAATCACGTTTTTTTTCTTCATAACCATTAAACATATCCTTAATTAAGACTTAAAATGAAAATAGTAACATATTTCAAGATTTATATAACATATTCATTGAATTCCAAAACATAAATACTTCATTCGTAGAACTTTATTCTAAAACCATTTTTCAGGATTCATCAACTTATTTCTTAATAACCATCTCATAGAATAATAAATAGGAATAATGAATTAAGGTTCCTCAACTTCAACCCAATCATGCTTCATATGTCTAATGAAACAAATACTAGAATAACATTTGATACCTTTTACATGTCAATTGAGGCTTCCTTATCTTCATAAGTATATCCAATACTCATACCACCTTCCTTATTCTCTTCATGTGGTTTCCACTTAGAACATCAATTTTTACAATTACCATACTTTGCACATCTGAAAATTTCAATGTTAACAATATTCCTTATAATTTACTCCTTTTACTTAAAACAATAAATCATAATGCGAGAAACATTTATCATAATAAAAAACCATATAATCATTAAAAAAACATATAGGATGTTTAAATTTGAATAAAATTTTTAATATATGACACATTAGGTTTATCCTAGGATATTTATAGATAACATATATTTACATCCTTCATTATGGTTCATGAAGTGTTTTTTTATTCATGATGAATATCCTCCAGGAGTTTTAAACTAGGTTCACATTAAGGCCCATTGTTGTGTACCAGGTTATGCTCATGTCAGGATCGATGAACCTTGTCAGAGTTGTTACTCCATGGTAAAACAATACAACAAACATGCCCGCTTGTAGTATCCAGATTGAGATGTATTGTTAGGAAACCACTCACTCAATATTTTAAAAAATTTCTTGGACATTTACCTAAACATTGACTCATACTTATGATTATTCATAGAGACATCCCAAGACATATCCATTGAAATATTCTAGGGATCTCACTAAATTTTTTTTATACTAGTTTTTAAAGGTTGACTTAACATTTCCATCGATAGAGACTATAGTGACCAAGGCTAATCATACATGGATATTTCATCATTTTAGATGAATATTCATCACATTAAAAAAACATAAACCCAAGGACCGTAATAGTTACTTTATTTGGAAACATGGAACAAAATATTCTATCTTGGAGAATTATCTTTAGTGTTTCAAAAAAACATAATCCTATTTATTACTTCTACTTAAAAATATTTCTTCATAACATTGGGAAAGAAAACACAACAAATGGTGATCTTGAATGCCCATTAAAATTAAATAAAGGAATCATGTAAGCATAACATGAATATAAGTGTTTGAGAAAATGATCATATCATTTTGAGATCATACCCTACATATCAAAGATCTTAATCATGAGACATGGAATAAATATTGGTAGTTCATAAGACATGAATCATAAGGGAATAAAGAGAATAATCTATGAATTCATAGCATAAGAATAAGACATGTAACTTTTTGGAATACACATAAAATTAGAAAATCTTATGTCAAGGCTTCCTACCAACACCTTAAATAACATGTTAGTCTTGGAATAATAACCCATTTACCTAGTTTGGTCTTGGTATTCCCTCTTGTGTACCATATTATTTCGTGATTTGAATGCCCTCTCATATACCCTCTTGTTTTATGTCATGGGATTCCCTCTTGTGTACCCTCATGTTTTAGGATTATAATGAACATTTGTCTCAGGCTTGGGATTCCCTCTAATTTACCCTCATGTATTGGGCTTGGTATTCCCTCCTGTGTACCCTCCTATTTCAAACATAAGATGACCCCTTGTTTTAAGATTTGGATTCCTTCCCATGTACCCTCATGAGCTCATATAGAATTTATCATTTCCTAAAATAGATTGGGGTACATATAGTTCCCACATGTTACATAATAAAATCATACATACACATTTCATAAGATAATAAAACCTACATCATATCATGACCCATAAAAAGATATGGGTTTCTTAAACATCATGTAATAACCCAGAAAATTAAATGGGCATCATAAAAATTTATTTATATCATCACATATGGAAAATATATAGAGTACATGATCATTTCATCATAGAATATCATGTAAAAGGAAGTGGGTTTCATAAGTATTTATCTGGGTATAACCCATTGAAGTAAAATAATTTCTTAAGCATTTATCCCATGGCAGAGGAAGAAGTTTCATAAACATATAACCCACGAAACAGAAATGGGTTTTAATAAACATCCTTCCCAAAAATCATAAAAAATTAAGAGAAAACTTATAAATATGGGAATTATTAAGATATGGATATGGTAGTAAAATTTAAGAGATTTTTTAAGATATGGATCATAATATTTCATCAATAGAAGCATAATCATAGAAAATATCGATAAATGATGGATTGAATCTATAAATCGTTACCACTTTGTTAACATTAAAACATAATACCATGGAAATAAAAACATTAAATGAATTTTAATATATCAATAAAAATTATATTCATTGTATATTATGTAAAAATTAATTATATACACCTCATAGAAAATTAAAGTTTCATAACATGGCATGTGTCTCAAAGAAGGAAAATTGAGACAAAATTACTTTACTGATTTAGTAACTATTAAAACACAACCACCATGAAAGAAGGATCATCATATTAATATGTAAATACCAAAAAATTATGGTATAATATTCATATAATAGATCCATGTGTATTAAACAAACCCTATATAACAAATAGGTGGATAACATTTCTTGTGTCTCACAAAAAAAAAGTGGGATGAGAAAACCCTTACTACTTGATTAACCTTACAATCACACAACCTAAGAGGGAGTAACATCATATAAATATTTTAATATCATTAAGTAAAGTAAATTAATGATATAGCATTCTCAAGTTATGTATACACACCACACAATATAAATGAGTGGGTAATATGGTATGTATCTCACAGAAATAACAAGTGAGATGAAATCCCCTTACCATAAGTACTGAATTTCTTCATACATGTTCAAAATTTCTATATAATATATTCAAGTACATTATAAATCTATAATTTATCCCAATTTTTATACCTAATACCATATATGATTCACTTATGACTTTATATTACACATTTTTTTTAACAATTCCATGTTAAAGTAATGTTTTGGGTAATTACCACTTTGTTTATCATACATGTTTTGACATGTTCTTCTTGATCCTCTTATATTGATCATGATTTAATTATTTCAAGACTATTAAACATGATTTACATATCATATATATTTATTATATAAATATTTATAATAATCTATAAGGCATAGAAATATTAAACAAAATACACCGTTCATATAGACAGTATGTTGTACGTATGCATGAACGATGCAATATTTTTATTGTCATATTGAAAGATAAAAAATAAATTACAAATATGTATGTATATATATATATAATATCATTTCAGTAGAACTATTATGTCATATATATCATATAATTTTACTAAACCCATCCTTAATATATTCCATGTAAATTGTGGATGAATCACATCACTTTGAGCTGTCGGTAATCTGCATGTCCATAAACGAAGTTATTATATTAACACAAAATTTGAAGTATGAGGGTATGCATTATATAATAATTATAAAAGTATAACGGAATTATAAATATCATATATTTAATATAATTTTACTAAAAACACCCTCAATACATTCCATTTATTATGTGAATGAGTCACATCTCTATGAGGAGGTGATAGTCCACACATCCAAAAATGAAGTTATACTATCTATATAAAATGTAAAGCATGTAGGTAGGATTTAGATAACAACTACATAAATATAAATACATCATAAATATCATATATATCATATAAATATAATGTTTCCATAATAATTTCCAACCATGAGAGGTGGTAAAGGTAAAATGAGAAACTCCATTTTGTGGGGAGTTATGTTGGTCATACAAGTGTCTAAGTAATTTAGGCCCTTCAGTTTAAGGTTTATTCCCTTGTTAAGCTTAATTTTACCTTAATCATTGCAATTAATTTTAATCACTTTTGCTAATTTTTTTGATTAAAAATTAATTTTATCTTATTATATTATATATATTATACTTAATAAAAGCATGTATGTATGGTTTTTGAAATTAAATTCACAGAAGTATAAAGATTTAACATAATTATAATCCCACAAATGTGGCAAGGAACCTTATTTCTAAAGTGAGAATGTTCAAATGTTCATTAAGATTTTATATCTAATACCAACAAAAAAAATATTAAAATCAACTATATTGAATTAATAGATGTATAATTGATTTATTGTTACTTCAAACCAACCTAAAATATAATTTAAATATATAAATAAATTAGATGAAAAAGTAGTTTTGAATCAAGATTCTATATTTTTCTCTATTCACCAAAAAATGAAGTTTCTTAAAAAAATACCAAAAATTCTCCCTAAGTTAACATGGATACTAGGAATTCAAAAATGTTATTTATTTTATCAAATTAAATTGATAAGTGTCTAAAATTAATTTTATTATTGTTTATAGAAGGACATAAAAAGAAGTACTTTTGAGAAAATAATATTTCCAAACATATAAGTACTTTTCCAAAAAGTATATATTTTATCATCATTATGTTTTATTTATATAAAAACCTTATAAATAATATTTAAAAATTTCTTATTACTATTAATATTATTATGTTTAAGATCTATGTTATTACTATCTCATTTAATTAATTATAATTAAAAATGTTGTTTCATATAAACTCAGTGTTGCATGTGATGCAAGCCAAGTCAGTTTTGCGTATAACACAAGCCAAGTCGGTGTTGTGTGTAGTGAAAACATATCTTGGGGTATCTTATAATTAAATATTAAAATGGTGTAGCTTAAAAAGAAATAATAACTTGGTTCTTTCATATAACACAAGATATATTCAGTGTTGTATGAAATTAAAATTATCAAAAAGGTTAAATTAATTTGGAAAAACATTTCACAAAAACATAGGGTTTTATATATTTATGGTTGTTTGGATGAGATTTTTGGGGTAGAAAGGTGGTTTTTCTGGATATTATTTTAGTGTAGTGAAGAGGTAGTTTTTTTTGCCATGATTTTGGGGCAGTGAGGTGATGGTTTGTTTGGCCATTTTTTTGGGAGGCAAGGTAGTGGTGTGATGGGGATGATGTGATATATGTGAATGTTTGGTTGCTTTGTGTTATATGTCTTGTTAGTTATGGAATAAATAATTTATTAATAATAATTTAAATTACATGGGTTGGTTTGGTTGACGAGATGAAAATGATAAATGAATAATTAAATGATAGTTTGTGTGATTAAGTGTGTTTTCAAATAACTAATGAAATAATGGGATGATTAAATTAAATTTGACTAGAAATGTGAAATGGGGTTTTTTGGATTTTTGTGTGGTGTTATGCATTTAAAGGTGGTAGATAACGTGGTGATGTTTTGAGTTGATTTGTGTTTGGTTGTGAACACATTGGTTGGGGTTTTTTGTGTCTATATGTATATACTTATATATTCTTTGTTATTTTTAGATGCACCCCACACACATTAATCACTATGTTCCTACACCCACATCAACACATGGGGGTATTGTTCCTAACATCTGGTGACGAGAATAGATGGGTGGGTACCCAATATTTTAAGCTCTCTCTTCCAAGAGAGGTAGGTATTTCACATGATGTGATGGGTAGATTTCTGTTAGTGTAGTAAATGGTGGTTGTGATATCACATCCGTCTTTGAGAAAGTTGTGATATGACCGTAATTATAGGGAAGATTATGGTGGGGGTCATGCATGATTGGAGTAGGGACTAGGTTGATGTACTACATGTTAAAGATACCCTACTACACTAGTTATGGATGTTGTTGTTTAGTGGAATAGGTGTTATTAGGAAAGACATGATATGGTCATGCTTGTAGGGCATCAAGCCCAAGTGTCTGTGAGGGAGATGTGTTGTGATTGTGATGGAGGGGCGGTGTATTGTACAGAAGATATGGGAGATCGAAGACATACAAAGTTGGGATGTGAGAGTGAAATATTAGAAGAAAAGTTGTGCGTGGCACCCTTATCGATGAGATTATTATTATATTATATTACATGGATTTCATTACTTATTGAGAGAAACATTGTGAGGTTGGGGTGGATAGTTTTCTTGTTTAGGTTTTGTTGGTTCTACTATTTTCTCATGGTTTAATTAGTATACTTATTTCACATGTGCATGAGGGAATTTTATTTTTCTATTGAGTATACTTGTATACTCTCCCTATATATATAAAATTTTATCATGTTTCTATGTGGATTACATAGACTGTGCTGGACATTACTAGCTCAGAACGTTCGATAGATTATGTGTTCCTACTTCAGCTTTGCTTTTTTCGTATCTACTTTTGGGGAATTTTACGTATATTAGTTTTATTTATACATGCATGTGGGATAGTTTTGGATTCTTCTATATTATTTTTGGATGATTCATATTATATCCCGATACTATTTAAATTATATAAGGTAATTCCTCCCATATATGATATTTTCATACCATTGGTCTAGTCTCCAACCCAGGGCTACTAGAGGTTGGACTCGGGGGTCGTTATCTCTCTAAACTCATCATGGTATATTTGGAGGTAAAGGTTCATGAAATGATTTCCAAGAAAAAGAGATTATATGGGTACATATATCATGTATTTGGTACATATTATGGTATAAATTTTCATATGTGTAACATCCCATGGAATTTAAAGTAGTTAGTTTCAGAGGAAAGTTAAATTTTTGGATCAGAGCAGGCTCAAGGTGACTCTTTGTTGGTTTTTTATCTATAGGTTCCTCATCGTGATGTGATCGGTGAAGGTCACTCCATGATGAGGGTTGAGAAGGGGTCAATTATACTATGAACAAGGTATTTGTGTCATGGTGAATTTTGTGTGTATTATTGGATAAATATGAAACCAAATATATGGGAATCAGGCCACTATCCTAGGTTTCACATCATGAAAATAAATCCTACATTGGGGACTGAGGACCCTCATGTTTTTAGTTTGTGTATTTTCTCTAAGGAAGTGGTAATTCCACAGAGGGTGATGTCCTTTTTGCAAATCTAGGTCCAAGGGATTTTTGTTATACCCAAGGGGTATTTTACCATTCCATGACCAAATGGGAAACACCATGAGGACTGTAGATGATGTTGGTGGGTTCTTCTCAATGGAATTGTGTCATGTTGTGCCCCATGAGGACACATAAAATGAGTGTCTAGTAGGGGGCGTCACATAGTGTGCCTCATGGGTCATTCCATGACCATTATATATTCATGTTTTTAAAATAGGGACAAAACAAAAATTTTATGGTTAGAACCCCTTCATGTTTTAGGTCAAGATGAGCTATAATGAACTGACCTGGGTCAACCTGAAACGTCACTTGGACCACACTTCCATAAATCCTGATGTGTGTTCCCAAACACCCAGGTCCAAAAAATAGTTATAGGGTATCAAAAGTGGCCATGTGGGAACAATTTCACCCTCATGAAAACAAGGATACAGAATGGGTTCCAACTAGGAACCTTCCATGAGATATACATGCATTGGATAACCACACCAATAAAATATACAAATACAAAAATAATAAAAATATCCAAACATATTCTAACAATAAATAATAACCAATATTGTTTACCAAAATTTTTCCATTAAAATAATTCCATTTTATAAAAGTATTTTACATATCAAAACAAGGATCCAAATCTATAAAAAAAATAGGGACTAGGGAGGTTGATACACCACATAGACCAAACTGGGTGAATGAACCTCAGATAAAAATTCCACCATCACCCTGTGACTCTAAAGTCACCATCATGAACCAAACATCAGTTTTTTCTCAAGGGCTAATGGTAGAAAACCAACCTACAATCTAATACCTAAATAACCTACAAAGACATGGAGATTACATAACCACCAATGTGAGTATATAAGGTGTGATCAAATTATCAATAGGATACCACCAACATTCAATTTCCTTCCTTTTATAAAATTAACCAAGAATTATAGTTTGAAAATAAATATGAACAAATAGGTTTTCACTTCACTACCATGGTTTCAATTCAATCAAAATATAAGAACTTACATTACATAATTATTGTCTTTAAAAACCCAAGTCAAACCATCCATATTCATTTAAAATATCATATTTTTAAAAAACCATCCACATAGTTTTAAATATGCTTTAACAATATTTCAATACAATCCAACACTTTGAAAACCACTACCCCTTTTTCATTTGAAAACATTATCACACACTACTAAATTATGAGTAATGATAAAGGGGGAATAAACGTGTTTTCATGACATGTAAAATTGATTACAATTTTAAGGATTATTTATAGTCTAGGGAAGACCCAAGGTCATCTCTCAAGGAGCGTTCCTGGATTTATAGTGTGTATTTTTAATAAGGAGAACAAAAGAGGGGGTGGTTTGAAAATAGTTTTACGAAAATTACTTGATTTAAAGAGTGTAATAGTTTATAAAGAAAAGTAGGGTTTTAGAATTATGATATAAGGAGATCATTTTAAGTTCAATACATATCTTGGTGAGTAATCATTCTGAAAAATACACATGGTTTAATGGAACCCTTTGGTTGAGGGTTGTCAAGTTCTCGACTTTCCTCTTTCCTCTTAAAATGATGCTTAATGTACCACCCCTAGAAACAACAATTTTGTTTTCAAGGTGTGGGGATCAAAAATAGAAATAAAAAATACCAAAAAAAACTGAAATCTTATGTATGCGTGAGATATATAGGACTCTTGTCTTTTCTAATCAGATAAAAACAAAATTCCCACTTGAAATATCAACCCAATCGGTGTTGAGATAAAAAGTGTTTCACTTAATTATATTGAAATAAATGTATTCATAGGAGAAGTGAATAAAACTTAAAAATAATTGAAATATAGATAACATAAATTACAGAAAACTAGTAGAATATCATGTTCTGGAACTCAATCCCATGTATGCGTAGCTCCCCCAAATTGATCGTCCACCGTTTAGCTCTACATCGGGAGGAGGAGAAAGCTTGGGTATAACTCCTTCTTCACAATTGATCCCCCTATAAGTATAGGGGCATCAAGAACTTATAATATAAATAGAGGACACATTGGGGTATCTAATTGGCAGAGTTTGGCCTCCTGGTCGAACTTCCAAATGGGGTGCTGAAGGTGCCTTTTTATAGCCAAAATGGGAAGTGGTTTTCGGAACCTTGATTTTGATAAACCAATTGGAGGATAGTTTTAGGCTAATAGACAGTCGAATTTCCCTTTTGAAAAAACTGGAGAGTTGTAACCCCATGTCTTTACTATCACCACCCATTGTTTGGAATCATTTGGACAATCAAAACTCAAGATATTGACATATTATATAACGTCACTTTTGAATTTGTGCAAATTTGGTGGCTTGGATTGATCTGTTTGGATGGGCCCTTTAGACGCCTAATCAGGATTGGGATCCTTGAGATGAAATGTATCCTATTATATATTGGACCAAAGAAAAATTTTCATCCCATTTTTATGCATGGTATAGTAGAAATGTGCGGATTAATCCACTATTGTGCTCAGATCCCGTGCAGTTTTGCCCATATTTCTTGGGCTTCATCAAGGGTCGTCCAAATAACCTCTACCTTCAATGATATTATCAAAACAAGTAACATTTACCTTTTCAAGAGTTATAAACAAAAAATAAATGAATCAAACATGAAGTTCATTTTTTTATTATATTGTTAATTTATAATAACAATTCAGTTTAATACAATGGTGTAAGGGTGAAAATAACACAGTAAATCATGGTACGATCACACCCACCCACCTAAACATTTTCACTCCTGATAAGAGTTTAATTTTCAGAAATTACACATGTATATATTAACATCATCATGAAATTTTAACATCTACGGAAATTTTAATTCATTAAAGTAATGTGATCAATGCAAAAATCAAACCATGGAGTTCTTCCTAGTGAAAATGGAAAAAATATGCCTCATAAATCATATCACAGTGATATTAAAAGAGATTCATGATACCAAATTGAGAAAATAATTCAGAAGTCAACTATGACACTAACTCTCCATGTGTGTGTGTGAAAAACATTCCATGCTCTTCTTTCCACTTTCTATCCAAAAGATATATGTTATTTTAACATTTTTCAACTTAAAAGATTTTTTTTCCACTGAACCTGCCCAACATCATTTGCAATAATATTTCAAGACCAACTCACTTAAGCATTACTAGAAGTTAAAACATAAGCTCTCAACATATATATCCCTATATGTTTCACATTTCATCACTCCCCTCTTTTTTTCAGAAGTTTCATTTGGAACAAATATCAAACTTATCTCTTAACCCTTGTCTGATCTCCTCAAGATGCTAATTGTAATAGTTATAAAAAGATAAAAGGTTGAGGAGGAGTGTTTTTTACCTAACCAAGACACAACCCAATTTTGTTTTTATTTTGATATTTTTATTTTTTTAGGGTGTACAACAGTCAGATATCATGTACACCCACATAGGTCAATCTGGTATAGTAATGAAACAAATCAGATTTGGAACAAACGTATGGAAATATCACTTTATGATGGAAAATATTAATATAACATAAATTTTCCTTCTATTAAATAAGAAATATTCACACATTGTGGTTTGTTGTAAAAATGTGTGGAGATAGGAGTGACACGGTTTTACAAAAAACTACTCACACAAGGGGTATCAATCATCTCAAAGGGTTCATAGAGATAAAACTATTTATATCATTGAAATAATACCAATTCACTAAAAATAACATTCTGATATTAAATTCATACAAAAATTCATTCCATAATATCATCAGGTCTTCATCAATTGTTAAATCAACATGGAATAAAAAATTTCCACATGCATTTTCTTTAAGTTCCATGATTTTGTGATGAGAAGGGGGGAGGGTAAAATTACCATAAATAAGGCGAAAAAGAGAAGAAAGAAATAAAATTATAAAAATCCTAATAAACTAAACAAGATAGGGAAAAGTGAAAATACTATAAATAATTAAAAAAAGAGAAGAAAGAAGAAAGTCGATGAAAAATCCTAACTAACCCAAGAACGTACGCATCCCCCTACACCTAAAGTGTGCAGTGTCTTCACTATAATAGACGAGAAGGTGGGATGTAAGGATAAAACCTGGTGAGTGTCATTCATATATTTCTTCATGAACATGGAGTTCTTCCATCACAGACTCTGAAATGGATTCATAAAGTGCTTTAGCCGCTGCCCATTAACAAGGAAGGTTTTATTAGTTTATTCAGTTTGAACCCAGAAAATACTATATGGAGAGACGTTGGTAACAATGTATGGTCCAAAACATTGGCTTCTTGATATAGGGTAAATGATACTAGTAGCCAATAATTTTGTTAAATATTTTTTCACAACTTCTAGGAGGATTGGGTTCAGTCAAAATTGTGCCTACCTCACTTGTTTATCCCCATAATTTAATAAAATATCATGTGTACAAATTGATTGGCCAATACCAAGAATTTATGCAAGTGTCCATCCTAATTCTTGTTTATGCTCCCTCGAAAGATCAAGCAGTCACAATTCATTCCCAATAGGGAGTGGACTAGAAATAATGATGGGAATCTTGTTTCCCTTATCAAGATATAAATATTTTAAATCTTGAGGTAGTTTTTTTAAGTTCTAGTTTATTTGGATTTTGGATTTATGGGTGTTTTTGTGAAATTTAGAGATCACTAATCTCATCTAACTTCTCAATGGTATCATCCTCAAATAAGGAATGAGCTTTTACAAGGTTAGCAGTATCATCGATTTTTCAGTAGATCCTCAATGTTTAAGAAATCACCAATAAATAAACATGCATGAAATTTTTCTAATCCACTACAACAATCACTGCATGACTCATTTCCTAGATTTTCAATCAATGAAGAAAACTCAAAAAGGGTATCAGGGGAATGAAAAGTTGTTTTTTCAGGGGTAGGTTTTACATCAATTGAATTAACACAGAGAGAGGAATGTTATTCTAAGGGGTGATTCATGGTATCAAGGATGTTGAAATGGACTATGTCACCACCAAATTCCATATATAATATAGCATTGTGGAAATTAATTTTGGTTTTGGTAGTTTTCAAGAAGCGTCTCCCCAATATAATTTGGGCATGTCCATTCATCATATCATATTCCATTTTAGCACATAAAAATCAGCTGGAAAAATTAAAATTTTCACCCTCACAATAACTTCCTCTAACACACCAGAAGGGTGTGCGGTACTCCAATTGGATAGTTGAACAACAATTCCAGTGGGATTTTGTTCCCCAAATTACAATGAAGAGTAAATGGAGTGAGGCATCACATTTATAGAAGCACCTAAAACAAGCATAACATTATAAAATGAATACTCTCCTATGGTGCATAGAATCGAGAATTTACCAAGATCATTACACTTGGTGGGAATTGATGACTCTATTAATGCTAATACTTTTCTCTCCAAGATCACCTTTTCATCTCCACTAAGTCTTCTTTAGTGTTTACACATCTCCTTCAAAAACTTGGTGATCTTGGAATTTTCTTCACGACTTCAATCAATGGAATGTTAACCTGTACCTTTTTAAAAGTATCAAATATTTCCTTATAAATATCAGTTTCCTATTGTTTTCTTGGTTGGTTGGCCCTTTTTGAAATGGAAGTGTAATTCTTGGGATATGAGTCTCATCAACATACAAATTCTTTCCTTTGGAAGGTCTTCTCTTTAGACATGGTTTTTCAACATTTCGAACATTTTAAATGGTTGGGATAGAGGTTTCCTCAGAAGGGGATGACTATAATGGAGTATTAATTTGGTTTTAAAGTTTTTTTCCATTCCTAAGGGTGATGGAACTAACATTTCCTTTATCCTTAGGGTTAACTACTAGCTGATAAGGTAGTTTACATGACCAATGACTTTGAATTTCCCCCACCGAGTTAGATAGTTTGCCTAATAGGGTTTTGAGGTCTTGTATGGCTGCCTAGGTTGTTTGATGGAATTGGAGATTGTTGGAAGCCATTTTTTTCATCATATCTTCTAGGCTAGGCTAAGGTTTTAGAGGGGGTGGTTGAAAATTCCTTTTTTTGGTAGAGGATTTATGGGTGGTGGTGGTTGACTACTCTGCCCTGGTTGGTTCTATGGTTGTTGAGGCTGGTTTGAATACCCCCTTTCTATAGGATTGGTTTTCATTCCACCTTGGATTAGATGGGTAATATGGTTCTTGCCTAAAGGGTTGGTTATAGGGGTGGCCTAGAAAGATTCCATCACAACTCTCAAAAGTTTCTCTTAGTTGGGGTCATTGATCAGAGTAGTGAGTGTCAGAAGAACATATACAAAAGTGGATGGTAGGAGGAAATTTGGATTTCCCATTGGAAAGAGCAAGTTATCGAAGAAGGGTACTTACCTCTTCAAACTTCATGTCCACCTTCCTCTCGAATTTGGTACTTTTCACCTCATGGCCACCTCAAATGGGTACATTGGGCCTTGAACCGAATTTTTGACTGTTTTATGCCATGTTCTCAATTAAGGTACTTGCAACAATTGGGGTTTTATTAACTAGCATACCATCTATAGCAACATCAATCATATTTCAGTCGATTGGAATTAAACCTTCATAAAAATATTGAATTAAAAGTTGATCACTTATTTGGTGGTGTGGATTGCATGAACAAATCCTTTTCAAGAATTCCCAATATTCATGTAGTGTTTCCCCTTAGGATTGTTTTGTACCACATATTTCATTTCATATAGTTGAATTTCAAGAGGATGAGAAATATTTTTCTATAAAATGACATTTGATGTCTGGCCAACTATAATTAGTTAATTAACATAATAAAGAAATTCTTTTGATGTGTCTTCTAATGAAAATGTAAATTTCCTAAGATTTATTTATTCTTCATCCACATTAGTAGGTTTTAAAGTAGAACGCACATTATTAAATTCATTTATGTTCTTATTGGTATATTCTCCTGTGAGTCCATGAAATCATGTCAATAAATGAATTAAACTGGATTTCAGTTCAAAATTAGGTGCCTTGCCTTGCATTTCAATATAGGTGTGCTGGATATCAACATCAAGTGAGGTTAGTTCTTTTAATGTTCTATTGTTTTCATCCATATTATGAATTTTTATTTCAGTTTTTATTTTGGTTCCAGTAGAAGAAGAGGAAGTATCAAGAAGAGTGTTGATGTTTTATGTGTCCCCCTTCGGTAGGTTCTCTTGTGGGTCTTGGGGTCGCTAACGTAAGATTCTCTCTAGTTCAGGTTAAAAAAGAGGTAAATATCCAAGATTAGAATGTTTCATGCACCAAAACTACACAAACATTAGATTAGAATACAAAAATATAGGTAGAGGTATAATATAAAATAGAGAAATATTGAAAAAATTTACAAAAATCTTATAAAAACACGCACTAAAAACCAAATCACTCCTCGGCAACGACGCCAAAATTTGACCGCATTGTAATGAAAAATCAAATTTATTATGATTTTACTGTTTATTTATAGTCTAGGGAATACCATAGGTCATCTCTCAAGGAGTGTTGGTGGGTTTAGAGTGTGCGTTTTTAATAAGGATAACAAAGGACGGTGTGGTTTGAAAACAATTTAAAAAAAATGAATTGATTTATAGAGTTTAATAGATGATAACTAATAGTGGTGTTTTAGAATTATGAGATAAGGATATCATTTCATGTTCACTACAAATCTTGGTGAGTTAATAATTCTGAAAAATTCACATGGTTTAATGAAACCCTTTGGTTGAGGGTTGTTAAGATCTCGACTTTCCTCTTACCTCTTAAAATGATGCTCAAAGTATCACCCCTTGAAAAAACAATCATGTTGTCAAGGTTTGGGTATCGAACATAGAAAGTAAATCCTAAAAAATAATAATGAAATATTATGTATATGTGAGATAAATATGACTCTTTTATTGTCCAATCGGAACAAAACAAGATTCCCACTTGAAATATCAACCCAATCGGTGTTGAGATAAAAAGTGTTTCATTTAATTATAATGAAATAAATGTATTCAGAGGATAAGTGAATCAAAGTTAAAAATAAGTGAAACATTTATCACAAAAATTTTAGAAAACCAGTAGAATTGCATGTTCCAGAACTCCCTCCCATGTTTGTGTAGCTCCCTCAAAATGATCGTCCACCGTTTAGCTTGACATCCGGAGGAGGAGGAAGCTTAGGTGGAACTACTTTTTCATGATTGATCCCCCTATAAGGATAGGGGCCTATAGAAATTATAATATTAATAGAGGACTCCATGGGGTCTCCAAAATTGCAGAGAATGGCCTCCTGGTCGAACTTCTAAATGGGGTTCCCAATGTGCCTTTTTTATAGCCAAAATGGGACGTGGTTTTGGGCACCAAAATTTTGATAAACCACTTGGAGGATGGTTTTCAGCTACTAGAAAGTTGAATCTCCCTTTTGAAAAATCTGTAGAGTTTAATCCCCACGTCATGAATATCACCACTAGAAGCATGGAATCATTTAGACAATCACATCTCGAGAAATTGACATATTATAGAATGCCTCTTCTGATATTGTGCATATTCGATGGCTTGGACATATCAGTTCAGATGGGCCCCTTAGAAGACGAATCAGGATTGGTTTCCTTCAGATGAAATATATCCTATTATATTTTTGTCCAAACCAAAAAATGTCTTCCCATTTGGATGTATGTTCTAGTAAAAATGTTCGGATTAATACACTAGTGTTCTTAGATCCTTAGCAATTTGGCCCATATTTCTTGGACTTCATCATGGGTCCTCCATATCACCAATACCTTTAATGATATTATCAAAACAAGTATCATTACCGTTTTTAATAGTAAAAAATATAAAATAACGGAATCATACATGAAGTGAATTTTGTTATTTTATTTTGAATTTACAACAAAAATTCAGTTTAATACAATGCGGTAATTGTGAAAATAACACAATGAATTGTGGTACTATCAAGGAACCATAATATGAAGACAAGGAAAGGTTATAAAATAATGACAATGATAAAATGGAGCAAACTTTTCAACATAAATACCTAACCATAAATGAAATCAATACATAAAAGTAAGATCAATACAAAAAATATGAAAGTAACAAGTTAATAAATAATAAAGAAGAATAATATAATATACATATCATGTGATAACACAATAGAGACTAATGGAATAATACTAAACTTTTATAGGTAGAACCAACCATCAGCATGTTAATGATCCTATATCTCATCCCCTGAATCACTCTCAACTAGCCTTATATGTGACACATCTACTAGAAAAGTCAAAACATTAAACCAGGGGATAATATCTACAATATATCTATAATCTAGGAAAGATAAAATCCATATAATTCCCAATTATTATCCAAGGGTTACTCATTAAATAATTAAAGGACGTACTCTATTATCAATCTAATGTCAACCACATGATCAACACATATCCCAAAGTTAATAAAATAGAACTATTATATACATACCACCTCCCAAACACCCCATTTAATTAGGATATCCCTTACAAGATACATAAACATGAATCAAAATTCATTTAACCCTCAACACATACACACATGAATAAAAAATGAGTATTAATGTGGCTCAAAAAGGGTCCAACCATCAATCAAAAAAACCATTTACTGAGATTTAAAGAATTTTTTGGAGCATTTGAAGTTAAGAAAACTAGATTTTTTATCATTAGAATTACATTCACTAGAATTTTAGTTAATGATAGGTAAAATGGCATGATATAAATGAAGAAAGGGTTCATATCTTCAACGACAACATGTTTTCTCTAATAGTAGTATGTCCATCAGAAGTTCGCATCTACTGATTTTCTATAATATTTCCTTGAGAGGTATAGATGTTTATAAAATATGATTGGTCACCAGATTGGTAAACATTATCAGTAAATCATTTATTTGGACCCATGTTTTTATGATAGTAGGGTTAAATTGTTTAACTAGTTGTTCTTAGTATTTAAGCATGTGGGATCTTCAGTACAATGTGTAGAAAATGTATGAAGATGTGGTTTGAGATGAGTAATTATTGAGGAGATGTTAAGTTGGTGAGGATCAATATTCTTTGAAATCTATTTTTCAACTATACTATAATAGTTATAATAAATTAAATTTGTAGTGTGGTTTCCCTCATACACATAGGACACAATCCAATGCATGTAAATGTTTTTATCTTTCTTCACTTCCCCATATTTACATTGAATGTTATGACATTAAATGTATTCTTAGTACTATACTTTCATATACTGAGGTGTGTGTGAATGTTTCACATTGTGTAGTGGGTAGGGTTCCTTATTTTTCAAATTCTAATACACTTAGTCAAAGGGTAAGAAAACTTGAAAAGACTCAGTTTTATGCTACACTGATATAAAATATGAATTTCTAATAGATTGGGAATAAAAACTTATGGCGGTTTATCGGTTGTATAAGTGTTAAATTTTTCATACAACAGTTCACAAGTTCCAAAGTTCCCAAATAAGTGGTATTAGAGGCTAGTTGGTTATGAACATGTAGTTTACACATTTACAATAACATAAACATGAAATCCTATAAAGAAAATATCCATATCATAAATTTTATGGATCATATTTTGGATCCTGATGAATATAGATTGAATACTATTAGATTCAAAAATACTTAGATATTCCCATGTACTGAGTGAAGCTAGTGTTGATTAATAAATTTGAATGGGAGTAGTTAGATATTAAATTTCTTGATCTAGTAATAATGTACCTTACAAGGAATGTATCATGCATCAATCAGGAGAAAAATACAACAGTGGATGTTATGAAGGTGTTGGAATACATGTATGAAAAATCAACATCCCTTAAAAAATTATTCTTGTTGTGGTAACTATTTGGTTAAAGGTTGATGGATGGAATACTAGTGGATGATCATTTGGATGAATTAAACATTATTTGTGGGTATCTTTAATTGGTAAATGTAACTTTTAGAGATATTGTATGGGGATTTCCAATCTTATCTTTAGTTTTGGAGATATGAGAGGCAATGGTTAATAATATTTGTAACTCATGCAGAAAATATGATATGATGTTTGATTATATCAAAAATATCATACCCAACGAAGAAATTTTGGGGAGCTAAGTTAGAGAACCTTCTATTAGTGCTCTTAATACTGATGGAAGGGGTAGCTCACCCCATCAAAAATAGGCTTATCAAAAGAATAAATTGAAATATAAATATAAATATAGGAAATGGGAGAAGAGAAAAGGTAGGATGGATGGTATTGGTCCTACCTATTGGAAAGACGGAAGAAAATATATTTCAAGGATAATAAAAATCATAAGTAGAACACTAAAAATACATCAACCATCATAAGTTTATACTTCATCAATTCAACTGAAGTTCATAATGAAAGGTTTCTAAGTGAGAACACATCAGTTGAAAATTGGATGGTTCACTCTAGGGAATCATTCCATTCAACTAAAGGTAAAATATACATGAAAAAATATGTTTCTAAGAAGTTTGTGATATTCTATCTTATGGACAGTGAATCCCTAAAAGTTTTTGGAAAGGGAGATGTCAACATCTGTATGAATAATTAAGGATTCTTGAAACAATTAGATGTTTATAAAATCTCTGTCCTTAGAAGGAATCTTATTATCATAAAGAAATTTAATGATGTTTTATATGGATGTAGCTTTGAAATTGGGGTATGGAATGTTATCTTGGGATCAATGGTTATTGAAAAAAGGCTTTAAGGATGGGTCCATTTACATGATATAATGTTTATATAGGAGTAAAGATATCAAAATTTCTCATTCTGGTGATCCATATCTGTGGATCTATAGGTTCGGTAAACTCAATGAGAATAATATAATGGTTCTATAAGATAAAGTCATATTTAATCTTGATCACATTGAAATAGGAAGGTGTAAAAATTGTGTACTAGGAAAACAAGATAGATTGTCTTTCAACATAGATGGTTAGATGATGAAGAACTTGAAATTGGAAATTGTACACTTAGATATTTGGGGACCTACCCATGATCAATCCTATGATGTTTTCCTTTACTTTATTACTTTCATTGATGATGCTATAATGAAATTATGAATTTAGTTCTTGAATCATATTTCTAATGTATTTTAGGAGTTTTTTAATGTAAAACATTGGAATAAAGGAAATTCATATATATTTTGATGTGCATATTCACAAAAAATGATGGTGAGCACACCAGATGAAACTATAGAGTTTCTGTAAGAATGAAGAAATAATAAATGGGAATGACATGTTCAGAACTCCATATAAGAATGGAATGGCTGAAAGGATTAATCATACCTTGATAGAGAAAAACACAATTATGAGGTTTAACTCCATAATAACAAACTATATTTGGGTAATGGCACCCAATATAGTTATTTATCACACCAATAGGATTCTCTAATTGATAATTGGGAAAACAATTATAGCAGAGATGTGTTATGAAAAAATACTTGATTTTCATCATCTTAGAATCTTTATTAGTTTATAATATATATATATATGTATATATATATATTCTAAATTTCATGATAAACATAAATGAAAATAAAAAATGTTGTTCTTCCTTGGTTATAGAGATGAAAATTTTGGATATAATTTATTGGATGGTATTAAAAAAAATATTTAGAAGGGGTTATACTTCTATTGATGAGAAGGTTTCATAGATGGATCAAAACCTATTGGACCAATAAATTCAAGGATAAATAATTTTTAAATTCCAGTTTAATCTTAGTATCATTAATTTAAAAAATATAAGAACTCAAATTCATGTGATGAAGTCACTGATAGTGTAGAAGTAAGGCTATTAGAAAAGATATAATGTTCAAGAGTAGGTAATTCTTGAGTGGGAGCATTAGATTTATGTGATTTAGAAGTAAGAGTGCTAAAGATTTAGGTACCATAAGAAATATTAGATTCAAACATCTCAGAACAACAAATTTAGTTGATGCGATAAACTATAATTAGAAGAAAAATTCAAAGGTATGGAGATGATGTGAACATTATACTTCTAATGGATATAAGAGAACCAAAAAATATAGAGAAGAAACTTTTCTTAGTAACTCTCATTAGTGGGATTCATCCATGAATAATGTTATAAACTCATTAAAGTAAAAAATAACATAGGAGATGTACTAAATTTAGTATGGTAAAAACTAGCTTGAAAATAAATTGGATTACTGAATCATGGAAGAAGTTAATGAAAAGAAGATTTATAATGCACAAATCATAGTGAAGGGGTTTCAATAGAATGAAGTAGTTGATTTATCTGAAATATTGTCTCATGTAGTTATACATTCTACCATTATAATTGCACTAAGAATGGTTGTATTAGAAGATATGTATCTAGATAATATGGATATCAATATGGATTTCATTCATAATGATTTCGAGGAGGAGATTTACATTGAACATCTAATATGTGTTTTAGGGCATCTGAGTTTGGTAAGTAATGTAAATAAAAGACTATATATATTGAATAAATCCCCCTGATAGTGGAATCAAAATTTTGATTCATTAATATCAATGGATGGGTTCAAAATGTGAAATACATATCATTGTTGTTATCAAAATAAATGTAAAGATTGGAAATTCATCATATTACTCTGGTATGTGGATGGACTAATGATTACTAGAATTATTGTTTCAAATGTTTAGAAGTTGAAGTGTGTTTTTATTATATTATTCAAGATGAATTATCTTTGGTAGGAAAGTATGATTTTCAAGATGATGATAAAGATATATATGAAGATCATGAATTTGGTTATATCTAAAAAAATATTTTATATATAAGAGAACAAAAAGGGTTGGGATTGAAATAAGTAAGCTATTAATAACCCATATCATAGCTTACATCAATACATCCAAGTCATTAGTGCAAGAAACCAAAGTTGAGGTCAAGTTTATAGAGAAATTTCAATATCCATAATCGATCTAAATTTTGATGTATGCAATGGTTTGAACTCATCCTGAAATTTCCCATACAGTGGGAGTTGTTTTTTTTGTACATAGATAATACAATGAAAGAAAATTGGGAGGATGTGAGGTGGATCATTGGATATTAACAAGTATAATGAGATCAATATGTTTTCTATGGAGAGTAAGATTAGTTATAAGGTTTCATAGGATCAGATTTCACTAAAGATTTTGATACTTGAAATTGTATAATAGATTTTGTTTATATATATGGATGAGCTATAGTTAGTTGGATTTTAGGACTTTATATGATCATTACATTGAGTACAATGAAAGAAGATTCTGTAACTGCAATGGATTATTGGAAATAAATGTAATGGTTAAAGAGATTTATATAGTTTCTTGAAAAGAGTCCATAAGGTGAAGTTCATTATTATGATATCCAAAGTTAAATCCACTTGAAAAAACATTCAATGTTCTATGCTTGGATAAATCATATGAACCTGAAGTATCATTTCATATGAAAATTTCTAAAGAAAAATGAGTTTTAGCTTCAGAAGGAAATAAGTGTTAGATGTTTGTTGAGTTTTTACTAGAAAAAGTTTTCAAGTGGGACATTGTTTGGATGTGAATCCCTTTTGAAAGAATTATAAGTTTAGAGAATCGGAATTTTGAGCATCTAAATTACATTCATCAGAATTTCAATCAGTGACAGGTGACCTAGATTGATGTAATGGTTACATGAGTTCATCCCTTCCTCATAATAAGGTATTATCCAATGGTAATAGATCCATTTTAAATTTGTGTCTATCTATGGTTTTATAGTATTACACAGAGAGGTTTGGATGTTCATTAATGATGATGGGTCACTAGGTTCGTAACCTTGCTCATGAAATAATGTATTTTGAGTATGGTTTTTATGAGAGTAGGTTTAACTAGATTTTCTTAATATTTATGTATATTATACCTTACATACAAAGTATATAAAAATTGTAAAGATATGGTTCAAGCTGATCATTTATTTGAGAGATAAGGATTTAGTATATATTAATTATCATTGAAATATGTCTTCCACCTGTAATATTATAGTTATAATAAATATAAGCATTACTGGGTTTACCACATGCATGCAGAAAAAAATACAAAAAATGTTAAACATTATGTTCTTTCTCTATTTTCCTATATTTCTTTGAAATTTTTACCATTGAATGTATTACTAGTACTTTGTTGTCTTGTACAGAGTTTTCTGTTCATGGTCAAATTTGTGTTGTGGGTAGGGTTATTTTTTTCTTCATTCCAATACACTTAGTAAAAGGTCAAGTGAATATACAAATATTTTGTTTTCTTCTATGCTTCTACAACATATGAATATCTTGTAGATTGATCTTATGAACTTTTAGTGGTCTATCGGTAGTACATGTGATCAATTTTTCATGATTGAGTTTTAAGGTTCTAGAATTACCCAAAAAACCATTATCATAAAATGAAAAGGATTTTTTTTCTTTTAGAAAAAGAATAAAACATTTTAAAAACCATTTTTTAAAAACTTTTGGAAACCAATTATAAATACAAGGGAAATCACAACCAAAACAAAATTATAATAAAAAATGGTCATCAGATGTCACTAATAAATTCTATAATTCAAACACACCCATTTAAAACATGTAAAACATTTAATTCCACAAAAATCCTTACTTTATAAATCTTCTTTGATCCAATCCACCATGAATAAATCCTTATTAATTAAGAAAACAATAATTGGAATTTTATCAAACACCTAGAATATATAAAAAACCATTTAAAATGGAAGTTACCTCTATATATTGATATATTGTTTCTCCAATTTTAAACCCAAGTTATTTTAAAAAAACATTATAAACCTCATCTAGATATCATATACCATTTTTATCGAGATTATAAATGAGTTTATAACACCAAGCATCCATGGAACTCTTAAATAAAAGGAAAATAAATGAAAAAATACCTTAATAAGTGTAGCCACATCACCATTGATGAACATCATAAAATTAGGGACCCAAATAAGGTTTAAAACCCCCAGAAACCAAACCCATAATACAAAATAACCCTATACATAGAAATCAGCCATCATGGTCACATTGGTTAGAGGGAATGAAAAAAATTGGAAGATAACAAGAAAAGAAAGAAGGATAGGAACTTAGCTTTCATGCTAGGTGAAGATAAACCAAGAAATCAACCTAAAATAACCATAAAAGGGATTATATGAGGACATTGAGAGCTTAGGAAGTGCATTGAATAATCCCTTTGGATGTGGGAGTGAAATGGTAGAGTCCCAAATTAAAAAGAAAATTAAAAGAAAAAAACACCAAAAACAAAGTACGTCACATGGTTTACTCTCATGGTTTACCAAAATTTGTGTTAACCATGTGATCTTAAATTTCAAAAATAGTACATTTATCAAGGTTTAGATGGAATGGATTTATAAACCATATGAAAAACTTCACGACCGTGGGGAAATTCCAAAAATCACAAATTTTCACTCCAAGACACCCCAAACTCAAGGGATAAGTTAACCCTATAAATATAAAAAACAAAGTAAAATTTTATGGTGTCACAATTCTCCCAAAACAATATTTTCTATAAAACTCCATGATTTTATACTAAGTCTCTTTTTTAAAATATATTTAATTTCTTCGATAGCTTACATTTTAAAGAACACCAAGCATAAACGAATTCTAAAACGTTAATATTATAAAACAACCATTATAAACTAGCCATCAAGTTATATTGAATAAATAATATTAACCACATTATGAAATATATAATTCTTCAACTCATTTTAAATGTATTAATTAAATTTTTTTAAATATTCAAATAATTTTTAGTGAAGTCATTTTGGTTTTCAAATATATGTTTTCTTCAAAAAAATATTTTATTTATTTCTATGAGAAATTAAATATAATTAATTTTTGAAACATTTAAAAAATTTATTTGAGAAAATTAAAATCATTTTTGGATTCATCATTCAAAAATTATCTTATAAATAATTTTTATAATTTTTTAGAATATTTACTTTTCAGTGAATCTTTAAAAAATACCAATTTTTATAAAACACTTATTTTATTTATATTGAAAATTAATTTTATAATTTTAAATTTATCTCTATGTAAATTAAGTAATTTTTAGTGATATATAATATAAATATTTACATTTACACAATCTTTAGACCTTGTTTTTGGATAATTATATTTTTGGGCTTGAAAACATGTTTTTTCCAAAAAACTATTATTCATTGCGTTTTGACAATTTGATTTTAAATGTAATTTTTCAACTTCTGTGTTTTGAATTTTTAAAAATGGATTCTATATTTGGAATCAATAGGTCAAAATTAGGTTATATAGTCACTTTCATTTATATTAATAAAAAATTTACCATGGTAAAAAAAATATTTACCGCAATATAGATTAAATAATATAGCGAGTTAAGTTAAAAGGAAAACGTTTAAAATACTAAAAACTAAAAAATTAAATTGGTGTTTGATGTGTTTTGTGACCACAAAACCCCTTTATAAAATTAATTATAATCCACATTCTTTGGAATTATTTCCACCCAAATAGGGTTTACTTTTATTATAAAATAATTATGATTTAATCACTTAAAACCACCCCTCCTCAAGTATTAATACCACTCCTCACCATACTCTTTCTCTACACACGACTTAAGATATTCAAATATATGCCAAAACCTATCATCCCCACTCTCCCCAGGTTCGCGTGCTGCTGGTGTCACCCAAATACCAATTCCAATTTTCGTAATGGTTCCTTAAAGGAGGTGATATTCTAGAGGAGGTTAACGTATGAAAAACTAATGGGGGGCATGAGGTAATGGTTTGTTGCCTCACTTTTACTTCAATGATATATATGTGTTATTCCCCACTTATTTTTTCTATGTGGTTTATATACTATCCTTTGATATATGATATGAAAAATCTCATTATCATAATGTTTTTCTATGTTTTATTTGATAATTATTACTTTTTTTTCGGGCATATGATTCGATTGATTACAAAGTGGTAGGGGATTTATTTATTCAATTTTCATTAATTGGTTTAAACATATAATTAATTGATTATTCTATTTCAATATTATGTGTGTGATGAATAGTAATTATATATTTTTTTTATTTTTAGTTGTTTTATTTGGATTTATAAATGATACATATAATTGATTCATTTTATTAATGATTACTTCAATGATATGATATTTATGACAGAATTTATTTTAAAAATTATCTTTTTAAATTTTCCCTTAAAAAATTCCTTTTCATCCATGTATATTTTTACTAAAACTGTTTCCTAAAATGTTTTAACTATTCTTTTATGATTGTTTAAATAATTTTTTACTCATGTTTTATATTTTATAAAATGGTTTGAAAGGATTATTTTTGTCATTTTCTAAAGGATGTTCTTTGTGGAATTTCCAAAAAAATAAAAAGGAATTTTTTTTAAAATTATACGGCATGATAGGATTTTCATGCAATTGAGATTCCATAATTATTAGATGTTTTCTTTACAATATTATATGATTTATTTTCAAATAAAAATTTTTCTCTTATAATTTTACGACTACTTAAAAAGAAATGATTTGAAAATGTAAATTTCATTTTTAAAGAATTATTTCAAGTGATCTTACAAAATTATTTTCCTTATAATATAAAATTATTTCATGTCTCTTATTCTATACTAGGAATATTATTTTATGATACTATCCTTATTAAATTTACCGTTGGTTTATATTTATGATGTAATGATGTTTATGAAACCCATTTCTTTTTAATGAGTGACTTGATGATGAAATGTTTATGAAACTCATTTATTTACATGGTTTCTGATATGATTAATGACTCATGTTATTATAGAACACATATTAATGGATTTAATTATGTGATGGTGGTTACATTATAAACAAGGATAGAGGTTACATTATAACCAAGTACGGTAGTTATTTGATAACCAATGACGAGTGGGACATATATCTCCCTTTACTGAATTGGGTAAAGGATTATATATCATGAGATAATAACGGTAAAAAAGTTGATGGTCTTGATCCACTATGGGATACAGGTGCGTCCTAATCCACTATGGGAAACAGGTGTGTCCTAATCTACTATATTAATGGTCTTGGTTGTTAATGTTGAAATATGATATGGTTTTATATATTTATTATGGTTCCACACTTTTATGACATGATATTTTTGTTCATGATTGATTTATGAATATTTATCACTCTTATGGTCCATGTTTTATAAAATGATAATTTTTATTCTATGAATCAGGATTATTATCTTTCATAGGTTGGGTATGAACTTCATATGTTATGATCAAGAACACATTACATTATTCTTATCTTTTTATTTCATATGATCATTGATTTATATCTCCTATTTTTATCCTTACTGGGCTTTTGAGCTCACACATTCTTATGTTTATTTTCCCTAGGATATGAAGAAATTTATTAAATATGATATTTTAAAAAGGGTCCTAGTTATGAAGGAATAAGCAGGAGACGATGTAGATGTTTTATAAAACAACTACTTATTTGTTCAAGTTTCCAAAGACACTAAACCCAAATGGTTCTAGCATGGTTTCGTTACTTTATGTAATGAATATTCATCTATTTATATTTAATATATATTTATGAAAATAATGGGTTGTTATTGTTTGTATCCAATAAAATTTTCTTAAACATTGAAAAATAATATGATAAAACATTAGTAAAAACCCTAAGGGTAAGTTTAGGTTAAAATTTTGGAGTTTTGATAACGATTATTAATATCATAAGTTAAATATAAGGTGTCATAGATTGAAATTTTATAAGTAATTTTCCTTTAGTATGTGGTTTTACCATAATTATTAGTATTTCTCACACTATTATTTTTTGTTTTTAGACAATGGTTGGAACCAAGAGGAATCATGTTAATGGTGAATGTGATGGACAACAGAATGATATTCTACACGGGAAACCACATGAAATGGGAGTCGGAAGGTGAAACATTGTTATTATTCCTAAAAAAATATCATAATATGATCAATAATATCAACTTTGGTGAGTTTTTTATCCATTTAATAATTATATACGAAGTTTATTGGTGACTACATAGGAAAGAAAGCTCGATTTTCCTCAGGTAAATAATATGGGAAAAGGAATCAAGGAGAATGTTTCAAAGGAACTGGAAGATGATTTCGATGTAGTAAATAAGGACACAAAGAAAATAATTATAAAGGAAAATTGAAAGGCTCAGTTAACACAATGGATGATAAATATGATATTTATATGGAATCATAAATATTTAAATTTCTTAAATGTGGAATGTATAGGAATTATGATGATCGATACCTTAGGGGGAAATATTATGAAGAGAATCGAAATGATTGAATGAGTAATAGTTATATGTCTAATGATGAAGATACTATGAATAAAATATGATATGAAATAAGTGTTAAAGAATAAAATAATGAAGCATGGTTAATGGTTTAATAATAAATTTTAATGATTGAGTGTTTATGTATTGGAATTAAAGAATAATTTTGTAGATGTACATGTATGGTATTATGGAATAATAAAACATCTAAGGTTTGTTCCAATATAGTTTTATAAATAATTATTTTAAATTATATGTCAAATGTTATTGGCAACCATGAAAAGTGATTGAGGTGGTATGGTGATATTTTTGGAGAATACATGATTAAGGGAAAGATAACCCTTAACATGTGTATGATTTTGGGATAATAATGATATAATGAAATTTTTATTTTTGGTAATATAAATTGGATATTATTGGTAACCATGTAATTGATTAGTAATATAATTATAATGTGGTTTATGGATTGATTTTGTAGAATTAATGGATTTATGGTACGAGGAAAGAGTCAATTTTTCATGAATTCATGTTTTTACTAATGTTTTATGGAAATTAATTTTATTACCATGTTTTAAGAGAATACCTGATAATGATATTCACATGTTTTTTGTGTAAACATTAAGAGCTACATCAAGTTGTTTAGGGGGATTACTGATAAGTTGATTTTGAAAATTTTTGGACCTTCATTCAATGATTTTTGATTTTAACTTTCTAGAAAGATCATAAGGGTAACCATTTTTAAATTTGTTTACAATGAAATTTGGATTACAGTTTAGTGGTTAATGTATTTCTTAACCATATGAAGATTTGTACGTATTGGAAAACGTATGATAAATATATTTTTTATGATAATTAGTGATAAAAGGAATGAATTTTCTTATTATGGATCTTATGATGCATTAATTCTTCAATCATTAAAATTTCAAATTCATTTCTTGGACTAAGAAATGAACAAAAAATTGATCAAGGCACAAAAACAGAGTGAGACTATACTCATGAGATGGAATAAAGTAATTATATCTTCTCAAAGTATTTTGAAATAAAATTTTATCCTATCTTCATCATTTCTGATGATATAAATAACATTTTAAAACCTATTTGGATTATGATTTTGTGGTATTAACCATTTAATGACCGTGTTTTATATCATTCTCCATCGAAAAATTATTTTTATAATTATATTCTATGTCTATATTTTTATTTTACACTAATATTCTCCTAATAAGAATCCTTTTTTGGTGGTGATATTCACCTCTTAATTTACCTCTTTTAAGAGAATGTTTTATTGACCCTTTTTATGATGTTGGGTTAAAAAAAATGAATTTTCAAACATACATCTTGGATTTTTGAAGTGAAATTTTAAATTAAAAGGGAGATTTTTTTTGAAATTATTGATTGTATCAGGATGGTCGTTTATTGATTGGATCATCCACCTAATCTCCCTCATGTTCATGATGTGTTCCATATACCTCTCCTAAGAAATTAAATGTCCAATACATCACATGAACTAAACTCATAGGTCATACCACTGAATAAAGATCATTCTTATGAGGAAAAATATGTAGAGATTTTGGATCAAATAGAGAAATTTATATGAAAAAATTCCATCACCTGGTTAATGTTTTGTGGTGAGACCACTAATTTGAGGATTCTATGTGGGAAACTAAGGATGTGTTAAGGAAAAGGTATCCACATATATTTGTATCTGATTGAAAAATTTCAAGGAAATAATCATGTTGAGGGGGGTAGAATATAACAACCCAATATTTTATTATATTTATATTTTTATAAATAAATTTAATCACTTTGATATATTATGTTTCCTAGAACACCGAGATTAAATGAACTCAGAAATATTATTACTTTCACATGAACATTATAATTGAACTGTTAAATTAGAGGTAATGAATAATATTAACCATATTATGAAATATATAATTTTAGAAATAATTTTTAATGTATTAATTAAGTCTTTGGGAATATGCACATAATTTTTACTAAATTTATTTTTTTATTCAAATATTTTACTCTTTAACAAGTAATATTTATTGATTTTTGTGAGAAAATAAATATAATTAATTTTTCAAACATTTATAAATTTTATTTGATAAAATGAACATAATTTTTTTATTTATAATATATTAATTATATTAGTATAAATTTTCAGAATTTTTTGAAAAATTTAATTTTTCAATGAATTGTAAAAAAAATCGATTATTATAAAACCATCATTTTATTTACATTTAAAATTAATTTTAGGAATTTAAATTCATATAAAAGTAAATTAATTAATTTTTATTTTTGTATAATTTAATTAATTACATTTGAACAATATTTTTACCTTATATTGGTATAAGTACATTTTTGGGCATAAAAACACATTTGTTTCGAAAATACTGTTTTTCATTGCGTTTTAAAGGTTTAATTTTAAATGTAATTTTTAAAAAAATTTCATCTAATTTATAAAAATGGATTCCATATTTTGAATCAAGAGTTTCAAATTATTTTATGATGTTATTTTAATTTTAGGAATAAAAAATGTTATTTTGGTAAAAACAATATTTACCACAATATTGGAAAAATAATGTAGTGGGTTAAAGTTAAAAAGAAGAAGATTAAAATACATAAAAAAATAAAAAATTGAATTGGTTAGTTTATTTGTTATCCACCTTAACCTGAATTAAAAATGGTAATTTTATTCCAAATTATTTTCAATTAATTCCATCCAAATTTTGTTAGATTTAAAAATAAGATATTTATTAATTAATCACTTAAAACCACCCCTTCTAATGTATAAATACCACTCCTCACCAACCCCTTTAACCTCACAAGCCTTGAATCTATTAAAATATATAAAAAAACCTATCCTCACCATTATACCCATGTCCATGTGTTTCTTTTCTCACCCAAACAATAATTCCAAGTTCCTCAAGGGGTCTTTCAAGGAGGTGATATTCGAGAGGATGTTAAAGTAAAAAAAAAGCGTGAGGTAAGTGTTTCACATATCACTTTTTATGAGATATATTTATTATTAAACACTTATTACTTATGTGTGGTTTATATAATATGATTTGATATATAATATCATGAATCTTATTATCTTAATTTTATGTAATGTTTCTTTTGAAAATTATTACTTTTATGGGGCCTACGATTCGACTGATTACAAAGTGGTAAGGGATTCATTAACTTAATTACCATTTATTGAGTTAAAATGTTACTTAATTGATTATTACATGTTAATATTATATGTGTGATGACTTCTTATTATCTTATATTGTATGAAAGCTTGTTTTATTTGTATTTAAACATGATACACATAATTGATTCATTTAATTAATGCTCACTTCAATGATATGATATTTATAAGGGATGTTATTTAAAAAATTATATCTTTAATGTTTCCCCTATAAATCATTTTTAATCTATAGAATTTGTTTCTAAAAAATTTTGAAAATGTTTTTAATATTCTCTAATGATCATTTAAATTCATTATTACTCATGTTTGACTTTTTACAAAATGGTTTTAAAGGATTATTTTTATTATTTTATAAATGAGGTTCTTTGTGAATTTTACAAAATGAATATGGAAGGACTGTTTTTGAAATTTTACAACATGAGTGTATTTTCATGCCACCATGAAGCCTTTAGGATTTGTTGTCTCTTTTATAATCTTATATGAATATTTTCAAATAATTCTTTTTGTTTTATAACTCCACAACTCTTTAAAATGAAATTATTTGAAAATGGAAATCTTATTTGTCAATAATTATTTCAAGTGATATTTCAAAATTATTTTACTTCTAAGAGAAGATTATTTGATGCTACTTCTTCTTTATTGGGGATATTATTCATGGATACTATCCTTATTCTTTTTGTTATTGGTTTGGGTTTATGATGGAATGAAGTTCATGAAACCTATTTGTTTTCCATGAGTTATGTTATGATGAAATGTTTATATAACTTATTTCTTTACATGGGTTATGATATTTTGAATGGATTATGTTATTGTGGCACACATATGTAGGGATTTCATTACATAATGGTGGTTATGTTATAACCAAGGATGATGATTACCTTATAAAAAATGACAGATATGACCAATATCTCCATCCAATGTATTGGGTAATGATTTATATATCATGAGATAATAATGGGAAATAAGTTGATGGTATTGATCCACTATGGGAAATAGGTGAATCCTGACCCCTTATGGGAAATAGGTGTGTCCTGATCCACTATGTTGGTTGTCTTGGTATTTAACCTTGACATATGATATGGTTTTCTATATTTATGATGGTGACACTTTTATGACATGATCTCATGGATCATGGTTGATTTATGATTATTTATCACTCTTACAGTACATGATTAATGATATTATAATATTTATTCCATGAATCATGTTTATGATGTATGATAGGTTGGTTATGTACTTAGTTAGTAATGGTCATGATCATATTCTAATCTTATTCTTTAATAAGATCATAGATTGATATCTCCTATTTTTATCATTTCTAAACATATGATCTATTCGTTTATTATGTTTCTTTTCCCTAGGATATGAATAATGGTTTTAATTATGATATTCCGAAATGGTTCTAGTTATAATTGAATAAACATGAGATGAAGTAGGTACCTTATAAACCAGTTGTTTATGTTTTCTATGTTTCCAAACACACTAAACCCATCCAGTAATGACATGGTTTTGTTATGTCATGTAATGAATATTAATATATTTAGATATAATATCTATGTTTTAAAATAATGGATCATTACACTTTTTACACCTATAAATTCATTGAAAACATAGGAAAAGTAGGGATTCTAACACCACTACGCCTCTAACAAGGCCTGATCCAATACCCAACTTCTCAAATCTGAATCCAAGAATATTGGATGCATGCATCCCGCTAATAAATAGAACCATTATACCATGATTCAAATCCTACAAAATAATTATCTTTAATGAATACAAATGAATTCTTCACATTGAAAGAAAATAGAGGAAAATAAGACGAGACACTAGTATGACCACTCATCCAGTTTGATTGTAATTTGGGAACTTCAACATAAACACATTTCATAACTCAAAATTGAATCCAGAGTCTCGAGTACAAAGTAAAATAAATGTATAAAACATTACCAACACATCTAGAACATATTTGTTTATAAGATATAAAAACAATGACCAGTACAAATTAAGAGTGTAACACCCTGAGATGTTGTGAAATATTTTTTTTCTGAATAAATTAATTTTCCATGATGTATTTCACTACACTGAGTAAAAAATTCCTTTAAAATGGAATAAAATTTTATTGTGTTACGGAAAAAACCCACTTGGATTTTGATACATGCAACATTGACTTGATGTATGTTTCAAGAAATACCAACTTACGTGACATCGAGTTTCTATGCGACATCATTTTTTTGTAATAAATATTTAAATGCGATAGTTATAACCTAGACATTAAAATTAGTAATATGAATAGTAATAACTAAATTTTAAAATATTTTTTATAATGTTTTTATACAAATAAAACATAATGATAATGAAAAATATAATTTTTTTTGTAAAGTCATTATATTTTTAAAAAACCTATTTTCTCAAATGAACTTCTTTTCACGTCCTTCTATGTAAAAAATGAAATCAGTTTTCGAAATATTTTTAAATTTAATTTAATAAAACAGAATTAATTTTTTAATTTAGAATGTCTAAAATATCTTAGGATGAGTTTTTGGGATTTTTTTGAGAAAATTCATTTTTGGATGAATAATAAAAAATAATGCATTTTAATTAAAAACTGATTTTTTGTGAAATTTATTTATATAGTTAAATTAAATTTTAAGTTGGTTTTAAAGTCATAATAGATCAATTATAAAAATAATAATCCAATTCATGTTTCTAATTATTTTTATATTTAATTTAGATATAAAATCTTAATGAACATTTAAACAGTCTCACTTAAAAAACATGCTTTCTCACTACATCTATGAGATTATCATTAAACTGAAATATTCCACTTCTATGAATTGAATTTTAAAAAATGAAAATAAATGGTTGTAATAATTATGATATTTATATTCTAATAATATCAAATTAATTTTTTACTAAAAATATAAGTGAAAGAAATTAAAATTAATTACAACGATTAAGGTAAAATTAATATTAACAACAAAAAACCTTAATATTACGTTCCCAAATGACCTACACACTTATCAAAAATCTATTTTATGCCCATTTTTCAGTCATAAAACTTATATTAATGAGTTATTTTGTTTTAAATTAATTTTTTAGGTAAAAACGTTGGTACACCTAACTTTCTTTTTAAAAATTCAATGTGTGTCCTTTTCCTCTCCAATAAAAGGCCACCACCTATACATATTCTTCAAACCAATCAAACCACATAGGTTTGGGAAATATATGACCAATAAACTTCCCAAAATACCTCCCTTCCTCCTTGAAGATTCTATTTTTTCGTAAATCAATCCAAAGAAGCCCTTTGGGGAAAATGAAAATGAGTTACCCCACGAATATGTAACATCCTTCCTCCAACTCTTTTATCTTATTTTCATTATCCAACCCATCTAGTATACTTATTCCATGATTATAAAAAAACATATGTATCATAAATATACATATATTTTGGTATGCTAATGGTTTGACCTACACTTATAAACACTTATAATTAATGGGTAACGAACATACTGTTTATGTTTACGTCGAACTACTACCTCACAAAATGATGGTTGTTCTTTTTTTCCTTCACCACCTTCCATGGTTGAGAATTTTGATGTAAATGATTTTTATATATGATATATATGATATTTATTATGTCTTTATGCTTCTATATTTCTCTTATAACATATACCTTTACATTTTCCAAATTGTGTAAGTATGATAATTTCGTTTGGGGAAGTGTGGACTACCACCTCCCAAAAATGATGTGATTCATTCACACCTAAAATGTAATGTATTAATAACGACTTCAGTGATATTTTATGATATAAATGAAATAATAATTCTATTTTAATTATAATATATACATATATTTCATTTATATTTTTTTCTTTCAATGCATCAATAAAACAGAAGAAGTGTTCATGCGTACATATGACCTACTGTCTCCATGAATGATGTATTCCATTTCATAATTATATATTATATATATTATTATAATATAAATATAATGAATATTAATGATATTTATATCATGTATTACATTCTAGAAATCATGATATTAGTATAATGACCAATTATATAAAAAATTAACACAGACACGAAAAATGAAGCAAATATTGCCCGAAGTGTAACCTTAAAATGGAATTTTTTACAATAGGGTAATATAAAGTCATATTTAAATCATATATGGTATTATATATAACAATTTATTTATTTAAAATACTTATAAAGAAATTATATTTATTATATAGTAGGTTTTTATGAGAGCAAAGAGAGTCAATACATACGGTAATGGGATTTCTACTCTCACTTTTATTTCTATGAGTTTTACACCATATTTATAACTATTAATTCCCACCTAATAAGAATCATAATATTAACAAAGGAATACCTATATATGGTAATTAACTTCCCCACCAAAGCATAGGAATCGATACTTGTGGATCGCATAATCCTCCAAGGGACTCACGACCACATGACCATTTCAAGGTTATGTGAAGACTCCACGCACAACATATAACCTGCAGAAAATCCTACAGAGTCCCCTCCAATAAGAACTCATTATCTTATGAGGGATCTCTAGATAACCAATAGCCACATAGTGACAAATTAATGAGATTCCACCATCCACATGGTTTTTCATTGGTAAGTTCATAAAAAACAATTTAAAATACTTTAAAAAATAAAGAGGAATGATATCCTAAGGCTGAGACCCCCAATGGCCGAAGAGATTATGTTCCATATAATCATTTAAAAGAATAAATTTCCCTAATGATATCCACGAAAACTTACAATAACTATGGAACTTTTTAGGATAACACAAAGGAGATATAGGGGAGGAGGTGAAGGGTCCTCACGGTCGCTAAAGGACATGCGACACACCTTTAGTGACCCATAACACAACATGAGGCCACAAAGTCATTTCTACCTAGCCATTTGAAAGCCTTTCATATTATTAGCATTGTCACACAAATGTCCTCATATATTTCTAGACATATCTGAGGTGCTCTACGAACAAATAGATATATTTTCCTACGACATGATTTCCTACTCTCATATGACCCATATTGATCATGTGAAGCATCATAAAGAAATCAAGTAAATTTATTTGACCTCAATCATGAAAAATTCACATAATTACTTAACCTTTGTAAAAAAAGGAAAATAAATGGTAGGTGGGGAGAGGTACTCACAGTCGCTGAAGGACATGCGATGCGCCCCTGGCGATCTGAAAGACACCGTGAGACCTCAACAACATATATGCCTCATGTTACAAAGTACCTTTGACTTGTCAGCCTCATCAAATGAAAATCCTTGGGTATGTATTGGGAACATGGCACTTCCCTAAACCATATCAGTCACAAAATTCATCACCATGAAATACAGTAATTTTCTTAGAAATTACTTATGAAATCTTGCCTGACTCCCAACCATTGTCACATAAGACAAAGTAAGTAAAAGTGTGTTGAGGTGTAAGTTACTCATGGTCACTGAAAGACATTGAAAGCACCCAGGAAGTCTTAACCATGGTCTTACAAGACCCGCAAACAAACCATCTTTGTCTCACAAAAGTCTCTAGATAAGTCACCAGACATCTCATCGATGCCTTTCAACAATCACCTTTGTTCTAGTGATGTGACTAATACATGTCCATGGGAAAAGATGATAATTAATTTTACATATATGCTTAATAAAACAATTATACATTAATTGGAAATAATATGATAAAGTATCCATTGACAAAAGATACTTAGAACCATAGAAAACTAGGTGACACACTCAGAACAGTATACAAAAGACACTCGGGAAACAGCTTGGCGCCAAAGAACTATGCTGACTCCAACATGGATCCATGATAAATACTCCACACAAACCGGTGGATACCCAGGGTGGTGAGGCCAATAAATTCCCCACCCCAGCACAAAAATGTACGGATTACTACATGAAGGAAAATCTCAGGCTTAAAAATCCCAAGCATCGATGTGGACTTATCAGAGCAACCAATAACGCATCTGGAAGATTTCCATCCGGTAATATACTAGTGGGTAGCCGAAGTAGTCATGCGACATGAATAGGTAACTTATTGTGATAATTCATAGATCACATGAATGATCTATGTTAGGATATGTGAAAAATATCCCACTGATCCGCTAGATCATGCATTATTTAAATTAAACTGATACTGAACAAACCTAAGGAAATCATAATAAAAGGGATCTAACTAAGATCAAAAGTAGAAGAATTAAAAAAAAGACATTCTTGATATTCCTCATACACTTCTCATTAGTCATACAAGGACACTCGATTTCACCTAGATGCATCACCTATATCCCATGACATTTCTTTAGCATGCTATCTGGGACACGTGACATCCTCTAGACTTGTCAAAAAAAGGCATATGACCCCCATGGGTGCACCACCTCAATCTCACGAAAACCTATGGGTATATCACCTAAGACATGAAACGTTCTTCAAATAAATCACCTGACTCATATGTCCGTGTTCACTCATATAAGTAAAGTCTCACTTCCACATGTGAAAATATCATCAAAGTCTTACAACACGCTCTGGTAAAGTTAGTTGAGATCTACTACGCCCTCCATACATATCATTCAAATCTTGCGATGACCTCCAGGGATGTTATCCAAGATATGCGGCAACCCCCAAGACATTTCATACTGACTCATGAGAGACTCTCCATATGTATCTTGGAACTTCATGTGTTATATTCAAGGACAAGCCAACCGGGTCATGCGATGTCCCTCAGACAAGTCGATTGTGTTATGTGGCACCCTCCAGTCAAGAAGACCATGTCACAAGGGAATCCCGAGATTTGACACCACTATCCATCCTTGGTGTGTGAGACTTTAATAGAATGGATACATAATTGTGTATGTCCCCATATTAAATTAACTATGACAACTCTGATTCCTATTGTATTGAGGAAAATAGGCTCTATCTCCTTGATAATCGAGCTACATATTGATTACCCTAGGTGATACCAGTATCTGAGTTCCATACCTAAAGAAATAAAATGGATTACTTTCGCAGACTTTTTTATCACAAAAAACATAGCTTATGTGGGCTTAGGGAGTCTCACTGATCATGTCATCTACATTATACACCCTAGGGTTACAAGGACAACCTCAGTGCATAAGACCAAACTAAAAACATCATATGGTATGTCCCTAATAAATTTGGATTCCATCATGGTGTAAACCCCGAAAATTATTAAAACCTCAAATATGGTCATAATATCACTAAGTGTGATCATCCACCTTAGTCTATCAATGTGAAATGGGATCAAATGAACTACAATAAATCTGTTTCGCACCATTTTCAGGATACATAGGATACCTTTTCAAGGCCCAAGCACTATAAATAACACCCTATGGACCATACCAATACACAAGTCCCATATATATATATATTCCATGAGACTGATAATATTTTCCCCCTTGCTTTTCACATTGATCATAGCTCACATGGGTTTAGGGAGATTCAATGAGCTCCTCATTGGGCATCATGAATCTACACTCACATGGGAAATCCCACCATGTAAGCCCCGATGAGTGGTGCGGTATCAACACCCCTCATAAAAAAGAATATACCTTGGGGTCAATCCCTAGGGGGGAAAGGGAAGTATAAAGACTTGGATTATTTCCATATCAAGGACATGTGGGCAACCTATACTTGAGGTTCAATGTACACATTAATCATCCATGGAAATCCTAGAATCTCATTACATTATTTAGAGAGATGAAATTTATTACTTTCTACCCCGTTGTTTCAAAAAACAATCATGGCTTACATGGGATTTGAGATTTGAAATGATCATAACATTTTCACTATAAACCTACATAATGGTACAGGAAACCTCAGTGTGTAATCACCAATCAATCAAACTATGTTGACTCTGATTCCTTCCATAACAATGATACAGAGTACATCTCCATGAGACTAGAGATCAAACATTTTATGTCTTAGTACCAACACATACATTCATTCAGCATGAATATAAACATAATGTGATTAAAAAATACATGGGTTTTGATTTCTTTAATAACCTGGATATGTTGGATGCCTCATAATGACCGAATCCCCTCCTTGAAATATTAACCGCCTCTTCACATGACAACACATTTCAAATAATTTGGTCACACGACTTCAGCACCTAAAGTGATTATTCACCATTAAGAAGATGGATCAAGAACCTTAGATATATATAAATAGATTCACTAATGATAGTAAACTCCCCTCTGTTAATCAATGAGACCCATTTTTCTTTTATAGTGGGATAATTAACCTATTAAATGTATTTTCAGGGTAACCAGTCCCATATCGGGATTAGGAATAGATACATGAACATATCTTAAATCAATAAGAGATACCCATAGTAGGAAATAGTTCCCCCTAAAAAGGGTGTGATGATCCCAAAATCCCCTCTTATCGACCAATGTGATTCCCCAATAGTCGTTGGGCCTAAAATCTCTGATGACCAATGACCTTTGAAAAAAAGGTTTGTACCCAGCTACTAATGTGGGAACCATTGGGAGTTTCTGGGAAAAGTGAAAATGGTATCCCGCCAATCGAAACCCATTTCACACCTTAAAAATCTGATGAAAAAAATGATGAACTTGACCTGAATCTCCCCAATGAGAAAATGATCATTTATTATTCATCGGTGTATTTATGTTTTCCCTATATGGAAACAAAATGATAAAACTGATAGGGATATTTGTAATAATAGAATTTTCAGTTTATAATTTGTTAGGACACTTTTTTTGCTAACCCTATAAAAACAATGAAGTAATACTATCCTAAAATTGTAGATGGTCCTCTTTAACAAGTGTTCTCATAAAATATGTCCATCCTCTTTTTGGAAAATCCAAACAACCAGAATTGATGAATCAGGGAATATCATTACAATTTTGTTAACTATGCATATCTGATTGAGCACATTATGCCAACGATAATACACTAATTGGTAAAATTGTCCTTTATTGTATGCATGACTAAATATATTGAAATCATTCTAATTCAAGAAAATTTCATCATCATCCATCAATCGCTCTGGAAAAACATCAGTGACTGCAACCTCAATGGAACACAAAAAAATTTCACCTACTTAAAAAATCAAATGACATGTGGTGAATACAATGGTCCAGGAGTACCACTGACATGGTATAATATCGACCATGGAAGCTTCTTTTGATGTTCTTTGAGAATAAAAATCGGTGAGTCCAAATGACCCATTAAAGGTCACTACTAAGTTAGTGGCTCTTGTATCCAAAACCGACAACTTTGGGAGTTTATCCCTAGAGCATGATAATCGCCACCTTCCATATATGATGAAGGTGGAATAGGATGCCAAATATGGATCCCTTTAAGTCCAGGTGCCCTCGAGGAGGGAACCTATCAACCGCCATCACCAACACCATACCGCTAGTTCCCATTAGTTGCCTGCTATGGGTAACATCTATCACACAACCATCTCTGGTACCCATGTATGTGATGTAAATAAAACTCATTGGAGGAGGAAGGAATTGGATATCTATGAGAGGGCTCATATCCCCACGCTTACCGATGACAAATTATTGCATATTTAGGAAGGAACCAGCAAGAAGGCTCATATCCCTACTTGTTCGGAACAAGTATATGGGAATACTCCCAAAAATGAATGGGGTATCCTCATAATCCTACCCCCATGCATGAATCCCATTGAAATATTTTGTTAGAAAAAGGAGGATAGATGTGGAAACATATCCCCACATCAATTGAAAAAATCTACCAGTTTATCATGGAGACAAAAAATGTGAAGGCTTATATCCCTACACACACTTTTCTAAAATGCCAATATTTTTTATCAATATCTAAAGGCCTCTTCCAACACATTATGAAATTATTGTAGATTAATGGATATGCGCATACTCCAATCCCTATAGCTAGAACATCTCAACAATCCAATGATCACGAACAAGTTGCTATACCGAACCATGTTCAAATTCTTGCACCCACCCAGAGGATTATCAGTATATTCCAATGAAGGAAAATGCATCAAAACAAGCTCATATCCCCATTCTAACTAGGGCTCACTATGTGAGAGAGGAAAATCCCTTGGGATAGGGTCATATTACCATAGAAGAAGTCAGAAAACATATTCCAAAGTCCCATGATCAAGGTCATATCCATGTTCTGGCCACAGAACACCACGTGAGAGGGGAACATGCCATGGGACATTCCCATATTACTATAGAACCCCTCAGATATGAAATCCTATAATGTCATATCCTCTGGTGAAATCAAGGGACCAGGTAACGCTCGGTCCAGTTTGTCCCTACAACAGAATTCCCCCACATAAATGGTGGCAAGACACCATGGATGGGGAGAGATGATAACCAAAAGGATTTCAAACTAGGCCCCTCAAGATAATAATAGGACATTCCAAACATGGATACTAGAGTTTTGATCACCCAGAAAACTTCTCATAAGGAATGGCTCCCACCATGGGATTCCATTGCACCCAGATCCAATGCAAGCACAACTACACCACATCACCCAGACCGTAGTAGCATCTTCTATGATAGCTATCTAAGAGTAAACTAAACCCCCTAGTGTAACAGCAAAGGATTTTGAAAAAAATTTAATATTGAATACATGAAGCAATAATTACCTACAAAACATATCTTTTTTATAACCTAGTCAGTAAACATAAATTTTTCCACATCCATGATTTGAATTTCGAAAAACTAATATAAACGGTTGCATTCAATAAGATATTTTGAGTCAGATAAGACAAAATTAATTTTTGGTTATTAGTAACATACCCTTATGAATAATAATACAAACCTTATGAATAGTGAATCATATTATTATTTTATTATCTTAATGTTACAAACATGATTAAATTTTTAATTTGATATAAAACGAATTATAGTTTTAAAATTGTTATTTTTCAAATAAATTATTATTTTATTTAAAAATTAAACTAATCATATTTATAAAACTATTTTCAAAAAATAGATTTCATTTTTTAATTATATATATCAAAAAATGGTTACGGTGAATATTTGGGATTTTTTTTTGAAATAAATGAATTTTTTGAGAATAGAGAAACATGATAATCTCCAAAAATATGTTAAATAAGTAAATATTTGCATCATGATTGAGTCATGGATGATATATATGACCATTGGTTATAAATAACATTCAATTACTACTGTTTTTGGTCAAAAGAATCAATAATATTAGTTTTATTTGGAAAAATAATAATGTAATTAGTAAAATAGTGGGAACACCCTCATCTCCTCCATTAACCCCCCCCCCCGCCCCTCACTCCCTCTTCTCTTCATTCCTATAAAATTTTAAGCTCCTAAATGTTCTACACAAATACCCTTCTCTAGTAACTACCATCATCCAGGAGCTCTTGTTCTTTAAAAAAGTCCAAAACACCTTCCTTTTAGGAGGTTCTCAAGGAGGTTATTTCAAGAGGTAAAACATCTTTCTTTTTCATTTAGTTTCATTTCAATTTATCTTATTTTATTATTCTCTCCTAACCTCCTCAGTATAATTGATCTGTATAACTCCAATATCATCTATATACTATAATAATACCATGTTAATGTAAAAACCATTATAAATATTCTTACTCTCTCTCTCTATTTTATAATTGAAATCATTGCGTGTGAGGTTTCAATTACAACATTAGTGGAAGAAAAAGTTTTTTTATTCAATTTCTCATTCATTACTAGTCATGAAAAAATTCTGATTGTTTAACCAGACTATAAAATATGTATGATATCCTAATTAATATTCAAGAACCATTATACTTAAATAGTATTAACTTATATTTCAAAACTAGTTCATAATAATCCAAATACTGACAAATAACCTAAGTGATTGTCATTAATATTTCATCCAATGATTAATACTCATACCATGTAAAAAATGATATATATAGTCATTAATACTTATATATGTACATAAATAATATATAATTTCAATTCTTGATAATTACATCCTTTGCACATGAACATCTATACTCATATACAAATATACTGATCATGAAAACCAAGGAAACGAACACTCTAGAATGACAGAATTCAACCTTATAACTTATCAATAAAGACATAATTAACATAATAAAATTATGATAAATTAAATACATGTAAAATATATTTTTCATTATGTTATTAATAAGTATAATATCATATTCCAGGTCCTTCTGTTCAAGAGCAGAACACTTTCACACTTAAGGTAAGGGTTTTCTACCCGAACCTCCATTTTCATTCGCGTTACTTTTATTATCTACTTACCTCAATTAAATTATTATTAATTCATATGTAATCCTCATAATTTCTATTTCAATGTTCTATATATGTGTTCTAACATGAATCATACCTTCATTTATGGGGAGTTATATGTTTTAAAATGATCTTTCAAAAATCCTTTCTGATAAACAATCCCATTTCAAAGGGAATTCCTCAATTTCTTACCTATTTCCAAGGGAAATATATATTATCTGTTTTTGGAAAATATTATCTTTATAAAATCACTAATTTTATTATAAAAACTCTATCTTACTTCACTTATAGTTTTATATAATGATTTTTCCAAAATAACTCTTATTTTCAAAGTAAAAGAGTATTTATCTCAAGAACTACTCGAAGATTTTATAAGAGTGTCCAATTCTATTTCAAAAATATTTTTGATTATTATGTATTATTGGGATTAATATTTTATGGTATAATATACCATATTTAATTTAATGGCATATTATAAGTTTGTCTGTGGATGTACTATCTTAAAACCATTCACCAATTTACTCAGAATGGTTAGTGTTTATGATTAATGTTCAAAAAAGTTATTTACATTTCATATATTAGTTTTGATATGAATGTATATGTTGTTCATGTTTATCCCCATTAATTTGAGGAGTTCATTAGACTTATTAAGTGTCAGGTGGGGACCACTATATCCCCTTGGAGCATGGGTAGATCTTTTGAGACAAACTGCAGTCTGGGCATAAGGCATTGACAAAATGATTATTTATGGTCATGGCATGAGGCCTTGATGGTATGGTTATGATGTCCCGCATTATGGATTACCTCATTTTTAATATAGTATTGATGGTTCATGTTGTTATTAGACTAGAATAAAACCCATGAATATGTTTTACAATGGATTTATTTATTCATATCTTATTCCTACAATAACATGTTCAAGTTATTTTTGTTAAAAGTATGTGTTTTTAGTTATTCAACATAACTAATGTTTATTTTTATGATATCTTCCACCATATTTCATACCCTTACTAAGAATTTGAGATCACCCCTTTCATATGGTTCATTTTCTCAGGACATGAAGATTTTTATTACGAATGACATGTAGAAATAACCTAGGAGTAATGGATGTTGTCGAAGGAATTTATATGTTGTTTTTCATTTCAAGTTGTAATTATAATATTATGTATATATCTTGTTTCCCATGACAATAAAATATTTTTTCCTTTAGTATGCATACTCCTTGTTTATATTCCAATGTAATTAAATAAGGCACGGGCTCTGGGAAACTGGGGTCGGGTCCTTACAATTGGTATCAAAGGAAGTTTAGTAGAAAACATGGAAACTAGATTTAGAAAACGTAGATTAGGGAATCAAACCATGAGATAGTCTTTGAGGATAAAAAATAAAAGAACATCCTTTAATTTTTGTTAAGGAATAGATTATGTGGATCTTTCATGTAAATACGTCCCTGTCAGGATACTATAAGTACACGTGGTTCTGGCACAAATGTACGTTGGACTCAAAACACTGACAAGGGGTTTTGAGATTGGCCTAGGGTATCCTGGTACAGGACAACGGGATTTACTGTGCACTTGTTTTGACACTCCTGAGGGATATTCTTAGGATAATTCACATTTCATTACAAGCCATTATGAAGGATTTAATTGTAATATTTTCCTCAAAGAAACCATGTTTGTGATTATAAGATTAGCTATGTATGGAATTTCAATTTATGATTAGTATTTTTCTACATTGAGATTATACATTATGATTCATAACCTAATATAGTGTATGCCATTATTTATAAATGGAACCTAGTGGAAGGAATGGAAACCGCATGAACATGAATGTCCCATGTAGGGATTTACCACTGATGATAGATAATGATGTTGGCTCCGGTGCTGTGACTGGTGATGAGAAGCTTATAACTATACTAGGAAAATTGAATGATGTTATGAATAATAAGCTTAATTTTATGGATAATCTGGATCCACAATGTGGGGGAGCTATATTAGATCACTTTATGCAATGAAAACTTCCATCATTTAATGGGACTACAAATCCATTTGTAGCTGAGTAGTGGATGTGCTACCTAGAGAATATATTTATCACTTTGGGATGTAACAAAAGAGAGTAGGTTTTCATGGTAGTTTATTATATATTTGGAGATGCAGATTAGTGGTGGTCATTAATCCAAAACACAATGTAGGAGTAATAAATAGAAGAGATGTAATGACGGGATTTTAAATAAATATTCGTAGAAAAATATTTCCACCAATGTAAAATGAGAGGATATGGAAATGAATTTATTGAATCTGAGGTAGAAGGTGGATGAAAATGTAGCCATGTATGAAGCCATCATTACAGGACTGGAAAGGCATGATTCTATCTAAATACGTAATCCAAGGAGAAAAATTGATCGATTATTTTATGGTTTAAATCCACTCCTCCGAATGGAACTAGTCTCTCAAAGTTTCTCATCATATGAAGATATAGCTTCAAGTGAAATCAAGATGGAAAATTAATTATATAAGTCTTATAAATTTAAAGAAAAACAAGAGAATAATAGGGCTTCCGAAAACTATGGAAAAGGAAATAAGGAAATGGGAATGTAGGTAAGATTTGACCTTCTAAACTACATTAATTATGGGAAGAAACACCCTGGAACTTTCCTGAAGGAAATTAGAGTCTATTATAAGTGTGGAGAAAAATTCCACCTATCTCAGGATTGTAAGGGGAAAAATAAAGCTTCAAATGTTCAATGCTATAATTATAGGGATATGGGACATTATTCACAATAATGTCCTATGTATCAGGGAAACGTTCACCAAATAAGGCCAAGAGAGAAAGGCCAAGCTTATGTGGTCACAAATGTGGATGTTGAAGTTCCTAAAGAATTGGTGGAAGGTACTTTAATTGTTTCCTCAAACTTATCCAATGCTTTATTTGATTCGGGATCATCACATTATTTCATATCATCCTATTTTTCCAAAAAAATTATATATTTCCAATTGGATTTAATAAGGGAGTTGTCGGTCAAAACAGTTAAGGGAAGTATTATTGCAACAATGTTGTGTCAGGAAGTCCCCAATATGGCATATAAACATCTTTTATCTGCTGGTTTTATTTTCATACCCATGACTGAATTTGATATAATCATTGGTATAGAATGGATTTAGAACCATGATGTGAAAATTTATTGCATGAATAAGGTGGTTACAATTTTTTAGGATGATGTGAAATCTCTTATAATTAGGGAAGAAACATCACCATCTGATTCTCATCTAGATCCACCCGTAATAGCTATACTTAATTAAATTATTCGGAAGGATGGGAATTCAATAACTATGTGTGAGGAAAATATTTTTCTGATAGAGGAAGTACCTATTTTTAAAGAATATGTTGATGTATTTCCAGGGGATTTACATGGACATCCTCTAGAGTTGGAAATTGAGTTTTCCATTGACTCAATTTTTTATTCAAGTCTCATAACAAAGACCCATTATAGAATGAACACCATATAATTAGTGTAATTGAGGAAACAAATATAGTAATTAAGTGATAAAGTATTTATTCACTCTAGTGTTTCTCCATGGGGATCCCTAGTTCTTTTCATTAAAAAGAAAGATGGATCTACAAGGTTGTGCATTGACTACATGGAGATCAATTCCATAACAATAAAGAAAAAGTATTCTCTACCCCACATTGATGATTTATTTTATCAACTTCATAGAGCTCAATGTTTTTCAAATATTGACCTTCGATCTGGATATGATCAGTTGCTTGTGAGGAAGGAAGACATTCCAAAAATAACATTTCAAACTAGGTATGGGCATTACGATTTTACAATAATGCCTTTTGGACTGAATAATGAACCCTCCATTTTCATGGATCTAATGAATATAGTTTTTAAGGAATATCTTAATGAATTTTTTGTGGTATTTATTAATGATATCTTGGTATAATCCAAAATCTATGAGGATCATGAAATTACCTTACGCACTATTGTGAAGAATCTTATAAGAAATAAATTATATGGTAAGTTTAAAAAGTGTGAATTTTGACTTCAATCAGTTTCCTTTCTTGTCAAAATTTTCTCTAAAGATGGAATATCTATTGATCCTGTGAAGAAAAAGGCAAGTCATGAATGGCCTACTCCAATGAACATAATTGAGGTACATAGTTTTATTGGTTTATCAGGTTATTATCGGTGTTTGATTCAAAACTTCGCCTGATTGGCCAACCCAATGGACAAGTAAACACATAAAGGTGTTAAGCTCATATGGACAAAAGAATATAAGGACTGTTTTGAAGAATTAAATAGAATATTAGTGAATGCTCCAATCCTAACTCTACCATAAAGGAATGATGGGTTTGTGGTCCATAGTGATGTATCAAATAAAGAACTTGGTTGTGTCATTATGAAGAATGATTGTGTTATTGCATACTCATCAAGGCAGCTAAAAATTCATGAACAATGCTATCCTACTCATGATCTTGAGTTAGAAGTAGTAATATTTTCTCTGAAGATATGGATACATTATATATATGGATAAAAATGTAAGATATATACACATCATAAGAGTTTAAAATATATATTATCACAGAAAGAACTCAACATGAGGCAAAGGAAATGGCTTGAACTCCAAGAAAGAATGATGCAATATGGATAATTTTGGATCAGCTTCCAAAATATGCATATTTCCTCCCTATAAGGGTGGATTTTCCACTAGATCACCTAGAAGGACTCTATATCAATGTAGTTGTGATACATCATAGAACAGCTCTCTCAATTGTTCCATATCATGATCCACGATTTACATCAAAATTATAGAAAAATATTCATAAATCCTTGTATAATGATCTTTTTTTGAGTACTACTTATCATCCTCAAACTAACGGGAAATCGTAAAGGACGATCCATACCTTAGAGGACATGTTGAGATCATATTCACTTGACTTTCAAGGTATGTGGGATTAATGATTACCTTTAGTGGATTTTTCCTAGAATAATTGTTTCCATTACATTATTCAAATGGCACCATATGAGGCATTATATGGAAAGAGATGTCTCACACCAACATATTGGTATGTGGTTGGTGAAAGGAAGCTAGTGGGCCTAGAGCTTGTGGAGGAAACAATAGAAAAGAAAAAAAATATTCAAGCCCATATCAAAGCAGCTGAAAGCAGACATAAAGTCTATGTTGATAATCAAAGGACGGATATGGAATTTCAAGTGGGATATCATGTTTTCTTAAAAGTTTCTCCATGGAAGGGTGTTATATGATATGAGATGAAAGGGAAACTGAGCCCTAGGTGCATATGTCCTTATGAAATTTTAGAGAGAATTAGAGTTGTTGCAAATTGTTTGGCTATGCCACCTAGCCTTTCTAAAGTATACAATGTGTTTCATGTCTCATTGCTAATAAAGTACATGTCAGACCTAATGCATATGCTTACTTCTGAAGGTATAGAATTGGAACCTGACCTATCTTGCTGTGAAGAGCCTATCTGGATTTTGGACACTAAAGAACAAGTTTTGAGAAATCACACGAATCTACAGGTAAAAATAATTTGGAAAAATAATAAAATCAAAGAGGAAACATGGGACCCTAAGGAGCTTATGATGAATAACTTCCCAAATTTTTTGTTAGGTAAAATTATGGTAATTTTGAGAACAAAATTTTTGTGGGATAATATTACACTCCAATATTTTAAAAAGAAATTTAATATTGAATGCATGAAACACTAAGATTATACAAAACACGAATTTGTTATAACCTAGTTAGTAAACATAAATTTTCCACCTCAGTGATTTGAATTTCGAAAAACTGACATAAACAGTTGCATTCAGAAAGATATTTAGAGTCTGATGAGACAAACTTAATTTTTGGTTAATAGTAACATATCTTTAAGAATAGTAATTTAAATAGTAATATAACCCTTATAAATAGTGAATAATATTATTATTTGGTTGTCTTAAGTATATGATCTTGATTAATTTTTCAATGCGATATAAAACAAATTATAGTTTTAAAATGGTCATTTTTCAATTAAATTATTACTTTATTTAATAAATAAATTAATCTTATTTAGAAATTCATTTTAAAAAAATGGAGTTTGTTTTTGAATTCTACATGTCAAAAAATGTTTAGGGTGATGTTTTGGGATTTTTTCTCAAATACTTGAATTTTTGTGAATAGTGAAATTTGATAATTTACAAAATATGTTAAATAAGTGAATTTCTGCATCATCCTTGATTCATGGATGATGTAAATGACCATTGGTTCAAAATAACATGAACTTATTGCTGTTTTGGGTCCCAAGAATCAATACTATTGGTTGTCTTTGGAAAAATAATAAAATAATGAGTAAAATAATGAGAAAACCCTCTTCTCCTCCACTACAAAACTCTCATCACTCCCTCTTCTCATCATTCATCTGAGCCTTGATGCTCCACAATGTTTTCCCAAATAACCTTCCCTATTCACTCCAAAAATTCAGGAGCTCTTGGTCTTTCCAAAACACTAAAACCCCTTCCCTTATGGAAGTTCTCAAGGAGGTTATTTCCAAAGGTAAAACATCTTTCTTTTTCATTTAGTTTCATTTCAAATTATCTTCATTTCTTATTCTATCCTAATATCCTCTATCCAATTAATCCTAATAACTCAAGTATCATCTATATAATTTAATTATACCATATTAATTCAATGACCATTATCAATCTTTTTACTCTCTCTCTCTCTCTTTTATAAATAATATCATCGTCCATGTGGTTCCAATTTACAACCTTAGTAAATGACAATGTTTTATTATTTAATATATCCTTCATTACTGGTAAAGAAACCATTGTTATAGTTGAACCAGACTATAAAATATATATTATATCCAACTTAATATTCAGGAACCGGTATATTTACATAGTGTTAATTTATATGACAAAACTAGTTCTTAATAATCCAAATACCACCAAATAATCTAAGGGATTGTTATTAATATTTCATCCAATGATTCATCCTCATAACATGTAAAAAAATTATATATATAACCATTAAAAATTATGTATGTTCATAAGTGATATATAATTTCAATTCTAGATAATTCCATCCTTTCCACATGAACATCCATACTCATATACAAATATACCAATTATGAAGACCACAGAAGCAAACACTCTGGAACAAAAGAATTCAATATTATAAATTATCAATAAGGACATAATGAACTTAATAAAATAATTATAAAATAATTAAATGTCTAATAGGTTTTAAATTTATTTATTAATAAGTCTAATTTCATATTCCAAGACATTAATTTCAAGAGTAGAACACATTCAGACTTAAGGAAAGAGTTTTCTACCCGAACCTCCATTTTCATTCGGGTTACTTTTATTATATACTTACCTAAATTAAATTATGATTCATTCACATTTACAACTTATAACTTACATATTAATTATATATATATATGTGTGTGTGTGTGTGTGTATTCCAACTAGAATTATACCACCATTTATGGGGAGTTATTTGTTTTAATAGGATCTTTCTAAAATCCTTCTCGATAAACAATCCCATTTAAAGGGAATTCCTCCAATTCTAACCTATTTTCAAGGGAAATCTATATTCGGTTTTTTAAACCATTATCATTATAAAATAACTCATTTTATTATGAAAATACTATCTTACTTCACTTATGGTTTTATACAAATATTTTTCTAAAAGAACTCTTCTATTCAAAGTAAAAGTGTATTTATCTCCAGAATTATTTGAAGATTCTATAAGAGTATATTTATCTATTTCAACACTCTTGATTATTCTTGTGTATTATTGGGATTAATATTTTATAGAATCATATAAGATATTAAATTTAATGATTTATTATTTTTTTGTCTGTGAATGTTCTCTCTTAAAACCATTCACCAATTTTCTCTGAATGGTTAGTGTTTATGCTTATTGTTCAGGGAATGTTATTTTCATTTCATATATTAGTTTCAATATGACTTTATATGTTGTTAATGTTTATCCCCATTAATATGAGTAATGAATTAGAAATATTAAGTGTCAATTGGGTCCCACTATAGACCCTCGTTGTGTCGGTAGGTCTCATGAGATATAGTACGATCATGGCACAAGGCCTTAAAAAATGATTATTTATGGTCTTGGAATGAGGCCTTGACAATATGGTTATGATGTCCATAATTCTGAATTCTTTCATTATGTATATATTATTGATGGTTTATGTGCTTATTCAACTATTAAAATACCCATGATTATGTTTTACTATGAAATTATTTATTCATATCTTATTCCTGCCATAATGTGTTCAAGTTTTCTTTGTTAAAGGCATGTGTTTTTAGTTATTAAATGTGCATAATGATTCTGTTTATGATATCTTCCAATGTATTTATTACCCTTTCTGATAATTTGTGATCATCCCTTTCTCATGTTTCATTTTCTTAGTACATTAGGATTTTTATTATGAATGACATGAAGAAATAACCTTGGAGTTATGGATGTTGTCGAAGGAATTTCTATGTTATTTTTCATTTCAAGTTGTAATGCTTAACTTATGTAAGTATGTTGTTTCTAGTTCTACAAAACTGCTCAGTCATTCAGGATGCATATTCCTTGTTTATATTCCAATGTAATTAAATAAGGCACCGACATTGGGAAACCGAGGTCGGGTCCTCACACCTAGGCTAGGGGAATATCTACCAACACCTGCACCCCTTAGATATTTAATTATCAGGAGGATTTAGGATATAACATCAGTAGACACAGGTTAAACCTATCCTGCTGGGGTGGGGGAATTTATATCTCAATAATCCCCACTATTTTCATTATCCTTTCATAGAACCCAAGAGATATCAATGGATATCCCAAAACAACCCCACCCCACTTGGATGGGGGAATTTATATCTTCATCTCTATCTTGAGAATCATTAAGTCCCTGACTAGAGCCATTGGATCGTCAACAAATAGACCACTCAATTCCAATTTCAGCCACAAATACCCCCACCCCATTGGGATGGTGGAATTTTCATCATTATAACCACCATAGAGGGAATCTGCCTTCTCATGGCTGGGAGAAATTTTTCAATGGTGAGCATTACACCAACACCTCCCATTACAAGAAAACCCCCTGCAAGTTGGGGCATGTTCGGAAACCACAACCAGAAACTACCTCAGAATCACTATTCATAGACCCAAATAGTAGTAACATATGAAAAATTCAATCAGACCCCACCAGGGTCGCAATTCAAAATGGACCAACATGGCCAAGGGTTCAAATAATGACCCTGAAGGGGATAATGCAGAATCATTTTTTTCATAGAAATCAATGGCACAACGACCATTACCTGATATGACTCTGTGAATGTCATATATACCAACATGGTAGATATTGATCAAGACGCATGTTCAGAAGGATGAAACACAGAAAGCATACCTTGGGAGGAGGGTTACATGGATGCACCAAATGAGCCTGCATGCACTAGTAAATAAATAAAGCTTCAAAACATGGCACCACTAAATATTCTGTTTCCATCTCCATGATAGAATAATACCAAGGGGAAGGTTACAAAAACCTCTCGATCACTTACCAGAAGAAACTGGGTCCCTACCCCAGAGGAAAAATTATTGAAATATGAGAGTGAAATACAAGATCTCCTACAACTCAGTGAGGAGCAACATAGAGGCAATATTCCCGGTAGGTATCATCTTCAGGAAGAGACGAATGTTCTCCCTCACAGGGAAAATCTTCTTGTAAGAGTAGTATCTGAGAATTAAGTTGGATATAGATCTAGAAAGTTAGTCTATATAAATGAGGAATTAAAAAATGATCATGAATTCCTTCCATTGAAACAATAAACACTCCCACTCTAGGACAACCGTTCATTCATAGGACAAATAAAAAATTATCAGAAGATAAAAGTGGGGCCACCTCATCGACCCCCACTGGATATTTATGGATGATAGATAACTCAGTAAATGGTTCCACTGTATCTTCCTTATCTCATCAAGTCCCTGGATAATCAAATGGAATCCATGGAAGGGCGATACACACCTGTGCAGCCAAAGAGGAAGCCATATCCTGATTAGGTGGATGAAAATTTTCCTCTACCCAATTTTGGAAGTCATATGTTCTCAACATTTAACAGTGTGGACAACCCTAAAAAACAACTCTCACACTTCATATCTCGACATGGACCGATGATGGGCCCTAGAGATCAACAAGAGAAAACAAATATGAGGTGTTTTATACAAACTTTGATAGGGACAACAATATTTTGGTACAGAATTCTTCCAGAAGGATCTTTGTTAGGATGTGAATACCTTCTTCATCAATTCCTTTATCAATTCAGTTCTACACTGAGGAAGACGATGATCATCGTCCTAAGAAACTGAAAACAATACATTAATGAGAGGGAATATAACGTTATGAAGAGGTGTAAGGGTTTTACATACTCACTCAGTATCCCTCTCTTACAAGAGAATCTTTTTGAACTATGTGATGAAAATCATCAGGATGAGTTGCAGACAGCTCTGATTGCAATGAAATATCTAGGTGGATTTTGTGAGTTTTCCAAAATGGGCCAACATTTAGAAGAACCCATCCAGCAAACCAAATCAAAAATTTGACTGATGCCCATAAAATAGATAAAAGGTCCATCTAGAGCAGAATCTTCAGTTGTCATTATCATGTCAGCAGCGGTGCCTCTCCAACTAACTAGTCAGGCCCCAAAATTCCAATCACCTTCTATTGAGCATCGACCACCATAGAATTACCCTTATCCAAAAGTACATAGAAGCCACCTTCATCTAAGATTTATAGAATAGATGAAAACATAATACACCTTTATAAATGAAAAATACCCTAGTCATTTCTTGACAGCCATGGATAATAACCTACTCACACTTCCATAACCCAGGTGTCCCAATGGGGACGACCTCACTGACAGGCCTGATTACTACCCTTTCCATAGAAGGTTGGGTCATAATATCCATAACTTCATTGTATTCATATATTTCCTTCATGAAATAATTGATTCAGACCTGGTGGTGAAAGATAAATCCCTAAAGAAGGTGGATTGCATAACCATGATCCAACTAGAAGTAGAGGGTTATTTGAAGAAGTTCATGGCCATACGTGCATGAAAATTCAACAACTGGATGACATGGAAGGTAGTTTATCGATCCCACAGAACTATGAAAGAATATTTGTGCAAATCTAGGGTATCTCCACCACCCAAGAAGGGTGCATCAAATATACCTCTAAAAAGTGGGTGTGACCACCATAAGTAGGAAGAAATAGAATATGAAGAGTCAATTTCTCCTCCATAATTAGCATTGAATCTCATTGACTTATTGCTTATAATATCTAAAATATGTGCAATGCCCCACAAAATGGGATACTTATTATAAGAGGAGATTATATTGTGTTTTTTAAAAACTATACACTTGTCAGACTCCTTCTCTAATGATGATTTTTTCTTAGAGGATGAGTTTCCCACACACAACCATGGAATAGGAGGCTGTATGCACTGGACCCAAGGATATAGGGGATAGAGAAAACATGGTCAAACCTAATATTCCCATCACATATCCAAGGAGGATATATATGTAGATGAGGCTCATGGAAAAGAGATCCAATAGGCTAAAAAGGGAGAGAAGGGGACTCATAGCCCTACAATAGTTGCTCAAATCTTATTATCATACATTAATAGTTAACAGGGGATCAATCTGATCAATATAGAAAATGGGGAAGGCCAAAAAACCTATTCTACATGAATTAGATACTCTCTCCACTAATAAATAAACACCAAGTCTATCTACCTCAAATTCCTTGTCTCCTCATCAACATGTCTAGGATAAACCACATATCAGGAAGCAATGGACTCTTTCACAAAAGTAAGAAGTTCTAAAATAGATGGTGGCAGTCCCAACGAAGATCTCAGTCCTCGATTTGATCTATATTTTGAATGAACTCAAGGAGGAACTTGTTGATTCCTCCAAATCCCACAAGAGTTTGTGACAGAGTTCGCAGCAGCTGAGGTCTATTGAGTGAATAACATTGCATTAGACTATCACATCGCCATCTCATTCACTAACCAATATTATGAGAAGGACCTTCATGCACACATCAAATCCCTATATGCCTCATGAAGACTCAATAATGTCAATATCCAAAGGGATCTGATTGATGATGGTTTTGGGGTCAATCTTATCCCAATCCAAAACCCTATGACGTTTTGGATATGGAAAAAGTGATTTTTTCACATTAAGGTAACCATCCAAGGGTATGATAATCATGAGAAAATACCTTTCCATAAGATCATGCTCAAAACCTTGTTTTGGGATCTCACGTGAGACACTGAGTTTTTAGTAAGTCAATAAGACACTATGTATAACATCCAGCTCAGAAGGGCCTTTCTCCATAACCACCTAGCGATACCTTTAATATTTTACCAATGTCTGATGTATCCCATTAATGGAAAATTCAGCATACTACATGGTGATAGTCATCACATAGAGACTTTTGGGGGACCATATTTTGAAGCATATTTCTATAAGAAGGGAGGGAAACAACCAATGGTGGATGATGATATACAGGTTGCAGCTGCCAACGGTTTGGGGACCACCCTTGTGAATCTATGGATTATTCTTGGTGATGACTATGTGCTCCCCATGAAACTGGTCAAGGTCAAAAATATAATACCAATGGTCTAAGGATCTTCTTTCCCTAGTGATAGAATCAAAGCCTACTAGCTTCGAAATCTCTCTGCAATGACTCAATTAACCAGGGATGATAATGTCTATTCTCATGGCCTCTATCACCTTGATAATTATGGTGAAGATCCAATATTTCAATCTCCATATTAAAATGCATCCACAGATTTAGAGATGGAAGAAGACGAGGTTGACCTCAGGAATTCCCCTCCAGCAATCAAGGAAGGTGCCTCCACTACCATTGATGAAATCAGGATGATAAATATGGGAAAATAGGAAGACCCAAAACCAATATTGATTATTACCAACATGACCCTCTATGAGTAAGAGATTTAAATATCATTTATTAAGTAGCATTGACATGTTTTCATGTGGAACTACACAAAAATTCCCAGTCTGAACCCATATGTTTCAACACACCATCTCGGACTACCAAATGAGCATTAAGGCTTATAACAGGAATCTAAGATGATGTAACCCTCTCATCCAACCAATATATAGGTAGTGGTTGACAATTTAATCAAATAAAACATTGTTCGAGAGGTGACTTATGCATCTTGGATCACCAACATCAACCTTTTCAAGAATAAGAATGAAAAAATTAGGGTATTCATTTATTTTAGAGCCCTTAATCTGCATTTCCCACAAGATAATTTCCCATTGCTGATAAAAAAACACTTGATCAATGAAAATATTGTAACGCCCCGACCCCAGCTACCAAGAGTCGGTGCATTACTTCATAAAATTGGCATGATCACAAAAGATCATGTCTCGAAAGACCGATTAGTTTAGTAGCCTTAGAAACACTAGATACATTCGTAAACATTACATTACATCATAAAATGAAAAACTACAATAACAAAATCTCCATAGTCCACTCTCATATCCTCTTCTGACAATCCCTGCAGGTCATTCATAAAATACTTCTTCAAATCCTGGAAAATATTAAAACATTGAAAGGGGTGTCCTCAGATGCCCAGTAAGGATAACAATATTGCGGAAGCTCTCAAAAATAAACATAAACATTTAAGGCAATGTATAACTAAAACAAAAGCCTTTTAAACTTGAACATCAACATAATATGGAAAAAGTAAAATGAGATAATGCCATTTACTTCTTCACATGAATATTATACTGGTCGAATAATCACATGAAATATCATTAACCACTTTCATAATGATGGAATGCATAATGCCAGACATTCTGAAACATTTTGTCAAGGCCTCGGCCAAGACGTCTAGAATGATTAAGGCCTCGTCCAAAACCATAAATCAAATTGGGAAAGGGCCTCGGCCAATTCCACGTCTAGTTGTCTCATAAGACCTACCGATGCATCGAGGAGCTATAGCGGGCTCCACCCGTCACTTATTAAGTCCAATGCATTCCTAATATGAATATGTTTAAACATATTACAAACCATAACATAATAATATCAAATAAAACATGCATAAAGGAAACATAAAATTTCCACATTTCAATCACAAGATATCAATACAACACATTGATATAATAAAAACGCTTTCAAAACCATTTTCAATACCAAAATAAAGGAAAATTATAACATGGTATTTATTTTTCATTAAAAAAGGTATGGCTTGTAGAGGATGCCAAAAATCAAATAGTGGTCACGGCGGCAGAGAAGTCATTGTCGCCACATACGTACGACAAAAACATTCCCTTTTGTCGTTTAGTAAACGCTTCGTATAAAAAATATTCCTTTTGAATAAACGTAAAAGTCAAAGGGGTTTATACACCGTATAAAAGAAATTTCTGTATAAAACCAAATATGCCTCAATGAAAGGAGATTGAGAAGAAGTCCTTACAAAGATCATTTTTAAAATAAAATAGACATATTATGTGTACTCACTATAGGTACACATAATGAAATTAAAAATACAAAATAAGACATAATAATATCATGACATAATTTGAAAGTAGGAGATTAACCCAAAGAATGGAAGATGGGTTAAGAAGTTCCCTTACCTCGTGTCCGACTTGACTCAACCATTCTTTAACCTCCTAAATAATAAACTAGAGTTAATATCTACCTTATTAAGAACCATTTTCAATTTCATTATCCTTTTTATATCACTTATTACAATGTTATGAACGTTATGTAATTATTTAAGTTGATAATGGTCGTTTTGTCGATCTTTGGTACTTGTGTCATCAATAACCTTCTTATAATTACAAGTTTTTCATATGGTGAAATATCCATTATATCCAGAATTATATTCATGATGTAGATATCATATATATCATATATATCCAGTATATACATTCATTCATAATATTACATAACATTTAGAGGTAAGAAATAAAATGCACCGTTCATGGAGATGGTAAGCCATACGTACGCATGAACGCTACTTTCATTTATATTTCATATTTAATGTAATGAAATCATAATTATATAAAGTTATAATATAGTTCCAGTATAATATCATATATAATATCATTTACTCCATCCCAGATATGGAATTAACGATTCACATCACTTTGAGGGGCGGTAGTCCGCACCTCCTAAAATGAAATTATCGCGTTTACCAATAATGGAAATCATAAATTATGCCATAAATGAGAAATAAAGAAGCATAAGTAAAACATATAAATATTATATATCATATATAAATATAGTGACATCTTAATGGCCACCTTTGAAGGTGTTATATGAGTGTTGAACAATCATCGTTTCGTGAGGCAGAAATTCGCCAACCATAGAAACCGTATGTTATTTAACCATTAGATGTAGGTGTGTGTAAGTGTAGCTAGAATCCTTCTTATAACAAAATCCTAGTATATTTAGGATACTGGTGTTGTTACAAAAGAAATTAATAAAAATAGTTTATGGGGCTGGAGAAGAAAAATAAAACAAAACAACATTAGAGAATACATTACCTCAAAATCGGGTAACTCTTTTTTGATTTGAGCCAAAGGATTCCTTGGGAAGAGTTATTCCCAAATTGAGGCTTCTAGGAGTAATAGGGGGAAGTTGGGAGAGTATTTGGGTAGAGTTTGGCTGAGAAAAATGGCTTGAATGTGTGAATGAGGTGGTAGAGGTGGGGGGCCTTTTATAAGAGGAGTGGAGGGGCACTCTTGGAAAGTAAGGAAATTTAACATCAGTATATAATGATTTTCGGATTATAAAGGTCCCAAAATTATATAATTCGTTGCTAAGGTGATAAGGGTTCGAAATATACCCATCCAATAGTCTTTGGACAAGTGTATGCCTTGTATTGTACATTATCTTTTCATTTTATTAAAATCGTTAAATAATGAGGTTATCGCTGCATCATAATGATGTCATAGGTAATTTAATTTATATAATGTCTAAAAATTATAAAACAAATACTATGATTTAGGAAATCTTTTTAGATTTCCAATAACTATTTATAGTCAAAAATATGACTTGTATAACTTCATGTAAAAATTGTTTTAGTAAAACATTTCATGTTTGTGTCATTTTTTACTTTAACATTAAATAAAAGGTATTTATGTAAATTTCCAACTAAAGTGGCTCCATGGGGTCCCCAAGTTGACCCATGGATTGTCTTGGTCGGCCACGACTCATCCAATAGGAGTAGGACAAGTTTCAAGCTCATATCATATTATTAAAACATTATTTTTACCTTAAACTACACTAATTACCTCTAATCGCGATTAAGAACATAAAAGTTACTATTCACCAAAAAATTATTTTAATCTCATTGAACCACATTTTACTTCTTAATGGCAACCATGTATGTCGGATTTTTGAAAATCAAATCACAAAAGTGGAAATATTTCATTTAAACGAAAAATAAGTTATTTAACTACCACTTAGTGGTTTCACTATTCATCAAAAATTGAAGTTTTTCAGAACAATTCCAAAATTTCACCCTAATCTATAATTGATATTCCGAATTCAAAAATGATGTCTATTTTACAAAATTCCAAACATATAAGTTTCATTAATTAATTTTATAATTAATTCCCGTTGTCACAACAAATAGCGTGTTTTTAAGAAACAATTTATATCAAAAGATTGGCAATTGTTTATGTCCAATTTCAATGTTAAATTAATTCTAATGACCACCATTGGATAAAATGGTAAAAATATATTCTAATTATACTTTAAAACCACTAAATAGTATAATTTATCACAATAAATTATTTTGATTAAAAAAGTTGTTTTAAGTAGTTTTCACTATTCATAAAAAAATTGGATGTTCTCAGAAAGTTACAAAAAATTCAACTTAGGATAATTTCGATATTAAAAATACAAAAATGAAGTCCATTTTGAAATATAAAATTTCTATAATTTTAAAAAGTTGTTATTACTATTCATAACGGCTACTTTGATTAGTCGCGGTGTGTTAGAACTCGAACTTGCGTACAATGCAAGCTATTGCATTATTGAATGAGAAGAGTATCATGGAAGCTCGGGGTGTTACATTCTCCCCTCCTTCAATAAATTGCATCCTTGCAATTTGAAATTTTTCTTTGAAAATAAAAGGTTGAAAAGAGAAAATACCTTTGAGGAAAACCCACATCGGAAATAAGATTAATAAAATTTAGCCTTAATAACAGGGAAAGGGAAATGAAAAAGTCACCCCCAAATTATGATCTCGATTAGAAGAACATTGGTGGAAATTAGAGACATATAATTGGAGGAAAAACGTAAATATTTGTAGGGAGTGATTGAGGTCATCAATCACAATCAACTGTCAAATTGAGGGCCTCAAAGCCTTCAATCTATGTTGATTTAAAATATAATCAGTTTAACAGGACATAAGGTATTAGGATAACACATTTTTTTTGTTTTAATATCCCATTACTAAACTTTAAGAATTAATTTATTCATTGAATAAGAGATAGGTATATATATATCTTGACAATTAGAGTTTCAACCTTCAACTCATCTTTCACTCAAAAAGATAATAGAACTCAAAAATATTACACTTATCCTAATTGTATAAGGTTCCAAATGTAAACAAATACCATTTAGATTAGTAAAATTATTTTGTAATAACCAGGGACTTCCTGTAGGCTAGTGGTTGGAAATAAAGGCTTGTCGCACCATGATTGTGGGTTCGATTCCTGCAGCTTTGTCCGACGCAACGGGTTATGCCCCACCCTACAGGTTGTCCTTTTCCTAAAACTATAGTATCATAATATTGCAAAAATAATCTTCATAAATTTTTTAACCTTAAATAATACTATCCAAAGATCAACTTAATCCACTTCAACCTTTATAATTATCCAATATACCTCTGTCTAGACTTTCTCTAAAAGGTCTCTTAATTCCAAAATCAATTTATCAGATTCCCCAAAAAAAGTAAAGTTTCTCTTATTGTCACATACTAAAAATATAATTACCTTCATCATATTAAAATCTTACTGAAATCAACAAGTACTGCAGTACAATCCTTATATATATATCAAATTATTCTAATAACCAGAATATAATCCATGAGTCCAAAAGCACCATTACATTAGTTATTCTGCTTCAACTGTAGTAACAACATAAGATTTTCCTTGATCCCTTGGCCTTTTCTGAGGTAAGTTTCCCTGACGCTTAGGACATTCATTTGCATAATGACCCATTTCTCTACAATTGTAGCATTCAACTTTGATAGCCTCTTTCTTTCCCTTGCAATCACGAGCCTGGTGACCCTTTTCTCCACATTTATAACAAACTCCCATTTCTTTTAGGCAAGTACCAGGGTGATTCTTCCCACAATTATCACATAATGGAAAATCCTTCTTTCACTTTTCCCTTTATCTGTATCTTGTTCCACCGTTCTCTTCTTCTCTTACTTTACTTTGTTGTCATAAGACTTAGAGAATTCCTTTTCTGTCTTGATAGCACACGAGACAATATCTTCGTATGATGAGAAGGATTGTGATTCTAAAGCTCGACGGAGAAATGGTTTTAACCCATCAAAGAAACGATCAATCTTTCTCTTTGGGTTATATATATAATCTGCAGCATGCCTCGCTAACCATGTAAAGTTGGCTTCATACTTTGCGACATTCTCATCCTCCTTTTGTCTCAGACTCAAAAATTGTCCTTCCAAATCTGCTCGATGGTCACGAGGATAGTATTTTTCTAGGAAAATCTCTTTGAACTCTACGCATTACATATTTGATACTTCATCATCTTCCTTTGTGTTTTGAATCAATGACCACCATTGATCAGCATCTCCAGTGAGGCGATAAACTGCCATGATAACCTTTTCCCTTTCACTACTCCCCAAGGCGTGGAATATTTTCTCTAAGGAGTTTATCCATTGCTCAGCTACTAATGGATTTGTACCCCCATTAAATGATGGTAGTTGTTGCCTCATGAAGCGGTCTAACATTGATCCTCCACGTTGCGGATCAGGGTGCTCCATACGAGTAACGTTATTATTCATAACCTGAGTGAGTTGTCCCAGTATGGTAATAAGTTGATCAGCACCAGTTGTATCTCCAGATCCACAATAATTATCTTGAGCAGGAGGGAAATCCCTACACGGAGTGCGTGCATTGATACAGTTTCCATTCCTTCCACTAGGCGCCATTTCTAAATAATGGCACAAACTAGATTAGTTTATGAATCAAAATACATAATTCTATACTTGTAAAATACTTAACATAAATTGAACTATTTATGGATATACTCCATAATCATAAAAAGATTTTATTTGAGGAAGTATATACTCATAACAGCTCATAGTGGTTTGTAAAGAAACTGGGAATTATCCTAAGCATATCCCCCGGGAGTGTCGTAACCAAGAGTGCAGCAAGGCCCGTTGTCGTGCACCAGTTCCCATTCGAGTCTAGCTCAAAGTGGTGTTTTCGGGTTTTTCCCCTAGGTACATCGGTGCCAGAGCCGCCTCTACCTGCTCGTATCCAGACAGGGATGTATTGCTCGGAAAAATCACAAAATCTTTATAATACCAAAATTCTAGGAAGTTTTTCTATACTAATCCTCAAAGTCTATCTTTTGGCTATGTTCTTTAATCAGAGTTTATCTAAATCTAGATTCTAAGGTTTGTACTAAACTGCCTCTGATACCAACTGTAATGCCCCGACCCCAGCTACCCAGAGTCGGTGCATTACTTTGTTACATTGGCATGATCACAAAAGATCAAGTCTCGAAAGACCGATTAGTTTAGTAGCCTTGGAAACACTAGATACATTCGTAAACGTTACATTACATCATAAAGTGAAAACTACAATAACAAAGTCTCCATAGTCCACTCTCATATCCTCTTCTGAAAATCCCTGCAGGTCATTCATAAAATACTTCTTCACATCCTGGAAAATATTAAAACATTGAAAGGGTGAGCTCAGCTGCTCAGTAAGGATAACAATATTGCGGAAGCTTTCATAAATAAACATAAACATTTAAGGCAATGTATAACTAAAACAAAAGCCTTTTAAACTTGAACATCAACATAATACGGAAAAAGTAAAACGAGATAATTCCATTTACTTCTTCACATGGATATTCTACTGGTCAAATAATCACATGAAATATCATTAACCACTTTCATAATGATGGAATGCATAATGCCAGACATTTCAAAACATTTTGTCAAGGCCTCGGCCAAGACGTCTAGAATGATTAAGGCCTCGGCCAAAACCATAAATCAAATTGGGAAAGGTCATCGGCCAATTCCATGTCTAGTTGTCTCATGAGACCTACCAATGCATCGAGGAGCTATAGAGGGCTCCACCCGTCACTTATTAAGTCCAATGCATTCCTCATATGAATAGGTTTAAACATATTATAAACCATAACATAATCATATCACATAAAACATGCATAAAGGAAACATAAAATTTCCACATTTCAATCACATGATATCAATACAACACATTGATATAATAAAAACGCTTTCAAAACCATTTTCAATACCAAAATAAAGGAAAAGTATAACATGGTATTTATTTTACATTAAAAAAGGCATGGCTTGTAGAGGAAGCTGAAAATCAAATAGTGGTCACGGCGGCGGAGAAGTCATTGTCGCCACCTACGTACGACAAAAACATTCCCTTTTGTCGTTTAGTAAACACTTCGTATAAAAAAGATTCCTTTTGAATAAACGTAAAAGTCAAAGGGGTTTATACACTGTATAAAAGAAATTTCTGTATAAAACCAAATATGCCTCAATGAAAGGAGATTAAGACGAAGTCCTTAAAAAGATAATTTTTAAAATAAAATAGACATATTATGTGTATTCACTATAGGTACACATAAAGAAAGTAAAAATACAAAATAAGACATAATAATATCATGACATAATTTTAAAGTAGGAGATTAACCCAAAGAATGGAAGTTGGGTTAAGAAGTTCCCTTACCTCATGTCCGACTTGACTCAACCATTCTTTAACCTCCTGAATAATAAACGAGAGTTAATATATACATTATTAAGAACCATTTTAAATTTCATTATCCTTTTTATATCACTTATTACAATGTTATGAACGTTATGTAATTATTTAAGTTAATAACAGTCGTTTTGTCGATCTTTGGTACTTGTGTCAACAATAACCTTCTTATAATTACAAGTTATTCATATGGTGAAATATCCATTATATCAAGAATTATATTCATGATGTAGATATCATATATATCATATATATCCAGTATATACATTAATTCATAATATTACATAACAATTTGAGGTAAGAAATGAAATGCATCGTTCATGGAGACGGTAAACCGTACGTACGCATGAACACTACATTCATTTCTATTTCGTATTTAATGTAATGAAATAATAATTATATAAAGGTATAATATATTTCTAGTATAATATCATATATAATATCATTTACTCCATCCCACATATGGAATTAATGATTCACATCACTTTGAGGGGGCGGTAGTCCGCACTTCCTAAAAAGAAATTATCGCGTTTACCCATAATGGAAATCATAAAGTATGACATAAATGAGAAATACAGAAGCATAATTAAAACATAAAAATATTATATATCATATACAAATATATTTACATCATAATGTCCACCTTTGAAGGTGTTATATGAGTGTTGAACAATCATCGTTTCGTGAGGGAGAAATTTTCCATCCACAGAAACCGTATGTTCATTAACCATTAGATGTAGGTGTGTGTAAGTGTAGCTCGAATAATTCTTATAAAAACATCCTAGTATATTGAGGATACTGGTGTTTTTACAAAATAAATGAATAAAAAGAGTTTAGGGGGTTGGAGAAGAAAAATAAAACAAAACACCATTAGAGAAGACATTACCTCAAAATCGGGTAACTCTTTTTTGATTTGAGCCAAAGGCTTCATTGGGAAGATTTCTTCTCAAAGTGAGGCTTCTAGGAGTAAGAGGGAGAAGTTGGGAGAGTATTTGGACAGAGGTTGGACGAGACAAATGGCTTTAAAGTGTGAATGAGGTGGTAGAGGTGGGGGCCTTTTATAAGAGGAGAGGAGGGGCACTCTTGGAAAGTAAGGAACTTTTACATTATTATACAATGATTTTAGGATTCTAAAGGTCCCAAACTTATATAATTCGTGTCTAAGGTGGTAAGGGTTAGAAAGATACCCATCCAATAGACTTTTGACAAGTTTAATCCTTGGATTGTACATTATCTTTTCATTTTATTAAAATCGTTAAATAATGAGGTCATCGCTGCATTATAATGATGTCATAAATAATTTAATTTATTTAATGTCTAAAAATTATAAAACAAATACAATGATGTAGGAAATCTTTTTATCTTTCCAATGACTATTTATAGTAAAAAATATGACTTGTATAACCCCATGTAAAAATTGTTTTAGTAAAACATTTCATGTTTGTGTCATTTTTTACATTAACATTAAATAAAAGGTATTTAGGTCATTTTCCAACTATAGTTGCTCCATGGGGTCCCCATGTTGACCCATGGATTTTCTTGGTCGGCCATGCCTCATCCAATAGGATTTGGACAAGTGTCATGCTCATATCATATTATTAAAATATTATTTTTACATTAAACTACACTAATTACCTCTAATCGCGATTAAGAACTTAAAAGTTACTATTCACCAAAAAATTATTTTAATCACATTGAGCCACATTTTACTTATTAATGACAACCATGTATGTCGGATTTTTGAAAATCAAATCACAGAAGTGGTAATATTTCATTTAAACGGAAAATCAGTTATTTAACTACCACTTAGTGGTTTCACTATTCATCAAAAATTGATGTTTTTCAGAACAATGCCAAAATTTCACCCTAAGCTATAATTGATATTCCGAATTAAAAAATGATTTCTATTTTAAAAAATTCCAAACATATAAGTTGCATTAATTAATTTTATAATTAATTCTCGTTGTCACAAGAAATAGCGTGTTTTTAAGAAACAATTTATATCAAAAGATTGGCAATTGTTTATGTCCAATTTAAATGTTAAATTAATTCTAATGACCACCATTGGATAAAATGGTAAAAATATATTATAATTATACTTTAAAACCACTAAATAGTATAATTTATCACAATAAATTATTTTTATTAAAAAAGTTGTTTTATGTATTTTTCACTATTCATAAAAAAATTGGAAGTTCACAGAATGTTACAAAAAAATCATCTTAGGATAATTTCGATATTAAAAATACAAAAATGAAGTCCATTTTGAAATATAAAATTTCTATAATTTTAAAAAGTGGTTATTACTATTCATAACGGCTACTTTGATTAGTCACGGTGTGTTTGAACTCGAACTTGCGTACAATGCAAGCTATTGCATTATTGAATGAGAAGTGTATGGTGGAAGCTCGGGGTGTTACAAATATGGGTTTCCAAGCCTTTTCTTTCATGGATGTGTACTCTGGGTACAATAAGATAAAGATGACACTAGAGGATATAGAAGCCACTACCTTCAGAGTGCCTCATGAGATCCTTTTCTATCAGTTCATGTCCTTCGGTTTGAATAATTCAATATTCACATATCAGAATGTGATGCACCACATATTTAATATATTATTGGGAAAGATATTCGAGTGTTATTTAGATGACCTGGTGGTTAATTCCTAATAGTGATGAGATCACTTCCCGGAACTGTGGGAATTTTTTGACAAGCTGTGGCATCAAAGTCTGAAGATGAATATGCAAAAATTATTTTTTGGAGTAACATCAAGAAAATTCTTCGGTTCTGTGGTATGCCACCATGACATTGAGATTGACCTAGAAAATACTAGTGCTATATTAACAATTTCACCCCCAAAAGTCTCAAATAATTAAGGGTTCTCTAGGGGAACCTTTATTACATGTAGCAGTATATTTCTAACTAGGATGGAAAAGCTCTCCCCTTCATAAGGCTAGTGAATAATGTAATCACCTACTAATGGGAAGATGATTTTCAAAAACCCTTCAAAATAATAAAGAAATACATGTTGTACCCATTGCTTCTGATGCCACTAGAGGAAGGGATTCCACTCATATTATATGTGGCCTCTATAGAATGCTCATTGGGTTCCATCCTCGCACACAAGAATGATTCGGGAAATGAAAATAGTCTCTATTAACTCATTCAGACTATGATAGGTGTTGATACTCGATACATTAATATTCAGAAGAACCGTCTTTCACACATCTTCAAATTACAATAGTTAAGGAATTACATGTAACACCATGAGCTCCAATTAGTCTTTTGTGTTGATCCACTCATTTACAAACTTGGTCGTCCAATGTTGACTGGGATCTTGCCCAATGGGGGTCATTATTTAGCAATACGACATCCAATTTGTTTAACAAAAGTTAATGAAAGGAAAATACCTGGATGATTTCCTCACAACACATCATTCCCCATCCAGTACAATGGAATACATCGAGCATCCAAATGAAGAGGAATTATATGCCCCTAACACTCCCTAAACATGGGAGATGTATTTTGATGGCGCCTCATGATGTCCTATAGGAACAAGGAATGAGAACCCGAAGCTCAACCGGATTGAACTGGGGATTGCGTTTGTATCTCCTAACAAAGTGGGGTTTCCCTGCTCTTTCTCACGATCTGAAGGCTACCCAAATAATGAGGCATAATACCATTCTCTCATTGCTAGTTTAGAAATATCCCTACATCTAAAAATATCCTACCTGAATATAAAATGGGATTCAGAGTTAGTGATAAATAAGTTTAATGGAGAATACACAATAAAAAAGGAAGAACTAGCCCCTCTCACTAGCTATGTCAGGGGACTAATGGTGGAGTTCCCTTTAGAACCCAAATTGAATCATGTTCCCTGATCAAAAAATTATTTCCCCAATGTATTGGCCAGGACAACCACCATCTTTTCCAATTTTGATTAGGGATATGAAATCTTCCATATCATGAATGAGGGAGTGGTCTTGGTAATCATCATATGTTATATGGATGAAATAAATCGGGTAAACACTACCCTAGATAATAATGAACCAATAATAAACTATGGTAGGATGGATCCAATAATCATATATCAACAAAATGGAAATCTCCTGATAGAAAGAACTATAATGGAATATATTCGGTGCCATGTGGCTAACTATACCCTATTGGACAACCCAAATGAGAAGAAAACTCTCTATAAGCATGGATTTGACAAGATCCTCCTCAGTTTCATATCATAGAGAGAGGTTTATACTATCATAGAAGAAGTCAACATGATCTATTACATCACCCATAAATGTTGGACCAGGATCTCCCACCAGATCGGATGAAAGGATATTAGAAAACCATGATACATGACTTAGTGGAATTCACTAAGAAATGTAATGCATGCCAAATCCTTGTAAACTTTATCCATAAATCTCCATAATTAATTCAAAAAAACTAGATATTATTAGTTGTTTTCCATTTGGGGGATGGTTATTGTAGATCCATATCCCCCAACCACATCTAAAAAGTTCAAATACATCTTTACTACTATGAAATTCTTTTCAAAATGGGATGAGTCCATATCCCTAATGAATTTCGGGATGAAGAACATCACCATATTCATCATGTCCTATATGATCATTAGGTTCAGGGTCACTCAAAAAATATTGAAAACAAACTCTAATTTCTATGTTATTGGGTTAATAAAGCTGTACTAGGAGTACAATATCAAGTCCAATCAGTCTTCTCGCTGTCATGAAGCAGAAAATGATAAAATATAGGACTTCAATAAGACTATATAAAATAAACTCCAGAAGATGGTGAATAGGGATAAAAATTATTGTCCATGTAAAATCCCCCGTGATTTATGGGCCTACCATAATACCACACATACTTCTACACAAGCAACACGATACTCATTGGTATACATGACTAAGTTAGTATTACCCATGGATGTCCAGCTTCCCTGACACTGAGTATCCATTTCTGGAAACTCCCAAATGATCAGAAATTGAAAAGGTGACTATATGAATTGGGAAAACATTATGACAAAAGGATTATCACACTACATTACCATTACATCCTCAAAAATCATATTTCACAAGCCTTTAATAAATGGGTTTTACTCTGATCATTAACTCATGGGGAACTTTTTTTGGTCCTCAAAATCCAAATGATACCAAGAAAGAAACCCCCAAATCTAAAACCTAAATAGGAGGGGCCTTATTTGATAAAAGATTTCTACCTTAACGGGGCTTACTCATTGTCCATAATGTATGGGGATCATGTCACACATCCCACAAATGAAATATTTCTCAAGAAATATTTTTCATAGTTTCAACACAAGCATGTCCACATTGGTATAAGTCCTATTGCTCATCCTAGTTATATGAAATTAATTTATCAAAATTCACCCAATAAGTAAGATGATAAACTAAATGACATATTTCTTCCTAGAATCAAGACGTTAAAATACTTGTAATCTTTCATTTTGGTAGCAAGTCGTTAAACTGCACATCGTCATTCATCCTTACAGCAATTCATTATACTACACATACAATGTCTTTACCTCATGACATAAAACTATATGGATCCATGATGTCTATCTCTATTCATGTAAATTCACCTATATCTTTACCGCATGATGTTAAACTACATGGTTATTCGGTAACTATGTATGAATTGATTCTCATACTTATGAGATATATAGGGATGCCTCAATCCTATATCCTACTTTAGCCACAACATGATTAAAAATTCCCCATTGTACAATTATTTTTCTCTAAAATGTAAGAAAACCATTTCCATTCCGTGTTTCTTACATCGAGAATAGATCACATGAAATTAGGAATAGCGTTTGGGACATACCCTCACAACCAAGGTATAAATGTACAGAACACGTTCATTGAAGTCCTAAATTAAATACCATAAAAGGAATACCATGATTCTTCACCATATGTCATTAAACTGCTCTGTCAGTGTCCTCACTTCATGGATTTAAATGGAATAATTCTTTAGAAATACTTGTGGTTTGATTATCATTCTCATGAGATATTTAGTGATGCACATACTTCCACCATTGGGCCCAACTATAATATTCCAATAAATTCATATTGATTCTCATCCGTCCTCACCAAATGATGTTAAACTGCATGGGATTTCAGAAACTACATGTCATTTTATTCTCATTCTCATGAGATACATATTAATTCCCTGACTTGAATCATCGGGCCCTACCACAAAATATCCATTTTTTCACATCAATTAACCTTCATCTTCACATTTGATGTTAAAAAGCATGGGGCCTTATGAAATAGGTGTATCTTGATTCTTCTAAACACATGATACAGAGTGATGTCCAAATCTCCAATCCTAGGCTCAAAAACAACAATGAATGGAAATAATGCTCAACTATATGTATGATCCAAACCTACGTATATTATTTCCCATTCAAGAAATATGAAGGATTATATTCTTACTCTTGCGGGATATGTAGTGATTCTTAAATTTCCAACTCCAAGCCCAGTCAAAAAAAAATATAAAAATGACCCTCCCTATGTATGGATCAAACCTGTGTAGGAGAATTCATTTAGCACTTTGTTTGGCATGATTCTCATCCTTATGAGATACATAGTGATGCCAAAGTCTCCATCTTTGGGCCCATCCGTAACATCCTCCTTTCAATGTCGGTTCACCTATTTCCTTGTCGCATGATGCTAAAATAAACAGAAGTATGTCCTTACCAAATAACGTTAAAAGTCATATAAATACATCCTTACCACATGACATTAAAATTCATTGAATTACGTTCTTACCGTATGATGTTAAACAATGTGAAAGTATGTCTTTACCACATGACGTTAAACTCCATGGATGTATGTCCTTACGACATGACTTTAAACAGCATAGAGGAAAGTACGACCCCACTACATGATGTTAAACTAGGAAAACCTTTACCCATTCATCGTTTCTTATCAAAGGACCATAAGAGACTTACGAAGTTCAATTAGAGTATGGGGTGCTTCCACCATCTCTTAAAGCACATCAATCCATAAACCACACTTCATAACTTAGGTGTCTGGGATTGTGACAATAATTCATTACCCCTAAAAAGGATACCAACATTTAAGGAACCTTTAATGACTATGCATACATTTCTAAGGATACTTTATATGCACCTATGGAAAACAACCAAATTTGTCACTCTGAAAAATGACATTATGAAACTTGTGAGCCCTAAATTCACTTCAACCTAACTCAACACCTCAGTGTGTCTGAACTACTCGTAGTATGAGATTCCTATATCATTACTCATGACTCGAGACCCTCGATCCATGATTTACAACATTTACATCTCCCGCTCAAAAATATGTTGGGGTTCTCTTGACCCTGGTTACCCTAATTAGGCTCTTGTGTAACATATCCCATATTAGGTCCATGTGAATCATGACCCTAAACTATCTTTAATTTAGTCAAATACATATGACCATAAATCTAGCCCATAATGGCCCAAATTGAATGAATTTAAATTTCTAATGAAAGAGGCATGAAACTTGTCAGGTCAAAACCCCACAAAGGGAGACCTAAGGAAAAGTCTAGTCTCCACATGATAAACTCGTCATTCTATGAGTTTATGAAAAATACATTTTGCAAACATAAAAGGAATAAATCTCATAGGATATACCTTGATGCCCTAAGAAAATCCAAGATATGCTTGCTGAACCCCCTGTCCTGGGAAAGAGTTAGAGTAATGATTTGTCACATATCCTCTCTATTAGAATATGTTTGTTAGGTGATGGAACAAATTTTAGGGTAATCACACCCTCCTTGGATTTTAAATTTCCCATAGATCACACTTCATGAGAATAGGTGTCTCGGATCATCATAACCATCCAAGTCACTTGGAAAGGATATCTATCATCAAGGGACCTTTGGATGAATTTGGATACATGCTTATGGCTCTTTCATATGAACCTATAGACGTTAAACAAATGAATCACTCTGAAAAAGGAAATTACAATCCTTATGATCCCTAACATCATTATGGAATCACTCATCAAATCAACATTTCTGAACTACTCCCCATATGACTGTACCATATCATTCTCCTAACTTGAGTGCTCTGGGTCATGATTTACAATCCCTGCACCAAACTATCCAATCGAATTCGATATCCTTGACCTTATTTCACCATGTTTTATACGCTTACTCAATTATTAACTATAAAACTTAATTCCCTAGCCTTCGATAGATCATGATTCATTATTCAAAACAATAGGGCACGGGGATCAAGATTTATGGTGTAATAGATAATTTCCCTAGGGTTTCAGAACTCTTCCGGGGAATCCTACTTTCCAAACCGACCTTGATCATCTAGATGGTTGATCCTTTGTAAACCTTTCATGTCCTTCAGAGAGAGGTGGACATCATATTTCACTTGTCATGCTACCAAATAATAATGGCATTGACCCACCAACTAAAGGCATCTTATCCTTTCCAGAGAGGAGACTAAATCCTTGTGAGTCCTAGAAACTCCACAGAAGAACCTGGAATATCATAATTTCATGGGACATACCCAAAATTTCTACACCATCTCATATTCATATAATCAAAATTTTGAGTTATTATTTTCATTACCCACACTCTAACTATCTAGGTGGACCTATCTCCCTTAATATTTATCCCTCAACCAACATCACCTCTATAAATATTCCACAGCCCCTGGAAAAGAAACCTAGACTCAAGGACCCATTTCTTGACTATGAATGGATGTTTATGGCACTTACATATGTAGCTATGGACTCAGGGTATTTTAGGTCATTCATGGAATGTCTACACCATATTCCATAATTACATAGAATGTTCGAGCGAAAATACCTTAAACTAAAGTAATATAATGTCTGATATAAAAGAACATAAACTCAAATAGATATCAGGTATGAGCTAAAAGACATTAAAATAAATAAATAGAAGGATCGAGCTAAAATACCTTAAACTAAAAGCAACATTAGGTCCAAGATAAAAGACCTTAAAATAAAGTAATTGAATGTTCGAGCTAAAATTCCTTAAACTAAATGCAGCATCAGGTCCAAGATAAAATACATTAAACTAAACTAATAAATGTTATAAGTTAAGATAATTTATAGAAAAAATTTCATTAGTTTTGAGATAAAGTACTTAATTTAATGAAGTAGATGGTCTGAGATAAAAGACCTTAAACTAAAGCAATATAAGGTCAGAGCTAAAAGACCATAAAATAAAAGTGGCATTAGTTTCGAGCTAAAATAACCAAAAATTAATTAATATAAAGTTCAATATAAACAGAAATAATATAATGTAATATTTGGTGTGATCTAAAACACCCTAAACTAAACAAGGTCCAAGATAAAAGACCATAAACTAAAGTACATGAAAATTATTTAGCCCGTGATAGCATATAAAGCTCACTGTATGGCCTTATGAAAATCATGTTATGCTCACCGAGCCTATCAAATTTGTAAAATAATAAATCACTCTCCCTGTAATATATATATTCTACCCATTTATCCTTCTGAAAATTATTTGATCTCAAGATAACTAAAATAGATCGTTAGTAGAGAATATCATGTTGGTGAAAATTCATGAGCACTCCTCAAAAAAGATTATATTGTGATCAAAATATCTAGAAACATACATTCATGTTTTCTTGATTGTATGAAAAGGATGGATATTATTGGAAATTCACATGAAATTAGAACAATGAAATATCATAAAAATCATGAAATGAAGAAAGATTAATAACATTATCTAGAATTCAGAAAATTCACTCATTAGTCATATGAAAAAGAGAGAGGGATATACACACATCAATGCCTCTCTATAGATTCATCAAAAAGGGATTGTGGGACAAAGTGATATACATAATTTGAGTTATGGTAAAATTTGGTCGGCTATACTAGGAAGATCCACAAGAGTCTATCAAGCGGCATCAATTGAGTGTTGATGTTCCACTCTCCCAGATTCTTCTGATTCATTCCCATGATAGATAGATTCAACCATAGTAGTCAACTCTTAAAACCTCCTATGATCTTAATCCAATGCGTATTATATTATCAAAATATCAAACCTCAAAAGAGAAATTATCTCCTCACATCTTTATATTTGTGTGGATCAAGCATCCATTTGAGTTTGTAGTTCAGATAGAAACCGGTGATCTTGTTTCAATGCCTTCATTATCTCCCTCAGTTTCCCAGTAAGGGAAGCCTAATTCACAAGATCATGCAAAGACCTTTTATCCATTGACATGTTTCTTTGGTTCAAGTTGATTTTATGTATGATTTCATACAAAGGATTCCAGTCGAAGATGTATTCCCCTAAGTCATGAAATAACTGGTGAAGGTGTTCCACTAGGTTATATAATATTTCCATGGGGGTCTCAGTAATCAAGGTGTGAATCCATTTCAGGATCAGTATTTTATGTGATTGAGCCTCTACATACAATGAGGTATACATGACAGAAGTATTACTGGCTTGTCATATCATTGCCGAAATAAGAGAAAAAGCCGCATGTGCTCTTCAATATATAGAATAATCATCCATAGACTATGTTGGAGGATTATCTTCCTCAGAATAATTTGTTTCATTTTTCAAGTGGTCTTCATCAAAATAAGGTTTTTTTCTCGATGTATCATCCAGAACATTAATCCACTCCATTGTTGCCTCTAGAAAAGGAGTTTGTGTTGAAAAAGTCTGATCCACATGACAGACATGATGAACCAACAAATAATTTGGATAAGATATTACCCAATCCTAGGATTAATATTGGGTAAGGAGAGAAGAAGAAGCATCAGAATACAGAATCATAATCTCATCCTTGGTGTCTTCACATGTCAGTATCCTCCAAAATTGGAAGATAACCCCAGGATGTGCTCTCTTCAAACACAGACCAAATTAAGTGGGGATCCCATATGAACATATAAAAACTAGTTAGTGATATGATAAAGTGTATATAGACCATATTATCCGATCATCCATCCAGGCTATGAGAACTCCATCTTAAAGGGATATCATAAAATATCATTCATCAAGGGATCAGTTGCCACCATCAATGATCAGCTCCACTGGTGTGCAAAAAGTAGTAAAGTTAAATATGTCAAGATGGAATAACACATCATTAACATTATTAAGATTTAGGTACATAGCCTCAACCCCAATGATATTCAAAAATATAGGATGGGATATGGCACATGGGATCTTAGAAGCATTGTAATACTCATAACAATGGAAATTATCCCCAATCTGGCCAAACACGAACTGGAGAAGACCATTGATATTGTAAGGGGTTCTTATTTTTTGAATATGTCCCTGCATCTGAAAATGTCATGAAAGGACTCATACTACAATGCTAAGGATCCAGTCTTCTATAAATCATGCTACCATCACCTCCATACTAACACGGTTCCCTGAACGTGTGTCCACAGCCGAAAAGAGCCACCCATTCAATAACATGGATGACAAACCTATCAGTCTTAGGTTTGGAGAGATATTAGAGTTCACACAATATCCCCATGAGATGTAATCTAAAGCTTCTAATATAGCCTAATATGAACCATCCCTATCACAGACTTGCTGGGAGGGACACCAATGGGGGAGAATAATGACTGGACTAACACTGCTGCTACAAAGGAAAATATTGATCCAATCCCAAAATTAAATTTTTAAAGAAATTTTAAACACATTCTCTGTGTTCTCCATTAAAATATCAATCACATCCCTTTACAAAGTTAGGGTCTTCTAAGGATTCTCCCAAACATCCACAGCAGAGAAGAATTGATCATACATTTCCCCAAGGGGTAGAATCTCGCCCAACTGATAGATGTCATGTAAGATGATGTCCACTACTCCATAGGAAAAATGAAATGTGTTTATACAAGGGCACCAATGACTGATCATCTCTATAAGGAGGTCGGGTTGGAGATAGACAATGAATTGGGTGATCCATATAGTTTCATAAAGGTGAACCATGTATAAGTCATCAGTGAATTGCAAGAAACTTTTTCCAACAAAGAAGGTACACTCCCACTCATCAGAGAAATTTCCACCGGGATGGAGATCCCTTTTCAAATACCATATTATTCCTACATTATTCATGAAATAATAAAATATCTTCTAATTTCATGGAGTGATAAGAAACCAGGAAAAGTCGTGGCTATCCGGACTCATAGGAAAATTGATCAATAAGTAAGAAAAACCTTGGGATCGAGCTGTAACCATCCAACCATCATTAGTAATTGTTGTCTGATTGCAGTCAAGGGAATAAGACACCTAGTGGGATGATAGATTAAAATCTAGATGTTGTATGGTATCATCATTTAGTAAACCAAACAGGTACAAAGGAAGTCAATGAGATAAGGGATAGTTTTGGACATCAGGGGAATGGAACCTCTTCATGGTCCCATTATCAATTTTTAAATGATATTGGACACCGACATTAAAATTCCTAGAAATCATGACCCTTTGATTGGCCACAACTGAGGATCCTTGATGGGAACCAGAATCTATCTAAAAACAATTATGTGGCACATGTTAGATGAATAATGGGAATATTTTTAAATCATGATGTGAGCCAATGGTATCAGGAGCATCACATGACTTGGTGAGTGTTTAAAAAATCGCATGAAGAGTTCATGAATCACCTATCCTCCAGAGGAGTCAGGGGGTAGATAACCCATGTAGAGAATTACCCAAATTTTATGACCCCCATGGAGAAACATACAACATGACCTGGACATGGTCATGGGAATCACAAGGGATCGAGTGACCTGGCTAATGACTCTTTCAATGTCCTCAATACAACCACAATACTCAAAGACAATGTCTGAGAAATTACTAAAATATAACTCATTATTAGATCAAAAAATAATCTGATTAGGAGACAATATTGTGAGTTATTTCTAAAGATATGATATTTCTGAATAGAATTATGAATGAAGGTCATGATCAAGGTTTTCAGAATAGTCTCATGATGGAGGCACTCAACAAATGAGAAAATGAGAGTTCTCTAGAGAAGGGTCGACAAATGGAATAAATTTTCCTCAAACTCGAAAATATATAAATTTTTTTAGAATACCGAACGTTTCCCAGTACATAAAACGTCACCTAAGGCACCTATTTGTGATACCACCAATGACTTAGGTGGTCATTATTTTTTCCATAGAACTAAGTACTTGTCCTTGAATACATAACTCCTGAAGGGGGGGGGGGGTATTTATTGATTCCCTCCAAACAAGCATAATAAAATTCATAAAGGAAGGAATTTCTTGATATGGGAATTAGCTTTCCCATAAAATCATAGGAAATGATACTAGTGGATTTCCTGAGACTCCAACGTAATCGCTATCGCATAACTATTTCAAGGTCACAGGAAGCCTCCACATGTAGTTCATAAGAAACAGAGAATTCCAGGGGGTCCACTTCAACGAGTCGTCTTACAATTAATAAAGATCTCCAGACAAGAAACAACCATGTAACCACAACTAAATGAGATCCTCCAATCCACATGGTTTTTTATTGGAATGTTCTTGACAAACCATCAAAAATCCATTAAAAAATAGGAGGAATGATATCCAAAGGAAAATACCCCCAGTGGTTGAAGATATCATTCACCATATCATTATTGAGAAGAATAAAATTACCTGATGAAATCTAATAAAGTTTTCAAGACCTCTAGACTTTTGTAGGATAAAAAAAGAGATAAATGTAAGGAAGTGAGAGCTGCTCGAAATCACTGAAGGATATACAATATGCCTTTAGTGACACACAAGATACCACGAGGCCATGGTGTCATGTATACCTCATCTTGTGAAAGCCCTTTCGCTTATCTACCTTACCTCATGGTAGTCCTTAGGTATGTCCATACAACTCCATGGAACTCTAGGGATAGATAGATATATTTTTCCCTGACATGATTACACACTCTTATATAACCCATTTTGGTTATGCAATGAATGATAAAAAATCGAGTAAATATCCTTGACCCAACTCATACAAAATTTTCATAATTCCCAAATCTTTGTCATAAAAAAGGAAATAAAGGGGAGGTTGTGAGAGGTAGTCACCATCACTAAAGGACATGCGGTGTTCCCTTGTCGATCCATAAGAAACCATGAGACCTCAACGACATGTGCAACCCATCTCATGAAGTCCCTTTGAATTTTTTGCCTTCTCACAATGAAATCCTCGGGTATTTCTAAGAAACTTTTCACTTACCCGACCCATATCGGTTATGCAATGAATCACCAAAAAATAGAGTAATTATCCTTTTCATTACTTGTGAAATCTCATATGACTCATAACCTCTGTCACATAAGTCAAAGGATGTAAAAGAGTGGTGATGAAAAAGGTACTTGTGGTCACAAAAAGACATGTGGTTCACCTAGGAAGCCCATACCATGTTCCCAAAAGACCCCCAGACAAACTATCCTTGTCTCACAGAAGACCCTAGATATTTCTCTAGGCATCTCGTGAATTCCTTTCAATATGAATATTAGATCTTATAATGTCCCTCAGACATATCCATGGTACAAGATGAAAAGTCCATTGACATGATCTCATAATCAAACTAGTCTTAAATAATTAAAAATAGTCTGATAAAGGAGGTGTTGGTAAAAGGGACTCGCGATGTCTGAAAATCTGGCAATGAAATTGGAAAGGTCTATGATAGAGACTCACAAAAACCACATGGCGCCATATCCATTTACCAATTACAGCCTGGATCCACACCAGATATTCCACAAAAACCTTCAATTACTTGGGTTCGTGAGGCCTATATATTCCCAACCCTAGAACAGAAAAATGAGCCAGCTACTATGTGAAGGAAACTCTTGAGTGAAAAAATTCCAAGAATTAAAGCAGAATTCTTGGAGTGACTGATCATGCAACCATCAATATTTTGGTTAGGTATTATAGCAATAGGAATCTAGTGTAGTCATGAAATAGGCATACGTCACATCATGTGATCATTCATAGATTACATGAAGGATATCTGGTAGGCTATGTGAAGAATATCCCTTTGGCTTACTAGATCACACAAGAATTAAGATAAACTAATACTAAACAAACCTAAGGAAATTAAAATACAAGGGATAGAACTATAATAAGAAGTGGAAGAATTAAACAGAGGACATGCTCACTGTCCCTCATGTTCTTTAGGTGAGTCATGCAAGGACACACGACATCAACAAAACACATGGCCTAGATCCCACAAAATTCATTCATCAAGCTATTTGGGGCAAGTAATGTCTTCTAATGATGTCAAAAACAGGTCATATGACACCCTAGTTGCACCGACTTGGCCTTAGAAAATGCTCTTTGTCAATCACCTGAGCCTTGTGACGTTTTTTAGATACACGTCCTGATTCATAAAATGGTGTTTTCTCATATTCATCAAGTCTCACTAATGCATCTGGGAATGTCTTTTAGGTCTTGTGACATGCTATGGGAAAGTCAAATGAGACCCACGACGTCCTCCAGACATGTTAGCCAAATCTCACAATGACCACCAGGGGTGTTATTTAAAATATACGACATCCCCAGAGCCATGTTATACTGACTCTTGTGACACTCTCCATATGTGTCTAGAAAGGTCAATTGATGGCATCCATGAAAAGCAAACTGAGTCATGTGATGTCCCCTGGAAAAGTTTATTAGGTTATGTGACACCCTCCAGACAAGAAGACCAGGTCATAAGGGAATCCTTGGATTTGACACGTCTATCCATCCTCGATGTGTGAGCCTTGAATATAAGGGAAACCTCGGTTTGCAAGACCCAATATATTGGGAACTATGAAAACATTTACTCCTATCGTATCCAAGATATGTAGGCTACCCCTCCTTGAGGTTCGAGCACTATATTGATTACCCAGGGTGGTCCCAATATCTAAGTACCTTACCCAAAAAAATGACATCGATTACATAATCACCCATGTTTCTCAAAATGATATTAGCTAAAATAGGCTTAGGGAGTCGCACTGATCACATCATCTACACTATACACCTTGGTGTTACAAGGAAAACCTATGTGTGTAAGCCCTAACTACCAACATCATTTGGTATTCATGTAATAAATTGGGAATTCATCTTGGTGTAATCACCGATCATTCATTGAACCCAGAATAAGGTCATAATATATCCAAGTGTGATCATCCACCTCATCCTATCAGGGGGTTAAGGGGTCAGATGAACTATGATAACTCTGACTCCTACCATATTCAGGATACTTAGGACCCATTATCAAGGCCCGATATCTATACCAGACACCCTAAGGACTATCCAAAACCACATGTCTCATATGTAGATATGCCATGAGACTAATTATTTGTTCCCCCTTGTTTCTCACATCGAGAATAGCTCATGTGGGCCTGGGGAGATGCAATGAGAACCACATTGGGCATCATGAATCTCAACTCACAATGGAAATCCCAAAATGTAAGACCCATTGAGTGGTGAGGTATGAACACACCTTATATGAAGTCATATATATTGGGTCCAGTCTCAAGGGTGCAAGAGAACTATGAAGACACTGATTCCTACCACATTTAGGATATGTGATCCACCTCTCCCCTGAGGTTCAAGATCAACATTAATTATCTAGGGAGATCACATCATTTAGGTCCCTTATTTGGAGAATTGAGATTTATTACTCACTACCCATTTTTCCCATAAGGATCAAGGATCATGTGGGATTACAGTTTTTCAATAATCATAACACCTAAACTATAAACCTCTATAATGGTATATGTAACCTTAGTGTGTAGGGCCCCGCCAATTGAACTATGATGGCTCTTTTTCCTGCTATAACTGTGATATGTAGGACGTCATTCTAAGACCCAATCTCAAACATTTTGTGTCTCAGTGACCACACATATGTACTTTCGTCATGATGCTAAAATGAAAAGTATTAAATAAATACATGGGTTTTTATTCATGAAACAAATGGGATACGTAGGACTCCTCATAATGGCCTAATCCCCTACTCAGAATATTAACCACCTCCTCGCGTGGTAGAACATTCTGAAGCATTTGGTTATATGACTTCTATACATGATGCTGTTATTCACTGTTGAGGAGATTAATTAAGAACCTCATATACATACAGATGGATTCACTAATGAGACTACACTCCCCTCAGATCATCAATGAGACCTCGTTTCCTAGTTTAATGATAGAATTAATGAATGAATCGTTTTTTGGGTAACCGGCCCCATATTCGGATTATTAATAGATACACAATCGTATCTTAAATCTATAAGAGAGTCTTAGAGTAGGAAATAGTACCCCTAAAGAAGGGTGTGAAGATCCCAACCTCCAATACTCTAGACTAATTTGACTCCCTATGATTCACTGGGCGTAAAAACCTTGATGAATGCCACCCTTTTGAAAGCATTATGTACCTATCTATAGATGGGGGAACCATTGGGAGTTTCTGGGAAAAGTGAAAATGGTATTCAGATAAGAGGAAACCATTTCCTACCTCAAAAACCTCACAAAAAATAACACATCTCTTTTTCGTTATGATTATAATTACTATAAATATATTCCATGATTTATATCCATGATTTTATGGGTATTTACATATAAATTTTATGATCTGTCTTTCGTGGGGATTATGATTCCAGAGTCACCAAATCAGAAAAGTAGTTTTGTCACAATTTTCATTATTTGAGACACATGACATGAATTTCAAGGACCATGTTTTCAAAAATGTATTCCAATATAATATTTTAATATCATTTTCATTGAAAAAATATTTTAAAAAAGTTTTATGGTTTTCAATCTTCCTTTAAATGTTTTCAAAGTATTTTCAAAGAAAAGGTTTTCAAAACCTTTTGAAAATTATTTTATAATTTTTTTGAAGATAATGTATTTCAATTTTTTTGAAGATCTCTTTATAAGTTTTCATATAAAAAAGGTTTCCAAAACATTTTCAATTATTTATTTATAATCATTCAATTTTATTTTCATGAAAATTTTTTTCAAAAGGTTTTATGTTTTAAAGTTCCCTTTTCAAAAAATAAAGAATATTATCCTCAAGAAATTTTTTCAAAATATCTTTCCAAGTTATTATTCATATACGATGACATATTATGAATTTACTCATGCCCTTATAAGAAATTATTCAATGGTTCAATTCATATTCTTTCCTTAATGGTTTAGGTTTTGATGGAATAATTATTATGACACTTGTGTCTCTTCCATGGGTTATATGCTTTTGAAACCCGCTTCTTTTCATGGGTTCTGCTTTGATGAAATGATTATGAAACAAATATATTATCCATAGTTTATGATGTGTTGAAATGTTATTGTTACCCATTGAATTTCATGGGATTGTGATAGGATTTTTTTAAAACCCATATATTTCTATGGGTCATGATATAATGAGAGTTTTATTATCTTGTAGAACATGTATGAATGATTTCATTATGAAAATGGTCGAACCTATATATCCCTCCTATGAATTGGGAAAATAATTATATCTCATGAGATAATGATGGGAATCCAGATGACGGACTTGATGCACTATTTGAAGATGGGGAAACCTGATCCTTGACAAGAAAAGGACTACGAATGGGGATAGTGGTGTGTCCCGACCAGTAGGTGTAATCCCTATTAAGATAGAATATGGGAAACCCAAATCTACTATTGAAATATGGGGAAACCCAATCTTCTATAGGGTGATGAGGAAAACTGATCCCTAACAAGGAAAGGATTGTGACTAGCGATGGTGGCTTGTCCCTCCTAATAGGTTCGGTTACCATGAAGTTCCTTGTTAAGTTCTAGTAATGTATATTGTCTTATAGGGAATGATATCACATATTTATGTATGCCATAAATCCATTTCTTATTCGTATGTAATGATTTCATGGTTTATGTTCTCTATTTCCTAATGATTCATGTCTTACAAACATCCAAGCCTTTTGAAATTGATCAACTTTATGATCTTTGATATGCAAGGTATGATCTTATAATGTTATGATCATGTTATCATACCCATATTCTCATGTTTATGATAACTTATCTCCCTTTTTTACCCTTAATGAGAATCAGATCTAACCCCTTTTTATGTTTCCTAACATAGGCTAAAAAGATTTTTATTAAGTATGATGTGTCTAATAAGGGTGGTAGTCAAAAAGAACCAATTTAGAGATAATGAAGGTCTCTTATGTACCAGTGTTTATATTTCCATGTTTCTAAAGGCGCTAAAATAATATGGTCTTTGGGCATGTGTTTGTATAATGTTTTAAGGATCTGAAAATTTGATGTAATTTATATGCACGTTATTATTGGTTTGTTATAGTTGGTATCTATAACGACCCATACTTTACATACATTGTTATTACTTCAGAATTGAAGCATAATTATTACAACATATAACAAAACCATGACAGAACCGTATAGGTATAGTGTCTTTAGAAACTGGGAAACATAAAAACTGGTTCATAAAACATCTACATTTTCCCTCGTTTATTTCATCATATCTAGAGTACATTTTTGAATATCCTACTTAATATACTTATACCTGACCTGGGGAAAAGAAAACATAAAAAAGGGCTAGCTCAAATGCTCAGTAAGGGTAAATGAAGGAGATATCAATCATATCATATTCATAAGAACATAACATTTTAGAAATTGTATCCTTCAAAAGAGGTCATAATATCATGACATGGGATAAATGATAGTAATGAAATCTAATCCCAATAATAATAACCTAAAATGTGAAACTTTGTGGCATACACACATAATCATATAAAATCATTTCATATTAGTCATGACTCATTTCCAAGTCTATCATAGCGGACAAAGTCCATTTCTTAACTGAGTTAACGCCTCATTCCAGTCCTGTATCACTAATCCAGATTACCTTGCCATTGTAGCCATGTCTATCTCGTGAGATATAAATCTTTACCCAATGCATTAGAGGGAGATATAGGTCCCACCCATCTCATAATGATACCACTCTTATGTGTGACACAAAATCATAAATCATATTTCATAGCATAACCCATGTAATAAAAATGGGATTCTTAAGAAACATGAAATCATAACATAATACATATAAGATAAAAGGTCTTCATAAAAATAATTACATAATAATATAATCAAATAAATATAAAAATAGAGAGATAAACAGAACCCCATATTATCTTATATGGAAAATAATTTTGATAAAACACTTGAACTCCATTCTTGAGGAAAATATCCGTTCTACTTCAAAAACATTTTTCCTTTCTTTACTTGTCATAAAATTTTAAACTAAAAGAAGTTAATTAAAAATAAACTTAAAAACTTTTAAATTAAGCTTCATGGAAATAATGTTCTTTGAAATCATAAAAATCCATTCCTGCCCTATTTGTTAAAAAACATTCTTCTCGTACATTGGCCGGAAACGTCCAAAAAGTACCTCGTTCTTAAAACGAAAAAAGATTACATTCATATCATTTAATAAAAACTCACCAGTGGGTAAAATTGGATTTAAAAAATTGTAGGAGAAATATAATTACATATCGAGGAAACATAGATGTGGATGATAAATATTCCCCAGTAAATTCTGAAGTATAAACAATCTCGGATAAAAATGAGATTGTGATATTTTCCCTTACCTTAGGTCTTATATGCTTCGTACATATCTGAACCTCCTGATAATGATTTAAATAATGTCATTGACTTATTATGGAATCATATTCATTGTTATGATATCATATATGGTCATATTTCTATCTTCTTATTAGTAATATTTCATTACTACTTGTTATTCGGGTGTTCATTGCTTTATGTTATTATGCGTGTTTTGTCGAATATATTCTTATTCATCTATTTAGTTTATAGATATAAAATTAAAATAATGGTATTATTGTAATATATATCATATTTATTCATTCAATTCATTTATATAATAATTATTCAACGAAGATCATGTAGAATGAGTCGTATCACATCGTGGAGACAGTAGGTCGTACGTACGCACGAGCGATGATATCATTCCCATAATTATATGAATGTAATTGGAGTTGATTATATAATATCTCAGAATCAGTATCATGTTATAATAATCATATATAGTTATTCATTACACCATTATACACATCCAAGTAAGGAGGTGGTGGAAAACAGATTACACCACGGCGTGGAGACGGTATTCCATACGTACACACGCGCAGTGATTTCATTTTCCGTAGGATGGATAAAAGGTGAAATAGGGTTGTTTCATATTTATAATAACATATATTTATATTAGTTATACTGATTTTATTAAATTATAATGAAACAAATAAATAAGATGAAGAAGAAGAAGGTAGAAACTTGAAAGAATTTGTAGAAGAGATTACCTCTTCCCCGACGTGCCTCCTTTAAACTTCCTCTTAAGAGACTAGAGTTGGTCTTTTGAGAATACCAGAACCTCCATAATTTTACTAGGGAAGTTGATAAGAGTAATGGTCATGTTTTGGACTATTTTTAAGGCTCAATGTTGTGTAAATAGGAGAGGGAGGAGGTGCCCTTTTATAATGGAGGAGAGGGGCACCTTTGGAAACTTCAAAAATATTAATTTATAATAAATTAAACCCCACTTAAAAACCTCCGAAAATGACTCATATTAGAATATTAGATGAGATAGGGTTGGAATCGCATCAAAAAATAAAATTTAGACATGTTGGAAATTTATTTTAAACCTTATCAACTTGATTTATCCTTATTTAATCTATTTAATTTTATTTGTGGTAATAAGATTATAAATTTTAAATTGTTATAAATAATTAATTATGTGCTGTGAATTGTCCAAAACTGGATACTTTATGACCTTTTATACCATATAAATTTTAATTTATAATTTTTGAATATTTTGGTGATTTTTATACAATTTTATATTATGTTATTTTTATAAAATAACAATATTGTCAATTTTGACACTATTCATTTATTTGAATTTAAATAAAATACACACAGAAGATATGTTCGAAATTAAAGATTTAATAGATTTATAACCTGTCATATATATCTATAAAATTCATTGAGCACATTAAATTGTTCATATAATATTTATTTTAATATTTTCAATACCCTTTATTTGATATTTAAATCAATAAAATAATCTCAAAATCACTATTGTGACACCTTTAATGATAAATATTTAATCCATAAAAATTATAAATAAATTCACATGATTTAGATACTTTTATTACACTTTTGTAGAATATTCATTTTAGAAGTTTCATGAAGTTTATCACTAACGTAAAATTATTATACTTTTAAGATTTAAGAGAGTGACATGTTGTCACTTTCTTTGGTTTTAATAATAATTAAATTATTCCCATGGTCAAAAATCCATAAAATGAATCTATTATTACCCATAGATGATATGGGTCTATGTTTAGTCATCCAATAGAATTTTGGTAGGTGTTAGGGAAATTTTATAATCTTATTTTTACCCTTAATTACCTGATTTACCTTTAGCTGTAGTAAATAAAAATTGTCGTAGTTACTATTCATAAAATCAAAAAAAAATAAAAGTAACCTATTAACATAATTTGGACCCAATTAATTCAAATATTTAATCCATTTTTCAAAATTCAAAACCCAGAAGTTGTAGTAATTAATATAAAATTAATCATGTTGTTACGAAACTGGGTTTTAAAAGTTATAACATTGCCAAAGATTGAAATGTTTTTACCTATGAATTCAATGTAAAACTAATGGTAATAAAATACATTATATGAAATGGTAAAAATAAAATATATTTATACATTAAAAAAATTATATATTTTAATTTATCCATATAAATTATTGTGATGAAAAAAGTTGTTTTTAATTAAAATATAGCGTGTTTTTACTATTCATTAGAATATGAACGTTATCAGAATAATATGAAAAATTTATCCAAAGTAAATTTTTATATCCTGATTACAAAGAAGAATTTTATTTTGTAAAATTAAACTTATAAACATGTCAAAAACTATATTTAATGTGGGTGTGCCATCAAAAGGAGGCAAACCTGCATTTTTTTGAAAAATACATTTTTTACCCAAAAAAATTATTTTTCTCTCATACCATGTTCTAGAAAATGCCTAATATAATGTTATAAATTTAAAATTTTAGTTTATACTATTCATAATGTCTAGTCTATAATAATATATCGTTGTTTAGTGAAACCCGGTATTGCGTACTACACATGCTATCGAGGATGGTCGTGATTGCGTGTAATGCAAGCCAAGCCAGTGTAGTGTGTAGTGAAAGATTCTCTTGATGTTTCATATAACATAAAACATTAAAAAAATTTATTTCTCATAAAATATCAGGGTGTTACAGTATCATAGTAATAATTTGGTCCACCTTTGAATACTAGGATGATAAAGCTTTAGTGAGACCCATAGGGATATATATAAGGATATGTCTTGGAATGTCTTTAAGGATAAGTATAAGGATGAGTTAATGTTTAGGAAAATGTAATGTAATTTTGGTAAATAATAGAGTGAGTGGATTTCTAGAAATACATCCTTATCTGGATACTATATGTTGATGGGGATCTAGCATAGATGTACCTAGGTGTAACAACTCTAACACGGTGTGTCGATCCTTACTCAGCGTAACATGGCACATGACAATGGGCCTTATGACACACCTGGTTTGACACTCCCATGGGATATTCTATAAGAATTAAAAAACTATCTATGAACCATAATGAAGGATTTATGTTGAAAATGAATATTCAAAACCAAGGATAAACCTTAGGTGTTAATGATTAACGTGGTAGGAGCCATGATTTAGACATCCTATAAGTTTTTTTAGGATTATGTGGTTTTTATTATGACAAATGTTTCTCCCACTATGATTTCTGGTTTTATTCAATGGAACTTGGTTAACATAGAATATTTTAGATGTGGAAAGTATGGGAATTATGTAAATCAATTTTCTTGGTGGAAATATAATGAAGAGAATCATGAATGTGGTATGAGTATTGGTTATACCATTAAAGATAATGAGACTGTGAATGAAATGTAAAAGGTATGGGATATTCATATAGTATTTTTTACATTAAATATAAGAAGTAAGGTTAGATTGAGGTTGAGTAAACATATGATATGATTCATATTTCATATTTTAGTTAAGAGATATTAAGTAATAAGTTGATGAATCATGAGTAATGGTTTGAAAATAATGTTGTATGAATGAAGTATTTATGATTTGGAATTCAATGATTATGTTATGTGAATCATGAAATATATAAATACTTTCTGTATAATTTTTCATTAAGGATTTAAAATTATATATGGAATGGTGATGAATACAAATTAAATTTACTTAAAGGAAATTTGATATTTTGATTAAGGGAAGGTAACCCTTAATGTGATCGAGATGTTGAGAAAATTGTTTTTAGCTTGGATAAAGATATGGTTAATTTGGATAAAGTAAATTTTATATCATTGATTACCAAGGATCTAATTATTGGTTTTTTTGAAAAATTCGTCTATGTAATCATAGATGAAGTTTAAAACTTCTTGGATTTAAACAATGTGTCCAGTAATAATTGAAATAAGAAATCATGCATGTTTTACAAAAGGATTTATGGAAATTAATGTATTTACCATGTTTTAAGGGAATATAAAATGAGGGTATTCACTTTTTTGGAATGTGACAACCAAGAGTTAGTTTTTTGGGGATCAATGTTAAGATTATTTAGTAACATTATTCTTAATATTTTGTAATTTAATGTTTTGTAAGTGTATAAGGTTAACAATTTATGTAAGGATTAATTTAAAATTATAATGAAGTTTTATAGATTAAAGAAATATATCACTATATGAGGATTTATGCATGTTGGATAAGCTGTGCTAGACATTTTTCCGAGATTTTACATTAAGGAATATGGAATGAAATATAATTATATTTTTGGATCTCATGATATGATGGTTATTAAGGAATAAAAAATTCACCATTATTTCCTAGAGTAATCAGTGATGTGGGAATTGATCAAGGAAAAACCAAAGGAATGGATTGTACACATGAAATGGAATAAAATCAAGTAAGTATATTTCTGTATGTTCCTAGACAGTAAAAAAATTCTTCAAATATAGGAAAAAGATATTGAAAAAGTTTTATCCTAGAAAAATTATTTCTAATGAATCATATGGTCCCTTCAATCATCACAGATTTATGATTTTATGATCACCCACTTCCACTGATCAATATTCTCTGTCACCCTCCATCAGAACTTGATAGATATATTGTTATTCCATGTCAATGTTTTCACTTCCCACTTCTTATATGTGGAAACCTATTTATATGTTACTATAGGTAACTACTATATTTCAAACTTTTCATTTTTAAAGGATGTTTTAGTATTCATTTTTACAATGTGGGTTTCTTTTTCATGATCATTCAAGTATTAAACCTCTTATAAACCAAACTAATTTGACCCATTTTATTTATTTCAAAGGGTAAAACCCATGTTTGAGACTCAATTGAGGACACATATTTCTAATCTGAACTTCTCTTTAAGATTTATCATGTTTTCTTCAAAAATAAAATTTTATATCAATATAAAATATATCTAATATTTCTAAAATTTATTTTGGGCACACCGGGCATCAGAATTGTACTCCATATCAACGCTTATCTTTGGAAATATAAATAAAAATACATTAAAGTATTACATGGAAAAAACTGGGTCTCTATAAATTACAAAATATTTTATATGGATGAACTTCACTTACTTGAAGATTGCACCTTTTCCAAAGTCCCTAGATCTTTCCCCTATTATTTCTATTTTATACAATGTTTTCTATGGAAGTACTATGTGGACTCAAAGAGGACACCTTGTTCAATGTCCCTAAGTTCTGCCTCCATTAGGTCTATATTATACTGAGTTCTCTATAGAAGCACTATATTTACTCAAAGACTAATCCTTGGTCAATGTAACTAGGGCTAGGCCTTCATAGTTCTGATACTTGATACATCTGATACATGTTGTAGTTGATTTAGTACCATCATTACATGATTATCCATAGGTACTTAGAATACCTCGTTATAGTGATTGGAGGTGAGTACGGGTGATCCAAAGGTTATGACATGTACCCCTCCATGGTGATGTGGAATATTCGTAGAAATTTTCCACACAGGAACAAGTAGGTATCAACGATTGGGATTATAGACTGAAGTATTATATTAATTATTCATAAATTCAGTGGTACGAAAACAATCTCAATTCATTATTCAAGAGATTTATGCACGATCGGGATTACAGACCCATGAATCAATGGTGGTTTGATTAATGTTACATTTCACATAACTCATATATATCTAAACATGTATACATATATGATAATATATATATATATATGATGGATCATTATTCTAGTTTTTTATTAGCTTGTTTGATCACTTTCCTTATGAATTCCTTGTACGGAATTTTCTTTTTTATATTTCCAAAAGTTTTTATAATAATAATAATTATTTTTATCCTGATGAGTAGCTTAAATTTACATATTCTGTTTATTACTAGATATGTACGATATTGTTTTGGTGGTTCCTTAATGAGTTCTATACTCACACCCTGCTCAGGCTACCAATGCACTAGTTACCAGAGTAGACATTCACTTGGTTGCAGACATAGGATGGGCTATGTCACGGGACTGATCGAGCATGATGGATCAGAAATGAATTTGGAGACTAGGTATGTGGTATAGATGGGTGCACATATTAGAGACTTTTAATTTTATTTGTATTTATTTTATTTATTCTAGTGTATGTGATTGGACTAGTGGTTGATTAGTGTTTTTTGTATGACATGGTCTTTCAGGCCTTTACTGCATTCCATTTCTTTTAACAACATGGTCTTGTTTTTGTTTTTTTATTTTCTTTCCAAACTATTAGTATTACTAATATAGAATTTATGTGGTTATTTATTATAGATTCTTACTCTCAAATGAGAAAATAGTCTCCCCACTACCATTTCTTAGTCCCTCTCTCCTAGTCGGTAGCCTCTGGTGTATGAGGAGGCACGCTTGAAGCCTTGTGGCGAATTACCTCAGGGAACCAGATTAGTGGAATTGAAGTCAGGATGTTACACTAATACTAGGGAATTGTCTCCCCAGTATACCCTTTTATTCCCTCACTGCTAGTGTCTACCTCTACCATAATGGGAGACACCTTTGAGGCCTTGTTGTGAGGCAGATCAGGTGATTGGTCTGGCTGATAGTGGTCGGTTCAGGACATTCACCTTATCATTATTTACAATAAAAATCATTTCTACCCAATGACTAACAAAAAATGAATTGTGCCTTATGATATCATATATTATAAAGAAATTTATACTGATCGAACTGCTAAAATTCAACCACACCACTTCATATGTTATAATATGGCCTTGAGAAAATTATGATACACTTGTTCTTCCTGAAATTGGAAAAAATCATTTCTATTTCTTGTTGAATGTGTCTTTTTTGGTAAGTCTGGTCAGTTTCCTAACTGGATATGTGATAGGGCCTAAGAGGTGTTCTCAATCCTCCTGAGCTGGAAACTATTATCAGGCATAAAAAATAGGCAGTTGGGAACTATTTATCCAAAACCTAGAACATCATTATCCATGGGCCATAAGAGGGTAAAAAATCCCAATGTAAAGTTTTCTCTTATCATTTTCCGAAATCCAAAAAACCATCATACATGAGCTGCTAGAGGGAAATACATCCCTAGGTCTATAGGTCTCTGATCATTATCATATGATTAGTTAGTTTTTTATATTCATTCTTTTTAGGGGAACCGATCATTAGCCCTACTAATCTGTCTAGTGTGCAAGACCTTGTATTACCCACTAGGTACCTAGGCGTCCCATGTTCTCAAACCATTTTTAATATCAAAAGAAATTATATTACACTCAATCACTACTTCATCACATTAATCAAAACCTATAAAGAACCCATTTAAGAAAGGAAGATCACCATTTAACCTCGAATTCGCACCCAATAACCCATTTCCTTTTCCAAACATAGAGAATCATGTAATATCCCCATTTTATAATCACTCACTAACCCATATTAATTAAATTCAACTTTCTCAATGACTTTACACACACCAAAAATCATTTGAAATACCCACCACACACCGAAAACCATTTTGAATACCAATTTTAAGAATTTAAAATGTTGATCACTCTAAAATATGCTTGGAATCATATTGTAATTTTGATTACACATGTCAAATCATAAAAGTAAATAAGAAAAATAATGTAAATACCTAAAAAAAGGATCATCATCACTTTTCATAGCATATACATACTATTTAATATTAAAAACACTTTTTAAAACACTAAAAAAATTATGGAATTCAAAATAGATGCTTCAGAATGGATTTCCAACCTCATATTCTGGGCGTCCTGCTAGTGAAAACTATAACTTGATTCTTATTTTTTATTTCTCACATGAATTTTCACCTTCTCTTATATATTAGGACACCTAGACCATATTTAAATAGTTAATGGAAAAATATGTACTAGTGGATCCTTACAAATATTTTTATACATGAAACTACTCTTTTATACTTAATCAAATATGAATTTTCATATACACATGAAATCATACCTACCCAAATATATATATATATATAACTTACAATGGATGAATATATATTAGTGTGGATCTTATATATATACCTTCCTAACTATGAATAAACATGTAATAATTTGATGAATATGGATTAATCCCATCTAAATGAAGAGAAAAATTAACTAAAATAATATAATGGATCCCAAAATTACAGACAAAAATTATTAAAATTGGGCCAAAAGGAACGATTGAAGAAAACATGCCTCAGAATGATGGTCAGAGGACTGAAACAGTCTGAAATGATTTTCCTTTAGTGGTGGATACCAATTCATATGATAAGAAGTCAGGGGAATCTCATAGCATTCCCAAACTATGGAAGAAAGAAATAAAATTCACTTAAAACTTGACTCGGGTTCGATCGAATGAAATAGGGCGACGAGGAGACGAAAAACACATACATGTGGGAGAATGAAGGAGCCCGAGTGCTTTCCTTGACGAATCATCCAAAATATTGGAATAAATCTGATGGATCTATGTTGGAAAAGAGATCCGAGTGGGAGAGGAGGCATGCGGCCATAGAGAAAGGGAGGGGGATCTTTCACGATACACAATGGAAGGGAGGAGAAGAGAAAAAAGGATAAAAGAAAGAAAGTGAAAAAAAAAGTAAATGGGAAACCTGAATGGATTGCACACTATTTTTGAAACTATCTTCCAACTATAAACTAGATATTATATATGCCAAGAACCCTCACACAGTTACCATTAGGTAGACACATTGTTGATAAAACCATGATCAAATCATTCCACTAGATACATTCAACTCATATTCCCCAACCACACACTTTTCGCATCGTTTAATAAATTGTGTGCAAGATGTGTTCCTAACCAATAACACACTCAGACACCCACATGGGAACTACATGGTTACTCCTAATAGTTTAGTCCAATCGTAAAATAATTAAAATCCCCCATCCCCATTATAAACACCATCATTCCATCTTCCAAAAATAAAATTTAACCAAGAACAATGTAGAATAAGGCCAGAAATAAATAAAATAAAATTGAGGTTTCAGGTATGGGTGTGATAATTCTATCCACCATTACACTATATACCCCCATAAAGTCCCTAGAAGACTCGATTAAATAAGGATGAAAGCAAGGAAGTAATGTAATTTAAAGGAAAACCAATAATACCAAAGGACTGTAACACAATACCCTATTTTCCAAACACCACTCAACTTGGAACACCATAAAAACTAAATTAGAAATAAATAGGGCCCATTTTGGGCCTCTATAAACATTTTTCATGCAACCCACTTTCTAATAAAACCAATTACCATGATCAGGGATGGGCGGTGCAGAAATACGGAATTTCCCTATCAAGAACACATTGAATACCAAGTTTTCCATGATCTTGTCCAATGGTGGTATCCCAACCATATTTGGAATATGGCTAGATGATGATTTTTCAAATCAAAACAACTCAAAAATCGAAAAAACCTCTAACACTATTGTGACTTCTTAACTTTCTGAGTTACACTTGACAAACATAAAAGAGGACATCTATAAGACACATAGTGGGTCTTCCCTGTTATTTTAAAACCAACTATCATGGATAAATCCCAAAAAAAATTATCCCAAAAGAATGAGAATAATATGCAATTCTAGACTAAATCATGCTTGAAAATTCCCATAATATAAAAACATCTCCAAATAGGAATGATCTAACAAATCATACCAGAACACACACAATTATTTGAAAATAATGAGGCTAGAAAGACATCCAAAATAAGAAGAGGCCCAAAAAAAGACAACAACCATATGGGAATTATTAATTGGATTTTTCTGTGACATCTGATGAAATAGTTTGGATGCACATTTCATACACCTAGAAACTACATGACTTCTTGAAAAGATTCACTTTGGGACATATGGTTGGAGCCACGATGTCTTCAGGAATGTGTTTTACAATAGTTTTTAAATCACAACCAATGAATGAGGATTAATATTCTATAAACACTACTCACTATATTTATCCATGACCACACCATCAACAAGACCTTAGATGATTATGGAAATAGTATTAGTTTTCCTAACATGAACACATTACAAAAAATGAGATCGTGCTCTTTGGAACAAGAATTAGGAATTGATAAAGGATACCCCCCAGGAACAGGTTTCTCTGGTTCTCCATCTACACAATATTAGGGAAACCATCATGAAAAACGTGAGAATCTAGACCTCTATATTCCACATTTCACCCGCTACAACATATCCTATAAGGAGAAATGATTGATCACATTTCACAGGTCTAAACATGTCCCTTCAAACATGTCCAGAATTTTACAAACACTCAAAACATATTGAATTACAAAAATCTTCAATAGACACTCACATTATTAAAGATTGACCACAACCTATTTCAACCATTTACCCCCATGAGAAATAGGCAACATACAAAAAGAACTCAACCCCACCACTCCATTGGGAGTCTGGAAAAAACTAACAACCAGAAAAAAACACTCAGAGACCACTGATCCTTTTTGGGTGGTATACAATAATAAAGAACCAAAAAACCAACCTGAATCACTTCATGAAACAAGTCTCCACATCTCATAAAAAAGCAACAACCCAAACTCAAAACATCATTTCAACCCCAAAACACCAATTCAAAAACCAATAACCACACAACAAAAAAAAATTACATTTTTTATATGACCAATTTTATTCAAATTTATAAATTAATTTCTACATAATAATCACTTCAATAGAATAACCAATTTAAAAAAAAACACTTTCCATTTCATTTCCTCTTGTATTAAGATCATTCCAACATAACCACTAATTGAAATATCATGATTCCCTTTTTAAAAATAGAATTTTAGGAGACAAAAGAAGCCTTATGAATAAAGAACCTACACTTGGTATTTTATGAAGTCACACCTATATATTCATAACATTTAGATATATAACACCCCTAAAAATACCACCAACTATTCACTATCCATATATTTATATACATGTGACCATCATTAGGAATACCATGTGACAAAGAGAAAAATATCCTTCCAAAACTGTCTTTAAAACATTCTCAATAAATCAATCAAAACCACCCATTATCATTTAAAAAAATGTTTCCCAAACCCTAGTTTCCAAAAAACAACCATATCATGTTTCAAAAATCATTCCAAAAATCCCCAAAAATGATTCCAAAATGTATTCATTTATAATAAAATTACCATTTTCAAAACTTCCCATTTAATTTTCCATGAACACAAGTTTTTCATTTTTTAAATCCAATTTTAATAAACCAATTAACATTTTAGAACCCAAGAGAAACACCAGACATTCATTGATTAACAATAGTTACACATTTCTTGGCATCACGGTTTGGCAGGTGATTCCCAAACCAAGTGATCACATCAATATTCATCATAGGAAATTTCATGGTTTTCGCGTGGTTTGAAGGTTGTGCACAAATACCATGCACAATATGAATCCCAACTATAATATCCACCAATTACTCTCAACCTAATAAAAATTTTCAATCAAAACAATGGACCTTAAAAATACCATAGGGAGATGCTTTTATTTTGAAGTAAGACCATCCTAGACTACCCTAGAAATTCATGTGTCCTTCTAAATAAGTGGTGATCAAGAACCTACCCAAAATTTACGACTTGAATTATAATAAACCTATATCCAAACTACTATACATACCTAGAAGCCAAGGGCTTAACCTACAAAGATACCATTTTCTCATGAACCAACCTGAGTCAACCCAAAACCGGTTACCCGAGTTATCCCATGACAAGGCCAGAGAGGGATTCCCAATCCTCTCGAGTTGGAAACTAGTGTTTGGAATAAAAAATATGTTGTGGGGAATTAATTATCACATAAAAAATAGATAAATAAACATATATAAACTATAATATAAAAATTAACTCAAAATGCGAAATGAAATATATTGTTATGCATACCTTCATGTGACCTCTAAGGTCACCTCCATCCCGTGGATCTCAATTTCTCCAAGAGAAAACTAGAGTAGGAAAAGGCACCAAAAGCTAGAAAATAAAAGTTATAGTTATGAGTATTAAAACATAGTTTACTTTCCCAAATTAACTATTCCCTATTCCACACCTTTAAAAATAATACCATGTCCTTCCAGTTTAAATATAGTACATATTAGAAATAGGGTTTTCTAATTTTTATGAAAATCAAATTAAAATGTGACATATTTATAAAAAAAAGTTACTTTTAATTTTATTTTTCAATATAGTATTACAACAATGATGAAATTTTTAAAACTACTACCTTGAAAAACTAGAGTAAAGGAATGAAATAACCATGGGAAATCCCTATGTAACTATGGTAAGTATAGTTCTAGGATCCTCATATCTCAGTGATATGTAAATAAATCCAAATCCCACAACTTAATCATGTAAGATACACTATAGGGGAACACATCCCAAAAACTAGTGGTCTATGATCGAGTTCCAAAACCCACAGTGTCCTCGTGGATGCTCCACTAGAGGGGAACACATCCCAAGGTCAAGTGGTATCTAATCATATTCCAAAACCCAAAATGTCCTCAAGAATGATACACTATAGGGGAATGAATACCTCTATCTAGTGGTATGTCATCATCATTGTATGTTTAGTTAGTGTTGTCGTGCCAATCCTTCTAGGGGGAACCAACCCTCGACCCTACTGATCCACCTAGAGTACTAGACCTAGTCTTCCCCTAGGTACCCATGCTTCCATCATCATTACCAATTATTAATATCAAATGGAATTTCACCCCACACAATCACCACAACATCATATGAATCAACACCTAACAAGATCCCATTTATGAAAGGAAAATAAACATTTAACCACTAATTCACACCAAATCAATGCACTTCTACAAAGCTACGAAAACATGAAATTTTCACTTTTTAAAATCACACCTGATGTAATCTTTAAAAAATATTCTACACACCCCAAAATTATTTGGAAATACCCTTTAGACACCCAAAACCCATTTTTAAACCACTTTTAAGAATTTAAAATGATGATAATTCAAAAAAAATATTTTAAGATTATTTTAATGAATAATACATATGTCAAAGCAAGTTGGTGAACATGAAAAATAAATGAAATTCCTACACCAATAATCACCATCACCCTGGATAGAATGTACATAGTATTTAATAATAAAAATACATTATAAAACACAAAATAAATTAAAGAATTGTTATTAATGTTATGGGCATAGGGATCCTACCTCAAACTCAATGTTCACTGCTACTAATGATGACAAATCAAATCCTTTATTTTCTGATCGCATGCTTATGCACTATTTCTTATATATAAGGACACATAGCCCCCTTGTACATATTTTCACTAAAAAATATATACAACATGGACCTTAGTTATATGATTATATGTGCACATGCACATTTACACTTACACATCTATGCACTTTCATATACATATGTAATCACTCATATAATCATTATATATATTCATCCTTCCATGGGTGAATAGTTTTAATGGTGAATATTATATATGTACATTTTTACCTATGTATACACCTATAATCCTTTGATGTATGTGCCTTTAACCCACCCCAACAAAGACCATAATGAACTAGAACAATATTAGGGACACATAAAATAAAATAAAAACATAATTAAAATTTTTCCAAATGGAATGGAAGAAGAAAAACTACCTGAAAACTGTGGAGGATAAAAATAAATGTTCTAAAATGCTTCTCCTTCTGTAAGGGATTTCAAAACACATGAAAAATGTCCTAGGATTCCCATTTCACACCTTGAAAATGCAATAATGAACCAAAAATTGGTTTTACCCTTGAGATAGTGTCTGAATGAATGGTATTGGATAATATGGGGAGGTAAAACATAAAATCGAGGGAGAAGGAAGGAACTAGAGTGTTTACCTTAAATATTTGACTGAAAAATCAGAAGAATTATGGTTGATCTCTACTATAAAGGAGAGTCAATAATGAGGGCAGGTGAATGGTCATGGACAAAGGGATTAGGGGATCTCACCCAATTCATAGGGGATGGGAGAAAAAGAAGAAAAGGGGGAGAAAATAAATAATGAAAATAGACAAACCAATATTTGTTTTAAATATTGAAAAACCCCACACAGTTTGCACTTTGTTTACCAAACCATTCCCAAACTGTTTTTTGTCCACTACCTCGTCCATGTACACCAAAACGATTACACCTAGGCAGATGCCATGCTGAAATCGTTTCACATGGCACTGTCCACTCAAAAATCCTACATGTACACATGCTTCACGGTTTAATAAATCTAGCTAAATCCATGCTTCTCACCACTAGCCAACATGGGGTCCCGAACGAGTTTTTCATGACTAATTATAACCTTATGGTCCAACCATGAAATAGCTAAAATCTTGCAAAAATGAAACCTAGGCTAGCTAACTACTAGAACTCAAACCCTCCTTGGAGTAATATTTAATAAAAACAAAAATAAAAAAAATAAAAAGTGGTTTTAGGTAAAGGTGTGACAATAATTGATATAGAAGAAACCCATTAAAGTGATTGATATATTTTCACTGAAAAAACATGTTGTATATATTACAAAAAATAATTATAAATGGATTCATTATGGTGAGATCCATCACTGTCAAACATGATAGATTTTTCTTGATGGAGATCATTTTTCGATGACCATTGGAATCATTCCTCTGTAGGTAGTAAACTAACAAGTAGAATCTTCATATGCTATGAGAGGAGACCGGACACCAATGGTTTGGTAGCACCTTCACCTTGAAGATAAAATAGATAACCTGTATATAGAGAGTTACAATTGTGGATTTCTAGAATCAAACTCACCTAATATAAGGGTAATCACCTTTATATGGGCTTTCATTATTTAATAAAGGGAGTCAAATGTCTGCTGCCATCATATCTCTTCCATCCTGTGTTACCCATAATTCATCCTCCTTATGATCTCATGATCATTTGAATGTTTCAACCAATTATGAGTAGTCATGAATCACTGCTAAAAAATTAGCCTTTAACATCACTAAAATGGCCTTTATAAGTGCCAGATAAGCATTGACTACATGAGAAAGATTAAAAGTTTGATCCTTTTATCATCACTTATAGAGGAATTGATAAAGGTATCCTTTATTAGTTCTTATAGAAGTGTCGATTAATGGATCCTTTATTAGTGCTAAAGGAACACTAACAATAGACATGTTATTAGCACTTGTAAAAGCACTGATAAAGGATACCTTTATCAACACTATTATAAGCCTCGATAAATGGGAATACTACAATATGATATAATAGAACATTATGGCACCAGTGAAGTGTGTTGTAATAGAAAACAACGGCCCCAAAAACACCCTGAAATAATAAAAAATCGTCTACGAGTATAGAATTTAAATTAAGGGAAGATAATATAAGATCATTTTCTCAGTTTTGGAAATGTGATGCATATTTTAAACTAAAATGATACTTATATATTACAAATATACACATAGAGTCATATTGGTCTCACCATGGGTCAGTTTGAGTTGTGGATGATTCTTACACATGTCAATTGATTTATGGAACATTTTATAAGATTATACAAACAATCAGAATGTGTTTGATATGTTTGGAGTACATCGCATGTTTTTTTTACTAAAATGGTAGTTTAAACTAGAAACACAGCCTTTGACTCATATTGGTCACATCATGTATTGGTACGACATGATTCGTAATCCAACATTAAAAAAGTACTTATGGATTTTGTTCTTGAATTATAATGATAATCCATGGTCATTTTCATGGTTTTTATTAAGTGATGTTTTTTGTACATAAATTTTAATTTTAAACTGAAAACGGACACATTGAGTCACTCCAGACACATAGTATATTGGATTAGGGTGAGACTAATTCATAAACCTCAAAAATTGCATATGGATTTATTTCCTAAATGATACAAACAATCAGAATGCATTTACTTGGTCATGATTAAGTGAGATGTACTTTTTACTAAAATTGATGTCAGTTTTAAATAAAAAGATTCACATGGATTCATAATCGTCCTACCAAGCATCAGACTGAGGTGTCTCTAATTCATAAAAATCTAAAATGTATTATGTATTATATTATTATAGTATCAAAAAACCCCTAATGTGTTTTATTGGTTTTGATTATGTCTCTTGTATTTTATACTAACATATCATTTCAAAAATGGATAAATGCATTTTGAATCATACTCATCAACTCATGTGACAGTTTGATGTGAAACTAATTACAAAACGTCCAAATAACTTATGAATCATTTTTGTAAATTATAAAGACAATTCGAGTGAGTTTTCTTAATTTTATATGAGTGACACTTTTTGATCTAAAATGTTGATTTCAAACTGATAATGGATAGATTGAAATATACTAGAAACATAATGTTTCAGATTCGAGTATGGATGATTCCAAAATATAAAAAAATAATTATTGAACTTTTTTCTAATGTATAAAATCAATCCAAGTTCATTTTATTAGATTTGAAAAGTTGATTTTTCCTTTTTAATAAAATTAATGTCAATTATAAATAAAAAGATGAACTTGGAGTCATATCAGTCACACTGTGCATTGGATTTAGGTGATGATAATTGTAACATCCCAAGTAAGTAATGAAAAATAGATATTTTTATCTATGTCTATTAATGATTAAGATAGTGTTTTAGCGGCTTAAAATGAAAATAAATCCAATCTTAAGCATGGAATATACTAATATTCTTAAAAGATTGTTTTACTGCCTTATGATGGAAAACCCATTTTAAATCTATCATTTGACAATTTTATAAGTTATGTTTGTCAAAATAAAATTATTATTTATTATTGGGACATCAAAATTTACTTTGTGTGAATTTTTGGTATTTTTCTGACAATGTTCATTTTTTAATGAATAGTGGAAAATATGCATTTTACATCAAAACTGCTTTTTAATATAATTTATTTATATGATTATATTATCTTTTTAATTGGTTTTAAAGTGAAATTAGAAAATATTTTTACCATTAAATCCAATAGTGGTCGTTGGAATTAATTTCACTATTAAATCAGACTTAAACTAGTGTCAATCTTTTGATACTTATTGTTTCACAAAAACACGCTATTTGTCATGACAGTTGAAATTAATTATTAAATTAATTAATTTGACTTATATGTTTTGAATTTTTTAAAATGGACTTCATTTTTGAATTCGGAATATCAAATAGAGCTTAGGGTGAATTTTTGGGAATTTTCTGAAAAACTTCAATTTTTGATGAATAGTGAAACCACTAAGTGGTACTTATAAAAACTGATTTTTCCGTTTAAATGAAATTTTTCCATCATTGTGTTTTGAATTTCAAAAATCCGACATACATGGTTGTCATTAAGAAGTAAAATGTGGTTCAATGAGATTATAATAATTTTTTGGTGAATAGTAACTTATTAAGTTCTTAATCGCGATTAGTGGTAATTAGTGGAGTTTAAGGTAAAAATAATGCTTTAATAAAACAGAATGAGCTTGACACATGTCCTACCCTCATTGGTTGTGTCATGGAAGACCAAGACATGCCATGGGTCAACTTGGGGACCCCATGGATCCTCTTTGGTTGGAAAATGACATAAATTACTTTTTATTCAATGTAAAAGAAAAAATGACACAAACATGATATGTTTTACTAAAACAATTTTTACATTGGGTTATAATGATCATTTTTTTTTATAAATAGTAATTGGAAAGATAATAACATTTCCTACATCATAGTAGTTTTTTTATAATTTTTAGAAATTAAATAAATTAAATTATTTATGACATAATAATGATGCAGCGATGACATCATTATTTGAGGATTTAAATAAAATGGAAAGATAATGTAAAATCTATGAACTACACATGTCCAAAACCAATTGGATGAGTGTATTTCGAAGACTTATCACCCTATCCTCGAATTATATCAATGTGGGTCCCTTTAAATACGAAACTCATTTTCAAATAAAGTAATATTTCTTACATTCCAAAAGTGCCCCTCCTCTCCTCTTATAAAAGGCCCCCACCTCTACCTCATTTCACACACTCCTCAAGCCTTTGGCTCGGCCAACCCCTGCCCATTTACTCTCTCCACATCCCTTTCCTCATCCTAGAGGATTACCATTGGGAATAATCCTTTCAAAGGAAGCCTTTAGGCTCAAATCAAAAGGAGTTACACTTTTAAAGGTAATTCATTCTCTCATGTTCATTTGTTTTATTTTGCTTCTCCAACCCCCTAAACTCATTTTATTTACTTCTTTTGTAAAAACACCAGTATCATCAATATACTAGTATGTTGTTATAAGATTTATTAGAACTACACTCTCACACAACTACATCAAATGGTTAAAGAACATACGGTTTTTGTGGATGGCGAAATTCTGCCTCCCGAAACGATGATTGTTCAATACTCATTTAACACCTTCAAAGGTGGCCATTAGGATGTCACTATTTTTATATATGATATATAATATGTTTATGTTTTACTTATGCTTCTGTATTTTTCATTTGTGTCTTACCTTTATGGCTTCCATTATGGGTATACGCGATATCTTCATTTTAGGAAGTGCGGATTACCGCCCCCTCAATGTGATGTGATTCGTTAATGCCATACGTGGGACGTATAAAAGATGGATTTAATGATATTATATATGATGTTATACTGGAATAATTATATACCTCTATATCATTATTATTTCATTCCATTAAAGTATGAGATAGAAATGAAAGTAGCGTTCATGCGTACGTACGGCTTACCGTCTCCATGAACGGTGAATTTCATTTCTTATCCCCAAATGTAAAGTACTATTATAAGTACATGTATATAATGAATATATATGATTAATGATACATCTAAATGATGAATATAATTCTGTAATTAAAATATACATACCTATCATTTAGTTATAATTCCATTAATATGACAAAGAAATGAAAGTAGGGTTCATGCGTACGTACGGTTTACCGTCTCCATGAACGTTGAATTTAATTTCTTACCTATAAATGATTATGTAATATTATAAATACATGTATATTCTGGATATATATTATATATATGATATCCAAATAAGGAATTTCATTCTGGATATAAAGAACCTTTGACCACACGAACAACATGTAATTGTAAGAAGTCCACTTTCGACTTAAGAACCAAATATCGACAAAACAAACATTATTAACTTATTACATAATTTTTATAAATGGAAATAAGTGATATAAAAGGAATAATGAACTTGAAAAAGGTTCTTAAGTAAATAGAAATTAACTCAAGTTTATTATTCAGGATGTTAAAGAATGATCGAGTCAAGTCAGACCCGAGGTAAGGGATCCTACTCCTCTCTTTCTTTTTAAGTACACACTTTTATGTCATTCCTTTTAAAGCTCATCTATCTTGTTATTGGGACGATCTTTTATCTTACACATTCTTTAATTTTTATGTTCATGTGATTATAGACCCTATTCTCTATCATCAATCGATTTTGGAGGTTTTGAGTGGCCCCGTTAGGCTGCCGAACTTTCGTAAGAGATCTAACCTCTCTCTTTCTTTTTAAGTACTCTCCATTATGTCACTTATTTTAATCTCCTCTTTGTAATGTTGGGGGATGTTCTTTTATATTCCTCTTGATGTAAATTTTATTGTAATGTGATGAGATACCCTATTTGATCTCATCAATCCATATTCGAAAGTTTTATGTGGCGCCGTTAGGATGCCGAGTTTTCGTAAGGGATTTTTCATCTCACTTTTATTCCCGTGAGATTTATGCTACATTTGCCACAAATTCCATTGAGTGGTGTATGTACTACCCATTATTCTACTATTTTTGTAATATAATTTCGTTTATGAGTATTTACATCAATGATCTATTGTCCTTCTTTCATGGGGTGTATGTTTTGAAAGATACCCAAGTCGGTAAGGGAACCTTTCACCCTCCTCTTTTTTTTAAAAGACTTCTTTTGATGGGTCATTTAATTTACATATTGTTATGTTGGGATATGTTCTCATATATCCTTATTGATGTAAATTTTATGTCCATGTGATGAGATACACTTTTTATCTCTCATCAACTCATTTTGATGTGATGTCGTTAGGCTGTCAAGGGAACTTTTTAACCCAATTTCGATTTCTTTGGGTTCAACATGTAGTCCTTGAATATGTCATCCATTGAATATGTGTGAATGTACTTTTATTGTATTACACTTAATATCCACTTATATTGGGTGTATTTATATTTTTCACACATATTTTTGAGATTGATTTGTCCTTAATTTAAGGATACCCTCTTTATAAGGGATTTCATCACATTTGACATTTCTCTTGAGGGTTCATTGTTGTTATGCACCAATTCACTCTTATATGGTGTATATACTGTCCTTTGGAGTATTATATCATGAATCCATTTATTCTCATGATATTATAATGTTCTGACTAAATGTTATTCCTCAATTATTGTATTCAAGTGTCTCTAATTTTGGTAAAACCCCTTTAACCAAAATGTCGTTTTAAATGTTTTATTTATTTGTTCTTATTAATATCCATGTTTTAAAAATGGTTTTAAGGATTTATTTATATGTATATTAATGGTTTAAAATTTTAAGCTTCAATGTGGTATGGGAAACGTTGATTCAAAAATCTCTTTATTAAATGTTTTAAATGGTTTTGAAAATGGTTTTGATAAAGGATTCTATTATGATATATTGTGATGTGGAAATGTTATCATTCCTTTATATTGGTTTTATGTTTTATGATTTTATATTGGTACATGGACATTTTAACGGGTGGTTACGTTATAAACCATATGATGGGTGGTGCCGTGAATACCAGGATGGGTGGTTCCGTTATAACCTCCAATGCATTGGGTATGGGAGTCGGCCGTATGGCTATTCCATTAAGTATGTATGAAAATTGGCCGTATGGATATTCCATTTAAGTGATATGTGTGGAAGTCAATCGTATGGTTATTCCACTTAAGTATGTTTATGTCCCAAGTTACCTTTACATATGTTATGTGTTCTTTATATGGGTTTTATGGTAATCCTTTGGTTACAAAAAGGTAAGTAATGATATTTTATTCAGTGAAGAGTTTTTAACTACTTTATAAAGGTGAAAAGTATTACCTTGATAAAGTATACATGGTTTACATTTTGTTTTGATAAACTTACAGTTTTTATTCTTTGTGTATCCCTTACTGAGCTTCTTATGCTCATCCCAAGTTTTTGAAATGTTTTTCACAGGACTTAGCGTGGAATAGGGCCAAGGATGGGATCAAGGAAAAGTCATGCTACCTAAAACATGGAACTATACATGTTTCTTTTTAAGAGTTTTTATGGAAATTTAGTAGAAGAGACTACTTTGTAATCTTTTGAGATGTAATAGTTTTGTCCTAATTCTCTAAAACTCTAAACATGAAAAGATCCTCAATGTGAATTATTCATTTAATTCAATTTTAAGTAAGGTTTAAGGTTGGGGCCTTGTAGTTGGTATCAAAGGTCGATTTAGACAACTTTAGGGATTATGAGTTCTTGTGAGACACATGATTAGTCCCTATATCTATTATTTCAGTGAAATCCTTGTTTTAAAACTTTTTTTCAGGTCAAGTAAAGTCGGTTACGAATGGAAGGAGAAGGATCTCAAACGACATTCCAATATCTTCATGATGACATGCTTGCAATAATTATTGCAAAGTCATCTTCGGATGATTGTGAAACTTTTTCTAGCATACAACTCACTTGCAAGAAGTTGTTTGAGATATAAAACACCTCCACTATACCTCGTTATCATCGTGGATCATGGGTTGTTTTTAGACAAATACTATTTTCACAATATTCTCATATTTTCAAGAAAGGTAAATATTGTCAAGGTATTTTCAAATATTTTACCTTATCACAAGAATTTGAAGCATATTATGATTTTAAAACAGGTGCTGAGGAAGGAGACCCTTGCGCAACCTATTAATATTTTCTTTTACAATATAGTCCCACATCACATACTTATGGTATTTTAAAAGGACCAAAAATAGAAAGTTTCAACTCAATTTCGGTCCGACTATTTTATAGAAATCATGTTTTATCAGATGTTTTGGAATTATATGTCATACATGATTATTTTCCAAAACAGTTTTTCTGTGAAAACCCATATGACCCATGTTGTACGAGGTGTATTTGGATGGAGGAAGCAAATGATTTTGAAGGATCTCTGAATCATTGTTGTAATTCATGGGACTTCTACCTATGTGAACAATATGATGATGAAACCGAGTAGACACCATGATCAAGGTATGCTATTATGAGTTTGTGTAAGAAACCTTGAAAGAGTTGAAAGTCAACATGACAAGTAAGTATGTTTCCTTAAGATCAAAAATAAATTCATCAATGAAAAGTAACTTAAATGAAAAATGTTTCCTATTAACTTTTCCTACTGGGGAATCAAATACCGTTTAACCCATCACATGTTTGTGATTTTCTTGTGGTTAACATTCTCCTAAACATGTTTTCTATCACTCTCCCTCGGAACATAACCCTTGGTTTTACCCTCCATGTCCATGTTTTCATACATGGAATCCTAGTATGGGTTATCTCGGGTGACCTCTATACTCCCCTTTCTTTATTTTAAAGTGATAGTTTAATTTACTCTTTTTCCGATGTGGGGCTTTCAAGGATGTTTCCAAGCCCAATTTTAAAATTGCGAGGATGAAATTCCCAAAAGGGGGGACGGATATAACATCCCAAGTAAGTAATGAATATTAGATATTTTTATCTATTTCTATTAATGATTAATATTGTGTTTTAGAGGCTTAAAATGAAAATAAATCCAATCTTAAGAATGGAATACACTAATATTCTTAAAAGATTGTTTTACTGCCTTATGATGGAAAACCCTTTTTAAATCTATATTTTGACAATTTTATAAGCTATGTTTTTCAAAATAAAATTATTATTTATGATTGGGACATCAAAATTTACTTTGTGTGAATTTTTGGTATTTTTCTGACAATGTTCATTTTTTAATGAATAGTGGAAAATACTGCATTTTACATCAAAACTGCTTTTAAATCTAATTTATTTATATTATTAGATTATCTTTTTAATTGGGTTTAAAGTGAAATTATAAAATATTTTTACCATTAAATCCAATAGTGGTCGTTGGAATTAATTTCACTTTGAAATAGGACTTAAACTAGTGTCAATCTTTTGATACTTATTGTTTCACAAAAACACGCTATTTGTCATGACAACGGGAATTAATTATTAAATTAATTAATTTGACTTATATGTTTTGAATTTTGTAAAATGGACTTCATTTTTTAATTCGGAATATCAAATAGATCTTAGGGTGAATTTTTGGGAATTTTCTGAAAAACTTCAATTTTTGATGAATAGTGAAACCACTAAGTGGTACTTATAAAAACTGATTTTTCCGTTTAAATGAAATGTTGCCATCATTGTGTTTTGAATTTCAAAATCTGACATACATGGTTTTCATTAAGAAGTAAAATGTGGTTCAATGGGATTATAATAATTTTTTGGTGAATAGTAACTTATTAAGTTCTTAATAGCGATTAGTGGTAATTAGTGTAGTTTAAGGTAGAAATAATGCTTTAATAAAACCAAATGAGCTTGAAACATGTCCTACCCTCATTTTTTGTGTCATGGCCGACCAAGAAAAGACATGGGTCGACTTGGGGACCCCATGGATCCACTTTGGTTGGGAAATGACATAATTACTTTTTATTTAATGTAAAAGTAAAAATGACACAAACATGATATGTTTTACTAAAACAATTGTTACATGGGGATATAACGATCCGATTTTTGATTATAAATAGTCATTGGAAAGAGAAAAAGATTTCCTACATCATAGTATTTTTTTTATAATTTTTAGACATTATATAAATTAAATTATTTATGACATAATAATGATGCTGCGATGACATCATTATTTGACAATTTAAATAAAATGGAAAGATAATGTAAAATCTATGAACTACACATGTACAAAACCAATTGGAAGAGTGTATTTCGAAGACTTATCACCTTATACTTGAATTATATCATTGTGGGACCCTTTAAATCCGATACTCATTGTCAAATAAAGTAATATTTCTTACTTTCCAAAAGTGCCCCTCCTCTCCTCTTATAAAAGGCCCCCACCTCTACCTCATTTCACACACTCCTCAAGCCTTTGGCTCAGCCAAACCCTGCCCATTTACTCTTTACAAATACCTTTCCTCATCCTAGAGGATTCCCTTTGGGAAGAATCCTTTCAAAGGAAGCCTTTAGGCTCAAATCAAAAGGAGTTACACTTTTAAAGGTAATTCATTCTCTCATGTTCATTTGTATTATTTTTCTTCTCCAACCCCCTAAACTCTTTTTATTTACTTATTTTGTAACAAAAACAGTATAATAAATATAATAGGATGTTGTTATAAGATTTATTCGAGCTACACTCTCTCACAACTACATCAAATGGTTAAAGAACATACGGTTTCCGTGGATGGCGAAATTCTGCCTCCCGAAACGATGATTGTTCAATACTCATTTAACACCTTAAATGGTGGCCATTATGATGTCACTAATTTTATATATGATATATAATATGTTTATGTTTTACTTATTCTTCTGTATTTTTCATTTGTGTCTTACCTTTATGGCTTCCATTATGGGTATACACGATATCTTAATTTTAGGAAGTGCGGACTACCGCCCCCTCAAAGTGATGTGATTCGTTAATGCCATACCTGGGACGTATAAAGGATGGATTTAATGTTATTATATATGATGTTATACTTGAATTATTATATACCTCTATATCATTATTATTTTTTCAATTAAAGTATGAGATAGAAATGAAAGTAGCGTTCATGCGTACGTACGGCTTACCGTCTCCATGAACGGTGAATTTCATTTCTTATCCCCAAATGTAATGTACTATTATAAGTACATGTATATAATGGATATATATGATTAATGATACATATAAATGATGAATATAATTCTGTAATTAAAATATACATACCTCTCATTTAGTTTTAATTCCATTAATATGACAAATAAATGAAAGTAGCGTTCATGCGTACACACGGTTTACCGTCTCCATGAACGGTGCATTTCATTTCTTACCTCTAAATGATTATGTAATATTATAAATACATGAATATTCTGGATATATATGATATATATGATATCCAAATCAGGAATGTCATTCTGGATATAAAGAACCTTTGACCACACAAACAACATGTAATTGTAAGAAGTCCACTTTCGACATAAGAACCAAATATCGACAAAACAAACATTATTAACTTATTACATAATATTTATAACATGGAAATAAGTGATATAAAATGAATAATGAACTTGAAAAAGTTCTTAATAAAATATAAATTAACTCAAGTTTATTATTCAGGACGTTAAAGAACGATCGAGTCAAGTCAGACCCGAGGTAAGGGATCCTACTCCTCTCTTTCTTTTTAAGTACACACTTTTATGTCATTCCTTTTAAATCTCATCTTTCTTGTTATTGGGATGATATTTTATATTACACTTACTTTAATTTTTATGCTCATGTGATGAGAGACCCTATTCTCTCTCATCAATCCATTTTGGAGGTTTTGAGTGGCGCAGTTAGGCTGCCGAACTTTCGTAAGAGATCTAACCTATCTCTTTCTTTTTAAGTACTCTTCTTTATGTCACTTCTTTTAAGCTGATCTTTGTAATGTTGGGGGATGTTCTTTTATATTCCTCTTTCTGTAAATTTTATTGTGATGTGATGAGATACTCTATTTTATCTCATCAATCCATATTCGTAAGTTTTATGTGGCGCCGTTAGGCTGCCGAGTTTTCGTAAGGGATTTTTCATCTCACTTTTATTCCCGTGAGATTTATGCTACATTTGCCACAAATTCCATTGAGTGGTGTATGTACTGCCAATTATTCTACACTTTGTGTAATATAATTTCATTTATGAGTATTTACATCAATGATCTATTTTCCTTCTTTCATGGGGTGTATGTTTTGAAAGATTCCCAAGTCGGTAAGGGAACCTTTCACCCTCATCTTTTTTTAAAAGACTTCTTTTGTTGGGTCTTTTAATTTACATACTGTTATGTTGGGATATATTCTCATATATACTTATTGATGTAAATTTTATGTCCAAGTGATGAGATACACTTTATATCTCTCATCAACTCATTTTGATGTGATGCCGTTAGGCTGTCAAGGGAACTTTTTAACCCAATTTCGATTTCTTTGGGTTCAACATGTAGTCATTGAATATGTCATCCATTGAATATGTGTGAATGTCCTTTTATTGTTTTACAATTAATATCCACTTATATTTGGTGTATTTATATTTTTCACACATATTTTTGAGATTGATTTGTCTTTAATTTAAGGATACCCTCTTTATAAGGGATTTCATCACATTTGACATTTCTATTGAGGGTTCATTGTTGTTATGCACCAATTCACTCTTATATGGTGTATATACTGTCCTTTGGAGTATTATATCATGAATCCATTTATTCTCATGATATTATAATGTTCTGACTAAATGTTATTCCTCAATTATTGTATTCAAGTGTCTCTAATTTTGGTAAAACCCCTTTAACCAAAATGTCATTTAAATGTTTTATTTATTTGTTCTTATTAATATCCATGTTTTCAAAATGGTTTTAAGGATTTATTTATATGGATATTAATGGTTTAAAATTTTAAGCTTCAAGGTGGTATGTGAGACGTTGATTCAAAAATATTTTTATTAAATGTGTTAAATGGTTTTGAAAATGGTTTTGATAAAGGATTCTATTATGATATATTGTGATGTGGAAATGTTATCATTCCTTTATATTGGTTTTATGTTTTATGATTATATATTGGTACTTGGACATTTTAACGGGTGGTTACGTTATAAACCATATGATGGGTGGTGCCGTGATTACCAGGATGGGTGGTTCCGTTATAACCTCCAATGCATTGGGTATGGGAGTCGGCCGTATGGCTATTCCATTAAGTATGTATGGAAATTGGCTGTATGACTATTCCATATAAGTGATATGTGTGGAAGTCAATCGTATGGTTATTCCACTTAAGTATGTTTATGTCCCAAGTTACCTTTACATATGTTATGTGTTCTTTATATGGGTTTTATGGTAATCCTTTGGTTACAAAAAGGTAAGTAATGATATTTTCTTCAGTGAAGAGTTTTTTACTACTTTATAAAGGTGAAAAGTATTACCCTGATAATGTATACATGGTTTACTTTTTGTTTTGATAAACTAACAGTTTTTATTCTTTGTGTATCCCTTACTGAGTTTCTTATGCTCATCCCAAGTTTTTGAAATGTTTTTCACAGGACGTAGCGTGGAATAGGGCCAAGGATGTGATCCAGGGAAAGTCATTCTACCTAAAACATGGAACTATACATGTTTCTTTTTAGGAGTTTTTATGGAAATTTAGTAGAAGCGACTACTTTGTAATCTTTTGAGATGTAATAGTTATGTCCTAATTCTCTAAAACTCTAAACCTGAAAAGATCCTCAATGTGAATTATTCATTTAATTCAATTTTAAGTAAGGTTTAAGGCTGGGGCCTTGTAATAATTCTTATAAATCCAAAATGGATTGTGTATAATTTTTAAAAATTATCAAAAAAATTATAACATGATTACTTAGTTTTGAGAATGTCATATTTACTTTTTAAAAAAATTTCATTTTAAACTACAAAAAAGCATTTGGATAATACCAGTCACATCATGTATTAGTTTGATGTGAGAATAATTCCTACATGTGAAAAATGACATAGGAATAAATGTCTTAAATTATCATGGAAATATTACTGTGTTTTCAGTGTAATCTTTGAGTTAATTTTTTTGAAATAAATTCTTAATTTCCAACTGATAACGAACACATTGAGTCATAATGGAGACATAATGTATCATATTGAGGTGTTGATGATATATATACATCAAATATAAAATATGGATTGTGTTTTTATTTTATCTAAACAATATGAATGTGTTTTCACAGTTTTGAGTAGGTCAGTTTTCATTTTTATTTAAATTTATGTAAATTTTAATTAAATAGATGTGTTTGGAGTCCTATCAGACTCTCCATGCATAATATTAAATTTTTATTAATTATTACATGACCCAAATGGCTTATCTATAATTTTCATAAAGTATAAAATCAATCTAAATGTGTTTACTCCGTTTTGAGTACACAGATATATTTTTTTCTAAAATATCATTTAAATTGGAAACTCACATTTTAACTATATCAATCACATAGTGTATAAGTTTGACCTGATAATGATTCATACACATAAATAATTACTTATCAATCAACTCAATAAATTTACAATATCATTTTTTCATGTTTTCATGGTTTTCAGTTACTGACATTTTTGAACTAAACAATCAATTTCAAACTGATAACAGACACATTGAGTCATATTGGGCACATCACGTATTGGATTGAGGTGATTCTAATTCATACATATCACGAATAACTTATATATCATTTACATAATGTTTAAAATAATCTAAATGCATTTACATGATTTTTAGTAGGTCAGTGGTCCTTTTTACTAAAATTGATGTCATTTTTCAATAAAAATACACACATGGAGTCTTATCGATCACATTGTGCATCAGATTTATTTTTGGATAATTAATACATGTTCCAAATGTTGTATGGATAATTTTCATAATGTATCAAAACAATCTGGATGCATTTACTCATTTTTTAGTATGCAATTTTCCATTTTTTTTAATAAAATGACATTTTAAACATAAAACACACACTGTTACTCATAACGATCACATCTTCTATCGGTTTGACATGAGACTTATTCCTACATGTCAAAAATGACTTATGAATCAATGTAATTAATTATCCAAAATTTCATAGCACCTTTTATAGGTTTTCATTGAGTGATTTTTTAAAACTAAATTATCGATTTTAAACTGATAATAGTTATATTGAGTCATACTGAGATCATCATGTATCAAATTGGGGAGAGGTTTATTAATACATGTCCTAAATTACATTTTTATCATATAACTAATGTATCAAAAAAATTTGAATGTTATTCCTCATTTTTGAGTAGGTTAGTTTTCCTTTTTACTAAAAATGATTTCATTTTTAAATAAAAGACATACATGGAGTCATACTGATCACAAAATCCTTCCAATTAAGGTAAGGATAATTCCTACACATCCAAAATTGCTTATGGAACTTTATAATAATTTATAAAAATAAGCCAAATGGGTTTTATCAGTTTTGAGTTCTTCGTTTTTTTTACAAAAAAATTATTTTAAACAAGAAACATGCAGTTTGACCCAAAACAATCATATAATGTATCAATTAGATATGATAATGATTCATACACCTCCAAAATAACATATGTATTTATGTACTAAATTAAAATGAAAATAATAGAGTTTTTTCATTATTTTCATTGTGTAATTTTTTAACTATATTGTTAATTTTATACTGATAACTGAAAATTGAGTTATTACAGTCACACCGTGTGTTGAATTGAGGATATGATGATACCTAAACATCCCGAATGACTTATGGATCGTTTCACTAAATTATAAAAAATCATCAGAATATGTTTTCTCCATTTTGAGTATGTCAGTTTTCCCTTGTACAAAAATTAATATCAAATATAAATAAATTGAAGCACATGTAGTCATAACTAACACATCGTGTGTTGGATTACAGTGTGGTTGATTGATACACATACTAAAGTCTCAAAAAAAATCCTAATTTCTTTTGTAACCATGTTTACATTGTGTTTTATGTGTTGAACTACCAATATTTCATGTTGGAATGATGTTATTAGTGGAAAAATATTTCTCATTGTTGAAATTTAGAAGAGAATAGGAAGCTCATGTGCCCATTGTATCACAAGAAGACACCACAATGGGAACATGACAATCCTCTACTCTCCTTGATTTCAAAATAAAGAAAGGGTTTTTAGTTAACAACCCCAAATCATTATGATGTGTTGGTAGTTCAATAGTGAAAGGCAATAAAAATGGAAAACAAGGTTACAATGGATGATAGATTCATTTTACCACATTGTGGTTTGTTTTAAGTAGTTTAAATAAAAATATGACTCCCCAAAAGATCTTTGAATGAAATATATTAAGCATTCGAAAAAAATTATAAATATATTTAAATACAAATAGTAGAAATTTGATGACAAAATTAATTAAATAAGTAGTAGGTGTTCACCTTTTCTTGATGGGTGTATGCATTGCTGATTAATTTCCTTGTTTTAATTATATAAATTGTGGGATCAAATTCCAATCCCTCATAAGCATGAGAATCATTAAAAAACACCCCAACTCAAATAAAATAATCCACTTATACAAGAAAGTAATTATTATATGTGTAATATAGAAAAAAATAAATTAAACATAAATATGAAAAAATACATTAATTTGAGGGATGATTATTTTACTATGAAACCGTTATTGATCATATGGATATACTGATGGTAAAGAAAAAAATATAAAAAAATAGATCCTTCTAAACAATCAATCATCAAGTGAGGATGATGAGAAGAATATAATATTCATGGGATTGAATATTTGAATTGTCTAATAGAATGAAAATATATACTATTGTGTTTATATTATGTTTAGTTTTTATAATAAATAAATAAATGAACATAAGATATTCATTATGCAAGGTGAATGCCTCCCATTTGTGAAAATTACATGGATGGTAATCAATGATTCAAAAGGGTGGAACCAAAAGGAAATGTTAAAGAGTGATTAGTTTTTAGATGGATTAAATTAAAACATACATAGAGTTTATTAGATGTGTGATGAAATAAATGAATTTATTTTTATGAAGTATTAATGAGTGGGTTATCATTTAAAAGATTATTATATTTTTATCAACTACTAAAAATACAATAAAGGATCAAATTAATGAATAAAATTTCATTGGTTATTGGAAGGATTCAGTGAAAACTAGAAGGCGTAAGAATCTAAAAAACCCTCATTTTTCCAAATTATAGCATAAATAATATTGAGAGGCTGGAAAGGATGATAATTGGATCAAATCTATTCTTGAGTAGCTTGATCTGAATAAGAACAATGTGACATGGGAAATTTTTTCAAGGTTGGAAGATAGAAATGTTATCAGAACCTAGATGTTGTTTAGTAATAAATTCAGTAACATTGGAAAAGTGAATCAAAATAAAGTATGGATTTTGTGTTTTTAGTGATTCTTTAATGGATTCTATATTAATTATTTTCATGATTTTGGGTTTTTTTATTTATATTTTCATTTTGGGGAGACTTATGATCTTTTATAACCTATATATCAATCAGAAGACCACTTCGATTTTTTAAATCAACATATTCATTCATAGTATTTATTTTTGTGCATCCCAATAGTTAACCCATATCTCAACCTTTGAGATGTCATGAAAATTAACTCATTTGTGACTTAGGGTTTTTTAAATAGGTAATCTATTTGTTATTTTTCTGACCCATGTAGAGACTTTTGTTATTCAAACCAACTTATTATTTTTTAAAACATGACCTTGAAGTCATATTGATAACCACAATTTTAATCCTAAGGTTTTAATTAGAATAGTGTTTTAGATTAGTGCTGAAATTCATGAGGTGTGTCTGGTCTATGCACTCTTTTCCCTCACTAGGAATGGTTTGTTTGGTAATGGTAGACTTGGTCATAGTTATTAAAAAATTTATAATACTATTTTTTTAATTATATGTCCATTCCCAACTAATTTAAAATTATTAAGGACATAGGAAGGTATATCAAAAGTGGGACAATGATATTTTTAATTCAAAAATTAATCCCATGTGGTGTTATTTCTCAATAACGGAGTTTTTAATATTATTAGTAGAGAATCCAATAGACTGCTCACTATCATATGTAAGAATTGTGGTTTCTCACCTAAAAATTGTTCTCCACCTAGAATACATGTGCAATTAATTATTTTCCATGTTGTCTAAAATATTATAGAGTTCAACCATTGTTTTATCATTATTGTTCACTCTTGAAGACAAATATAAAAAACTTTATTGTTATGGGATTAGACTTTCATAAAATGTGTATGAATGAATTTTTGGACTATATTTATGATTGTTACATTTAATAAGTGACCCATATATCAATCCCAAGCACCATGATATAGTTAAAAGTCATCATAAATAAATCCATTAATTTTTCTCTATATTTGAGCTCTCATTGTCCTAGGAAAATATTTCATGAATAAATCATTATATAGTTATTCCCATGTGTTAGACATTTCATCATCGATTTTTCAGAAAAATTCTATTATTAACTTTAAAATATAAAGGGATAAAACTATATTTCAGTTCTTACTCAATCAATCCTCTTTGTGACAATTTTTCACAATATAATAAAAGACCCTAATAATGTAAGATATTTCACCCTCTATGTGATTTGAAATGTAATATTCCAAACCAATGACATTACTGACTACTATATGGATGAATTTTTCAAAAGATGAATATTTCAAAGTGGTACACTTCATGAAATATAGGTATTAAGATCTTATAATACCTCACAACAACATTACCCATCATTGGTATTGATATATTTCAAGTCGCAGAATAACAATATTGTCTTAAGGAGATCCATATGATATCAGAGTATATGATACTTCTATATATCTACAAAATAATAGATTCTGGTTTGTTTTATTATAGGATATTTTAACTATAATTTTTGGGGAACACATATGTTGTATGAGATGGTTCATTTGATAACTGAGAGAAATTAATGATATTGAAAAATATGGATTTCATTCAAGCCTTGGTTTTGTTCAACCCTTGAATCACTCGAGCCTTGGTTTCAAGCCTTCAAATAGTTGGAGCCTTGATTCTAGCACATATTTGAGCTTTGACATGATAATGAGGTGCACTTGTAGAAGGCCGATTTCAAGGAGAAATTTGTATATAAAATACTAATTCATGATGGTCGAGGTTCTTAATATAGATCGTGGCACTTTTATCATCACTTCCAAAAAACCAATGTTAATTATACCTTTTATCTGTGCTAAGTTAATAAGTGCTAATAAATATCCATTTTTATCTGTGTTAAAAAAGCACTGATAAATACTTATAATAAGTTTTAATAAAATATATTACTTAAAAAATTATAATTATTATATATAATTATAATACATAAAGTAATAATTTTTATAAAATAATATTTTTATAATTTTATGAATATATAATTCTTTTTTTATATTCATAAAAATATTTTTTTTAAAAATAATATTTTTTTCATTTTATAAATTTATATAATTATATATATTTATAAACATTGATAATAAATGTATAATTAAAATAAATTAATTATAATTTTATAAATATTTATCTATAATTATATAAAGACATTTTAAATCAATATAATTTACTTATTTACAATAATCAATTTATAAAAACCTTAAATATACATTTATAAATATTTTTATTTATAAATATTTATTACTAATTTATTTTTGACACTAATAATGAATATTTTTGCTCAGGTGCACACATATTAAAAGTATGTAAAACTGATTAATTAAATATGAGTACAATATTGATAATTTGGATAAGTTTAATTAATATAAATAATTAAAATATTGATATATATTGAAATAAATTTGAGTAGAAGTTGAAAATATTAAAACACAGTAAATAAAGATATTTAAACTAAATTTTATAAATTGATTAAAATACAAAAATAAATTATTTGTGTGTGTTCGTATGTATATTAAAATGCATTAATTATGTATATGTGTAATAAATATATTACATTTCATCCATGTTAAATTAAAAAATCAAACACCATTCATTTATGTCTATTACTCAATGTAATTGGTCAGTATTTTTAGTCAATATTAATTTTTAATTATAAGCCATTATTCAATAAATATAGAACTATTTAATATAAATCATAGATAATATATTTTATTTTATAAATCATATTTTTATATATTCATATATATCTATATATTTAAAATATATTATTTATTAAAATTATTATTAATTATTTAATTAATAAACGGTTAAATATTTCTTTCAATTTACTTGTTCTTAATTTTTATTTTATATATATCTATATAGTTAATATATGCTATTTGTAATTAATATATAGTACACAAAATTTATTTATTTTTTTAAATAGGTATTTAATTAATAAAATATTTAATATTATTTTATTAAAATATTTTTTATTTTTATTTTTATCATTATTTAATTTTATTCATACTTTTATTAGTGCAAAAAACACTGATAATGGATTACTTTTTAGCTTCTAAAAATAAAGCGCTGATAATGGGTGTCCATTATCAGCCCTAAAAAATACACCGATAAAGGATTCCTTTAATTAGTGTTTAAAAAATGTGATAATAAAGTGTTCCTTTTATCAGCTCGAGAAAAAAATAACCGATAAAAGGAACCCATTATAAGTGCTTATTTTAGAGCTGTTAAAGGGTACCTTTATCACACCTTTTTTCTAGCAATGATAAAGGCTTGTGTAGTTAAAGGCCAATTGTTTTGTAGTGAATGAATCGACTTGTTGATTCAAAACTAACACAATGTTGTCTTGAAGACAGGCAATGGACATTCAATCGATGTAATGTATTTCTAATCTATCATACATTGCAATAGATACTAAATATATGTTATAATGGAAGAATCTCTATTTAAAATAATAGGCTATGACTTAGGGGTATCATACAATATTATATCCCTGTTTTAGTGCATATCAAACATTTAAGATAAATTGATTTCAGAATTTAGTAAATGAACTATTTTGGGTATATGTGGTCATATTTTTCTTTGGTATTTGATTTTATCATACTATGTTATTTTTTCTTGATTTGATTATTAACAAGATAATGTAAATATGCACATGATGAGATAAAACATTTAGTATGTTTCCAGGGGGTGTTATAATATCCACCATTGTAGTATAGTTGCCTACCATTTCCCAGTATTGTGAAAAACATTGATACTTGAATGCCCACTATCCCACATCCCTATATGCCTATAAATGAACAGAAACGTTTCCCTCCCCCATGGGTAAATAGATAATGGTATCATAAAATTAAGAATTTCCCCTTTTTCAACATCTCCTCCCTTTATCCACCAACTTTTCTACAATTTTATTAAGTTTATATTCCAGTTTTATAATAATTTCATTACAATCCATGAAAATTAAACAAATATTTTAAATTTTAAAACGATATCATTCCATTAGAAGAAAATGTGTTTTTCATATGAAAATATTAATCATAGTGAAGTTTAATTTATAAGGTTTCAATCAATATACAATGTTGGACATTACATTTACACCCACATTACATCATTAAAATTATAAACTGATTGTAATCAAGTCCTACCAATATTACTGCATTCTTTTTTCTCTACAATACAAGTCTACAATAATAAGAAATTATAAGCATAGAAAAAAATTATATACAAATAAATATATAAAGATAATTTATATGAGGATGAATCTTTACATTAAGGAAGGACTTTAATTTTATGTTTTCAGTCTTTTTCATCATTTTTATATAATAATTTGTATTACATTACATGTTTTATTATAATATTTTTATTATGATGCTAGATGGGAAAAGTAAAAATTTAAGGCATTATAAAAGAGTTGTAATACCACATCTAGGGTTTTCTCATTAGTTTTGGAGTGGGTCTTTCACAAGTTTTTTATGGTTTATTATAGGATGTCCCAGACATTGGATTCTACTTAAAGGGTTCCCTGATCATATTAGGACACATGAACTCAAGAACATCTCCCTAAATACCCAAGGATGGTGCCTAGTAGTGAGGGCTAAGGTTGTTTCGGTGGAGAGACTATTCCCTCATTACTGGAGTGTAGCACAAAAAATAAATAAAAAATGTTAAATAGTAGAAGTAATACATGTAAACAGGAGGAGAAATGGAATATAGTGAAAATAATAACAATAACTAAAATAACGGGAATAACATACAACAATTTATGATGATATGTCACGTATCTATAATATTGATAAAAAATTGGTACAAGACAGTAGGATAAAAGTTTTAGCCAAAGTTTAAAAAAATACAAAGACAATCTCAAGAATCCTGAGCTCTGACTTGGTCATCTATTATCAATATCTATCCAAAACAATAATTAATATGTTTTTTGATGTTGTATGATTCACTTTATGACCTGAATAGCTCAAAGGACTTAATTGTTTTACTGATTTTTAATAAACCATATTTTAAGGGATGTGGGGGGAACACCTACAAGGCCCGTAGGATTAGATATTACATGGCCCATAGGCTTATGAGGCCTCACATGACCCGAAGGTCTCAGGGAATTCAACCAGAATATAACTACAAGGAACTATCCCTTAAAAACATATGCATCATGATTGTAGCTCTCCACCGTTTCTTGGCTGTCCGACTAAGCTTTCCATGAAAGCACAGGATGTTCCCGATGACATACCCATACCCAATAATTCATCCAAATTTTTTGGCTATGCTCTGGTGGGTGTACCTGGTCTGAATCCTCCTCTTGGGCCGGTCCTTTTCTATAGATTCGTTCAAGGGGAAACATCACTGATCATGTGGCTCGAAGGCCATGAGGTGGATTGAAGGCCTTGTGGTGGCACGCAAGACTTACTAGCCTGAAGGCCTTGGGTGGCCCTTATTATTCTCTTTATGAACACCTGAATTCATGTAATCTTCCCTGGGTGCCAAACAGTTCACATAGAGTATGTGAGATAAATTTTAGTGTTCCACCAATAATGGTGTCTTTAACTTCCATCTCATGTAATGGAATATTATAGTTTTCATGAATTCATATAAAATGTAATGTAGCACAATGTGATTAATTACCCAAGTACATACTCTATCCCTTGGCAAGGGTATAAACCTATAACTAATTCATTATTTGACTATTATCTGTTATTAAATAAGTAAACTGTTAATAATATTGAAGGTTATAAGGTAATGGCCATGAAAATATATACCTCAAGGGTCTCCAACATAGTACTAACTATAGCCTGGCTTAGGGTAGGTGTGTAATCCAAGATGATATTTCTAAGGAATTCCATAATAAGAAGCCTACCGAATCAAAGGTGATCATTCAAGGTATAATGGGGATAAGTAGTGATAAAGCCCTATGAGAAATAACCATTGAACCAACAAGCCCATTAGGGATCCAAGGAGTGTATCAAAGGAATACTTTAATACTATTTGAGGGATCCAACTATGTCATATCTGGTATCCGATAAAAGAAAAGGATCAGGTTCTTGGTTGGTATCAACCTATGAAAATCATATCCTTGAATCAGAATGGGGTTCCTGAGTGCTCATGTCATTCCCTGATTTGAATCCAAGGAAATCTCTGAGTCAGTCCACCACTCTTTGATAATGAATTCATAAAATATATAATTTGGTTTAATACTTTACCTTCATTTGGTTGAAAATTCAAAGTATCATGAAACTATTTAATCAATTCATAATTTAACCTTAAGTTCATTCAGTTCAACCATTGCATTTCATTAGCATGACAAGGATAAGTAGCATGAAAATTTTCATTTAATCCATTTATGTAATATCCAAGAATTAAGGTTCATTCAAATACCTTCCATAAACATGGTAAGGGGTTACACAAACATGCATCCTATTAATAATTTACATTTATTCTGACCAAGTCATATACTTAGTATACAATCCAATTTCTCATTCACATTTAATTATCAATTTTTTGCACATACCTTAGGTGGGACAAGTGGAAGCAAAATGGCACTTTACATAAAAAAATATATGATACTAAAATCATTTATGATAAGGAGGCCTTCCAAAAGTGTGTTCATACTCGAGCACATCCGAACGATGGCTCGAAATTTTCAAAACACTAAAAACTCAACTATGGAATTTCATCCTACATGTGAATTTTGGTGTTGTTGGTGTAACCACCAACAATTAATAAAATATATATAAGACCCTAATAATACATTTATAATTATTGTAATCATGAAATATATGTTCACTAAATGGAACTAGATGTAATCGGTGGGGCCTATATGACATTTCTAAAATCAACTAACTTAAGGAATGAGTTATAAACCCCCAACCTTAGGGTCATAAGACTCTTATCCTATGATATTAGTCTCTAATTTAGTACATAATGGAGTAGATCTAAGAAAATGGGATAAATTTTCACACCTAGATAACTAGGTCGAGAGAAAGAAAGGAGAAGAACAGCTTAAAAGGAATCGAGTACTTACTGTAACACATCCTACATGAAAAACGGAAGCACGATCAGTTCCCCAGTGAAGGATATCATTCAATCACTACATTAAGCCTTCAAAGGTATCCAAAATTATAAAAAAGGGATAATCTTGAATGAATTCAGATTAAGATAAAGGAGGAGGCCAAATTAGATCATTAAGGGGAAAATGGTCATTTCAACCGTTAAATATCCTATGACCGGATTGTCTACATGGCTTAAAAAAATGCACAAAAAATTCATAGGTACCTAGGAAAGATGTAACTCACACATTTAGGCTACAAAATTAGGTAAACCATGATCCAACTGTGCAGTAAGGCTCTGTCCAAAAACATGCCACATGTACTTTTTTCTGTAAGAGTGCGACCTTCCAAATTGGTGTTCCATAAACCATGTTCTATTCATTTTTTCAAATAATAAGTGTTCCAAGATCTCAATAACTCTCAGAAACCCTCAAGTCCTCCATTAACTCATTAGGAATCCAAATGAATTCCAAAATAAAGTATTAAACTAAAATTTAAAGAATACATACCTATGTTAAAAACTAGGTTCTTACCATCTTCCCCTTTTAAAAGAATTTGTCCCTGCATTTGCCTTCCACGGGTGTAGAAAAACATTCTGAGTATCATTATGCAGAATAAGAAACTTTTTCGGACTGTTTCTCCCACATTTTATCCTTCATGTGGCCATACTACCATAGCGCCAGTTCTAGAGAGAAATAATGGCCTCCGAGAACCTTCATGCTCTAGTTGATGATGCATACCGGATACTCCTCACAGTTAGCATGATAAACTATCTACACTTACTCAGGATCAGTGTTATGAGATGGGTAAGTTTTATATTAGAGACGCTATGAAACATGGAAGAATTCATGCATGTAATGGTACTTCGGAGGTAGTAGAAATAAATAATCTACCAACTCGACACGCCCTAGGATCTCAAATGGACCTATATAATGAGGAGAAAACATCCCTTCCTTCTCTGACCATCTAATCTATAGCCTAGGTTATTCCCCAATGAAAATATGATTCCCAACCTTGAACTGAACTGGTCATCAGAATAATTGGCATAATATTTTTTTTCTAGACTGGACAATATTTATATTTTTATGATCAACTGAACCAACTCCAAAGTCTCATGAGCGAGATGAGGAGATAGTAGGGATTCTTTACGTGGATCTACTAGAAAATTGGTGAACATAACAAACTACCATATAAGGACTCAAAAGGATCCATTTTAATTGTCACCTGAAAGATTTTATTATAGGAGAAATCAAAGAGAGAGATACGATTATCCCATGAACCAATGAAATCAAGGACACAAGTTTGGAGCATAAAATATTGGATCTGTTTCATCTATTTTTATGGTCCATTGTTTTGTGGGTGAAAAGTTGTACTTAAAAGAACCATTGTTCCCATAGACTTATACAATCTCTACCTGAACCTTGACTTGAAATGAGAATTCCTATCTAAAATGATAGTATGCGGGACCATGTAGAGTAGTATGATATTATAGTCATACAATAATCCCATCTCATCAACTAATAATGTTTCTTGAATTGGAATGAAGTGGGATGATTTTGTTAGTCAGTCAATAACTACCAATATAGCTTCACTTCCCCAAAATAACATAGGCATTCCAACTATGAAATCCATAGAAACATCTAACCATTTCCATTCTATTACTGGAAGCAGTTCAAACAATCCTGCAGGTCTACGGTGTTTCACCTTCATCTACTGATAGGGGGAAAACCTAGTGATAATGTAAGCTATTTGATTTTTTATCCCCAACCAACAATACTAGCGTCACATATCTCGATATATCTTTGAGATTCCTGGATAAACATCCCACTATGATGCATGGGACTCATGGAATTACTACTCTATCATATATATTGGAACCCATACACATCCATGAATATGAGTGATGTTGTCTCTATCCACAAACAAATCCAGAGGCAAGTTTTCTCCTGATATACTCTCACGAATAACCAAGCCTTCAGGATATGAAAATTCTATACTCTTTACCTTCTTAATAAGATAAGAGGTAACTGTCAATGATGAGAGTTGAGGATGCTTGTTACTATCATGAAATTCTAGATGTTGTTCAGAATATAGGTCCATGAACTATCATTCATAAATGGCTTCCCATACTGCTTGTTTCTGAGTTTTCCGACATAGTTCATTTTCTACCACATTACACTTTCGAGGCATATAAGAAAGCTAAAATTCAATGTATTGTAGATATTTGTCCTATCTCAGCTGTTTGACATTCAAGTCACATTGAGTAAAGAAACATTTGAGGCTCTTGTGGTTTTTGTATACGAAAATGAATTCACATAATAGATGGTGTCTCTAGTAATGTATGGAATGGACCACTACTACTAGATCAATGTCATTTGTTAGGTAATTTAACTCATGCTGCATAATATTTTGAGATCCGTACACAATTACTATGTCCTCCTACATTAGTACTGCTCCTAGTTCAATGCATGATACATCACATAACATATTGTAACCCACAACTGGCTCTATATGAAGTAGAATATATTCTGATATAATCCTCCCTTTCATCTCATGAAAGGCCTTCTCTCAAGCCTCTAACCAAAGTAATATTAAACCCATCTTTTTAAGGATAGGGAGCTGAAGAATGGTGTTAGAAATCATGTATAAAATTCATGTAATATCTATCCTGCCTAAGGGGGTTCTATATTTCAAACTTGTTATGGGTATTATCATTGGATACTAAATCAGTAAAATTTTTAGTGACAATAGATTATTTTAATTTTGATATGATATTATTCATGAAGTGAACATTATCAATCCATAAGTGGAACATAGAAATTGAGGCATAAAGATGACTCTATCTTAGGGTACTCAGAATGATTTCAAGATATTTTCCATAGTCACTATGAGTATGGGAATACACCATTATTTCTTCTATATAGACCACTACAAAAGTGTCAAAATTGGGATGGAACACTCAATTTATCATAGAAATGAAAATAATGGTTGTGTTCGTAATACCGAAAAACCTAATAAGTTAATTATACAGACCAAATGTACTACAGAAATTTGTATGAGGAGTCTTATATGACATAACCCACACCTGATGGTAACATGATCTCATGTCAATTTTAGAGAAGACCCTACAAACCAAAAGATAGTAAAATGGATCATCTCTTTGAGGAATTGGATATCAATTCTTGACCATAAGTTGTTTCAACCTTATATAATCTACCCATTAATTTAATGTTACATCCATATTCTTTTTAAAATACATGGGGAAACCTTAGAATGATGTACTTGTCATTAAAAAATCTTCAACCATTAAATCCTCTTACTGCCTCTTAACCTCTTGATCCTTTTTATGTTCCATCCTATAAGTTGGAATGTACATTTGAACTTCTCCTAAAATGATCTCAATCATAAACTCTACCTGTCCCATAGGAGTTGAGCCATAAAATTTATTAGGAAAGGCATCCTGAAAGAAAATCCACTACTGGAGGGGAATCAGATTTTCATAATCCCTAATCGTTCTTGAAGACATTTTCAATCTAGGAAGTCAATCAACCTATATTAGGATTCTTGGTTCCAGCTCTACTAGCATACACATCTCACTCACCCTTATGTAGATAACTGTTCCCTTCTGGTGATATAAATTTTACCCTAAGATAATATACATCTAGAAAATCATGATACTAAACTAACCAATCTATCCTTATAATGACATAGAAGCATGTCATCTTGAGAATGAGGAGGATTCATAATAAAGGGTAACTCCATACCATAAGGGGTCATCCCTACTCAAGATTATTTCGTCTTACCATACCCCTAATGGCATATATAGGGTCATTAACCATAATAATAATATATCTCTAGTTTGAGACATTTCACAATAGATATAGAGATAAAAGAGTTTGAACCTCCTATATCAAATAAAGTGGATAATATAGTTTATTCCAAAAGAATAGTACCTCCTACTATAGATGGTACCATATCCTAATCTATGGGTATCATCTTTAGTTCATGCAAATGACCTAACCCACAACCATGTGTGACATATGGACTATCAGGATCATAACTACTAAGTTGGAACTATGGGTGATCAGTGGTCTAGTTTCCATGGTTGTGAACTCCTCCTCATCTTGTCCTACTAGGTCCATCCAAACTCCCCGCATGATGTGGGGAAAAAGAACCCCCTCAAAATGGAAGAGCTGGTGTGGATCCTTTTCCAATAGAAGATAGTGGAAGGGCCCTTTAGAAACATAGAAGATGCCTCATATGGCCACAATCCAGACACACCATTGGGTCTTTATCACAATTAGAATTCTGGTTCCCCCGTCATCCATAGTGATGACACACTTTAGAGTTATTAATATAGGCACTCTCGTTTTCACTACCATGATGAGAAACCTAGAGTGTATGTGACCTACCACCAAATGAACTATTGGCCTAATGCGCCACTGGTCCACTATGTGCAGTTCTATTTTCATCCCTTAGTTTTTGATCTGTGATAGGAGTTGATTGACTATTTTAGAAATGTTAGGTAGGAAAATACAATCACTTATGTATGAATGGAATACTTCATCCCATCCTACAAATGTCTAGCATGAAAAATCTCATCACCAGCTATAAAAAGTGATATAAGATATGACTCCATGAACCATGATGAATTTTCCATAACTGACATAGAATCCAAGTAGAGATGCCTAAACTCTCCGGATCAGTCAACTCTCAGTATCTAAGGAATGAACTGATCACAACAGGTAGTTTGGAAATCAACCCACAACATTCCCTGATGACAAATGTCATGGGTAATCACATCCCAATAGTTCTTTGCTAAATCCCACAATGTGTACGTAGACAGAATCTCCCACTACTCTAGGGGTGTATCCATGTTCTAAATGATATAAAGGGTGGCCTCTATCCAAGACTCAGATACCTGTGGACCTCCATCCACTAAAAAGGTAGGAGGAACTCACGAGTCAAAAAATCCATTTTATGTGCACGATGTGGATCACCCTACTGGAATTCATAGAATGTAGGAAAATTTCACAAACATCAGAATCAATGCCCATATCATGTACAGAAATTAGTTCCATGAGTGGCTCTCTTGGAGGTAAGACTTGTGGCTCAGGACCCACCTCATTTGAAGTATGGTCATAATCACCCTCCTAGCATACGATTAGAGGATGGTGTGGCAGAATTTGTCTAAAAATTCCAAGTACATGAATTTGAACCAGTTTATGAATAAAGATAACATCACTAGGAGAAGATAAAATATTGAAATATCACTACTTAGGGAATAGTACTCCGACTACACTCTTAGACATCTAGGTATTAGTAAGCTCTCAAGTATAAGTTCCATTTATTATTACATTTAATTACTAGGTTCACCCCTTTACATTTCATAAACATGAAATAGTGGGATAAGGATGTGAACCCAATTCATTTTATATTTTATGATTCACTTTATAATGGATAAGAATTCCTATTGAATTGGTGACCATCAACCTTATTTCTAGAAATGACACCCATTTCTTGTTTCATAAAAGCTCAACTAGGTACATTACAAATCCCAACCCATGAGGGCACATAAACCTCATGAATTGATACTGTAAATCACACAATTGCAAAAAAAATTAATATGTGTACAATTTATCTATCACAATATCACTCAAAAATCACAGGAATACCCTAAAATGAAAAATAGTGAAATTCACCTATATGGTGTGGAAATATGCATGACATATGATTTTTAGGTTCTTAATATGATGCATGTAACCATGATCATTTCCATCATATCTTGGGGCCTAGGATGAAATAAATCCTCAATCATAATAATTATCAATAACACCAAACAACAAGTGTGTAACCCAACACTGAAATATTGTCAATTGTTATAGGCAAACCAGAACAACAATTATATTTTGGTTAACATTAATTTTACCCTAGATATGGGTTCATGATAGCCATGCATGTCTTATAAACAAGTCCCAATCATTCATATTCTCCAATCTATCATCCCCAAATAATAAATTAAGAAAAGGAACCTCCTCTATAACCACATTATGAAATCTCGAACCTGGATTCTACTTAATGGGTTCCCCAAGCCTTGTGGGCCACATGGCCTCAAGTACATCTCCCCAATTCCCAGAGGCTGCCAATTAGTAGGGATGGCCTATGTTGTGTCTGTGGGGATAATATTCCCTCATTACCAGAGTTTTGTAAAATAGATAAATAATAAAATAGGAAAATAGTAGAAGTAATACAAGTAAATAGGAGGCACAACAGGAAATAGTGAAAACCATCACGATAAGTGAAATAACTGGAATAACATACAAAAAATAATGATGATATTTCATGTATCAAGAAAAATGATAAATAATGGATACAATACAGTAGGAATAACATATTAAAAAAATTATAATTGAAATCAAAAGACCATCCAAATAATCTCAAGCTCTTTAATGGACATATATTATCGTGCTTAATCCTATAATGAAAGAAATCATGTTTTAGAAGCTATATTATTCCCTTTATCCACACCATCATTAATGTAATCTACCATGGGTAACAAACAACACCTAGAGGGAGTGTGAGATAAATCTATGTGGGAAACCACCAATGGTGTCTATAATATCTGACCCATGTAATAGAATATAACATTGAGAAATCATGGATATATAATTTAATGAAACACAACATAACTAAATACCTATGTACCTTCCTCAACTCTCTGCTAGTGTCTGAACCTATAACTAATACATTATTTGATTATTTTATGTTTCAAAATAATTCATGTGTCAATAATAGTGACCGTTCCAAGGTAATAACCAAGGAAACATGGAACTCATGGTCTTCCAGCTTTTTAATAATTCTAACTTGGAGAATGGTATGAGTATAATCTAAGGATAATATTCCAAGGAATTCTAGAATATGATGTCTACTGAATACAAGGTGATCAATCTAGGAAAATTTTTGTAAAGTACTAACTGGGCCCTACGGGATTTAAATGTTGTACCAACTTATAAATTCTCTATACAAGGTGTGTATCCAAGGAATCCTTTAATACGATGTGAGGTGTCTTATTTCATCATATAGGCACCAAATAATAGACAAGGATATGATCCATGTGGGTCTCAACTTATACAAGTTGTATCCTTGAATTGGAATGGGGTTCTCGAGTGCTCCTGGAATTCCCTGATTAGAATCCAAGGTGAGATCAAGGTTGAACACTTCTATTTTATAAGGAGGTTAAATAATATATCATTTTGTTCAATCCTTGAATTTAATTACTATGATATGGCCATGTAGCATGAAACCGTTTAATCAATTCATAATTAATCAATAAGTCCATTTGGTCAAGCCCTTTCCTTTCATTAATATAGCAATGCCAAGTAGCATGAAACTATTCATTTAATACATTTATGAATATTCAACAATCAAGGTTTATTCCTATATCATCCATTAACATGGTAAGGGGTTCATTAGAGATGAAACATATTAATCATTTACATTTAATCTGTTGAAGTCATATATATAGTATAGTTTCAGTTTTCACATTCCCATTTAATTATCATTTTCAATCACATACCATAGGTGGGTCATATGGAATTGAAATGGTACTTTACATTCAACATAACACTATTAAATAATTATTTATGATAAGGAGGCCTGCCATTATGGGGGGTCAAGGCTGAGCACATTTGAACGGTGGCTCAAAAGATTCAAAACATTGAACACCCAAATATTGAATATCATTTAACATGGGATGTTTGGAGTAGTGGGCGTAACCACAAAATACTAATCACATATATTAAAATATCATAATAATATAATTATAATTATTGTATGCATGACATACATGTTTAAAAAATGACACCTGATGAAATCGATTGGCCCCACAAGACAATTCCAAAATACACAAACTTGAGGGTCGAGATATAGACCACCCAACATATTTTTGTAAGAATCCCCTCCTCTAATATAGGCCATTGATTGGGCTTATAATAGAGTAGACATATTTTTTTTTAAATGATCACACCTTGATAAATAGGGTGATAGGAATAGAGGAGAAGAATGACTAAAAATTACTCAAGTAATTACCATTGTGCATCCCACGCGATGAACAAATAATAAATTAGATCCCAGATGAAAGACATATTTATATCCCTAACATAGGCCATCATTGAGGTCCAAAATGATTAAAAAATAGGTTTATCCTGCACAAATTTGGATTAGGTGGAAGGAGGAGGCTTAATTATATCATTAAGGGAAAACTGGTCATTTTACCCAAGAAATTGGCATGTGCACGGTTTGTCCGGATAGTTTAAAAAACCATGCACAAACCAAGAACATGTACCTTAGAAATAGGGGCAGTCACATGGTTAGGATTCATGGTTAGGTAAATGGTGTTCCAAATATGAAGTAAGTATCTATCCCAAAATATGCCACCCACATGGTTTTTTGTAATTGTGTGTCCTTCTCACACGGTTTACAATAAAGCATGAACCATGCCTGGTTTCCCTGAAATATGGGTTTTATGAACCGAACATGCCTCAGACACCCTCAGTATCTTCACTAACTCATTAGGCATCCAAAATAGGTCCCAGATAAATAATTAGACCGAAATTTAAAGGATCCATACCGGAGAGAAGAATTGGGTTCATACATCTTAGGTTGTTTCTCCCTTCCCCGGCTTTAGTGATCCTATGATCATTAGAACTGGTGATTTATAAATTGTTCTAATGGATCAACAAAACTAATTATCGAGAAAATTGGTGTCATGAAATCACACCAATTTGTCACACTATGACCCCCTACATCCAACAACCATGTCACATAGGTTACACATTGTTATTCCTTTGGGATTCAAAAAACATCCCTCTTAGTGATTTTCCTACAAATCCAAGGTTTTCAACCTCCTTTGATACCAATTATTCACACACACTAACACACCACTCAACCTCCCTGAATACATAGTTTACTCTTTAAACCACCCCTTCCTTAGTGATGCTCAAGAGAACCAAGCTCACCTTCTTTTATTACACCATTTCCCTCTTACTCGCCTTCATTGTAGTGTCATCCTCATACATGTTCATACCTGAAATGTTGGTTTCATACCCCTGGTTATTCATATTCTTCAGTGAGTATGATGCCTTTAGTTTTTCCTTAGGCTACCCGTTAGTCAACAGCTACTCCTTCTCATAGATTGCACAATAGAACCGTAGGCATATGTAACCATGTTTGGGTTTCCCTTAAGAGAAAACTTTAGATGGGTGAGAGTGTTTTTCCTACCATTCAAATACCCATTCAATATAGGCATGATTATTTCTTCTATTACCTTGACATCATAGAGATACATGTTCACCTCTATAATTAACTCATCCAAGAACAAGTACTTTGTGGCACATCCCATTGCTCTATATATTGGTCACACCATTTAGAGTAGAGTCTTGTAGTTATTTCCCTCCATAAACATGTTTGAACACTGCATGCACAAACACTATCACTTCATGGATCCCCATCCTAGAAACTTAGTTGAGGATAACAAATAACTAAAGGACCTTACTCTAGATGGTGTGGTCAATTTATTAGGTAATGGGGGGCACCACCATCTATGTGGTCCAAGATGAGGAGTTTGCATTAGTGAACCTATATCCCTATGAATCCAAGGTTCACACGGTGGAACTCATACCCTACATTCCTATGTACCTGAAATCTTGTAAGAATGAACTGAACCACCTCAAGTTACTTGCTAAAGGGGGACATCGACGTGGTAACACACACCTAAGGGTTTTACTGTGCACTCACCGAGTAGGGTTAGCGATGAATAGAGAGTCATCTAGGAATAGACACAAGACGTTCTACTTTCTGATGAACCGAAGCTATGATGACTACATTACAACATATAAAATAAATGTATATTTCACTACAATCATGGTGAGCTAGATGGTAGTAGGGAATTATCATAAGGTGAGTTTGGTGTTCCTCAGCGTCATAGAGGGAAAGGTGATGGTCGAAGTGAAATAACTAGCCAATGAGGTTGAGGGGTATATGTGTATGAAGAATATGTATCAAAGAAGGTATCCAACATACGACTCATAGGGAAAGCACTAATAGGGAGATATTTGGAGTCTCAAATGAATGATAGTGTGTTCCATATAGGTCTTGGTTCATTGCATCATGGGTTACATGGTGTGACATATGGGTTTAATATCATGACACATATTTCCCTATCCCACATCATAGACTATTAGGAAGTTGGAAATTATAACAACCCTGACCCCAGTATCATGTAGTCGGTGTATTATTTGTTTACACTGGATTAAATAAATGATTCAAATCCCAATGGACCGATACATTTAAAAGTTTTTGAAACCAGATTACATATTTAAAAATAAAATAAATATCTAAAACGTAAAAAAACAAAAAAAATCATTGATAATTCTATTAACCCCCTAAGTGTAACCGTATATATCAAATTCAAGACACTTATTCATATCCTGTGAAAAAAATAATCATAAGAAAGGGGTGCGATTAGATTCCTAGAAAGGGAATGAAAACATTGAAATCTAAACAATAAATATAATGGAAAGGTAAATAACTAAAATTCATTCCATTAATTAAATATCTTGAGCATAATATGACCAGTATAAAAGATGATTAAATAAATCCATATAATCCATTCATGGGCTAGAAAAAAATATCCATTAGAATTGTATTAATCTAAAAATAACTTGGAAATAAAAAAATAATCTCATTGTTATAGAATGTATACTAATATACATATTAAAAATACTATCGAGTCCTTGAACAATACATAAGAAACTAAATATCTAAGGCCTTAGTCAATTTCATATCGTAAAACAAATAGGAAAGGCCTCAGTCAAGTCCATATCTAATTTTTCCCATGAGACAAACTGATGTATCAAGGGGCTGTAGAGGTCCAGGATCATTAGTAATTAATTCCAATTCATTCCTCATATGAAAACATAAACCACACAAGGTTCATATTGAATAAAAAAACAAAATGTGAATATTTTAACCATAAACCATAAATGGTATCAAAGTAGTACATCCATAATAAAAATGATAATAAGCCCTTAAATAAAATAATATTGATTTTTCATAAAATATCACCCTCAATCAATCATAACTTTTCACAAATTATGTTGACATAGATAAAAATAATCTTGTAAAACTGTTATAAATATCATTATAAAAATACTATTTTTTGAAATAATTTATTTAACATATTCAAATTTATATAAGAAAATATTTTATTTAAAAAATAACAATGTAAATATGTAAAAGAAGCTTAAAATTATCAAGTCAACATGAAGATAGTAAAATAATCTCTTGTCATATAAGTAAAAAACATTGTTTATGTATTTTTATCAAAATAATAATAATTTACCTCATTTGGAAAATGAAAAATAGATTCATTTCATGGAATTTTTAAAAATTAATAAATGGGAAAAATAAATAAGTCATTGGTAGGAAAATATTGAAAATATTTGGGATTTTTTTTATTAAATATGGACCTAGATGATAAATATTTCTAACTACATACATACACATAAACAATTCTGAATGAAATATAGATAGTGAAATTTACAGTTACCTTGTAATTTCATTTAGTTGAATGTGTTGTAACCTCTTGTATAATGGTTTAAAAAAAGTTATATATTAATACTAGAACTGAAAACACATTTATGATATCATATATGATCCTATTATACTATTTTATTAGTTTCTTGTTTATAATATATCATTATTATCATTGTTTTGGGTTTTAACTACTTTATTTTATTTTGTTGGTTTTTTTCATGTAATTACATTTTATGATGAAATGGATATATTTTTACCATATAAATAATTATATTATCTTAATAAATATTAAATTCACTCATCATATATATATTTTCTAATCATTCTTGAGTGGATCACATGGTGGATGAATCTCAACGCGTCATGGAGATTGTAGTTCGTCGACAAGAGATGATATCATTCCATTAATGATGAAAAGGGTAAATATTATGATGATATATTAATTATGAAGAATCAATATCATGTAATATTTATTATTTATATCCATTATATTCATCATTATACCCATAAAAATAAATTGGTAATGAAAAAATATTACACCACATCATGGCGATAGTAAGTTGTATATATGCACGCATAATAATATTGTTTTTCAAAGGATGTATAAAAGGAGTAATATGGTTGTTCCATAATTATAATAACATATAAAAATAGATATGATACAATGTTAATTAAATTAATATAGAAACAACATATGAAGGGTATTTAAAAGAATAAATAATCTTGAAGGAGTTGGTAAAGAAGATTTTCTCTTCTTCACCAAACCTCCCTTGGATATTCTCTAAGATACACTAAGGATGGTATTTTGAGAAGACAAGAACCCTTATGATGTGGACATAGACGTTTGGAATGGAATATTTTGGGACTTTTTATCAATAAGGATTAATTAGTTGTAAGGAAGTGAGTGAAGAGGTTCTCTTTTAGAATTGTGGAGAGGGTCACTTTTTGAAACAGTCAAAATATTAAATTAATATAAATTGATTTTTGATTTCAGATATCTCTAAAGTGATTTATTTAGAATCAGATATGACGGTGGGTGGAAATAATATTAAACAATAATGTTTATATTTATTTAGGATATATTATTACCCACATCTTTTGGATTTAATCCTAACATTATTCCTTTAACTCTTACCATGGAAACATGTGTTTTTATTACTTAAGGGTTAATATAGTTACTAGAAAATTACAAATGAGCCATAAATGGAACATTTATAAATTCTTTTACATCATACCAATTTTTTATGGAATTTTATATTTTTATGAATTTTATTTCATTTTATAAAATATTATTAATTTTAAAGTATCTTTTATGTCAATTTTGATACTATTCATTATTTTGTTTCTTAAATAAATTATAAAAATCAAGATAACCTAAAAAAATATAATATATAAATAACATGCATAATTTATCTATCAAATTTGTGGATGTCCTCAATTACACCAAATAATATTTATTTTTATATTTTTAATATCATTTATTACATATTTTTGTTAACAAAATAAATAGTGCATCACTATTCTGTCATCATTTAATGTACATTTATATCGCTAATCAATTGTAAATAAATTTCCATGATTTAATTTAATATTTCACATTTCAATAGAATTTTAATGATTTATGATATCTTCTGGTTATCCTTGTTGTAAAATTTTTAAACTTATATGAATTAAGAGTGACATTTTGTGACTTTATTTGATTCAAATAATATCTATATCATTTTCACTGAAATGTGTCCACTAAATGAATAAATTAAAACCCATATGTATTAAGGGTGTAATTATAATCATTAAATATAATTTTTTTCATGTGTTAGGGTAGTTTTCTAATGTTTATAATGTTATTTCTGTCTTTAATTACCGGATGTACCCTTAACTATGTTAATAAAAATATTACTAAAGTTACTATTCATATACCCAAAAATTAAATATACATATTTAGATAATTTGGCCATACTAATTAAATATATAGAATATATTATAAAAAATTAAATATAGATATATATATGTTTTAGTAATTAATTTAGAATTAATCCAGCTGATGGCATGAGAAAATGAGTTAATACAGTTTAAACATGCAAAAGAATGAAACATATTTATTTTTTTATTCAATGTTAAATTGATTCCAATGACCTATATTGTATTAAATGATAGAAAATAATCTATTTAAACTATAATACCATTAAATATATAATTTTACATTATAAATCATATTTATGAAAATGTTTTTTCAATTAAAAATTATTATTTTTCACTATTCCTCAAAGCATGAAACTCATCAAAAAAATACCAAAAAATCAGTCAAGGTATATTTTTATATTAATATTAAAAATAAGAAGTTTATTTCTTTCAAATATAATACGTCTGATTTTCTAAAATTTTATTTAAAAAATGTTCTTCATTGAAAGGCGGTAAAACCATCTTTATTGAAATATATGTTTTTGTGCATAAAATTGGGTTTGTTCATATCTTATGCATATAAAATACATTGGATAAATATAAAAAATATTTTATTGAATATATAACATTTTTATTTATTAAATATTATTTACTAATAGTAATTAATTTAATTTATTAATAAAAAACACCTTTGTGAGCCTAAAAATACTTTATTTATATTCAATTAGTTTATATTTTCATTTCTAACTTATTGGTAACCACTGGTTTCATCTTATAGTTTTATAAAATATAAACTATTAATTATAAGGGTGTTAATAATATTCATAACATAAAATTTAACAGCTAAGATATAATTATAACATTTAAATAAAAATATTTAATTGTTTTTTTGATCTCGATGATTGGTACAATGTAACCAATCTAAGAAAGAGACGAAGCATAAAAATCATCAGTTACTTCAGACATGGTATATAAGACTTAGCCATTCCTATGCCTATCACTAGGCCTTTTCTATATGGGTGTGTGTATGTGAAGTATTTGTATCTGATGTGGTAGTATACCACATATTCGTAGGGTAAGTACCGAGAGAGATATTGTTGGAGTCACAAATGAATGACAGTGTGTTCTCTACGGGTCATGGTTGTTGGATGCAGGGGTACCACAATGTGACATATGGGTGTAATGTAGGTACACATATTTCCCTATCCCACATAGAAGTATGGGGGGTGTCGGACAAGGTATATAAGCCCTAACCACCCCTACTCAATACATGGCCTTTTTAGAAGGGAATGAGAAGTGACCCACAATGGTGGGAAGTGAGCTCTACTGAAGAAAAAAATCATGTGGGAGTGAACCAAAGAAGAAAATATTTTTATAGAGGTTCTTGAATCCCTAATGTAGATCCTACAGAGTTCTAGTGTGATTTTTGTCCTGATATGGTGATAAAACTACAAATAGAGGTATTAAAGATTTGTAACTGGTACAAAAAATTACATGTACAACATGGATTTGTGTCCTAGTGTTTTCTTTATATTCGTACCTAAAAAATTGGGATTTGTTTCCCTACAAATGATGGATTCTCATATAGCATTTTTGGTTAACCACATTTTATATTTTTAGAACTATGAAGATATATCATCAAAGGCATGGATTTTACATAACAGTTGTGTTATGCTTACAGAAAAGGGAGTTTGTCATTTTTTGTCAATGGTGGTGAATTAAAGGCTATTGTAAAGGGTATTTTTTATAGATTAAGGAAGTTTTTCATAGACTATTTCATGGGTAATCTGAGCTATGAAAACCGCATAACAAATTCCACTCACAATGAAGGATAATCCATAGATAAGTTAATCATAATTGGGATTAGAAATTATATGGGTTGATTTGCATATATAAAATACTCATAATCAGTTTATTAAGAAACAAATATTTCACTAAAGAGAATAATCACTTGGATAATTCACTGACATCAAAAAGAAGTCTATGAAGCTGTTCAGCTCGTGAAAGAGTTCAAGAATTGAATTTTTAGTGCTCGGTTTTCCACAGAGGAGAAGGGGTTCCCAATTCATCAGTCACCCCTTAGGTAAAGGATACTCAAAAATAACACATGCTATGCAGTTTAAGTGGTTTCAATAAAATTTTAAAACATTTCATGGAGGAAGGAAATTGTTTTTGAAATTCATCTATATAATTCAATTTCCATGTGGTGAAGTGTATTTCATCTATTTGGTGAAAACAGAACTTCAAAACACAATTATGTGTCAAACAATTCGAATGTGTTTTAGACCAAGAGAAGAATCATATGAAGGATTAGTTTTCATACATCAGTTGAGTGAGAAATGAAATTTATAATTGTGAAGGGTTGTAAACTAGGAGGGATAGTGAGTCAACTCCGAACGTTATAATAGTAGTGAGTTTTAGGTGATTTGTTACATCGACATATTATTTTGGTATACAATTGTTATGTATACCAAAAGAGGTGAACCATGTAAAATTACAAACATGGGCGTGTGAAAGGAATTCATAGAGCACACATGGATGTCTGAAGACCACCGTGTGAGGTGACATGTTGGTGTGAGCAATGTGTTTAACTGTTCTAGGTTTCAAACCACAGTTCATACTTAAGTGGTTAGTAGAAAAATTATTTTTATATGGTATTTATCAACCACACATGAGTTTAATGTGGTATATTGAGTAGCACATATTGATCATAAATTATTAAAATGTTTCAAAAATATTGTGCCTATCTGAATAGTTGAATCTGAGCCCACCTATAGATCCAAAACATCACATGTTTTAAGCAACATCTTCTTCTACCTCCAACCTCACCGGAAGTTAATTTAATTTATATATTCTTATCAAAACCTATGTTGATTAAACATGAGGTCACTATGGTTGTATAGAGACAGAGATACTGAGAACTTCCATGCTTCAAATTTTTGACACTCATACATGTGTTTGTTTGAATAATGTTATCCATTTAGAATACAGTGGGAGTTACAACATGATTTTAAAACATGGATGAGTTTTGAGTTTTTGAAATTATAAGGGAAATGTGATGATATCATGCATGTGATTCCAATATCCTTGAAGTATCCATTAAGAAGAAACCATATTTTTTTATCATGTGGTATTTGAGAAACACATGATATTCAAGTGAATTAAAAATATTTGACATGACATAAATCTCGATGAATTGATGATACATGATTCCTGGATATGAGACATTTTAGAAAACACCAATAAAATGTGACGTAACAAGGTCAAGAGATGCTTCTACCATATTGAATGAGCCCTCAATTTTTTGAATATGCATTCTTCTAAGAACACCTTCTTTTGTTAATAGGTATTATGATAAGCACACATTCTTTCTATAAAGAGAAACAAGTGGAATTATGTTACTCAGTTTCATGAAACCTCCTTAGTTTTTGTGGAATTTATTAAGATATCACAAACTGTTGAATGAAGAGGACTAATATACCTTGAATAGTTCCACATAGGGAATTAGTAAGAAGGAAGTGGGCTTGATATAGGCTGGAGGTGTCGTGCTACCATTTTCATGATTAATAACCATCTCAGATATGCACAAAGGATACATTGTAATTATTTATCCACTTATAAAGTAATAATAAATATCCATTAGAACACATGAATAATATAATATAAAATTATAAACCAAGATAAATTTTGTGCTACAGTTTACAAATATGAGAACGCCATGCAATGCCCATATAAAGAACATTTTAGTTTATTGAAGGCTACATTGAGATTATGAAATATTAGTCTTATGTAAAATAATACATAATAATTATTGTGCACAAATTGAGGCATATACATCATCATATTTATGGAAGAATTCAACGGGGAGCATTTTTTCCACTGATGTAGATGATCATATACAGGTGATCAGAACATTTGAGAAAGACTAATAGGCATGTTCAGTTTCTATTGAAGCTACAAGAAGTGTACACGATCAAGTTAGATCCTAAATAATCATAGGGAATGTTCATAAGATCATCCTATAGTGGATCTACCCTATATAGGGGAACGAGTCTCTTAGTTTGATCTGGGAGCAAGAGAAGCCTCTTTGTTGGTGCTGGAATTAGTAGAATTAGAGTTACATGTAGTTGGACATTGAGGATTCTGGTGACACCATGTGAATTAGTATAAAGATACCCTATATAGATTCAGAAGTTAACATATTGTGGGACTATATCGATCACTATTATTGATAAAAATATTATAATAGATAATTTATTATGGGGTGTAGGACCAATGTGACCAGGAGTAGTCATTTAAGCTGAACCTTGTAAATACCATGTTTTGTGTTCTCTCTTCTCATTTTTACATATGAGGTGAGACTATTAGATATAAAAGATTATATCGAGAACCATAACAATTTCATGAGGCTGAATTTAATGTAAATGAATTTATAAAAGTAAATCAATGATTCACCATCTTCTCAATGGTTTACCCGGTCTGAGGCTCAACAAGTGTAATTAGAGAAACGTTTCCCTATAAAGATCCAAAAGAAATATTAAGAAGTAAAAAATCTATGGAAATGAGTAAAATACCTCAAATTTATACTAATATAGTTACTTTTATGGATATTAATCTGGATTATTCTACCAATAATTAAATAATATAATGAAAATAAGAATAAAGATGTTGATGAAAAAACCAAATTTAGAGGTAGAAAACAATGACTAAATGTTATCAAAATGGTATATGATGAAATAATTCACTTGATTATGATTCCTATAATGAATCATGCTCATGTTGTGATGATAATGTATCACTTAGTGATCATCATTATAAATTCAATGAACATCCAACGAAATATCCCAAAGAAGTTGAGAAATGTATAATTGGATGTATTAAGGATATTTATTATGAAATATTATAGCTTGAAAAAGAAGTTTAGGATCTATAGGATACACTAATAAGAAGTACAGAATGTAAATAACTCTCATATAACTAATATAAAAATGAGAATAATCCATTCTTTATACATAAGAGAAATTGAAAAGGTATGTTTGTGAGAAATATTTCTGTAAGATAGTTTGTTATAAGATTTCCATGCTCATGAAAAACTAGAAAAAGTGTTTCTATAGATTTCAATGACACTCAACTAGAGGATAAAGAAATCAAGGTCATGTAACATGACAATAATTTAAAATAATCAACAAAAGTTCATGAATAAAAAATTATTTATAATGTGGCATTGGAAAGACAAGATAATAATTTTTTATAATGATAAGAACTCACTAAACATGAAGGGTATATATATGGAGGTGAAATTGAAGAATCAAGAATCACCACAAGAAAGAACATACCAAATTTTTGGAAAAAGAGATGATTCCATACTAGTTTTCATTAAGGATATTGATGAAGAGATAATGATAGTTTCCTATTACCAAATGGAAACATCTTAAATAATATTGTATCATGTAACCTAGAAACTATTTTATGTACTAATTTGGTTTCAAGTGTTGATATAAATTTTAAACCTATCTCTGGGAAAATATTTATGGTTAATGAAAATGATAATCCAATAGTATCTAGGGTGGTTGAGATTTGTTTTTGAAGAGTTGTTCTACAAGATGTTTCTAATAGAGTGGTGGTTCCACTAAACAAAATAATGGTCGAAAATCTATGAAATGTGGATGGACTACACCAAAAAAGATAAAAATATAAGAAGATTCATAGTATATTTCTGATTTATAAGGATGTTTGGTCACGAGGAAATATAATTTTTACATAACATGACAATACATAAAATTATAAAAGGCCTTTATTTAGGTGGAGAAAAATTATGGAAAGGGGGGACATTCCCTAGAGAAGAGAAATCAATGAATAATGATCATGTATACAAAAAAATGAATAATTTGAAGGTTTTTGTGATAATTGAAACAAAAGTGGTCATTGTTATAATGAGAATTGATATGTACCAATCATGAAAAAATTATCAAATAATATGAAAATAAGAACAAAATATTAGGGGAAACCAGTAATAAAGTAAGGTGAAAATTAGGTTTTGAGATGTGAAAAAATATGTATGTTAAAGAAATTGTTAAAAAAAGGAAATATTCAAAACAAATGTCAATCCAAGATGATAATTAATAATAGATATAAGTACTTAAAATATGTTTTTGGAATATTTAAACACGAGGGCCACATAGGTAAAAAATTCATGATATGATTACTATGAAATTTTTTCATATGTTGTGAAAGGGATGTGACTTCCACATAAAAATAGTGGCAAGCCACATGAAAATTATAAGAAAACAAATATGTAATGAATGAGTTACTAGTTGTTTTGAAAAATTTATTGAGGTTGGGAATGTAATTAGTGGAAGATGAAAAACTTCCTAAAAATAATGGAAATAAAGTGGCTATAGGAACTTAGGAGGAAAATAGAATTCCACACAAACAAATTCATGGGAAGAAAAATGATAATCAAATAGATGAGTCTAAAAATAGAAAGTATATTCCAATGAAATATACCGATGCTAAGATTGGAAGAATGAAATGGATTCAGTTGAGAGGTAGATCTCAACATGAATTTTACTTATAAAGAACATGGATGGCCCTCTTTATTTCGTATTATTTTGTGTTTTTTGTGTTAAAATATATGAAGATGAAGGATATCTTTCAGGCTGCATATTTTGGATAGAATCAATAGATTAAACTTCATTGAGTCTATTGAATTCTATGAAATGGAGGAAAAGGGTGTTTCGACTATGGGAGGGAATCCATTAGATGAATCTATAATTTTGAAAAATCCAAGTAAATATAGAAATCCTAAAATTATTTCAAACTTAAATTTCGAGGAATTCCAGTAACACATTCATCCATAATTCTTGATTGTATTAATCATATTAATTAAGGGAATTCGTGTAATGAGCAGGAAAATGTTTTTTATTAATGGGTATATTTCTTCTAAATAACTTTTTATTAAGTTTTAAAAAATAATCTCACAGAAAGGAATTTAAATTTCATAAAAACATGCAACATCATGTGTGGATATGAACTTTTAAAACATTAAATAGAAAAATAAAACACATAATAGAAAACCTCAACAATTTATTTCATTAATTGATAATGTTACATTTAGTTGAAAATAACAGCCAATATTATACCAAATATTTCATTGCGAAGAAAATGGAGGATAAATAATGTAAAATATAAAAAACAGGGTCACCTTGATCCCCTAGAATTATTTCACAAATGAACATAACTATAATAGAGGAATAAAGAGTTAATAATACCATATTTTTTTAGAAAAGATTTTGAATATTGATTTGAATCGAATTTAATGATAAATAGTAATAATTATAGGGGTATTTAGAGGGAAATATGATCATCAACCATTAATTTTTTCAACTAAAACAGTTGATTAACATTATGACCATTAGTAAATAAAAAAATTGGTCATCGTTATGGGTTATGTAGATGAATTTAAATGATGGATGAGATTATTTAATGGTATAATGAGAATTATATTGTTTTTAGATACTATTAATACATTATACTAATATATTTTTAATTTGGATGTATTGATGAAAATTTTATTTCAATAAATAATATCATTTTTTAAAAATGATATATTTGAATACAGGCCTATGTAATTTTTATAATGGCCAGGATTTTTATCAATTTATTAAATGGTAAATATTAATTATAATACTGATTTATTTAATGTTAAAAATTATCATACTTAGATAATTATTTTAAAGAAATAAATATACTTTTTTGACTTGGCACATTGATATTAGTTTAAGGTGAATTTATGGTAATTTTAAATAAAGTTGTTTTTTCATGTTCAAAATTAAAATACTATTTTTTATGAAATAAAATTACTCTTATGATGTAATTAGGATATGATAAATATTTAATTTTTTAATTTATTCTTATTAATAAAAAATTATTTTTAGAAAAAACATAGTTTATAATGTGTAACATTTAGAAATACACACATAGCATTATTGAAAATCATGATTTTAACCTTTTTAGAAAATTATTTTTTTATGTTATACGCGTACTATATTTCAATGAAATTTTATGAATTTTAAAAATTTAATCCATAAAAATGGATTGGATATTAGGAATTATAAGGTCTAAATTAGTTAATAAATTTAATTTCAATTTTTAGACAAAAAAAGATACTGTGGTAAACAAAATGTCACCGTAGTTAAAATAAAATAATGTAGCAATTCAAAGTTAAATGTAAAATTCCTAAAATATATAAAAACTAAAAAAATTAATTGTTTTTATGATCGATTAGAATTTATTAACCATTCCTTACAACATTAATTTTCAACTAGAGTTGTCGGAATTAATGACACCCAATAGGTGTTAGCCTTAAATACAAAATAATCATCTTCTATTCACTTAAACACACCCATCAATTGTAAAACCCATACCCACCCAATATCCACTAAAAATAATAATCCATGATGTTTTGGTATTTTAACCTTCTAAACACTCCCTCCAAGGTTACCTCATGTTGTCATAGTTCTGCCTTCCCGTTTTAGGAAGTTAATCTTGAAGGTAAGGGAATTATCATCTTTTTTTTGTTTCATCCATGTACTCCTTTTGTGTTTACCTTATTAATCTTAATATAATATATCCTATTATAATTTCTATAATACCCTTACTTCCAAAATTATGTTTTATCAATGAGAGAATTTATTTGTCTCCTATAATCTCCTTTTTTAAGCCATAGTTTATACTGTCATGTTGCTGAATCTATTTCTTGAATTTTCCTTTTATACATGAGAAATTAAAATATTGTGAATACCCAATACTCATTACATGTTTAATAACCTATATGTAATTATGTTTTTAATATTTAGTTATATAAAAATATGAAACCCAAATTCCCTTTTCATGGGTTAAAAATGTTGTTATTTTCATGTCATTAAACACTTTGTATCCAATGATTTTGATATAAACCTCGTTCTTTATTTTCCATGGGTTATTGGTGAAGTTATTTGTTATGGTAAATGTGAGTCACATAAATTAAAAATTGAATGTTACACCTTAATAATAATACAATTAATTGCTTAAAAACTAATCTCAATAGAAGAATTTTTTTACAAAAACTAGGTGAATAACATTTGTAATTATGATTTATGACACCCTGGTGATAAACCTTGGTGATATGATTATAAATTTTTCTATTTTATGTTGCCTAAAACTTTTCATGTTTTGATTCATGTTATTTATATCATTATATTTTTAAGGATTTTATTATCATTCCTTATTTATATTCATCTTTCACATATTAAGTATCACCATTGATGATTTACTTGTTGGGATTTATACTCATATCTTTTTTTGATGTTTTTCTCCAAGATATGAGATGTATTAAAAGTAACATAAGAAGAACCTATTAATATGTATTAGAAGTGGACTATAACAATGATTGTGTTTTTGTATTTTCAATTCATTATGTTCCTATTTAAAATACACTAAACCCTAAAATATCCCCAATACTATTAAATATGGCATCATCAATTGAATGATTTATGTAATAAAAAATATATATCACCATAGAATGTTTCAACTGATTGTTTAGTTATTTATGGAAATTAGAATTTTAAAACCTTATTATGAACTCTATATAAAAGTATAAGTCTAATAAAACATCTTTATATTTTAATTATGTGTTATGTAATTGGTTTTCAAGAAAATACATCAATGTATGGATACTATTAGTTGACCGGGTTCTTGCCCAGATGTACCTCGATGTAACATCCCTAAAAACACCGTCATGAGATAGAATTGATCCTGAATTGTTATATGACAATGGGATTTGATATTGATCTATTTTGAAACACCCATGGGACATTATTTTGTTAATAAGACTCTTTTCAAACCCATAGTGAAAGATATTTTTACAATATAAATCTTTTATTAAGATTAATGAATATAATCCTTGAAACATGAAATAAAAAAATGTTAAGGTAAACATTAATTTAGAGTTTTTTATCAGATTCTCAATATTAATAAATTTATCACTTATTTTTTCTCCTTATAGAATTTTTTTTGGAAATAATTCTCATAGAAACAATGGATACAATAGACAAGTTGATGAAAGCCTTCCCAATACTAGGGGAACTAGAGTTTAATACTCTAGGATAATGATGAAATAGTTAGATCAATTCATGAAATACATATCATGGAAAAATTGATAAACACTATAGAGAATAAATTTTATGTACTCCATTATATTATACGATAAAAAGTTATGTCTACTATATATCGCCTAGAGGGAGAAGAGGATTAGTGGTGGACACCTCTCAAGAACATGAATCCAAGGGTTGAGGTGGATTCCAATGGATGGAATGACTTCAAAAAAAATTTCATCATTTATTTTCCTTGTACCCATCAACTAAAAAAGTAAATAGAATTCATTTATTTAAGACAAAGAGAAAATGAATCAGTCGGGAATTATGAGAAGGACATTAAAAGCCTTTCGCATTAGGTTTTATGTTTTTTCATTGATTTTAATGGGAATACAGACTGATTATTCGGAAGACTAAAACACTATCAATGGGAATAATTGGAAATCCAATACATTTGGATTTATCAGTAGATATTCTATTGTCTATTGTATGTTGAAATGGATTTTTGGGTTTCCAAGTGGACTCATGGAGATAATGAAAAAAGGTAACGATGGAAGAAAATATTGGGAATAATACAAACAAGAAGAAAGTACAACGTCCTGTGTGTAATAAATGAAGGGAATATTAATTTGGGGAATCATTTAAAAGAATGATGAATGTACTAGATGTGTTTAAGATATGAATAAATATAAAAAAATAATTAAGGATATGTAATTTTAAAACATATTATTGAAAAAGAAAAAGTTAAGATGACTCAAGCACAGTCTATTGTGCAATGCTTCAAGGGCGGGGAACTTAGGAATTTCGCTATCCAAAGTCTAAATCAGAATAAAATAGAGGGAACCCAACACCAATAACCAGAATGGAGTTGATAGAAGGGTTACTCCTTCCAAATTATGATTGCTGATGTCAAGTCTCTAAATAATGTTGTGGAAAGTACACTCATATTACAGTCAAACCTAGCTAGTACATTGTTTGATTTTGGGTTTATGGATTATTTTATTACGTTAATGTTTTGATTTAATATCAATTTGAACCATGAACTAATAGTTTCAGGGTTTTATATTAAAATCAAAAAAGAAATATTCACAAATCATGGATATATAGGTATTCCCCAATTAAATTATTAGAGTATAATCTCTCTACAAACATGGTGCTCATTATGATAGTGGAGTTTCAAATTATACATTAGATGCATGAGGTTGTCAATGTATAATTCAAGGATCAACTATAGAAGCAAGGTAATATTAGTAGTATTGAAGAGAGAAAATTTGATAATCCTTGAAGGGGATATTTCTCAACCTAATACTTTCTAAGAACCAAGCACCATTTCATTATTTCTTGAGAAAATTAGTAAGGAATGGGAAAGAAGAGATAGTGTAATAATAAGATATGTTCCCATTATTCACATGTATATTTATGTATTCCCTGATAAGTTATTGGGACCTTCCCAAGAAATGTAGGCATAGTTCTCTTTTGAAATATTACCCGGATCCAATCAAATATCAAAAACACTATATATAATGGAATACATAGAACTGGAGGAATTAAAGAAGAAACTTCAATATATTTTGGAGAATGGTTTTTTTCAACCGTGTGTGTCTCCATGGATAGAAATTGTTCTATTTATAACGAATAAGGATGAATCAAGGCAGATGTTCATTGATTTTAGAGAACATAATTGGATTATAATGATGAATACATATCATATTCTGATGATTGATGTTTTCTTGGACCAGCTTCATGGAGCTCAATTCTTTTCCAAGAATGATCTTCATTCTAGGTATCATCAATTTAGGGTGAAGAAAAAATGTAGCCAAAATATAACCTTATTAGAAATATGTGGGCATTAAATGTTTTTTATTATTCCCATGATCTTGAATAATGCTCTAGTTATATTTATTTATTTTATGAATTATGAATTTTAGGGATACCTTGATAATTTGATAGTGGTCATTATTGATGATAATCCAATATATTTCAAAAGGCATAGGGAGAATAAAAATAATAAAACAGTCATATTCTGATTTCTTGGGAAGGATAAGATGATTGGTAAATTCATAAAATTCAATTATTTGTTACCCAAAAGTCACATTCGTTGGATACATCATGTCCAGAGAAGGAATCTCAATGGATCCATCAAAGATAGGGGGCACAAAGGAGTTTCCACATCCTATAACAGTAAGTTATATTCATAGTGTCCTTGGTGTTTTAGGATACTATAGAATGTTTATGAAAAATCAGTCAATTATTTCTAATCCACTATGTTAATTGGAGAAGGATTTATGTTTATCTGGAGAAAGGATGGTGGAGAAGGCATCCTAGAACTCATGAGCATATTGGTTAGTTAACTTGTGATATCTTTTCCACTTAATGGGGAAGGAGTTTTTAGTAATGAATAATTTACGGTACCTAGATTTGTACTCGTTTTAAATAAAAAAGTGATATCATATGCATAAAAAAATTTGAAGGCTAATGAATAGAATTATTTTACCCATGATCTAGAATTAACAACACTCATTGTTTTCTCTAAAGATATGAATAAGCCATATTTATTGCGAAAAGTGTGATATAGACAATGAAAACCAATGTTTGAAGTATATATTCACGCAAAAGTTACTAAACATGAAACCCGAGGAGATGGTTGTATCTTCATAAATACTATTATTTTTAAATTCCTTACCACCCAAAAAGAGTGAACAAAGTCTCAACTGATTTGATTAGGAAAGATCTCGGTGTTTTAGTAATGGTAATGATTAAATGAGATCCCTTGAATAAGGAACATGTATGTTTGGGAAAAAATCCGAATGTAACGGACATCATCAATCCTTCCCTAAATTATTTACCCACCAACATTACTAGAGATGATCAATAAAGATAAAGTAAATATTCCCTGAATGTAAAATATAATAGAGGCCATAAAAATGGAAAATTTCCTGAATTAAAAATTGATCAAAAAGGTGTAATGAAATTTTTTATAAGGTTATGTTTCTCATCTATTATAGATACCAAAGAACATATGTATGAAGCTCATATATCTACATTCTATATACACACTAGAATCACTAAAATGTATAAGGACTTTCATTATAACACCCCAGAATTTTGTGAATTATTTTTTTAAAATTAATTTATTCTTTTTTATATATAACATTTCATGCAAAACTAAATATTTTATTTTATATTAAATCACTAGGTCATCATTTAATTATATGATACACTAGGTTATTGTAATTATACAAGTAACACCACATTGGATTCTGATAGACACATTATCAAGTTTTACCGAAAACTAATATATTATTAAAATAATATTGTTTAAATATAAAGAAATAACCTAGTCTTAATGAATAATATTAAATAAAATATGAAAATAAATGGTTTGAAAAACATTTAAAATGAATTAATTGGTTACAAATTAATTATAAATGGATATAATAAGCAATTGAACATAATTGAAATTTTTTTATAGGAAACTATTTTTATAATCACAGAGCTATTTTATAATAATAAATTAAATTAATTACTATTATAAAATTATAAAAATTAAATATATATGTTATATTTTTAATAAAATAGTTTTCATTTTCATCCAAAAGATTTGATAAGAATAAGATAAGTAGAGGAGAAATATTTTTCATAAAAATCAATATTTTTATAAAGGCAATCTTACTGTCATTTAATGGTGAACCTATTTTAAATACAATTTTTGGAAATTTAATAAATATTATATATAAAAAAACTTAATATTTTAAATAGAAATAATAAAATTATCTTAGGGTGAATTTTCTTTATTTTTATGCAATTTTTTATTTTTTAATGAATAATGAAAAATACTGAATTTTATTTCAAAACTGATGTTTTGTCTAATTTATTTATACTATGAAATTATATTTTAATTTTGTTTAAAACTCATATTTTATTAATTAATTATAAATTAAGACAATTTAGTTCTATTTAATCAATTTTACATTAACATTCCAATATCAACATAGCACATTTTGGAATGTTTTTAGTTTAAAAACCGACATTGTCATCCCATATGCGGGATCAAATATAAATTAATTTCTACCACTTATGTGATTGGAATTTTAAAAAATTGATTCCATAATTTCAATGAGAACATTTTATAATTTATAATGAGGTAAAAACATATTTTACCCAAAATATTAGTAAAATAAATTACAATTAATTTTATTAATTAAAATTACGTTATTCTTAAAAATTGAATAAACCATAAACGTAAGAGCCCAAATGACCTATAAAATTTCCCAAAACCCACTAAATGGATTTATTTTGGGAATAAAGATTCCATTATTGGGTATTTTTTGTTTTTATGACATTTTTATGTAAAAACGTTGGTAATCCTAACATGTTTTAAAAAATGCCAAGTGGGTCCCCTACCTCCCCTAAAAAGGCCACCACTTCTCCCCATTCCTTAAATCTCTCAAACAACTTATTTTATACAATATATTCCCAATAAACTTCTTAAAATCACTCCATTACACATTTAAGATTCCATTTGTTCATAAATCAAAACAAGGATTCCTTTTGATATAAACCCAAAGGAGTTACCCAAAGAAGAGGTAACATCTTTCCCCAAGGTCTGTAGTTTTATTTCCATTCTCAACCCTGTAAAATCTCCTTATTAAATCATAATATAAAAAAAATTCCTAATTGTAAATATATGTTTTAATTATAAGGGTTTACCAATAGTTACACACACATCCATCTAATGGGTGAAAAACATACAGTTTATGTGAACAGAGAACTACTGCCTCACAAAATAATGAATGTTCATTTGTCCATTACCACCATTCACCATTAGGAATTATAATGGAAATTATATTTATATATGATATATATTATATTTATTATGTATTTATTATTCTATAATTATTTTACAACACATATCATAATACTTTCCATCTTTTGTAAATACGATAACATTTTCTGTGGGTGTTTGGACTACAGCCTCCTTAAAGCGATGTGATTCATTCACACATTACATAGAATGTGTTAAGAATTGGTTTAGTGAAAATATATGATATATATATAACATAATAATGTTATATTAATGATATTATATACATATATCAGTATATTCCAATTAATTGTTTTCTTTCAATAGGACAATGAAAGGAAAAAATCATTCCTTAGTACATATAACCTACCGTCTCCAAGAATGGTGTGTATTCCATTTAATCGTTATATATAAAATATATATTAATTTTAATAAATATAAACTTAATATATAAGATATTTATATACTTTTTTCATAGTATTTACGTAAGTACATAATTATATTGTTAATATGGTGAAGAATAGTAAGTCAAAACATGTATGGAGAACGAAGCATATATTACCCAAAGTGAAACCTTAACATAGAATTATTAATAAGAATGTAATATAAAGTCATAATAAAATAAGATATGGTATTATATATAATAATATGGTTTTATAAAATATTTTCAATAATCTTATATTTATTATACTGTAGTTTTTTTATTACGATTAGAGCCAAACCATAAGGTAATGGAATTTCATATCACTTTTTATTTTCGTAAGGTTCTTACCTTATTCACCGCTAATTTATTTTTTAGGGTGAATAAAATTCACCGGAATGAATTATATGATTCATATACTTAAATTTTTGAGTGTTTAAATATCCATTTATGATATTTATTTCATGAGTTCTACGATTCAATATTTACCAAATTGGTAATGTAATTTTGTTTCGATTTTCCTTCCTTGTGGCACATGTTTGGTTATATAGCTATGATTTTTAATGAGGTGTATATACATCTAATTAACATGTTATATCATGAATATGATTATGTTTCATGATATTTAAGTATCCATGTAATATCAATATCTTATATGGGGAGTATGATTCAATGTTACCAAGTGGTAAGAGTTTATTGAAACAATATCATTTTGTATCGAGATAGTTTATGATTATGGTTTCATTGATAAAATATTATAATACATCTTTCAAGAACAATAATTAATTTTCATAATATATATATTCATGTTATATCCATTTAGTGGTTACATGTTACATTATTTGTTACATATGATAGTTAATAATATATTTTCATGAAAATGTGGTTGTACATTTCCATTCGGTTGGAAATCTTTGTTCCTTCAAAAATTTGTATTCAAGGAAAAAGGGTTTCAAAAAATATTTATTTTAAAATTTTGTTTTAAGTTATTTTCAATGTTTCCCATATATTTTATCAATATATTATTTTAAAATAAAATTATTTAAATGATTTCTAACTTTTATATATGTTTTCAAATCTATATTCTATAAAGGGGTTTTAAAATATTTCAAGAATCCCTTATAAGTATTCAATGTGTGTTAAAAGAAAAAGGTTTCTCAAAAGGTTTTCAAGATTATTTAATAATATTTAAAGTAATTTTTTCAATTTTTTTCTATAATCCCTTATAGGTATTCAAGTTTATTTTAAAATAAAATAATTTTCCAATGTTTATAAGTTTCAAAAAGGATTTTACAAAGAAAAAGGTATATTTTACCCAAGAAATGATTTTAAAGGATCATTAAAAATTATTTTCTATTTAAGATTAAATCTATAGATGTTACTCATGCCTTTATAGATAAATGATTCAATGTTTCCATTTATATTATTTCTGGGAATGGCTTATGTTTTTATGGAATGATATTTGTGAAATCCATTTCTATTTCATGAGTTATATGATTTTGAAATGTTCTTATTTTCAGAAGTTACTCTATTGATGAAATTATTATGAAACCTATATCCTCTCCCATAGGTTATGATATGATTACCTATTTATTATACACATTTCATGTCATGGGTTTTTATTTGACTGTTTATGAGTTTTTGGCTCATGTATGTATGATGTCATTATGAGATGGGTGAGATGTATATCTCCCTCCAATTAATGGGTTAATGATTTTTGTTGCATGTGATAGACTAAGATAGTATTGGGAGTGAACCTTGACTACTAATATGGCCTTGGTAGTGAACAATGAGTTCCATTATGTTATGGGGAGTGAAAGCATGCTATTATGATGGTCATTGGAGTTCACCATGACTACCAAGATGGTATGGATAGTAAAATCATACTAATTATATGGCCATGGAACTAAAATGTAAATACCAAGATTATATGGGATGTGAGACCATACAACTAATAATTCCATTGTAGTGATGCATTAACTACTATAGAAATCTTTTTATATGTTAATGTGTCATTCACAATTCTGTGTCTTATTCCTATGTTATTCTTTTTTGGATTATGTTATTTATTTCCCTATGATTCATGCTTTATAAAATACAGTGTCTTATCGAATGATTAATGTTTATGATCTTATATATGAATGGAATGATATTCTTATGTTATTATAAAATTTTCATACCCCTATTCCAATTGGTTATGCATACACGTCTCCCTTCATTACCCTTACTGAACATCCGAGATCAATATTTTTTTATGTATCCTTCTGAAAGTTATGTAGATATTTATTAAGCATGATGTCTATAATATTGGATCTAGTAATGAATAACCTATTGGGTGATAATGTATCTCTCTTATGAACTACTTTTTATGTTTCCCTGTTTCCAAAGGCACCAAACTAATATGATCATTGGGAATCTATTTGTGAAATATTTTACATATTCCATAGAAATGATGTAATTTTCATGTACATTAAGATTGGTTTATTGTAGATGGTATCAAAGAGAAGTTTTACCTAACCTTTTAATCTGGGATGGGAAAATTTTGGTGAGATCTCTAGGTATATTTTGAAGGATATATACAGTTATGTCACTATACATAAGTATAAGGATGAGTTAATGTTTTGGAAAATATCATATATATTTTTAGAGGATAGAGTGAGTGGATTCCTAGAAATAAATCGTTTTTTATGAAATAAGTGGATTTTTATCAAGAACAGATGTACATTGGGGTAAAAAATAGAAGAAGAAGTTTCTGGACTGACTCGGCATAACCTCTTACATGACATCGGGCCTTGATTCACACCCGGTTTGACACTTCTGAGGGATATTCTTTGAAAATCCACAATATCTTCATAAAAAATAATGAAAGATTTTAATAGAATATTACTATTCAAATCCTTTAATAAATCTAATTTGTCATAAATTAAAAAGTTCATGCCATGATTTATACATCATTTATGTATTTTTTCATGACTGTGTGGTTTTTATTTATGACATGTATTTCTCACCCAATTATTTCTAGTTTTAGTAAATGGTGAGAAGTATTAGAAACATTGATAACCTTAAATTTTTAATATTTGGTATGTATGTTCATTATGAAAATTTATTTCCCAAGTGTAAATCTCACAAAGAGATTCGAGAAGGTTGTATGAGTCATGGTTATACTTATGAATATAAAGGGACTAAAAATGGCTTGTGAATGGTATGGAATGTTCTTCCAGTGTTTTGTACATTATTCATGAGAATAATGATTAAATTGTTGTTGAGGAACCTTAATATATGATTCATATTTCATATTATATGAAAGAGTTATCAAATAATATATTCATGATGCTTCGGTAATTGTTTTATAAAAATAGTTAGATGAATGATGTATTTATGTTTTGTAATTCAAAGACTGTTATATGAATCATGAAATATAAAATTATTTTTAGTTTAATATTTCATTAAGGATTTAATAGTATATGTGAACTTTTGGTGAATAATTATAAAATTAATATTTTGATTAAGGGAATTAAACCCTTAATGTGGCCAAGATTTTGAGAAAATTGTGTTTATCTTGGATAAAATGATGATTGTTTTGGATAATGTAATCTGGATAGCACATATCCTGGATAACAATACTAATTTGGTAAAAACGTTTTCTATAATATCATGGATAATTTTTAATAAATCTTTGATATAATGAATATATTCAATATACATTAGAATAAGGAATCAAACATGTTTTCAATATGGATTTATGGTAATTCATGTAATTACCCTCTTTCAATAGAATAATTGATAACGGCATTCACATGTTTGGAATGAAACAACCTAGAGATATATTGTGATTTATTGGGAATCAATGTTAAGATTATTTCATGACTTTGTTTCTAATTTTTTTTATTTTTATCTTTCAAAAGGGTTATACGGTTAACCATTCATGAAAATTTATAGGTATAGTTTAGAGGAAGTATTTATGTATTGAGGTGGTATTATAACCCTTAGATAAAATATTTATAGTGAAGAACATTATTTAGAGGATGTACATAATATTTATTTGGAGAATTATATTTTCCTGGTTTTAAAAATGGACATCATATATGTTGGGTAACAACAAATCATGTCCGGCAAGGCTAGGTGGCTAGAACTCATGAACAAATGAAGATAATGGGTTCACACCTACCATTGGCCTACATATTTTCTTGGTTAATGTTTAATTATTTATTGATGAATAAATATTATAGATGAACCAATATTTATTATATTTACATTTATAGATTAATGTATAACTATATTTATTTTGAAGAATATTTATAGAAAAATAGTTATACTTTTTATTCTTTAATGGGCCTTAAGATCTGTTAATAGTGTATTATAGTTGGTCAATCATCAATTTCAATTTCGAGATATCAAATTTTGGATGTAAGGAATGAATTATAAATTGATTAAATCACAAACAAATTATGAAATTTTGTTTATATAAATATATCAATAAAGTATATTTTCATATATTATTTTTCAATAAAATAATTACTGAACAATAGGAAAATGATTAAAAGTTTTTTTTATAATACCTTAATTTATTTATTAAAATAATGAAATTTTCTTTTATCAATGATTTATGACAATTAGGACTGAAAATTTTAGTTGATAATTAACTTCTTTGTTCTTGATGAACTCAATCACTCCCTATGAATATATATGGGTTTTCCCCAAGTCCATGTTTTCACATTCCACCTAGGTTCTCCTATGTGGAATAATAGTTATATGTTACATTGGTTAACCATTATGTTTCCAACATTATTTTTTCAAATGAAATATTATTAATCATTTTTATAATTCTGGTTTTATGAAAGGAACATTCATATAATAAACATTTAAAAAAGCATATGAATTTTGAAGGAAAAATTCATTTTAAGAGGGGTATAATGTAACACCCATAGATTTTGTGTATTCTTATTTCTGAATTAATTTAACATTTTTTGATATTCATAAATTCATACAACATTGAAAATAGTTTTTTATATTAAGGAACTATGCCCAAAATTCATTATATTCTACACCAAGGTAAGGTTGTTCTACATGAAAAAGCAACTTTTCTTGTGCTACACACATTATTGTGTTTAACCAAACACCAATAAATTATTGATATTTTATTATATAACATTCCAATATATAATATATAATTTATGAATAATATTATCTAAATAATGAAAATATTATTTTTTAAAAAAATATATAAGTAATTCATTCGTAATAAATTAATTATAAATGGATATAAAATCCAATTGAACATAAATGAAATATCATTATAAAAACATTTCTTACATTCACAAAGCTATATTATCCTAATATATTAAATTAATTTCAATTATATAAATATGTTAATTGTATATATATGTTATATTTTAAACCAAATATTTTTTTATATTGTTCAAATACATTTGATAAATATAAGATATGAACGAAAACAATATTTTTGTAAAGGCACTTTTACCACCTTTTAATGATGAATATATTTTAAATCCAATTTTATGAACTTTTATATATATTAAATATCAAACATAACATCATATATGATTTATAGACATAAAAAACATCATAGGGTAAATTTTTGGTACTTTTATGTGATGTTTCATTTTTTAATGAATAGTCAAAATGCAAAATTTAAATTCAAAACCTTTTTTCGTCTAATTTATTTTTTGCGTTAAATAATATTTTAATTCGGTTTTAAAGTAACATTATATCAATTATCTATCAATTAATATAATTTAGGTGATTGAAATAAATTTCGCATTCAAATTGAATATTAAAACATAGAAACAGTTGGAAATTATTAAATAAAAAACCAGTATTGTCATCCCATCTACAAGTTTAAATTTAAATTAATTTCATAAAAATCTATGATTAGAATATGGAAAAATTGAATCAATATTTTTATTAAAAATAATTTATAATTCCTAATGATAGAAATGTAGGTTTCACCCAAAAATATTACTGAAATTAATTAAAATTATTTACAATGATTAAAGTGAAATTAAGCTTAACTAGAGAATAAATCTTAATCATGAAGGCCCGAATGACCTATAAAATTGTATAGAACCCATTTTATGGACATATTTATGTCATTAAACTTTCATTATTTTTTTTGTATTTTAATAGCTTTTGTTAGATAAAAATATCGGTATACCTAAAGTGTTTTAAAAAATTCCTTGTGTGTCCCCTCCCTGCCCTATAAAAGACCACCACCACTCGACATTAATCACCCATATATAACCTATATGGTTCATAAAATCTATTTCAAAGACACTTCCCAAAATCAATACCTTCCTCCATGTATCCTTACATTGTGATTAATTCCATGTAAGGAATAACTTTGTTGCAAACCAAAAGGAGTTACCCAAAGTGGAGGTAACATATTTTCTCAAGCTCTTCAGTTTTATTTCCATTCTCCTCCCCCAACTCTCCTGATTCAATTTTTACAAAAAAATTAATAAATATAATAAAATTTTTCTCTACTATGTTTTTTACCAACACATATACACACTTCCATCTAATAGGTAATGAACAAATTGTTTATGTGTACGGTGAATTACCGCCTCATGAAACGATGATCGTTTATTTTTCTTTCAGCACCTATCATGGTTAGGAATAATGATGGGAATGATAATTATATATGATATATATTATATTATTTAGTTCGTTATTATTTTTTAATTTTTTAATATCATATACCATTATATATTCCATATTGTGTAAATACGATCGTTTTTTGACGTGTGGACTACCACCTCCTCAAACCGATTTCATTCATTAACACATTACATGGAATGTATTAAGGATGGTTTTATTGAAAATATATGATATATATATATATATATTAATAATTATAATTTAATGATATTATATATATATATATATTTCATTCACATACCTTATTTCAATACGACAACTAAATAGAAATAAAATCCATACATACAAATGACCTACTGTCTCCATGAATAGTGTCTTCTATTTCATATTTCTATATTTTATTGATGATATTAAATATTTATATACTAAATAAATTTTATATTTAAATAATTTATTTATATTTTTGATGTATGTAAATTATGATCTATGTATAGTGATCAAGAATAATAAGTTAGAACATCTACAAAGAATAGAGCATATATTATCTGAAGTGAAACCTTGACATAGATTTGGTAATAAGCATGTAAAATAAAGTAAAAATAAAATAATATATGGTATTTTATATAAGAATTTGGTTCTATAAAATATATTTAATAAACTTATATATATATATATTATATGTGAGGTTTCTCCTATTTCAATGAGAACCAAAGCATAAGGTAATAGAATTTCATCTCACTTTATATTTTTGCGAGATACATTCCTTATTCACCACTATTTTCATTTTGTGTGGTGTATATAATGCCCAAGAATTTATTTTAGGATTATTATAAATATATTTATGGGTTTTTACATATCGAGTTGATGATATTTATATCATGGGTTGTATAGTTCAAAAGTTGTCAAATTGGTAATGTAATTTTTGTCTCAATTTTCTTTCATTGAGCCACATGTTTGGTTATGCACCTATGTTATTTAACATGATGTATATTATTCCAATTGAAAGTTTATATCATGAATATAATTATTTTTCAGGACATTTTAGGCTCCATGTAATTTCATATTCTAATATGGGGATTATGATTCCATGTTACAAATGGGAATTGTTAATTAAAACAATATCATCATTTATTGAGATTTTTAGGATAATTTATCATTGAAGAAATATTATAATCTATATCTCAATAAATATCATCAATTTTTTTACCAATTGGATATTCATGTAATAACCATATTATGGTACCATTATTCCACTCCATTGTATTTAATATAATTAAAAAAATGTTTTCATGAAAATGTGGCTACATATTTCCTTTCAGTTGTAAATCTATTTTCATTAAACACAATAATTTTAAGGGAATGGTTTTTAAAATGTTTTATTCTTAAAAAGTGATTTATGTGATTTTAAAGCCATCTCTTATCTATTTTCAAAAGGTTCTTTCCAAAGAAAATGATTTGAATTATTTCAAGATTTCTTTATACATCTTTTAAAACATTTTCTATACAAGGGATTCTAAAATGTTTTAAGATTCATTTATGAAATTTCAATGCATTTTCAAATAAAAATGTTTTCAAAATGGTTTTCAAGATACTTTTATAAGCTTTGATGGTTTTTTTCTCAAATGTTATCTATACCCCTTTATAATTTTTCATGTTTATTTTAATATAAAATGGTTTTCCAACGTTTTTATTTATTTTAAATTATTTTTCACTTAATGAGATTAATTTTACCTCAAGAAATGGTTTTAAAAAATATTTTAAAATTACTTTCTATCATTGATGACATCTATTTATGTTACCCTTGCCTTTATAGGGAAATGATTCAATTTTTCCATTCACATTCTATCACGAAATGGTTTATTTTTTGGTTTCATGATGTTTATGAAGCCTGTTTATCATTCACAAGTTATATTCTATTGAATCCTGTACTTTAAATGGATTAATCATTTGATGAAATAAATATGAAACATGTTTTTTTACTATTGGTTATGATATTATTATATATATATGATACCCATTTCATTTCCTGTATTATGATATGATTTTTTGTGGTTTGTTGAATATGTTTGTATTATTTCATTAGAATTTTGGTGGGACCAATATCTCCCTCCAATAAATTGGGTAAAGATTAATATATCATGAGATAGACTAATATGATCTTAGGAGTGATCCTTGACTAATAAGATGGACTTGAGAATGAATAATGACTAATAAAATGGTATGGGGAGTGACCCCATGCTACTAAGATGACCAAGGGAGTGAACCATGAATACAAAGATGATATGGGGAGTTTATTAATTCAGCTATGATAGCCATGGGAGTGAACCATGACTTCTAAATTGGTATGGTAAGTGAACCCATAAAAATAAAATGGCCTTAGCAGTGATTCCATGACTAATATAGAAATCATTTTAAATGTTTATGTGTCTTACACAATTCCATGTCTTGTTCCGCTATTCTTCTTATATTCCTTATGTTATTTATTTTCTTATGACTCATGTCTTATGACTATAAAATATTTTTTCCATGATTTATGTTTATGATCTGTGATATGTAGGGTATGATATTCTAATGTTATGATCATGTTCTAATACCCCTATTCTCATGTTTATGCTTACACGTCTCCTTATTTTACCCTTATGTATTAAATGAGACCACCCCATTTCATTTTTAAATACAAATTTAATTATGATATTTTTTAATTATGATGTGTCTATGAAGTTTTTTGGTCATGAAAACCCTATTGGGGGATAATGTAGCTAGTATATGTATTACTGTTTACGTTTCAATGACTCCAAAGGAAATAAAATAATATGGTCTTTGGTCGTATGTTTGTAAAATGTTGTAAGTATTACATAGAACTTGTGTAATGTCTATTTACAATATGACTAGGTCATTACATTAAGGATCATTATTGGTGGGATAATATGAAAATGGATATTTATGATTACAGTAAAAATTTCATACTACGTCGACATATAAAGGCTTAGTAAAAAAGTCCTCCAATTTCATTACCCAAAGAAGAATTTTTTCCATGGAGCACCAAATTCACCTCTATATTCAAAAACTCAAGAGACAATATAGAGTACCATTGTCAATTGTTTTTGATCAATACCCATGATTTACTTCTATATTCTAGAGGATTCTTCAGAAAGAAATGAATATATGAGTAAACATGAGCACAAAATATCGTCCCAAAACTAATGTAAAATATGAGAGAACAATTTAAACATTCGAATATATGTTAAGGTTTATCTCATTTTAATTTTAGGGGAGTTGGGATCTACATCTTCTATTTTTTGAATTCTCCTTTATAATTTGTTTCAACTAAAACATTCAAATTAAAACTTTTGAAGCTCTCTATTGAAAAAGGTGAGGGGTAAAAATGTTGGGATTGAATATTGTGGAGGAAACCATAAAAATATTCATGTAATTAAGAAAAAACATCAAGGATTCTAAATGTTGATAAAAATTATACTGAAAAATGAAGGTACAACATAGATTTTCGTATCAAGGATCACCTCTTTCTCAAGATATCATAGTAGAAGGGACTTATGAGATTTGGAAAGAAGGTAAAACTGATTCCAAGGTTCAATTGACCATTTAATATTCTGTAGAATGTTGGAGTGGTTATCTATCTATTACTACTATCAATAAATATTTCCAATGTCCATAATAACATCCATGTGTCGCTACTGAGAATGTATATTTCTGACCCATCACTATATTCTTAATAATAATGGTTTACATTTTGAAGATGACATGTCATGTGAAGTGAAAGTGATTCAAATATTTGACGTAGGGGAACAAGTGTTAAGGAACAAGACAACGTATCTTGTGAAGGTCATGTGGTAAATCAAAATATTAATGAGGATACTTGGGAACTGGGGAAAGTAATGAATCATAAATACCGACACTTGTTTTCAAAGTAGAATAAAAATGTAATTTGGATGGGGAAATTTCATAATTTACGGAATAATGTAATTAACTGAAAATTTTTATTTTATTAATGGATCTCCAACATCATAATAATGTTTTGTTATATTTTACAGTAAAAGAATCTTGAGTGACATTTAAATTTCATATGAACATTGAATATCCAATATTGATATATATGAGTACAATTAGAAATAGAAAAATAAAACACCATATAAAAATGATAAAAAAAATTATTTCATTACTTTAGAATGTTACATTATTCTAAAATAACACCCAATGTTGTAGCAAAAATAACAATGGGATGAAAATGGAGGTTAAATAAAGTGTGATAGAAAAATATGGGCTTCTTCGATCCCATATAATCATTTCACCAGTGAACATCACTATAATAGAGGAACAAAGAGTTAGTAATACAACATTCATCTTGTAAAAAATAATTAACCTTGATTCAAACCAAAATGAATGATTAAGAGTTAGAATAATGGTGTGTTTATAAGGTAATATGATCTTATACATTATGTTTGTTAACTAATACTGTAGATAATCATTATTACCATTATTCAATGAAATAATAGATCATTATTATTATTGGTTACATTGATTCATTTTAATGATCGTCAAAAACACTTAATCATATAATTCAAATTGTAGTATTTTTTGATATTATCATAAAATAATATTAAAATATGTTTAAATGTGGAAGTATTAAATAAATATTTACTTGATGAAATAATAATAAAGATTATTTTTAAATGATAATATATTCTAATGAAGCCCTAAGTAATTTTTATTATGGAAATAATGATTATTTTTTTATTAAATGGTTAATTTTAATTAAAATAATTATATTTTTAGATTTTAATATTCTAAGAATTATAGATTTTTTTATGAAATAATGTTCTTTTTTGGACCCATCACAACAAAATTAAAATAGGCTAAATTTATTGTTATTTTATAAGAAATGTTTTTTTGTTTTCAAAAGTGAAAATATTTTCTATAAAATATGATAACTCTTATAATAAAATTATGATATGACTAAAATTTAATTTTTTTAATTCATTTTCATAATAAAATTTTATATAAGGAAAATGTCGTATATTTTGTGTTAAAATTATATAGACATACTTGGCATTTTTTAAACCATGTTTTTATCCTTTCCAAAAAATAATTTTCAAAAGTTATATGCTTTACATATTTAGAATTTAATTTTATCACTCTTATAAATTTAATCAATAAAAAGGATTTAATATATAAAATTCAAAAGTATAAATTAGTAAACATGGTTAATTTCTTTTTTATACATAAAAATCTTCTGTGGAACAATATTTACGGCAGCGTATGTAAAATAATATAGAAGAATATTTTAAAATTGTAACGAAATAAAACACCTAAAAACAACACCATTTAATGGGTGGTTTATGTATTGGATTACCAAAATCACTGGAGAGTGAGGGTGGGTGCAAGGTGTACATAAAACACGCATGGAGGTGCGAGGGACAATGTGCGAGGAGACCCAGTGGTGAGAGGCTATGTGGGTTCTTGGTGCCAAAATCTAGTACTAGGCCAAGGGAACATGACATAGGATTTTTTATAACATATCTCTAGACTATGCATGAGTTCTATATGGTATAGTAGGTAGAATATACTTTTCACACTCCATTAAAATGTTATGAATATTTTAGGACCAACCCATCTTGTGAATCTCAGCCATCCAATAGATCCAATAAATCATGTATTTAAAGAATTGTCATATTTTAAATCTATCATCTCTGAAATTAATATTCAAAGGGTTGTTCATTCTCAAAACACCGATGATTAAAGGTGTGGTATCCATTGTTTTACTGAGAAAGAGATGCTGATAACCTCCATGCATGTAATCTTCATCTTTCATGCATGTTGTTATTCAAAAAATAGGCTATTACTGGTGAATAATGGGATTTAAAATATATTGTTTATAAAAGGATGTGTTCAGAGTTTTTAAAAAAATGATAATCATGTGATAATAGTGTACACATGATTATAATACCATAGAAGAATCCTTCATTATGTTTCCATTTTTTTGAATAATGTATTTGATAGTGTTATATTTTTCTGAATTAAAAATCATTGATATGACATAAAACTCAAGGACTTGACATAGTAGTTTTCTTGGATATGATTCGGTGGATAAATAGATTATAAAAGGAGAATTAGGGAGGAAGAGATATTTTGTTTCTATATTTATAGATCTCTCATTTTTTGTAAATAAAAATAGTGTCTATGAACCTTGATTCACAATGAAGATGTTCTTCAAATCACCTTGTATTCATAAAGAATTAACACTACTAAAAAACAGTTGTTTAACAGCACTGTTATTTACTAGTGCAACAAATAATAACTGATAAATGAAATTATTATTAGAGCTAAATAAAGCACTAAAAAATTTGACCTTTTATCATTGATTTTTTAGCACTACTAAATTGAACCTTTGTCACCACTTTATTTTTCGCGCTATTAAATTCTACCCATTATCGGAACATTTTTGATAGCATTGATAAAGGTCTGAATAAGTAATATGAAATAATTAAATAAAACATAAAATTCATATTATTATAAAAATTATTAAATTTTGTATTAATTAAATAATTATTGATGAAAGTGAATAAATTGATTAAATATTATTGAATAGTAAACATGTTAATTATTATAAAATTATGATAACTAATGTGAAAAAATATTATATATTAAATAAATGTATATATATTAATGTTTACAAATATTATTTATAAGTTCTAATATATTTATGTACTTGACATAAAATAGTCATATATTTAGTAAATAATTGATTATAATTAAAAATTAATATGAATTAAGAATAATGACTAATTGCATAGTGTTAAATACATATAATTGAGTGTGTCATTTGAATTTTCAATTTTACATTGATCAAATGTGCGTTATATTGATTTTAAATATATGTAATTAATGCATTTTTATATTCAATTCACACACAAAAAATATATCCATTTTACAAATATTAATAAAGTGTACTTATTTTTAATTTACTCATTTTTACTCATTTTTTACATATATATATATATATATATATGAATGAACATAAAAATAGATATAAATATTATTTTTAGAAAATATTTGTATAATTTTAATAAATAATTATAAAATTATAATAAATATATTAAAAAATGTAATATATTTACTATATTATTATTTCTATAAATTTATTAGGCATATATATTTACATTATTTTTATTTATAATTGTATTTATAAATCCTTTATCAGCACTTAAGTAATAATCCCTCATAAGGTTAGGTCTTTATTAGTTCATTTTTTATGCCGACAATGATTAGGATTTATCATTGATAAAAAACTCACTGAGAAAATGAATGTTTATCAGTGCTCAAACATTTGCGATGATAAATATGGATTTTTTAATTGTTTTTAGTGAAAAAAATACATACCTTTATCATTTCTAAAAAGTGATGATAAATATTCCATTCATTAGTGCTTATTACATAAGCGCTGATAAAAGGACTCTAACAGTGCTTATTTCTAAGCACTGATAAGAGTGTCCCAATTTATTAAAAAAACCTTTCTATTTGATAACCTCTCACAATATCATATTATTTCCTCCAAAGCCTCCACTACTATTGATCCTCATTGGTTAATCAAAGCTCGAATCACACCACTCAACTGCCTCTGGTTTCTCGAACCTCATCGTAGATCCAACGTTTAGTTGTAGTTAGGGTTTCAAAAGAGGATTTTCTTCAACCTGGTGGGGTAGGCCTTGTGATTTTATTTGAGTAGATTTTAATTTTTTTATTTCTTCTTTGATGATGTCATGAGTTATATATGGTCGTGTCCTTGTAATCTATTTTTTTAGATTATAAATAGAACAATTTGTTTGATATCTATTGTTCGATTGAATTCTAATTTGGTTATCCTATTTCAATATTATTAAATTGTTTTTTTTATAAACATTCATCATTTTCTACCTCTATACCCTATATTGTTGTGTAATCATAATTCCTAGTTTCAAATTTTTATTTATCGTGGGTTGATAATAATTCCAATTATTCCTTATCTATTTTGATATAGAGATCTTAGTCATTTACCCCTATTCAAGATTACATCTTATTATTAATACCAAATTTATTATAATTATATATCCATTGTGTGTTAATACGTTCCATGTCCATTCCATGGATTTCATAGATATTCTTCCCCAACATAGAATCGATAACATGCTTTTTTTTGTAATATTGGTAAAATATAAGGTGGTTTATTCATAATGGGTTATATTTTAATGTAACGTTTTTCGAAACATAAATAAAAAGCATTTCATTATAAATATCTAATAAATAATTAATTATTTTTCATAATAATCAATGGTATCAAATTATATCATCCTTCATTTTAGGGGTTAAATTAACCCAAAAAAATAAAATGTAATAATCAATGGATGAGAAATAATATGATGTTAATTTTATTGTAATATTTATATTTTAGAAGTATAATTATTTTATTCTTATATTATTAAATTTGTAAATTACTACTAGAATTAGGTATTTGAAGAAGATAAATGGAAATGAAATATAAGGAATTATTAATTACATAAATGAAATCAAATATTCTATTGAAATTTCTTCGTATTGAATATTTTCAGACATCCTATTGAGACTAGGACCTATAAGAAGTGTAATGGATGAAAATTATAAAGACTCTTTTTAGCTTATATTAAGGGATAATAATTTTAGTTATTCTAAAAGGGTGTTGGAGGGGTTTTATATAATTTAGTAAGAGTGTAATTTTATAAAATGCACATTCTTTAATGTGTAAAAAATAAAAATGCACATCTCATGTGGATATAATGTTAAGAAATAATCTGTATGTTTTTTTTCATTACCTATAAATATTAATGGTGGGTATAGATAAAGGAAAATGAACTGAGGAATAGTTTTTTATAAATTTATCCTTTGAATGAATCCATAGAATAAAACCTTCCATAGTGGAGTAATTACTTTCATAAATCCAATTACCTATTTTCTTCAGCATTATAAAATTCGTTGAAATAATGAACTACTGAGTTTCCCATATTAGAATTGACTATAATTTTTAACTTTGATAATTCATATCTTAAGTATAATTATATATATTTTTTGTACAGAAATAAAATTTTATGAACCTAATATGATTAATATGAAACAAATATGGTTTCATGATAATTTTTTGACAGATGAGTATAAAGATGGATTTAAAGGGTTCATCATGTTTGCAAGAGATAATGTAGTCAACCCTATAAAAATCCACTGTCTTTGTTTACATTATTGTTATTAAGGGAAATTTAGTCTTTAAGAGTTGTAAGAACATTTGATTTTTCACAAAATAGATCAATATAATTTTTTTTACTAAACACGGGAAATTACTGAATGTGGACCCCTATTGGAATGATACCATGGATTATGAATCATTTTATATGAATACCATTGTTATTGATTATGTAGATCACATCGAAGAAATGAAATTGGAAATTGAAGAAGACATTCGTGATTTTCAAAAGATGTATGAGGAGTTAAATAGTAGTTCCAAGAAACCATTGTATAATGGTTGTACTAAATACACAACATTGTCAATAGTATTGAAGTTATATAATTTTAATGCTGGTAGTATATAGAGTGACACTATATTTATAGAACTACTTTGTCTCTTTAATGATATGATACCATAATAAAATGAATTACCATTCCTAACATATGGTGCTAATTTTTTTTACATTCAATGAAAATGATCTCAAAAAAATGCATGTTTTTTAAATGATTGTAAATTCTTTCACATGGTCCATAAATCACTCATAATATTCCCTCTGTGTGGCATAGATCAATTCAAGGAAAACTTAATCAAGTCCTTTTGAATATATGTTTTATTTTCCAATAATTCCATGTTTTTTAAGACTATATGGATTCCAAGAAATTTCAATAAAATTAGTAGGGCATGCAGATACATGAATTAAATTTGGGAAGTTATGTCATCCCTTAAATTCTTCTCAATGAAAATAATTGATTACAGGTTACCTGAATTTGGAAATGATTATAGAAATGTGTGTATTGTGTTATCTATATTTGTAATAAATAAATTTGGAGTATATTGTAGTACTCCCAATACATGGGATGTCATGTTGGTAAATTATAACATTCTAACATTGTAATGCATGAAGCAGAAATACATTATATTGTATATTCTTATAAATTTTCCAAAGAAACCCGTTAATTATATTGATGTCTATTTGGATCAATTGATTGAAGATCTGAAATTGATGTGGGATACATGTGTTAAAATGTATGATTCTAATTGAAGTGAATAATTCACATTGAGGGCCATGTTGTATGGAATGAGAAATGACTTCCCTATTAATGAAAATTTATTAAGCAATAGTAATAAAAGAATGTTGGGGTGTCCCATTTGTGAAAAGTTCACATTCATAGTTCATTTGAAACATTCCATAATGATTGTGTTGTTAGGATACTAGAAATTTTAACCTCGATGACAGAAATACCTAACCTAGATGAAAAAATCCATTGGGAATATCAAACAGGGTACACCACCATCTCTATTAATTGGTGATCAATTATAAAATAAAAGAAAAAAATTAAGGACACTAATTTTAGTGAACCATTTTCAAAAAACCATTCAAAATTAGGTTGGAAGAAGTGACATATTTTATTTTTATTATTATATTGGAAATTTTTTATATTATACATTTCCTTGATGTCATTCATGTAGAAAAAAATGTATTTGATAGTGTTATTGGTATGTTACAAAATGTTCCTAGAAAAATGAAAGATCGCGTCAAAACTAGTTTGGAATTGATTGAAATGAGGATAAGGGAAGATTTTACACTAGTGATGGGGAAAATGCATAATTTTCTTCCTCTAGGAGGTTACACTCTATCTAAATTGGAAAAATAGAAAATTTTCATTTTCCTTATGTAAGAACCCGGGTATTTAAAATAGGTCCAAATCCACACCCTATTTGAATTTTTGACTAGTTTCTGAGAAAACTGGGAAAATCTGGGATGTTATGTAAATTTCCAGACTAGAAGTAATGTTCTTTAGACTACACACTTTGTATGGGTTAGGCGAGTACTGACCATGTGATCACCATGTATATTCCGTGTGATGACCGTGTTGGAATTTCATACTACACGATGTGCAGTTAATCACACGATGTGTACCCTTGACCGTGTATGGGCCATACATGGTGTGTAATCTTGTTGGCTCGTTATAATGTTTTTAGCATGTACATGACATGTACTATTTCTACATGCCGTGTAGGGGGGCCATGTAGGGAGATATACATATAGTGTTGTGGATTTCAGTAGGGTAAAAAGGTACATGTCGTGTACCATAAGTACATGCCATGTAGTCAATCGACAAGTCCTTGATGAAATATCAGCCACCTTATGAATAGTGAAATTATACACGGCGTGTAGTCATAAAGTACAAGTCGTGTATTTTCTTTTTTCACTAAAACGGGAAGTAGCCTCATTTTGAGACAGAAACCCAAACCCTAGAAGGGTTTAAGTGGTGAGAGTTGGCAGAAGCTCGTTTTTTCACCTGATCATCCGTCGGAAGTCTATTTCGATCATCGTTAGATGTGTTAGAACCCCCTTCGTATGTCCTTGATTCCACTTGAGCTGTTATTCTTGATTTCTCATCTAGAAAAAGTTATAAGGGTTTGGGATGTTTTTATTCTTTTTTAGATTTACCATGTTTTAGAACTAATTGGTGGTTATTATTAGAGAAGAATCATTATATGAGTCTTAGTTAGGTGGTGCATACATCCTTTTTTGTTTTCGTAGATTTTGGGTGGCACGACCTTTGGTGAGATTTTGGGAATTCTGAGTGTGACCTTGTTTTACCTTGTTATTGCCTATTTAACTGTTATTTGAACTATGGGATTTTGTTGGGTGTGCCTTCTTACCTGTTTTTCTTGAGCGGGGTCGGGTGAGTGGTTGTTTCCCATCAGGTCATTTTGGCTGGGGAATACGGAAATAGTTATAAATGTTTTTGTTTGATTAAACTATTGAGTTTAGTTTATTAAACCTTTATATGAATTATTAGAGGCATTCATACATCAATACTAGTGTTTTATAACCGTTGGGATAGTGGAATTATACTTTTTAGATTGTTTTTCCTGATAAGGGTTTTGTTTAAATGAGTTATATTTGTAATGGGTGAATTTCATGTGCTGGAAACTTTGGGTTATGTTGGGAATGACATTGATATTCTTGAGTGATGCTGATCACAAGTTTGGATTTACCTGGGTTATGTTGGGTGGTTCTGGACATGGGATTGGGTGTCATGAATGTCGGATTAAGGTAGTGTGACTACTATGTTGGGAATAGGGAGGGTTACTTGGATGTCAGGGCCATTATACTTGAACGACATGGTTGTTGGGGCACAAGTTGTAAGAGATGTTGTGGCTTGGGTACTATATTTGTGATTACCTCTCAAACGGAACTATGATTAGTGTGCACACAGGGAGACTCTGTGATTAGGTGGTTTCTCCCTCTTGTGTGGGTAGAGGCCCCCATTAGTTTCTGTTTAGGTACTCTTGTTTTGGGGGTGCTTTCCATAGGAAGCCATGTGGAAGATGAGGAGCCTTCATGGGATAGTATTGAGGCTATCGTTTTGGGTGCAGAGGCTCGCCGTTATTTGAGGACAGAAATCATTTTCCCTCCAGTTACATTATTTCGAGGGAAGACATCATTGTCCCTCTGGTTACATTGTTTGAGAGTAGACATCATTGTCCCACCGGTTACTTTATTTAAGAGCATACATTGATGTCCCTCCAGTTACTAATTTAAGGACAAGCGTCACTGTTCCTCTCGGTTAATATTTCTTGGGCGTGCCTTCGGGCCATTAGTACTTGAGACATGTGGTGTCAGGGGTCACATGGTTCCAGGTTACATGATAGAGATTCTGGTGTTGGCTGGAGTAAGTCACACTCAATGGTGGCTGCTGAGCACCAGTGGAGTCTGTTTTTATTTTTTCATCATAGTTTTTACTATGTTCCATATAAATCCATGCCTTCTTAAACACTTATATGAGGTATGCACCATTAGGTGGTGTCCTACCGAGATTCTCCCCACACCCTGCATGGGCCCTTCAAGATGCATGAAGACTTTATAGATTTGTGTGCAGGAAAGAAGTCAACTTCAGGAGCTATGTTGCACTAGCTGTTGCATGGAGATGGTATAGACCTTGAGGTCATTCCTAGCTGGAGTTTACTTTTTTCACTTTCTATCCTATAACAACATGCTTATTTGTTTTTTAGAAATAGTTTGTTACCCATTGGTTCTCTTTTAAAAATGGATATGTATGAATTTCCTTGGATGCGTGTTTGTTGATAAGTTGTAGTTACATGTGATCAGCATGTTGTTGTGTTTACCTTCTACTACTATTATTTATATTTATTATTTCCACTGTTTGTCGATACTGATTGTGCTTCCACTCTATGGGTCTTGTTCGAGTTTTCTAAGTCGTTTATTTCACTACAGCTTTATTATTATTCTCATACCGGTACCATCATTATCATGTGAGAGGGATTAGACTCCCCACTATAACTATAAGATCGTCGCTGATAGTTAACAACCTTTGGTGTTCTGGGATGTGCGCTAAGGGTAGTAACACCTGACCTGTTTTTCATTTTTCAGGTGGTTGTTTGGTTCTGGGTCGTTAAAAAGATTAATAGAGGAGTTCTTAAAAGGGATTTAGTATCTGTGTTTCGGTGGATTCTAATGAGATTGAGACTTCTCCTTTTATTTTTACTGGTATACTATTAGGGATATGGTAGACTGAAGATTGGTTGTTACTGGAACTGGGATTCTAGAATGTTCATGGGAGCATGCAACCCTAGATATGAAGGATGGACCAAGTTACCTTGGGTGAGAATTGTTGTTTGCTTTTTCTCAACATACAGTTTATATGATTCCTACCTTGGTGGAACACTTGGTGTTTGATGTTATTGATTGTGATATGTAACCCATGACCCATTGGGGTAAGAGATAATTGGACCATGGCCCAGTATGGCAAGGAATGATTGTTTGGGTTTTGATAGGCACATTTTAGGGTATTTCAATTCAAAACTGCACGTTTCCCTTGTGATGTGATAATACCATGTGAATAATATCAATTGTCTTGATTTGTATTCTTTTGAAATGTGAATAAGTGGAATTTTTTATATAATTTCATGTTTATTGCATTGTATTATTCCATGATTTATTTATGGTATGTCTGACCATTTATGGTATTCAACAGGTTCCTTTTAGATGTCTCAGAAGGATCATCAAGCGGGAGATGGTATAGTGCCGCAGGAGCAGGATCAGGTTCAGGATCCGGTGCAGGCAGAGAATGAGACATAGGTACAAGCTCAAAGACATGATTAGGTTCAGGATCCAGTGCCAATAGAACAATAGCTAGGTTTGGCAGTGTTCAGACCATGGCTCGACGAGCATCTCTAAGCTAGCTTGGTTTGTGTCTTGTAGGGGATCAACATAGGTGCATAGGGTACAGAGCCATCTATGGAATATCTAAAGAGGGATTTCCATTCGTAGCACCCATCACTTTTTCAGGGTGAGGGTGGTCCATAGGTGGCTGAGAACTGGATAGATAGAATTCTGATTATTTTTTAGCATCTTGAGATTCTTCGAGGGAGGAGGGGAAAGATGGTGATGTATATGTTGCGAGGACCGACATAGCATTGGTGGGATGTGCAGGTTCAAGCTCACAGGAATGAAGGGATAGCATGGAAGGACTTCAAGGACATGTTCTTTGGGAACATTTACCTAGAGAAACTGAGAGAAAAGTGTGCCCATGAGTTATTTAGTCTTCAGTAAAGAGTCATTTCTATCCTCGATTATGCAACAACTTTTACTGAGCTATCTCACTTTTGACCTGGTATGGTAAGCGATGACGTGACAAGGGAGTGGCACTTATAGGATGTATTGCGACATGCCATTCAAATCCAAACTAATATTTTCAGGCTGGGATCATTCTCAGAGGAAGTGAATCAGGTGCTTATAGCGGAGGGCATCCAAAGGGATAGATCCCATGTTGGATGGATGATGGATTCAAGAGAAGGTTTGGAGAGTAGGAAGTGAAGACTGGATGAGTTCTAGTAGGGAAGTCAGGCCAAAGGCTCATCTAGACCACCTCATAGAAGTTCATCAGTGGTTTTCTTTTAGTGAGGATAGCCAGGACATGTTCGGACTCAGTGCGATTGGCCTCTGAAGGAGTGCCACGCATGTGGATAGGTTGGTCATCTATATATGATTTGTAGACAGCCTTCTCAGATAGTCGGCAAGAAGGGACCAAGACAGATGGTTTTATCTGGAGTTGGATTAGGTTTGGTATAGGGAGAGGGTAGCTGAGGATCAGCTGTACCTGAAAGAAGTGACAGAGATAGTGGGATCCCACAAAGGGGTTAGTGGCTAGTGGATAGAGCAACACCGTAGGGAGTTCAGGCATCAGGCAGCCATACTTATGTCTAGGTGCACGCCATGGTGCTGCCAGACGGTGACCAGGATGGTGAGGCGATGATGGTTAGAGGTACCCCATGGGTGTGATCGTGATTTCCATGTTTTCGTTTTGGCGTGACCTATAGAGGCTTGTCTATTTTGAGTGCATGCGATGTACATGACCTATATAGAATGACTAGATGATGGTCAGTGGGATTGGAACCATATCGGGTGCATGATATATTTATATATATGTATGAGATGCATAGTATCAGGGTCATCGAGGATGAGGGATGCTTGATGTGTTGTGGGAATCGGGGCATTGAGGATGTGAGTTACATGAGCTTCCATGGTCATTTGAGCATCAAGGATTCTGGTTACTTGTGGTGCATGACATCATATTTTATTTTGAGCATCCATGGGATGCAGGGCCTTGTGGAGGTGGACACCGATGTGGTGCAAGATACATTTGGGTGTCGAAAACGGCGTGGGAGAACCAATGATGGGTAGGGGTGATGGTGCATCATGAGGGGACCATGAATCCAGAAAACAGGTTATTGAACTTTTTGTTGTTTTGAGTTTTTTCGGGTTGAGATAGAGTTAGGCAATTCTTAAGGTGGGGATCCCCTTGAGGGATTTAGCAAGAACTATTGAGACTGGGGGAGTCCAGGTTACTTAAACGGGGGTTGTATGTTTGGTTCCATCTCTAAGTTTTTTTTGATAGCTCGGGGATGATCTATATTAAGGTGGGGAGATTGTATGAACATGGCTTTTCAGAATGGTTAAAAATCCCAACCCTGTTTGAATTTTTTACTTGAAACTGAGAGAAATGGGAATATCTGGATGTTCTGACATTTCCAGACTACACATCGTGTCCTCTAGTGTACATGTCGTGTATGGGTTAGGTTAGTACTGTTCATGTTCTCACTATGTACATGTGATGTGATGACCGTGTCAGAATTTCATACTGCATAGAATGTATTTATAGACACACCATGTACCCTTGACCCTGTGGAGGCCATACATGGTGTGTAATCATGTTGGCTGGGTAGAATGTTTTTAGCATGTAAACGTCTTGTACTATTTGTACACGCTATGTAGGGGGGTCGTGTGTGGGGATATACATGGTGTATTGGGGATGGTGGTCGGGTAAAGTGGTACACGCTGTGTAGTCAGTCATCATGCCCTTTATGAAATATCAGCTTCCTTATGAACAGTAAAATGATACACGACATGTAGTCCTAAAGTACATTCCATGTATTTTCTTTTTTTTTGTTCTAAAATGGGTAGTTTCCACGTTTTGAGCCAGAAACCCAACACCATGCCGTGTTTGAGCAAGGAAAGTCATCCAGAGATCGTTTTTTCTCCTGGTCTTCTGTCTGAAGTCAGTTTCGATCGCCTTCAGTTGTGTTAGAACCCCCTCGCTAAAGCCTTAATTCCCCTTCATCCGTTATTCTTGATATTTTTTCTAGAACGAGTTATAGGGGTTGGGGATGTTTTGATTCTTTTGTAGATGGACCTTGTTTTAGAGCTAATTAGAGGCTGTTATTAGGGAATTATCATCGTACGCGTCTTAGGTAGGTGGTGCATACGTCTTTTTGTGTTTTTGCAAACTTTTGCGCAGCGTGACCTTTGGCGCTTTTTTGGGTATTTTGAGCGTGACCCTGTTTTACCTTGTTATTTCATATTTAACAATTATTTTACCTATGGGATGCCTTTGGGTATGCCTTGTTACCTATTTTTCTAGAGTAGGGTCGGGCAAGTGGTCATTACCCTTTAGGGCATTTTGGATAGGGAATGCCAAAGTGGTTAAAATTATTTTTGATTGATTAAACTGTTGAGTTTAGTTTATTAAACCTTGATTTTAATTATTAGAGGCATTCAAGACCTCGTTACTATTGTTTGATAACCGTTGGTCTAGTTAAATTAAACTGTTTAGTCTGTGTGCCAGTTATGTGTATTGTTTAAATATGTAATATTAGTAATTTATAAATTGAATGTGTTGGAACCTGTGAGATATGTTGGGCATGAACCAGATATTTATGAGTGATGTAGATCATAGGTTGGGCTTGGCCCGAGTTACATTGGGTGGTTCTGAACATGAGATTGGGTGTCATGGATGTCAGATTGAGGTAGTGTGGCTGTCAGGATGGGCATGTTCTGGGTTACGTGGATGGTAGGGCAATCAGACTTGAGTGACAGGGTCACAAGGGCATGAGGTGTCAGAGATGTTGTGGCTTGTGTACTATTTTGGAAATTACCACTCACCCAGAACAATGAGTAGTGTGTACAGATAGAGACTCTATTATGAGGTGGTTTTGACCAGTCGTGTGGGTAGAGGCCCCATTTAGTTGTGGTTTAGGTACTCTTGGTTTGGGGGTGCTTGCCGTTGGAAGCCAGGTGGAAGGTGAGGAGACTTCATGGGATAGTATTGAGGCTATCAGGTCGGGGGTAGAGGCTCACCGTTATTTTGGGGAAGATATCGATGTCCCTCCAGTTACATTATTTTAAGGGCAGACATTGTTGTCCCTCCAATTACATTATTTGAGAGCATGTAACAACCCGAAATTTTGAATAAATCTTATTTCCTAATTTTATGTCTTATTTTATTTTTTATACTCAACAAAAATGTTTCCTTTGATAAAATGAGTATAATTAAAATGATACTGTTGGTTTTTGACTGTCATTTGACCACTGGTCAATATGACCGCTAGAAACTAAACGTTTTGATTATTTTCACTAAATACAAGTAATATTGGTTAATTAATATAGAAAGAAGATTCGATGGCCTCACCCAGTAGTCATGGACCAATCTAAGCCCATCTAACAGAACTTGGGAAGGAGGTAGCACCACTGGGCTTTGCTCTGGACCAAACCCAAGCTGAACTTCATAGTATAAAGCTAGAACAGGATCACCTTCGCGATAAGTTCAAACTGATAGAAATTTCTACTTGTGCGATGTTGACCGAGCCTCCTTCAGATTCTCTCACCTTAGCACACCTTACACTTAGGTCCTATGCTGGTGTGATAAGGGGCTATGTAAGGAGACTGTAACTGCCTTGTGTAATCCATTGTTTTAAATAAAAATTGGGATTTTTTCTTATGATGAAGTTTATGAATTTTCAAATGACCGGATAAATATAGTATTCATATTTTTGATGAATTTTAGAAAAAGGATATTTTAAAAATGGTTGTGTAAACCTTAAATAATTAAAAATGTGTAATGATTTTTGAAAAATGGTCTTCTAAAATTATGTTTAGTATGAAATTTAGAGTCTAATAATATCAACTTAATTTTTGATGAATAGTAAATTATGAATAGTGATTTTATGATTATGATTAGTAATGTGTCCAAATGGATTAGTAATCTCACTTAAAGAAAGTATTAATATAATCTAGGCACCTTGATTAAGTAATGTGATTCAATAAAATGGTTAAATAACGGTTTCATAAATTATTATTCAAGTATTAGTTTTTTAGGGTGAATAGTGTTTTTTAATTAAAAATTTAATTAAAAATATTTAGATAATTATTTTTATGAAACGGATTTCATTTTTGAACTCAGAGCACCGATATTATGCTATGGTAATTTTTGGGGTTTTTTTTGCAAAAAATGAATTTTCAGTGAATACTGTTTTTATTTAAAAATTAAATTAAAATTATTTAGAAAATTATTTTTATAAAATGGAGTTCATATTTGTAATCAGAGCGTTGATATTTGGTTATGGTGAAATTTTGGGATTATTCTGAGAAAGATGAATTTTTGATGAATGGTGAAAACACAGTTTTTAAGTTACGGGTGTTTAATGACATCATTAAATGATGTATTAAGTTTGTAATCAATATCATAGAATTATGAATAGTTATATAAAGTATTAGGGGTCTCATGTGGAAAATACCATGGGCATGCCCATGGTTTTTCCAAAACCACTAATGAGGTGTCCCTTTGCCATTAATGCCTTATTCCCTCACTTTCCATATAAATACCAAGCCATCCTCTCATCCATTCGACTCCCCACTCTCCCCAAACGAAGTTCTGGTCTCATTACCTCCCAAGGAGTCCTCCCATGGTGCCCCCAAGCCCTCAAGGTCCCAACCTTTGAGTTTTAAGAGTTATGTTTTAAGGTAAGGGATCTGATCTCTCTCTTTCTTTCCAAGAAATATCTTTTATGTAATTTCTTTTATTCTCCATGTTCTTATGTTAAAGGGTGTTCTTTTGTACTCCTCTTACTGCCCTTTTCATGTTCACGTAATGATATATCCCCTCTTACTCTCATTATTTCTTTTTATGATGTTTTAAGTGGCGCCGTTAGGCTGCAGAAATTTTTGTAACAGATTCTTTCTCCCTTCTCATTTTTCAAGATCTATTATCATGTAAAGTATTTCAAGTTCATTTTTATTATGTTGGGGTATGATATATAAATTTATCATACTGATATTTTATGATCATATGATAAGAGACCCCATTTGATCTCTTCAATTTAGTATTTTGAAGTTTTAAGTGGCGCTGTTAGGCTGCCGAACTTTTAAGTGGTTCTTCACCCTTCTCGTTTTGAAGTTCTACTTTCATGTCAATTCTTTCAAGTTCCTTTTTGTTTTGTTGGGTTATGATCTCTATATCTATCATACTGGACTCTTATGTTCATATGATGAGAGACCCTATTTGATCTCATCAATTCATTTTTTGTTGAAGTTTAAGTGACGCCGTTAGGCTGCCGAATTTTTAAGGGATTCTTTCACCCTTCTCCTTTTCAAAGTTCTAATTCCATGTCAAGTCATGAAAGTTCCTTTTTATTATGTTGGAGTATGATCTCTATATCTATCATACTGATCTTTTATGTTCATATGATGAGAGACCCTATTTTACATCATCAATTTTTTTTGGTTGAAGTTTATGTAACGTTGTTAGGCTGTCGAATTTTCATAAGAGAAATCTAATTTTTGTCTTCCTTTCATGTTCTTCATTTCATATGGTATATTTTCAAATTTCATATCCATGTTCTTAAATCCCTTATATTCTGTCCCTATACCGTTTTATGGGTCATTTATTATTGTTTGAACCATGTCCCCTCTCTTTTCAACGTTTTCTAAAACCCTGTAACGTAGCCATTGTGATGCATAAGTTTCGTCTCAAAATGTCTCTCTCTTTTTCTCAAAATTACATCATGTTATTAAGTGAATACTCAAAGATCTTATTTCTAAAGGGTTATTGACATATATACAAAAATTTTCTATTTTAAATTCTGGGATTTACACACATGAAACCCGCTCTCCCCTTCCGTGGGTTTAAAGTGACATAAAGATCATGTCTTTAAAGCAGTTTTCAAAACGTTATGATTACGAAATGAAACCCATTTATTTTATGCTATATGGGTTATTTATAAAATGTCTGATGATGATATATGTGGCTCAAATTATAATAAAGGCAAATTTAAGTGTGCGCTCTGATAGCGCTCCAATGCATTGGGTAATGATGTAACCACTAGAGATTACAATTTTCACGATACCTTGGTGAATAACCTTGGTAATTTTCAAATGACACCTTGTGGATGGACCATGGTGATATGTTCATGATTGTCTATGTTAAATGATGTAGCCACATTTTCATGTTATGAAAAATGTTATTTTTATTATTATATGCCTCCTTATTTCCTTCTCATGCCTTAAAGTTCTTTTTCATGACCTTATTGAAGTATCTCAAGTTCACATGTAAAATGTTTCTCTTATTTTCCTTACTGGGCTTTTTGCTCACCCTTTATTTTAATGTATGCTCCCAGGTTATGTGATGCAGTAATTAACCTAGGATGAACATGAGGAGAAGCCTTTCAAGTGTTTTAGAAAATTTTTTATATTTCCATGAATAATGTTCCTGGTTTCCAAGACACTAAAAATTAAAGATCCTCGGTTTTGTAAAATGTAATGAAAGTTTATGTGATAAAGAGGCGGGATGCTATAGTTGGTATCAAAGGATGGTTTAGTTATTTTTGGAAATTAGGATATGAAAAATCTAGGAGGAACCCTATAGAAAAGTTTAAATATTGGAAATCTCCTGGTATTTTGGTGAGTATTGAGTAAGGGGTTTCCAAGCAAATACATACATGTCTGGATACGAGCAGGTAGAGGTGGCTCTAGCACAGATGTATATAAGGGTGAAACCTGAAAACACCGCTTTGAGCAAGACTCGAACGAGAACTAGTACACGACAACAGGCCTTTCTTCACTCTTGGTTATGACACTCCCGAGGGATATGATTTGGTAAATTCATAAGTTTAGTATGAACCATTATTAAAGGAACAAGGATAAAAAAAATAAAGATTCACATAAGAATATATGATCATGGATAACCTAGATTGGAACCTAGGGGATCACAAGTTAGGGTATACTTTTATTCTACATGTTTATCCTTTTATGATTAAAGTTTCCTTTTCATGATTATTAGCTAAGTAAATAAGCCCCTAATTATAGTTTCTTTTCTTAGTTAATGGAGGGAAATGGAAGAACATGTCCCAAAAACCAATGTGATAGGAAATGCGACGATTGTTGTATTAATATGACAGATGTGATTAGGGGATTAAAAGATGATTATTATTTTGGAATACGTTCACTATTTTAGGGACCCTATATGATCGAGGTAAATAGATTACTACGGTTTTTTCATTGAGGAGTAAGGCTCACTTATATTTTGAAGAATCGATGAATTTATGGTGGAATTATAGTAATTTAGGTTACTTATGGGAATGATTAACCTATCTTGGTTAAAATATGTTTAGTATAGATAATTTTGTTATAAGATGTTAGAAGTGGTTGATGTTGTCTGGAGATGAACAATGAAGTTTATTTTGGAAGATTATGTTATCAAATCCTTCTTGTATTTGGGTTTCAATCTTAGTTTGGTTTATTTTGAGGAATTTTAAGGACCGTTATTTATGGGATGGTCTATGATGAACTTTGGGTATTACCATGGAACATTGAAGATTTAAAATTAGTTCCTGTTCCTATGGGATTCTTCCTTTTTGAAGATTTTTTTAACCATAACCATTCTGTTTTTGGGATAATGTTTAAAGATAGAAGAAATGGATAGTTAATCTTTTGTGGATTATGTGATTCTCTAGAAGATGATTCTTGTGTTTTGATGAGACCAAGTAGTTTTGAATGCTCATCGTTTGGGAGAAAAGATTATTATTGGTAGAAACTTATTAAAGGGTGAAACTATACATGAAGGTAGATATATTTTCTTATGTTTTTGTTCTATGTTGTAAATTAATTCCTCAAAATTATAAAAAGGAACATAAAACAAATACGTTGTTGGTTTACGTTTCCTACTAGGTAATCAAAGATCGTTTACACACATCATAAGTTTGGGATTTTCTTATGGTTAACTTTCTCCTAATCATGTTCTCTGTCACTCTCCATTAGAACTTGACCCTTTGTTTTCTCCTCCATGTCCATGTTTTCCTACATGGAATCCTAGCGTGGGCTAACTCGGGTGACCTTCGTACATCCCTTTCTTTCTTTTAAAGTAATATTTTTATTGGATCCTTTTCCGATGTGGGACTTTCAATGAAATTTCAAAACCTAATTTTAAAAAATTGCGAGGACGCAATTTCTTTAGGGCGGAAGATTGTAATAACCCGAAATTTTGAATAAATCTTGTTTCCTAATTTTATATGTTATTTTATTTTTTATACTCAACAAAAATGTTTCATTTGATAACATGAGTATAATTAAAATGATACTGTTGGTTTTTGACTGTTATATGACCATTGGTCAATATGACCACTGGAAACTAAACGTTTTGATTATTGTCTCTAAATACAAGTAATCTTGGTTAATTAATATAGAAGGAAGATTCGATGGCCTCACCCAGTAGTCTTGGACCAATCGAAGCCCATCTAACAAAACTTGGGAAGGAGGTAGCACCACTGGGCTTTGCTCTGGACCAAACCCAAGCTGAACATCATCGTATAAAGCTTGAACGGGATCGCCTTCGCGAGAAGTTCAAACTGATAGAAATTAATACTCGTGCAATGTTGGCCGAGCCTCCCTCGGATTCTCTCACCTTAGCACACTTTAAACTTAGGTCCTATGCTGGTGTGATAAGGGGATATGTAAGGAGACCGTAACTGCCTTGTGTAATCCTTTGTTTTAAAAAAAAATTGGGATTTCTTCATATGATGATGTTTATAAATTTTCAAATGACCGGATAAATATAGTATGCATATTTTTGATGAATTTTTGAAAAAGGATATTTTAAAAATGGTTGTGTAAACCTTAAATAAATAAAAATGTGTAATGATTTTCGAAAAATGGCCTTCTACAATTATGTTCAGTATGAAATTTAGAGTCTAATAAGATCAACTTAATTTTTGATGAATAGTAAATTATGAATAGTTATTTTATGATTAGGATTAGTAATGTGTCTAAATGGATTAGTAATCTCACTTAAATAAAGTATTAATATTATCTAGGCACCTTGATTAACTAATGTGATTCAATAAAATGGTTAAATAACAGTTTCATAAATTATTATTCAAGTATTAGTTTTTTTGATGAATAGTGTTTTTTAATTTAAAATTTAATTAAAAATATTTAGATAATTATTTTTATAAAACGGATTTCATTTTTGAACTCAGAGCACCGATATAATGCTATGGTAATTTTTGGTGTTTTTTCTAAAAAAAATGAATTTTCGGTGAATAGTGTTTTTATTTAAAAATTAAATTAAAAATATTTAGAAAATTATTTTTATAAAATGTAGTTCATATTTGTAATCAGAGCGTTGATATTTGGTTATGGTGAAATTTTGGGATTATTATGAGAAAGTTGAATTTTCGATGAATGGTGAAAATACCGTTTTTAAGTTACGGGTGTTTAATGACATCATTAAATGATGTATTAAGTTTTTAATCAATATTTTCGAATTATGAATAGTGAGATCAGGTATGAGGTGTCCCAAGTGGCCAATACCATGGGAAAATACCATGGGGAAGCCCATGGTTTTGCCAAAACCACTAATGAGGTGTCCCTTTGCCATTAATGCCTTGTTCCCTCACTTTCCCTATAAATACCAAGCCATCCTCTCATCCATTCGACTCCCCACTCTCTCCCAAATAAGTTCTGGTCTCATTACCTCACAAGGAGTCTTCCCATGGTACCCCCAAGTCCTCAAGGTCCCAACCTTTGAGTTTTAATAGTTATGTTTTAAGGTAAGGGATCTGATCTCTCTCTTTCTTTCTATGAAATCTCTTTTATGTAATTTTTTTATGCTGCATGTTCTTATGTTAAAGGGTGTTCTTTTATACTCCTATTACTGCCCTTTTCATGTTCACATAATGAGAGATCCCCTCTTACTCTCATTATTTCTTTTTATGACGTTTAAGTGGCGCCGTTAGGCTGCCGAAATTTTTGTAACGGATTCTTTCTCCCTTCTCATTTTTCAAGATCTATTATCATGTAAAGTATTTCAAGTTCCTTTTTATTATGTTGGGGTATGATATCTAAATTTATCATACTGATCTTTTATCATCATATGATGATGGACCCCATTTTATCTCTTCAATTCAGTATTTTGATGTTTTAAGTGGCGTCGGTAGGCTGCCGAACTTTTAAGTGGTTCTTCACCCGTCTCGTTTTGAAGTTCTACTTTCATGTCAATTATTTCAAGTTCCTTTTTTATTATGATGGGGTATGATCTATATATCTATGATACTGGACTCTTATGTTCATATGATGAGAGACTCTATTTCATCTCATCAATTCATTTTTTGTTGATGTTTAAGTGACGCCGTTAGGCTGCCGAATTTTTAAGGGATTCTTTCACCCTTCTCCTTTTCAAAGTTCTAATTCCATGTCATGTCTTGCAAGATACTTTTTATTATGTTGAGGTATGATCTCTATATATATCATACTGATATTTTATGTTCATATGATGAGAGACCCTATTTGACATCATCAATTCTTTTTTGGTTTATGTTTATGTAACGCTGTTAGGCTACCGAATTTTCATAAGAGAAATCTTATTTTTGTATTCCTTTCATGTTCTTCATTTCATATGGTATATTTTCAAATTTCATTAAAATGTTCTTAAATACCTTATATTATGTCCCTATACCATTTTATGGGTCATTTATGATTGTTTTACCCATGTCCCATCTCTTTTCATCATTTTCTAAAACCCTGTAACGTAGCCATTGTGCTGCCGAATTTTCGTCTCAAAATGCGTCTCTCTTTTTCTCAAAATTACTTCATGTTATTAAGTGAATACTCAAAGATCTTATTTCTACAGGGTTATTCACATATATAAAAAAAATATTTTTAATTCTGGGATTTACATACATGAAACCCGCTCTCCCCTTCCGTGGGTTTAAAGTGATGTAAAGATCATGTCTTTAAAGCAGTTTTTAAAATGTTATGATTATGAAATGAAACCCATTTATTTTATGCTATATGGGTTATTTATGAAATGTTTGATGATGATATATGTGGCTCACATTATAATAAAGGAAAAATTAAGGGTTCTCCCTGATAGCGCTCTAATACATTGGGTAATGATGTAACCACTAGAGATTACAATTTTCATGATACCTTGGTGAATAACCTTGGTAATTTTCAAATGACACCTTGGGGATGGACCTTGGTGATATGATCATGATTGTCTATGTTAAATTATGTAGCCACATTTTCAAGTTATGAAAAATGTTTTTTTATTATGATATGCCTCCTTATTTCATTCTCATGCCTTAAATTTCTTTTTAATGACCTTATTGAAGTATCTCAAGTTCACATGTAAAATGTTTCTCTTGTTTTCCTTACTAGGATTTTTGCTCACCCTTTCTTTTGATGTATGCTCCCAGGTTATGTGATGCAGTAATGAACCTAGGATGAACATGAGGAGAATCTTTTCAAGTGTTTTAGAAGAATTTTTTTATGTTTTCATGTTTAAAGTTCCTGGTTTCCAAGACACTAAACCTAAAGATCCTCGGTTTTGTAAAATGTAATGAATGTTTATGTGATAAAGAGGCGGGATGCTATAGAGAAGATATCGATGTCCCTCCAGTTAAATTATTTATGGGCAGACATCATTGTCCCTCCAGTTACTTATTTGAGGATAGGTATCATTGTTCCTCTGGGTTACGTTCTCTTGGGTGTGCCTTTGAGACATCGGTACTTGAGACACCCGGTTTCAAAGGGAAAATGGTGCCGGGTTATATGATAGAGATTCTGGTGTTGGCCGAAGCTCGTGACACTCCATGGTGGATGCTGAGTACTAGTGGAGTTTGTGATTATTTGTGCATCGTACTTCTAACTGCTTTCCTTATAAATGAATTCCTGCTTAAATAATTATATTATGTATGCACCATTGGGTGGTTTCCTACTGAGATTCATCTGACACCCTGCACGGGCCCTTCAAGATGCGTGCATACATTATGGATTTATGTGTAGGAAAGAGGCCAACATTCAGAGCTAGGTTTCATTAATTGTTTCATGGAGATGGTATGGAACATGAGTCCTTTCCTAACTAGAGTTTACTTTGTTTCGTTTTCTCTCATGTATCAGCATGATAATTATTTTTGTAGCTACAGTTGGTTAGACATTGGAGACCTTTTGCATATGGATATATATGCCCTTAATTGGATGCATGTGTTTTGTTCTGTTGTTGTTACATGTGACTAGCATGCTGTTGTGTTTACCTTCCTCTGTTTTTGTTTATATTTATTATTTCTGCTGTTTATCAATACTGATTGTTCTTCCGCTCTACGAGTCTGGTTCGAGTCTACTGAGTCATTTATTCCACTGCATCTTTATTATTATACTCATACCATTACCATCATTATCCTCCTATAGGGTATAGATTCCCCACTAAACCAATAATACCCCCACTTCTAGTCGACAACCTTTGGTATTCAGGGATGTGCGCATAAGGTAGTAACACGTGACACATTTAGCACTGTTCGGGTGGTTGTTCGGTTCTGGGTCATTACACCTTACTGGTGTAAAAATCACACAAGTGGATTCATCAAATATAATTAATTTCATGTAAATAACTAATTTGATGTAACAAGGACTATAATCACATGAATATCATTTTTTTAAATATTTAATGCATGTTTCATTCCATTTATTTCTGTCTCAAAATGTATAACCTAAATCAACCATACTCTACTTCTTTTTCAAATCCATATGCTATAAATTTTTATACCCTAAAAAGTTTCCTATTATGAACAAGGAAATTTAAGTCATATTATTTGAATTAGATATGTTCTTCCCACAATAATAATTAGATATAGTGGTCCACCTGATGGTTCACTTGTTTATAGAATCTAAATTATGTGGTCCAATCCATTACAGATAGATGTACCCCATTTAATGGTATTTTTAGATTTTTAAAGGGTATGTCAAGAATCAATGTCGTCTAGAAGGTTTTATTGATGAATGATATATTGTGGAAGAATATATTGAAATATCTATCGATTTTATTTGATATGATGAATGCATTGGTCTTCCTAAGTCTTGTCATAGTGAATTCTTTCTAGGAAAAGGGATTCCTAAAAGACATGTTGTTACAATTACCTTAACTGATCGGGAGAAATTACACCATTATATATTACATAATAGTGAATATTTTTAGCCAAAAATTAATGCCCACAAAGAAATCCTTAGATATTTGAATCCATCAATTGCTGGAGGATGGATATAAAATACTCATTTTAAATAGTTTATTAGAGGTTTTATATATCAAATGTATGAGGAGTTTTCTAAAAAACTAAATTCAATAGTTGAATGACTTCAATGCCTATTTAGAGGACTGAATGAAAATGTTATATGATACACTAGTTTTTTAATAAATGGTTATATGTTCTATATAAATAAACATGGTAACATTAGTATAATTCAAAAAGGTGGTGTTAAGCTTGTGGCTAATGTGATCCGTATATCTGGTTCCACAAATGGAAATAAAATTTATGAAAATATGTCATATTTTGAACATATTGAATAGATATATGATTTGGATTATACAATATTTCATGTTTCACTTTTCCACTGCAAATGGGTTAACAATATCAAACTAGTGAAAGTTGATTAAATGGGCATTCTGAAGGTAAATTTCAGTATCGAAGAGGAAAAATACAATCCATTCATAATGGAATAAGTAGAAGTGAATTTATTTTATGTATTTGATAAAACAAAAAATAATTGATTGATTATCTTGGGGGATACTAAAATAAATTCCTTGGCAAAGGAAAATTCAATCTAGGATGACGCATTCATTGGGTAATCAAAATTATTTCATGTCGGTCCTAATATAGACAATGTATTGAATGTTATAGGGGACTGAAAATATATGATTTTAAAAATTAATAGAGGAAGAAAATCCTTGAATGATGTAAAAATACAAAGAAAGTTCAATGAGGAGGTAAACTTATTTTTTTATATATTATGTTTTTCCTCATAATATTATGTGTTATATACTGCATTAACATAAGCTAAATTAAATGTTTGACTACTCATGCAGACAATATCTTCTACAAATGATGATGTTACCAATCACTTTTAAGAACAAACTATAATGATAGAAACCTTTTAGAAATATGTAATGGAAATTGTATGATATAATTTATCTTTTTATTGAAAAAATATATAACGAAATGTATATTTAATATTAATTAGTCTGTACAATGTTAGTTTATATTAAAAGATTTTTTCCATGTGTCATGCCTTTGAAAGAAGAGAAATGATCTTGTATCTACTCAATTATATTGTTTTTTCATAGTAAAATCTATTTCCAAAGAATTAATGTATTGTTTCATTTTTATGATTAATATATTTATTTTTATTATTACTCACATAATAATTTTTTTATTATACAGGTGGATTTATTTGTTCGATTTGGGGTGTTCTACCAATCATTTATTCCGTTATGCACCAAAATATCCATAGACTTCATCTCCATAAAAAACATCTCACCTCTGAAGTGTTTCATTTATCAATTTTTTCAAGATCTCTCCAATGCCTTTATAGGATGTAAAACGATGATACGTCTGCTCTTTTAAAGAGGTATTTTGATGTCTTCACAGTAAAATCATTGTCCATAGAATTAATGTATTTTTTCATATATTTTTTTTATTTATTTTTAATATTACTCACATAACAATTTTTTAATACATTTAGATTAATTTATTTTTGGGTTGGGGTGATCTTTCCATATTTCGTGCCCTTCTAAACAAAAAATTCAGTAGACTTCTCCCTCAAATCCTTTAACCCATGTTGTGTTGACATTTATCACTTTTTTTGAAGTTCCTTCTACTTCAGAATCATAATTTTAATCATTAAATTTTCATATTAAAATTATTTTCCTTAGATTATATGTATTATTTCATATTTATGTTTAATTTTGTTCTTTTTAGTCTAACTCATAATAATTGTTTTCTTATAAAGGTGGATTATTTTTTTCAAGTGGATGTTGTTTGTTCAAATATTCTCATGTAATGTTGGAAATTAAAAAAAATTCAATGGAAATAATTCTTACATTTACTGGTAATATATTTTAGACTCTGGAATGTGTAGCAATCAGCCACACCTCAATCTAACACACAATGTGACTTGTGTGATTAAAAGTAATTATTTCTATTTAAAATTGACATTAATATTAATAAAACATACAACTTACATACTCAAAACAAATAAAACATAATCATACTGTTTTAATACATAAGTTCAATGATCCATAAGTCATTTATGACGTTTAACAATCTAATGCAGATCAATCTGATACACGTTGTGCCATATATGACTCAATGTGACTGTTATCAGTTTAAAATCAAATTTTGACTTCAAAAAGTGTCACTCACTTAAAAAAGAAAAATGTGCACATATTTTCTTTATAATGAATGGAATCAGTTCATAAATCATTTTTTCACGCGGGAATCAACATCATGTCAATCCAATACATGATGTGATCTATGTGTGTCAAGGTGCATGTTTTATGATTAAAATGAATTTTTAGTAAAAATTACATGTTACATACTCAAAATAGAAAAAAAAATTATATTGTCTTGATAGTTTAGGACAAAAATACATAACTTATTTATAATGATTGTCAATTAGCTTCACCTCAATCTGATGCAGGCTATGACTGGTATGACTCTAAGTGTGTATTTCTTTAAATCTGACATCAATTTTAGTAAAAAAACATACCTAATTTTTAAAATCAGAAGAAACACATTCATATTTTTTGATACATTAGGAAAATGTTCCATAAGTTATTTGATATGTGAATAAATCATCCACACCTCAATTTGATGCACGGTGTGATCGATACCACATTAACTGCATGTTTTTATTTAAAATTGGCATCATTTTTTTGTAAAAAGGACCACTATCCTACTCAAAGAAAAAAAACAAAATTCATCAAATAATTTAGTTAAATGATACATAAGTCATTTTTTATGTGTAAAAATCAGCCACACCTCAATCTAACTCACAATGTGATCGGTATAAGTCAAAGTGAATGTTTCAATTTAAAAATTAAATTTTACTAAAATAGAAAAGTGTCTTACTCAAAACTGAGAAAACACATTAATATTGTATTGATACATTAAAAAATTATCTATATTTCATTTGGGAAGTGTATAAATATTTTACAATGTAACCTGCCACACGATGTGCCCGATATGACTCAATGTGAAATTTTTTAAATACAATTGTCATTAATTTAACTAAAATTGAAAACAAACCTAATAAAACAGATAAAAACATTCATATTATATTTATACTTTATAATAACATTTCATAATTCATTTGTGATGTGTAATAATCATCCCCACCTCAATCAGATACGCTATGTGCCCAATATGACTCAAAGTGTTTGTTATTAGTTTAAAATCAATATTTTTGCAAAAAAACTGTCACACACTGAAAACCAATCAATAACACTTTTATTTTCACTATAATTTCATAAAATGATTCATATGTCATTTGTGACAAGTATGAATCTTTTTGACATCAAATCGATAAACGATGTGATCAAAACGAGTCAAAAAATGTGTTTCGGGTTTAAAAATAAATTTTACTAAAAAATATAGCAGACTTTTTCAAAACCAAGAAAAACATTCATATTGTTATGATAATTTATTAAAATGATCCATATGTCATTTTGGATTTGTATGAATCATCCTCACCTCAATACTATACATAGTGTGAATGGTATAACTCAATGTGTGTCTTTTTATTTAAAATGGTCATCAATTTTAGTAAAATGGAAAACATTCCTACTAAAAAGTAGGAAAACATGATTGGATTTTTTTGATACATTAAAAAAGTGATACATAAGTCATTTTTTGAGTATTAATTAAAAGCAACTCAATCTGATACATGATGCACCTAATATGAATCAAAATATTTGTTATCGTTTTAAAATCAACATCTTAGTTTAAAAACTATCAATAACTAAAAACCAATCAAACACCCTCATAACTACATAATAATTGAGGAAAATGATTCATAAGTCTTTTCTGATTTGCAGGAATCTGTTTCACATCATACTGATAAATAATGTGATCATAATGAGTTAAAAGTGAGTTTCCATTTTAAAATGAAATTTTAGTAAAACATGATATAAACATACTCAAAACTAATCAAACATATTGATATTATTTTGATACATTACTAAAATTATCAACAAGTCGTTTGAGAGACATTTGAATAAGATACACCTAAATCAAATGCACGATTTGACTGGTATGACTCTTGTTCTGTCTTTTTATTTAAAATTGACATCAATTTTAATAAAATTCACACATTCTTTAATATATTTCACTATAATATTACTACAATTAGTGTTGTTCAATTATATATGGTGATTATTTTTCTTGATAAGGGGTGGTTTGTTAGGAAATATCATGAATCAGGTCAAGACTCAAAGGCAATGGTATATTTTTTTGAATGTATGAAATAATTTTTATATTTTTAATTTTGGAAACCAATGTTTGAAATAGATATAATACAATGTTTTTTTTTGTTTTTGTTTTAAATTTAATTAACTTTAAAAAAATTATTGGGACTTGTTTTTTTATATATTATGTGTTTCTACTACTACGGTGTGTTGTTACAATACATTATAGCAGGGTGGGAGTGTGTTGTCACAACACACTATAGTATGTCCCTTTATCAACGCTATTAAAAATAATAATAAAGGATTCATTTTTCAATATTTTTAAAATAACACCTAAATGTTTACTTTATCTTTTATTTTATGGGAATTAATAAAGAATACATTATTAGTGCTTCTATAAGTACCTAGAGAAGACAATTTATAAACTCTATTATAAGCACTGATAAATGGATCCTTTATCCACCCTAAAGAAGCACTGATAAATGGTTCCTTATTGAAATTCATTAAAATCACTGAGAAAGGTAAAATTTATCGGATCTTTTTTAGCACAAATAAAGGAACCCTTTATTAGCACTTTTTCATCATTGATAAAAGTACACGGATTTTAACCATCCTCATGCATTCAATTCTTTTCTATTGCTGATAAAGTCCATTACTAGTACTATTAAATGCCTATTTTGTAGTTGTGAAATACCTTGTGTGAGCCTTTTAGGTCGCGATGAAACTGAGATACCACAATCATTCAACTTATTTTTCACAATTGAAGTGCTTCATGAATAATTTTTTTTATGAAACACACCATCTTTCATGAAGAGGAACTTCTTCACTTATGTGTCTTGGTTTTGAATAGCCTCACTAGTGTTCAGGAATAACACTGAGTTAATGTGTTCTCCTGTGTGAAGAGTATTGAGATACAGTTACCAGTTGGGAAAAAGGATATAACATGAAGGTAGTTGAATTGAATTATTTATGAGGTTTTTTTCTTCTTTTTTCATGATTAAGTACCTGTTCGAGTCTGTGCTATGTAGATAGTGCATGTATGTATACAATCGTAAATTCATAAGCAGAAGACTTGAATAAAAATAAACAAAACAAAATAAACTATTTAACCATTGGATATAATGTGATTGGGTTTATTAATATGAGAACCCCGTTCAATGCTTTCTTGATGTACATGAGAGTTGATTGAAATCTACATTGATATTGGGCATGATTATCTATGCATAAAATAATTTTAAATATTTTTGCACCACCCGAACACATTAATTGAGGCCTAGAATTCATCAAATTGAAAGAAGATTTAATTTCCAATAATTTTTTGCACAGAGGAAACTGAACATATATAGAAAATCAAAATATTTGAGTAAGTATGGCAGGCCTATTCATTGGTTATTAAAGGTACTTGATGTTTACATGAGAAATTCAGATCTTACAAAATCATAGAGGAAGGTCAAATGATCATACCATAGTGGATAACCCCTAAATATGGTATGAAGTCTCTTGGTTGGAGTTGGGATCAAGAGAATACTTTTAGTTAGAGTACGAATTAAATGAATTATCACATATGAAGATGAGAGTAAGATAAGAGTTTCAGTAGGTGTTGGAAGAAGAATAAGTATATCAGTAGGTGTTGATAACAATATAAGGCCAATATGAATTCTTGTAACATTATGTGAAGTATCCTAAATATCATTATTTTTGTATTTCAGTGTTATGATATAGTTAGACATTGTATCAACAATTGTAATTGATAATAAAATTATAGTGTGAAATACATATTGGTAGGTATGAATAAACATGGCAAGGAGTTAACCATTAAACTGAACTTCATAAATACCATGTTTTGTTCTCCATCTAATCATTTTTTCATAAAAGGTAGATATAAAAAAGTTTGTTGAGATCCATTAAAAGTTTAATAGGTTGAATTATAAAAAAAACTAATTCATAAATTTATTCCACCGATTCAACATCTCTCAGTAGTTAAGCTTTCTAGGAGCTATACAAATATATTTAATTATTATGTTTGAAACACACATTGAACATATTAGATAATTCAAATTCAATGTTTTTTGTTTATATAAATGATAATTTTAAATCATGGTGTTATTTTTTTAATCATTTTATTCTAAAATGCTTGTTATGGTCATATTTTATTTATAATTAGTATGCTAAAAAATTATCTTCAAATAAATAATAATTTAATTTAAAAAAAATTTCTTTATAGTAATTTTTTTTGGTTTTGTTACATGTCAATAATTAAATATTTATTATGTTAATATTATTATTATTTTATTGTGTGTTTATTTTTCATTATATTTTTATATCATAAATAACACTTTCTGTCATATTATTAATGAAAAATAAAAAGAATAATGATATAAAACATGTCTTCTATAATATAAAAAAAATATGTGGGGAAGTAAATCCATTACCCGATTAGGGTTTGAGATGAGTTTGGGTACCTATGATTGGTAGGTTTGGCCAAGGGAAAGTCCCTTATGACCTGGTTATAGGAAAAAACATGGCAGGTAAAATTCCATTCCCCTCCGTCTCCCTTACCACAGATCTATGTCACTTACAATTCATATATTTCCACCCTATCACTTTTTTGGAGTAATACCACCTCAAAGTAATGATGAATCCTTACCCCATGATCTATCATGAATCTCTATCTCCCCTATACAATGTTGAGGTTTCTTTCATAGTGTAATTCATTATATAATCATTTTTTAGTATAAATGAATAAAATAAATGAAATTATTGTGTTGTAACAACTGTTCACAAGTAATCACCACTATTAGTTCGAGGTATTGAAAACCATTGTTCTATAGATGTTGGATCAATGTTCACTCATAGTATCCACCACCTATACCATTCATTGGATTGTCCACCTCTTTATGATGTTTTCTCCTCCACAACAATCCTTTCCCTACCATGCCACTATACCCATGCCTCCTCGCTCTTCATTCTCCATGACAATGAGATTGTGTCCCACCTCTACTTGGCCATTAATTTCCTTTGATTCCACAATTTAAATACCTCATCATCATTGGTGGTGACCTTGATTTGTTGATCGTTTATATTTAAACTCAAAGATATATTCTAATCTATTGGGCTTAATTTCACCTTTTGTTTTTATATAATGATGATCATGCAATTAATCAATTTTTTTTTAAATCATCATTTGAATGATCATTTTCATGTATCATCTCATATGTTTTTTTATTTTTAATTATTATATTTTAGTTTTTATATTTTATATTTTGTTTTTTTTACCTTTCTTAAAAAGAGAAAATTTTGAGGGTGATTCTTGGAGATGTATTTTTAGGGAAAATATTATTGATAGGCGTGCCCTAAACATTATTTTAGAGCTACTGATTCCATTAAAATTTCAAGAGTGTAGTTATGTTTCATGTTGAACTAATCCCAATACCAAATGATACCTTTAATCTAAAACATTTGGGTGTTAGTGAATTATATAATGTGTGTTAAATTCATATGAAATCACAAGGAAATATAAAATATACTGAATACACACAAATCCCAACATAATAAATTACATGATCAACACTATCATTTATTATCAACCATTGTAATATCTATAATACAAATATACACCACATTCCACTCATAAAGTCTATTACATTACTTATAATTTTTCCTTTTAAACTTATCATTTCCCTATCTAGATTTAATATTTTACCAACTAATTCATAATTAATAAACAACTAAATTCTTTATTCAATGTCAAACCATTCTTTACGACATTAACAACTTATCAAAAACCCATAACATATTCAATTTCATCCGCACCTATTCTAATATTCATTATTATCAACAACATATTATACACCACCATACATACAATATATGAACCCCAATAGAAAACATCCAAACACCCATGAATGCATCCCATTCCAATGACCACAACATTCCATATCAACACATATCCTCCCCAGGCTGACCACAGAATGCCACCCACAACACTCACTACACATATAACACCCCAAAGATTTTATAGTTTTCTTCAATTAAATACATTCTATTCATAGACTATATTTCATGATGCACTAGGTCTTTTTGTGAATCAAAACATTATAGGAGAAACTTATAAGCTATCCATTAAACATAAATTTTCCACATCTATGTTTTGAATTTCGAAAAAGGATCATCTAGAATTGTGACCAGAAAGTCATTTCGGTTCTAATAGAACCAACTAGATTTTTGATGAATAGTAACATACAATTATGAATAGTTAAATGAGTAGTAATATGAACCTTATAAATAGTATGTAATGATAATATTTTATTTTCTTAAGGTAAGAATATAATGATATCTTAATTAATTTTTCAATGTTATATAAAACTAATTATACCTTTAAAATAGTTATCTTTCGAATTAACAATGATTTTATTTTAAAATTAAATTAAAAATAATTTGAATTTATTTTAAAATATTGAGTTCATTTTTGAATTCTACACGTCAAAAAATGGTTAGGGTAATGTTTTGGGATTTTTCTAAAATATGAATAGTAAAAATAATGTTTTCAGTTTTCGGTAGTTTAATGATATCATAAAGACATAACAATTAAATATAAAATTATGGTCGACCTGTTTACAGAAAATTATGACATGAGGTGTCAAAATTGGCTAAAACCATGGGTAAATACTATAGTCAAGCCCATGTCTTGGAAAAAACAACTAATGTGGTGTCCCTTTGATATTATTAAAAAATTACCTATATTTTTCTATAAATACCTACTCATCCATTCGTTTTCATTCATTAAAAATCCCTCATCCTAGAAGTTCTTGCAGTTTCACTTATCTAGTAGTCCTTACAAGGTTTCCTTAAGCCCCCATGGATCCATACTTCATGATCTGGGAGTTACTATACAAGGTAAGGGAATCCTTCATTCTCTTATTTAAGTCGACACTTCTTTTATGTTAGCTATTTGAAATTTCTTTCATTGATGTCGGGATTTGATTTTATTTATTCTTCTTACTATCCTTTGGATTTCAATATGATGAGGTCGCCTTTTGTTCTCAACATCTCATTTTAGGAAATTTTATGTGACGCTGTTAGGATGCCGAATTTTCATTAGGGATCTCACAACCTTTCTTTTATTTTCATGATCATATCTTTTCTTTTACTCTTCTCACCTCCTCTATCCAGATGGCCCTGATAAACTCCTATATAATCTATATAATGAAATTATATCATGTGAATGGAATAACCATCGATGATATTCTTGCTTCCCCCTTTTATTTTTATAAGCGAAATCAACGTCAATGACGTACCAATTTATAACCTTTGTGGATGATGACGTTTTGTTCTTCACTTTATCATACATTACTGGTCATGAAACTGTTTTAATGGTTGAAAAAATAGGAATATATGTATTTCATCTCATTAATGTTTTGGAATCTTTACAATCTCATAATACAAAAAAATAATACAAAATGTGTTCATTGTATACAAAACAGCCAAGCTAAATCCTAGTGTTCATCTAAAACATTTAACTAATGATTCATCCTCATATATATAGCCAACCATCATTATAAGATCATTTATATAACTTAAATGTCAATAATAATATATATTAACAACTCTGTATATTTATCCACATTTCAAATGAACTTCCATTCATGAGAACAAGTAAACGAATCATGAAAACCAAAGAACAAAATGCTTCCAAAACAACAAAATCAAACCTCCAAAACCCATTAAAAGGTCCATGAATAAACCTAATAAGGTTATAATAAATCAATTAAATGTATAGTAGGTTCTCTAATTTTTAATTAATGAATATAAATTTTATTATTCTTGTCATTAAAACAAACTAAGAACACACTCAAGCAAAAGTTAAGGGGTTTCTCATCTCAGTTTCATTTCTGTGAGATTTTCATTGTTCGCCACTTATTTCAGATTTTTAGTATAATTGTACATAAATTTGATATAAAATAACATTATTCTATTTATCTTAATGTTATTCAATGATTCATTTTATTTTTATTACGTCTTGGACATATGATTCGACTGATTACATTGTGGTAAGAGACTTTGTCTCAACATCTATTTGGTTGTGAAAAACTTTGTATGGTGCAACAAATAATCCTTATGTGGTGTACCTACTACCCATTTGAGATAAATTGTCATTTGAAATAATATTTATATTAAATATTTATAATCTCATATCATGGATATGTTTTTTTTCTAAACCATGTACCATTTAACATACGATGTTTATTTGGAAAGTTATTTTAGTTAAGGAAATATTGATGAATCAGTATACTCTACTCTATATGGATATTATATTGCTCTTTTATTGAATCAATGTATAATGAATTATTTGGACATGCAGTGGAAGGTGGAGCCTATTATATCCCCTTGATGCATTATGGTTTTAGGTACCAGATAGATGACATCCAAAAATAAGACAGGTTTCTACCCATAGAACTAAATAGTTATTACGGTATTTATGGTTTCAGGTGCCAGATACATGACATCCAATTAATAATAATTCTCTATATTCATGATCTGTTATTATTATTATCTATTAGGTTTTCACTATGACAAAATATATGGATGCAAGTTCATTATATGTTTATTAATGTCATTAGTTATTCATTTATTCACTATGCCTTATTGATTATGTCAGATTGAATCAGATTCACTTATTATTTTACTCATGCTTACACTAATTTTAACCCTTTCTGAGAGTTTGAGCTCACCCCTTTCATTGTTTATCTTCAATAGGTGATTAAGAGATGGTCATTTATTGAGTTCACGTGGTTTTAGTTTTTAGTTCTGTTATGTATTGTATCTTGTAACATTTTTCAATGTAATTTGTGTTACATCTATGTACTTAGTTTTTTCAAGACTACTAAACTAATCATTCCTTATATATTTTAAATCCTTCCAATATCACATGTTATGAACCGGCTCCAACCCGGAGGGGTCGGGGTGTTACAGTTGGTATCAAAGGAAGTTTAGTAGAAAACGTGGAAACTAGAGTAAGAAATGTATAGTAGGGAACAAATCACTAAGGTAGTATTTGGGAATAAAAATACAAAAACATCCTCGAATTTTGGTAAGGAATATATTATTTGGATCTTTCAAACAATACATCCCTATCTAGATACGATCAGGTAGAGGCAGCTCTGCCACAGATGTATCTCGGGGTAAAACCTGAAAACAACACTTTGAGATAGACTCAAATGGGAACAGGTGCACGAAAATGGGCCTTGTTGCACTCTTGGTTATGACACTCCCAGGGGATATGCTTAGGATAATTCACATTTTCTATATAAGCCGTTATGAAGGAGTTTAATGTAAATTTTTCCTTAGAGGAACCATGTTTATTAGATTATAAATGCATAGAATATCAATCTATGTTGTGTGATTTTCTATTTGAGATTCATAATCTAATCTATTGTATCCCATTTTTAATTAATGGCATATAATTAAAGAAGGAGAATCAATACTCATGGGAAAGGTAGGGATCTCCCTACCGAGCATGTCAACACAGTCAACGTTGGAGAAGATCAGTTCATGACCATATCGGGAAAACTTACTCATGTTGTTACAAATAACCATTCCATACCTATATTGAATCGTTTCATGCGGCAGAATACCCCATCTTAAAGGTGGTCTACTAATCCAGTGGTTGTTGAGAAATGGATCAAGTCCCTTGAAAATCTATTTATGGAATTAAGATGTAATGAAAATGAAAAGGTAGTACTGGTAGTATATTGTCTCAAGGGCGACGCTGAGAAATGGTGGTCCATGATTAAGAATACCAAAGAGGAAGAAGAAATAGAAGATATGGAATGGAGGACTTCTAAGGAAATATTTCTCAACAAATATTTCCCTCGTGAGCAACGAACTAAAATGAAGATGAAATTTCTTATCTTAAAACAAAGGGAAGAAGACAATGTTGCAGAGCATGAGTCTACTTTCACAATACTGGCCCTGTATGTCATAGATTATATATGTGGCTCAGCAGAAAAGATTGATCATTTCTTTGATGGTCTTAAGTCAATTCTTCTAAGGGCCCCGGCTTCTGAATAATTTTCATTGTATGATGAAATTGTATCAAGTGCCATCAAAACAGAGAGGGGATTTACTAGATCAAATATTTTAAAAGGAAACCAAGATAAGAAGTGGTACTCTGATAACCATGGAAACGGAGAAGCACCAATTAAGAGTAAGGGACCAAAGTTATTCCCGTTATGTAAGAACTGTGGAAAGAATAATTTTGAGAAGTGCTTGAATGTCATGGAAGTCTGCTAAAACTATAGAGAAAAGGTGCATTGATCTAATGAATGCAAGGGGAAGAAACAATTAAATAATATTCAATGCTACAATTAAAGGGAGATGGGACACTATGAAAATGATTGTCCTAAGCACCAAGGAAACATGCCTCAAAAAAATCCAGGAGAACAAGGGAGAGCCAATGCGATTACAACCGCGGAGGTTGAAGTTCCTAATGACATCATGGAAGGTACATTAATTGTTTCCTCATACTTATCCAACACATTATTTGATTCCGTATCATCGCATTCATTTATATCTTCCCAGTTTTCCTAGAAAATCTGATATTTCCAATTTTATTTAATAATGGAGTTTTGAGTCAAAACTCTCAGGGGATGTATCATTCCAACAAAGGCATGTCGACTAGTCCACATCCAGACACCAAAGCCTGCTTTAATTTATAACCTTATCATCATACCCATGACTGAATTTTATATAATTATCGGTATGGATTGGCTATCAAATTATGATGCGAAGATTTATTTTAAGAAGAAGGAAGTTGCAATTTTTGAAAATGTTGTAGAATCCCTTGTCTTTAGGGTAGAATCTAAACCACATGATTCTTATCTAGAGCCATCCTAGTAGCTCTATTGAATTCAATACTAGGAGTGGAAGATAAACCAATATCTATGGGTGAGGAAAGAAATCTTCATATTAAAGATGTGAAGATAGTGAAAGATTACATTGATGTATTTCCGGAGGATTTACCTGGACATCCTCTAAGCTAGGAAGTTGAGTTCTCTATTGATTTAATTCATGAGGAAAGACCTATATCAAAGACTCTCAATAGAATGGATACTGTGGAATTAGAGGAGCTAAAGAAACCACTAGAATATTTGAGTGAAAAATTATTTATTCGACCTAGTGTTTCTCCATGGGGATCCCATTTCCTCTTTTTCAAGAAGAATGATGGTTCCATGACGGTATGCATTGATTACAGGGAAATAAATGTTATTACAATAAAGAATAAGTATCATCTACCCTAGATTGATGATTTATTTGATCAACTTCATGGAGCTTCATACTTTTCAAAGATTGGCCTTCGATACGGATATAAATAGTTGCATGTAAAGAAGGAATACATTCTTAAGATAGCATTTCAAACCTGGTATGGGCATTATGAGTTTACAGTAATGCCTTTTGGACTAAAAAATGCACCCTCTTTTTTCATGGATTTAATGAATAGTGTTTTCAAGGAATATCTAGATAAAATTGATGTGTTATTCATCGATGATATCCTCATATAACTAAAAAGCTATGAAGACCATGAGAATCACTTGATGGTCATTCTGCAAACTCTTAGAAAAAATAAATTATATGAAAAGTTTAGAAAATGGGAATTCTAGCTTCAATAAGTTTCTTTTCTAGGCTATATTGTCTCTAAGGATGGAATCTTTGTTGATCCAATGAAGAAAAAGGAAATCCATGATTGTCCCACACCTACAAACATAACTGATGTACGCAATTTTATTGTCTTAGAAGGTTAGTATCAATGTTTTGTTCAGAATTTTGCCTGAATGGCTAACCCGCTAACCAAGCTCACACGTAAACGAGTTATGTTTGTGTGGACAAAAGAATGTACAGAATGCTTCAATGAATTGAAAATAATATTGGTCAAAGCTCCAATTTTGACTCTTCCATCTGGAAGTGATGGATTTTTAATATACAGTGATGCATAAAAGAATGGACTTGGTTGCGTCCTTATGAAAAATGATAATGTTATTGCTTATGCATTGAGACAGTTGAAGACTCATGAGAAAAATTATCTAACTCATGATCTTGAGTTAATAGATGTAGTCTTTTCTCTAAAAATATAGATGCGTTGTCTCTATATATAGAGATGTGAAATTTATACGGACCACAAGAGTTTGAAATATATTTTCACGCAAAAAGAACTCAACATGAGGTAAAGAAGATGGCTCGAGTTACTCAACTATTATGATTTTTCATTACATTACCACCCAGGAAAGGTGAATATGGTGGAAGATGCAGTATGCTATAAAGATCATGGCCTTCTGACTCAAATAAGGATTGAAATAGATCCTATGTTCATGGACCTATTGAAGATGGATATATAAATTGTAAATAAAGGGGAAACATCACTACTATATCAGATGATTTCTAAACCATCTTTACTAAAGAAGATAAAAAGTTCTCAATATGATGATGAGAATCTGCACAAGAAAATCAATGCAGTCAAGGATGGGGGGCTGGATGAATTTGTGTATGAAGAAGGAGTTCTGAAATTTTGGAAGAGGTTATGCATTCCATCATTATTGGAGCTAAAAATGGAACTATTAGACAATGATTATAGCTCAAATTTCCCTATACACCAGGGTAGCACCAAGATGTATTGAGATCTGAAGGAATATTTTTGGTGGGATAATATGAAGAGAGAAATTGTTGACTACCTATGAAGGTGTCTAGTTTGTCAACAATTGAAGGTGGAGAGACAACATACCAAAGGAGTGATGCAACCTCTACATATTAGTATGTGGAAGTGGGATAACAATTCGAAAAAAAATTTCGCTGGACTGCTGAGGAAACCTAGAAAAAATGATGCAATATGGTTACTTGTTGATCGTCTCACTAAATCAGCACATTTCCTTCCAATAAGAGAGGATTTACCACTTGAACACCTGGAAAGACTTTAAATTAATGTAGTTGTGAGACTTCATGGTGCACCTCTATCGATTGTCTCTGATCGAGATCCCCTGTTTACATCAAAATTCTGGAAATGTCTCCAAAAGGCTTTGAATAATGAGCTTTATATGAGTACCGCATATCACCCCCAAACCAACAGAAAATTGGGAAGGAATATTCAAACTCTAGAAGAAATGTTGTGGTCATGTTCTCTTGTCTTCCAAGGTATGTGGGATCTATACTTTCCTTTGGTGCAATTTTCATACAACAATAGTTTCCATTCTAGTATTCAAATGGATCCATATAAAGCATTATATGGAAAGAGATGTCGAACTCCAACTTGTTGGGATGAAGTTGGTGAGAGGAAACTTATAGGCCGATAACTTATTGAAGAGACCACGACAAAGGTGATGAAAATAAAATCCCATATTAAAGTATCCCAAAGTAGGCCGAAGAGTTATGCTGATAACTAGAGAAAGGACCTGGAATTACAATTAGGGGATCATGTGTTTCTGAATGTATCTCTATGGAAGGTTGTCTTAAGGTTCGGTAAGAAATGGAAACTGAGCACCAGGTACATCAAATATTTTGATATTTTTGGAAGAATCGGAGCTATAGCTTACTGTTTAGTGATGCCGCCAAATATCTTTAGAGTTCATGATGTGTTCCACATATCATTGTTAAAGTAGTACATTCCAGACCCAATGTGTAAAGACTAGGAAATTTCTTGAAATTTTTTTTCTAAATTTCTTTGGAATTTTACAAGTATGTGGTTTTTTGACGGCACAAGATTCTGAGGCCCGCTGTGCCTGGAATCAATTTATGATGATTAGCTCTGGTTCGTTTAGTGGATGTACGAGCGGGTTTTTCTATCTTTTGAACCAGTGCTCGGAATTGAAATATGAGGGCACCGATGAACTCGCAGGGCCGGTAATTGCAAAGGGGGACCTTTTTCGTAGCTGCGTTTTGAGCAGGTTGAGGTTTAATAAATGGGATTTGATTAACATAGATAAATGTTGTTAGGAACAAATTTATCTAAGGAAGGTGAATTTAATCCTACAAAGGGGGAGTTGGAGGTGGGGCCCACACCCACCTAACCTCCTATGGGAGGGTTTAGTGTGGTGGGACCCACACGAACCTCTAACTCCCCACCTTACCATAACCCCCCTTGACCTCTTAAAACCTCCCCTGTAAATTCCTTGGAATCATCCCTTCTTAATGAGGAGCCTCCTCACCTCCCAAACATAATGATCCAACTAAGGGAATTTAAATAACCTTGTCACCTCTTGACTTTTTCTGAATGGAATGGAGATCTTTTAAGAGAATGGGGCTTAATGAAATATTTGCTCAGCAAATATTTTGATGGGAGCCTTTGTGTGAAGAAAGACGGGAGTTCCTCCTTCGTGAAGAAGTTCATTCTCCGGCGAAGAACGTTCTCGACGAAGAATGACCATCAACTCTTCTTTTCCTCCGCGACAAGGGAGAAGTCGCCGACCGCGGTGATCATCGCCAATGACAACATACCTTCCTTTTTCATCCCTGAAACAAGTGAGGAGACGTTGTTTCCTCCTCGGACGCACCCCGACGTCCACGGAATCTATGTCCGACCCCCGCGACACCGTTCTCCGCGACACCCGACGTGCGACGTCAAAAATCAAAGTAGGGGGATTTCGTATTTTGTGTTTATGTGAATTATACCGTCTTCAATGATTAAAACCATGTGTTTAAATGTTTTACATTTGATAATACCTAACACGGAGGGCGTGGGCCGAACAAACATGGCCCGACATCCCTCCACAAATTGTTGTTGGTGCATGAATCGACGAGCGATGACGGAACGGGCCACAAAGACAATTTGATGCCTTTTCACTAAAGTACGGGACCTGAGATGAACACCGGCATAGACACAATTGAAAACGGACCACCAGAGCAACTCTAGTGGCTCGCGGACATCACCGGTAGTGCGGGGCGCCGGCGCGGCGCCCTAGCGCGCCGCCCGGAGGAACCACCATGGCTGACTCTGCGGTGGCAGGCGGCCGAATCCCATGGCCGCGCAGGATCCGGGGGATCCGGACGCGGCGCTCGCCGCGTCCGGGGAGCAAAAATGCCACGGGGGACTGCGTCCCCCGCTCGGCTCATTGGCCGAGCCTAAGTACCACCCGGCTGGTTCGGGCCGGGTTGCGCGGACCGGGCCGGGCCGTGCCCCGCTAGGCCTGGCCGCTCCCAGCTTCGCTGTGTGGTGCCCCACCGGGTCGGACCCGGACCCAGGTCACACCGGGCCCAGACACCCAATTTTTAAGTCACATCTGGTCTTTTGCCCATATCGTGGGATACAGACCTACGATAGATGCACCGTCAATTGCGTAGTGATCCTTGGATTGAGCCAGTTGTTTCGGTATATTACACTCAAGGATTCAGGGAACTTTGAGTATGGCTGGGTTGAATTAAACACGAAACCAACCGGGCCCTAGGAGCGAAAACGCCAATAACTTACACTCTGGACGTCTGATAGACGTTCCGTCGACTTTGTTGCATTCTTCTTGATGAGACAAAGACTTTAGAATACTTTTCCTAAGGTTTGGACGCATTTGGATAGTGGCCAGATTGGATTGAACCCAAAATCCAACCGGGCCCCTGGAACGGAAAAGCTGATAACTTTCAGAACGGACGTCTGTTTGACGAACCGTAAGCGGCGTTGGTGATCACGTCGAGAAACGGTCCCTTTGAGTATACCCTATGAGATTCCGGGGTATAGTTGAGATACTGTCAGGTTGGTTCATACACGAATCCAACCGGGCCCCCAGGACGAAAAGGCTGATAACGCTCAGACCGGGCGTCCGATTGACGCGTCGTCTGTGGCGTTGAGACCTCTATGACGAGGCAGTATTCTGTGATACTTCTTCGTGGGACTTTTTGATACTTGGAGTATTGACCAGTAGCTCATGGAGTGGACCCTTTCGGTGACGAGCTAGCAGAGTGAAGAGACCTAGTAGCTGGCTGAGACTTGACGACTGCTGATCGATCATCTCGGAGTGATTTGGATAGCCCAGTGGGGTGTGCTTGGTTGTAGCAGAAGACCCATGGTGGAGGTGCGCTTGGTTGTAGCGGGAGACCTTCGGTACTCGACAGAAGGATTACCTCTGTAGGCTATGAGTGGGTGCGCCTGGTTATTGCGGCAGACCCATGGTGGGATTCACTTGGTTGCAGCGGTAGGCCCACAGTACTCGACAGGTGGAGTACTTCAGCAGTCCAAGGTTAGTGGGTCGTTCTTGGTTGTAGCAGCAGGCCAACTGTACTCGACAGAGGAGGAGTTCTCCAGCAGCCGTGGTTTCAACATCATGAATAAAATCCTTGTTTGAACTGAGTCAATGACCTTGTGTTTACCTCATGATTGAGATGGGTTACATGATAAATTAGGTATATGTATCGGCATATACCTAAGTAGAGGTTATCTATTGAGATCTTTCTTTGTGGTTATTCGTGATGGATTTAGTGACACCATGAGGGTATCAGGGTCCCTACTGAGTATCGTTATACTCACCCCTGCACGGTCTATGCCCGCACCTCATTGTGTTGGATGAAAACGACAGACAATGCTGACGGAGGTCGAGCGTTCGAGGACTAGACGGTGCCCGAAGGTGGATCTCACGACGAGTCGATACCTGGAGGTGGATCTCATGACGAGTAGGTACCCAGAGGAGACAGACGGATGGACGATCGAACGTGGAGTGTTGAGGAGGACATATGTACCTACCCTTCAGGTATGATCTGTGGTGGACGATCTGGGAGCCATGTGTTATCTTCTAGCTGCTTGTCCTTTCTATTGTACTTTCATTCAGTTGTAGTTGTACATTCAGTTGGGTTTGTATTCTGGACCATTACTTTTCAGAACTTTTGTTTATACTTAGTGTATTACTTCCGTTTGTACTCTTTTTGTGTGTGATTTCGTTTCGTAAAGGAAATGCCTTCCCTTTTTTTGGATTTACACCTTTGGTGCTAGTCGCCAGCTCCTGGCCTATGGAAGGCGGGCTTGGGGTAGTCACGGCACATGTTGTGAGGATGGGTCGTGACAAATTGGTATCAGAGAAGTCGGTTCTACCGCAAAACTTTGGACTCTGATATATATATATTTTTCCTTTCGGTGAAGAAATAGTGCTAAGCATACTAAGTGTGGTTTTCAGTTCAGGGAGTCCAATGTTGGTGCGGGCGGCTGACATATCCATACACCAGGACCCTAACATCTGATTTCCGACTCAGGGAATGAAATCACTGATTGCGTGTGTGTTTTCAAAAGTTTCTTTTAAAACATATCAAAACAGGTCAGCTCACCAGGTAAATCATTTGACCGTGTCACGTTTGTTTCTTTCAGGATGCCTCCCCCCGGATGATGAGCTAGAGCCCCGATATTTGTACGTACTGACAACCTGCCGAGCGACGTTGCCTCAGTACATGGACCTATCCCAGTTTAGGCACCATCGGAGGCACCCGCGGTACTACCACCCGTTGGGCCACCGATGCCACCAACCCCAGCAGCAGAGTGTTTATGTCGCTCGAGCGCACTGCACGAGTTCCTGCACTAGAGGCCACCTAGGATCAGGGGAGAGACGGACCCACATGCGGCTGAGGAATGGCTGTAGGCTATGGTGAGAGTCTTCAGGCTAGTAGGGATGCCATCAGACTTCATGGTGATCCTTGTTGCGAGCCTCCTTCAGGCAGCAGTAGCCAGATGGTGGAGCCTGATGCTCCAGATGCATGACGAGGTGACACTTCTATGGGAAGACTTTGAGAGCCTGTTCCGGGCAGATTTTGTACCAACCACCATTCGAGTGGTGCGTATACAAGAGCTACTGAATCTAGAGAAGGGTAGCATGATGTTGGCGCAGTACTCACCGAGGTTCACAGACCTCTCGCGCTACTCCGCAAATATGGTACGGGACCCGTTCTTCAGGGCCCGAACCTTCGAGTTGGGGCTCAGGTGAGAGATTAGAGCTTCTGTTGCTTCTCACAGCATCTCGACATAGACAGGGGTGTTGGAGAGAGCCCTCTTAGTAGAGAGTTTCCATGCTGAGCAGTCTCCACCAGCAGGACCCACCACTAGCCGGCATGCAGCAGAGTCTTTTGCATCGGGCAGTAGACAGATGACGCAGTGGTCCAAGAGGACATGACCTATCGGTGGCCGACTGCAAGACTCAGGTTCAGTTGTGCGGGGAAACCGGGGTGGAGTCAGAGATAGTTGTGCCAAGAGTGGGAAATGTTACTCCTGCGGCGGGCTTGGTCACATGGCACGTGACCGTCCGACCCGCCGTACAGATGATCAACAGATAGATGAAGAACCCCTTAGACAGAGGTATAGGTTTGATCAGGACAGACCACAAGGAGCAGGCGGCCATGGCAGGGGAGCTAGCCATGCAGCTGGAGGTGGATGACGCTTTGAGGTATTGCCACCACCACCACCAGGAGGTCCCCCCCTAACTGCAGTGAAAAGGTGGACATGGGAGAGCTCAGCTTCAGGCAGATGAAGCATACGACTACGGAGCTCCGGAAGCTGGCGGACAAGAGTGGGACTAGTTCCAGGCATGGGACCTTTTATCTTGGTGCTTCTAGTTTCCTTTTTGTCTTTGTTGTCTGTCTTTGTACTTGAGCTATAGTAATAAAAGACACTTTTCCATGTGATGTTTACTTCCTTTTCTTTTTGTGTACTAAGAGGTCCTGGTTAAAACTGTTGACTTGACCCACACTTTCAAGATTCCTACTGGAGGAGACCCAGTTACCTCACGCTGATTCCAACAGTGTGACTCGACCTTTAGAGGTGAGAGTGATGGTTAGATCTCTTGGTAGTAACGTTGAGGCCTTACGACATCGTCCATGGCATGAATGTATCATTGATGATTGGATTGACTATATTAGGCAAAGAACATGGTTCATCCAGGGTATGAGAACGGATTTCTCTTATCGGCAAAGAAGAAATATTAACAGGTCTTGTGGGACCATAAATGGTGCAGTCCATGACCGAGAAGGTCTAGGCCATCCAGGAGCGGATGAGGACAGCTCTGAGCCGATAGAAGTCTTATGCTGACAGGAGGCAGAGACCACTAGAGTTCGAGGATGGAGACGGCGATTCCTTATTGTTCTCACCTCGACGTGGAATTTCAGAGATTTGGCTGAGGCGGAAACTTATCTTCACGCTTTATCGGACCCTTCAAGGTCCTTAGCAGGGTAGGAGAGGTGGTTTACCGCTTGACCCTTCCACCATAGTTGCACCAGGTGCACGAAAAATTCCACGTATCTCAACTAGGGAGATACGTGCTTGACCCGATGCATATCATCGACCATGGGGAGCTGGGCGTTGGTGATGAGGTGGATTTTACAGGGTTCCAATAGAGGTTGAGGATTGATAGGAGTGGTTCCTACGAGGATGGTCGATTCCTCTTGTGCACTTTTGTTGACAGCATGGGAACCTCCAGGTGAGCACATGGGAGCGGAAGGCTCAGATGCGTGCTCTGTACCACTTTTGTATCCCTAGTTTGTGTTCAAGATTTATGGGGACATAAAGACCTAAGGTGGAAGTAATATAAAGACCCGGAAATTTCAAGGAAATTTTTTTTCTTAATTTCATTGGAATTTTACGAGTATGCAGTTTCAGATGGGACCTGATTCTGAGGCCCGGTGTGCCCGGAATCAATTTCTGAAGTTTAGCTCGAGTATGTTCAGTGGACGTACAAGCGGTTTTTTCTATCTTTTGAACCAGTGATCGGAATTGAAATCTGAGGGCACCTATGAACTCGCAGCGCTGGTAATTACATAGGGGGACCTTTTTCGTTGCTTCATTTTGAGCGGTTTAGGTTTAATAAATTGGATTTGATTAACATAGATAAATGTTGTTATAAACAAATTTATCTAAGGAAGGTGAATTTAATCCTACAAAGGGGGAGTTAGAGGTGGGGCCCACACCCACCTAACCTCCCATGGGAGGGTTTAGTGTGGTGTGACCCACACGAACATCTAACTCCTCACCTCCCCATAACACCCCCTTGACCTTTTAAAACCTCTCTTGTAAATTCCTTGGAAACATCCCTTCTTAATGAGGAGCTTCCCCATATCCCAAACATAATGAGCCAACTAAGGGAATTTAATTAACCTTGTCACCTCTTGACTTTTTTATGAGTGGCATGGAGATCTTTTAAGAGAATGCGGCTTAATGAAATATTTTCTGGGAAAATATTTTGAGGGGATACTTTGTGAGAAGAAAGATGGGAGTTCCTCCTTTGCGAATAAATTCATTCTCCCATGAAGAACGTTCTCTACCAAGAACTACCATTAACTCTTCTTTTCCTCCGTGACAATGGAGAAGTTGTCGACCGAGGTGATCATCGCCAACGACAATGTACCTTCCTTCTTCATCCCCGTAAAAAGTGAGGAGATGTCATTTCCTCCTCGGACGCACCCCGACATCCATATAATCTATGTCCGACCCCCGTGACACCGTTCTCCGCGACACCTGATGTGCGACGTCATATATCCAAGTATGGGGTTTTCTTATTTTGTGTTTATGTTAATTATACACTCGTCAATGATTAAAAGCATGTGTTTAAATGTTTTCCATTTGATAAAACCTAATGCGGAGGGGGCGGGCCGAAAAAACATGGCCCGACAACCATCCGCAGATTGTTGTTGGTGAGTGAATTGACGGGCGATGATGGAACGGGATGCAAAGACAATTTGATGCATTTCCAATAATGTACGGGATTCGAGATGAACACTGGCGCAGATGGAATTGAAAACGGACCACAGGAGAAACTCCGGTGGCCCGCGGGCATCACCGGCGGCGCCGGGCGCGCGGCCAGGAAGAACCACCGTGGCGGAATGCAGCCAGATCCCGCGGCCGCGCGGGATCTGGAGGAGCAGGACGCGACAGTCACCGCGTCCGCGGAGCCCAAAGGCCGTGGGGGACCGCGTCCACCGCTCGGCTCGCTGGCCGAGCCAGCATGCCACCCAGCTGGTTTGGGCCGGGCCGCGCCCGGCTGAGCTGCGCCGCACCCTACCAGGTCGGGTCGACCCAGTTCGCCCCCACCCCCAGGGGGGTTGGGCCGGGTCGGACCGGGCCCAGACCCCCCATTTTCGGACCACTTCCGGTATTTTTCCCATATCATGGAATACAGACCACTGATCGATGCAACGTCAGTTTCATAGTGATCCTTGGATCGAGACGGTCGTTTTGGTATATTACACTCAAGGGTTCGGAGATCATTGAGTATGGCCGGGTTGGTTCCAACACGAAACCAACCGGGGCCTCAGAGCATAAACGCCTATAACATGAGCTCCGGACGTCTGATAGATGTGTCATCGACTTTGTTGGATTCCCGTTGTTGAGATGGAACTTTTAGCATAATTATCCTAAGTTTTGGATGTAGTTGGATAGTTACCGAGTTGGATAGAACTTGAAATCCAACCGGGCCCCTGGAATGGAAAAGCTGATAACTTTCAGACTAGACGTCCATTTGACGAACCGTCAGCAGCGTTGGTGATCACGTAGAGAAACGGTCCCTTTGAGTATGACCTATGAGAGTTCAGGGTATAGTTGAGATATGGTCGGGTTGGTTCATACGTGAAACCAACCGGGCCCCTAGGACGAAAATGCTGATGACACACAGACCGGGCGTCCGATTGACGCGCTCTATGTAGCATTGAGACCCCTATGACGAGGTAGTATTTTTTGATATTTCTTCATGGGACATTGTGATACTTGGAGTATCGACCAGTAGCTCGTGTAGTGGACCCTCCCGATGATGAGCTAGCAGAGTGCAAAGACCTAGTAGTTGGCTGAGACTTGACGAATACTAATCGATCGTCTTTGAGTTATTCGGATAGCCCAGTGGGGTGTGCTTGGTTGTAGCAGCAGACCCACAACAAAGGTGTGCTTGGTTGTAGCGGAAGATCCGCGGTACTCGACAGAAGGAGTACCTTTTTGGATATGAGGGGGTGCGCATGGTTGTAGTGGCAGACTCATGGTGGGATGCGCTTGGTTGCAGCGGCAGGCCCACAGTACTCAACAGTTGGAGTACTTCAGCAGTCCAAGGTTAGTGGGGCGTACTTGGTTGTAGCGGCAGGCCCACTATACTCGACAGAGGAGGATTTCTCCAGCAGTCGTGGCTTCAACATCATGAATAAAATCCTGGTTTGAGCTGAGTCAATGACCTTTGTGTTTACCTCATGATTGAGATGGGTTACCTGATAACTTAGGTATATGTATGGGCATATACTTATGTAGAGGTTTTCTGTTGATATCTTTCTTTGCGGTCATCCTTGTTGGATTTAGTGAGACCATGAGGGTCTCGGGGTCCGTACTGTGTATCATTATACTCACCCCTGCACGGGCTATGCCCGTACCTCGTTGTGTTGGATGCAGATGACGGACAGCGCTGATGGAGGCTGAGCGTTCGATGACATGACGGTACCCGTAGGTGGATCTCACAACGAGTTGGTACCCAGAGGTAGATCTCATGACGAGTAGGTACCAGGCGGAGACGGACAGACGGACGATCAGATGTGGACTGCTGAGGAGGACATCTGTACATACCCTTCAGGTAGGATTTGTGGTGGATGATCTAGGATAAGTGTGTTATCTTTCAGCTTCTTGTCCATTATTTTGTACTTTCGTTCAGTTGTAGCTATACTTTCAGTTGGGTTTGTATTCTGGGCCATTACTTTTCAGCACTTTCTTTTGTACTTAGTGTATTACTTCTGCTTGTACTATGTTTGTGTGTGCTTTCGTTTCGTAATGGCAATGACTTCCTTTTTTTTGGGATTTACGGCTTTGGTGCTAGTCGCCAGCCCATGGCCTATGGAAGGCGGGCTTGGGGTAGTCACAACACAGGCCCCGAGGATGGGTTGTGATACAACGCTTGTACTCGTATATGAAGAAATAGAACTCGAACCTGATTTGTCAAACTGTGAAAAGCCTATCAGGATTCCTGACACAAGGGAGCAGGTATTGAGAAATCGAACAACTATTCATGTAAATTTTATTTATAGAAACTAGAATATGGAGGAAGCAACATGAGAACCATAGGATTTCACGATGAAGAACCACCCACATTTTTTCTTGGGATTTATATATAAAATTTTGAGGAAGAAATTTTCAAAGGAGGGAATAATATAACACCCCAAACATTTTATGGTATGATTCTATTAAATACATTATATTCATAGCCTATATTGTATGAAGAACTATGTCTTTTTTTGAATGATAAAATTATAGGAGAAACTTATATGCTACCCATTAAACATAAATTTTACACTTCTATGTATTAAATTCTAAAAACAGTTATCTATAGTTGTTAACAGTAAGTCATTCGGAGTCTGATAGAACCAACATGATTTTTTGATGCATAGAAACAAACCCCAATTAATAGTGAAATTAATAGTAATATAAACCTTATAAATAATAAATTACAAAAATATTTTATTTTCTTAAGGTAATAAGGTAATGAGATCTTAATTAAATTTTCAATGTGATATCGATCAAATTATACCGTTAAAATTGTTATTTTTCAAATTAACTATGATTTTATTAAAAAATTAAATTCAAAAAATGTGGGAAATTATTTTCAAAAAAATGCAGTTTATTTTTTAATTCTACACGTCAAAAAATGGTTGGGGTAAATTTTTGGGATTTTTCTAAAATTCTTAAATTTTTCAGGAATAGTAAAAATACAGTTTTGAGTTTTTGGTAGGTTAATGATATCATAATGATATAACAATTAAATATAACATTATGGTTGAATTATTTATAGTATCTTATGACATGAGGTGTCCCAAGTGGCTAAAACTATGGGCAAATAACATGGGCAAGTCCATGGTTTGGAAAAAACCACTAATGAGGTGTCCCTTGGAAATTATAGAAAAATTACCTCTCTTTTTCAATGAATACACACTCAGCCATTCATTTTAATTCATTAAAAATCCCCCATACTCGAATATCTGGTGGTTTTACCTCTCTATTAGTTCTCCCAGGGTGTCCTTAAGCACCCAAGGATCCATTCTTCAAGATCAAGGAGTTACTCTACAAGGTAAGAGAATCCTTCATTCTCTTCATTAAGTCGACACTTATTTTATGTTCGCAAGTTGAAATTTCTTTCTCATATGTTGGGGTTTTATTTTTTATTCTTCTTAATTTACTTTGGATTTAAATATGATGATATACCCTTTTTTTCTCATCATTTCATTTAATGAAATTTTAAGCGACGTCATTAAGCTGTCGAATTTTTATAAGAGATATCTCAACTTTTCTTTTATTTTCAAGATCATCGCTTTTCATTTTCTCTTCTCACCTCCTCTTTCCAAATGAACATGATAAACTCCAGTATCATATATATATATTGGAATTATATCATGAGAATGGAATAACCATTATCGATATTCTTTCTTCCCCTATTTTATTTTTAAAAGAGAAATCATCGTCCATAAGGATCCGATTTATAACCTTTACGGACGACGAAGATTTGTTCTTCACATTCTTTTTCATTACTAGTCATGAAAAAATATTAATGGTTGAAAAAAATCAGAATATATGTATTTCATCTCGTTAATGTTCTGGAATATTTACACATTCATAATATGGAATAATAATACCAAACGTGTTCATTGTATACAAAATTGCCATGAAAAATCCAAGCATTTACCAAAAACTTTTAACTAATGATTCATTCTAAAGTATATAACCTATAATAATTATAAGATCATTTATATTTCTTTATTGTAACTAATAATATATATTAACAAATCTGGATATATAACCACATTTCAAATGAACTTCCATTCATGAGAACATGTAAACGAATCATGAAAACCAAGGAAGAAAATGCTTCCAAAACAACAAAATTGAACCTCTTAAACCCATAAAAAAAGACAATAATGAACCTAATAAGGTTATAATAAATAAATTAAATGTATCTGAGGTTGTGGGATTATTAATTAATGAATCAAAATTTTATTATTCACGTCATTAAAACAAACTAATAACACACTCGAGTAAAAGGTAAGGGGTTTCTCATCTCACCTTCATTTCTGTGAGATTTTCATTGATCAGCACTTATTTCATATATGTGGTATAATTTTACGTCCATTTTATATAAAATAACATGATTATATTTATACTAATATTATTAAATTATTTATGTTCATTACGTTCTAGTCATATGATTCGACTGATTACATTGTGGTAAGAGACTTTGTCTCAACTTCTATTTGGTTTTAACTAACTTTGTATGGTGCACCTAATAATCAGTATGTGGTGTACCTAATGCCCATTTGAGATCATTTTTCATTTTAAATTTTATTTATATTAAATATCCATAATCCCATATCATGGATAAGTTATTTTGTCTAAACAGTATACCATTTTACATACGGTGTTTATTTGGAAAGCTATTTTAGTTATGAAAATAATGATGAATCTATATACTCTACTCAATATGGATACTGAAAAGGCATATTTCTCTTGTATTGAATAAATGTATAAATAATGATTTGGACATGAAATGTTTGGTGGGGCTCTCTATATCCCCTCGATGCATCGGTAGGTCTCATCAGTCAAATATGTTGGCGACAAACCCTTCGAGTTTGATTCCAAAAAACAGATGGGTTTCAACCCATAGAACTAAATCGTTTTTACAGAATTATGGTTTCATATGCCAGATACATGATGTCCAATTAAAAATTATTCTATTTATTCATTATTAGTTATTATTTTTATCAATGGGGTTTTCAATATGACAAAATCTATGGATGCAGTTTCATTCTAAGTTTATTAATGGCATTAGTTATTCATTTATTCACTATGACCTATTGATTATGTCAGATTGATTGTGATTCACTTTTCATTTCACTCATGCTTCCACTATTTTTAACCCTTAATGAGAATTTGGGAACACAACATTCATTGTTATCCTTCAACAGGTGATGAAGAGATGGTCATTTATTGAGTTCGTGTGGTTGTAGTTTTTAGTTTTGTTATGTATTGTATCTTGTAAACTTTTTTAATGTAATTTGTGTTACATCTCTGTATCTAGTTTCTTGAATACTGCTAAACTGATCATTCCATTGGGATTTTCATTCCTTCTAACCATTCCAATAACACAAGTAATGCACCAGCTTCAGCCTAGAGGGGTCGGGGTGTTACACCACAATCCATTCGAATAACCCAAAACCAATCATAAAAATATGCCACAAAGGTCATTCGAATAAGAAAAAAAAATATCAACAACAGGAAACAACTAATTTTAATAAGAATGAATATCCACAATTTGATTTATTAATTATTCCATCACATTAATTCATCACCTCTTTCGAGCAAAGTATCACTATGGTTACAAAACTTTTGAAATTTGTTTCATTACCATCTTTAAGTGTTTATCATTTTATATAAGGGGATTCAATCATCTGATCATTGAAATAATACAATCATCAAAACAACATGAAAATATTATCACCAATATCAAACAACCTATAACCACATGTAATACAATAGATTTAGGTAAAACACATGAGATTCAACCCCTCCCATATTACTCTCTATTAGTCCATATCATTATTTTCATTAGACCAATCCATATTATCCACCAAATGAAACCAATGTATGTGAATTCCACATATTCTTTCAATGAAACTGGAGAAGGCTCTAATCCCTAACTTTGATATGAATCATAAATGGGACACTGCACATGACCATAAGAAACAATGGATAAACTCTTCAAAAATCAAAATAGGCCACCTCAAGACCAAACCATCTTTTGAACCAAAATTAAACCATTCTCAAATATTGGCCAAAACCATAGAAACCTCAATACAATAAACTCAAGGATAAAATAACTAATATAGAATAGAATATTAGATGTTGGTATCCTTGAATCGATTTAAGTGTTCACCACACAATTCAGGTTGTTTCCAAAAAAGTACAATTGGATTCTTGGAGGCTAGTGGGTTTTGAAGGAAGAGGATAGAAACCAAACCCATGGTCAATGGACCCTCTATTTTAGAATAAACATGATGATCCTTCACCTTATTGTGGTGACATTAAACATGATTGTGGTTCCTCTAGTGTAAACCAGATCCGAGATCCTGTCCATTTGAAATAACGATCTCTCTAATAGCTCAGCAGTCATTTCAACATCAAAAAAATGGAATGTCTAACACCCTAACATGTTATTATCTATAACATCCATGAAATATGTGACTATAACATTCCTTAAAATATTCACCATAGTTTTGACAAATCTCTCCTCCATTTTCAACACACTATAGTTCTTACCACGACATGGAGAAACCACCCTCATCGTTTCCGACAAACCTATAAAACTTGATTAAGCCTCGAATTGACACCACCATTTCCTCCAACAAAACTAATATAGACATCATCATTTACTAGAAGGAAATTTTTCAATAACCACACACACTAAAATTTCCATCACTATGATTTGATTTCATCAAAAAGACAAATGATATCACAAAATATGATTCAAAACATTTCCTTGATTATGACTCTCCATATGTAAGTGTAAATCTAGACTCTCCATGATGTCACACCCTTCAACATGGGTGTTATCCCTCTATCTATGTTGCACACTAAATTCACCTAGACACCACACCTTTAAAAAATATATGCACCATGATGTGGAGAAAAAAAGTGATATTCTCTAAAAGAATATATATATATATATATATGATATATTTTTGAGTTTGATTTTATTGCTTGAAAATTTTGATTTTATTTAAATATGAGTATATTTTTTCATGAAACTTGTGTTAATAGTATTAATGATAAACTATTATCCTTTAGTTATTCTTCCATATATTCTATCATTAAATTATCATTTACATAATTGTAATGAATTGAGAGTTAATTATTCATGCAATATTCATGAGTTGAGTAAAGAAATATTTCTTGTCATGTTATAAATGAATAAGTAAATGTGAAATCCCACGGATCATGATAATGTATTATTAAAATAATTCCATGTTAAGGAAATGTATAGTAGTAGTCATTATACAAATGGAATAACTTCTGGAAAACATGTAGCACTTTTTTTATACTTCCTCAGCACATCAAGGTTCTATAACATTGTTGTCAAAAAGAGAATCCCGCTCTGAAATATAGTGATTTACAGTATCTCATGGATACCTATGGATGTGGTAGAATATTATTTTTCAAACTTTTTATTATCATAAAACTCTCTTGAAGGAGTTTTTGAACACATTTTTGTGGTTTCATTGGTGTTATTCAGGCCGTTTAAAATGTTTTTTATTTTTATTTTTTACATAGTTTCATAATTATTTCATAGTAATAATTAGGTAAGGAATTTTATACTTTATAAAATTATATATTAATAGTTATTATTCCCTAATTAATTCACTAAATGGTATCAAATCAATCCCATTTTTTAGATTTATGAAATTTTGAATGAAAAAAGAATAAGAATCGATGAATAGAGAAAAATTTTGAATTCCATAAATTTGGTTCTAAAAATGGTTTACCATTTCATAACATGGATATGTAAAGGTAATATTGGAATTATATTTATGCAATGAGAATAATTAAAGGTAACCAGGTCATTAAATTTACAAATCACTGTTTAATAATGGCAATTGATGCATTACCATTATGGTTTCAGGCTATGTAAAGATAATTGAGGTGTTACCATTGTATTGGTGGGCTATGTAAAGGGAAAATATATATTAAATTTACATAGATAGATTTCATAATGGTAACTATAGAATTTCCAATATTCATGTGTAATAATATCCTGTATCTTATATACACTTTTTGTCATGATTTATTTTATAAAAAACACACAGTAGAACTCATATGAATGAGAATCCTAGGGTCTTTGAGAAATTAGTTACATTACACATTAACTTTATAGATGGATATGAAAATATTTTTAAAAACTCCCTTAAAGGTTTTCAAAAATTCCATAGATTTTATAACCGCACATGGAAACCTTGAGACATATATATGAAAGGGGTGATCTATAAATCCTAGTAATAGAATAAACAAAGAATAACATGATAAATGTATTACATGTTATTAAAAAGGTATTTAAATGAGAAATAAAAGGGGTAAGAATAATAATCCTGAGTAATGACACATGATACAACATGATATCATAAAGGCAACATGGAAACGTGGTAATTCCATTAAACATGACATCATAAACATAGGTTATAGATAACTAGAAAGACATCATAACATAGTGGAAAAAGTACCCTAATGGATTAAGTTTACTCCCTAATCCCATATATGATGTCTCGTGAGACCAAATAATTATCCATTGCATTAGAGTGACATATAATCTTAGGCACACCCATCGTGTTTGTAACACCCCAAGTTTTCACGATACACTTCTCTTTCAATAATGCAATTGCTTGCATTATACGCATTTTCGAGATTCTAACACACCGCGACCAATCAAAATAGCCATTATGAATAGTAATACACACCTTTTTAAATTATATATATTTTACATTTCAAAATGGACTTCATTTTCAGATTCGGAATATTGAAATTAGCCTATGTTGAATTTTTGATATTTTTCTGAGAACTTCCATTTTTTTATGAATAGTGAAAAATACGTAAAAACAATCATTTTAATCAAAATAATTTATGGTGATACATTATACTGTTGAGTGGTTCTAAAATATAATTTGAATATATTTTTACCATTTTATCCAATGGTGGTCATTAGAATTAATTTAACATTGAAATTGGACATAAACAATTGTAAATCTTTTGGTATATATTGTTTCTTAAAAACACGCTATTTGTTGTGACAACAGGAATTAGATATAAAATTAATTAATTCAACTTATATGTTTGTAATTTTTTAAAATAGACATCATTTTTGAATTTAGAATATCAATTATATCTTTGGGTGAAATTTTGGCATTGTTCTGAAAAACATCAATTTTTGCTGAGTAGTTAAACCACTAAGTGGTAGTTAAAAACTGATTTTTCATTTAAATAAAACATTACCACTACTGTTATTTTATTTTCAAAAATATGACATACATGTTTGTCATTAGGAAGTAAAATTTGGTTCAATGGGATTAAAATATTTTTTTGGTGAATAGTATCTTTTAACGTTTAATTAATCACGATTAAAGGTAATTAGTGAAATTTAAGGTAAAAATGAAATTATAAAAATATTAAAATACCTTTAAACTTGTCCTAAACTTATTTTATGAGTCATGGACGACTAGTAAAAATCCATTTGCCAACTTGGGGATCGCATGGAAGCCACATGGGTAAGAAAATGACAATAATAACTTTTTATTTAATGTAAAAATAAAATTGTCACAAACATGAGTTGTTTTACTACAACAATTATTACATGGGGTTATATAAGGTAACTTTTAGACTAAAAATATTAATTGGAAATACAAAAAGATTTCCTACATCATGATTTTTTTTATAATTTTTAGACATTAAATAAATTAAATATTTTATGACACCATGATGATGTAGTGATTACCTCATTAATTAACGATTTAAATAAAATGAAAAGATAATGTAAAATATAAGACATACACTTGTCAAAAACTTATTGGTTGAGTATATTTCGAACTCTTATCACCTTATCCTCGAAAAATATAAGTTTGGGACCTTTAAAATCCGAAACTCATTATATAATATAGTAACATTTTATGACTTTCCAAGAGTGTCCATCCTCTCCTCTTATAAAAGGCCCCCACCACTACCACCTTACTCACACCTTCAAATCATTTTGGCTCGGCCAGCCTCTGCCCAAATACTCTCTCAACATCCACTCTTACTCCTATAAGACTCACTTTAGATATTATTATTTCCAAGGAATCCTTTGGCTCAAATCAAAAAAGAGTTACCTGAATTTAAGGTAATGTCTTCTCTTATGTTATTTTGTTTCATTTGGATTCTCCAACCCCATAAACTATTTTTCTTCATTTCTTTTGTAACAACACCAATATCCTCAATTTACTATGATTTTTAATAATAATTATTCTAGCTACACTTACACACACCTACATATAATGATTAAAGAACATACTATTTTTGTGGATGGCGAATTTCTGCCTCACGAAACAATGATTGTTCAACACTCATATAACACCTTCAAAGGTGGCCATTAAGATTTCACTATATTTATATATGATATATGATATGTTTATGTTTTACTTCAGCTTCTTAATTTTTCATTTATGGCATACCTTTATGTTTTCCATTATGGGTAAACGTGATATTTTCATTTTAGGAAGTGCGGACTACGACCCCCTCAAAGTGATTTGAATCATTAATCCCATATGTGGTATGTATAAAGGATGGAGTAAATGGTATTATACATTATATTATACGTTAATTATATTATAACTTTATATAATTATAATTTCATTACATTAAATACGATATAGAAATGAAAGTAGCGTTAATGCGTACGTACGGCTTACCGTCTCCATGAAAGGTGCATTTCATTTTTACCTCTAAATATTATGTAATATTATAAATGAATGTATATATTGGATATATTTGATTTATATTATATCTACATCATGAATATAATTATGGATATAATGGATATTTTACCACATGAACAAAGTGTAATTATAAAAAGTTTATTTTTGAGTTAAATACCGAAGATCGACAAAACAACCGTTATTAACTTAAATAATTACATAATGTTCATAACATGGTAATAAGTGATATAAAAGGAATAATGAAATTGGAAATGTTCTTAATAAAGTATAAATTAACTCTGTTTTATTATTCAGGAGATTAAAGAACGATCAAGTCAAGCCAGACACGAGGTAAGGGAACTTCTTAACCCAATTTTTATTCTTTGGGTTGATCTCCTACTATCAAATTATGTCATTATATTATTATGTACTATCTTGTATTTGTACTTTCTTTATGTGTACCTATAGTGAATACACATGATAGATCTATTTTAATTAAAAAAATGATCTCCTTAAAGGACTTCATCTCAATCTCCTTTCATTGAGGCATATTTGGTTTTATACACAACTTTCATTTATATGGTGTATAAACCCCTTTGAATTTTAATTTTATTCAAAAGGAATCTTTTTATATGAAGAGTTTTTACTAAACGAAAAAAGGAATTTTTTTCTTACTTATGCGGCGACAACGACTTCTCCGCCACCGTGACAATTATTTGAGATTCGGATTCCTTTATAAGCCATAATTTTTTAAATGAAAAATAAATACAAGGTTTTAATTTTATTTTTTTTTGGTATTGAAAATGGTTTTGAAAGTGTTTTTAATATATGAATGTGTTGTATTGATATTTGGTGATTTAAATGTGGAAATGTTATGTTTCCTTTAAGCATGTTTTATTTAATATGATTATGTTATGGTTTATGATATGTTTAAACCTGTTCATATGAGGAATGCATTGGACTTAATAAGTGACGGGCTGAGCCCGCTATAGCTCCCCGATGCATCGGTAGGTCTCATGAGACAAACTAGTGTCTTGGCATGAGGCTTTGAAAAAATCTTATTTGTAGTCTTGGAACGAGGCCTTGGCTATGTGGTTATGATAGTCTGGCATTATGCATTCCATCATTATGAAAGTGGTTATTGATATTGAATGTGATTATTCGACCAGTAGAATATCCATGTGAATAAGTAAATGGAATTATTTCATTTTACTTTTCCCATATTATGCTCAAGTACATGTTTAAAAGGATTTTGTTTTAGTAATACATTGCCATAAATGTTTATGTTTATTTATGAAAGATTCCACAATATTGTTATCATTACTGAGCATCTGAGCTCACCCCTTTCAATGTTTTAATATTTTTCCAGGATGTGAAGAAGTATTTTTTTAATTACCTGCAGGGATAGTCTATAGGGGATTGAGTGTGGGAAATGGAGACTATGTTATTGTAGTTTTTCACTTTATGATGTAATGTAACATTTATGAATGTATCTAGTGTTTCCAAGGCTACTAAACTAATCGGTCTTTCGAGACGTGATCTTTTGTGATCATGCCAATGTTACGCAATAATGCACCGACTCTAGGTAATTGGGGTCGGGGCGTTACAGTTGGTATCAGAGGCAGTTTAGTACTAACCATGGAAGCTAGATTTAGATAAACTCTGATTAGAGCACATAGCCCTAAGATAGACTTTGAGGATTATTATAGGAAAACTTCCTAGAATTTTGGTATTATAGAGATTTTGTGAGTTTTCCGAGCAATACATCCCTGTCTAGATACCACTAGGTATAGGAGGCTCTGGCATAGATGTACCTTGGGGTAAAACCCGAAAACACCGCTTTGAGCTAGACTCGAATGGGAACTGGTGCATGACAATGGGCCTTGCGGCACTCTTGTTTATGACACTATCGGGGGATATGATTAGGATAATTCTGATCTTCTTTACAAACCATTATGAAGGGTTTATGAGTATATACTTCGTCAAAGAAAACATTTCTTTTTATGATTATGGATTATATCCATAAATTGTTCAAATTATGTTAAGTGTTTTACAAATATGGTATTATTTATTTAAATTTATAAACTAATCTAGTTTATGCCATTGTTTAGAAATGGCTCCTAGTTGGAGGAATGGAAACTGTATCATGCACGCACTCCATGTAGGGACTTCCCTTCTGCTCAAGATAATTATTATGGAGTTGGTGATACAACGGGTGCGGATCAACTTATTACCGTACTGGGATAACTCACTCAGGTTATGAATAATAACCTTACTCGAATGGAACACCCTGATCCGCAACGTGGAGGATCAATGTTATACCTCTTCATGAGGCAGCAACCACCAACATTTAATGGGGGTATAAATCCATTAGTAACTGAGGAAAGGATAAACTCCTTATAGAAAATATTCTGCGCCTTGGGGAGTAGCGAAAGGGAGAAAGTTGTCATGGCAGTTTGCCGCCTCACTGGAGATGCCGATCAATGGGGGTCGCTGATCCAAAACGCAAAGGAAGATGATGAAGTATCAAGTATGGAATGGAGGGTGTTTAAGGAAATTTTCTTAGAAAAATACTTTCCACATGACCATCGAGAAGATATGGAAAGGCAATTTCTGAGTCTGAGGCAGAAGGAGGATGAGAATGTCGCAAAGAATGAGGATAACTTTACAAGGTTAGCGAGGCATGCTGCAGATTATATACGTAACACAAGAAGTAAGATCGATCATTTCTATGATGGGTTAAAATCGTTTCTCCATCGAGCATTAGTATTACAATATTTATCAACATACGAAGATATAGTCTCGTGTACTATCAAGACAGAAAAGGAATTCTCTAAGTCTTATGACAACAAAGTAAAACAAGAGAAGAAGAGAACGGTGGATCAAGAGGCAGATAAAGGGAAAAGGGGAAAGAAGGATTATCCATTATGCTATAATTGAGGGAAGATTCACCCGGGTACTTGCCTAAAAGGAATGAGAGTTATTTATAAATGTGGAGAAAAAGGTCACCAAGCACGTGATTGCATGGGAATGAAAGAGGCTATCAATGTTGAATGCTACAATTGTAGAGAAATAGGTAATTATGCAAATGAATTTACTAAGAGTCAGGTAAACGTACCTCAGAAAAGGCCAAGGGATCAAGGAAAACGTGCAGGTCGGGGGATAACCCGTCACGTTGGAAAAAGATGTAGGAATTGAACCCACGACCATAGTGCGACAGGTCTTTATTACCTACCACTAGTCTATAGGTAATTCCCTGGTTATTACAAATAAGTTTTCATAATCTAAATGGTATGTGTTAATATTTGGAACCTTATACAATTATGATAAATAGAATATTTTTTAGTTCTATTACCTTTTAGATTGAAAGATGGGTTTGTGGTAAAAATTTATTAAAGAATGAAAGCCTACATGACAAGTAAGTATATTTCCTTACATTCTTAGTAAATATCTTAAATAAATTCCTCATCTTTAAAAAAGCTAACTTAAAACAAAAAATTTTCAGGTTAACTTTTCTAACTGGGGATTCAATGACCATTTAACCAATCACAAGTTTTTTATTTTCTTGTCGTTAACTTTCTCCTAATTCAGTTTTCTACAAATCTCCATCTGACCTTGATGGTTTTTTTTCTTCCATATCCATATTTTCATATAGTCCTAGTATGGGCTATCTCGGGTGACCTTTGTACTTAATTTTCATTCTTTTAAAGTTATATTTTTATTAACCTTATTTTCGATGTGGGTTTTCCAAAAAGGTATTTTCTATTTTCAACCATTTATTTTCAAAGAAAAATTTCAAATTGCGAGGATGCAATTTATAGGAGGGGAGAATGTAACACCCCAAGCTTTCACGATACACTTCTCTTTCAATAATACAATAGCATGCATTGTACGCAAATTCGAGATTCTAACACACCGCGACCAATCAAAATAGCCCTTATGAATATTAATACCATCTTTTTGAAACTATATATATTTTATATTTCAAAATGGACTTCATTTTTGGATTCGTAATATCGAAATTATCCTATGTTGAATTTTTGGTATTTTTCTGAGAACATCCAATTTTTTATGAATAGTGAAAAATATGTAAAAACAACCTTTTTAATCAAAATAATTTATAATGATAAATTATACTATTGAGTGGTTTTAAAGTATAATTATAATATATTTTTACCATTTTATCCAATGGGGGTCATTAGAATTAATTTAACATTGAAATTGGACATAAACAATTGTCAATCTTTTGATATATATTGTTTCTTAAAAACACGCTATTTGTTGTAACAGTGGGAATTAGTTATAAAATTCATTAATGAAACTTATATGTTTAGAATTTTATAAAATGGACATCATTTTTGAATTCGGAATAACAATTATAGCTTAGGGTGAAATTTTGGCATTGTTCTGAAAAACATCAATTTTTGATGAATAGTGAAACCACTAAGTGGTAGTTAGAAAACTGATTTTTCATTTAAATGAAACATTACCACTTCTGTGATTTGATTTTCAAAAATCTTACATACATGGTTGTCATTAGGAAGTAAAATTTGGTTCAATGGGATTAAATTTTTTTTGGTGAATAGTAACTTTTATGTTTAATTAATCGTGATTAAAGGTAATTAGAGAAATTTAAGGTAAAATTTTATTATAAAAATATGAAAATACCTTTAAACTTGTCCTACACTTATTGTATGAGTCATGTCCGACCAATAAAATCCATGGGTCAATTTGGGGACCCCATGGAGCCATTTGGGTAAGAAAATGACAATAATAACTTTTTATTTAAAGTAAAAATAAAATTGTCACAAACATGAGTTGTTTTACTAAAACAATTATTAAATGGGGTTATATAAGGTAAATTTTAGACTATAAATATTAATTGGAATTACAAAACGATTTCCTACATGTTCATATTTTTTTTATAATTTTTAGACATTAAATAAATTATATATTTTATGACACCATGATGATGCAGCGATTACCTCATTAATTAAAGATTTAAATAAAATGAAAAGATAATGTAAAATCTAAGATGTACACTTGCCAAAAACCTATTGTATGAGTATTTTTCGAACCATTATCACCTTATCCTCGAAATATATAAGTGTGGGACCTTTAAAATCCAAAACTCATTATATAATAAAGTAACAATTCATGACTTTCCAAGAGTGCCTCTCCTCTCCTCTCCTCTTATAAAAGGCCCCCACCACTACCACCTTACTCACACCTTCAAATCCTTTTTTATCGGTCATACTCTACCTAAATACTCTCTAAACTTTCCTCTCTTACTCCTAGAAGCCTCACTTTTGGCATAATTCTTCCCAAGAAAGCCTTTGGCTCAAATCAAAAAAGTGTTACCCGATTTTAATGTAATGTCTTCTCTTATGTTATTTTGTTTCATTTTGCTTCTCCAACCCCCTAAACTCTTTTTATTCATTTATTTTGTAACAAAAAAAGTATCCTAAATATACTAGGACGTTGTTATAAGAAGGATTCGAGATACACTTACACAAACCTACATCTAATGGTTAAAGAACACATTGTTTCTGTGGATGGAGAATTTCTCCCTCAGGAAACAATGATTGTTCAGCCCTCATATAACACCTTCAAAGGTGGCCATTAAGATGTCACTATATTTATATTTAATATATAATATGTTTATATTTTACTTAAGCATCTGTATTTTTCATTTAAGGCATACCTTTCTGGTATCCACTATTGGTAAACGCGATATTTTTTTCATTTTAGGAAGTGCAGACTACCTCCCCCTCAAAGTGATTTGAATCGTTAATGCCATATGTGGGATTTATAAAGTATGGGGTAAATGTTATTATACATTATATTATACTGGAATTATATAATAACATTATATAATTTAATTTCATTCAATTAAATACGAAATATAAATGGAAGTAGCTTTCATAAGTACGTACGGCTTACCATCTCCATGAACGGTGCATTTCATTTCTTACCTCTAAATATTATGTAATATTATAAATGAATGTATATACTGGATATATATGATGTATATTATAACTACATCATTAATATAATTATGGATATAATGGATATTTTACCACATGAACAAAGTGTAATTATAAAAAGTTTATTTTTGACTTAAGTACCAAAGATCGACAAAACGACCATTATTATCGTAAATAATTACATAATGTTCATAACATGAGAATATGTGATATAAAAGGAATAATAAAATTGAAAATGGTTCTTAATAAATTATAAATTCACTATGGTTTATTATTATGGAGATTAAATAATGATCGAGTCAAGTCGGACACGAGGTAAGGGAACTTCTTAACCCAATTTCTATTCTTTGGGTTGATCTCCTACTTTCAAATTATGTCATTAAATTATTATGTCCAATCTTGTATTTGTACTTTATTTATGTGTACCTATATTGAATAAACATAATAGATCTATTTTAATTAAAAAAATGACCTTCATAAGGGACTTCGTCTGAATCTCCTTTCATTGAGGCATATTTGGTTGTATACACAACATTCATTTATACGGTGTATAACCCCCTTTAACTTTTAATTTTATTCAAAAGGAATCTTTTTATATGAAATTTTTTTACTAGATGACAAAAGGAATTTTTTTTTCTTACGTATGCGGCGACAATTACTTCTCCGCCGCCGTGACAATTATTTGAGTTTTGGCTTCCTCTATAAGCCATAATTTTTTAAATGAAAAATAAATACAATGTTTTAATTTTCATTTATTTTTGTATTGAAAATGGTTTTGAAAGTGTTTTTGTTATATGAATGTGTTGTATTGATATCTGGTGATTGAAATGTTGAAATGTTATGTTTCCTTTATGCATGTTTTATGTGGTATGATTATGTTTTGGTTTATGATATGTTTAAACCTGTTCATATGATAAATGCATTGGACTTAATAAGTGACGGGTGGAGCCCGCTATAGCTCCTCGATGCATTGGTAGGTATCATGAGACAAACTAGTGTCTTGGCACGAGTCCTTGACAAAATCATATTTGTAGTCTTGGCACGACGCCTTGGCTATGTGGTTATGATAGTATGGAATTATGCATTCCATCATTATGAAAGTGGTTATTGATAATGCATGTGATTATTAGACCAGTAGAATATCCCTGTGAATAAGTAAATGGCATTTTTTCATTTAACTTTTTCCATATTACGCTCAAGTTCATGTTTAAAAGGATTCTGTTTTAGTTATACATTTCCTTAAATGTTTATTTTTATTTATGAAAGCTTCCGCAATATTGTTATCCTTACTGAGCATCTGAGCTCACCCCTTTCAATGTTTTAATATTTTTCCATGATGTGAAGAAGTATTTTATGAATGACCTGCAGGGATAGTATGCAGGGGATATGAGTGTAGAAAATTGAGACTATGTAATTGTAGTTTTTCAATTTATGATGTAATGTAACATTTATGAATGTATCTAGTGTTTCCAAGGCTACTAAAAAAATCGGTCTTTCGAGACTTGATATATTGTGATCATCCCAATGTTACGCAATAATGATCCGACTCCGGGTAACTGGGGTCGGGGCATTACAGTTGGTATCAGAGGCAGTTTAGTACTAACCTTGGAAGCTAGATTTAGATAAACTCTGATTAGAGCACATAGCCCTAAGATAGACTTTGTGGATTAGTATAAGAGAACTTCCTAGAATTTTTTTTATTATAGATATTTTGTGAGTTTTCCGAGCAATGCATCCCTATCTGGATTCGAGAAGGTATAGGCGGCTCTGGCACAGATGTACCTTGGGGTAAAACCCGAAAACACTGCTTTGAGCTAGACTCGAACGGGAACTGGTGCACGACAACGGGCCCTGCTGCACTATTGGTTACGACACTCCTGGGGGATATGCTTAGGATAATTTTCATTTTCTTTATAAACCATTATGAAGGGTTTATGAGTATAAACTTCCTCAAAGAAAACATTTCTTTTTATGATTATGGATTATATCTACAAATAGTTCAACTTATGTTAAGTGTTTTACAAGTATGGAATTATGTATTTTAATTCGTAAACTAATCTAGTTTATGCCATTGTTTAGAAATGGCTCCTAGTGGGAGGAATGAAAACCGTATAAATGCATGCACTCCATGTAGGGATTTCCCTCCTGCTCAAGATAATTATTATGGGGTTGGTGATACAACTGGTGCTGATCAACTTATTACCATACTGGGACAACTCACTCAGGTTATGAATAATAACCATACTCGTATGGAGCACCCTGATCTGCAACGTGGAGGATCAATGTTAGACCTCTTCATGAGGCAGAAACCACCAACATTTAATGGGTGTACAAATCAATTAGTAGCTGAGAAATGGATAAACTCCTTAGAGAAAATATTTCATGCCTTGTGGAGTAGCGAAAGGGAAAAAGTTGTCATGGCAGTTTACCGCCTCACTGGAGATGCTGATCAATGGGGGTCGCAGATTCAAAACACAAAGGAAGATGAAGATGTATCAAGTATGGAATTGAGGGAGTTTAAATAAATTTTCTCAGAAAAATACTTTCCACAAGACCATCGAGCAGATATAGAAAGGCAATTTTTGAGTCTGAGGCAGAAAGAGGATGAGAATGTTGCAATGTATGAGGATAACTTTACAAGGATAGCGAGGCATTCTGCAAATTATATACGTAACCCATGAAGTAAGAACGATCGTTTATTTGATGGGTTAAGACCGTTTCTCCATCGAGCATTAGTATCACAATCATTCTCAGCATACGAAGATATAGTCTCATGTGCTATCAAGACAGAAAAGGAATTCTCTAAGTCTTATGACAACAAAGTAAAACAAGAGAAGAAGAGAACGGTGGAACAAGACACAGATAAAGGTAAAAAGGGAAAGAAGGATATTCCATTATGCGATAATTGTGGGAAGAATCACACGGGTACTTGCCTAAAAGGAATGAGTGTTTGTTATAAATGTGGAGAAAAAGGTCACCAGGATCGTGATTGCAAAGGAAAGAAAGATTCTATCAATGTTGAATGATACAATTGTAGGGAAATAGGGAATTATGCAAATGAATGTCCTAAGCGTCAGGGAAACTTACCTCAGAAAAGTCCAATGGATCAAGTACAACCTGCAGGTCGGGTGATAACTCATCGCGTCAGACCAAGCAGCAGGAATTAAACCCACAACCATAGCGCGACAGGCCTTTATTACCTACCACTAGCCTACAGGAAGTCCCTGGTTATTAAAAAAAGTTTTCCTAATCTAAATGGTATGTGTTAATATTTGGAACCTTATACATTTATGATAAATAGAGTATTTTTGAGTTCTATTACCTTTTAGAGGGAAAGATGGGTTTGTGGTAAAAATTTATTAGAGTATGAAAGCCTACATGATAAGTAAGTATATTTCCTTACGTTCTTAGTAAATCTCTTAAATAAATTCCTCAACTTTATAAAAGGTAACTTAAAACAAAAATGTTGCCGGTTAACTTTTTCAACTGGGGATTTAATGACCATTTAACCAATCAAAATATTGTGATTTTTTTGTCGTTAACATTAACCTAATACAGTTTTCTACAACTCTGCATCAGACCTTGATGGTTTGTTTTTCTACCATATCCATATTTTCATAGAGTTTTAGTATGGGCTATCTCGGGTGACCTTTGTACTTATCTTTCTTTCTTTTAAAGTTATATTTTTATTAACCTTATTTCCGATGTGGGTTTTCCACAAATTTATTTTCTATTTTCAACCATTTATTTTCAAAGAAAAATTTCAAATCGCGAGGATGCAATTTATTGAAGGAGGGGAGAATGTAACACCCCAAGATTTCACGATACACTTCTCTTTCAATAATGCAATAGCTTGCATTGTACGCAAGTTCGAGATTCTAACACACTGTGACCAATCAAAATAGCCCTTATGAATAATAATACCCCCTTTTTGAAATTATATATATTTTATATTTCAAAATGGACTTCATTTTTGGATTCGGAATATCGAAATTAGCCTATGTTGAATTTTTGGTATTTTTCTGAGAACTTCTAATTTTTATGAATAGTTAAAAATACGTAAAAACAACCTTTTTAATCAAAATAATTTATAGTGATGAATTATACTATTGAGTGGTTTTAAAGTATAATTAGAATATATTTTTACCATTTTATCCAATGGTGGTAATTAGAATTAATTTAACATTGAAACTGGACATAAACAATTGTCAATCTTTTGATATATATTGTTTCTTAAAAACAGTCTATTTGTTGTGACAGTGGGAATTAGTTATAAAATTAATTATTGAAACTTATATGTTTGGAATTTTTTAAAATACACATCATTTTTTAATTTGGAATATCAATTGAATTTTAGGTTAAAATTTTGGCATTGTTCTGAAAAACTTCAATTTTTGATGAATAGTGAAACCACTAAGTGGTAGTTAAAAAACAGATTTTTCATTTAAATGAAACATTACCACTTCTGTGATTTGATTTTAAAAAATCTGACATACAGGGTTGTCATTATGAAGTAAAATGTAGTTCAATGGGATTAAAATAATTTTCTGGTGAATAGTAACTTTTATGTTTAATTAATCGTGATTAAAGGTAATTAGTAAAATTTAAGGTAAAAATGATATTATAAAAATATGAAAATACCTTTACAATTGTCCTAAACCTATTGGATGAGTCATGGACGACCATGAAAATCCATGGGTCAACATGGGGACCCCATGGAGCCACTTGGGTATGCAAATGAAAATAATAACTTTTTATTTAAAGTAAAAATAAAATTGTCACAAACATGAGTTGTTTTACTAAAACATTTATTACATGGGGTAATATAAGGTAAATTTTAGACTATAAATATTCATTGGAAATAAAAAAAGATTTCATACATCCTGATATTTTTTTTATAATTTTTAGACATTAAATAAACTAAATATTTTATGACACCATGTTGATGCAGCGATTACCTCATTAATTAACGATTTAAGTAAAATAAAAAGATTATGTAAAATCTAAGACGTACACTATTCAAAAACCTATTGGATGAGTATATTTAGAACCCTTATGACCTTATCCTAGAAATATATAAGTTTGGGACCTTTAAAATCCGAAACTCATTATATAATAAGGTTACATTTCATGACATTCCAAGAGTGCCCCTCCTCTCCTCTTATAAAAGGCCCCCACCACTACCGCCTTACTCACACATTCAAAGCCTTTTGGCTCGGCCAACCTCTGGCCAAATACTCTCTCTACTTCCCTCTATTACTCCTAGAAGCCTCACTTTGGGCATAATTCTTCCCAAGGAAGCCTTTTTCTCAAATCAAGAAAGAGTTACCTGATTTTAAGGTAATGTCTTCTCTTATGTTATTTTGTTTCATTTTGCTTCTCCAACCCCCTGAAATCTTTTTAATAATTTCTTTTATAACAACACCAGTATCCTCAATATACTAGGATGTTTTCCTAAGAAGTAATCGGGCTACACTTACACAAACCTACATCTAATGGTTAAAGAACATACTATTTCTGTGGATGGTGAATTTCTGCCTCACGAAACAATGATTGTTCAACACTCATATTACACCTTCAAAGGTGGCCATTAAGATGACACTATATTTATATATGATATATAATATGTTCTGTATTTTTCATTTATGTCATACCTTTATGGTTTCCATTATGGGTAAACACGATAATTTCATTTTAGGAAGTACGGACTACCGCCCCCTCAAAGTGATTTGAATCATTAATGCCATATGTGGGATTTATAAAGGATGGAGTAAATGGTATTATACATTATTTTATACTGTAATTATATTATAACTTTATTTAATTATAATTTCATTCCATTAAATATGAAATAGAAATGAAAGTAGCATTCATGCGTACGTACGGCTTACTGTCTCTATGAACGGTGCATTTCATTTATTACCTCTAAATATTATGTAATAGTATAAATGAATTTATATACTAGATATATATGATGCATATTATATCTAAATAATGAATATAATTATGGATATAATGGATATTTTACCACATGAACAAAGTGTAATTATAAGAAGTTTATTTTTGACTTAAGTACCAAAGATCGACAAAACAACCGTTATTAACTTAAATAATTACATAATGTTCATAACATAGTAATAAGTTATATAAAAGGAATAAAGAAATTGAAAAATGTTCTTAATAAAGTATAAATTAACTCTAGTTTATTATTCAAGAGATTAAAGAACGATCGAGTCAAGTCAGACATGAGGTAAGGGAACTTCTTAACCCAATTTCTATTCGTTGGGTTGATCTCCTACTTTCAAATTATGTCATTATATTATTATGTCCTATCATGTATTTATACTTTCATTATGTGTACCTATAGTGAATACACATAATATATCTATTTTAATTAAAAAATAATCTTTGTAAGGGACTTCGACTCAATCTCCTTTCATTGAGGCATATTTTGTTTTATACACAACATTCCTTTATACGGTGTATAAACCCCTTTGACTTTTAATTTTATTCAAAAGAATCTTTTTTATAGGAATCGTTTTTACTAAACGACAAAATGAATGATTTTTTTGTCATTCGTATGCGGCGACAACGACTTCTCTACCACCGTGACCATTATTTGAGTTTCGGCTTCCTCTATAAGCCATAACTTTTTTTAAATGAAAAAAATTTACATGGTTTTAATTTTCTTTTATTTTGGTATTGAAAATGGTTTTGAAAGTGTTTTTATTATATCAATGTGATGTATTGATATCTGGTGATTTAAATGTGGAAATGTTATGTTTCCTTTATGCATGTTTTATGTGATACTATTATGTTATGGTTTATGATATGTTTAAACAGGTTCATATGAGGAATTCATTGGAATTAATAAATGACGGGTGGAGCCCGCTATAGCTCATCGATGCATCGGTAGGCCTCATGAGAAAAACTAGTGTCTTGGCATTAGGCCTTGGCAAAATCGTATTTGTAGTCTTGGCACGAGTCCTTGGCTATGTGGTTATGATAGTCTGACATTATGCATTCCATCATTATGAAAGTGGTTATTGATATTGCATGTGATTATTCGACCAGTAGAATATCCATGTGAATAAGTAAATGGCATTATTTCATTTTACTTTTTCCATATTATGCTCAACTTCATGTTTAAAAGGCTTTTGTTTTAGTTATACATTGCCTTAAATGTTTATGTTTATTTATGAAAGCTTCCGCAATATTGTTATCATTACTGAGCATCTGAGCTCACCCATTTCAATGTTTTAATATTTTTCTAGGATGTGAAGAAGTATTTTATGAATGACCTGCAGAGATAGTATGTAGGGGATATGAGTGTGGAAAATGGAGACTATGTTATTATAGTTTTTCACTTTCTGATTTAATGTAACATTTATGAATGTATCTAGAGTTTCCAAGGCTACTAAACTAATTTGTCTTCCGAGACTTGATCTTTTGTGGTCATGCCAATGTTACGCAATAAGGCACCGACTCCGGGTAACTGGGATCGGGGCGTTACAGTGTTTGTATCATGTACACACAAAAGTTTTCTATAAAGATCACACAACATAAGATCATATTTCATCACATTTAATTTTACAATTAATGAGTATTGAATTAATACATGGAATTCCCCAATAACAAATATGATAGGTATTTCTATGTTAGTACCCTTGACTGAAAATGCTGATGGAATTCCCAATACAAAGGTATGACATGGAAAATATTAGGATAATTTTAGTAGCATAATACTGAATAATAAAAGTGATTTTTGAGAGTGAAATAAGTCCTTAATTACATTTAAATAATAATGGTAGTAAGATGGATGTGAAATAGAATATTTCATCAATAGTAACTGAAAGATAAGAGTCAATTCAAAAATAATGTGCTTGAATAAAGATGATAAGGGGATGATCCACTTACTTTGGTATAATAACAGCTTAAGTATATTCCATAATGAGTGAAGGTAAATGATTTGTAATTAGTAGACATAAAATTCTATTATATTGGGATATTTTAAATTCATGACTACATAACCAATTTAGATTAAAAGATATTATACAGTAAAGTTGTTTGAATGGAATATTATAGAGATAAATTGCTTACCTTGATAGTTTATTTCCAAAATCATGGTAGGAGATTCTTTGGAGATTTTGTGGAACATTGGGAGTGATCTAGAAATGAATTTGTTGAGTAATATTTTCTTCCAATGATTTTGAGTGAATATTAATGAGATTTTGGGTGGGTTTATATTAGAAAATATAGGGGAGTTAATTATTATTTTCCAAACATAGGTTTATTATTATATATAATATATTAATCAAAAAAACCTTCTAATGGTTTTTAATAGTGATTTCTCTAAATAAAAGTTGTTTTAATTATTTTATAAGTCTATTAAGTGAGAACATTAAAATAATATCATTGGTGATGTAAACATGAGTCATGTTTACAATGAATTGTTTTTAAAATCATAAAATAAAATATAGGTTTTAGGGGATTCATGAAGGGATTATAAAATTAATAAAATGACATAAAATCAATATTTTAAAGCAAAATTATAGATTTTGTCTTGGAAACCTTTTCTGGAATATATTACATCACTTTTGGGTCATTATGATGTCATAATACACATCATATATTTATACAATATTTAATTTCTAGCAATAAATTTGATTCAATGAAAATTATGAAAAATTAGACAATGCATACTTTGGACATTATGATTCCAAAAATAATAATTATTTTATCAAATAAATATTAAATTTAATAAATGAAACATAAATTAAAATTTATATTTAGTGAAAAATACTAGTTTTTTGACAATAACTGTTTCCGAATCTTATAAAAATTACATCTTCAGTTCATAAAATTATATTATCATTTAAAATTTAAATACACTATTTTAAAATAATATTTCATTAAAATATTTTTAATTCATTATTAATTAAAAAAATGTCTTAATTGAAATTTATTATTACCCTAAAGCAAAATTTGAGTTTTGTGGTATTAAAATCTAATTTTTATCAAACTCATTATATAATAATTTATAAATTAAAATAATTATGAAATTAAAATAATCATTATTTTATTTAATATTAAATATACATATTCATAATGTTATGGTATAGATAAATATCCCTTTATTACACCAGTGAATACCCTAAGGGTAAGGTTCAAGACAATGAGATTTTATAACAGTTGTTCGGAGAACATGCTTTCATCGATTATCTTGATGGACTTGAACTTCTCCCATAAATGGTTTTAATCATGAATTAGTTCTTGAATCACACATCGATCATGGTCAATGGAAAATCTAGGGGATGTTATAACCCTTATAATCTTTGACAAATGGGATTCATTGGATATGATATTACCGGGTAATACCATCGCTTATTTCATCTGTATCAACTAGATTTATCATAATCTTTAATGTATACTGATCATATAACCACTTTTAAATGACTATATTGTCAATTATCAAGTTTTTTAATGGATATAGGATATATACATGTATGTGTGGGAGAATTATAAAAAAAATTTACATAATAGATAATTTAATTAAATAAAAATTGAAATTTTATTTATTAATGTTCATTTGGTTATATTACCCCCTTCAGAAAACATTCCATTGAAATTTTCAATGGATAAACTAAAAAAAATAGGTTACTTCCATATCTTCTATGTTGATATAAAAAGTAACAACTAATCTCAAACCTCAAACTCCATGTATAATCAATAATTGTATGTACATATTTTCTATCAACTTAGCATGGATTTTATATGATGATGAATAGTTTGATCCTTCTCTATGATCCCTTAGATATGATCTGGCCCCATATGCTTCCACTCTCCAACTTTATCCAAGAATTTCAGAGTCCGACACCTCATCACATACAAAACCTCATAAGTATTCACATCTAATTATTGAATAGAATGTGTTTTTATATGATAACTCCAATAGGTTATGATGTGGATCCCAATGACCTTGTAAATCCATTGATCATGATCTCAACTTACCTTCTACAGTTTGAATGGTCCTTTTAGACTGACCATACATTTTAGGGTGATACGAAGTGATGATTCTATTCTTTGTATTCAATACATGTTGTAGGCTTCTTTAAAACATCAAGGTAAAGCTCACATATAGTTTAGATATAATAGAGATTGAAACTACATAGATTCTTATAACTTATCTTATGTATATCCGGGTGACTTGGTCAAGATATAAATATTCATTCCATTCAACGTTGCTTTTTTATTTTGAAAACCACTTTTAAGGGGGGAGTGAGAACCCTTACATCGTTAAACACCAAAAGAAACAACAGATTTGTTGAAGAATAGTTTGAGCTTATTGGAATCAATTTCCCAAAACAATATCCAGGGAATAGAATTTACCTGGGAGACAAGGTAGTCCTTCAAAATGCCTTCATACTGAAGAGCCATATTTTCCCATGCTTTCAAGAATTCCTCCATGTCAATCATTCCCATATTGAATCCTCTGAGTAGAATAGAAGCCTGCTTGTCAATCCACTCACCTTGTTCCTTAGAAGTGATCACATGAATTGTTCATCATGTCTTCTTCAATGCACCCATATCCATATCTTACTCTCCCATTTATTTATCTGAGTTCAAAAGCAGATCCATGCATTCCATCATCATTGATATCTATAGCTGAGTGTCTCTGACAAATATTCTCTCATATTTCTATCCAGGATCCCTCGTCTTTGCTGAAGGAATAGTAGGGACTCTAGCCTCGCTGCTTGCATACACCAGGTCGTTATATGAGTTGACCACTGTATCCAGATTTTTCACAGTTATAGTATCCTTTGGCAGATTATTTCTCTTACATAGAGACCTCGTGATAGGAGGACTAGGTAGGTTAAAGTAATCCTTCTTACGTCACCCCCTCTGGTTGGTCTTGATAAACCCATTAGAATCTCTACTAAGGAACTTTCACTTCCATGAGGATGATGTTAGATATTCCTCTGCAATGTCCACTTCCTTTGGCTCTGTGAAGACATCCAGAACATCATCCATCTCCTCTTGGGTCTCACCCACATCTACCAAGTGGTCCTCTTCATGTGAATCCTCATTCCTGTTTAGATCCCCATTAGCATGGCATTCATCATCACCCAACACTGCAAACCGATTTTGAAGATCCATGTTTAATCTCTTAACTGTAACCGTATCTACAAAAGAAAGGGTCTCCTGTATGGCCTTCCATGGCACTCGGACGCTACTGCCTGTTGATAGACTCTTCCCATGTATTGAAGTTGCATTGAGGTGTCTCTCAAAGCCAGACACTAGCATTGCCCACCGGATTCTTTGTCCTCACAAGGTCCCTCAATCACCTCTGAAGCATTGATTGAGTTAATTGGATCTATCTGCATTGTTGTTACCTCTAGGTGAGCCTCATTCACTCTGTCATTGTTACCTCTTGTTGAGTCTCCTACCAAAAGCAAGTTCAGGTCGTTCCCAACCATCTTGCTAAAACCCGAAACTTCTTTATCCAAGGGTACCACCTCATTAGCACCCATTGCCCCTGTAATGCACACCCCCAAGTCTCTCTTTAATATGTCAAAAACCATATAGACCTTCATGTGTGGAGAGGGGCCATTAATTTCTTCTTAGAATTCTATGTTTTGAGGCCAGGACAGAGTCCTGGTCCCTCCATCTCATGTTCCTTCCCATGATCGGAACCACTATTGGTGCACACTGGTCCAACTTCTAAATATTTTCTACTACCATCACCCATACACAATCCCTTTCCATCATCGTTTGCATCTGCAACATGTCTAGGATCCATCCTCCGACATTTGAAGAATACCTCAGGATGACCCATATTTTTACAAGAATTACATAAATCAAACCAATTTTCATATACTACCAGTTATTTTTTCTGAAGCACTCCCTCCAATGTAATCCACACAAACTCACGTGCAATCTTCGAGACATCAAGTTCCACACATATACGGGGACATACCGGGTGGCAGAGCGCCCTAGTTCTTGAATCAACACACAGAATCTAACCACTAGGTTTCCTAGAATTCTAAAAATTGCAGGGTTTTGAAATGGTAAAGGAAGGTGCAGAAAAATAACCCATACTGTTGCTGAAGGGGAATATCGATGCATGTGGAAGTCATATGACCAATGAAATTGGTAAAAAAAGAGTCCATTGGAGCTTCGTGGGGCACTAGACCAGGCTTTAATCAGATCCTCCTCAGTGGCGAATCGAATCCAAATATTCCTGGAATCGAACAGGCCCACTGTTTCTCTATCCTGTAAATCCCATGACCCAAAAATGTACCTTTCAAATGAATCCACTAAGGCATGTCGCTGCGTGAAGCGCTCAATTAAGAAGAGGTTCAGCAGACTCGAAGCCTCGTTGAACATCGAGGTTGAGATCGACAGATTTGGAAGTGCATTTATCAAATCCGGAACATTAGGGAAAAGAGAAACCTGATGGAAGGAGGGAAGAATGTCAGGATTCGAGAAGGGGTAAAAGTATGGAGCCAATCATGTGACGGAAGCCGGAGGTCCCTCCCCCGGTGGGGGAGGAGGGATGAGGGCCGGAGCCACCGCCATCTCTAAAGGGGGAAGGCGTCACAAAATCTCCGCTACAATTGGTTCTCTTGACATTACCCCATATTATAAATATTCATTGGTTACAATAAAATAGGATATCTTGGTTAGGATATTGACAACCACCCAGATGGTGTTATTTCCTTTAGGTTTCATATGGATTCCATCGATAAAATCCACAATTATGTTTTACCATTTCTGTAATTTTATTAGAAATGTATAAATCACAACCTTATATATATTTTATTCCACTTTGATGTTGTGTCATACCATGAACTAAGATACAAACTCTACAATCTCTTTCTTTATGTTATTCCACCTGATATTTGGATTCAATCCTCTAAACGTCTTAGATATTCCTATATGAATAGATAAGGATGATCTATATGTGTCATCCATAATTTACCTCTTCAATTTTAGATTTTATCAGACACATATATGAGTTCCAATATATATAAATCAATTTTTAGCAAATTTGTACATCCAAATATTTGATACCATCTTCGGTAGAAACTTATTATCTTCTTGATCATCATTAATCCTCTCATGAAAAGATGATTATGAAGTAATTTGAGAAAAGAATAATGAAGATATTTTTATTATTTCCATTTCCACCATTTACATGTGCATGAAAATTGGATCCCTTGTAATCTTCATCATTGATTGAGTTGGGGGAACCTATATTCTTAGTGCATCTTCCACTTTTTCTACCATCCTTTGATGACAATTGATTCAATAATAATAATCATTGATCGGCTTTAACCACCTCTATTGGAACATATTAATCTCTTTTTTCATGAATATATAATTGATACTTTTATGATGTATATATATATAACACTTATCCCTATATATATAATGTTTCCATATATTTAATGTGAAGATCACTACAGGAAAATATAGGTCATGATTTGGTAATACAAATCATGGAGCTTTAGTTGGTGTGAGGGATAATTTTTTACTTTATCAATTTTCATGAGTACACAACTGAAGCCCTATTTATATTCATCATTGAAGATCACATATCCATCTCTAATGGTGGGTAATGTGATTATAGGTGAAGTTATTATACTCTTCTTGAACTCTTTAAAACATTTCACACATTCATGATTCTAGACAAACTGGAATACGTTTTGAGTTATCTTGGTTAGGTGGATTTAAAATCGATAGATGTTTCTCAAAAAATAATGATACTATCCTGATAATCCAAGGAAACTATTGATTTCTTTCATAGTGGATAGTCTCAACTTCTTTTAATCTCCTCTATTTTTGAAGGATCCATAAATATACATATTCTAGTTATAACATTCCACAATAATTTTACATGTTCCAACCATAAGATGTATTTACTAGACCTTTAATACATATTTTCCATTTGTAAGGTCCTCTATAAATTATTCAAAAGTTCCTCACGTTTCTATATTCTTTTGGATTAGATAATATTATAATCAATTATTATTACAAAAAAATTGATGAGGTAATTCCTAAAGACTCTATTCATCAAATATATGAATATCTATAGCGAATTTGTGAGTAAAAATGGAATCATTATGAAATTCTAGATCCCATAACTTGTATTAAAAATAGTCTTGGGGATATTATTCTTCATCACATTTCCTGGAAAATATCCCGACTGAAGATCTATCTTAGAGAAATACTGGGATCCATGTTGCTCATCAAAAATTTCCTCTATATATTGAAGAGGATACTTGTTCTTTATCATGATCCTGTTGAGCTCACAATAATCAAATAATAAGAACATTGAACTATCCTTTTTCTTTATGAATATGATTTATGCATGCCACAATGAAGAACATGGTCATATAAACAACATTTCCAGATTCACCTGTAGTTTTTTCTTCACTCATCAAGTTCAAAAAAACACATCAAAAATATTTCCTCAGAATTGGAATGTCTTGAAGGATGATCTTTTCCATAGACTAAAATCATTTGAACTAAATAAAATTACACAGATAGAAATAATATCATTTCATAATATTTTAGTACTAAATAAGATGCATCCCCCTCCTAGCACTTTTATAGATTTAGATAGTGATTCATGATACGGTGGGTGATTTCATTCTCTTGAAAAAAAAATTTGGCGCTATATAATGAAAACTAATCCATATCTATAATAACATTTAATTCAATTGAAGGGATTATCAAGGGGTTATTTGAGAAGTGTTTCCCAAAAATTTTGTTAGTGGAGGTGTAATATACTTGGATGAAATAATTTCCTCATTTTCTATTTTCACTAATAGTTCAAATTCCATGATTTGTGGAGGTATTTGGATGGTTATAAAAAAATGTGTGATATGAAAAAATTCATTGAAACATGGATGGTTACCCTACATTTCACTTTTTCATTATGGTTCAAACCATTTACTTCATCAAAAAGAGACTAATTGATGATAACTTTAAAACTATTAAACATATAAATAAGAGACCAATAATATTAAAATGTAACTCATATATAATGTAAATTCATTAACCTATGAATTCTAAGGATGCATTCTATGTTTCCCATGATCTATTTTCTAATATAAAATGTTCAGAGATTTTTTTTCTTAATAATGGTTTGTAATTAGATAGTGAATTTACCAAAAAATACCCCCCCCCCCCCTGAGAGTTTCAAACTAGGTGTACATCAATAACCATTATCGTGCATCAGTTTCAGATCAAGTCAGGATCAATATAGTTTTTTCAAGGGTTTTTTCCCTAGAAACATCTGTTTTAGATCCAGATCCACTTATATTATCCAGACATGGATGTATTTTCTTGGAAAACACTTAGTTTAAACATTAACAAAATTTATGGATGTCTTCCACTGGAGTCCTACCTCTAATGGGCCCTGAGTTGACTACTAGCATCGAGTGTATACTAATCATGCAAATGGTAGTCATTACTCTCTAAGAGAAACATTTAGAAGAGAGAGATATGATAGATACACCAATCACAACATTCCTAAACACGCACACACACATTTATATATAATGAAATACCATATTCATACATGAAATTAAATATACTAATATAACAACTAAAAGGGAAATTAGAAGTTCACAAAAGGTAAGGACAATGAAGACCATGAATCCTGAACAAATCATGAAAATCCTCAGTTTAGTAATATGAATCCTAATTTTAATCCCAATTTGGATGATAGTAAAAATTGTTTATATAAACATAGGGTTATAATAATAGTTTACTATTTAGGATCCTCCCTAAAGAGTCTCATGTAAAAGATAAATAAATAATTCAAAAGCGTAGTGAAAAATAGTGAAACTAACTCATCACCTAAATAGGTACTATATGCTCCCATACTCACCATGTATATCTCTTAAAAATTATCAAATACAAAAGGGAAAATATATATTAAATAACCATTTAGGTTACCCCACTCCTTCCTCATCAATTTTCCACTCTACCCCAAAATTGCACATATTGAGCAATCTTTGTCCAAATGTAAGTCATCATAAAGACTCCCATGAATAAAATCACAATATAAACCTCATTCATCACATCTCCATATCATCCCAAATCACATGTCAATATATAGTATCCATGTGGTTCCTGTGAGCCACCAAAACCTATATGGAATATATTAAACATCCAATATTATACATTGATCAATCACAACCCATACAACGATTAATTTTCTCAAGTAACCATAGTTTATACACATCATATGCATACAAATATTTTGGAAACAATATCTAGAAATACATGTGTGTGAAATATCCTAAATCCATCACATATAACTATACACATATATGGGAAACCTAAAAACTATGAATACTAGAAAATCTAATTACCAATATAAGAGAGAGGGGCCATATGGGGTATCCATCCATCCTTCCCCCCATATGGATGTTGGGAAAACACCCTTCATGTGCCAACTAGGTATTAGTTTCCCTAAACAACGTGGGTGGGGAAATGTATGAAGTCACTTAATATACAACAAATTATATATCTCACAACCATAATTTGGTCATAACCAAGTCTTAGACTCAATTACAATTAATGTCACTCTGATTTCTAGCTGCCACTATGAAGCCCAGATACCCTATAAAACACAAGCATTTAAAGAGTTAAATTAAATCCATTAATTATTTTTTATCATTTAATTCTATTAATTAATTCATTAGACGTTAATTAAATATTAAAATTATTAACCATTACATTAGATTAGTCATCTAAGAAAATTACATTCCCTCTAGGCATAATATAAACTGAGTCCATGATTTAACAAGATTAACATATTTTAGCAATTTTATTCCATAAACTCTAACCCCATGAGTTAAGAATTAATTACATTTTATTAGTATCATTACATTATATAGTTAATCTAGTAAAACCATAATAAGATACCATGAAGAGGAAATATGAAACCAAACACCTCTAGATACGTCGACTAGTGTGGAATGGATTGCTGATAATAAATATCATATCTATTATCTATTAAATATATTGATAAAAGATCATCCCACTCCCAGAATCACATCAATGGGTAAGAACAACATCAACCCATTCCATCACCTCCAATGTCATCATTGACACCCACATGCAAATACTGATTCATCTTTTCATCAAAAGTTTAATCATTTTCTATATAATCCATTCCTTCCTTCCATAGATCACCTTATCCATTCCAGACTCAACCATCCCATACTCACATCACATCCAGGCCTCCCCGCCCCATATCACCTCATCCATACCAGGATCCACCATAAAAATATCATAACACAAGGCCCATATCTAAAGTACATAATACATTAGTAGTCAAAACTCATAAATCATAATAAATAGGGAAATCTAGGCCCTAAAACAAGGCATCTGTCCTTCCAAGAAAAATGAGCTCTAACAGCTCTATACTCAAGGCACATTCCCTTTTCATTAAGATGAGAAATTCATGCCCTAGTAATTATCTTTATTAAGTAACCAATTCTTACTCCATCATAAATTAACTAATGTATTATTCATAGGTTCCAACTATGGGCAACATATGACATCGAGATATAACCAACTATCAAAAGCTAAACATGATCTCAATTATTAAAACCAGTTTGACCAAACTGTGAGAGAATCATTCAAATTTGACATGAATTTTTATTATTATCAACAAAAATAGACATGTTTCAAATTAGTTATCAATTAATCTAATCACATGGAATATCACATTTAATTAATTATGCACATTTATTTAATTTTATTATCATCAAATTACATCAACATCCTGATTACAAGAATTCCTCTTATTTAAGTTCTTAGGACAATTAATTATCAAAAAAGTTCAAGCTTTGTGCCATTTATTAATTTCAACATGATACTCCAAGAATATGAATATTCTAAAAAAATAAAAACATAGATATCACACTATCTATAAAATCGTTAGGTAAACTGTCATCCTTGTACAATGAAATGACATCATTAACATGCAATCAAACCAATTTCATTAATCTGTATCAATATTCTAAGGTTAATTATATTTCCATCCAAATTGATTATGAATTATCAAATTAAAATTGAACCTAAATAAATATATAATTAATATATCACTTATATCCAAGGTGTTTATGTTCCTCACATGATAACACACTAATATTTTAGATCACTAATAACCCCTCTCACAAAGAACTGCATCCCACCAATGATTTCATGGAATAAACACACACAAAAATCCAATAAAACCAATTATATATATGGGATACCATCCACCGAAACATAAAGAGAGGAATGTGGATGAAAAAATATAGGTCAGTGATAACCCTCTAGAAAACAAAGAAGGAGCACACCTGAAATCAACTTTGATCACCACAGATCGAAGGAGGAAGCCCAAAGATAGATCCCCATTGAAGGAATCCCAAAACACATGGGAATAGGTTTGTTTTATTAATGGAATTTAATATAAGGACATAGGTTTTGGAAAAACTAGATGCCTCTTCTATTTATAAGTTGTTTTGCAGAGGTCATGTATATGGCATGTAACCCATACATGACATACAAATGTAGGGACTCATATATCATCCAAAACACAATTCTTTATTTTATTAAATTTAAATTATATAAACACCTTGTATAACCACATGAATCATCCTTAACAAGCTTTAGAGTTTTAATACACAATTTGAAACACTAACACACCGTGTATTCTCCCAGTTTCCAGCATTAAGTAGCAGAACGCCTCCAAAATCACTCCATGCCACCTTCATGTTACATGAGACTCAGAAACACACAAAGGGTTTGAATACATGGATCCAGTAATTTACATTAGATACCTCTAAAAAAATTATCATGTTTGGGAATTCAAAAACTAAACAAGAGAGAAAATGAAAAGGGTCATCCGAACAACCACCCCAAAAGATAACTCTTATGGGTATCTCTATCATAGGAGCTCAACCTCCACACTTAGAGTAAGGAGTAGAAAAACTATTAAACAACAAAATCCCACTCCTAAACACTCTCTTGGAAAAGATACCTATCCAACGATAGTAATGACACAAAAATATCACAAGTAAATAATATTATAAACCCGAAAGATCATGTCCCCAAAACAATTATAGATATAAAATAAATATGAACATACAATATATCAATATACTAAGTGTGAATATGTGACTCATATTGCCATGTACAATCTATCAGACCATTGAGAAGAACCATTCAATGCTCAGTACAACTTGGTTTTTTTCCAGATGTACCACCAAAGGTGAACTATTGAAATCCCATAGAACAATATCATGCATCGCCAAAGGAACAAAAATCCTTCCTTTAAATAAAACAAATTGTTTTCTATCATCATACCAACTAATTGGGGTATCAAAAAAAAATGGTCCCTCCATACCACCACCTCAGAAACCCCTAGGTGGGACTCTTACACCTACATCACCAAAGAATAATGAAAAATTTTATGAAAAATAAAACATCTTCCTATGACCTCTCTCATATCATGATTCATTGTTGATTGGTCTTCCATCACTCTCTAGGAATCCCCAAATTCATACAAAACATCACTATGCGATTTCTTTCATAGAAAATCAAAAAAATGTTTATCCATTATAGAATATATAAAATATAAAAGTTGTTGTCATGAAATAATTTCATCCATCGAAATTGATGAATGTTCATGTCATGTTGGCAGAAGACATACCTTAGGATCTTATAGCTGGTAAAAACTACAAAATGATCATTAATGGGGTAATGTCACCCCAAATTCATTGAAAAAAACGAATTCTGCAAACTCTATTTCATGGGTGACATATTTACTCTCATGGTGATGTAACTACTAAGACCCATAAGAAACAACTGATCTCTAAGACATAAAAAAATCAAGACAAGACGTGAAGCATCACCGAAAACCATAAAATGAACACCCTATATTAGAAAACACAATACTATAGAACTGACCAACATCTCCTTTAATTACTCAAAATATTCGTGACACTGGTGATTCCACAAGAACACCTGATCATTTAAGGTCAAGGATATTATGGGATTTATAACCTTAGAGAAACCAACTATGAACCACTGATAATGTCCTGCAAGTCCATGGAAATTGTTCACCTCTAACACTATCTTTGAGGATTCCTTGGAAATAACCACCTCTATCTTCAAAGTACTTATAGCTACTCCTAGGATGTATACCACATTTCACAAAATATAGACTTTATTATCCAAGAACTGACACTTCATAAACTTCTCGAACAACTTCTCATGACTATGAAATACGAAATCAAAACATTTATTCTTTTAATGAACCTTTTTAGAATCATAGTACACAATGATGTCAATCAAAACCACCAAAAACTTATCCAAGATCTCTTTGAACAATGCTATCATAAACCCCATGAACACACTTGGATCATTTGTCCCATAGAATGACATCACAATGAACTCATAATTCCCATTATGACTACTGAAATAGGTATTTGGTATATCGTCATCCTTCATCCACATTTGGTTATATCCATACCACAAATAATTTTTGAAGAACCAACTCACTCCCTTCATCTGATCAAATAAATCTTCAAACGGCAGAAGAGGATAACTATTCATCACTATCACATGGTTCAAGAGATAATTATTGATAAAATTCAGCAAATTTACATCATCCTTCTCCAAATAAAAATTGGTGCATCCCATGAAGAAACACTCGGCTGAATAAAACCTCCCTACAATAGACCATGGAGTTGTACTCGTAGTTGTCATAACTCAAAAGGCACCATCCTATACGGAGACATCGAAATATGAGACATGCTAGGTTGTAGCTCTATCCAAAACTCATTCTCCCATTAAAGGGGTAATGCAATAAACTTTTCTAGAAATATAGCAGGGTACTCTTCCCCAAACATAAGAAATAGAAACAGCAGAACCTTTGATGAGCTCATCATCAGCTCCACCATCAGTGAAGACAAAGATGAAACATGCCTTTGACCCATCCAATGGTATTTCTTTCCATCAAGCACTATTGGACCTCCATCAAAATCATAAAATACGACCTTAATCCTAAATAAACCAATGATATCCTACACCAAATACAACCAATGTATTTTGGGGATGATTTCATATAGTTGTATCTTTAAACATAAGAAATATCCCTAGGAGCGGTGCTACCCCTCCACTAGGTAAAAGTATGTAAATATTGCATACATATGATCTCTATCTTTACTGAAATAGTCAATTCCAAGGGAACTGGAAACCTTTCCACATAACATCCTAAATAATTGATGGGGGTAGGTGATATAAAGGACTATGTTGCTCCTGAGTCAAACAAATCATGCACTCATGTAGAAAATAAGAAAAGGGTTCCTCAAATGATGGATGACATTCCTGACACTTGAAATTCTAAAACATGAATCTAAAAATGGCATGATCCATAACCACTTAGACCCATTATGAAGACCATATCATCATTTTAACTCGACTCTTTGAGGATGAAAAGGGACTTATTGTTATAGTTGTCATGCCACGTCTCCTCTTACATGATCCAAGATTGGAACATCCATCTACTGATGCCTTAAAAAAACTACCTCAATAGTGGAACCTAAAGAGGAACACATAGTGCATGTTGACTACTTATAAAAGTGATGAACTCTCGCCCAAAATTACTATGTCCACCATAAGAAAAACATTCATCCAATCATATGGAATAAGTCTGAGAGCCACCACCCATAGAGAAAAAAGATGATGAGGGATAAGACTTACCCTCAGATAATCAGAAGTTCTACTATCTAGGAAACTGGTAAACCTAGACCATAACTCAACTTCATGTAGAATCATAATGACTCCCCTCGTCTTATGATCCAGGTTTGGCCAGTATTCTCTAAATAATATCAGTTATTGTTACCAACAAGAAATATGATTTTTCTTAAAAGGGGTACATGGTGCTTGATATATGGATGCAATGCCTCCTTAAAATCAAACTCCCTACCATCCACATATAAAAAATGGGCTGATTCTTATTGCACAAGTGTCCTTAAATAGATCCCAAAATCACACACACTGGAGCTCCCCTACTGAAGGGTATGGATCTTGGAAATATGATGCCTTCAGGGTTGAAGAATATAATTCTACACTAAATTATCCCCAAAACAACTCCCATGAGATTGTTGACTCCCCATGATCCTTGAGAAACAAGAGACACCACTTCCAATCTTCTCTAGGATGCATCGTCAGAGTTAAAGAAACCCAATTCTCCATCCATGAACATATCAAACTAAAAGTTATCTCAACCAACTCCAACTAGTCTTCTATGACTGCATCTAAAACAGAGCCCCCATACATTTGTAGACTCTAGAACTAAAACTCTTGGAGTGTCATTGTACTCAACCAATACACTACAGTTATCTACTAACATAATCTAGTGATGATCATCTACACAATCCTGACGGGGACTTTAACCTGGAGCAATGCCTAAAAGAAGAACAAACGGTTAAAGCTCCTAAAACGTGAATATGGAATAATTAACATTAATTAGTTAATTATTTCATTATCTTGTTTAAGGTTTTATCCCATACCCTGGTCTACCCATTTCAAGCCTAGGTGCAATGAAGAATGATGCATGATCCTTTACTAGGACTCTACACTGCAACTAGTATCACTTCATTTTCAAGGATCAATATAAATAGTTGTCTAGGCATCAAATAATGTGCGCCCAAAAAACCAGTGTCTCATATGATCAACCATGTTTACAACACTAAATAAATTTAACTATCATTATTTCTCTACTATCCCATGTAACCTCACATGTCACTAACTCCAAACTCCATTCTATCCCTCAACCTGGCCCTTTGATACAAATTTTCAATGAACCCACACCCATAATGATATTGTGATGTAGGGAGAGGTGTTGTGATTTCCCTTGTCCTGGCTCCATTTGGCACCATGTATTTGAGTGTCACTTTGGGTATAATAAACATTCATATTTGAAATGTTACCCATTTAGAGAAATATACAATAGATAGATTTAATAGATACACCAGTCAACAACAGCTCAGTCACACACACACACAGATATGTATATATATACATATATATATGAATACAAAGAACACAGATACAATTCAATAAAGTACTATAACAACTGAAAAGAAATCTACAATTACCCAAAAGTTATTGATGAAAACTACCAAAAAGCCTTTATAGTTCCTGGAAATCCACAAGGTAGTAATATTTAGCCGCTTCTGTATACAGCATAAAATGACCTAAAAAATAATTTATATAAATTTATAGTGAGCCTAAAATTATACTCATTAGGATCCTCTTCATAGTCTCTCATGGGAATGATAAACAAATAATGCTAAATCATAGTGAACAATAGTGAAACTAACTCATCACCTAAACAAGCATACCAAGTTTCTATCCTCACCATGTCTATATCTAACCATGTATCACATAAAGTACGTCATATAATATAGTAAATAAAAATCAAGGGTTCCCCGCTCCCACACTCCCACTAATTTTTCCACACTCCCCCAAAGTAACACGTCTTGATCCATATCTCTCCAAAAGAAAGCTTTCCTGAAGATAGTTGAACATGGAATCACAACATGCACCTCGTGCATCGCATCATCATATGAAACATATACATATATAGTAACCCAGTAGTTTCTATGTTCCACCACATCTCATATGATGTATACCAAACAATATGTATTATACACAAATCCATTACAACTCCTACACTGAGTAAGTACCTCCAGCCATCACAGCATATACACACCATACATATAATAATCCTTTGGAAACTATATCGGTTAATACATTTGTGTGAAATATTCAAAATCCATCACAACTCTATATACTCAAATATGGTAAATCAAAGCACCATTAATACTGGAAAAAGATAATACCAAGACAAGAGAGTGGGGTCAGACGGGGTAGTCACCCTTCTATCAACCCTTTCAGTTATTTGGAAAAAAACCCTCATTGTCCATCAGGTCTTAGTTGTTCTAATAGAGAAGGGTGGGGTGGCATATTAAATCACAGAATATACATGATATAAAATATCTCACACCCAGATTATGGGTATAACCTTGTCTAAGACTCAACTACACCTAACATCACTCAGACTCTCAACTATCACTGCTAACAGTATATATCCAATAATCACACAAGCATTTAAAGAGATAAATTAAATTCATTAGTTATTTTCATCATTTCCTTCCACTAATTATTTTTTTAAAAATTAATTAATCATTTTATTTATTCCAAATCACATTTCCTTAATCACTATAGTAAAGTCATTTGCCTCTGGGTATAATGAAAATTAAGTCCATAGTTTAACAAGATTAACGACTTTTCACATTTTCATTACATCAATAGCAACCCCATTGGTTAATAATTATTTATTAATTATTAAAATTATTCCATAATATAGCCATATAAGGTCAACAATCCTAAGATACCAATATGATGAAACATGAAACAAAGCACCTCCAATTTTCATAATCTTTAGGGAGTGGGAGGATGATAAAACAAACAACCCAACCATCAGCCATTAAATAGATTTACAAGAAAACATCTCAACTCCCAAAATAATATAAATGGGTAAGACATTCTTCATCTTATTCTATCACATACAGTACCTTACTCAACACCAATATGAATATCTTGGTGCATCTCACTATTGTAGGCATCAACTACTTCCATATCATCTGGGCCTCTCAGACCCACAACACACCATCCATTCCAGGATCAATCATTATAGGATTCCATCAAATCTGAGCCTTCCTATCAAATATCGCCACATACATCACAGGTTCATCCAAACCAAGATCCAAATATAAGGCTAGTATGCATATCTAATCTCAAGACATCTAGAAACAAACATGAAAGCATAACTAATAGGGAAATGTGGGCCTTAAAAAAGGCATATAAACTTCAATCATAAATGGGCTATAACAGATCCAAACACAAGGAAATGAAACTTTTCAAGAAGATGGGATACTCAGGCCCTAGAAATTATCATTATTAAAAATTGGTTCTTATTTATTCTACAATTAGCTAATTCATTATTCAAATGTTCCAGCTACAGGAAAACTAATACATCAATCTATAATAAGCAATCAAAATCTTAACTTGATCTCTGTCATTTTAACCAGTTTCATCAGATTTTTAGAGTATATTTTACATACAACATGAATTTTTATTATTATCAACAAGAATTAACATGTTTCAAATTATTTATCAATTCCATTAATCAAAAGGAATATCACATTTAATTAAACATTTAAATTGAATCAATTTTATAATTATCAAATTCCATCAACCACCAGATTAGAAACATGTATCTTCTTTAATTTATTAAGATAATTAATTATCAATTAATTCTAGATCAATTATCTTTACCAATGTAAACATGATACTGTATAAATAAGAACATGTTAAAAAATAATATCATAGATATCACAATATTTAGAAAATCATGAGAGAAAATATTATTAATTAACTAAGAAACTATACCATTAGTATGTGATCAAAACATATTTCTTCAATTCGATTCAATATTATTTGGTTAATTATAGTTCCTTAAAAATATCTAAAGAATTATCAATTTATTCTTTAATTTAAATAAAAAATGAAGTAATTAATTCCCTACCTCAAACGTATCTACATTATTTGCACAAGAATATGCCAATATTGTGGATCTCTGATCACCTATACCACAATAACTACATCACTCCATGTATTCCAAAACACAAAATCACAAGAAAACAACCTAAAAACCCCCATTAGAAATATGGTATATCATTATCTATAACATGGGGAGAATAAATGAGACATATTAGAGAGAACCCACTAAAAATTGATGAAAGAACACAACACTCATCTACTTGGATCTCCTTGGATCAAATACAGAAGACCAGTGACTAATACCCTTTGAATGAATCACAAAAATATTAGGAAGAGGGTCATAGATTAATTATAATTTGAGATAACGCCATTGTTTTTTAGAAAACCTGATCTCTCTGCAAAATATAAGCAGCACTACATAGTGAATTTACACTTTCTACAACCCTTTAAAGTAGTGTAAATGTTGGGAATCAGATTTTTTCTAAAAATGTGTCATATATGATCATTATATCATTATTGTTTACATGTAGTGAAGAACCTCATGAACCATAAATAACATGATGTGAAATTTCAGTACAAAATATCAAACAATTACACGTTTTTTATTCTCCATGCTTCATGCTTTTAGAAGTAAAACCCATCCAAACTCACTCCAAACCTCTATGGAGCATAAAAAGCTTCAAAAAACAGAAAGGGTTATCCTAAATGAATATATTCTATTAAAAATTATATATTTTTCATTATACATAATTATTTCTCTATAATTTTCAAATCTAAATCCCAATAATAACTATAATTTCCTTTTTTTAGGAACTAGGACAACATAGATCTTTAATACAGTTTATTTCTTGATTTATAACATAATAGAATACTTATTACAACACATATGATAGAGAAGACTAGTTTATTTAAGAAATATGGTACATATTGAAAAAATATGATTCAGGTATAAGAAAACATTATTGAAAAAATAACATGTTTATAAAATTTCATAGCTTTTAAAACTGCATGAGATAACCTTAGAACATACATAAGAAATTGGCGAGATATGAATCCCAATAAGGGAATAATCAATGAATAACATGATGAATGTTTTACATTTTGTAAAATAGACATTTAAATGGGACATAAACATTGTGATGATAATAATATATAACAATGAGGAATGACATAACATGATTTCGTAAAGGTAAAATTGGAATGTAACAACAACATTATACATGACATCATAAACATAGGTCAAATAGAAATCCCAAGACGTCATAACATGGTGAATAGATTCTCATAATAGATTAGGTTTTCTCTCTAATCAAATACATAAAGTCTCAAGAGACTAAATCATTACCCAATGAATTGTAATGTTATATAATTATGGGTTCACCTTTCACTTTAATATCATGTACATGGATAAGTCTGCCACATAGATCATTCAAAATAGAGTCATATTTAATTTAAATTAATCACATTATTAAGTAGTGTGAAATAAATTCATAAAATCAAGTAATAAAATTAGGATAGTTATGTATAGGTGAGTACCATTGTGTGGAAATGATGATTGTATTCTGAATATAATGGTTTGGCATAAAAAAATCACCAAACAATTTTGAAAGCATAATTGGGGTATATAATGAATCATGAAAGGGATTAATGATAGTGAAAAAGGGTTTATCACTACATTAAAATTTTAATGAACGTATGATGGATTTGGATTATATCCCATCAATAGTAATTTAATGACAAAAGAAATTACATAAATAAGGATCATGAATAAACAGTAGAATGAGATGCCCCCTTACATTGAAATAGTATCTGCTTAGTTAAATTATATAATGAAAGAGGATAAATGATATTTAATTATTATATAAAAAATATATCAATATATCTATCATTATAAATTCACGAAAACACAGAAAATTGAGATTCATAAGGAAAACTATAATGAATGTGCACAAATAGAAAATAAGAGAGAGAAATCCCATTCCTAGAGAGGGTGCTTTCCAAATCACGGGAGCAGCTTCTTGAGAGGTTGGGGAAACCATGGTAGGGAAACAAAGTGGAATGTGAAGTGTAATTTTGTTCTCCAGAGGTTTTTTTTGTGCAGCTTAATGGAAGATTTGGTGAGTTTATATTGGAAAAGTGGGTGATGTTCATTATTAATTTCCAAATATATGTTTTGAACTCTATGAAAAAGTATTCAAAACCACAAACCTTACCATGGGTATTACACAATGTTTCTAAAAAAGAATATTGGTTTTCATTATTTTACATGTTCATTAATTTTACACAATAAAATAATACACATGGTGATGTGGAAGTGAGTTCTATTTAAAAAAAATTATTTTAAAATCGAAAAATATAATATTGGATTTGTAGGATTCATAAAGGGATTGTAAAATTATTTATGCAAAATAAAAATCAACTTATTTAAAATGGTAAATATACAGTTGGTTTGTGGATACCTTGTATGACATATATAACATCACTTTTAGGTCATTATTATATCATAATATATATTATATATTTAAAACGTATTTAATTTTTACTAGAAAATTTGACCGTTATGGAAAATTGTAAAAAAATCATTGTTGGATAATTTTGACAATATGGTTAGAAAAATAATATTTAGGTTATTGAATTTTTTTTAAATATAGAAAATAAACATAAATTTAAATCATTGTTTCTATAAAATAATGGTTTTTTGACAATATTATTTTTCAAACTGTTATAAAAATATTATTATTACATCATAAAATTATATTATCATTTAAATTTAATATGTATTATTTGATAATAATATTTTATTCCAATATATTTTATATCATGAATTCATAAAAAGGAATTTATTAATTAAAATTTAATATTACGAAAATATAAAATTCAATGTTTGTCTCATGAAAATCTAATTTTTATCAAACTCATTACTTTGTCATTTATAAAGATAATTAAATAAGTATTAAAATATAATTATTTTAATAAAAAAAGAATAAACATATTTATACTGTTAGGGTCGAGATACATAGCCCTTTATTATATAAATGAACACCCTATGGGTATGGTGTGTGATAGTGGGATTTTCATAGGGTGGTTCGGCGAACATGGTTTGGGCCATGATCATGATGAGCTTAAAATTCACTAGTAAACTATTTCTCCCATTAATTAGTCATTGATTATTGGTTTGAGATTAGTAAAGGGATAACCCACATGGTGTTTTCTCCAACTTATGATTTAGTAAATAAGATTTATATGGTACCATCATACTGGTCAATGTCATCATTTCTTTAATTTGTGTCAATTTGATTTATCAAAAGCCTTAATATATTCCAAAAATGTAATATCTATTCAAATACTATATTATCATTAATATCAGTTTTTAATGGTATTTTCAATCTGATAGGACATAACCAAGGATTTGATTTTTTTTCTTTTATACTTTTCATAATAGGTCACTAAATTCAATCACACAGTGAATTTTGTTTATAAATGTTCATGTCATTTCCTCTGTCCTACACAAAGGTAAAAATTTTACCACTATAATGACATCCATGTAGTTCAATGGTAAATATAAATGATTTAAAATTTTTTTTTTCAATTTTCATATGGTTTTAATGGTTTAGAAAATGTTAATAAATTATGAAAAAATATATTTTTGGAATATTTAATTTATAAGGAATTTATAAATTAATTAACTAAAAAATGTTTATAATTAATTAATAAATGTTTAAGTAACATTCATTATTAAATATTTATTGAATACTTAATTTTTAATACTTTAAATATTCATGAAATATTAAGAGTTAACATTTAAAATACATGTTTAAAAAATTATACAACATCTCTTATGATCTATAAATTAAAGTGATTTCTAATAAATCATAAGAGTAATTTATAATAATTTTATATATTATATAATTAATTCCCAAATGTAAAGTTGTTCAAATTTTATTTATGTATTATTCATATATTCTTAATTTAAATTATTCAAATTTATGATCCTTATATGATATACTATTTAAACAACATAATTTTTTTATGATAATTGATTTGATATTAATTTAAATAATTATAAATTTATGATATTTAGATCATGTAAAATGTGTACAAAATAGAAATTGGATTATAATATGTTTATAATTCTTGAAAGTATCATATATTTAAAATGAAACTATATATAAAGTGTTTATTTTATAATGGATATAAATGGATTATATTCACAATTATAAAATTTCTTTGATATAAAGAATAATTTATAAAATGGTTATAATTATATTTTATATATGAATTATTCATAAATGTTATCCTATGTCTAAATATTAGAATTTTTATTTATTTAATTTTTTTTCTTATTTTATTCATGATTATAAATTTTTTATATGATTATTGGTGTCTGGTGTAGAATAAATGTTATATTGATTTTAAGAGATATAAATACTGTAATTATTTTCCATGATTGAAAATGAATTTAGTTTCATATCTACCTTGACCCCAGTTTTTATTTTTGTAATGAAATTTAATTAAGTTTTTAAATATAGTATATGTATATTATGTTTTAGAGTTGCAATGGATTGAATTATCACTTGGGTAATGTATATATAGGTATATGGACATTTGACCATAATATCTACTATCTTAAAGGTTAATTCTTGTCTAAAAAGGTGAATGTTATTGTAAATTTTTATTTTAGCCTTACTCATGTAGAGATTTCCAATTTCATATAACCATATGCATTCACATGAAAAGCTCATGTGAATTATCCATACAATATATATTGATATGTTTGAATATGTTGGATTTTATATTTTGGAGAGTAAAAAACCCTTCTAGGTTGTGAAAATGGTTACGCGTCAATATTATTTGAACATATTGTCTTGGTGGAGGGAATGTGATTCCAATTTAAAACACTAGATGCATGAATAAAAAGTGAATAAAATGGAATAGGATAGTGTGATTAAATCCACTAAAAAAACAATGTTTTAGATTCCTTCTAAAGAGAAACTTATCATGACCTCGATCGTCCTATTTTTTAGGTCATGTTAAATACTATTTCTCGTGGATTATTATTTTTACGGAAAGAAAGTATTAAGTGGAACTGTATTGTCCTGTTAGTTGGGTAATTCTAACAATGTATTCCCCGGGATTTTACTTTCATTACTTTATTAACATCTTATTTAGGTTATACTAGTTGAGTACCATAATAGAAATAGTTTATCAGAGGAATTGAGTTTTGTTAATACATATAATTGTTTAGAAAATTTGTTTTCCACTCAGCAATCCCAGAGTCACAACTATTTTGACTGAGATGATGCCCACCTAAATAGCTATGAGATGGGATAAGCACTAAAAGAATCTAGAGTTCAGGGAAATATAAATCATGGGCAACTAATTGATATGGAATATTTTAAAAGGCGGTTATCATTTTTTTAGAGACTATTCAAAATAATTTCCTTATTAAATGGATACAAAACAAGATACTCATAAGATAAAATCTTCTATAATAGATAAATGAAATCATCATCATCTAGCCTATCCATGTGATTAAATACTTAAAAGATAATAATAACAAAGTCTACTCTTAATACTGGTAACTTTAACAAAAGTTATTAATAAATACTAGTAAATTAAGAAAAGTTACTAAAAATTTTTTTGTTTCAAGATAAAATCATATGCTAATGAAATATTATGTCCATAAAAACAATACCTACTATCAAGTAATAAAGTTTTGAAGTTGTTCACCAAATGAATCTATATTCTTTTGGAATCATTTAATGATTATTTAATATTTGAAAATCATTACATTAAAAATGACCAATGGAATCTTAGTCTCTACGCATGCAGTCAATATGACTATGTATATCAATAATTTAAACAATTTTAATCTCAATTAATCAATATGATTGGGTATGATAGATGATAATCAATATAACTAAATACATTAATGGCTAAGTGAGACTCTATGTTTCCTTAATGATTTATTGACTATAAAATTCCATTTTATTAATATGAAAATTATTTGATATTGACAGTATGATTCAAAAGTGTGGTAAATATAAAAAAAGTTGTGAAGTGAAAGGAATTGATGATTGGATCTTGAAGTAATGAGGTAATGGAGATACTACATTGATAACTTGGATGCTTCAATCGTGGATAAAATTTTCATAAGATGTCAATGATCTCATTTTAATACTTATAAGATCATATAAACAATTTTCTACTAAAATTATATGGGTTTTTTTTAATTGGTATATTTTATAATCTGTTAAATTCTATAATATTCCTAGAAAGGGAACTCAATTTTTTACTAAAATGACATAGGTGTTTTTTAAAACACAAATTTTATAATCAGTTAAATTCTTATAACATTTATTAAAAGGGGAGTAAAAATTGACTTTTCTTTTTAGAGGATCCATCATATACTAAACTATTGAAATTTCATGATGATGTTAATTAATTCTAGAAAATATTACCCGATATTCTCAAAGTGTTTAGAATATATGAACTCAGTATATGATGTTTCGGTTTTAAATACTGTATTGTCAATAATAGTGGATAAAAGTTAAAACTATAAGAATAATATTTAGTTTAAAAGATCCAAAATGTTTCTTAACTAATTCATATAAGTTCAACATAATATAGGTTTTTCAGGGAGTGGTACTAATTCTTTTTGACGAATTCTTTGGGTACATGATAGAGTTTAGGGAAACACCATGAAACTTCAATGTTATGTATATGTGTTATAGGAACAAATTATTTAATTTTTATGGGGATGTGATAATAAATGTATATTTTTTATGTTTTTTTAATATATAAAATTTTAAAATCAAAGAGTAAATGATTGAGATTTTAGTTTACATTTGTGTTATGAAGAAAAGAGTTGCTACATCATATTTAAATATATAAGAATTTATTAATCTCAGATGAATAAAATTATAGAATATGTATATTCATCTCATTTCATTAATATAATAAGATAATTGGTCTATAAAAAGAGTTTTTATGAAAAAAATTAGATGATTGATTGTAAACAAGGGTTATGATTTCATCAGATTTTCTAACATTCTTTGAAAGAAGAGTAGGGTAAATATGTTTGTCTAACTATTTTTTAAAATATGAAGGAAATTTATTGCACTACCCATCAATGGAATATTATAATGAATTATCTTATATTAAATGAATATTATTAAAAAAAATAGAATTATATATATGATATGACATTAATAGTTTATATATTCCATATTCTGGACAAGAGGAAATAATTTGGATTTCTTAAGAAGAAATCAGTTTCTGTATCTTAGCAACATATACTAAAAATAGTATAGTGACTATGTGGTTAGGAGAAGTATGTTTGAACATAGAGAAGATAAATGTTGAAAAATAAAAGATTACATCAATATAAAGGTAATGTGATATCCACATAATATCCTAAAGTGTTTATGATATGTGAAGGTAAATATAAATGTAAATTGTTATATTTAGTTACCATTGATAAAGTGAATGTCATTATTCCATAAAATTTTATACTATTATAAAATTAAATCAGTTTTTAGTTGATATCCATAAGATTTTATGATATATAATGTTAGAGAAAATTTAATGAGTTAAATTTGGTTATCATGAATAAGTAAATACCACTTTTTTCCAAAATATTATACCAATCCAAGAATAATTTGATTTTTCACTTGATATCCTAAAATAGTTTTAGGACATGTACAGGAAAACAAACATGTAATGATTTATAGTTAGTCATTATAATATTCTATTCCTTCTTGGTCCATTACATTGTGGTTGTTCGTCATTATAAGTCATCGGAGGAGTCTTAGACAGAGTTTGGATATGTTTGGTTTCTAAACACTTGAAGAAAGTGTATTAAAAATCTTGTAAAAGGATTTAATGATGAGAAAGTCAGTTTCATGGGTTATCTTTTAGTTCTCACATTTTCCAGACATTTTACATGTTGTGAAGAAGGCATTCAAAGTGTATAATATTTCAGGGTCAGAAAAGTATGAAAAAATGAATAGGTGATGAGACTTTTTAGAGATAACTAATCCACAATTATTAAAAGAATTGAAAGGGTATTACACGTTGTGTAATGCCATGATCATGTGCAGTTTTGAAATTATTTATCAGCTAAACCATCATTTATTTGGTTTTTGTTTCCTTTTTAACTATTGTTTTGGGTGAACCTTATGTTCCCAATAATTTTCATTGAGTCCGGTCACTTCCTCATCGATATTATGCTCATGGTGGGTGATCTTTGTTGATTTGTGGTCGATCTATGGTGTAATCTTCTATATTTATCATATATTTTATTCTATTCTTCTCCCAGGGATCTTCTGTTGGGGTGTTTACTTTCCTTTGTTGAGTTGGTTTGCATTTTGATCCATACATGGTGCGGTATGTATTATTCCACAGTTTTTTTGGTGTGGTTGTGATTTGTGAGTGTTCTTCTTCACCCTACGGTGCATAACAATTAGAAATCTCCCTTGAGGAAGTATTTCATACATTTCCCATTTTTGTGCATCATTTGGGAGGTGTTATTCTTCTTTCTTACCTCTAAATCATGGTTATTATGTCCTAATTTAAGACAAAGAAGCGGTTAATTGAAATTTAGTCGTAAATGTTGTTTGTTCGTATACATTTATAGATTGATATTTTATGTGGTCTTATGATTATTTAGGCTTGAAAACCCATTGAAAATCATGGTCGTTGGGGGCCCTTGTTTCAACACTAGATAAATTTTGGGACACATGTTGTTAGAATTTTTTTGGAAACATATATATATATATTAGTTAATTATGTGTACTCATATAGTGAATGTATTCACCTATATTATACAGTTTCCATGATAACCCCTCAATTGAAAAGTGGAATAAAATAAATATTCCATATTAAATATGAATTTTTTTTTTCTATGGTTTGTGTGGGGATGTCCTTGTGAGAATGGTTGTTTTTTGGGGAATGGATTTGGTGGTTTAATGGAATCTAATGTTGAGATATTGATTATTTGAGGGATGGATGAGAAGTCTAGTGTAATAGGGCTACAAATCCCGTTGTGGTTTAATGTGTTACCGGATGTGGTTCTACATGGATGGATTTAGAAGGATGAGTTTTAAGAAAGATGGCGGTTCTTTGTATGCGTAATTCTGTTAGAGTTTATCTATGAGTAGCATGAATAAATTTTCCCCCTGTATCTTAAGACTGAAATGTGTTATATAATGAATGTGTGTTGACTAGAGAGGAGATGTTAAGTGGGTAAATTTAATGTGGTTATTCTTATCTATATGAATTTATTTCGTTGATTAATGTGTTTTATGCTTATTATTTTCCTAGGAAGTGATGGTATGGATAAATTAATTGGATAATAAAAAATGTAAATTAATTAAATAAATTGGTTGGGAAAGTGGAATGGGTTTTGTGGATTGTTCTATGGTGTTGTGTATTTAGAGGAAATAATAAAGATTATTGTGTGGTCCTGGTTGTTTTTATAGAACTCTTAGGTTTGTTATTAGTGGTGGGTATCTTATATGTATATACTTGTATTTTAAAGTTATTTCTATTCTCACCCCAAACTAGTTGATCACTATGTTCCGAACACCCCCATTTTTAGAGGGGAGGGTGTATTTTTCCAAAAATCCTGGGGTGAGGATAGATTTCTGGCCACCATGTCTTCCCTGATCCATCTTCCGAGTGGCGATAGCCCAATATTCATTATGAACATTGTGGATTGTGTGTCCTAGGTGTGTGCGGGTGAGTTTTGTTCCCCTAGGTGTATTCAGAATGATATGTGTTGGGAATTACTAGTTTTCTTCATTATAATGTGTGGTTTATGTGGCCCATGTGTTTGTGGACCAGATGTAGTTTGCAAGGCCTAGGATTCTATGGGTGGGATGTGGTTTTCGAGGTCCAGGTGTTGGTGGGAGTGATGCGGTTGTGATTCCTAGGTGTCTGCGGGTGGGATGTGGTTCTGAGGCCTAGGTGCTTGTGGTCGGGATGTGATTTTGTATGTTCGAAAGATTTCGGTGTGCCCGAACATTTTTTGTGTGGGTGTGAGAGTGTATAATTATGGGGAAAGTGGTGTGGGGTATCCTATCCTTGATGTGATTTATATTTTATATGTTGAATTTTGTTACATATTTAGTGTGCCTTAGTGAGATTGGGTGGTTAGTATACCTTCTTAGGTGTATTTTGGTTCTACTATTTTCTCACAGGTGTATTAGTATTCCACATCCATATGTGCGTGAGAGACACTGATTTTCTTATTGAGTATACTTGTATTCTCACCGTACATATATAAAATTGTTTTCAATCTTCCAGTAGGTTTTCATGGACCGTGGTATAGCGTACTAGCTCATATCTTGATAGTTGATGTGTTGTTGCGTAACTTTTCTTTTCAATTTGATTTTGGAGATGTTTGTATTTGTAACAGTTCTATTTTTCACAAGCACGTGGGATGCATTTTGGATTTAATGTAAATATTTCTTGGAGTATTTTGTGGATTATGCATCATATATCCTCATCTAGTGTTATTAAAAATATGAATTCCTCCCATATTTGTGATAAGTGTACACACATAGAGCTAGTTTCCAACCACAGGCCTACTGGAGATGATACTTGAGGTTCATTATCTTCCTTTCTTATTTTCTATCCCAAGAGGGGTATCTTTGGGGAGGGGGTTTCATTACAGAGCCGAATTAGAGGGAGGTTGTTGAGAGATTTGATGGATTTTGGGGTTTGGCATAGTGAGGATTTCACGGGATGGTATCACTACTAGAGATTTGTATATTTGGGATGAGGCCCCATCACAAATTCATCATTACAGAAAAGGGAATCACAAATAGTTTTCTTGAGGTTTTTTTAAATCCCTTTTATGATGGCCCTTCGCAAATACAATTTTTGACAAGGATATGCCCTATTGCAAAAGTTCCCATCGCAAATAACATAAAAAATACAATAATTGAATAAAAAATAATTAATAATAATAATAAAATAATATTAGTAAATAATATGAACTCTACTAATATTTTAATATAAAAATTTTCATATAATAATAATTATAAAATAATATTAATATTATTTGATTTATAATATTAATATTAGTAAAATAAAAAAATATAGGGAAATAATATTAATAATATTAATAATAATATTATTATTATTACTAAAGAAATATAAATATTTATATTTATAAAATAATAAAAAAATTATAAAATAATAAAACCTCAATATTCGGAAAAATATAATAAAATAATGAAAAAATAATAAAAATTAAGAAAAAATATAAATTATTATATAAGGTAATAAAATAATAATAAATTAAGTAAATAATAAAAAATCAATATTTGAAAATATATAAAAAACACACTCTATAAAAATGTAAATAGTTAATATTTAATAAAAATACATTCAATTGTTTTATCATTATAAATATAAAAATCACTTAGGGGGAGGGTCATTTGAAGGAGATGGAGGAGAAGCTGGAGTAAACATTCCCCCCAAACTATCAGCCAAAAGATTCATATACTCTATCTTCTCGTGGATATGCTGTTCCCATTAACGCATCTCCTTCTCCTCCTCCTCCGGCTATCGTCAGAGCTATTCCTGATGTTGTTGCATTAATTGACACATCTTCTCCTACTCCCTTGCCATACACTTTATATGATCACCCGTAGCTTGCAGCTACTCCTAGTACTATGTAGTAGATGATTATTACTAATTAAAACTAATTATTATTAATTATTAAAATTTATTACCATTTATTACTAATTATTATTAATTATTAATATTTATTACTAATTATTAATTTTTTTTAATAATTACTGGTAATTATTACTTATTCCCACAAATTACTATTAATTATTCAAATTTAATAGAATTTAATACTATTTTTTTCTAAGTATTACAAATTATTTCTAATTATGTCAATTTATTATAAATTCTTACAATTTATTACTAATTATTACAATTTATTAGAAATTATTACTAAATATGAAATTTTTTGAAATTTATTACTAATTATAAAAAATTATTCCAAATTATTACAAATTATTACTAATTTCTACTTATTATTACAATTTATTAATAATTATTACTAATTATTACAATTGGTTACTAATTATTACAACTTATTACAATTTATTACAATTTATTAGTATATATTACTAATTATTAAATTGTTTACAATTTATTACAACTTATTACTAATAATTACAATTTATTACAAATTATTACTATTTATTACAATTTATTACTATTAATTAAAATTTATCAATAATTATTAATAATTATTAATAATTATTAATTTATTTACTATTTATTCAAATATATTATAATTTATTAGTAATTATTACAAATTATTAAAATTTAATTGTGATTATTACAATTTATTATTAATTATAGGTAATTATTACTCATTCCCAATATTCATTACTAATGATTACAAGTTTCTACCAGTTACCTCAAATTATATATAATTATAACAAATTATTACTACTTATTACTATTTATAAATATTTATTCCAATTTATTGCTAATTATTACTAATTATTATGAGTTATCACTAATTATAATGACTTATTAATAAGTTTTCTAATTAATAATAATCACTACTAATTAATAAAATTAAATATAATAAGTATTAATTAATATTATTTAATACAAATCACATGAAATTATTTGTTAAAATAAATAATGTCAAATAAAAAAAAATCAATTTCTAATTTACATTAATTGCGGCTAATTGAAAATTACTATAACAAATAAAAAATAAAATGAATTAACTTAAAAATATATGAAAAAATTAGTATCTTAAAACTGAATCTATCGTGGGATATAATCTAGGAATATTCATCCAATTTAGAATTTTAAACATTGAAAAATTTTGAGAGAAAAAACGTAAGGAGATAGGGAGATGTGTAGAGAATAGAGTGGAATAAAATTACTGGATTAGTGTATATATGGGTTAGATAATTTGTAACAGTACTATTTGCGACATGATTCCCATCGAAAATGCTAACCCTTAAAAATTTGGGGTGGTGGTTAAAAATGTATTTGTTATGAGACCCATCACAAATACCAACCTGCCGGTATATTATTTGCGAAGAGAGATAAATATCGTTGCAAATAACAAAAAACACCGCTGAGTATTTCTGATTAGCTTTTATACCATTCGCAAATACCTTACTTGTGGCTTGGGGTGTAACATGTTCCAAACCTATTACGATAGGAAGAGGGTCTTGTCTCAAATAGTCCCTCCTCACAGACTATTAACGATGGGACCCTTCCTTGTTGCAATTACCTAGTCAAAAAAATAAATTTTTCTTATAGTGTATGGAAACAATTCTAGTTGGCATTGGTGCGTGACATAGGTTAAAAAGATCAGATAGGACATGAGATTTTATCCCCCAATTCCCATAATCTAGGGAATGAACTTTGATCTTATAGAATGACCATGTAAGATTGAGCTTCTTGTAGGGTAGAGACCATGGAAAGGTACATGCATTATAGTGAATTGTTTCCAAGTTTGAATTGGGTAGTTTTGGGAATGTCAAAATTTATAATCTGAGTAAAATGAATTAAAATAAAATTAAATAAAATTAAAAACTACCTCGGATTATGAAATCCTTGTTTTCCATTCAGCTATGGATCTTGGTCGTTGTCTACATCCATCTCTTGTAGTGGAGGTTCATCAGTTTGATCTGGTTGATGGTTGTACGGTTGATCCAGTTGAAGAGGATGATCACTGGCATATGATGTTCTGTGCTTTCCAGCTGCATGCTTTAGGAACGCATGAGGGCAGTGTTTCTTATGTGGAGAAAGAAGGTTGGCTAGAGGAATTGGATATTTCCTACAATCTGATCAAGGCCCCAACAATGTATAGAGTCTCTTTAGTAGTTAGTCATATGATGGGTTTTTCAAGTCATTGGTGGACGATGTATCTGGGAGAGTGAATGGAGGAAGGCGTTATGTGTGTTGACTTATATGATGAGTTTTGGGAAGAGTTCCTTTCACTGACCGTGAATGTTGAGAAGAGGTAGGAGATACTATCCTTTAAATAAGGAAGTATGTCGGTGCAGGAGATTGGGATCAAGTTCAATGGATTTTGGAACTTTTCCCTATATCTTTTTCTGGATGAGTAGTCTCATGCGAGACATCGTGAAGAGGCACTACAAACATCTATCTCGTATCTAGTTACGCCTTTTATGTTTCCAACAAATTTATTTTTTCATAAGAAAGAAGAATAGATCAAGCGCATGCACACATGGGGAGGTATATTTTGAGTGGGTATCTATCAGAGTTCTTTGAGAGGCAGAGTTGTTCTTAGAAGGTGTCAGGACATTTGAGGATTCGACCAGCGGGGAGTTAAGCTCATCAGCTTCTTTTCTGGCCTTCTACTTCAAGCGGTCTCTGTGACTTTCCTATGGGATTGGGGTCGAGGAGTTTTTTGTGTGGGGTTCAAATCCATCATTAGAATAAGTTCTTAGTTCCTTCTTGATCTCAATTTGGTGGCGGTGGACAGGGTTAGTGTCATTATCAGTAGTAGTTGCTGGCGAGAAAATTTTTGAAATTGGGATAGTAGATTTTTGCTCCACCGTGGGTAGATGAAGGAGGTAGATACCAACATAAGGATGTCCCTCATGCTAAAGGACCACAACCTGATTGTGTCCATGGAGGTGGTTATCATTTGAGATTCATTAAAGTTTGGCGTGGATGGTTTCACATAGTAGAGGGAGTAGTTCCAGCAGGGCCAAAGATTGTCAGAGGTATGATGAGTTTGTTCAGTAACCTTTCTTATACTTTGTTTGATTTAGGAGATTAATAATATTTTGTTTCACCCTATCTACCACATTATCTGGGACTAGACAAAAATAGTATTCATTTTCCCCTCCAGTTGAGTATGGCAGTTAGAGGCCAGAACATCTTGACTGATGTGTATTGGGGATATACGCTGACAATACGACCACAATATTCATGTTGTGATCTCTTCTTGTAACAGATGCAACCATATGAATTCATACTCCACATCGACTATTTGCAATCCATACATTTAATTATTGAATACATCTAGAGGAGTGTATTGGTTTCATATGTGTACACTCCACATGTGGCTTTATTTGGTGAGTGATAAAGTTAGGTGGGAAATCAGCGTGTGAGACCACTTCATTCCTTTTTGGCTGATCTGTGAGTGGGATCAATATCCACTGTGATTTTGTAGATTCCTACAGTCGTTGGGGGTGTTCATGGATGTCTTCCCCAAGGAGGTTGTGATCTACCCCATTGACGTGATATGGATTTTAGAATAGACGTATAGCCCGGGGCTTCTCTGATTTTGATGGATCCATTTCGTATGGAACCTTTAGATTTGTGGGTGTTGAGAATTTAGAATGATTATCTGATAAAGAAGGGCCTTATCTAGCCCAATTTGACATTGTGGGGTGCTCCAATGTTGTTTACCAAGACAACAAACGGTGGTGTGATGTTGTTCATAGACTACAGAATGTTGTAACATGTAACAGTCAAGAACATGTTCCCTTTCCCAAGGATATACAATCATTATGATCATGTGAGGTGGATGAGTTGGTTTTATAGGATCATTATGTGGTCTGGATATCACCAATTAAGGGTGAGGAATGGAGAAATTATGAAGACTGCTTTCAGAAGTAGGTATGGAAACATCAATTTTGTTGTCATGTTATTTGTTGTTACAAAATCACCAGTCATGTCTATAGGGGTTATGAATTTCAGCTTCCTAGTGTTCCAGGACTGGTTCTCCATCGTATTCATTGATTATATCTTGTTCTACATGAAGTTAGATGATGATCACACTGAGAATCTCAGAATTATCTTATTGGGTCTTAGACATCACCACCTATATGGAAAGTTATCCAAGTCCTTGTTCTAGACATGAGAGGTACATTTTATCACGCATGTGGTGTCTATGGAGGGTGTATATAATCCTTCTTTTTTAATACATAATTTTTCCTTACATTTTACATACAGATGATCTTTAATGTCTAGTTTCATGGAAATTAGGTACAATAAAAATTGAATATAACATATACCATTATTCCAATCTAATTGTAAGGCTTCATCATAAGATCATCCTATGTACAGTTACAACATCTCATAACCTAGATATATACATTCAAAGGAAAGGGTGACCAGGAGGCCCGGTAAGGGTAAACAAGGGAATCAGTTTACTTGTGATATCAATACGAACTGGATAAATACATAAAGACTAGAGAAATGAAAGAATAGTCATGTCATAATGAAATTAACATGAATCATAACTTGAATATGTGGCCAAATTATTTCATTTATACATTCATGAACATATCACCATGGTCCATCCATAAGGTGTCATAAAAATTACCATGGTTATTCACCAATGTATCATAAAACTTTTCATCTCTAGAGATTAATTCTTTACCCAATGTATTAGAGACCTATCAGGGTGCACCCTGAATATTTATTTACTTTCGTGCGATCTACATATATCAAAATCCAAAATTTCATAAATAACCCAAATATAATCAATGAAATGGGCTGCGTGTCAAAATCGTGACGTCTAAAAAGAGCTTAAAAATAAGAATATTATGTCATTTATAACCCACGGAAACGGAGTGAGGGTTATATGTATGTCAATTATAGAATCAAATATATAATCTTTATATATTTACGGACACCCAATGAAACAAATTTGGTCTGGGTATACACATAAATAAAATAAGCTAATTTCTTTAGAGAAAGAGATATAAATTTTGAGGCAAAATTTCTGCAGCATAACGTCTATATAACATGGAATTAGAAAACATTGAAACGACTGATGAAAAGGATCACCCACTGATAAATAATTCATAAAATAGTATGGTTAATTAATAATATCATGGTATAATTATTCTAATGACACACCACAAAAAAATAAAACATGAAAGAAAAGAGAAGATGTGATTTCTTTTACAAGAAATTCAGTAGCCTAAGGGCGTCACTTTAAAATTCTGAAAAAAAATTTATGAGAGAGAAAAAGGTCTCTCAAAAATTATACATGAAATAGAAATAAATTGGATATAGAAATTAAAAGACACAACATAAGGGAAGTCATGACTTAAAAGAAGAGGGGAAAGGATCCCTTACGTTGAAGAGTTACTTCGAAAGCATGAAGGTTGGGACCTTGGGAGGCTTGAAGATACCTTGGAAGGACTCATTGGGAGGTAAGGAGACCAGAACATCGTTGAGGAAGATTTTAGAATGAAATGGATGAGGGAATGACATGGTATTTATAGGCGAAGTGAGTGAACAAAACATTAATTGGGAAGGGACACCTCATCGGTGGTATTTGAAAAACCATGGGTTTTCCCATGGTATTTTCACATGGTATTGGCCACTTGGGACACCTCATACCATATATTACTAGTCATATTTCTACCAGAATTATTACATAATTATTACTTCCTTAATGATGTCATTAAACACCCGAAACTAAAAACTATATTTTTACTATTCACCGAAAATTCAATTTTTCTCAGAGAAATCCCCAAAACATCTTAACCTAATATCGATGATATGAATTAAAAAATGAATTCCATTTTATAAAAATAATATTCTAAATATTTTTAAATTAATTTTTAAATAAAAAAAATTATTCACCCGAAAAAAAGAATACTTCACTAATAATTTTGGAAATAGTTATTTACCTATTTTATTGAATCACATTACTTAATAAAGTAACCTAAATTATTTTAATACATTCTCAAGTGAGGTTACTTAATCCATTTGTTCACATTAATAATCATAAGCATAAAGTCACTATTCATAATTTACAATTCACCAAAAATTATGTTAATATTTTTAGACTCTAAATTTTTTACTAAACACAACTATAAAAGACCATTTTTTGAAAATCATTACACATTATTAATTATTTATGGTTTACAAAAATATTTTAAAATATCATTTTTTTCAAAAAATCATCAATAATATACATCCTATATTAATCCAGACATTTTAAAATTCACAAACATCACCATAAGAAGAAATCACAAATTTTATTTATATCAAAGGATTACATATGGCTGGTAAGGTCTCGTTACATAGCCCCTTATAACACCAGCATAGTACCTAAGTGTATGGTGTGACAAGTTGATAGAATCATGGGGTGGCTTGGCCAATATTGCCCGAGTGGTGATTTCTATAAGCTTCATCTTCTCTCGAAGGTGATTCCCTTCCAACTTCACACTATGAAGTTCGGCTTGGGTTTGGTCCAGAGCAAAGCCCAGTAGTGCAATGTCCTTAACATGTTCCGTCAGATGGGATTTTATCTTCCTGAGACTACTGGATGAGGCCATCAAATGTTCTTTCTTTGTTAATTGACCAATATCATTTGTATTTATATACAATAATCACAACATTTAGATTCCAAAGGTAATATTGACCAATGTTCATATAACTGTCGAAACCCAATGGTGTCATTTTGATTATACTCATTTCATAAAATGCATAAGTTTTGTTGGGTAAAAAATAAAATAAATAAAAAAATTAGGAAAAAAATTATAAAAAATATTGGGTCATTACATTCTTCCATCATTAAGAAATTTTTTCCCCGAAATTTTTTAAGCAGTACATTCAGATGATAAACATTGTGGGTTATTCTCCCTCATAGAATCCTTTGGTTTCCACATGGCTTCTTCATATTTCTGGTTCCAATACAACACCTTAAAAAGGTGGATAGTGTTGTTGCGTAAAACCTTGTCTCTACGATCCAAGATCTCCACCACCTACTCCTCATTAGATAGGTCATGTTCTAGTTTTACCATCTCTTGGTTTAGTATATATGAAGGGTCAGGTATGTACCTCCTCAAGGGGTATACATGGAAGACATCATGAACTTGTGCTAGATTTGGAGGAAGTGCAAGCCGACATGCCACTACTCCCACACGATCAAGGATTTCATATGGGCCAATGTACCCAGGGTTGAGCTTCCCTTTCTTCCCAAACCTCATGACTCTCTTACAAGGTGAAATTTGAGGAAAGACCTTGTCACCAACATCAAAATCCAAGTCCCATAAATGGTTGTCAGCAAAGATATTTTTCCTACTATGAGCAGCGTTAATGTCTTGCTAGATGGAATGGACTTTTTCTGTCATCTCTTGCAGAAGAGAAGGCTGAAGAAGCTTTCTCTCACTAGCTTCATCCCAACAAGTAGGAGTTCTACATCGCTTACCATATAGAGCTTCATAGGGTTCCATTTGAATGCTCGAGTGAAAGCTATTGTTGTAAGAGAAATCTACTAAAGGAATATGTTTATCCCATCCACCCTTAAATTCCATTGAGCACGTTCTCAACATATTCTCATGTGTCTGAAAAATCCTTATAGATTGGCCATCATTTTGAGGGTGATTGTCCATACTGAAATTCTATTCAGTGCTCAGAGCATGTTGAAGACTTCTCGAGAATTTTGATGTGAACTATGGATCATGACATGATATGATAGAAAGTTTAACACCATGTATACTTACCACTTCCTTCATATAATCCTGGATTGTTGATCAAGAGATAAATCTTCTTGAATGGAGATAAAATGGGAAGTCTTGGTGAGACGGTCCACAATAACCCATATCTCATTGTTTACATTGGATGTTCTCAAAAGAATAGTGACGAAGTCCATAGTGATAATGTCCCACTTCTATGATGGTATGTGTAGTGGTTTTAATATCCCTTTAGGAAGTTATCGCTCTTCCTTCACTTTTTAACATACTAGGCACCTTGAATTGTAGTCAGCAATCTCTCTTTTCATATTATCCCACCAATAATGATTACGAAGGTCGCTATACAGTTTGGTGCTTCCAGGATGTATAGAGAAAGTAGAGCTATGAGCTTCATCCATCAGCTACTTTATTTCTAAAATATATGGAACACATAATCTTGTATGAAATTTCAGTACACCTTCTTGATCAATATTGAACTTAAGAATCTTCCCATCCATTATAGCCTCAAACTTCTTCTACAACAAAGATACACTTTCTGTGATTCCTTGATCTTATCTATTAATGATGGTTTATAAATAATTTGGGTTAGGGTTGATGAAGTCCCTTACCATATAATTCTCATTTCTAACATTACTATGTCATTGATAAATAGATCTATTTGAATCCACATCATGGAAAGAACAACTGGTTATTTCCTTCTTAATGCATCAATGACTTTGTTTTCTCTTCCAGGATGATAATTAATTGAACAATCATAGACATTAAGAAGTTCCAACCATCACCTTTGTCTCATGTTCAATCCATTTTGTGTGAATATATAATTCAAACTTTGATGGTCTATATATATATATATCCCATTTCTCCCCATAAAGATAGTTCCTCCATATCTTCAGATAAAAAATGACTGCAACGAGCTCCAGGTCCTGTGTAGGATAATTTTGATCATGAGTCTTCAACTGTCGAGATACACAACTAATGACCTTGTAATTTTTCATGAGGATTCATCCAAGCCCTTTCAGAGATGCATCGCTAAAAATAACGAATCCTTATCCACTTGAGGAATGAGTTAACATCGGTGAAGTAACCAATATCTTCTTCAGCTCTTGGAAACATTCCTCACACTTCCTTATTCAGATGAACATGACCCCTTTTCGAGTTAACTTGGTTAATGGATTAGAAAGTCATGAAAACATTTTCACAAATGTCCTATAATATCATGCTAATACAAGAAAACTATGAATCTCAGTTATTGTTGTAGGTGGAGAACACTCCTCTACAACTTTTGTCTTTGTAGGGTCAACTGTGGTTATTTCAGTGGTTATAATGTTCCACAAGAAATCCACTTTTTGTAACCAAAATTCACATTTTCTCAACTTCACAAAAATCCTCTCCTTCCGTAGAGTTTTCAAAATTGCCCTAAGATGATCCTCATGCTACTCACGACTTTTGGAATATATCAGAATATTATTAATGAGAACTACCACAAAGTTATCAAGGTATTCTTTAAAGACTTTATTCATCAAATCCATAAAATAGCAGGTTCATTAGTCTGCCCGAAGGTCATAACAATAAACTCATATTGCTCATATCTTGATCAGATTTCATTTTTTGAAATATCTTCTTTTTTTATCTTCAATTTATGATAACCGTATCAAAGATAAATCTTATAGAATAATTGACCACCATGAATTTGGTCAAATAAGTCATCAATTCTTGGAAAAGGTTATTTTTACTTTACTATGATCTCTTTCAGTTCTCTATAATCAATGCATAGCTGCATCGATCCATCCTTCTTCTTCATAAAGTGAACAAGTGCTCCCCAAGGAGATCCACTTGGTCTGATAAACCCAATCTACAAAAGATATTGGAGTTGTTTCTTTAATTTCTCCAGCTTCACATTTTCCATCCCATACAAGGTCTTTGATATCAGATGAGATCTAGGTACAAGTTCAACAGAGAACTCTACCTCTCTTTCTGGGGGAGGTCCAGAAAACTCCTCATGAAATATGTCAATGTATTCCTGAACTATGGGGGATATTTTTTATCCTCAAACTCTCATTTACTTCTTATTATTCAATAATAAATTCCATAAATAAATAAATAGGATGTTCTTCTAGACCAATATTAGGTTGATATATCTCTCCTTGGAAGATAACTGTAGCTTTTCCATTCAAGACTACTGATATTTCCATAATTCTGCATTTGATCTTATCATTATACTTTGAGAGACAATCCCTCCCTAGTATAATGTTGAATTCCAGCATGGGAATGACAACTAGATTTGAAATAAGATTGTTCTCACTAAATTAAATACTAAACATTCTAAACACTAATTATGCTTGGATAATCCCACCAAGATTCTTGACTGATATCTCTACTTTTAGAAAATCGGGGGTTGATTCTAAATTCATTTCAAACTTGGAGGAAATAAAGGATTGTGTAGAACCATAATGAAAAAAATTATATTCTTTCTTTGAGAGAACAACAAGGGTACCTGATACCACATCATTCAGAGTTTTGAATTCAGCTTTCATGATAGCAAAATCACGGACTTGATCATTTGGACTTTGATTAGGCTGATGGTGGTTCCCCTCCACTGCCATAGGACTTGGACAGTGATTGGAAATGTGACCACGTTGTCCAAAATTAATGAATTAGACATCAGGTAGGGCCTTCACCATCTTCCCCTTGTCGTTAGTGTTTGGAAGTTGATGTTTCACCTCACTATGACAATTCCTTGTAATACGTCCTTCTTTTCAACACTTGTAGCATTTACCACTCTCGATCAGGTAGTTCCCTAAATGATTCTTCCCATACTTATTACAAATGGGAAATTGAACTTTCATTCCTCCTCTTCCATGATCATAGGTCCTTTCTAAGACGGGATCTATCGATCTCTTCCTTTCATTTGATTAATTAAACCACTATGTCTCACCAAACACTCGCTCGACTTTCATCGCACTCCACACGATCTCTTCATATCTATCATAGTCTCGGTTGGCTAGATTATTCGGAAGATGAGGTCTCAGTTCACCGAGGAATATATCATCCTTTACATTTGGATCCATGACAATGCTAGAGGTATATTGTGAATGTCGGGTGAAGTTCATCTCATAGTTTTTGACAGATTCGTTCTCATTATGCTTCAGCTCGAGAAACTACTTCTCTATTCTTGTCCTCAGAGAACGAGGTGAATACGTACTGAAAAAGATCCCTCTCAACTCTTCCCACTCCATAGATTCAACTTCACCTCTTCTCCTTGTGTTTTTAATTAGTTCCCACCACTGATCAGCTTCTCCTTCTAAGAGATAGGCAACAAGGGTGACCTTCTCCTGCTCTAAACAATGGAGCACAAAAAAGATCTTCTCGATGGAGCGGATCCACTGCTCAGAAATCAAAGGGTCAGTCAATACACTGATGTTTTTTGGTAATTGAAGCATAAAGGACTCAAAAAATGTTGTTCCCTTCACGTTGAGATCAGTCTATCAGCTTTAAAAAAGTTATTTCCCATAACATGAGTTAGTTGGTTCATCATTCGCATGAATGTTTCCATTCTGGCTTCCATCGGAGGGTCGTCAATGCATGATCCATTGTGGTCACCACTTTCACAATTCCTCTTATTTCCTACCATTTCTAAAGAATATAACTTTAGTGAGAAACTTATTTCATTTACCAATCTTTTAATAATAAAGGATTTTATGTCTTAAGACTTCTTTAAACAATTACATTTCTTAATAAATACTTCATAGTGATTCATAAATTGTATATGATTAACAAAAAATATCTCCCAAGAGTGTCATAACCAAGAGTGCGGTAAGGCCCGTTGTTTTGTACCAGTATACCCTAGGTGATGCCTGAAACTCTTTTTCAGAGTTTTCACTCCTATGTACCTCTGTGCCCGAGCAGCCTCTACCCGGATGTATCCAGACAGGGATATATTTTCTTGATAAACCACTTACTCAATACTCACCAAAATACCCAGAAGCTTTCCTATATTTAAACATTTCTATAGGATTCTTCCTATTGTTTTTATATCCTAATTTACATAAATAATCAAACAATCCTCTTATACCAACTATATATTCCAGACTTTTTAGTACATAACTTGTCACTACATTTTACCTATAGAGGATCTTTAAAGTCTAGTGTCTTAGAAATATGGAACAATAAAATATGAACACAACATAAAAAATTATTCTAATACACTTTTAAGGATTCATCATTAGTTCATCCTATGTACAATTACTACATCCCATAACCTGGATACATACATTGAAGGGAAAGGGTGAGCATAAGGCCTAGTAAGGGTAAACAAGGGAATCAGTTTACTTGTGATATCAATAAGAACTTGATAAAAACATAAAGAAAATAGAAATGAAAGAATAGGAATATCCTAATGAAAATAATTTGAATCATAACTTGAATATGTGGCTAAAAAATTTCATTTATACATTCATGAACATATAACCAAGGTCCATCCCTAAGGTGTCATAAAAATTACCAAGGTTATTCACCAAGGTATCGTAAAACTTGTCATCTATAGAGATTAATTCAATACCCAATGCATTAAGGTGATATCAGGGAACACCATGAATATGTCTTTACATTCATTTTATCCACATATATCCTAATCAAACATTTCATAAATAACCCAAATAAAATCAATGAAATGGGTTTCATGTCAAAATTGTGACATTTAAAAAGTGATTAAAAATATGATCATTTTGTCATTTATAACCCCTGGAAAGTGGGTGAGGGTTATATGTATGTTGATTATAGAATCAAATATATAATATTTATATATTTATGAACACCCAATGAAACAAAATAGGTCTAGGTATTCTAATAAATAAAATAATACAATTTCTCAAGAGAAAGAGATAGAAATTTTGAGATGAAATTTCTGCAACATAACGGCTATATAACATGGTTTGAAAAAACATTAAAAATTTTAGGGTAAAGGGTCACCCACTAATAAATAATTCATAATACAGTATTTTTATAGAATAAGATCATGTTATGAATATTTTAATGATATACCGCAAGAAAATGATACATGAATGAAAAGAGAAGATGTGATTTCTTATACAAGTAATACGACAGCCTAACGACGTCATGTAAAAATTAAAAAAACGAATTTATGAGATAGGAAAGGGTCTCCCAAATATTTTACATGAAATGGGATGAAATGAGAACATATAAGAACATACCCTCAACATAATGAGATGGAAATTAGGAGAAACAACATAAAGGAAGTCATGACTTAAAAAAGGAGGGTGAAAGGATCCCTTACCTTGAAGAGTAACTTCGAAAGCTTGATGTTTGGGACCTTATGAGGCTTGAGGGAACCTTGGGAGGACTCCATTGGAGGTAAAGAGACCATATCATCGTAGAGGAGGATTTTGGAATTAAATGGTTGAGGGAATGGCGAGGTATTTTTAGGGGAAGTGAGGGAACAAAACATTAATTGCCAAGGGACACCTCATCTGTGGTATTGGCAAAACCATGAGCTTGCCCCTGTTATTTTCCCATGGTATTGGACACATGGAACACCTCATACCGTATCATACTATTAATAAGTCTACTATAATTATTACATAATTATTACTTCCTTAATGATGTCATTAAACACCCGAAACAAAAAACTGTATTTGCACTATTCACCGAAAATTCAATTTTTTTTCAGAAAAATCCCAAAAAATCACCATAACCTAATATAGATGCTCGGAATTAAAAAATGAACTCCATTTTATAAAAATCATTTTCTAAATATTTTTAATTTAACTTTTAGAAAAAAACACTATTCACCAGAAAAAACAAATACTTGACTAATAATTTCTAAAATAGTTATTTGCCTATTTTATTGAATCACATTACTTAATCAAGGTACCTAAATTATATTAATGTCTTCTTAAGTGATTTAACATAATCCATTTGGTCACATTACTAATCATTAGCATAAAATCACTATTCATAATTTACTATTCACCAAAAATTAAGTTGATCTTAATAGACTCTAAATTTCATATAGAACACAACTGTAGAAGACCATTTTTTGATAATAATTACTCATTATTAATTATTTAAGGTTTACATAAATATTTTAAAAAATCTTTATTTTTTCAAAAATCATCAATAATATACATCCTATATTTATACGGACATTTGAAAATTCAAAAACTTCTACATAAGAAGAAATCACAACTTTTATTTATATCAATGTATTACAAAAGGTAGATAAGGTCTTATTTAATATCCCTATATAAAACCAACATAGGAACTAAGTGTAAGGTGTGCTAAGGTGATATAATCGTGGGTCGTCTCGGCCAACATTGCTCGAGTGGTGATTTCTATCTGCTTGAACTTCTCTTGAAGGAGATTCTGTTCCAACTTAACATGATGAAGTTTGACTTGGGTTTGGTCTAGAGAAAATCCCAATGGTGCTACCTCCTCCCAAAGTTCCGTCAGATGGTATTTGATCATCCCGAGACTACAGGATGAGGCTATCAAATCTTTTTTTGTTATTAACTAACCAAGATCACTTGTTTCTATAGACAATAATCTCAACATTTAGTTTCCAACGATCATATTGACCAACGTTCATATAACAGTCGAAACCCAATGGTCTCATATTAATTATTCACATTTCATTAAATGAAATAGTACTATTGAGTATAAAATAAAATAACACACATAATTTGGAATAAAAAATTAATAGAATTTTATGGTCGTTAGAGGGTGTGGAAGTTTACTGGTCAAATGTGGAAGTGATTGTTTCTTAGGTAGCATCCAATAATGTTGTAGAGGTTCATAGTGTCGTTGGTATTTTATGTTATTATCAGAGGTTCGTACCAAATTTATATTGAGTTGCGGCCCTTTTGACATCCTTGACAAGGAAGAAGAAAGATTTTTGTCTTGAGTGATCTCTTCCATGAATTGTTCAGTTACCCGAATGAGATATTTTAGTGCTCTAATGCTCTTTTTTCCTGATGAATGTGTGATTTTTGAGGTATTTTGTGATTCTTCCTAGTTGGGTCTTGAATGCATGGTTATGGAATAATTGTTAGTGATTTATTATGTCTTCATAAAGTTATGTTTCCATTAGTGTAATTATTCCTCCCACGATCTTGAGTTTTCATTAGTTGTGTTCATGATGATGTATTGGCAAAATTAACTCTTTAAGGAAGACTTTGTGGTCTTAATGGATCATAAGATTTTGCGGAATATCTTTTCCCAACTACACCTGAATCTATGATTGAGAAGGTGAATGGAGTTTCTTCAGGACTATGACTTTGAGATCTTTTGTACCTCATGAAGAGGTAATATGTTGGCCTATTTCTTGATTAAGAATTCAAAGAATGAGGTTTCTTAGGAATCTGTGGATTCTGAGAGAGAGATGGAGTAGTATAAAACATGTAATTAAATGAAAGAGTTGATGGCGGTAATGGATTTTTGATTCATATGAAGATACAATCCTCTCTAATGTAGTTGGTGGAGGAGTCTTAGTGGGGTGATATAGAAGAAATGGTGTTTCATGATATTATATGACATGAGGATCCTTAAGAAATATGTATGGAGGATGTTCAAACCAGATTTTGTTTCATGGAAAGTTGTTTGTTCTTGTGATAATGTGTAGTGGATTTTTTCATGTGTTTCATGGCTCACTCCTGGTGGTAAATCTCAGAGTTCCCAAGATGTATTGTTGCTTAAAAATACATTTTTGGGGGCCTAGGATAAAATGGTATGTGGCGGAATTTGTGGTTAAGTGCCTGGTTTTACAATAGATAATGTTCAATCATTGTGTTTTTAGTGGGTTGTTACAACCCTTAGATGTTATCGAGTAGAAATGGGATGACATATTGATGGATTTCATCATAGGGTTACCCAAAACACAAGGAGGTTATGATGTTATCTGGGTGGTAGTGGATCAATTGAATAAATCAGAAAACTTCATAGTGATTAAGGAGTCGGGCATAGTGGATACCTTGGCTAAGTAGTATCTGGATGAAGTGGTGTGGTTGCATTGTGTTCTGATTACAATCGTCTCAGATCTGGACACACATTTTACCTCACATGTCTAGTGGGGATTGAATCATGATTTTGGCACCCAGTTATGCCTCATAACTTCTTTCAACCCTTAGACTAATGGGAAAAGAGAGTGAACCATCCAAACATTATAGGATATGTTACGGGTGTGCATGTTGGACTTTTGTAGATCATTGTTAAGACAACTACCATTTCTGAAATTTTCTTATAAAAATATCTATCACTATTATATTTTCATGGCTCTATGTGAGGATTTGTATGGGAGACCATTTCATTATCCATTATATTGGATGGAGGTTGGGGAGATATATGGTCTTGGTCCTGATGTCATGTATGGCATAACAGAGAAATTTTAGCTTATTTATGAAAAAATTAAAGTAGAAAAGGATCGGAAGATTTATTATGCCAATCCTGGAAGGAATCCGTAAGAGTTTGGGGTTGGGGACCATGTGTTCTTGAAGGTTTCCCCTTGACATTCACATAGGTGGTTTGGAAAAGGGAGTAAGTTTTATCCTATGTTTATTTGACACTTTGAGGTGTTGGGGAGAGTTAGTGATGTGGCGTACCATTTTCTATAGCCACAATAGTTGGAGTGGATCCATGACATCTTCCACATCTCTCAGATTCATTAGTATCTACATGATGACTCCCATTTCATTGACTGAGGTGAGTTCGATATCAAAGATGATGTGATATTATTGAATCGTCTAGTAGAGAACCATGATAATCAAATGAAGGTGCTACATGGATGGGTTATTCCATTGGTTCATGTCTAATGGTGGCATGGTGGTAAAGAGGAGAGTACTTGGGAACAAGAAACTAAGATTCATTCCTACTACCCAATGTTTTTTTGAGTTTTTTCTATAAATTTCATTGAAATGTGATTTTTGAACATTATTGTTTTATGAGATGAGCTATTTTCTTTTGGTTTATGAATTCTTGGGGTGTGTTGTGTGATAGTGTCCAAAAGTGTGGAAAGGGTTGGAACTAATTACTAATATAAAATCATTAATTGGGATGTTTATAATCCCATTTGGGATCACCAATGCCACCTAGAGTGGAAAATATCATGACATGTAAGATGAAATTATCTGATTTGTGTGTTCAGAATGGTGGGGTTTTTTGTTTGTAGTGGTTGTTTTCAAGGACTAAGAGGAGGTTGATATTTCTATGTAGTGTGGTTGTGATCATTTGGTTTGGTGTGTTTAGTCGGTGGTAGTTTTTTACGTATGATGAGATCCTTGAAAGATATCCCATGATGTTGTTTTTTTACCCCTTTTTCGCCAGGGATTAGTTTTGTATTATATAATGAAAGAATCAGTTGAGAGGTATCTGATTTAATAGTTCATGCCTTCATGTTATGTTACATTGCAGGGTTAGGTCTTTAGAAGTGTTTGGAGGAGGCTCATGAAGAGTTTGGAGATGTTCTATTACTAGAGGATATAATAAGGGGGTTACATGTCTTATAATTTGATTTCATGAAGTGAATGTCGGTTTTGCAGCTTATCTTAGAGTTTTCACATCATGAAGAAATTTTACTTGGCATAAAGCAGAGTTTCACGGAGTATAATATTTTAGGGATAGAAAAATAAAATAAAATAAAGATTTTATATACTTTTTAGTGAAAACCAAACCCCATGTATTACACGCCATGAAAGGGTATTACACATCTTGTAATACCCCAATCATGTTCAGTTTTGAAATTATTTTTCAGACGAAGCCCCTTTAATTTGGCCATGGATTCATATTTTCTCTCATTTTGGAAGAACCCAATGTTCCCCAAAGTGTTATTTAGGCCATTTCCCTTGCTCTTAAATCCATTGATCCTGATGGGTGTTCATTGGCGTTCTATGGTCAATCTATTGTGATTTCTCTTCACTTTATAATATATTTTCTTCCATTCTTCTCTCAAGGAATTTTTATGGAAGTGTATATTTGGATTGTGGGTGCATTGGGTTTAATTTTTAAATATATTTTTTGTGGTATATATTTATCTACTAATTTCATGCTATGGTTTTGATTCATGAGGGTTCTTATTCTCCTTGTGGTGAACATCAATTGGAAGGCGCACTGGAGGTAGGATTTCCTTCATTTAACCTTATTGTGCATCAAACAGGTTGTTTTTTATTGTTTTTACCTATTAATCATGGTTATCCCTTTCAAATTGATGTTATAGAATTTTTAATTGAAATTGATGGTTAAATGGGGTTTATTTACATAGTTTTTTGGCTTAATATTGTTTATGATCTTGTGATTGTTCAGACTTGAAGCCCCACAAAAAATCGTTGTCATTGTGGGACATTGTTTTTGAACTAAATAAATTAGGGGATACATGTTGTCCTTATTTCATTGGAAACAAATATATAGGAATTATTAAATTACATATACTCATCTAATGAATGTATATACCATTATTATATAGTTTCTGTGATAACCCCTGAATTGAAAAGTATAATTAAATAATGGATTCCTTATTAAATACGACTTTGGGTTTTTTCCATGGTTCTTATAGTGATGCGGTTGTGATCACAATTGTGTGTCATGGGATGGCGTGGGTGGTGTAATTGAATCAAAGGTTGAGGGATTGATTTTTTTTGGGTTGGATGAGAAGTGTTGTGAAATAGGTCTATGAAAATAGTTATTGTTTAATGTGTTGCTGGATGTGGTTTTTCATAGAGAGATTAGGATGGATGACATTGAAGAAGGATGGTGGTGCATGGTATGGGCAATTCTCCTAGATTTTTTCCATGTAAAGAAAGAATAAACATTCCCCCTGCTTCTTGACACCGATAACTATTTTATCACGAATTGGTGTTGATGGGAGAGGAGATGATATGTGGGTTAATTTACAGTGGTCCTTCATTTTTATAAAAATATTTTGTATTGACTATTTTGTGTTCTTCTAATTAGTTTCCTGAGAAGTGATGTTATGGATAAATTAATTTTTTAATAAATAATAGAAATTGGTTCAATGAATTGGTTGGGAACATGTAATTGGATTTGTGGATTTATATGTCAAGTTATGCATTTCGAGGTAGCATAGAAGGTGATTGTGTGGTCTTGATTGTTTGTTTTGTGAACCCATAGGTTGGGTATGAGTTTCGTATCTTAATTTTATATAATTTTATTTCCTTTTGATTTTTATTTACACCCCACCCTAGTTGAGAACTATGTTCCAAACACCCCCACTATCTTGGAGGAGGGTTTCATTGCCAAAAATAATGGTGGGAGGATGGACGGTTGGCCACCGGATGTTCCCTTCACCCTCATCTAGTTAGAGATAGTCTAAGATTCATGAGGAAGATTTTTTTTCGAGTGGACTATGTGTGTGCGGGTGAGTAGTGATTCTTGAGGTATCATCAGGATGAGATGTGTTATGATTTACCATGGGTATATGGGATTAGATGTGGTTTGCGAGGCCCAGGTGTTTGCATGTGTAATGTGGTTGGTGTGGCCCATGTGTTTGAGGGTAGGATGTGGTTTTTGAGGCCCATGTGTATGTGGGTGGGATTTGGTTGTGAGACACACGTGTCTCTATGTGGGATGTGGTTGTGAGGCCAATGTTTGGGAAGGTGGGATGTGTTGTGGAATGTTTGGAATAGGAGGGAGTTCGTTGATTTTTCTATTGGGTTGTTAGAGCTTCTAATATTTGGTAAAGTGGTGTGGGGTACCCTATCATTGATGTGATTTTTATTGTATTACATGACATGCATTAATTAGCGAGAATACCATGGAGAGGTTCCATGGTTAGTATACCTACTTATGTGTTTATTGGTTATTATATTTTCCCATGGGTTCATTAGTATTCCTCTTTCACTTATTCATAAGATACTTTGGATTTCCTACAGACTATACATGTTTTCTCACCCTATGTATATAAAAATATTTTCCATCTTATAGGATAATTTCACAGACCATGCAAAACATTACTATAATGAATCATTATAGTTGATGAGTTACTTACTATCATTTCTTTTGGTATTTAATTTTTTAGACTTTTGTATTTTTACCAATTTTAATTTTCACATGCATGTGTTATAGATTTTGGATTCCATTTATTTATATATTGGAGTTGATTTTTGGATGATCAATCATATTTCCCAATATTGCTTTATTAAAAAGGGTAATTCCTCCCCATATAGTGATATTTGTACACCCTTGGTGCAACTCACCAACTTGGGGCCTACTGGAGGATGTATCAAAGGTTATTATATCACAATCTTCAATGCCATACCCGAAGGGGTATCATTGGGGAAGGTGGTGGTGATAGTTACCATGAGAAAGTAAATTTAGATATTTACATAATGTTTATTCCAATCAATATTACAATATGAATTACTCTTGAAGCCCTAAAAGATTTTTGGGTATTACGATAAAGAGAAATGTTAAGAGTTACGTAAGTTACTGTAATAGAGAAACTGTTACTTTATCCTAAACACGTTTTGAATATGGTGGTAAATTAATATTTTAAATCATACATCACATGAATAATTTATAGGAAACATTTTTATTGAAATATTTCCAAGGATGTTGATGATCCACTTTGAATGACATATAAGTAGACAAAAAATTAAACATCGCAACATTTTATGTGATGACGTTAAGATGATTGAATATGTTCAAAGAGTTTAATAGTTATGAATATTATTCCTAAATCTCACCATTATTCAAATTTTATTACATCATAAATGATTATCAATAAAAAAGTTTAATGGGAGAGTTTCCCCTAATAGTGAATTAGGGATGTGATAGGAATTATAATTGTTATAAAGAGTTAACAAAACCCATAAAAGTGTAGCATACATAAAGAATATTTAGAAGTTTATCAAATGTGATTTTATAGATATGAACTTATGTTGGGTTTGTAATGTATTATTAAAAACGTTTAGGATTAAAAAATGAATAATGTTATAGGCACACTCCACATTATCTTTCTTTCATTTTCTCAACATAAATGTATATATATATTTCATGATGGGCACTGATAATTTACCACAACAAGTATGACATTGAAATATCCCTAACCAATGTTCATCATGGAGTATTATAGGTTATGAAACAGTGTTATGATTACAATTAGTATAAATCATGTATAGAGATAAAAATTATCATGAGGCATAAAAATAAATATGATTGTGTGCACTAAATAAACCATGAAGTATATGAAATGGAATGTCATATATATTTATTTGATATTATAGGTATGATCATATTATTTTTGAGTAACTATTACCTATATGTGGAGAGATACCTAGCTCGAGAGCCTTCATACATTGATACACTACTTAAAAAATTTTGAAAATATATTATATAATACATGGTATAGTTGGGTAGGTTTTTTATCATTCCATGAGTTTATGCTCAACCAAGACGATAATTTTCCTCTCATATGAAAATTATAACCAATGTGTCCTTGACTAAGATAGGACTTGGAGTGTGTGGTTGAACCAACATATTATATATCTATTTGGATTAGTGATATGTGATGTTCTTATCTACAAGGATGAATGACATGTGATGAATTCACCGAACAATTCAGTATATACTTTGAGAATTGAGATCATTTGAGTAGGTTATATGGGATTGACATACTCCATGTACCATCATCACTCGATGCCTTAGAAAAAAGGAAAATATTAGAATGAAAATTTTTATATCTTGAATGTTAGTGGACACTGTGATAGAGATATATGTGTTTGATAAAAATCCTTCCATATACCTTTACAGTGTGATTAGCATTGAAACAATGTTAAATCCCTATTTTTGATTCATTTAGGGATTTTTTTTCATTCATACTTGTTGTCAATGATATAAACTCACATGGGGTTACAGTTTATTCTTAATTTAATGTGGATTGAGTTCGACTCCAGGAAAGGATTTTGAAGTGTTTTATAGTTAATCTAAAATAGTTTTAAATGAGTATTCACAAGGTATAACAAATGGTGTTATACAAGGTGAAGTTAATGATAACTTTTTATAAGTGTTTTGTAAGGTACTGAAAATGAGTTTAGGATATGATTTTATGAGTAATTTTATATGATAAAATATAAGGTCAAATGACTCTTAGCCTTTTAGGGTTTAGTGTATGTGTGAGATTGAAAGAGATATTCCATAAAGCTATTTATGTATATGATATATTATATGGTATTATTTTTATTACACAAAAATTTTGATTTACCAGAAAAATGGGCATATTATTCCATGCCATTTTCATTGAAATAATAATGAGAAATTGTCACCATTTAGTGATTCTTCCACATATTACCCCATTGATGATCCATTATATAATAAATATTGAACCAGACGTTCATTATCCATAAATTATGAATGAGTTGGTTGATGCATCATTTACTCATGAATTATAAAAACATAAGTAAATGTGAAAATACAAGGAGCACCCTTGTTGTTTCTAAGAATGATTCAATGTGATGATAGAGTATTAGAGTATTCTTTATATACTACGACAACCTTCTGAAAAACTGGTATCTCTATTTATATTTTAATTTACTACACTAAGTTGCTAGTTTTTCATGGTTGAATGAAGAATCCCACTCAAATGTTGAGTGATTAATTGTAGCCTATGGATACCTATATAGGTGGGCGGCCTTTATATTCCACTCTTGTGGTCTTTATTAAACTCATTAATAGGTGTTTTTCAAGATGTTTCAACAGATTATTTGGTTTAAGGTATTCCATTTACATTATACCTCCTTTTTATTTTTTAAATATTTTCATATTCTTGCATGGAGATCCTTATGTACGGTATTTCATACACTTATGCATGATTTAAAAAGTGTTATTAGACCCTAATTAACCCATTTAAGAACAACTGTGAGACGTTCACTCAATAAAAAAGTGTTTCTAACATCAACTGCACTAATTCCATAGAATGAACAACTCTTTATAATGAAAATTTTAATACATGATATCCCAAGACTTACACTATAGTAATATTGAACCATACAGAGTCCATACTCCCTCCTTTCCCTCTGGAACTCCTTTAAACCTCCTCTCGACATTCCAAAATCCCAAAAAAACAAAAAATAATGGTCTAAGCAATCAGAAAAATTACATTGTATACCAATAAAATGATTCATCTACCCAAGAATCGAACCCATCCTAAGGAATAAAATGACAACCACCAAACCCAAAAACACTTTATAAGAGATACAGTCACGACACCCTCCCTCCAAAGATAACAAAATGAGGGGAGAGATATAATAACCATGGATTGTCACCTCCAACAATCCCCAGGTTGGCGACTAGTTGTACGGGTGTACAAACATTACAATATGGGAGGCATTAAAATTTATATGAAATAGTACTATAAGATAGAATGTTTCAACAAAAAACCACTCCATGAAATACATATTTAATAAAATAGAAAAACCTACTCATAATGCGTGTTTAAATAGAACTGATTCAAATAAAAGTCTCCATTATAAGTACCCAAAAGTAAAGCTAATGTAGTGACATCAGAAATATCACGAATCCAAGCTAGTAAGGTCCAACGCAGTACAAAAAATACTCTTGGAGACCTGAAATCAATTTTATAAACATTGGGTGAAAATACATGATTACTCATTAGGAAAATGAAAGTCTCTAATATACATGTGAAAGAAGTATACTAATGCACCTGTGAGGAAATAACAAAACCAAATAGCACCTATATAGATACACTAACCACCCAAACCTCACCAAGGAAGGATCATCAAATAATACAAAACAAATGATATAATATAAGGTAAAACATATCAATTATAGGGTACCCCACTCCACTTTATCACTGATAATATGCTCTCACACCCCATGAAAACATCCTAGAGCTCCAACATCTTTCTAGTATACCACATCACATTCTACCCGCACACACATGGGCCTCAAAACACATCCTGCCCTCCCACTCTTGGGATTCACAAAACATCCCTCCCTCACACACTTGGGTGCCACAACATATCCTTCTCATACAAACCTAGGCCTAATAATACATCTCACCCACACACACCTGATCCTCATAACACATCCCACCTACACACACCTGGTAATTAGAACACATAACATCTCATCCCAAAGAAAACCCATACATCACATGAAAATTTTCTTGAAGACACATGGGATACAACATCTCAACCATCATCTAATGCACTAACTGGCCTACACCCATCACATCCTTTGAAATACCTACCTCACTTGTAAGAGGGAGCAGGGAAGGGGGGGTGGCCATCCATCTATTCTTCCATTGATGTGTTGGGAAAGACTCTCCCCCATTTCATTGTAGGGGTTTGACACAAATTGATCAACATGGAATGGTGCTTATTGAAATCACAAGGAAGATCTTGGTATATATATATCATCAAACAATCATTCCCAACCTATGGGATCTCAACAAACATACCAACTTAGAATACTATCACCTTTGTTGCAACCTCTAAATCAAAATCACCACAAAACAATCCACAAAACGAATTTCACATTTCCAACCAATTCATTTAAACATCCCAAACATGTCATTATTCATCTCAAACTACATTTATTCAGTCAAACCATCATTTAATTTTACATTAGAAAATTAAATACCATTAACCAAACCAACCCGTGCCATTTCTATCCTTTTTAAATATTCATTTACTTCATCACTACTAACCAGAAAACTATGAGGAAGTACACATATCAAGCCAGAAAATAACATTCATTCAGAATATAATGATTCCAGATAAATTAAAGCATCTTCACATTTCTACCATGTTTTACACCAATTATTGATACATCATACATTTTCGTCTAGATACAACATGAATCATTATGCATGTCATTAATAAAGAAGTATCAGAGAAATAACCCATACAAATATCTACTATCCTTCTTCAAACTCATCCTGTCTAGATTTGAGAATCAATAGAACTAACACTTATACACAACCATTCCGAAAACCACATCACAGTACATAACTAGGAAAGACTTATTTTCATATTCAATAAGGCAACACTTATTTAAGTCCACTTGTTACTTCAGGGTGTTGTTACAAAAACTATATGATCCTATGACATCCATTTATTAACGAAACATTCATGGTTAATCAATTATTATATATTAGGATTCAATAGAATAAAGAAACATGCATTCCAAAAACCATCCACTTCACAATAAAGGGCCACCAATTGCCATGTTTTTCACTGGGTAAATATCCCATACAAATAACAATATAAATAATATCAAAAATTTATTAATTAAGATAATGTGAAATTTTCTCTATCCCCACAGTATTGATTTCAAACTAATTTACTTATCTTTAATAATCCAGAATCAACCATCTCTCCACAAGGTAAAAATATATATACCCATAATGCATGATATAAAATTATGAATGATGAAGGAAAGCCTACCTGGAAGAAGAATGATTGACCCTTCTTGGTTGCACTAAAAACATTGGCACATGTATATTAGGAAATTCTCCAGGGGAAAACACCAACCAACTTCACCAATAGGTTACTCAACTCATATAGGAAGAAGGATTCAGGTTCTCTAGTATCTAATGAAATGAGGAGGAAAGAATAAATAGAAGACCCCAGTATAGATAGATTAGATCATGAACACATGTGATTTTAAATTGTAACACTCAATGAGTTTATAGTACGTTATCTCATTAAAGTAATTCAATAGCTTGCGCTACATGCAACACTAAGTTCGAACGCACCACAACATACCAAACTAGCCGTTCAAAGTGATTTTATGATTAGTATTAACAGAATATTGAATATTAAATACTCTATTTAATTTTAACATCAATATTATGTGTTTCTTAGACAAAATATAAGAACAAATTCAATTTTTCATATAATGGAACTATTTTTCAAAAATGTAATTTTGCTGCCTAATAATGGTGCTTTTTTTAAATGCCATACCAGACACTATTATATTAAATTAGACAAAATAAACCTCTTATTTATAAGAAAGACATAAAAATTTATTTTGGACAATTTTTTTGTACTTTTCTAAAAACATTCATATTTTGATAAATAGTGAAAAAATAATATGTTTTAAATGAAAACACAATTTTTAATTGAAGTAATTTATAGTGTTAAATTATGAATTTGAATGGGTTTTAAGTATAATTATATTATATTTTTATAATTTAATACAATTTAGGTCATTATAATTAATTTCACAATTTAATTTCACATAAACACATGTCAATCTTTTGATAGTTTTTACTTTTTTTAAAACCCTCTTTTTGGTTTTGACAACGGGAATTAATTTAAAGTTAATAAGTTCAACTTCTATGTTTTTAATTTGTTAAAATGGACTTCATTTTCGAATTTGGAATATCAAAACTATCCTAGGGTAAATTTTTGGTATTTTTCTGAAAACATTCAATTTTTTATGAATAGTGAAAAACACTACGTTATTATTTCAAACTGATTTTTTATTTAAATAATTATATATTTTATTATAATTTATTTAATGTCAATATAGATATATAATACCTATATAAGTTAAATGTAATATTTTGGCGACATTTTATAATAAAATTAAATTTATAAAATTTTATTGAACTTTTTAACATTTTTTCCCATCTTCTAGTTGCATTTTCAAATGTGAATAAAACATAATTTTACCTTTTCTGTGAATTTAATTTCAAACTTCCGAGAGATACAATTGACCTCAGTAATTAAAATGTGGTTATATAAGAAGAAAATAATTTTTTTGTATAGTATCTTTAGACTTTTATTTACCACTGTTGAAAGTAAATAGGGAAATTAATGGAAAAAATTATATAATAATTACCATAAAACATGTCCTAATTATATTGGATAAATTTAATTCGACCAAAAAAACCTTAGAAAAAAACATTATCCTATTTGGTCCACATGGATTTGATTAGGACATTTATTATTATTTTATTTAACAAAGAGTTAAAAGTGTTAAATTCAGTGTTTAATAATTGAACCTCTTTTTATAAAGGGTTACACACAATATAAATTTGACTATAAATAATATTTAGAAATATAAAACTATTTCCTACATTATTTTATTTTATTTATAATTTTTAGACATTGAATAATTTAATTTATTTAGGACACAATGATGATGTTGTAATTACTTTATTAATGAAATATTAAAATAATTGTTATTATAAATATCCAAATAAATGTAAATTGAGACTTATAATTATTATTATAATTTTATATGTTAATATGAAATGTTATAGTTTATTAGATAAAATTTTTTTATGTTATATGGTTTTTATGACTTTCACTAAAACAAAATATCAAATAGTGTCAAAATTGAAATAAATTAGTTTTTTTAAAAAATACTATATTATTGGTTGATAGAGTATTTTTAAAAATAATTAGTTTGGAAAAAGGGATTAAATAATATTATATAAGTCATTAATAAACCACTTGAGTTTATCAGGGTAGTTTATTTTAATTTTATTAACCATAGATTTTATTAATACTAGAAGACACTGTAAATGTTAAACTATTTAACTAAGAGTTAAATAAATAAGATAAGGTTAATATGGTAACCTAATCCTGTCTAAAACCTATTGGTTGAGAATATTTCTCCCCATAACAACCTAAGCCTCGAAATAAATTAATTTGGAGCCATTATAAACTGAATATTATTGAATAATAAATTAATATTTTAATCATTTCCTAAAGTGACCCTCACCCCTCTTATAAAAGGGTACTTGCCCATCTTTCTAAATCACACGTCCAATGATTTTTGGGTATGCAAACCCCAGCCCATATATATTCCCAAATATCCTCCCTTATATATAGAGGCCATACTTTTATCAGAAATCCAAACCAAAGAGCATGATCCCTTTTTGTCAACTGAAAAGGAAACGCCCGAAGAAGATGTAATAATTTCACCACCCTCTTTCCAATTCTTTTCTTCTTCCACATCCTCCTTAATTCCAGTTTCCATACCAATATAATAACTCCAGTACCTTTTAAATAATATGATGTCATTATAAATTGGGTAAAACCATATTCATTATTTTATCCATCCAATAAATGAAAACTTCACCATACGTGTGTACGTACGGCGTACTGTCTCTATTTCGTGGTGTAGTTTGTTATTCAAACACTTCATTATTTGGATGGGTATAATAATGAGAATAACTTATGTAAATAATAAATATAACATGTTAATTATTCTTTATATATGATATAACATCCCATTACATATGATTTCACCATCAATATAATGATATTATCGCTCGTGCGTACCTACAGATTACCATCTCTACGACACGATGAGATTCATTTCCACCTTCACCATTCAACGATGATTATAAAAATATATATTATTAATAAGTATGTAATATATGACATAGTAATGATACTGAAGATATATATATATATATATATCTATGTATTTATGTATGTATATACATAAATAAATCTTATTCACTTAGTTCCGTTCAATATGATATGAACAGAAACAATGTTTATGCGTACGTACGTCCTATCATCTCCATAAACGATTCCTTCCATTTAATATATTAATATAATATAATTATTTATATTCTAAATATATATGATATATAAATCAAGTTTTATATTCTGTAAGTATTTAATTCCTAATCTAAATGATATGATCAAGAATAACAAGTTAAAATACGTACAATAAAGAAAGTGATTATTACCTGAAATATTAATTTAACATGGAAATCATTATTTAATGGGTAATATAATGTCATAAATGAATCATGTATGATAAAATAAATTTGAATATGGTTATTTTATAATTTAATAACATACTATAGTCATTATACAAGAGGTTAAACGTACCCTTGACCCAAGGAAAGTGCACCGTAAGGGTCAATTTCACAGTCTCATTACTATCTGAGGTTGATTTTACATAAGTATCTACTGGGACATATTTTTTATCAATTTCCATTTTTCATAAAAGTGTTTTCAAAAGGATTATTTTTAAGGTACTTTTTTACTAAACCATCATTTTAAATGTTTGAAAATTTTACTCTTCTAAACCATTACCATTAATGTCCATGTTTTAAAAATGGTTTTAAGAATTTACTTATATGGACATGAATGTTTTAAAATGTTAATTCCATTCAAATGCTTCGAAATGCAATGAGACATTTTGATTCAAAACTATCTTTTAAATGATTTCCATTATAAATTATGTGACTTTAAAATGATTTCATGAAAAAGGGATATTTCTCTCAATGATGTTTACTCATCATTTTCAACTAACTCAACATCCTTTAAAGGATATTATTATTGATCGAGGTTGATTTATTATGATACAAATCTTCCACATTGTATTAAAGGTTTTCTGGTATTTTTGAATGTGGATGTGTTATTTATACCATATATGGTTTATGGATAAAGTATTTACATTTAATATTCTAGTTTTAATACAAATTCTTATATTATGTTTAATTAATTTTATATGAGGAATTCTTTGGACTTAGAAAGTTATGGGTGGGGACCGCTATAGCTTATCGTAGCCTCGGTAGGTATCATGGGAAAAACTAGTGTCTTGGAACAAGGCCTTGGCCAACTCTTTTTTGTAGTCTTGGCACAACGCCTTGACTATGTGGTTATAAAGTCTGGTATTATGCATTCCATCATTATAAAAGTGGCTATTGATATTGAATATGATTATTCAACTAGTAGAATATCCTTGTGAATAAGTAATGATATTATTTGATTTATATTGGCCATATTATGCATTATTTTATGTTTAATAGTATTATGTTTTAGTCTTATACATTTCCTTAAATGTTTATGTTTATTTATGAATGTTTCCTCTCAATTTTTATCCTTACTGAGTATCTGAGTTCACCCCATTCTATATTTTATTTGTCCCAGGATGAAAATAATTATTTTATGACTTACCTGTAGGGATATTTTAAGGGATATGAATGTGGTAAATGGAAAAATGTTGTTGTTGTTTTTATTTTTTGTAATTTAATGTAAAACTTATGAATTTATCTAGTACTTCCATGGTTACTAAACTGGCCGGTCTATCAGGACATGATTCCTTGTATCATTCCAATGTTATGTAATAATTCCCCAACTATGGTTAATAAGGGTTAAGGGAAATACATAAATTGTTTGGAATTTCCATTAATGGTGGATCCAACCAAGACCACACATTTTTTCCATTTGAAATCCACCATATTTTTATAAAATTAATGATTTGATTTATCCACCTTGAGACAGCGTTAAAACCACTTAAAAATATAATTTAAATCATGTTTCATAACAGAGGGACTCAATGGGGAAATATAGAAAAATTAGAAACACAGTTCATGGGGCACTACCAGATGAGGCACCGCTAGTGAGGATCCTCAATACTAGTCACCACCTATGAGCCAATGCCACATGAGCCAGTGCTTATAATCCACCATCCGACGAGGAACCACCAGATGAGGAACATCCAAGTAGACACCAATAGATGTGGAACCACCAAATGAGGCACCACCAACAAGACACCGCCCAGATGAGACCCTACCATCATGTCACCTCCAGGGAGGTTCCACCGGTGAGCTACCACTAGGATGAGATACCACTAGTGACCTAGCACCATTGAGCTACCACTAGGATGAGACACTACCACTGAGAGATACAATTGGAATGAGCTGCCATTAGAACTTGTCACATGTCCCAAAACAACCTTGTTTCCCCAAGACACATTAAAATAAAAAAATTAATGTTTCACATTTTGGGAAACACCCTTGTTTCCCACAATGTAATGGACTGGAGGGTACGATCCATTACATTAGATATCTCTAAAAATATTTTTATCATTATGAATCTAAAACAAACCATAGAGAAAAGAGAGTTAGGATCCAAAAAACCACCCCTTAAGATACCAATCAATTATCTCTCCCAAATGAAACACTTCTACCAACGTAACAAATTAACTTTCAATGATATACAAGTTGGTTTTGTTCAAAAGGTGGTGTGTAAACCCCTACACTCAAGAAAAACTCCTCCAACATCTACAAACTAGGCCCTATGATCATGGTTTATGACATGTTGAACAAAACATCCACTAAATATACTACACAATCACAATGATCATAACATATTGAACACACAAATAAGAGAATTATGTCCTCCATTTGGAGATACTATCCAATATAAATGTTAATAACACACCAACACAAGTTTACTCGCATTACATGTTAATGGGTCTCGATTAGGAATCGATTCCTCCCCTTTTCATATGTCAAGACCTTATCACACATCAAAAATAACACATCAAAAACCAAGGAAAATAGTTTATCTAATAAAAAAATAATGATAAAGACATCACATTTTAAAGAAAAATAGATCAAAAAAATGCAATACAACTCTGATTACTAGTCATGGATTTGCATTCTCTCTCCCTTGTACTCTCATCCAGGACCCATGAAACCAGAACACGTGAATAATGGAATGGTCTGCCCATTCATCTCTTTCTCTTGTTTATCGTGGATCACTTTTGGCCACTCCACAAATGTCATATCATCCTCGTTGTCAAACTCTTACAAGTCAATGACATGGGAGTTATCATGAAGATATCGATGAAACTGAGATATTTGGAAGACTTCATAGATCCTCTACAACCATGTTGGAAATGAAAAATATTATTCCACCTTGCCAACTAGCCCCAACATGTTAAAGGGCCCAAAAAACCTAAGGGAAAGCGTAATCCATCATGTAAACCTACAATACCAACAATGTAGAGAAACCATCATGAAAACATGGTCCCCAATCTCAAAATCTAAGGGCCATCTTCTTCAATAGGATTATGAATTATTCTATTCCTATGCTACTTTCATATTCTCATGAACAAGATGAACATTATCGATCGTTCCCTACAAACATCAAGATTAAGGATATTTATCTCTTTAACCTCTGTCCAACAAAAAGAAAAATTACATGGTCTTCAATAGCCATTAATCATTTTTTTCATTTTATAAAGCCGGATTTTGGGTTGCCGGTACCCATACAGATGAAACCCAGGAACCACTTCACAATTCAAACTGAAAATTAAAAAACCGCTTAATCAATTCAAATTTCAAAACAGCTGATCCACGTGTCCACCTTGAGCCGCACACCTCGAGTCAGTGCGAAAACCAACGATGCCTCCAATCAGAACCCCAGCGAAAAAACCGGAGCACCACGCGCCACCATTCAATGGGAAGATGGCGGAGACGTCGCCGAAGATGCAGTCAGAACACATCTGTCGTCTTCACTTCACATTGACGTCGCCAGAAAACAACAGATCACAGCCATCTTCAAACCATTCACCGGAAAGGAAGAGCATCATCGACGCAAAACAAAACCATCACCGTAGACGCAAGACCATCCACACACTCAAAACATCATCCTCGAACCATGGAAGAACAGATTCAACCTTAAAAAAATCACTGCGGTTAAAGACCCCCCAAAAGAACAAAGACAGAAGATAAAAACCATCGTCATCGCTCCATCACGACATCACCTTCAACCCAAGTCAACAGATTCACCACACCACAGAAGAAAAACAAATCCACAGAACAAAAAATCCCGCCGCCACCAGGAAAACCAACCGTATCCGGCACAAAAAAACCCTAGCGAACTCACTTGAGCGGAGGTAGAAACCAACAACCCACCGGCACATGAGTGTGACCCTCCAACGCGAATGCACCCCCAGAAAACAGTGGGCTTCCAAGATCAGACCCAGCAACTCTCCGAAGAGTATTATGTCAACAAGACCGGTCTTACACCCGCGGATCTGAGCCAGCATTCACAGAGGCCCGAAGAGCATCTCCATATCTGGATAGAAGACCACTCAGACGCCACAACGGTGGAGAACCACCACCAACCCACTGAGCGCGAGAAGCTAGCGTCGCGCTGTCCGCCGCGAAGGAGATGGTTGCGGCGAGAGAAAACCCTAGAACGAGAGCCATTCCAATGGAAGAGTGATAGATGTTATTATAATCCAATTCTACCAAATGCAAGTGTCATACCCAGGATTGAAAAAAGTCCAAGACACACACCCAACACATATCCTCCAATGTTTGGATAGTCCATTCCATCATCCCATCTTTCTATGGGTGGAAACTGGTGCTGATGTGTAACATAGTTCCACAATCATTATGTAATACCCTTTAGAATTGAAAAGTGAAATATGCATATTGATGTGAGACAATGGACCTCAAAAATCTATGATACCTCCCCACATCATCCAAATACCTCTTATTCAAATCATACACTGTGCTTGACTCCTTAATCACATGGAATTCAGATGATTTTGTAGACTAATCGACAACCACCCCAATAGCATCACAACCTCCATGATTTATGGGTAAATGTATGACTAAATCAATTGATATTTCATACAATTTCAACTCAAGAACATCCCAGGGTTACAAAAAACCACCTGGTACATGACGCACAACATTGAAGTACTGTAAAACCATGAACCCTTCAACAAACTCAACCAATACCTATTTCATCATGGGCCACCAAAACCGCATGATTAATACCCTATACATATTGGTAATTATTGTGTGTACCCCCAAATTTTAAATATAAAACATGCTACGGAATCTATCGTGCATTGATATACGTACAATTTGACATTCTCAAAACTACATCTGATTCCATGAACCCTCTGACCATCCCTCTAGTGCATCACAATAGCCAACAGAGTCACACATCACTCATTCCTCTGAGTCTCCCTAATGATAGTCCTCCACCTGTAGCATCAGAGAAGATTGAACTGTCATCTAAAATAAAGATCCTCTACCACAATCCACCTTTGCATCTAACTATTGGGATTCCAACTCCCACATCGCTCTCCAAGAATCCACAGATTCCCAAAAAACACCTATCCAAAAAATCTTGATTCAAGGGTCAACCACAACAGCTCCACTTTCTGATAATTAAGAGATCTCAAAATCATAATCCTAAAGAAACTACATCCAACTCCACTTTCTCCAATTTAGGTCATAAGAATAAAATATATATCTCATGATCTTCTAATCTTTAAAGACAAAAAAACACCAATGAAGTAATGTGTACACAACATTAGTAAAAAAACTGATACTAGCTGCCGATCATGGGTGGAATAGTTACGTTCATGGGGATGTAACTTCCTAAACCCATAAGAGATCACCATCCACTGTATCATCAGAACATAAATGAACCCTAGATAGGAAGTGTCACAAAATAGCTAAATCATTACTCCCTCCTTGGGCTACTAGATCACCGGTGCACTGACCAAATTCCAATTTAGGTAACCAAATGCTAGTAATAATTATCAATCCACAAAAAAAATATAGGACTTTTTTTTTCAAAGCTATCAATAATGATTCAACTTGAGGGAAATCCGGTACAAACTACTAAAAATATCTTACAAGACAATGGAAACTGAAAAACATTACCACGTTCATGGGTCCTACCTAAGAAAAATCTATTTCAACCTTCAATGTGTCTACTACCACACCATAATGAGACACCACATGCCTTGGGAAATGTACTTCTCATGTCCAAATTGTACACTTGGAAAACATTCCATATAGATGGTGGAATTAAAGAACCTTCACGACTGTCCATAGATGACTGGTGTGCTCATCCTTTGACGTTGAGTATATCAAGATAACAATATTGAATATGATGATGAACTGATCTAAGAACGCATGGAACAAAGATTTCATAATCCCTATAATCACGTTTGGGTAATTCCTAACACTGAATGCAATTAATACAAATTCCATGTTCCCATACCTACATATAATTGATTTCTTTAGGATAATTCCATTTATCACCCTCAACCGGTGAGATCATGACTGCATATCGATCTTATAGAAACATATTTCCCCAAGCATTTGGTCAAAAAGATTATATATATTTGGAATGGGGTAAAAGTTCTTGATCATTACCTAATTCAACCTCGGATAGCTTATATACAATCTTAGACTACCATCTTCCTTCTTGGTGAACAATAATGGAGCACCCCACGATGACATAGTAGGAAAGATAAAACCCTTCTACATCTGATCATCTATCTGAATCCTCAACACTCACAACTCAAAAGGTTTGATCTGATATAGAGATATCAAACTCAAAGAAGCACCAGGCTGCAAGATTATCCTAAACTCAACATCACATCAGGGGGGATAACATAATACCCTCCTTGAGAAAAACATATAGGAAAATGGTAATGGCCCTAGGAACCTCTACCATCTCAGCAACCACTAATTATACAAAAAACTCATCCAAAAAGAAATGAAGGGGCTCCACATGATGAATACCCACGTGATAATATGATTAACTAATGAAAACCATGCGTTGGACATCAACATATGAAAACAAAACCATCCAATGAAAGGAGTCGAAAACATAACATATGGAATTCCAGTAGTCGATGATGAGGATGGAATCATATGGCTACATGTGTTACCAGAAGAGATACCCATGGGATTGAGGTGGTCCCATCATTTGTCTACACCCCTGGAACATATAAAACAAGATGGCATGGACTCTAACTGGTGTACACAACAACAGGGGAATGGGAATCAATTTTAGGCTTATTATTAGATCATAGGACTGAGAGGGTAAAATAAAAGAGTGTGAATCTACCAAATCAAACAAGGAATAGAAAAGCTTAAAAAAATAATTGATCGTACCTCTAACTATCTGTTCCCCCTCTAGAACTACTACCATCACTATATAAAACTCACCACACCCAACTCCTAGACCTCTATGATGTCGACCACCTCTATGGACATGCTTGTGTCATTATCCCATGATAAGAAAAACATCCAAAAGCTAGCCTCTACCTTCTCTATCACCTCTCAGTGGAATAAAAGCCTACTCCCCCTACGGCTGAAATGGTCTCCATAGAATCTTTTGTTAATGTTGGCACTGAACCTATCCACATCCCCCAAAATGTACTCAGTTAACATATGGTAAATAGTTCTGGTGATGCCCTAAATCCACATAACCAAAATAAAATAACATAAATAACCCCGAAAAAGCAATAAAACCACTGGTCCAATAAGACTTAAAATGAAGATATTGAAGTTTAACCCCCACTAGTCAAAACCTAGAAGATATTGGAACCTAATACCTCCAAATGGAAACTGTACCCCTTTAAAAACCCTTCATGTCACCCTCTCATAGAATAACTCTTTATGGGTGCATCTGATCAATCAACTCTTCTTTATTCTAATCCTCCAGATATGTGGAAATGATAAAACGATGAACTATATATAGGATAGAAGTATAGAGTACTTCCTCAAGACATCTTGAAAGAGACTCCTAATCTGGGGGAAATGAACAAGGTCCTTGAACTTGAGTTGTATATACCGTACTAACATGCTCCCCTACTGAAGAGAAAGATGCTCCTACCTCTTCACTACCTTCATGGTCGATGAAAGGAACTATAGTCGAAACACATTCTAGATGTCGAACCAAAAAACATCCTCCTCCACCCACACTACCAAATATATTATCCACCACTAACATATAGATCTTCACATCTAACTGGTTGCTAAAAGAACCCAACACATCATTGGGGCATGAATCAAATAGAAGAAAATCTCAAGATCGTTCAACCAGATCTCTTTATCAACATGTAAACCAATTCCCCCAAATATCCCCATACTGTCACTAGAAATCATGGAACTTCTTCTTATGGTAATCATCCTCCTCATCCAGATCAACCTTATGACGATCAACCAGATCACCCTACTAAACCACAACATCCCAATCCACACACTGATGATGACCATGAGCCATAACTGAAAGGTAAACAATGATTTACTAATCCTGAGTAGTATGGAATCATCATTAAGAATTATTTTAACTCATTTAATTTATTTATTCCATTACAACATTTCCAAAACATCTTAATTCAAACAAAAAGAAAAGACATTATGATGCATGTTCCATTCATAGGTCTCTACCCTAAAATCAAATAACATCTCACATGGTTATTAAATAAGATTAGATTCTATGCTCTGGATCACAGTGAACCTTAAAATAAGATTTCCTAGTCAATCTCCCTGGCCTATGGAACACACCATGGTCAACTAGAATTGTTTCCAATCAATCCCATGTAATCCTCACTGTGTGTAACTCCAAACTGCATCCTATCTATCAACCCTAATGCTCTGATACCTCTCTATCATGAGCATATCCCTCCAATGATTTCACAATTAGGGGAGAGAGATAATGAACCTGATTACTACCTCTAGTAGGCCCTGATAATGTGACTAGAACCAATAGTTTACAAGAACCACAAAATGGGAGGCATTACCCTTAATAAAAAAATATTTGGGGATAAAATCTATCAACCAAAAACAAAAGCATGAAACATATATAAATATATATATATGTATATAATAAATCCAAAAAAACAATCCCCTAATGAATATGTAAATAGAATTGATACAAATAAAAGAATCCAATGTTAGTATCAAAAAGTAAGGCTAAATTAGCAACACTACAAAAGTCAAGAATCTGAGCTAGTAAGGTTTAGCGTGGTCCATGAAATGCACCAAGAGAATGGAAAATATGTTTATATGAATGGAGTGAGAATAAAAGTATACTCAGCAGGAAAACCAATGCCTCTCATGAATAAGTGAAAGAAGAATTATAATGCACTTGTGAGAAAACAATAGAATCAAACAGCACATAAAGAAGTATAATAAGCACCCCAACCTCACCACAATATTCTCACCAAATAACTCAAGACAAGTGATATAATATAAGGCAATGAACATCAATTATAGGGTACCTTTCACCACTTCCACACTAATTACATACTGTCACACCAATACAGAAACCATCCTAGAACTTTAACCTCTTTCGAATATACCACATCAAATTCTACTTGCACACAACTTGGCCTCACAACACATCACACACACACACACCTGATACTCAAAATACATCCAACTCACATACACCTAGGCCTCAAAACACCTCACATATCATCCTATAGACACCTGGGACATCATAACACAACTCATGCCAAAGACACATGGGATACCACATCTCAACCACCATATAATGAACTGAGAGACCTATGTCCATCACCGCATGTGAAATACCTACCTCCCCTATAAGAGGGATCAGGGATGAGTGGTTTTCCATCTATCCATCCTCCCACCACGATGTTGGGAAGGACATCCCCAACATTACTTTGTGGGAGTTCAGCACATAGTTCTCAACATGGGAGAGGCATATATAGAAATCACAAAGAAGATACAAATATATATATATATAGCATCAAACACTAAGGACCAACCTATGGGTTCTCAATAATCTTACCAACCCACAACACTGTAGCCTTTGCTTCCACCTCTAAATATATAACACACACACAAATCCACAAATCCCTTTTCACATTTCCAACCAATTCATTTAATCATTCCAAAGATCTACTTATTCTTCACTATCCACAGTTTACCACACATTATATAATTTAATTTCCCATTAATAAATTCTATCCCCTTAACCAGACCAACCCATTCCATTTCAATCCTTATTAAATGTACATTTATTCCATCATTACTTTTCAAGAATCCATGAGGCACTACACATATAAAGAAGAACAATAAAAGTCATTCAATAGATGAAGAGTCATGATATATTAAAGATGATTCATATTTATTCCATTTCTAATAACCATTAATGAGACATCATACATTGAAACCAAGATATAAGGTGATGCTTTCTTTATGTTATTAATGAATAAGACTCTACTAATTCACAAATATTTTTTTTATATCAATCTCATCAAGACCAGATCATCATATCAGTAGAACTAACCTTCGTGCACAACCATGTCCACAACCACATCACAACACGTACCAAGGAAATACATATTTTTATATTTAATATGTCATACCTTGTTTAATTACACTTTTTAGTTTAGGTTGTTATCACAGAAACTGTATTATCCAGTGACATCCATTTATTAACCGAAAATATGTTGTTAATCAATTTTTATATGTAATTTTTCAAAGGAAACCAAAAAATATGGATTCTAGAAGTCATTTAGTGCACAATCAAGTACTCCCAACATCCTTGAAGTTTTAGTGGTAGTTATCCTATAAAAATAAAAATATATACAAGATCAAAATCTCAGTAAGATCATGTGTCACTATCTCCATCCCCCCTATGTATTGATTTTATACCAATTCTACTTTCTTTGTAAATCTACAATCGTCCATCCACACATAATATAAAAATTTATATACCTATTTCACATGATAAAAAATATTGAATTTGAAGGAAATACTACTTGTCAGAATAATGATCGACACTTCCTGGTTTCACTAAAAATAGGGGTGGGCCTACCATAGGAAATTCACCAGGTTAAACACCAACCAACCGCACCAACAGGTGATGAGACTCCTATGGGAAGAATGACTGAGGGAATATTGTATCCAAAGATAGTAGGAAATAATGAAGTGAAGGACCCACCCTCTACAACGAATGATTAGATCCTAAACCCAAGAAATTTGAAATAATTTTAAAATTACATTAAATGAGGATCTAACCAGGACCATATGTTTCGACAATTTAGAATCCTCCACAATTTTAGAAAATTAAATATATGATTGATATCCATAGAAATCACATAAATATAACTTAAATATGGCATTGGACTCATTTTATTTTAAATAGAGAGATCAAAAATGAATAAATGGAAAGATTGATCATGAGGGACCGTCAGACAAGACACAACCAGCAAGGCCCCGCCAGACAAGGAATCGCCCGTGAGCCACCACCAGACAAGGCACCACTAGACAGGGAACCGCCAAAGGGACACCTCTAGAGGGGGAACCACCAGGGAGCCATTGGAAGAGGAGGAACCACCAGATGAGGTACTAGTAGATGTGTGACTACCAAGGAGCCATCGCCAGGATGAGACACCTACAATGAGAAACCGCAAGCGTGCTACCGCTGAGATGAGACCCCACATATGGGAGACACCATTGGGATGGGACACTATTGGAACAAAAAAAACTGTCCAAAAACACCCCAGTTTGTCGTAGACACCACCAACACATTATTTCCCACAATGTAACGGACCGGACAGTACATTCCATTGCAGATACCTCTCAAATCGAATGACACTGTCAATAATACATTATCCATTGTAAGAATAGAAAATATTAATGAATTATCCATAAATAATCATCTCAATAATTACATCCTAACAAGTTTCAAAAAAACCTGGGATATGTAGAGTACACCTAAAAATATATTTTTTACATTCTCTACCCTATGTTCTCACGCCTCCATAGAATATGGACCAAGGGAATGACATGGCCACACAACACCTACTCTTGAGAATAATTAATCATGAATGGATAATATCCAAAATACACATCATTCTATACATCAAAATATTCCCAATTAATGATGTGGTTTTCATCATAAATATACCAGAAAAGTTGGGACACAAAGAAAATGTCATGGACTCAACCCAATTGTGGACGATGTGCTGATCAATATGACACCTCACCAACCTCCTCTGTAAACATTGAGGGGAAAACCTAAAAAATACATGATCGTTGACCTTGAACTATAGAGATATCCTCCTTTTATAAACATAATACTTATAACAATCATGTTCTACCTTCAATATCTCATAAATCATCTGAATATTATTAATTATTCTCCTCCCCACATTTGATCCATGAACTACAAACTACCCAACCTCATCCCAACACACTAAAGATTCATAGGTCCACTCATACAGTTCCTTGAATAGAAAAATTGGCACAACCCATCCTTGGGGCCCGTGCCGTGACTACCCCAAGCCTGCCTTCCATAGCCCAGGGGCTGGCAACTAGCACCAAAGGTGAAAATCCCGATAACTGGGAAGGCATTGCCTTTATAAATGTAAACAAAACACCACAGAGTACAAGCGGAAGCAAAACACTAAGTACAAAAGAACGTGCGGAAAAGTAAATGGGCCAGAATACAAACCAAACTGAAAGTGAAGATACAACTGAACGAAAGTACAATAGAAAAAGACAAACATCTGGAAGAAGGAAGCAGCTCCTGGGTCGTCCTCCTCGGATCCTACCTGAAGGGTAGGTACAGATAGAGCAGCTCCTGGATCGTCCGCCACGGATCCTACATGAAGGGTAAGTACAGGTAGCCTCCTCAACGCTCTCGCCCGTCAACCTCCCCCGGATACTGACTCGTCGTGTAGTCCACCTCCGGGTACTGACTCGTCGTGTAGTCCACCTCCGGGTACCGTCCAGTCCTCGAACACTCGGCCTCTGTCAGCAATGCCCGTCGACTGCAACCAACACAACGAGGTGCGGGCATAGCCCGTGCAAGGGTGAGTATAACGATACTCAGTAGGGACCTTGAGACCCTCAAGGTCTCACTAAAACCAAAAAGGATAACCACAAAGAGGATCTCAACAGATAACCTCTACTTAGGTATATGCCCATACATATACCTAAGTTATCAAAGAACCCATATCAATCATGAGGAAAGACAAGGATCATGAAATCAACAGATAACCACTACCCATGAATATGCCCATACATATACCTAAGTTATCAAGTGACCCATCTCAATAATGAGGTAAACACAAATGTCAAAAGTCTCGGCTCAAACCAGGATTTTCATTATCGAAACCGTAACTGCTGAAGTGCTCCGTCTCTGGAGTGTACAGTGGTCCTGTCACGACTTCGAGGTACTTCTCACTAACCTAAGACTGCTGAGGTACTCCTCCTGTCGAGTACCGCGGGTCAGCCACCCAAACATAGTAGTGCTTCCCGTCGAGGTATGTCACCCAAAAATAGTAGTGCACACCCTCTAGTAGCCTGCTGAGGTACTCTCCGGACGAGTATCGCGGGTCTGCACTGTCACACAGGTAGTGCTCCGTCCTCCAGGGGTCTGCACCTCAAAAAGTAGTGCTCCGTCCACTAGGCTAGTCGACTCACTCCAAGTCTAGTCGGTCAATCAATCGTCAAGTCTCAGTCGGCTACACGGTGTCCATACTCTGCACGGTCGTCTCTGGGAGGGTCCGCTCCACGATCTACAATCCGATACTCCTAGTATCTCAAAGTCCCACGAAGAAGTATCTCAAAGGACCGCCTCGTTATAGGGGTCTAAACGCAATAGACGACGCGTCAATCAGACGCTCGGTCTGTGAGTTATTAGCCTTTTTGTCCTAGGGGCCCGGTTGGTTTCGTGAGCGAACCAACCCGGCCGTATCTCAACTATACCCCGAACTCTCATAGGGTATACTCATAGGGACCGTTTCTCAATGTGATCACCAACACCGCTGACGGTTCGTCAAACGGACGTCCTGTCTGAAAGATATCAGCTTTTCCGTTCAAGGGGCCCGGTTGGATTTCGGGTACAATCAAACATGGCCACTATCCAACATCAACCAAAACTCTAGCGAAGTATGCCAAAAGTTCTGTCTAATCAAGAGGAATTCAACGAAATATACGGCGCGTCAATCGGACGCTCGGTCTGTGAGTTATTGGCTTTTTCGTTCCAGGGGCCCGGTTGGTTTCGTGAGCGAACCAACCCGACCGCACTCCGACGACATCCAAACCTCGAGCAGAGTAAGCCAAAAGATCCGTCTCACTTATAAAAATCCATCAAAGTCGATGGAACATCAATCGGACGTCCGGTGCTAAAGATATAAGCGTTTCCGCTCCGAGGGCCCGGTTGGTTTCGTGTACGAACCAACCCGGCCGAACTGAAAGTATTCCGAAACCTTGAGTGCGATAAAACGGAACGACCGCCTCGATCCAAGGATCGCATCGTCGCTGATGGCGCGTCGTTTGGAGGTCTGTAGCCCGAGTTATGGGCATTTGAACCCAAACAGTCCGATAACGGGGGTTTCGGGCCAGGACCGACCCGGCCCGAGACCCCCCGGTCGGCCCGAACCGGGTCGACCGGCCCCGGGTCCGGGTTGGCCCGGTCCGGCGCGGCCCGGCCCGGCCTGGCGGACCAGCTGGGTACAGCGTGCCCAGCACGCTGCCGGCTCGGCTCGTAGCCGAGCCGTTTCGGCAAGGGGGGGGGGCGCTTGTCCACCTATGTAACCGCGGCCCCCCGCAATTAAGGGGGGGCCGTTTTGGCCAGCCGGCCGGGGGTTTCTACCCCCGGTAGCACACCGGTCCGGCCGGCCCGCCCTGGCCGACCGGTTCTGGCCTCCACGGGACAGGCGATGGCTGGTCCCCTTCTTCGCCGACAACGGCGGCCCGGTTCGGCCGCCGGTCACCTTGCTCCGCCGCGGCCCGGAACCGGCCGCGACCCTTGTCGTCCAGCGCGGTGTGACGGCACCGTGCCCCTCCACCGCGGCCCCGCTCCGGCCGCAGCGTCTTCGGTTTTCTTCGACGCAGCGTGACGGCGTCGCGTCCTTGAATTTCTTTCCACAGCGCGGTGCGACGGCGCCGCGCATATCTTCCGCATGAAACCGCGTGGTGCGATGGCATCACGCTTTCTCATACCAACCACGAAAAAACCGACATGAAAAATAAGGAGGAGGGTCAGTCGTGTTTGTGCGGTCCGACCCCCTCGCGTTAATCGATAAAATTTGTATTTAAACCACAAAGATCATCAAGTTGGTATTCACGAACAATTAAATAAATAAAACCCATACCTCGTAATTGTCGTTCGTTGACAATCTCAGAAAAAGGGCGGATATCGATTCCTCGATTGCTGTGTTCGTCACACACTCCCAATTCTCATGCTCATGCGTCGAAAAGGAAGAAGGGTACTCGTCGTTGGTGGACGAGCGTTCGGAGGTGACGTCGTCATTGACGATGTTCTTCATAGGCAACGTCTTCTCCTTTGACGCGGATGAAGGTCGTTGGAGACGTCGTGGGCGTCGCTTCCCTTTCCTTGCCTCAATTGAAGAACGATGAAGAATATGGCATCATCGTGCTTCAGTGGCGGAAGAGACATTATTCGTGTTCTTCGTCATAGAGAAAGAAGAAACTCTGGATTTCCTAAGCTTTTTCTCTAAAGGCTCCCAAGAAACAAAGGTTCTAACCCATAAAATAAGTTCCCAACTTATTTTATTAACACAACAAAACCTTTGAATTTCAAGAGTCTAAAAAATTGAATAACCACACTTAACTCACTCCATTAATAACTTAAGTTATCTTAATTTATGGTGAGTTGAGAGGAGTTGAAGAGTTGAAGAATATGAAGGGGTGGGGTTCGTGTGGGCCCCACCTCCTTCATATCCTACAAAGGGAAGTTGGGTAGTTACCCAACATCCTCCCAAAAGATAAAAACACTTATAGAAAAATAAAAATTGTTGTCAAATTTTTATTTTTAACTTCCACACTTTTTATCAACTTCTCTCGTTTAAACGAAACTCCGGAACAGGAGTTCCTAAGCAATTACCGGCGCTACGGTTCCATCGGTGCCCTCAAAATTCGATTCCAGGCACCGATTCAAAAGTTAGAAATTCACGCTCATTCGTTCACTGAACGTACCCGAGCTAAGCTTCGGAAATTAATTCTGGGCACACCGGGCCTCAGAATCAGGCGCCGTCAAAAACTGCGTTCTTGTAAAATTCCAAAGAAAATTAAGAAAAAAATGTTCCTTGAAATTTCCGGGTCTTTACATTACTCCCACCTCAAGACTTTACATCCCCATAAAGCTTCAACAAAAACTAGGGTAACAAAAGCGGTACAGAGCACGCATCAGAGCCTTCTGCTCCCACGTGCTCACCTGGAGGTTCCCGTACTGTCAAAGAAATTGCACCCGAGGAATCGATCGTCCTCATAGGATCTGCTCTTGTTGATTCTCGATCCCCACTAGAACCTTCATGCATGTCGCCCTATCATCAACGTCCAACTCCCTGAGGTCGATGATGTGTGAATGATAAAGAACATATCTCCTAAGTTGAGATACTTGGAAACGTTGTACACGTGGTGAAACTGATGTGGAATGGTGAAGTGGTAAACCTCCTCGCCTACCCTGCTGGGGACCTAGATAGGTCCGTTGAACCTTGGAGATAACTTGTCGCCTTGGCCACATCACCATAAACCTCATCGAGGTGAGACCCGTATAAGAACGTGGTCGCCATCCTCAATCTCTAGAGGTCTTCCCTTTTCAGATTAGAACTGAAACTAAAAACGACTGCTGCCACGAGGGTAAGGTTGGCCGACTCAAGAGTGATCGGTCGCACCCTCCCGTGCATGAGTTTAACTTGTGCTGCCCAGGATTCCTTTTCGCCGACCAAGGAAAACTCATCCCGACGTTGTAGTTAAACCACAACCTTTGTGCCTAATAAAGTCAATCCGTGTATGAACTGTGGATCCAATCCATACTCAGGACAACTTCGTATGGCCTCGACGCTGCTACCATGAGATTCCAACTGAAACTCCCGCCTCAAGGGTCTAACCACACTGTCGGCGTAAGTGTGATTATCGAGTCTCCTCCCAAGGTATCTCCAAATGTGGGGGTCAAGTCCACAACTTACCAGAAACTCTAGGTCTGGAACAAGATTTGTGAAAGCAAGGAATGATTCATATCGACGTCCGTTACTACAACATCTAGTAGTGGACACAGACTGTCTCTTGAATCATTTCTAGTTCCATTGGGTCACACTCCATGACTGCAAGCAGCCGCACTCTTCCACCACCCACCAGCTCCCAGAGCCTGGCGGGGATAACTAAGGCGGGTGGTTGTATCATGTTAAGATGTACACCACCTCATGCTACTCTCCTAGCTCTTCCTCCATGTCTGCTGCTCCGCAGACTCATCTCTCCTTAAAGCTTCTTCTTCATGAAACTTTTCACACGCCCGAGTCTCTAAGACTAGCACCGGTCTCCTGTTTCTTACTACACTGTTCAGTCTTCATCCGCTCCTGGATGATATGCTCCTTCTTTGCCTACGATCTGGAAGAGCTGCTAAATTTTCTCCTTTGCCGAAAAAGAGAAACCCGGTATCACCCCCTGGATGAACCACGCCCATTGCCTAGTACAGTCCATCCTGACATGAATGATGCATTCATTCCATGGATGACGTCTTAAGACCTCAACGTAACTACTAAGAGATCCAACTATCACTCTCTCCTCCAAGGGTCGAGTCACACTGTCGGCATCAGTGTGAGGTCTCTGGGTCTCCTCCAGTAGAAATCTCAAAAGTGAGGGTCAAGTCAACAGTTTAACCGGTCAATATCAACCAAACAAAAGGACAGGAAAGCAAACAAAGATCAGTGCCTTTTCATTATTGTATCTCATAGTACAAAGACACAAATTTAACAAAAAAAAACTAGAAGCAACATGATCAAAAACCTCCAGGTCTGGAGCTAGTCCCGCTCCTGTCCATCTGCTCCCGGAGCTCTACTGCCTTGTCCACTGCTCAGCTGTTTCTCAAGCACCCTCCGCTACTTCGGCCTCGGTGGCTCCTCCAAACCTTGCGAATCAACTGTACGAGGAGTTGGACAGTCACGTACTAGGTGACCCTTCCCACCGCATGAGTAGCATTGTCTGTTTCTGGCACGTCTGGCTCTGACCCCACCCCGGGTGCCCCGTACCACCGGTCCTAAAACCCGAGATCGTCCAACTGCTGGTCTAGTCCTCCTGGACCTATGCATCATCTGTCTACTGCCCACATATGACTCGACTACTGATCGAAAAACATGCGTCAAAGGTAGAAGCTCCTGTACACACTCAGGGTGTAGAGCTACTGGCATAAACTCCACCCTGAAGAAAGTCTCAATGTCTTCCCATGCGAAGGTCATTCCATCGCAAAACTGAAACAAGTGGATCCACCACCTTCCTACTGCTGCCTGAAGGAGACTATCAGTAAAGATCACCATGACGTCTGCTGGCGTCCCCACTATCCTGAAGACTCTCACCACAGCCTCCAGCCAGTCCTTAGCCGCCTGCGGGTCCGTCTCTCCCCGGAACCTGGGTGGCCTCTGGCGCTAGAACTCATGCAGAGCACTCAAGTGGCGTGCATCGCCTAATGCTGGGGCTGGTGGCCTCAGTGGCCCAACGTATGGTAGTACCACTGGTGCCTCAACTGCAAGAGGGCCCTGTACCGAAGCCTCGTCGCTCGATAGGCTGACAGTACGCACATCCCTCTGGGCTGTAGCTGGTCGTCTGAGAAAAGGCATCGTGAAAGAAACAACGTGACATAGTCAAACGATTATACCTGGTGAGCTGACCTGTTTTGAGCTTATATTTAAATAAAACTTCCGGAAATGCACATGCAATCAGTTTTTTCGTGCACAAAGTCAAAAATCAGTTGTAAGGGTCCTGGTGTATGGATACATCGGTCGCCCGCACCAACACTGGACTCCCTGAACTGAAAAACAGACTCGGTATTCTTAACACTATTGCTTCACAGAAATAATATATCAGAGTTATAAGTTCTGCAGTAGAACCGACTCCTCTGATACCAATTTTTCACAACCCATCCTCGGGGCCCGTGTCGTGACTACCCCAAGACCGCCTTCCATAGGCCAGGGGATGGAGACTAGCACCAAAGGAGAAAATCCCGATAACTGGGAAGACATTGCCTTTATAAAAGTAAACAAAACACTACAGAGTACAAGAGGAAGAAAAACACTAAGTACAAAAGAATGTGCTGAAAAGTAAATGGGTCAGAATACAAACCCAACTGAAAGTGCAACTACAACTGAACGAAAGTACAACAGAAAAAGAAAAATAGCTGGAAGAAATAAGCAACTCCTGGGTCGTCCTCCTCGGATCCTACCTGAAGGGTAGGTATATATAGCGCAGCTCCTAGATCATCCGCCACGGATCCTACCTGAAGGGTAGGTACAGATAGCCTCCTCAACTCTCTCGCCCGTCAACCTCCTCCGGATACTAACTCGTCGTGTAGTCCACCTCTGGGTACTGACTCGTCATGTAGTCCACCTCCGGGTACCGTCCAGTCCTAGAACACTCGGCCTCCATCAGCACTGCCCGTCGTCTGCAACCAACACAACGAGGTGCGGGCATAGCCCGTGCAGGGGTGAGTATAACGATACTCAGTAGGGACCCCGATACCCTCAAGGTCTCACTAAAACCAACAAGGATAACCACAAAGAGGATCTCAACAGATAACCTCTACTTAGGTATATGCCCATATGTATACCTAAGTTATCAAGTAACCCATCTCAATCATGAGGAAACACATGGATCATGAAATCAACGGATAACCACTACCCAGGTATATGCCCATACATATACCTAAGTTATCAAGTGACCCATCTCAATCATGAGGTAAACACAAAGGTCATAAGTCTCAGCTCAAACCAGGATTTTCATTATCGAAACCGTAACTGCTAAAGAGCTCAGTCTCTGGAGTGTACAGTGGTCCTATCATGACTCCGAGGTACTGCTCACTAACCAAAGACTGCTGAGGTACTCCTCCTGTCGAGTACCGCGGGTCAGCCTCCCAAACACAGTAGTGCTTCCCGCCGAGGTATGTCACCCAAACACAGTAGTGCTCACCCCCTAGTAGCATGCTGAGGTACTCTCCGGACGAGTACCGCGGGTCTGCACTGTCACACAGGTAGTGCTCCGTCCACCATGGGTCTTCACCTCACAAAGTAGTGCTCCGTCTACTGGGCTAGTCGACTCACTCCGGGTCGAGTCGGTCAAGCAGTCGTCAGGTCTCAGTCGGCTACACGGTCTCCGTACTCCGCACGCTTGTGTCTAGGAGTGTCCGCTCCACGAGCTAGAAGCCTATACTCCAAGTATATCAAAGTCCCACGACGAAGTATCTCAAAGGACTGCCTAGTCATACGGGTCTCAACACAATAGACGACGCGTCAATCGGACACCTGGTCTATGAGTTATTAGCCTTTTCGTCCCAGGGGCCCAGTTAGTTTTGTGAGCGAACCAACCCGGCCGTATCTCAACTATACCCCGAACACTCATAGGGTATACTCATAGGGACCATTTCTCAACGCGATCTCCAACGCCGCTGACAGTTCGTCAAAGAGACATCCTGTCTGAAAGATATCAGCTTTTCCGTTCCAGGGGCCCGGTTGGATTTTGGGTACAATAAAACCCAGACACTATCCAACAGCAACCAAAACACGGGATAAGTATGCCTAAAGTTTCGTCTCATCAATAGGAATTCAACGAAACAGATGGCGCGTCAATCTGATGCCCGGTCTGTGAGTTATTGGCTTTTTCGTTCCAGGGGCCCAGTTGGTTTCGTGAGCGAACCAACCCGACCGCACTCCGACGGAATCCAAACCTAGATCGGAGTATGAAAAAAGATCCGTCTCACTTATAGAAATCCATCAAAGTCTATGGCACGTCAATCGGACGTCCGGTGATAAAGATATAAGCGTTTCTGCTCCGAGGGCTCTGTTGGTTTCGTGTATCAACAAACCCGGCCGAACTCAAAGTATTCTGAAACTTTGAGTGCGATAAACCAAAAAGACCGCCATGATCCATGGATCTCATCGCCACTGATGGCGTGTCATTTGGAGGTCTGTAGCCCGAGTTATGGGCATTTGAACCCAAACAGTTCGATAACGGGGGTTTCAGGCCCAGACCGACCCGGCCCGAGAGCCCCGGTCGGCCTGAACCGGGTCGACCCACCCCGGGTCCGGGTCGGCCTGGCCCGGCGCGGCTCGGCCCAGCACGGCCCGGCCCGGCACGGCCCGGCTTGGCGGACTGGCTGGGCACAACACGCCCAGCGCGCTGCCGGCTCGGCTCGTAGCCGAGCCGTTTCGGCAAGGGGGGGGGGCGCTTTCCCCCCTGTGTAATTGCGGCCCCCCTAAATTAAGGGGGGCCATTTTGGCCAGCCGGCCGGGGGTTTGTACCCCCTGTTGCACACCGGTCCGGCCTCCACGGGACCGGCGACGGCCTGTCCCCTTCTTCACCGACACCGACGGCCTGGTCCGGCCGCAGGTCACGTTGCTCCGCCGCGGCCCCTCTCTGGTCGTGGAGTGTTCGGTTTTCTTTGACATGGCGCGACGGCGTTGCGTCCTTGAATTTCTTTCCACGGCACGGCGCCGCACATATCTTCCGCATGAAATCGCGTGGTGCAATGGCATCACGCTTTCTCATCCCAACCACAAAGAAACCAACAAAAAAAATAAGGAGGAGGGTCGGCCGTGTTTGTGCGGTCCGACCCCCTCGCGTTAATCGACAACATTTGGATTTAAACCACGAAGATAATCAAGTTGGAATTCACGAACAATTAAATAAATAAAACCCCTACCTCGTAATTGTCGTTCGTTGACGATCTCGGAAAAAGGGCGGATATCGATTCCTCGATTGTTGTGTTCGTCACACACTCCCAATTCTCATGCTCATGCATCGGAAAGGAAGAAGGGTACTCGTCGTTGGTGGACGAGAGTTCGGAGGTGATGTCGTCGTTGACGACGTTCTTCGTAGGAGACATCTTCTCCTTTAACGCGGATGAAGGTCGTTGGAGACGTCCTGGGCGTCACTTCCCTTTCCTTACCTTGGTTGAAGAACGATAAAGAAGATGGTGTCGTCGTGCTTCAGTGGCGGAAGAGACGTTCTTCGTGTTCTTCGTCGTAGAGAAAGAAGAAACTTGGGATTTCCTAAGCATTTTCTCCAAAGGCTCCCAAGCAAAAAAGGTTCTAACCCATAAAATAAGTTCCCAACTTATTTTATTAACACAACAAAACCTTTGAATTTCATGAGTTTAAAAAATTGAATAACCACACTTAACTCACTGCATTAATAACTTAAGTTATCTTAATTTATGGTGAGTTGAGAGGAGTTGAAGAGTTGAAGAATATGAAGGGGTGGGGTTCGTGTGGGCCCCACCTTCTTCGTAACCTAAAAAGGGAAGTTGGGTAGTTACCCAACTTCCTCCCAAAGGATAAAAACACTTAGAGAAAAATAAAAATTGTTGTTAAATTTTTATTTTTAACTTCCACAATTTTTATCAACTTCTCTCGTGTAAACGCAACTCCGGAACAGGAGTTCCTAAGCAATTACCGGCGCTACGGTTCCATCGGTGCCCTCAGAATTCGATTCCGGGCACCGGTTCAAAAGTTAGAAATTCTCGCTCGTCCGTTCACTGAACGTACCCGAGCTAAACTTCGGAAATTAATTCTAGGCACACCGGGCCTCGGAATCAGGCGCCGTCAGAAACTGCGTTCTTGTAAAATTCCAAATAAAATTAAGAAAAAAAATTTCCTTGAAATTTCTAGGTCTTTACAAAATTGATAATGGAGGATTAGTATTTATTATTTTGAGAAGAATAAAAATAAAGCAGGTGCATCATCTATGATCAACGAAAATCGAAATCATATGTGGGAAAAATATACTTCTGTATCTGAATGGTTTTCTCAATCTATCCACCCATTAGAGGATGGAAGATAGCAGTAAAGTGTATCTAGTATCCAAAATCACAATGATATCCTACCAAAACCCATGAGGTTGATAATGCATCATTAATATATATTATAGTCCTCAATAAATCATGTAGCTTCACTATCCCATCCACATATCTCCTTACATGAACATCCATAACACCCGACTCCCTGATAACTAGGAAATACAATGAATTTTTTAGTCGATCCACGTTCAAAAAAATGACAAGACATAATTCTTATATTTGAAGAAGAAATGGTCGTAAAATCCATTGAAATGTCATCTGACATCAACTTAGGGACATCCAATGGATACAACCACCAAGAACATGATGCTCCACTATCACCTTCTGGTATATAAAACACTGCAACACAGAGTCTTCTATAAACCAATTCAACCCTAGCTACTAGATCTAACTTTCCAATGAATGATCTATCATGGATATAATAGGATGCACAATCATATGATATATTTGAAATTCACAAAGAACATACTCATGCATCACAAATGGAATAAAAATCCCCATGCGGAACAACACCTGATACCGATTATTCTCCATCCACACCATTGGAGAATCAGCTTGGAAAATGTGATCTCAAGTCACTAATACCTACAAGAAAATTCATTGAGATTCATCCACTCACTACAAAAAGGGTGATTTCATTGTCATACGGTACTAGAAAACTCTACCACCAACCACATATTCATCAAGATGCATTGTTATGAGCCCATATGTCACTCTGTAAGAGTCATTGGAGTCCCAAAACAACCCATCATGAATTCCATCCAGGTGAATAAATTAATATTTTCCATATAACTACGGTAGAAGAGTTCAAGAAGCCATATTACTATAAGAATTACATCCACCTCCACTAATACATATTGAAATCCTATAAAGTTATAACACAACTCATGATCTTATGATATATGAAGACCACAAAATGTTCTCCCACGAGGTAAGGCAAACAAAACTTCATAAAAACACCACTTTCGTTAATATGAGATCGTTGGTGATATAATTTCACTCATGGGGATGTAACTTCCGAGACCCTTATTAAATCATTAATCTTTTATAAATTTGGACACAACACAAACCAATATGGGAAATTTAACAAAAAATCTCTAACATCACTCTCTCCTCTAGTTTTTTAATAATGAATGTACAAATAGACATCTCATTTTGGCATTCAAATATTAATTTCCCAGATTTATCAATTAGAATACAATGTCCTTCCTAGTAAAGAATTATAATTGGGTGAAATCTATGAGAAATAAGACTCAAACCTTCAGTAATAGCCTATGAGAGAAATGATATTATTGACCTATGAAACATTCATAAGTTATAAACACAAAACAAATTCACTGATCTTTAATTAAATTTATTCCACTGTACGTTGGATAATAAAATCCACCTCATTCTTCGAAATCATTCACTTAAAAAACATCAAATGGGAATTACAGTGATGTAGGACTTGTAAAACATCCATAAGATAACTAAAATGATCATATTTAAACTTCATGTATGTGAGGATTTCATTAATGAACACAACCAAAAAGTTATCAAGAAACTAAAACAATATGGAGTTTATGAGTCTCATGAAAATAACAGCAACATTTATGACATCAAAAAACTTATCCACAAACATGAGGTTCCTATATCTAGATTTGAAATCAGTCTTGAGGACATCCTACTCATTCACCCTAGATTGATGATTCCTAAACCATTGATTGATCTTTTAAAACTAGATAGACCCCTTCAATTGATTAAACTGGCCATATATCCTTGGAAGGGGATTTTAGATATTGATCATCACCCAATTCAGGCGTTGATAGTCTATGTACATCCTGATACTATCATCTTCCTTCTCAGAGAACACCAGAGTATCCCAGGTTGAAAAACTAATCCAGATGAGGCTCCATTACATCGAATCAGCAATTTAAATCCAAAACTCCCACAGTTTAGGTGGTTTCATCTAATAAGGATAAAAAATCATAGATGAACCATCCTATAACTCTATCTCACACTCCATATTCCATCGATGGGTAGTGTTAAAACCTCTTCCAAAAAGTAATTGGGAAAATCATCAAAAACTAAAGGGAAATCCATAATTATTGCCTTTAAAAAACCCAATGAAAGATATATTAACTAATATAAGATGCTATGAATTATTACAACACATCTAATGATCTCTCTAACCAATTAACATTATGTTCAAGCCTTAAACATTAATGAATAATAATTACCTTCAAATTCAATTTTTTTCAACATACATATGATACAAGAAATGTATCATTAGGTTGAAATCATATAGTTATATCTACAAAAATATGAATTCTGTTTCTTATTGATACTTCAACAACACTAGCTCGCTACCTTGACATATATCAAGAAAACTCATGTGACCTCAAACCAATATAGGGAAACTCCAATGGTGATGGATGTATCCCCAAATTAGGACCCATGGTGAAGACCAAGGTGCATGAAATAAATTAATGTGATGATCTTGAATCAATTAAAGTAATGTTCATGTTAAAAAATAGCTAGATATTACCTAAGATGACCTCTAACCTATATGGAACTAGTTTCTCCATAGCATGTAACTCACTGCAAACTACTTCTCTACCCCACTACTGATGACTAACTCCATATTCATGATCCAAACAATTTCCATGAGCATAGGGGAAATCATGAGGTTTTCTTATACCTACTCTATCTACCCTTAGTGGGAAGAAATCCTTATGTCCCTGCTACTAGTATGACATCTTTGATAACTCCCATTGATGCTGAAATGGATATGGACCACCAAAGATGTGATGGTATCCAATAATTGCTAGTTATTGAAATAACCAATAAATCATGACCCCCACAAACATTTAATATATGAATATACCTCATGTGGGGTGAAGTAGAACTAATATCTCTTTAGATAAGTTATAGGATGTTGATGTGGGCTGACTCCCAACTATTGGGAACTTTTATAGATTTGATATTCAAGACCCCCTTATCACAACCCACCCCCACTATTACCCCACATGGGTAAGCAGTGATGTAAAATGTGACACCAGATTCCTGCCACTAATAAGACACTTGTTTATTATTAACAATGATGGTAAATGTGACACATTAGCATGGAATTACCATCACAATTATGATGGAAAATAAATACAATCCACCAATTACCTCTATATATACATAATAGAATGATAACAGTCAAGTTTTCATAAGGATTCTACTTGAAAATGAATACAATGTTATGGAACTTGTGACATTCACCATCACACTAGTACATATTATATTGATTTTTATTTATCCTTGAGTGAGTTCAAAGAGTTATTGAGTATCGCGGGTTGGATTAAGGGGGTTTGAGAAGACAAGCTAGGGCGTACAATTAGTGCATTGTTTGATTAAAGCATATAAAAACTGTGGGAAGGGTTTTGTATCTTTTGACTGTGTGGTTTCTCAATGTGTGAGCACTTTTTTTCAAACTCTAAGACAACCTTGAGTAAACTATGCATCTTTTTTAGGTGGATAGTGTAACCGACCAGGTTGGTGTATGATTTGTCGAACTATGTGTCCATGTAACATCCCAATTATGTAATGAGTAATAGATATTTTTATCTATGTCTATTAATTAATTAGATAGTGTTTTAGAGGCTTAAAATGAAAATAAATCCAATCTTAAGCGTGGAATACACTAATATTCTTAAAAGATTGTTTTACTGCCTTTTGATGGAAAACCCTTTTTAAATCAAACTTTTGACAATTTTATAAGCTATGTTTGTCAAAATAAACTTATTATTTATGATTGGGACATCAAAATTTACTTTGTGTGAATTTTTGGTATTTTTCAGACAATGTTCATTTTTATGAATAGTGAAAAATACTGCATTTTACATCAAAACTGCATTTTAATCTAATTTATTTATATGATTAGATTATCTTTTTAATTGGTTTTGATGTGGAATTAGAATATATTTTTACCATTTAATCCAATGGTGGTCATTGGAATCAATTTCACTTTGAAATTGGACTTAAACCGGTGTCAATCTATTGATACTTATTGTTTCATAAAAACACGCTATTTGTCATGACAGCGGGAATGATTTATTAAATTAATTAATGTGACTTATATGATTTGAATTTTTTAAAATAGAAATCATTTTTGAATTCGGAATATCAAATATATCTTAGTGTGAATTTTTGGTAATTTTCTGAAAAACTTCAATTTTTTATGAATAGTGAAACCACTAAGTGGTACTTATAAAAACCGATTTTTCTGTTTAAATGAAATTTTTCCATCATTGTGTTCTGAATTTCAAAAATCCGACATACATGGTTGTCATTAAGAATTAAAATGTGGTTCAATGGGATTAAAATAATTTTTTGGTGAATAGTAACTTATTAAGTTCTTAATCGCGATTAAGGTAATTAGTGTAGTTTAAGGTAAAAATAATGATTTAATAAAATGAGATGAGCATGAAACATGTCTTACCCTCATTTGATGTGTCATGTAAGACCAATAAATTTCATGGGTCAACTTGGGGACCCCATGGAGCCACTTGGGTTGGGAAATGACATAAATAACTTTTTATTTAATGTAAAAGTAAAAATGACACAAACATGATATTTTTTACTAAAACAATTTTTACATGGGGCTATAAAGATCAGATTTTTTATTATAAATAGTAATTGGAAAGGTAAAACTATTTCCTACATCATAGTAGTTTTTTTATAATTTTTAGACTTTAAATAAATTAAATTATTTATGACATCATGATGATGCAGCGATGACCTCATTATTTAACGATTTAAATAAAATGGAATGATACTGTAAAATATAAGACCTAAACATGGCCAAAACCTATTGTATGGGTGGATTTCTAACCCTTATAACCTTATCCTCGAAACACATCAATTTGGGTCCTCTTAAATCCGAATACCATTTTAAAATAAAGTGACTTTTCTTAACCTTCCAAGAGTGCCCCTCCTCTCCTCTTATAAAAGGCTCCCACCTCTCCCTCCTTACCCACACTCCCAAATCCTTTGGCTCGGCAAAAACCTGCCCATTTTGTCTCTCCACTTCCCTCTATTACTCCTTGAAGCCTCACGTTTGGCAGAAGTCTTCCCAAGGAAGCCTTTGAGCTCAAACCAAAGTAAGTTACCCGATTTTAAGGTAATATCTTCTTTTGAGTCCTTTTGTTTTATTTTGCTTCTCCAACCCCCTAAACTCTTTTTATTCTTTTCTTTTGTAACATCTAAAGTATCCTAAATATACTAGGATGTTGTTATAATAAGTATTCTAGCTACACTTGCACACACCTACATCTAATGGATAATGAACATACTGTTTCCGTGGATGGTGAATTTATGCCTCCCGAAACGATGATTGTTCAACATTCTTTTAACACCATATGAGGTGGCCATTAAGATGTCACTATATTTATATATGATATATAATATGTTTATGTTTTCATTATTCTTCTGTATTTTTCTTTTTGGTTATACCTTTATGGTTTCCATTATGGGTAAACGCGATATCTTCATTTAAGGAAGTGCGGACTGCCGCCCCCTCAAAGTTATTTGATTCGTTAAATACCATATCTGGGATGTATAAAGGATGGAACTATGATATTATATATGATATTATACTGGAATTATAATATATCATTATATCATTATGATTCCATTCTATAAATACGAAATAGAAATGAAAGTAGTGTTCATGCGTACGTACGACTTACCATCTCCATGAACGGTGCATTTCATTTCTTACCTCTAAATGATTATGTAATATTATAAATGTATGAATGTAATGGATATATATGACATATATGATATCTACATCATGAATACCATTCTGGATATAATGGATACATGAAAAACATGTAACTATAAAGGGCTTATTTTTGACTCAAGTACCAATGATCGATAAAACGACCGTTATTAACTTAAATAATTACATAGTGTTCATGAAATGGAAATAAGTGATATAAAAGGAATAATGAACTTGAAAAAGGTTCTTAAACAAGTTGAAATTAACTCAAGTTTATTATTTAGGACATTAAAGAACGACCGAGTCAAGTCAGACCTGAGGTATGGGACTTCATCTCAATCTCCTTTCATTGAGGCATATTTTGTTTTATACACATCCTTTTTTTATATGGTGTATAAACCCCTTTGACATTTACGTTTATTTAAAAGGAATAATTTTTATACGAAGCGTTTACCAAACAAAAAAAGGAATGTTTTTGTCGTACGTACGCGGTGACAACGACTTCTCTGCCACCATGACCATTATTTCAGTTTCATCTTCCTCTACAAGGCATACTTTTTTTAAAAGAAAAATAAATACCATGTTTTACTTTTTTTCTATTTTGGTATTGAAAATGGTTCTCATAATGTTTTTATATCAATGTGTTGTATTGATATCTTCTGATTGAATGGTGGAAATGTTATGTTTCCTTTATGCATATTTTATGTGATACGATTATGTTGAGGTTCTTGGGCATTATTATGAAAACGAGTGGTTCCATGATAAACTAAGGGCGGGTGAGACCGATATAGCTCTCCAATGCATTGGGTAACGCGAAGGAGTGAAACGTTAAGGTTTCTCCGATGAGATTTTGGGAATATACTGTGATGGGTATTCCAAACGTAACCAAGAGGGTTACTCCCTACGTAAGAATGTTATGAATGCCTCAAGTTACCTTTATGTATTATGATTTCTATGATTTATTCATGATTTGATGAGGTATGTTTTATGGGTAAAGTATGATTTCATTCTTATGTATATATGAACTCATGTTTTCCTTTCCATATTTGTATATCCCTTACTGAGATTTTTAAGCTCATCCCAAGTTTTTTGAAATGTTTTTCACAGGTCAATGGAAAGGTACATGATATGATGATAGTGTCAAGGAAGTGTCAAGAAAGAATCCATGTTTTATTTTAAATATGTTTCCATTGATGGAAATGAAGAATACTATCTTTATGTAACCACTTTGTGTATATGTGGAATGTAATGCATGTTTTATGATCTAATTCTCTAAAACTCTATACCCTAAAAGATCCTCAATGTGTAATCTTGTAATAACTTAAGATTAAGTAAGGTTTAAGGCTGGGGCCTTATAGTTGGTATTAGAGGTCGGTTTAGATAACATTAGGAGTTAGAATTATATTAAATGATTATCCAAAAAATATTTTTTTTGAAATGATATAGCATTTGAAGATTACCATGTTGCTTCATCTAAGACATTTTTGTTCAGAATGTTTTTCCACATAGGAAACAAGGAAGCAGTGCTAGGAAGGCATGCAGAAGGAAATAACCTTCCGAATCATCATCCTGAGATGGTCGAAATTAGAACTGAACAGTTTGTTACAGTAATGGCGCAGTTGACTCAAGCGATAAATGGCGGTGGTATCCATACACGAGATCAGCCAGATCAACCGCAGAGGAACATGTTAGTGGTGGAACATTTTATGAGGCAACATCCCCCATCATTCAGAGGATCATCTGACCTTGTGCTAGCTGAAGGGTGGATTAATGCACTGGAGAATATTTTTGATGTCATGGGGTGTTCAATCAATCAAAAGGTTAGTCTTTCTATTTACCGTTTGGAGGGTGAGGCAGATCAGTGGTGGTCTATGGTTAAAAATATCAGGGGCGCCGATGAGATTGATGCTCTTGACTGGGATGAATTCAGAGGTATGTTTCTTGAGAAGTATTTTCCTAAGGCTGTTCGACTTAGGATGGAAAAGAAATTCTTGGAATTGAGGCAAGAGGAAGACTCAGTGGCTGCCTATGAAGAAAGGTTCACTCGATTGGCAAGGTATGCTCCAAATTTTATCCGAGACCTTGATAGTAAAATCAATCGTTTTTTCTCCGGATTAAAGCCAAAATATCGAAGGGCATTAGATTCTCGTGAGTTTAAAAGTTATGAAAAGCTTGTTCGATGTGCTGAGAAGGAGGAAATGGAGTTTTCCGATGATCAAGTGTTATATAACAACCAATAGAAGAAGAGATCGAGGTGGATGGAGAAAGGTAAGAATTCTTCAAAAAAGTCGGATGGGAAGAAAACTAAGTTTTCAGTTTGTGATAAATGTGGAAAAAGGCATGCTGGGGAATGTCTTCTGAATTCTGGAAAGTGCTACTGATGTGGTAAGATGGGACATAAGGCTCGTGATTGCACTGAAAAGCATCAAGGTGAAGGTAAGAACAAATTTGATTTACAGTTAGTGAAATATTATATGTGAAATGAGATGGGTCACTATGCAAATGAGTGTCCGAAAAAGAGCTTGAGTGATGGGAAGTAGTTAGACTACATGCAAAAAGGGGTGGTGAAATCCTTTTCAACTACATCAGCAGATATCGGGCCGTCAAATGAAGTTGTATCAGGTACTTTGTTTGTTTTTTCAGATTATGCCAGTGTGTTGTTTGATTCGGGTTCTACACATTCTTTCATCTCTGAAAACATTTCTAGTAAAATGGGAATACCATCTCAAGAAATGACCCCTGAACTTTTGGTAGAAACACCTGGGGGAAATGTGGAGGCAAAAAGAATTTATAAGAATCTTCCTATCCTTATCTGTCGAAAGAACCTACTTGTAAACCTTATTGTTCTACCTCTAGTAGAGTTTGATGTTATCCTAGGTATGGATTGGCTCTCTATTTACCATGCTAAGATTGACTGTAGTGCTAATGAAGTTTCTTTTCAGAAAGACTTTTAGTTTGTGTACAATAATGAACCCTTATTGTTGATAACTTATCAAGAGAACAAGAAACTTGTAAATTATGGAAATGAATGTTACCTTGCACACATCGTTGAAAATAAAGGAACTGTTCAGATTAATGGTTTACCAGTGGTAAATGATTATCCTGATGTTTTTCCTGATGATTTGCCTAGAATAATACCAGATCGAGAAGTTGAGTTTATTGTTGACTTAGTTCCTGATGCTAAGCCAATTTCAAAACCCCCTTATCGAATGGCTCAAATTGAACTTTTAGAGTTGAAGGAGCAATTGCAAGATTTATTAGAGAAAGGTTTCATTTGACCTAGAACATCACCATGGGGTGATCCTGTCTTGTTTGTTAAAAAGAAAGATTGTTCAATGTGACTTTGCATTGATTATAGAGCCTTGAATAATTTCACTGTTAAGAACCAATATCATTTGCCTCATATCGACGATTTGTTTGATCAGCTCCAGGGAGCTCAGTTTTTTTCAAATATTGACCTGAGATAGGGGTACCATTAGCTGAAGGTAAAGGAGGTAGATATTCCGAAGACCACATTCCGTACAAGATATGGCCATTATGAATTTGTAGTAATTCCTTTTGGGATAACCAATGCACCTGCTGTGTTCATGGACTTAATGAATACAATTTTCCTTGAGTTCTTTGATAAGTTTGTCGTGGTTTTCATTGATGATATTTTGGTGTTTTCTAAAAGTAAAGAAGAGCACGAAAGACATTTAAGGGTTATCTTGCAATCCTTAAAAGAAAATAAATTGTATGGGAAATTGAGCAAGTTTGACTTTTGGTTGCAAAAAATTTCTATCCTTGGTCACATTGTTTCTAAAGATGGGATAACTGTTGATCCTGCAAAAACAAAAGTTGTGGAAAAATGGACAAGACCCACAAATGTAACCGATATTCGTAGCTTCCTTGGTTTGGCAGTCTATTACCGAAGGTTTTTTAGAAATTTTTCACGGTTATCTAGTCCAATGAATAAGCTAACTCGGAAGGGTGTTAAGTTTATCTGGACAAAATAATGTGATGATTGTTTTCAGGAATTGAAAAGAATATTGGTGAATGCTCCAGTTTTGGAACTACCTTCCAGGAATGGTGAGTTTGTTATATACAGTGATGCTTCATTGAAAGGACTTGGTTGCGTCCTAATGCATAATGATCAGGTAATTGCTTATGCTTCACGACAGTTGAAAACTCATGTGGTAAATTACCCTACACATTATTTGGAATTAGCTGATGTTGTTTTTGCTTTAAAAATTTGGAGGCATCATTTGTATGGAGTAAAGTGTGAAATATATACCAATCACACAAGTTTAAAGTATACATTCACTCAGAAAGAATTGAACATGAGACAAAGGAGATGGCTAGAATTAATCAAGGATTATGATTGTACAATTCATTACCATCCGGGAAAAGCAAATAAAGTGGCTGATGCTTTGAGTCGAAAAAGTAATGCTTCATTAGCAATGTTGCATTTGGAACATGATCCTTTGGTTAAAGATTTGATGATCTTTGGCATAGAAGTTGTTGGTGCAAGAAGTTCTTCTGTTTTGTTTTAGGTATCAGTGAGATCATCTCTATCAGATAGAATCAAGCAAACACAGAAGCAAGACAGTGAGTTGCAGAAAAAGGTAGAGCTGGTTCAGAAATGTATGTTTCTTGAATTCAACATTGATAATGATTGTGTTTTGAGATTTGGGAAGAGATTGTGTGTGCCTTTTTATTCACAGTTGAAGAGAGAGTTGTTATGTGAAGCTCATAGTTCTCCGTTTTCAGTTCATCCAGGCAGAACTAAGATGTATAGAGATCTGCGGGAGTATTACTGGTGAGATGGAATGAAAAGAGATATTTCTAATCTTACTGTGAAGTGTTTGACATGTCAATAGGTTAAAGCGGAGTAGTAGTTACCAAAAGGGATGCTTCAGCCTTTACCAGTTCTACAGTGGAAATAGGAGAATATATATCTATGGACTTTTTGTGGGATTACCGAAGACATCTCGAGGTAATAATGCAATCTGGGTTATTGTTGATCGCTTGACTAAATTTGCTCATTTCCTTGCTATACGAGATACTTTTTCCCAAGATCAACTTTCCCGTTTGTATCTTAAAGAGATAGTCAGGTTACATGGAGTTCCTCTCTCCATTGTATCTAATCGTGATCCCAGGTTCACTTCTAACTTTTGGAAAGTCCTTCAGAAGTCGTTGGGTACTGAATTAAATTTTAGTACATGTTTTCATCCTCAATCAGATTGGCAGTCAGAATGAACAATTCAGACATTGGAGGATATGATATGTTCTTGCTCTATGGATTATCAGGGAAGTTGGGACCAACATCTTTCTTTGGTTGAATTTTTATATAATATCAGTTATCATTCCAGTATACAGATGGCACCTTTTCAGACATTATATGGGAAGCGGTGTCAAACTACAGCTTTCTGGGATGAAGTGGGTGAAAAGAAGTTGATGGGACCAGAATTGGTAGAAGAGATGGAAGAAAAAGTTCAGCTGATTCAGAAGCACATGAGAACAGCTCAGAGTAGGCAGAAGAGTTATGCGGATTACCAGAGGAAGGATCTATCTTTCAAGGTAGGTGATCATGTTTTTCTCAAGGTTTCTCCTTGGAAAACTGTGATGAGATTTGGTAAGAAAGGAAAGCTGAGTCCAAGGTTTATTGGACCATATGAAATTCTGGAGAGAGTTAGATCAGTTTTATACCGGGTGGATTTACCTCCGAGTTTATCTCAGGTACACAATGTTTTTCACGTTTCGATGTTGAGAAAGTATATTCCAGATCCATCTCATGTTTTCAGTCCAATGGTAGTTCAACTGGAAGAGAACCAATCTTATGAGGAACAACTGGTCCAGATTCTTGACCACAGGGAGCAAGTGTTAGGGAATAAGGTGATTAAGCAGGTAAAGGTTTTGTGGAAAAACCACATGATGGAAGAGGCAACATGGGAATCTGAAAATGCAATGAGGGATAAGTACCCCCATTAATTCTATAAGTAAATAAATTGCCGGGATGCAATTTTCAAAAGGGGGAAGGATGTAACATCCCAAGTAAGTAATGAGTAATAGATATTTTTATCTATGTCTATTAATGAATTAGATAGTGTTTTAGAGACTTAAAATGAAAATAAATCCAATCTTAAGCATGGAATACACTAATATTCTTAAAAGATTGTTTTACTGCCTTTTGATGGAAAACCCTTTTTAAATAGAACTTTTGACAATTTTATAAGCTATGTTTGTCAAAATAAACTTATTCTTTATGATTGGGACATCAAAATTTACTTTTTGTGAATTTTTGGTATTTTTCAGACAATGTTCATTTTTTTATGAATAGTGAAAAATACTGCATTTTACATCAAAACTGCATTTTAATCTAATTTATTTATATGATTAGATTATCTTTTGAATTGGTTTTGAAGTGGAATTAGAATTTATTTTTACAATTTAATCCAATGGTGGTCATTGGAATCAATTTCACTTTAAAATTGGACTTAAACTGGTGTCAATCTATTGATACTTATTGATTCATAAAAACACGCTATTTATCATGACAGCGGTAATTAATTATTAAATTAATTAATGTGACTTATATGATTTGAATTTTATAAAATAGATATCATTTTTGAATTCGTAATATCAAATATATCTTAGTGTGAATTTTTGGTAATTTTCTGAAAAACGTCAATTTTTGATGAATAGTGAAACCACTAAGTGGTACTTATAAAAACTGATTTTTCCGTTTAAATTAAATTTTGCAATCATTTTGTTTTGAATTTCAAAAATACGACATACATGGTTGTCATTAATAAGTAAAATCTGGTTCAATGGGATTAAAATAATTTTTTGTGAATAGTAACTTATTATGTTCGTAATCGCGATTAGAGGTAATTAGTGTAGTTTAAGGTAAAAATAATACTTTAATAAAATGAGATGTGCTTGAAACATATCCTACCCTCATTGGATGCGTCCTGGCCGACCAAGACAATCCATGGGTCAACTTGGTGACCCCATGGAGCCACTTTGGTTGGGAAATGACATAAATAACTTTTTACTTAATGTAAAAGTAAAAATGACACAAACATGAGATGTTTTACTAAAACAATTTTTACATGGGGTTATAAAGATTAGATTTTTAATTATAAATAGTCATTGGAAAGATAACAATATTTCCTAAATCATAGTATTTTTTTATAATTTTTAAACTTTAAATAAATTAAATTATTTATGACATCATGATGATGCAGCGATGACCTCATTATTTAACGATTTAAATAAAATGGATTGATAATGTAAAATATAAGACCTACACGTGGCCAAAACCTATTGGATGGGTGGATTTCGAACCCTTATCAACTTATCCTCGAAACACATCAATGTGGGACCTCTTAAATCCGAATACCATTTTAAAATAAAGTGACTTTTCTTTACCTTCCAAGAGTGCCCCTCCTCTCCTCTTATAAAAGGCCCCCACCTCTACCTCCTAACCCACACTCCCAAAGCCTTTGGCTCGGCCAAACCCTGCCCATTTTGTCTCTCCACTTACCTCTATTACTCCTTGAAGCCTCACTTTGGGCATAAGTCTTCCCAAGGAATCCTTTGAGCTCAAACCAAATGGAGTTACCCGATTTTAAGGTAATGTCTTCTTTTGAGTCCTTTTGTTTTATTTTGCTTCTCCAACCCCCTAAACTCTTTTTATTCTTTTCTTTTGTAACAACTCTAGTATCCCATATATACTAGGATGTTTTTATAATAAGTATTAGAGCTACACTTACACACACCTACATCTAATGGTTAATGAACATACTATTTCCGTGGATGGTGAATTTATGCCTCCCGAAACGATGATTGTTCAACATTCTTTTAACACCTTCAAAGGTGGTCATTAAGATGTCACTATATTTATATATGATATATAATATGTTTATGTTTTCCTTAAGCTTATGTATTTTTTTTGGTCATACCTTTATGGTTTCCATTATGGGTAAACGTGATATCTTCATTTAAGGAAGTGCGGACTACCGCCCCCTCAAAGTGATTTGATTCGTTAAATACCATATGTGGGATGTATAAAAGATAGAACTATGATATTATATATTATATTATACTGGAATTATAATATAAATTTATATCATTATGATTGCATTCTATAAATACGAAATAGAAATGAAAGTAGCGTTCATTCGTACGTACGGCTTACCGTCTCCATGAACGGTGCATTTCATTTCATACCTCTAAATGATTATGTAATATTATAAATGTATGCATGTACTTGATATATATGACATATATGATATCTAAATCCTGAATACCATTCTGGATATAATAGATACATGATCAACATGTAATTATAAAGGGCTTATTTTTGACTCAAGTACCAATGATCGTTAAAACGACTGTTATTAACTTAAATAATTACATAGTGTTCATGACATGGAAATAAGTGATATAAAAGGAATAATGAACTTGAAAAAGGTTCTTAAACAATTAGAAATTAACTCAAGTTTATTATTCCGGACATTAAAGAAAGATCAAGTCAAGTCAGACCCGAGGTATGGGACTTCCTCTCAAGCTCCTTTCATTGAGGCATATTTTGTTTTATACACAAACTTTTTTTATATGGTGTATAAACCCCTTTGACTATACGTTTATTCAAATGGAATCCTTTTTATAAGAAGCATTTACTAAATAACAAAAGGAAATGTTTCTGTCGTATGTACGCGGCGACAACGACTTCTCTGCAGCCGTGACCATTATTTGAGTTTCGACTTCCTCTACAAGCCATACATTTTTTTAAAAGAAAAATAAATACCGTGATTTACTTTTTTTTATTTTGGTATTGAAAATTGTTTTCATAATCTTTTTATATCAATTTGTTGTATTGATATCTTGTGATTTAAAGGTGGAAATGTTATGTTTCCTTTATGCATGTTTTATGTGATACGATTATGTTAAGGTTCTTGGGCATTATTATGAAAACGGGTGGTTCCGTGATAATCTAAGGGAGGGTGAGCCCGATAGAGATCTCCAATGCATTGGGTAACGCGAAGGAGTGAAACGTTAAGGTTTCTCCGAAGATATTTAGGGAATATACTGTGATGGGTATTCCAAACGTAACCAATAGGGTTACTCCCTACGTAAGAATGTTATGAATGCCTCAAATTACCTTTATGTATTAGGATTTCTATGATTTATTCATGATTTGATGAGGTATGTTTTATGGGTAAGGTATGATTTCATTATTATGTATATATGAACTCATGTTTTCCTTTCCATATTTTTATATCCCTTAGTGAGATTTGTATGCTCATCCCATGTTTTTTGAAATGTTTTTCACAGGTCAAGGGAAAGGTACATGATATGATGATAGTGTCAAGGAAGTGTCAAGAAAGAATCCATGTTTTATTTTAAATATGTTTCCATTGATGGGAATGAAGAATACTATCTTTATATAACCACTTTGGTTATATGTGGAATGTAATGCATGTTTTATGATCTAATTCAATAAAAATCTAAACCCGAAAAGATCCTCAATGTGTAATCTTGTAATAACTCAAGATTATGTAAGGTTTAAGGCTGGGGCCTTATAGTCCAAACCAAGAAAACCTATACAACTCATTAAAAATTATGATTTTTCCATTTTCATCGATAAAGTTTTTATGTTTTTGGTTTTTTTGTCTTCAAACATGAACATATCTCCTCCCATGGCCATGGATCTCTCCCCTTCCTTACATAGTTGATTTTCTCATGGTTTCTTGGTGCATTTCTAGATTTATGTTGATATCCCACTTTATTTCTTCCTCCTTTCCTTGACTCAAGTGTTGTTCTTAAATTTTTAATGAGTTGTGGGAGCCTCGGGGGTTTTTGACTGATTTTTGGGTTTTTAAAAGGGGTTTGGTTGATTTCATATTGATTATGTGTGTGATTCATTCTTCTACCTCTTCTTGGTGGGATTTTTCCATGATGACTATCTTTGGACTGAATCTAAGGTAGGTATCCCTATTTAAGGTAATTTTCCATGGAATAAATTTAAAATTAAAATATCCTTTGTTTTTTAGTTTTTATATTTCTATTGAAATGATTTATTCTTGGTGATTATTCGCTATTTTGAATGTTTTATGGGTTTTTTTAAAATTTTGTGTTTAAAGTGGGGGTTTTATGAATAGAAGTGGCTTGTATTCCCCCCATGTGTTTGATAAAATGTCTTCAAGAGGATTTTTTGGTTTTAAATAGATTTGTAATGTGGTTTTAGAAATTATATGACCTTTGAAGGTGTGTTTTGTTCAATTTCTCAATGTTGGTTTTTAGAATGGATTCTGTAATGGATTGATTAATGTGGGTATTTACTTGTGATATGTTGGCATGGCGCAACATGAAGGTTAATGGGGGTTCGACTGAGGGGTTTTTTTTAAGAGAATATATGAGACTTCAGAGTGAGTACCATGTGAGACTGTATTTTTTCCAAGGGATCGAGTGAACCATTGGGTAGGAAATCCATTTACGCTTTGATGTTGTTTTTGAGAGACCTTGTGAGCTATTGGAATTGGGCTCATGGAATACCATGGGAGATTCCATTCATAGGTACCTAGAATAGTTTTTTAATCACTCATATTAGACCTGGTGGTTAGATTCTCTAGGTGCAAAATACTTATGTTGAATTGGTTTATATGTTGAATACATTTTACTAGTTCCATTAGATGTGATGATGTATGTTATTACAATTTTTTAATTATTCATTTATATGATTATATGATGATGATTATATCCCCACCATGATTATGTTATTTTGGTTATATTTTCTATTATTCTACCTTTTCTTTTTTTTACTTGAGTCATGTTTATTAATTTCTTCAAATAAGCACGTTTTGTTTTAAAAGGAAATTCATAGATGTTTTTAAGGTTTTTTTGGAAATGGTTTATTTTAAAAGTTGTTTTAATTTTAAATTTTTTTTCAAACTAGATTTTTTGAATTTAATGCATAAATACGTAAATAGATTCATGGTGGTATCCTATAGGTATTCATGCATCGCATCATACTCGGGCCCTTTTTGTATGTTTGTAAATTATATTTTACAGGACACATATAAATGTTAGAGAACCATGTTTTGGGGTGGGTATTTTTGTTTACCACAATCTGATGTTTTCATGGAGGAGATGTGGTCCCATAGGTATGGAATCATGTGGAGTGATTTTTGGTATGTTGTACCCATTGGGTTATATTTGGCCCTTATTTTTCTTGTAAAAATTTCTTTTCAGTTTGATTTGTTTATTTTGAGTTACAATATATATGGTTAATTGTGGCATGTTTTTACTCAAATGTATGTTGTTTTTAGTGGTATTTTATTATATTATATTGTTTAATTTGATTATTTTGGTGTGTATATCCAATTTTATGGATGGACAGGCCCATTTATGTGTGGAAAAACTATTCCCAAGTAGATGTGGGTTATGCCCAGTGCATGTTGCAAGATAGTTGCGATCGAGAACACGATTTAGTCCATGTGTAGGCTGACTCACGAGATAGGTTAGTTCAAACTAGGTTGGTTCATTATAGAACACAATGAGAATAATTTTTTATACTCCACTCGAGCTTTGTGAATTGTAACACCCCCAATCATTATCAAACTATCCTGCAAAACATCCTAGAAAACTATTAAGGGTTGAAAATTTATGAGTACTCAATAGGATCATATTTCTAATAAATTATATACCCATGAGAAATAAAAATGAAAAGATAGACATGCATGAAACAACCAAACAAGGACAAGTTAATCCAGAATAAATTTTAAGCTAGTAAGTAATGTATGATTGGATAGTATCTTCTTATTATTCCATATAATTTTCTCCTTTAGCTACATCACTTGAATAGTATTAATTAGACAATGTTAGGAAGTATGAATAAATATTGATGACACCATGTATTATAAATCAAGAGAATAAGTATAATGTCTAGAATAAATAACCATGATTACAAGTAGAAAATATAGATAAGACTACAGATCAACTTGTGCCAACCACCTCATTATAACCATTATAGCTGGTATGAAAAATAAGAAAACCCAACTCTCAACCTCTTCCAACCCCATGATCACATCCTTCATATCTCCATATTATTAACTAATTAACTAATAAACTCATTATATAACCTCTAAACCATTAAATCCTTAAGAAAAATGTGTAAATGATATACCAATAAGTTATTATAGCCCATTAATATTGAAATATCCTATGTCAATATGAGTCATGAGTTTATGGATGTATTTTATTAAATCTACTGGTAGTTTTGTTTTGAGAACTGAGATTTAGATTGAGAATTGGAGGGTTAAAGCATCTCAAGATGTTTTCTTGGACACCAGTTGGGGCCTGAGAGGTACCTTAGGTTCCTGGATAAGTCTCAAGAGATTCAGGTATGGTTTTAGAAATTCTAAGAAGGTTCCTCCCAAATGTGAAATGTTTTATGTTCAAATTTTAGTAGAATTGTTAGACACCCTAAGCTTGATGAGTTTTATAGTTAAATTAGTATAATTAATTATTGGTTTCATGGTTAGTTCATAGTTTTGAGTAAATCATTTGGGTTTCATAGGAATCCATGCGATCTTGGATTCGTCCTAAGTCTTGAAAAATTGTTTTTGCATGGTTTTAGAAAAAACTAGGGAAACATTTTTGAGAAAGGAAGTAATAAATTTCATGGTTCACGCAATGTTTGGTAAACTGTGTGAAAGGGGTGTGGTTGGAAAATAACTATCGCACTATTGTTGTATGGATTTAAAAATAGTGTGGCCAAATAATAAAACTCATTAAATTAGGATTCTTATTGTTTTAGTAAATGGGTTTCTAAAATGGGGATCCATATTTTATTCTTCTCTCTCATGTGCATGCCCTAGTTGGTTGAACCTATCCCCCTATTCAAGATTCTCTTCAATTTTGGGGTATAATTATGTAATTTTTCAACATTTTATTGATTTATTCCTCCTATGTTGACCTCATCCCACCATTTTTTCATTCATTTTTTATTTCCTTACTTCTTGAAAAGTTAATTTTTCTGATTCCATGGGTGTATGGTGGGATCGACCAAGACTCAATTGAATTGAATTTTTCATATGATGAGGGGATCCCATGATTTTATCTCTATGTCGTTTCATGATGAATCGATGATGGAATGTCCTATGGGTTTTTATTTGGGTTTTTCCTTGGTCTCTGTTTAAATTAATTTTTTAAATGATACTGGCTGATATGGAATTCAATAGGTTGGTTCCATAATTATTCCATGAATCTCCCATATGTCTTGGTTGTGGATTGCATGCAGAAAGGCCACATAGTAGGTATTTCATTTATTATACTAAATAATATTAATTTATAATTAAATTCTAAATTTTTAAATTAAATGTTTTTGGTATAATTAATTTTTTGGGATGTTATGGCTTGAGATAGATGCTTGGGTTGTGTATTCGGCATGGAAGAGGCATAGTTGATGATTTCAATTACTGATCAGGTTATGGTTTAAAATAGAAATGGATCAATATGTGTTTGGTGTTCGTAGTACTTACCTTATTATTTTACAATTTTATTATAGTGCATGTGGATGTTCGGTCACACCACTAAGGGTGATCAAACTTTTTATAATAATTTAATTTTTTTCATTTAAATTAAATGGTTTAATTTTCATATAAATTTTTAAATGTATACGAAGCACCATGGACTGAGTAATGTTAAAAGGGTTGCAATGGACCCATGAGCACTATCTTTCTTGCCTTGATTACTAATGGTTGGTGTCGTGATAATTATTGTGATTCCCTATGAAATATGGACACCTTGATGGGTTTGACTAGACTGAGTGAAACTTAGTGACAATTGTTTAGAATAACCTTGAGACTTATTTAAACATGTTCATTGACAAATATAGAGTTTGACCTCAGGGGAATATGGGGCTATAATGATACATTAGAGACCATTGGCTCATTTAAGTGAACCTGGTGTGAGTATTGTTTCCCTTTGAGACATGACTAACATATGGGTGTGCCTTGTGTCGATTATGGATAGGGTGGGTGTCAGTAATGATATATCATGACCTTGGAATTTTAGGTGGTCCATGAGTGTAGCACCAAGAGATCTTGTGTAGTATTATTTTCAAATTAATTTAATATATTTGAAATCTCTCATTCCATATAACATTGAAAATAGTTTATTTTAACATAATGAATTATGTATGGAGTACATGAAATAAAAAAACATAAATTTTAGATTTATCTATATGAAACACTGAGGTTATATTTCATTACAAGAAACAAAGACTTTCCGCGATGGCTTGCGTAACATGCATGACTGAGCATTAGAAAAAATTAATATATTACTGGAATATAATGTAACCTAGAAATTAATTTAGATTTTATTAATATTATGAACTAAAATATAAAAATATATGGTTAAAAAAATATATTTAATAAGTTAATTAGAGGAAAATTATTTATAAATGAATATACGAACCAATTGAATATATATGTAGTATTTATTATAGAAAATTGTTATTCTTCTCTGAATTTGTTTTAATCCTAATAATTTTAATTAATTACCATTATTTAGTAATTTTAATATAATATAAATGTTATATACCCATGTAAATATCTTTCTTATTTATATATAATATTTTATATTCCTGAGATTAGAATAAAACCAATTTTACACATAATACCCAATAATTTTATTGAAGTAGTTTTACCACCTTATTAGTGGGAAACAACTTTAAATACAATTTTTGACATGTTAATATATTTAATATGTAAAAATAAACCATTTAATTGAAATATAAACATAAAAATTTGGTTAGGATAAATTTTTGGTATTTTTCTGTAAAGTTTCATTTTTTAATCTATATTTAAAAAGTCTGAATTTTAATTCGAAGTTACCTATTAATCTAATTTATTTATATGGATGAATTATATTTTTTATTGGTTACAATGATTTATTAGAGTATAATTTTTTCAATAAATCATATTTAGGTCATTGTAAGTAATTTAACATTGTAGTTAGATATAAAATCATTCCAAACTATTGAAAGTTTCACTTTTAAAACCCACTTTATTGTTTTGTCTGTGGAATAAATTTCAAACATTATTATAAAAATTATGGGAGTTAATTAGTTAAAATAGATTTCATATTTGGAATCAGAGAGTCGACATTAGTTTTTATTGTCAATTTTTTTAGTTAGAAAAAAAATTACCATGGTAACCAAATTCTTCACAACGGTGTAGGTAAAAAAATGGAACATGATAATGTGAAAATGGTAAAGGCTGTAAATTAAAAAAATACTAAATTTAATATGTATTTATGAAATGTTTATTGAACCTAAATAGCCTTAAAAAATTTAATTGTAATTATAATTGGTTGAAATTAGTTCCACCTCATTGTCATTGTCATTAAATATAAAATAATCAATAATTTAATTACTTGGACCCACCTCTCATCATGTATAAATACCACCCCTCACCTACCCATTTTTACCATAAAATAATTTTATCTCCAAAAATTTTATCCTAAAACTCTACACATCTCTCTTCCCACATAATAGTGACTCTTGTCTCACTAAAATATCAAATTCGAGGTCCTCATAGGTCTTTTAAGGAGGGGATATTCAAGAGGCAATTTTATCAAAGCACCACTCTTGATTTCATTTATTTTTCTACATTATCCTCACTTCCATAATCCACCTGTAAATGATAACTTTAGAATAATATATTTATTTTATTTTTATGGTTCTAATTTAATATATAATATCCATTTCATTTATCACATCCTCTTACACAAAGAAATGAAATTGTTGTCCAAGTTATGTCGATTAATCACCTATGTGAATAATGTTTCTGTTCTGTTTACATTACATCCTTTATGGATAGTATTAAAAATATTTTTCTGGTATAAAATTATTTTAATATGTATATTATAACCTAAATAATAATTTTTAAGTATTATATTAATCATACATTCATGCATTCCATATTTTATTTATATGATAACTTTGTTTAGGGATGGTTGTACTACCTCCCCCTCAAAGCGATGTGATTTATTCATACACTACATGGAATTTATTAAGGAAATATTTAGTGAATATATATGATATATATTGTATAATAATTCTACATTAATATTTATATATTTTAATTTATATACATATATTTCTATCAGTTTTCTTCTTTCAAAATCATAATTAAACGGAAATAGCCTTCATGCATACGTACAAATTACCTTCTCTAGGAATAATATATTTTGTTTCTTACTTCTATATTATATTGATTATTATAATACAAATATACTGAATATAAATGATATTTAATTTATGGTTTAAATTATGGAAATCATGATTTAAATATGAAGACCAATGGTATATCAAATTAAGACACATGAGAAGACCTAAGAAAATATTACCCAAAGTGTAACCTTAACCTAAAATTGTATACGAGAGGGTAATATAAAGTATAAATAAAACTGTATTTGGTATTATATATAAGAATATGGTTCTCTGATATATGTTTAATAATTTTATATTTATTAAAAATGATTTTTTTAGAAGTACTAATAGATTCAGGACATAAGGTAAAAGAATTTCATATCACTCTTTATTTCGGTGAGATGCATGCCATATTCACCGCTCACATATTTTCTGTGGTGTATATACTACACATTAAGGTATTTGATTATTATATATATATATTAATGTATTGAAATACCCATTCTAATATCATTCCTTAATATAATTTATGTTCAAAAATGGGATTTAAGAATCTTTTATAATATTTCAAGGAAATCTGTTTTGAAATGTCTTATAAAATTATTTATATGTTCCATGGAAAAAGGTTTGAAAAATGTTTTAAAACATAATTTATAAGTTATAAAGTATATTTTTACATATAATTTTTTTAAAAAGGTTTTGATTCTTATAAAGAATTTTTCAAAGAAGAATAATATTTTATTCACGAAATGTTTTTAAAAGAGATTTCAAAGTTATTTACCATATAAGATAACATTTATGGATGTTAATCATTCTTTTATTGGTATTGATATAATGATTACATTCATATTTCTTATATTAATGGTTTATGATTGTTTTCATGTTATATATTAAAAGTATTTATCGTTAATAGGTTATATTTTTATGAAATCTGTTTTTATTTCATGGGTTATATTTCTTGATGAAATGGTTGTGAGATTCTATCGTTTCCCATAGGGTATGATATGATTACATGTTTATGATACACATTTAATTTCATAGGTTATGATATGGTTGTTTTTGAATTTTTGGAACATGTATATATGAATTTGTGATGATTTGGGAGGGACCTATATCTCCCTCTAATGCATTGTGTAAGGATTTAGATCTCATTATATAGACTAAGATATTCTTGGGAGTGATCATTGAATTCTATTATGGACATGAGAGTGAACCATGACTAAAAAGATGGTATGAGAAGTGAAATCATGATTCTTAGCGGAAATTGGAGTGAACCCCGAATACCAAGATGGTATGGGGAGATAACCCATATTACTAAGATGGATTTGGTAGTGATTTTGTTGCAACTATAGAAATCATATTATATTCTTATGTGTCTGCCACAATTCCCTGATTTATTATTATGTTATACATTCATGGATTTTGTTTGTAATTTACTTATGACTCAGGTCTAATTAATTTTCTACCTTTATTTTGTGATTTATTTTTATGATATTTTACATGAAGAGTATGATATTTTAATGTTATGATCACATTATCATACCATTATTCTCATTTTTATGTTTACTTGTTTGCGTTGTTTACCCTTACAGAGCCTCGGAGTTCACCACTTTTTTATGTTTCCCTTCCCTATTTTAGGATCTTACATATTATGTGTGATGATTATAATAATGGTTCTAGTCATGAATAACTTAGAGGAAGGTAATTTAGATATATTATGTATCAATTTTTATGTCTCCATGTTTCCAAAGGAAGTAAACCAGAATGGTCATTGGGAAATTATTTTTATAATGTTATAAGTATTCTGAAAAAGTGATGTAATGTTAATGTATGTCAAGATAGGGTTTTTATAGTTGGCATCATTTCTATTGTTTAGTTAACCATTGGAAAATAGGATGAGGAAACCTTATTGAGAACACTAATGTAATGTCTAAGGATGAAACTACTGAGAAGGAAATTATTAGGGTAAATCATGGAATTTATTAAAGGATAGAGTGAGTAGTTTCCCTTAAATACATCCATGTCTAGATACTACAATTATATGTGGATCTGAAAGAGATTTACCTTAATATAATAACTCTAACAAGTTGTTCTGATCATGAATTGGGGTAATCTAGTTCCTGAGAACGAGCCTTACTGCACACCTGGATTGAAACTCCAGAGGGATATTCTTTAGGAATTCAAAAAATCTTCATGAACCATTATGAATTATTTTAATAAAATATGACTATGAATATCTTAGTATAAACCTATGTTTCCATTGATTAAATAAGGCTTCATAAGATAGAAATCATATAATTTACTTTTCATGATTATGTGACTCCTCACTATGAGAACTATTTCTTACTAAATTATTCTTGGTTTTAGTTAGAGGATGGAACAAGAAGGAGATGGATTGACACTGAGTATGATGGAAAATATTTTTATGAGAAGTAAAATGGGATGATCATTAGAGTGAAGGATATTGTGATCATTCCTAATCAATTTTCAAGGAACATGATCAACAATGTGTACCTTGAGTAACTCTTATACTCTCCAAGGAAGAGAAAGAAGAAATTTTCTATATGTTCGAATAATAGATACCATAGAGGAAAGAATATTTTTTTCCCTTTCTGTCAATAATGTTTAAATAATCACCTAAGTGAATGTCATAAAAGATCAAGAAGATGTTTTTATTATATAAAATAAATACACAAAGCAAGTGAGAGAAAGGAAAAAAATTAAGAGTTTTGTTAATGAAATGGATGATAATACTATCCTCCCTATGATATAATCAAAGGTTGAGTGTATTATGTATGGAGTAAATAGTTATTATCGAACTCAATGTTCCATGGTAAAATATCATTAAGTGAACCATCATGGTTTTACTATTAATTGTTACATTTCTAACAATGAAGAGACTACAAATGAAATCTGAAAGGAAGGAGGTATTGTGTAGCCTTATTAATGGAATAATGATTATGTAGAATAATCAATGTTTTTGTGTGTTTGGAATTAAAAAATATGTTATATTAATTGTTTAATATACACGGATTGTTTTACTTATTCTTTTCCGCACAGTCATTATTATTTTATGTTGAATGCTATCTATGGAATTGTGAAGTGATTTAATGACAAGGTAAAATTTGGTCTAAGGTATTACGACCCTTCATATATTCCTTATATTAATATATTTTTTTATAAAGATATGTTGGATATGATTAATTATTATGGATATTATTGATTACCTAAAAGGTTATGTTGAAAAAGTATAATATTGATGAGGTTTGTAACTTCTTGGTTTCGAGGAATTTATTTACTAACCATTTGAATAAATAAGAATGCATGTTTTCCAAATTTATTCATTGTAATTTAGGTTTCTAGAGAATATTAGATTTATTTATTCAAATATTTTGAAAGTGGAAATAAATTAATATTTTTTTATATATGTGGGATAAATGTTAAGTTTATTTTGTGACCCTAATTACACTATTTTGGTGTTTCATATTTCAGAATGGTTGTAAGGTTATTGATTCATGAAAAGTTTAAGTTAAACATTGGATGAATGATATAAATATTAAGGTTGTATTTATAACCCTAGATAAAAGGATATTTCGTGATTATATTTATATCTTGGATGTACATGTTAATTTTTTTGGAAAATATGATAGTGTATTTTTAGAAGAAAAAAATCATGTGTGTCTGGTGACATGCAGTCATGTCCAGAATGGCTGTGGGTCTTGAACCCATAACTGAAGGACGATCAGAGTTTTACACTTACCACTATCCTATGTGATATCCATGTTAATGTATAATTATTTTTTTATTAATAAATATTATTGACGAATCATTATTGATACCTTTTATGTTTATAATTTAATGAATATTTATTTTTAAGAGACAAATAGTTCTACTTTTCATTCTTTTATGATCCTTAAGATCCATTAAAAGTGTATTTTAGTGCATTATACATCAATGTTAATTTAGGTACATTCATTCCTAGATGTAATGGATTTATTAGAAATTGATCAAAGAACCTCAAAATTTTGAAATCTTATTTATTGAAATATATCAAGAATTAATCAACATTATGAAAGTGGTTGAAAAAATGTTATCCTAATTCCTTAATTTTTGTTAAATAATTAGCCTTTCAAATCATCCCTGATTTATAAAATTATGGCCTAAAACTTTTCATTAATCACTATCTTTTATATTAATGAACTAAATAAAACCCTTTAAATATTTACGATTTTCCTACAAGTCCTACATTCATTCCCAACCAATGTTGTCCTATGTGAAAAACTAGTTATATGATACATTGGGAAACCATTATGATTCCAACATTCCTTTTTCAAGGTACATTTTCATGTTCATTTTTATGATCTAGGTTTCTAATAATGAAATATTCAAGTATGAATCCGATGATAACTCAGAAAAAATTCTATAGTGAAATTGATTTTAGGGTTGGATTAATGTAACACGCCAAGATTTTGTGAAGTATTTTTTCAAAATAATTTAAGCTTTTTGATATTTCTAATTCACGAAAAATTGAAAATAGTTCATTTTTTAAAGAATTATGTTTGACATAAATTCACCTAAAAAAAATAAATTTTTTTTCTCTACATGGAACACTAAGTCTAGAATGTGTTACATGCAATAAATACTTTATTCGATGGCATGTGTAACATGCATGATTGAGGTTTACAGAACAATAATATATCATTAAAATATAATGTAACCAAGCCGTTAACGTTTATTTTTTGAGTATTATTAACTAAAATACAATTATATATGGTTTTCAGTAAATATTAAATTAATTAATTTGTTTCAATTAATTTATAAATTAATATATGAACCAATTGATTATAAATGGTGTATTTTTATAGAAAATTATTGTTACACTCATAAGTTTTTTAATCATAATAAATTAAATTAATTACCATTAATAAGTAATTTTAATTTAATATATATGTTATATATCAAATTAAATATTTTTTATATTCATCCAAAATATTTTATTGGCATAATATACTAATAAAACCAATTTGACACATACACCCCAATATTATTATTTAGGCTGTTTTATTCCTTTTAACTGTGAACACTTCTTATTTCCAATTTTTGACACCTTCAAATATATAATATGTAAAAATAAATTTCATCTTTTAAATATAAACATAACTATTATTTTATTATATATATGTGGTATTTTTCTATAAGGATTTTTTTTAATCAATATATAAAAATACTGTATTTTAATTCATAAATTCTTTTATGTCTAATTTATTAACAGATTAAATTAGATTTTTAAATTTTTTAATATTTTAATTAGATAATATTTTGGTCAATATGTCCAATTTAGGTCATTGGAATCAATTTCACATTGAAATTCAAAATAAAAACATTTTAAACTTTTGAAAGCTTCGCATTGATAACCCGCTTTTTCAAATTGTATGCAGAATTATTTTAAAATATAATTCATCTACATATTTTATTTTAATTAATTAAAATAAATTACATATTTGGAATAAGGGAGAACAAATTATATTATAATATCTATTTAATTTTTATGTATAAAAATGATACATTGTTAAAAAAATTATTTTCCACAGGATTGGTAAAAAATGAAAAATGTTAATGTTAAAAGGGTAAATGTTAAAATACCTAAAAACTATAAAATTTAAAGGATGGTAAAGCTATGACTCGACCCTAAAAATCCTACATAATGTTAATTGAATATATAATCCATTTAAATTAATTCCACCATAATGTGGTTAGATTTAAATATTAAATATTTATTTATTTAATCACTTTATCACACCTCTCCTCAAGTATAACTACCTCTCCTAACCACCTCATTTCGACCCAATATGAATTATAGCTCCTATAATATGAGATTAAACCATTATTCATAACACACCCCATTTATAATTCATTCTATTCTCAAAATATGTCAAAATACCTTGCCCTCAAGGGTCTTTCATGGAGAGGATCTACAAGAGGTAATTTTCTCAAATTACCTCACTTAATTTCTTTTCTTTTTTATACTTTATCCAAAAATCCATCATCCATAAATGAATTATAACTACAAATTAATGAATATATTACAGTATTATGTGTTTAATTTAATATATCATATACATTTCATTTCTCACAACCTCTTATTCAAAGAATCCAAATTGTTGTCTAAGGTATGCTAGTTAATCACATTAGTGAATAATGTTTTTGTTTTTTTCCTTTAACACCATCATAGATGGTATTAAAAATATTTTATGGTAAAATTATATATAAAATTTTTTTATAGACTATTTAATATTCTAGAAATTATATATTTAACATAACATCATGCCTTCCATATTGTTGTTATATGATAACTTTGGCTGGGGATGTGTGGACTCCTGCCCCTTCAAAGCGATGTGATTCATTCATTAACTTCATATAATGTATTGAAATTGTATTTAGTGATTATATATATGATATATATGATATAATAAGTCTACTTTAATAATTATATATATACATATATTTATTTATTTCACATTCCTTCTTTCAGCATGACAATTAAATGAAAATAGCGTTCATAGTACGTACGACTTACCATCTCCACGAACGATGTATTCTGTTGGATACTTATATGTTATAGAGATTATTATAATAAAACATTATTTAATATAAATTATATTTAATTCCTTGTTTAAATTATTTAAATTAATATAAAACTATAATGAACAACAATATATCAAATTAAAACACATGCAATGAACAAAGTGAATATTACCCAATGTGAAACCTTAACATAAAATTGTTAACGAGTGGGGAATATAATGTCATAGAAAATCCATATATGGTATTAGATATAATAATATGGTTCTAAGATATATGTATAATATATTTATATTTATCATACATGATGTTTTCACAAGTACGAAGAGAGTTAAAAAATAAGGTAAGATAATTGTACATCACTCTTTATTTCTAGGAGATAAATGCCTTATTCATCGCAAACTTATTTTGTGGGGAATATATACTTCCAATGAATGTATTTTATTCTTATATATATGGGTATTTACATACCCATTTAATGATCATTATTTAATATAATATATGTTCAATTTTTTAAGATACTTTTATATGATTTCAAAGGAAAACATTTTGGGAAGGTTTACTAAATTTTTTATATGTTACAAGAATAAATGATTACAAAATTTATAAAAACATCCTTTATATTTTTAAAGTATATTTATAAATAATTTTTTTAATATTTTTTTATTATTTAAATATAATTTTTCCAAGATGGTGGTTATTTTCCATAGGATGTTTATTTAAAATCTTTCATCATTTTTCCCATATATGATAACATCTGTTGATGTTAGTCATGCCTTTATTGGTAATGATATAATGGTAATATTAATATTGATTCTATGAATGAATTATTCTGAATGTAATGTTATTTATGAAACCCATTTCTCTTTCACATATCATGTGCTTATGAAATCTATTTTTCATTCATGGGTTATATTTTAGATGGAATGATTGGGATGATGATTATTTTCCCACATGTTATGATTTGTTTAAATGTTTATAATACACAATTAATTTCATTGGTTATGATATGATTGTTTGGGATGTTGTGACACATGTATGTATGATTTCACGATTTGATGTGTGGGACCTATATCTCCCTCAAATTCATTGATTAGATATTTATATCTCATGATATAGATTTAGATGGTATTGGGTGTGAACCTTGAATACTAAAATGGACATGGGAGTGAACCACAACTTCCAAGATTTTTGGGGAGTGAACCCATACTAAGAATATGTTCTTGTATGCTATTCCTGGGCTAATATGGAAATCATATTATATGCTTATTTTTATTCCTCAATTCCATGATTTATTCTAATGTGGGTTCTAGACAAGAAGAACATAGTGGTTGCCAAAATATCTCACTTATGTATCAATTTTCTTGTTTACATTTTTTAAAAGGAACTAGTCTAGTGTAGTCTTTGGGTGTTTGTTTGTATATATTTTTTTAAGTATTCTGAAAAAAGATGTTTTATTAATGTATGTCAATATAGGTTTTTTATAATGAGAACATTTTCTAGACTGTTGGAAATGAAGTGTATCATGTGTGACTTGTGAGTCCATGTTATATTTATGATTCTTCTGAGTGACTTTTTGGATAATGAGGACCCCTAGTTTGGGAAAATTGAGTGATGGTAACTAGATTCACCTTAGAACAGGTACCTTTCTTATTAGAAAATGGGTTTTGGATAATGATGACGATTTTAGGTATTTTAAAAACCCATGTTTCCATTTATACATATGTTTGATATGGAATAATCCTTGTTATTTTGTTTAAATTAAATGATATTCAAAATAACTAAAGATTCATCCTTGATACTATTTTTGAAAATATCCTCATAGGTGGTCTTATTACAACTTAATGTCAGTCACTAATGCATTTTTTATCTCTAGGAAATGAGGGATTGATAATTGAATACTCCATTATAGGTTTTTTTGAGACAATATAGGGTCTGTAAATAGGTTATTATGTATCTCTGGGTAATGAGAGCCAGATAGCAGCATACTCACCGGATAGGGAGGTTTGTGATACTAATGATATCAACCCTATTAGGGCAATCTATGATACTAAAGAAAACACCCATTTTAGGGTGGGTTGTGATAACTAAAGAGTACTTCCTTCATGGAATTCTATGATACTTTTTATGGAAGAGTCATCAATAAATTATAAGTGATACTTCAGCATCGGACGAAGCGGGTATAGTCGATTGGAGTCACAAACATAAGGATCAATGGTGGTTTATTTAATTATATCTTCTAAAATATATTTATTTATTTGAATTATTTCTCATACACATATCACTACATTACCAATAGGTATAATACGACATTGGTGGTCCCCTATTAGGTTTTTTTACTAACACCATGCATGGGATACTATTTTACTTGGGTACCTAAGAAAACACACATGGTTACCAGAATAACATATAATGTGGGATGTGATTAGATGACCTAGAAGGATGGATTAAAGTTTGGTGTTGGTATGAGGTGAGTCATGGAGTTGGTATTAGGGTATCATTTTTATTTGGTTTCTTTTTTTATTATGCATGTTGATCAGCCCAGTGGACCATCAGTATTGAATTCCATTATGTCAAAATTTTGTTTATTATTGAATTTTTCCAAAACCTTATTATTTATGGACTATTATGGTCATTTATTATATATGATACATTGTAATTTATATTATGGTTGTGAACTATGTTACATGGAGTATAGTCTCCCCAAATTACTTCCTTATACCTCCTCTATTATTCAATATCCATTGGTGTATGGGGAAATGCGCTTATGTTTATATTGTTACACCTGTCATTTTACTATCCATTGTTAGATGGGTTGAGATTATATAATTAGGTTCAGGTGTCATAACCTTAAGTCAGTATAGCTCACACATATATTATCAAAGAAACCTATAAAAATAGACAAATTAACAGTAAATCATTCATCTAATCAGAAAAATAAAACAAGAACACATAATAAAAAGTAATAATAATGAAAAATATGAAAAGTTAAAAATAATAATAAATATTAAAGAATTCACTTATCAATATTAATACTAAGGCCATATTAATATTTATATTCCATTACTTATTAAACAATCTATTTTAGACTAATTATGAAATTAATTAATCCTAGTATGGTAAACCTGATAACTAAGTTAACTATGACGCAACCTTCCTTTCAACTCCCACTATCCAACCCAAACAAAAAAGAATCACCCCAGAGAATGGATAATCTATAAGGAAGAAAATACTATAGATACTCTATAAAAAGAGACATCATCTTTCCCTAATTAATATAACAATCCTTAAGCTAAATTTACCTTCTAGATATGTAATGGAGGAACTGATCCTATAATCATAAACCATTATCAAAATTGGTCTAAATTCCTCAAACCTTAATAATATAGTAAACATACTAAACTAAAGAAGACCAACACTTAAAATACATCTCTTTGAGAATTACCCATATCATTTAATATCAATTCCATATCACATTCAAATTTATATTCAATCCTAAGTTAATTTATATCTTATTATTTATTATTCTAGTTCTATATATCATTACCATATTCATCTTATTTCTATTCAAACATATATTTTCATCATAGTTTTATTAATATAATACGGATGCATTTTAGTATAAGATAATACCAGTGACTAAATGAAACAACAATTTTTTACAAGAAAATAACATAATAGAACTTACATATTTAAATAACCATATATAAGACGGTGTAATGTCCCTTTTCTCTTATTTCCATTTTCAATCTAGACATACCATTTTTGATTTCTTTCCCACAACACTTCCCAGTTCTTATAAGAAATCAAAAAGTATAAATAGTATGAAAAATAATTGAATTATCATAAATAGATGGAATAATATGTAGTAAAACTTAAAATCATAACTTAAGGAAGAAGGGGAATAATTTGGACAAGCAAGGCATGGGAATGAGAAATGCAGAAATTAAAGAAAACGGAAACATGAAATAATAACATCCTCAGAACCAAAACAATAATATCAAGTACAAGAGAGGATTATAATAAATAAATTAATTAGGTCAATAGAAACCCCTCCCTCAAACCAAATCACTTCCATTGAATCTCTGGAGAGAGTATAGAATTACATTAAGTAGGTTTGAGGTACAGTGAAAGATGTAATGGGGGTCCTCAAATTTGATTTTTCTATTTTCGAAGATCAATCTGCGATTTACAGAATAATAAAATTCATGATCTATAGAATTGAATAAAATAATATAAAAAAATATCACGGTGGAACCAGATGGAAGATCATCCCATATTATTTATAATTGATTTAATTAATTTGATTATTACCATAATGGAATTTTATATTCATTGATCGATCTAAAAATAGATCTATTTTTTTGCATAATTTCATTTTAGGAAAAGAGTGATGATTCCCTCTAGTGGTGATCCGAACACATTCCATGAATCCCCAAACGTCACTAAAGGAATCTCTGGGTTCTAGAACCCTAGATCCTTATGCTTGCATCATCCGCTTTTGATCGCTATATGAATTGTTTCCAATGAGCTATCCTTGATCTCATAGAGAAAGATTTATCTCTGTTATTGGGATATATATTAGCATCGAGTGATATCTAGGGCTTGAGATAATTTTACAATTTCATTATGTACAACCAAAACAAATTAATTGTTCTCTTGATAAAATAACATAACCGATGTTATATATTTTGAGGGTTAAAATAATATAATTACACATGTGGCTTTAATTATTTCTTTACTGCTAGTGAAGACACCATGTAAAATAATAATAATATTATTATTATTTCACAACATGTTTTTAACATGAGATTAAAATTAAATATTATTTGATAAAATAATATTTAATAGTTGTTATTTTATCATAGAAACATTTGAACTCATTTACCCATTCCTCACCAATATTTACCAAACCATGAATAATGAATATTTATTTTTTAAATAAATATCACTGCATTCTTTTCTAATAAATAAATAAATATTATATTCACATAAAAGAGAATTAATATTTCTTAAATATTCTTCTCACATTATATTCTATCGAATAACCTGTGAAAACAATATATGAGATCAAGAAAACATGGATAATTATTAAACCACATAGAAAAATAATATCTATTCAACTTGTTAAATAATAAATATTGATACATTATTTAAATAAGTCTCTAGATACACTTAGTGTGGGAACCTATTGGCCTCTTTCTTAGTGGCATTAGGCGATGTAGCCTAAATTTCCATTTTATCATCTGAAAACATAAGAAAGAACCCATTGAGAAAAGTGTTAATGCCAATATGACATGTTACCTCATACAAACACATACTGTGTAATATAATACCTTTATCATGATGTCACTAATCATGAATGTGTCATGTCAGTGACATCAACCAAAGTGCTTGATGTCTCTTTCTTTGAGTTCTCATAGAATGAACATTCCTATTAAACACCATGGCCATGGATATATTTAGGCTATATCAGTTTCATTAAAGAGATTGAGATATCAACATCCATTAAAAGATAAGGGAAAATATTTTCTCAAATTATTCATTAGTGAAACATAACGTGTGATGCACACCACATATCATACATTTCCACAAATATATGTCACCATAGTTTTTATAAATACATCAAAGTATGCAACTAAAAATATTCATTAATAATAATATCAATGTGAAATGATCAATATACACATCCATAGATATGAATATCCAATGCCACATATACATATGAATTTTCTATAGGAGAGTCTCATTATTATAATATCTTACTGGATATTACCATGTACATGCACTATTTGAAGGTGCCTCAAAGTCCTATGAGTCTCTACCGATAATATACTATATCATTTTTTTCCTCAAATGATATCAATTGTCTATATAACATATCACCCTGAATGGTGTCCTAGAACTTCTAGGTTCTCATATTAGAGGGTAATTTATTTTACCTTTTAATGCAATGACTAATATTATGACATTATCACATACTATGTCACATATATGAAAATAATGATGTGATAAGTAGCCTATTAATATTAAAAACAATGAATACATGTTATCATATTGTACATAGATATTGGTTCTTGGGAACCAACTCCAATAGACTCCCACGGGCACATGATCCAACTTTTAACATTCTTCAATCTTCTAGCTCTCACATGATACTCAATCTTCTGTTACGATTGTCCTTTTGACAAGGGGTCCACAAAATTCCCTTCAGTGGGTACTCTTCATAATGTATCTTCTCCCTTCTTATGAAAACCCCTGAAGAGGTGATACTTTCAAAGAATATTCTGTATCCTTTGGTGTGACCTTATCTCTTTTGTAAGATCTACTACTGCAATATTATCACAATACAATGTGATAGAGTGTTTACATTTAGGCAGAACCACAAGATCATAGTCAATTTTCAGAATCCAAATAGATTCATTAGATCCATCAAGAAGCCACTATATACTCAAAATCCAAACTAGAATCAGTGAAAATTGGTTGATTTGAAGAGTTGAAGCTCATAGCTCCTCTCTTGATATTCAAAACATATCATGAATATGACTTCAGATCATTTTGATCAGTCTAAAAACTAGAATCAGTATAACCCTTGATGGCCAGCTCCTCATATATTCCATACACCAGAAACATATCCTCAATTATTCTCAAATAGTAAATGATAACCTTAATAATAATCTAATGTTGTTCTCCTGGGTATGTTTAATATCTGCATACCATGATCAGTGCATAGGAAAATTAAATTCCAGTATATAATACGGAATACATGATTGATCCTATCACTGAACTCTAAGTTATCTTACTTGTTCTCTATTTCTCCTATTGTGTTTAAGGACACATTTTCTTAGAAAAATGTAATCCATGTGAAAATGGAACCAATCCCCTTTTGGATTGTTCTATACTAAATATGTTTATTATCTGTTCAATATATTTACTTCTACTTAGCCAAATGAGCCACATGGATATATCACAAATGATCTTGATCCCTAGAACACATGCCTCTTCATCTAGGTCATTCATTGGGAAACATTTATTTACAAAGTCTTTAATAGACAATAATATTTTTTTCATTTTAATTAAGTAATTTTTAATCAACATATACTACTAGGACAATGACTTTATTACCACTAAACCTCATGTAAACACACAACTCACAACAATTATTAAAGAAGCCAAATTCATTTTTGGATTCATTGAATCAAATGTTCCATGACCTAGATGTTTTCAATAATCCATAAATGGATATCTGTAACGTCAAAATCCTTTTGGATTCACCTAGAGTAACAAACCCATCTAGTTGTGTTATATAGACATCTTCTTATAGATTCCTATTAAGGAAAGTTATTTTGAAATCCATCTTCCAAATATCATTGTCATTGTAAGGTGAAATGAGAAGTAGAATTAGGATTGATTTAAACGTGGTAACTGGTGAAAAGGTTTCATTATAGTCAATTCCTTGACACTTTTTAAACCTTTTATCTTATAGACATGAATTATTGGTATTTACCTTACATTCCAGGTCTAGTATTTTCTCGAATACCCATTTTCACCAAACATGATTTACATTAAATTGAACATCGAGAAAACCCCAAATTAGATATTGATACATGGAATCCATTTCAGAATTCAAGGATCCATTCCATCTTTTAGATTTTGAGCCTCTCCTACCTCTTTTTAGGAGTTAGTTTCATCAATTTCAAACAATAATGAGTCACCATCTTGAGTGACTATAAAACCATATCTATTTGGTTCTCCTACATCTCTTACAATCTTACACAATACTTGTGTTCTAGGAACTACTTCTTCCATGGGGACCTTTGAAAACATTTCATACTACAAATATTGTGTATCATGAAGATCAAATTCGTTGAAATCAATATTTTTCCCACTATTCTTTTTGAGTATGTTCTCTCTCTAAAGAAATATATCTTATCTAGAGACAGTCACATTATTGTATGAGGGGTTATATTGTTAGTATCAATTTGTTTCCTTGATATACCCAATAATGATACACATTTTGACCTGGGGTTCTAGTTTGTTGCTAGAGAAGGCCTTAACAAATACTTTCCAACCTCATACACATGTATGCGAAAAATGTGATTCATTCCACTCCATAACTCGAAGAGAATTAGATTCTCTTCTTTATTTAGAACTCAGCTTAATGTGTATGCTCCCGTTTGTAATTCATTTCCCCAAAAGGATAATGGATGATCTACATGACTCATCATAGACCTAGCCATGTCTAAAAAGGTATGGTTCTTGCATTCAATAACACAATTCCACTATGGTTTGTAAGGATGATTGAGTTGATATATAATTATAAACTCTAATATAAGGTTGAAGAACTATTGGTTAAGATATTCACCAACTCAATACAATCAAACATTATTTACCTTATTACCACATTGATTCTATAACTCATTATTTAATTATGATAATTTATCAAAGGACTTGGAATTATGCCTCATTAAGAATATTTATCCATATATTCTAAACTCATTATTAAAAGTCATGACTTTAGAATATCCACCTCTATCATCAACTAGAAATGGTACACATACATAAATGTGTACGAATCCTATAATCTCTATGTCCCATTCACCCTATACACCAAATTTGGGTTTTCTCATTTTTTCTTGTAAATAAGCATGAAGTCATTCATGTGTTTTTAGATTAGAAGAATCTATATAACCATCATGAGATTTCCTTTTCAAACACATCTTGTTTACCTAACCTAGACGGTGATGCCATATCTATGTGTAATATGATTCATGTAAACAATATTATTTATCACTTTACAATAATTATTTTTCAAAATTTAATACATAATGACCATTAATTATTTGTTACATTCTATAACATGTGTTGTCCTTATAAATGAAAACATATTTTATTTCCAAATGTGAAAATAAACCCATATTCATCTTTTCATAGTACCTAAATTATTTTTTTGTAATTATAGGTACATAATAACAATATTATAAAAATAGAATCATTATCATAGAAAATTAAAGGTGGTATTCACAAATGGATAGTGTAACTGACCTCACTCCATTAGCATCTCTCATATCCACCTCTCATCTACAAATCTTTTGATATATACTTGGGTCATGCATTTGGATACAGACGTGATCCCCAAAAGTTTTATCAAATTTTCAATGTGAAGATATTTATAGATTATATTCGATAATGAATTCACCTTTAGATTTTCCTTGATTTTGGGTGTATTTACACTTCTAGTGGCTTGACATTCCACCTGAAAAACATACTACCACCTTTTCATTTCCATAACATTGAATATTCTTCTTCTTGGAAGTATTGTTCTCATTACCTTTAGGCTATTTATGATTCTTGGGCCCCTTTTCGTTATTTTTCCTTTTCGAAATCACTATAAGGACCACTGGTTTATTAAAGACCATGTAGACCATGGCGTTAAGATTTTGTTGGGCATGGCATCGTGAATGATAACAGATTCAGTCTCCACCAGCTGAATGCTAATGTTATTCTGAGTACATAGGTTAAACCCTAGGAACACAGCTGTAGCCTCTACCTGAATAGATCTCTATCTCTCATAATAGACTATAATAGTAAGGAGGAAATTCCCCCTATAGTATCTAACCACCACTTCACCCCGAATGAATCCCACATTTCATGTTCAATAACAATCATTTTAATCCCCATGGTTGGTGGGAACTAGCGCACCCAGTGGCCCCTCTTCCGAAAATTGTATTGATGAACTTTAGGTACACACACCTATAGGTTTCTCAGGGAGGGGTATCATGGTTAGTGAGAGAAGATCCAGTTGGGCTTCATTATTTTAGTCCTCCATTTGAATTGGGTCCTTTGGGATCTAATTTCCATCCCAAAACGTGTGTTTTTATTTCTTTTATCAATAATATGAAAATGAAACGTTGTTGATGACTATAGGACATACTAAAATTCAACTCATTGTTTAGAGCATAATGAAAACATTTTCAAAATGTGGAGGGGGATCTTGGATCTCGATCGGATATAATTGATAGAGGTACTCCACATAGCCTTACCAATTCTCTGAGGTATATCAGTGAAATTCGATTCAATGGGAAATCCTTTCAAATAGAAATGAAACATTCAGTATTCATTATAAGATTAACAACAACCTAGATAGAATTGTTTCCATTTATGTATTTGTAAGTCTCGTGACAATTTCCATGGTGGTTTTTCCCATTTCCATTTTGGTATGGGTAATGTATGCATCATCCCCTTAGAATTATACCTTTCATCCTTCACTTTATGTCATAATTGTAACTTTGATGTATAATTTTCAATCTCTATTTTCATTTTATCCAACCAATAGAGAACTCAGTGATCTTGATATATCGTTTTTTTTTCTGAGTGAATGGAGAATGTAAAACTATGATCATCATCCAATAGTTCCATCTTTAACTCTGTATTTTATGGAACATATAGTTTTGACCCAAATATCACTATTCCTTCTTTATAAACATTGAACCCCAAATATTTCTAATTCCTTATTATTTTCACTCACTTCTGAATTCCCACATCATCTTTTTGATCATCCTTTAACCATTACAAAAAGAAACGATTGATAAATCATTTATTAGAATATTGATTATGTTTCTTTATTTATTATTCTCATGTCCATCGTTTTCAAATCCAAGAATATCAAATCCTTATCCACTCTCTTCAATAATAGAATATATGGGAACTTTGTACTTAGGGAATCTTCTCACTTATTTTCCTTACCAGTATTTTAGTGGACGGAAATGTCATAATCCTTGGTGATCTCTAAATATCTTAAATAGAGCATATTAATCTCTTTTGATGTGAATATATATTTGAGGCTCTTTTAAACAGTATATATCTCACACTTCTTCCCATAGAGATAATGCTACCATCTTTTCAACATAAAGATCATAACTACCAGCTATAGATCTTATGAGGGATAGTTATTCTCACGAATTTTAAACACACATGATGTGATGGTAAGTAATTTTTTTTCATCCACACACTAACTAATCCCTTCTTGGAGGAATTACTAAATATTATGAAAATTTATCCACTTTTGGGTAATATGAGTTTAGGTGTAGTGATAAACCACATTTTTCAACTCCTTTAATATTTCTTCACATTCATCATTCCAATCACACTTCAATCCCTTTAGAGTTATGTAACGCCCCGACCCCAGTTACCCAGAGTCGGTGCATTATTACATAACATTGGCATGATCACAATAAAGACCAAATCTCGAAAGACCGATTGGTTTAGTAGCCTTGGAAACACTAGATATATTCATAAGTTTTACATTACATCATAATATGAAAAACTACTACAACAACATAATGTCTCCATAATCCACACTCATATCCCCACATAATATCCCTGCAGGTCATTCATAATTTACTTCTTCACTTCCTGGGAAAAATAAAACATAGAAAAGGGGTGAGCTCAAATGCCCAGTAAGGATAACAATATAGCGGAAACTTTCATAAATAAGAATAATCATTTAAGGCAATGTATAACTAAAACAAAAGCCTTTTAAACTTGAACTTTTAACATAGTATGGCATAAATAAAATGAAATAATTCCATTTACTTATTCACATGGTTATTCTACTAATCGAATAATCACATGCAAAATCAATAACCACTTTCATAATTATGGAATTCATAATGCCAGACTATCATAACCACATAGCCAAGGCCTCGTGCCAAGACTACAAATAAGATTTTGTCAAGGCCTTGTGCCAAGACACTATTTTTTCTCATGAGACCTACCGATGAATCGAGGAGCTATAGCGGGCTCCACCCGTCACATATTAAGTCCAATGCATTCCCATATGAAAAGGTTTAAACATAACAAAAACATTCGTATTAAAACTAGCTTATGAAATGTCAATACTTTCACCATAAACTATGAATGGTATAAAAATAGCACATCCACAGTCAAACATATCACAAAGCCTTCAATACAATATATAAGTTTTGTATCATAATAAATCAACTTCAAATAATCTTAAAATCCATCAAAGGATGTTGACATAGATGAAATCAAAATTCTTTTTAAAGAAATATCTCCTTTTATTTTGAAATCATTTAAGATCCATATAAAATAAAACATTTTCTTTTAAAATAATCTTATAAGCTTGTAAGGGAAGCTTTGAAGATTTTATAACGGCAGAAAATAGCCGCACCCACCGTATAAGTTAAAAAAAACATTCTTACCTTAATTCTGTCGAAAAAGTTAAAAAGGACCTTGTTTTGAAAACGACGGAAATATTCCTTTATAAACCTCTTATAAAAAGTCAAACAAGGGTATAAATGACTTTAACCCATATTCTTGTAAATAATAAATATGTTTTGAAATACATTTTCAAGAAACATGGATGTGGATGATAAAGAGATCCCAGTAGATTATTACGAATAAACAACCTCGGATAATGAAGAGATTGTGAAATAACCCTTACCAATTTGGTAAATTATGAAACATAAAACCCATGAAAGAGGTATCATACAATGAATATGTATGTACACATAAATTAGAGTGTATTACACAAAGAATATAATTATGCGGAGTACATGCACCACACAAAAGGTAATGGTGGCAATATGGCATGAATCTCACTGGAATAAGGAGTGAGATGAAAACCCTTTACCACGTTAATCAAATGAGTTGTATGGCCAATAGTTAATAACCACCAAATGATTTATAGAATAACAAGAATATAAAGAGATTCATGATAATACATATCAAATGGCAGTACACAATACACCACTTTCAATAATTTAGTGGCGAACAATGGAAATCTCACGGAATTGAATGTGAGATAAGAAAATCCCTTACCTTGTACTTTTCCTTGGTTGGGGTAGGTTAACCTCCTGTATAATGGTGAAATAATTGTTATTAAATTATACAAGAATAATATACATTAATATTATATCATATATGATCTTTTAATATTGATTTGATAATAATATCTTAGTATTATCGTTGTTTTGGGTGTTAACTTACTTGTTTTATTTTGTATGTTTTGTTACGTAAGACATGTTCATAAAGGATAGGTTGTATATTATTCATATCCAGAATGATATCAAGTCCTTAAACATTATTTTTTAAATCATCAAATGATAATTATACTTGAATGGATACAATGGAGAATGAATCTCATCGCGTTCGTGGAGACAGTAGTCCGTACGTACGCACGAGCGACAATATCATTCTTTTGATATTAAAATAATATATAAATGGATGGTATATCATATATACAGAATCATTAAAATGCTATATTTATTATTTACATGAGTTACACATCATTATTATACCCATCCAAATAATATTATATTTAATAACAATTACCCCACGACGTGGAGACGGTAAGCCGTACGTACGCACGTATGGTGACATGTTATTCAAAGGGTGGATAGAATACTGAATATGGTTGTACCATATTTATAATAACATCACAGTATATAAATTATACTGGAGTTATTATTTTAGAATGGTAACAACAAAGGAAGAAGAAGTGGAAGAAGAAATGAACTTGGAAAAGGGTGGTGAAATCATTACCTCTTCTTCGGGTTCTTCCTTTTGATTTGATCAAAAGGGCTCCATAGGTTGGCTTTCTGATCAAACTAAGGCCCCTAGTTTGTAGTGAGGGATGTTGGGAGAGTATTTGGGCAGAGTATGGCCGATCCAAAAGACTTTGAAGGTGTGAAGAGATGAGAATGAGGAGTGCCCTTTTATAAGAGGGGTGAGGGGCACCTTTGGAAAAGCTAGAAATATTAATTTATAATAAATTCATATTCGGTTTCTAATGGATCCAAAGATTATTATTTAAATTTTAAGGTGTGGATGGGTCGAAAATAACTCAACCAATAGAATTTATACAGGTTTGGGTACTTATATTAACCTTATCTTTAAATATTAACTCTAAGTTAATTAGTTTCACTTTTACAATGTCTCTTTGTATTTTTATATTATATGGTTATTAAACATACCATATACATCCAAGCTACCCCCAAGAGGTCCATTAATGAGTAACCTATCATGATATAAGTCGGTTGGCCGAACCTTAGATTTTTAGGAATTTAATATCAATTAATAATATAATATTTGTTTTAAGAACTCTTTTATGTCAATTTTGACACTATTCAATAGTTGATTTTTGTGAAACTCATAACAGATTGATTACTTAAAACAAAGTCAATTAAATCAATCATAATATATAATATTATCCTAGAAAATTAGTTTAATTCATTAAAAGTTTCATATTTTATTTATTTGGGTATTTATAATATCAATTATTTAATTTTTCTCTATTATAGTAATTACTGCATCATCATTGTGTCAAAAATAAAATAAATTATTTAATGTCTAAAAATTATAAATAAAATATAATTATGTATTAAATCTGTTTATCTTTCTAATGAATATTTATAATCTAAAATCCTACATATATAACCCTATGTAAGAATTGTTTTTCTAAAAGATATATGCTTGTGTCATTTTTGTATTCATTTTAACATAATTAAAATAAAGTGTCTTTATCACCTACAAGTGGCACCATGGGGTCCCCAAATCGACCCAAATATTACTATGGTCGAATATGTATCAACCAATAAGGCCAGGACACGTTTTAGGGTCATTTAGTATTATTATAATATTATTTTTTAACCCTTATTTACCAGATTTACCCTTAACCATGGTAAATAAAATATTTACCACAGTAATTATTCAAAATGTCTAAAAATAAAAGTTACCTATTTACACAATTTGGACATCCTGATTCCAAATATGGAATCCATTTTTCTAAATTCAAAACACAAAATTGGCAGAAATTAATTTAAAATTATTTCCCGCTGTCAAAACAAAAAGCGTGTTTTTAAGAGATAATAACTATCAAAAGATTGACACTTGTTTATGTTCGGTTTAATTGTAAAATTATGTCCAATGACCAAAATTATATTAAATTGTAAAAATATATTCTAAATATACTTTAAAACCACTCAAATTCATAATTTATCACTATTAATTATTTTGATTAAAAAAGTTGTTTTTAATTAAAATTTAGTAATTTTCACTATTCATCAAAATATTAAAGTTATCAGAAATGTACCAAAATTTCACCTTAGGCTAAATTCGATATTCCGAATCCAAAAATGAAGTCCATTTTGAAATATAAAATATTTATAATTTCAAAAATTAGGTATTACTATTCATAACGGCTAGTTTGATCGGTTGTGGTGTGTGTTAAAACTCGAAATTGCGTACAACACACGCTACTGTTTTTTTCAAAGGAAAGCGTACCATGTAAGCTTGGGATGTTTCATTTTAAATTTTTTTGATGTCCCCATTTAGTCAAAAAGTTTAAAATATTGTATTTAAAAAGGTTTCACTATTAAAAGTCGATAAAAGTGAAATACTGAAAATGAATCTGTTCTTGCATTATGACTAAGAAACTCATAATATGGATTCTAAAATTATAAGGATTATATAAAGTTAAAAATCTAGTTAATTCTATTCATGACCTATTTTAATGGCTTTTTTTTGTATGTCATGGTGTGATTGAACTCGGTGTTGCGTGTAGTGCAAGTTATTGAATTATTTTTAAGAAATAACACACTATGAAATCTTGGGGTGTTACATTCTCCCCTACTTCAATAAATTGCGTCCGCGCAATTTGAAATTGTTCTTCGAAAATAAAAGGTTGAAAATAGATAATATATTTGTGGGAAAACCCACATCAGAAATTGGGTTACTAAAATTTAGTCTTAATATAAGGAAAAGAGAAATGAAAGGGTCACCACCAAATTATGATCTTGATTAGGAGGACATTGGTGGCAATTAGAGACATATAATTAGAGGAAAAACTTAAATATTTATAGGTAGTGATTGAGGTCATCAATAACAAACAAGTATAAAATTGAGGTCCTTAATCTCGTCAATATATGATGATTTGAAGTACCATCGGTTCAACAAAATATAGGGTATTGGGATAACACATTTTTGACGTTTCAAAATATCTTAGTTGAAATCCCACATCGAAAAATGAATTAATGAGGCCTCTATTTAAAATAAAGAGTGGAAAGTATGAAGATTACCAAAAATAACACATACTAGGGTTCCATGTAGGAAAATATGGATATGGAGGCGATATCTAACCATCAATTATCTGATTGAGAGTGGTAGAGAACATGGCTATGAAAAGGCCAACAATCCCAAAGCCATAAATTAGTGATGATTTAAGGTACCATCTAGGACAACATTTTTGTTCTAAGTTCCTTTTATTAATGTTGAGGAATTTATTTATGAGATTTTCTAAGATCATATGGAGATATACTTACATTATAATTAGAATTTTATCCATTAATAAATTTCTACCGCAAACTCATCTTTCACTCTAAAAGCTAATAGAACGTAAAACAATTTTCTATTTATACTATTCGTATAGGGTTCCAAAATAAATGAATTTATAATTCATCTACCAGATCTTGTAAAAAAACTACATTATTTAATCCAGGACATCTCGTGGGCCAGTGGTAGGTGATACACCCTTGTCGCCCTTCGGTTGCGGGTTCAAGTCTCGCAGCCTTGCCGGACGCGACGGGTTGCCGCCCGACCTCCGGGTTGTCCTTTTATGGAAATCCAAAATAATCCAAACTAGGACTATCCAAAATACTTCTGTCCAAACTCACAGTCCAACATTTATAATGAAGGTATGCATAATGTAGATCCTTTTTACCCCGTAATAGCATATGAATTCCTTGATCATGTATTCTTTTAATACACTGAAACATCATGAATTACCATATTCATTATTGATTACATTCATGCTCCCTTATTCCATATAGAATGCTGGATATACTTCATTAATCCAAAAATGTTTTAAACCCCAACAATGATGGAATATACAAATCATTAATCAGTTCCAAGGTAGTCAAGAATATCCAAAATAATTTATCCCAAAACAATCATGTATTATTCTAAAATCACTACCTCGGTATCAGAACTACATTATGGTTTATCATTCTCTCAACCATATATTTTCCAAAAATTTATCCTGCTATTGAGTCACTTTTCTTTGTTCCACGCAATCTCAAGTCCTTAATGAAATAGTACTGAAGTACAATCCTTATATACTCCATAATTATTATAAGAAGTACATTGTTGATACAACACTCAATTGACATAATCAACATAAGAACTATAATCATTCCTCTTCATCTGTGGTAGTATCATAACTTGATTATTATCCAATAACATCATTTGAGGCATAGTCTGATGACTGGGAAATAGATTCACGTAGTGTCCAAACTCCTTGCAAATGAAGCATTGTACATTTGAAACTATTTTCTTACCCTTGCAGTCATGTACTTTGTGCCCTTTTCCTCCACACTTATAACAAACTCCCATTCCTTTCAGGAAAGTTCCAGGTTGTTTCTTTCCACAGTTACCACATATGGGAAAATTCTTCTTTTCCCTCTTCCCTTTATCCATCTTTCTCTCTTCCATCCTTTTCTTCTCTTGCTTCCCTTCAAAGCCATAGGACTCAGTAAACTCTTTACTTATCTTATCAACACATGATATTATTTCTTCATATGATGATAATACATGGGAGACTATTTCTCTTATAAATTATAACTTAAGACCATGAAAGATATGATACTTCCTTCTCTTTGGATCATGTTCATTTCTGGAGTTCTCATTCCTTCTACTGTGCGCCATTTCTAAACATTGGCATACACTAGATCAGTTTATGAATCAAAATACATAATCCCATACTTATAAAACACTTAACATAAATTGTAATATTTGTGGATATAATCCATAATCATAAAAATTAATCCTTTGAGGATGTATATACTCATAAACCCTTCAAAATAGTTTGTAATGAAAATGAGAATTATCCTAAGCATATCCCCCGGGAGTGTCGTAACCAAGAGTGCAGCAAGGCCCGTTGTCGTGCACCAGTTCCCGTTCGAGTCTAGATCAAAGCGGTGTTTTCGGGTTTTACCCCGAGGTACATATGTGCCAGAGCCGCCTCTACCTGCTCGTATCCAGACAGGGATTATTGCTCGGAAAACTCACAAAATCTCTACAATACCAAAATTCTAGGAAGTTCTTCTATACTAATCCTCAAAGTTCATCTTAGGTATACGTGCTCTAATCAGAGTTTATCTAAATCTAGCTTCCAAGGTTTGTACTAAACTTACTCTGATACCAACTGTAACGCCCCGACCCCAGTTACCCAGAGTCGGTGAATTATTACATAACATTGGCATGATCACAATAAAGATCATATCTCGAAAGACCGATTGGTTTAGTAGCCTTGGAAACACTAGATATATTCATAAGTTTTACATTACATCATAAAATGAAAAACTACTACAACAACATAATGTCTCCATAATCCACACTCATATCCCCACATAATATCCCTACAGGTCATTCATAATTTACTTCTTCACTTCCTGGAAAAAATAAAACATAGAAAAGGGGTGAGCTCAAATGCCCAGTAAGGATAACAATATAGCGGAAACTTTCATAAATAAGAATAAACATTTAAGGCAATATATAACTAAAACAAAAGCCTTTTAAACTTGAACTTTTAACATAGTATGGCATAAATAAAATGAAATAATGCCATTTAATTATTCACATGGTTATTCTACTAATCAAATAATCACATGAAAAATCATTAACCACTTTCATAATGATGGAATGCATAATGACAGACTATCATAACCACATAGCCAAGGCCTCGTGACAAGACTACACATAATATTTTGTCAAGGCCTTGTGCCAAGACACTATTTTGTCTCATGAGACCTACCGATGCATCGAGGAGCTATAGCGGGCTCCACCCGTCACATATTAAGTCCAATGCATTCCCATATGAAAAGGTTTAAACATAACATAAACATTCGTATTAAAACTAGCATACGAAATGTCAATACTTTCACCATAAACTATGAATGGTATAAAAATAGCACATCCACAGTCAAACATATCACAAAGCCTTCAATACAATATAGATGTTTTGTATCATAATAAATCAACTTCAAATAATCTTAAAATCCATCAAAGGATGTTGACATAGATGAAATATAAATTCTTTTTAAAGAAATATCTCCTTTTATTTTGAAATCATTTAAGATCCATATAAAATAAAACATTTTCTTTGAAAATAATATTATAAGCTTTTAATGGAAGCTTTGAAGATTTTATAATGGTGGAAAATAGCCGCACCCGCCGTATAAGTTAAAAAATCATTCTTACCTTAATTCTGTCGAAAAGGTTAAAAAGGACCTTGTTTTGAAAACTATGGAAAGATTCCTTTATAAACCTCTTATAAAAAGTCAAACAAGGGTATACATGACTTTAACCCATATTCTTGTAAATAATAAATATGTTTTGAAATACATTTTGAAGAAACATGGATGTGGATGATAAAGAGATCCCAGTAGATTATTACGAATAAACAACCTCGGATAATGAAGAGATTGTGAAATAACCCTTACCAATTTGGTAACTTATGAAACATTCAACCCATGAAAGAGGTATCATACAATGAATATGTAAGTACACATAAATTAGAGTGTATTACACAAAGAATATAATTATGGGCAGTACATACACCACACAAAATATAATGGTGGCAATATGGCATGAATCTCACGGGAATAAGGAGTGAGATGAAAACCCCTTACCACGTTAATCAACTGAGTCGTATGGACAATAGTTAATAACCACCAAATGATTTAAAGAATAACATGAATATAAATAGAATCATGATAATACATATCAAATGGTAGTACAAAATACACCACTTTCAATAATTTAGTGGCGAACAATGGAAATCTCACGGAATTGAATGTGAGATAAGAAAATCCCTTACCTTGTACTTTTCCTTGGTTGGGGTAGGTTAACCTCCTGTATAATGGTGAAATAATTGTTATTAAATTATACAGGAATCATATACATTAATATTTTATCATATATGATCTTTTAATATTGATTTGATAATAATATCTTAGTATTATCGTTGTTTCGGGTGTTAACTTACTTGTTTTATTTTGTATGTTTTGTTAGGTAAGACATGTTCATAAAGGATAGGTTGTATATTATTCATATCCAGAATGATATCAAGTCCTTAAACATTATTTTTTAAATCATCAAATGATAATTATACTTGAATGGATACGATGGAGAATGAATCTCATCGCGTTCGTGGAGACGGTAGTCCGTACGTACGCACGAGCAACAATATCATTCTTTTGATATTAAAATAATATATAAATGGATGGTATATAATATATACAGAATCATTAACATGTTATATTTATTATTTACATGAGTTACACATCATTATTATACCCATCCAAATAATATTATATTTAATAACAATTACCCCACGACGTGGAGACGGTAAGCTGTATGTACGTACGTATGGTGACATGTTATTCAAAGGGTGGATTGAATACTGAATATGGTTGTACCATATTTATAATCACATCACAGTATATAAATGATACTGGAGTTATTATTTTAGAATGGTAACAACAAAGGAAGAAGAAGTGGAAGAAGAAATGAACTTGGAAAAGGGTGGTGAAATCATTACCTCTTCTTCGGGTTCTTCCTTTTGATTTGATCAAAAGGGCTCCTTAGGTTGGCTTTCTGATCAAGATAAGGCCCCTAGTTTGTAGTGAGGGAAGTTGGGAGAGTATTTGGGCAGAGTTTGGCCGAACCAGAAGGCTTTTAAGGTGTGAAGAAATGAGAAGGAGGAGTTCCCTTTTATAAGAGGGGTGAGGGGCACCTTTGGAAAGGCTAGAAATATTAATTTATAATAAATTCATATTCGGTTTCTAATGGATCTAAAGTTGATTATTTAAATGTTACGGTGGGTATGGGTCGAAAACAACTCAACCAATAGAATTTAGACAGGTTTGGGTACTTATATTAACCTTATCTTTAAATATTAACTCTAAGTTAATTAGTTTCACTTTTACAATGTCTCTTTGTATTTTTATATTATATGGTTAATAAACATACCATATACATCCAAGATACCCCCAAGTGGTCCATTAATGATGAACCTATCATGATATAAGTCGCTTGGCCGAACCTTTGATTTTTAGGAATTTAATATCAATTAATAATATAATATTTGTTTTAAGAACTCTTTTATGTCAATTTTGACACTATTCAATAGTTGATTTTTGTGAAACTCATAACAGATTGATTACTTAAAAAAAAGTCAATTACATCAATACTAATATATCATATTATCCTAGAAAATTAGTTTAATTAATGAAAAGGCTCATATTATATTTATTTGGGTATTTAGAATATCAATTATTTTAATTTTTCACTATTATTGTAATTACTGCATCATCATTGTGTCATAAATAAAATAAAATATTTAATGTCTAAAAATTATAAATAAAATATCATTATGTAGGAAATCGTTTTATCTTTATAATAAATATTTATAAACTAAAATCCAACATATATAACCCTATGTAACAATTGTTTTTCTAAAAGATATATGCTTGTGTCATTTTTGTATTCATTTTAACTTAATTAAAATAAAGTATCCTTATCACCTACAAGTGGCACCATGGGGTCCCCAAATCGACCCAAAGATGCCTATGGTCGAACATGTATCAACCAATAAGGCTAGGACACGTTTTAGGGTAATTTAGTATTATTATAATATTATTTTTTAACCCCTATTCACCAGATTTACCCTTAACCATGGTAAATAAAATATTTACCACAGTAATTATTCAAAATGACTAAAAATAAAAGTTATCTATTTAAACAATTTGGACATCCTGATTCCAAATATGGAATCCATTTTTCTAAATTCAAAACACAAAAGTGGGAGAAATTAATTTAAAATTAATTCCCGCTGTCAAAACAAAAAGCGTGTTTTTAAGAGATAATAACTATCAAAAGATTGACACTTGTTTATGTTCGGTTTAATTGTAAAATTATTTAAAATGACCAAAATTATATTAAATTGTAAAAATATATTCTAAATATACTTTAAAACCACTCAAATTCATAATTTATCACTATTAATTATTTTGATTAAAAAATTTGTTTTTAATTAAAATTTAGTAATTTTCACTATTCATCAAAATATTAAAGTTATCCGTAAAGTACCAAAATTTCACCTTAGGATAAATTCGATATTCCGAATCCAAAAATGAAGTCCATTTTGAAATATAAAATATATATAATTTCAAAAATTAGGTATTACTATTCATAACGGCTAGTTTGATCGGTTGTGGTGTGTGTTAAAACTCGAAGTTGCGTACAACACACGCTACTGTTATATTCAAAGGAAAGTGTACCGTGTAAGCTTGGGATGTTTCATTTTAAATTTTTTTGATGTCCCCATTTAGTCAAAAAGTTTAAAATATTTTATTTAAAAAGGTTTCACTATTAAAATTTGATAAAAGTGCAATACTGAAAATGAATCTGTTCTTGCATTATGACTAAGAAACTCATAATATGGATTCTAAAATTATAAGGATTATATAAAGTTAAAAATGTAGTTAATACTATTCATGAACTATTTTAATGCCTTTTTTTTGCAAGTCACGGTGTGATTGAACTCGGTGTTGCGTGTAGTGCAAGTTATTGAATTATTTTGAAGAAATAACACACTATGAAATCTTGGGGTGTTACAAGTTATCTTGGTATGGGGGATTGAAAATCCAATGAAATTGTTCACAAATTAGTTATAATAAATAGATTTCCCATGGAAGATGTGGATATATATCATAGATGATGGCCTTGGACATCCTTCAATAGATATTTTATTTGATGGATCCACATATATTCCATTTCTTATGATGATATTCCGCGTGAATGAGACATAATTAAACTAATACTCATGCTTGTTGAACTTTTCATAGATATTATATTTTCCCAATGTCATTATCAGAGTGCTCAGATGTTCATCATGCTCTTCTATGGTTTTAGAGTATATTAGAATATCAATTATAATGAGTACTTAATTTTATTGAGTTAATCCCTAAATACTCTAATCATTTAGTATATTAATATTATTGTGTCATTAGTGAGTTTAAATGGAATTACTATGAACTTGTAGTGTCCATACATCGTAAAAAATGCATTTTAGTGGATATACACGTTCCTCACCCAAACGTGGTAATATCCCAACTATAGATCCACCATTGAGAAGTATTATGATCCATGTAGCTAATAGGAAAATTCATCAATATGTGGAAAATGATAATTGTTCTTTATGTTGACCATGATTATCTCATGATAATCCATGAAAAGGTGCATTGAACCCTCTTTACTCTTGACAATAAAGACCAGTTCACCCCATGGTGATGCAATTGGTAATATAAACCCTTTATATAGAATCTCCTATAGGTGTTTTTTATCTCATATTATTCCTAAACATCCATCCTTTAAAGAGTCTTGGATGTTGGTAATGCCCCATGTATAAGGTTAGTTTAAAATTCAACCTCCCTCCTAAGACGAAAACTAGAAAATTCATAGAGAAATACATTATTGAATTCCCTCATAATAGGAATGTATTTGAGGATGATATTTTCCTTAGACTTAATCATTTAATCTAGATATGATATCTCATAGGTAAATAATAACCATGTTTGTGATTATGGTAGTAAATAAGATTCATCATCCTCTTTTCAATTTTAGAGAATTGGGGGTAGATTCTCTATATGAATAGTAATTTTTTCTTATGGAAATCTAAGTTAATTCTATATATGGAATTAAAATCCATGACTAGAATGGAATAAAATTCCACCAAAGGGTTAATTGAAAGTTTTTCCAGGAATATTATCCCAAAAATTGTGACATGGGAGGAGTTATATAGTTAAGATGCAATAATTTCCTCATTTTATGTTATCACCAACATCTCTACCTCTATATTCTGTGGTGGTGTTTGGATATTTATAATAATATTTCATGATATAAAGGAATGAATAGAACTAGAAATAGAGATTATATTTTTTTAATATTTAATGAATAAATAACACTAGTCTCCACATTTTTTTCAGGAATTACTACGGTAGTGGGGAAAAAAATCTCTCCCTTGTTGCCTTGGAGGTAGTTAGTTTCCTCTAAAAACCCCTGGCTAGGGAATTGATTGGAGAAGTGCACGAGTTCCTTATAGTTTATGTAATAGAAGATGTTATGAGGTTTGAACAAGGAATTCCATTCCTCTATCACAGTTGTTGGTTCCTCCTGTCAGTAATTATTAGATAGGTGTTCATCCTTCAAACACCTAAAGCATTTCCTTATTACCTTTAGGAAATATTTGGGGTCCTTGTTCCCACACCATTGACAAGTGGGATTTTGAAATTTATTGACACTGTTAGATCTCTCCATTGGACCAACAAAATTTAGAATCCACTTTACACTTTTATAAACATGCTTTATTTGAGATTCTCCAATCTCTATTTTGACTTTGAGGGGACATTGGAAAATTTCTTTATTGCTATCAAATTCACAAATCAAAAGGGATTTTTTAGACTATGTTTTATCCTACCAAAGAAGAGGTCAACATTTCCTTCAAGAGTAGTGACACAATTGGAGGAATATTAGTAATGTATTGTGAATTATACATCACACAACACAATAGATTCGTTTTATTTTCATCATAAATATGAGGAAATAGCTTTATATTTTAAGATGGAGAGTGTGAGAAAATTATATATCGAAAAACATTTTTTGGAACTCCTTCCTCTCCATTTCATAGATCTCTTCCTCTGGAATTGTATTCTTAATCAATGATAACCACATATCAACATCTCTCTCCACACAATAACCATCTAAAAAAACTTATCTTTTTCAGAACAATGAATTAGGGATATGATCTTCTTAATGGAGTTGATTCATTATTTCACGATTAGGGGATTAGATTATCCATAGAATGTAGGAGGAATTTTTCACATGAAGCTATCAATTGTTGTTTGTTCTCTCTTAGTGGGGTTTGGTGACACCTATTGATATAGGTTTCTATTCAGATATTGAGTTAGCTAATAGTGCATGATGACAATTTTTTTAAATCCCACACCAATCGGGTTGGTAATCTCATTGGGGAAATCATCACACTACCCTTTTTGCAGGGTGTTAACATGATTACTACTATTTATATCCATTGTATCGGTTTAATGTAAAGTTATGGATGAGTATCTTAAACCATTAAACACATAAATGGGAATCCAATGACCTTAAAGGGGTATCTTATAAATTACATTTATCTCCTTAACATGTGAGTTTCAAGGATTTAATCTATGTTATCCATGATATTTTTCCTAATAAATATTCTAATGGGATTATTTTTTTGTGTTTCCATAATAAATAATTGTTATGAGATTATGAATTTACCAAATATTAACCCTAGGAGTGTCGAACGAGGTGTTTAGTAAGGACTATTTTCTTGTACAATATTACCTTGAGTTATTCCCAAAACATCTTGTTGGATTTGTTACCCTTAGGCACATATGTGCCAAAAACACATCCACTTGTTGTATCTAGACGCAGATATATTTTCTTGATAAACCACATAATTCATACTGACGAAAATTTTGGGATGATTAATTATGCTTAATGTTATCACTAAGGATTTATTTATATTTTTCATATACTAATCAAAAAATTAACTAGACTCTTCCATGCATACCAACTATAACAACCCTTCTCTTTATTAGACATTAATTCATTATATATTACATAAAATTTCACACTAAAATTATAGAAATATCTATAAGTATAATGGTTTTCGGAATTATTTACATTAAAAAAACATATAACATGTGATAAAAAACATTATTTAAATCTTACTTGACATGATCCGAAAACTCCATCAAACATAAAACTACATGGGATATCCTTGGAAAAAAATAAGAATGTGGTGAGATATAAAGCCCAATAAGAGAAAAAAGGAATAAAATGAAGAAGATAATACATATTAGATAATAGGAATGACAATAAATAATAAATAACATGAATAATAAGGAATAGTATATCCTAATAATAATAACATGGGAAATGTGGCAACAAAAAAACATGGTATAAGATTGAGTCAAAGATCATTTCACAAGGAGAAGCAAGAGTCAAGTTTAACCACCATATCCATTGTACATGGGGGATCAAGAGTCAGGTCTAACAACCAATACCATTTCACATGAAATCTCATGAGACTAATCATTACCAAATATATTGGAGTTCCATTTAGAAACACGTATCAAAATAATTTCATTCTTATGCTTAAGTGTGCCACATAGATCATAAAACATTGATTCATTCGTCATAATAATTTGGTCCATAATGAAGGAATTTTGAATAAATACATGAAATTAACCTATAAATAGATATTTTCTCATGTAGGTGATTACACTAAATGGGTACATTATTCAATACACAATTGTTTTGGCACGTAAACTCACGGGGAAATTTTAGCATCATAACGACATTGATGAAATTCGTAAAAATGGTTGATAATAGAGAAAGGGATATCTCATAATTTTGATATAAAATTTGATGTATGAGGGACATTTAAAAACATGTACCAACATTATGAAATGGAAATATAATACAGAACCTCATAATAGGTCTAGAATAAATAGGGAAGGTGAGGATCCCTTATTGAATTTCAGCATAGTAACAGGTGCACATGAAGGTTCATAGGTTAAATAAATGAGAGTGAAAGGAGATAAAAAATATTATAAAACAAATTTATAATAAGGGGGATATGTAAGAACATATCCCAACATATGGAAATGAAAATTTAAAATACATAACATAAAAGGGGTGCTTGATAAAAGTGCACAGTGGTAGATGAGGTTCCCCTACATGAGTGTGTGACTTGAAGGCATGGGAGGGGCTCCTTGAAAGCTCAGGGTGCCTTGGGAGGACAATAGAGAGTATAGTGATGAGTGTTGTCATGATAGAAGGAGCTTTTGGGAAGAAAAATGTGAGCTTTCGTGGGTTTATACAGGAAAGGAGGGGGATTTCATTATTATTTAGGTTATGGAATCTACACAATAAAATTTTCCAAACCCCAAATCATCCATTGGTTTTTGTACATAGTTTCTACCAAATGGGATTGGTTGATATTATTATATAATTACAAGGTCAGTATATAGTTTAATAATTTCCTTACTTATGTATTAGTGATTCACACTTTAAAATAAATGATTTCAAAATCTTAAGATATATTATAAGTCATGAAGGTTTCATTATGGCATTAGAAAACAAATAAAATAAACATAAAACTACATTTTTTTCTAAATAGAATAAACATTTAAGGATTATAATACCTTTTATTTTATTTATTTCATCACTATTGGACTATTATGATTTCATAAATCAGACCATGTATTTATACGGTGTTTAATTTTTACCCAAAAATTCAACTATCTCAGAAAATTATGAAAAATTCACTATTAGATAATTTATATGTCTCGATTCAAACAATAATATTAATTTTACCTAAATAATATGATAAATATTTAAATTTTCACTTTTAATGAAAATGAAATTTATTGAAAATGACGTGTTTTTGGACTATAACAGTATTTAAAACCTAATAAAAATTAAACTTGACTTCTTAAAAATTATATAATAATTTATATCTAATAGAATTTATTTAATAATTATATTTTCTTAAAATATTATCCATTTCAAATTTTCTTTAATTTATAAAAATATATTTCTTAATTGAATTTTATTATTAACAATAAATACTAATTGTGCTTGAGAAATAAATTTCAATGTAATGATAATAGGATGAAAATATATTCTTTATTTTATAAAAAATAATTTAAATAATCCTTTTTATATGGTATTTATTCATATCTCTTTATTACACAAGAATACTCCTATAGATTAAAGTCTGTGATGGTGTGGATTTCATGGGTCAATTCAATAAACATGGGTTGGGACGTGATCTTGTTGATCTTGAACTTGTCATGTAAACAGTTTCTATCCTACTTGAGTTATTGGATCTAATCATTGTCTTGGTATAAATAAAATTTCAAAATTGTTATTTCCATTGGAAACTATAATAAATTGGCATTATAGGGTATGTTTCAACTAGTTGAGGCCATCACCTCCATAGTATGTGTTAATTGTATGTTCCAAAACCCAATATTTCTTTTAGTTGTGTGATCTCAACTCAAAAGTAATATTATCAATTGTAAATATACATAACAATTATTAAAATCTAAGAGGATATGATAAAAAAATATGGTCTTGTGTTTTATATAACCATATTATATAATAAGGCATTTAATTTAATTTAAAGGGGAATTTTATTTATAATAGTTTGAGTTGTTACGGATAGTTTGGATCTTTATAGAAATGGAATGTGTTCTTCAGTTTTTTTAATTTAGTTCACATATATATATGGATATTGGGATAAATCGTTTTTTTAATGAATTTAAATTTTTTGAACAATTATTTTCCCTCTAAAACAAGTGAAAAAATAATTATATTTAAAGGCATACAAAGATGCTGAAGAAGGAAGACATTAAGAAATATCAAGAAAATATAAATTTTAGGAAACATAAAAAGAAATTATTGAAAATCACAAAATTATATAAATGAATATATTTTATCTTCATAAAATAAAATATGGGAATCATGGTTAGAATAATACCATGTATAAGTACACGATATAATCATAATAGACATATTTTTTTAAAAAAAATACCATGAATAAGTTGATAGAGTAGTTTAAAAAAACATGGTGAATATGTAGAATAATATCTCAAAGAGATGTGAGAAAATAATATAACTCTATAAAATTCATGTATTATATTAACTTTGAGATACATAACTCTATTGTAATGAATGACCTAATATTAAATAGATATAAGTATTAACAAACCTCTAATAAGGAATAGATAATTTAAGGTTTATATATTTTAAAATATTCCCAAACTATTTTTACTAATAGTGAATGTTCAATGACTAATTATAAAAAACTTTAATGAAAAGAATATTCAAAAACTAAATCATATTAAAAATTTCTAAGGAGTTATGTTAAAAATAAAATTAGTAAATTTTTTTTACAACTAGTGACATATTTGGATTACAAATATATAACTATTAACAATAGCAATAATATATTCATGAATGGATAAAAGATTTTATAAAGGAATATGGTAATATAGAATTTATAAAAACAAATATTGTTTGTTTTGGTAGTGTATATATATATATCAAGAATTTAAGGAAGTCTTGATGAAGGTAGGTCAATTTTTTCATAGGTATTACATTGATTAAGAAGTAAATGTTTATCAAAAGAAATAAAATCATATCCTATACACATATATAAGATGTGATAAAATATAATTTTTATGTGTGACAAGTAATGAAGTTATCCCTTATGTTTATGAGTTCCAAACTATGATTATATAATGACTCTGTCTTTTTGTTGTTGTCAAAATTCCAAAATCAATAAGTATTATTAAAATATCTTATGTTATTAATGTTGTACATGAATAATTAAAAAAATCATGGATCATTGATGGTGGTCCTTTATATAACATTATATCTAATACATGCATCTTTATGAACATTAAATATCATAGTTATATTGACACCCCATTCCAAATCACTCCATTATAACTGCACTAAAGGGATACATGACCTCAAAAATTCCTCCATATAATCCATACTATATCGACTACTACTGAGGATATATGGTAATACCATAGGGAGGCTATTCCCTCATATCAGAGTATGTAATACATGAAGAAATGTTGACAATAATAACATCTATATAAATTAATGATAACAAAAATAATATATATCCCCACTAAAGGAACATACACAACTCATTCTATATCAATATGTATGTTATTAAAATTATTCATGTAATATAGATCTAGTAAAGATCCCATGTAGGTGGATCTTTGTATGTGTACCAAAAATATCCAAAATAAACTATATTTGGTAAATCCACAAAATTTTATCTGAATCAAACAAATTTATAATATCTCATGCTTCATATTACCAAAATAGACCAACTATATATAATAGATACTTTTTATTATCCTATATAATAATCATGAAGGGTGATTTAGTACCCATGGTAACCTAAGAATGGCATGAGTACAATTTAGAAGGCCACCACCACTATAATCCCAATATATATAAAGTTTAAATAATGTTCATCAAGACATAACATTATATTTTAAATGAAAAAATAATATGAAAATTTGAATTTACCCCTGTGCTCTATGGTGACACACAATATTATCCATACACAATCTATCTAGTGTCATATGTTTTTAAACTAGATAAATATACACCTAAAAGTAACCATGTCCAGGCCTAGACCCATGAGCATATCTCATATGAGAACCAAATCATTCCTCAGAACCCATAGGTTATCATTATGTGGGAACGACATCCTATCCAAGAACCCTGAGAATATCATATAGGGAAACCACATCCCTCCCTAGAAGTAATGAGAATATTACCAAAGGGGAACCACATCATTCCCCAAGACCTATATAGTATCAACTTGGGAAACTATCTCTATCTTCATAACCAAGTTAATATAACCCATGGGTATACATTTTTAGCCCCATAATATAGACTTTAATTATTCAAAATTTACCTCTTTATGTACATTTTACAATATATTTATTTTAAATTTCAAATCATTTCTTTGATCATAACCCTATAATTTTCAATCTAGGAGATTCACAGATTAACTTTTTGGTCCTTGGGTTTGCCTCTAAAATTTTCATTTCCTTCCAAAATATATCTCACATTAAATGGTGACCAAGAGTATAGACAAATATTCAACAATATGTTTCTAATTTTCCATAATAGTGGTTATTCAATAGAAATAAAAATATAATTAATTAATTTAATATTTAATTTAAGTGAATGATAGGACTCCATGACCTCACATCATATACGCATAAAAAGAATTGAAAATTTGGTATTGATTAGGGTCCACATACCATATTATTTAGAGAAGATACTCATTGGGAATTAACATCTAATCTGATCTCAATTAGTAAAAATTGGAGATTCTAATGAAACATTGAAATTTCGGAATAAACATTCATAACAAGTGTAATACTATTAAATATTGTATAAAACTGAAAAATGATGGATAAATGGTGAACTTTTACCCTTAGGTATCACAAGAAATAAATTTCATAAATCTATATAGAATATATCGTAACCTCACCTTGGAATGAAAGGTTTAAGCGATAGAATAAATAAGTATTTTTTTTATATTTTATTAGTAAATATACCATAATTCTCTTAAATATTGTTTTAATAATTTACTAATATTACTAGAAATTCAAAAAAATACAATTTTTGAAAATTTTAAAAAATATATAAACCCCATATATATATATTACATTACCCCTATGTGTCTATATTTAAAATATAAAAATATTATACATCATTTATATATTACATACTGCTTATAAAATTCGATAGACATTTGTATTTCACCAAATTTATTAACATCACCCTTCATATGTAATATATTAATCTTGAAGATTGTTTTTTCCATAAAAAAATCTCATGTATTGAATATTCCTCAAAATTTATAGTTTTTCCATTGAAGAAAAATGTAACACCCCAGGCTTCAACAGTATGTTTTCCTTTAAATAATGCAATAGCTTGCATTGTACGAAACATCGAGATTCTAACACACTGCGACCAATCAAACTAGCCGTTATAAACATTAATACCCAATTTTTAAAATTTTATAATTTTTATTCATATTGGATGTCTTTTTTGAATTTGAAATATCAAAATTAGCTTATGGTGAATTTTTGTTATTTTTCTGAAAATTTTCAATTTTTGATGAATAGTGAAAAACCCAGCATTATTGGTTAGAGCTGACTTTTTATGTAAATATTTATTTATTTTATCTGAATATATTTTTGTTAAAAATATATAATTATATCTATATAATTTTAATTTAATTCATTGGAGTCATTTTATAATAAGTTTAGATATGTAAACATTTTATGGAACATTTTACCATCTTTTACCCACCTTCTAGGAGTATTTGCAAATTTGCATAAAACATAATTCTACGAATTCTGTGAGTTGAATTTATGAAATCAAAGAGACATGGTTAATATTATTTTGTAAAATTTTGTTCAATAAGATTAAAATAATTTTTTGTGAATAGTAAATTTGGACTTTTATTTACCACATTAAAATGTAAATAGAGTAATTAGGGTTAATAATGATATCATAATTACCCTGAAACATGTCTTAATTCTATTAGATAAGTATAATTGGACCAAAAACAACCTTAAAAATAAAATAATTCCACAATTGGAAAACATGGATTAGATTAGGACATTTATTATTATTTTATTTAAAGTAGATTTAAAATAGTTAAATTCAATGTTTAATAACTAAAACAATTTTAATATATGGTTACAAAAAATATAAATTCGATTATAAATAATAATTATTATGATAAAAATATTTCATACATAATGGTATTTTACTTATAATTTTTATACATTAAATAATTTAATTTATTTATGAAAAAATGATGATGATGTAATTACCTTAATAATGAAATATTAAAATAATATATAATATAAATATCCAAATAAATTTAAATTGATACTTATGATGAATTAAACTAATTAAATAGGATAATATGACATGTTATGGTTGATTAGATAAAATTTATTCAATGTTATTATGTTTTATGGCTTTCAAAAAAATCAAATACTAAATCTTGTCAAAACTGGAAAAATAGCATTTTTCAGACAAATACTATATTATTAATTAATATAATATTTTTAAAAATCTATCATTCGGAAAACGGACATAGATAAGGATTTATATATTAATAATTAACCACTAGGGGATATCTTGGCTTGTTATAGTATGTTTATTAACCATATAATATAAAAATTCAAAGAGACATGGTAAATATGAAACTATTTAACTAAGCATTAAATATAAAAGATAAGATTAATATGGTTACCTAAACCTGTCCAAACCTTATTTCATGAATGGTTTTAGACCCATACCCACCTAATCCTTGAAATACATCATTTTTTAGCCATTAGGAACTGAAAATTATTTTATTAAAAAATAATATTTCAAGCTTTTCCTAAAGTGACCCTCACCTCTCTTATAAAAGGGAACTCCACCTTCTCTTAATTTAACACCTCATAATCCATTTTTCATTGGAAAACCCTTCCAAAATATCCTCCCTAATTTATTCCCTTCATCCTAGAGGCCTTAATTTGTTAATAAAGCCAACCTATGGAGCTTTTTTGATCAAATCAAACAGAATAACCCAAAGAAGAGGTAAATATTTCATCACCTCTTTTAAGTTCTTTTCTTCTCACACTTATTCTTTCATTGTTTCTTCCATTAAAAAATAATAAATATAATATATTATATATAATTTTATGTTATTATGAAAATTTTACAACCATATCTATTATTCTATCAATCATATGAATGATAAAGTCACCATACGTGCGTATGTGCGGCTTACCGTCTCCACGTCATGATGTAGTTTGTTATTCAAACACATACTTATTTTGATGGGTATAATAATGAGTATAACTAATGTAAATAATAAATATAAAATTATTATAATTATTTATATATTATATAACATCCAATTACAGAATATTTCAAAATCAATATAATGATATTTTCGCTCATGTGTACATACAGATTACTGTCTCCACGAACACGCTGAGATTCATTCCCCATCGTAATCATTCAAGAATAATTTTCATTTTTTTATTATAAATAATGTTTATGAACATAATATCATCTGGTATAAGAATCTAATACATCCTATCCCTAACAAACATGACTTACATAACCATGCATATAAAGGAAAATGAATCAGTTAACACCCAAAATGATGATACTACAAATATATTCTTAATAAAAGCAATATTATAAGATCATATATGATATAATATTTATGTTTCTGATTCTTGTATAATTTATTAAAAATATTTCAGCTATTGTACTAGAGGTTAACATACCATCAACTAAGGAAAAGTACAAGTTAAGGGATAATTTCACAATCTCATTATTATCAGAGGTTGTTTTTACGTAATTATCTATCAGGACCTCTTTATCATCTACATCTATGTTTTCTTAAAAATATATTTCAAAACATTTTTATCATTTACCAGACTATGGGATAAAGTCATTTATACCCTTATTTTAACTAATATGTTGTTAAAGGAATATTTCCATTGTTTTCCAAATATGAAACATTATGACCTTTTCGACATAATTAAGGTAAGAATGTTATTGTAACTTATACGTCGGGTGTAGATACATTCCACCGTTATAACATCATCTAATCTTCCCTTAAAATATTATTAGTATATTTTCCAAATAATTTTTTTCTTTTATAATTCTGTTACTCATAAATAATTTCAAAATGGAAAGTGATATTTCTCTTAAAAAGTTTTTATTTCATCTATGCCAATATCTATTTAAATAATTCACACTTGTTTGAAGTTGATTCATTATGATACAAATATTACATATTGTATTTAAGGTTTTGTGATATCTTCTACTGTGGATGTGTTATTTATTATACCATTCATGGTTTATGGTTATAATATTGACATTTCTTATGTTAGTTTTAATACGAATGGTTGTGTTATGTTTCATCCTTTTTATATAATGAATGTATTGGACTTAGTATGTGATGGGTGGAGCCCGCTATAGCTCCTCAATGCATCGATAGGTCTCATGGGAAAGTAAGATGTGTAACTGGATGAGGCATTTCCTGATTTGATATATGGTTTTTGCCGAGGCCTAAATCAGTTTTAGACATCTTGGTCGTGACCTTGACAAGAATTTTCACAAATTAAGGAATTATTCATTCCCTCATTATGAATATAATTATGACGGTTCATTTAGTTATTAGACAACAATAATTCCCATGACTATTTTTTATTATGAAACTACTTACTAATCTCATATTCTATCCATAATGTGTTCATGTTTGTTATTTCTAAAGTCATATATTTTCAATTATTAAACATGTATAGTGTTTATGTTATCATCCATTGTACTTATTACTCTTACTGAGAGTTTGAGCTCATCCCTTTCATATGTTTCAGTTTTCCAGGAGATGAATAAATTAGTTATGAGTGACTTACAGGCATAATATTAGAGGCTTGGATGTTTCTAAGGGGATAAATTAATGTTTTATTTCTTCTCAATTTGAAATGTTAAACTTATGTATGTATCTTATTTCTAATAATACAAAATTGTTCAGTCATTCGGGACATGATTCCTTGTATCATGACAATGAAATGTAATAAAGCACTGACTCTGGGTAACTGGGGTCAGGGCGTTATAGTTGGTATCTGAGGATGATTAGTACAAAACATGGAAACTAGATTTTGATAAACCCTGATTAGAGAACTATACCCTAAGATAGACTTTGAGGATTGTTATAGAAGAACTTCCAAGAATTTTGGTAATGTAGAGATTTTGTTTATTTTCAAATTAATACATCCTTGTCTAGATAAGAGCAGGTAGAGGAGGCTCGGGCACAAATGTACCTAGGAGTGAAAACTCTGACAAGGAGTTTCGAGCTAGATCAGGGGTACCCTGGTACACGACAACGGGTCATACTACCCTCTGGGTTACAACTCTCCCAGGGGATATGTTAGGGATAATTCAAATTTTCTTTACAAACTATTATTAAGAATTTATGAGTTTATACCTCCTTAATGAAAACATTTTTTTTATGATTATGGATTATATCAATAAATTTCTCAATTTATGTTTAGTTTTTTACACATTTGGAATTATGTATTGCAATTCATAAACTAATCTAGTGTTTTCCATTATTTAGAAATGGCGCCTAGTGGAAGGAATGGAAATCATATCAAATCACGTAATCCATGTAGGGATTTACATCCTACTCAAGATAATTTTTGTGGAGTTGGTAATGCACCTAGTGCTAATCAACGTTTCACTATACTAGGACCACTCACTCAGGTTATGAATTAAAATCTTACCCGTATAGAGCTCCCTGATCCACAATACAGAGGATCAATGTTTGAACACTTTATGAGGAAAAAATACCAACATTAAATGGGAGTAAAAATTCAATAGTAGGTGATCAATGGATAAATTTCTTATAGAAAATATTTCATGTTTTGGGGAGTAACGAAAAGGAAACGGTATTCATGGTAGTTTATCGCCTCACAGGAGATGCAGATCAAAGGATGTCATTAATAAAATAAAGAAAGGAATATTATGAATTATTGAAAATGGAATGGAGGTAGTTAAAAGTTATTTTCTTAGAAAAATACTTTCCTCGTGACCATCGTGCAGATATGGAAAGGCTATTTCGGAGTCTGAGACAAACGGGGGATGAGAATGTCAGAAAGTATAAAGCTAACTTATTTGAAAGGCATGATATAGATTATATATGTAACCCATGAAGTAAGATTGATAGTATATTTGATGTGTTGAAACAATTTCTCAATCAATTATTAGTCTCACAATCCTTCTCATCATATGAGATATTGTCTCATGTGCTATCCAGATATAAAAGTAATTCTCTAAGTCTTATGAATTTAAATCAATAAAAGAGAGTAAGAGATCTACTAAAAACTCTGGGAAAGGAAATATGGAAATAGGGAAGAAGGTAATAGTTGAAATTTCCACCCTGTGATAATTGTGGAAGGAAGCACACTAGTGCCTGTCTAAAAGGAAAAGAAGTGTGCTACAAATGTGGAAAGAAATTACATCTTTCTGGTGATTGTAATGAGAATTATGAAGATACCAATGATCAATGCTACAATTGTAGGGATAAGGGACATTTTTCGAATGAATTTCCAAAGGGTCAGGGAAAGATACCTCAGAAAATTCCAAGGGATCAAGTCCAAGATTATGCGATCATTACAGCTGATGTTGAATCTCCCAAAGACGTTGTGGCATGTAATATAATGGTTTTTTAATGTTTAAAAAATTCTTTATTTTATTCTGGATCATCGCATTGTTTCATACCTTCCTAGTTTGCTAAGATAATTAGATATTTTCAATTTGACATAACAAGGGAGTTGTCAGTCAAAACACCTAAGGTATGTATCATCACAAAAAAGTTTTGTGAATAAGTTCCCATTAGGGCATATAAATATTCTTTATCTGCTGATCTCATCTTCATACCCATGATTGAATTTTATATAATCTTTAGAATGGATGGGATTTTGGACCATGATGTGAAAATTTAATGTAAGAAGAAGGAGGTTACAATTCTCGATGATGATAAGGAGTACCATATCTTTGTAGCAGAAACATCACCATCAGATTCTTATCTAGATCCACCCCAGTAACTCTACTAAATTCAATTTTTGGTGAGGAATAGAATTGAATAATTATGGTTGTGGAAAAGAATGTTCTACTAGAGTGTGTACCTATTGTGAAATAATATATTGATGTTTTTCTAGCATATTTACCTGTACATCCTCTAGTACGATAAATTTAGTTTTTCATTGATTTCATTCCTTCTTCATGGCCCATAACGAAGAAACCTTATATAATGGACACTATGGAATTAGTGGAACTAAAAAAATACCTAGGGTAATTGAGTAATAAGGGATTTATTCACCCTAGTGTTTCTCCATGGGGAGCCCCTGTCCTTTTTGTTAAGAAGAAAGGCATATCTATGAGGTTGTACATTGACTATAGGGAAATCAATTATATAAAATAAATAAAAACTATCCCCTACCCCAAATTAAAAATTTATTCGACCAACTTCATGGAGCTCAATATTTTTCAAAGATTGACCTTCGATCTGGATACCATCAGTTGTGTGTAAATAAGGAAGACATTACGAAAACAACATTTTGAACCAGGTATGGGCATTACGAGTTTATTGTAATGCCTTTTGAATTGACTAATTCACCCTTTGTCTCAATGGATTTAATGAATAGTGTTTTCAAGGAATATATTTCTGACATTGTAGTGGTATTTATTGATGATATCCTGGTATACTCAAAAAGTTACAAAGATCATGAAAATCACTTGTGGACTATTCTGAAAACCCTCAAAAGAAATGAATTATATGGGATGTTTAGAAAGTGTGAATTCTGGCATAATGAGAATTATTTTCTTGGCCATAAAGTCTCTAAGGATGGAATCTCTTTTGATCTTTAAAAAACTAAGGCAATCCAAGAATGGCCAGCATCGACGGGTATAACTGCGGAACATAGTTTTATTTGTTTAGTAGGTTATTATCGACGTTTCGTCCAAAATGTTCCCCAGTTGGCTAACCCATTAACCAAGATCACATGTAAAGGGGTTAAATTTGTTTGGAAAAAAGAGTGTAAAGAATGTTTTGATTAACTGAAGAGAAGATTAGTCAATGATCTTATCTTGATTATACCATCACTGAACGATGGGTTTATTATTTATAGTGATGCTTCAAAGAAAGGACTTGGTTGTGACCTTATGCAGAAAGAGAGAGTTAATGCCTATGCATCATGACAACAAAAAATTCTTATGAAAAACTATCCCACTCATGTTATTGAGTTAGTAGCTATAATCTTTTCTCTGAATATATGGAGAAACTATCTCTATGGTGAAAAATGTGAGATTTATATGGATCACAAGAGTTTGAAATATATTTTCTCACAAAAATAACTCAAAATGAGGAAAATGAGATGGCTTGAAGTACTCAAGGATTATTACTTCACAATACACTACCACCCGGGGATGTCAAACGAGGAGGAAGATGTATTGAGCATAACGGATCATGGAGTATTGAACAAGATGAGGGTAGAAAAAGATCTTATTTTCATGTATCTAGTAAATATGGATATGGGAATAATCATGATAGATAAAAAATCAATAATTTTTCAAATGGAAGCCAATACATATTTTATAGAAAGGATAAAATGTTCATGGACTAATGATGAGGAGTTTCAAAAGAAGATTAATGCTATAAATGATGGGAGATTGAGTGACGTCATATTTGAAGATGGAATTCTAGAATTTGGGCAGAGACATTGTGCTCCCAAAATATGTGATCAAAAAAGGGAATTGTTGGATGGTGTACATATCTAAAATTTCTCTATACACACTAAGAGCACCAAGATGTTGAGATATTTAAAGGAATATTTTTTGTGGGATAGCATGAAGAGGAAGATTGCTGATTTTGTGTCATGATATATGGTTTGTCAACAAGTGAAAGTTGGAAGGCAACAAATTGGAGGAGTCATGAAACCTCTTCCCATTCCTAAGTGGAAATGGGATAATCTTACGGTGGACTTTGTCATGGGGCTACCAAAGACTCCAAGAAGGATTGATGAAATACAGGTCATTGTTGATCATATTTTCAAGTCAGCACATTTTCTAGATATATTAGAAAATTTAGAACTTGGTCATCTAGCTAGACTATATATTACTAAAGTTTTTAGACTCCATGGTGTACCACTATTTATGGTTTCTAATCATGATCCCCATTTTACATCATTATTTTTGAATAATATTCAGAAGGACATGGATACTAAACTTTGTTTGAGCAGTGCCTACCACCATAAAACCATTGGACGACCATAACAGACTCTTCAAACCATAGAAGACATGTTGAGATCTTTCTCACTAGGCTTTCAAGGTATGTGGGATCAATATTTACCTCTGGTAGAATTTTCCTATAACAATATCATCCATTCATGTATTCAAATGGAACCATATGAAGCATTATATTGAAAGAGATGTTGCACACCAACTTGTCGGGATGTTGTTGGTGAAGGAAAAATCATAGGGCAAGAACATATCGAGGAAACAATGAAAAAGTTTATGATTATCCAAACCCGCATCAAAATAGATCCAAGTAGGCAAAAGAGCTATGCAGATAATCAGATGAAATATTTGGAATTTAAAGTAGGAGATCATGTTTTCTTGAAGTTATCTCCATGGAAGGGTGTTATACGATTCGGTAAGAAGGGTAAATTGAGTCCTAGGTACATCAGACCATTCAAAATTCTAGAAAGAATTGGAGTTGTGGCTTATAGTTTAGCAATTCTTCCAAGTCACTCCAATGTTCATGATGCGTTCCATGTATCATTGTTGAGAAAATATAGGCCTAACCCAACACATGTACTAACCTATGTGGAAATTTAACTGGAACCTGATTTGTCTTATTTTGAAGAGCCTATCAAGGTTCTTGATACTAGAGAAAAACTACTGAGGAACTAGACGACTCATCTGGTAAATGTTCTATGGAGAAACCATAAAACGGAAGAGGCAATGTGGGAACCAGAGAAACATATGATGAAAAACAACCTCAATATTTATATGTTGTAGTATTATAGAAATTTCAAGGGTGAAATTAATATAATGTGGGATGAATGTTACACCCCAATCATCCATGGTACGTTTCCCTTTGAATAACACAATAACTTTCATTATACACAACATCGAGATTCTAACACACTATGACCAATCAATCTAGCCGCTATGAATATTAATACCCACTTTTTGAAATTTTATAAATTTTATTTATCCAAATAGACTTCAATTTTGAATTTGGAATATCAAAATCATCTTAGGAGGAATTTTTTTATTTTTCTGAAAACTTTCAATTTTTGATGAATAGTGAAAAATACTGCATTATTAGTTAAAACTGAGTTTTTATATACATAATTATTGATTCAATTTAAATTTCTTTACATCAAAATAGATATATAATACCTATATAAGTTCAATTTAATTCACTAGATTCATTTTATAGTATGTTTAGAAATATAAAAATTTTATAGTACTTTTTACCGTCTTTTACCCATCTCCTATGAGAAATTGCAAATTTGCATAAAATATAATTTTACCACTTCTGTGAGTTGAATTTAAAAAATATGAGAGACATAGTTAATATTATTAAGTAAAATTGTTCTCAATAAGATGAAAATAATTGTTGGGGAATTGTTAATTTCGACTTTTATTTGCCACAGTTAAAAGTAAATAGGGTAATTAAGGGTAAAAATGATATCATAATTACCCTAAAAAATGTCGTAATTCTTTTGTATAAGTATAATTAGTCAAAAACAACCTTATGAATAAAATATTACCCCCTTTGGTCGACTTTTATTAGATTTTTAAATTTATTATTAATTAATTTAAAGAAGAGTTAAAAGCGTTAAATTCAAAGTTGAATAACAAAACAATTTTAAATATAGTGTTACACAAAATATAAACTCAATTATAAATATTAATTATAACTCTAATAATATTTAATATATAATAGTATTATATTTAGAATTTTTTAACATTTAATAATTTAATATATTTTTGACATTATGACGATGAAGTAATTACCTTAATAATGAAATATTAAAATAATTGATATTATAAATATCTAACTAAATGTAAATTGAGACTTATGATGAATTCCAATAATTTTCTAGATTAATATTACAATTTTGGGTTGATTAAATAAAATATATTCTAAGTTATTTTGTTTTTATGGATTTCGAAAAAAATCAAATACTCAATATTGTCAAAATGACATAATTGGGGTTTTTAAAAAAATAATATATTATTAATAGATATAATATTGATAAAAAACTAAGGATAGTCAAATGAAATTAGATAAGGATATATATATTAATAATGAACCACTAGTAGTTTTATTGGATTGTTATAGTATTTTTATTAACATATAAAATAAAAATAAAAAGATACATGGTAAATATCAAACTATTTAACTAAGAGTTAAATCAAAAAGATAAGGTTAATATGGTGACCTAATCATGCCCAAAACATTTTTATTTATAATTTTTTATCTCATACCGACCATAGACTTGAAATAATTCATTTGGATCCCTTATAAACAGAAAATAAGTTTATTATAAAACAATATATCATTTTTTTCTTAAAGTGACCATCACCTCCCTTATAAAAGGGCACTTCCCCTTTTCTTAATTTCACACCTCCAAATCCATTTTTCTCTACAACCCTTTCCTCAATTTCATCTCAAAATTCCTAAATTCAACCTAGGGGCATTAATTTGGTCATAAATCTAACTTATGGGGCCCTTTTCATCAAATAAACAGGAAGAACCCGTATAAGGGGTAAATTTTTCATCACCTCTTTCATGTTCTTTTCTTCATTCACTTCCTCTTTCTTATTTGTTTAATTTATAAAATAATAACTCTAGTATATTCTATATACTTTTATGTTATTATATAAATTTTACTACCATATTCATTATTCTATCCATCATATGAATGAAAAAGTCACCATATGTGCATATGTTCGGCTTACCATCTCCACGTCGTGGTGTAGTTTGTTATTCAAACACGTCATTATTTGGGTGGGTAAAATAATGAGTATAACTAATTTAAATAATAAATATAACATGTTAATGGTTATGTATATTTCATATACCATTCAATTAAATACTATTTCACCATCAATATAATGATATTGTCACTCATGCATATGTACGAATTACCCTCTCCACGAATGTGATGAGATTCATTTCCCATCGTAATCATTCCAGAATTATTCTCATTTTATGATTACAAATAATGTTTATAAACATAATATAATTATATATATGAACCAAATACATAATATCTATAAAAAACATGACTTACATAACTAATCATATAAAGTAAAACGAATTTGTTATCACCTGAAACGATTATGCTACTAAAACATTATTTGTAAAACAATATTATAAGATCATATATGATACACTATTTTTTATATGATTATTGTATAATTTAGTAAAATATTTTAACTATTATAAATTAGTTTAAAATACCATAAACTATGGAAGAGTACAAGGTAAGGGTTAATTTCACAATCTCTTTATATTCTGAGGTTGTTTTTAAGTAAGTATCTACTGGGACCTCTTTATCATCCACATCCATGTTTTCATAAAAATATATTTCAAAACATTTTTACTCTTTACTAGAATTTGGGTTAAAGTCATTTATAGCCTTATTTTACCTTATATGTTTTGAGAGGGATCTTTCCATCATTCTCCAAACAAGGTACATTATGACCTTTTTGACAAAATTAAGGTAAGGATGTTTTCTTAACTTTTACGACAGGTGCAACGATTTTCCACAATTAGAAAATCATCGATGCTTCCCTTACAATATTATTAGAATATTTTCAAAATATTTTTTTCCTTTTATAATTATGTGAATCTTAAATTATATCAAAATATAATGAGATATTTCCCTAAAAAGGTTTTTATTTCATCTTTGTCAATATCTATTGATAAAATTTACACTTATTTGAAGTTGATTCTTTATGATAAAAATATTCCATATTGTAATTAAGGTTTTGTGATTTTTTTTACTGTGGATGTGTTATTTTTTATACCATTCATGGTTTATGGTTAAAATATAGACATTAATTATTCTAGTTTTAATATTAATTTTTATGTTATGTTTCAACATTTTCATATGAGGAATGTATTGGACTTATTATGTGACGGGTGGAGATCGTTATATCCCCTCAGTGCCTCGGTAGGTCTCATGAGACAATTATACATGGAATTGGATGAGGCATTTCCAAATTTGATATATGGTTTTGGCCAAGGCCTAAATCATTTTTAGATATCTTGGTTGTGGCCTTAACAAGATGTTTTAGAAAGTATGGCATTATACATTCACTAATTATGAAAATAATAATGATGGTTCATGTGGTTTTTTGACTAATAGAATACCCATGACTATGTTTTGTTATGGCATTATTTACTCAGCTCATATTTCACCCATAAAGTGTTCATTTTTATTATTTATAAATGCATGTGTTTTCAATTATTCAACATGTCTAGTGTTTATTTTATCATTCATTGTACTTATTACTCTTACTGAGCATTTAAGCTCACCCCTTTCATATGTTTCATTTTCCCGGGATATGAAGAAGTTAGTTATATATGATTTACATGAATAATCTACGAGGGTTTGTTGTTTATAATGAAATACATTAGTGTTGTATTTCTTCTCACGTTGAAATGTTAAACTTATGTATGTATCTTGTTTCCAATAATACTATATTGTTCAGTCTTTCAGGACATGAATCCTTGGATCATGCCAATGTTGTGTAATAAAGCACTGACTCTGGGTAACTGGGGTTAGTGCATTACAAAAAACCAATACATAATATATTTTGAATCATTTATAAATTTTTCCTTTACTGTAAAATAATTTCAGAACATTATTCCTATGTGTAGTATACTGTAATATGTAAGTATTTTATCTTAGGAAAATTCCATTTGTGAGTTTTTTCCCATTTCCAAAAAACCATTACAACATATTTTTTATTCCATGCATTACATTTTAAATCATATATAACATTTACTACTTTTCAATAATCATTACATAATATTTTTTTAATACGTAATATATTGGACTTAGTTATATTCCTATACCTAATATATTTACCATACATGGTATATTATTTCTTTATGAAAGGATTTCTACTTGAGGAAATACCCATGTGTAATAGATCACTTTTTCATAATATATATTACTTATTAAAATTCAATGAATAATATATCAAATTTCATATACAATATATTATCATTTTATATAGAATTTTCTTATTTGGAAAAATCTCATACATAATATGACTTTTCATATATAGGATAATTTCAACCTTTTTTAATTTTTTCCGTTTTATATGTAATATTTATTTTTCACCTGAACGAGTTATAGATTTTTACACATATGGAAAATTAATGTGTAATATTTTATATTTAAATATATTTTATAAAAAAATAGAAACCTCAAAAATAAAAAAATGCTAAAAAATATCTCCCATATATTTTAGCACTAGTATGAACTTCCCCAAAAAAATTTATACTGAACATTATTAGCAGTAAACTCACAACCTATCTAAATACTTTTGATCAATTCATAACCTATTTTGACACCTCCAACACATGTATCAATTCCCAATACATATGGTAGATGAAAAGTTAAACCAAAAAACAATTCTCAAGCTCATGGCCATATATAAAAACCCCAAAAACATTAAATGTAAAGATTTTATCTTATTTTAAATATTCCATAATTTTTTAAAAAATAAATAGTTTTTCAAATATTCAAAATGAATCTATACAATAGAAAATTCTAGGAAATTAAATTTTCCCTACCATATTACTACACATCCTCAAGTAGTGATCTCAAACATCATCAACCCTCTTCGGTGAAGAAAATTATCCAATATACTAGTATTATAGAATCAAGTTCACAAGTCTCCTCTTGGATTTGGTCATGCTTCGACATTAATAAAACTATAGGGACTATCATTATAAACAACATATTCTCTCAAAAAACTATAATATGCATAAAAATTCCTTCAAATAATGAACCACCATTGATATTTCCACAATCTGTATTGTTTACTTAAGAATGGTCATGGTATAACCTTTGACTATAATTCACGTATTGTTTTAATCATATCAATGAAATATTATAGAAGTTTGATCTTGTATACCACCATACCAATTTGGTTCTTCATATAAAATAGCCCCATATATCTTGGGGAAACTACCATTTCCACTAAACATGATGATGTCCCATTCTTGGTGAATCATTTGAAAACACAATATCATCAACCGCAAACATCAAATGACATCTTCATCGGTGGGCATATGACCTATTCTTTCTCTGGGCATTCCAAAACCTATTCTTAAAAAGTTGGATATAATATAATGTCTCCAATAAAATAAATTTCCCAATAATAACTAAATTCAAACCATTTAGTTAATTAAAAGATGACATGAATGACCAAAAATATATATCCACATAAGGATCCATCTAAATCGATGCTAGATAGCTATTATAATAGGAAAACATCACTAGTTCTAGATTGTTCTCCCATGAACCCCCAAAATTAATGATAGGCTCCTAAAACATGCCTCAATTATAAAAATTATATACTTTCAATTCAGGTATGTCTTTGGTTGGAAAGAAGTTCTTGAATGAAATAAGGTATCACACACAATTTTTAACACTATCCAAATGTGTAAATTAAAGAAATCATCCCTATCTAAGTCAATTATATTGGGTAATCCATAGAAACGAAATACATCTAATATATATATATATATATATATATATATATATATGGTCTGTATCATATAAACTCTGCCATACTAATAATAAATGAGATATATTAGTAGATTAATTGATATTAATCCACACTATATCACTATCATAGTGTTTCCTTAACAACCCCAATAAAAAACTCCATAGTCACATAATCCCACTTCCATTAAGGAATGGGTTTTGTAAAAATATTAATAGTGGGTTACTAGCGCTTGGACTTGACATGATGAAATAAAGATAATTTTTTTATAAAACATCTATAGTTACACTTCTTCCTAGGTTTTCAATATTGAATGCACATATCATGGAGAATCACCAGAAAACATAGATGTTCTTACCATATTTAGGTTAAGGATTCCCTTCTTAGTTTCTTGTACATGATCATAGTCACTACTATAAAACATTAGATAGAAAATATCTCACCCTCATTAAGAGATTAATATAGTGGATACATCCCACCATACATATTTCTCCTCATGAATAGATAGTATGAATCTGACAGTTCCCTCCTATTCACCCTAATAAATATTTAGGAGGTAATGGATATTGGAATGAGGCTCACTTGGAATTTATAGACTATTAAATCATGACATAACACATAAAATAGGGTCATCCTCACCCACTCACTTCTAAACTATTATAACACATGAGTTTGAGTCTCCTTATTCAGTGCTCAAAAACGATGTTACCCTTTATGAGGGTATACACCAACACTATATTAAAGGTATATAATTACTTTTCCTACCTTATTTATTGAAGGATGGGGACTTGCTTTGGGAAAATGAACCTTAGGCGCTTTTTGTTAGTTTAAATCATAATAGTATCACCCAAAAAGAAATTATATTAAAAACCCAAGGCATGTACCTCTTCTAATTGGTCAATATCTGGTTTCAAGTAGTTTTTCTAGTACATCCCTAGTTACCTACCCAAAATATGCCCCATGATAAACCCATATCAAAACTTTTCACATGCCATATCTTTATATGGAACTGTATAATGAATAATCTATACCTTGATATTGTATTTTTAAGATCATAATTGTCATCATCCACCCTTTTAGATCAATAAAGCATCTCTAAAAATAGTCTAACAATTATTGGTCCAAACATTCATCGACACTACCATGTTTTTGACGTCCTAAATAAATCAAAAGTAATAACTAGGCAGTTTAAAAACTATGTGAATAAAAAAAATATTTATAATACTCTAAAAAATATTTCTTAAACCCTCTTAATATATAGCCATCTATACCAACCTTTGATGTTACATTCCCCAAGAAAACTAATGATTTTTCTAAAACATACGCTTTTAGATATTTAAATATATATCATTATCCCCTAGTGTGCTAAAAACATCCCCATATATATATATATATCATGATCATTTCATAACATTGATTACACATATTTATCATCAAAAGAGGAAATTAAAAAATAATCCAAATACTTTTGGATGACCATCATTATCAGGGCCATAAAAAATTGGCATATTCGACAGACCAAATGATATAAAAAATAATCATATAGGCCCCACATGATCTTGAATTTCATGAATCCTATGTCAGAAGGCCTCTCCCTTGTCTGTTGATATCCTTATCTCAAATAAATCAGAGAGAACACTTAGGTTACTCCATGATGATACAATGAATTTTTAATCTGTTAGAGGTGATATTATTTATCGCCAATATGTTTTTTCAATCACAAAAAATCAACAAAAAATATTATTGAACTACCTACTTTCATTGAGAAAAACTAGAGAACTATGGTGGGTTTACTTTTAATTGTCACACTATTTAAATCCATATACATTCTCTAATACTTTATCTCTTGGTATTATCTAGGATTTATCGTATAAAAAGGAAAAAATATGGGCTCCACACCTAGAATTGGTGAAATCGTAAAGTCAAAATATTTATCTGGGGGATATCAGCTGGAATCCTTGGAAAAACATCATATAACAAGTACATGATGGGAGGAAGGACTAGAGGATGCATCACCCTACCATCCTAAACAAGGTTATCTTCCTGGGCTATAATCCAAACTAGCGATTATGGTATATTTCTTATCAGCATATCTGCATGTACCCCTCTTCAATGTGGAAACAACATTCACCAATAATATATGTTAATGAAAAATATTGATGAAAAAATTTTATATGATATTGACATTGAACTTTCCAATCCATCTTGACTATTGTCTTAAATATAGTAATATCTAGCAGAAATAATTTTTAATGGAATATATAGCCACCAAACAAGATGAAAAAATTCTTACATCTATGAATTATATCATATCACACCTCTAAATTTTTATCAACTGACATAGCCTTATATAGGTAATATATTACTATCCCAAATTCATCAATACATTGATATGATATAAAAAATTTATCCTCTTGTATCAATAAATTAATATTATAATGAAAAGGCTACTAAAATTGAAACTTGAATGGTAGATGACCCCGCATACAGAACTATTGGAATATTCTTAATGGAATGAATGAATCTAGAACCTTGACCCTATTATCCCACCCAAATCCTGGAAATTATACTCTCTTACCTCTGCAACTCCTTACTATTGGAATAATAGCCTCTACAATTACATGATTGATTGATAAAACTCCAACTATTAGACTTTTGGGGAATACCAAATCTATATCATGAACCCTAATCCTAATTACATCCCATTCAACTATATACCTTTTGGGTACCCCTATAACATCACAATAAGTTCCACATCCCCTTAATGAATCAACACTGACCTAATGGTCAGGTATATTTGGGATGAATATTCATTCTTCCATAACATGTATGGACATCCATATATCAAACTCCTAGAGGTGGAATATAATGATGAACACCAAAGATAATTTTTTCAACACAACCCTCACATGAACTATCAAAAAAGAGATTCATATTGAACAATGAATCATAACTGGTCCCTCTATTATAATCTATTTGTCTCAATCCACTATTCTTATCAAGTAATTATTTATGATGTGGGCATGATTAACAACCTCTAGAATAGAAGTAAGGAAAAAACACACACCAAAACTCGAATCCCATATCTCATCCAATCTTAAAAATTTGTCAATTGAGTTATCACATCCTTGTCTAGAATTGAGAAGATCTATTGTATCTCAGTAAAGTGAACTATATAATCCATGATTGAAATCCCACATTATTCCATATGCATAAACTATCAAGCCCTATTGATGATCTATATATATTAAAAGATTATATCGATAAAGAAGACATGGAATTTCATCGATGAAAATTTCACATGATTTTACTCCTAATCCAAAATATCCCTCTAGTTATTCAATAGGCCTCAAAACATATAAACCACCAACATCCCAAGTCTTTTCCAAGAGTATATCAAGGCTGTTGAAAATTATCAGGATATACTTCACCTGGATATTAGCTACCTAGGGCCACCCTACATATTTAAAAATGGTGGGTGTTTCATATTGAAAAATTAGGCCATCTCTAACATGGAAGCCACATCCCATGGGGTTTCATCCTCGATGGATTGCATAACTCATAGTATATTATCATGAAGCTAATCATTAATTTTTGGTGATGATTTAATAGGTGGGTCCATCCCAACTACTTGTGGAGTATACTCGTTCTAACATTCCTATGACTATACTAGAGTCTATATTACTGGTATACATATACAATTCCAATAATATACCTCAAAACACAATTCTATTATTAAGTTTCAAAATCTCAATTTTGGGTAAGTAGTAATAGGATCTAATTCCTAATATACTATATATCCCATATAATAAATTTTTAAAAAATATGGTACTCTCTATATCCCTGTATATTCATAATCTAGGTCATTACCATAAGGATATATGATATAAATCATAAATTTCCATTCATTATCACTCATTCATTTATTACTAATATCACAATTTTGGTTTTATTAAATTAAATATCATTCCCAATTTATAGAGGAAAAATTATTTAAGTTTGTATTGTCATTTTACATAATCAATACCATCCATTGAAAGGTTATTAAATAATTATTAACAATAATCAAACAATTTAAGGAATTAGTAAGATAATATTCCAGCATCATGTTACATTGGAAAATATCATATTGGTTTCTACTCACACTTCAAATAATCGACCATGGTGTCATAATAAATATAACCAATCACATGAAAGAATATTAATAACACGGTAATCATAAATATTCTGATATGATTTATGAAAACACACTTTATTAAATATTATACAAAGAGACAAATCTCATTAATCAAAAACGAAAAATCAATGTTCCTCACAAGAGGTGATTAATATGAATTATAAAATTGAAAATCAATAATAACAACCCCAAACGTTGTAACATGATTTTCCTCATGTGTGGGTTCTCCAATCATATTAATAATATTCATTCAATGTTAATAAGACACCCTATTTTTGTACCTTTCCCTATTAGTATGATATATGAAATAAAAAAGAATCTATTACTACTTTTTTAGACCCTAGCCTAGATCACACCATAATAATAATATGAAAGGGCTACATGACGTTAGGTGTGAATCCAAATGTACCAAAGGTTTCTGACAAGTAGCAATAGTATATGGTAATATCATCCATAGACCATACCCTCATATAATAGTAATAAATAACAACAAAATAAATGAATATAATAATATCTAATGAAATAAATGATCACATACTTCATGGAATGTTTCACTAAAATATATATACAATTCATGATATATCCAAATAAATTTTATATAACTCATAAATGGAATTAAAATCCCTTAAAGATCCCCCATGGTCGGATCATATACACCCAAACCAAAAAAACAAAAGTTAAGGAAATCATTAGATTTGGACTTGATTCTTATCATGATCCAATCTATCATAACATATCCTCATAAACTAGATGAAACATTAATCCTATGTACTTTTTTGTTTTTTGATACTACAATGATGATGTATGCTATGGTACCCAAAGAATCACAATAAATGTGAATAGACAACTATAGAGGCCACCATTAATGATAGCCTTAAATATATCCCATATAAATTGGTTAATTTCTTAGATTCTATAAAAATTTAAAACAAATAATAAATAAATAAATCATTTTCAATTCTAATTCTTAATGGTGACACCCAAAGATAACTATACATACTTTATAAAATGTCGAATTTCTCTAAAAAAGTTATATACCTAGATAAGGGAACCACATATAGCCCCAAAACCCTGATAATATCACAAAATTGAAACTATTTCCATCCCAAAGACTATAATAATATCACCCAGCGGTATCCACATCACACCCTAGAACCATGAATATATCACCGAGGGGGAACCAACACCATCTCAAAAACTATGAGATTGTCACCCTATGGAAAACACCATCATTAAAACATTGAGAATATCACTAGGGGACCTTTCCATACCATAGAAACTATATAATATTACCCATGGGGATCAATGTCTTGAATTTGAATTTGGAGAGAATAACCCATGGTGGGCACACATCTTCTCTCATAATATTTACCATAATTATTCAACATTTACCACATCTTGTACAGTGAAAAATATATTTACATTACAAACAAATTAAATATTCCAATTTTAAGACCGTAATTTTATTTATAGAACAATAACACTTTATTTTAGGTAACCCTTTGGGTTTCATCTAAAATTACTATTTTCTCCAAAATAAGATACAGCTTACATTGTGGCCAATGATCTAGATATATGTTCTCTAATAATATTATGATAGAAAAAAGGAGGAAATATTCTTATGAAATAAAAATAAAATATATTCATTTTAGGCTATTTTAAAATTAATGTAAGGTCAGCATTACCAAACATCATACACACAAACAAGAGAGAATTTAGATTTATCCTAGGGACGACGAACAAAAATCCTGATAGAATCAACTCTTTGAATATCAATGTCTAATATTATCTTAAATTATAAGAATCATGGAATCTAAAAACCCTAAATTTTGTGGAAAATTTTTATTACAACTGTAATACTATAACACATCTCAATAAACTAATAATGGATGGATAGTGAGCGATAAATATAATATTAAATGTCAAGAAGAAATAACAGAACATGAATTTGTAAATAATTGTGAAATATCTCACATTATATGTTAAAGGGTTGGAAGGGAACATCAGTATGTGAGTTTTATTTATTATTATAATAAAAAATTCCTTAAATTATTTTTTTCACATTTTCTAAATATTTTTGGATATTTTAGAAAAATATGACATGTTCTAAAATTTTCAACACTCTTTAATCTGATAAAATATATATTATATATCCCACTATATGTAAATATGTACTATATATAAAATATTACACATAAAATTTCTATATATTATATATCATATATAAAAACATATGCATCATTAGAGTTTATAGAATTTCAAATCATCCCCCTTCATAAATAACATATAAATCTTGAATTTATTTTTTCCCGTAGGAAAATCTCATGCATAACACATTTCCCAATAGATAACATTTTCCCCTCTATGAAAAAACTAGTACCTAACATATTTTTCAATATTTAAGTATTTTCATTTTATAGTAAAACCAATTTGAAACATATTTCTCTTGTGTGTAATATCATCTTTCAATATGAAACTTATTCTCCTCAACAAAATTTTGTGCATAAAGTGATTTTATATTCCTACAACTAATGAGTAAGACTTTTTATTCGACATGATATATAATATTCCATACATAAAAATTTATAATTCATGAAAATCAATATGTAATATATTTTTTTAACAATTATACATTTCAGTTAAACCAAATTTATATGTAATAAATTATTCATACTTATATTATTTACATATATAAGGTGTTATCAAGGAGGAAATATAATATATATTATAATATGTAGTATATTATACTTGGTGAAATATAAAACATAGTATCTTTTATTTCATATTTATTATATTAACATCTTAAATTCAATTTTTCCCATTGGAAAAAAACATGTGTAATATAAATTTTCATGTTTAATATAATTTCTTTCCCAGTATAATATTTTCCATTTCATAAATAATATAAATTTTTACCACCCTTAACATTAAAAATATTTCATACTTATGTAAAATTTATGTGTAATGTTTTATACAAAGATTTGTTTTGAACAACTGAAACAACTTGAGATATAACAAATACACTCAAAACTCTTCCCAGATGACTTTATCCCTAATAAGACATTCACAACCATTTAATTTAATAACATTTAGTAAAAAAATGAATCCTAATATATCTAATTACTACTATTTAATTCCAAATATATTCAAACACCTACAACACCTCTATTCGGTCCCAATAGATTTTTTGATCCATGGTTTGACCTAAAAACCATTATCATGCACCTGAAAATATATTGTATCCCAAAAACTCATAAACTATACAGATTAATAAAATTTTAATAGCACAAAATATAAAACAATAATCAAACTAGCTCAATAAAAGTTAATACATTTTCATACTTTAGTAGTGTCAAGGGTGTTATAGTTGTGGAGTTGTGAAATTTTTAAATAAAAGATAAATGGTGTTAAGACATATAAAATTAAACGTAAAATATAAAATCATAGGATGTGTTATGCATTGATTGGATTAATGAATACATATGTAGTGGAGTCCATTTATATGTAATTTTTAATGAATTAATTTTTAGAAGAATATGATGCCTCAAAGAAATGTTAAAAAAGAAAATATAGAAAATATGGGGGAGATTTACAATGGTTTTTTGATTTTAAATTCACTTAAGTCATGTTATTTCTAAGTGAAAGATAAGGAAAATCAATGTAATAGAATAATATATCATATCATCCAAGGTTTATGATCATAATCACTATTGAAGAATTCACTATATTCCATTGAAAATTAATTTTAGAAATGGGAAATTTTTATAATGATTTTCAGAAGGAAAATATGGTGTTGGGAATTCATAAAAAATATTATATTAAATCAATTATTCTACTTAAACTAATATACAGGATTTTTTGAAGAACTTTGGTACATTATTCAACCAAATAGGCATTAGAATTTATCAATTTCATTGATATCTTTAAAAAGATGATAAATGTGATGTTTATGTAACCCATGTTAGAGTAATAGATGAAGTTTAATATATTAGTATTAATATCAAGAAAGGGATTTAGTTTTTTATGAAAAAAATATGGATGGATAGTGATAATGAATATACATCAATTTTAATTCATTATTATTAGATAAAACATTGAATTTAAATTAAATATCCTGAAAACTCAAGTAATGTTAATAATAAATTTAAATAATTTCATTTTAATTTCCATAATTCTGTTTTATGTATTTATATTAAATTAAATAAATTTATATGATTTTTAGTATAAAATCATATATCTTAATTTTGACCATATTGTTTTCCATGAATTATATGATTTTTTTAAAATGATAATTTTCTAAATTTTACAGTTTATATTTGATTAAATGAGATTTATTTTTGAAATTATCTATACAAAAATAGCATAAGGTGAGTTTTTCTAATTTTTTTAAAAGGGATTCATTATATGTGAATAGAGGAAAATAAGATATTCTAAAATACCATATCTTTTCTTTTGATTATGTTTTCACAACATACCATAATGGTTTTCTGTAGTTTTAATGGAACCTAAAATCACTTTCATTAATCAAGAACCATTAAATTTTATGTGAATCAAAAAAATATAATGTTTTCTGTGTAAATATATTTATATATAAATAGTAATTTTTATAAAAAAATATCTTTGTTATATTATGGGTACATGCTATAAAATTTATTTTTACTATATCAATATATCAAATCATGATATATGTATTCTATATTTTGGATTAAAAGATTTTATTTTGTAAATTAGTTCAATATAATTATCATTCATAAAATCAACCATCGTAAAACCTAGTCACTATAGTAAGGGGACAAAGTGTTAAAGAGGTGGTTAAACAATGTGATTCATCTTAAATTATTACTAAAACATGTGTAAATTTGATTTTATGAGTTTATTTAAAGCCTTACAAAACAAATAATCAAAACATAGACCACATGGCAGCTGTTAGCTTTGGGAAATTTATTTATAATATTTTAGATTTAATATTATTCACAAGAGTTACACTACTCTAATATATAAAAGAAATTATCTTATCCTCAATTATCTACACACATTTAGAACCCTATATTATAAAAAACATCTCAAAATACCTCCCCAAAAATATTTTAAACATCCTATATCATTTTACTTCTTAATTGTCCAATCCAATAATTATATTGTGTTTATCAAAAAAGACTAGACTAGGAAGAGGTATGTGATCTAACTAAGATCCTTCATGGTAATTTTTGAAAAACATTTATCCAGAACCTTTATAAATATAATACCATAATTAAATAAGTATCATTAATAACATAAATTTATTATGTGATGTAATAGCCATTCACATCTTTCTTTTCATCCATTGGTAACTGAAAATGTTTCCTATGTGAATCTGTCGACTACTACCTCCATGGACGATGTATTTCATTTTTAATCACATCAAAACTAGTTAATGATAAATAAAATGAATAATTATTATTTTTATAGCTTATTAATAATTCTATAATTATATATTATCATCTATTTTTTCATATTATTATTTATAAAATGTAAATTTAACTCATGTGTATATGCCGACTACCACATCCATGAAATGGCATGTTTGGTTTTTTCATCAATTCAATACATTGGTTTTTATAAATATATATTTTATATATAAAAAGAAATTTATTATATTATTATGAATATAGATATTATGGAACCATGACTCCCTTTACCATAGTCAAAATATTAATGTTGTTTTAGATATAATGAAATAGATTGACTCAAAACAACTAATGTAAACTTCATAATTTTAGGAACTAAAAAAACATGGAATCAAATGAACTAGAACAAAAAATAAAAATTTTATAAAAATAAAAATTATTTTCTGTAAATTAAATAACTAATATATCTATATTATTTATGAAACTAAATGTTATATTTAAAAATTTGGGACACTTGGTATGGTAATTTTTTTAAACCTTTTTTTTAAACTAACATCTTTATCTTCCATATGAATTTACTTAAAATTTTCACAAAATTTATTATTTTTTCTCAACATGAAATTATTAAGATTATGTTTAACCATATTTTACGTTATTTTAAATGTATTAAAAGAGAATTTTTTTTACATTTCTTATACGGGTCATTTTTTCACTTTCTTATAATGGTATGAAAAGAAGGTTTTAAAATATTTAGCATGTTATTTATTTTTTAAAAAACTATAATTTTTTCATTATTAATATCCCTCTACTAGTTTCCATGTTTTTTCAAATTTTTTCCAATTCCCATTATTATATAAATATTTAGTTATAAAATTTTTTAAAAAGAAAGGGATTTTTCCTCTCATTTTTTGGGATAACTGAATGTGTTTTTACTTATTATTTGAAAGGAATTTTTTTTTGAGTTTTGTGATAACAATTACGGCTATAATTTCTATTTATTCATTTTATTGTTATTTTAAATTTTTTATGATTAATGTTATTTCTGATATAACCCTCCAATGAATTGTGTACCGGTTTGTTCTATATCATAGAGATGCTAGAAATAAAAATGTACGTTTTTCTATCACAAGTGTTATTATAAGGATTCTTGAAAGGGTGAATGTAAGAATATTGTTCAAATATTCCAAGATAGAGTTTGTATGATTTATATTGGTTTTATTGTAAATATTTTTATTTAATGAGGTAAACAAATTAGTTTAGGATTAAATAATGTTTTATTATCTTTTAAAGCTGACTTCGTTATTTTTACAAAAAATTTTATTTTATATGATCTCCTGTTTTCCCAAGGGACATTCCTGACTATGAATTTCCTTCCTGATTTCAAAAACAATTATTATTATTTAATTTTATTTAATGAGTAAGTATATTATTTTTTTAAATTATATTATAATAAAAAGGAAATTATCCTTATATATTTTTATTAATTTCATAGAACTAATGGTTTTCCTTTGTTTTTAAATCCCATATTGAGCTCTGTGAACTCATACCACATTTTAAAATGTGTTTTACAAGATCTATGGATATGTAGTAAATATATAAAGGAATATTTATATTCTATTATGAATTTTCTTAAATTAAGATTGAGTTTCTTGAATAGAATAGGGATGTACACATTAATAAAATTTTACACTGAAAAATACATTGTGGGGAGGATTCCATAATATTTTGTAATGTGTTATCCAAATTATAGAAATATCTAAATCTAAAATATCATTTTAATAAAAAAATTACAATCCTTAATATTAAATTTATATTTATATAATGTCTAAGTTATGAGTTATTTTAGTTGGTATAAATTAACGAATTAAATAAAATTAGAGGCTTTGATGATGTTAAGAATGTAAATATTTAGGGATGTTAGTCCTAGGTTATATTATCAAGAGATAGTATTTGAGGGTTTCTATGATTATCTTTCTAATATATATTTTTTCATTATTTTTTTCTAAATGGGAAACAAGGTTAATGAGGTGAAAACATAACATGGTGTTAATATTTTTCTAATTGAGAAACATGGAATGGTTAGAGTTGGAGTTTAAAGATTTGTCATTATGGTAGCTCATTAAATTCAATATATTTATGGTTCTACCCATGATAGGGTGTGACTTAATTTACCACATAAGAATATGAAATTAGAGGATCATTTCATGAAACTACATCCTCTAAATTTTAGTAGAACCACAAAGCCTCTATAATATGATGGATTGATTAATGATTTGGAGAATATAAATGATGTTTTGGGTTTTTTTAGAGAATAATAAGGTGACTCTTATTCCTTTTCATTTTAAAGTAGCAGATAATTAGTAATGGTGTCTAATTATGAAAACCAAGGATAAATATGGGTTTATTCTATGGAATGGATAAAATTTAATGGTAATTTCCTTGATAAATATTTTCCTAATGTTTTAAAACATAGAATAGAAATAATTTTATTAGATTTGAGGAAAATGGAGGAGGATTAAGTTATTCAATATGATGTATAATTTTTATATTTTCTTATAATGAACCAAATTGTATTCTAGAACATGATCAAAAAATAGATATATTATACTTTAGATGGAATCCATTTTTATCAATGGATTAAATTTATTATGATTTTTGATAATTTTATTATATTATTAATTTTATAGAGACAACTAATATGTATTTTTTAAACATTAACAATAATAAGGTTTTTAATTAAAATATGTGTTAGGAAATAGGGAATCATTCTTCGATAAAATATGAAGGTAGAGATATTAAATTACCATCTTATGATATGTGCGATAAAAATAAATAAATTAAATGTATTATAATATATGGAATGTTTTATCATTGTGGTATCTTTGGATATCTTGCTCAATTATAGAAGAAAAAGAAAAATTAGAATTATCATACCAATACTGAAATGATATTTGTGAAAATTTTAATTGAAATCAGATAGAAAATTATGTGTGGCTATCTCCAATGAAAAATATAAAGTATAAAGATCATCAACACATTAAGAAAAAGGTTGTGGAAAAATACTTTTATACTACCTCATAAAAATTCAATCAAATTATGTGGTGATATATACATTACATGTTTAAAAAAATGTTTAAGAATTATTGGATTGTTTTGGAACTATGAATAATTTAATTTCTAGGAAGTAACCTATGAAAATATAAATTTATGAATAATAAATGAAGATAGAAATTTTTTTAAAAATAATTTTAAAAGAATATAAGAAATAATAATTTATTGGAAGATTACAAATCTCATATATGGAGTGGGTTTTCCTACAACTCTTATTATATTCATAATAGTAATATTTGATGTTATAATGGGTGTGCATTTGATTTTTATTTATCATACTATTAAATATTTTAGAGGTAAGTATTTAATATTATTTTTTAGAGTGATTTTAAAAAAATTTATAATAATTAGTTCATATATATGATACCATATCAATAAATTGAGATGTTTATTAAAGGTAAGGGTGAAATTTATCTTTCAAAATTCCATGAAATAATGTAACAATACACCATAGTGGTGTTCCAATAGTAAATGAGTTTTTAGATATATTTAAAGATGTTATATTTGTTGTTATTTGTTATCAAGAAGTTCAATTCACTATTATCATAGTTCCCAATGCTAATTTAATTTATAAAACTCTTTATTAAATGGATATAGTAGTGATTTTGAAACTAAAACCATAGATACAATAATTATTTGATAATGGTTTCATCTAACATATCACTTAACTATGAGTTTATTCATATATTTTTTATAATGAATGATAGTACTATATGATTTTTATTGATTATGGTGAAATCAATAACATTACTATTAATAACAAACATATGATTCCGTATATCTATGTATTGACTGATCAGATCTTGGGTTATCAATATTTTTTTACAATTTACCTCATATTCAGTTATCATCTTATTAATGTAAATTTAGAGGAAATTGGAAGGACTATAATTTTAATGAGGTAAGTCCATTAGTTTAAAAAAATACATCTTTATTTTTGGATAATTTTAATCGAGTTTTTCTTGAGTGTATTGAAAAATATTTTCTTTGGATTATTGATGATATTTTTTGTAAATTTTAAATGGCATCAGAATCATGAAAAACATCATAATATTGTTTTTTAGACCATAAATGAAAATAAATTATATAAAATATTTAGTAATCATGAATTTTGGTTATATAAAATTTTATTTCATCGAAATATTTTAACTAAATATGGTGTTTGTTGGAGTAAGACACTCTAGATGGGGGATAATTGAGTTCCTGTTAAAATTTCTGTCAAAAAATTATTAAAAAATTTCCAAATTTAATATATAAACAACCTAGTTAACCAATTTTTTATATTAATAATAGTTTTTAGTTTTAAATTAATTTCTCAAAATATTGATTAATTTTCAGTGACATTATTTGGAATGATTAATATAATTTTTGGTAGTAATTTACTAAATCAAAAATAGTTATAAATACTAAATAAGATTAACAATAAATATAATATATATTTTTCTAAAATATGTGTGAAGACATAGAAAACTAAATATTAAAAACAAAGTGGATAAAAGACAAGAGTATCACTTTCAAAAAGAGACATAATTCTCACAACTTGGTGATCAGTTGCCGCCAGGCTGTTTATATTATTACATAGGATCCACACCTTGGATGGAGGTTAACAGCAACACACATGTCTATCCATGTCAAGCATACCACTACTAACATTATTCATAGAAAAATATAACAACAAGTCCACATATGGGCTTCTTCTATAGTGATACGTGGGAGAATAAATGGTGCAGAAAGATGAGTGAGTGAGGATCTCATATATCCTCTTGCTTAGCTCAGGAGATAGTATGTGTTTGGGATATAGACCCTACTAGAAAAGTAATAATAAGTCACACAACAAAGAATAAATAATACAAAAAATAATAATGAGCTGTGTGATTTGATTTATGTATCTAGAATTCATAGGTGTATCAGATGTAAATCTCTTGTTCACTTTTGGAAACAGATCCCGAAAATATTGTGTTGATGATCCTCTGTGTTCTCATTTCTAGTGAGGTGAGAAACACATTTTAAATACTCTTCACTTGAATTTGTTTCTATACGGATGTTCACACTTCAATTCACAACAATTACTTTCTTGTTCACTTCTTACATAATGAGTATATTCTTTGTTTTTACTATTTGGTTTCATGTGTGTATCAATATTCTCACAGAACACCTTATTTATTTTTTAGTTATTTTCATTAGACAACAAGGATGATTATCTTCATCACATATAGGTACATCATACCTCATACATCTTACATACATGGTCATAAATAATGTCTAAGAAATATAATTAATAAAATCAATATAACTAAATAACTAAAATATTACTGTTTGTAATAATTTTTAATTTAAATGATAAAGGAATGAAAATGTTTGGAATAGTTCCACCAGAGTGGTAACATTGGAGTAGTGAATTTTTATTTTCCTCTGAATGGTTTCTTCATAATGGTGTATTATACATTGCGCGCATTCTATAATTATATAATGGCGTCTTATGAGTAGTGTCTTAGATATTGTGAAAATCTAGAATTCTGGAATGGTGTCTTAGACTTTGAGAAAATCTGGAATTTAAGAATGGTGTCTTAAATTAGGGTCTTAGGCATTGAAAAAATATATAATTATATAATGATTTCCAGTCCTTAATGAAAATTATAAAATAATAGATCGATGCAACAACGACTTGTCTATATTAATAGTGTTTGGTCCATTGTGAAAATTCATAACTGATAGGTCACTACAATGGTGACTGTGAGTCCAGACCAGTGGCTGCGAGTTCTTTAACTGGTGACTCATATTTAGTAAAATATTTTCATCCAATATTATGTAGTAATACAAGAATGAATAAATTATAATTATAAATAAACATAATGAAACAAGATTAATCATGATTTTTTATCATTTAAACAAGTGGAGTATAACAATCTCCCCCATTTGATGATAAAAAAATATGGAATCTATATGCCGTACATAATGATCATAGAAAAGGATAAATATTATTCTTAACATATTAGATAGATTATGTGAAATCGATAAATAAAGATATTATAATTAAATTTAGCCTATAAATAATAGTATGAGTGAAATATATTATTGTGTTAGATCATATATATGAAATATCAGAGCTCATAATCGTATATTAATATTAGAGATTAGATTTTTAGGAGTAGAGATTCATATATTAGATCATCTAAATAGCATAAATATTTTTAGTTTAGTTAAATTGCATCTTGCAGTTATCCCCCTTTTAGGAATTTCAAAAATAAAATAGGGAAATGAGAATTATGAATGAGCACAAAAGGTCATCAATATGTGAATAAAATAGTTGTTACATTTAATTGAATACATGATTATAGTAAAATCACAAAAATGTATATCATATAACTATAAAAAATAATCCATTCACATTATCTCTTAGTCCACCACCTCTTTTCACATGTGAGATACATTAGGTGTATAAGAAGTAGGTGTCAAAGTAGTAGTGGTTGGAGGTTCAGAGTGGTTACGAAGAGGATGTAGAGGAACTCCTTAAATAATAGAAGGTGAAAGGATTGGTCTTGAGGAAGATAGAGATAAAGGATGCTCAGTAATGACTTGTTTGATCTGGCTCAAAGCATAAGCATGGGTCATAGTGACATGTGTAAAGGAAGTAGGGGTAGAAGGAATCTGACCATGTCTCAGAGGGGTAGCTTATTGAGCAACAATTGTTGTGTGAAAATGGTTTAAGGAAGGATTCAACAGATTGATGATGACCTTGATGACATAACTACCATATTCCATCTCCTTATCAAAGTCATCCTTGTTCTCCATAAGCTTATCAAGGGTATGGTTTATGTTCTTAAAATGATTGACTTGCTCATTGAAAGATTGAGTCACTGGATCAACCCGCAAATTCTGTACGAAATACTTGAAATGATTCATTATATAGTGCTGGGTATAGATATTAGTACAATAGAAATCATATTTCATTGAAATATCTTCCTGGGCATCAGTAGATGATTTTGAGTAGAATATGACAATGCTTTGACCATGCCCATTGTGCTTTCTAATTTTACCAAGGCTTTCCTAATCAGAACCACTAATGAAATCTTGATGCTCTTCACTAATTACAAATCTTATCATTACATTGTCTAAATATTGAGAGGTCTTTTCAGAAGATGACTGAGCTAGATAAACTGAGGTGAAGTAATTTAGATTTTTGAGAACTATCCTTAAAGATCTTTTATATTCATCAATTATTCAATTGAAAACATATGGAATCCCACACATTTCATTTGATAATTTTATTTAGTTCTTGACAACATATTCAACTATTTAAGTCCAATTAGGTTGAATATGAGATACAACCTTTCATGAGTGCATGTTAGCCACAACCTCAATTAGACTGGAAACTCAAGCTTGAGCTGGAGCAGCTTGTAAGTCCTTCCTAGACTCTTTATCCAATGATTTTAAGGAATCCAATTAATCATTCCATTATTTATTTCCAATCATTTCATCTTATATATCATGAAACATCTTGGGTTGAGTTTTCCATTTTAACTTCCCAGATTCATTCCAACATCCCATTCACTATGTTTGGTTATAGGATAAGGATATGAATTCAAAATATTTCCAATACCAGCAAATAAATTTTGTCCAAATGCTTTTAAATCTTAATGATTCACATAGATTGGGGTTTTTTGGGTAAGATCAGGAATAACTACGGGATCTTGAATAGAAACCACTTATTTATATGTGTAGGGTTTGAGTTGAAACATTATTGAAAGGTCCATTTTATTAATAAAGTTTATTTGAGATACATCAACATCAAAATAGATTGGAAACATGTACCAGGAATCCATTAATCTTGAATTAATAGGATTTTGAACATCAATCCTCTCCAGAATAAGGTTTTCTTCCCCTTAACTAATGCTTCCTTTTGAGATTTAAGAGACTCCATATCTTGAACTCCTTCCATATAATCTCCCATATCTTGATGGAGTTTATTCCTAGCTACACATAGTTTTAATTTCTTGGCATGTTAAATATTCTTCATTGTGGGTAAAAATACTTCGTGTTTATCAAGTTATTTGGATTTGAAAGCATTCAATTCCCATTCTACAGTTTCCCATTCTTATTTATTCTCATTATCAATATTTTCATCAACAAAAGCCTCTTCCTCATTTGTAGCTTCATTATTAGCTACATTATCATCACATTCATCATCATCACCTTCACTGATTTTCCCAGTTAGAAACAGACTAGTTTAAACCTCAACTTATATTTCATCATCTGAATATTATACTATTTCATCTTGTTCCAAACTATTTTCAGTGATATCCTTGGGCCTTGAGAGATTATCAGCATGATTAAAATCCTCATATTGCCTTTCATTGTCTTCAACCCATGTCTTCTACCTAGGATTCCTATTGATCTTCATCTGTCTGAATATTTCCTTAGACAAAAAAATCATAATACTCAATGTCATCTTCATTTTCCCATACCAATCCTTTTTCATACAGCATTTTAGAGAAGAACCTTTATTAGATTAAAGAGGTGTATTTTAAGGTGGTTCTCATCATATCAAACATATGAAAGACACAATATTTTTACCTGTTTATCTTGAAACATTTTATCAAGAGACATAGAAATAACATATATTGATACTTCAAGGTAAAAAAGACACCTTTCCATGAACAGATAAAGACCTAAATGAACTTAAATAGAAATTTGGTTTCTCCGTCAAACTCACCAGAAAAGGGTCTTCGATTCATTCGATTTCTTGTTAAATCACCCAAAGACTCTGTAAGTATGAGTTTATCACTTTGAGGTGGAGGACCTCATTGATGATCCTCAAACATACCTTCATGTGTTACTTGTAAACAAGTATCCCATATATTTGAAGAAAAGGAAATTTTCTTCGTCTTTACTCAATTTATGACCATGAAATCATCATAGGAATTAAAAGAAAACTCGGTGTACTAATAAAACTCAAAAACAAGTTTTGGGTATAAGGGACACTTTTCGTTAGTAAACCAGTCTAGCCAAACCCATCCTTCCAATACCAAAAACGAAATTTAGTAGAAATAAGACACTTTTCACAGTTATACTTCTTTGGAACGATCGCATGATTTTCAAGGCCAGGGTTCAGAGGTTCCTCAATAGGTTTGAATGAAGCCCTTTTAAATCTCTTCATCGATCAATATTTCTCTGGGGTCGAAGAATATGTACACATCATTTTAACCATACCAAACATGTAGATAGAGTTTAATGGATAATGATGGGTTTGAGTTATAATGTTTTGGTTTTAGGTGTTTGAGAGAAAGTGTGACGTGAGAAGTCACATGGAGTGATTGATTTTTATCATTTAGTGATTTTAATGTCTAAAATATAAAATTAAGTATAAAATAAGATGAACTAAAATAATTAAAACCATGATGAAGAAAAAATTACTTAGTATAAAATGGAGAGTCCTTACAGCGTAATGTCAACAGTGTTAGATCGAACAGTGAGAAATCAACCGATGATACTACAAACAGTGAGACATCAACTAGTGAGACAACAACCAGTGAGACAAAAAATAGTTACTCCAAATTTATTATACCTAATTGAAGTATGATGTAGCTCAGAATTCCAGAATTTAATGTCCAATTTTAATTTTCATCAAGATGATGCGAATGAATTCTAAAGTAATATCACTTTTTTGATAATGATATCTCAAAAAGTGATGTCTTACAACAATATGTTTTGCTCTTGAGTGAGAAATTGGATTTTTAGAGATGTTAATAGCACTTTTGTAATCAAACTTTATAGGGAAATGTCTAAGCTGATATCCATAAAATAGTAATGTGTGTTTTATCCACAAAATCTGAGCACAACAATTAAAAGAAAATGTGTATTCAGCTTTAGTAGTAGATAATCCGCCAGACTTTTTATTTTCACTATACCATGATAGTAGTGACTTTCCCAAACAATGAAATGCTCAAGAGATAATTTTTATATCAAAAATTCAACCATTAAAAATATACATTAGAGTAGATGACTATGTAAAATGATTTTCCTCAAGGATATAATATTCCTAAGTTGGTCTTATGTTGGATGTATTTGAAAAATATTTTTACAAAAAAGAAGATGTGAATAATTATGATTTCATTGAAAACAAGGACACATAAATACTCTAAACATAATATCAGGCCATCTAGCAGTCATGTATATTAGACTTCCAATTATAAATCTATAATTGGGTTGATCAATAGGATTTCCATGTTCATCATGATCCATCATATAGGTGGTACTTGTTTGAGTATCAATACATTTAGTACTATCAATGAAAATCCTTTTTAAAAGATATGTAGTGTATTTTATTTGATTTAAGATAATAACATCTTTATTTTAAATATGTTTAAATCCAAGAAAGAATTTATGTTCAACCATTAAACATATTTCAAAATACTTCTGCATCATTTTTTTAAAGAAATCAACAAATAAAAAATAATTGATGATCTAAACATAATATCTTCAATATAGATTTTAACTACTACAACATTTTTAGAAATTATTTTTATAAAAAGAGTAGGATCATCTATACCTTTTGTAAAAAAATTCGAAATAAGAAAAGTGTTTATCCTGTCATTCCAGGCTTGTCGAGACTATTTTAAACCATAAAAAGCCTTTGTTAACTTAAAACGTGATTTGGAAAATGAGGGTTTGTAAAATGAAGGGTTTGTTCAACAAAAACATCCTCTAATATACCTTTTTTTTAATGTTCTCTGGACACACTAGTAGAATACTAACCTATACCAACGGTTTGGAACCGTTGGTATAGGCCTCCAAACCGTTGGTATAGCCTATACCAACGGTTTGGAGAACCGTTGCGAAGTAAGCCGTTGGGATAGGTCTATACCAACGGTTTTCCCAAAACCGTTGGTATAGACCTATCCCAACGGTTTACAAAACCGTTGGTATAAGTAATATGAAAATCTATTCCAACGGATATAAAACCGTTGGTAAATGTATTTCAAAAAAAATACATGTGCTGGGATTTGATCCCACGACCCCTTGTTTATAATCGAACGACTTAACCACTAAGCTAACATCACTTTTGTAAACATAATTTCATAAATATATATATGTATTATCATAATTATTTAAAATTTAGATTTATATAATGTTCTCGGGTAGCAGACCTGGAAGAAATGAAAGAAGCTATCCCAACGGTTCTCAAAACCGTTGGGATAGACCTATCCCAACGGTTCTCAAAACTGTTGGGATAGGTGGGAATTTCCTGGAGGGTGAAGGTTGGTTTTGGGGGTGAGTTTTCCCAACGGTTCTCTCAAACCGTTGGGAAAGGTGGGTTTTGAGGACCCTTTCCCAACGGTTCTCCCAAACCGTTGGGAAAGACCCCCCTTTCCCAACGGTTTGAGAGAACCATTGGGAAAGGGTATATATAAGTGTTGGGAAAGATCCGATTTCCAGTAGTGACATCTATTGGATAAAAATTGAAATTCAAATGTGCTTAATATGCTACAAGAATCCTAATGGATTCAATTTTGGCTATAGGTACAAAGGTTTTTTCATAGTCATTGCCATCCTCTTGACTATATCCTTATGCAACCAGTCTGTCCATATTTCATACTATGCAGTCGGCTTCATTCACATTATTTCTATACACAAATTTAGGGTTTATGGTCAAAATTTATTTAGGTCTATCCGCTAGTTTTGAAACATTATTTCATTCAAACAGATTTAATTCTTCTTTAATATCCATTACCTAGAATTCATTATTGATATCATCATTATTGTTATTAGGTTCAAGTTGTGACATAAAGGCTTGATGTTCAACTTGATTTCTGGGATAAGCTCTAGTTTATGTCCCTTTATCTAAATCTAAAACTACATCATCTAAAGGATGGATGATATGATATATAATAAGTCTTGAAAATTATGGGCTACTCACTTGAGGTTTTCAACAGGTTTAGGGTCTTTATAGTCAGAATATTGAGATCTTCTAAAAAAATATGATTGTTTCAAAATAAAATCAGAATGTTTAGGAATGGGTTCAATAATTAACAGATCATCCTCGTGATTTTCTAAAGAGGTATTTTATTCATGTGGATATCTCTCATCAAATTTAATATGAACAGATTCTTCTAAACATTATTTTCTTTTATTAAAAACTATATAGGCTTTTCTAAAGGTCGAATAACCTTGAAATATTCCATCATCACTTTTATAATCAAATCTTTCATGATTTTTTAATGTTAAGAATAACAAATTTTTTAAAAAATAATTTTATGTAACTAAATTTTGGTTTTCTATTATTCCACAAATCATAGAGTGTTTTCATAACTGTAAGTCTAATTAAGTCTCTATTAATAATATAACAATATGTATTCACAACTTCTTCCTATAAATAAATAAATAAATCATACTCATTAAGAATAATCTAGGATATTTATTTTAGGGTTCTATTTATTATTTCTACAACTCCATTCTAACTGGGTGTCCTAGGAGCATAGAATTTATGACTATAGCCTTTATTTGAGAAAAAAAGATTCAAAGAATTTATTTCAAATCTCACAACCATGTTCACTTATTAAATATTTAATTTTAAGACCACATAGGTTTTCTACTATTTTAGTATACATGATAAAAGGAGAAAATGCGTCACTTTTGTGAGCTTTGAAAATGTCCAAGTATACCTATAAATATATCTAGTATAACATATACCTTATTCATCCCACTTAAACTATAAAATCTATTAGTTCCTAATAAATTTATGTGAACTAAAACAAGAGTTTGAGAATTTGAATCTTATTTCTTTGGATTGAAAGATATTTTGTGTTGTTTTCCTTATTGAAAATGACTAAAGACTTTATCATTTAAAAAATCAAGCGTAAGTAGGTCCTTGACAAAACCATTTCTAGTAATCATTATATGTTAGTGAATATTACAATGTCCTAGTATCTTATGTCAAATCATAGATTCTGTATGAAAGGTATCTAAAAAGATACATTTTGGGAAACTAACGAATCCAAATTAACACCATATAAGTTTTAATTCCTTAAGGAATAAAAAACTAAATAATTTTTAGAATTTAAAACATTACTAGAATAATTTTAAAATTAACAATTAAAACCATCATCTCATAATTGAGAGACACTCCAAAGATTTTATTTCAAACCATAAAGAAGTACTTTGGAAATTAAAATTGAATTATTGTTACCAAACTGGTCGAGGAAAATGATTTTTGTCTCTAAAGGTGATAGGACAACCATATTTAAGGACAAGGATATGAAAGCACGAATAGTCTCTTATCATATGTCTTGATCATCAACTTTTCATGTACCACAAGATCTTATAGGATATTTTCCAGTAGAATTCCTACAAAAATACATTAACAAATAAAAGGATTTGGTACTGGGATTTTCATAGGTCCTGTAACATTAAAAATACAGGATTTGGGAACCCCCATTTTTTATGAGTTTCCAATATGTTGTTTGTATGTATTTGGAAAAAACATTATTTTCTCTTGAAATAATATAAGTAGTGAAATATTTTCCATTGGAGGAATTAGAAGAAAAGTTATATGTCTTGTGGAAAAAATTGATATTCTAGATTTTGTTGTAAAATTTATCTATTTAAGTTGGTATCCAATAAAAATAGTATATTTTGGGGAAAATTTCCACCTGTAATGTTTTAGAGAATTAATTCCATTAATAAACTTTTCAATGACCTTTTTCAATTTCTCATTCGGTAGTTCGAGTTCATGGTTTTATTTAAGTAATTGAGCATTCTTTTCTTTCTCCGTATTATGCTCATATATAATAGTAATTAGTCATATTATCATAAATTATACAATATTAAAAAAAATTTACTTAGTATTTTTCTCATAATTAGATTGCTATCTATAATAGTAAGAATTATTAATAGTATACTCTAGTGTTACCTCCGAAGTGTTTTTTAAAAAATTTATTTTGGATTTATTATCCTTTTCATCATTTGAGGATTATGACGCACTGGACCAATCTTTAGAAGCACTGCAAGTTTCCTTCATTTCCTTTTGGTATCTTCTATCATGATCCTCATATTTCATTTTTGTATTTAAATTTTGGACAATCAACCATTACATTTAATTTCCTCCTGCAATCGTAATAAACTATCTCATTAGTATTTTTGGCTTTTTCTCCATTTCTTTTTCTACTTTGTCATGTTTTCATTCTTTCCATTGGAATTGTGCTTTCTAAAATAACTTATTCTTCCTATAGAATGTTTTCAATCATTTGGCTATCTGATCTTTTCCTTCGTCACTTTCAGATGATGATTCTTTATTGATTTAACTGTTAGAATGAGTTTATGTCATCTTGTTTTATTTACGTTTAGAAGCAGCAGTTTTTTAAGAAATCTACTTTCTCTTTGGTTCATCATCCTTTTCCTTATTGGCTTTTAATTTATCCTTGTACATCATTAGTTTACTTATCAGCTCCTTTACTAGAAAATTACTCATGTTGTGGTATTCCCTTATTGACACTGAAGTTCCTATCCATCATTCTTGTAGACATATAAGAATTCAAATGATTTTTTGTTTGGCCATAAAATCTTCTCCTAGAGAGATCATAGTGTTTACAATGTCATTTAATCTAATATGAATGTCATAGATATGATCATCAGGCTTGATAGTGAAGTTTTCATATTTAATACTATATGTATTAAGTCTCATTCCCGTAAAATTATTGGTTCCTTCATGTGAAATAGGTAATGTATCCAAAACATCATGAGAAAATTTACAGTATATATTCTATTATATTATTCATCAATTAAAGAACAAAAAAGGCATTCATAGTCTATTGAAATAGGTTTTACGTATATGGAAATTTCATTACATATTCAAAATACATAATACATGTCCCAAACAGATGCCCAAATACCATTTTAGCTTAGTGACTTTGTAAACATGGAACCTAATATCTTATCATGGTGAAAGATATTCACCATCTCCCATTAAGATCTTCACCTTTTATTTTCCTACCTAAAAAAATTCTTTGTATCCTAGGGAAAAGAAGAAATTAAAAGAGTGAGATCAAAAACTCAGTAAGGATAAATATAGTGAACATAATAACCATAAACATAAGAATGTAAAAACATGATCATAAAGGTTAAATGTCAAAATCCTTAGTCATGAAATAAATTTGGTAGTACATAAGGCATAGATAATAAAAGAAAATTAAGCATGAAAAAAATGTATTTGAATAAATCATGAAATTGTGGAAAACAAATACATTCCTAATATGATTTCCATAGTAGCCAGGGAATTGTTTTCAATACCATTATAGTGGAAAAATTCCATTACTGATCTGGTATACTTATCGTTCCAACCATGTATTGCTAAATATGATTTACTTGTCATTCCAGTATTGTATTATTGAACCAGATTTACATTCAGATCCAATCATGTCTATCTCATGAGAAAAAAATACTTACCCAATACATTTTGGGGATCTATAGGTTCTACCAATCTCATAATGAAGACATTCTTACATGATCCACTAAAATAAATCATTCATCAAATCATTACCCAGGAAATAAAATGGGTTTCTTAAACATCATTCTATCCTATGATAATACACATAAAATAATTGTATTTCATAAAAATAATCCATCATAAACATAATAAATTAAAATTAATAAAAGGTATATAAACATAACCATATGTCATATTATATGGAAAATAATTTTGATAAAACACTTGAACTTAATTCTTGAACAAAATATCCTTTATTTTTTAGAAATCTGTTTTCATTATCCCAATAAAGAGAAATTTTTAATGATAATAATTAATTGAAAATAATCTTGAAATCATGTAGATGAATATTCATGGAAATAAAGCTTTATAAATACATAAAAAATTGTTCATGCTATATATGTTAAAAAAACATTCTTCTCATACTCTTGCTGAAAAAGTCAAAAAGTACCTCGTATGAATAATGAATGAAATATGCCTTCCATACAGTTTAATAAAGATTCACCAAAGGGAAAACATGAATTTAAAAATTAGTATATGAATGGAAATAATATTATATATTTCGTAAACATGGACATGAATGATAAATATACCCCCTTGAATACTTGTGAATAGATAATCTTTGATAATAATGAGATTCCAAAATTATCCCTTACCTTAGGTCTCATATGCTTCATATGAATATGAACCTCCTATATAATGATTTAAATTATTCTATTAACTTATTCCAAAATCATATTCATTTATATTATATTCTAATCTTTCTGTTATTAACATTTCTTTGTTACTCATTATTCGTGTATAATTGCATTATGTTCTTATGCATGTTTTATCAAACAAGTTGTTGTTTATATTTTTAGGTAATAGTTATATGATATATATAATGATATTATCATAGAATATATCATATTTATTCATTATATTCATTTATATAATCATGCTTTAATATAAATCATGTATAATGAATTGCAACACTTTATGGAGATGGTAGGTCAAACGTACGCACGAGCGACGATATCGTTCCCATAATAGTTGAATGGTGTTGACGTGGATGGTGTATAATATTTTTTAATAAATATAATTTTATAAAAATAATATATTTATATTACTTTTATCATTATACCCATCCAGGTATGTTGGTGATTAAAAACATATTACACCACAACATGGAGACGATAAGTTATACGTATGCACACAGGATGATTTCATTTTCCATAGGATGGATATAATATGAAATATAGTCTTTCCATATTCATATTAACATATCATTATAAAATTCATAATATAGTTATTACATAAAAAATAAACCACTCATTAATAGGAGTTAGATGAATAAAGAAGTTTGATAGAATCATTAGAGGTGATTACCTCTTCTTTAACATTTTTCCTCTAAATCTGCACTTAGAGTGCTAGTGTTGGTCTTTTAAGATGCCTAAAACCAAAATAATTTTTCTAATAATTATCATAAGGGAAATAGGTAAGATATGGTCAGTCATGAAGGCAAAAAATGAAGTAATGTGTTTTGGGAAGAAGTTACCTTTAATAATTGAGGTAATGTGCACTTTTGGAATCCTCAAAAATAATAATTTATAAAAAATAAAACCCCACATTGAAACCTCCAAAATGTCTTAATTTAAAATATTATATGATATAGGTTGTAATATCATCAAAAAAATAAATTTTTTACAAGTGTTTATGTCAATTTAAGCATTATTATTTTAATTAACACATAATTATTCTATTTAATATTTAACAAAGGTAACAAATATTTCAATATTAAAATGATAAAATATTTAGTTATTTAAAGCAAATTTGAACATAAATGAATAATTTGGAACGTTTTAGACCATATCCTAATTGTTATGTATTTTTGAAATTATTTTATGGTCTTTAAATAATTTATGAAAACCTTATTTTAACAAAACATCAATATTCTCAATTTTGATACTATTTATTTCATAGTGTTTTAAAAATATCAAGATAATATTTTATCCTTAAAAAATATTTTATAATATTTATAAGGTGTAAATTTAATCTTTAAAATTCACTGGAAAAATTAATTAGCCAAAATTTTATTTATTTTAATATTTTTTATAACATTTATTCGATATTTCCCATAATATATTTATTAGTATATCAATATTTTGAAATTATTTAATATGTTTATATATTAAATAATAATTAATAATAAATTAATATTATAAAAAAAATTAATTATATTTCCATGTAATGTATGTGGAATAATTTATTTTCTTGAAAATCGAACATTAAAAATTTTATACTTATTAAAGTAGGAATGGGAAAAATTTTGATATTATTTAAAATAAAATGATATAATTTTCCTAATCTATTTTATATGGCTCTAAATGATCCATAACTAGACCATTGGATTCTTAAGTTTGATATATACTCAACCAATAAATTTTTTTAATTTTATTTGGCCCATTAAGGATTACTATAATTTTAATAAAAATTAGTTTATATATTTTTCATCAATTAAATATTTTCTCCATCATCCATATATAAAACATTGAAATAATTATTTTATTCATAAAAATTACAAATAAATTACCATGATAATGATTAAAATTCAATATTTAGAATAATTATGTTTAGATGAATTTATATTTTGTATAAACTTATTTTAAAATTGGTATATTATTTAAAACATGAATGTGAAATATTTAAATTTTAAATTAATAAAATATTATAAATACCACAATATCTCACAAAAGGAACCAACACATCAAAAACAAATTTATAGAAGGGAATTATATTTATTATGTAAAAAATTAGAATTTATATTTGTTGATACTACCCATTTGTCTATATGTGGATACATAATAGATATTAAAAACAATAAAATGACACTTTGTGTCTCTCTTGGATTTAAATATTATTTTAGTCATTTTCATGGACATGTGTACATTAATTGACATATTTTATATCCTTATGTGATATGAGTCGAATTAAATTAATAAAATAATTTTTTTCAATTCATTTGGTAATTTTATTGTCATTATAATTTTATTTTTAACCTAATTTACCCAATTTACCATTTTCTGTGGTAATAAAATTTACTATGGTTACTATTCATATTGGTAAAAACTAAATACAGTAATAAATACCCAATTTGGGCCTCTTGAATCAAAATTTTACATCCATTTTTAAAAATTAAATACATAGAAGTCAGAGAATTAAATTTAAAATAAAACCACTAAAATGTCACGAAAAACATTTTTCAGAATAATGCCCCTTTTTAAATAAAATGCGTTTTTATAAAAAATTAATGTATATTTTTTTTTGAAATCCATTATTGGATAAAAATTAACTACTTAAAATTTAAAACTAATCAAAAACAAATTTTACAATTTAACGACTTTGAAAAAATATTAGTAGTTTCACCATTCATAATAAAACAAAACTTATCCAAAAAATACAAAAAATTCAACCAAAGTAAATTTTAATATTACTCACTTAAATAAAAAGTTTATATTGTAAAATTTAATATGAAAAAGTGTCAAAACTATATTTAAATTGGGTACTCCATTTAAAGGCGGCAAAACATCATTTTTTAAAGTACTTTTTTTCTAAAAAATTGATTTTGATCTAATATTATGTTCTAGAAAATATATTAGATGAATTTTAATGTTATATTAAATTCATAATGTGGTTAATACTATTCATAATGTCTAGTTTATATCTAATTAAATAATAATACATCATTATTTAGTGAAACTCGGTATTGCATATAACGTAAGTTGAGGAGGAAGGTCACTCTTGTGTGTAACACAAGCCATAGATTGTATTTAATATACTAAAAGATAATATAGTGTAGAATATAGTGAAATCTAATATTGGTGTAGCGTACAATAGAAGATATCAAACAAATTTCCTAGAATAAATCTCAAAAATTCTAAGGGTGTTACATTCTACCCCCTTAAAATGAATATCGCCATCAAAATACATCAGGGTTATAAAGGGATTACTACTTAAAAGTTTCTTTCATAGACACCCACATCATAAAATTTAATAGTAAAAATTCATTTAAAAAAAAATTGGAAAAAATGGTTACCCAAAGTAAATCAGCACTGAGATTCTACATAGGAGAACATGGGTGGGATGACAAAACATATATATGGAAGAGAAATCTGACCATCATGTTCTGATGAATAGTTATAGAGAACAAGGTTAGAGAAAGTTAAAAACCAGAAAGCCATAAATTTGTGATAATTTGAGGGACCATAAAATTCATTGTATAATAAGGTACTAGGTTAAAATTTTTAGTTTCAAGTCCATTTTTCATAAAGTTGATTAATTTTTAATGAGGAGAAATACTTACTTGATTTTATTTCAATATCACCATTGGTTATTCCATGAAAAATTTCTAGATTATCTCTTATTTAATGAAATGATGTTGAATTTGTAATTATAGAAGTGTTAGCATATCATGCAATAAAATAATAGTCTATTTCATATGTCTTAACAGAAATGTTAAAAAAGGTTATCATATTTTCATAAGTCCACCTATAGAGAGATAATAAATTGATCCAAGAATATTCAACCAGAATATAACTTATACTATCCATCAATGGATAATATTAAAATCCATCAGAAAGATGAAAATATAAATCTATAGAAAGTGGTTAAATAAATCTCCATAACATTTGTCTCTCATATCTCATTTGGCATTTTATGGTTGTCAAATTCAAAAAATGTGAATACCTTAATCATGTATTCTCTTGATGTATAGTAATAACATTAATTTCCATATAACATTAGGGAAAACATGCATTCTATCTTAATTAACAATTTCCACACACCAATAATACCCAAAATTCTATATACTCAAACAATGACATAACATTATACTTATATTAGTGAGTAGGCCATTAATACAATCAAAAATATAATTATCTACATTTTTCATCATTATGTGCATATCATGTGCTTTCCAAAAAAATTTCATTCATATTTCATAGTTACCGATATCATTCACCTTATACTTTCAAATACATAAGGAAAAAAATAGTGTTATAATACATAGTTGTTTCTTTAAACCATAATAACATAAAATTACTTGTACAACATTATTCTTTATAATCATGTAATCATTCTAATATATTATTAAACAATTGACCGAGCTGCATAGTTTTATTCCTAAATACATCTTTCATCTCATATATCATTATTATTCTCTTTATCATCTTCCACCTAAATACTAACCATATGACCGTGCTAATTCTCTTCATGAGATTTTCTTTTTTGTGAATGATTTTCATAATGTACATACCATCCACATCTAAAACATTTAACCATAATTGATGCCTTACGAATACCATTATCCTTTTACATTGTTTCAAACAGAACATTTTCCTTCGAAATTAGTGGAATTTTTCCCTTATTTTCCACACCAAAATCATCTTACAGTTCTTTTGAATTAGTCTCCATGATTTCTCTTCCCACAAAATTTATAGGTGAAAAAGTTTAGTTTATTTACTCTATGATCGCCATGATACTCCAAATTTCTCTTATTAGTTCGGTTAGGAATCTCACCAAATTTTAGATTATTTATTATATTATGAGATTGGTAATTATGAATATTAATGATGTTTCCAACTCCCATTTCATTTTGTTTGACATGACAAATATCATTTTATTTTCCATCATATTAATCATTAACATGAACCCTCATGTTTCCTATGATTTTCTAGAACCCAAAAACAATTTTGTAAGAGGAAAACAATCATACTAGGAAAACAACCTAATCAAGGGGCAACACATTCAATATCAAACAAATTACATTTAATCCTAGGTTATTCAGGATCATTACCATAATTATAGGACAATAAACTATAGTCATACTTATCCTTTGTGAAATAACTTGACATACCATATAAATATATCTACGGATCTCACTAAATTTTTCGCATCATACTTTCAAAGATTTGCTAAACATTCACTCTGTTAAAAACTTTAATGGTCTAGAATTATTTCCAGTGGACTATAATTGATACCTATCAGAGAACTCCAAAGGTAGCTACACCTCCAGGGTGTGACACACCGACATTCTCAATGGTAGACATTTCCTCTTGATCCCTTGTGCGGAGATCCATGCTTCTTCCAACGTTCACACGTTATAGATCCCAATGATCGGATTAATTCTTACCGCCATTGCTGTAATACAAACTCTAATGACCCAAGATTGATGTACATGGACATTACATTACTTTTAATAAATACTTACAACATTAATAAAATCGTTTCCCAAATTCCGTATTAGTTTAGTTCCTTTGGAAACAAGGAATATAATATTCTAACATGGTGGATGATCTTCAACATCTCCCATAAAGATCATCCACATTAGTTTTCATATTTAAAAACATTCTTTATATCATGGGGAATATAAAAAGTAAAAGGTTGTGATAAAATTCTAAGTAATGGTAAACATGGAGAACATAAAACAAATCATAGACTTAAGAATTTAAAAACATGATCATTAAGTTTAAATATCTAAATCTTGGATCATGAAATAAATTGTGGCAGTACGTAAGTAATAGATCGTAAATGAAAATTAACCATGATAAAATTAAAAGATAATAAAACATGGAATTTTGAAATACAAATAATATCAAATTTTTATTTCCTTAGTATCCAATTCATAGCTTCTAAGACCATCATAGTGGAAAATTTCCACTTCTGATCTGGGTTTACGTGACGTTCCAACCATGTATTACTAAACCAGATTTACTTGTCATTCCAGCTCTATATTATTGAACAATATTTAATCTCTGTTCTAGTCATGTCTATCTCCTGAGATATAAATCTTTACCCAATGCATTGGAGGGAGATATAGGTCATGTCCAACTCATAATGAAATCGTTTTTACACATTCCTCAAAAACATAAATCATTCATCACAGCTTTACCCATTAAATAAAATGGGTTTATGGAACATTATTCCATCATACCATCATCAATATGAAATAAATGGATTTCATAAAAAAAAATCCATCATAAAAACAATCAATTAAAATTAATAATAGGGATATAAGAACAACCCTATCTCATCTTAGATGGAAAGTAATTATGATAAAACACTTGACCAAAATTCTTAGGGAAAATATCCTTTTTTTAAAACGTTTTCTCTTCCCAAAATTCCACAAAATTTTAAAAGAAAAAGAATTTAGTTTAAAAATACATGAAATCATGTAGAGGAAGCATCATGGAAATAAGGAGTTGTTAAGATGTAAAAATATGTTCATATCATATAAGTTAAAAAAAATACCTCCCAAACTCTTACAGAAATAGTCAAAAAGAACCTCGTATGAAAAATGAAAGAAAGACTCCTTCCTTGAAAAATAATAAAAAACAACCAATGGGTAAAATTGAAATAAATAATAGTAGAAGAATGGAATTAATATTATATATTTAGGAAATATAGATGTGAAAGATATATATCCCCCCGTAAATATTTATGAATAAACAATCTCGGATAATAACGAGACTTCAAAATTATCCCTTACCTTAGGTCCAATATTCATTGTATTTTTCCAAAAAACTCGTATAATGATTTAAAGAATTTTATTTACTTATTCTATAATCATAATTATTTATATTATATTCTCATATATTTTTTAGTGACATTTCATTTTTACTCTTTATTGGGGTACTAACTGCTTTATGTTCTTATGCATGTTTTGTCAAATAAGATCTTGATTCTCTTATTAACATATAGTTATATCATATATAGAATGATAGTAGAATAATATATATCAAATTTATTCATTAAATTGATTTTTATAAATAATATTTTTTGGAGATCATGAAGAACAAATCGCATTGCATCGTGGAGATGGTAGGTCGTACGTTTGCACGAGTGATGATATCATTCACATAATTATTGAATGATATTAAATTAGATGTTGTATAATATTTCAGAATAAATATAATTTTATAATAATCATATATCATTATTAAATTCATAATTATAACCATATAGTTAATTTAGGGATGAAAAACATATTACACCACAACATGGAGATGGTAAGTCATACGTATACACACGTAGTGATTTCATTTTTCATATAATGGATAGAAGATGAAAAATGGTAGTTTAATATTCATAATAACATATCATTATACAAGTGATACTGGTGTTGTTACATAATAATGAAACAACTCATAATGAGAAAGTATAAGAATAAAGAAGTCTAATAGAATCAGTAGAGGAGATCACCTCTTCTTCAACATTCTTCCTCTAAATCTCCTCTTAGAGTGCACAAGTTGGTCCATTAAGAATACCCTAACCTCTATAGTGTTTCTAAGGAAGCTGAGAAGGGAAATGGTCAGTTTATGGTCGTGCATTGAGGCTCAAAATGATGTGAAGTGTTGATGGAGGATGTTCACATTTATAATTGAGGTGAGGGGCACATTTGGAAGCCTAAAAATAATAATTTGTAATAAAATAAAACCCCACATAATTGCAGCAAAAGTGTCTCAATTTATATTAATTCATTATATAGGTTTTTAATATAATAAACCAACATATTTTAGACATGTTTTTATGTCAATTTAAGCATTATCTTTTTAATTAACTAAGAGTAATTATATTTAATTTTTAACTTGGGTAACAAGCATTTCAATATTTAAAGGGTGAAATATTTACTTATTTGAAGTCACATAGACCCCAAATTAAAAATCGAAAACTTTTTATACTATATCAAAAATATTATCTATTTTTATTAATGATATATGATTTTAAAATAATTTAAGAAATCCTTATTTTGACAAAACATCCATAGTGTCAATTTTGACAATATTTATTTCATAGATTTTTAATAATATAAATATAAGATGTTATTATAAAAATAATATTTTATCAAATTTCTAAGGAATATCGGCCATCTAAAAAATTTATGTAAAAATAATATTTGATGAAATGATATTTATGTTAATATTTTTAATATCAATTTTTTATATTTCCCTTAATAAAATAATTACTACATCAATATTTTGTTAATATTTTATATAATAATTTCATGAATAAAAATTAAAAACAAATAATATTATGAAGATAAATTTACTATAATTAATTATAATTTATGTGATTGAATTTATATTCTTTAAAATCCAACATGAAAAATTTTATACTTATTAAAGTATTAATGTGAAAAATTAAAAATTACATTAAATAATAGAATATAATTGTCAAAATAAATTAATTATGGCTCAAAATTTTCCATAACTCAAACATTGGATGATTATAGTCGATATATACTTGTCCAATAAGATTTTAAAATGTTTTTTGGCTTTTTAAGGGTTTGTTTCATTTTAATAAAAATTAGTTTATTGAATTTCTATCAATTAAATGTTTTCTGTATCATCCAAATATAAAACATTAAGGTAAATATTTTTTCCTAAAAATTACATATAAATTAGCATAATAAATATAAACATTTCAGATTTCATATAAGTATTTACATATGAATTTATATTCTATATATCCTTATTTAAAAAATGATATATTATTTAAAACATAAGTGTTACATCTTTAAAATTTCTTTAATTAAAATATTATAAATACCATAATATCTCCAAAATTGCCCCAAAACGTCAAAAATAAATTTAAATCAGTGTTGTGTTTTTATTAAGTTAAAAATTAAAATTTATAATTATTTTTACTGCACATTTTTCCATATATGGATATATAATAGATATTAAAGAAAATGAAAATTACACTTTGCGCCTTTCAATGATTTAAATATTATCTAAGTCATTTTCATGGACATGTATCCATTAAATGACATAACATTAATCCATAATTGTAAAAGATTGAAAACATTTCATAAAATAAAATTATTTCATTTTATGTCGTTTTATACTAGTTATAATTTATTTTTAACCTAATTACAATAATTTATACTTTACCGTTGTAATAAAATTTACCTCTGTTAGTATTCATATTGGTCGAAACTAAAAGGGAACTACATTCCAAATTTGGACCACCAGAATCCAAATTTTAGATCCATTTTTAATAATTCAATACACTAATGTTACAAAATTAAATTTAAAATTAAACCACTAAAATGATAGAAAAATTAGTTATTTGGAAAAATGCCTCTTTTTAAATGAAAAATGTTTTTATAATAAATTAATGTATAATATTATTATTAATAATCATAATTCGAAAAAAAATAATTAATTAAAATTAAAAACTAATTCAAAATATATTTTTACTATTTAATGGATTTAAAATAATAAAAAAAATTATTTTCACAATTCATAAAGAAATAAAACATATCAGAAAAATTCCAAAAACCCATCAAAAGTAAATTTTTATATTCCTCACAAAAGTAGGATGTTTATTTTTTCAAATTGAATATAAAAAAGTGTCAAAAACAATATTTAAATTGTGTACCTCATCAAAAGGTGGAAAAAAATCATTGGATTTGGAAAGTACTTCTATAATCCAAAAAATTGGTTTTTTTTATATCATGTTCTTGAAAATATATAAGATGAATTTTCATGTTATATAAAATTCAAAATGTGGTTAATAATATTTTTAATGTCAATATTATATCCCATTAAATAATAATATATCCTTGTTTAGTGAAAATTGATATTACGTACAATGAATGTGATCGAGGAACATCACTCTTGCATGTAACTCAAGCCAAGAATAGTTTTTTTATACTGCAATCTAATACGGTGTTGTGTATAGTGCAAGATAATATACGTGTAACATACAACCAAAGACATAAAATATATTAAGAAAAATATCCCTCATAAAATCTCGGGTTGTTACATTATACCCCCCTTAAAAATGAATTTTACCCATGAAATTCACTAGTGTTATAAAAGGATTACTACTTAAAAGGATAATTTCATAGAAACTCACATTGTAAAAAGTAATACAAAAACATCATTTTTAAAAAGAAAAGTTATAAACAAAATGTCTACCCAATGTAACTCATCAATATGTTTCCGCAAAGGATATCATAGGTTGGAAGTGAAAAAATGAATATGGAAGAGAAATATAACCCTCACGTTCTGATGGAAAGTGATAGAGAACGAGGTTAGATAAATTTAACAACCAGAAACCCATAAATCTACGATGATTTAAGGGACCATATAATTTATTGGAAGGAGGTACTATTATAATATTTTTTATTTCATAATCCTTTTTCCTAATATTGAAGATTTTTTTCATGAAGAGAAATACTTACTTCATTTCAGTTCAATTTCATTGTAGGTCGTTCCCTGATCAATTTCCACTTTATCTCTTATTTAAAGAATAGAAGATGAAATTTTGATTCTTGAATTGTTAACAGATCAAGCTATATAATGATAGGTCATTCCATATGTCTCTATAAAAAGGTTATATCATGTTATAAAATATAAATTAGTCCACCTATAGTGAGATAATACACTAATCTCAAAATATTCTATAGGAATATAACTTATAATATCCAAAAAATGGATTACATTAAAATCATTCCATAAACTGAAAATATAAATATTTAGAAAGAGGTGAACTAAATAAGCTTAATATTTTTCTCCCGTATCTCATTTAGATATTCTTGGTTTTCACATTCCAAACATGTGAATACCTTAATTATATATTCTCTTGAAACATGGTAATAACATGAATTACCATAGAACCTCTGTGAAGACATGCATTATATCAAAATTAACTTTTTACAAATACCAATTATAAAAAAATTCTATATATTCAATCAATGATATCACATTGTCCATATATAATTCATTAGGTAATTAATACAATCAAACATCTCATTATATCCTTATTATTTCATTATCTGCTTTGTAAAAAAAATTCAATCACTTTTCATGGTTATCGATATCAGTCAAATTTTATATTCAAATACCTAAGGATAAAAAATAGTTTAATAATCCTTAGATGTTTCTTTAATCCATAATATCAAAAAATTACTTATGCAAAATTATTGTTGATAATCATGTAATCATTATACTATATTCTTAAACCATTTCCTGAGATCTCTTGTTTTTTCCTCAATACTTCTTTTATCTCATTTATCCTTTTTAGTATCTGCATCATCTTCAACATAAATACTACCCATATGGCCATGATGATTTTCTTCATGAGATTTTCCCTTAGGGAATTTATTTTCATTCGGCTCATACATTCCACATATAACCCCTTTATCTATAATTGATTCCTTAGAAATACCATTATCCTTTTTCATTATTTTAACAGAAACTATTCCATTTCAATTGTAGGATTTGTGTACTTCTTTTCCACACCTAAATCATATTCCAATTCCATTGATACAATCTCTTTAATACCTATTAACACATGATTTACATGAGTTAAATTGAACTTTATTTCCTCTATGATCACCATGAAACTCTATATTTCTTTTATTATTGGGTCAGGAAAATCACAAAATTTTTGATTATTGAACATATTATAAGATTTATGATTATGAATAATAATGATGTTTCCAACACCTATTTCATTTGGTTTCACATGAAGTGTATCATCCCATTTTCCATCATATTCTCTATTAAAATCAACCCTCCTATTTCCTGCCATTTCTTAAAAACCAAAAATAATATTGTGAGGGGAAAAATAATTCTTGTAAACAAACCTAATCAAGGGGGAGTACATTCAATCTTAAACATGTTAGGTTTAATCCTATGTTATTCATGATTGTCACCATAATTAAAGGACTATAACCTTAGTTATACTTAACCTTATGGACATACCTAGACCACCTTATAAATATCTCTAGGAATATCACTAAGGATTTGACATCCTAGTTTCCAAAGGTTGACTAAACCTTTGCTCTAATACCAACTATAATGGTCTAGAATTATTTCCTGTGAACTTGAATTAAAACCTATCAGAGGACTCCCTGAGTGGCTAATACCCTTGGGTGGGACACACCACAATAATTAGTGGCAGAAGTTTCCTAACAAAGCCCTTGGGTGGAGAACCATGCTTCATCCAACATTCACATGTGAGTTTTCCCAAGGATCAAATTCATTCCTTCCTCCATTACTCTAATACCAACTCTAACAACACATGCTTGACATACATTGAAATTACATTTCTTTTTTTTTTGAAATACTCAATACAAGACTCAAATAGATTCCCAAAGACTATATTAGTTTAGATCCATTAGAAGCGTGGAACAAAATCTTGTAACTCAGGGAATTATCTTCAACATCTCCCACAATGATATTTCCATTTTATTTTCCTTCCTAAAACCTTTATTTATATCCTAGGGAAAAGAAAAAAATTAAAAGGGTGTTCTCAAATTCTCGGTAAGGGTAATCATGGAGAACATAAAATAAACCATAAACATAAGAGTGTAAAAACAAGACCATATAGTTTAAATATAAAAATATTGTGTAATTAAATAAATCTTCGTAGTACGCAAGGCATATATCTTAAAAGAACATTAAAAATGATAATAAATAGATTCGGAATAAAAAATGGAATTTTGGGAAACAAATAAGCTGGTAATATGATTTCCATAGTAACCAAGGCATTCCTTCTAAGACTATCATAGTTGGAAAAGTTCATTACGAAACCGGGTTTACATATGGTACCATCCACGTATTACTAAATCATAATTACTTCATGTTCCAGCCCTATATTATTAAACAAGATTTTCTTGTCATTCCAGTCATTTCTATCTCATTTGATATAAATTTTTAAACAATTAATTAGAGGGATATATAGGTCCCACCCATATCATAATGAAATCATTCTTACATTCTTCACAAAACATTAATCATTCATCATATCATAACCCATGAAATAAAAACTGTTTATTAAACATAATTCTATCATACGATAATCCATATAAAATAAATGGAATTAATAAAAATAATTCCAACATAATCACAATAAATTAAAAGTAGCAATAAGGATATAAACATAACCACATGTCATCTTAGATGGAAAATAATTTTTATAAAACACTTGAACTTAGTTATTAAGGAAAATATAATTTCCTTTGCAAAAAACATTTTATTTTTCCCAAATGCCCCAAAATTTTAAAAGAAAAGAATTTATTAAAAAATTAACCTTTAAATCATATTTAGGAAGATTCAGGGAAATAAGACTTTATAAAGACATAAAAATTTGTTCATGCTTTATAAGTCAAAATATAGTCTTCTCATACTCTAACTGGAAAAGTTAAAAATTACCTCATACAAAGAATAAAAGAAATATTACATCGATACTAATTATTAAATAGTAACCAAGGGGTAACATTGTATTTAATAAATAGTAGAATAATTTAAATAATATTATATATTTTGGAAACATTTAAGTGAATGATAAATATACCACAGTAAATACTTATAAATAAACAATCTTGTATAAAAATGAGATTTGAAAATTATCTCATACCTTAGGTCTGATATACTTTATATATATTTAAACCTCTTGTATAATGATTCAAATAATGTTATTTACTTATTACAGAATCATAGTCATTTAAGTTATATTCTCATCTCTTTTTTAGTAACATTTCTTTTTTACTCATTATTCAGGTATTAACAGCTTTATGTTCATAGGCATATTTTATCAAATAAGTTCTTTTCTCTCTTATGATGATATAGTTATATAATATATAGAATGATATTTTCATAATATATATCATATTTATTAATTATATCAATTTATCTAATCAGACATTAATGGAGATCATGTATTACAAATCACATCACATCGTGGAGATGGTAGGCTGTGCGTACACATGGGTGACGATATTGTTCCCATAATTATTGAACGGTATTAACATGGATGGTGTATAATATTTCATAATCAATATTATTTTTTAATAGTAATATATAGTTAATAATTCAGTCATTATAAAAATCTATATATGTAGGTGATGAAATACATTTTACACCACAGTGTGGAAAACCTAAGTCACACGTACACACACATGGTGATTTCATTTTTCATTGGATGGATAGAAGAGAAAATAATGTCATTTAATATTCATAATAAAATAGAAGTGTACAAGATATAATAGAGTTATTAAGTAATAATTAAACAACTCATTAAGTGGAATTATAAGATGAAATATGTTTGATATAATCGGTAGAGAAGATTACCTCTACTTCGACGTTCTTCCTCTAAATCTTCTCTTAGAGCGATAGAGTTAGTCATTTAAAGAAGTCTAGAACCTATGGATCATTGATATGGATGTTGAGAAGGTAAATGGTCATGGTATGGTATAGATTTATGGCTCAAAATTAATTTATCTATTGAGGGGGAAGTGACTTTTTATAATTGAGGCAAGGATCACTTTTGGAAACCTAAAAAATATTAATTTATATTAAAATCAAACCCCACATAAAAACCTCAAAAATTCCCAAATTTATAAGATTATAAGATATAAGTTATTATTCTCATCAATATATAAATTCAATAAACGTGTTTTTTTCAATTTAAGAATTATCATTTTAATTAACACATAGTTATTCTATTTAATTTTTAACTAGGGTAACAAATATTTCAATATTAAAATAGAGAAATATTTACCTATTTGAAGTTAATTAGAAAATAAATGAACGATTCTGGGCATTTTAGACCATATTATAATTATTATATAGTTTAATAAATGTTTTATGATTTTTAAATAATTTTAAAAAAACTTATTTTGACAACACATCAATAGTGTCAATTTTGATACTATATTTTCATGGATTTTAAAAAATATCTAGATAATATGTTATCTTATATCCAAATATATTATCATATTCTTAAGGGGGAAAGGTAATATTTAAAAGTTGTTGGAAAAATTAATTAATACAAATGTTATTTATTTCAATATTTTTAATAATAGTTATTTGATATTTCCCTTAATAAAATAATCACTACATCAATATTTTTTTAATTATTTAATATACATATATTATTATTATTAAAAATTATAAAAAAAATACTATTATGAAGATAAATTTAATATATTTGATAAGAATTTATGTGGTAGAATTTATATTCATGAAAATCCATCATTAAAAATTGTATACTTATTAATGTTTGATTGGAATAATTTTAACATTACTTTAAATAAAATAATATTATTGTCCTAATCAACTCCATATTGCCCCAAATATTCCATAACTAGAAAACTGTATGATTATGGTCGATATATACTTGACCAATAATATTTGGTAAAGTGTTTTGGCCCTTCAATTGTTAGTATCATTTTAATAATAATTTGTTTATTAATTTTTCATCAATTAAATATTTTCTGCATCGTCAATATAGAAAACGTAAATTAGTTATTTCTTCCCTAAAATTACAGATAAACTACCACGATAAATATAAAAAATATATCTTTCAAATAATTATATATAGAAAATTTTAGCATATGTATAACCTTATTTTATTAATTATATAGTATTTAAAACATGAATATGACATATTTAAACTTTCATTAAATAAAATATTATAAATACCGTAATATCACCCAAATGGACAAAAACACAAAAAATATATTATTATTAGGTAATTATGTTTATTATATTAAAAATTACAATTTATATTTGTTTATAATACCCACTTTTCAATATGTGGATACGTAATAGATATTAAAGACCACGAAAATGACACTTTGTGTTTATCATTGATTTAAATATTATTTAAGTCATTTTTATGGACAAGTGTACATTAAATGATATAATTTAGATCCTTACGTGTTAATGGTCTAATTTAATTCATAAAATGATTTTTTTCATTTGTGTTGGTCATTTTATTGTCCTTATAATTTTCTTAATTACGTAATTTTCCGAATTTACCCTTTACTGTTGTAATAAAATTTACAATGGTTTTTATTTCTATTGGTCAAAACTAAAACGAACCTACTAACCTAATTTGGACCTCCTGAAATTAAAATCCTACATCCATTTTTCAAAATTCAACACATAGCAATTTCAAAATTAAATTTAAACTAAAATCGATAAAATTTGATGGAAAAGAGTTTTTGGAAAAATACTACTTTTTAAATGAAAAATGTTTTAATAATAAATTCATGTATAAAATCATTTTAGAACCCCATAATTAGATAAAAATTAAATAATTAAAATTTAAAACTAATCCAAAACATAATTTTACCGTTAATTGACTTTAAAATAAAAGAAATAATTATTTTCACTATTTAAAAACTGAAACTTATCAGAAAAATTCCATAAAATAAAAAAAAGTAAATTTTTATATTTCATGATAAATGAAGAAGTTTATTTTGTAAATATGAATATAAAAAAGTGTCAAAAGATATATTTAAAATCTTATCACTTTCAAAAGGTGGAAAAACATCATTTTTTTAAAAGTACTTCTTTTATCCAAATAAATGATTTTGTTCTTATCTCATGTTATTGAAAATATATAATATAAATTTTAATGTTATATAAAATTAAAAATGTGTTCACTAAAAATACTATTTGATAGTTTATATCAAATTAAATATTAATATATTTTTGTTTAGTGAAACGTGATATTGCGTACAATGCAATCTATCGAGGAATGGTGCTCTTTCATGTAACACAATCCAAGAATAATGTTGCATATACTACAAGGTAAAATGGTGTTGTGTATAGAAAAAGCTAATATTAGTGTAGCATATAACACAAGACATAAAATAATTTAAAATGAAACTTTCTCATAAAATCATGGGGTGTTACACATAGCATTGTAGTAATTATTTTAACCAGTCTTGGTTGGGTCAGGCCCTATATTTTGGGGAGTAGTAGGAATCTTATATTCATCTAAAATGGATGGGCAAATTTCAAAACCCATACTTGCTAAATGAATTTTCATCTTAAATTTTTGTTTTTTATAATTAATTATTTAGTAAAACAGGTGTCTATTGGTAGCAGCACCATCAAATATATTATCCATAATAAAGAATAAGGAATAGTTTATTAAAGTGCTAAAAATTTATAATTAAAAAAGAATTAGATAAATTTAAAACCAAAATAATATAAATGTTGAAATTATTAAAAAAGAACCAAAAACATTGAAAATAAAAGATTAGAAACCACCTTTGATACCAACTGTTTGTCATAATAGAAAACTCACGAGGGGGTGAATTCAGTTCATATCAAAATTTCTGTTAAAAAAATTATTTAAAATTTACCCAATTTAAAATATACTGACCCTATATAACCAAATAAGTAGATATTCAATAGTTAGGAATTTTCAGTTAATTTCTCATATAATTGATTAATTATTAGTAAAACTAATTTAAAATATTTATATATGTTTTGAAAGTAATTTACTAAATAAAAAATACTTGTAAACACTGAGAATGATTAAATATAAAAGTAATAATTAGTTTTCTGAAATATATGTGAAAATGGAGAAAACTAAATTTGAAAAAAAAATTGATAAAAGAAAATAGGTTCAGTCTCAAGTAGAGACCTAATCCTCTACACATGGTGATCACTTACCACCTAGAAGATTATATTAATAAACTTGATTCACAACCGAGATTGGGATTCACAAAAGCACCCAAGGGTGTCTAGGTTAACAAGACCTCTACCAAAGTTATTCTTAGAAAAACAAATTACAAGCATTCCGTACATGGACCTATTCCACAGTTATATGTGGGAGAAAAAAGTCTATATAAATATGAGTGGGTGAGGATATATTGTATCCTTCATCTTAGCTCAGGAGAAAATATGTATTTATGACACAGACACACAAACTACTCAAAAAGTAATTAGAATTTATAAAATAGATCATAAATAATTATAAAAGGTTTAAAATGCTATGTGTGATGCAATTGATGATTTTGTACTTATTAGGTGTATAAGATGTGAATCTCAAGTCTACTTCTAGAATTAACACCAAAAATACAGTGACTTGGATGCTCTGTTTTATGGTTTAAGGTGAGGTGAGAAACTAATCAGAAATACTCTTCACTAGGATATGTTTCTATACGAATATTTTCAATTAGATTCATAGGAAGTTATTCCTTTTTCACTTCGACCAGGATGAGTCTATTCTAGGTTTTTACAGCCTCACCTCATGTGTGTATCGATCTTCTTGTGCTCCACCTTATTTATTTTGAGGTGTTTTTCTTTGGCTTGCCAGGAGATTGATATTCATCACGTGTAGGTACGACTTATATTGTATAACCTATTAACATGGTCATGAATATATTATATAGAATATCATTAATAAAATAAAAATTATTAACTAACTCAAATTTAATAATTAGATGAAATGTCGAATTTAAATGGTAAAGGAAGAAATAAAAAAGTATCGAACAGTGCCATAGGGGTGGTGAAATATGAGTGGTGACATTTCCATTGTCTCTAATAATTTTCTACAGAACGGTGTCTTATACATTATGAGAATTTCAGAATTTGGAATGGTTTCTTAAGAATCGTGTCTTATACTTTGAAAAAATAATGAATTTTGGAACTGTATCTTAGACATAACGAAAATATAGAAATTGAGAATGGTGCATTAAGAATAGTGTCTTAGACATTGTTAAAACCTAGAAATCTTGAATGATGTTTGGCCCTTTTGAAATTATTAACCAGTAGATCGATTCAAATGTGACGGGTCCATATCAACGGTGCCCAGTAATTTTTGAAAATTTGGAACTGGTTAGTCACTACAATGGTGACGGTGAGTTCGGACCGGTGGCTATGAGTTCTCCGATCGGTGACTCATATATAGTCATATATTTTTACCATATATTAGGAAGTAATACATAATAGAATATATTAATATTATAAATAAACATAATGAAAGAATATTAATCATGATTTGTGAGCATTAAAACTAGAGGAGTCCAATACATGGTATAATTATTTAACTTTCTATGAGTGATACTGTGAAATAATGGACAAGACTAGATAATGTCACTAAAATTCATATTTTTCATAAAATAATGGTTAAATATATACATTTTGATAGAAAATTTTTCATAGTTACTTAACCCACTAACATATTCAACTAAAGAGGAATCTAAATACATTTGGATATGATAGTATGATAACTATTTTGATGAATTAAATATAATATTTGTAAATTCTACTGTATTAGACATTCTATCATGAAACATGGAGTTTTTTATTTATAGTGATTTTTAATTTAATGGACTTGGTTTTGTTTAGATGAAGAAGAACCAGGTAATACTATATGTATCAATAAAATAACATCTCATGAGAAGAATTATCATATATATGACATTTCTCTAATGGTGGTATTTTTTTCGTTAAAAATATTTAAGAATATTTTATATGTTAAAAAATGTGATATATATATATATATGGATCATTAATGTTTTAAATATATATTCACTATAAAAGATATTAAAATGCAGAAAATAATATGGTTAGAATTGATAAAGTATTATGATTTTAATATTCTCTATAATCTAGGTAATGATAATAATGTAATAGAAGCCATTATTCTAAGGGAAAATGCCACATTTAAAATGATATGTTTATAATATGATCTAATCGTTAATGATTTAATAAATCTTGTATTATAGGTTATCTATATAAAAACTGTATCTCATTTGGATATTGTATTGTACAATTATCATTATTTGAAAGAATTAAAAATACATAGAAGGAAGATCATTGTTTGAAAATTAGCATATATTTTCTTAATGAAGGAAAATGTTCTATGTTTAATATTGAGAAATAATGTTTTATAATATTTTGAAAGAGGATTCATGTACTATGTGATTATGAGTTAAAAAGGTAATTATTAGAAGACACTCATAACTCTGTGTATATCATTCATCTTACTAAAAACTACATGTATAGAGACCTTTAGAAATATTAGTGGAGGGACATAATTACTAAAGATATTACTAATCTTATCATGAAATGTTTAAATTTTCATAAGGATTATACTAGATGAAAATTATATGAGATAATGAATTAGTTGTTTTTAATAAAAAATTCAAAATGGGAGAATATATCCATTGATTTCATAGTGAGATTACAAAATAAATATATATTTTATAAGGTGATTAGTGTTATTATTGATCATTTGACTAAATATGAACAGTTAGTTCCTATTAAAGATATTATGTCATTGGATAATATTTCTATAATATATCCTAAGGTGATAATACTATAACATGGATTTCATTTTTTTATTTTATCTAATCAAGACCTGATATTTATATTTTATTTTTTGAAAGTAAATTATAATAAATCAGGTACTATGTAATGTTTCAATTCATGATTTCACACTCAATCTAGTGGATAGTAAAAATGGGAATTTTAGAATTTAGAGGATATTGTATTGTATTTATCAATGGATTGTGAAGGAATATTAGTGCAACAACATTAATTAATGTAATTTTCTTATAGGAAAAGTTTAAATTCCAACATATATATGACTTCATTATAGTATATGAAAATCAATGTTTTACCGTAGCATGTTGGGATGAATTCATAGAGAGAAAATTGTTAGAACTAGAATTCATATAAGATAATTTTAAAAAATAATATATAATCATCATAATTTGATGATAGATGGGATAATGAAGAAAATTTAAAATAATAATAGGAGGAAAGTTTTTTATTTGAGGTAGGATATAATGTATTTCATAAAATTTCTACTTGGAATGGTGAGATGTATTTTCATAAAAAATGAAAATTACATCTCTATTTTATTAATCCACAAGGAATTCTTGAGACAGTGGGATTAGTTTCATATCTAGTAGCCTTACTTTCTATTTTTATGAGTTTCATGATTTTTATTATGTTTCATTAATAAGTAAAAAAAATTCTTGATTCATTTCATGTTTTGATCCATAAAGTAATTTAGTTAGAGGAAAATCATTATTATAAAGAAAATTATGTTTAGAAACTAATCTAAAAAGATAAGGTGTTTTAGAATATGTTAAAACACATCTCTAATGTTTTTGGATAAAACCAAATATCTAAATAATGTACATGGGAATTTGAAATGACTATGAGAGAAAAATATCATCACTTGTCAATTAATGAATAAAATTATGAGGGTACAATTTCATTAATGATGGAATAATATGAAAAATCATGTAATTTTAATAATATATAAATTTAATATCTTATTAAATTTTTTAATTAAATTTTGTAGATTATTGTTTAATTAATAAATTTTATATGATATTCCAATCAAAAAATAAATTTATTTATTTTAATCAGATTGAATTCCAATAATTATATTATATCATTAAAATATTTATTTTTTAAATTTTACAAGTTAATTTAATTAAATCTACTTAATTTTAAATAAAATCATATATATGGTAGATAATTTTGGTCTTTTAGTATTTTTAAAAACTGTTTATTTATTGGTGAATAGTCGAAAAACTCATGTTCTAAAATACTGTAACATTTAATTTGATTTAAAATTTAAATGTTACCATTCGGTTTTGTATTAATTTTAAAGAATCATTACTCAATAGTATTTTATAATAAACTAATAATTATTCGGGAATCAATACAATACATGATTTTAGCATGAAATCATTTTATTTCATAAAAATTAACATTGGAAAATATCTTTTTTATTTTATTATGCATACTTGTTTTAAATTAAATTTTAAAAAACAATGAATTTAATAATATAAAATGGATTCCAAATTTTTGATCAGCATATTCCAATTTAGAAATAATTTTAATTCCATTTTTCTTCATAAAAATTAGTTATCATCATAAAATTTAATCCCCACGATAAGGGTTAAAATTATTAAAGAGGGGTTAAACTAAGGGATAAGGCTTTAAATATCTATAAAACTAGTATAAATTTTATTTTATGAGTTTAGTTAAACACTAAATTATTCTATATTCAATAATATTGAAAACTAGATCCACTTTTCAATAAGAAATGAATTTTTAATATTTTAAGGTTATGATTATTTATAATAGTGTCACTCCTCTCACCTTTAAAAACACCTCTCCTGTTCTCAATTCTTCACAAACATTGATCACCCTAACTTGAGTAAAAAATAATTTATTTAATCCTCAAAAATGTATCCATTTAAAATATCCTTTTTATTCCCAAAATTCCAATATAAGATTCCTTAAGTTGTTTTTAGAATGATATTATCCAAGGAAGAGATATATGGTTTAACTAAGCTATTTCATGTTTTTTTCTTTTTTAAATATATCCATATATTACATATCTATAACATCATAATGAAATAAATATCATTAAGATATATATATTTTATTATTTTGATGTCATAAATATTCTCTTCTTTCTTTTTGTCAATATAAATATAAAAACATCGCATATCAGTATATGCGGGCTATCACCTCCATATATGGGCTTTTTTCATCACCAAAACAAATAAATATTTATAATGATGGGTAAAATAAATTATAATGATATTTATAAAATAATAATGAATCTATAATGATAAACTACCATATTCATTCCATCCTAACCAACTATTTTAAAATAGAAACATCTCCTATGTTTATGTATAGGCTACCACCTCTATGAAACTACATGTTTCATTTTTAATGAATTCCGTACATAGGATGTTATAAAAATATATTAAATTTATAAAAATAATAATTATAAAATGATTGAGATTGTGTATATTATAAAACCATGACCCCTTTGACCATAATCAACCTACCATTGTTGTTTTTCATATTATGACCCAAACAAACCCACAACGTCCAATGTAACTTTAACTATTTTAGAAACTAAATAAAACATTATAGTTAATTAAATTATATGAATAATAATAAATTAATTAAATTGAAAATTTTGTGAATCATATAAATAGTTATTATAATTTTATTATTTTGAAAACTAGTAGACGTATATAGTGATTTGGGATTATCATTAAAACACTTTTTTAAAATATTTTAAACTTTTTCTCTTCTATATATTTGTTAAAAATAGAAATTATAGCTAATTATGTTTGTATAATTTAGGTGATGAAGGTGTCTAGGGTATTTCCAAAAATTTGGGAGAGTGGATAAGAGGTTGTAGATAGAAATTCCAATTGGAAGGAGTCATGTGTCATGGTTCCTTATGTAGAACCATAAGGGTAGTGGATGCAGTATAGAGGAGAATGTTATAGCATATGAATCTATAAGATGTGTTTTTAAGATATTTAAAATTTTGGGGTAGCTCTATCATGGATCCTTGGTAACAACATAGCCCATTCTCCATAGTTGAGGGTTTGTAGATAGAGACCATGGATGTGGTGTAAGTTCTCTAAGGTTAGTTTTTATTGATTAATAATTTTTTTAGAACCCCTTAATCATGGAGAAAGGATATTTCATATCCACTTCCTATATGATGGGAGTTTTGTATTGTTTTCTTGGTTACATTACCCCCCCCCCCCCACTTTGTTTTATTGGATGTGTGGCATGTAAATATTCATGGGACTCATAGACAGCTTTAGCGAGCCTGGATATGGTGTGTTTTAACCAACTATGTCATAGTATTATCTCTTTGTGTCATGATGAAAGGTAGTTATGTCATGGTATTTTATTTTCTAGACCCCCCGATAAAATCTTAAATACCTTTTTACCTGATCAATTATCAATACCATTCTCTCGATTCAAGGGAATCCCAATTGTGTCCTAGGGATATTTCTAAACCCATATTTCTGTATCCATAAAACTAGAAATAATGTTATTGATCTAAGGAGTTTTTGGTAGGACACATCCTTCCATTTTTTTGTTTCCTATGAATTTTATTATTAGAGGATGTGTTTCTTCCAAGGAAATCGATATTTTTTTTGATTCAATGGGATAATGATGTGGTTGTTGTGTTATACAATAATCATGGTGTTCTCAATTATATTGGTGTTCATTGGTTGCCTCTCTATCTTACTTTATCCATTTAAAGTGAAATAATATTCAGAATTTTATGTAGGGAAACATTCATTTCTCATACATTCTATAATGAGAGAGCTATTATACTCTTGTCATCTTCGATGAAGATAGTTTTTATTGTATTAATTAATGATAATGAAATATAGATTTGAAATTAGTATGGGAAGGGGAATGAAATATCATTATTTATATATTTTTTATAGTATGGATATTGTGGTTGTATATGATGGATTTATTTCTAAAAATCATGAATATTGGGGGCTTTTCTTGCACTTTGATTCATGAGATCATGGAAACCTTGTAGTGTGATTTTTTATCACTAAAAAATAAGTTGGATAAATCCTTATATTCGGTTAATAAAATGGTTTTCCTATGATATATATGTCTTCTATGATAATCCACTTTAATAATGATGTAGAATGTGATAAAAATACCCTTGATAAATCTAAAAAATTTAAGTATGAATGTGATGAGAAAGGTGTTATGGTGTGTGTTTGTAATGTATAGTGGATGCGTTGTGAAATGGTTGTGGTATGGTTTGGTGATGTGTGTTCATGATTTGGTGTCATGATGTGATGAAAATTGGATACATATTTCTATGTTTTTGAAGTGGAAAGTGGTTGTGGTTGTGAAATGGGGATGTTTTGGGATTGTTGGAATAAGGGTAATGTGTCATCTGTTTGTGTGGTGTTGTGTTTTAGTAGTTTCCTATGTTGAAATGGAATTAAATATAAATGATACATATAAGTTTTTTGAGGAGAAATGGATAATGACTGCTTAATTAATTTGGGAATTGATTTTCTGTATTTTTGTTGTTAAATGTAAATTATACAAGAATGAAAAATGAAGTGGATGGGTTGGAAAATGAAAGGGTTAGAATAATGAAAAGGTTAGTAAATGGTAAATATAAAAAATGGATAAATTTTAAAAAAAGATAAAAAAATTTCGTGTGGTTTTTTGGAATATTTTCTGGTGGTTTTCATTTAGTGGTGGTAGTGAAATTGGTGGTGTTGTGCGTTCGGGTGGTAAGGTAGTGAGTTGGGTAGTTATTTCATTGTAATCCAAAAAGATGGGATTATGTGTGGATATATATATATATATATATGTATGTTCATTGTGATTAATATATATTCACCCCACCCATATTAAGAACCATGATCCCGCAAAAAATATTGTTGTGGGTTTTCTTCCCAACATCCTAGTGGTGAGGACATACTGCTGGCTACCCACTCTTTCCATCAATATCAACCATGAGAGTTATAAAAACACTTGTAGTGATATCTATAAGTAAAAATTTCAATACTGGTTTTTGTTTGATACTGTTACGGGATAACATAAATTGGGTTTCATTCATGAAAAGAGGAGGGTGTGAGGTTGATGTCCTTCCTGATCATGATACCCTACTATTATGGTTATTGCAGAGATGTGATGCCACATGTGGCTTTGGGAAATATTTGATGTGATTGACCAGGAGTCTTCAGGTGATATGTATTCTGATTTCCCAAGTGTACTCAGGGTAGATGTGGTTTGATTTTCCCAATTTCCTTGGATGATAATTTTTTTGATAGCTAGTTGCATGTTTTTTCTTTTCATTGTGTGATATATGAATGATATGAGAGTTCTAGAATGATCGAGGTTGTGGTGTGAGAGAAACAAAATTGTTTAGGAAACTAGTGTAGGGTACACTTATCCTTATACATCATATGAGGTTATTATACATGTATATGTTATTTGGTAATAAATCCTTTGAAATGATAGGATTGGTTAGTTTAGTTGAATAAGCATTTTTTAGAAGATTTCTCAGAAGGGAATTAATAATATCTTTTATCATTTACATGAGATACTTTAGTTAACCATACTAAGTATACTTCTATGATCACCCTATGAATATAAATATATCATTCAGGTTTTAAGGAGTAATTTTTTTACTATTCCGGAAAATACTTTCTTAGACCATTGAATTGGTGTTATGATGCTTCCTTGTATTTCTTTTGTATATTTATTTGTAGATTAATTTTATTTTTTCATCATTCAAGAATTATGTGATAGTTTTATTTTTCATTATCTTATGCTACATTATAGAGTTTCTTGTAATTTTATTATTATATATCTCATTCCTATTATTATAGTGGGTGGTTCCCTCCATTTTTGATTCTTTTATACTCTCTGTTCTAGTCTCTTACTCAGGGTCTACTGGAGGCAAGTCTTATACGGTCATTATCTCTCTTCTTCAATACTAGCTCTGGAGGGGTAACATATTAGGTAGGGGATCATGATAGATGTTTTTAAAATGCTTCAATAATAATCATATTTATACTCAAAAAGAATGATTAAGGTCCTCTTAAAAATTATTTTACTTTACTAATAATGTTTTTAAAAATTATTATTTATAATATTTCTAGTATGGGTCATTTTTTACATTTATAAAAGGTATGTAAAGAAAGTTTTTTAACATTTTCTAAATGATAACATTTCTCCAAAACTATGATTATTTTTTATTATTAAGAATCTTCAACCATTTTGAATGCTTTTTCAAAGATTATTTTATTCCTAGAAGATTTGAGAATTAATAATTTCTAAATTTTTTCAGATGGAATGTATATTTTCTTTTCTTTTCATGTTATAATTCAATGTGTATTTTTATATGGTCTCGAAATCCAATTTTTATGATTTTATGATATAAATGAAAATATTTGTTTAATTTTATTCGTGTTATGGTACTTTGATATTGTTTTTGATGATGGATGGGTCTCATATAACCCTCCAATAATTTGGGTAATGAAATGCTCTCCCAAGGAGATATATTTGAATTAATCAGGTAGTTTATTAAATTGTAATGGTTTTTATAAGGGACTTTGAAAAAGTGATTTCAGGGATAATATCCTAGGGTAACTACATCATTATTCTGTGGTTCCTATTGGATTTTATGGAAATAAATTTACCTCATGAGGTATGAAAATGAGATCCTGATTATAGAAATTTTATGATCTTATAATGGTGATATATTTATTCTTCAATGAAATGTATTCATAAGTTATCATTCTTTAAAAAATTACTTTCAAGATAAATATTTTATCAATTGTGCTTTATTATAAAATTTTTCATGAAAAAATGGTCATTCACCTTGCTTTCATGAGTATGTAATTGATAAATGGGTGTGAAATGTAATTACGTAAAATGGAAATCATTGATATAGATTTTTATGTTTTTCAAAGTACTAATTGGTTTTATTTCCTTCTATATCCCTTATTGATCATTGTATATTCATCCTTAATTTTCATGTGTTTTTCAAAGGATCTAATAATGAGTAGAAACTATAGAAGTTATAAATTATTTTCTATGATGACTCATTTTAAACGAATCATATGTGTCATTAATGAAATAAAGGTGTATAATTAAGAACCATTTATTGTGGAAAAACATTAAATTATGTGCATGTTTCTACTTTTTTCTGTGGTGGTTTTTCATAACACATAAAAAATATAAAAATTGAATGAATGGTAATGTATGAAACTAAAATTCATTATTTTAAACTCATAATTATTTGATTTTGAGTTGTGGGTTGTTACAAATACAATTCTCTATACACGCCATTGTAAAATGGTGATTGTGTGGGAGAAAATAAAAGTTTAGTTCTGATCGGAAAAATATCTATTTTTAGACAAGAACATTGAAAAGTATTTGTAAATAAGTTATTTTAATATCATTCAATATTAAAAAAATATTTCTTTATGTACCAAATAAAATTAAACTATTTTTTATTAACTATATATTAATATTTTTTTAAAAAATCATATATGGCATTGGGAATCTCATGATTTATTAAAATTATATATAAATGTTTTGGAATATTTTACTTGAAATAAAATGTTGGAACATGTATGGGATTTTTAATTGTACAGAATAGGATATTTATGATGGAAGAAGATTTTTTTTAAAATGGTAGACAACATTTATATTAATGTCATTGATGCAAACCCCATAGAAATTATACTTCTTAAAGAAGACAATGTGAAATCATTACATAATGATATGAGACATTCTATATAATATCATGATAAAAATACTTAATTCAAAAACCAATTCGTAATGTTAATTGAAAATTCACTAGTGATGGTTAGAAATATATTTTTATATGATAAAAATGAATTCATAAAAAAATTAAAAGAATGTCGATGTAGAAAAAATAATTTGGTGAAAATAATATATAGTCCAATCCTAATGAAAATTTAAAATACTTTATTTAATAGATTTGATATCACAAATAATGACATGTCAATTTGGTAAGGTAATTTTACATAAAAAATTGAAGAATTACATGAACAATGAATAAGGATTATATTGAAAAATATTCTACTTTTAATATTATTCCTTGACCAGAATAAAAAAATATAAACATTAATATATTTGGATTCTCAAAAATACATTCGATGGAAAATCCAATGTAGTGAGAAACAATAATATATTGTTATGAAAATGTTATTCCAAAGTTGATTGAATTTATTTTGAATAAAACATCTATCTTATATATATATATATATATTTGAGGAAAATATAATATTATTTCCCATTTATTTTAAAAAAATATAAAACGTTTTTCAAATGGATTCTAAATAATAATTTATAAATGGTAATATGTAATAAGATATTTTCAATGAGATATTTGAGAATTTTGTTCTAATCATTGTGGCACAAAAGTGTAAAATTTTAAAAAAAGATCATTATGGATTCGAACCATCTATAAAGGTCAAGAATTCTAAAATTTATGGTTGTTTACAAAATATGAATTTCAAGAAAGTAATTAAATAGTGTAAAATATTTTTGAATTATATTAATACGGTTATTCAAATTTTCATTATGTGGCTTGATGAAATTATTTTTTAATGTGACAAGATGTATATCAATATAGAAATTTTTGAAATGATAATGGGAAAATATTTTATTTCCACCTCAAGAAATATAAAAGTATATTTGGAAATATTAGATATTAAATTGAATAATTATATCTTTCTTACCCAATAAAAATATTCTAGAGAGTTAATGAATGATTTTAGTAATAAAGTCTCTAGGTATGTTTCAATTCAATTCATAGTAAATGTGACACTGATCAAAAGTGAGGATGACCCAAGTATAATCAAAATATAATATAAAAATGTAATTGGAAAATTATTAATTTTCAAAATATATAGGAATAATATTTATTATCTACTGAAACTACGTGAAAGATTTTAGATATATCCAAATGAATGACACAAGATGTTTACAAAAAGAAAATTAAATTTTTTAATGGAAACTAAATTATGTGTTGTTTTTTGGAATAAAATGTCATAATAATCAATCTTACTATATTGATGTTGAGTGAATGGAAAATGTAGGGGAATATATAATTAGGATTTCACATTCTTTACTTGAATAAATCATGTGAGTTGGTATTTTAAAATGAAAAAAAATCACACTTACTACCATAAAATATGAATATGTATCAGTGACATAAACATTCACACAGATGTTATCAATAAACAAATAACGTGAATATCAAAATGAGGGAATTTATTTTCTATCATGAATTTTTTATGATAACTGATGTAAAATAAATCATTAATATAGTCTATTGTATTTATTGTGATCTAAGCATATTGATACCAGGTGTAATTTACAAAAGAAAAATTATCATGTGAAACTATTAATCCTATGTTTTAATCAACAAAAAACATATTTTAAGAATGTCTACCAACTAATTCAAAAAATAAACCATTCATAAAAAATGTTTAATAATAAATGGTCAATATTTGTCTCACTAGAACTGAGGTATTTTGATATTAATTCATTCACACTATATATCTTATATTTTTTTTCAAATAGGTGGGAAGTGATTCTAATCTTATTCACTATTTGGTGGCCTTATTTTGATATAACCTAAAATTTTATATTATAAATATAAGTGTTCATCGTGAAACTTGGTAGAAATAAATTAGTATGTAATTAGTATAAAAATGTAAATTTTTTTAGAAAATATTATCATTATTTTATAAATTTAAAATAGAGTTGGAAGAATGTTTTTGTTATTGATAAAAAATAAAAAGGAGGATAAGTTGAGGGAACACCGATTTTTCTATAGATAAGAATATTGAGTGACTCGTGAATTTTTTATATTATATTTTTTTCCAATAAATCATTATAAAACCTAAAGAGAAATAATAATATACAGATTTCCCCATTGACCAAATGAACATAATTGTTTCATATAATTCAGTTTATAGAGCATGAGATTCATAAAACACTCTAACCCTTCTAAAATATAGAACTCAAATTGATTCTTTGACATCCTAGTAATTTAATGTTGTAGATGTTATTGGTGGATGAACATATATTAAAATAAATTTAATACAACATAGTAATATTTCCCTAAGTCCTTGTGATTACAATTCTTATAATATTTGATAAGGTTTTACAACATATCAAAACTAGTTTAAATTATATAATCCATGATAGAGTTATATTTTTTCATTTTTTTTTGATGAAACGACATTATTGGTAATTTTATTCATGTGATTGAAAACATTTTTCGTTAAATAATGTCAGGAACTATTCTCAAGTAGAAGAGTAGAATATTTTGGATATTCCATTGAATATATTTGGATCAATGTAATTAAAATTTATTTAAATTATTATGTTATTTTTGGTTTTTGATAATTTATTATTATGATATTTTATGTATTTTATAGTTTTTTAGATCATACTAATAATTTCGAAAGAAAAATTTATTTTTTATCCACGTATTTTTCTTGCAGAATTCTTATTGAAAAGTAATGTCTTCTCTAAATTTTAGTCATTCTTACTTTATAATGTAGTGTATTACATCAGTTTAGTTTTTTTAAGGCTTCTATTTAGTTCATTCAATGTAAATGTTATAAAGATTAAGTGATAATGTCAGTTAGTTGGAGGATCACCCCTTTGGGATTAAGGGGTCATTATTATATTTTAGGCCTAGAAAATGCTTATTGTAGATATTTCTTTATAGTACATTGAGGGTTACCATAAGTAGATAATTTTTTATATATTTAAGATATAACATATAAAATATTGTTATTCCATTTTGATGACAACAATGATCTTTATTGTGATGTTTCACATTACATACTGGTTTATTAATGATTTGATGGGAGAATATGAAGAGATTAAATTTCCCTTATATGATGACTGTAGTATGATTTTTTTACTTGGATAAGTGATCAGTTAAATAGATATAATTAATTTCAATATTTAGATCAATGAAATGAACGTTTTGTTATGATTTAATATAATAATATATAGATATATTATTTGAATGATGATGTTATTTTAGATTATTTTTACTAATATTCTTTGAGATATAAATATTGAAATATATTTTTCAAATAATATTTTTAAATGATAAAATTTATTTTCTGGGGTAGTTTGTATGCATAATAAAAAGAATACATGAAAAATATAAATTAATAAATTAATGATACCTTTCATGGATATTTATAATATTTGATTTCATATATATTTAATTATTTCAAATATGGATATAAATGATGATGGTATGTCCATAATTATGAGAATTCAATTATTATACAGTGGTATTTTAAATTACCAATTATTTTTTTTGAGATAGATAAAGATAGAGTAATTATATCTAGGGAGATTTAATATAATGAGAAATAAATTATCGGTGGAGTTCTTCTGATAGAAGATATGAATATATTAAAGTTACATTTTAAACTCTCAATATTAATCTATGAAAATCTATAATTATAGCTATTCCTTAAATAATTTTTTTTATTATAATATGCCCATTTATTATAAATATATTTTTTCCTATATTCTATTAGGAAAAATATACAATGGTTTGATGATTATATCATCTCATTTATTTATTGACACTATGATATTAGTGAAACATCCTTTAATTGTATTTTAATTGTTATTATAAATAACATAGTCACCCACCTTAGCAGAAAACATTACAAAAAATCATTATTAATTATTTTCTTTGTTTATTTTTTTTAGACATTGGTGTATTATTTTTAGAGTATATTCATATTTTTATAGGTAAAATAAATTGGTTTGAATGTAAGAAATCATAAAAATTAGATAAATCTCATTCAACCACCTATACCTCATTTTAATATTAAAAAATATTATGGGAAGCATAAATATCCTTTCTTACATTAACTCGTAACATACTCCATATTATAAACTACTACTAATATCTTAATTCCCCCACTCAACCTAAAAAAAATGGGTCTTTATTACAAAAACTTACAAAATATTCTCCCATTATCATTATATCAATGACTCCAACATAGATAATGAATATTAACCATAGAAAAGTAGACCACTCTCCTCCACATCAATTATCCATAAAATAGGCCACGGGGAGAGATAAATATAATATCTATAAAATATTTCCATATACATGGAACAATCACACCATATGTTCAACTAAAAACTTTCTACATTCACCATAAAACCATAAAAATATTTCTTTATTCTTGATCCTCTATTAAAATTCATCAAATATTAATCACTCTAAATTCAAATATTAGATATCATTAATTATAAAAACATTTAAATTATTTTGGGGAGTTTTTATAGTTCAAAATAATGTTTCATGCACCCAATAATGGCACCCATTCTATTATTGAGATGGTGAATTTATTAAGATCATGTATTGGTTGAAAAGTTAATAAAAATAGTTTCATATCTCAAGAGTGAGCGAATAAGTACATATAATATTTTTCTCATTGCACAAATGTTTTAAGAACAAGTAGCACTATTAATGTCTTGCTTCTTTAAATTTGTAGAGTCAATATTTTAAATATGTGTAAAATCATATAAAAAAGAAAAACATTAGATAAATGGACATGATTTTCTTTAAATGGTCCATCTTTATAATTAATAATTTTCCAATGATAATTTTACACACTATTTCACATCAAAGTTGCGTTATATTATAATCGTTTGAAAGTTATAATAGATGACTCTAATTCCCATCATAGATGATATGGAACACTATTAAACTATGAAAAACATATATGTAAAGTAATGATTATATAACTTAATATAGTATGTGATTTAAATATAATTTAGATTTCAACAAAAATTCGATCTCCTAAACCTCTTCCAATTCAATATCAATTCCACATTTGAAACTTTTAGGTTGAATACATCATTTTATTTTCTTTCTCAAATGTATTATAGGACACATAGTTCACTTTAATTATCATCTCTATCATTATATGAAGCCGCATTTAATTTATCAAAAAAAATTATCCTCGTTTAATGATATATGTTCTTGTAGGTATACATTCCCATTACATTAATTTCCATTTTGACATAATAATGTTTAGAAAACCATTGATACTATATCACCAATTTTATATAACAAAACCATGATTTTTTATACAATTTAATTTAATAATATAAAAATTCACTCTCTATTTCAACACTAAAAAAGTTATATCGTATCTCAATAATGTCACCCACTACACATGATAAAAATTTAGATTAATAAAATTTATTTATATACGTAAATATTATTTTTGAAAAAAATCATTCCAAGTTATATCACACATCTGTGTGGGATTTTTTTCTATCCCTGTGTATTGTTAACTCATGTCACTATCCATTATATGTCACACTCTATGATATATAAATTAATTATATATATAATATTCCATTATTTTATTCAACAAAAACATATCATTGTAACTTATATGATTTTACATATTATCCCTTCTTGGATCCCTTACACGGCCTATGTTTTCACATAATACTATATATGATATTATTTTTTCGAAATCATACACATAGACTTATTATATAAATTATAGTGTTACTATAAGTAAACAGTCTCATTTAGACTAAATTTCAAATTATAACCACAATTATATGTGTAATATTTAAGTTCAGTGTGTTTTTTAAGTGATAAAAATATTACACAAATATTGTCTAATTTCCACAAATGCTGATGGCCTATATTATGGTGATTTCATTACATTTATTTATTCCACATAACATAACAGCCTATATATGAATATGGTCTTTTTACTACCTATGTTTAAATAATTTCACTAATTATGTTATATATAATTTCACATGATATAAATATACAACATTATAAATTATGTCTCAATAAACATATTTAATTCTTAAACTATCTATGTGTCTTCTTGAAAATCTCATGAAACGACTACACTAATCCCACAATATTACCTTCATATTTTTCTAATAAAATAATATTTATCTTAGTCTCAATATATATTATATATCTGACCTAAAATTAAACATACATAACATATCCTTCGCTTATTACAGATAATATATATATATAAAATAAAAAACATGAATCTTTATACCATTTAACATAGACACAAAACATTTCACTTCTAAGATCACATCTATAAATAACATATATTTTGAAAATATTGTACAAAAAAATAGTTTAAAGTATTTTTTAGTCATGGAATTTTTATTTGAAAAATAATTATTCACAGAATACAAAACAATTGTTTTATTGTCCATAATATATATATTATTTATAATGCAACATGAAATATATATTTATAAATTCTAAAAATACATATAAAATGTTAATCAAAATAAAATATTTCTTATAATGAATTCCAAAATATATCAATAACAAAAACATATCCACATTTCATCAAGAATATAGACTAACTAGTCAACGTCTACCACTATAATCATGAATTGACAATATGAACTCAATTTTTAATAATAAATACAACTCTAAGAGATAGTGGGTTATAAAAACCTTTGTATTTTTAACAAAAATAATAAATTTAAAAAATATACATATCATGAACATTCACCCCCTATATTAATAAATAAAATAAAGGGTGTTTATATTGTATATATATTTCATAAAAAAATAAAATAAATCACTTGAATATAAGGATCCATAATAAATGTTCAGTGTTTAAAATAAAATAATGAGAATAAAAATTATGATTTATATATTAACATCTATAAGAATAATAAAATCATACCCCATGTGAACAAGAACTCTTTCAACAAAACATTTGAATGATATGTTTGGAAATTTAATTGGTTAAATACCCGAGCTCAACATGTTCAACCAATAATATTTTTTTCGCAACAATTTAGTTTAGATTCCTACAACTTGACTATCAGTTGAAATATACTCTAGTTTAAAAATGTTTCCTTTATCTTTGTTATTATTAAATTGATATTTAAATCATTAATTTTATTATATAACAATCTTGTAAAACATTATTGATATTGTTAATTGAATTTTTTTATCTCATAAATTAGAGAAATGAAGCTTCCCTTTCTCTTCCAAATAATTTAATTTTTTTATTTATATATTTTTATTTTAAATAGTATTAAGTGTTTATAATACATTTTCACTCAATAGTCTCTAATGATATACTCTCATGTGTCTCTCTTAACAAGTAATATAGTTTCTTTTTAAGTAAAATGCACTCCCTAAAAATAAATTCATATCATCTAATGGTTCAACCTAATTTGCATACATGAATAAAAAAAGATATTTCTAGTCATATATAACATAGATAAATTTATGGATATTTTTCTAATGATATATTTTAGAATAATTTGATTAAATTAATCTATATTTAGTTGAACTTTGATATCTAAATTCAATGAAGGTATATTTTTATAACATCATTCCTAGATGAAATTATGTAAAATAATCCACAAATAATTTATTTAATTTTCTAATTAATTCTGATTTTATTGGGTTGTATTTTATCATATTTTTTCTAATAGTAATTTTAGTAATCACATCCTTCTAATTACTAAATAATTTTATATTGTTCATTAATGCAGTCAAGTAAAAAATCTATTTCTTTCGATATTTTTTTTATAAAATACTTGTTTTCTAATTTTATATTTCATCATATATCTAATTTTGGATATTGGAGTATACACTACATTATAGTATAAAATGAGTAATTTTTTTTCAGAAACTCATTAGTATAAAAATACTAAGAGATAAATATGTCTTCATACTTTTTCTATATGTGTGCCCATGAAAAAATTGATTTCTCCTACAAAGGAAATTTTTAAATAATTTTTCAAGGGAGAGGAAAACATCTCACATTGACTATCTATCAAGATTATAAATTTGATGGAATTCCTAAAAAATAAAACATCATTTTCCATTAAAACATTTTATTGAAATAAATACTGTGATCTAATCCTCCTCTAGTGAACATAAATGGATCAAAAAATTATAAATCCTTGATATCAAATCTATAGGTTATTACTCCAATACTATAGATACATCTAAAATTTAAATATTTTTTCCCTATCATTATTTATGTGGAAACCATTATGTTTATCTCTATACACATTCTCATAAAAATTTATATCAATAAATTTATATGTCACTTCAATTTGAAAAAATACGAACTTATTATGAACAATAATTTTAATAAAATCATAATTACTTCCATCCTAACCCCAAAAGAAAATGATTAGTCTATTTTACCATATATATTTTATAATATCCTGTAAATTCCAATAATCCCTTATTCACAACTACTAATCTTTTTCATTTTTTTATTACAAATAAATTTGATTTAAAATGAATATTGGACTCCCAAACATTATTTTTGATAGTTTTTTCATCCTCATACATGGATTAAATTTAGATATCATATATATTTTATATTATTAAAATAACTCAGTTATACATGATGTAACAAAAATATAGCATGGATATACATTATTATTCTTGTTTAAACTATGTGATATTTGTTTCCTATTATATTTTCAACTTTTATGATTCTTTCTATTTATGATATTTTTTTGATTTAAAAATTATATCTCTTAATTTCCTTTATATTAAACATCTATATCCAAAATACTTTTTTTATCTATCACTTGAGTCATCATTGAAATAATATATTGTGTTATCTTTTTCTCCATCATCTTATCAGACTTGTTCATCATAATTTCTCTTACTCAAATAACCCATCATGACATAATTTGTATTTATAATTTCATTCTTTCATAACCTCTTTTATCATATTTTATATTACATCCATCCTTGTTAAAAATATATAAATGGTGTCCTAAATTTTATGTATCCCGCTGCTATATTCCTTTTAAATCATATATATTATGGTGTTATTTTTCATCTATATATAAATGATATATATTCTATATATGAACAATAATGTTCACTACCTATTTATAGTAGTGTATTTTTATACCAAAAAATGAACAACATAGCTCACACTGTGTTTTTTTATTGTTATTTCTTTCATTCTTCAACTGTCTCGTATTTGGGAAGAACTCAATATATACAGTTGATAAATGGTGTCATATTTCTTCAAATACTTTTCAATATTGTGTCTAATGTAATTAGTTATATTTTTAGACATTATCACATTGATTATCATTCCTAGTTCAGATTAAATCATTATTACTTGTCTTTTTATACAAGAGAATATCTTTTTTGGTTAATAATAATCACAACACAACTCATTCCATAGTATTAATATACAAAGAGAACATGTAATAATTATCCACTTATCTTGTTATGGTTCACTTTTTTACACATGTATGTTGAAACCATATCAGGAAAGTTTAGAACACTTATTATGTTCGTGGTTTAAAATATTCCTATAATACTTCCTTCAATTAATTTCATTTAAAAATGATTTGTTTCTCTTATAAATCATGGTAAATTTATTGTCAATGATTATCTTACAAATGACTACATACTATAATTATTGAGGTAAACCAATAAAATTTTAAACAATTTTTCACACCTATTAAAAATAAATATTTTTCATTCATTGAAAATTATTTGAAAAAGAATTCCCCTAATTATTATTTATTCAATTAAAAACACTATACATTACATTCACAATATATATATTACTATATATATTATTAACATTCAAAAATCACCTAGCTGGAATATAATTAATTGTTAATCTTGATTCTTTATATAAAAAATAAATCATTTTCAAATTTATCTTCCTCTACATATCTATTTTTATGTTCCATTTATTTTTTATTCCATATAATTTTTGAATATAACATTATCACATTTTTTATTTAAAATACAAAAATATTATAAAATATTTTGGAATATGACAGGAAGAAAAGATTTCTAAAATCTATGTATCTTCAATGTATGTATCAATCAAGGAAGAACTAAAAAAAATCTTTCCTATCACTTAATTTATTTTGTACACCATAGCTAAAATGATGGTTAAAATGTTCTTCAATAATAAACCATTACTTGACTTCATATGAGTAGTCTCCTTATTCTTTTAAAAAATCAGGATTTTTTTCAAATTTACTAGTTTAATTTATTATTCATTCAAGTAAAACATTAGGTGTGAATATTTTCGTTACAAATTTATCTTTCATTAATATTTTATTTAAAATTGACTAATTTATAACAATAACCCATATAAAAACAGTATCTCTATAATTTCACAATATTTCCATATAAAAATGTCCATGAAAATCATTAATTGAAAAACATTCATACCTCTATTCAACTTCATATAGTATGTTAAATAGTTATATTACTATAACAACATCTTGATTAGATAAATATATAATATTTAGAAATATTTGACACAGTTCATCAATTATCCCCCATGAAATTTTTTATTTAATTAGCTACATGTTTCCCTTGGATTTGGAAGTGTAATAAATAAATATAATATCAAAACTCACTTATCAATTTATATTTGATTGTTATGATGTTTCTCCCTCAATGATGACTCATAGAAAACCACCATATCTATTTCAGTAAAATATCTACTGAACTTATGGAATTTTTTATTAGTATGTGTCTTCAGTTCATTTTCCATTATGTTTCTGGTTGTAATTAAATTTTCATCCAATATTATAATCCTAATTTCTTTTATAAATTTAATAATTTATTAATTATTATATTGTATGGAGAAATTTTTAATTAAACATATACTATACATTAAATACCTTTGATGGTCACACGATTTTAGATCTTCCTCTAAGTCATTTATATCTTCCTAACATATCAACATCAAATTGTTGTTATTTTATAGTGGAATAATATTATATTTGTTCACACAATGATTGTATATTTCCTAACAAACAATTATTATTATCTTATAAATAAATTATTCTATAATCTTTCTCTTTAGTGCATTTAAAAATCTTGATTTTTTTCATGAATATATAATAAAATATTATCTTCGTTGATACTAATTAAATATTCCACTTCATCATCCATAAATATCCATTAATCACTATCATGTTACTTTCATAATTTATTCATCTTTTATTTTTTTTAATAATTCAGTTGTATTTTCAACCATTTTACTTCTTTAAGGAAATTTTTATATTATTTTTTTCATATATACTAATTTAATCATTTTTGGACACATAGAATTATGGTAATGTGAATTTTTATAGGTAAAATACACTGTATGATACATTCCTTCCAAACTTATTTAAAAATATTAATAAAATATAATATAAATTGAAATAATCATTAATGAAATTTTTTAAATATTCATTATAGTAATATTTTCCTGTATTTAAATAAAATTTCCATAAGATCATTATTATTCTCTTTCTATTAATATCACATTTTAAATTAATGTTTAACTAATGTATTTTTGATATTTCAAGTTAATGTTTATTCAAGTCCTGCTCCTCAGTAATATACACATTTTAGTGAAATTGATCATGAATCCTCCTTGGTATACATTTTACTATAGGATAATTTTAAAAAATTATTTCAATACTCTCATTGGAAAAAATATATCAATCACTCTATTTGTGAAGAAATCAGTAATACTTCTGTGTGTTTCTCTATATCAGTAAACAAGTTCTTTAGATATTTTAGGATATCTTACCTTACATAATTGAATTTTTCTTTAAATAATATACCATTGAGGCATTGTAAAAGGGTTATTATATTTGAGATGTTATCCAAGAGTCATTTTAGATTTATGGGGTTCTCATTGGCCATACATTTATAATTGTCGTAAAACACTTGAATTTACGAGGTGAAACGAAGGCACTACATATTGATGGGTGGCTTGAAGGACTTATATATTTATGGTTATCTTGATAGCCAATGTAGAAAATTTATTATTTTAAATCTCAAATCCTATATCTTAATAATACCAATATTTTTTTAAACATATGAGATTGGATAATTGTATACATTTGAATCACCATTATAGATACTAATTATATTCTCCTCTAAGGATTTAAAAGGCTTCAAATACCTTAATATCATAAAAAATTAATCTTAGTGTTATACTCTATGATAATTTGATAATTTTTCTCTACTTTAAGTTCTCAATTACCATTTTTAGAAGGAGAAATGCATTCCCCTCTGGATCTAGTCATTTTACATATCTCAATAATGTATACCACTATTTTATGAGACATTAATTGAAGAAATATTTAATCCTACTGTTATTGGATTTTATATTCATTCTAATTTAATATCCATATATAATTTAATAGTGTGTTAACAATGATACATAATAATAAAAAATATTGATTTATTAAGAGGTCATTAACCAATATTTAAAACCAATTATTATTTCTATCCAGAAGAAACCAACATAGGTATGTTGAGAGAGTGGTAAATATTGATATAAAACCTTTATTATTTATTTAATAATTTTAAAATAATTACATATATTAAATGATATATTCTCTCAATTTGTATATATAAAATGAATATAGACTCCAAAATCAATTCTAATAAGTTAAATGTAATCAATCTATATATTATTTTCTAAAACCTTTTCTCTATTAGAATAATGTTTAGTCTATAGAGTATGTAACTCAATGTTTTATACATAAATCACTACAAATTATCACTGTGTCAACTTTAAAAATGGGAATCTCACATAATAAAATTGATGGAATGTATGACTACCATAATATTTAAAATTTGTTGTAAAGTAATGAGAATATTATTAAAATTTTTGGAAATCATTCTATTTCAACTTTATTTACCATTTCTCTTTGCATATAATTATATTCCACTTCATTAAGAGTTCCATAATTAAAATTCATAGCATTAACTAATGATTTCTTTTTATTTAATGACTTTATGATATTGAAAATGGATTATTCCACACAGCCTTTCTATACTTTTTTATGCTATATTAGATTCATTGTACCTACGTTAAATCCATGAGAGATACATAAACATTTGGGTTCCCATAACCATGATCTCCAATATAATTTTTAAGTAACGATTTTAGAAAGAAATTTATACCATACTATGAAATACAATGAAACTGGAGTTATTCATGTGACACAGCATTTCAAAAATATAGATTCTAGTTCTTTCTATTCAAACTATCATACTTTTCATTTTCTATTTTTTTATTTTCATTACTCAATGTACAACAATATTAAGTGATTTAATCTATTCATATCCTATTATTTACCATATTCATATATCATCCATGAGGAAAACCCCATTTAATCAACATCACCATATTTTTTGTTGGGTATAAATGTCCTAGTTCATTTTCTCTGATGTGATCAATCATAGTGATATAACAAGTTTTTTTCTTTTTCATATGTATTAAAATTATTTATCTTAAATCAATGACTTGTAATTTGAATAATATTTCATATTCACATTTTTTCCTAAAATGACACAAAATACACATTAATGTATCATTATATTTGATATAAATCATCCTGATTTAGGGAAATATAATTCCAATATTACATCATTTGTAATACCATTCCATAGGTGAAGTTTACATCATAGATGGAATTAATCCTATTATGTTTTGTATAGAGTTCATACCCCATGTATTCTATCCATTTATGAAAGTATGATGTTTCCATTATTTAATTTCTATTCTTTTTCATAGTCTATGTTAGGATGATGTCACTTCCCATACATGTTTTATATTCACAATATCCGCATATCATTTTGTTTGTTAGAGTCTCACACTATGATTAATGTATTTTTCATATAGAATATAAATTTTCTTATAATAAAATCTTATATTATTTTATTATATACCCCTAAAACCATATCTTCTTATTGAACCATCTCCAAATCTTTTCCCAAATTTCTTTAGACCATTACACATATCCCTCAATTTGTACAATATATTCTCATTAATAAATAATGTCTATCTTAAGAAAACAATATAATATATATTAATCACATTACATATCCTTTAATTATAATAAAAGATATTAGTAACTCAAATGCATGGAATATAAATATTATTTCCATAAAAAATTTACAAAAAATATTTATCTTCATATAAAAACTCTCTACATAACATATCTCTAAAAATAATTATAGAAAATTTTTATCAGTAATAAATATTTAGCTAATATATATTTTCTCTATAAATAAAATGATTCTCTTGTAATCTATAGAACTTTTCTTGTTTTAAAATAACCATAAAACAAATATCTCTCTACATTCACAATACAAATAATAGATTCACTATAAACATATTTCTTCTTATTTGATATACCACATTATGTCTCTAAAATATAACATATAATAATTTCTCTACAAATTGAAATAATCTAGGGAACGTAAAATATTTTAATTATGAATTTGAAAGATTAATTCAAATTTCATTTTATAAAAAATTAATAGTCATTGGGGTATAACACTAGTAACTAACATGTTATTTATAAAAAAAACCAATTTTATTTACACTATCCATTTGTGTTTAAGAGGTTTTCATTCTAATTCATCATGTTATTAAGGAGTTTCAATCAGTTTTCTAAATAAATTGGACTGAATGGTGGTTATAGGGAGCCATCGGCCATCCTGTACATTTGATGAGAACCATTTATGGGTTCTTCTGCCATGGATTATATGGTGGGCCTTCACTGGCTATCTATTCATATAGACCATGGATTATGAATGTATACATTAACCATATGTTATATAGTCGACACCACCGGGTAGCCAATAAATAACATTGGGTAACAAGTGCTGTCGGGCTGGGCCAGACAAAAATGGATCAAAATGTAATTCCCCCCACCCAAACCACTAATTTGACCCTATAATCCACCTTTTCTAAAACCAAATATTGATATTACTCTTATAGATACTCTTCCAAGGAAGTCAGGGATCCTTTTCACTACTTTTCTAGGTGATTCTATCCCAGTTTTATTGGTTTTCAACATTACAGACATGTTTTTTCACTTATATATCATTATCATATTATCCCTTTAATTATTATTTATTTTTAGAACTTGATATGTGTTTCATTCATTAAATATTTTAATTTATTAATGATATATTCTTCACCTTTTATAACATGATATTCCACATGATATCTGGAGGTCAGATCTCATGTTTTTGTGGGGTGGCATGTGTGACTCTTGAGGTATATGTTGATCAACCATATTCCCTAACACAATTTCATATAGAAACATTGTATGAGTTGTGGAAATAATTATTTAGTTAAACCTATTACTTTTTATTGAATCCCTTTTCTTTTTGGTGTTTGGCTCCCATCATTATTGGAGTGAAAACCAAGTTTGAGGTTAGAGTTTCTTTGTAATGACTCTATTCTATGGACTGATAATACTCTATATTTTATACATGGTTTTTTAAATTAATATAAATGTTCCATGAATTAGCTGATTTTTGTTTATAAAATTATTTTTCGGAAAATATGGTTTCCCTTCATTTTGGTAGAATAATGTTTTCTTTTAAAGCATTTTGAAATGGATTATGAAATGTGTTTTCAAATAATTGTTTCAATAAAAGGGTTTTTTGAAATTATTTTTGAATTATTTTTATCTCATTAAAATTGAATTGATTTACACTGAACATGGGATCCTTACAAACCTAGACAGAGGGTTTAGTATTGGTCCATGTGCATTAAAATTATATAGGGTTCAGTTTCTATGGTTTTCTTCCATTCTAATATTGAATATTAATGACTATATGAACATTATTGAAATTATAGGGGTTTCATGTTTTGTATTTTTACTCTGTTCCCATCTTATGGATTCGTTGAGCATAGGGACTTGAGTGTCCCCAATTCATTGATTGGTTTGTAAGGTATGAGTGACCAAGCTATAAAATCCTTTATTATCCTAGAAATGTTTGAAATCTTCATTAGTTTTGCACTATTTTGGATGTGATATAATAAGATACACGATTTGATAATTTTTACTACATTGATAAAATTATTATAGGAAATAATATTACCTAGTTTTGGAAGAGATTTATAAAAAGTGGAATTGTTTACCATGATATTGATATAAAAATATATAAATTATTATTATGAAATTTTTTCATTTAAATTGAGTATATTGGGGTTGTTGTAAAATGACTTGTTATGGAATAACTAGGTGCAATCCTACTAATCATGTTTAACTGACACCCATCACACTCTCTTGTGGCTGTGTAAATCTTATTTTATCTAATACCGAATAATAAAAACCATCTTTATTGATGTGGTGAGGTTTATTTTAGTTGGGTATGGGTAGATAGTGGTGAGATAGTGGGATTTTTCCCATGCGACACATGGAGTAAAAATGGATAGTTTGGTTGTCATTTTGGATTATTTTTACATGTATTTTGGGTTATTATCATTCTAAAATTTTGGTTGATTCAATATCATTGTAACTATTTTTTAATGGAATATTATTTTTTCAGTTTTCTTCCTCTCTCTATGTCATGTATATTATTTAATGTAGGGAGAATTAATTCTCTTTGATTGTTAATCAATTCCAAAATGATATTCATCATCTGGTGGGTATAAATAACTTTTTTGATTATTTTATTAGACCAATTCAGAGCCACCATAGATGGTTTTTCAATGGTATGACATTAATGTTTAGTTATAATGGTAGGTTATTATAAGTCATGGGAATTTAGTATATAAGCGATAGGGTTTTAGGTGTTGAGGGGTAGGTATTATGAGAACATTTCTAACTCTATTAGTGTTAATTCATAAGTCACAATGGGATAATGGTTTGTGTGAATCTTATGTAGGGATTTAAGATTGATCTATGTTCCTACTTATGTTCTTATAGTGTAAATTGCGATTGTTTGACTATATCATTATCTCATTATACTTTTTGAATGTAGAAACATTCCTCTAAGTCATCTTTAATGGGTTTATCAGGAAGATGGAGTGATATATTTTCCTCAATGGAAACCTCATATGGATCAGAATATATTATAAGATATCTTATAAGTGGATTGTTCCATGTATAAAAACATACCACAAATTCAAAACCATGTTATTGAGGAATATAAAGGAAATGTAAGAGACATGGATCAAGCATGAGATTTCATATATGAGAATACCACATCTATCAATAGTAAAAATGAACCATAAATATGGTGGGATAGTTTTAAAATATTGATATGGTCATCAAATTTCTAAAGAAATCTGGGGATATCAAGGTGAAGTGAGAAAAGTTCAAGATCATGGGTCCTTGAAAATTGTGACGGAATTATATAGTTTAAAAAATACATCATGTGGGCATGATGTAGAAGGGAATGAATTACCATTAATTTTATAATTATGTCATGTATTCTATGATGATAATGACGTTTCATTAGTTTCTCTCCCTATAGTGGGGAGACAATTTAGTGTTGGAGTACACCACCCATTTTGCAGAGCTCATTTATTTTTCCATGAACGTGGTGATGAATGATCAGCTGAAGGCTCTGAAATACCATAAGGGTTTTCAACCTAACATCCAATAAAATGTTTATATATTTAATCTTAGTACCTATTTTGATATGTTCAATGAGTCCATGATGGATAAAATGTATATGGAGAACAATATTAGCTTTTATGGTTCATCTCTTCCACTGATTGGAAATTTCAAAAGTTCCCAGGGAAAGAAGATGAAGTTGAATGGTAATCATAATGGTGGTGGAGTTGATTTTAGTAGAAGGTATAATATTCACCATGAATAGTATCTAGTATCGTTCCCCAGAATTACAATCAGTGTGGAAACTTTTCGAACTCCTAGAGGTCTTCTCCATTACACAAAATTATTTTCAAGTCTTGTGGACACAAAGTCCATATGCATAGGTTCTTCTAGGAATGGTCTAAACCTAATTATTATCAAGTATCATGAACTAAAAATAAAATAGTGGATGAATAATATGTTTTAAATATCATAGGCTTCACCTATAGGCCTCAAGAGCAGATCACTATCATGTGATTGGTGATTTTGTTGTATTCCTTGATAAAGTGGGAAGTCGCATCTTTGTTGAAACTTCTCTATAAAACTCTCTATTTGATTTAGGTGCCTTGGAATCTATTATATAAACCCATTTTATTGAAATTTTTTAAATTTTGATAGATCTAATCTCCTCAATTATGGATATGGGATTCATCCTGGAAAGAAGAAAGATATCGGGTTCCGATGTCCTTTGTGTTCTCTTTTGAAAGATATTGTAGAGTTAGTCTAGTACTTTTGTTTTCTCAATCTAAATGTTTTTAATGTAATAAAAAAAATATAGATTGGATATTCACTTAAAAATATGACATATATTATTATCATTTTTTTTAAATTCATTATTTTCAATGAAATTTATTGGCTGTTTCAGTGAGAGTGGGATCTAGGGTCTAGTAAATTTGGACACTCTCTCCTATATATCATTAGTCTGTAGTTTGAAATTTTATTTGAGAAAAATTTCATACCCTTAAAATTATATTCCCTTTTTTAATTATAGATTCATTTATTATTTTCCTAATTATATATAGTTTCGTCCTCCATAAATGGAGGTAGAGTTCTGGATTTAGTTTTTATTTGATTCATAGCTGATCTCAATACCCTCTCATCATATCAAACCCACTAAGATAAATGATCTTAGATTGACTTTGACTTTTTAATCAATTGAAAGAGAAAAGGTGGGTTGTAAAAATCATTAATTGGTCAAGTTATCACCATCTTATAGTTTGGGAGACTGATATCATGAACCTCACTTTTAAAAGTATGTATAGCCAATATGAAACTCTTATAGATCCTTATGTCCTAGATAATCCTCTTGCATTGTTTAGGTATTTCACGAACAAAATATCCAATCATCATCATGAAACCTTAGCCTTGATTTTTTGTGGATGAATGTATGTTTATTTGAGATTTTAGAATTAACCGGAACATTATTTGAATTTTTTTTTGAACTATTGAGGATTTACTAAAATTATAGGGATGATGTAGAAAGGTAATTTGTAGACCCAATTGTCTATTAGTGAAAGTGACATAAAAACATGGTCTCTTAGTCAATCCAAAAATATTGAATGATTTTTTTTCAAAAAAAATATCTCTTGTCTATTCATGATACAATTATTTATTGGTATTGATAGATATTATCAGAAATTCATCATGGAATTCTTAAAGCTATCATATATTACAACTATTCATACCATGAATGCTGTGAAATTATTGTGGGACACTAAGTGTCAAAAATCTTTTGAAGAGTTGAAATTTAATTCTAAAATTAGATTCTATTTTGATCCTTTATGTTCCTGGAAAAGGATATATGAAAAATACTAAGGCATCTAGTGCTAATATTGGATGTGAGTTCATACATGATGATCATTTTTTTGGTATAAAACTTTAATGAAATTCAACCACGTGAGATGAATTACCTTACTCATGATTAGGAGCTCGATATTGTAACATAACCAATCAATTATTGGAAAAACTATCTATTTATGGAGAGTTTTACAACTATTTCTAATAAAAATATTTTTAGTTATATCATTTCAAATAATTACAATATCCTTATGAATATTTTATTATTAAAATGTTTACGCAATTTCAACATTGTTTTTTCCTACACTCCAAGGAAGTGGAACATTATTGCTAATGATATGAGTATAAAATTCCCTTCTCAAACTGTCATTGAATCAATGGAGGAGTGAAATATTTTGATGATTTTCACTGTGATTCATCATAACATGTAGGGCTGATTCATTAATTTTTTTACCAATGTCCAGTTTTCATGATATCTCTTTGGTAACACCCATATGTTTTTATGAAATATTTTTCTTTAAATAATTTTTATTCTATAGAATATTATATTACATGAAATAGTGAGTTTAAATTTACCATGATATGCCCTTAGTATAAAATTACTATTATATCATAGCTATTAGGTTAGTGGTAACAATTATAACTAACTTTTAATATTACACCATTGAATAGAGAACAAATTATAAATTAATATTTTTACAAATTAATAATTATTATATGTCTACATAGACATTATATTTTGAAACAGGATATAAAAATTTACTTTGGATAAATTTATTTATATTTTTCTGATAAATTTTATGTTTTCATGAATAGTAAAAATACGGTATATTATAATTAACAAAATGTTTTTTCATCGATATAATTTATATGGTTAAATTATAATATTGAATTGATTTAATGTATAAATATAATATGTTTTTCCATTCAATATAATTTATGTCATTAGCATTAATTTTACATTGAATTCACAGGTAAAAGCATTTCAATCTTTTTTAATGTTTTATCTTTTAAAGACAGTTTTCTCATTTCAACAATAGGATTAATTTTAAATTAATTAATACAAATTATATGTTATGAATTTTAAAAAATGGATTCTATATTTGAAATCAGTAGATCCAAATTATGTTAATATGCTACATTTTATTATTGGACATTATGAATAGTAAATTTAGTAATTATTTTATTACCTTGGTTAATGGTAAATCTGGTAACTATGGGTAAAATTAATATTATAAAATTAATTTACCACCTATTAAAATATTATATTATGGCTAAATTTTACCATTATAATATATTTTTGGAAATGGAATCACTTAATGAGCACTTACCTGTGAATATGATAGGAATGTAATAAAAACTAATGAATGTGACAGAATGTCACAATCTCATTTTATATAAGTATAATATTTTTAATATATTGAAAAATATTAGATCATATCGACCATAAATAGTTTCTAGGATCATAAACTAATTACCTATTTCATAGAAATTTATTTATAATTTTTAGAGATTAAATAATTACCTTTAATGATGACACAATAGCGAGGTATAATTTTTTTATTAATAGAAATATCAAATAAATGGTTTTAAAAATATTAAAATAAATATCATATTAACTAATTAATGTGTTACACTAATTTTATATGTGAATATAATATGTTATGAGTGTATTAAATATTTTTTTTTTGAATTTAAATTCTGTTTAAATTGTGTTTAATGTCAAATAAATGAATAGAGTCAAAATTCACATTATTGACATTTTATAAAATATAACATTTTATTAAACTATTAAAAAACATTAATATGAATTGAAAGTATAAATAAGATATATATTGTACTAATATCATTTTTTAAATTATTTTACTATAACCTAATAATTGTAACATGAGCTTATCTTATAAATTTTGCATAAGAACCCAAAGCTGTTAATATCAGAATAACAAGTAACAATGAAATGTTACGAACAAAAGACTGATACTATAATAATATATGATATCGTAAAAATTATTATGATTCTATAATAAGTCAATATAATTTTTTAAGTCATTATATAGGTGGTTTGGATACATACAAAGTATTTTGGACCTAAGGTAAGGGATAATTTTGCAATCCCATTTTTATTTGAGATTGTTTTGAGATAAGTATTTATAGGGGTATATTTATCATCAACATCTATGATTCATAATAATTTATAATTATTTTATTTCTTATAAAAAATTATTTTAATTTTATCCTTTGGGTAATTTTTATTAAATGGTATGGAAGGAATATTTTTTCATCATTCTATTGAAGGTACTTTTTGACTTTTTTGGAAAAAGTACGATGAGAATGTTTTCTTAACTTATACGTAATGCATGGATTTTTTATTGTTTCATGCCAAATTATTTCCATGAATATTACTATACAATATTTAAATACTATTTTATAAAAAATTCATTTCTTTTAAAATAATATGGTATTTTTAAAATTGAAAATATTTTTGAAAAAGTATTGATATTTTTCTCAAGAATTAAGTTCATGTGTTTTATCAAAATTATTTTTCATAGAAGATGACAAAGGGTTATGTTTCTATCCCTATTATTAATATTATTTTATTTTTTTATGAAGGAATTATTTTTAGGAAATCAATATATTTTATATAGATTATGATGGAATGTTATTTAAGAAACTTATTTTATTTCATGGGTAATGCAATGGTGGAGGTTTTTTGTTTTTGTGGAACACGTAAGAATGGTTTCATTATGGTATTGGTGGAAAAGATATTTCCCTCAAATGCATTGGGTAAAGATTTATATATCATGAGATAGACATGCCAAGAATGACAAGTAAATCTGGTTCAGTAATACAGTGTTGGAATGATCAGTGAACTCTGTTCAGTAATGGACTTTGTCCGCAATTATGGTCTCGTCAATGATCCTTGACTAATATGGAATGATATTCTATGATTTTGTGTGTATGACACAAAATTTTGATTTCTTATTTTACTTCAATTGTGATTAAATTTCACGTTAATGATTTATCCCAAGACATGATATAGTGATCTTTTTTATGCAGGATAAGATTTCATAATGTTAGGTTATAATGATTATGATATGAATGATATTTCCCTTGATTTCATTTTCTGATCATTTGAGCTCACCCTTTCATATGTTTATTTTCCCTAGGTCAATAAGAAGGTTATTAAGTATGATATGTTAAAAAAGAGTCTAGTTATGAATAAATAAGCTAGATACAATGTGGATGCTTTTTAAACCAGATGTTTATGTTTCTCGGTTTCTAAAGACACTAAACCTATACAGTCCTAGTGTGGTTTTTTATGTTCTCTAATAAATATTCGTTAATGTTGAAGTAATATCTATATGTAATATATGGGTAATTATAGTAGGTATCAGAGGAAAGTTATAGTTAACTTTTGAAATATTGGATGTGATAACCTTAGTAAGAAACCTAAGGACATGTCAAAGTATAGGTTACATCCCTATTATATTTTTTTAGATATGTTCATGAATAACCTAGGATAAAACCAAAAGTGTTCTAAATTGAAATTTTATTCATGATTATGTGGTTTTCAATTTATGATTATTGTTTCTCACACTAGGATTCTTGGTTTTAGTCAATGTATGGAACCCGAAGGAACCATGTTAATCGTGAATGTGATGGAAAATATAATTATTGACCTCCTAAGAAACCAAATGTTATTTGATATATAATTATAAATCCTATATCCATGCCCACACAACATTCTCAAGCAATTAATCATGCCATACTTCCAAACGAGCAATGGAGGGTGAAAAATTATGTTGAGTTCTTCATGAGACAGCGTCCACCTTCATTCAACAGTTCTTCTGATCCATTAGATGATGAACAATAGATTGGTTCCACTAAACAGTTATTTTGTGCTCTAAAATGTTTTGAACATGATAAAGTCATCTTAGTAGTCTATCGTTCGGATGATGAAGTTGATCAATGGTGTAATCATATCAAGAATATGAGGAAAAGAGATGAAATTGATTCCACATAATTGAATGAGTTCAAAAATTATTTTTCAATAAGTACATTTCTTATATTCTTTAAAAAAATATGGAGAAGGAGTTCCTTGAACTTAATAAAAAGGATTATGAATATGTTGGTACCTATGACGAAAAATTTAAAAGGCTGGAAGGTTTGGTTCTGGAATTATTATCCAACCTAAGAGTAAAGTTGATTGACCCTTTATTGTCTTAAAACCAAGTATCCGAAGGGAATTAACCATAAGGGACTTCAATAATGATGAGGAATTTTTTCTATGTTCTCTCAATGTTGAGATGGATATTGGAGTAACCCATCAATCATATGGGTTTAAAAAGAAGTGAAAAATGTAATTCAAAGGAAAATATAAGGACCACACAAGAAAGAAGATGAGTTTCCATTATGCTCAATGTGTGGAGAGAAACATGGATGGAATTGTCTTAAAGGTACTATTAAATGTTATATGTGTGGAAAAAGGTAATCATGTAATTGAATGCCTAAATTATGGGAAAAATATGTCTAATGATGTGAATAAATAAAAGGATTCACACGATGTACCTATTATTCTTCAATGATACAATTTCAATGAAATATGTCATTATTCCAATCACTTCACCAATCCAAGGGTTATTGATAAAGATTGACATCAACAAACCCTTAATGAAAAAGGAAAAAGAATGTCACATGTAATCACCATCGATGATGTGGAGTACAAAACTGATGTGGTGAAAGGTACACTTAACATACACTATAAATTATAACATGTTTTATTTGATTCTACATCCACCCAATCATTTATTTCTGGAGAATTTTTTAAGTTTATTTCTATATTACCTCAACAGTAAGATGTTGAGTTAGCTGTGACAACTATTAATGGCACAACAATCGCATAAAAAATTTAAAATTCTGCTCCAGTTGATGTTTGTGGGAAAGTGATTCCTACAAATCTATTAATCCTTCCTATAGTGGAATTTAATGTGATTATTTCCATGCATGGATTAGATTTCTCTATATGGAGCTCAAATAAATTTTTAGTGATGATAAGTCACATTTTATATTCTAGATAAATCTGTGCTCATAAATTGATGCAATAATGAAGATAAACTTCCAGTTGAAATTTCTTCTATCTTATGGGTCTTCATTCCATTAAATGATGTTTATTTATCTCCAATGGTTGGGCAGAAACACACAATTAAGAATATTCCCATTGTATAGAAGTTCGATGATGTCTTTTTGAATGAATTTCCAGTTCTTCCACAAAATCCTAAAGATGAGTTTTAAATAGAACGTATACTTGGTACTATGCCCATTTCAAAGACTCCTTAAAGAAAGGCCCCAATTGAGTTTCAATAATTTGATTATGAAACTCCAAGAGAATCTTGATAAAGGATTCATATGACCATGTGTGTCACCTTTTGGATCACTTGTTCTATTTTTTAATAATAAATATGGTTCTATGAGAATATAGATTGATTATTGAGAAAGTAAAAAAATCACTATCAAGAAAAAATATCATCTTCCCCACATTGATGACTTATTTTACCAACTACATGGAGCTCAATAATATTCCAAGATTTATCTTCTTTCAGGATATTATCAATTAAGGGTCATAAATGAAGATATACTGAATACGACATTCCATATAAATTATAGAGACTATGAATTTATAGTGATTCCTATCGGTATTACAAATTCCCCCATAATCATCATTAATATAATGAATAGTGTATTTAGATACTATCATTATTATTTTGTGGTAGTCTTTATAGATGATATTTTTTTGTATTCAATGACAATGGAAGAACATGAAGATCATTGGAGAATTGGTCTAAAGACCCTAAGAAAGGAGAATATTTATGCCTAATTTACCGAGTGACAATTTTGGATTTAGAATGTTTCATTTTTCAGTCAAATAATGTCAAGAGAGGGGATATCTTTGGATCTAGAATAAACAGAGGTTATTACTAGATGGTTGAGACAAATAGTTGTAACTGAGATCCGATTTTCCTTGGCTTGGATGCATATTATCAAAATTTTGTGAAGTATTTCTCATGATAATCTAATACACTATCCAAATTGAATTGTTAAGGAGTTAAATTCGTTTGAATGGAGGAATGTGAGAATAATTTAAACGAGTTAAAAAGAAGGTTAGCCAGTGCACCTGTGCTCACACTGCCTTGTACCGGAGAAAGTTTGGTGATCTATAGTAATGTATCCATGATGGGGTTGGGATGCATTCGCACGTAAAATGATATTGTGATAGCTTATGCCACATATCCGTTGGATATTCATGATCAAAATTACCCATATCATGATTTGGAGTTAGTTGTCATTATCTTTGCATAAATGATATGGATGCATTATCCTTGTGGTGAAAGGTGTGATATTTATACTGACCATAAATGTTGAAAGTATATATTCACACATAAAAAGATGAATATGCACTAAATACGATAATTGGTGTTGATTAATGATTATTACTACTCAATAAATTATCCCCCTTGGAAAGTGAACAAGGTGGAAGATGATTTGAGTTGAAAAGACCATGCTATCTTATCCACGATGAGGATAACAAAAGAACTAATATTTATGGATTTCCAAATGATGGATCATGAAATTTTTAATGGAAGGGAAGAATTATTATCTTTATCAAATTAATGTTAAACCATATATAAAAGTTAATATTATGGAGGCATAGAAGGAAGATGTAGAGTTACAAAAGAAAGTGAGAAATGATCCTGAATTCATCCTTGATTGTGATGAAATATTATGGTTCAAGAAATGGGTTTGTATTCCTCCCATACCAGGATTAAATAAGAAGCTATTGGATGAGGCTCATAGTTCTTCATTCTCTATTCACCATGGAAGCACAAAGATGTACATGGACCTAAAAGAGTATTTCTGGTGGGATGGCATGAAGAGAGATGTTCCCGGATATGTGTCTTGATTCTTGGTATGTCAACCAGTTAAGGTTGAGATAAAGATGTCTAAGGGGGCGTTATAACCATTACCCATACCAAAATGGAAATGGGAAAACATCACTATGGACTTGTTCACTAGACATCCCAAAACATTCAAAGGAAATAATTCTATCCGCGTTATAGTTTATCACCTTACAAAGTCGGAACACTTATTTTCTATTATAGAGGATTTCTCTCTTGATCTTCATGTCATGATATATGTAAAAGAAGTGGTAAAATTTCATAGAGTATCACTTTACATTATATCCAATGGGGATCCAAGGTTTATCTTGATGTTTTGGATATGTATTCATAATTCTCTGCATACCGATTTAAGTTTTAGCACTGATACACATCCTCCGACAGACAGTCAGTATGATAGGAAAATTCAATCTCTGGAAGACATGTTGGGAGATTTCTCTTTGTATTTTAATGGTGGTAGGGATCAACACCTTACATTTGGGGAATTTTCATATAAAACTAGCATTCACTACAGCTTTCATATGGATCCTTATTAAGCCCTATATTGAAATAAGATCAGAACTCAATCTTTAGGGGATGAAGTTGGGGAATGAAACCTATCGTGACCTGATCTTATTGATGAAATAAATGAAAAGGTCATATCTGTTAAACAACACATAAGATAATCTCAAAGTGGATAGAAAGACGTAATGCTGGAAATATAAGAAATTACCTAGAGTTTGATGTTGGTGATAAGGTGTTATTACAAATATCTCCATAGAAGAGAGTAATGAGATTTAAAAATAAGGTTATACTAATCCCTAGGTATATCGTTCCTTTAAAAATTGTGGACTGTGTTGGGAAGGTTTCTTATTGATTGGAACATCCACCAAATCTCTCTCAAGTTCACGATATGTTCCATTTATCTCTCCTAAGAAAAAACATACCTCCTCCTTCACATGAACTAAGCTAATAATTCATAATGTTGGATCAAGATCATTCTTATGAAGAACAACTGATAGAGATTCTGGATCGCAGAGAAAAATTTCTACAAAACATGACCACTCGCTTGGTTAAATTTTTATGGAGGAACCAAAAATTTGGAGAAGATAAATGAGAACATGAGGATATGATGAGGGAGATCTATCCTCATCTGTTTGTTTCCATGTGATGGATTTGAAGAGTTAAATTCAGTTTAAGGGGTGTGGAATGTAACACCCAAATGTTTTAATGAAATATTATTCTTTAAATAATTTTTATTATTCAGTAGCATGTGTTACATGAAATTGTGAGTTTAAACCAACCATGATACACAATTATTATAAAATTACCATTAAATCCTAGATGTTAGGTTAGAGGGAATAATAATAACTAAATTATGAAAATGCATTGAGAATTCATGGCTACCAATTATTTATGAAAGATAGAAATTAATTAGATATTTTTATTTTTGAGTGAATTAATTTGGTAATTCAATTAATGAGATATATATGTGTTATATATATAATAAAATATTTTTTATTTTCATCCAAAGGATATTTTAGTCATAGGGTGGGAAAAAAACCCTATTTTATGTATAGAAACTTATTTTCTAAAATTTTTAATTCAACAACATTGAATGGTGAACCAATTTTAAATTAATATTTTCACATATTATTAATGTTCGTATGACTACATAAACATGATATTTTGAAATGGGATATAAAAATTTAATTTGGATAAAATTCTGGATTTTTTCTTACCACTTTCATGTTTTGATGAATAGTAAAAATCCTTTATATTTTAATTAAAAACAATTTTTTCATCGAGATAATAAATGTGGTTAAATTATAATATTGAATGGTTTTAAAGTAAAAATATAATATATATTTTTATTCAATAAAATATTTGTCATTAGCATTAATTTTATATTGAATTCATAGGTAAAAAAATTTCAATCTTTTGTAATGTTTTAACATTTAAATATTTTTTTTTCTCATTTCAACATCCAGATTTATTTTAAATTGATTAATTAAACATTTATGTTTTGAATTTTGAAATATTGATTTTTTATTTTGAATCATTAGGTTAAAAATATAATAATATGCTACTTTTATTTTTTGGGCATTATCAATATTAAATTTGGTAATTATTTTATTACCACACTTAATAGTAAATCAGGTAACTAAGGGTAAAAATAATATTATAAAACTACCTTAACATGTGTAAAAATCCTGTTGGATGACTAAATTCAACCCTTATCATCTATTTTTTAAAACTTTAATCACTTATTGCCCACTTACCTATGAATGTGACAAGAATTTAATAAAAACTAATGAATGTGACAAAATGTCACAATCTCATTTTATATAAGTATATTAATTTTAATATATTGATAACTAGAAGATAATATCTACTATAAAAATTATTTGGAAATATATAATAATTAACTACATCAAATAAATTTATTTATAATTTTTATATATTAAATAATTACCATTAATGAGGACATAATAGTGATCTAGAAATTATTTTATTAATAGAAATATCAAATAAATGGTTTTAAAAATATTAAAATAAATATCATATGAATTAATTAATTTTATCTCAAAATTTCATTTGTGAATATGAAATTTTTGAGTGTATTAAATATTTTGTTTCTAATTTTTCATCTTTGTGAAATTTATTTAAAGTAAAATAAATGAATAGGGTCAAAATTGATACTATTGACCTTTTAGAAAAATAACATTTTATTAAATTATTTAAAAATCATAATAAAAATAAAAATTACAAATTGATAATTATAAGGTCTAAAATTACATAAAATATACATTAACGGTGAATTAACACTACAAAACTAAAAATTTAAAACTATTAAATATTTAGAATTTTATTACCATAATTGAAATTAAATAGAATAAATATGTGGAAATTAAAATTGTAATGATTAAATAGACATAAAAAGTTGCCTACAATTTATTGGTTGCTGAGATTACAACCCTATCTCGTTTTTTCTTTGAAATTAGGATAATATGGATGTTTTTGTTTCGGGTTCTATTTTTATTATAAATTATTATTGGTGGAGTTTCCAAAAGTTCCCCTCACCTCAATTATAAAAGGGAACCTCCTACCCCACTAATTCACTCCATTTTGAGCCTTAAAGGTAGGAAAACCCCTACCATAGTTACTTCTCTACTTTATAATTTTCATTCTGGAAGTTCTTTTTATCTTTAAAGTTGAACTCTAGTGCAATAAGAGTAGATTTAGAGGTGGCACATCGAAGAAGAGGTAATACGATTTTTGAATTCTTTCAAAATTAATTCTTTTTCTAATTTCTCCTGATTAGTTGTTTTTTTATAAAGTAATAACATAAGTATCACTCATATAATGATATGTGATTATAAACATGAAACAAACATATTACAACATATACCCATCCTATAAAAAATCAAATCACAATGCATGCGTATGTAAGGCATACCATCTCCACACCATAGTGTAATATTTTTTCACCACCACCTTACTTGGATGGTTATAATGATGAAAATAATAAATATTTATTATTATTATAGCATGATACTAATTCTAAAATATCTTACACCATCCACTTCAATACCATTCAATAATTATGGGAAATATATTTCCGGTCGTTCATACGTTCAACATACGATCTCCATGGTGCGATGTGATTTTTTATACATAATATTCATTAAATAATGATTATATATATTAATTTAATGGATAAATATGATATATATTATACTAATATTAATTATTAAAATTGTTTTTCTGGGTCATAATTGCATCATTGTTTTCATGTATTTTTTGGTTTAGTGGTTTTAGTATTTTTCATTGATCATTGTTCCATCATCCCCAAAATAATAATAATGATTTTAAATTTACTATATATTCAATATATAAATTTTTATTAATATATTAAAAATTAAATTAATAATGAATTACACTATTCATGGAGATTGTAGGTTGTACGAAGGCATGAACATTGTTTTTTCTTTTTCATGGATGGAGTGAAAGAAACATAAATAATACTTTAATATTATATTGTAATAATTATATAATATAAGTCATATATATACATAAACATTATCCTTATTATCATCCTTTTAAATATTATATGACAAATAAATCACATATCATTGTAGTGGTGGTAGTCCAGACATATGTGTGAGTGATGTCATTATTATCCAATGGATTGGAAGGTGAGAAGGTAGATTTTATATTATAACATTAAATTAATAATGTAATATATATCATATATAAACATTAAATCCATCAAAATAACCATCCAAAAATTATCTTGATGAAAAATAAATTGTACCGCTACGTGGAGATGGTATGTCGTATATACACAATAGAAATACTTTCACATATCATTTGATGAAAAAGATGATGTATACATGTTGTTTAATAGTCATAAAAAATTTTATATAAATTTAAGATATTTAATATTTTATTTATTGATAAATACAACAAAAAAAATGTGAATAATGAAGAGGTAAAAAAAGAAGTGATTAGTTAAGGTGATTATATTTTCTTTAAAGAACACCTTTACATCTCCTTTTGAGGATCCTACGATCGGTCTTTTTGGAAGAATATTTAATCTAGGATGTATATGGGTAGGTATTGTTCAATATAAAATGATAAATTTTTTAATGTAAGATAAAGGAGTAGTGTACATTTATAATGGACGGATAGAACATGTTTGGAACTTCATATAAAATGAGAATATAATAAATTCATTCTCAAGAAAAATTCTTGAAAATTAAAATGGATTCAGAAAAAAATGATACTTTTGAAATAAAGTAATACAATAAAATTTATAAAGGTATTTATATCATTTCAACCAATATATTGTTTTATTAACCCATTCATTAAACATTTTTAACCTTAACAGTGGTAACTTCTATTTTAATTTTAAAGGGTCATGAATGTAACCATAAATGGAAAATTGACTAATAAATGGACCATATATGATATTTGAAACCATATTATATTTTATTTTATGAATTTTGTATTTTAATGAATTTTAAATTATTTAATAAAATATTGTTTACATTAAAATATAAATAATGTCAATTTTGAAAATTCTCATTAAATTTTTACTCTAATGAAACCAAGATAAATAATGATTTCAATTATAATTTTTTTCAAAATATATTAGTATTGTATATTTGTCTAAAAAATTCAACACAATAATTAACTTAATTTTTATTACATTTGACATTTCAAAAATCATTAATTTTATTTTTCTATTAATTTAATAAATAATATGTTGGTGTTTTGTGGGAATTTAAGATAATTATTAAATTACTATGATAAAAATTCATTTATCTTAAAAATATACATTAATTATGGAATGTATACTTTTTATCCTTTTGTAATAAATATACAATTATTAAAGTCAAGAGAGTTACATTTTGAATTTATTCTTTTCATAAATTAATTAAATGGTCATAATCAAAGAAATATTGAAAAAATTTACCATATATTTGAGAAATGGATGGAAATCTGTGAACTCCAATAGTCCAATATAATAATGGTAAGTGTTATATGAATTTAAAAGTCTTATCCATAATAATTAACCTTATTTTACATGTGTTTAACCTTACCGGGGTGACAACAATTTACTAGTGTTACTATTCATACTGAGAAGAAATAAAAAAGTACATTTTAAAAAATTTGATCCTCATGATTCCATATTTTATATCAATATTTGAAGACTCAATATCTATAACTAGAAAAAATTAATTTCAGATAAAAACAAAAAATACAATGATAAACAGTTTTTTATGAAAATGAATTTTAAGTGTAAAAACGTTTTTATATCAAATTAAACAAAAAATTGATTTCAATGAACACAATTGAATTTTTTATAATATAATGGATCTAATTTTACATTGAATCTAATTTAAATAAAAATTTAAATTTCTATAAGGTTGATTCAAAAATATAGTTTTTAATAAGAAATTATTATTTTCACAATTCACTAGAAAATATTCCTCTTCATAAAAATCCCAATGTTTCACCATAAGATAATTTTGATTTGATTATTTATAAAATGAATTTTCTAAAATTAAATAAAAAAATAAAAATAAAATTATCTTACAAAGAAAAATATATATCCTTTTTGATGAAAATATATTTTTTAACAATAAAATAACTTTACTAAAAAATTAATTATTATTTACTATGAATTAGACATGAAATATTTTTACTATGAACATTATATATATTTTCATAAAGTGGTTATTATTATTCATACAAACTAATTTACTTTCTAGGAAATAAGTATCACATTTAATTTTAATATTTCAATAATATATCAATGTTAGTTTAAATTTAGTACTTCATGTAATTAAATATATCAGAGAAAAAGATTAGTGAAATATATCATAAAATATCATGTTGTCAAATTGTAATCCCATTAAAAAAATTAACCATGAAATTATGTCACTATAAAACAAACAATTTAGGATATAATTGTTTCATTACATCCTAATTTTCATAAGTAGCCTCTTCTACATTCAAGTTTCTCTATAGAAATTTCACCATGTGAGTATTATTGTTCCATTGAACATCTTATCTATAATAAAATATTTCTTATATTTTTTCTTTATAGGAAATATCATGCTATAATATTATAACCTTTTGGGATCAGTACATGTTATGTGTCAATTATTCGTATCCTCAAGAGAGAGATATGGAACACATCATGAACAAGAGAGTGGTTTGGTTGAAGCATCAAAAAATAATCCATTATCCTTATATAATAAAGAATTTAAAAGGAGATAATATAACTATGGATCATGTGTTTTTCTTTATGAATCACATAACTATATTCCATAGTAAAATTTATAAAAACCCCTTCCCATAAACGTTTAACTCCAAATATTATCGATGATTATCATCATAACTTTTATTTTACTATAAGATGCCTTGATGTGGTGTTGAATAACTCTTAAATTCCTAATCATTTTCTCACCCAGGTTATGTCCTAATAGTTTATTTATCTAACATCATCTCATCCTATTGAACTTATACACTTCATTCCATAGTGGTATTCACAAAGAGCCATATAAATGCTCGAGTGAAATATATTGTTGTATGAAAACATTACTAGAGGAAGGTGTGGATCCCAAAAACATTTTAAATCCATAATACATTAACTCAGTGTATCCTAAAGGATTTAAATGGTTCACCCTGATGGAAAAACTTTATGAGGATGATAAGTTGTACTAAAACTGAACTCTATATCCAGATCCTACTAAATTCTTTTCTAGAACATCGAGATAAACCTTATATATGGATCAAATAAAACAGAATATGGTACACCATGCTACATTAGCACTTCATTAATATAAATTTTTCAATATGATCAAGCTTTAAATATTCTCTGATAGTAATGATTTGTGATTAATTTTTAAGGACATCGATTATAATACAAATAACCTTATAGCCTTTAGACTTTTGCGGGGAGTCTATTGAAAAATTCATTTTTGGGGTTTCTCCTTTCAATTATTGTATAATTAATGGTTGTAACATCCCCTTAGTAATATTTCTCACATCCATATCTTCTAGACATACCAAGAACCATGATATATACTCTATAATATCTCTCCTCATGTTATCCCACCAAAAATATTTTTTCAAAAATTCATACCTCTTCATAATTCTAAGATGAATAGGGAATGATGAACTACAAGACTCATAAAAAACATCCTTCCTCAAATGTGGTTTGGATAGAAAACATACATAGTTCTTAAAACATATAAATTTATCATAATTAATGATGAATTTAGAAACATTCTTAACCTTCTTATATAGTTACACACGTTTCTTATTCGTCCATTTAAAACTCCCTTGGATAGATGGTTTAACACTCTAATGATAAAGATAAGATTTCCCTATTGATTCATTACTTCCATATCCATCAATAAAAATTTTATAAATTTTTTATAATTAGTCAACATTATCAATGATTAGCTTACATGATCCTTTCGACTCAAAACATCAGACACCATACTTTCTTTACAAGGGAGTTAATGTATTCAGTATTCATAATATTTAATCAACTCAAACCTCATTATATAAAACATATTAAATTCTTTATAGGGAATATATATTTACTATATACTTTTATGGTCAATTTATATATCACACATTTCTTGATAAATATAATACCTCTAACTATTTAATTCAAAAATTACTACAACTGACTCAATATCAAGGGTTGGTTAATTATTCTCATGAAATTTTCATTTTCATGATTTATAAGATATAACCATATCATTCTACATGAGAACTCATCTATTTCCCCTCTTTGATGATTTAATATAAATTAAAAACCCTTATCCACTATAAGGTAATGTATTCAAATGTATTCTTACTAACCCACTCTTTACTTCAGTAAAATTTTCATCACATTCATCTATCCAAAGGTAATTTTCTCCCATCAATGCTAACATGGTGTGGGGATTACACATTCATGGTTAATTATCCTTAAAACATCAATAATATTCATCAAAACCATGAAAACTAAATATCCTTATCATAGTGGTTGGTCTGAGAGGACATTAAATAACTTTCATTTTTTATGGATCTACTGATATCCCATCATTGGGGATTATATGACACAAAAATGATACTTTTTGTATCCAACATTAACACATTGAAAAATATTCATACAACATCACCTTCCTCATGACCTTAAATGTATTCGTTTAGTGACATTAACAGTCTTCTTTTCTCATTGAATATATATGAATATCATCTATAAAGACAATAAAAACGAATCATGTTAATGTCTAATGTCTACTTTATCCATTGATATACCCTCGTTGTTGGATCAATCTATCACATATTGATGTATTCACCATATCTTATAGATCTGTTGTTCACTTGTCTTATGAAGGCCAGATCATAGGTTACTGTGGTGAGGCATGTGTGATTCATGAGTTATTTTTTTATCTACCTTATTCAATGACACATTTTCTAATGTTAACAAAAAAATTTGTTTAGAATCTTTGTTTAGGGCCTCTAATAACCTTTTGTTTAATACCCTTTCATTTTAGTGTGTGGATACTATCATAGTTAGAATGAAATCTAGGTTTAAGGTAGGTCATTTTTTCTCTAGCCAATTTTTTATATACCATTGATTGACTTAGCTTTGTAAATGAATTTTTAAATGAATTACAATGATCCCAGATTTGGTTGATTTTTAGGTGTAAAATGGGTTTCGAGAAAATAATGGATTTAACCATTATTTTGGTATAATAATGGTGTTTTTATTGAATTATGATGTATACTGTAAATTTGTTTTTCAAATCATGTTTTTTATAAAAAAATTGATGTTTTTGATGATTCGTGAAATCCATTAAGCCAAGGAAAATTGATTTTATGTATACTTCATATGGAAGCCATTAGTACCTTGGTATAGGGTTTAGTATTGGGAATTTCCTATTCAAATTTAAGGGGGTTCCCTTTCTAGTGGGTTCTTACATTTCTAGATCATAATTGTACTGGATCAAAGAACATTATTCACATTTTAGGGGGTTCACTTAATTTTGTGTTTCTATGTCCCTAGTTTATAGATTCCCTAAATATGGGGACATGTGTGTGTATTATTCAATAATTTGTTATTTAATTATGACTGAAATAGATGTCTCAACATTTTTTATCCTATCGGTATTTACCACTCGTGTTTTTCATTGTAGTTTTTTGGATTTGAAATGTTATGATACATTCTTTGATAAATGTAAAAGGTTTTATAGAATTATTATTTGAATTTAAATTTACTTTTTTGTTAATGATTTCGAAAAATGGTAATTATTTACCATGATTTTGGAATAAAAATTTCTAAATTCTTATCAGGAACTTATTTTTTTTAAATTAAATAAATTTATATTTTTAGAGAGTCTTTTTATACAATGATTAGGTGGGATCATACTGGTCCTATTTAGATCAGACACTACACACCCCCTCAAGGGCATATAGATCTTGTTTTCCTAATATAGGAAGTTGAACGGTGGCTCAATGTCGATGAAATTTTCACATTAGCTGGGTATAAGTATCAGGATATGAGACAGTGGGATATTTCTCACATATCTCTTACAGTAACACTATATATATTGGTTGAACGTTTGGGTGTTTTGAACCAGTAATCTTGGTTTTTATCTTACTAGCATTTTAGTCATTTCATAACTATTACCTATATTTTATTTATTTAATATACCATTTCTAATTTTCTCCCTATATATATTTCATGTACTATATTTTAGGATAAGAAAAAGAATTCCCTTTATTTATTGTTAAATGATCAGGTCCTAGTCCACAGATCATGAGGATTAGTAACACCCTTCAGATCATGTTGTGGTCTAGTTCAGAGCATAGATTGGTTGATTTTCTTGGCTAGTAAATGAATTTATTTCTATATAGAATTAAACCCATTACATACAATATAACAAAGGAATAATGTTTTAGGGAATTTAATATTTGTAAAATATAATCAATAATGTTGAACATCACCTATTCGCTCTAGAATTGAACTATTCAATCATACCATATGTCATATTTATGTCACCTAAATGGAAAATTATACAAATAAATCATTAAATAATTGATACACCATAATGAAGAATCTAATAATCCACCATGAATATACTCATTGATCTTAAATAATTTCTATTTATTCAGAAATAAAATAATCTCCCCCATATTATAAACATAAATTAAACATGTGATGTTTTTAATTTCAAATATAAAACAAAAACATTGAATAATATTCCAAAACATAATTAAATATAATTTTAATTATATTTATCTGTATCAAAAATACCATTATATTATAATGAATTTAATACCCATTATAGAAATAAAAACATTTTTTAATCAAATGTATTAAAAATATTATATCATAAACTCCCTGAAACAACCTATATGATAGATTTTAATAATTCACATACCATTTTTCTATCATTGTCATTAGATTGTTTAGCTACCACACACTAATGAAAACTAACTCTAATTATGACAATAATAAATTATTTCACTTTGAAAAAAATGGAGTTTACCACACATATTTATATTGAAATACTCTACTTATCAAACTAATCCATTATGTGTAACCTCCCATTAAAACAATTTAAACCATCTATAAATATTATTTATTTTAATTATTCCATGACTGAAACATAATAATTTATATTTTAGAAAGATTTTTATTCTATCTTACCTTAATTTTTTCTAGATAAAAACATAAAAAACATTTATTTAATTTATTTATAATTATAATCATATTAATTCCTTTATTTAATAAATAAATAAAGAGATAAAGTTGATAAATTATAATGATATTTTTCAATAAAAACATTCAATATTATCATGAAATTTACACCCTTGGGTAAATAATCTATTATAATAGCAAGGACTCACTCAAAATAATAATCCTATGTAAACATCTCTGAAAAAATCTCATTTTATTCTTTAGGTACTAAATAATCCAAATATCCTCAATAAATTTACAATCTAAAAGTAGAAACTTTTTTAGTATATTCAACTATATATATTGTATATATGGTTAGATTATTAAAATTATATTCTATATATATCTTTTAAAGAAATAAAAAATGTATAAAGGTTAATATAACAAATATATATTACTAGTAAAGTCATTTAAACTAGTGTTTTTGTTTTGTGGTGTACATATATAACTAGAAAAGATGTATTTTGATAATTTATTAATTTACAACAATATTCGGTGCTATTAATTAATGTATCCCATTACATAATATTAAGAATAATATTTTTATTATAAAATTATAATCATAAATTTCGTGTCCTTATGAACTAACAAAATTACACTTGACAAAATACTATAAAATCAATTATTATAATCATCTTCTAATTGTTATTATATTACAATCAAGATCAGAGGACATTTTAATATTCATAGTACCATTGGTTTCATTGGTGTTTTATAATAAAAGAGATGTTTAACTCAAAAACCCAAAGGAGGGTTTAATTTATAAATGAGGTTGACATATTGTGTAAGATTTATCAGTATGAAATATAAAATTTCAAGTGAAAATTATAATTTAATCATCATAAATTGTTATAATGTATATGTAATGTATAAATTTTGATACCATAATCTTTTAGTTAATTCTAACTGAAAATACATCATTTTACAAGGTTACTCACCAAGTCACTATATCATAATGGTTAGGGTAACTACTAGTAAACCACACATAGTATATATAAAGATGAATAGTTGTATAATGTATTATTGGTATATATAGTTTTGGTCTCATCCATTTTATAATAATTATGGGATATATATTTTTGGGTTTCATTTAGATTTTTTAATAAGTGAAAATAGGGAATGAATTGTTACATTAAAATTAATCAATGCAATGTAATGAAAATAGAAATGAAATATAGAATAAATAACAAAATAATATAAGAGAATAATATTTAAAGTAAAATAATCACATTAATATAATGATTTTTGTAGTGGTTTGAATCCAAGTGAACTAACCTATACTCTTTAAACACTTTAACTAATTATGAATGTTTCTTCAATAAAAGATGAATTTTACTATTATAGGTTATCGTAACCCAATTATAGTAATATAGCCTTTCCAGCACCGACAAGAACAATTTAAACCACTAAATTATTTCTTAAGAAAAACCATCCATACCATATGTGATGTATGAATAACCATGAAATTTATTTATGGATGAAGCATAACATTTTTTGTATTTAATTTAGTTTATTGATTTATAACAAATATACTTTTATTAGAGAATTAAAATAGATTAAGTATATTACAAAAGAAATATAATTAAATGAAAAATAAATCATAAAAATTTAATGAAATTATTATTGTAAGATGATTTAGTATCCAATAATTATGTAATTCAATGATTAATATAACCCAATATGACTGAAATATTTCATTATATATTGAAGAAATAATTTTTTTTCTTTTTTACTTATATCACAGAATCCCCATAATTTATTGATTACATGAATAGTTTTAATAGAAAAAAATCATAATTATCATCCCAATTCCATGGAGAATATGATATTAAAAATAAATTCAAACCTATTGTGAAACATTACGTGGATGCAAACTTCTAGATGATGGGATAAAAATTTCCATATACGTGTTTCTATCATAAAACAAGAATAATGTTAGAAATAAAATAAGTTAATTTTATTCTAATATAACATCTTGTAAATGTAAATTAAACAAAATCTATTTATATGTCTTTACCATTGTTAATGGTTCATCCACATCACTATTCATTGTAACCCTTTATTACATGTAGCTATTTTATCACTTATACAGATATCACCAACCGTATTCAATGAATCATGTCATTTCTAGAGTTTTAATCACATAGTAATACAAAAAAAATCACAATTTTCTTTGGATTTTTAGTGGATAAAATTTATATCATCCAAACAACCAAGAAATGTTTTATAATATTGACAGAATTAGTATAATTAATATTTGAATCCAAATGAAATAATGAAGAAATATTAAAACAATCAATATAAAAAAATTATAATTCATTCTAACAAACACAGTTTCATATTTCTATATAAATATAAACAAATTCACACTCTATAACATGTAAGGTAATGAAATAAATGAAATAAATCTTATAAATATAGAAAATCATATTTCATATCCTCTAAAACATACTAAATTATTTTATACATTTATCAATAAATATATCTGATACATTCTGTATTAATTACTAACACATAATGTAACTCCGTAAATATTTTTTTTAATGTAAGCCTTGTCTCCCAACATCTTCTCCTTATTTTTGTGTTTGGTTTTTTTTCATTAAATGTGAATGGGACTTTGGAAATTTTTTATGATTAAGGGTGTTTCTTGGAAGAATTATTCCAAAATATGAGGTACTTTTCTGCATCACTAAATTCCATTCCACATAATTGATGTTTGAAAAATATTGGTTTGGGTTGCACAATAGTATGGTTAGGAGTTCAAGAAAAGCCATAGTTTAAGGCACTACATCATAGTAGGGGTGTTTGGGTGAGATTTTTTCATACTTTCAACCATGAAGAACAAGTTCATGGAGGCTACACTATATGTTATGGTTCCATTCTGCATGATCTTTTCCGCACCAGTTATAGGTGTCGGTCCAAAACTGCTCTAGTCTAGTGGTATTTGGGTGTAATGGATTATAATACTCCATTTTGGTCTTGATTCAAGGTTTTGTTTCAAATATAAAGAGAACCCTTCATTAAGGGAATGTTTTACTGATGATCAACCTTGTGAATGTTTGGTTAGATCTAAAACTTGTTCCTCCATACCCTACTCCAGAATTTTGTTTCTAGGTGTAGTATAAGTCTGGAGTGGTGGGATATATATTAAAATTTATTTTAATAATCATTTACTAAAACCATGAGTGAGGATTTTGAATGTAAAATTTATAATTAATGAATGTTGATCAATATAACATGAATAAAATTTTTCTTCAGTTGTGATAATAATATTTATTTCGATAATTGAATTCAAATAGATTATAATTGAGATCAATGGATAAACATAGTGTGGGATATTATTGGATTATTTCTCAATGGTACTAGTTGGTATTTCCTAACGTCCTGAATTACTATCTAGAATTTTTTCAAGGTACCCAAGATATATAAAAAAATGTTCCAATAACAAAAATACAGAATAATTCCCACAGTTTAATATAATCATTTTTTCAAAATACCACATAATGAAGGTTACATGATGGTTTCATTGACCAGTTTTCTCAATACTTATTTCTATGACAATATAAAATGAACACATTGAAATACCATGGCCATAGAATTTAGGCTATAGTTATATTCCAATCAAAGGGATTAAATATCAATTCCCATTCTAAAAGAGGCTAAAAATCCTTCAACACCATATCCATTAATGACATGTCAGCCATGATTCATACAGAAAACCCTACCTTCATCCAACATATGGAGTGAATCTTTTTGTCAGTAAATCTATGTGTATGATTCATGACATGAATTAATGATAATCTTGATGTCTAAAGACCATAACACACACTGGAATATAGTAATATTATATGACACAAAAACATTTACAATTACTACTGGCGGTTCTGCTCTCATAATCTCCCATCATGGATATTACCACGTTTGAACATAATTAGAATAAGCCTCATATGCTTATGAGTACTTTCAATTTATGGTATTAATACTATTTTTCTATCAAATTCATTTATCCAACCACAGAATAATATAAATAATATTGTCATATCACTTCCTGGTTAATATCATATCATGGAATTGTAAAGACCATACAAATTTGACAAATACTATAGTATATTATTACATTAAAGATATAATAAAATATGAAAAAAATTTAATAAGATGTTAAAATATTATTCAAGACATAAATATACAAGTAAATAAAGTACTTTTAGTCGACCTTAAGTCACCAAATAAAGAATACTACAATGTGGAAAAGAGCCAACTACCTATGAATTATAGTCTACTAGACCTCACAAGATAGTCATTTTTTTCTTATTCAAGAATTAAGTCAAGGGTTCCACCATATTTTCTTCTATGAAAATATTTCTCCCTCCAACCTCACATATCTAAGAAAAATGATTCAAGATATAATACTCTTGAAATATTTTCTTCTTCTTCTAATGGGGTATTTTCTCTTTTGTGGCAGACACCCCAACATAATTATCACAATAGAGTGTGGTATAATCATTAATTCTAGGTACCATGTCAATATATTTGAGGAATTTGGGCATCCATCCTACATACATATAAACATTAGAAGATATAATATACAAGTACACTGCTATCTAATCTTTGACATGTATGAATTTCATCTATTTATTCATGATTACTCTTGTTATTTATTAAATATTTTTTTATTTAATTTTGTGATATGATGTGGTACTGATGGAATAGTCTCCCTACTAATGGACTTAGACCCAGATTATTATTCATTTTTTATTATGTATTGGGTGGTGTGCATGCGTTCATGTGATCCTCTAGCTTAGTATAAGTGGTTCTGGTAGGGGTGTTACAAGATGGACTCATAGCATCAAAATACACAAAAACATTTACTCTATTTTCATTGATTAGTAAAGGGTAGATAAGAGATAAGACAATTGTTACTCGATAAGTGTAACTATGATAGTTCTTGTCCAGTATGGTATTTTGGACCTCATAGTTTCCATAAAGTAGGAAATTATTATTTTTAATATGATTGATTAAATTCACCTTATGTGATACACAAGATGTTTATATGTGATTTATGAATTTTTGGGTGCAATCAAGCATCATGAATAGGAATATACCTCAAAATGAAATATATACACATATTATTATACAATATGGTAGTATTTTAATTGAATTATTTAATTTTTTCTATATATTGGAGAAAGTTACCCTTTATTCCATATTTTTTTTTCATGTTGTTGTGATATATCTATATTGGCATTAATTAGTTAAACTAAGAATATTGATGTGTTAGTACGTATCTTATGAACATGAATAAAATTCATTTATAGAGACCCAGGATAATGCAAGGAGGGTTATACCATTAGTTGACGGAACACTCCTATAAAACAATTGTGATCCCATAGATTTTTTAGGTATGTTATATTAATAACATTCCTTAAATAGTATAATTTTCTACCTAATAAAAATATTGTGTGACTATCAGATGAGTGGGATACTCTAGGGAACATTCTCACACCAACCTAAGTGCTGCAGGTAGTGGTGCTTTACTAGCATCCACTATGATCCTAAGCTAACTATGCCAAAGATTTAAATCTTTAGAACCCTCTATCCTTTTAGGATACTATTAGACCATAGGATGTCGATGACTATGTTGATATCATTGAGAGTATCATTGAACTCATCAAGCATCCAAGGAAAAGGAAGTTGAATCTAGAAGCGTTCATATTGTTGGGACCCATCAAAAATTAGTGGGGATTTATGGGATAGGATTGATGACATAAAGGTATCGCCTAGAAGACTTTTCAGGACATGTTTTTTGAAAAGTTCTTCAACAACACATTGAATCTTGACTGAGCACAAGAGTTCATGGAGTTGTAGTAGGGCTCCATGACAGTATATACATACTCTATGTATTTTACCTAAACAATATGTTTTATTCTACTTATGGATGTTAATGAGAATCTAAAGGCCAAGAAGTAAAAAATGGGACTTTTACATGACCTTACACATCACATATATATCATTGATTTATCTCAGTACCCATAGGTTCTATGGAAAGACTTGACCATCAATAATATTTATAGATAAACAATTTGTATGTTTCAACCCTTAAATAATTTAATAGTTAGACCACATATTTTTTTGTGATTAAATATTATGATTACAGAAAGAGGAATGATATAGACATGTAGAAATTTTGTGCTGTGCTTGTATATTAGTGATTACTATCATCAGTTCCTTATGGTGGTGACCCATAATGCCTTAACTATTTAATCAAGAGACAATATATTATGCTTTTCACTATACCTAAGATCATGTGTCAACTGTGCAACATGCTGAGGAATATTCAAATGTTTTAAAACATAGATTTGAGGCATAGATTATATATAGTTAAGGATCATTAATGATCTTCGACTTAGGGATTTGGCTGGAATCCTCAGCAATAGATATTGACTGTTCATACCATATAGGGACAGGGAAAAGGGGGTGGGATAGAATGCATGTATGTAGTGGATCAGACTTCATCAGAAGGTGGTGAGATTCCATCAACTATTTGAGGTATATCCTTGATTACATCCACATTATATATTTCATTATTCAATTATGGTTCTTCCCATTCATTTATATATTCACTAATTGTTATTGGACATGACATACCAGTCACGTTATCCTTTAAATAAGTCATATGTGATAGAAAATTGGTCATGAAAGTGATCTACCTCCAGCATCAACCAGAGAGTCTTATAGCTGTCACTAGTTAGGAACATATATAAAATTTATGATTCTGGATATGACAACCTTGAATGTGATTATCATCATGGATTGGCTAAAAAAAATTTATCTCACAATAGTAGCTAAAATATATAGTTTTATTTAACTATGTTTAAGGGAGATTGATATTTGATTATAGGAAAGTGGAAACTATGAGTATGAATACTTAGACCAGACCTGAGTTAGACGTCGTTGATCACAACTCATATGAAAATCATGTCCTTTCAGTAGGACGGGTGATGGTTTCATCAATTATTCTACAATTCATGGATATTTATGAAGACACCATTCCCCATGTCGTTACATGTATCCCTTATAATAGTGAAATTTACTTTGTGAATAAACTCATACTAGGTACGCATCTCATTTCCAACGATCAATGATATTTTACATCATTTATGTAGATCTTAGTGGTTCTCTAAGATTGATCATTTTTTGGGAGATCATTGGCTGCTAGTTTGGGAAGTAGATATATGGTGTCTAAATATGTATACTTTTGGACCCATAGAATGATGTGGAAGTCAGTTCACGGACAGATCCCCAAAACATGTTGGAAAAGAGGATATTTATAGGATCAGTAAGATATTAATGTTTTTTATCCAAGATTTATCCTATCTATTATCTCCCATGATAGTTTCTAACGAATAATGGAGATATATTACAATTGATGGAATACATTGAAGAGGCATTCCTTGATCTAATGGTATGGTTGACGCCAACTCAGTACTAACACACCCTGATATTGGGGTAGATTATGTGGTGTACTCTTATGCTTATGGAATTGTTCTAGGATTGGTACTAATTCCCAAAGAGTGGGTAGTATCTTAAGGGCCAGTCAATCTACGACCCCTGGGAATAACTACCAAAATAATTATTTTCCATGGGTAGTTATTGTCTATGCTCTAAAGTGTTCCTAACATTATCTATTCAGTGAGGGATTCATTGTTTACACAAACCACATGATACTCTTATATATCATTATATAGAGGTTAATTAACCCTAAATAGTGGTTCTAAGTTGATTATCTACATACATTCAACATTGAGATGGATTATACATATTTTAAGTGTAACATCATTAAAGGCAATCCAAGTTGTATGATGTAGGCTATGAAGGAGTTTGGTGAGTAGCAATCTAAGTAACAATAGATATTAATGAGATTATTTTCTTACTAGAAGATGTATGCTTCATAGACCTTGGATTATATGACTTGTTCTCCCTTGTTAGTCACACCTTCACTTGTTGATCGAGTAATGAACGATCATTAGTCAGACCAAAAGTTTGTTGTGATGGGGGTACAACTAGACTGAGCATATTAGATACCTAGTTGGTCATTGGTTTTTTATAGTGTGATCATGGTATAAGGGAGTGTAGTAGTTATTAAGTCCATCAGAAAGGATATGTTGATATATTTACATGACTCTTCCCATAAAATACATCCTGGTGTGACCATGTTGAATAACGACTTCATACGTCTATTTTGATGGTACGGGATGGAGAGATACATTATTGGGTTTTACTCTCGATGCCTTTCCATCCATAGGGTAAAAGAATATCATCGATAAAATGTTGGGTAAATTAAAAAACATAATATACCCATTTAGAAATGTGAAGAATTCATGATACATTTTTTGATATGGTTACCTAGGATCTCATGGAGTAGGGACGCTATGTTGGTTATTTTTGATCTGCTTAAAAAATCAAACTACCCACCAATCAGAGAGACTAATATAGTGGATATCCTAAATCTATATGTTTATATGATCATACACATACATGTAGTATCCATTCACGTTGATTAGCACAAATATTTTAATTTTATATCATAGATTTGTATGGGCTTGTAGAAACCCCTATGTTCTTAGCTAAGATTGGAAATAGTGTACCATCCTCGGATATATGGAAATTCTGAGTATACTATAAACATATTGGAGGACATAATTCAAGAATGATTTATGGATTTTTTTTATATCATGACATTATCACATATCATCGATTGAGTTTTTGTACAATAATAGTTACCAGGATTTGATTTAGATTAATCATTACGAGGCACATTATGTGATGTCATGTCATTCACCACCCAATTATGGTGTGGTAGATTGGAAAAAAATTATGGAACCTATCATGGTTCATGAGAAAATTGAAAGATTTCATATAATTAATAAGACAATGATCACCTCTGATAGAAGATATAGAATTTATGTCAGCTGTAGGAGATGACTTTTGGAGTTCACTTTTTGTGATTAGGTTTTCCTGAGAGTGAGTTTTTGGTTAGGGGATAGACATCTGAGGAAGTAGGTCAAGATAAGACCTCATTTGGTTTTAACCATTGATATCCTCTTACGGATAGGTAGTGGTGTTCCATATGTATCTTACATATCATTATAGAGTTATAGATGACACGTTTCACCTATTATGGTATTTATTTTTACTTTCAATTTCATATAAATTTGGATCCCTCATAAAATAATTATGATCTTGAAATTAATGTGATTTAGCCACCCCCCCCCCCTCCCACAAATACCATCTTCATCCTCATTTAGAAATGTTTCGATTTTAACAAAATGATTTCAAGATAACAACATACCATAGTATCCCCCTTCATGCACCGTGGTTGGTTTTAACCAATTCAACACTGCACCACGGTGGTTCTCCCTGAAATTCGGTGTTCTATTACCATACACCCCTATCACTATATCACCCTACCTATGACATGGTGGCTTTTTCTAGTTCAACTCCTAGCTGGATCCCCTTCCTTGCACAATGGAGAACCCTAAAATTATAGAATCCATCCTTCCTCTATGAACCAACCTTTTCAGACATAATTTTACAATGATTAACCTCAGGTATGTTTGGATTGATCCATTAAATTAATTATTACAATCCATGATCTAGAACCATTATCATTTTAGATTAGAAAATTTTTTTATGAGGCCTTTGTGTGAAATCATATTCTGGATGGTGTGTGATTGTGGTTTTAGTGATGACTTCTTTGACAGACCATGATGTTAATGTTGAAAATTGTGAGGTAAAAATATCCTATGTGCATGGGCTCCCATTTACACATGTTTCCATCATAGTATTTTTTTGTTCGCATAGTTGACATACATTCTGGACTTATGATCACATATTTTTGGGTTTGGGTGTGTACCCTATGAGACTAATTATGATATTTTCATCATGAGATATATTTTAATAAAAAGATTCCTTGTTTTATATGGATTGATATGTTTATTTTCTGGTATTTTTTTAGCTCATGATGTCATTCTATGTAAACTATCTTGTTATACATGTTATGTATAACTTTTCTTTTGGAGGACGTGTGCCTATTACATGTGATAAGTGACCATAGTGGTATATTTATCCCTTATAGGAGGAGTTTTTTTGATATACTATGAGGACAATGGTGGGGCATGATAGACTTGTGGGCCTGATGTACTTTGATGCTTTGAGGATTTAGAGGATATGTCTCAATAATTGATGCCTTATGGATTCTGAGAATCATTTCCATTTGATGGATTGAAAATTCCAAGTGGTATTTTAACCACATTATGGAAAGAATAATTTCATTTATTCAATGATATTTTGTCATTATTCTGAAATGGGACCAAATATGATACAGTTTTGGGTATTTAGCAACTTGTTTTACACATGACTGCTTGGTTTTGGATTGTGTTTGTTTTCTTGTTCCTCATTTATTATTATTATGAAAAAAATATACTATTGCTTACTAGGTTGAGGACACATTGATGGTGTCCTGTTGGATCTTATACTTAAACACTACATTGGTATTTTAGTTCTCTTGTTAAATTCACGGCTAGAGATTCAGCAAAAAGAAGGGGAGGAATGTTGTATGAATGAGAAGTGGATAAGATAGATATATTAGACTGGAAAAAACTCAGCAGGACCCTGTATATATTTTTTTATTTATATGGTTCTTATACTCTGGATATGCCTGAAACATTGGTTGATATTTTTTATTATTATGATATATATTCCTTTCATCAGTTCCCACATGTTTACTCTAGTTAATTATTATATTTTGTGTTATTTATTTCTGTTCTATGATTTTATATAAAGGGTATATTCTCCCCATTATTGAACTTAGAGCCTCATTTCTAATCAGAATCCTCTTGAATCCATGTATGTGAAAATTAGGTCATGTGACCCTTTAGATTAGACACAATGTCTTTGGTCGAGGTTTTACAAATAATATAAATATTTTATTGAAAATAGTATAGGGGGAATTATTATTTTCATAAAACATTCATGGTTTCCAAAAAATGTTCAATTTTTTATAGAAAATTTGTCAAAAAATATAGGCCCCATGAATCTATGATAGTTTAATGAAAAAATTTGAATAAGATAAAAAATCATCCTAGATAGGATCACATGGTCAGAACATTGATATTTCATACTAAATATAAGTATGGTTCCAATAACATAATTACTAGAGAACAAAAATTATAAAGTTGTTAACATTAATGTATTTACATGGAATATATGAAGCATTACTCAATAAAATGTTTATTATATATATATTAACCAACACAAGACAAAACATATACGATGTATAAAAATTAAATAAACTTAATAAAATATTTAACTCATATAACATATAATTCAAATAAAAATATATATTATATTTAAAATTTATAACTCCTAAAATATATAAATCATATTTACAAAGAACATAAATAGTGTGAAACACATTTTATAAATTCATTTAATATATCACGTTTTTACAGAACAAATCCTCATTTTATAGAAAAAATCAAAAATAGAATATAACTTATTTATATGAAATAGATAAATGGTTTTGTAATTATTAAAATAAATAAAACCATGTTGAAAATAATAATCTTTGATAATTAAAAAACAATCATATTGGATTGAATAACAATGAGTAATAATCATTGAAGTCCCATTATATTAAAATTACCAACAAAATATTCCATGTAATAAAATAAGTAGTTTATGAATGATTCACCTAATAATAATCTTAACTAGAACTATTATATATATATATAGTAATTACACAAAAATACCCCTTTGAAATGATTGAATATAGAATAACATGGGGGCCAAATAAATTCTGGGAAAACTATATATAATTTATTTTATCATTTTTTGAAAATATACCCCTTATAAATTTAGTAAAATAATTGATCTTTGTTTTTATCAAATCATTAAAAATTGAGAGGGAAAATTTAAAATTAGTATAATAGTGGAAATATATAAGAAAAAGTTAACATAAAAACATATGTTCTTTATGATAATAAAAACATAGATGTAATAATATTGTTAAATTCCCTTTTATATTACTAAAATATCCCATTTATTATAAAAACAACGATACAAAAAATTTGATGATAAATAAAAGAATATATATTGTGAATTGGGATAAATTTAAAAAGTTTTGGTTCAAAAATATAAATGAATATGTATATATTTTCCCCAAATTCGTGGTTAATATCTTTAATTATTGAAATTCATTCCTAAACATGTTTGTTTTGTACATTTTTCTTTTATCAATACCGTTATGATTTAATATTAAAATCCTATAAATATTATGTGAAATTAAATAATAAAAAATATGAATAAATAAATTAATACAAATTTTAACCATTATTTAATAATTAAAATAAAATTTATAATAAACTATACCTCCTCAAAAGCACTATTTTTTTATTCAATAATTTCACTTTTAGGTTATGTGTAAAAAAATTAAAAGTAAGTATTACATGAGAACCAATAACCTAAGACGCGATAATACAATAACATCTCGACCATAAAAGACCAAGATTCAAAATTCAAACACACCAAATAGACATATATTAAAAATCCAAATATCAGAACCACAAATGGAAAGTCATCAGAGATTACATAGATACCTTGATCTGCACACTGAAATAAGACATATAATCCAAGAGTTCAATCAAATACAATCACTGTCATATGTTATCTTAGTCATCACACTTTCAGTGCATCAAAATTGTCACATGTCAACAACACTAATGAAGGACTACAATTTTATGAATTTTTAAATAAAATGATATTCTATCTTAGGTCAATTGAATTACGATGTTTGTTTATTTTAGGTTATAATTTACCCTTAACCAGAACCTCACACTAGAGCATCATTGATATGTTTCCAGTAGAATAGACTATATTTCATCACAACATAACCGAGAACCTAAACAGATCCATGGAACTACAGAAAATAAATGAAACAAGGAATCAAAAACCATTCATCCAAGAAATCAAAAATCATTGATGAATAGATTTTATGATGAGAATATATTCTAACATTAAAACCAATACAATAGCATTGACTATTTTTACCACCTCAATCTGTTACCCATTGGATCCCTTAAATCATAGTACAACAAAAAAAAGATACCATGTATAAAGGAATCCATAACGGTGCTTTTGCTAAACCAACAAACAACCAAAAGAGAAACCCAAATGAGAAAATAGATGTGAGACATTCATCAAGGTCATGTAAATTCCACTCTTGGTTTGATGAAATAACACGATGACCGTGTGACAGCACTGAATAAGGAACCAGGGTCGATCCAATAATTAAGACACTACATAGTGTTAGGATCCATAGAAACTTGATACATTGGGAAAACTAAAAATTGGAGTCTAAATCTTGGATAACCAATGTTGTGCTAAGAAATGAGGAAGGGGGAATGGAAATATGATGACAGGAGACTATATGTGGGTGTTCTCGAGAGAGAATCCATAGAATAAAATTTATACAACATAAAATGAATTAAATAAATCTATGAAATTTAATCTATGTCATTAAATAAAATTACCAATCCTTAACACTATGTTTGGTCATGTCATAGTAAAAGAAAATAAATGATTTCATATTTAATAAAATAAAATAAACTAAATAAAATTATTTTCATTTCTCTTTATTTGGTTTGAATGTAAAATTTAGTAAAAGAAAATAAATAATAGTAATTTACCTCTTCATTGTTTGGTGACAGTTTTTAATGAAAAGAAAATAATTTTATTTGATTAAAATGACACATTATACCATTGTTAAAATATAACACATACACACATGATAAAAGGGCATACTTTCCAAAGAAAACAATAATCATAGATTAGATCCCCATGGATAGTACACCTACCCCCATGTCTTCTAAACCTCAATAATTTATGTTAAATGACACAAATAACCATTTTTAAAAAAAATTAATTTAATTTTTTGTAAACCAATAGAAAAATTATTATGAATTGAATAAATCATTATCTTTCATATCACAAAAATTAGGTAATGATTCTACTACAACATATTTTAATTGAAATTTTATAATTTGAAATACATAATTACGAATAATCAAAATTATTAATTCATGACATTCAAAATTATTTATAAACTAACTATATAATTTATTAATTCAAAATTATCAATTTACGATAATTGAAAATATTAATTCAAAAAAATTATTATTATAGGATTATTAATTAAAAAGAGATATTAATTCAAATATTTATTCATTCAAAATTATGTATTAATTATTTATATAAATTATTGTTTCATGGTAATTATAATACAAAATAAAAAATTTATCTATAGTCATAATTATATATAAAATATTTATTATAATTTATATACACATAATTATTTAAAATAAAATTATTTATATAGGCATAAAAAATTTTATACCAGATTTTTATTATTATTTAAAATTTTCATTGAATATATAAAATCATTATTTATAAATTAAGTTGATAAAAATATTTAGATGAAAAGGATAATTTTGTTTATTGTAATTGTTAATAATGAAAAATATATTCGTTTGTATAAATATTAATTCCCGAAAATAGTATATCCATGAATAAGGAACAAATTTATCTTTTTTTCATGAAATTTATCTCACCCCAACGTTGAATTCAACAACAAAATACATTTTATTTCCCATTATAATGAAAATATATAAATTATCAATGAAAATTTCAAAAATATACATGTTATCCATAATGTATTCCATTAGTACATCGAAAAGTATAAAGACATATACATGTATACAGAAAAAACTCAATTGGGTCATGTATAATTCAAAACAAAAACATAAAATATTCCTAACCCAACAAATTAAATGATGAAAACCATGAAGGGGGACAACTCCAAAACTAGATGGAATACCATTAGTGGACCCAAAACCCACATGTGATTTGGATAACATTATATTGAAAGGGAAATACATGACATCTTGAAGTAATGGAAGGCATGAAGTGTGTATTTATGTACATATATAGGGATAATATGGAAATTATAAATAACACCACAACATGGTGCACAATTTCAATATAAGTTGTCCCCCATTAGGGGTGATTTGAAATTAGGGGTTAAAGAGAAATTAGTTTCTCCCCATTTATTCACCTATCATCTCCCTACATCACTTATACATTTCCAAATGTGGTAAATATGTTATAATTTCCTCTAATAGATTCTATTCCTCGAAATTATTCACATCTAAAAGAAATAAAAAATAGAAATGAGCTGAAAATAATCTTTCTGAATGATAGAAAAATAAGACAATGAACCATGTTGGAGGAATGTGTAGAGATGGACGGGGTATTTGATGTCTAAGGAGGCTGCATATAAGCTCCTCCTCTAAACTAAACATAAACATTACCGTAGAAGTGAGATATAAGGGTTAGATTCCAATCGATGTCTAAAAGAAGAAACTCTACTAATATGTAAATCTTGATCACCGTCTGAAATTTTATAGTAGTATTACATAATATTTGAGTTTTAAAAAACCATGGTTTTTCTGTAATATTCCATACATGTGTTCTGTTAAGATTAATCATTCCTATCAAAATAAGAGTGTCTAAAATGTTTCATTCATTATCAGTTTCCTTTCAAGACAACAATTTGAATTTTTCTTATAATTTTAAAGTATTATTGTTCCTTTTGAATAAAAAATAATATCATGATTAATCATTAAATAATGTTTACTACACATTTAAATAATATAGGGACCCATATTGAAAATATTATTTGGTTCTCTATGGTATAACGATATGAATCACAAGAAGTGATGAATTTCTCATTTTAAAATAATAAAAGTTATGCTAGTACAATAGTAATAGAATTATATATATTAAAGTTTAATGATACAATATCTAAATTTGGAGAATAAAACCACAAGTAGAATATATAAAATTATACACTAATTTTGATCAATATGATTTTATATCTACTTTTCACATTCTATAACTCATTGATAGTATGGTTTCACTTAAATAAAAATATTTACATTATAGGGACATATAGATTAATAATATTAAGACATAAATTTTTACTCCTTGGGTTACTAATATAGGGTACTAATTAAAATGAGAGCCTAAAAGGATCATTTACAATGAAATTATAATCATGAATTTCTATTATTGATAAATAATAACTTTTCCGTACTAATTTATTTAGGTAAAATAATCAATATATTTCAAATGATGAATATTAATAGACTAATTAAAAATAAATGAAATTAAAATTTGATCCCCAAAACTGTATTAAAACATTTATATTGTGATTTAGATTGATTTATTAAACTCTAACAATGACTTTTAATTAGTATTCTAACCCATCCAGACTAGAACATTTCTTCATATTGGTAGAATACAAATGTTTTCATATCTTAGTGGTCCTCTAAATATCTTTACTGATTTTTAATCACTTATATACATTGAATAGAAAATGTTTCCAAATGGAATTATGCATTCCAATGTCTTTAATGTTTTTAAAATAATTATATTCCCATTTTGGATAGTCCTTTGAATGTGATATTTTGGATCTTAAAATTTATATTTTCTTATTAAAAAATATAAATGTTTCCATGATGAATCATATACAACCTTAGATATATAATAAAATAATTATATTCTAAAACTATATCTCATTGATATAAATACATCTATATTAGTGGATTTGTCTTCATTAAAGGAAGTGGTTTCTCTATGTCATTTTCCTCAACATCCCCATTCCACTTATGGGAATGTTATCCCTCTTAATGATATCATTAATATTTTATGTGATTCTTATCACATATTGTGTTCTTCATATATTCTAAAACTATAAAAAAATTCTCATTTTCATTAATCATTTCATCTACCAACATTTACCTCTTCGGAACCACTATAACAAATCAACAAATATTTATACAATGATTATAAATAACATTTCAATGTATTTGACATAAAAATGATGTAAAAAATATAAATTATATTAAAAACATTAATTTATTCCCATAAACATATTTTCATAGTCATATAATTATATTACCTTAGTTGTACACTAAAACATATAGGCAACCAAATAAAATAATATTGTTCATCCCAATAAACCGAAGCATACCCCATATCATCTATGTAATATCAAACTATCAATAAATATATTTAATATATAGATTATAACTTATTGGTCCAAAATATAAATACTTTTATAAACTAATTTCCCAAAACAAAAGTTACTTAGATAATTTTATACTTCGTGGAATATAATTTTTTCAAAGATAATTTATCAGAAATAATATTGATTTGAAACTATTATATAACAGTGAAAAAAAACTTGAATATAAAGAACATAACATTTATCCCAATCATTATCACTTGCATAGAAGATATATTTAATATACAAACTGTAGTAATAAATGAAAACCTAAGATTACTTAAATAAAAATGACGACGTATCACATATAAATCAACAATATCATGGAATAAAATTTTAATATGCCAAACTATTATAAAAAAATCCCTTTTAAAATGATAAATTCATTATTAAGTAATGTATTTATAGAGTATACATGAAATAATTTTGTAATTCTGGGTCAATATATCCTATTGGATTACAAATACTATTAATCATCTTAAATTTTCATAATCTGTAAATTTTATTGGGATCATTAAGACTACTATATAATACTAGTTATGATATAGTTCAATTGACATAGAAATAATAAGTGGTGACCTCAATCAGTATAATCGTACCCCATGAGTCACATTTTCAAATCATTTGAGGGAGATAGAATCATTGGTATTTTCCCTCTACTAGTCCCACACTGATATTCAAAAACCAAAGATCGAGGAAAGCCATTTATTTAAGAATTTATAGACACTCAAAATCATGACCAAAACAATTGACTCCGGAAACACCATTTGACACATTACCCTCAAATAATATTCTAGTTTATAACGGTTTGTGTTCGTAGAACCTAGTAATATTAATTTTTATATCATTTAATTTAATAATATAATTAATATATTTATCCCTTCTTAATATTAATTTATATATATAATTATATTCGAGTTTATAAAATATTATTTTGATATGAAGAAACCAAAATTGTATTTTTAGAAAGTATATGGTTTAATTAAAACAATCTATTTGATAAATTCAAGAATTTTGGAATAAATTTAACAATCCTATAGTATTATTATTAAATTTTATTTATTTATATACAATTTATAATATAATTTAACGAATATTAATAAAATCACTATAATGGTATGAAAACTATTATTGTCGTAAAAACTAGTATTTTTCATTAAATGAGTATTTTCATTTAAAAATGTAAACCATAGTATTTTGAGGATTTTTTTGATAAAAATAAATATTATTTTTGAAATCAGAATGTGTAAATTATTCAATAGTAAATTTTTCATTATTCTATGATACATTCATCTTCTTGTGTAAAAATTAAATATCGAATAAATATATGGACATTATTATAACATTAAAATAACCAAAATGCGATGTAATAAATTTTATAAAGGGAATCCATGAAAAAATATAGGCATACCCTTTAAAATATTTTTTATATTCGTTAATTAAATTTATAATCCTTAATGGAATCAAACAAAGCATATCTAAAATTTTAGGGTTTTAAAAGAAATTCATTATGAACATGACTCACTTCCATATCAACATTGTTATTATTTTAATATTTATTCTTAATGGATTTATATAATATTTTGAAGTACTCAAATTTGTTAGAAATCATTGGAAAACCCTTGGAATTTTTTTTGTATTGATTATTTTATTTTATATAATCTGAAACCTCTGTTTAGAAATTAATAAAGAATCTACCTCTCTATTGCTATAAATATCGACCATCACTCCAACTCTTTCACACTCAAAATATATTAATCATGAAATTAATCTCCCTATAACTCTCTATATCCCTCAAAAAGCGTTCCCAAGATCTTAAAAATATTCTCATGTGATTTTAGAAGCACCCTTATAAGGTATGGGACTCTCTCAACCTCTTTCTCTTCCATTAATCCAATTATTTTAGTTATGCCTTTCGATTTCCAATTTTTAGTATTGTTATATTTTTTCAAACACTATTTTTACTATCATTATGAAGTAAAAATAATAATATACCACCATTATATCATTATATAACCTTTCATGAATCTTTATATATATAGGTCATGCTGCCAATATTTATCCTGTGATTTTCCCTCACAAGCATTTTTATAATTAATTTCCATTCCCATTTCCACTCAACGGTATTCACCTAGATATGAAAATACATGATTTATATTGGAATTATATATATGAAAACTAAATTCATTAATTTTTGGATTAAAATGTGTTGAATGATGTTATTATGTTCAGTGTTATTTTATGGAACACAAATGCATGTACATGATATGAATGTGACCGGCAGACCAAAAAATATATATCCCCCTAATACATTGAGTACTGTTTTTATCATGAGAGATATGTGTATAGGGAAGGAGATTATATATTAATAACACTATTTTATGATTTCTTTGTTGTTAAATTTTTCTTTTCCTGATAGTGATGTGTTTTACATTGTTTTCACATTCTTATGTAGCCTTGATGTTACCATAATATATCATTATTAGATGTTCATGTTTTTTCTTCTCACCCCATTTATGAAACCTGGGTATGCCTCTTGACTCAAATTTACTTCTTTAATTTTGTTATTCTTTTATTATTCCCTTATTGTGATTTATAAAAAACCCATTTCTTATGTACATCTGCAGTTTGTCCCAAATAGTTATAATAGAGAGATGAAATTTTAAGAGAATGTTATGGAATTTTAAATAATTTTATCATATCCCCCTTCAAAATTATGATGTTATTTATATGATAACTCAAAGTCAATAGAAGTTTAGATAATTTGGGATTTTATTATTAATTTATTTATTTAATAAATTATGAATTAATGTGTATTAAAGAAATAAATGGCGTAGGTTGTATCCGATCAGGGTCTATTAATTTTTAGGGAATTGGGATTAGAAACCATTAGTGAAACCCTTATGCATGAGACAAAACATATAAAAATATACCAAAATTATTGTATAATATAAAGTAAGTGATTTCTATGAAACAAAATACCCTTATTGATAATAAAAGTCGATGTGGATTTGGCATAGTTATATGAAGGGGTAATAACCTCAAAATGGTACATTGACCATTGAATCAAATGTCACCTGGTGCATAAAATTATGCATTGTTTTACATTTTGGTCAAAACTCCCAAGGTACATGCTTTTTCAAATTCATAACATCTTTATAAACTATTATGAAGGAAGAAAAATTCCAATGAAATTGTATGTTATGAAATTCACCATGGATAACAATTTTAAATCCTAAAATTCATAGGTTAAGGATTGTATGTCATTTAAGAGACATCCCATCAATGTTCATAATTTAACATGTATGAGTTTAATTGTTTAAATATTATCATTCCAAATCATATTTAACATGATGTAAATGATTATAACAAAAATAAAAAAGTGAAAAGTAGGGTTGTAATCCATTCGTGATCTTAAAATGTCCTATTTGATTGTGATTCTATGAATTCATTCATAACATTAATGTATAGTAAAACTATTAAAAGGTCATCTCAAAACATGAAAGGTGATTTATTTGTGAATATGAAAAATGGGGCAATTATATCATCCCAATATATAACTTCTTTCATGTCCATATTTGTGGGAGGAACATCCTAATGATCATTGTGATACATATTTAGCATAATTTGATGTAATTTTATGTATAGATTTTATTTTTCTATATAGATAAAATATAGATTTCCTTGAGAATGAATTCACCCATATATTGACAACTTCCCTCTAAATTTATAAAATTGAAAGAAGGAGGATGAATATCCTTTGGTATCATCATCTCATTTGAGGATATTATTTCCTTGCGAGTAATCATATCTAACTAAAATGACTGAGACTAACGAAAAGATCATTCTTGAAGAATTCATATTTCAATGGAATGTGATGATGTCATTCCCAACGAATTGACTAGTCTCCCTCTATGTTGAGTGGTTGAGTTCCAAAAATAACTTGTACTCAGATCACTGCTAATATCTAAAACTCTTTATATAATGGCCTCCATTAACATTGAATATCTACATAATTAAATATAGGAGAATCTTGAAACAGGGTTTATATGACCAAGTTCATCACCAAGGCACAAATCAATCCTCTTCTTCACGTATAAGAATGTGTCAATGTGCTTCAACATTGATTATTATGATCTCAAAAAAAACTCAATAAAGAGAAAGTATACTTTTCTACATATGTATGACTTGTTCGATCAACAACATGTATACCAAAACATCTCTATAGTGGATCTTTGGTTGAGATATTCTCAATTAAAGGTGAAGAAGGATGACATCCCCAAGACCACTTTTTTGTATAAGGTGCATGAATTATGATTTAATTGTGATTATATTTAAACTCACTAATTATCTAGATTCCTTGATGGACATAATGAATAAAGTATGAAAGGATTACCTCAACAAATTTGTGTTCATCATTATAAACTGTATTCTTATTTACTCCAAATGCAAGGAGGAATATGAGGAGAAATTGAATGTAGTAACTAATACATTAAAAAAGAAAAATAAATATGCGGAGTATAATAAATGTGAGTTTGTGATAGAGAAATAACATTACTATTGAATGATATAACCAAAAAAGGGATATTTTTGGATACATAAAAAATAGATGTGATTAAATGATGTCCCAAGCCAACATCTCTAAAATGAATATGTATATTTCTTATTCTAACATAGTACTGTCATGTTTTTTTGAGAAACTCTTTATGATTTTTAAGCCTACTAACCAAGGTAACTGGGAAGGGAGTGAATTTTGACAAGAATGATGAATAAAAGTATATATTTATAGACTTAAAATAGGATAATCCTAGAACCTATGATCCAATTACCCACCAGTGGGGATAGGTTTTTCATCTATAGTGATAAATCTAAATAATATTGGTTTGGGTTATCATTAAAGATGAAAAAAATTAAAGATTATTCCTACAACTAATTGATGACCTACTTAAAGAACTACCCAAACATGATCTAAAATTTTCTTAGTAATTTTTAAATTAATTATTTGATAGAATTATCTCTATGGGGTTTATTGTGACATATATATTGACTATAAAATCAACATGTATTAATTCACACAAAAGGATCTCACTATACACCAATGAAGGTGGTTATAGCTGATCAAGTATTATAATTGTTCAATCCATTATCATTTTGGGTAGGTGAAAAAAGATGAAAATTTTATTAGTAGAAATTATCATGAAAAAATATCCATGATTAGTTATGAAAGGTATCTGATCATCTTGGACATGAAAAATTTATATATGGAAATAATAAAAGGATCTTCTCCCAACCTTACTCTAATAAACACTCACCAATTTCTTCTTGAGAGAATCATAGAGTCCTTAGAAGGTGATGAGGAGCTATAGAAAAAGGTATCAAAAATCTATATCCCAAATTTTCTAATGATGGTTTTATTTGTTTGGGATCCTGGTAATATGTCCCCTCAAAACCAGAACTAAAGAGGGACATCAGGATGATGTGTGTATCTTATACGTCTCCATTATTCTATGAATGACTATGATGTATAGAAAAATGAAAAAAACATCATGTGGGATAACATGAAGTAGGATATTGATAAATTTATATCTTGACACTTCACATTCCAACAAGCAAAGGAATAATTGAAAATTTATAATGGTATGATGCAACCATTTCTTATACAAGTTTGGATATGGGAAAACATAGCTGTGAATTTCATCCTAAAAATCACAAGGACACCTAAAGTAAATAAATCCATCTATATGGTAGTCTATCACACAGAAAAGGATGTTCAATTAATTTCAATAAAATAAAATTTAGGTATTTACCATCTCATGAACAAATAAATAAATGAAGTGGTAAGACTACATTGTGTTCCATACTCCATTGTATCTGATCAAGATATAAGTTTTTCCTTGATGTTTTGGAGAATCATTTAGCAGGTGGGGAATATAAATATGTCTTTCAGAACTGATTATCATTCATAGATGGATGATAAGTATTTGATAACCATTTAAACTCTAAAGGATATTTTGGGATCATGATCAATGTATTTCTAATGATTTTGGGATCTGAACCTTCCCCAAGTGGAGTTCTGATTTAAAAATTACTTTGATTAGAACATTAAAATTCCACCTTATGAGGATCCATATGAAATGAGTTGTTAGACTCCAACATGTTGGGAGAAAGTTGGAGATTTTAATACTATGAGACTTGATTGTATCCATGAGATGAGAGAGAAGGTTCACACCATTCAGTAACATATTGAATACACGCAATATTAAATGAAATGATATGTAGAGAATATTTTATGAGTCTTGGAAATTTTGGATGAAGATAGTGTATTCATTTTTAAATCATCATTGAGGAATTTAATAAGGTTTTGGGAGAATTAAAATGCTAATCATAGATACATAGGCCCATTTAATATCATTTTTCAGATATGATATGTGTCATATTGATAGTACACCCACATATCCTATCACATGTATATGATGTGTTCCATGTGTCACTCTTGTGGAATTACATACCAGACCCCCACGTGAATTGAATCCAAAGGTGGTACCCTTAGAGAGTGATTATTTAAATGGGGAGTATCTAGTGAATATCAAAGATCATAGATACCAAGTAATATGAGATAAGACAACTCACAAGGTCAAACTGTTGTGGAGTAACCACATGTTTTGGGAAAAAACATGGGAATTGTAAAAGGCATTGAGACATAAGTACCCATGTTTTTTTATTTTGAAACAAGACATCTTGAGGGTGAATTTTATTAATGGGAGATCATAATAACCAATAATATTATAAATTGAATTTTCTTCTAAATGAATAAATTTCATATTAAGTAATTTAGTTACATAAAACAAATGCACAACTTTAGTTATTTTGGAACAATATAACCTATAAAATTTGAAATACCATGATGTTTCCCAAAATATTTTAATATAAAAAATAGAACTTGATAATTAATATTAGTATATAATAATAGCTATGATAAATTCCAATTGAAATAGAAGGAAGATGTGATGGTCTCAACTAGAAGGATTGTACACTGGGAGGTAGAATTATTGATTATTTTGAGGGAGATAGATCATTGGGATTTTTCCCTGATCAATATGGGTATAAAATTATGTAGCTAATGCTTGAAAAAAACTATTTTTTAGAGATATACAATATTATTGATATCACGACCAAAATAATGTTCGTTGAACCAATCAAAGAAAGTACCACAATTACACACCTTAGCCTTAGGGCATACACATATGTAATAATGGGCCATGTATCTAGACCATGGTAATATTAAGTTTTCTAATTTACCTTTGAGTAAAATAGTTATTATATATATCCCTTTTATTAATTATATTATACAAAAAAATTTATTTGTATTACTGATAATTATATTTTGATATGATGAAACCAAAATTTTATATATAGAAAATATATGGATTTAATTAATAATATTAGTTTGATAAATACATAAATATTGAAATACATTTTATATTCTTATAATATTATTGTTAAATAATATATATTTAAGTTCAAAATATAATATAATTTAATCACGTTAAAAATAATATTTATAAGTTTCAGAAAACTATTATTTTCAAAAAACCAAATATTTTTCAATAAATGAGTGTTTTTATTTAAAAGTGTAAATTATTATATTTTGTTAATTTCATAAATAAAATAAATATTTTATTTTAATTAAATGTGTTGATATTAGATAATTATGATTTTTACCATAATTTTATCAGACAGTTTGATTTTTGGGTTAAAACTCAATATGATATAATTAAGCATTATACATCATGGCATAATAATAAAACAAAAGTGAAGTAAAATTTCATTAAAGAGAATAAAATACCAAATATATATTTCCCTTTTTAAGATCAATCATTTTTAGGTTATTTAAATACTTTTATATTCCTTTAATGAATCCTCTAAAACCAATATTATATTTAAATTTATTAAAATAATTTTTTTATGAACACAACTCACTTCCACATCACCAATGGATTTTTTTGGTTCATCGATATATAAAATATTGGAAACCACTCAAATTTGGCATAAAATATGGGTATAAAATCATAGAAATGTTATTAGTTATTATTATTTTATTATATGGAGTCTAAAACCTTTGTTTAGATATTAAAAAATAATTCCCCTCTCTTTTTCTATAAATAACAACACTAACCCCGACTCATTTTTACTCTACCCACATTTATAATGATGTTAAATAATTTATACAACATTATATTCTACCCAAGGTGTAACCAATCTCTTAATAAGCTCCTATAAATCATTTATAACTTCCATATCAATGTAAGATATTATAACATCCTCTTTTTTAAAATACATTCTTTGAGTTAGGCCATCTGATTTGCAGTTTAGAATTTTATAATATGTTTTTACACATACCATTTATTTTAATTATGATTTTTATGTAATTATTTGTCACCTTTCACTCCTATTAATCCTTTCCCTGAATATTTATGTACAATTGTTATGCTTCCAATAATTTTCTATGATTTTCTATGTCGTGAATTTGTATAGTTAATAATATTCCCTATGTCCACTCAAGGGTATTAACCATGAAATTATTAAAATTCATTGATTTGAGAAAAACATTTATGTAACCTGGAAAACATAATCAATAGATTAAAATTTATTAAAGGTTTTATTTTGTTTTATGATCTATGGGGTACACAAATGCATGCACGTGATATGAATGTGACTGGTGGGGCAATTGAAAGTGCTCCGATTCACATGGATTGATCCATTGCATGCTTCGGATGGGTGAAGTTCTTGTAGGACACTTTGAAGAAGTTTGGAAGGACTCGGATACTAAAAACTAGAATTAGGGATATTTATCATTTTGAATGAAAGTTACATGACATGAAAACCATTTTATTAAAATGTAAGATTTCAGGGTATGAAAATTAAATAAAGTTATTATGTGACATGTTTTTTAGTGAAAACAAAATTCTATGGAATACATGATGTGAAAGAGGATCACATGTCATATAATCCCCAGATTGTGTATGCTTTAAAACATTTCCACCCACTTTGTTTTGTCAAACATTTTGGATAAAGAGGATCTCTCTCAACACTAGGTGACCTGGAAGTACCCTCTTCGACGTTTTGGGGATTACATTATAAAGTATTGATTCCAAGATCCCTCCTTCGATTCTTAGTGAACCATATTTGATTCTAGGTATGTTCAACCTCAATTTCTTGGAGTTCTACAATCTTTTTTTAATTGTCTATTCTCTCCATGCTATGAGGGATGATCTGCCATGTGTATAATGTGTGGTTTCATGGTTTTTGGTTGGTGTGGTTGTGCCACAACAACCTTGGGTGGATGTAGTTGTTGTGGGAGAGGAGTTCAGGATCCGTTGTGTAGTTTGTTCTCATGTGACGAATGTCAAAGACCATTTTATGTAAGGGATTTGGTACTTCCCAATTCATTTATGATTAATAATAGAGCTACATTGTTTTATCCCCTTGGATCTCAAAATAATTGACCTAATAATTATTTAAACTACATTAAATAATTGGTATTGATACATAGTGATGTTTTTTATTTGTTTCATGATAATAGTTTTCCTATTGATTTTCTAGATAGTGTAATATCTATGAATTTCTTGGAATAGCATTTTATTCATTACGGTAATGGAAAAAGAAAGTAAATAGGAAATTATTTGGTAATTAATTGGATAATGGGATTACATTTTCATGTTTAATTAATCTAGTTATTATTTTAATTAAATGATGACAAAATTATAGAAAATATTCATGTTTAATGGATTTGGTTGATGAATATGAAGCATGACGATGCTGGTTTATAAAATAATAATAGTAATATTAAATTAATTGTTTAATTAAGTTCTGATAGCTTATGATATCTTGTTGGTTATGTTTACCATAGTTGAGAAATGTTAATAATGTATCATTTGATTAAATATGGAAAAAGAACAGGTTTTTTGATAAAATATAATTCCTTTATTGGTCCTGATACTCTTGCTGTTATGTAAAGTCCAAGTTCCATGTGCCTTGGATCCGTGAGAGGTCATTGTGTGTGATGGCTGATTTCCTTATTTTAAATCCATAGGATTTCGTTTATATGTATATTTATTATTTCTTGTGATGGGATATGAGCATGTAATTGATGATACTAGAAGGATTTTTTGGTTTTTGGGGTGGGTATGTCTACATGAGATGTGATCCTAGGATGGCTGAGCCTAGAGGGTTGTTGTCATGTGGTGGGTGGGGAGGCCTAGTTGTTTTGGTATCACTTGATGCCTTGAGTGGTGAGATGCATTGGTATATGCTTGTGGGTTCTAGGGAGGACACTAGAGATGATGGAACAGGTTGAATCTGGTCTTAATCGTTGATATGAAATATTTATTTTTGTTTAATCTTTTGATTGGTCGATGGCGAGGTTGATTGTTTGTATTCTATTCTTTCTCTACTACTCTGAGCATATGGATGTTCTTGGGATTTTTAAATTTTTGGTAGATTATGATTTCTTCCTAGAGTACCTGGTAATATGAAATATAATAATTTTAAAAAATAAATAATTTTAAACTCATGGGATTGGAGCTTGTTATGATGTGATAATGAAGTTATAATTCTGGGAAGTTGTGGACTTTGTTTTCTTTGGCATATAGGGCATAGATCTTTGTTGTAAGGCTAATTAAATGTAATGATGAAATTGATCATGGTTAATTAATGGATAAATATTTAATTACCATAATGTGAAAATGATGAAATAGAATAAGATAATAAAATGTAGTTCTTTAAAATGTGCTTTTCGGATATCTAGTCTTAGTAGTGGAATCCAATAGTCCCAATGGGATTATCTATAGTTGATTCTGATACAAGGTTTTTCCCATAGTGTGGTTTTGAGATATATTTTGTCATGTACATTACATGATTCTATATGCTACAACTCTTTATCGGTAAGGGAAACTGAATCCTTAGGGATTCTGACCCGGGTCTGTATTTCCCAACATCCCGATGGGAGGATAGATGGATTATTTTCCCTACTCCCCTATATTGGTAGTAACATGTTCTAGTACACAATATAGTTAGTTATCCCCATATATATGTGATGAAGGGTGTAATGGATTGTAGTTATTTAACTCACATATATTCTGAATACAATTTCTTAAGGGCTGCTACAGGTATAGTGTGTATACCTTTTGATGGCTTGAGTATAATTACTCGATGTATAGGTTCTTCTAGCTTGAGGTATAATCCATGATGTATGATAAAAATTATATGGGTTGTGGTGGATCCAAAAAACTACAAGGTTACTTTTTTTATGGTTGCATGGTGGTGTATTGCATGAGGTTCTTGTTGTGGTGCTTCTCCTATGTGTATGTGGGACAACTTTTTAGAGATAGATGCTCAAGATGTGTGATGTTAAGGAAAAGTGGAAACCCGTTGGTGAAGTAGTAGAATGGTACCCACGACATTATTTATTATATATGTACATTTGTATGATGTACGTGGTGATAGTGTCCATGGTGAGGTTAGAAATTTAGTATACCTTTTTAGGTGATGAGTTACTTTCACTTGATCTTCAATATTATTTCCATGTTTTCATTATTTTTTCATGAGAGGCTCTTGAAAGGATCCATCTCAGTGTAACATTATACTCACCCAACATATATATTAACTATTTTTAAGGATAGATATAGGAGGATATAGATTAGAATGGTTAATAATAGCTTAGGGTTTTAAATATTTGTTTGGGCTTTACAGCTGCTTCCCTCTTTAACTTTTCAAATGGTACTTATAGTTTCCCCTTTTAGTTGTAGTAGTTCTTGCATGAAATTGCCTTTTTGTAATTTAGTTTTCTTTTATATTACAGTTTGAGCAGGAGTTGGTTTGTGTCTATATTATCTCTCTCTCACATGTGTTCTCTTAGAGGGTAATATCTCTAATTTATGTGTTTAATACACCCTCGGTGCTAGTCACCAACATGGGTCCTAGTGGAGGTGGGGCTCGGGTGTCATTATCTCTCATCTTCAATTTCCTACCCAAGATGGGTACACATTGTGGGAAGGGGGTCATGACAGAGTGGTATCATAGGTCTGTTTGAAGGATAAGATGGTGTTTGGAGTTTCTAAAAGCTCAGATTACATGATATGGTAGGAAAAAAAAGTTATAAATGTTTGGAAAGTATTTTAAACATGAGAGAACATCATAGATAAGGGTATTTAGGTCCCCCCTGTCACACGATGCAAGGACCATTAAACTAACAGCAGCTACTAAACAAGTTGATATGGGTTGCTGGGTATATACCTATGAAGGGATCATGAATCAGTCTTCCCTGCACCTTTTTAGAATTTGTAGACATTGGGATAGGTTAACCAAAACTGAATATAATAAAACAATAAATTAATGTTAAGGTCCTCCATATTCCATTTTAGGAGCTCTAAATATTTTTTATTGGTAGGCATGGCTCTAGGTCAGTGTTCTTATCAGGTTTGTGCAGATGATGTTCTGCTGGTTGTTTCATAATATCACTATAGAGTGGAGGTTGAAGATGATGACCCTTAATGTTGGACACTATGAGAGTTTTGGGAAAAGTTTTTTTAGATGTGTGAGGGCTCTATTTCAAATTCAGTAACAAAATACTTATTGTAGGAGGTTAAGATATCCTTTAATAAGATCTTTTTTAGGGAGGAGAACTCGATATCATTGGATGTGATGATGCTTTGTGTGGTAGGGAGGAAGGGGTGGTTCTTATTCCATCGTGACTGTAAAAAATTAAGTTTCTCTTGGGAGGAGTTCTAACACCAGTTCGGATATGAGTTTATTTCTTCGACCGAGAGGGAAGGCAGTTTCCTGAAGCTTCATACCCTTCGGTAAGGGTGCTCCGGTGTCTGAGAGTTCAGGATCCATTTCACGAATCATCTTTAATATACTTTGGACCTATTTCTAAATGAGCGGTCCAGCGTGAGGCATTTCAAATAAGTTCCGGGTCTATAGATCCTTCACCATTTTACCACATTTATGATAAAGATGTATCTTTAGGTGTGGTAGAGAAAATAGGTCATCAAAATAATGTTATCTAGAACCAGATCATCATGAGTGGGGAGAAATCCTAATTCCTCATAAAGTAGATCATTGGTCTCGTGTTCCTAGTTTTCAGGATAGAAGAGCATCCAATTAGTCGGAGGTAGGTCTCATCCCTCAATATCCTCTTTCTCAGGGAAAAGTGAATCTCATTCCCATTCCAAGGATAAGGAAAATGTTTTTATTAGTGAATCTGATGTCATTAGTGCAGATAATTCCCTTCCATTTTAAGAAGTTAGTATGAAATAGTTATTCCGCTTCATGTTCCTCCATTGAGAAAGTTCCATCCAAGGTAACAGTTGTAGGTTACACCCGTTTTGAATTAGTAGAGGGTAGATGGGGTTGGTTGAGGACATCCCCAAGATGATCCACATCCATAACTAGTAGAGTGTTACATTGTAGGAGGTCTTTAGTAAGGTCATAGAGGTATAAGATATGGTCGTGGTCAAATTATTGCTTTAGCTTTTCAAATTCCTGGTGAGACACACATCGTCCGAGATACCCTTTTCTTGGTTTATACTTGGGTGCATGCCTTGTTTGATCTGGGAGTGATTCACTACTTCATATAACCTACCCTTTTGCATGATCTAGGTCAAGAGGTAGAGAGACTTCGTGTGACTGTAGCATTGTCCACTCGAGTTGAAGGTAAAGATTATTTTTTAAAGTATGTAGAGATTGTGATCTAGTACCAGTGAAGAATTTATCTTGTGGAGATTTCTAATTTTTATTAGTACAAACTTATGATATCATCCTTAGTATAGATTTGTTGTATTAGGTGTAAGATATCATGGATTACTTTGGGTGGAAGGTTGTATTCATCAATGCTAATGGAGATCGCACATTGTTTGTTGGTGAGAAATACCCTGGTATGGGTTAGAGGTGTGCTTCTCTAATTCTATGATTGATGTCTTAGATGATGATGAGTTCACCAAAGAATTAGTTGTTGGTGTTTCCTAGTTTCATGTAAGAGTACCTTGATGAATTTTGAGATGATTTTTTAGTGTTAAACCCTCTACAAGAGATCATGTTCAAGATCAAGATACAATCAGTAATTTCTCCTATCTCAATGTCTCCATATTGGATAGCGCCTTTTATGTTGTGAGAGTTGTGTATATAGTTAGATGGTTTGTTTTATTGTTGTTTTATTATATTGTGTGTCACTGTGGGTTGCACATGTTTTGTTCATAAAGAAGCCTGATGGAAATTTTTTTTTGTGTATCGATTATCATCACTTGAACTAGGTGATAGTGAAGAAATCCAATCCTCTTTCTCATATTGATTATTTATATGATCAACTGATGCATGTGATTTGGTTCTCAAAGACAAATTTGTGGTAAGGATACCATGGTATTCTTCTAAATGATAAGGATATCTCGAAGAATGCTTTCTTTTTTTATCATCTTAATTATGAGTTTGTTGTGATGTCATTCTGTGTGATGAATTTTCCATCTATTTCTTTGGGTTTGATGAACACTGGGTTTCTTGATTTCATGGAAAAGATCATGCTGGTTGTCATCGAGTACATCCCTGTGCACTCAATGAATAAAGGGGATCATGAAGAACATATACATTACATTTTGGGAGTTCATAACCACGAAAGGTTGATTGGGAAGTTTTGGAGTGGGGGTTATGGGATCAAAAAGTCCATTTTAGGGTTCATGATGTATCCCAGAAAAGAGTAGTTTTGGATAAATTGAAGATAGAATCATATGAGTCTTGGGAATCCCCCATGATAGTGGTTGATGTGTAAATTTTTCATGGTCTTACAGGCTATTACAAGAGTTTTTTATCTGATTTCTCTCAGTTCATGACTCCCCTAATGATGTTGACCAGAAAAGATCAGGTGTTCTTGTGGACTGATCATTGTCATATAGATTTAGATTATCAAATTGAGATGTTGGTTGGTGATCCAGTTCATTGTTTGCATGTAGAAGGATGTCAGTTTGAGTATTTATATGATTCTTTGCATCTTGGGTTGGGATATGTTCTGATGTAGAATAGATTGGTCATTTATTATGGGTCGCGATTGTTACATCCCATTAGCATAACTATTACACCCATGAACTTTAATTGGTAGTGGTGGTGTTTTCCCTAAAGTTGTGAAGACATTACCTAATCAGCGAGGGTTTTATGGTCTTTTCTAATCATTAGATTCTAATGTATGTTTTATTTCAGTGTGACTTGAACATGTGCCATCTTTGATTGATAAAGTTCTTATAGGATTATGACATTGAAATTTTATATACCCCTAGGAAGGGGAATATTGTGGAAAATTCATTGAGCAATAAGTCTTGTAGTGATGTAGTGCATGAATCTGGTAATTATTATAGAGTAATGTAATAACAAACAAAACAGAATCTATAAATGAGAGAAGTTAGTGGCATATGATGTATTATTCATATGACAGTGTAGTCTTCTCAGGTTCAGCAGGTGGAGGAATCCCGGTTGGGGGATCTTGATGTGGAGGACCGGAGGGACAGAGTCTTTTATAGAAAGTCCCCTGATTTTTTTTCTTAGGATGAACACAACCAGGTGTTATTTAAGGGAAGGATTTTGATACCTTTGGCAATGCATGATATTGTTCTCAAAGAGACTTATAGTTTTCCCCCGGTGGTATATCTTGGAAATAAAAAGATGTAACGAGATTTCATAGGTCAGTTTTTATGCCATGGGTTGCAGCATGTAGTTATAGGGTTTGTGTCTCAATGTTTTCTTTTCTAGAAAGTGAAGGCCTAGAACAATGTGCTCAGTGGAATCTTCAGCTATTATATTTTCCTCAGTGAATGTGGGAGGACATCTCAAGGGACTTTGTTATCAGTTTACCTTGAGCTTAGGGTGTCTATGATGGAATATGGGTGGTAGTGGATCCATTAAAGAAATAATACCACATTATACTGATCATGGATTCGATAACAATAGTGGTTTTGTTGATATTTTATATAGATTATGGGGTGAGACTCCACAGGGCTCCAAGGAGGTTCATTTCTAATCAAAATTATCATTTTACCTTCAGGGTGTGGAGAGGTCTCCATCGTTCTTTTAGTTGTTAAATATTCCTTAGCACTGCATTTCATATATAGATCGATATCCATAACGAGTTGACTATCCGGACTCTAAAAGACATGTCACACTCTTGTGGCCCAGATTTTGGAGGTTCATAGATTAGGAACCTACCCTTGATTAAGTCCTCTTATAAAAATAGTTTTCAATCCCCCATTTATTGTTCCATTTGATGTCTTGCATGGATGATCTTACCATTCTTGATTATGCTAGACTTGGGTCTAAGAGTTAGTAATTCTCAGGCTAGAATGGGTAAAAAACAAAACCAAGATGGTTTAAGAGTCTCCTGAGAGGTTTTATGGCAGCACAGGATCCTTAGAAATCCTATCCTGGTCATAGGAGGATACCTCTTGAGTTTGACATTGGGGATCATGTTTTCTTGAAGGTAACTATCTATCGTGTTCAGTAAATTTCTGGTCATGGGAGTAAGTTTTATCCTTGATTTTTTGGGCCTTTTTTGGTGTTGTCTCATTTTATAGTAGTGGTGTATCAAATATAACTTCCCTCATAGTTAAGCCAGATACACGATTTTTTCACATGTCTCAACTCCATTGTTATCTACATGAAGACTCTCACATCATCGATTGTGGTGACATCAATGTTGATGATGATGATGAAAACTTCAAGGAGTATCCTATTAAGATCCAAGACCACTAGGATAAGGTGTTTAACATATGTGTTATCCAAATGGTTAAAGTCTTGTCGCATCATAGTGGCATATAAGAGAGTACTTTGGAATGTGAGTCGCAGATAAAAGGTCAGCACCCCAAGTTTTTTTGATATTAAGTTATTCTCTTGTAATGATGTTCATTTTTTGGTTGAGGTATTTTTCTCATCTATGAGAGGGATATCTCTCTCTCTTGTTAGTTTTTATTGCATACTCTCCTTCCATGGGAGGAAAATATGCACGGGGTATGCCATGCACTTTTCGTGTCTAGCTTCCAAAATTAGTATGGGACAAGTCTCCTGATATAGGTGTAAAATACACAAAAATTAGTTGATCTACTAACTGTGTAAAACCCCATGTTCTTGGATGGGGGATATTGGGATTCTTTGGTGGTGACAGATATGAGAGGTACCTTGCAGGGTGGTTGTTCAGAGAACCACTTTCCAATTTTCTTATATGGGTTGGTTTTGGATTCTCAAGGATGAGAATGTTTTGATAGGTTTCTAATGTATGGTCATAGATCCACTTAGATCGACACTTTTTGTTCGTTCTAATACAGAGGTGCTCGAAGGAGGGCTGGAGGAAGTCTGGAGAATCCATGTTGCTAAAATCCTGAATTTAAGAGATTTTACATGATGATAGAAAGTTACATGATGAAAAAAGGGGTTTCATGATACAAAATATTTTTTTTTTGGAAAAATAAATTATGTGAAGAGGTGATGCAATTATCAGTGAAAACAAAACTGATGATTACATGACATAATTATGGATTACACGTCATCTAATCGCCCATTTTTTTATGTTTTAAAACATTTCCAACCACTCATATTTTTCTAACCCTATGGATAAACGGATCTCTCTCTAATACAGGCGAGACGGAAACCCCCTTTTCTACATTTTGGGGATTCATTCTTCAAAAATTGATTCCTAGATCCCCCATTCAATCTGTAGAAATATTTCTTTGATTTGTGGTAGGTTCTAACTTAGTTTGTATTGTTCTTCGATATGTTTCCTCCCGTGTCATTTGACCATACTGTGGTGGATGACCTCACATGTTTCTAATATGTTTTTTCTTGGTTATTGGTCGGTGTAGTTATGTAGCGGTATCCTATGGTGGATGCAGTTGTTGTGGGAGAGGTGATTGGGATCCGTTGCGTGGTGTGTTCTCGTGCGAAGAACGTTGAAGTTATTTTCAGGTAGTGGAATCATTTCTTATCTATTTATTTACATGTAATCATTGAGCTAGAATGCTTTATATCCTTGGTTTTTAATGAAATTTACATAATAATTATTTGAACTAGATTAATGAATTATAATTGATCACATAGAAATAAAGTTTTTTTGTTCCATGATAATTTTTTTCCTCTTCATTTTCTTCATAGTGATATAAATATCCCTTGCATTGATTAGCATGTTTTTCAAGATGGAAATTGGTAAATAACTTCATGTCAAAATCAATTGATATTTAATAAGATAAATGAATTAAGGATTCATGTTTAATGAATATTATTGTCGTTGTAATGTGATGATAAACATATTTTTACAAATATGGATGTTTAATGTAATTGGTTGATGAAACTGTAGCATGATGATTCCTGATGATAAAATAATTAAAGGTATGTCAAATAAAATTTCTAAATAATTTGTGATATCTTGTGATAGCTTGTTGCTTATGTTCCCATAGTTGGAACATTTCAATAATGAATCAGTTAATTCATGATGGAATAAGAATCAGTTGTGTGATAAAATATGTTGCCTTCGTAGGTCTTGAGTTTTATACTTTCTTGTAAATGTCGTATACCTAGTTCTTCGGAGTTGTGAGAGCTCATTGTGTGTGGGTTATGAATACCTTGTTTTAGGGACAAGAGCCTAGTTTTCATGTTTGTTTCCTACTGTGGGTGATGTCAAATGAGACTAGAATAGATGATCATGGAGGGAATTTATTTTTTTTTAGTGAAGGGAGGCACGGATGTGATGTGTCCCTAGGATGACTAATCCAGGATGGTTGTTGTGGTATGAGGGGTGGGGAGGATCAATTTTTTATGAAAGTATTTGACACGTGGCGTGGTGAAATGCATAGATATATGTATGTCGGTGTTTGTGAGGACACCAGAGATGAGGTAATGTGTTGATGATAGGTTTACCCATGGATATTAAGTCTTTATTTTTGATGAATCTCTTGGTTGGGTACCACAATGTTTGTTTGTCTGTCTGCTTTCCGTTGTCCACTACTTGCGGTAGATGGATGTGTTTTGGATGTTTACTTTGCTTGTTTCAAATGAATTTTTCTTAGTGTACCTCATAATATGGAAACATATAATTTTAATAAATGTATAACTTTTAACCCATGGGGTTGTAGATTTCAAGGACACATTGTTGAGGTTATAATTATAAGAAGCCATGGACATGGTTTTCTTATGCTTCGAAGGCATGGATCATTATTGTAATGATAATGAATTGTAATGTGGAATTTTTTTATAAGTAGTTAATGGTTAAAGAATTAATTAACATAATGTGAAACCAATAAAATGGAATAAAATAATTTCCTATATCTCTTTAAATAGTTGTATGATTTTAGGATATCTAGTCTTAGTAGTGGAAGCTGGGAGTCTGAGTGACATTAGCTATAGTTGAGTCTGAGACTTTGTTAATACCATAGTGTGGTTGTGAGATATATTATAACATTTACATTTTATGTTTCTATATGAAACTCCACCCTGTCAGTTAGGGAAACTAACACCCTGGGGATTATTATGCCATGGGGAGTTTTCCCCAACATCTTGATGGGAGGATTGATGGCTAACTACTCCTATTGGACCCACTATTTTCTCATGGTAGTAAATTGTGTTGGTATGCACAGTGGTTTATTTCTCCCATATATGTGTTTAGAGGCATGTAATGGCTTGTGGTTATTTAAAACACCTATATTATGGATATAGTTTCCTAAGGTCAACTAAAGTTATAGCACGTATAGTCTCCGATTCCTTGAGGATCCGTATTCAGTGTGTGGGTTGTGATGTATTGAGGTATAATTCTCAATGTATAATACAAATTATGTGGGATCTAGTGGCTCCTAGAAACTACATGGTAACTTTCAATTATTTGGAAGTGGTGGTGTTTTGCATAAGGTTAATGTTTTTTTCATTCACCCAGGTGTCTACAGGCTAGAGTTTTTGGGGAGAGCTTCTCAGGACATGTAACGTTGGTGAAAAGTGGAAAAATAGTCGGGAAGTTGTAATGGAGTAACCATATTATTATTTATTATATTATATACTCTTGTATTTGATACAAGGTGAATGTTGACATGTTATATTTGGGAACTTATTATACCTATTTATGAGAAGAATATGTTTTACTTTTTGTTCACTATGCGTTATCATTCGTTCATTTTTTTTACATGAGAGGCTCTATATCATACTGAGTATACTATTATAATCACACTAAATTTATATAAAATGGTTTTCAGGTTAATTGGAGTACGTTGCAGATTAGTCTGTTAATTATTAGATTTGGGTTTTTCATGAGCAATATGGGTTTTTTACACTATTGTATTTACATTTTCTTTTAGAACATGGAGTTTCCCATTTCAGTTTTAGTAGTTCTTGTATTGCAATACATTTATATACTTGGGTTTTTGTTTTTATTGAAGTCTGAGTAGGAGTTGGTTGGTTTCTATCATAACATTACCTTTCATATGTGTTATCTCTGTGGTTATTTCCCCCTATATGTGTCTTTACTATACCCTCAGTGCTATATCTAACCTGGGGCCTACTGGATGCGGGACTCTGGTGTACCTATATCTCTTCTTCCATTTTCGTCCTAGGAGGGGTACACTTTGTGGGGAGGTGGTCGTGAAATCCACAATTACATATCCCTCCAATGCATTTGTTAATTTTTTTTCTTATTATATGATATGAATTGTCAAAGGGAGGCTATCATAATCTCAATATTTTTGGATGTATTTGTGGTTAACCTCAACTTCTTCATATAATTTCATGTTTTTTTGCCACATTCATATGTATACATTATTTTTTAATTTTATATCATTATTAAATGTTCATGATTATGATACCCCCACACATTATGTAAACATTATATGCCTCTTGACTCACAATTATTTCTTCCATCATGCCATGATTTGATTATTCATTTATTTGGCTTTATATCAACACCATTTTTATGTTCATCCAAGGATATCATAACATGTTTAGAAGAATGATAGAATATAAAATTCATGATAAAGAGTTAAAAAATAATCTTTTTATATCCATGTTTTAGGTATATATGTTATGTATCGAATTTCCCAAAAACCCTAGGACATTCAATATTTTGGGATTGTATCATGTGTGTATTTATGTAATAAATCAATAATGATTGTGTATTAAGGATATGGGATGTCATAAAAATATAAAAAAAATATTCCAAAAGAAGTATGATATTGATAAATATATGCCAGGATAACAGAAAACATATAAAATTTAAAAAAAACAAAATCGCAGAACATAAACCAAACACAGGATTTATAATATAAAGGGATCTGTTTTATTGAAATTTTATATATTTAAAACAATGGTAAAAACCAAAATTCTACATTATCATGTAAAACAATGATTTAATAAATTTATAAGCAACATATAATAAATATATATAATATTTTTTATTTCCATGAAACCCATGATTTTTATAAAGATATCCAAATAACAACCAAAAGACTCTCACATATGTTAGTAATTGATTGAAAATAGAGTATCCAAATTCTATTAAAGAACACATTTTTATTTCCAAAGGTGTACCAATATCCTTTTTTGTAAAGGTAAAAAGATAATAGTAGAGCACAATCAAATGTAATGCATACGACTATATCACAGGATTCAATTAAGAAATACATGTAATATACTTGATTTAAATTCTTCATTAGATAAAGTGCCACATGGTTTTCTTATTTTTTTTATAAATTCATATATATAACATTAAATATCATGGAATATTTCTTTATTACACCAATTAATCATTAAAAACTGTAATTATACAAATAATTTAGAGAAAAGATATTGAGTATTGTTTGGTGAACAAAACTACTCCGCCAAAAATTATTAAATGAAAAATAAGCTACAATGTGAATACATGAGGTGAAATGAATTTTCACCAAAATTTAATTATAAGATTATAGATTGATATGATTATAAAAAGATCAATTAAGAGAATCAAACGAAGAAAAATCTTATATAATGTATTTTTTTCCTAAGGGCCTAATATCAGTTTTCTCACTACATGAATATTCCAATAATATTGCCCAAGCCTTCATAATTTAATTCTAATGCATTAGGTATGTGTATCTATGACTACTAATGATTAAAGAATTTTAAGATCATATTCCATGATTATGAGATGGTTTGTTCCTAACAATACTACCATACAACTGAGTCCATAGTAGAGAGCTCATCCAAAACCCATTATCCAACAACAAAATAAAAACTACACAAAATATTTCATTATTTCTTCCCAGTCGAATACCCATTATATTAGGACGTCTAAACAGAACCTAACCATGCTTCAAAAAAACATCCATAATTCTTCATGGTTATTACCAACCTCATTAGTTGAGTGGAATAACATAATTTAATCCTGAACAGCTGAAAGAAAAAAAATCAGAAAGACAATGATTTCAACACTGAAAACTTTAGCTTTGATCGCTGATATATCAATGCGATAAATCACTAATCAATAAATTCACACACTATTTCATAAAATAAAAAACATGTTTTCTAATACTCTATATTCAAAAATTGAAAAATCCAAAAATATGACTTCAATTGTTCTTAATATTCAATGAAAATTAGTATGCATTATTTCCACATCAAAGGATCAACTGTAAATCATTCATAAATAGAGAAACGAGGATAATATATCTCATCCATGTCATGAAGATGAATTTCTGACACTCTTGTTAGGGAATCCTAAAATTAAAAAAGAATACTATTCAATGTTATCTTGTGTGAAATATATTAATCACATGTATCACTATATCAACAATCCCATTATGTCCATCTCTATATATCATATTCATACTTATATAATCTTTTTGGATTATATTTTTTATTCTGTAATCATATATAGAATATATCAATCTTATATAAGCCAACTCATAGGTTTTAGATTATCCAAATTGGATATACCAATCTATATAAGTAACCTAAATCAAATTCATCCATTTATATGTTTATATAAAATATTAATCAACTATGTCTGGCCATGAATTCAATCAATATAATTCAATCAGGGTTACAAATTTCCTTACAATCATTTCAACATTATTAACCATTATGTGGTTAAAAATAATAATAAAATCCCCCTAATTAGTTTAACCTCATGGATTCTATAAAAATGTAATCAAATTTTAGAGACTCACATGTAAGATTTTTTTAACCAAATTTAATAGAGATTAATATACAGTACAAACCCATAAGTATATCAAAGAATTTTTTTTGCATGTGATATAATTTTTCAGTCATGTCTAAACATTAAGTCACATTTATGCCTCATTAGAGAATTTTTTATCTCCAAACTTTCCCATACTTATAATAATATCAAAATTTCATAAAAAATCATGGCATTGCCTGATGATCATTGATTCATGAAAACAATGATATTTTTTCCTGAAGGTTTTATTTTTTATTTAACTCAATTGTAAATGTATAGAACATAAAATGAAATATGATAAGTAAATTTATTTTATTAGTAAAAACATAATACATTTGTATAATCCCAAACATTACTTTACATGAAATAAATTCTGGGCTAAGAAAACACAAAATATAATATAATTAGAACTCATAATATCTAAATCTATATGAATCTTCATACCCATAATGTTTATATTAAAATTACTTTTTAATATTTTTATTTCAATATCATATATATCTACATAAAAAGTAATTAAAATTTACTTCTCAATGGTTTATCTAATGAGATAGTATTTGCTTAAAATGTGCAAGATACATAACAGAGATTACACACCTCATTTAACTATGGTCTTTGTTCTATTTTATTTTATATGGTTGAGAATCATTTTAATATTTTGGGGTGTTTCATCCCCAAAACTATAAGTTTTATATTTTTTATTTATGTGAAAGATTTAAATACAATGTTTAGAGGAAACCATGAAGTAAACCCTACATGATGGACTTTTCAGTACATTTTGTTTTTACATAGTTTTTCTTCATTGTTGGTACTAAGTTGAGCCCATATCAAGCAGTTACTAGGAAAAAACATGTTTTAATTTGTTTTATATATGGGTGAGGGTTCATGACATGTGAACAGTTTTTTAAAATGGATAACATACATTTGAATCAATTCTATAATATTATTGTAAAATTTTGTATGGTTAGAGAATGGTTTTTCCAATCATCTAGAGTCCTTGTTAAATTATGTGAGTGTGTATTAGTCTAGGCAATGACCTATCATGATTATCACACAGTTTATGTAACAGTATGGTAATACCATTCACATAAAATTTGGGAATTTACCCAAGTGATATAATATATTATTAGGTTTTGGATCCTCTACATCCTACAATTACTCTTTCATAACCCTCTATATGCATAAGTATCTTACCCTACCTCTCATAAATTTTCATGGTTTAGTTGTAAAATTCAAGTTGGTTAATTCTCCAGTATTTCTCCTTTATTTTGATAGTATCCTTAAATTTTCCTTCCTAACCTCTCCCCATAATTTTCAAACTCATCCAGTAACCCAATGGATTTCTAGATACAAATTTAGGGTTGTAGTTGTTTTATACTTATAGGTTTTGGTTTCTAGGTCATGTAGAGAAAATATTGTTCCCTTTTTTAGAATTCTCAATCATATATGAATTTTGGAACATTTCTCATTGAATGGAGTTAGGAATTTATTTTTTGTCTATTTAAATTACATTTCATTTGAATTCTTGTGGTTTTAAGTGATTCTTTAATTAATATATTGTTTTTTGTGTGTGTTTATTATGGAAAAATGATGTTATTAAATGATTATTAGCATTTTCAAAGATTGATATTACATTATAAGTGTTTGTAAAAATTCCCGTGTGTAATTTAAATTATTATTATATTTTTGAAAAGTGGGTCATGATGCCAAATTTGATTTTAATTGGGTTTTTATTATTTAATGATATTCAAAAAAGTGTTTAAGTATTTTAAAGGTGTTCTAAATGATTGATTTTTCTATTTAAAATGGGTGTGTAATACCGTTTTATTTATATTTTAAAACTTTTAGGGTTCATTGAATTTTTAAAAAGGCTATTTAAAGGGAAATTGGTAGTTTTTATGTGGGTTTTTTAGATGTTGTGATGAAATAGTTCTTAATAGTAGATTGATATGTATTTTGAAATTGGTGTGTTTTCTTATCATTGCAATTTGGTTTGGTGAAATTCCATTTAGGAACATTATAAAAATGTGTTTTCATAAAATGGAGTGAGACCCTCTTGAGCCCATTCTGATTCTTGTGTCATCATGTTGGGTTATAATCCCTTTAAGGTATGTTTATTAGTGACTAATTTGAATATATTGATTTTTTTTTGATGTTAATGGGGTTTCTTCTCTTTTATGATGTAGGATGTGATGTTAGAGTTATTTGAAGTTATTTATATTGAATCATGAATAAATGGATTTCTTCTCACCACTATTGAATTGATAGGGTAGACCTTGGAAATTGTTTAGTTATCTTAAATGGATGATTATATGACATAGGATGATTTTTATTAAGGGGTATTGTACCAAGTCCAAGAAATCTCAAATAGGCGTTCCTCCCCATCACCTCGATATATCTCATGGGAGGAGGGGACTTAGAAATAAATGGTGGGGATTGAGTGAGCCAAGGTGGGGACATAGATAGATTAAGGGATGTTATAGGGAGATTCAATACTTTTATGTATACTTAATTCCATGAGGACCTAGGGTTATTCTATGTCACACTAGCAACACTTTTTTTAAATCTGATGGATCTGATCCCATGACAATAACATCATATTTTGGATAGTTTAGTGGAATTATCATGAATTTTTATTTATATTCCATAATTATGGGATTATTTCTCTACCCCAATGTTCTTGAAGTTTATTTATCCATTTTTAGGGACTTGACAGAGTGGTGATTATTCATATACTTTCTTACATAATTATATTTGGTTTTTTTCAAATGATTCTAAAAAGGATTATGAAAAGTTTAAGATACGAAATGATAACATATGATTTTAATGTTATTTCAAAATTTTATATTCACATGTTTGAAATGGAATGTTATTTAAATTTGGGAAGTATTTCTCCAAATACATTATTAGGGTTTAAAAATGGAAAAGTGGACTTAGTTTATCTATCTTCTATGTGAATGGGATTTTAATAAAGGTTTTTAGACTCTCTTACCACTTAAATAACAAAATTTTTTTCAAAGGGTTTATTAATAATTTTGAACAAATTAGAGATCTATTTTCATTTTGGAAATTTATATTTAAAAAATATTGTTTTATGTAATAGTTTTAATGGGGTACTATAAAATGTTAATTTCCTAAAGGGAATTAGCAATATAAGAATGATTTACTAATGACTATTTTTATCTAATGAAATTATTTGAAAAAAGTTTTAATGCACTTTTTATGTGTTATTGTTTATTTTTGTAAATGTTTTTGATTTTTCTTGTTTTTTGAGTTGTTTTTTAAAACAAGCACTCTTAGGTTGCAATATGAGAGCTACTATTTATATATGATGGGGGACCTACTGGGAAGATTAGATCACACATATATTTTATTGGTATCATTATATTATAGTAGTTTTTATCATCACAAATATTATGTGTGAGTTGTATGATTGGATGGTGATCGTGGGTCATATGGAGGCTTATTGGAACTATTTTGGGGATTTTCGTCAACATTGGGTTGTATAATCCACTTTGACATGTTGTGTATATATTTTATTTTTTGTATCTTCTTCCACATTCATATTTCTTTTGACTCATTTATAGATTTTATAATATATTTTTTTTCATATCTCACATTTATTAGATTATTTATTTTATTTACACTACATATTTATATAATGTCTTGAGTTTAGAGTCATTCACAAGGTGATTCTTGTGATCCCAAGGAACTTGTTTCTAGCTTGTGGTAATTGAGAACACCCTTAAGATCTTATGGTGGACTAGATTTCCATTCAAATTATAATACACCACTTATTAGTTCATTATATATAGTATAAATGAAAACTCTATTGTAGACATAACAAATAATTATCACCTATACAATTCTAGTAAGTTCCCAGAGTGTTTTCATAAACTTCTTAGTCCAAAAAAACTACATTTTCTATCATTTGAAATAATTTTGTAGTAAAATTACATTATATGTACATTTTTAGTTTAGTAAATATAATATTTCAAAACTTATCATCTCATTATCCCACTTTGTATCATACATGAGACATCTACTTACTTTATTTGTTACATATCATCACAACCCATAACACTCAATAGTGATGTTTGGTTATGGAAAAATAAATATCATGATTCATGTGGTAATTAAAAATTAAAATATTCATGTTTAATAATTCCTCATAAGTGAATTAGTGAGAAATATATATTTCCATTATTATAAAACCATGTCACATTTTAAAACCATTATATCTAATCTCTATTTTATTTAATGTGAGAGCCTTAGGTTTTTTTGTAACATTAAATGTTTTTATGGATTACATTGAATGTTACAATATTTTAATATTAAATTATAAAAAACACCAAATAAATCTTTCACTATAAAAAACATATTCTTAGCTTGTGTTACACATGAAACCGAGTTTTAAAAAAATAATGATATATTATTAATGTAGTAATTTAAACCAGACTATTATAACATATATGTAAAAAAATTAAGAATAATATTAATAAATAATTTTAAAATATAATGGTTTTATATAAATAAAACATATTTATAATAATATAATTTTTTTTTGGTAAAGTCTTTATATTTTCGGAAAATACTATTTTTTGAAACTGTTGTACATTTAATTTTGTGAACAAAAATAAAATTATATTTTTTAAAATTTTAGAAAATAATTTTATAAAATATACATAAATTTTGAATTTATTCTATCAAAATTATCTTAGGTTAATTTTTTTGGTTGTTTATAAAATGTTTTAATTTGTGATGGAGTGTGTAAGATACTGAATTTTAATTGAAAAAAAATCCTTATCTCTATATATATATTATTTATTTTTATTTATAAAATAAAAATAGTTTAATAATACATATATTATTCCAATTTACATAATTTTTATAAATTTCATATTTAAATGGAATATATAACTATGCTAAATATTTTATCTTTTTTCTCATCAAAACCATGCTTTCTCGATATATGTGCAGGATTAAATTTAAATTTATTTATACCAATTACTTGGACTATTTTGAAAAACAATTAGCCTATTTTTGGAATTTGAATATTTTTTAATGTCTCATAAGGTTAATTTAATTTTTTACTAAACTAATTAGTTAAATAAATTAATTTTAATTACATCGATTAAAGTAAAAACAAGATTACTTACTGGTTAAACATATAATATAAGGTGTAAAAATAACCCAAAGATTTTATAAAACCTTATTTATGGACATATTATCATCTTATTATTTATATTATTGAGATTTTTACATTATTGGATTCACTTGGTATGGAAAAATCATGGGTGGAATTCAATCTTTTGAAAAATTAGAGAAGTGTCACTCACCTACCTTATAAAGGCCACCCCCTCTCAACCTCTCTTAACACCTTCAAAACCATTTGGTTCTTATAATAATTGAACAAATAAATTTCCCATATACCTATTCCCATTCTTGAGTCATTTATTTAGGAATAAATCAAACAAAGGAATTCATTTGACGTTAACCAAATGGAGATACCTGAAGAAGATGTAATGTTCATCAATAAACATTTGTTTTTCTTCCTCAAACCAATTGATTACATTCATATAATTATTATATAGTAAATATATGTGTATTAAATATAAATATATATTTTTATGTTAATTTAATGACCAAAAACCACACAAAAATCCATATAATGTGGTACAAAATCATCATTTGTGTGTATGATAGACTACAGCCTCATAAACTGATGGCGTTTTTTTCATTATAACCTTTCATGGACGCTAATAAGGAAGAAAAATACTATTTTATATGATATGTAATATATTTATTGTGTATTTATACTTCATTAATCATTATATAATACATAACTTCATGTATTCCACTTTTTTTGAATACGATAACATTGTTTCTGTGTACAGTTGACTATCACCTTGTGAAGTGATGCATTTCATTCACACATTACATGAAATGTATTAAGGATAAATTTGATATAAATATATGATATATATTAAATAAATAATTTATTTTAATTATAATATATATATATATATACCTTTTATATTTATTTCATCCAATGGGACAATAAAATGGAAACAATGTTTATGTGTACGTACGACCTACCATCTCCATAAACAATGTTTTTAATTTCCTATATCTAAATTTTATAAAACAATATAAATACATATGTAATGAATATATATTATATTTATATAAATTTTATTATTAAATAGAAGATTAAATCAATATCTATGTAAGAGTACCAAGAATAACAAGTCAAAACTTGTAAGAAAAACAAAGCAACTATTACATGAAACCATACATTAACATGAAATTTTTAATAAAAATGTAATATAAATTAATAAGAAAATAATATGTCATATTATATATATTATTATTGTAAATTTATGATGTATAATAAATTTATACTTATTATACATAGTTTTTGAATGGGTAGGACTGAATTTAAGACTTCGTGTAAGGGAATTCTTTCTAAAGTCAGCTTCTTTGAGACACAGTTTATTTTATAAACCTATATTATTTTATAAGTTGTATATACTAACGATTTAAGATTTTATATCATGAATATATTTATTTTTATTAAATTTTATGCTTCATGTGATTTAAATATTTCATTGATATTTTTATTCAATGTTACAATACAGGTAAGAGTTTTTTGTTATAATCTAGTTGTTTATCGAGGTTGTTTATGAATATCCTTCAATTGATGAAATATTATCATCCATAACTTAAGAAATATTATGATTTATATTTTCCTCTGTTTATTTAGGAAATATATTATTTTAATGGTATGTTTTTTTGACTCTTTGGTACCTGAGATAAATAAGAAGACCTTTTTAATAAAATCATACTTAATTTTTCCTTTCTGTCAGAAATATAATTTCTATTGAAACCACTTTTATGAAAATAATTATAAAAACGGTTTAGTTACACTATTATTATTTTTAGAAGAATTTTTTACAAATTATTAAATTTTATACAAAATTTAATAGAGTTTTCATGTTATCTTCCAAAATAAAACATGTTCGAATTGTACATCAAATATGAAAGAATGCTGGCTTTAATTAGTTCAGAATGAATGAAATTTTCCAAAATCATTGTTAAATGATTAAATTATAATGTCACAAGGTTATATTAAGTGAAATATGTTTTCAAAATGTTTTTATCTTTAAAAAATTTCTAAGAAGAAATAATATTTTCCTCAAGAATTTTTTTTATAAGACAAATAAAAATACTTTTCCATCTAAGATGAATATCGTTTGTGTCAAATACTCCTTATTAGTGATATGGACCCCATAAAACTATACATATTATTTTATTTAATGGTGTATGTATGATTTCATGATTATTACGACACTTGTCTCTCTTACACGGGTTATACCATGAAAAAATGCTTTTGAAACATGCTTCATTTCACAAGTTATTCTATGATCAAATTATTAAAAAACACATATTTTTTTATAGGTTATGATATGATTAAATGTTTGTGATAACAATTTCATTTCATGGGTTATAATATGATAAACAAATTATGATCTTTTTGTGGACATTTGTATTATTTCATTATATAATGGGCAGGACCTATATCTCCCTCCAATACATTGGTTAAGGACTTATATCTCATGAGATAGATAAAACTATAAAAGGGAGTGAACTAGGTTCAGTGATATTGTGTTGGATTAGGAAGTGAACCTGGTTTTGTAATATAGGGCTAGAATGGGGTGTGAACCCAATTCATAAAAGGAATCTGTCTATTATCATGTTATTGGTAGTGACCCTTGACTAATATGGAAATTATTTTCTATGCTTAGGTATATGAAGAAAATTCCATATCATATTCCCTCATGGATCATGTCCTTTTATTTCCATATGGATCATGTCATATGAAAAACCAATCTATATTTCATGAATCATTATTATGATATTTGATATGTCAGGTATGGATTTAAAAAGGTATGATCATGTTCTTATACCCTTATGTTCATGTTATTCTTTCATATCTCTCTATTTTCCCCTTACTGAGTATCTATTATCACTCTTTCATTTTTTTACTTTCCCTTTGTTATGATGATATTAATTATGTATCGTGTTTCTAAGAAGGTTTCTAGTTATGAAGAACATAGTAGGCGATAAAGTCACTCACTTATGGATGATTGTTTTTTGTTTTTATGTTTCCAAAGGGACTAAACTATTACAGTTTTGTGTCATGTAGTTATATAATGAAATAAATATTCTTTAAAGATGGTGTAATGTCTATTTATTAAAATCCTATGTTCTTATAGTTGGTATTTTATCCTAGATAAGTTTACCTTTGGAAACTAGGATGAGGAAAACATAGTGAGATACCTAAGGACATGTATAAGGATAATTCTAAGGTTGAGTCAATGTATAGGAAAATTTCCTAGAATATTGTAAAAGGAAACAGTGTGTGGTTTCCTAGATATACATACTTATCTAGATTCAACAATTGTATGTGGCTCTTGAATACAAATTCGTTGGAGAAACAACCCTAAGAACATCGTATTGAGAAAGACTTGTTTGGAACCTTGTGCATGGAAATAGACATTACTACACACCTGGCTTAACACTCCCAAGGTATATGCATTTTAAATTAAAAAACATTTTATGAAATTTAATAAAGGATTTAAATACAAGATCGATATGGATGAACTATGATAAACTCATGGCGTCAATTATTAAATAAGGTGTCGTAATTTATATAACCTATAAGTGATTTTAATGATTATGTAGTTTCCCACTATGATTTTTGGTCTTAACAAATTATTTTTGGTTTTATTCAATGGATGGAACCCAAAGGAACTATGTTAATGTTGAGTGTGATGAATAGTGAAATTATTTTCCTCTTAAAAGTCCTATTGTTCTAGGAGAGGGAATTAATTTTTTAGGATCACAAAACATCATCAATCTACGAATCATTTTGGACTTCAAAATGAAAAAAAAAAGGGAAAAAACACAATTGAGTCCTTCATAATGCAACGTGCACATTATTTAAGTGGGTCTTCTAATCTACTAGTTGGTGAAGTATGGATCAATACAATTGAAAATTTATTTTTTGATATCTAGAGTTTAAAACATGAAAAAATATTTTTGTTTGTCTACCATTTAAAAGGATAAGTGCATCATTAGTGGAATCCTGTCAATAATATGAGGTAACAATAAGCAATTAACTCCATGGAATTGAACAGGCTCGGAAAATTATTTTTAAACAGGAAATTTCGTCATACTCATTATATGAATATGGATAAAGAGTTCCTCAATCTATGTTAGAAGGATTACAATGAGTAAAATTTTATAATACATGTGTGGTGTGCTTCTTCTATTATCATACATCCTGAAAGTAAGGTATATTGATTATTCGGTGGCATTAAACTATGTCTCTGAAGGGACATAACCATAATAGAATTCATTAGCTATGAATAGATTGTTCAATGAGAGATCTACATGGAAGTATTAGTTCGAGTAATGAATAAATCTAATGGTTTTATCATGAATATGAATATGGAGTTCTAAGAGAAATCTAAGAACTACAGAGAGAAAATATAAGCTTCAATTTATGATCTATTTTTGTGTAGAATCATAGATGAAATTACTTAAGGGGGAATAGTAATTTTTTTATGAGTGAAAGGGAAGGTAATCTGTAAATTGATTTCTGAAGCTATGGGAAGAAGTTAACTAATGATTTGAATAGAGAGAAACCTACACAAAATGAAACTCCCACACATTTATTATTCAAGTTTATAGTGAATAGTAATTATGATAACCAATTCCCAAACACAAGGGGCAATTATGATTATTGATGTTATTAGCCTCTTAATTATAGGGAAAATCTGAAGTCTCATGTGATCACTATTGTTGATTATGACTGTGACAATGACGTGGTGAATGGTACACTTACCATCCAATCTAGAACAAAAAATTTCTTATTTGACAATGTATCTACACATTATTCCCTATATAATTTTTTTAATGGTATCAGGATTACACCCAAAAAATTAGATATGGAATATGATTTAAAAACCACCAATGATATGAAGATTTCATCCAAAATATATGTTTCTTCTCTGGTTTACATTGGTGGGAGTGTGTTTCTTGAAAATCTTTTCAATCTTCCTCTTATAGAATTTGATGTCATCCATGTCATGGATTGGACATCTATAAAAAAATATGACATCAATTATAGAAGAAAGGAAGTTACATTTGATATCCCAACCAACATATGATCATATATCAATGTAACAAAACAAATGAACTTATTTTGGATATTACATCCATTGTATGGATCAAAATTCACATTCAAAAGGGGAGTTTATCTCAAATGGTTAGGGAGAAACTAAATGAAGATAATATTTAGGTTGTTCAAGAATTTTTTGATATATTGTCTTGAAGTGTTACCCAGCCTTGCACCAAAATTTGAAGTTTAGTTCTAAATAGAACCCATCCATAGTTCAACACCTTTTTAAATGACTCTATATAGAAAGGATTTTATTGAGTTATTGGAAATGATGAAGACCACAAGGGATTAATTTGACAACTGTTTCACATTATGGTTTAACTATTCTTTTCATGAGAAAAAAATATTAATCAATATGACTCTGTATTGATTTTTGAGTGCTAAACAATATCACAATTAATAACATGAATCATCTTCCCTGTATTGATGATTTTTTTGATCTACTGCCTAAATCTCTATATATTTCCAATATTGAACATAATTATGGATATCATCAATTGAGATCCATGGAAGAGAATATAACCAAGACAACATTTAGTATATGGTATGGAAACTATGAATATATAGTGATTATTTTCATTCATACTAACACCCATACTATCCCCATATATTTAATTAATAGAGTCTATCGAGATTACATTGATCAGTGTGTGGTAGTCTTTCTAGATGATATTCTTATCAACTCAAAGAGAAATGAATATAATTAAACTAAATGATAATTTTACTAAAGACAATAGGGAAAGATAAAATATAAAATAAATTTACAACGTGTGAATTTTGGCTTCAAAATGTTTTATTTTTATGTCACATAATCTCAAGAGATGGTATATCAGTAGATCCATCAATGAAAGAGTCTATCGAATGTTGGACCAGACAAAAAATGATGATTGATATCCATTTTTTCTGTGTCTAACTGGATATTATTGATTGTGTGTGGATAATTTCTCACAAAAATCTTATCCTCTAACCAATATAATATATAAGTGATCCATGTTCTTGGTGATAGATAAATGTAGGGATAATTTTAAGGAATTGGAGAGAATGTTAGTCATCATACCTATGAAAACATTACCCATTAGTAGATAAGGGATTTTAATCTATAGTAATGCATCAAATAATGTATTGGGTTGTCCTCATATAATTAATTACATGGTTATATACTATGCCTCATGAAAATTGATTATTCATGAAAAAAAATTATACAACTCATGATTTTGAGTTAGCAGTGGTTCTTTTTGACATAACGATATAGAGGAATTATGCTTATATAAAAAATTGTGATATATATACAGATCATAAATATTTTTTGAATATAATCAAATAGTAGGAGTTGAAAAGAGCTATAGAAGATTGTTACAGCTGATAAAGGATTATTAATACTCAATAAATTACCAGCCTAAGAAAGAGAAAAAGGTAGCTGATGCTTTTACTCAAAAGGAATATATTGGATTATCTATGATGAAGATAAAAAGAGATCCAATATTTCTATATTTCAAAAGAATGGTTTTGGAAATATTAATGGAAGTGGAATGATATTATCTTGTTTAATTGAATAATCAACCATCTATCTTAGTGGATATTAAGGACATCATAAATGAAAATACAGAGATGGAAAAAATGGATAGAAATGTTCCTAGGTTAAACCATGATCCAGAATTAATGAGAATGTTTATAAACCATGTATCCTTTCATTACGTATTAGATATGAATAAGTTGTTAGAGGAAACTAATAGTCCATAATTATATATTCATCATGTAAGTATGGTGATGTATAGAGGTTTCAAATAATACTTATGCTGGGATGACAGGAAGAGGGATATCATATAGTTTGTATGTCCATGTTTTACATACTGAAAAGTTATGGTTGAAAGATAGAAGTCTACAGGGATGTTCATCCTTAACCCATACCACAATGGAAATGGGATAACATCAAAATAGATTTTTTCAATGCAACCACCCAATACTCTAAAGGGAATAATGTTATGTGGGTGGTATTTGATCACCTCTCTATGTTAGCACACTTCATCTCTATTAGAGATGACGAATACCTATATCATATTTTTGGGATATACATTATCTAAGTGGTATGGTGTCATAGAGTATCAAATTCTATTTTATTTGACTGGGATATGAGGTTCACCTCAATGTTTTGGAGAAATCCTTATTATTGACATGATATGAAATTGAGTTTCATCATGTCATATCATCCACAAATAGATGGTCAGTCTAAAAGACAACCTAAACCCTAGAGGATATGTTGAGATATTTTTTATTGGATTACAAAGGTGGATGTGATCAACTAATTCCTATATTTATGTTTTAATAAAAGAATATACTTAACTAAAGAATTCAAATAGATCCATATGAAGGGTTATATGGAAAGAAATATAGATATCCAATGTGTTGGAATTAAGTTGAAGAAATAAATCTTTTGGTACCTAAGATAGGTGGAGAAAATGGTAGAGTTGTTTAGAGCCACTCAGAAGCTTATAATGTTTTCTCAAACTTGGAAGAAAATTTTTGTTGATAATCATTGACATGATTTAGAATCTGATGATGGTGACACGGTTTTTTTAAGAATTCCTCCATGGAATATTGTTATGAGATTCATGAACAAAGGGAAACTAATCCATGTGTATATTATCCCCTTTTAAATTATTGATCTTATCATGATTGTAGACTATCACTTGAAACTCCCTACAAACCTCTCTAAAGTCCAAGATGAATTCCTTGAAACTCTCTTGAGGAAGTAAAAACCTGTTATTTCACATGTAAAAAACATTAAGGTCATACTAGTGGAGTAAGATCATTCTTAAGAGAAGAAAATGGTGGAGATTTTGGATAATATAAAAAATATTCTAAGAAATAATAAAACACTGCTAGTCAATTTTTTATGGTGAAACCACCTAATATTGGAATATACATTGGAACTTGAAGAAATGATGAGACAAATGTTTCCTGGTTTTTTTATAATGAAAAACTTCAAGGTTGAAATTATTTTTAAGTGGGGTAGAATGAACATCCTGATTTTTAATAAATAAAATTAGATGAAGTTAAATTTTTTTGACGGTTTCAGTATCAAACTACACCATGTTAATCTCGAATTATACGCAACACATATTTATTTAAAACCAACCATTATATCCTTGTAATTAAACATAGTAATATTAATTGTGATAGCCAATTTTTAAATAAATATGTTTTATATAAATAAATCAAGTTGATATAAAAATACCTAATGTTTTGAAACACCTATATATGTTTTCAAAATATTATTTTTTATGAAATTCAATAAACATTATTAAATTGAATTATTTATTATTTTTTAAAATTAATTTAATAAAATAAAAATATTTTTTGAATTTATAAATTCAAAATTAACTTAGTGTGAATTTTTGGGTTTTTTCATAAAATAGTAATTTTTCAATTAATAGTGATAAATACTTAATTTTAATTGAAAATTGGTTTTCAAAAAATTTATTTATATTGTTAAATAATATTTTAATTTCTTTTTAAAGTATATTTAATTCAATTATAATTCTATTAATACAATTATTCCCATTTGAATCGATATCATATGAACATTTCATATAATAAATTTGGAATCTTTTCATATTTTTCTATTTACAAACCTGTGTTCTCGACATGTGTGTGGCAATAAATTTAAATTAATTTCATCCAATTTTTTAATTGAATTTGGAAAAAGGGATTACATTATTTAAATTAGAATAATTTATAATTTTTAATAATTCAATCATAATTTTTGACCAATTTAATAAGTGAAAATAGTTAAAATTAATTACATGGGTTAAAGTAAAAAAATAGTACATAGCTGTTAAACATAGAATATAAGGTATATAATTGAACTAAATCATTTCAATAAATAATTTGAAGAATATATTTCGACCTTATACCTTAAATGATCACTATTGGTCCAATATTGGATCACAATACTTGGATAGAACATGGGTGGAATTCATTATTTAAAAAATTCAATATTTTCACTCATCTCCCTTATAAAAGGCCACCCCCTTTCCCCTATCAAAACATATTGAAATCCATGTTTTTCAGAAAATAAAAAAAATCAATTATAAAGATAGATCATCTCATTCTAGAAGCACTATTTTTTCTATAAATAAAACCATATGATGTCCTTTTGTGTAATCTAATAGAACATACTTGAAGAATATATAATGTACATAAATGAATGATTTTATTTTATTTATTCATAAAACCCCATTAATTATTTTTATATAATGATTACAAAATATCATAATTATAATTAATATATTTATATGTTATTATGTTATTTTTATGACCTATAAACACACACACTTCTATCAAATGAGTTACGATATTGTCATTTTTGTGAATAGCAGACTACCGCCTCGCGAACAGATGTCATTCGTTTTTCCATTACCAAAATTCAAAATTGGTAATAGTGATGGAAATATGATTTTTCTATGATATATATTGTATTCATGTTGTCTTTATTCTTCTAAAATCATTACATAAAACACACCTTCATGAATTCCATTTTGCGGGAAAACAAAAACATGGTTCTTGTGTACGATGGACTACCACCTCACAAAATGATGTAATTACTTCACGCATTATATAGAATTTATTGAGGATTTTATTATTATAAATATGGAAAATGATAATATTTTTATATAACCCATTTACTTTTCCTTCTTCCAATCTGACAAGAAAATTGAAATAGTGTTTCTACGTATGTATAGCCGACAATGTTCATGAACGGTGAATTTCATTTAATATTACTATCTTTTATAGATTAGTATAAATGTATATATACTGAATATATATGATATTTATATAATTTTTATCATTATATTGATGATGAAATCATAAAATATTTAAGAAAACAATGAATAATAATTCAAGACATGTATGGAAAATATAGAGTTTATTACCTGAAACATAAATTTAACATTAAATTGTTAATAAATGGGTCATATAAATTAAAAAATAAAATAACATACGGTATTACATATATGAATATTGTTCTTATATATATTTATAATAAATTTATATTTATTATATAGGAGTTTTTAATGAGTGAGATGGAAGTCCGGACTTACGGTATCTGAATTTTGTTTCGATTTTCCATCTTTAAGACACAAGACATGTTATGTACCTACACTCATTTAAGATGTGTTATTTAAATCTTTGACATCTTATATCTATAATATAATTATTTTCATTATATTTTAAACTTCATGTAAATTTAATAATTCATGGGGATTGTGTTTTAGGGTTACCTATGTGGAAAGAGTTTACTGTTACAATTCCATCATTCGTCGGGGTAGTTTATGATTATGATTCCACTAACAAAATTTTGGGATCCATCCCATATAAATTATCACTAATTTTATTCTATTATTCATACTCAATAATTCATTTTGTAATGTTTCTATTTTTTCTTTATGGTTCTTAATATAATTAGGATAATTCTTTTAATAAAATCCGACTTTATTTATCTTTTAAGTCGCAAATCTATTTTCATTTGAAAACATTTTTTCTAAAATAATTTTCAAAACAGTTGTAATATTAAATAATTTTGTTAAGAGTAATGTTTCTTGTATTTTATTTTAGAAAAATGTTTTTAGAATAATCTTAATGTATTTTTTTAAAAAAAAATTCTTGTTTGGGTTTTACCACAAAAATGAATTGAACTTTATTAATAATTTGTATGATATGAATGAAATTTTTAGATTTCGTGACTAATAATTGAAATAAAAATTCTATTACATGTTTTAAATTTTATTTCCAAATAAAAATTTCAAAATTATTCATGTTTTAAAAATATTTTTTCAAATAGGAAAGATTATTTTCATGAATAACTATTTAAAAGTCCATTCAAGATTATTTTCTATCTAAGATGATATCTTTTGTTGTTATATATTCTATACTAGGAATATGACCTAAGAATAACATTCATATTCTTTATTTAAATGGTTTATGACTGATTTCATGATGATTATTAAACTCATTTCTGTTCATCAGTTTATACCATGATAGAATGAATTTGATAGATGTTTCTTTTAATGGGTTATGAACTGATTAATTGATTAAGAAACCTATCACTTTTCAACAAGTTATAATATGGTAAAATTTTTATGATACCGATTTCATTTCATGGGTTATGATACGATGAATTTTTGTAATATTATAGAACAAATTTGTATTATTTCATTATGTGATGGTTGGGACCAATATCTACCTCCAATACATTGGGAACAGATTTATATCTCTTGAGATAGATAGGAATTGAACTGGGAGTAAACTCAGTTCAGAAATATATTTCTATAATGGAATGTGAACCTAGTTCAGTAATATATAGTGGGAATTAAGATTGAACCCAGTTTATTAAAAGTATTTTTCTACTATAATGTTATTGGAAATGACCCTTGAATAATAAGGAAATAATTTTTCAATACTTTTGTGTATGAAATAAATTCCATGTGTTAAGCTCTTATGGCTCTTGTTCCCTGATTATTTTATGAATACTGTCTTATGAACTATAAATCTTTATTCCATGACTTATGATTATAATCATTGATATTCATTGTATAGTTTTCAAATTTTATTTTAATGTTCTGATACCCTCATGATCATGTAATGATTATGTATCACCCCTGTTTTCCATTACTAAGCATTTGAGATCACTATTTAAAATGTTTTACTTTCCCCATGTTATAAAGAAATTAATTATATATTATGTTTCTAATAATGGTACTAGTTTTTTTAATGTATTGGGATATTACATTGCTTAATTTTGGGAAAGTTTTTAGGTTTCCATGTTTCAAAAGGCACAAAACTATTACGGTTAACGTGCATGTAGTTATGCAATGAAATAAATATTCTACAAAATCGATGTAATTTCTATGTATGAAAAGCCTGGGTCATTATATTTAATACCAATAGATTTAATATGGCCCATATTTATTAATACAATCATTTTTCTTCACAAGATACCTAAATTTTTTTCAATAGCCACCCAAAAATAGTTATAATACCCCTTCCAATAATCTCTCGTTCAAGATGGTATTTGAGAAATATATTTTTTGTTTTTTTGGTGAGCCATGGACTCTATGGTGTGAGAAATAGTACATATTTTTGAACATTAAATGTTAATTACACCTTTAATTATAGGAACCTCTCTATGTTCAGTAATTATTTAATTAATTAAAACATATTTATTCAAAAAATATTATATGAGTATAACATAAGAGATTATTTGGAACATTTCATACTAATAACTCCACTACCAAGGAAAAACACAAACCATAGTGATATCTCCAATAGCAATTTTCAAATTAGAAACTACCATTACTATAACACTTTTTAATGACCTTATCATCACCTCCAAAGACCATGAACTTGTCCTTACTTCTTCTCAAGTGCTTATGTATATTCTTTACCTTATCCCATAAAAATTTGTTAGGATGATATTTGTATCCATTATGTATTATCAATTCATAAAAAACATCAAATAAAGTTTATTATGAGGAATACATTATAAATCCTATAGTGGATGTATATAAAATCACATCCATGGTTTTTAAATATTAAAAAGTATCCTATGTATTCCCATTATTAATGTCACATTACACTAGTAATGACATATTCTATCCATTTTAGATGACTAAAGTATTTCTCAATTTAAAAATATATATGTAATGAAATAGTCCAATTATATGATTTAGTCAATATCTAAAAATATTTATACCCTCCAGGTGGTATGATTCACCCATGTCACTCATAGATTATCACTTTCTTAAATATATCTTAATATAATAAAATGTTCGGAACACATTTTAGATATTTAATATTTCATCTATGTGGAATACTTCAAATATCAAAACAACCCTACTAATCCACTTGTACAGACAATAATTATGTACATTTTTTATGAAATCCCACACTTTTATAGAATCATAAGATTAGATGATCCAAATCTTTAAATAATATTTAAATTCATAAATGAAATATTATAACGATCAAACCTCAGGAGACTCATTTAGTACATAAAACCCCTTAGTTTATATAATATACATATTATTGGATAAATTTACATTAACAAATTAGTTTTGAAATTCATTTTTTATATCTCATAATCATAATGAGTTTCCATAACATATAATATCTAAATAAATATAATCATCACCAATACACAAAATATTTCCCCAGTGTCAATAATAATATTGTTTTTAACCCTTAAATACTGGGAGAGATTTTTAAGTATACACTCTCCTATTCGTACAATTTTTTTTAAATCAGACTTACATAATATGGGTCTCTCCCTTTCAGGTGAATCAATGAAATTACTAATATTTTTAGTGTGCATGGTGTATATATCATATTTTAGTAACATTCACAATTTCTAGGAATAAGAACTCCGGATGGCCTGTAGATTTTATGTAGGTTTATAATCTATGGGAATTATATAATTAACATTATATATATGAAATCCATAGGTATCAAATATCCAAATGAACCCTACCATACCATTGAGGTTCTTATAGAGAAACAGTCTGTTAATATTCCAAAACTCTATCTAAAACCATCTTTACATTTACCTTATAAATATATCCTATTTATTCATATTAAACATATATAAGTTCAATTTTCGCCTACATAATTTTGATTTGATTTGATCCTTCTCAAGTAAAACATTATCTTGAGACAAAACACTCTCCATTCTACAAGAGTTTAAAAATAATATCTCTTAATTTTTTCCCATATTAATCAAATAATATTTTTTGGATTAAGCATATGTTTACAAAAGTCAATATATTATAGAAATTCTATAAATACCAAAATCCTCATCAAAATATATTGGTATGTTTCCATTTCCATATCTCATATGGTGTCTTTTGACTATTGAATATAGAACACATATAATTTGGAATATGCTTGTTTAATGAGAATATTCATTGAACAGTATTGAATTTTCACTCTTACTCATCGTCAAATCAATCACATCAAATGTGGTATAATTGATTCTCTATGTCATATAATTCCACTTTATTGTTCAATTATGAGTGAGATGTGAAACTACTCTAAAATATCTCATATGATTAGTGAATTTCTAGCTAAATTTTTCACCACTCTACTCTGATTGGAGAATCTTAATACTCTTACTCATTTTATTTTATACTTTATTAAAAAAAATGAGTTAACTTTTAAGTGTTGAATAATTTTTTCTCATAGAAAATACCAAATAATATTGATCAAATCATTATTACTCATTACCAAGTACCTATACTCACCACTTTATTGAGTACTCATTGGTCTATATACAACACTATGAATAACATCCAATAGTCTATTATCCCTCTCACTTATCCCATAATTTTTGTTTATTTGTCATTTTTTAATAAAAAAGATTTCAATTTATCCAATTATTTATAATAACATTATTCTAACAATCTATCTCAATAGTTTCATTACATGTGTTGTGAATTTATATGCCTATGGATACAATGATAAGGATATGTGGCATTAGAATCAACTCTATACTTCTTATTTTGAATTTAATTAGTAGGATTTTCCATATCTATAATATATAATCCAATAATTATATTCCAAATTCAATTTAACATTTCATTCATATATATTGAAAAAACCTACTCTTAATAATGAATGTAAAAAACATGTATTCAAAACGACTAATTCTGTTATTATTATTTTTTATGATTAACCCTCTTTAATGGTTTGAGAGGGAACCCATTCATTTTTATTTCAATAAATTAATAATAATTTTACAATTCAGTAATAAATTCACTATGTATTCTTATATTATAACTTCCAAACTCAAATTCAGAAACCATTTCCCCATTGACAATATATTGATTTAGTTCTTTTTTCATTAATTCTCTCCAATTTTAGAATATATGTTTATCAATACAAATGAATAATGCACAGTAAATATCCATTGACCATGAGTATGAAATGGAGAAATTGAAGGTCATACCTACTAAAATATAAAAATGATAATCATAATATATCACATAATAAAAAATAAAGACACATTTATAGGTGAGTTTTTTATATTTATCTTTTCATAATGGTGTATTAATTAATACACTCCAACTAAAATGATAACCCCATGTACCGTTACCTTTAGTTGTTCAAGATTTATATTTCAATAATTAACGCTTCTTATTTAGTGTTCCTATCATCATTTATCTATTTATATAGACCATTATTCCCACCATATTAAAAATGACTTGTGTATACTTGAGTCGAAAACTCTTTTACCAAATATATCATATGGTATAAACTCAAATACATTCTCATAGAATCTTTACTCTTTCAGTTTTATTGATATGATTCCCCTAAAAACCATAGAATGATATAGTTTTCAAACTCATATGCTTATCCAAAAACCACTATTCCTTACAAAAGATAGTCCATGGAAACTCTTATTTTGGATAAACCTACATAGTTAGATAATTGAGGTCCTGACATGTGTTTTCTTATAAAGGAATCTCAAAATTATTTTTTGATGTATTTTATTATTTTCACTAGTTAAATACACATCACTGTCATGTTAATCCCAAAACAACTTCATCTTATGAAATCTTTACTATCTCATGTTTTATTCATATATTTATGCCTGATTTTGAAAATTATTTTTGGAATCCCTATTACAAACACTAAATTAATATGTTCAAAAATATCAATGTGTAACTCTTCACAAAACTTATAGTTTGATTTTATAACCCAACAATAGAAAACAAATATTTTTACACATATCCAAATACATCATATAAATAATTTATATTAAAATATTTAGTTTAAAAATACAGCATTGTATAAAACATAAAATATCCCATAAGAGTAAGAATTGAGTGAAATATATTGAAACATAACTTTTCTATACAAGGAAAAATATTATAGGCCAAAAGGATATCTGACCAAAAGTCTCCCTACCCATGATACTTTACTCAAGAGGGACTTTGATTAAATTATAACTCTAACATCTGATATGTAGAAAATATATATAAGTTAAAAGTTAATGCTCTTAATTTTTTTGAAACTCGATATAATATAGATGAAAGCTAATTAAATTTTTTTCATTTTGAGTATATAATGTGTGGTTTCATCATTTTATAATAATTAATTCATCACATATATTAAATAACACACAACATTCTCATTATATAAATATTATTTATACAAGAATATTTAAGTAAGAATAAACAAATAAATTATTTTAGCCTTCGGGAAATGTAATTCCTTAAGCATACAGGCCTTGTAAGGGTTTCCCCTCATCCCTTAAAAGGGGGGTTATCAGAAAAACGATAAAAAAAAGACCTTCGGGCCATTCAGTCAGTCAGTACCAAAAATAAAAAATGATTATAAAAATTTCATATTTATTTTATGTGTAAAATATTCTATATTTAATTCAAAAAACATATATTTTTTTTAAAAAATATATAATATAAATAAATTCAACAAAATAACAAAATTTAACATTTTTACCCCATCTCTTACTTTATGATAGATGATACATATCATACATTTTGATTAAATTATAGCTTATGTAATGAACTATTTCGGGAGGCCTATTATTTATATATATGTGTGTGTTATATAACCTTTATAACCAGACCAAATTATTTGAAAATCCAAGATTATCTATCATACTCGATTGTACCAATTTTCATAATATATAATGTATTTTAAAACAACGGTGTTTGATTTATTATAAACTAAGACTCAAATAATCATACCCTACAACTATGAAAAACATTGAATCACATGTAAATATATCTTGTATCATGAGAAATGATATAAAACCTAATGAAAATTATTTAGTCATGTCATATCATACTATATGAATTAAAAAACCTTAAATCCCATGTCATGATATGTTATATCATAAAAATAGAATATCAATAAAATATATAGAGTTTCTCTATTTAATTTCATACCTAATGCTATTTCTGTATTCATCTTGAGACATACATATTTTCTATAAAATAATTTTTTAAAACATAGTGATTCCATACTAAAGGTGGTTCTAATACCACTACTTGGATTTTTAAGAACATCATATGCTCTTAACAATGAGAAAACTGAAAGATCCTAACCTTTTGTGGTAATTTATTGAGATTTTTTCATATATTCTTTTAATCTTTTTAACATATACTTTCAATGGTTTTATTTAGGTTGTTCTTAGAGAAAATTTGATAATTCTGGATGAAGAGGGAAAGTGCATGTTTTGGACATGGTTCTCCCAAAAATATGAACCAACCCTAGAAAACAATGAATATCCATTTAGATGTCGATTAGATGGTCGGTGATCATTTTGTCAAACCATGAACCCACTTCAGAAAACTTATGTGTCCCTACGGAGAGGCACATGGTAAAGGTGCACGGTTAGGAAAAACTATGCGCTGCAAAAATGAAACCGTACAAGTAAGAAATTAAACCCCGAAAAAATTATTAAAATAATCATGAATCACTAGTTTATTTACCTAAAAACCCAACTTGACCCTACCTCATTTCATTATAATTTGGAGGCACTTAGATGGATTCCCAGAACATTTGAACTCCATTATTGAATAATCGATGATTCAATTGACAGATCGTCACATCTCTTGTAATGAAATATCATCCCGTGTGGTTTCCTCTCTTGACTTTCTCTCTTATCGGATGAAGATGAATTGTATATTATTCATCGGAAATAGATTGAATCTAGGGTATTATGGATCATAATTAATTTTATTCTGATTTAAGGAATTAGTTCTTAATATCATTCTTCATTATGTCCTTGATTGTTCTATTTGAAAATATGGGATTTCTGTTATGTGAATACCCTCCAATGATCTTGAGATAGCTGTCCTAAATATCAAATCCTATAGTTTTGATTGAAATTGTGTGTTTGGAATTTTGATATAGAAATTTCGATATTTTGAAATTTCATCTTTAATAGTATTAATTAATTAGTTAATTAATTAATGGAATGACGTGATTATGAAACTTTTAGGATTTTGGGATTATAAAATTGGTCACTTAATGATACGTGTAATTGGTTGATTAATGTTATCATGAGTTGATGATAATGGGAATTAATATCTAGTTTAACTATCCTTGAACGACTATGGGTTTATTTTATTATATGCTGATAAATGGATTAAAGATTAATTGTCCATATTATTTGATGTTATAAATGTGAACAATAATTATTGAGTTTATAATTTAAATTGTATACCATGGTTAGAAATATTGATGATTGGGTTAATGATGATTAACATGATTAAATGTGATGCATGTGATATATGTGATTTATTGAAAAATGTGGTGTGGGACAAAGACATATGCTCAAAATACCCATGGGGTTCTAGCCATGAAATTCTAGGCCAAAATTCATGTATTTGAATATTATTTTATGGGACTGGGACCAATGCTTCAAATACCCATTAGATGTGGGATAGGTATTGATGCTCCCAATACCAATGGGGTAGTACACATGACCTTTTACTCCCATGATAATGGAATGGGACTATGGTTCCATTTGGTAGTTCTATGAATTAAAATGAAATTGAGAATGAAATAACATGTGTTATAATAAATTCTGATTCCCTATATGATATTGTTTTGACTCCATCACAGGTAGTGGAATGTATTGATGGTATGGGTGTAATCATGTTCTTAGGGATTTATGTGGTAATATAAAGAGTAATTTAATATCGAAACTATTAACTTTATTTATTGTATTTTATTATTTTTACAACTTCATACACTGTTATTGGTTATATTTTATTTTAGACAGTATTAGTGGTGGCCTACTGAATTGAAATCAGACCCTAATCAGGCAGCCTGGTCTATACTGGAATATACTTCTTGTTTATAGGATAAGATATGGGAAATATCTCTATTCAAGATGGATTAGGATTGGGAATGGATAAGGGAATTGTAAATGGTGTTAGAACCCATTTTGTAGTGTCAGTTTCTTTATTTTTTGGGTTTTCATTTGACATTTAACACATATATGGAAGGCCATATCTATTGATTTATTTAGATCATTATTTTCATTTTTTGTTTTATCATGTTATAATGATATGGTTTTTGTTGTGGAATTAGTTTCTAATATTTTACCTCATTTTTTCTATGGTTTATTAATTACATTTTTTTATTCTTTGATAAAGAGGTTATAGTCTCCACATGGCTTCTATATTATATTCTTATTGTTAGTTGGTAGTCTGGAGAATATCGAGGTGTGCCTGAGGTCATGTTAGGGTCCGAATCAGGGAACATGTTTGTGGAACTTTAGTCCAAACCTTACAAAGCGGTATCAAAGGGGAGGTTTTATTTTATTTCATTTTTTCTCTCATTTTGGGAATGGTTTACTGTTGATTAGAATGAGTCGGGACTTTGTGATGAGCTCGGGCATTGTGGTATCTAACACATGTATGATAGAAAATCCAAGTACCTATGGTGGGATTTTTTATTGATGTTTGATATTAAAGTTGGATGTTATTTCACCTGTTGTGATACACATTTTGTTTTATTTTATTATTTTTTATATTTTCTCATCATTTCCTAGAATGGAATGAGAAGAAGAGAAAGCATGCATCATTTTAGGTACTCCTTATTTTTAGGTGACATGAATTATTTTATGAATACATAGAAAATAATTTTTTGGTTTGTTTTTAAAATGAAAATAATGTCTTTTATTTCTGGTGTATTTTAAATGAAAATGGTTCCTAATATAAATTTGGAATTTTTAAATGATTTTAAATATAATAATTAAATTGATAAAATGGGTGTACAAAGAGAAACATGAATTATGAAAATTATAACCCTTACTTAACCACGACCTAGATGAGGGATAGTGGAGGGTAGTGATATATCCATGGTTTTGACCATGTGGTGTGTAATGTGGATGGATTTTATGGCTTTATGTGAATCTGTTTTATTAAATGTGTTAATGTTGTGAAATGTTTCCTAATTTGTTTATTTTTAATTATAGAGATATACCAACATGATGATGCATGTTGATAGGATGACATAGAGACATCGATATAAATAATCATTTAGTAGTGGAACTTGAGGCTCTGATAGTTTCGGGTGATGAAGCTGTTGAGCAGTTCTACAAGTATATTGTTCCGTTTATGTGGTTTATGTAAAGTGTCCCAGATTGGTTTGTGAAGATTATTTCCAACATGACATAGGTTATCTAGTTATTTCACACTCCAAAATTCCCGATAGAGGATGGGCCAAAGATAGCTAATTTTTGGATTGATTCTATCCAGATGATTCTTCAACACATGGAGACTCTTGTGAAGAAGATATTCAAACTAGAATCATATATTTTACATGGTCAAGAAAATGAATTGTTGGAAATTCCAAATCATATTTTGTAGCTGAAGAACATGTTATGGAAGGAATTACAAGGGAGGTTCCTGAAGAAATTTTTTCTACATACACTGAGATAGTGGAGGAAAGTAGAGTTTATGAGGTGGCCCCAGGGGAGTAGGTTATCGAAGGATGATGTTGGTGAATTCACTAACTTATAGTTATATTCTCTATGTCTATGAAGGGATAATTCAACTTCAATAATACATTTATATGATGGGTATAAATATAAGATTTAGTCCCATGATAACATTTTTTGGTTAAATAATTATTTTGAGGGAGTAGATCAAGCTATCATATCTGAGGGGAACCTAAAAGAGGATTCTAGTAGAGGATATGTGGTTTTGACTAGATGATTAGGAAGTATGTATTATAATTTTAAAATGAATCACTAAGAGAATTTTGACAAGAGAAGCAGAAAATATAGTGTATAGAGGGAATGATCAGTTACATAAAATCTTACCCATGTAATATGTCACAAGTGTGGTAGGTTGGGTAACTTTCATAGACATTATCTCTAATTACTAGTTGAGTGCTGATCTGGCATAAAGATGGGACATATAATTCTGTTCTATAGGAACCCATGATATATGAGTATTTATAAAGTGTATAAATTGAATCATAGTACTATAAGGGTGGAAAAAACCCCATATCATTCTGGTAGTGAGAGTTATACTAGCAATGAATGTTGAGGATGTATATGATATTATTCTGGAAATTATTAACCATATCAGTAGAGTGGCATAACGTAGGGGGCATAAACTGTGGAATATGGAAGAGGTTAAATATAGCTCCATGCAATTCATCCTACACATTTGGATAATATGTCTAGACCATCAAATGTTATTAATACTTTTCATGTTGCTTTTACACTTTCTATTGACCTACTTGGTATTGGTGAATCTCTCTATTTTATATCTATTAACTTTTTAATGGGTCTAGTATTGTGGTGGATTTTGTGATCAGGGTTATAACAACTGATACACAATTGGGGACATAGTTAAGAGATATGTGTTTGTGAAAGGTGTTCTCTCTTGAGGTTAGAGAGTGTCAGTTTATATAGGATCTTTACATCATTAACATGTCTTTCTTGGACGTAATTTTTGGTATCGACTAGTTAGTAGCATACTAAGCCCATATTTATAATTACATCAAGTGAGTGACATTTTCATATCTTAAGGGTGATAGATCTGTACATCGTGGAGAACTGGATATCCATCCATCTCAAGCATTTCCATTTCATGAACAACTAGGGGAGCATGCCACCAAGGTTCCAAGTCTATTTCTGGATGATGGGGGTGTGAAACATTGTTCCTTTCTAGCTATATTGGAATAGTTTCAGGATTTGTTTCCTAAATAATTCTCATGGATTCTAAATGAGATTGATTTTTAATTTACTATTGAGCTATTTACAAGTGCTAATACAGTTTCTATTCAACCATATATAATTACACAAATAGAGCATCATGATCTTAAGATAGAGTTTTAATATTTGAGGGATAAGTGATTTATCATTCTGATTACATCTATTTAGGGTTGTCCAGTATTTTTTTCATAGAAGAATGATTGGAATAGGGAATTATTATTTGATTACTGAATGTCGAACTAGATTAAATTTCATTACAATTATTCTATTACTCATATTTATGATCTTATTGACAAATTTATAGGGTCATGTGTGTTCTCCAAGATCGAGTTGAGATCAGGGTATCATCATCAGATATTTTAACCTTCTAATATACCATGGACTTTTTTTAGAAGCATTTATGACCTTCATAAGTTAATCATGATACTATTTGGTATGACAAGTGCAGCGGCAATGTTTACAATCTTGATGAACTAAATCATCCACCTTTGACTTGATAAGGTTGTTGTTGTTTTTTTGGATGAAATATTTGTGTACTCCAAGGCCCATGATAATCATTCCCAACATCTTAACATTGTCTTTAGTGCATTGAGAGAGAATCACCCAAATGAAAATCTATCTATGTGCCAATTCAATATTGATATGTTACCTTTAATGGGTTACATAATTTCATGTGAAGGTGTGTTAATGGTCCCAAATAATATGAAAGCAGTTTTTTCAGGGGAGAATCCTAAGAAGTTTTTTGATATCCCCAATTTTATGGGTTTGGTGGGTTATTATCGGAGGTTCATCATGGAATTTTTTGACTTGGTAGAAAATCTATCAAGATTTCCCATGAAGCGGAAAAAAATTTAATAGTCTGGAGTATTTGAGAATTCATTCTATGATTCAATGAATTTGTTAAAAATGAAACCAATCATAATCCCACCTGAGCCGAGTGAGGAGTATAAATTGTTTTGTGATGCTTTTGGTATCATTCATGGAGTATTATTTATGTAGGAAGATCAATTTGTGGTTTATGGTTCATTAATATTTAGACCACATGAAAGTAACTACCCCACTCTTGACCTTGAGTTAGTTGTAGTGGTTTATGAATTGATGTGTTGGCTGTATTATATGTTTGGTGGAATTTTTACTGTGTATACATATCTCAAAATAATTTTTGTCTATATTTTCATAGTGAGACATAAATATCTTATAGTGGATATGGGTGAAATATAAATAGTCTTCTTAATTTTAGCTAGAATATATGCCCAAAATTGGGAACAGTGTTGCTAACTCTTTAAGAAGGAACACTCTGACTGAGGAATTTTAGAAGTCTTGTTCAAAGTGGAAAATGTTTTTGATGATGGCTAAGATTCATGTTTTTGTTTAGGGAGGGATAGGATAATATGACCCTCATATTACTATTAGTGGATTCAATGATTATCAGTTGGATTATGGGATTCTTGTATTAGGATTTAGAGTGTTTAGCATTGGGGAAATACTTGAAGGTAGAGACACACCATCCAATTGGATAATAGTTTAGAATGAAATAATCAATGTATGGGATCATATTGTTATGACTATGTGTATGAGGTATGATTTGAAGAAATAATTTCATGACTCAAAGTCGGTGGGGAAAAACATTTAACAAAAATGTATAGTGACCAGCGATGATAGTATAGGTGGTTGGGTGTGAAAAAAAAAATTTCAGGGTTTATGACATGATGTGACACCTGTAAATAAGTGAAGGATGGCAATCATCGACCTTGTGGCCAACTGAATATGTTACCCATTTTGAAATTAATGTGGGATGAGGTGTCCCTGGATTTTGTGGTGGCACTCTCGAGGACACATCAGATGAATGATTCTATTTGAATGGTTGTGGACCGACTGATAAAAGTACTCCATTTCTTGCATATACGGGATACATTATTTTTAAATTAGTTGGGATAAAGAAGAATTTGGGAGATAGTTAATCTATAAGGGGTAACACAGAGTATATTTTCTAACATTTAAATTCATTTTAATATGTAGTTATAGAAAGGAATGCAGAAGGTTCTTGGAACACAGGTTTTACTAAGTACAACTTTCCTCCCTCAAAAAGATGAGTAGTACTAACCCATGATATAGGTACTTGATGATATGATATGACCATGTGTCACTGACATTGGTGGGTCTTGGAAAAAGAACATAGAAAATATGGAGTTCTCCTATAAAAAAAATATTTAGAAATTATTCAGAAGAAACCATATGACTCTCTTTATGATAGGCTATGCATATCACCTCTATGCTAGATGCAGATAGGGGAGTCCAAGTTGTTGTGATGGAGTCATGTGTAGGATACATTGGAGATTTTTTAGGTAATTCAGAAATGGTTTTAAATGGTTTATATTATGTAGAAGTCATATTATTTTATATGTTGATATCCCCGTGAGTATATAGTGGGTGATCATGTGTTCCTTTGGGTGTCACCTAGATTGGGACATATTAGGATTCTGAGATAGGGCATGTTGGCTACTATGTTTGTGGGACATTTTGAGGTTTTGGAGAGAATTAGGCTAGTGGTTTACCAATTATCTCTCCCATATAGGTTTACTGTTTTGACATACTTTTTTCATATTTCAATTCATCAGCAGTATCAACCTGAACCTTCTCATTTAATCAATTGGTTTGATGTTGAGCTTGATATATATTCATCCTTTGTGGAGCATCAAAAATGTGTGTTGGGTGATATTGATAATTTTTTTTGTGGAAAGATAGTGTTACTATTTTGAGTGTTTTGGAAAATTGGGCATGTTAAATAGTAAATATGGGAGAGATAAGTGGATATGTGGTCTCAATGGTGTGATCTTTTAATATCAGAATCTTAGAGATGCATTGGAGTACTTCTCAAGGAAGAGCTTTTAAATGGTGAGGAAATTATAAGATCCTAGGAATTTTTTGATATTTCTTGTTCTCATTTCATGTAGTATTTTACTTTTTTGGTATTATTTGGGTGTGTTTTTGTTTCAGAGTGTTCTTAGAGAAAATTTGATAATTTTTGGAGAAGAGTGGAAGTATATTGGTAGCATATGGTTTTCCTTAACCATGTGCATACCCACAAGAAAATCATGCATCCCTAGACAGAGGTAGATTTCATGCTTAGAACACATTTTTTCAAACTTGTTTCCCTCTTAAGATAAACTATGTGTCCCAAAAGTGTTCCATACGTTTAAGGTTCACAGTATGGGAAAACTATGAACCCCGTACATGAAACCATACACCATGTAAATTAAGCCCCTCATTTTTTTATAAAACCCATGAACCCCAGTTTATATCCCAAAACACCTCATCTAAAACATAACTCTTTTTCATTGAATTTCAAGGCTCCCAGATACATTTCAATGTCTTCTGAACTCCTTTTTTGACAAATTGATGATATGATGGATGGATCTACACATTTCCCAGTAAGAAATATCAACCTGTGTGGATTCATGTTACTCTAATCTCTCGTCCATGATGAAGAGGAATGTTTTATTTTCTATTCTAAATGGATTTAACCTAGGTTATGATGGATCCTGTTCTATTTGATCATGATCTTTGGAATTGGTTCTTTACCCCATTCTTCAACATGTTCATCATCGTCCTACTTCAGAATTGGGGAATTATACTGGGTTAATGCTCAATAATGATCTTAATTTAGGTGGTATAAATTGAAAATCCCATAGTTTTGATTATAATCATTTGTATGGAATTGTGATATTTCAATTTTCATGTTTATAAATCACATATTTAATTGGATTACTTGATTGGATAATTAATTAATGGAATGATGTGATCAAGAAATTGATGGGATATTGGGATTATGAAATTGGAAACTTAATGGGTATCTGTAATTGGTTTATTAAGGTGATATTGATTTTATGATAATTGGAATTATGCGATAGTTCGATTATTCTTGATGGGTTAATGGATTATTCGATTAAATGTTGATAAATGGATTAATGATGAATTTTTCATATTATTTTATGGAATTAAATTAAATAATAATGGTTGAGTTGATAATTGAAATTGTATATCATATGGTGAAATTTTGATGAGAGGGATAATGATGATTAACATAGATAAATATGATTTTTTCGATATATGTGATATATTGAAAAATGGGGTGTGGGACATGTATTGATGCTCCAAATACACATAGGGTTCTATTCATGGTGTTCTAGGCCCAAATGCATGCATGTGAATATTATTTTATGGGAGAAGGACTAAAGTTACAAATACCCATGATGTGTGTGATAGAGACTGATGATCCAAATACTCATGGGGAGTTATACACGGCATTCTACACCCATGATATTGACATTGGACTATGGTTAAAAGGGTCCATGTTATGAAGGGAAATCAAAGGGATAATGAAATCCCATGTTTTATAAGGAATAATGTTTCTCTGTGTGATATGGTCCAGACTCTGAAATAGGCCAAATCAAGTATCGATGAAATGGGTTTCATCATGATCCTTGTGACATATGTAGTTAATTAAATGTAAGAACCTAAATTTTTTTGAGATGTCACATGATCCTTTAAATGTACTTCTTTATTTTATTGATTGTATTTCATTTGGGATTAAACTTGGGGTAAAATTGGATGAAAATTGAGAATTGTGGAAGATGTTTGGGAAGTGCACAGTTGGTGCACAGTTTTCCCAAACCAAGAACCCTGGCCTAGATAACCATGCAACCCTGGATAAAGAGAGATTGCATAACTCGCACACATCTTGTCAAACTGTTCTCCCTAACAAGGGAACATTTCCCCTAAAAGAGGTATAGGTTTAAGGTCCATAGTTAGGGTAAACTATTCTCTACCCAAAAAAACAATGTATGGGGTTTAAGTTAACCCAAAAATTAGAATTTAAAATACTCCAAACCCTATATTAACCCCAAATCAACCACATGCATCACCTAATGATTCATATTGATTTCGAGGCCATGGAATGATTTTTATGGGCTCCCAACCTCCGCTGTTGAAGATTTAGATTCTGGATAAAATATCTACACCACCCAAGTAAGTGGTTTATTTCCATTTTGATAAACTTTTCTATCACACTTCACCTCTGGGATAAAATAAGGATGTTTCTCTGCAAATCATTCAATATCTAGATCTAGTTTTGTTATATATTGATCCTTTTAATTTTTTATTTAGGATTCATATATAAATCCCTTTATTCTTCATCTTCTTGATTGATTCCGTTCAATTTGGGGATATCTGTGGTGAGCGATCTTCATCAATCTTGATGTAGGTGGTCAATAATTCAAATCCCATCTTGTTTATTTTGATTACATGTATTTGGTTGTGTAATTTCTACAGGTTGATTAGAAATTGAGATTTACTACATTTAAATAAATGATTAGGCAGGCTAATTAATTAATGTATTTTTGAAATTGGGGGATATTAAATTGATTGTGACATAAAAATTAATTGACGAATTAATTGAGGATAGATAATTAATGAATTAATTAGGGATATTTAATTGATTGAGATGGTAAAATTAATTGATGAATTAATTAATTATGTCATGTTATTATTAAAATTCTAAATTAAATAATGGGATTGATGGGTTTAATTAATTGATGAATTAATTAATGTGATTAATGTCATCATTTAATTATTGTATTATATAATGGGACTGATGGGATTAGTTAATTGATGAATCCATTAATGGGAGTAAGATGATTATTTAATTCTTGAATTAAATAATGGGATTAATGGGATTAATTAATTGATAAATTAATTAATGGATTAATGTGAATATTTAATTGTTTAATTAAATAAATGGATTAGTGGGATAAATTAATTGATGAATTATGTAATTAATTAATGTTATTATTTAATTGTGTAATTAAATAATGGTATTGATGGGATTATTTATTTGTTGAATTAATTAATGAAGTAATGTGATTATTTAGTTATAGAATTAAATAATGGGATTGATGGGATAATGTAATTGATGAATTAACTAATGGACTAATTTGATTATTTAATTATTGAATTAAATAATGGGTTATATCAGATTAATTAATTGCTGAATTAATTAATGGAGTAATTTAATATTTTAATTATTTATTTAAATAATGTTATTGATGGGATTGGTTAATTGATGAATTCATTATTGGAAGTATGGTGATTATTTATTTTTTGAATTAAATAATGGGATTTATGGGATTAATTAATTTATCTGTTAATTAACAGATTAATGTGATTATTTAATTGTTGAATTAAATAATTGGATTGATTGGATTAATTAATTAAATTAATTAATGGCACTAACATGGACAGTTTATTGGAGAGTTAATTGAATGGATTGAATGTGAGTAATTAATTGTGGAATTAATTAATGGAAATTGATGTGAACAATTAATTGGTGAATTAGTTGTGGGAGTTGAGTGTGACTAATTAATTTTAGAATTAATTAATGTAATTGATTTTAATAATTAAATGGTGGATTAATGGATAGATTTGAATGTAACTAATTAATTATGTAATTAATTATGGAAATTTATGTGAACAATTAATAGGTGAATTAATTATATGAGTTAAATGTGATTAATAAATTATGGAAATAATTAATGGGTTTTAGGTGAAAAATTATTTGGTTAATTAATTGAAGGGAAATAATGTAATTATTTAATTGTTGATTTAATAAGAAAAATTATGCGAACAATTAATTTGTGAATTAATTGAGGGATTAGGATGTGATTAATTAATTATTGAATTAATTAATTTGATTGATTTTAACAATTAATTTGTGAATTAATTTAACTCATATAAAGTGATTAATTAATTTTGAATTAATTAATATAATTGAGGTCAATAATTAATTTATAAGTTAATTAAAGAAATCAAAAGTGAATATTTAATTGATGAATTAATTATTGAAATATTGGGATTGTGTAATTAGGGATAATTAATGGAATAATTTTCAAAATGGTGAATTTTGAATTGAGAATAATTAATTGATCAATTTATTATGGGATATTGAGATTATAGGATTATATTAATTAATTTTGGAATTAATTAAGGGGATTTATAGGGTTAATTAATTGTTAGACTAATTTACAGAATAGACGAGATTAATTAATTTGAGAATTAATTAATATGATAGAAATAATCAATTAATTTATGAATTAATTAAATAAATTGATGTGGCTAATTAATTGTTGGATTAATTAATGGAAAATAGTATGATAAAATTATTTAATGAGTTTATTAATATAATGATTTTTGAAATGGCTATTGGTTGAATGTCAATTGGATGTGATTGGGTTCACATGGAGTAGCAAATAGGTAAATAGGGTTGTTAGTGAGGGATTACCTAATGGATGGTGAGGGCCTTTGGGATGGTTTCTGTGAGAGATTCTATTTTGAATACACAAAGGACTGTGAGAGCCTTTGGGGAGGAAGGCCCTGATAGCTTTTATTTTTATTACCCAATGGACCATGAGAACCTTAGGGGAAGAAGACCATGAGAGCTTCCATTCGGATTTCCAAGGGACCATGATTGATCAAGGATTTGGTCTAAGGAAAGAACAATGAGAGATTTTACCTTTATCTGGATTGAAATTATGCTTCATTTAGTCTCACTCACAGTACACCCTAGAGGATTACACCCTATGTGAGCATTAGTCATGTCAGGATAATTTATATGTTTTAATAATTTTATTACAAATAAATTGTGATATTGAATGGTAATAATGAAATTTTTATCTATGATATCCCTTGTAGATACATCAAACATCGACATGGGTCAAAGTAGGTATTGTGGTTTGGGGTTCTTAGGAACCTAGGGGTTTATGTGGTCAAATAAAGAATCACTGATAATGGGATAAATGTTTACTTTTTCATTTTAATTATTTATTTATAAAAAAATACACACTATTATTAATTGGTTAATGTCTTGAATGCCATTGGTGGTGGGATATTGAGTTATACACATACTCTACTTGGGCTTCCAGATCAGTACTGGAATAGACCATGTGTTTTCAGAAGATGATAAAGGAAAAGATCATGTGTTAAATGGATAATGTGGGATAAATCATGGATGAGGGAACCAGATGTGGTTCCATAACCACATAGTATTTTTCATATTCATTACTTTTGAGTTTCATTTTGACACTTGGATTGTACTTTTCATGGAATACTTATCTTTAGTTTGATATTGTATCTCCAATTTTGGTTATCATGTGATATTGGTATCTTTATGGTTATGGAAATATATTTGGTAATTGTTTGTTTATTTTCAAAAGGTATTTTAATCTGAAAAGAGGGTATAGTCTCCCAATGGATGACATTAGACTCTCGTATCTTATTGAAAGTATCTAGAATACAAGGAGGCACACTTGAGTTTGTGGGACAGACTAGTTTGTTTCACCGATGTGCCGCACCTGGGATATGATACTATAAATTTGTATTAGAGGACTTTGTTTTTTCTTATTTTTTTTGTTTTTTAGAAAAGATAGATTGGATATTAGGGGGAATCATGTCTTTTTTAGTATCTCGTTCTAACCCTTGTATGGGGGAGAATCCAAGTACCGAGGATATGATTGTTGTTATTGTTGTTTATTGTTATAGTTGAATATTATTTCCCCTTGGGTGGTGCACTTGTTGTGTTCTATTATTATTTTTGTTTATATTTTCTAATATTTGACTCAAGTCCTAGTATGCAGTGAGAATTGAGTATGAATGCATCATTCTAGGAACTCAAGGTTATGTTGTGACATATATAATTTTATAGGAATGCATGAGAAAATTATTTGGGGTTTTTTGATGAACGTGAATTGATTTTCCATTCTTGTGAAATTTAATTGAAAATGGTGTCTAATTTGACATAATTAATTTTTTTAAAATAATTCAATACGATAAAAATGTGTTTCAGAATGAGAAACTTGAATAATTATAATAATTTTAACCTTGTTAACCAAGACCATGTTGTAGGATGGTTAAGGTTAGTAATTGTACCTTAGTTCTGAATATGTAGTGGGAAAAAGGTGGGAAAGACTTGTTTTGGTTTTGGGTAAATACCTATTATTGACTATGTTAATATTTTTATATGAAATTCTTTTGGTTGTTTATTTATCCCATTATGTGGGTGGTTTGGGAAGTGATAATACCCTAGTCTAAGAACTCGGTTATAGATTCTATAATGGAATTTATTGATTTAGATCAGTGTGGGGAGATTTTGGCTGGAATGGAAGTCCATGACTTTCTAATGATTATGTTTTTTCCATTGTAGGAGGTAACACTGATGATGGAGTATTGCTTTTACGGTTTTCAAAAATTATTTCTTAGAGAATTTTATTTAGTGGAAATCATGTCCCCTACCTTGAAATTGTCTCGGGTATGATTAGAATGCTTTGGATTTATGCTTAGCTACTGGAATGTGTTTTCGTTGGATATGGGGTAGATTTTAGGATCACATATGAATAAGTGTATGTGGATCAAGATTGTGGGAGGTACGCCATTGAGAGTTTATAAATGAGAAAACTATTTAGTGCAAGTTTAAATTCATTAGAGAAAGGCCACGTGGTCCATGTAGGTAGTGAATATATGTCTTCACTAGCTGGTTTTTTATGGAAAGGATTAGTGGGAATGTTTTATGTCCTTCTAGTGGGTTTTAGGCATGGTGAATTGGGAAATGCATTGGGTATGTCATGGAAGTTTGTATTAATAACGATGCGTCCTTTGAGTAACATCTGATACATGTGTAAAATCATAGGGAGATAGTGTTATTGGGAAACATTGTGCCAATAGTTTGTGTATTATCGAAACATGGATGGGTTCAAGAGGAAACATGAGGAAGATAAGCATATATGAGGGCTCAGTGGCCTGATATTTTTGGCTCAGAATCTTAGGGATGCTTCAAAGTATAGGTCAAGGATGAGATGTTATAAGGTAAAAGATTATAATAATGTAAACATTTCTTAATATTTCTCAAGCTCATTTACATGTGCATTCTCCCTTGTATTTAGTACTATTAATTTAGGTTTTACGTTGGGGTGAGTTTGGCTGAAAACTAAGAATTGTGGAAGAAGTTTATGGAGTGCATGGTTGGTGCATGGTTTTCCCAAACCATGTGCCCTCGAAAAAAATAGTGCAACACTGTACAGAGAATGATTCCATGGATGCTCCAATGTTTTTCCAACCATGTTCCCTAATATATGAAATGGTGCACCCCCCCCCCACAAAAGAGGAACATAGTTTGGGGAAACCAGGAACTTCTACCTAAAAACTCTGTGTGGGAATTAAATTAATCAGGAAATTAGATATTAGAATAATTGAACCCATGTATTAACCCCAAATCAACCCACACTCTTACTCTAATGATTACTCTAGATTTTGGAGGCTCCCAGCTGATTTCTAAGGGCTCCTAGCCTTCGTTCTTGAAGAATCAAATTAGAAATAGAATATCCACACCATAGGGGTAAGTGGTTTCTTCCAATTTAAACCACTATTTCTATACCCCACCACTTCTGAGATAAAATAAGAATATTTATGCATTGTTATTTCTAGATCTATATCATGGTTTTTTATATATTGATAAATTTAATTTTTGATTTAGGATTCGGCTCTAAATATTATTATTCATCATATTATTTATTGATTCAGTTTAATTTGGGGATATCTGTTGGCAAGAGTTCTTCATCAATCATGAGGTAGGTGGTCTATATTTAAAATTTAAAAAACATGATTTTTGATTATGTGTAAGAAAATATAAAATTTCTATTTGTTGATTAAAAATTAGTTCTTCCTACATTGAATTAATTAATTGAGTGGATTAATTAATTAAGGGATTTTTGAAATTAGGGGATATTTATTTGATTGATATTGAACAATAAATCTGATAATTAATTTGTGATATTGAATTTGTTGAGATAGAATAGTTAATTTCATAATTAATTATTGATATTTAGTTGATTGAGTTAGAACCATTAATTGATGAATTAATTAATTGAGTATTGTAATTATTTAATTTTTGAATTATATAATGGTATTGATGGGATTAATTAATTGATAAATTAATTAATGGAAGTAATGTGATTATTTATTTTTTGAATAAAATATTGATATTTATGGGATTAATTAATTAATTACATAATTAAAGGTGTAATTTTATTATATAATTGTTGAATTGAATAATGGGATTGATGAGATTAATTTATTTAGGAATAAATTGATACAGTAATGTGATTATTTAATCCATTAATTTAATAATTGGTTTTATGGGATAAATTAATTGATTAATTAATTAACTAAGTAATGTTATTATTTCATTATTGAGTTAAATAATGGGAGTTATGGGATTAATTAATTGATAAATTAATAAACAGAGTAATGTGGTTATTTAATTATTGAAGTAAATAATTGGATTTATCTGATAAATTAATTGATGGGTTAATTAAGAGATTAATGTGATTATTTATTTATTGAAGTAAATACTTGGTTTGACGGGATTAACTAATTGATGAATAAATTAATTGTGTAATTTGGTTATTTAATTATTAGATTAAATAATGGGATAGATGGGATTAATTAATTGATGAATTCATTAATGAGTGTAATGTGATTATTTAATTGGTGAATTAAATAATGGGATTTATGGGATCAATTAATTAATCAATTCATTTAGGTATTAACATGGTTATTAAATTATTGAATTAAATAATGGGAACAATGTGATTAACTAATTGAATTAATTAATGTTATTAACATGGAAAATTGATTGGAGAATTAATTGTTGGGATTAAATGTGATTAATTAATTTTGAAATAATTGACGTAATTTTATGTGGAATATTTATTGAGAAATTAATTTAAGGCATTGAATGTGATTAATTAATTATGGAATTAATTAATGAAAATTGATGTGAACAATTAATTTATGAATTAATTGAGGGAGTTAAATTTGATTAATTAATTTTTGAATTTATTAAAGATGTTTTATGTGAGAAATTAATTGGTGAAATAATTGAGAGATTTTCATGTGATTAATTAGTTGTGAATTAATTAGTGGAAATTGATGTGAAAAAATAATTGGTGAATTAATTGAGGGATTTGAATTTGATTAATTAATTGTGGAATTAATTATTGGGGTTGACGTGAAAAATTAATTGGTTAATCAATTGATGGGATAGAGTGTGATTAATTAATATTGGAAGTAACTAATGGAAATTAATCTGAACCATTCATTGTTGAATTAATTGAGGGTGTTGATTTTTATTAATTAGTTATCGAATTAATTTATACGGTTTAGATGAACAAATAATTGGTTAATCGATTAAAGGATAGAATGTGATTAATTAATTGTGTAATTAATTAATGGGAATTGCATGAACAATTTATTTTTGAATTAATTGAGGAAATTTAATTTGAATAATCATTTTTTAATTATTTATTGAAATATTGTGATTGTCGAATTTAGGGTAATTAATCATTCATTTATCAAAATGTTTAATTATGAGTTGAGAATAATTAATTGTTGAATTAATCATGTTATATTGATATTGTTGGAATGTATTAATTAATTGTTGAATTAGATAAGGGACATTATATGGTTAACAAATTATTGAGTTAATTAATTGAAGTGATTTGATTAATTAGTTGTGAAATTAATTAATGGTATAGAAATGATTATTTAATTATTGAATTATTTAAGGAAATTTATGTGATTAATTAATCATTGGATTAATTAATTCAAATGTGTACAATTAATTAATTTAATGAATCAATTAATGGAATTATTTGTGCAATGGTTGTTGGTTATATGTCACTTGGATGTGATTATGATGACATGAAATAACACATGGGTTATCCAAGGTGTGAGTGAGGAATGACCCAAAAGATAATGAGAGCCTTCAAGGAGGAAGATCATGATAAATTGTATATTGATTACCCAAAAGACCATGAGAGCCTCTGAGAAGGAATATCGTGAGTGAATCTATTTTAATTACCCAAATTACCTTAAGATCCTTTACGGAGGAAGACTTTGAGACCTTCAATTTTGATTTCCAAGGGACCGTGAGAGCTCCTAGAGTTGGGACAGGGATTAAACCATGATATCTTTCCCCTTTTCTTAGAAATTAATTATGATTCGTTTAGTTTCACTAACATTAAACCCTTGAGGTTAGAACCATTAGTGCATGTTACTCATGACAGAATAATTTAGATTTTTAATGCATTTTATCAAATATTAATTTTGATATTGAATTGAAACAATGACATTCATATATATGATATCCCATTGGGATACATCAAATTCAAATATGGGTCGAAGAAGGTATTGTGGTTCGGGTTTCCTTAGAAACCAGATAGTTTATGCGGTTAAATAAAGAATAATTGAAAATTTGATAATTGTATACATATGCATTGTAATTACTTCTTTATCTAATTGCATTCCCTTTTATTGATTGGATAATGTTTTAAACACCTTTGGTGGTGTCCTACTAAGTTGTAATCATACCCTACCTAGGATACCTGATCTGTACTCGAATAAACCTTGTGTTTTCAAGATAGAATAAGAGAAAAATTCATGTGTTAGATGGCTGATTTGGGATTTATCCTAGATGAGGGAACCGAACGTGTTTTGGGACACTCTTGGGAGTTGTCGGTGTTTTTACTTTTACATTTAATTCTGAAATTTGGCATGTACATTATCATTGCATATCTATTTTTGAGTTTGATATTGTATCTCCAGTTTCGATCATCATGAGATATTGGTATCTTTCTGGTTATTGTTATATATATTGATATTGTTTGTTTATTTTATGATGGTGTTTTACTCTAATAAAGATTGCATTGTCTCCCTATAAATGGTATTATACCGTCGCTGCTAGTCGAGAGCCTCTGGCATATGGGGAGGCTCTCTTGAGGTCATCTGACCGACCAGTTCAGGGCACTGTTGTGTCACGCCCGGTTTGGGACATTACAATAAATAATAATTGATTATGTAATCTCTTCACATAATAAATTGTATTTTATTCTTCATATAAGTTCATACACCTTTACTGACATTATTATGTTTTAAAAATTATTGGTGGTTGCCAACTGAGTTGTACTCACACCCTACTCATGCTACCTGATCGGTACCTGGATAGACTTCATGTTAGAAATGCATGATATGGGAAATAGTCCTACGCTAGATGGCTATATTGGGATAGAGAATGGATGTGGAAACCATATTTAATGTTGAAACCCACTTATGAGTTTTAGTGTCTTTATTTTCGGTTTTACATTTGACACATGACCCATTTATTGAATGGCACATCTACTGATTTAGTTTGAGTAATGTATTATTATTTTTCTTTATCATGTTGTACTAGTATTTTTTATGTAACTTAATTATTCTAGTTATTATTTTGTCTCATTTTGGATGTTTTTAATTTATTCTGTTGTGTTTTTCATTGAAAAAGTGTGTATAGTATCCCCATGGAATCTATATTTTACCCTCACGACTAGTCATCAGCCTCTTATGTAAGGGGAGGCACACCAAAGGTCACATAATTGTCTAGCTCAAGGAATCCATGTGTGGATCCTAGGTGAGGAAATGAAAAAAACATAGTAATTAGTAACAAATGTCATCATACAATAAGAATATAAATGAATAACAAAAATATAAACATAGATACATCAATTTTATTGTGCGCTAAATCAATAGGGTTATAACGTCCCGAACCGGCTTACCCTCAAACAGGTGACCGGAACGGTAGGTCACATGGCCTCAAGTGCATCTCCCCATAGGCCAGAGGCTTCCAACTAGCAGTGAGGGTCTCAGAAGGTGATAGTGGGGAGACTATACCCTCATGTCATAGTAACACATCAGTATTATCAGAGTAAATAATATTCAATAGCAGAATCAATAAACAATTTAAACACAGTAGTGATAGACATGTAATATCCATTTAATAAAAGGTTGAAAATGCCAGTTTACAATGCAAGCATGTACAGATGATGTTAAATTTATGAAAGTAGGAAACATTAAAAAATTCTTAACAAACAATACAAAAAGAAAAGACAACAATGCCCGACGGTGATCCCCTGAGCATCCCAAGCTCCCGCTTGGTCCTTTGCTCCTCGCACCTCAGGTACAAACAGCACATCACAGAACCTTGGTCATGCAAGCAAGAAGGTCTACTCGGGTACCCCCAATGAAATGGCAGCCTGAGTTGGGTGTGAGATATAAATCTCATTAGGCCGGCACCACTGATGTCAAACCCAATCCAGACAGTGTATAATAATTAAACAGTGAGCAGGTATGGAGAAATAAGTGAGCATAATTACATAAGTAAATAACACCCATCCAGGTTCCCAAGGGACACCTGACGGTTATACTAGATTCGGCTCATTGCCGGTAGTGTAACTTGAACATTTCACCATATATATATATATATATATATATAATAATAATAATTTAGGTCACAGATGGTGTGGGGTAACAATGCCTCCCACCCATTAATAAGGAAATGCTGCACGAGTTAGGAATGCTTCTCATACCTATAGGTCAACTGGAAAGGGGTAAGAATGCCTTCCTTCCATCAATCATGATTATCAGGCATGAGGTAAGAATTCCTCTCGTCCCTATAAGTCATCCTGAAAGGGGTAAGAATTCCTCCCTTCTGTCAATCGAGATTAGTGGTCACGAGTTAAGAATGTCTCTCATCCCTATAAGTCAACTGGAAAGGGGTAAGAATGCCTCCCTTCCATACACATATAGAGATCTCATCTGGCATGGGGTAACATGCCTCCCACCCATACTCAGAATAAGCTGGAATGAGGTATGCATGCCTCCTATCCACAAAGATACACAGAAGATGGCAGGGGGTATGAATGCCTCCCTTCCGTAAACATACACAGAAGATGGCATGGGGTATGAATGCCTCTCATCCATAAACATACGCATTTGCCATCAGTTTTATATCACAATTCATAAGGAAATACAAGTTCTGCATTTCAAGTAAACATATCAAACTCACAATCTTCTATAACCACTCATAATCATTATCATTCATTATATGGCATCAAGATGTGTACACTCACAATAAAAACATGTCTACAGTATACTGCTTATGGAATTACCTCATAAGCATTCAAAGAATCATACCACATACACATAAGTGGACACATTCACGTTCATACATAAGGAAACCCATATTAAGTATCTAAATCAATATATCCACACATTCATTTTACTAACATAAGTCATGCTCATTACGTTATCCCAAGGCGTGGTCGTACCACCCTAGTCTGTTACTTCCTAGTCTCACCATTCCAACTAAAATGATACGTTTTTAATTCTTTAACCCTTTGATACCTTCGATAGGTAACAAGTCATTTAGTCTTAAGTCATCCCACTATGGTTACCATCTGACTTAATTTTCCTAACATGGCAAATTGACCCAAACACAAGCATCACAACCATCTCATTCCCTTTGTCTCAATAAATCGGGTTCACATACAAAGCATCAAAGAGGCACCAAAACAATCCATCATGCAACAATAAAAATTCTGTCACTAATTTTTATCTGGAATACATCACACCTATGATTGAGGTGTTTTGTTATTAATTCATGGGTATAGTTAACATGCAACCATTCTTATCTTATTCCTGTAATTCACACTATTTTCACAGAAGCATTTATTCAAGACTAAATTGAAGAATTCAAATACTAAGTCCATTCAGAAATAACTCCTTACTACTTTAATTTAAATTAAAGGGCAAGGAGAGGGACCCTACCTCAAGGTGGATCCATCTGTCCGCTCCAATTCTTGACACTTTCTAACTAAGAGCCGCTACTGCTCCTCCATGAGGCATATGTGATTTCACATACGACATATGCCTACACAGGCGAGTCGCCTTTACTTTGGTGACTCAAAACCACAACAAAACCTTCAATTCAATAATAGATAAATACAAGGAACTTCACAACACTTAAATGAACCCTTATAGGTGCTGCGAAACCAAAATCGTAACAAAAACCTCACCTCAAACCAAAGTCGGCAAACAAAACCTCCTGAATCTGCCTCCCCTTCGGTGGTGGATGTCGAAAGTCAAACCCAAGGGTCCCGAGACAACCTCAGTACAACCCTAGTACAAAGGAGAAACACAAATTAAGAAACCCCCAATACCTAGGGTTTGTCCAAACCCCTCGCGTCAATGGAGTGGCCAAAATATCGCCGGAAAACAAGAGGAGAGGGAAGGAGGGGACTTACCATGGAGGACTGGAGAATAAACCAAGAGAAAAATCCTAAGAAAACGGAGGAAGTTGGAGGTCGTAGGTGGAGGGCATCACGTGGATCAAAGGGGGAGCTCCCAGGGTGCTGTGTGCGGGTCTGGAGAGAGAGGAAGTGAGGGAGGTATTTTTTAAGTCTTTATTTTATTTTATTTTAAAATTAATCAAAATCATTAAACAGACCAGCCCGAACGGTTTGATCCGCACGGTTTTCCAAACCCTGAGCAAACCGTGCGGCACCCTCTGCCAAAGGGAGATCCCTTGCACGGGCTAGGCTCACATTTTGTAAAACCGTGCACATCCCATGAGAAATCCACTAACCCCTTCAATAAGGCCACACAGTTTGGTCAAACCATGCACATCCCATGCGCCTTTATATACCTTTTAAAAACTAGCCTCTCTCTTGGGACCGATGCTCCCGAGACCTGTCGGGAAACTAGGGAATCTTCCTAGGCCTTTGCCCAAGCCCAAAACCAAAACAAAATTTGTTCCAACTCTTGGAATTCCATTCTGAAGCTCAGTCTTAAAAACAAACTATTCAGTAAACAAAAAAGTTCAAATTCATTCAGGTTTTTGTCCAATTCAGAATGTGGGTCATTAAAACCTTCCCACCTTATAACTTCCCATCCCTGAGAAGCCTTCGGGAACAACGTACACATCACCCAACCTACAATGGTCATGAAGATTAGTTAAAACAATCACGTTTTGTTCACAAATGTCCAACACACCCTTAAGCATCCATTAAACCCTAGGATGCTTAAGCCACCAAAACTCAAGTCAATGCTTGATTCCCAAACAAAACACCAGGACTGCTCTTCCCAAGCCCATCTACCCAGAGACACAAACCTATCGTCATCTCACCAAGAATCCAGCCATAGGTACTTCCCACCATATATTTTTAAATTTATGAAACCAAATACAAACTACGGTTTGGACCACCATTGGAATTAACTTTCAAAGAACGCCCCAAGCGTTCCCACGACGCTCCTATAGTGATTTGAAACAGATCAAATGGTCAATTCCCCATCGACCTCAAGGCCCAAGTCGAGCTGGTTGTTCATATTAGGCACTGGCCGACACAAACCGCACTCACCTCTACCTGATGACCTGCCAGAGAACGGAATGTCACCAACCGCAGACATTAAACAAGAACCCCTAGTCAAGCCATCTTCGGCTGACGATTTACAAGAAAACTCGGCCTAAACAGCCGACATATTTCAAACTGAACCATAATTCCTTTCTCCAAGTCACCTTACGTTTAGCACAAACACATTCACCGAATCCTGCACCTTACTTCCAATGATGTTTCAAAGATCAAACCATACAAGAATACCATGCATCCCTGGTGCAACACCGAAAGAGAACGATCTGATCAAGCCCAACGGATTTAAAGCATTATCATGGATAAGGATGATGCTCTCTTAGTGCATCTAAGACGAGGAAAAGATAGGGGACATACTCTTCGATAAGTAGAATACACCAAGAGGATTGAAACAGATTACAGCTAATCATACTAGACTACTGGAAGGATGAACAGTCAAACTTCAACTGGTCAACTTCCGGGAAAGAACTCGGCTTCACCTGCCGATGCATCCACATGATTTAAAACTCACATGCCTCAAGGCATTCAAACATGACAAAACATTTCTAAAATGAATTCCAGGTATTTTATCCTCTACTTGGAAGGACAGATTTACAAGATTCGACGCAACGCACTCCCAACCTTAGGAGTTTCCTATTCATCGAATGGAAGTATGATAAACTAGATGACCACAACGTGCTAGTACACAAACACCGCAAACAATCGTGTGACCGTCCTCCACCACAATCCCATCACCAAACAAACGAAGAAGATCCAAAACAAGGAAACCAACGTGTCGAACACACGTGTCATTCAAAAGACATCCCAAACATTGGGATGAAACAATTCTTTATTGTCAAGATACTCTACTGAGTAGAAGACCCAAAGTTGCAACGAAAGTCCAAACCCAATGATCACCCATCCGAACAAGCGTTTCATTAGAAATACAAGTGTCCAGAAAGGCACAACGGCACCCGAACAACACCACACGTCAGAAAACCCACGGTACAAGCAATGAATTAAATCTCTAAGGGTTCAACTAACCATGGGCTAGCCCCTTACAAAGATCAAATGTCGACCCTAATGACGGGTCATGCCAAATAAGTCGTTGGGCTCAAAATATAATCATCAAAACACTGATAAGGAAACAACACCCATGGGAAACACTTACGGTCCCGTTCCAAGGCCACTCTAGGAGAGACTCAAAACAACCCCTTACTCTAGGGTTTCAACGCACCACCACAGTTTCCATTACCAATCCCTTAACATTTTACCCCATTTAAACTGTAACCATTTGAAAACTTCCACCACCCATCAGGAAAACATGCCAGTTTCACAAAAACTTCCTTTTAAGAACATCAAAAATTCACAAACATCCCGTCTTTTTCAATCAATTGAGAAAAACAGCACCATTTAAACAAAATGGTGACCTATGAGGGTCCCATTTTATTCATCATGGGTTCTTCCAAAAGAAACCCCAAAGCAGTTACTTTAAAATTCAAACACCGCAACCGGGTTATCTCATACAACACTTTCCAACTGACCTACTATGGCCTAGTTGCACATTTAATAGTTAGCCAAAAATTATCAATTTCGAAATCACACAACATTTTCTATTTAATCATTTCACAATACAGCAAGCCTTTTTATTTAATACGGGTTTCCATTTCCCAATTCATGAAGCACCCACACACTTCATGGATTGAAAGTTGACTCCCCTTTTATCCAAACCAGATTCCAACCCATAATTTAACATTCCCACATACAATGGCTCAAGTATAAGGGTGTCCATCTACCAACCTATAATGTTCCCATACACTTTAATAATTGGCATTTGGCTCAACTTTTTAATCAAAACCAATTTACATTAGCATTTTAATTTCCACGGATCTAAATTTTTATCAATGGCCCTAAAAACGTATTCATATCATGCTATGAATATTTTTAACATATGGGTTACCCCTTCCCAGTTGTAAGTCACCCATACACCTTACAATTGAAAATTGGTTCCCATTCATTCACAACCCAGGTACAACCAAGGAAAGACATGACATCATAAGCAGTAAACACAGAACATGCTATATCAATGAAGCATGTTATAACACATAATCATGGAATATAATCACTTAAGATTATTATAAATGAAAGCTAAGATGAAACTACATGACATGGCACATGCATGACATGTTAATTCATACGTGCCTAATATGATGCGTGGAATGCAGCTTTCTTTCCATATCAGGCCGAGGGTAAAATTCAAGGAATTACATATTCCATAAATAGCTGAAAATACAACAGTCACTCATGGTTAAATCATATCAACCTTAATAGCAAACAACATGAACAACAATTCCTAGCAAAGGCCACTTGGTCATTTCCCATACGTGGGGTGATCATTACCAAAAACGACTATTAGCCAAGCACCGAAACTTTCATAATCTCCTGTCCACCAACCCAAAAGAGTAAGGAAATGAAAAGAAACACCTCTGAAACCACTTTGTAATGTCCTGTCCCGGCTTACCCTAGAACCGGTGGCCAGAACGGTAGGTCACATGGCCTCAAGCGTGTATCCCCGTATGCCAGAGGCTGCTGACTAGCTAGCGAAGGTCTTAGGAGGTGATAGTGGGGAGACTATACCCTCATATTAGAGTAACATAGCGATATTATTAGAGTAAATAATATTCTATAGTAGAAGTATTAAACAATTAAAAGGCAGTAGTGATAGACATGTAATATCCATTTAATAAAAGGTGGAAAATGCCAATTTACATTGCATGCATGTACAGTTGATGTAATATTTATTAAAGTAGGAATCATTACAAAATATTTTAAAAAATACAAAAAAAATACAGTAAATCCTAATGGTGATCCCCTAAGAATCTGAAGCTCTCGCTTGGTCCTCTGATCCTAACACCTCGGGTACAAATAGCACAGCACACAACCTAGGTCCTGCAAGCTAGAAGGTCTACTCAGTTACCCCATTGCAATGGCAGCCCGAGTAGGGTGTGAGATATAAATCTCAGTAGGATGGAACCACTGGTGTAAAAACCAATCTAGACTGTGTATAATAATTAAACAGTGAGCAGGTATGGAGAAATATGTAAGTTGAATTACATAAGTAAATAACACTTGTCCAGGTTCCCAAGGGACACCTGATGGTTATACCTGTTTCGGCTCGTTGCTGGTAGAGTAACCTGGACATGTCAGCATATATGTACATAAAATCATCTAGATCATAGATGTCATGGGGTAATAATTCCTCCCACCCATTAATAAGGAAAAGAATCTCAAGGTAGGAATGCTTCTCATTGCTATAGGTCAACTAGAAAAGGGTAAGAATGCCTCCCTTCCATCAATTATGATTAGTGGGAATGAGGTAAGAATGCCTCTCATCCATATAAGTCATCTCGAAATGGGTAAGAATTCATGCCTTCCATCAATTGATACTAGTGGGAACGAGATAAGAATGCCTCTCGTCCCTATAAGTCAACTGGAAAGGGGTAAGAATGCCTCCCTTCCATACACGTATAGAGATTGCATCTAGAGTGGGGTAACATGCCTCCCACCCATACTAAGAATAAGATGGCGTGGGGTATGCATGCCTTCCATCCATAAACATACACAAAAAGATGGAATGGGGTATGAATGCCTCCCATCCATAAACATACATAGAATAAGGCATGGGGTATAAATGCCTCCCATCCATAAACATACACATTCGCCATCAGTTTTATATCACAATGCATAAGCAGTACCTCTTATGCATTTCAAGTAAACATATCAAACTCGCAATATTCCATAACCACTCATAATCATTATCATTCATTATGTGTCATCAGTATGTGCGCACTCACAATACAAACATGTCTATAGTATACTGCTTATGGAATTACCTCATAAGCATTCAAAGAATCATACCACATACATATAAGTAACCACATTCACGTTCATACTTAAATTAACCCATCTTAAGAATCTAAATCAAGATATCCACACATTCATTTTTCTAACATAGGCCATGATCATTACGTTATCCCAAAGAGTGGTCGTACCACCCTAGTCTGTTCCTTCCTAGTTTCACCATTCCATCATAAAGGATACATTTATCATTATTTAACCCTTTTATACCTTCGAGAGGTAACATGTCATTTAGTATTAAGTCATCCCACTAAGGTTACCATCCCAATCAATTTTCCTAACATGGTAAATTGACCCAAACGCAATCATCACAGTCATCTCATTCCCTTTGTCTCAACAATGCAAGTTCACATACCAAGCATAAAAGAGGCACCACAACAATCCATCAGGCAAGCATAAAAATTCATTCACTAATTTTTATCTTGAAGACAGCGCACCTCTGATTGAGGGGTTTTATTATTAAATCGGGGGGTTTAGTTAGCAGGCAGCCATTCTTATCTTATTCCTACAAGTCACACCGTTTTCACAAATGCATTTATTCAAGACTAACTTGTAGAATTCAAATACTAATATCGTGTAGAAATAACTCTTTACTACATTACTTTAAATTAAAGGGAAATGAGATGGACCCTACCTCAAGGTGGATCCGTCATTCCACTCCGGCTCTTGATGCTTTCTACCTAAGAGTCGTTGCTGCTCCCGCACAAGGAATATGTGATTTCACATATGACATATGCCTACAAAGGCAAGTCGCCTTGACTTTGGTGACTCGAAACCACACCAAAACCTTCAACACACTAATAGATAAATACAAGGAACCTTGAAACACTTAAAGGAACCCTTCTAGGTGTTGCAAAACTAAAAGCGTAACAAAAACCTCACCTCGAACCAAAGATGGAAACCAAAACCACCCGAATCCACCTCGCCTTCGGTGGAGGATGTCGAAACATGAACCCAAGGGTCTCGAGACAACAATAGTACAAACCTAGAATAAAGGATAAACAAAAATTAAGAATCCCTCAATACCTAGGGTTTGGCCGAATCCCGCAGGTCAATAGAGAGGGCAAAATCCAGCCGAAAAACAAGAGGGGAGGGAAGGAGGGGACTTACCACGGAGTACCAGAAAAGAAAAAAAGAGAAAAATCAGAAGAAAAAAAGGAAGGAGGAGGTCGTAGGAGGAGGGAGACGTGTAGCTCAAAGGCGGAGCCCCTTATGTGATGCGTGTGGGTCTGGAGAGAGAGGAAGTGAGGGAGGGATTTGTTTTTAATTTTTAATTTTATTTTATTTTATAATTAATCAAAATCATTAAACATGCCAGCCCACATGGATTGATCCGCACGGTTTTCCAAACCATGCAAAAACTGTGTGTCACCCTCTGCCTAAGGGAGATCCATCGCAATGGATCATCGCACGATTTGGGAAATTGTGCACAGTCCGTGCGCAATCCACTTCCCCCTTGAATAAGGTCGCATTCTTTACCTACAATGGGCTGCATGGTTTGGTCAAATCGTGCGCAGCCCAGGCACCTTCCTCTGACTTTTAAAAACCGACCTCTCTCTTAGGACCAAAGCTCCCGAGACCTGTCGAGACACTAGGGAATCTTCGCGGGCCTTCTCTGAAGCCCAAAACCAAAACAAAAAAGTGTTCCAACTCTCAAAATTCTGTTCCAAATCCCGGTTTTAAAAACAACCCGATCAGTAATCTAAAAGGATCAAATTTCTTCGGGTTTTTGTCTGATTTAGAACGTGGTTCATTACAAGGGTATTCTTGAGGATGATCATAGAGAAACAACAATCATTCTACTTCATCTATTTGTTTTATGATGACTACTATAATCCAAATACTCTAAGTGGTGTCCTTGTACACTTTAAATCTATGATAACACATTATACTCAAATAAAAATAGAAAACATGGAGGTAGATAGCTTTGAAAAGTTTAAAAGATGAACCTTGCACACCTAATGGAAAGAATCAGATCTGTAACATAGCCTCAATTTATTAAATGGAGAAGAGAAAATGACATATTGTAATATTTAAAAACCACCATACATTACCATAACATACACATGATGGTTGTTTATGATTTTTGAATGTTTCGAAACCTATAATTATTTTTATTGGGATATAAATAATCCATCTAATTGAATTATAACAAAAGGTAAGTCATTTGGGTGATGTGGTAACACTCGTTCATCTAATAACACAAATCATATACTACTTATTATATTGTTCCATATTCCATAAGAATATTCTTTCCTTTAATTATATATCAATATTATTTCCTATAATATGGAAAATTCTCATATTATTGGTTGTGATATGGATGAATGATTCAAAATGATACCTCTCATTCTAATGTATAACCATTAATGTGGATACATATAATGGATTTTCACGAACCACATATATGTAGATGTTCTATAATCATACATTATATAGATATAAAATAATGAATAATACAGCATATCTATGTATCATGGATCATAAAAAAGTTTACCATATTCCTAAATTTATCTTAAAGAAGAAGATGTTAATGTTTTATTGTGAGATACATCCAATAGAGTATAAAGATAATTATGAATATAATAACACCATGAGAATGTAAAAGGACATTTCATTGGATACAAGAATGATTACTCACTAAGGGGTGGATATTTATTAGAATTAAAAAACATATACAATTTGTTAGATATGATGATTTCTATATCATTTGTATGTTACACATGGTTGATCACAGAGACAATAAGAGGAATGTGTCAAAAGAAATAATTTTTTTATGAATTAATTCATAGAAATAATCATGAACTTTGGAAAATTTTATTTTAACTATATAAGAATAATGATATTATAAATTTATATACATCAGATAAAATAGAACGAACAAGATTTTTTCAAAAAAACACACCATGTAAGAATTTCAATACAAGTTGGCTTCAATTTTCTATGTGAAATAGGCCATGTGATACAAAAACTATTTAGGGTTTAGGTGAAGTAGATTAATGGAGAAGATACTAGAAAACACTATGTGATCTTTCTGTATTTTTTAAAATTATTTGTTCAATTGATATTTTCCTAGTGAACATAGTTACATAAATATGACATGTTTAAATGTCATGATTATAGAAGATGTAGTTTTACACTCAATTTTTTTTAAACACAACTTCATGGAATTTTTATGGACTTTTTATGATATGGAAAGGATGTGATTAATAGGACAGTGTAAGTAAACATTCAATGTTTTAAGAACTATTGATTGGAGACCAAAATATCATTTTGAATATAATAAACTCATGTTTTTGAATATATTTACAAGATTTGTGTATTTTTAGTATCCTTAAAATTTGGAATGTATTTTCTATTTAAGGAAGATATTATAACACCCCAAGATTTTAATATTTGATTACCATTAAATAATAAAATGTGTTTAATAGCTTAGTCAAAAAAAAACTCTGAATGGACAAAAGGCTATTAGATTTTTTATTTATTTTTGGATAATCCTCTTTTTAACAAGGATGAGTGGGAACCCTGACACGAACTATAGTCTCAGAGGTACAAGGCTAAATAAATGGCCTGAAGACCCTTGAGGACTGACACCCCAATATAGACCATCCCAGTACACACACACACACACACAAATATATATATATATATATATATTTGATAAAAACCCCCATCATTGTAATGATGCACATATAATATTGCCTTGTGCTTGTATTGTGCCTGATCCCAATGGAAGATGCCATACCCTCTCAAATATCAGATTCTGGTTTCCCTACCGAACTGGGAGCTATTTCCTCAACCTCATCTAGATCTATACCTATGGATGAATTAATTCAATTTTTTCAGTATTCCTTTGGCTACACCGCCATTGTCACTTCACGCACTCGTTTCTCGATAATCCATCATGCTCGTCGCTCGCAACCATCACAATAGACAAAATCATCTGTCAAAGTTAACCACTCCACCCCCAAAATCATAGCTGAATGGTTTTATTACATATACATATGGCCACCGAGATCCCCCACCCCCCCCACCACATCCCCATCTTCTACCTTTCTCAACTAGATCCCCAGTTATATCTCGTGTTTCAGTTGCCCTACCCAACCACCCATGCCTGATGCTAGAGCTATCATGCTCTCAGCCAATGTCGACCTATGAAACCAACCACCTAAAACAATCTTTCTTCCACAAGAATCGTTTCACTAAAAATATCATATATGACTCTATCAGAACCCCCCCCCCCCCCCCAAATCCACATGTTTGAGGGTCCCAAGTATGGAACATAAATGAGTAATCAATTTATTTGGATAAAATAATAAATATAAATTATTTTCATTAAAAACTATCTTTTTAATTATAGGGAATTATTATGAGTATATGATTTCTAAAATATTTATATTGAGTAATATTATAGTTTATGTAAGGACCTGGCCCCAGTTTCCCAGACCCGGTTCCTTATTTGATTATGTTGGAATACATACAAGGAATACGAATACCAAAATTCCGAGTAGTATAGTATCATTGGAAACAATTTACATACATAAGTTTACCATTAAGACATGAAGGTAATCAAAATACTATTTTATTCCACTAGAAACATCATGTCTCATAGATTATGCTTGTACTTCAATCATAAATTACTTCTTCATGTCCTGAGAAAATAAAACATAAGAAATGGGTGAGATCAAATGCTTAGTAAGAGTAAGCAATACAGTGGAAGTTAATATAATCATTGGACATGGTGAATAATTGAATACACATGACATTAATAATGAACTTGAACACATTATGGAAGAAATAAGAGCTGAATAAATAATGCCACAATAAAACATAATCATGGGTATTCTACTAGTTGAATAGCCACATGAACTTCAAATACTAGAATCATAAGGAGGTAAGTGCGTATGTCGTACATCATAACCATACCGTCCAAGCCTCGTGATAGGACCATAAAATAATCATTTTGTCAAGGCCTCATTCCAAGACCATAGTTTGTCTCATGAGACCTACCGATGCATATAGGGGATATATTGGGACCCACCTGTCACATAATAAGTCAAATTTATTCCTCATATGAGCGGGGATCAATATAAACAACATATACATTCTTATTGAAACTATTATATGAAATGTAACTAACTTTCCCCAATCATTAAACATAAAACACTAACACATCATAATAATATGGTGAATTGTTTTAGGATAGATCATTCATAATAGAGTTAGTCATAAACCATTAAATAAAATATGGTAGATGGCTTCATAAATTATTAAACCCAATAATACCATGGAATCAACAAGAGTACTGAATTAGATTAAAACACTCTTATAAAATCATTAATCAATTCTGGAGACAAATACTCATTTATTTTGAAAAGAAGAGTTCTTTTCGAAAAGTATTTCTATAAGCCCGGAAGTGATTTAAGATAGTATTTTCATAATAAAATGAGTTATTTTATAAAGATAATGGTTTCCAAAAACAAATTATATAGTTCCCTTGATAATAGGTAAGAATTTGAGAAATTCCCTTGAATTGGGCTTTGTATTTTTAAAACAAATTTGGAAGTTCCTTTTAAAATGTGTAACTATCCATATAATAATGAAGATTAATGGTTTTTAAACATATATATGATAATCAAACTGACTATATTATGAGTAAATAACAATTCATAAGAGTTTCATTGAGGTATTGAGACAATGAACGTATCCCGAATGAAAATGGAAGTTCGGGTGGAAAACCCTTACCTTAACTCCAAATGTGTTCTGCTCTTGTTATTAAGCTCCTAGAATTTGAAATTATACTTGTTAATAACTTATTTAAGAACCTATTGGAAATTTATTTAGTTTACCATAATTCTGGTGAGTTCATTTATTTCTGTATTGGCAAGTTATTGTATTGAATTTCGTCGTTCTGGAGTGTTCGTTTCCATTATTTTCATATTCGGTTCACTTGATTTTAAGTAATGAAGTGGAATGGAAGTATATATCCAGAATTGATATATTATTTAGGAACATAGAGAATTTTTAATGCCCATTTCTATCATTTGGTTTCATGGAATGGGGATAAATAATTAGATGGCCACCACTTCGATTATATGGGGGTATTTGGAATATTAGGAACTAGTTTTGTCATATAACATAATTATATGTATGTATTCTAGTTCCTAAATATTAATTAGGTTATAAAAAATATATTATAGTCTCGTTGAACCTTGAATATGGTTTCATGACCCGAAATGAAGATGAAATTGAAGAACGAAACTTAGTCGTCCATGAAGGTTATATATCGAAACCTCATGGATGTTGATTTCGTTTATAAAATAATAGGGAGGGAGTAAGAATATTTATCATGGTTCATCCATTCGCATGATATAAATCTAGTATATATATGTTACTATAGTTATCATGATCATTTGGATAGAGGAGGTGAGGAGAGGATAACAAACGGAGATAAGTTGAAATGAAACCAAATGAAAAAGAAGGGTACTTTACCTCTTGAAATAACATCCTCGAGAAACTCCTTATGGGAAGGGGTTTTGGTATTTTGGAAAGACCAAAAGATTATTGGAGGTGGGGGGAGACTAGGTAAGGGTAATTGTGCAGAACTTTGAGGAGTTTCAAGTCTTATAAGAGTGAAGAGAAGAGGGAGTGGTGAGGGGATTGTATAGTGGAGGAGAGGAGTAAATTTTGAATAATTAATTCATTATTTTATTATTTCCCTCAAGACAACCAATTGTATTGTTTCATGTGACCCCTAATAGTTATAATGTCATGTGAGTTCGATCCAAGTGGCATTACATCACATATGATGTCATAATTAGTGTATTTAACTGATCATTTGTATATACGGTATTTTATCATATTTCACTATTCATCACAAATTCTAGATTTTTAGAGAAATCCCAAAAATTCACTCCTACCATTTTTCGACATGTAGAATTAAAAAGTTAAATCCATTATTCAAAAATAATTTCATAAATATTATTTATTTAATTTTTAAATAAGGTCATAGTTAAATCAAAAAATAATAATCTTGAAGTGCAATTAGTTTTATGTGACATTGAAAAATTAATTAAGATCCCATTATCATATTTCCTTAAGAAAATAAAATAATATTATTATTTACTATTCAAGGGGGATATTACTATTCAAATTAATATTCATAAGGGTATGTTACTATTCACCAAAAATCAAGTTTGTTCTATCAAACTCCAAATGTCTTACTAAACACAACTCTAGATGACCATTTTTTGAAATTTAAAACATATAAGAGGAAAAGTTGTGTTTATAAAATTGCCTTCTATTTTTATTTTCAAAACCATGGGGTGTTACAATCTCCCCTCCTTAAAAAAATTGTGTCCTCAAAATTCATAGAATATTACCTAACAATATTTGGGTATGTATTTAACATAAGATCCTCAGGCTCCCATGTTGCTTCCTCCATCTTATGGTTCCTCCATAGAACATTTACCAGTCGAGTTGTCTTATTCCTCAATACTTGATCTCTAGTATCAATAATCTGGATAGGCTCATCACTGTAAGATAGATCGGGATCAAGTTCCACTTCTTCATAAGTGAGTACATGTGTTGGGTCTTGCATTTACATTCTTAACATTGACATGTGGAACACATTGTGAACCTTGGAGAGACTTGGCAGTATTTCCAAACAGTAAGCTACGACTCCAATTCGGTCCAGAATTTCAAAAGCTCCGATGTACCTGGGAAAAAAAATTTCCCTTCTTACTGAATTGTATAATACCCTTCAATGGAGATACCTTTAAGAAAACGTGATCACCTTCTTGAAAATCCAAATCCTTCCTCCAGTTATCTGCATAGATATTTTGTATGATTTGAGTTATTTTGAAAAGGTTTTGGATAATCTTCACCTTTTCCATTGTTTCTTCAACAAGTTCTAGGCCCACGAGATTTCTTTCACCAACGCCATACCAGCAAGTTGGTGTACGACATCGCCTCCCATATAATGCTTCATAGGGTGAAATCTGTATACTTTAATGGAAGCTATTGTTGTAGGAAAATTCTACGAGAGGTAAATACTGGTCCCACATGCCTTGTAAATCAAGTAAACAAGACCTCAATATGTCTTCCAATGTTTGAATTGTCCATAATGATTTTCTATCAGTTTGTGGGTGGTAGGAAGTTCTCAAACGAAGATCACTATCTAGGGGCTTTTGAAGACTTTTCCGGAAACATGATGTAAAATGTGGATCATGATCAGAAACAATCGATAGGGGTACTCCATGAAGTCTCACAACTTCATTAACATATATTCTTTCTAGACGTTCATGTGGTAAATCTTCTATTATAGAAAAAAAATGTACTGACTTGGTAAGATGATCAACAATGACCCATATTGCATCATTCCTTCTAGGAGTCTTTGGTAGTCCCATGAAAATGTCCATCATGATATTATCCCATTTCCACATAGGTAAGGGAAGAGGTTACAATACTCCGCCAGGCTGTTTCCTTCCATCTTTCACTTGTTTAAAAACCATACATCTTGACACAAAATCAGCAATCTCCATCTTCTTGTTGTCCCACAAAAAATGTTCCTTCAAATATCTATAAATCTTAGTGCTACAAAGGTGTATAGAGAAATTGGAACTATGAGCATCATCCAACAATTCCCTTTTTAGATCGGGTATATCGAGAACATAAAGTCTCTTCCCAAATTTCAAAATTCCATCTTCATATATGATGTCACCAATCTCCCATCATTCATAGCATTAATCTTTATTTGAAACTCTTCATCATCATCCTGAGAACGTTTTATCCTTTCTAGTAAATATGGTTTGGAATCCACTTGAAAAGGCATTGATGTTTCACCTTCCATGGTTAATCCCATATCCATCTTTACTAGATCCATGAAAATAGGATACCTTTCAACTCACATCTTATTCAAAACTCCATGATCCTTTCTACTCAAAGCATCTAATGCCTTATTTTCCTTCCCCGGGTGGTAGTGTATCATTCAATCATAATCCTTGAGTATTCCAAGCCATCTCCTTTGCCTCATTTTTAGTTCTTTCTATGAGAAAATATACTTCAAACTCTTATGATTAGTATAAATCTCACATTTTTCACCATAGAGATAATGTTTCCATATTTTCAAAGAAATGATTATAGTAGCTAACTCAAGATCATGAGAATGATAGATTTTCTCATGAATTCATAGTTGTTGTGATGAATAAGAAAAAACCCAATCATTTTTCATAATGTCACAACCAATTCCTTTCTTTAAATCATCACTATAAATAACAAACCCATCATTGCATGATGGTAGATTCAATATAAGAGCATTAAGTAATATTATATTCATTTATTTGAAACATTCACCACAATAATTTTTCTATAAAAATTTAACCCCTTTACGTGTGAGCTTCGTTAGTGGGTTATCCAGTCGGGCAAAATTCTGCACGAAACGCCGATAATAACCTGCTAAGACAATAAGACTGCGTACCTCAGTTATGTTTGTTGGCATGGGCCAAACTTGGATTGCCTTTGTCATTGTAGGACCAACAAGGATTCCATCCTTAGAGACAATATGTCCAAGAAAAGAAATCTCCTAATGCCAAAATTCACACTTTCAAAACTTCCCATACAAATCATGTCTTTTAAGAGTATTCAGGATAATGTGCAAGTGATTTTCATGATCTTCGTAGATTTTGGATTATACTAAGATATCATCAATAAATACCTCTACAAAGTCACCAATATATTCTTTGAAAACCAATTTCATTAGATCCATGAAGACAGAGGGTGAATTAGTCAATACAAAAGGCATTAATGTAAACTCATAATGCCCATACCTGGTCTGAAATGTTGTCATTGGAATATCTTCCTTCCTCACATGCAACTGATGATATCCGGATCGAAGATCAATCTTCGAAAAGTATTGAGCTCCAAGCAGTTGGTCAAATAAATCATCAATGTGAGTTAGGGGATATGTGTTCTTTATTTTTACAGGATTTATCTCCCTGTAGTCGATACATAACCTCCTAGATCCATCTTTCTTCTTAACAGAAAGGACAGGGGCTCCCCATGGAGAAACACTAGGGTGAATAAATCCCTTATTACTCAATTCCTATAGTTTTTTCATTAGTTCCACTAATTCCACAGTGGCCATTCTATAAGGGGTCTTTGATATAGGCCTTGAACTAGGAATTAAATCAAATGAAAACTCAATTTCTCATTCTGGAGGATTTCCATGTGAATCTTCTGGAAACACATCAACATATTCTCTCACAATAGGTACATATTCCATTTTAACATTCCTTTCCACACCGACAATTATTTCATTCTCTTCCTCCCAAATAATTAAATTTAGTTTAGCTACTTGGTGTGGATCTAGATAAGGATGAGGTGGTGATGATTCATCTCTAAGGATAAGGTATTATTTATCATGGTCATCAAAAATTGTAACTTCTTTCTTCACACAATAAATTTTTTCATCGTGGTTCGAAAGCCAATCTATACCGAGGATTATATAAAATTCAATCATGGGTATGACGATGAGATCAGCAGATAAAAAAAATTTATATTCCATAATGGGAACTGATTCACAGAATTTTGTAGGAATGATACTTCCTTTTAAATTTTTGACTGAAAACTCCCTTGTTAAATAAAATTGGAAACATCTAATTTTATTTCAAAACTGGGAAGGTATGAAACAATGCGATGATCCAGAATCAAATAAAGCATTGTAGAAACATGTGGAAACAATTAAAGTACTAGACACCATGTTATTAGGAACTTCAACCTTTGTAGTTGTGATTGTATAAGCTTTTCCCTGATCCATTTCCCTTCTCTGTTGCATATTTCCTTGACGTTTTGGAAAATCATTAGCATAGTTTCCCATCTCCCAAAAACTATAGCATTGAACATAATTGGCTTCCTTTTTCCCTTTGCAGTCACCAGCAAGATGGCCTTTCTGACCACATTTGTTGCATACACCTTTTCCTTTTAAGCATGAACGAGGTTTTTTATTTCTTCAATTGTCACATGGTGGAAATTTGACTCTTCCCTTCTTCCCCGTTTCCTTATTTCCTTTCCCAGGGTTTTCAGTAGTCCTCTTCTTTTCTTGCTTTTCCTTAAAGTTATAAGACTTAGAGAATTTTTTTTCTATCATGATGGAAAATGAAACTATATTCTCATATGATGAAAAACATTGGGAGACCAGTGCTCGCTAGAGGAATGTCTTTAGGTCATCAAATAATCGATAAATTTTTCTCCTTGGATTTCGTATATTCTCTACAACATGTCTTTCCAATCTTGTAAAGTTAGCTTCATACCTTTTAACATTCTCATCTTACTTCTACCTCAGATTCAATAATTTTATCTCCATATCTTCTCGATTCTCATGAGGGAAATATTTTTCTAAGATGATTTCCTTAAAATCAATCCATTCAATTTCTTCTATATCTTCCTCCTCCTTTGTGTTTGTGATTAATGACCATCACTGATCTTCATATCCCAGTAGATGATATACTGCCATGTCAACCTTCTCCCTTTCATTACAGCCCAATGTGAGAAATATCTTCTCAAGGGAACATATCCACTGCTCTGCTACAAATAGGTTTGTAGTCTTGTTGAATTATGGTGGATGTTGTCACATAAAGCAATCTAGCATGGATACTCTACGTGGTGGATTTGGGTGCTTCATACGGGTGAGGTTATTATTTATAACCTGAGTAAGTTGTTCCAGTATAGTTATGAGTTTCTCAGCACCCGTCAAAGCACTGGAGCCAAGACCAGATTAGGTTATGAATAATAATGTATAATCCTAACATAACAAAATACTTAGAAGAAATTTGAGATCCTACAAATGGATAATCCCATATTCAAAAATAAGGTTTCATTGAGAAATATTTTACATTTAAATCCTTTATAATGTATTTTAATGAAAATGTGAATTATCCTAAGAATATCCCCTGGAAGTGTCATAACCAAGAGTGCAGCAAGGCCCGTTGTTGTGCACCAGTTCCCATTCGAGTCTATCTCAAAGCGGTGTTTTCGGGTTTTACCCCTAGATACATCTATGCCAGAGCCGCCTATACCTACTCATATCTAGACAGGGATTTATTGCTTGGAATACCAACATTATCTATTCCACACCAAAATACCAGGACGTTATTGTATTTATTTCATCAAATATTTACTTAGGGACCCTTCCCTAATTCTGAGTTTTCTAAATCCAGTTTCCCAGTATTCTACTAAACCGCCCCTGATACCAACTATTAGGACCCGACCCCAGTTTCCCAGAGCTGGTGCCTTATTTGATTACGTTGGCATACATAAAAGGAATATGAATCCCAAAATACTAAGCAGTTTAGTATTATTGGAAACAAGTTACATACATAAGATTATCATTACAACATGAAGGGAACAAAACAATATTTTATTCCACTAGAAACATCACATATCCTAGATTATACTTGTACGTCATTCGTAAATTACATATTCTTGTCCTGAGAAAATAAAACATAAGAAAGGGGTGATCTCAAATGCTCAGTAAGAGTAAGCAATACAACGGAAGTTAATATAAACATTAGACATGGTGAATAATTGAAAATGCATGCCTTTAATAATGAACTTGAACAAATTATGGCAGAAATATATGCTGAATAAATAATGACATAATAAAACATAATCATGGGTATTCTACTAGAGTAATACCCACATGAAAATCAAATACTAGCATCATAATGAGGGATGTTCATATGTCAGACATCATAACCATACCGTCCAATCCTCGTGCTGGGACTATAAAATAATCATTTTGTTAAGGCCACGTTCCAATACCATAGTTTGTCTCATGAGACCTACAGATGCATCAAAGAGATATAGTGGACCCCACCCATCAAATAATAAGTCAACTTCATTCCTCATATGAGCGGGGATCAATATAAACAACATATACATTCACATTGGAACTATCTTATGAAATGTAACTAACTTTCCCCAATCATTAAACATAAAACACTAACCATTCAGAATAATATGGTGAATGGTTTTAGGATAGATAATCCACAATAGATTTAGTCATAAACCATTAAATCAAATATGGAATATGACATCATAAATGATTAAACCCAATAATACCATTGAATCATTAAAAGTACTGAATTAGATGAAAACACTCATATAAAATCATTAAGCAATATGGAGAAAATAATCTTTTTTTAAAAGAAGAGTTCATTTGGAAAAATATTTTTATAAAACCATAAGTGAATTAAGATATTATTTTCAACATAAAATGGGTGATTTTAAAAAAATAATGGCTTCCAAAAAAAGATTGTAGAGTGCCCTTGATAATAGTAAGAATTTGAGAAATTCCCTCGAATTGGGCTTTGTATTTTTGAAACAATTTTGGAAGTTCCTTTTAAAACGTGAAACTATCCATAAAATAAGGAAGGGTTCTCATTTTTAAACATATATATGATACTCAAATAGAATATATGATGAGTACAGAATATTACATAAGAGTTTCATTGAGGTATTTAGACAATGAAAGTATCCCGAATGAAAAATGGATGTTCGGGTGGAAAAACCCTTACCTTAACTACAAATGTGATCCGCTCTTGAACTTAAGCTCCTGGAATATGAAATTATACTTGTTAATAACTTATTTGATAACCTATTGTACATTTATTTAGTTTACCATAATTCTGGTTAGTTCATTTATGTCTTTATTGACGAGTTATTTTATTGAGTTTTGTCGTTCTGGATTGTTCGGTTCCTTTATTTTCATATTCGGTTTAGTTGCTTTTATGTAATGATGTGGAATTGATGTAATTATCCATAATTGAAATATTATTTATGAACATCCAGAATTTTTAATGTCCATTTATATCATTTCGTTACATGTAATGAGGATGAATCATTAGATGACCACCACTTTGATTATTCGGTGGTATTTGGAATATTATGAACTAGTTTTATCATATAACATAATTATATGGACATATTCTGGTTCCAGAATATTAATTAGGTTATAACACATATATTATAGTCTGGTTCAACAACGAATTTGGTTTCATGACCAGTAATGAAGAAGAAATTGATGAACGAAACTTTTTCATCCACAAATGTTATAAAACGAAACCTCATGGATGTCGATTTCATTTATAAAATAATAGGGCGTGAGTAAGAATATTTATGATATTTCTTCAATTCACATGATGTAAATCTAGTATATAGATGTTACTGGAGTTTTCATGATCATTTGGATAGAGTAGGTGAGGAGAGGATAACAAAAGAAGATAAATTGAAATGAAACCAAATGAAAAATAAGGGTACTTACCACTTGAAATAACCTCCTTGAGAAACTAGGGTAGCGGTTTTGGTCTTTTGGAGAGACCAAAATCTTCTTAGACATGGGGAGGGACTAGGGAAGGGTAATTGGGTATAACTTTGAGGAGTTTCAAGGCTTATAAGAGTTAATATAAGAGGTAGTGGTGAGGGGTTTTTATAGTGGAGGAGAGGAGTAAATTTTTAATATTTAATTCATTATTTTATTATTTCCTTCAAGACAACCAATATTATTGTTTCATGTGACCCCTAATAGTAATAATGGAATTTCAGTACGAATAAAGTGCCCTTACATCACATATTATGTAATAATTAGTGTATTTAACTGATAATTTGTATATATGGTATTTTATTGTATTTCACTAATCATCTAAAATTCTAGAATTTCAGAAAAATCCCAAAAATTCACCCTTACCATTTTTTGACATTTAGAATTCAAAAGTGGAATCCATTTTTCAAAAATTATTTTCTAAATATTATTAATTTAAATTTTAAATAAGTTCATAGTTAATTCAAAAAATAACAATCTTGAAGTACAATTATTTTTATGTGACATTGAAAAATTAATTAAGATCCCATTATCATATTTCCTTAAGAAAATAAAATAATTTTTTTTTAAAATCATGGGGCATATTACTATTCATATTACTATTCATAAGGGTATGTTACTATTCATCACAAATAAATTTTGTTCTATCAGACTCCAAATGACTTACTGAACACAACTCTAGTTGACCATTTTTCGAAATTCGAAACCAAAAGGAAGAAAAGTTGTGTTTATAAAATTGAAATCTATATTTATTTTCAAAACCTTGGGGTGTTACAGTTTATTTTAATACACATGGAATCTAATTGATACTCCTAAAACAGCTAATACAATCAATTTATTCATAGAAATGTACAATTATAAATATTCCCATTTACTGCTATATGAATTTAAAATTCAAGGAACATGAGATTAAATATGATAACAAAATATTTTATATACATAATTTTTCAAAAAAAATTAATTGGTAATTGATAGGAAATACGAATGAGAATGATTAATTTTCTAAAAAAGTTATTTTCTTATAAAAACATTTTTCCATTTTATTTTACGAATATATTCAAAAAAATAAATATATAAAATTTATAAAATGAATTTTTTAAAATGACCATCTTCTTGGGATTTATAGTAACAATATTTTTCTAAGAATGTATTTTGATTTTATGAAATAATTTCAGTTTAAGTTAATGGTGAAAAAATACCAATATTGCTAAAATCACCAGTTTTATGGAATTATCCTAATACAAGAATGATATATATTTTATTCAAACCTATTTAAAATATATATATAAGTAAAATTAGTCCTTTAATATTTCTATATAGTTTTTTTAAAACACATGTATTTTGTTTTGGAAACGTCAATAATATTTAATTGTACAAACTATTTTATTCGATTATATTAAAAATTAATTCTCATCACTTGTAGAAATTAAATCCTTCAAAATAAATTTTATATTTTAGTTTAAAATTATCACATTATTTATATATAATAATACTTTTCATGTAGATATATGACACCATAATAGAGGAATATCCATTAGATAGCATAACGATCCATAACAAATCCTTACAGGTCGAGTGCCTTTGAAAATATGGATACATTAACTATAGGGTCATAAGTAGGCTACATCATCATCGACTAATTTATTTATAAATTTTATCCTTCTTGGACACATCATACATATTAAAATTATTCATATCCAGGGGAAATGAAACATACAAAGGGAGAGGTTATTGGTATTGTAAGGGAAAATAAGGAAGATATCAACATAACATGAGAATTAGGGTATGAGAAAATGAGAATAAAATTTAAAAACCATACCTTGAATATAATATATCAGAAAAAAGGGTCATGAAATAAATCATGGAAGTTCATAAAACGTCAACCATAATGGAATCAAAGAACATGAGCTATGATAACATAAAATTGGCATAAGAAATAGATTTGTGGAATGCACTTAAGAATTAAAAATCATATATAAAGGATATCTGCTAAGAAATTAATAACATGTTAGGCCTACGCTAACCACACATGTACATGTTTTGGGGAATTTGATAACCTCTCATTTTCCCCTTATTGGGATTTGTATAACCACTTGTGTACCCTTTTTGGGCTTGGGATAACCTATCGTGTACCCTTTAATCTCTTAAAAAATTAATAATTAAAAAATTCATTTGTGGGAGATATATGTACCACCCATCACATGATGATAATAAAAAAATTTTTCGAACAATGTTAGAAACCATTCAAATTTTCATAACTCATTAAAAGAAATGTGATTCATAACAATTTCTTTAACTCCTAATATCATAACCTACGGAAAAAATGGGTTTCATAACCATCCTTGAATCATAGTTATAAACCATCCACATAATGAATAAGCATACTATCATGGGATTATATCAATATTAAATCATATGTAACATAAAAGGATATCCTCCCAGGTTGAATATTATTTTAAAAGATCACTTAGAACATTCCTTGAGGAAAATAACCATTCCAATTTGAAAGAAATTTTAAAATCTAAAATATTACAAAATGTTATTGAAAAAATATTATTAAAAACATTGGAAACATATTAATAAATCATTAAATAATTGATCATTCTGAACAGTGGGATAAACAATTCATTCCATACATGTTAAAATTATGATTCTTTTCATATTTTTAATAAATATTAAAAGTACCCTATTCGTTAAAACAAAAGATGTTTCATTTTTAAATATTTTTTAAAAATAAAAACATGGGTAAAAAATTATTTAAAAAATAATTGGATAATAATTAAAATTTTATTTAAAACACTTTTGTAAAAAATAAAAATGGAAGAAAATTGATTTTACCGATGATAGAAATTATGTCAGTTTTCTATAAAAATATTATTTAGATCTCTTGAGTACACAAAGAGGGGAAATGAAAGTAAAACATTTAATATCTAGAAAAAATGTGGTGAATAAAATTCATGATTTTATTGAGAGGTTGTTCATAAGACTTCATCATTGGAACATGATCATAAAGAACCCCAGAAACCATGAATTTTTAACATAATATGCTTACCACGTTTGTTTATCTTGAATCATAATCACCATTATGTAATAACATAAAGTAAAACAGTAAATATACTTATTTTAAGTATATTAATGATATAAAATTTCAAATGGGAATTATATACACCATAAAAATGAAACGAGTGGTGAAGACAACATTTTTATTCTAGAAATAAAATATATACCAGAAATCAATTACCTCAAGTATTGAATTGCATTTTACATGTTCAAGACTCATGGATAATAAATATTTGTTTATTATAAATCTATTACATAAACATAATAATATATATCAACCCATATATGATTTAATTTTGGCCATTTATATGTAGTTTACAATGCCCCGACCCCAGTTACCCAAGGTCGGTGCATTATTACGTAATATTGGCATGATCACAAAAGATCAAGTCATGAAAGACTGATTAGTTTAGTATCCTTGGAAACCCTAGATACATTCTTAAATGTTACATTACATCATAAAGTCAAAAACTACAATAACATAGTCTCCATAGTCTACACTCATATCCCCTTCAGACTATCCCTACAGGTCAGTCATAAAATATATTTTCACATCCTGGGAAAAATAAAACATAGAAAGGGGTGAGCTCAGATGCTCAGTATGGATAACAATATAGCGGAAACATTCATAAATAAACATAAACATTTATGGAAATGTATAACTAAAACAAAATCCTTTTAAACTTGGACTTCAACATAATATGGTAAAAGTAAAATAAAATAATTTCATTTACTTAGTCACATTGATATTCTACTAGTCGAATAATCACAGGCAATATCAATAACCACATTCATAATGATGCAATGCATACTGCCAGACTATCATAACCACGTATCCCAGGCCTCGTGCCAAGACTACAAATAAGATTTGGTCAAGGCCTCGTTCCAAGACACTAGTTTGTCTCATGAGACCGAATGATGCATCTAGGAGCTATAGCGAGCTCCACCCGTCAATTATTAAGTCCATTTCATTCCTCGTATGAACAGGTTTAAACATATCATAAATCATAACATAATCGTATCACATAAAACATGCATAAATGAAACATAACATTTACACATTTCAATCACAAGATATAAATAAAACACATTGATATAATAAAATCACTTTCAAAACCATTTTCAATTCCAAAATAAAGGAAAATTAAAACTTTGGTATTTATTTTTCATTTAAAAAAAGTTATGGCTTGTAGAGGAAGCTGAAACTCAAATAATGGTCACGGCAGTGGAGAAGTCGTTGTTGCCGCATACGTATGACAAACCATTATTTTTGTCGTTTAGTAAAAATGATTCTTATAGAAATATTCCATTTGAATAAAAGTAAAATTCAAAGGGGTTTATACAACGTATAAAGGAAATCCATGTATAAAACATAATATGCCTCAATGAAAGGAGATTGAGACGAAGTCCCTTACCTTGTGTCTGACTTGACTCGACTGTTCATTAACTGCTTGAATAATAAACTAGAGTTAATTTCCAATTGCTCAAGAACATTTTTCAAGTTCATTATTCCTTTTATATCACTTATTACCATGTTATGAACATTATTTAATTATTTAAGTTAATAATGGTTGTTTTGTCGATCTTTGGTACTTGAGTCAGAACTAAACTTCTTATAATTACAAGTTGTTCATGTGGTAAAATATCCATTATATCTAGAATTATATTCAAGATGTAGATATCATATATATCATATATATCCCATATATATATGCATTTATGCTATTACATAACATTTAGAGGTAAGAAATGAAATGCACCGTTCATGGAGACGGTAAGTCGTACGTACGCATGAACGCTACTTTCATTTCTTTTTCATATTTAATGGAATGAAATCATAATTATATAAAGGTATATTATAACTATAGTATAATATCATATATAATATCATTAACTCCATAATTTATATGTCCCTCATATGGAATTAACGATTCAAATCACTTTGATTGGCGGTAGTCCGCACTTCCTAAAATGATATTATCACGTTTACCCATAATTGAAATCATAAAGGAATGATAGAAATGAAAAATACAGAAGCATAAGGAAATCATAAAAATAATATATATTTTATATATAAATATAGTGACATCTTAATGGCCACCATGAAAGGTGTTAAAATAATATTGAACAATCATCGTTTCGTGAAACAGTAATCCGCCACCCACAGAAACATTGTGTTTTTTAACCATTAGACAAAGGTGTGTGTAAGTGAAAATCAAATACTTGTCATTAAAACATCCTATTATATTTGTGATACACTCTTTGTTAAAAAATAATGGATTAAAAATTGTTTAAGGGGTTGGAGAAGCAAAATAAAACAAAACAACATAAGAGGAGACATTATCTTAAAATCGGGTAAGTCTTTTTGAATTGAGCCAAAGGCTTACTTGGGAATACTTCTGCCCAAATTGTGGCTTCTATGAGTAATATAGGGAATATTGGAGAGTATTTGGGTAGAGGTTGGACGATTCAAATGGCATTGATGGTGTCAATAATGTGGTAGAGGTGGGGGCCTTTTATAAGAGGAGAGGAGGGGCACTCTTGGAAAGTCATCAAATGTTACATTATTATATAATGAGTTTTGGATTTTAAAGGTCACACAATTATATATTTTGAGGATAAGGTGATAATGGTTCTAAATACACCCATCCAATATGTTTTTTTCAAGTTTATGTCTTAGATTTTACATTATCCTTTCATTTTATTTTAATAGTTAATTAATGACCTAATTGCTGCATCATCATGGTGTCATAAAAAAATTAATTTATTTAATATATAAAATTATAAAAAAATAACATGATTTAGGAAATATTTTTATATTTCCAATGGATATTTATTGTCTAAAAGTTAAATTATATAACCCCATGTAATAATTGTTTTAGTAAAACAACACATGTTTGTGAAAATTTAATTTTTTACTTCAAATAAAAGGTTATTAATGTCATTTTCTTACCCAAGTGGATCCATGGGGTCCCCAAGTTGACCCATGGATTGTCTTGGTCGGACATGACTCATCCAATAATGGCAGGACAAGTGTCAAGATATTTTCATATGTTTATAATATCATTTTTACCTTAAATTTCACTTATTACCTTTAATCGCGATTATTAAAACTTAAAAGTTAGTATTCACCAAAAATTATTTTCATCCCATTGAACCAAATTTTACTTCCTACTGAAAACCATGTATGTAGGATTTTTGAAATTCAATTCAAAGAAGTGGTAATGTTTAATTTAAATGAAAAATTAGTTTTTTAACTACCAGTTAGTGGTTTCACTATTCATCAAACATCGACGTTTCTCAGAACAATACCAAAAATTCACCCTAATCTATCATTGATATTTCGAATTAAAAAATGATTTCTATTTTAAAAAATTCAAACATATAAGTTTCATTAATTAATTTTATAATTAATTCCCGTTTTCAAAACAAATAGCGTGTTTTTAAAAAACAATATCAATCAAAAGATTGATTATTGTTTATGTCCAATTTCAAAGTGAAATTAATTCTAATGACCACCATTGGATAAAATTGTTAAAATATATTCTAATTATACTTTAAAACCACTCAATAGTATAATTTATCACTATAAATTATTTTTATTCGAAAAGTTGTTTTTATGTATATTTTTTTTACTATTCATTGAAAATTGGATGTTCTCAGAAAATTCCAAAAAATTCAACTTAGGATAATTTCAATATTCCGAATACAAAAATGATGTCAATTTTGAATTATAAAATTAATATAATTTCAATAAGTATTTATTACTATTCATAATGGCTACATTTATTGGTTGTGGTGTTTTAGAATCTCGAACTTGCGTACAATGCAAGCTATTGCATTATTGTTAGAGAATCGTACCGTGGAAGATTGGGGTGTTACATTATCCCCTCCTTAAATAAATTGTGTCCCCGCAATTTGACAATTTTTTTGAAAATAAAAGGTTCAAAATAGATAATTCCTTTGTGAAAAACTCACATCAGAAATAAGGTTAATAAAATTTAGAATTAATAAGAGGGAAAGGGAAATGAAACAGTCACCACCAAATTATGATCTCGATTAGAGAATATTGGTGGAAATTAGATACAAATAATTTGAGGGAAAACCTAAATATTTGTAGGGAGTGATTGAGGTCACCAATCACAAACAATTGTAAAATTGAGGGCCTCAAAGCCTTCAATCTATGGTGATTTAAAATATCATCAGTTCAACAAAACATAATGTATTAGAATAACAAATTTTTTTAATATCCCTTTCCTAAAGTTTAAGAATTGATTTATTCATAGAATAAAAGAGAGGTATATATATATATATACATGACATGTAGAGTTTCAACCTTCAACTAATTTCTACAACAAACTCATCTTTCCCTTAAAAGATAATTGAACTCAAAAATATTATATATATCCTAATCGTACAAGGTTCCAAATATTAACACATACCATTTAGATTAGGGAAACTATTTTGTATGAACCAGGGACTTCCTGTATGCTAGTGGTTGGTAATAAAGGCTTGTCACACTATGGTTGTGGGTTCGATTCGTCCAGCTTTGTCTGACATGATGAGTTATCCCCCAACCTGCAGGTTGTCATTTTCCTAAAAATTTAGTATTATAATATTCCAAAAATAAACTTAAGAAATGTCTTGTCCTTAAACAATACTATCCAAAGTTCAAATTAATCCATTCCAACCTTTATAGTTATCCAAAATATCTCTATCTAGACTTTCTCTAAAAGGTATCTAAATTCCATAATCAATTATAACAACATATTCCTCAAACAAAGTAAAGTCTCTATTATTGTCACATATTAAAAATATGATTACCTTCATCGAATTAAAACCTTAATGAAAATAACAAGTACTGCAGTACAATCCTTATATATATCACATTATTTCTATAACCAGAATATAATCCTTGAGTCCAAAAGCCCCAATACATTAATTATTCCACTTCAACTATAGTAACAGCATATGTTTGGCCGTGATCCCTTCGCATTTTCTGAGGTAAGTTTCCCTAATCCATAGGACATTCATTTGCATAATTCCATATTTCCCTACAATTGTAGCATTAAAAATTGATAGATTTTTTCTTTCCCTTGCAATCACGAGCCTGGTGACCTTTTTCTCCACATTTAAAACAAACTATCATTCATTTTAGGAAAGTACAAGGGTTATTTTTCCCACAATTATCGCATAATGGAAAATCCTTCTTTCAATTTTTCCCTTTTTCTGTCTCTTGTTCCATCGTTCTCTTCTTCTCTTGCATTAATTTATTGTCCTAAGATTTAGAGAATTCCTTTTCTGTCTTGATAGCACATGAGACAATATCTTCGTAGGATGCGAAATATTATGAGACTAAGCCTCGATGGATAAATGGTTTTAACCCATCAAAGAAACGATCAATCTTACTTTTTGGGTTACGTATATAATCTGAAACATACCTCGCTAACCTTGTAATGTTGGCCTTATACTTTGCGACATTCTCATCCTCCTTTTGTCTCAGACTCAGAAATTTCCTTTCCGTATCTGCTCGATGGTCATGAGGAATGTATTTTTCTAATAAAATCTATTTAAACTCCCTCCATTCCATATTTCATACTTCATCATCTTCCTTTGTGTTTTGAATCAATGACCACCATTGATCATCATCTCTGGTGAGGCGGTAAACTTCCATGAAAAGATTTTCCCTTTCACTACTCCCCAAGGAATGTAATATTTTTTCTAAGGAATTTATCCTTTGCTCAGCTACTAAGGGATTTGTACTCCTATTGAATGTTGGTCTTTGTTGCCTCATGAAGCGATCTAACATTGATCCTCGACATTGCAGATCAGGGTGCTCCATACGAGTAAGGTTATTATTTGTAACCTGAGTGAGTTTTCCTAGTATGGGGATAAGTTTATCAGCACCAGTTGTATCACCAGCTCCGCTATAATTATCTTGAGCAGGAGGGAAATCCCTACATGGAGTTCGTGCAATGATATGGTTTCCATTCCTTCCACTAGGTGCCATTTCTAAACAATGTCATAAAATATATTATTTTATGAATCAAAATACATTATTCTATACATATAAAACACTTAACATAAATTGAACAGTTTATAGATATAATCCATAATCATAAAAATGTTTTCTTTGAGGAATTATAAACTCATAAACCCTTCATAATGGTTTGTAAAGAAATTTTGAATTATCCTAAGCATATCCCCCGGGTGTGTCATAACCAAGAGTGCAGCAAGGCCAGTTGTCGTACACCAGTTCCCATTCGAGTCTTGCTCAAAGCGGTGTTTTCGGGTTTTACCCCAAGGTACATCTGTTCCAGAGCCGCCTCTACCTGCTCGTATACAGACATGAATTTATTGCTTGGAAAACTCACCAAATCTCTACAATACTATGATTCTTGGATGTTCTTCTATTCTAATCCTCAAAGTCTATCTTAGGGCTACGTGATCTAATTAGAGTTTTTCTAAATCTAGCTTCTAAGGTTAGTACTAAACTGCCTCTGATACCAACTGTAATGCCTCGACCCCAGTTACCCAGAGTCGGTGCATTATTACATAACATTGGAATGATCACAAAAGATCAAGTCTGGAATGATAGATTAGTTTAGTAGGCTTGGAAACACTAGATACATTCATAAATGTTACATTACATCATAAAGTGAAAATCTACAATAACATAGTCTCTATAGTCCACAATCGTATCCCCTTTATACTATCCCCGGAGGTCATTCATAAAATATTTCTTTACATCCTAGGAAATATAAAACATAGAAAGGGGTGACCACAGATTCTCAGTATGGATAGCAATATAGTGGAAACATTTATAAATAAACATAATCATTTCAGGCAATGTATAACTAAAATAAAAGACTTTTAAACATGAAATTCAGCATAATATAGAAAAAGTAAAATTAAATAATTCCATTTACATACTCACATGGATATTCTACTAGTCTAATAATCACATGTAATATAAATAACCACTTTCATAATGATGGAATGCATAATGCCAGACTATCATAACCATGTAGCCAAGGCCTCGTGCCAAGACTACAAATAATATTTTGTCAAGGCCTCGTGCCAAGACAGTAGTTTTTCTCATGAGACCTACCGATGCATCTAAGAGCTATAATAGGATCCACCCGTCACTTATTAAGTCCAATGCATTCCTCATATGAATAGGTTTAAACATATCATAAACCATAACATAATCGTATAACTTAAAACATGCATAAAGGAAACATAACACTTCCACATTTAAATAACAAGATATCAATACTACACATTGATTTAATAAAAACACTTTCAAAACCATTTTCAGTAACAAAATAAAAGAAAATTAAAACTTTGGTATTTATTTTTCATTTAAAAAAAAGTTATGGCTTGTAGAGAAAGCTAGAACTCAAATAATGGTCACGGCGGCAGAGAAGTTGTTGTCGCCGCATACATAAGACAAAACATTCTTTTTTTCATTTATTAAAAATGTTTCATATAAAAATATTCCATTTGAATAAAAGTAAAAGTCAAATGGGATTATACGCCGTATAAAGGAAAGTCGTGTATAAAACAAAATATGCCTCAGTGAAAGAAGATTGAGACGAAGTCCCTTACCTCGTGTCTGACTTGACTCGACCGTTCTTTAACATCCTGAATAATAAAATAGAGTTAATTTATAATTTCATAAAAACCTTTTTCAAGATCATTATTCTTTTTATATCACTTATTTCCATGTTATTAACATTATGTAATTATTTATGTTAATAACGGTCGTTTTGTCGATCTATGGTACTTGAGTCAAAAATAAACATCTTATAATTACAAGTTTTTCATGTTGTAAAATATCTGTTATATCCAGAATTATATTTATGATATAGATATCATATATATCATATATATCCATTATATATATTCATTTATAATATTACATAACATTTAGAGGTAAGAAATGAAATGCACCGTTCATGGAGACGATAACCCGTACGTACGCATGAACGCTACATTCATTTCATTTTCATATTTAATGGAACGAAATCATAATTATATAAATCTATATTGTAATTACATTATAATATAATATATAATATCATTAACTCCATCCTTTATACATCCCACATATGGCATTAACGATTCAAATCACTTTGAGGGGGCGGTACTCCGCACTTCCTAAAATGAAATTATCGCGTTTACCCATAATGGAAATCATAAAGGTATGCCATAAATGAAAAATACAGAAGCATAAGGAAATCATAAACATAATATATGTCATATATAAATATAGTTACATCTTAATGGCCACCATGAAAGGTGTTAAAAGAAGATTGAAGAATCATCGTTTCGTGAGGCGGTAATTCGCCTCCCACGGAAACAGTATGTTCTTTAATCATTAGATGAAGGTGTGTGTAAATGTAAATAAAATAATTCTCATAAAAACATCCTAATATATTTAATATACTGGTTTTGTTACAAAATAATGAATAAAAATAGTTTAAGGGTTTGGAGAAGCAAAATAAAACCAAAGAACATAAGAGAAGACATTACCTTAAAATCGGGTAACTCTTTTTGATTTGAGCCAATGGCTTACTTGGGAAGACTTCTTCCCAAACAGAGTCTTCTATGAGTAAGAGAAGGAAGTTGAGAGACTATTTTGGCAGATGTTGGCCGAGCCAAATGGATTTGATGGTGTGAATAAAGTGGTAGATTTTGGGGTCTTTTATAAGAGGAGAGGAGGGGCACTCTTGGAAAGTCATGAAGTGTTACATTATTATATAATGAGTTTCGGATTTTAAATGTCCCACAATTATATATTTTGAAGATAAGGTTATAAGGGTTCGAAATCCACCGATACAATAGGTTTTTGACAAGTTTATGTCTTAGATTTTGCGTTATATTTTCATTTTATTTATATCGTTAATTAATGAGGTAATCGCTGCATCATCATGGTATCATAAAAAATTTAATTTATTTAATTTTTAAAAATTATAAAAAAATATCATGATTTTGGAAATAGTTTTATCTTTCCAATTAATATTTATAGTCTAAATGTTAACTTATATAACCCATGTAATAATTATTTTTGTAAAACAACACATGTTTCTGACAATTTTATTTTTACTTTTAATTAAAGGTTATTAATGTCATTTTCTTACCCAAGTGGCTCCATGGGGTCCCCAATTTGACCCATGGATTGTCTGGGTCGTACATGACTCATCTAATAAGGGTAGGAGAAGTGTCAAGTTATTTACATATTTTTATAATATCATTTTTACCTTAAATTTCACTAATTACCTTTAATAGTGATTAATAAAACATAAACGTTACTACTCACAAAAAATTATTTTCATCATATTGAACCACATTTTACTTTCTAATTACAACCATGTATGTCAAATTTTTTAAATTCAATTCATAGAAGTGGTAAAGTTTCATTTAATTGAAAAATTATTTTTTTAACTACCACTTAGTGGTTTCACTATTTATCAAAAATTGATGTTTCTCATAACAATACCGAAAATTAACCATAATCTATCATTGATATTTAGAATTCAAAAACAATGTCTATTTTAAAAAATTCAAACATATATGTTGCATTAATAAATTTTATAATTAATTCCCATTGTCAAAACAAATAGCGTGTTTTTAAGAAACCATATTAATCAAAAGATTGACTATTGTTTATGTCCAATTTCAAAGTGAAATTAATTATAATGACCACCATTGGATAAAATGGTAAAAATATATTCTAATTATACTTTAAAACCACTCAATAGTATAATTTATCACTATAAAATATTTTTATTAAAAAATTTGTTTTTACGTATATTTTTTTTACTATTCATAGAAAATTGGACGTTCTTAGAAAATTCCGAAAAATTCAACTTAGGATAATTACTATATTTAGAATATCAAAATGAAGTCCATTTTTAATTATAAAATTAATATAATTTCAATAAGTGGTTATTACTATTCATAACGGCTACTTTGATTAGTCGCGGTGTTTTAGAATCTCGAACTTCTGTACAATGCAAGTTATTGCATTATTGAAAGAGAATCATACTGTGGAATCTTGGGGTGTTACATAGTTTATTAACAATTATTTGTTAAACTCATGTTTTTTGGAAATAACATCTTTCTATTTCTAAAAAAATTTGGTTTGGTATTTTCATTCCATTTATTTTTACCATGTTCCATAATATCAAATATTAAATCCAGGATATGAATTTCATATATATTCATTATATAACTATATACCATAATACATTAAAGATAGATATAGAAAAATAATTACACCGTTAATGGATATGGTAGACTGGACGTATGCATCAAAATTGTTTCCATTTTTTCAACAGATGGAACAAAAGAAATTTAAATAACATATAAACATTAATGAATAATTATTACATCATATATAGAATATATATTAGTTAAAACTATATTTATGAAAATTTATGTAAAATTAAAATGAAAAATAATCACATCACTTCATGGAGGTGGTAGTACACACGTATTCACAACCGACATTATTTTTTTCCAATGGATTGAAATGTAAGATGGTATATGGGATATTATAATTAAAAAAGATTATTTTTTACATAAATGTAATAAATATATGTATATAAGTGTATATATATATATAATTTTAATCTCTCATTATATCCACCCATGAGATGAGGTTATGAGAAACAAATTACATCAGTCTGTGAGGCGGTACTCTACCGTACACACAATCGATAGTTTCATTTCAACTTAAATAGATTAGGAGATAGATATTAGTTGTTGAATAAAAATAAAAAAAAATCTATTTATAATGGGGGTAAAAATTTTATTATATTACAATAGTTTATGTATATTTTTATGATGTGTAAAAAAATTAACAAAAATATTCTGTTAACAATGATACCTCTTCTTCAGAAAACCTCTATATGTTTGAACAGAAATCCTTTTTAGGAGGTTTTGATAATAAAACCAATACATATTTGAAGTTGTTATGTAATTAAGTATAATATTTCAGTAGTCATTTTCTAAGACAAAAGTATTTAGGAGTATTAATAGAAGAGGATTGGGGGTTCCCTTTAATAAGTGGGGGAGAGGACACACTTGTAATTTTTGAAACGAAAAAATTAAAACCATGTTTTAATAATGAAAAAATACTATTAACTTTCACATTAGTGAACCTTAGATTATATAAGGACAAAAAATTTCCATAAAATAGTAATTTGAAATAATTTTATATCATTTAAACTCTTATGTTTTTATATTAACCCCATGGTAACCAAGTTTTAACATTAACTGCGGTAATTATTATTTTTACTCTTAATTATTACCAAAAATAAAGATAGACTTATTATATAATAATAATAGTTATTATTAAAAATATCTAACCCATTTAATCATATACAATTTATATAATCAAGAAAATTTATTTCAAAATTAAACAAGCAGACACAATGAAAAGTAAATTTTCCAAAGAAAATGTTTTCATAAGTTGACAAAGAATATTTTATCAAAAATGAACATAAAACTAAATAAAATTATATATGTTGAATTAATAATAATATATTTAAAATAATTTTATTTATTAAATCATTTTTAAATAAAATTTTACAGTGTAAATTTTTTAGTGAAACATCAATTTTTAATAAAAATAGTATTTTTTACCAATCCATTGAAAATTAAACATTTCAAAAAATTATGAAAAAATAACTCTGAGATAATGGTGAAATGTTGGTTTAAAAATGATGATAATTTTTACAAAAAAATACAATATGGGAATAAAATAAATTATTATTTTTTAAAGAATGAAAAAACTATTTTTGAGAAAAAATGTATTTTTGAAGCATATAAAGAAAAATAAAATTTATTTCCTTTTTATCAATATATTTTCTTTATAAAAAATGTTTTTAAAAAATTTTCAAACTATCTTAGTTCCTTTTAACACTAAAAAAATAATTTTCTAGTTTATAAACATCATTTTTAAATAATATTATTAATAGTGTATTCTATACTGTTAAAACTAAGTGTTGGGTGTAACACAAGATATCGAAATTAAATGTATTTGAAACAAAAATCCACAAAATATAATGTGCATAAATTATAAACATATTAAAATGAATTTATTCATAAATATTACATCAATATAATAAAAATAACTAAGGATACATATTCCCTATCATATCCTTCGGTTCCCAGAAAGCTTCTTCAAGTTAGTGATTTCTACAAAAAAAACTATTGACCAACTGATTGGTCTTATTTCCTAGAACATTATCAATCTAATCCAAAATATTCACATGTTATTTATCCAAGTAAATATAATTATTTGGTGGTATGGCCTATTATTTTATTACATGTGAAGCTTCAGGTATGTATATCTTAGGAGAGATATATTGAACACATCATGAACTATAGGGAGGTTCAGTAGAAGAGCCATGTGATAAGAAACTATACTTATTAACTTATGAACACTGAAAGGGACAATATACCTAGGTCATAGAAATAATTTAATCCTGAATATGATAACCTTATTCCGTGGAGAAATTTTAATGAATATATTCTCACCAACATCACACTCCAAAACTCATCGACAATTGTTAGCTTATCATTTTTGATGACTCGGATATTCCTTGATGTGTTGTCGGATGGATCTACATTTCTCAACCATTTCATCATTTATATTAAGTCCCAATAGCATTATTTCCCCAAATTCATCAAAAATAGTTTTATTTCCACATATATATATATATATGGAGGTCTTCATATGGAGATATCTAAATGATTGATTGAAAGTTATTGTTTGTATAAAAACTCAAAATAAGATAGGTGTCGATCCCAAACACATTTGACAACCATATAATAACATCTAAGCATATACATTAGGGTCTATTTTTATCTCAAACTGACCATCTATTTGAAGATGATACATAGTGTTATAACAAAACTCTAAATCTAGATCCTACTTATGACTTTTCTTAATCATTGAGGGAAACCTCATTCACAATCACATACAATTTAATTTTCTACTCCGTAAAACCTTCCCACATCATTTATATATATCATAGAATGTTGATACCGAGAAAATTATTATTTTATTGCAACTAAATATTGCTGACATTATAAGGTGATTGAAATTTTTTTATATAAAACCAATCCCTTAAGATGTTTTGAGGAGTCTGATGACAAATTATATGGTTATGTTTTCCCATTTCCATTATAATATGAGTAATTTTTGTCAAATATCATTAAATTTTTTTCTCTCAACCATATAATCATGAAAAACCAATAACCAAGATATAAATTCTACAATTCTATCTTCCAGAAATCCTACAATAAAAACTCTTTCAAATCTCTATATAATTTTGTACTTCAGGGTTTAATATTGAATAAAGAACTATGAGCTCGCTCTAACATATCATTCATAAAATAATGAATGGAAGGGAAAAAATAGTTCTCAAACCTTATAAATCCATCAAAATGAATGATAAACTGTGGAACATTTATAACCTTTTTCTATAGCTCTACATCATCCTTATGTTCTTTTTTATTCATCATATGGGTATATTATTGAAAACTCATTTGATAAAAATAATTTGTATCCACTTCCATCAAAATTTAATAATTCACCCTTCTAAAATATTTAAGAATATGATCTTTTTTATCATCATCATATATAATCAGGCATGATCTTTTTAAATCCAGCATAATCAATCTGGCATTCTTTTTCATGGTGGTAATGTTTTGAGCAGTCGTGATCTTTAAATATTGTCTTACCATCTTCCCTAGAGAATGTTCACATATTTCTTGGTGAATATATATTTTAAACTATTATGATCAGTGTATATATCACACATTTCTCCATAAATATAAGTCATAAATATCATTAATTTCAAATTTACCACAGCTAACTCCAAATCATGAGTGGTGGTAATTTTTCTCATGAAACATAAATTTTCTAGAGTTGTATGTTATAACCATGTCATTATTCATGAGAATGCATCTTAAGCCTCTCATTTCATAATCTTTATAGATTACAAATCCTTCTCTATATTATATTATTTTATGCATAGGTTCACTGACTAACATTTTCTTTAGTTCCATGAAAGATTCCTTACATTAATCTCTCCAAAAGAACTAGTCTCTCTTGAAAGTTAACATAGTGACTGGAGTAGAAATTCATGAGAAATTCTCCACAAATAGATGATAATATCTAGAAAAAACAAAAACATCACATCTCAACCTTAGTGTTTGGTTTGGATGAATGTTCAAAAATCTCCACCATTGATGGATCCACTGATATACTCTCTTGAGATTATATAACCTAAAAATGAAAAAAATTTGTTGCCAAAATTAACTCTTGAAAAAAAAATTCAATAAATATTCTACTTCTATAGTGTCTTCAAAAAAATTCACATGTGATATTCATGATTTCCATTATCTATGAATAAAAAACAGTATTGAATATAAAAATTACCACAACCTATTCGAGGTAATATCTGATGTCTTCATTCATTAAATCCATGATAATATAATGATAATTAGAAAGATCAAATTGAATCACCGTATATTTATAGTTTCAATACCTCATGTGGAATGTCTCCATGGGTATATCTTATTTCATAAATCTTAATTAATGATTTTCAAAAAGAACGTCAATCTAAGAAAAGTAATGACCTCTGCACAGTTGACGAAAGAAGTCATCAATATGGGATAGGGGATACATGATCTTGATTGAGATATTGTTCAGTTCCTGATAATTAATGTAAAGTCACAAAGATCCCTCCTTCTTCTTCACCAAAATAAATATTACACCCCAAAGAATCTCACTTTTACAATTAAATCCCTTATTTGGATTCTCCTAGAGTTTCATCTTCAATTCCTATAACTAAATCAGGGAAATCCTAAAGGGAGTCTTTAGAAATAGGTATAGAATCATGTATGAGTTATATTGTGAACTCAACATCACATTTCAATTGAACACTCGGAAACTCTTTGGAAAGGACTTAAAAAACTCTCACACAATATTCATATCATCGTTGTTGAGTTTCTCCCCAACAAAGTTAGATAAAATAACTATTTGAATTGGAATTAGTACCCATAAACTAGATGTGATATCCATCAAAATTTCATATTTATCATTAAACAGATATACAATTATAGTTTGGATTAGAAAATAAAACATAGCATCCCTTCCATGTAATTTCATGTAGTCTTTTGGTTGGTAAATCCAATCAATTACTAATACGACATCAAATTTGTACACAGTGAGAATATCAAGATTTATAGAAAGCACCATTCCCAGAAACATCAACCTGAGAGTAATAATAGACACAAAATGTGATCATCATTCCATTAGGGGTTTTCAATTCAAAATAAATATTTAATTTAAGTGGTTAGGAATTGAAATTACTATAGAATTTTATAAAATAACACATTCCAAATATCTAAAATTAAATAATATACTTAAATATTTGGTCTTATATGTAACCACATAAACATTTTCATTCAATCATTTATCCATTTCAAAAAATTGTTAGCTTGGTTAAAATGAATCATTAATCAGTGTTATAAATCATGAAACATAATTAATAGAATGTCTATGTCTGGACACCTTCTTTTAAATATTTATCACCCTAGGTTTATACGAGGTCTTTCATGTTTATTATCTATTCAAATCCTTCAAGATTTTTCTTAAATAGTTTTTCAGTTTCCCAAACTTATCTCCTTGGAGTGTTAAAATAGTTGTGCATCATGAAACATTTTTGGGAACCAGGTGACAATCTACTCAAATCCCAAAGAAACATTTTTAGATATATTTTCCCTATGTAGATCTTTTATAATCCTACATTCACTTTTATTATCCATATAGGGTTGTTATTTCTTGGAAACTACTAACTCTATTCAGTAAAAAAAAAATTTGGACATTTTCTTATACTTTTAATTATCCCTAGGGTTCCCACAAAAATTTTCTCATCCTATATTCCAAAGGATAACTAAACATTGATTTGAAATCAACTATTGTGACCCTGGGTGTTTCATATATAAAAATAACATCTTAGTATATGGATATTTATTACATAACATAATAGTCGATCTCAGAATCATATATTTCCAGTAACATTATAAACATCGATAAATAAACTAATATTTCATAAGTTAGCTACATCATCATCCACTATGTTCATCATAACTATAACCCTTCTAAGACATATCATACATAATACTATTCCTCATTACCCAGGGAAAGGAATCATAAAAAGAGGGTTAACTCAAATTCCTTGTAAGGTTAAAAAGGATGGTGTCAGTATAACATGATTATAAGAGTATAGAAACATGAAATAACATTTGAAAACCATACCATGCATATTTTAGATCATAAAATTTAGTCACAAAATAAATATTCGTATTTTATAAGACATTAATCATATTCAAATCAAATAATATGATCCATGATAACATAACATTATCATAAGACATATATATTTGGATTACACATAAGTTTAGAAAATTGTATGTCAAGGATACCCACGAAGACATTTATAACATGTTAGTCTTAGGATGACCATCCATGTACCTTCTTTGGTATTGGAATAACTTCATGTGTACCCCATTTAGGGCTTGTGATAACCTTCTTTTTACACTCCTTTCGGATTGGTATAACCTCTTGTGTACCCTTGAGCACATAGAACATTAATCATTACCCAATGAGTTAGAGGGATATATGGGTCCCACCCATCATATATTGTAAATATTTCCCATATGTGTCTAAAAGATTATAAAACACTAATCTTATCAAAACCAATGGAAATAAACAAGTTTCATAAGAATTTCATTAAGTCGTCGTATCGTAACTCGTGGAAAAGAAATGGGTTTTTCAAACATATATTCAACAAAATCATAAACCATCCATTAGAAGCATTAGGATGGAATCATTGGATAATATACCCATTAAATAGTTTATAACATTAAATTATGACAACATATATGGGAAATAATTTTAAAATATCACTAAAAATAATTATTGAGAAAATTAACCCTTCCACTTCGAAAACACTTATTTAAATTCGAAAAGTTTTCCAAATCAAAATGGAAATAATATCATTGAAAATGGCCTAGGAAACCAATAATGTATGATTCAGATCATTTAGTGTCCAAGGCTTCAATATATATTATTCAAGTTATACATCTTGAAACAAATATTTATTTCACACTTTGGGTAAAAACTCAGAAGATCATTATTTAGAAAATGAAAATAAGGTTCTTTTTTAACCTTTTTAAAAAAATTTAAACTTGTGTAAAATATTCATTACATAATAATTTTTTAATATTATAAACAATATTTGATTTTGTTTTAGAAAATACATATAAGGAAGAAAAACTATTTTTGACCGAATATAAAAATAATGTAATATTTCCCTAAAAAATTATTTTGGTCTACTAATAATGTAAAGAGTGTAAAATTAAAGGAAGAAATATAGTGTAAAAATAACCATAGGTGAATAAAATATATTAGTTTCATAAAACATAGATCCTATTATTTCTTCTTTTTAACTTTATCATAAACAACCCCAATAAACAATGAGGTTATAACATAATGACCTTACCACATTGATTTCTTTTGAGTTGTATTCCCTACAAAAGAATAAAATAAATTTAAACGTTAAATATCATAGAAATTAGTATATTATTTATATAACCTTTCAAATAGATGGTATATAACCCATTTAAAAGTAATGTGTGGTAAATATTCTGAATTTCCCATTGAAATAAAAGAGATTCTATTAATCTGTCACCTCAAGTATCGAATTTCATCTTATAAATTTGAACATAACATAAAATAATTATATGTCTACTTTAATATATTACAGAACAAAAAACTTATATTTTATACAATATATTATCTGATTATGTCATTTTATTACTCGTTTATTAACAATTCCTTGTTAAAATCATGTTTCTGGTAATAGCTTCTTTGTTTTCATTTATATTTTTCTTTGGTATTTGCAGCCCTTTTATTTTTCTCCTTGTTATATAATATCTATAATTGTTAAAATGATAAAAATATAATATATTTTCATTATATATTTATTTATGTCAATAAATTAAAGTTATATATAGAAAATTAATTACGTCATTCTTGGAAATAGTATTTCGTACATGTGAATAAATATTGTTTCAATTTTCACAAAATATGGAATGAAATAATGAGAAATAATATATCAAATTAAAAAAAGAAAGTTTATTACATATAGATCATATATTTTCAATAAAACTATCTTTATTACCATCAATTTCAAAATTAAATGAAAATTAATCACATCGCTTCGTGGAGGCGTAGTCCACCTGTACGCATGGGAAACATTAGCATTTTCTAATAGATTGGAAGGTAAGAAGTAAGAGATGATATAATACATAAATAATTATAGTTATTTCATAAATAATATATATATATATATATTTATTTATTTATTTATTTATTTAATCCATTATTATATCCACCCATGAGAGGTGGTGATGAAAAACAAATTACATTAGTTCGTGAGGCGGTAGTCTGCTACACACACGATCGACTGTTTCATTTTCCATTTTTTGGAAGAGGATATTTATATGGGTTATTGGATTACAAAATAACATATTATTATGTTATAAATACTTATTTTATTATATATACATATTTTAAGAAAAAATTAATGAGGTGAAATAAAATATTAAACAAAAATGTTTTGTTAAGAATGATACAAATTCTTCAGACAACCTCCTTTGGATTGTAAAAAAAGACATATTAAGATATTTTTATAATCAAAATAAATATTATAGGAAGTGTATATGGATTTATGTAATTGCTATGGGTGGGTATTGGAAGAACCAAAAAACATCTTGAGTGTGAAAAGTATAGGAAACTAGGTGCCAATTTATATGTTCAAGAGATGACACAGTTTAAATTCTTTATAAGAAAAAGTCATACCCACATTTTACATATAAATAAAGGATCAAAAAAGGGATCTTTATTGGACCTTAGATGATATAAGTATAAAATATGGAATTAAAATTGTAATTTTAATCCATTCTATTTTATTTAAATCCTTTATATTTTTTATTAACCCCAAGGTAAACACATTTTAACCCTAACCACGGTTAATAATTTTTACTCTTGTTACTATTCATTTTAGCCAAAAATTAATTTAAACTTATTATATATAATTAATTATTAATATTAAAAATATTTAATCCAATTTTTGAAAAAAAAAATTATAAGTTGGAAAATTGTAATTTAATATTAAACCCAAAGGTGGGACAAAAAAATGATCTTCAAAATATTTTTTTAATAAGTATAAGAAGTTTCTATATCAAAATTTTACAGAAACATGATCAAAATAAACTTAATTAAATTAAAAATATTATTATTTTATAAATTTTACCTTTAAACATACTTTGATTAAAATTAAGTTCTAGAATTATTTAATATAAAGACAATTGTAATAAAAATCAGTTTTATTGACTATTCATCAAAAATTTAATCTTTTCATAAAATTATAAACAAAATCACTGTTAAATAATTGTGAAATGATAATTTATATTTTTTATTATTTTTCCATATAAATGTTCTATAATTAGAAAAAAAATTAATTTTATTATTTTTTTACAAAAAGCAATATAATAATTTTTTTAAGAAAATATTATATCTGGAGGATATAAAAACATTAATAAATATTATGTATATTTTATCAATATTTTTTCATTATATAGAAGCATTATAATTAATTTTAAAAATAATTATTCATATAAATACCACCATATTTAATGGTAGGTTATGATGGTCATGTTTAATTAATAATATTAATAGTATATCATGGTTTGTTAAAACTCAGTGTTGTGTGTAACACATGAATTCAAAATTAATTCTATTTGAAAATTTTTAAATAAATTATTATTTTGATACATTATTAATCAAGGAAAATTTTAATTTTGGTCATAAAATTTTAATTACTAGGATTAAATGTGATGACCATGGTAATTGTAAAACCGTTATTTTCGAAGAATTATTTTTTTAATATTGTGTAATTTCTATCTAATAAATTGTCTTAATATATAATTTAATATTAATTTTAGTCACATATATAATAATATTAAAACACATTTAAATTTTATCCATTTCTATATAATATTAATAACACATAAAGTTAAATAGTTAATATATAAATTTTTTTATGTACATATTATTTTAATTCAATAATTGATTTTATTATTATATGAAAATTGAATTATATTAAATGGAGATTAAATTTAATTAAATAACACCAAATTTTTTTAATAATTATTATTTTATATTTTAAGAGAAATATAAATTATGTAGTTAAAAACATGTTACCTAGGTAAAAATAACAAAATATAAAGGTAAAAACCTAAGAAAAAATGACTTCCAATATGTGTAAAACATGGGTACAAGTAATTAGTTGAGGATTAATTGACCAAATATCACACATAAATCAATTATTTATATCATTTGGAGTCTTTATCCATTTAATAGTGTAATTTTATCATTAAAAATTAAATGGTGTTCTCAAAAGTCCACTTTTCTTCCCTTATAAAAGAGGCAAAAACACCTCTTTATTCCACACCCATTCATTCTATTTTTTCCAAAAAATATTTATTTTTTTATTAATAAAATTATATTTCACCTTCATAAGAAATTGGTATCAATTAGTTATCCTAATATGTTCATATACATGTATATTATCAAGATAAAGTTCAAGGTTCCCAAATGAGTATTCATTACATTTTACCATTTCTTCTTAAAATTACTCTTCTAAACCTATCAATTCCATATTATTATTATATCATGAATATCATTATTATGATGAGGTTTCATTATATTAAGGGATGAACATTATTTATTCATTTCTATTCAAATATAAATACTATAATTATGATGATTGAGCATTGTGTGGACTACCTCCTCCACGAAGTAACATTTTTTTCAATTTTCATTTTGATTCTAATTATTTAGTCAAAAAATTGTTAAAAGTATTTCCAAAAAATAAAAAACATTTTATCATTATTCTTATATTATAATGATATTATAGGCTTCCTTAACCATGATACCCATCGGGAAATAGTGTGTTCATGTTTCTTTCAGTTCAACAACCTACTTGTATAATTATATAAGGTTCTATAATATATGACTATGATAACGTAAATAATAATATTTTAATAATTAAATTATAAATTATAGCATTATTTTTTATTATGTAATGCTTATATTATGTTTTTTACCTGGTAATAATTTATCATATTTGATCACTAAAATTACCAAAATAAGAAGCACTGATTAAATCATCACACATGAACAATGAAATGATAAATAATAAATAAAAAGTATATAATAATAATTGGTCCATGATAAATTGTGCATAGTATAAAAAATTTTATAATAAGTTATATAATAAACTTAATTTTATTATCTATGAATTTAGGTGTTTGTACATAATGAATGTTGAATAGTTTACTTGTTGTCATCTCTAATTCCTCTATTGGATAAAAGTTTTGTTTTGTGGTCCTAATTTCATTTATGTGGTTTATATAATACATATTTTAATATCACTTCATGTTTTATATTTTATTCATTTTATTTTATGTATAATTACAAGACCTCCCTTCCAAGGGGTGTAAATTTGAATGTTAAACAAGCTGTAATATTTATTTGTCTCAAATGCTAATTCCTTGAGATTTGTTTATGTTACAAACCATGTTTTCCATTGAATGGTATATTCAATACCAATATATGTATTTATTTATATATATTTTTGTTATTACTGGATATAATAATCCAATTATTTTTATTTTCATCATTATTTTGACCTAGTTATTAACAAAATTGAATGGATTTTTGGTAACATAATTTCCATTCATTGAGTTGTGATAATTATCTTGATCTTATTTCATATATGTTTCGTAAATTATACCAAGTATAATATATTTATTTATAGGTATATATGTTTTTACTACATAAAACCTTTTAAAAATATTTGTCACTTCTTAGGATATGTTTCTTATAAGTGTTCTTTGTAACTAAAAACACCGTCTTTGAGTTATAATATTTTATCTTGGAATTTTTTCTTCCATGAATGTATTCATACACCCTTTATGTTGTATTATTTCATATTTTATAATCATATTTATAGAAAATAAATAATATAGTAAATAACATTTTATTAATCTATTTATGTCATATTTTTTAAATAATGTTATAATAAGATGATATAAAATGTTTTCCCTTCCAAAACCACGTGTTCTTTCTTCCACACCATATTTATTTTTGGATAAAATAATTTATTTTTCAAAATTAAATTATTGGAGAATATTTATAAAATTAAATATTTTCAAAAAAAATTTCTTCACCCTTTTCAAAATCCCATTCTAAATTGACCCCATACTTTTTCTCTTACGATAACATTAAAAATGTTCTCTAAAAACCATTTATGTTTTAAATTGTATTTTCATTATCATTTTAAAAGTATTTACCCTCATGATGTTCATGGATCACAATTTATACTCTATTATATATTAATAATTTGGGTATTTTACTCATGATATCAAAAAAAATTATTTTTGGTCCCTTTTTACGTGATGCCATTCAAAGTATTCATTTTCAAGGATGTTTTCAATCGATTGCAATTTTCAACTTGGTTTACTTTGTAAAATTAGTGGTATGGTCTTTTGAGCCTATCCAAATTCATTCTCTATAAGTCTTATGATTTTGTTTTTATAGAAATAACATTGTTGATTACTCATTTCTCTATATGGTGTTAACATCACATCCTATATAATTCAAATTGAATGATGTTAACCTTAAAATGTTGTTATTCTTTAAACATGGGGAAATTAATTTGGGATTATTTTGTTATTGTTCCAAGAGGGGTGATTATGGGAATGTTCACTATATATATTTTGAGCATACACCATGTTTATATAAATGGTTTGTGATCATGTTTTTCCTTTTAAGAACATAGTGAAAATTATTAGTGTTATATATTTTGTGATTATAATATGGATCATTATATTAATGTTTAAAATATAATGTTTGAGCATACACTTTCTTTATCTATATTAGTTATGATCATGTTATACCATATATCAACAAGGGGGAGTGTTTTGGAATTATATATGTCTTTATGCTAATATGGATTATTATTGTAAATTCTGATTATTTATTTTTTACTCAATGGCTCATATGATGAATGAACTAGACAAAAAAAATGTGATGGGTGGGGGCCAACATTATATAACCCCTCAATTCATTGGGAGGTATCATGATACAAGCATGTTTGATTATTTTTTGTATGTCAACCTATACAGGATATTTCATAGATGGTAAGATCATCTTGTATAAGATCCGAATATATTTTCTTATGGTATGGTATCAGCTGTCTGACATTATGAATTTTAACACTAAGAACATGTTATTTATTTCCATGTGACATGATTATTTCAATTTTTATCAATGGATAATTTATTTTTTCAATTTAATTCCATTATGGAATTATTATTTTTATCCTGTTATAATATTTATTCCATGATTATTCCAAGATTTCCTCCGTTCCATGGTTTCCCATACTGAGTGTTTTAGCTATCCCTTATTATGATTTCATTTTCCAAGGTTATGAAGAAAATTAGAAGGCATTATTTTTAAAATAAGATAACCTGTTATGATAATTTCTGGGAAATTTCAAATACATACAATATATTAATTAGTTTGTTTTATAGTGAAAAAAATATCATCAGTAGATAAAGACATGAGGTTTTTAGTCTATGATTTATTCTAATTAACTTAATATTCATACATAAAAATAAATTGAAATGTATGTAGTTAAATAATTTTTTCATTCATTAAACTATTTTATAGTTAGATTCATGAATCCATAATTGGTATTAAGTCCCAATATGTAATGTGACTTCACAGAAAACCGAACTTGGGTGTGTATTCCCAAATTTCAACCATATAATCCATTGATAATAGGTAACTCCCACGTGTCTCCCAAGAAAAATAAGTTCTTTATGGGTATTTAAATCATTCGTTTCCAAGATATTGTGTGTATTAATCTTAAAAACACCTATGACAATTCATATGTCACGTAATGTAATACACGGCTGACATGGGTTCTAGCTTAATCATTTTTGGTGCCTACTGAATTTATAAGACCCCCCCTCCCCACTCCAATTATATAGGTATAAATAACAAGAATAAGACCTATATATACCCTTCTAGTTCTTTGGCTTTATTCAGGCCACCTATATACTGTATAAAATGGGAAACATCTATTCCATTTTCATTATAGTGACACCTGTGTAGTTGATGTGTAAGCCCAATAAAATGGTACCATTGACTATGGAAACCCTTTATCTTTCTCTCTTATTATCCTAAGTTGGACTAGGAAGGTTAACACATAAGACAGAAATTCATGACTCATAACATAATTTTCTAGTCATGTGATAATAAACTATATGTCAAATTCCAAAACATGAGGCGTTAAACTACCACATTATCCTATATGATTAGCATATTATTATATGCATGAAAAGTGTGATATGATTCACATGACATATAGAAGATGTTTCTCTCCACTGAATGGGGATATTTCATAGTTACAATCCCCATTAAAGATTAATTTTTTAGCTTTATACAATGTGCATAATAGTCAATTATCTCTTGTTTCTCTCACAAAACATGAATTACGTGGGATTGTAGATATTAATTGATCATTCCACTAACACAATTTAGAATATCACAAATTTGTGCCTCCTATAATGAATAATACCAAACCAATTTCTCAAGGATGATTTATTTGTATAATCCATGTTAAATATTTTATTATCTCATTATTTATGACACACTTGTCTGCACAAAATTATATTTATCTTCCTAGTCATAATATGTAAAAATACATGACAAAATCTATACCCCATATCATTAAATGTTATCTTATAGGCTTTACATATGATTATAAAATATTTCACTCAAACTATAGGGGATTGGAATCCTATTTTTATGGGTTGTTCAAGACACATCTCAAAGGTTCAAACCCAACTTCTAAAATCCTCCATTTCTATCCACTTTGATCCATGTTCCTCGTGATATTATCTACATAGTTCCCTTGTTCATGTTTATTGTCACAAATTTAGATATCTTGTTTATTAGGATTATGTAATGCATGGATAATATATTAATTAGGCTGTATTTTTAGAAGTACCACACCCCAACCTAGAGGGATATATTACTTCTAATTATTATCACATCATCCTCATTAATTCATATACCAATGGAGACCATACACATAGCTTCACGTCCTTTATCAAACCAAATCATCCTTTTTGGGACTTATTCCCATCAATAGAAATCAAAAAGGTCCACTGAAGAATAAGATCGACACCCACCATTAATGGCACTAAAATGTGTGGGTTCTAATTCAATTCTCAAGCATATAAAAGGTAGTCCTTTTCAGGGGCCTGATCTCCACACCAAAAACATCATACCGCTTCCTAGATAGTGATAGACTCTTGACATCCAAACTATGTGTCTTTTAACCACAGTGACCTATAAACTAACGTTTTTATATAATAATAAGATAACGATGGTTTACCTATAATACATACAATTGATGTTATTGATAGAGAAACTATGTAATATAAAGATGTTCAAATCGAAGGAATTCCTCTAATATGTACATAGATTCACATCAATACATGATACAAACTGATTTATTGTTTGGGTGTTACAAGTCTCATACCTGGATTTTGAAATGATTTATAAACATAAATGAAATCAATAGAAGTATCTTGGAGTTATAAATAAGTCCCCTGAGCATTTTGATACGAGATCAACACCCAATCCACTTGACCAACGTGAATTCCAAAATTTCATTGATAAAAAAATCCAGGGATATCATGTCTTATGAAAGAAGTTCCATTATAATAAAATATTATCATGGATATGAGAGCTATTTGGTTTTTTGATTTCCAAGGATAACCCCCATTGGAAAACATCTATAACAAAAATACTATTCTAACATGAATATTTTTCAACCACATTCAACCACTCAAAATTAATCATTGGGCCACCCATGCATGATGTTTTAGGTATATAAAATAGTGAACTAGATGTGAATATTTTAATAACAAAGATAACTGAGTTTCCCATGCGTAATTAGTTAATAATGTTTTATTAGTTGTGATACGACATGGATAGACTGTCTTTTATATTTTTTTATTATCCCCATGGGATCCCTATTACTGTAAATATATTTAATCTAAAATGGAATCCTTCCAATGATGTACTAACACCTCAATAACTATACAATTTAGGGAATCATTGAATATGATGACTCTATCACCCACATGATTCCTTCAATTCCAGGTGGAAATGCAACAATTTTAGAGTTCCACCAAATTATTACCCTTAAAACCATAAATGAAACATTAAAATTTATCCATTACATGAAACCCCACAAACCATCTATCCAATGAGGAGTGATGGAGAAGTGTAAATGAAACATTTCACTATCCCAACCATTTCAAAATAAATTCCCCAAAACACTGCAACAAACCCACCCTTATAATAGAGAGGTTCAACAGGAGGACAATTTTGGCCTCACCTAAATATAAGAGTCACCTTTGGGGGATCCTATTAACCACTACTCTGATCAGATCCATATAGAATTAATCCCTCAACATTCAACTAAGTGTTCCACCCCATGGGTTTCTGCACCAATCATTCAGATTTGATAATCTAGGAAATCCATCTAGGGGAAGATAGTTACAAAAAATGGATTTGGATTATATTTTTTATTTATATTAAAGTGGTCTTCCAACATAGAGTCTTAGTGGATAATGGAAAAGAACACACCCTTGTCTCTACCCATTAATGTGATCAGTATACTCTGATAGCTTCATGAGAATATTTTCATCCTATCTCAGAAATAACTAGTGTAAAACACATACTTCATCCCCCATATATGAATTTCATCAATTCATCTTAGTGAGAATTATAAAAAATTATTTGGTTCATATCTCTACTCCCAAAAATAATTGGTATTTATTCCCATTTTCTTTACATATGACCATCAACACATTTTGATGGAATTGGATGGGGAGACATGTACCCCCCCAATCGATATTATATATAGATTTCAACATATCATGGAAGAAGAAGTAGGAATAAGTTGTCAAAATACCCTTTAAACCATTTGGGGACAAGAACATTATCTCATACCAACTACCATGTTATTTATTCAACACATATTAATAGATACTAAGGAGAATTAAAACATTAATAATCCTAATCAAAAGTATTGTTGGCATATCTTAGTGAAGAATGAGTAATAGTACGAGGAACAAATTCCAATTCCAACTAGAGATTAGGGAACCCATAGTAGAGGCACATATCCTAGCTAAATTTTTAAATAATTCCCAATATATTCTAGAATTCATTATGATGAATGCTTATATTCCTATCTCCCATTCAAAGTTTATAATTTCATCAACATATCAAGATAATAACAAATAGGAAGACACATATATTTACTTATTCCCAAAAATCCCCCCATCCAAATATTATATAAACAATGGGTTCATCGAAGGAGTCTCCCACATTTGAAGTCCATGAAAATACATGAATTTTTCTTCCTAATAAATATTGTATAAAAATAATTATTTCTACTAGAAAACTAATCTTTATGAGCAATCCCACATCCTTACTATAGTTAATGGTATCTTACTTAAAACATTAACATTTTTCAATGGTGTCCCAAAATCCTTATGAGTCATTATTAGATTGAGGGTGAAGAATAATTTTGGATGATCCACCATGAAATATTGGTACTGGAATCTTTTGAGCCCCCCCCCCCATAAAATCAACCACAAAGTTCTTTTATATGGATATACCAATATCTGTCATAAAAATATTTTTCACGAGGAAAAAAATGAAAATCCTTCTAACTGGTATAGGATCAATTGGGAATATAGTCATACTCATTACACTATACTCACATAATCCCCCCCCCACGGTATATATTTTAGGAATTCATATTTAAAATAAACATAAATTCATCATGTTAGTCCTCCCATTAACAACATCCACAATGATGGTCCACCATGCAGCCACAATCCATTTTCAAAAGAATATCCTCCACTTTCTAAATAAACTTTGAAAAAGTACTCATATCATAAGGCACTGAGAATAATGATTCTAGCTACACCCAATTCATTATCTTTTATGGGTGATATAAATTTCCATTCATAAGATAGATGAAGGAAATGATAATTCTCTAAACCAACCATTGACTACTTATCTTCCGCAACAATAAAGAATATTCCAATTAGATCTGACCAACACAACAATTTATCTCGGAGAAGACAACTTTTCTATGAACAATTAAATTAATATTTCATATTATATTAAGAAAAAAAATTGTTTATATGGAAAAAAGCCTAAGGACAACATATCAGTCATTTTTTATCCTAGAACTACCTTGTAGAATAAAATCCAAGAAACATTAATAAAGGAATGTATAAATACATATTCATCTAAAATTAAGGATGAATTGTCATCATTTGAAGGGTAAAATGTTACCTTATATGGAATATAAAAAAAATCCAGGAAACAGAATTATTTCACCAATAAATTGATTATTCCCCCTTTTAGCTTCATGATTCCTAGAGTTATTAATGTATTAATATAATTCCTTACATTCATTCCTTATTACATTTAGTGATATGTGTCAGTTGTTTATAATGGATCCATATGACATATATATCAAAGGATTGGTTGTACATGGGAATTACTTGTCATCCCACTCCCCTAAAAATAGATCCCACCATGAATGAATTCATGTAACATCATTATTTCTAGGCCGGAATCCACAGATTATAGTGGGTATTCTCAAGATGGATCTATTATCATAAAATCTTTGAATCATCAAACTCGATGAGAGTGAGCTATTAAAAGACTCATGTATCATGTGTCTAAAAATGTTAAATAGTTATATCATTTGAGAAAGTTGAATCCTTAGACAATAATATTTTTTTTGATAACAAGTATTTCATACTCATATCATGCACTACAACCAACTCATTCTTGGATAAAATCTTGTAAGATCAATATTGTAATAACGGTGGAAAATACTAATGAAATATAATAGAAAACATCCCATAGGTTTGGAGGAATTTTTACCACTCCCACCACCAATACTATTGTAAAATATCAACTATTTCCAAAATATTATATTTAAAAAACTAGATCAAATCTAGCCAATTTAGATGGGTTTATTTTTACCTCAACCACCTCCTCCTCCATAGAATTTGGTATTTTTCATACTGGGAGTATCATTTCAAGAAAAGCCTTTATAATTTATCCCATTACATGAGTCATCTTTCATATTGGGGATATATATGACAAGGTATTCTAGGGACTCACTCTGAATTACCCACCACAAATAAGTCTCAATGGAGTCACATAAAGAGAAGATAAAGTCTCAAAGAGGCCACAAACTAAAGTGTTCCCCAAGAGGATGTTCACTCATGGAAATTGTGAATTATCTCTTGACATGTAATACAATTGTGACAACTAATCATATAATTCGGATGAAAACATAATACCACTAATGCATTGTGAAAGTGATGGCTTGAACTTTTATAAATGAAACTCCATTTTTCATGAATAAATGACATATTAAATAATGTATTAATATAAAACACATGAACTACTTTAGTGTTTTGGATATATATAAGGTCTTTAAAATTTAAAATTATATTTAGAATCATAACTATTGATTATATAGTCGTGGTATAGAGACCCCTCAGATTAGTATATTAAGGCTTGTGATAAATCCATATTAACATAGGCAAAAAAAAGTGATGACCTTAACAAGTTGGATCATAACATATGAAGCCCATTTACCTAAGAATTCAAGAGAGGTTGAATCATTGTACATAGACATGATCATTCCAAATATTAAATTTAATAACCAAGTCATGAGATAAATTGTTTATTGTAGAATTTCAATCTCATCTTAGTCATGTCCTAAAAGTTGTTCACCAGACCACCTAATGAAAAGTTCACCATTACACACCATGCCCGTAGGGATTTCAATGTTTTAATAAAGGGATGTGTATATAAACATCAAGAGTATTATTTTATATATATTATTTAAATACTATAATTATTATATTTATCACTTTTAATATTAAATTTTAAGTCATTAAAATCCTATTTTCATAAAATTTACATTCTAATACGATGAAACACAAAATGTATTTTTTGGAAATATATAGATTAAATTAATACAATATTTTTGATAAATTTAATAATTTTATAATTAAATTATGATATAATAAAATACTATTAGTAAGAAATTTTTATTAAACATAAATGATAATCTATTTTTATGATGTTAAATGTAATTGTTACAACAATCAGAAAACTGTTATTGTAAATAAAAAAAGTATTTTATCAATATATTGGTATTCTATTTAAAAGTGTAAAGTATCATGATTAAATAAATATTTTCATAATATAATAACTACTTTTTGAATAAGTATTTTAATGTTATCTAGTGGTATCTTTTTCATAATAACCCGAGATAGATGAATTTTCACATAAAAATTAAATATGATACATATACAGTATGTATTATGACATAATAATGACCCAAAAATAAGGTAATATATTCCATAAAATGTATTCAAAACAAAATAAATATTTTATTAATAAAATAATGTGGTTTTAAAATTATTCTTTAATATTTTAAAACCCTTAATGAATCGTCCAAAACATATATTATATTTTAAGGTTTTAAAATAAATTTATAATAAAAATCTCTCAATTCCACATTACCATTGGCATAATTTGAAATTGTTTGGTTCTCATCCTTGTAAAATTATTAAAAGAATTCACCTTGAAATAAACTCTTGAAAAAACCATGGTTATTCTTGTTGTTTTTATTACTTTATAATATAGATTCCAAAACCTAATTTTGGTAGTTAATAAATAACTCTCCATTATTTTTCTATATACACACATCCATCCAAACAATGATCTTCTATAATATATATTGGACCGCAAATTTACATATAAAATATCTCTCTATATCCCTCCAAAGGTTCTCCAAATACCTTAAGAATCCCCTCCCAAGCTTTTCGAAGCACCCTCTCAGGGTATGGGATCCTCTGCTTCTCCTCTATATTCAAGAACCTTCTTGTTTTCCCCTTAAATTACTTGTTTTCTCTATTGGGTGATGCTATTACAAAATATTGTTAATTTACTTATGATTTAAAAATTGTGATTGGCCTATTTCACGGTCATTTAAACCTTCCATTAATCATTATATACCCTCGTTATTCTACTGGAATCATCCTGCGATTTCCCTTAAGAACCATATTTATACTAAATACCCACTACCATTTCAACTCAATGGTATTAACCTATATTTACTTATCATTTATTGATTTATTAATTCAATTTATGTGTCTCACACTCCTTAATCATGTAATTACAAGTGATTAAATGCATCCTTATGTAGTATGATATATGTGGAACACTTATGCCTTATTATGATAAGAAATTAATGGGTGGTCCTAGAATAATATAGGCCTTCAACACATTGAGTAATGTATTAATCTCATGATAATAATTGTATGTTGTATAGGAGTTTTTCCTAAGAACACAATGTTATGTTCTCTTTTTGTTATCCTTTTTTTATTTATGATCCCATATCATAAATTATTTCTACATTTCTATGTTTCCTTTATTCTATCATGTTATATCATGCCTCATTATGTAGGATTATGATTCACATACCTATTATAATACCATGATATTTACCATGGATCAAATGAAAAACTTTAAATTATGTTATACTTTGTTTATTCCCTTATAAGAATTTATATCTCACCCCATTCTTATATATGTCTGTAGGCTATCCCATACATTTTTAGAAAAACAGTGTAATTTTTGGAGCATTTTAATGAATTTTTCAATATTGTTGGTGTATTATTGTTTCATGATGTTATTATATATAACAAATTTCACAAATAATATTGGATTAAAAATATTTTTTGATTGTGTTATGTGAGTATTTATGTATTAAAAAATTAATTGAAGTACATTAAAATATGGGTTTTCATATTGAATCATTAAATGTGATTAGTGTTGGAGCTTTAAATTATTCGGAGCATAAATCTAGTACAGAAGGATTGAAGGAGGATGTTTTTATTTAGAATACAATATAAATAGAAATAGTTATATGAGGTGTGAAACCTAATACTAGAGGATGAAAAAAAATTATACCCCTCTCAAATTATCGTCTACAACCTCCCAGGTATGCTTCAAAAAAGGAAACAGAAAGGGTGTGGATACACCCAGCACTTTACATAAAGTATTTCAACCTACTATGATTCAATATTTATTAAATATTTATGAGTTAAAGTTAAATTAATTATTGACAATTAGTGTTTAGTGACTTATGGAAAATATTCTCACTAGGTATACCATTAAAGCATTGTATCATTCCACATTTAAAGATCTCCATCAATAAGAAGAGTCTTATATGTAAGAAAGAGATGTGCTAAGTCATCTAACCCACATGTAATCTATAAAACCAATTTATCTATACCAAATTTTATAACAGTATCGAAAAAATCATCTATTAGTAAATAAAAGAGATAACTTTTAAGGAATTTACCCTAAGCCAACTCAAACTAGTTATTAATAGTGAATGCATGCATAACCACAGTGTTAGGATCTTCCCATCACTACCCCTGCTCAATTTTCCACCTAAAAAAAGAATTCCATTTGAGATGACACTACTACGTCCCTATCGTTAATGTAGGCTATGGTAGGATGATGTGAACCATTTTACCTAGAGATAAAACCATTCTCTGAGTGTGTGGGTGCAACTATTCTACCACACATCTTTGAAAATACAATATCTTGAACATTCAATATCACTAGGGTGTTATAGATTTTTTTTCTAATTTTTAATATCAATTTTGCCCCATGATGGGGACCCTAAAATAGAGAGTGTATTATAATATCAAATTATATTTGTAGACCCAATATAGACTATCCTTCTCTGGTATAGTAGTCGACCAGTTAGATCGATCACCATATTTGGGAATCTTTATCAGGCATTCATCTCTTAATTCATCCCCACTCTTTGGAAGAAGACCACACTAATCCAATCAAACTAATAACAGTTGAAAAATTATTTATTCATGGACTATATTATAGAGGTAAGAGTTTGGAATATTCCCAAATTATATTAATCCAATCCTAGGATTTTCTTGGCACCTGAATTGAAAATTTCCCCATGAGTTACCAAAATTATACTTCCCAGTAATGTTCCTTGGAGGGTTCCCTGAGATTTATACAGTTGAACAGATGTTAGAATATTTCTTTTTATGGATGAATCTCAATCCTCAAAAAATTTCTATATTCTTGGGAAAGCTAATTGGAAAATAAGAAGCATTTATTGTTATTCTTAATCCTCTTTGATGCTAGCTCAAGTGCCTAAAATTATGCAATATCACATAGTTCCCCATATCGAGTAAGGAAAAAAAAACTTATCAATAAGGGATAAATTATTAGTGTAAAACTATATATGATGAATAGAATAATAATTTTTATTCCTTATAAAGTGAGAAAATCCATATATATTGAATCAATTACATGTAAAAAAATGTTAATGCTACAAGAATTGAGGATTCCCTATCATATTATCCTTATTGGATATCTCAATCACAGTCCTTATCACCAAATGTTGTTACATTCCATCCAAGAGTTATTTTACATTAAATATATACTTCATAAAATTGTATAATATGGATAATTTATGTTGGGAAATCCATCATAATAAGTTTTATTCATCTCTACTAACCATCAAAATGAGGAAGAATAGTATAAAGAAATTCAATAAAATGGGTAATACGATGTTTGATGAATGTATTCCCTGAATTATAATCAATAAAGTACACACCATCATCATTGAAAAGATAAACCATTCAGTCATGTCCCCTATTTCTACTGCAATGGTTTAAACCAATTAATCAACACTATAATCTTCCAAGATCCAATATTCTAAAATCTAGTTAAACTAGTGTAGCAAGAATATAGAATTAGAAGGTGAACCTATATAATTTCCCAAGATACTATAAATCCTTTTATATTTCATTTTGTTGATACTAAGGAAAAATAAACCTCCCCACAAATTGGTTCCACAAGACCATCCCACAAAACCAAACCCTTTTCATATAAATATTCTCTTAAGAACATTGTTAATATATATGACATGAAAAATCCTTCATTAATAATGAATAAGATTCATAATAATCTAATTTTCAACCTAAAAATGGAGGAATATTGGGGAGAGCTCTCCATGACTAATGGGATCGAAGAAAATATTTTCAATATAGATATCTAAATTCATTCAATATATCTATTAAAACAATATATACTTCCAAAAACAAGAAACATACACTTCAGCGGGCCTAGTAAAAGAAAACATGTACAAATGAGTCATTCAGAGTATGATTAGACACAATGATTTTATAGGATCAATTAAAAAATAAACATTCTCCTAATCAACATTAGATATTTTGAAGGAAGGATATAACCAACTCATAAGTGGAAAAAATATCACCAAATTATGGTGAGGTAAAATAGTTTCTCATATGGGTGACTCAAGATCCCACGCCCCAAACCATGGAGTAACCTAAGGGTGAGAAACACATACCTATGGAAAAAACATGACATATTGAAGTACTTAGCTATCATTATTTCTAAAATCCTGATCTTATATGTCCTTCATCTATAAAAATATCTCTACGAATAACATTGAGTGGCTCGTCAATACCATTAGAGTTTAATGCAATGATCTTTACTTCTGATGTGTATCATGTAGAGACTAAAACCATTGAATGAAATATAGTGATATCTTTATAAGAAATCAATATTGACTATTATACAATCATGTATTAATCCATTTAATGTATCTCGAAAATTTGTTTCCATCAATACTAACTGATTTATAATTAACAACAACACAAGTTTTAATATTATGCTAGAATTGATGCACTAACTATTAATATATATTAAATATCATTTATCTAAATATACTTTGATAATATATGGGTATGAAAAGAGTTAAAAAGTATCTTGGATGAATCAATATTAGAGATATATTCAATGATTCCATCTCCAAACCTATCTTCATGATCTCTTAAAAAGGCATAGCACTCAATGTCCTATTTATAAAACCTTGGTTGCATCAACATGTAGTAGTTACCAAATCTTATCATTATTCTCTCAAATACGATGAAGATTGATAAATCAAGATATTATATGGTTATAACTCTCATATTGATTCTTGAGATTATCAATACATCAATATCGTATCCTACCATAGAGAAGGAAAATATCCCCGAACTTATAATGTCACTTGAGTCACTACCCCAGATGGTTTGAAAATTTCTCCATTCTACCCATTCATTGATCATAGTAATGAATATATTGTTCCCATTAATCAAATGTAAGTGGTAATATCAAATTTTTGAATATATTTCCTCATTTTTATGATATTGACCTCATTAATTTAATCAATATATGTATAAGTATGAAGTAATTCAAATAATAAAGATAAAATTTCTGATGAAAATGAACCCACATTATCCTCAAGATATGACATGAACATCAAATCACCACCTGGATCAAAAGATACAATCACAACACTGGAAAAGAATTAAAATTCACTCAGATATTCATAGTCTCAATACATCAACACGTCCTACTCCTCCGATGAAAATGGAGAATAATGAGGGCATATTCAGAATGTCTAGGGAAATGATGCCCATATATTGGTTTCCTTAAAATTTGAGAATTAAACCTTATTAGTGATTAGTGATAAAAAATTTCACTATATCATCTCCCAAAATAAAGTATTTTGACAACTATTTTTACCTCAATAACAATAGAGTGGAATGATATATTGCTAATAATGTTTTAAGTGATGATGCTGGCATCTCTTTCCATCAAAATATACAGATTCCTCATAGACAAATATATATGATATAAATGACCCCACACTATCCTAAATTTCTAAAAATATCATTCGTCACCCACAATTATTGATACTTGGGTAGTGGAATAATAATATTAATTTCCCAAAAATTCCCCTCTTATATTTGTAAGAGGCATATCTACCACCATTGATGATCTTATACTGGTAAATCTTTGTACATGGGATGATTGAATATCCATATTAATTAGTAATTCATGTATTTTATGAAAAAAAATATCTAACTATTTTTCATGAAACAATATAATGATTTATTAACCTAAAATCATAAATAAATTGTTGAACTTGATCCTGATGTGGTAACCCATCATCGAGGCCTACCCAATGATCATCTTGATTACAAACACGTAGCCAAGACAATGAATCTGAATCATGTGGTTAAGGTTGAATGTAATGTCATCAAAATTATAAATTTTAATTTTATTGGAGAGGTCAAATACCCCTAATATATTTACAATATTATACCATATAATAAAAAAAATAATAGATAGATCATAGTATTTATTAATTTCATTGATCTAAACTACCATTGGCCATGGGCTGGTATCCCAACGCCAATTAAAAAATTATTATTGACGAAACATATAGTCACCAAGATGTATCCTCTATAGGGGGATATTAAGGATATAAAAAAATTAAAATTACCTTGATGAAAAACATTTCAATAATCTCATGGAACCCTGAGTATTATACTATTATTGAGTGATGTCCATTGTCTTAAATAATGCTAGTGTCACATATCAAAATTCTATGAACTATATTTATAAATCCTTATTATTTAAGAACATTTAATGTTATATAGTTGAAATTGTATTAATATAAAAATATTTTTGTAATGATAGTTTCATTTTTGAAATAATTTTTAACAAGTTACAGTAGAATATCATAAAAATAAACCCAATGAAATGTGATTTTGGGGTTTCAATGGAAACTTTTCTCAACTGTATGGTACCCCATCATGAAATTGAAGTCAACGTTGATATGAATAATGTGATAGTTAATATACCATCTCCTTGAAACCTTTAAAAAATTACAAGGTATTAAAATATATATTTCATACATCATAAAAAGTATATAATTCCTTAAAGTAATTGTTTTTTCCTTCACCAAGATGATTAAGAAGGGAGTTTCCTAAAAACTCAAAAATAATTTGAAAACCTGATACAATACCATTCATAAACAATAGTATTTATTCCACTACACTCATTCTCTAAGTGATATAATGGGATTTTTTGTTTGAATTCTTTCTTTCATGGAAAAATGAAGATGGGAAAGAACATAGTATATAATATCTTAGATGAACCATAATATTTACTAAGAATTGATATTTTTAAATCAGGTGGAATTTATTGAAATTGAACTTTTCATTCTACAACTTGATACACTACTTAAAATATAATGATGAGCATTCAGTATCTCAAATTGACGTACATAATTAAATCCTTAGTTATCCAACGTCAAATGAATATCTTGAATGATGGGTGATCAACCTATAGTGGTTCAATATTCAATTTATTCCATAAAATGAAGACAACATAAATGAACTGTAAGACATTCGTATAGAACATCCTACCATAAATAACATTCAAGTTGATACTATGTTGTTAGGTGAAGAGGATTCATATATTAAAAATACTCCCAAGAAATGGAATATATACATTGATAACGACTTGAGAAGCTCAACATGAAAGGGCATAGTGAACCCAAACCATAATATGGTCAGTCTGGGAATCATACTCATTTCCACAGAAAAAGGGGTAAAACCTGATTTTTTTCTTATTTTTAGAATGTTGCACCAATAATTTGGATCAGTACCATACTATTATTGGGTTATTATAATTATCATTTCAAGTACAAGTGGACCACCTGAACTTCATAGTTTATTCTGAATTCGTAATAAATTAAATCAATGGTGAATATTCCCATAAAAATAGGAATTAATACCCCTTCTTGATTTTACATAAGGTTTGATGGTATACTTCCCCCCATCTTCAATATCACCTCATTTCATGAATTCATATAATTATAATGTGGTTTAATTGGATCGTAAAAATATAGCATCCCGTCTTTTTATAACCTAAACTTTCATTACATTAAACAAAACTGAGTATCTTTAAGGTTTAGTGTCTTGGAAACCAGGAACATAATACATGAAAACAACATAAAACATTATTCTTAAACACTTGAAAGGATTCCCCTTAAGTTAATACTAGGTTCATTATTGCATCTCATAACCTGGGGACATACATCAAAAGAAAGGGTGAGCAGAAAGCCTAGTAAGGGAAGAAGAGAAACATTTAACATGTGAACTTGAGATACATCAACTATGTCATGAAAAAGAACTTTAAGGCATGAAAAAGAAATCACGTGGAATATCATAATAAAAATAACTTTTTTCATACCTTGAAGATGTGGCTACATCATTTAACATATACAATCATACACATATCACCAAGGTCCATCCCCAAGGTGTCATTTGAAAATTACCAAGGTTATTCACCAAGATATCATGAAAATTGTAATCTCTAGTGGTTACATCATTACCCATTGCATTGGAGCGCTATCTGACCGCACCCTTGAAATGTATTTATTATCATGTGATCCACATATATCATCATAAATAATTTCATAAAAAACCCATACAGCATAAAAAAATGGGTTTCATTTCATAATCATAATGTTTTAAAAACTGCTTTAAAGACATGATCTTTATGTCACTTTAAACCCATGAAAAGGGAAAGTGGGTTTCATGTATTTAAATACCAGAATTTAAAATAGAACATTTTGATATATATGTGAATACTCCCTATATAAATAAGAGAATTGAGTATTCACTTAATAACATAAAATAATTTAGAGAAAATAGAGAGGCATTTTGAGACGAAAATTCTGCAGCATAACGGCTACGTTTCGGGGTTTTAGAAAACATTGAAAAGAGAGGGTACATGGGTTAAACATTTATAAATGACAAATAAAACAGTATAGGTATAGAATATGAATGATATATGAACATGGTAATGAAATTTGAAGGATTTACCATATGAAATGAAGAACCTGAAACGAAGACAAAAATAAGATTTCTCTTATGAAAATTTGGCAGCCTAACGGTGTCACTTAAACATCAAAAAATGAATTGACGAGATGAAATAGGGTCTCTCATAATATGAACATAAAATATAATTATGAAATATTTAGATATCATAACCCAAAAAAATAAAAAAGAACTTGAAATACTTGACATGAAAGTAGAACTTTCAAAAATGAGAAAGGTGAACGAATCCCTTAAAAATTCTGCAGCCTAACAGCACCACTTAAAACTTCAAAATACTGAATTTAAGAGATCAAATAGTGTCTCTCATCATATGATCATAAAAAATGAGTATGGTAGATTTATAGGTCATACCCCAACAAAATAAAAAATAACGTGAAAGAATTGACTTGAAAATGAGAAAGGTGAAAGAATCCTTTACAAAAATTCGGCAGCCTAACGGCGCCACTTAAACATTCATAAAAAAAATGATGAGAGTAAGAGAGAATCTCTCATCATATGAATGAAAAAATGGCTGTAGGATGAATATAAAATAACATCCCCAACATAAGAACATGGAGATTAGAAGAAATGACATAAATAAGAGTACTTGAAAAGAAAGAGAGAGGTAGGATCCCTTACCTTAAAATGTAACTCTTAAAACTCAAAGGATTGGACCTTGAGGGATTGGGGGAACCTTGGGAGGACTCCTTGGGAGGTAAGGAGACCGTAAATTCATTTATAATGATTTTGGATTCCAAAGTATGAGAGAATGTCTTGGATTTATAGGGAAAGTGAGGGGACAAGGCATTAATGGCCAAGGGACACCTCAAAAGTGGGTTTCTCAAAACCATGTGCTCTCCCAAGATATTTCCCATGAATTTAGGCCACATGGGTCCCCCAATACAATAATTCATCAACTTTGGTCGTCCAACCCATAAAATATCTCATGAAATCATCATTACACATTTATGATGCAATTAAACATACCAAAACCCTAAAACTGTATTTTTACTATTCACTGAAAATTCAACATTCTCAGAAAACTCCCAAAAATTTACCATAACATAATATCGATGCTCTGAGTTCAAAAATAAGGACCATTTTAAAAAAATAATTTTCTAATTAATTACATTTTTAAATAAAAACACTATTCACCCGAAAAAACATATACTTGATTAATAATTTATGAAACCGTTATTTTACCATTTTATTGAGTCACATTACTTAATCAAGGTGTATAAATTATATTAAAACTTTATTTAAGTGAGATTACTAATAAATTTGGTCACATTACTAATCCTAAGCATAAAAAACACTATTCCTAATTTACTATTATTCAAAAATTATGTTGATCCTATTAGACTCTAAATTCCGTACTGAACATAATTGTTGAAGACCATTTTTTTGAAAATCATTACACATTTTTAATTATTTAAGGTTTACCTAAACATTTTTAAAATATACTTTCTCTAAAATTCTCCAAAAAATATGCATACTATATTTATCCGGACATTTGAAAATTTATAAACTTCATCATAAGAAGAAATAAAAATTTTATTTAAAACAAAGGATTACACAAGGTAGTTACGGTCTCCTTACATAGCCCCTTATCACACCAGCATATGATCTAAGTGTAAGGTGTGCTAAGGTGAGAGAATCCGAGGGAAGCTCAGCCAACATCACACGAGTAGTAATTTCTATCAGTTTGAACTTCTTGCGAAGGCGATTCCATTCTAGCTTCACGCGATGAAGTTCGGCTTCGGTTTGGTCCAGAGTAGAGCCCAGTGGTGCTACCTTCTTCCCAAGTTCTGTTAGATGGGCTTTGATCGGTCCAAGACTACTGGGTGAGGCCATCAAATATTCTTTCTATATTAATTAACCAAGATTACTTGTATTTAGAGACAATAATTGAAACATTTAGTTTCCAGCGGTCATATTGACCAATGGTCGTATAACAGTCAAAATCCAACGGTCTCATTTTAATTATACTCATGTTATCAAATGAAACAGTTTTGTTGAGTATAAAAATAAAATAACACACAAAATTAGGAAACATGATGTATTCAAAATTTCAGGTCGTTACAATCTTCCCCCTTAAGAAATTACTTCCTCGCAATTTTTAAAATTCAGTTTTGAAATTTCATTGAAAGTTCCACATCAAAAAAAGAGTCAGTAACACTATTACTTTAAAAGAAATAATAGGAGGTACAAAGGCCACCCGAGTTAACCCACACTGGGATTCCATGTAGGAAAACATGGACATGGAGGAGAAAACAAAGGGTCATGTTCTGAGGGAGAGTGATAGAAAACATGATTAGGATAATGTTAACCACGAGAAAATCCCAAACTTCTGATGTGTGTAAATGGTCTTTGATTACCAAGTAGGAAATGTAAACCAAAAACATTTCTATTTTACGTTCCTTTTCATAATTTTGAGGAATTCATTTAATACATAGAACAAAACTATAAGGAAATATACCTACCTTCTAGTAGAGTTTCATCCTTTAATAAGTTTCTACCAAAACTAATCATTTCTCCAAACAATGAGCATTCAAAACTACTTTGTCTCATCAAAGAAAAAGAATCATCTTATAGAGAATCACAAAATCCACCAAATATTAACTATCTATTTCTTCTACCATTATACATTATCCCAAAAAGAGAAAGGGTAAGAAAAAACAACTCTCCCAAAATAAAGAACCCCAGAGGAAGGGAAACTACTTTAAATCTTCAAAGTTCCACGGTACTACCCAAAGTTCATCATAGACCATTCCGAAAATAACTGTCCTTAAAAATCCTCAACATAAACCAAACTAAGATTGAAACCCAAATACAAAAAGGATTTTATAACATAGTCTTCCAAGGTAACCTTTATCATTCATCTCCAAACAACATCAACCACTCCTAACATATTATTACAAAAGTAACTAACTTAAACGTATTTACCCCAAGATAGGTTAATCATTTTCATAAGTAACCTAAATTACTATAATTCCACATTAAATTCATCGATTCTTCAAAATATAAGTCAACCTTACTCTTAGATGAAAATACCATAGTAATCTATTTACCTCGATCATATAGGGTCCCCAAAATAGTGAACGTCTTCCAAAATAATAATCATCTTTTGATCTACTAATTGTATCTATCATATTAGTACGACAATCATCACATTTAATATCACATTGGTTGTTGGGACATGTTCTTCCATTTCCCACCACTAACTAAGAAGAGAAAGTATAATTAGGGGCTTAAATACTTAGCCAGTAATCAGGAAAAGGAACTTAAAGCATATAAGGATAACTTGTAGAAGAAAATTATACCCTAACTTGTGATCCCCTAGGTTCCAAACTAGGTTATCCATGATCATATATTCTTATGTGAATCTTTATTTTATTTTATGTCTGTTCCTTTAATAATGGTTCATACTAACTTATGAATTTACCAAATCATATCCCCCAGGAGTGTTGTAACCAAGAATGCAGCAAGGCCCATTGTCATGTACCGGTTCCCGTTCGAGTCTAGCTCAAAGCGGTGTTTTCTGGTTTTACCCCTATGTACATCTGTGCCAGAGCCACCTCTACCTTCTCGTATCCAGACAGGGATGTATTTGCTTGGCAACCCCTTACTAAATACTCAACAAAATACAAAGAAGATTTCCTATATTTAAACTTTTCTATAGGCTTATTTCTAATGTTTTCATATCCTAATTTCCACAAATAACTAAACAATCTTTTGATACCAACTATAGAATCCCGTCTTTTTGTAACATAAACTTTCATTACATTACACAAAACTGAGGATCATTAAGGTTTAGTGTCTTGGAAACCAGGAACATAATACATGAAAACAACATAAAAAATTCTTATTAAACACTTGAAAGGCTTCTCCTTATGTTCATACTAGGTTCATTACTGCATCTCATAACCTGGGGACATACATCAAAAGAAAGGGTGAGCAGACAGCCCAGTAAGGGAACAAGAGAAACATTTAACATGTGAACTTGAGATACATCAACTATGTCATGAAAAATAACTTTAAGGCATGAGAAAGAAACCATGTGGCATATCACAATAAAATTAACATTTTTCTTAACTTGAAGATATGGCTACATCATTTAACATAGACAATAATGAACATATCACCAAGGTCCATCTCCAAGGATTCATTTGAAAATTACCAAGGTTATTCACAAAGATATCGTGAAAATTGTAATCTCTAGTGGTTACATCATTACCCAATGCATTGGAGGGATATCTGGGCACACCCTTGACATGTATTATGTGAGACACATATATCATCAAAAATCATTTCATAAACAACCCATATATCATAAAAGAAATGGGATTCATTTCATAATCATAACTTTTTAAAAACTGCTTTAAAGACATGATCTTTATGTCACTTTAAACCAACGAAAAGGGAAAGAGGGTTTCATGTATGTAAATACCAGAATTTAAAATAGAAAAGTTTGATTTATATGTTAATACCCCTGTATAAATAAGAGCTTTGATTATTCACTTAATAACCTAAAATAATTTTGACAAAAGATAGAGGCATTTTGAGATGAAAATTCTGCAGCATAACGGCAACGTTTTGGGGTTTTAGAAAACATTGAAAAGAGAGAGGACATGGGTCAAACATTTATAAATGACCCATAAAACCATAGAGGGATAGAATATGAAGGATATATGTACATGGTAATGAAATTTTAAAGATGTACCATATGAAATGAAGAACATTAAAGGAAGAACAAAATAAGATTTCTCTTATGAAAATTCGGCAGCCTAACGGCGTCACTTAAACATCAAAAAATGAATTGACGAGATAAAATAGGGTATCTCATTATATGATCATAAAAGATAATTATTATAGATTTAGAGATCATACCCCCAACAAAATTATAAGTAACTTCAAATACTTGACATGAAAGTAGAACTTTGAAAAATGAGAATGGTGAACGAATCCCTTAAAAATTCAGCAGCCTAACAGCGCCACTTAAAACGTCAAAATACTGAATTGAGAAGATCAAACAAGGTATCTCATCATATGATAATAAAATATCAGTATGATATATTTAGAGATAATACCCCAACAAAATAAAAAAGTACTTGAAAGACTTGTCTTGAAAACGATAAGGGTGAAAGAATCCTTTACAAAAATTCGACAGCCAAACGAAGCCACTTAAACATTCATTAAACAAAATGATGAGAGTAAGAGAGAATATCTCATCATATGAACTTAAAAAGGGCAGTAGGATGAATATAAAATAACATCCCCAACATAAAAACATGGAGCTTAGAAGAAATGACATAAACGAGAGTACTTGAAAAGAAAGAGAGAGGTAGGATCCCTTACCTTAAAACGTAACTCTTAAAACTCAAAGGTTTGGACCTTGAGGGCTTGGGGGCACCTTGGGAGGACTCCTTGGGAGGTAAGGAGACCAAAACATCGTTGAGAATGATTTTGGAGTCCAAATGATGAGAGAATGTCTTGGTATTTATAAGGAAGCTGAGGGGACAAGGCATTAATGGCCAAGGGACACCTCATAAGTGGGTTTCTCAAAACCATGTGCTCTCCCAAGATATTTCCCATGAAGTTAGGTCACATGGGACCCCCAATACAATAATTCATTAAATTTGGTCGGCCAATCCATAAAATATCTCATGAAATCATCATGACATAGTTATGATGTAATTAAACATACTGAAACCCTAAAACTGTATTTTTAATATTCACTGAAAATTCAACTTTCTCAGAAAAATCTCAAAAATTTAACATAACATAATATCGATGCTATTAGTTCAAAAATAAATTCCATTTTATAAAAATAAATTTCTAAATATTTTTAATTAAATTTTTAAATAAAAAACACTATTCACCCGAAAAAACTAATACTTGATTAATAATTTATGAAGCCGTTATTTAACCATTTTATTGAATCAAATTACGTGATCAAGGATTATAAATTATATTAAATCTTTCTTTAAGTGAGATTACTAATCCATTTGGTCACATTACTAATCCTAAGCATAAAATCACTATTCATCATTTACTATTCACCAAAAATTATGTTGATCTTATTAGACTCTAAATTTCGTACTGAACATAATTTTAGAAGACCATTTTTTGAAAATCATTACACATTTTTAATTATTTAAGGTTTAAATAAACATTTTTAAAATATACTTTCTCTAAAATTCACCAAATGATATCCGTACTATATTTATCCGGACATTTGAAAATTCATAAACTTCATCTTAAGAAGAAATAAAATTTTTTATTTAAAACAAAGGATTACACAAGGTAGTTATGGTCTCCTTACGTAACCCCTTATCACACCAGCATATGACCTATGTGTAAGGTGTGCTAAGGTGAGAGAATCCGAGAGAGGCTCGGCCAACATCAGTAGTAATTTCTATCAGTTTGAACTTCTCGTGAAGGCGATTCCATTCTAGCTTCACACGATGAAGTTCGGCTTGGGTTTGGTCCAGAGCAAAGCCCAGTGGTGCTACCTCCTTCCCAAGTTCTGTTAGATGGACTTTGATCGGTCCAAGACTACTGGGTGAGGCCATCGAATCTTCTTTCTTTATTAATTAACCAAGATTACTTGTATTTAGAGACAATAATGAAAACATTTAGTTTCCAGCGGTCATATTGACCAATGGTCATATAACAGTCAAAATCCAACGGTCTCATTTTAATTATACTCATGTTATCAAATGAAACAGTTTTGTTGAGTATAAAAATAAAATAACACACAAAATTAGGAAACAAGATTTATTCAAAATTTTGGGTCGTTACAACGACCACATCCCAAGATGTTCAAGATCGGGATGGAATAGCCATCCATATCTCACATCATTGTATTTTTTCCCATTCATTGGTGAAAACATGTATTAATAGAATGAAATCAGCAGTACTCATGAGTGTGAGATGATAACCAAAAAAAATGAAACTATGAGTGGATGGATTTCCTCCATATTCAACTATAGTCTAAGTGGCATTCTTCCATTGGAATTAGTAATGAATGAACATATTCAATTTGATGAAGGAATTTCATCATTTATGATGACCCCAAATATCATAAATTCCTATATATAAAAGGATTTAATAGTTTCCTATTAAGATACATTAACGGAGGATAAAATCTCATGGTTATACAATATTTCTCTGTAGGTATTAGTGGTTCTCATCAGTTAGGAACAAAATTCACTCATTCAATTTGAAGGCTCAGTTCATTTTGGTAGTCGATGACATGAGATACCCTAATGTTCACCATGAAATTACAATCCTACCAGATACATGAAATTTTATCCACCAACACTTCAAATTATTACTTACTATAAAATATTCTTAGTCATTTTTCATCTAGGTAATAGATTCCATTGGTATATATTCCCAATCCATATCTAGTATGTTTATGAACATCCTTACTATCACCAATTTCTTCTCTAAGTAGACCAAGGCTATATCCCTCATATATATTGGAAAAAGGATATCAATAGATTTGTTAAGACAAACATCGATACCAAATTTTGTGTCCCTCATAATATATTGATAGACAAAGGAACTATTTTATACAAGTCCATATTGAATAGATTAAATCATCAATATATAATTCAATCCAACCACTCACCTCACCACTATGTAGTAGCAAACAGAATGATATATTCTTTTAACAAGACACGATCAAATATTCTCCAATAAATGATGGATAATGTAAATAAATCTTACCTCAGGGAACTTCAACATTATTAATGGTCCTACAGCACCAAAACACATATGGCCACACTAGTGACACAATATATTCTTGTATTAATGATATATGAAAGCATACCCATCGAGGTTGAACTACCCTTTATTTTCATTTCAATCTATAACTGTCTCTCTGAATATGTATTGTCTTGGAAATGGTTGGATGACATTGAATTGGTGGATGAGAAAATATTATAATAGTTTATAAAATTATAAATACATAAAAGATAAGTCATATGCGCCTCAAACAAAAAAAATCACCCTCATTCATTACTCCAATGAGAGATGGTATTGGTTGTGATAACCCCTATGATACCTGGGTTGAATCCTTTAAAACATGATATAAATTGGGATGGACCTTATGTTAGACACAAATTATACTAAAATTGGGATTATTTCTTGATCCTCATATAATTACAATGAATCTCACCAACCACCAATTCAATGTTACGCAATAAATACTATGCCTAATCTCTACATTGGTTCAGTATCATCCTTGTTTTATGACATTAAAATGTGTCATCAAAAACCATTAGGAAATACATTAAAACGCATTGTGGTCATGTACCAGTTTCATAACATAAAACATAACAACATCATATCCCCACAACATTAAATGACACACCATTTCAGTCCAATCATGATGAAATAAGAAATGCATTCCCTCATGGGTCAATTCTAAAGCACATTAAATTACATCAAACTCTTGATGCAAGTCCCGATTAAATTAAATTGAACTAAATAAAAGTAAATAATTATCTTACAAAAGTTCTAGATCTATATGAGAAAACCAATGTGTCATTCAACATCCTCCAATGGGAATTAGTGATATAATCCCCACCTCTTATCCTAGTTGTATGATGTAAAATTGCATAAGAATGTCAAGACTATAGAATTTTAAATCACATGGTTTTAGTCCTTTACTATATCCATGATATTGTTAAAGTAATATACAAATAATTTTCTTGTTCATCACAATAAGAATAACTCTTGTGAGCATACAGATTATGGTCAATTTATCTGATTGACACAACTGAACCACATCATTCCCAATCACAATAAATAATGTGGTCCATCTCTTATAACCTTAAACTGTTTAGACTGGGTGAATTTTTTATTAAATAATCCATTTAAATAAGATCTATATCTATGTAAGGACTCCGAATAAAATTCCAACTGTACCTATGAATAAAAATCCACCACCCCTATGCAAGATCATGATATAAGGACCTGGCCTTAAACATTACATAATATTGAATTAAATGAATAATTCACATTGTGGATCCTTTCATGTTTAGAGTTTTAGAGAATTAGGCCATAACTATTACATTACAACTTGAATATTACAAGTATACACTACTACTCATTATCCATTTTTTTCATAAAATAAAAACTCTTAAAAAGAAACATGTCTAGTTCCATATTTTAGACAGTATGATTTTTCCTTGATCCCATCCTTGAACTTATTCATCTTTATGTCCTGTGAAAAAATTTCAAAACATGGGATGATCACAAAAATATCAGTAAGGGTTATAAAATAAATAAAAAAACATTAACCCATAAATAAGCACAAATCAATGAAACCAATACTTTTCCTTCATAACACACCTTATGAAATTATAATATTTATGAATAACACATAGAAATCATAAATCATAAAGGTTACTTATTGCATCCATATCAAACTTACATTTTAGCTATCATAGCTATGTAGAAAGTTACACGTGGAATACCCATCACAGTATATTCCCTAAAATCTATTAGGAGAAACATTCACATTTACCTCTGTCGCGTTACCCAAAGCATTAAGAGCTATCTCAGTCTCACCCGCCCTAGGTTTATCACGAAACCACCCGTATACGTAAACAATGCCCGATAATCATAACATAATCATAACATATGACACATGTATAAAGGAAAGATAACTTTTCCAAATTCCAATATATCAAATCAGGATATTGAAATAAACAATGGTTTTTAAAATCATTTTCAAAACCATTTAAAAAGAAATTTTAGAATCAAAGTGTACCATACCACTTTGATGATTTTAAATGAATTATCATTTGAAAACATTAATTTCCATATAAATAAATCCTAAACCCCATTTTTAAATAATTTACATTAATGAGAAATATTTAGAATAATAAATCATTAAATCGTTTAAAATGATATTTTAGATAAAGAGTTTTTAACAAAAAGAGATATGCTTGAATACAAATAATTAAAGAATAAATTTTAATCAGAACATTATAATATCATGAGAATAAAAGGATTCATGATATAATATTTCAAAGGACAGTATATACACCATATAAGAGTGAATTGATGAATAACAACAATTAAGTCTCAATGGAAATGTAAATTGAGATAAAATCCCTTATAAAGATGGTATCCTTAAATTAAAGACAAATCAATCACATAATTATGTGTAAAAAATATAAATACACCTAATATAAGTGGATATTAAGTGTAAAAAAATCATAGGTCATTCACACATATTCATAGGATGATATATTCAAGAATTAAAAGTTGAACCCAATAAATTGAAATTGGGTTAAGAAGTTCCCTTGTAAAAATTCGACAGCCTAACGGTGTCACAATAAAATTTAGAAAATGAGTTGATGAGATAAAAAGGGAATATCATCACTAGGATATAAAGTTTAAATAAATAAGGATATAGAAGGAAATATCCCAACATAGTAAGATGTAAATTAAAAGATATAACAATAAGAAGACTTTTATAAAGAGGAGGGTGAATAGTTCCCTCACCGATTTGGTAACTTTAAACACATGCGCCACATGAAATAAGGATCATAAAATGATTATTTAAATAATAATAAATGAATTTATATTACACAAAGAGTACAATCATGGGTAGTACATACACCACACAAAAGGAATTAGTGGAAAATATAGCATGAATCTCACGGGAATTAAAAGTGAGACGAAACCCTTTACCACATTGTAATCAATTGAGTCGTGTGACCAAAAGTTTATAACCACCAAATGAATCACATAATACCATGAATATAATGAAAATAATGATAATATATATAAAATGGAAGTACACAATACACCACATGCAATAAATAAGTGGAGAACAATGGAAATATCAAGGAATTAAAAGGGAGATAAGAAAATCCCTTACAAAAATTCGGCAGCCTAACGGCGCCACATAAAAATTCTGAAAATGAATTGATGAGATTAAGAGATGGTATCTAATCATATTAGAATAAAAATTACATTATGGTTAATATAAAATAATGTCCTAAAACATAATAACATGGAGCACAAATTAAATTACATAAAAGAGAGTACTTGAAAAGAAAGAGAGCGGTCGGATCTCATACCTCGTGTCCAACTTGACTCGATCGTTCCTTTAATATCCTGAATAATAAACTAAATTTAATTTATACTTTATTAATAACCATTTTAAAGTTTATTATTCCTATTATATCAATTATTATCGTGTTATAAACATTATGTTATCATTTAAGTTAATAACGTCCATTTTGTCGATATTTGGTACTTGAGTCAATAATGAACACCTTATATTTACATGTTGTCCATGTGGTCAATATTTCATTATATCCAGAATAAAATTCATTATTTATATATCATATATATCAAATATTTCCACTATATATATGTATTTATAATATTACATAACATTTGGAGGTAAGAAATAAAATGCACCGTTCACAGAGACGGTAAGTTTTACGTACGCATGAACGCTACTTTCATTTCTATTTATTATTTCAATGAAATTAAAACATAAATATACATAGGTATACTTTAATTCCAGTATAATATCATATATAATATCTTTAACTCCATCCTTTATAAATCCCTCATAAGGCATTAATGAATCACATCACTTTGAGGGGGCGGTAGTCCGCACTTCCTCATGTGAGATTATCGTATTTACCCACTATGGAAACCATAAAGAAGTGCTATAAATGGGAAGTACAGAAGCATAAGGAAATCATAAACATAATATATATCATATATAAATATATTTCCATCATAATGTCCACCATTAGAGGCGGTAAGAGGTAATTGAACAATCATCATTTCGTGAGGCCTTTGTTTTCCATCCACAGAAACATTATGTTCTTTATCCATTAGATGGAGGTGTGTGTAAGTGTAGCTCTAATACTTCTCATAAAAACATACTAGTATATTTAATATACTGGTGTTGTTACAAAATAACGTAATAAAAGGAGTTTAGGGGTTGGATAAGTAAAATAAATGAAAACAATTAAAGAGAAATCATTACCTTTAATTTGGGTAACTCCCTTTGGTTTGAACCAAAGGACTTCTTGATGTTCCTTCTGCCTAAGTTAAGGCTTCTAAGGGGAGGATAGGGATGTAGGGAGCTTAATTGGGCAGATTATGGACGATAAAAATGGCTTGAGAGGTGTGAGGAACTGGATTGAAATGGTCTCCTTTTATAAGGGAGAGGAGGGGCTCTTTAGGAAAGTGTGATAATATTATTTTATTATATAATGATATTCGGTTTCAAAAGGTCCAAAAATAATTAAAGATTAAGATAAGATGACTCGTGGTCGAAATAAAATCATCCAATCAGAATTGGACATGTATTGGATATTATTTTAATCATTATAATCTTATTTATTCAAATGATTTATTAATGAGGTAAATACTGCTTCATTATAAGGTCATAAATAATTTAATTTATTTTTTGTTTATAAATTAGAAAAAAAATACCATGATGTAGGAAATATTTATATTTCCAATTAATATTTATAGTCGAAAATATGTCTTATATAACACCATATAAAAATTAATTACTAAAACATTTTTGATAATGTCAATTTTGTCTTTACATTAAATTAATTAATCTAAATTGTCATTATCACACCCAATTGGCTCAATGGGGTCCCAAAATCGACCAAAAGATGACCATGGTAGTTAATGACTCAACTAATATGGTATGGACAAGTGTTAAGGTAGTTTGGAATTATTATAATAATCTTTTAACCATGAATTACCCTATTTACCTTTAACCGCGTTAAATAAAAGTCAAAAATTACTATTCACCAAAAAATATTTTCATCTTAATGAACCACATTATACTTATTTATAAAAACCATGTATGTTGGATTTTTGAAATTCATTTCACAAAAGTGGTAAAATTTCATTTAAATGAAAAAGTCAGTTTTTTTAACTACCACTAAGTGGTTTCACTATTCATCAAAAATTGGAGTTTTTCAGAAAAATACCAAAAAATCAGCCTAAGCTATATTTGATATTACAAATTCAAAAATGATGTCTATTTTTCCAATTTCGAAACATAAAAGTGGCACAAATTAATATTAAAATTAATTCCTGTTATCAAAACAAATAGCGTGTTTTTAAGAAACAATAACTATCAAAAGATTGAAACTTGTTTATGTCCAATTTTAAAGTGATATTAATTCCAATTACTAACATTGGATTAAATTGTAAAAATATATTTTAATTTAAATTTAAAACCAATTAAAAAGATAATCTAACCATATAAATATATTATATTAAAAGGCACTTTTGAATTAAAATACAATGTTTTTCACTATTCATTAAAAAATGAACTTTATCAGAAAAATTCCAAAAAATTTACAAAAAGTAAATTTTGATGTCCTCATTCAAAAGAAAAATCTTATTTGTTCATATATAATGTATAAAAGTGACCAAAACTAGATTTAACAAGGGTTCGCCATTAAAAGGCGATAAATCAGCCTTTTAATTTAAATTATGCTTAAAAATAGATTTATTCACATTTTAAGCCTCTAACTTTTATTGGATAAAGGTAAATACATTTAAAAACATGTATAATCAAATTGTATTTATTTTTGTTCATTACTTCCAATACAATGGCCATAAGTTGACTACCATTTAAAATAATGATATTATATTATTAGTGTGCAATGTAAGATTTCAAAGAAACCCATTGTTGCGTATCAGGTACGCTATCGAACATAACAACCCTTTTAAAGTAAAATTAATATTTCATTCCAAAATAAATATAGAAAATGTCTTATTATTTATTTACCTAGGATGTCACATCCTTCCCCCTATTGGGAATTTTTTCCTCGCAATTTAAAAAAAGGACTCGAAAACTTCATTGAAAGTCCCCCATCGGAAAAAGAGTTAGTAAAACTATCACTTTAAAAGAAAGAAAGAGAAGAACAAAGGTCACCCGAGTTAGCCCATACTAAGATTCCATGAAAACATGGATATGGAGGAGAAAACTAAGGGTCAAGTTCTGATGGAGAGTGTTAGTAAACATGTTTAGGAGAAAGTTAACCACCAGAAAATCAAAAACTTGTGATGGGTTAAATAGTCTTTGATTCCCCAGTAAGAAAATTTAATGGAAAATGTTTTTTTAAGTTGATTTTATGTGAATAATTTACTAATGAGATTAAACAAAAACATAAGGAAATATACTTACTTTCCATGTATACATTCATCTTTTAATAGATTTCTAACACAAAATCATATTTCTTCCAAACGATGCATATTCAGGATGAATTTTTTTTCACATTAAGAGCGCTATAATCAACTTCGAGAGAATCAAATAATCCACAAAAGATGAACTATATATTTCCCATGTCTTTAGATATTAACCACAACCAAAACTTTTAGTATAAGATCAGATAATCACCAGAAGGATAATCCTTTATAAAAAGAAATACTACTCTTAATCTCCAAAATTCAACAAAGAGAACCCAAGGTTCAAGAAAGGCCATTAAATAAATAGTTTTCCTTAAAATTATTCAAAGTAATCCAAACTATGATTGAAACCCAAATCTCTGAAGGATTTAATCACATAGTCTTCCAAGATAAATCTTAACATTTATCTCCAAATAACATCAGTTACTCTTAATGTCTTATATTGAAAAGAAATTAACCAAAAAACATATTCTCCATGTTAGGATAATAATTTTCATAGATAACCCAAAATAAAATTATTATTGATTCATAATATCATCTAACTAAAATGAATTAGTAATAGTAACCAGGGACTTCACGTAGTCTAGTGGTAGGCGATAAATCCCAGTCGCACTTTGGTTGTCAGTTCGATTCCCGCAGCCTTGTCTGATGCGATGGGTTGTCATGCGGTCTGTGTGTTGTCCTTTTTCAGAAACTATATAATTTTTAAACATTCTAAAAAAGAGATAAATTCATGAAAAATAACCACAACATATTTTAACCACAATGTTCATCTTATAACTTTTATTTTGCATCCCAAAAAGTATTAACATGTAATTGCCTGAAATTCAAGGATCATATAAACCCAAATGGTTCTTTATAACTATATCCACAAAAGAAAAGATAATTATTCCTTGAATAAAATTTCATATATCAAACTTCATGGTTACACACACTATAAAAATTCTTCTAATGTAATCCCATCATCAAAAGATCCATAAAAAATTTAAGTATTTTCTCATCTTAAAATCTATCATAACTCTTGAATCCATTATATGTTGACTTCATACTCATTCAAATTTTATCATGTTCCATTTACCATTCTGTTCCAACTTATTCCGAAATACATCTTTTCTACAATCAAAATATTGAATCATTTCCTATGACTCAGAAATATCTAAACATATGTTAAGAAATAATCTATACCTTTCATTGGTCATTGTCTGTTTCATCATCCTCAATCAGAATGGCATTAGGTTTTGGTAAACATATATTTGTATGATCCGGGTTATCCCATTCCCGAAACTTCTTCGTAGGACATCTGTTTGTATAATGACCATGCATACCACAGTTAAAACATTAAATTGATCCCTCAGAAATAACTTCTTTCCCTTTCCTAGAGTCAACTGGATGCTTCCTTTTTATTTGGAAGGCTATTGCTTTATGACCTTCATTTCCACATCTATGGAATCTTACCATCCCTTTGTTACATTTTCCTAGGTGTTTATTTCCACATCCATGACACATAGGTTTTTGAACATACATACCATTATGATTATTACCTGAACTTTTGTAGGGATTTGTTTCTCGCATATATGATGCCTTATAAAAATAACTAAGGTTCAGGTGGTCAATCATTACTCCAGATAGTTGGTTGAGAATAACCATAAGAGTTATCATTATAGATCCCATATCATTCAGTTTCTCTTTCAAAAAATTGTCATAGTTTTCTTCACATCCACTGTTACTTTGGTGCCTGCTAAATCAAGCCATTTACTATAACCAAAAAGGTCAATGTGAGTATATTAGTAAAATCATCATATAATATCTTATGAGGAGGGTAAACACTAAGATATAATTATTCATGTTATCATAAACTCATTCACTTTATAAAAATAACTATGACTCATTAGAAAATCTTAACATTATGGTAATGTCACTTATGCTTAAATTGGTCCCTAACCTCTAATGTTATCTAAACAGACCTTTGATACCAACTATAAGAACCCAGCCATAAACATTACATAATATTGAATAAAATGAATAATTCACATTGAGGTTCTTTTCGGGTTTAGAGTTTTAGAGAATAAGTCCATAACTATTACATTACAACTTGAATATTACAAGTAGACACTACTACTCAGTATCCATTTTTTTCATAAAATAAAAACTCTTAAAAAGAAACATGTCTAGTTCCATGTTTTAGACATCATGAATTTTTCTTGATCCCATACTTGACCCTATTCATCTTTAAGTCCTGTGAAAACATTTCAAAACTTGGGATGAACACAAAAAAGCTCATTAAGGGTTATAAAATAAATAAAGGAAACATTAACCCATCAATAATTACAAATCAATGAAACCAATACTTCCCATTCATACCATACCTTATGAAATTATAAGATTTATGAATAACACATAGAAATCCTAAATCATAAAGGTTACTTATGGAATCCATATAAAACTTACATTGTAGTTATCACAGCTACGTAGGGAGTTACACTTGGAATACCCATCACAGTATATTCCCTAAAATCTCTTTGGATAAACATTTACGTTTACCTCTGTCATGACCTGACCCTACCCGGGATCGAGCCGTAACTACCCCAAGCCTGCCTCCATAGGCTAGGGGCTGGCGACCAGCACTGAAGGCACAATAACTCAGGGAAGCCTTTGCCTAAGTACCTGTGAACACACACACGCAACACACACAATGCAACAGTGCAGAGTGAAAGTAAAGGCAATAAAAGTACAGGGAAACTGCTATGTATATACCACAAAGTGCATCGACCTATACAAGTACAAGTAGTGCTAAAAAGGAAAAAGGGGAAAAACACGCGCCCAACCAGAAAAGTGACACAACCCGGCAACAGGTAAACAAAAAGAAACAGCTGACGGGTCTCCCACCTGAAACCTGGCCACGACCACCGCACACGGTCCAAGCTCCCAAGCTCTTACGCTCCACTGAAGTCACGCTCCACTTGTCCGTCGTCTGCAAGGGCACACCAAGTGCGGGTAATGCCCAAGCAGGGGTGAGTATAAAAATACTCAGTAGGGTACCCCGAAGGCTCGATGGAGCATCAAAAGGAGGTACCGAAAGATGAGAAGTAGAGCGAATAGGAAATTAAAGGGGTACAACAGAGAGTACAATAGAGAGTCCAGCTAAACCCAACAAGAGGAAAGAAGGTAGACTCGTCCAGACACAAGAAGCTGGAAATAGTGAGAAGGCGAACTTCCCGTCGAGTCTTTGCTACCTATAGCAGGATAGTAGACTCGTCCAACCACGAAAAACTAGACACGGAAAGCACATGGCATACCCTGCGCGTCTTCGCCTCTCCTGGAAGGAGAGTAACCAATCCCAAGAAGTCGGTACCGGAAACAAGGTATATACATATCGGTATGCTCAACAAGAAACCCGAACAACGTCGTAAGGGGATCCCCTTCCCGTAGCTCAGCCCAAGAAAAGAGTATCCAATAGTCCTAGACATAAACCCCATCATCGATGCCCAGCATCCCGCACGTCTGCCCTGAACCGCAAGACAAGGGGCTCAATGACCGCACCTTGACACTCTCCTCTTTGGGCGGCACTAACTCGCACACACGTTTTTAGATCGCGTCACAAGAACGCATCTCGGTGGGGAAAGTTCCCCTAGAACTTGAGAGTTCTAGGGAAAGTCAAACCACACCTCGTCACTTCCCTACAGTCGAGAGGTCTCCTCAAAGTCAAAGCCATTCCATCACCGACCCGTACAACCAAGGGTCCGGCTCCAGTAATCACGGAGTTAATCCATAGACTATCTTAGTCGAGAGGACTGAGTCTGGAATGCTAACAGGTGTCCCACTGCCCAGCCCCGCTGGAGGGTAATTAATAACCAAATATCAGGTGACCCACTGCCCAGCCCTTCTGGAGGGTAATTCATAACCAAATATCAGGTGACCCACTGCCCAGCCCTGCTAGAGGGTAAACCCTAATACATCAATCAGCGACCCACTGCCCATCCCCACTAGAGGGTAGACCATGAGACGTCATCAGGAGACCCACTGCCCAGCCCTGTGGGAGGGTAGACCATAACACATCATCAGGAGACCCACTACCCAGCCCCACTGGAGGGTAGACCTGGAATAAGTCGACAGGCGACCCACTGCCCAGCCGTGCTGGAGGGTAGACCTGGAACTAGATGACGGGCGACCCACTGCCCAGCCCCGCTGGAGGGTATACCCTAAGAGGTTGTCGGGTGACCCACTGCCCAGTCTCTGCTGGAGGGTAGACCCTAGTAGAATCGGGTGACCCACTGCCCAATCTCTACTGGAGGGTAGACCCTAGTAGCGTCGGGTGACCCACTTCCCAGTCTCTGCTGGAGGGTAAACCCTATAAGTCAGTGAGAAACCCACTGCCCAGCCCTGCTGGAGGGTAAGCCCGAGGAAGTCGATGAGTAACCCCCTGCCCAGCCCCACTGGAGGGTAAAACTCAGAACTGCCCTGGCCACATCCACTAGAGGGTACAACACTGGCCAACCAAACACGGAGTGGGTATCGCGCAACCACACAACTCCAGCACAACTCACCCCGAGGGGTTCAGCGCCTGTTCCATCACGGGGTTCCACTAGCACCGCTACTAGCCGATCCATCGAGAACGAAACCAGGGGGAGACCACTCAACCCTGCTGGTCAAACAAACGAGCACAAAGCCAGGGGAAATACACTCCACCCTGCTAACCAAAAAAACGAGCACAAAGGGACCCTCTACGCCGCGAGAGGTCCAAGTACGCAAAGAAGAACACAACATGCACTTGGGGCCCGCACGACGTGTGGCCCGAAGTCATCCCCAACCATGTACACGAACGTCTCATGTACGAACCACAGGTACCTCCAAGTGCTCTCGTATACTCCCAGAGTATACCACGTCTCCAGCCCAAGGGCTATCGTGCACACGGCACCCAACATCAACGCGAAGGCGTGACGTAACAACTCCACCTCAAGGACCCAGGAACGGCCAACCACATCACTTCAAACATTTACATCACTCACACAGGAGTTCACGCGATCACTCGCCAAAGGTCCGCTACAAACACGGTAGAAGGTCCGCCACCGGGGCACCTTCCATGCTTCCACATTTAACAAGATCGCGCAAGAGGATCGACACAATCAAACGGATCACACCGTTGTAATCCTCAAGGAAAAATACTCAAGATCGACTACTTACTCGCCTCCAACGGATACCCGACGGAAAAGTCACCAACACCGCCTCACGCCCGAACGACGTCCCATGATCCCGAGCCTCGGCCCTGAAAACAGTCGGGCGCATCACACCATTGCGATCCCCTTGGGAAAACACGTCAAAAGCACTACTCACTTGAGTGCAACGGATATCCGGAGAAAAAGGTGCATCCCGGCGCACCACACACGAGCGGTGCCATGTGGGACCTGCATCCCGGTCCCGAAACTCAACGAACGGATCGCACCATTGCGATCCTCTCGAAAAATAACACGAAATGGACTACTCACTTGTCCAAAACGGTTGCCCGGTGATAAGGCCGGAAATCACCGTCAACTCCTGAAACGGCCCTCGCGGTGCCCGCACCATCGTGCTGAATTACAGCGGGCAGGCTACGCCAACGCGATGCCCTCGGAAAAACACCCAACATCGACTGCTCGCACGCCCCGAACGGACATTCGATGAAAAAGACGCTAAAAGATGCATGCAGTTCAAAATACGGGCTGTGGGGCCCATGCCTCAACTTCAGCCTCAAAGCCTGAAACCACCCTGGAAACCTCCGCCTAGACGCCAGGGTCCCAACGCAACTGACGGCGCTCAAAACGGACGTCGGATGCGTCTGCGCCGTCCAAAACAAGGTTTTTCGGAAGAACGCTCGTCCACATAAAGACAGATCTCGTCTCCGAGACCCCTCGTTTGAGGAAATAAAAATTCCCTAAATCCATCTAAAAAACTCAGTATTGACACAAGCTCCTCGCTGCTATAGACGACTCGCAAAACGGACACCCATAGCCCGAAATACAGGCGTCCAAAGACTGAGGGGAAAATCCCTTGGGGCCGGACCAGCCCGGTCCGGCCGGCCCGCTCCACTTCACACCCGCGCGCCCGCCGCGTGGGATTCTCCACCGACCGGCCACGAGGGCCGGTCGCACGTTCCATGCAACAACCCGCAAAGTGCGGGTCGTTGTTGCGCCGCACAGGGCCGCCGCCTCGCGGCCCCTCTCCCTCTCGTTGGCGCCCTGTCGGCGCCACCGGCCTGCCGCTGCCGCTCCAAGTGCCATCGCGGCCTTCCGAAGCCGCGGCCGCCGCGCCGGATTCCGAAGCCACGGCCGCCGCGCCGCCTGCCCAGAGTCGAACCCCTCCGCCGCGCCAATTCTCCGGACCGCCATGCCGACCGCCGGAAACCGCAAAACCACCCCCAACTTCGCCGAGCCGCTGCGGATGCCTCGGATCTCCGATTTCACATCCGAAAGGTGCATCAGAAAGCTCGGATCGAGCTCTACTAATCTATGGACATTGTTCATAGATCGGGTGGCAATTAGACGGTATAAATAGGGCTAAAAAATGCGGGAATTTAAAAAAACAGAGACAAAATAAAACTCTTACCTTGTGGGGCTTCGCCCAATGCTTCCCGCGCGATCCGCCCCGCGCCGTTGCCTCGCCGGAGTTGGCTCGCCGGAGCTCTCCTCGACGGAGATTTCCTGAATGAAGGAGGGAAGGGGAGAGGGTGTGAGGGAGGGGAAGGGGAAGAGAAGAGGGAGGGGTGCGTTTAAGTAATAACACTTAAACACCCCCACCCGACACGCCCCCGACCCCGCTCTCGAAGCAGACAAAAAGGAAGGCGTCCCTGGGGTAAACAAGATGCTCCAAGTGCAACAGTGGCCTCGGAATTTTAATCTGAGACCCCGTTCAAAAGTTATAAAATTTAACATCTGAAGCCGCTACATTACGAAAACGCCCTTGGAGCCATTTTTCACAAATGGCCCGCAGCCGCGAAACTTATACCCCTCCTAGGGTAAACGACACACTCCGAACTCAACGGTGCCCTCAGTTTTCCAATCCGATCCATTGTTTAAAAGATGCTATCATTTTGTCATTAAACGAATTAATTAATTAATTAATTAATCCGCTTAACGTTCCAGAAGCGGGCGAGGGGTCCAAACATCCCGCGCCGACAAGTTTTATGTCGTTCCTAGGGTAAACACCCCATTCCGGACCCATCCGTACACTCGGATCTCTGATCCGGAACTCCGTTTAGGAGTTATCACATTTATTTTTCGTTTCCAGTGTGAACGCACTGAAAATTTAATTCCGGCCACTCCGGGGCTCGGAATCGCATCCCGTCTGAAGGCGCAGCTTTGGAATATCGTCAAGAATATTCCAAATTCTTTCATAGAAAAACCCGGGTTCTTAAATCATTCCCTTCTTCAATATTTTCGTCCTCGAAAAGCAAAACCAGGGAACAACACAAGGTACTAAGCCCACACCTGGCTTTCCCATACCCAAAAGAACCCACACACAGCTCTGTGCCACCGCACTCAGACAAAAGGATTGATCTCTTCATGCGAGGTCGGCCCTTGTCGATGTCGTTCACCCACTCCAGACTTTGGGGTTAGGGCAAGGCGGTAGGGAACCTCGCCATCCCTTTGAACGGTCTCAAACGGCCCGAATGCCCTTGGGGGTAGCTCACCTCCCCGGTCAAACCTCTACGTCGCACGCCGCGACTGGAATCACCACCAGCACCTGGAATAAGGACCCGTGATTCCCTCCTTCAGAATATCCTTATGGTTAAACACCCAAGGATATCTAGTCATGCAAGGTTCCACAGTCGATGCTCTCTTACACGCTGAAAAGGTGAAGGAGTCAAAGCCATCGACTAAAGGAAAAGGTCTCACGCCTTTTACCTTACCAACACAGGGTTACACCCGACGCCCTGCGTGACCCTGGTAACACCTCAAAAAAGGAGCAGGGAGGAAAGGAGTTCACACACAGAGTCTAACAATTCTACTGCAAAAAGGTAGAAGAGTTGTAGAGTGTACCTCTTATCACCTCATGCTCTGCAGGATAATAGACATCCAATGCTCGCGGCTGTACTCGGTCCCAACTGTCAGCTCCCGGAGCCTGACGTGGACCACCTAGTGGTAATGGTAAGACCTCGCAACGTCTTCCCCCAATATCAGCTCCTCTCGCTCCTCTGCTAGCACCACCTCTCTGTGTACTACCCCGATCACGGCACTGCCTCTGTCGTGGTGGTGCACCTGCTGTCTGCCCAAAGCTCTCAGCAACTCAGGTCAGGCAGTCTCGTGCCAAGTGACCTCACCCGTCACGAGGATAGCACCGATGCTCTCTGGACTGCACTGGTGCCCTCCGGCACCACTGTGGTGTACGACCATGGCCCGGGATCTACTCACGGAAGGGCATCCTTGGCTGAGTCCCTACGCCTTTTTTCCACAGTGGTATACAACCACGTCTCCGGAACCGGCATTGGCAAGGCCACCTTCATCGAGGTCCTATCCTCTAGCGCTTTCTAACTACGGAAGACGTCCCGGCTCCATCGCGCCCACAGCCTCTACCAACCGCAAAACATGACAGGAAGCCCTCTGTCACCAGTGTCTGCTCTAGCACCCCGGCATATGTGGAAATTCCCAAGGGTAATCTGACAACACGAATCTCTCGGAGGAGACCCTTCCCAAACTTCCGCGCTCGGATGTCGTCGTGACAGACCAAGTCCAGGTAAAAGCGTGCACGGTCTGAAAAACTAGCCACGTACTCGGCCACCGTCATCCCTCCCTGCTGAAACTGCAGGAGCTCCTGAATCCGAAAGGAGCGCAAGCAGGAGGGGAAAAACTCCTCACAGAGCAATAACTGAAAGTCGTCTAATGAAAGCGATGACTCCTCAGGAAACTGAGTCACCAGACTCCCCCAACGCCAAGCTGCTCCACGAAAAAGGATGACTGCCAAATCCACTCTCTGATCTGTCGGTGTCTGCACAAGCCTGAAAAGGCGAACCACTGCCTTGAGCTAAACCTATGCTGCCTGAGGGTCTGGCTCACCACTGAACCTCAGTGGTCTTTTCCACTGGAACTCACGGAGCGTGCTCAACCTGCGCTCAAGCTCAGCCTGCTCTGCTGAAACTGTCTTCTGCTCAACAGGTGGGGGTGCTGCTATCGGCCCACCCAGAGAAAGGGCTTGTATGATGGGTCCTGGACTATGGCCTTATAGGTCACAGGGTCGTCGTCATGAACCATAGCTGGTATCCTGGCTGTCTGTCTTTACGAAGACATCCTGATCATTATCAAGGAGTGCCGCGGTCAGATGAGCATATATGTATATACCAATAGAAACGATGGGGAGCTGACTCAAGAAGGATAGTCAAAGACTCAATCCTATGTGATGCACAATCAAATTTTCCCTGCAACAAGTGTCTCAACATGCCGAATCGACAATCGGGTTATCAAGGTCATGGTGAATGGATACGTCGGCCGCCGCACCATCACTGGACTCCCTGGCCTGAGAGCCGCTCTCGAGACACGTTAACACTGTTTCCCTATATCCCAACCAATTCCTCTTTTAGGGACGTCCGCACAACATCCCAAGGAACAAACCACCCCTGATACCACTTTTTCACGACCCGAACCTACTCGGGCTCGAGCCACAACTACCCCAAGCCCGCCTCCATATGCCAGGGGCTGGCGACCAGCGCCGAAGGCACAATAACTCGGGGAGGCCTTTGCCTAAGTACCTGTGAACACACACACGCAGCACACTCAATGCAACAGTGCAGAGTAAAAGTAAAGGCAAGAAACGTAAAGGGAAGCTGCTATGTATATACCACAAAGTGCATCGACCTCTACAAGTACAAGCAGTGCTGAAAAGGAAAAAGGGGCAAAACACGCGCCCAACCAGAAAAGTACCACAACCCGACAACAGGTAAACAAAAAGAAACAGATGACGGGTCTCCCACCTGAAACCTGGCCACGACCACCACACGCGGTCCAAGCTCCCAAGCTCTTATGCTCCACTGAAGTCACGCTCCACCTGTCCGTCGTCTTCAAGGGCACACCAAGTGCGGGAAAAGCCCAAGTAGAGGTGAGTATAAAAATACTCAGTAGGGTACCCCGAAGGCTTGAGGGAGCAACAAAAGGAGGTACCGAAAGGTGAGCAGTAGAGAGAATAGGAAAGTAAAGGGGTACAACAGAGAGTACAGTAGAGAGTCCAGCTCAACCCTATAAGAGGAAAGAAGGTAGACTCGTCCAGACCCAAGGAGCTGGAAATGGTGAGAAGACGAACTTCTCGTCGAGTCTTTGATACCTATAGCAGGAGAGTAGACTCGTCCAACCACGAAAAGCTAGACACGGAAAGCACGTGGCATACCCTGCGCGTCTTCGCCTCTCCTGGAAGGAGAGTAACCAAACCCAAGAAGTGGGTACCGGAAACAAGGTATATACATATCGGTATGCTCAACAAGAAACCCGAACAATGTCGTAAGGGGATCCCCGTCCCATAGCTCAGCCCAAGAAAAGAGTATCCAACAGTCCCATACATAAACCCCATCATCAATGCCCAACATCCCACACGTCTGCCCTGAACCGCAAGCCAAGGGGCTCAATCACCGCACCTTGACACTATCCTCTTTGGGCGGCACTGACTCGCCCGCACGGTATTAGATCACGTCACAAGAATGCATCTCGGTGGGGAATGTTCCCCTCGAACTTGAGAGTTCAAGGGAAAGTCAAACCACACCTCGTCACTACCCTGCAGTCGAGAGGTCTCCTCAAAGTCAAAGCCATTCCATCACCGACCAGTCCAACCAAGGGTCCTGCTCCGGTAATCACGGAGGTAAGCCATAGACTAGCCTAGTCGAGAGGACTGAGTCTGGAATGCTAACAGGTGTACCACTGCCCAGCCCCACTGGAGGGTAATTCATAACCAAATATCGGGTGACCCACAGTCCATCCCTGCTCGAGGGTAATTCATAACCAAATATCAGGTTACCCACTGCCCAGCCCTGCTCGAGGGTAAACCCTAATACATCAACCGGTGACCCACTGCCTAGCCCCGCTGGAGGGTAGACCATAAGTCGTCATCCCGGTGCACTGCCCAGCCCCTCTGGAGGGTAGACCATAACACATCATCTGGCCACCCACTGCCTAGCCCCGCTGGAGGGTAGACCTGGAATAAGTCGACAGGCGACCCACTGCCCAGCCGTGCTGGAGGGTAGACCTGGAACTAGATGACGGGTGACCCACTGCCCAGCCCCGCTGGAGGGTAGACCCTAAGACGTCGTCGGGTGACCCACTGCCCAGTCTCTGATGGAGGGTAGACCCTAGTAGCATCGGGTGACCCACTGCCCAGCCTCTGCTGGAGGGTAGACCCTAGTAGCGTCGGGTGACCCACTGCCCAGTCTCTGTTGGAGGGTAAACCCTTGAAGTCAGTGAGAAACCCACTGCCCAGCCCCGCTGGAGGGTAAGCCCGAGGAAGTCGATGAGTAACCCCCTGCCCAGCCCTGCTGGAGGGTAAAACTCAGAACTGCCCTGGCCACATCCACTGGAGGGTACAACACTGGCCTACCAAACACGGAGTGGGTATCGCGCAACCACCCAACTCCAGGACAACTCACCCTGAGGGGTTCAACACCTGTTCCATCACGGGGTTCCACTAGCATCGCTACTGGCCGAACCATCGAGAACGAAACCAGGGTGAGACCACTCAACCCTGCTGGTCAAACAAACGAGCACAAAGCCAGGGGAAATACACTCCATCCTGATATCCAAACAAACGAGCACAAAGGGACCCTCTACGCCGCGAGAGGTCAAAGTACGCAAAGCAGAACATAGTACGCACTTAGGGCCCACACGACGTGTGGCCCCAAGTCAACCCCAACCAAGCGCACGACTGTCTCAGGTACGAACCACACATACCTCCAAGCGCTCTCGTATACTCCCAGAGTATACCACGTCTCCAGCCCAAGGGCTATCGTGCACACGGAACCCAACGTCAACGTGAAGGTGTGACATAACAACTCCACCTCAAGGGCCCAGGGATGACCAACCACATCACTTCAAGCATTTACATCACTCACACAGGAGTGCACGCGATCACTCGCCAAAGGTCTACTGCAAACACAGTAGAAGGACAGCCATCGGGGCACCTTCCATGCTTCCACCTTTAACAATATCGCGCAAGAGGCTCCGCACAAACAAACGGATCACACTGTTTTAATACTCGTGGAAAAATATGCGAGATCGACTACTTACTCGCCTCCAACGGATACCCGACGGAAAAGTCACCAACACCGCCTCACGCCTGAACGACATCCCGTGATCCCGAGCCTCGGCCCCAAAAACAGTCTGGCGCATCTCACCATTGCGATCCCCTCGGAAAAACATGTCAAAAGCACTACTCACTTGAGTGCAACGGATATCTGGAGAAAAAGGTGCATCCCGGCGCACCATTGCGATCCCCTCGCGTCTCCAAGACCCCTCGTTTCAAGAATTAAAAATTCCCAAAAACCATCTCAAAAACTCCGCCTTGATGCAAGCTCCTCGCTGCCGCAGACGGTGCGAAAAAACGGATGCCCATAGCCCGAAATACGGGCGTCCGAAGACTGAGGGGCAAAGCCCCTTGGGCCGGACCGGCCCGGTCCGGCCGGTCCGCCCTGCTTGGGCCGACCCGCTGGACCATGGCCCAGCAGCTGGGCCCGGTCCAGCCGAGCCGCGGGCTGCTGCTCCGCGGCCCGCTCCCCTTCACACCCGCGTGCCCGCCCCTTGGGATTCTCCACCGACCGGCCACGAGGTCCAGTCGCACGTTCCATGCAACGACCCGCAAAGTGCGGGTCGTTGTTGCGCCACACGGGGCCGCCGCCTCGGGGCCCCTCTCCCTCTCGTCGGCGCCCTGTCGGCGCCCCCGGCCTGCCGCCGCCGCTCCAAGAGCCGTCGCGGACTTCCGAAGCCGCGGTCGCCGCGCCGCCTTCCGATGCCGCGGCCGCCGCGCCGCCCGCCCGGAGTCGAACCCCTCCGCCGCGCCAACTCGCCGGACTGCCCTGCCGACCGCCGGAAACCGCAAAACCACCCCCAACTTCGCCGGGCCATTGCGGACGCCTCGGATCTCCGATTTCACATCCGAAAGGTGCGTTGGAAAGCTCGGATCGAGCTCTACTAATCTATGGGCTTTGTTCTAATATCGGGTGGAAATTTGACGGTATAAATCGGGCTCAAAAAATATGCGTGAATTTAAAAAACGGAGACAAAATAAAACTCCTACCTCGTGGGGCTTCGCCCGATGCTTCTCGCACGATCCGCCCCGCGCCATTGCCTCGCCGGAGTTGGCTCGCCGGAGCTCACCTCGTCGGAGATCTCCTAAATGGAGGAGGGAAGGGGAGAGGCTGTGAGGGAGGAGAAGGGGAAGAGAAGAGGGAGGGGGTACGTTTAAGTAATAACAATTAAACACCCCCGCCCGGCATGCCCCCGACCCCGCTCTCGAAGCAGACAAAATGGAAGGAATCCCTGGGGTAAACACGATGCTCCGAGCACAACGGTGGTCTCAGAATTTTAATCCGAGACCCCGTTCAAAAGTTATAAAATTTAACGTCCGAAGCCGCTAAATTACGAAAACGCACCAGGAGCCATTTTTCACAAACGGCCCACGCACGTGAAACTTATACCCCTCCTAGAGTAAACGGCACACTCCAAACTCAATGGTGCCCTCGGTTTTCCAATCCGAGCCACCATTTAACAGATGCTTGCATTTCTCCATTAAACGAATTAATTAATTAATTAATTAATCCGCTTAACATTCCAGAAGCGGGTGAGGGGTCCAAACATCCTGCGCCGATAAGTTTTATGTCGTTCATAGGGTAAACACCCCATTCCGGACCCATCCGTACACTTGGATCCCTGATCTGGAACTCTGTTTAGGAGTTATCCCATTTATTTTTCATTTCCAATGTGAATGCACTGAAAATTTAATTCTGGCCACTCCGGGGCTCGGAATCGCACGCCGTCTGAAGGCGCTGCTCTGGAATATCATCAAGAATATTCCAATGTCTTTTGTTTAAAAACCCGGGTTCTTACAACCTCTTTCACGTTACCCAATGCATTGGAGAGCTATCTCGGGCTCAGCTGCCCTAGGTTTATCTTAGAACCACTCGTATATGTAAAACATTCCCAATAATGATGACATAATCATAACATAAGACACATTTATAAAGTAAAGATAACATTTCCACATTCCAATATATCAAATTATGATATTTAAATAAACAATGTTTTATCAAATCATTTTCAAAACCATTTAAAAAGAGATTTTTGAATCAAAGTGTCTCATACCACATTGACTCTTTTATGTGAATTATAATTTGAAAACATTAATTTCCATATAAATAAATCCTAAAACCCTTTTTGAAATCATGGACATTAATGATAAATATTTAGAAGCATAAATATTTAAAACATTTAATACGATATTGTAGTTAAAGAGTTTTTAACAAAAAGAGAGACGCTTGAATACAAATAATTGAAGAATAAATTTTAATAAGAACGTTATAATACCATTAGAATAAAGGGATTCATGATATAATATTTCAAAGGACAGTATATACACCATATAATATTGACTTGGTGCATAACAACAATTAAGTCTCAATGGAAATGTAAATTGAGATAAAATCCCTTATAAAGATGGTATCCTTAAATTAAGGATAAATCAATCACATAATTTTGTGTGACAAATATAAATACACCCAATATAAGTGGATATTAAGTGTAAAAAAAATAAAATTTCATTCACACATATTCATAGTATGATATATTCAAGAAGTACAAGTTGAACCCAAAGAAATGAAATTGGATTAAGAAGTTCCCTTGTAAAAATTCGACAGCCTAACGGTGTCACATTAAAATTTATAGAATGAGTTGATGAGATAAAAAAGAGAATCTCATCACATGGATATAAAGTTTACATGAATAAGGATATATAATAACATATACCAACATAATAAGATGTAAATTAATAGACATATAAATAAGAAGTCTTTTATAAAGAGGAGGGTGAATAGTTCCCTTACCGATTTGGTGACTTACAAAACTTATGCCACATGAAATAAGGATCATACAATGAAGATGTAAATACTCATAAATTAATGTATATTACATAAATATTACAATCATGGGAAGTAGATACACCACACAAAAGTAAATAGTGGAAAATATAGCATGAATCTCACGATAATGAAAAGTGAGATGAAACCCTTTACCACGTTGTAATCAACTAAGTCGTATGACCAAAAGTTAATAACCACCAAATTAATCACATAATACCATGAATATAATGAGAATCATGATAATATATATCAAATTTCATTACACAATACACCACATGCAATTAATAAGTGGCGAACAATGGAAATCTCACGGAATTAAAAGTGAGATAAGAAAATCCCTTACAAAAATTCGGCAGCCTAACGGCGCCACTTAAAAATTACTAAAATGAATTGATGAGAGTAAGAGAGGTTATATATCATCATATGAAAATAAAAATTACAGTATGGTTAATATAAAATAACATCCTCCAACATAATAACCTGGGGCATAAATGAAATGACATAAAATAGAGTACTTGAAAAGAACGAGAGAGGTCGGATCCCTTACCTCATGTCCAACATGACTCGATCGTTCCTTTCATCTACTGAATAATAAACTAAAGTTAGTTTCACCTTGATTAGGAACCTTTTTAAAGTTTATTATTCCTTTTATATCAATTATTTCCATGTTATAATCATTATGTAATCATTTAAGTTAATAACGTCCATTTTGTCGATATTTGGTACTTGAGTAAAAAATGAACACTTTATATCTACACGTTGTCCATCTGGTCAATAGTTAATTATATCCAGAATAAAATTCATCATTTAGATATCATATATATCATATATATCCAGTATATACATGTATTTAAAATATTACATAACATTTGGAGTTAAGAAATGAAATGCACCGTTTATGGAGACGGTAAGACGTGCGTACGGATGAACGCTACATTCATTTCTATTTCTTACTTTAATGTAATTAAAACATAATGATACAAAGTTATATTATAATTCCAGTATAATATCATTTATAATATCATTAACACCATCCTTTATACAACCCACATAAGGAAGTTAAGAATCACATCACTTTGAGGGGGCGGTAGTCCGTATTTCCTCAAATGAGATTATCGTATTTTCCCACTATGGAAACCATAAAGGGGTTATATAGATGGAAATTACAGAATAATAAGGAAATAATAAACCAAATATATATCATATATAAATACAGTTACATCATAATGGCCACCATGGGAGGCAGTAAGATGTAATTGAACAATCATCATTTCGTGAGGCCTTAGTTTTCCAACCACAGAAACATTGTGTTATTCATCAATTAGATGAATGTGTGTATAATTTTAGCTATAATAATTCTAATAAAAACATCCTAATATATTTAGGACACTGATTTTGTTACAAAATAAATGAATAAAAATAGTTTAGGGGTTGGAGAAGTAAAATAAAAGAAAACAATCTAAGAGAAACTTTTACCTTTAATTTGGGTAACTCCATTTGGTTTGAACCAAAGGACATCATTATGTGCCTTATGCCTAAGGCAAGGCTTCTAATGTGAGTATAGGTATTAAGAGAGCTTAATTGGTCAGATTTTTGATGAACAAAATGGCTTGAGAGGTGTGAGAAATTGGATAGAAATGGTCTCCTTTTATAAGGGAGAGGAGGGGCCCTTTAGGAAAGTGTGAAAATATTATTTTATTATATAATGATTTTCGGTTTGAAAATGTCCAAAAATAATTAAAGATGAATATAATATGACTCAAGGTCTAATTAAAATCATCCAATCAGAATTATACGTGTTTTGGATATTATTTTAATCATTATAATGTTATTTATTTAAAATATTTATTAATGAGGTAAATACTGCATCATTATTATGACATAAATAATTTTTATTTATTTGTTGTTTATAAATTATAAAAAAACACCCATGATGTAGGAAATCTTTTATATAATTCCAATGAATATTTATAGTCGAAATTATGACTTATATAACACCATATAAAAATTAATTACTAAAATATTTTTTAAATGTCAATTTGGTCTTTACATTAAATTAATTAATCTAAATTGTCATTATCACACCCACGTGGCTCAATGGGGTCCCAAAATCGACCCAAATATTCCCATGGTCGTTAATGACTCAACTAATAAGGTCTGGACAAGTGTTAAGATAATTTGGAAATATTATAATATTCTTTTAACATTGAATTACCCTATTTAACTTAAACCGCGGTAAATAAAAGTCAAAAGTTGTATTCGCCAAATATTATTTTATCTTAATGAACCAAATTTTACTTCATGATAACAACCATGTATGTAGTATTTTTTAAATTCAATTCAAAAAATTTCTAAAATTTCATTTACATGAAAAAGTCAGTTTTTTAACTACCACTAAGTGGTTTCACTATTCATAAAAAATTGGAGTTTTTCAGAAAAATACCAAAAATTCAGCATAAGTTATATTTGATATTATGAATTCAAAAATGATGTCTATTTTTCAAATTTCAAAAAATAGAAGTATGTTAATTAATTTCAAAATTAATTCCTGTTATCAAAACAAATAGCGTGTTTTTAAGAAACAATAACTATCAAAAGATTGATACTGGTTTATGTCCAATTTTAAAGTGAAATTAACACCAATGACCAAAGTTGGATTAAATTGTAAAAATATATTTTAATTTAACTTTAAAACCAATTAAAAATATAATCTAACCATATAAATAAATTAGAATAAAAGGCTCTTTTGAATTATAATACAATATTTTTCACTATTCATTAAAAAATGAACTTTATCAGAAAAATTCAAAAAATGTACACAAAGTAAATTTTGATGTCCCCATTCTAAAGAAAGATTATATTTGGTCATATATAATGTATTAAAGTGACCGAAACTAGATTTAAAAATGGTTTTCCATTAAAAGGCATTAAATCGACCTTTTAATTTAAATTATGCATAAAATTAGATTTATTCACATTTTAAGCCTCTAACTTTTATTGGATAAATTTAAATACATTTAACAAACTTTTATAATCATATTGTATTTAGTCATGTTCATTCCTGCCAATACAATGGCTAGGAGTTGACTAACATTAAAAATAATGATATTATATTATTAGTGCACAACATAAGAATTCAAAGAAACTCGTTGTTGCGTATTGGGTACACTATCGAACATAGAAACCATTTTAAAGAAAAATTAATATTTAATTCAAAAATAAATATGAAATATGTCTTATTCTTTATTTACCTGGTATGTTACACATGATCTGTACAAGGGATATATCATTAGAACTATGTGTGTATTGATTCTCATTTCCTTTGGAGTATGTAGTGATTCCTTGATTCCATATCCTATTCCCAACTGTAAATAGAAAAAATAATTGTAATAAACCTAGAATTAACTATATATTTTCCATTAATAGATATTATTTTTATTAATTTTATAACTAAAAAAAATTAAAAACTATGATATGTTAAAATAAAATTTTAATGTAATAATATAGTTGTTAAATTAGTGGGTATAAAAGCAAGTAACTATATTACAAAACAAATAAAGAAAAATTAAAAGAAATGTAAAAAGGATGTGGAAGTCTCCATTAAGAAGCTAATTTTAATGAGAATTAATAGGAATTACATGGAATAGGGTTTTTATTATATCAATCCCAAGACAAACATTAATAATTACAACATATGAGAAATCATATCTACGAGACATTCAAGCTTGGGGAAATTTCCAAGAGATCTATAAAAGTGTAATCACCACCCTTGAGTGCCACTAAATAATACCTTATGCTCAAATATAATGTGTAGATCATTAGGTAATATTTAAAATTAAATGTAAAAGATATAATCTGGTAATTTATAATATAATAAGTTATTTATCGCATGTATTTGACACATTTTATATTTTAACTTTTGAAAGAAAAATAATGTTTATACTTTAATAAAAATATTATCTCTTTATATTTTATAATTAAAAGAATTTATTATAAATTTTTAACTTTGAATTTGATAAATTAAACTCATTTATTACTTAAAATAAATTAAATTATATTGAGATGAGTTTTTAAAATATTTCCAAAACAACTGAATTTATGTAAATAGTAAATAAACATCGATTTTTACTAGTAATGTCATTTTTTACACTATAATCACTAAAAAATTATCAAAATTTTATAAAAATTTATCTAAATTTATATGTAATATAAATACTCTAAAATTAAAATATCTGAGAAATAAAACCCATGTATATGTTTTGGAAACATAAGTACTATTTTAATCTAAAAACAGATTTAGTTTCTTATACTAAATATATTTTTTCATCACATGTCCAAATTAAATCCAAAAAATGGATTTCATAATTGTTGATCCTAATAATCATCTTATTTCATATATTTAATTTAATTTTTGGGCATATATGTATGGTTATTAAAATGTATACTAATTCCCATAGTAATGGTAAAACTATTATTTTCATATAATTTCCTTTTTAATATTGTGTAATATTAATATAATGAAAACAACTCTTAAATAGTAAATTTAAATTATTTTTTAATCCTATATTTAAATACATTATCCCTAATTATATTTTTAATAAACAATAAATAATATTAAGAGCACTTAATGGTGAAAATAACATTTTTTATACAAACTTGTTTTTCGATAAATAAAAGGTATTAATTTAAAAGGTAATTTTCTATAAAAAGATATTTACATGGATTAATGTCATGTTAAACATGTACAAATTTATTAATATGGGTTATTTTATATTTTAATTAAAACATAATGTACTTTGGAAAACATTAGTTACCCCGGTAAAAACAAAGAAAATGTAAACGTAATACTCTATGAAAAAATTACTTCTAAAATATTTAAAACATGTGTGAAAATAATTTATTAAGGATTGGTAGACTAAAAATCACACAAGACTCCATTATTTATTACTTTTTTAATAATTGACCCTTGAATAGTGTCATTGTATTTTTGAAAAATAATGGGTTTTCATAAAATGACAATTTTCTTCACTTATAAAAGGGGACACATCCACCCCTTCATAACACACCCCTTACATTAAATTTATTCACAAAGCCATTAAATTTGTATCCTCTTATATACTTTGTAAGGACCCGACCCCAGTTGCCCAGAGTTGGTGCCTTATTTTATTATGATGGCATACATATAAGGAATACGAATCCCAAAAGACCAAGTAGTTTAGTATTATTGGAAAAAAGATACATATATAAGTTTAACATTACAAAATGAAGGGAAACAAAAACACTATTTTATTCCACTAGAAACACCGTCTCTCCTAGACTATGCTTGCAAGTCATTAATAAATTACTTCTTCATGTCCTAAGAAAATGAAACATAAGAAAGGGTGAGCTCAAATGCCTAGTAATAGTAAGAAATATAGCAGAAGATAATATAAACATTATACTTGGTGAATAATTGAAAACACATGCCTTTAATAATAAAATTGAAACATATTATGGAAGGAATATGAGCTAAATAAATAATTCCATAATTAAACATAATAATAGGTATTCTACTAGTCCAATAAACACATCAACTTCAAATACTAGCATCATAATGAGGGAAGTGCTTATGTAGGACATCATAACAATACCGTCCAAGCCTCGTGATAGGACCATAAATAATCATTTTGTCAAGGCCCCGTGCCAAGACCATAGTTTTTCTCATGATACCTATCGATGCATCGAGGAGCTATAGTGGGATCCACCCATCACATAATAAGCCCAATTAATTCCTCATATGAGTGGGGATAAATAGAAACAGCATAAACACTCATATTGAAACTATCATGTGAAATGTAACTATCTTTCCCCAATCATTAAACATAAAACAGTAACCATTCGGAATAATATGTTGAATGGTTTTATGATAGATCATCCAAAATAGTGTTAGTAATAAACCATTCAATAAAATATGGTATATGGCCTCATAATTGATTAACCCCAACAATACATAAGAATCAACAATAGTGTTGAATCAAATGAGAATACTCTTATAAAATCATTAAGCAATCTGGAGAAAAATACTCTTTTATTTTGAAAAGAATATCTCTTTTGGAAAAATATTTGCATAAAATCAGAAGTAAATTAAGATTTTATTTTAATAATAAAGCTATTTTTTTAGAATAATAATGGTTTCTAGAAACAAATTGTAGATTTCCCTTGAAATAGATATGAATTTGAGAAATTCCCTTGTATCGGGCTTGTATTTTTGGAAACAGTTTTGATAGCTTCTTTTAAAACGCGTAACTATCCATAAAATAAAGAATGGTTCTTGTTTGTAAACATATATATGATACTCACACAGAATATATGATGTGTACATCACAATACATAATAATTTCATTGAGGAAATTAGACAATGAAAGTAACCCGAATGAAAATGGAAGTTCGGGTGAAAAACTCTTACCTTAAATCCGAATGTGTTCTCCTCTTAAAAATAAGGTCCTGTAATGTGAAATTAAACATATAAATAACTTATTTCAGAACCTGTTAGACATGTATTTAGTTTACCGTAATTCTGGTTACTTCATTTGTGTCTTTATTGATAAGTTATTGTATTGAATTTCGTCGTTCTGGAGTGTTCGTTTCCATTATTTTCATATTTGGTTCACTTGTTTTTAAGTAATGAAGTTCATGTGGAATGGTTATAAATCAACAGAATTGATATTACACATTATTCATGAACATAAATAATTGATAATGGTTATTTATTTCATTTGGTAACATGGATTGAGGATGAATCATTAGATGACAACCACTTCAATTATTTGGAGGTATTTGGATTATTATGAACTAGTTTTGTCATAAAACTTATTTATATGTAAATATTATGGTTCCTGAATATTTATCATGTTATAATACATATATTATAGTCTGGTTCAGCCATAAATATGGTTTCATGACCAGTAGTGAAGAATAAATTTAAGAACGAAACTTCATTGTCCACGAAGGCTATAAATTGGAACCTCATGGACGTTGATTTCGTTTATAAAAATAAAAGGGAGGGAGTAAAAATATTTATGATGGTTCTTCAATTCACATAATATAAATCCAGTATATAGATGTTTACTGGAGTTATAATGATCATTTGGACATAGTATGTGTGGAAAGTATAAGAAAAGAATGGAATCTTAAAATGAATGAAAACTTGATAAATTTCTCACGAAACATTCGGTAGCCTAACAACGTCTCTTAAAAGTTCATAAAAATAGTTTGATGAGAGAAATGGAATATCTCATAATTCATAAATAATATATTCATTAACTGGGAATATTTAATTAAATATCCCAACACAAGACAAAGGGAATGGAAGAGAATAATTTAAAATGAAAGAAAAGAAAGAAAATAAAAGAGGTGGTTTACCTCTTGATCTCTTCTCCTTGAGATCCTCCTTAAGGGCTTTGGTTTTGGACTTATGGTGATACCAGAAGCTCTAAGACGTGGGTAAGATGATTGGGGAGGGAATTTGGCAGAATTTAGACAATTCTCAAGTCTTGGGAGGTGTGGGAGGAAGAGGGGAGTGAGGGTGGTATTTATAGTGGATGAGGGGAGGTATTTTAGATTGTTTTAATCATTATTATAATATTTTTATCAAGACTATGAATAATCTCAATTCAAGTGACCCTAAATACTCATAATATCATTTGAGTTCAAACCAAGTGTCCTTGAATCACATATTATGTCCTAAATAGTGAATTTTACTGATAATTTGATTATACGTTATTTTATCGTATTTCACTATTCACATAAAATTCTTGAATTTTGGAAAATTCCCATAAAATCACCCTTACCATTTTTTGACAGGTAGAATTAAAAAGTTAAATCCATTTTTCAAAAATAATTTTCTAAATATTATTAATTTAATTTTCAAATACGGACATAGTTAATTCGAAAAATAACAATATTGAAGTGCAATTTGTTTTACGTGACATTAGAAAATTAATTAAGATCTGATTATCCTATTGCCTTGAGAAAATAAAAAAATATTATTATTTACTATTCATGAGGTCATATTACTATTTATATTACTATTCATAATGGTATGTTACTATTCACTAGAAATCAAGTTTGTTCTATCAGACTCCAAATGACTTACTAAACACAACTCTAGATGACCATTTCTTGAAATTCAAAACATAGAAGAGGATATATTATAAATTTTCATTCTATATTTATTTCCAAAACCTTGGGGTGTTACATTCTCCCCTCCTTACAAAAATTTCATCCTCGAAATTCACAGAATATTACCTAAAAAGATTCGGGTATGTCGTTAAGATAAGCTCCTCAGGTTCCCATGTTGCTTCATCCATCTTATGATTCCTCCATTGAACCTTTACTAGCCGACTCATCTGATTTCTCAATACTTGTTCTCCAGTGTCAAGAATCACGATAGGCTCTTCACAGTAAGATAGATCTGGCTCAAGCTACACTTCTTCATAACTGAGTACATGTGTTGGATCTGGCATGTACTTTCTTAACATTGACACGTGGAACACATTGTGCACCTTGGTGAGACTAGGCGGCATTTCCAAATGGTAATCTACAGCTCCAATTTGGTCTAAAATTTCAAAAGGTCTGATGTACTTGGGACTTAAATTTCCCTTCTTACCGAATCGTATAATACCATTCCATGGAGATACTTTTTACGAAAATGTGATCACCTTCTTGAAACTCCAAATCCTTTTTCGGTTATCAGCATAGCACTTTTGCCTACTTTGATCTATTTTGATATGGTTATGGATAATCTTCACCTTCTACATTGTTTCTTCAACATGTTCTGGTCCCACAAGCTTTCTTTCCCCAACATCATCCCAACAAGTTGGTGTACAACATTGCCTCCCATATAATTCTTCATAGGGTTCCCTCTGTATACTTGAATGGAAACTATTATTGTAGGAAAATTCTACGATAGGTAAATACTGATCCCACATGCCTTGAAAATCAAGTTAACAAGACCTCAACATGTCTTCCAATGTTCTAATAGTCCGTTCTGATTGTCCATCAGTTTGTGGTTGGTAGGCAGTGCTCAAATGAAGATCAGTGTCACGACCCGACCCAACGGGGCTCGAGCCGCGACTCCCCAAGCCCGCCTCCAATAGGCCAGGGGCTGGCGACTAGCGCCGAGTAGGCTATCACACACATTGGAGGCATTAGCCTAAGGTACCTGTACACACGCACCCACAAACACCTCCATGCAACAGTGCAGAGATATAGAAACTGAAAAGTAAATGCATGCATACAATCTATCCCAAACCAGAGTGCAACAGAAAAAGTACAAAGGCAAAACAGGGCCCACCAAAAGGAAACTACAAAGCGCGTCCAACCTGCTCTGAAGAAGGGGAACGCTGCCACAAACACCCGCCGGAAATCTCACTCGGCACAGCTCCGGTAAACACCCCGGTCAACTCGCTCACAAAGCTCCGCCTGCTCCGGGTCCTCCTGGGACTCCGTCAAAAGGCCTGTGGTCTGCACAAGACACAAACATGTGCGGGCAAAGCCCGTGCAGGGGTGAGTATAAACATACTCAGTAGGCACTCCAAAAACCCAAAACCCAAGGGAGCAACTGAAGGCAAAAGTCCGCTCAACCCAGCCAGAGGGAACCCAGACGAGAGAGAAACTCCATCCCGTGACCATCCTCGGCTAAAACACAACTAGTCAGCTCAGCTCAGCTCAGGTGTATGCCCATACATACACCTTGAACAATCCAGATATACACAGCTCACGCCACAAAGCCACAAGAGGTACCGACCCCATCACCAGCAACTGTCCCAACCAGGAGAGTACACCACGAACACTGTCATACCAGATGACACTCATCCGAGAGATACACTCCATCGGGATACTCGCAAACATCTCAGACGCTCACCCGTGAGACCACGCTCATCGGATAGCATCACTGAGGAAACATCACCGGAACACCATAACCACCAAACTCCACGGATAGGGGATCGCCGCTAGGGTCCGCTAGGGGATACCAAGACCCACTCCGGTATACGTAGCTCACAGATAGGGGATCACTCCCAGGGTCCGCTGGGGGATACCACGACCCGATCTGGCATACGTAGTTCTCACAGATAGGGGATCACACCCAGGATCCGCTGGGGGATGCCACAACCCGATCTGTCGCTCGGCAGAAGCTCCACACTCAGATAGAGGATCATCGTCCATATAAAGATGGTCACGACGATACCGGAACCCTATCTGGTATATCTCGCGATGTAGGGGATCGAACCAACGATGCCGCAACCCTACCGAAACCACGCGCTGAGTAGGGGATCGTATAACCAACGATACCGCAACCCTACCGACATCAAGCGCTGAGTAGGGGATCGTATAACCAACGATGCCACAACCCTATTGTGCACGACCCACCACGTAGGGGATCATATTTCCGATGATGCCACAAACCCTACGGGATTAACCTGCTAGATAGGGGATCGCTGCCCGTGAAATAGGTGGTCACAGCGATACCAAGAACCCGATCTAGGGTAAAGATGCTAGAGGATCCACTTCGGGGCCACCGGAGGGATACCACAACTCTAACAGTTTAAACATCCCAACGAGAGGATCACAAACCCATACGAAAGTTGTCATACCACACGAACCCTCGTAGGAACGAACCAAGGGAGAACCCTCAACCACTACTGGTCCAAACGTCGCTAACCCGAGCGACCCGCCACAACGCCACACTGCGCACCTCCTAGGCCAAAACCGAAGCCACCATCGCGTTCCACGCGGAAAAACTCGCAGGATAGGCTGCTTACTCGCCCGAAACGGAGCACCGGTGAAAAAGGCACTATTCACCGTAGCTAGCTCGTGCGGGGCCCACACAACGATCCTGAAACCCATCGAGCGGACCGTACCATGATGATCCCCTCGGAAAAACAGGCGGAATCGACTACTCACTCGCCCAAAACGGACACCCGGTGAAAAAGGTACTATTCACCGAAGGCCGGCTCGGGTGGGGCCCACGCCTGGATTCCGAAACTCATCGAACGGATCGCACCATTGCGATCCTTTCGGAAAAACACACAGGATCGACTATTCATCTGCCCAAATCGGACTCCTGGTGTAAAAGCTGCGTTTCCCCGCAAACGCCAAAACCCGGCCTCGTGGGGCCCGCACCCCGTTCGCAAACCCAACACCCGGAAACCATCTCAAAAAGTCCGTCGTACCATCAGGGTCTCAACGCCACTGACGGCACGTCAATCGGACGCTCCGGGTAGAAGTTACAACGGCCCGAAGTCGTAAAATAATAAAATAATATTATTTTATACGACGTTTCTCGCTCCCGGGCCACGATCCCGAACCTTTAAACCCTCGAACCCATACCGGAGGGTTCGCCTCGTCGTCAGGGTCACATCGCCGCAAACGGCACGCGAATCCGACTCCCGAGGTGCAAGATACGGGGGTTTAAAGACCCCCGTATGCGAAAAAAAGGCCGGACCGGCCCCGACCGGCCGGTCCGGCCGGCCAGGACCGGCCGCCGCCGCCGGCCCGCCCTGGCCGGCGGCGCTCCGCCGCGCCGGTGCCGCGCCGGCGGATCTTCCGCGGACCGCCGGGAGCACCCCAGTGGTCCGTTTTGCGATCCAGAGGCGTCTACGCGACCCCCGGGACCCGATCTACACTGCTACGGCTTCAATTTGCAGAAAAACGCAGCAAAAACGGGATCGGGGATTAAAACTCAAACCGCCTACCTCGCGGGCGAAACGCCGACGTTCTGCCTCAGATCCGCGCTCCCGATCTTCCGCTGCGCACTCCTGGAACGTCCGCCGTCGAATTCTGAGCTCGTAGGCGCTCCGTTTGCTCGATTCGGCAGAGTGGCGGCGAAGAACGACGAAGAACGGCGAAGAACGATAAAAGGGGGGGGGGGGGCGCTGATATTTATATCAGCGGCCCGCCGGCGCCAAACCCGCCTCGGACCCGACGCCCGATGCGAACAAAAGTAAGGTCACCCCTAGGGTAAACGCGCTGTTCTGAACGCAACGGCGGTCTCAGATTTTCGATCCGAGACTCCGTTCAGAAGTTATGTGAGCCGACGCTCGCACACAAACTTGCCACTTATTTACGGAAACGCCCCTGGTGGCGTTTCCCACCGCAGGCCCGCGCCCGCAAAGATTACACCCTGCCTAGGGTAAACGGCACGTTCCGGACGCAACCGTGCCCTCAGATTCCCGTTCTGAGCTACCGTTTAGGAGATACCACACCCCCGCCACGTGCATAGTATAAAAATACTTAATATTTTTATAAAATTAATTCCAGGCACACCGGGCCTCAGAATCGCACGCCGTCTTCGCGCCTAGCTCTGGAATTATTCGTAGAAATATTCCAAAGTCTGACAGGGCAAAAAACCCGAGTCGCTACATCCTCCCCCCCTTAGAACTTTTCGTCCCCGAAAAGCCCTAAGCACAAGGAAAGCGACTGGACTCTCAACTGGGTCTCACACACCGGCGAGCTCACAAACAACAACCACTCAGGGTCTTACCAACGCCCTGAACAAAACTCGAGCAAGCAACAAAAGGAAAGAGTACCGCTAAATAGTGTCTGACAAACTACTGCAGTAAGTAGAAAAGACACAAGGCGTACCTCTATCCATTTGTGGTGCCTCTGGGTCGACTGCCTCCAGGGCATGCAACTGCCCTCGCCCTCGGCCACCAGCTCCCTGAGCTTGGCGTGAACCACCTGGGGGTGGGGGTGGTGGCAACTGGCACTGTCTACCACCGCCACCCGCTGCACCAGCTCCGACACCACGTCCGCCGCCCTGCGGACCTCCTTGCTCGAGACGCTGCCTCTGCCAAGGCGGTCCATCGACCGGCTCCCTCTCAGCAGCACGTCGGGTCGGACAATCTCTAGCAAGATGTCCCCGACCATCGCAAGCGTAACACCGCCTCTCCTGCGGCTGACCAAAACTGGCCTGCGAGCCCTGTGAGCCCTGAGGCTCAGATCCTCCATCCTGGGGTCGCCTCCTGAAACGTCGGCCACGTCCAGACCCCTGAGTCTGTCGTCGGCTACCAGATGCCGATCCGACCGACGAAGTCTCAGCTCTCGCGTGCCCAGCACCAACAGGAGAGATCTGCTCAGCCAGAAATCTCTCCACCACCAACGCTCGCTCCAGCACTCCAGCATAGGTGGGCAGGCACAAGGAAACCACACCCGCTCGGATATCCCTGCGTAAGCCCGGCTCGAAGGTCCGACCCCTAAAGAACGGGTCTCGAACCATATCCAGGGAGTAGCGCGACAGGTCTGTGAACCTCGCTGAGTACTCCGCCATAGTCATGCTCTCCTGACGAAGCTGCAGAAGCTCCTGGATCCGCACTGACCTCAGCGTCACCGGATAGAACTCCTCCCTGAAGAGCCGCTCAAACTCTGCCCACGTGAGTGACTCCTCGTCATGGGACTGCGTCACCAAACTCCACCATCGCCCGGCCGAACCATGCAGAAGGCTCGCCGCTAGGACCACCATCTGATCAGGCGGTGTCCTCACTAGGCGGAAAACTCGAGTAACTGCCTCGAGCCAGTCATCAACTGCCTGGGGGTCTGGATCACCCCGAAACCTCAGAGGTCGTTGCCTCTGGAACTCGTGCAACGCACTCAGCCTGCGTGCAACATCGTCCTGCACCGCCGGCACAACCAGCTGCTCGACAGGTGGTGGCTCCACTGGCAGACCACCTGGAGGTGCAACCTCAGAACCTGCGCCCTGCTCCACAGCCACTACACGGGGCGGGTCATCAGCACAATCCTGCTGCGGAACCCTCGCTGGCTGTCGTCGTGGAGGCATCCTGAAATACATTCAAGACACACCACAGTCAAAGAGTATATCTGGAGAGCTGACTCAAGAAGGACAAGGAAAAACCAAAAACCCAGTCCTATATGATGCATGTACCATGATGTCCCCGCGACCAGTGTACGAATGTCCCGAGTCGAAAGGCAGGTTATCAGAGTCCTGGTGTATGGATACGTCGGCCGCCGCACCAACACTGGAGTCCCTGGCCTGAAAGCCGAACTCGAAACACCCTAACACTGCCGCTATGCAACCCAAACCAAACTCACAGCTAGACCAGCTACGCTCTGAGATCCCAAGGTGGAACCTCCTCTGATACCACTCTGTCACGACCCGACCCAACGGGGCTCGAGCCGCGACTCCCCAAGCCCGCCTCCAATAGGCCAGGGGCTGGCGACTAGCGCCGAGTAGGCTATCACACACATGGGAGGCAATAGCCTAAGGTACCTGTACACACGCACCCACAAACACCTCCATGCAACAGTGCAGAGATATAGAAACTGAAAAGTAAATGCATGCATACAATCTATCCCAAACCAGAGTGCAACAGCAAAAGTACAAGGGCAAAACAGGGCCCACCAAAAAGAAACTACAAAGCGCGTGCAACCTGCTCTGAAGAAGGGGAACGCTGCCACAAACACCCGCCGGAAATCTCGCTCGGCACAGCTCCGGTAAACACCCCGGTCAACTCGCTCACAAAGCTCCGCCTGCTCCGGGTCCTCCTGGGACTCCGTCAAAAGGCCTGTGGTCTGCACAAGACACAAACATGTGCGGGCAAAGCCCGTGCAGGGGTGAGTATAAACATACTCAGTAGGCACCCCAAAAACCCAAAACCCAAGGGAGCAACTGAAGGCAACAGTCTGCTCAACCCAGCCAGAGGGAACCCAGACGAGAGAGAAACTCCATCCCGTGACCATCCTCGGCTAAAACACAACTAGTCAGCTCAGCTCAGCTCAGGTGTATGCCCATACATACACCTTGAACAATCCAGATATACACAGCTCACGCCACAAAGCCACAAGAGGTACCGACCCCATCACCAGCAACTGTCCCAACCAGGAGAGTACACCACGAACACTGTCATACCAGATGACACTCATCCGAGAGATACACTCCATCGGGATACTCGCAAACATCTCAGACGCTCACCCATGAGACCACGCTCATCGGATAGCATCACTGAGGAAACATCACCGGAACACCATAACCACCAAACTCCACGGATAGGGGATCGCCGCTAGGGTCCGCTAGGGGATACCAAGACCCACTCCGGTATACGTAGCTCACAGATAGGGGATCACTCCCAGGGTCCGCTGGGGGATACCACGACCCGATCTGGCATACGTAGTTCTCACAGATAGGGGATCACACCCAGGATCCGCTGGGGGATGCCACAACCCGATCTGTCGCTCGGTAGAAGCTCCACACTCAGATAGAGGATCATCGTCCATATAAAGATGGTCACGACGATACCGGAACCCTATCTGGTATATCTCGCGATGTAGGGGATCGAACCAACGATGCCGCAACCCTACCGAAACCACGCGCTGAGTAGGGGATCGTATAACCAACGATACCGCAACCCTACCGACATCAAGCGCTGAGTAGGGGATCGTATAACCAACGATGCCACAACCCTACTGTGCACGACCCACCACGTAGGGGATCATATTTCCGATGATGCCACAAACCCTACAGGATTAACCTGCTAGATAGGGGATCGCTGCCCGTGAAATAGGTGGTCACAGCGATACCAAGAACCCGATCTAGGGTAAAGATGCTAGAGGATCCACTTCGGGGCCACCGGAGGGATACCACAACTCTAACAGTTTAAACATCCCAACGAGAGGATCACAAACCCATACGAAAGTTGTGATACCACACGAACCCTCGTAGGAACGAACCAAGGGAGAACCCTCAACCACTACTGGTCCAAACGTCGCTAACCCGAGCGACCCGCCACAACGCCACACTGCGCACCTCCTAGGCCAAAACCGAAGCCACCATCGCGTTCCACGCGGAAAAACTCGCAGGATAGGCTGCTTACTCGCCCGAAACGGAGCACCGGTGAAAAACGCACTATTCACCGTAGCTAGCTCGTGCGGGGCCCACACAACGATCCTGAAACCCATCGAGCGGACCATACCACGATGATCCCCTCGTAAAAACAGGCGGAATCGACTACTCACTCGCCCAAAACGGACACCCGGTGAAAAAGGTACTATTCACCGAAGGCCGGCTCGGGTGGGTCCCACGCCTGGATTCCGAAACTCATCGAACGGATCGCACCATTGCGATCCTTTCAGAAAAACACACAGGATCGACTATTCATCTGCCAAAATCGGACTCCTGGTGTAAAAGCTGCGTTTCCCCGCAAACGCCAAAACCCGGCCTCGTGGGGCCCGCACCCCGTTCGCAAACCCAACACCCGGAAACCATCTCAAAAAGTCCGTCGTACCATCAGGGTCTCAACGCCACTGACGGCACGTCAATCGGACGCTCCGGGTAGAAGTTACAACGGCCCGAAGTCGTAAAATAATAAAATAATATTATTTTATACGACGTTTCTCGCTCCCGGGCCACGATCCCGAACCTTTAAACCCTCGAACCCATACCGGAGGGTTCGCCTCGTCGTCAGGGTCACGTCGCCGCAAACGGCACGCGAATCCGACTCCCGAGGTGCAAGATACGGGGGTTTAAAGACCCCCGTATGCGAAAAAAAGGCCGGACCGGCCCCGACCGGCCGGTCCGGCCGGCCTGGACCGGCCGCCGCCGCCGGCCCGCCCTGGCCGGCGGCGCTCCGCCGCGGCTCCTCCGCGCGCCGCCGCGCTGGGCCGCCGGCCGCCGCGGCTCCGCCGCGGGCCGCGCCGGCGGATCTTCCGCGGACCGCCGGGAGCACCCCGGTGGTCCGTTTTGCGATCTGGAGGCGTCTACGCGACCCCCGGGACCCGATCTACACTGCTACGGCTTCAATTTGCAGAAAAACGCAGCAAAAACGGGATCGGGGATTAAAACTCAAACCGCCTACCTCGCGGGCGAAACGCCGACGTTCTGCCTCAGATCCGCGCTCCCGAGCTTCCGCTGCGCACTCCTGGAACGTCCACCGTCGAATTCTGAGCTCGTAGGCGCTCCGTTTGCTCGATTCGGCAGAGTGGCGGCGAAGAACGACGAAGAACGGCGAAGAACGATAAAAGGGGGGGGGGGGGCGCTGATATTTATATCAGCGGCCCGCCGGCGCCAAACCCGCCTCGGACCCGACGCCCGATGCGAACAAAAGTAAGGTCACCCCTAGGGTAAACGCGCCGTTCTGAACACAACGGCGGTCTCAGATTTTCGATCCAAGACTCCGTTCAGAAGTTATGTGAGCCGACGCTCGCACACAAACTTTCCACTTATTTACGGAAACGCCCCTGGTGGCGTTTCCCACCGCAGGCCCGCGCCCGCAAAGATTACACCCTGCCTAGGGTAAACGGCACGTTCCGGACGCAACCGTGCCCTCAGATTCCCGTTCTGAGCTACCGTTTAAGAGATACCACACCCCCGCCTCGTGCATAGTATAAAAATACTTAATATTTTTATAAAATTAATTCCGGGCACACCGGGCCTCAGAATCGCACGCCGTCTTCGCGCCTAGCTCTGGAATTATTCGTAGAAATATTCCAAAGTCTGACAGGGCCAAAAACCTGAGTCGCTACAATCAGTATCTAGGGCCTTCTGAAGACTTTTCCAGAATCATGATGTAAAACGACGATCACGATCAGAAACAATCGAAAGGGGTACTCCATGAAGTCTCACAACTTCATTAATATATAGTCTTTCTAGACGTTCAAGTGGTAGATCTTCTCTTATAGCAAGAAAATGTGCTGACTTCGTAAGACGATCAACAATGACCCATATTGAATCATTTCTTCTATGAGTCTTTAGTAGTCCCATGACAATGTCCATCGTGATATTATCCAATTTCCACTCAGGTATGAGAAGATGTTTCAATACACCTCCAGGCTATTTCCTTCCGGCTTTCACTTATTGACAAACCCTCCATCCTGAAAAAAAATCAGAAATCTCTGTCTTCATGTTGTCCCAATAAAAATGTTTCTTCAAATCTATGTACATCATAGTAATACCACGGTGTATAGAGAAATTGAAACTATGAGCGTCATCCATCAATTCCCTTTTTAGATCAGGTATATTGGGAACAAAAAGTATCTTCCCAAATATCAAAATTTCATATTCATATATTAAGTCACTCAATCTCCCATCAATGACAGATTTAATCTTCTCTTGAAACTCCACATCTTCAACCTGAGAACTTTTTATCCTTTCTAGTAAAGATGGTTTGGAAACCATTTGAAAAAGAATTGATGTTTCACCTTCCATGGTTATTCCCATATTCATCTTTACAAGATCCATGAAAATAGGATCCCTTTCTACATTCATCTTGTTCTAAACTCCATTATCATTTCTGATCAATGGATCATCCACCTTATTTGACTTACCCAGGTGGTAGTGTATCGTGCAATCATAATCCTGAAGTAGTTTAAGCCATCTCCTTTTCCTCATGTAGAGTTCTTTCTGTGAAAAAATATACTTTAAACTCTTGTGATCAATATAAATATCACATTTTTCACTTTAGAGATAATGTCTCCATATCTCCAAAGAAAAGATTACTGCAGCTAATTCTAGACCATGAGTATGATAGTTTTTCTCATGAATTTTTAGCTTTCGTAATGCATATGCAATAACCCTATCATTTTTCATAAGGACACAACCAAGTCTTTTCTTTGAAGCATCACTATAAATAACAAACCCATAATTCCCCGATGGTATATTCAATATAGGAGAATTGACTAATCTTCCCTTTAGTTCTTCGAAACATTCCTCAAAATATTTTTTCCAAACAAATTTTACCACTTTATGTGTGTGCATTGTCAGTGGGTTAGCTATTCAGGCAAAATTCTATACGAAACGCCGGTAATAACCTGCTAAGCCAATAAAACTGCGTACCTTAGTTATATTTGTTGGTGTGGGCCAATCTTGGATTTCCTTTGTCTTTGCAGGATCAACTAGGATTCCATCCTTAGAGACAATATGGCCAATAATCGAAATCTCCTGAATCCAGAATTCACACTTCCTAAACTTCCCATATAATTCATGTCTTCTAAGAGTCTTCAAGATAATGCGCAAGTGATTTTCATGATCTTTGTATCTATTGGAGTATACCAAGATATCATCAATGAATGACACTTCAAAATCATCGATATATTCCTTGAAAACATTGTTCATTAGATCCATGAAGAAAGAGGGTTCATTAGTCAATCCAATAGGCATTACTGTAAACTCATAATGCCCATACCTGGTTCGAAATGCTGTTTTTGGAATGTCTTCCTTCTTCACACTCAACTGATGATATCCGGATCAAAGTTCAATCATTGAAAAGTATTGAGATTCATACAGTTGGTCAAATAAATCATCAATGTGAGGTAGTTGATACTTGTTCTTTATTGTTATAGCATTCATATCCCTGTAGTCGATACATAACCTCCTAGATCCATCTTTTTTCTTAACTAAAAGGATAGGGGTTCCCCATGGAGATACACTAGGGCGGATAAATCCCTTATTACTAAATTTCTCTAGTTGTTTCTTCAGTTACAATAGTTCTAAAACATCCATTCTATAAGGGGTCTTCGATATGGGCCTTGAACCGGGAAATAATCAATGGAAAACTCAATTTCTTGTTCTGGAGGATGTCCAAGTAAATCTTCCGGAAACACCTGATCATATTCTCTCACAATAGGTACATCCTCTATTTGAAAATTCCTTTTCTCACCCACAGTTATTTCATTCTCTTCCTCCCCAATAATTGAATTTAGTTAAGCTATTGGGGGTGGATCTAGATAAGAATCAGGTGACAATGATTCTACTCTAAAGATAAGGTGTTCTTTATCATCATCATCGAAAATCGTAACCTCCTTCTTCTTACAATAATTTTTTTCATCATGATCCTAAATCCAATCCGTACCAAGGATTATATCGAATTAAATCATGGGTATGATGATGAGATAATCATATAAAGAACATTTGTATGCCCTAATGGGAACATACTGATAGAACATTGTAGCAATGATACTTCCCTTTGGAGTTTGGACTGAAAACTCCCTTGTTAAATCAAATTGGAAATATCTAATTTTCTTATCAAACTGGGAAGATATAAAAAAATGTGATGATCCAAAATCAAATAAAGCATTAGATATTCTTGAGGAAACAATCAAAGTACAAACCACCACATCACGAAGAACTTTAACCTCTGCAGTTGTGATTTCAAAAGCTTGTCCCTGATCCCTTGGCCTTCTCTATTGCATATTTAATTGACATTTTGGACAATCATTAGCATAGTGTCCCATCTCCCGACAACTATAGCATTGAACATCATTGGATTCCTTCTTCCCTTTGATATCAACATCAAGATGGCCTCTCTGACCACATTTGTAGCATACTTATTTTTTTTTAAGCATGTACCGGGGTGTTTCTTTCCACAATTGTCACATGGTGGAAATCCAACTCTTCCCTTCTTCCCTATTTCCTTATGTCCTTTCCCAGGGTTTTTAGTAGCCCTATTCTATTCTTGATTTCCCTTATAGTCGTAAGACTTAGAGACTTCTTTTTTTGTCTTGATAACACATAAAACTATATCCTCATATGATGAAAAACTTTGGGAGACCAGTGTCCGCCGGAAGAATGGTTTTAGGCCTTCAAAGAATCGATCAATTTTGCTCCTTGGATTTCATATATAGTGAAAATCATGTCTTTCTAGCCTTGTGAAGTTGGCTTCATACTTGGAAACATTTTTATCCTCCTTCTACCTCAGATTCAAGAATTTTCTCTCCATATATGCTCTTTGTTCATGAGGAAAGTATTTCTACAGGAATATTTTCTTAAAGTCACTCCACTCCATATCCTCTATTACTTCCTCCTCTTTTGTGTTTTGGATTAAAGAACACCACTGATCCGGATCTCCCCATATACTTCCAGGACAACCTTCTCTCTTTCATTACATCCCAAAGTGAGAAATATCTTCTCAAGGGAATATATCCACTTCTCTGCTACAAATAGGTTTGTAGTCCTGTTGAATGATGGAGTCTATTGTCGCATAAAATGATCAAGCCTGGATCCTCCATGTGGTGGATCTGGATACTCCACACGAGTAAGGTTATTATTCATAACTTGAGTAAGTTGTCCCAGTAAAGTTATGAGTTTCCCAGCACCAGTCACAACAGTAGAGCCAACATCATCATCTTGCGTTGGAGGAAAATTTTTATAGGGGACACATGCATTCGGGCGATTTCCATCTCATCCACTAGGTGTCATATCTAGATAATGGCATACACGAAATTAGCTTATGAATCATAGTTTATAATCTTAACTTAAAAAATATATAAAAAATTAAGATCCTATGAATGGATAATCCCATATTCATAAATATGGTTTCTTTAAGGAATATTTTACATTTCAATCCTTGATAATGGCTTGTAAAGAAAATGTGAATTATCCTAAGCATATACACCGTTAGTGTCATATCCAAGAGTGCAGTAAGACCCGTTGTTATGCACCAGTTCCCGTTGAAGTCTAGCTCAAAGCGATGTTTTCGAGTTTTTCCACTAGATACATCTATGCCAAAGCCGCCTCTACCTACTCGTATCCAGATAGGGATGTATTTCTTGAAATATCCACATAATATATTCCTTACCAAAATACCAAGATGTTATTGTATGTATATACTCAAAGACTAACTTAGGGACTCTTCCCAAATTCTACGTCTTCTAGTTTTCAAGTATCCTACTAAACTTCCTTTGAAAACAACAGTAAGGACCCGGCCCCAGTTGCCCAGAGTCACTGCCTTATTTTATTAAGTTGGCATACATACAAGGAATATGAATCCCAAAATAATGAGTAGTTTAGTATTATTGGAAACCAGTTACACACATAAGTTTAACATTACAACATGAAGGGAAACAAAAACACTATTTTATTCCACTAGATACCTCATGTCTCCTCGATTATGCTTGAAAATCATTCATAAATTACTTCTTTATGTCCTGAGAAAATAAAACATAATAAAGGGTGAGCTCAAACACCCAGTAACAGTAAGAAATACAGCGGAAGATAATATAAACATTAGACATGGTGAATATTTGAAAACAAATGCCTTTACTAAAAAACGTGAAACATATTATGGCAGGAATATGAGCTAAATAAATAATTCCACAATTAAACATAATCATGGGTATTCTACTAGTCAAATAACCACATGAACTTAAAATAATAGCATCATAATTAGGGAAGTGCATATGTTGGACATCATAACCATATCGTCCAAGCCTTGTGCTAGGACCATAAATAATCATTTTGTCAAGGCCTCGTGCTAAGACCATAGTTTGTCTCATAAGACCTACCGATGCATCGAGGGGCTATAGTGGGACCCACCCATCACATTATAAGTCCAATGCATTCCTAATATGAGTGTGGATAAACATAAACAACATAAACATTCATATTGAAACTATTATATGAAATGTAACTATCTTTCCCCAATCATTAAACATAAAACACTAACCATTCAGAATAATATGTTGAATGGTTTTAGGATAGATCTTCCACAATAGAGTTATTCATAAAACATTCAATAATATATGGTATATGAAATCATAATTGATTAACCCCATCAATAAATAAGAACCAACAATAGTATTGAATCAAAAGAGAATACTCTTACAAAATCATTAAGCAATCTGGAGATCAATACACTTTTATTTTGAAAAGAAGAGTTATTTTGGAAAAATATTTGAATAAAATCAGATGTGAGGTAAGATAGTATTTTTCATAAAAAACTATTGTTTTTAGAAGAATAATGGTTTCAAAAAACAGATTATAGACTGCCCTTGAAAATAGATATGAATTTGAGAAATTCCCTTGTATCGGGATCGTATTTTTTGGAAACGGTTTTGAGAGCTTCTTTTTAAAACGTGTAACTATCCATTAAATAAGGAAGGTTTATGGTTTGTAAACATATATATGATACTAAAACAGAATATATGATGAGTACATAACAATACATAAGAATTTAATTGAGTAAATTAGACAATGAAATTAACCCGAATGAAAATGGAATTTCGGGTGAAAAACCAGTACCTTAAATCTGAATGTGTTCTCCTTTTGAACTTAAGGTCCTAGAATGTGAAGTTATACATATAAATAACTTATTTGAGAACATATTAGACTTTTATTTAGTTTACCATAATTATGGTTAGTTCAATTATTTCTTTATTAATAAGTTATTGTATTTAATTTCGTCGTTCTGGAGTGTTCGTTTCCTTTATTTTCATATTTGGTTCACTTGTTTTTAAGTAATGAAGTTTATGTGGAATGGTTATAAATCTCCAGAATTGAAATCAGACATTATTCATGAACATAGATAATTGATAATGGTTATTTATTTCATTTGGTTACATGGAATGAGGATGAATCATTAGATGACAACCACTTCGATTATTTGGCGGTATTTGGATTATTATGAACTAGTTTTGTCATTTAACTTATTTTTATGTACATATTATTGTTCATGAATATTTATTAGGTTATAATAAATATATTATATTATTTTTCAACCATAAATATGGTTTCATGACCAGTAATGAAGAATAAATTGAAGAACGAAACTTTGTCGTCCATGAAGGCTATAAATTGGAACCTCATGGACATTGATTTCATTTATAAAAAAATAAAAGGGAGGGGGTAAAAATATTTATGATGTTTCTTCAATTCACATGATATAAATCCAGTATATAGATTTTTACTATAGTTATCATGATCATTTGGACAGAGTAGGTGAGGAAAGAATAAGAAAGGAAAGGAATCTTAAAATGAAAGAAAACTTGATAAATTTCTCACGAAAAAATCGGCAACCTAACGACGTCTCTTAAAATTTCATAAAAATAGTTTGATGAGTGAAATGGAATATATCATCATTCATACATAATATAGACAGTAATTTGGAATATTTAATGAAATATCCCAACACAAACCAAAGGGAATGGAAGAGAAAAACTTAAAATGAAAGAAAAGAAAGAAAATAAAAGAGGTTGTTTACCTCTTGATCTCTACTCCATGAGATCCTCCTTAAGGGCTTTGGATTTGGTCTTTTGGTGAGACCAGCAGCTCTAAGACTTAGGGAATAATATTGGGGAGGGAATTTGTCAGAATTTAGACATTGCTAAAGGCTTGGGAGTTGTGGGAGGAAGAGGAGAGTGAGGGTGGTATTTATAGTGGAGGAGGGGAGGTATTTTAGATTATTTTATTCATTATTATAATATTTTTATCAAGACTATGAATAATCTCAATTAAAGTGACCCTAAATAGTAATAATATCATGTAAGTTCGAACCAAGTCACCTTTCATCACTTATAATGTCATAAATAGTAAATTTTACTGATAATTTGATTATACGTTATTTTATGGTATTTCACTATTCACTAAAAATTCTTGAATTTTAGAAAATTCCCAAAAAATTACCCTTACCATTTCTCGACATGTAGAATAAAAAATTCAAATCTATTTTTCAAAAATAATTTTCTAAATATTGTTAATTTAATTTTTAAATAAGGTAACAGTTATTTTGAAAAATAACAATATTGAAGTGCATTTAGTTTTACGTGACATTGGAAAATTAAATAAGATCCCATTATCATATTTCCTTGAGAAAATAAAACAATATTATTATTTACTATTCATGAGGCCATATTACTATTCATATTACTATTCATAAGTGTATGTTACTATTCACCAAAAATCAAGTTTGTTCTATCAGACTCCAAATAACTTACTAAACACAACTCTAGATGACCTTTTCTTGAAGTTCAAAACATAGAAGAGGATATATTATAAATTTTCATTCTATATTTATTTTCAAAAGCTTTGGGTGTTATATTCAACCCTCCTTAAAAAAATTTCTTCCTCGAAATTCACAGAATATTACCTAAAAAGATTCGGGTATGTCTTTAACATAAGCTCCTCAGGTTCCCATGTTGCTTCCTCCAACTTATGATTCCCCCATAGAACCTTTACTAGACGAGTCGTCTGATTTTTCAATACTTGTTCTCTAGTGTCAAGAATCTTGACCGGATCTTCACAGTAAGATAGATCGGTCTCAAGTTCCACTTCTTCATAAGTGAGTACATGTGTTCGTTCTGGCATGTACTTTCCTAGCATTGACACGTGGAACACATTTTTCACCTTGGGGAGACTTGGAGGCATTGCCAAAAGGTAAGCTACGGATCCAATTTGGTCTATAATATCAAAAGGTCCGATGTACCTGGGACTTTACTTTCCCTTCTTACCGAATCATATAATACCCTTCCATGGAGATACTTTTACGAAAATGTGATCACCTTCTTGAAAATCCAAATCCTTCCTTCAGTTATCAGCATAGCTCTTTTGTCTACTTTGATCAATTTTGATATGGTTCTGGATAATCTTCACCTTATCCATTGTTTCTTCAACATGTTCTGGGCCCACAAGATTTCTTTCACCAACATCATCCCAGCATGTTGGTGTACTACATCGACTCCCATATAATGCTTCTTATGGTACCATCTGTATACTTCAATGGAAGCTATTGTTGTAGGAAAATTCGACGAGAGGTAAATACTAATCCCACATGCCTTGAAATTAAAGCAAACAAGACCTCAAAATGTCTTCCAATGTTTGAATAGTCCATTCTGATAGTCCATCAGTTTGTGGGAGGTAGGCAGTTCTCAAATGAAGATCGGTATCTAGGGCCTTCTAAAGACTTTTCCAGAATCTTGATGTAAAACGTGGATCACGATCAGAAACAATCGATAGGGGTACTCCATGAAGTCTCACAACTTCATTAATATATAGTATTTCTAGACGTTCATGTGGTAGATCTTCTATTATATAAAGAAAAAGTAATGACTTGGTAAGATGATCAATAATGACCCATATTGCATCATTCCTTCTAGGAGTCTTTGGTAGTCCCATGAAAAAGTCCATCGTGATATTATCCCATTTCCACTTAGGTATGTGAAGAGGTTGCAATACTCTTGCAGGCTGTTTCATTCTAGCTTTCACTTGTTGAAATACCCTACATCTTGACAAAAAAGTAGCAATCTCCCTCTTCATGTTGTCCCACCAAAAATGTTCCTTCAAATCACTATACATCTTAGTACTACCAGGGTTTATAAATAAATTGGAACAATGAGCATCATCCACCAATTCCCTTTTTAGATTAGGTATATCGAGAACACAAAGTATCTTCCCAAATTTCAAAATTCCATCTTCCTATATGAATTCACTCAATCTCCCATCATTGACAGCTTTAATCTTCTTTTTAAACTCCACATCTTTAGCCTAAGAACATTTTATCCTTTCTAGTAAATATGGTTTGGAAACCATATGAAAAAGAATTGATGTTTCACCTTCCATGGTTATTCCCATATCCATATTTACTAGATCCATGAAAATAGGATCCCTTTCAACCCTCATCTTGTTCAAAAATCCATTATCCTTTCTTCTCAAAGCTTCAACCGCCTTATTTTCTTTCCCCGGGTGGTAGTGTATCGTGCAATCATAATCCTTAATTAGTTCAAGCCATATCCTTTGCCACATGTCGAGTTCTTTCTATGAGAAAATATAATTCAAACTCTTGTGATCAGTATAAATATCACATTCTTCACCATAGAGATAATTTCTCTATGTCTTCAAATCAAAGATTACTGCAGCTAACTCAAGATCATGAGTAGGATAGTTTTGCTCATGAATTTTTAGTTTTAGTGATGCATAAGCAATAACCCTATCATTTTGCATAAGGACACAACAAAGTCCTTTCTTTGAAGCATCACAATAAATAACTAACCCGTCATTCCCCAATGGTAGAGTCAATATAAGAGCATTGACTAATCTTCTCTTTTGTTCTTTGAAACATTCATCACAATATTTTGTCGAAAAAAATTTATCCCCCTTACGTGTGAGCTTCGTTAGCGGGTTAGACAGTCGGGCAAAATCATGTATGAAACGTCGGTAATAACCTTCTATGCTAATAAAACTTCATACCACAGTTATATTTGTTGGCCTGGCCCAAACATGGATTGCCTTTTTCTTTGCAGGATTAACTAGTATTCCATCCTTAGAGACAATATGGCCAAGAAACGAAATCTCCTGAAGCCATAATTCACACTTGCTAAACTTCCCATATAATTCATTTCTTCTAAGAGTCTTCAGGATAATGCGCAAGTGATTTTCATGATCTTTTTAACTTTTGGAGTATATGAAGATATCATTAATAAATAACACTACAAAATCATCGAGATATTTCTTGGAAACTCTATTCATTATATCCATGAAGACAGAGGGTGCATTAGTCTATCCAAAAGGCATTACTATAAACTAGAAATACTCATACCTGGTTAGAAATTCTATTTTTGGAATGTCTTCCTTCTTCACACTCAACTAATGATATCCAGATCGAAGTTCCATATTTGAAATGTACTGAGCTCCATGCTGTTGGTCAAATAAAGCATCAATGCGAGGTAGGGGATACTTGTTCTTTATTGTTATAGCATTGATATCCATGTATTCGATACATAGCCACATAGATCTATCTTTTTTGTTAACTAAAAGGATAGGGGCTCCCCACTGAGATACACTAGGGAAGAAAATCCCTTATTACTCAATTACTCTAGTTGTTTCTTCAGTTCCAATTTTTCCACAGTGGTCATTCTATAAGGGGTCTTCGATATGGGCCTTAAACCCTGAATTAAATCAATGGAAAACTCAATTTCTCGTTCTGGAGGATGTCCAAGAAAATCTTCTAGAAACACATGAAAATATTCTCTTACAATAGGTACATCCTCTATTTGAACATTCCTTTTTTCACCCACAGTTATTGCATTCTCTTCCTCCCCAATAAATGAATTTAGTTGAGCTACTGGGGGTGGATCTAGATAAGAATCAGGTGACGATGATTCTTCTCTAAAGATAAGGTGTTCTTTATCATCATCATAAAAATCATAACCTTCTTCTTCTTGCAATAAATTTTTGCATCATGACCCGAAATCCAATCCATACCGAGGATTATATTGAATTCAATCATGGGAATGATGATGAGATCAGCAGATAAAGAACATTTTTATGCCCTAATGGGAACAGATTGGCATATCTTTGTAGTAATGATACTTCCCATAGGAGTTTGGACTGAAAACTCACTTGTTAAATAAAATTGGAAATATCTAATTTTCTTAGAAAACTGGGAAGATATGAAACAGTGTGATGATCCAGAATCAAATAAAGCATTGGATATTCTTGAGGAAATGATCAAAGTACCTGCCACCACATCACGCAGAACTTCAACCTCTGCAGTTGTGACAGCATAAGCTTATACCTATGCCCTTGTCCTTCTCTGTTGTATATTTCCTTCACGTTTTGGACAATCATTAGCGTAGTGTCCCATCTCCCGACAACTATAGCATTGAAAATCATTGGATTCCTTCTTCCCTATGCAATCCCCATCAAGATGGCCTTTCTGACCACATTTTTAGCATACTCCTTTTCCTTTTATGCATGCACCAGGGTGTTTCTTTCCACAATTGTCACATGGTGGAAATTCAACTCTTCCCTTCTTCCCTGTTTCCTTATTTCATTTCCCATGGATTTCAGCAGCCCTCTTCTTTTCTTTCTTTCCCTTAAAGTCATAAGACATAGAGAATCCTTTTTTTCTTGATAGCACATGAAACTATATCCTCATATGATGAAAACCATTGGAAGACTAGTGCCCTCCAGAGGAATGTTTCTAGGCCATCAAATAATCGATCAATTTTTCTCTTTTGATTTCTTATATAGTCAACAAAATGTCTTGCTAGCCTTGTGATGTTGGCTTCATACTTGGAAACATTTTCATCCTCCTTCTGCCTCATATTCATGAATTTTGTCTCCATATCTGCTCTTTGTTCATGAGGAAAGTATTTCTCTAGGAATATTTCCTTAAAGTCCCTCCACTCCATCTACTCTATTTCTTCCTCATATTTTTTATTGTGGATTAAAGAACACCACTGATCCACATCTCCCAATATACTTCCATGACAGCCTTCTCTGATTCATTATATCCCAATGAGAGAAATATCTTCTCAAGGTAACATATCCACTTTTATGCTATAAATGGGTTTACAGTCCCATTGAATGATGGAGGTTGTTGCCGCATAAAGCGATCAAGCATGGCTCCTCCACGTGGTGGATCTGGATTCCCCATACAAGTAAGGTTATTATTCATAACCTGAGTAATTTGTCTCAGTATAGTAATGAGTTTCTCAGCACCAGTCACACCACCAGAGCTAACATCATTGTCTTTCATTGGAGGAAAATCTCTACAGGGGACACTTGCATTCAGGCAATTTCCATTCCGTCCACTAGGTGCCATATCTAGATAATGACATACACTAAATTAGGTTATGAATCATAATGTATAATCTTAACTTAACAAAATACATTGAAAACAAATTGAGATCCTACAAATGGCTAATCCCATATTCACAAATATGGTTTCTTTGAGGAATATTTTACATTACAATCCTTCATAATGGATTGTAAAGAAAATGTAAATTACCCTAAACATATCCCCCGAAAGTTTCGTAAGCAAGAGTGCAGCTAGGCCCGTTGTTTTGCACCAGTTCCAGTTCGATTCTAGCTCAAAGCGGTGTTTTCGGGGTTTACCCCTAGATACATCTGTGCCAGAGCTGCCACTACCTGCTCGTATCCAGACATGGATGTATTTCTTGAAAGATCCACATAATCTATTCCTTACCAAAATACCAGGACATTAATGTATTTATATCCTCAAACACTAACTTAGGGACTCTTCCTTAATTCTATATCTTCTAGTTTCCAAGTATCCTACTAAACTTTCTTTGATACAAATTGTAAGGACCCAACCCCAGTTGCCCAGAGTCTGTGCATTATTTGATTAAGTTGGCATACATACAAGGAATATGAATCCCGAAAGACCAAGTAGTTTAGTATTATTGAAAACAAGTTACATACATAAGTTTAACATTACAACATGAACCGAAACAAAAACACTATTTTATTCCACTAGAAACATCATGACTCCTAGATTATGTTTTCAAGTCATTCATAAATTACTTCTTCATGTCCTGAGAAAATGAAACATAAGAAAGTGTGAGCTGAAACGCCCAGTAATAGTAAGCAATACAGTGGAAGATAATATTAACATTAGACATGGTGAATAATATAAAACTCATGCCTTTAATAATAATCATGAAACATATTATGGCTGGAATACATGCTAAATAATTAATTCCATAATTAAACATTTTCATGGGTATTCTACTAGTCAAATAACCACATGAACTTAAAATAATAGCATCATAATGAGGGAAGTTTATATGTCATACATCATAACCATACCATTAAAGCCTCGTGCTAGGACCATAAATAATCATTTTGTCAAGGCCTCATGCCAAAACCATAGTTTGTCTCATTAGACCTACCGATGCATCGAGTGGCTATATCGAGCCCCACCCATCACATAATATGTCAAATGAATTCCTCATATGAGTAGGGAAAAACATAAAAAACATAAACATTCAAATTGAAACTATCATATGAAATTTAACTATCATTCTCCAATCATTAAACATAAAACACTAACCATTCGGAATAATATGTTGAATGGTTTTAGGATAGATCATCCAGAATATAGTTAGTCATAAACCATTCAATAAAAATGGTATATGACATCATACTTGATTAACACCAACAATACATAGGAATTAACAATAGTATTGAATCTAATGAGAATACTCTTATAAAATCATTAAGCAATCTGGAGATAAATACACTTTTATTTTGAAAAGAAGAGTTCTTTTAGAAAAAATATTTTCATAAAATCAGAAGTTATATAATATAGTATTTTCATAATAAAAGTAATGTTTTTAGAAGAATAATGGTTTCAAAAAACATATTATAGATTTCCCTTGAAAATAGAAATGAATTTGAGAAATTCCCTTATATTGGGCTCGTATTTTTGGAAACAGTTTTGAGATCTTCTTTTAAAATGTGTAACTATCCATAAAATAAGGAAGGTTTCTGGTTTGTAAACATATATATGATACTCACACAGAATATATGATGAGTACATAGCAATACATAATTATTTCATTGATGTAATTAGAAAATGAAAGTAACACGAATGAAAATGGAGGTTCGGTTGAAAAACCCTTCCCTTAAATCCGAATGTGTTCTCCTCTAGGACTTAAGGTCTTGGAATGTGAAATTATACATATCAATATCTTATTTCAGAACCTATTAAAAATTTATTTATTTTACCATAATTATGGTTAGTTCATTTATGTCTTTACTGATAAGTTATTGTGTTGAATTTCGTCGTTCTCGAGTATTCGTTTCCTTTATTTTCATATTTGGTTCACTTGTTTTTAAGTAATGAAGTTAATGTGGAGTGGTTACAAATATCCAGAATTGAAATTAATCATTATTCATGAACATAAAGAATTGATAATGTTTATTTCTTTCATATGGTTACATGGATTGAGGATGAATCATTAGATGACCACCACTTCGATTATTTGGCGGTATTTGGATTATTATGAACTAGTTTTGTCATATAACTTATTTATATGTACATATTCTGGTTCTTGAATATTTATTATGTTATAATAAATATATTATAGTCTGTTTCAACCATAAATATGGTTCCATGACCAGTAATGAAGAATAAATTGAATAATGAAACTTCTTCACCCACGAAGGCTATAAATTGGAACCTCATGGACGTAGATTTCGTATATAAAAATAAAAGGGAGGGAGTAAAAATATTTATGATGGTTATTCAATTCACATGATATAAATACAGTATATAGATGTTTACTGGATTTATCCTGATCATTTTGACTGATTAGATGAGGAAAAAAGAAGAAAATATAGGAATCATAAAATGAAAGAAAACTGGATAAATATCTCACGAAAAATTCGGTAGCCTAACGACGTCTCTTAAAATTTCATAAAAATAGTGTGATGAGAGGAATGGAATATCTCATAATTAATACATAAAATATATAGTATGTGGGAATATTTAATGAAATATCCCAACACAATCCAAAGGTAATGGAAGAGAATAACTTAAAATGAAAGAAAAGAAAGAAAATAAAAGAGGTTGTTTACCTCTTGATCTATTCTCCTTGAGATCCTCCTTAGAGGCTTTGGTTTTGGTCTTTTGGTGAGAGCAGAAGCTCTAGTACATGGTGAAGAATATTGGGGAGGTAATTTTTCATAATTTAGACAATGCTCAAGGATTGAGAGGTGTTGTAGGAATATGAGAGTGAGGGTGGTATTTATAGTGGGGGAGGGGAGGTATTTTAGATTATTTTATTCATTATTATAATATTTTTATCAAGACTATGAATAATCTCAATTAAAGTGACCCTAAATTGTAATAATATCATATGAGTTCGATCCAAGTGTCCTTGATTCACTTATGATGTCCTAAATAGTGAATTTTACTGATAATTTGATTATATAGTATTTTATTGTATTTCACTATTCACCGAAAACTGTTGAATTACAAAAAGTTCCCAAAAATTGTCCCATACCATTTGTTGATGTGTATAATTCAAAAGTGAAATACATTTCTCCAAAATAATTTTTTAAATATTATTAATTTATTTTTTAAATAAGGTCACAGTTAATTCGAAAAATAACAATATTGAAGTGCAATTAGTTTTACGTGACATTCAACAATTAATTAAGATCCCATTATCCTATTGCCTTGAGAAAATAAAACAATATTATTATTTACTATTCATGAGTTCATATTAATATTCATATTACAATTCATAAGGGTATGTTACTATTCAACAAAAATCATGTTTTTCTATCAGACTCCATATGACTTACTGAACACACCTCTAGATGACCATTTCTTAAAATTCAATACATAAAATAGGATATATTATAAAATTTCATTATATATTTATTTTAAAAACCTTGCGGTGTTACATACATCACTAAATTTTATAATCCCATTTACACCACAATTAATCCTTCTCCTTCTATTTCTAATGAATCATTCAAGAGAAAGTTCATGGTACCAAAGTGCATGTTACTTACTCCTTAAATTTTTTTTGTTAATATTTATCTTCCAAACCTACCATAACAATATTAGGGTAATAAAATCAGTATATTTTATTTAAAAAAGTTTTATTATGTCAATTAAACATACATTGTTTTTTTATTTCAATCTACCAAGAAACCCAAAAGAATGTACACTAGTCAATGTGTGAACAACAGCCTCCCTCAAGTTATATTTTTTGTTTTTCATCATGATATTTATTAATTACAAAAACCAATTATAATAAGATCTAAAAACATAAAAAATAAAAAAAATCACATTATTATTCATTTATAATGATATTATACAATTCCATAATCATTTTCATCCATCTAGATATAACATGTTCATGGTTGGGGTTGGTTTAACCACATACTTGAACAATGCTATAAAATTTTATCATGGAAGAATATAGGAAATTAAATTCTAAAAAAATTATATTTGAACAAGAGAATAATTATTGAATTATATTTATATAAATTTTAAATTGGTTAATAACCTATTCTTAAAATATTATCTTTAATCATAAAAATTTATGGAAGTAAGCTAACACTAATTCAATTTCTAGGCAAAAATTATCCAAAACAATATGATAATTAAAAATTATTTTGTAATAAATGGTCCATATTAAAATAAATATAATTGATTTAAGTGCATAATAAATCATATAATAAAATTAATTTTATTACATAAGAAGATAAGATCGTATGCATAATGAATCAGAAACAAGGTATGGGTTTCATATAACAAATTTTCACCCTTTGAGACATATTTCTTTTTATACTCCATGTGTTCTTTAAATGGGTGAATCTATTTTCACATAAATATTTCTTATCAAGATACAATAATTATTCATTTTATATAATGTTTCATTTTAAATAATATTCTTTAATGGGTCTAGATTTAAATTTTTTCTTGAGCCGTAGCAGTTTTCATAGCTAAAATATTTCCTCCTAGAGTCATAAATTATTAACATGATTATGATATTCTAAGCCACTTTTTATTCATAAAATTATTTTTACCAATTTTTTTACTTATTTAATTTACTTCATTTCATTAGTATCATCTTCCATGATGAAATAACTTCTCAAATAATCATTTTCTATTTGAGAAAATGACTCTCATTCAATCTAATGGATCTTTTCTACCATGTCCATTTTTTATTTCCCACCAAGGTTATCCTCTCATTTTATTAACTCTAATATTTACTAACTTATATAATCCTTTTAATTTGTTTTACTTATTTAAATAGGTAAATTGAATAAACATTCTATGATGTGGGTTTTACACCAATGTATTTTAAAATCATAGAAAATGAATTTTCCATCATTTCAAAATCAATTTTTTTTCATCCACCAAACATTTTATCTATACCACATTTATGTATATTGTTAGTTCTATATTATTGAATATTCTATAAACATAAAGTTTTAATGGATCTCAAAATATTTACTTACAATTTTTTGTAAATTTATTTTCAAAAGTAATCATTGACTTATATCTTGAAATTTATTAATACAAATATGAAAATAAACATATTTTTTTAAATGATTTTGACAATAATGGATTTCCCATAATTGTTAAACTTCATTATCATGTATTATGAATTTACAAAATAATTTTTTTCTCTTATTCTATGAGTTTCATTTAAAGTTGTATTAATGGAAAAGTTTTATTTTCATAATGCTTTACAACGTAAAATTATACAAAATATTCTAAATATATTATTCATTAACCCATTAAAATTTATCCATGTTTTCAAAAATTAAACAGTGACAAAACACTATAACATAAGTAATCTGTCAGTGACATTGTCTTTTGAAAAAATCCTATATTTTTGGATTGATTTTCTATCTAATTATTTTCCCATATGAACAATTTATATTTTATTTCTTTGAATAAAGTGTGTTCATTATGTTTTCATGTATCAATTGACTGGGAAAATTATTTAATTTACCGTATTCAACTTTCTCTTTGTAGTATTATTTTTAGGGATTCATACAGAAAATATTTTTCCACTTATTGATTGAGGAAATATTATAATTTTTTTATATTTCATTTCAAAAGGAATTTTTATTGATGACTCTGGATTGTTAAATATGTATTGTTTAACCATATACCTTATTTATTAGGATGGGTTATGATTATTTTATCCCTTTTATTAAAATGTACAAATTTAATGGAATATCATTTGTTTGTATAATAATAAACATGTTTGTTGATTCCCAATGAAATTTGATTATGCATCGTATTGACATTCATATCATTCATATAGTGAATGAATTGGAATTAAATAGGTGATAAATGAGGATTGGTATTTTATAGACCCTCAATTCATTAGTTTGTTTCATGAAATAATATGTTTTGGTATCTGGTGTATGCTTGCCCAAATCAAGTATTATTTACTTGTTGTAACCTTTATGGAAAGAATAATTTCACAGTTGTATCCTTGATGGAAATAATAATCTATAAGGGGTGTCCTTGAATAATATATATATATATATATATATATATATATTTTATCAAAATAAATTTTGTCATTTTTGTTCATGTGTTTGTTTACATTATTAACCATGGATTTTTTTCAAGCTCATGAGATCAATTTTATGAAATTATTTGATTATCATTTGTTTCTTACCATATTTTTCACACCAAAATTATGCTTTAATTTTTTTATGATATATTTTTTCAGTTATTGAGTATTTAGACTCACCCATATTAATTTTCATTTCCCCATATTATGATGAAAATTATTTAGTATGATATATCTATAAGAGTCACATGTTTTGGGAATTTTGATGAATACATTGAAAAATTATCACATATTAACATTTTTCTTATATAATAAAAAAATCAATTGATGGGAAGGAAATGATCTTTGTTACATAATTTATTTTCCTATCTCTCCAAAACACTAAACCTTTCTTGTATATTATAAATAATTCACACAATATTTGTTAATGATACTGTAATTGTTTATAGTTATAATCAGTTCACTTCAGATCATTAAAATGATGATATGTAACTAATGTGTTTATTTTCATAGGATTACGAGAGCATAGGTATAGGGTTCTAAAACTATTCCCATAATATTAATATAATATGTATCAAAAATTTATTTTATTAGGACTATGTTTGGTTTGAATCATATTTCAAAATGATATATGGTTGTGCCAAGATCTCTGATCATATATCCAAACAAAAGCACCAAAAATTAAATTTCCCTTGCTTTTCAAACCAATTATGTCATATTTGTGCCAGTTCAATATAGATAAGGTCGTAAGAACAATGTGTGGATTGATTCATACTCTACCCAAAATATATAGTGACACCTCATCCTCTGATCCTAGGTCCATCTATAAATTTTATTACCATAAATGGCCTCATGTCCTACACATAGAATTTTTCATCTAATTTTTTTGGGATAATTCAATATAAAAGGAGAGAAAATAAAAATCAATCATTCTACAATTAGTAAAATATCTATAGGCCTATGCTATGAAAAAATATCCCCCTTTTTAGATAATTCTATTTGATTCCATATCACCTACAATTAAACTCAATAACATATGGTCCACTCTTCTTGACATTAAACATCTCACAGTAGCCTAATACATGGGGCCCTCTTTCCCTAAATGACATCCAGATCTATGTAAATGAGTATGTCATAGTTTAGTTCTCTAAATAAAAATCATGATAATACAAAAATTTATTAGTATTATATAATAACTATTGGACCCTCCCCACTAGTATAGTGAAAATGAATTGCTTTACTTCTACTATGTCATGATACACGTTTGAACCATATGTCAAGGACCTAGCCACATGTCCTCATCCATTTCCACAACTTTTGAGAGAATCATATAAAAATAGATATGGATATTCCCATCCCAAAATCCCTCCACTTTTATTTTGTAAATGACTCCCTTTCATGAACCAGACATCATTATTTATGAAACATCAATTTACCAAAACCATATTTGGATATCAGTAATGAGTGTATCTGACTCCCAAGGAAACATATATTGTTACTATGAATATTATTCCCCCAATAAGGATCTATATATGAGTAACTAATATGGTCTATCAACAAAACGAATCTGCATATGGAGGATAAGGTTCTATAATCCTCATAAGCCCTATTCAACATCGTAATGGAACCCATTTTTCAAACACAATCAGTGGACATCCCATGCATATATGTCTCATATAACTTATCTAGATCCAGGATTCATCAGTTAACAGTTATGATGTATTAATTTCATTTTCAAAATATGTTTAAATTTATATGGTCATTGTTCCCCATTAAAGTATTTGGTTTATAAACTATTACCTTAAACTATGTGCACAACCCCCTTAGGAGTAATTCATTTAACATATTTCCACCATGAATTGTTTCATATATAGTGACATAAATTAATAGTATCATAACCCGTATTGAATATTTATCTTATCAATAGACTTACTTTATAAAAAAGGTACTTGATTTGATGAAAATTTATTGGCCATCGATAATGGGTGTATTCAACTACCAAGGTCACCTCTATTGTGACTATTAATATTATTCCATCGATGAATTTATACATATATGACCTAATATGAGATATATACTAAAGAAATATAAATCCATAGGTTAATATTCTCTAATTCCCAAAAACATCATCTTAGAAGAATATATCTTTAGAATATGGAATGAGCTTATCCCTGACATATGTTCCTTAATTCACCTCTCCTAGATAAATCTTTTTGAATTATGATTTATATAATTAAAAATTCAACTAATAATGTGTATTAAAAACCCTTGATGTAACACAATTATTGATAATACTCATTCCACGGTTAGAGATCGAATGATTCATGATAAAAGAATTGGACCAATCTTTATCACATGAATTTAAACTGTATGAAAAAACAGTTTCATATTCATGAACATAAACAAAATACCCCCTTATTCATTGTAGTATATTTCAAAAAAATATCTCCATTCATATCAAATATTTCCCTCTCCTTTCTAGGTGAATTGTTCCAAATATGTGCTCAAATATTTATGAATGTAAACTGCAGCAACAATCTCATAAAAATTGTTTGACCTAAAACATCATCAGTTCTTAGTCCAACAATAGAGACCACAGACTATATAAAATTAAATTTATTTGTGATGGAATTGGTCCCTTATTCCCAACAGGTTTCTTGTAACCATACCGCTAAACATATCACTCCTCCTCTTCATAGGCCAAATCTATTCAACCATAGACGACAACATATAGTGGTCAATGTTATATGACATTAAATGGAATAAATATATTTTTAAATCTATACAACATTAAATTATAAGAAAATTTGGTCAAATTTATACAATCTTAATCCACGAAAAATGTTGTCAAATTTGTTCGACCTTAAACATTTGTTATATTAGTATAAATTAAATGACCCTGAACTTTTTAATGAAATTGAAATGAATATATAAAATTTTAAAATCATTAATGGGTACTCTAGATAATAATTTGAGTCTCTGATCACATGGTATCCACCTCACATACTCATTTACAAATTCAACCATTAAAATAAAAGAAAAGAGGAATGAAACTTGTTATGTTGAAAACTCATAAAGGGAAACCTAAGTAAAAAACAACTCTTTCCTATTAAACATTCCTAATATAATGCTTTTGAAAACATTAGGGTGGTATAATAAAAGATAAGAAACTTTTAAGACACATCATATAGTCTTATAAAATGTTAATGTAATACTCTCTAGGACCCATTTTTTGAGAAAACGTTAGATAATTTATATATCATTGGTTTTTTGTTTTGGATATCACTATAAAAACCCAAAATAGTGTGATGACATTCCGTTAAATCCGTCCTAAATTTTAGACTCTTCATTACACACACCTCATTCATCAAACCCGTGACATTAATTTATATCACTCATCTAAATGAAAAAAATAGAGGTATAATGATGGTTACTATGGGAATACCCCTCCATCAACCATATCCACGTGGATATCAATTTTTCAAAAGGATCAAATATATCATTTTGGTTATGGTACTTATGACTATACCCATCCATGAATGATTCCTAAGAGGAAATAATCTTGAATCATGTGTTTGGGATTTAGACTTACCTTTATTATTTCTAAATTTAGTATGTGAGTGAGCTCAAAAGACATTGATTACATACATGTAGGTTATATAAGTTTTTGAAAAATGATAATTGGGGTAAGGAAAGAATTAAAAAATCAATAATTGAATGTGAAATATCAAAATATTCTATAAATTAGTCAACAAATAGTAGACGTTCTCCGTAATTTGGATCCCCTCTTTATTTCATTGTTATATTGAAAATTTTTATCAATACAGTTATGGAGTCACTAGATCAATTCCCAAGCCTCATAAACATGTTTTCTACTTTTGATAGTTTTATGGACTCATCCTCCTTGGTAATATAATTATTTTCCATCACATTATCAGTAATATTTTTTCCCAATATTTCAATTTCTTTAACTAAATAGTTGATTTGTACCAACTCCCCATTGATGTAATGTAACTGCTTTATGATATGGATCAGTTGGAGGGATTTCTTTTCAACTCAATGTTGATATTCTTCTAGATCCTTTGCATGAAAAAATTCTTCCTGATAGATCATAGCTCAATGATAATAATATTTTACTAAAAATATTTTCTTGATATAATATTATTCTTACACATGATAATCTTCTCACTATGAAATGACCTCATTTACTGCATAATAGATCTCGTGACAATCGAACTCACCATATTCAAATGTTTTAAACATACTAAATATCCAATATTTTTGTGATGGAAGGTCCACTATGAGAGTCTATGAAGATAACCACCGTTTTTATCTTAACATAAATATATGACATTTATGAAATGTTTTTTGGGCCTCTAATCCGTTATTAGAGAATATCATAAGAGCAGACATGTTCCTTGGAGTTGATTCACATGGAGAAAGAATTATATTGAACCCAAAAATATGGTAACATCTAAATTAGTATCATCCGAATATTTCCATATCATGGAGACATGTTTTTAGGATAAACCATTGAATTAGATTTCATAGACATTGATAAAACAATGATAAATTTTAATGACTGGGATTATAAAGAATAAGAAAAATATAATGAATTATGGTCACTATAAATTTATACCCATAGAATGATCAGCTAATGGATCTTGGTTTCTCTATACATTCTAACTTTCATGGCATTCAAAGTTTAAATCCTTTAATGAATCAAAACCTCGTGGATATATTTAGGTCGTACCTTAGATGGAACTTATATATCCTATATTTATGATTTTTTCATGTTGATACCTCTTTCATAGGTGTATGATAAATATAATTTTATTAGTAATGGATTTATTTGGATACAGTTTGCATAGATAAATCTTCTCAAGTTTCGAATATTGATTAGAACACGGTATGTATAAAGATTAATTGGTAATGAATTAGGAGACGTATATCCTTCAAAATATTTATTTAAATTACCAATCTATTCTAAATTGATATTGATGTGTATGTATATATATATATATATATCTTTGGGTGTGTACATGGTTGTGAGTATTCCTTCCACTATCAGAGAGTCCTGGGGTAGAGTATTAGGTACTTTTGCATCTTTATCAGTGGGAACAACATTAGAGATACATAATTGTGAGTTTACATTCATTCTTTCTTTAACACCACTTTAAATGTGTATGTAGGGTGACTATAATAAGGTGTGGGAAAAATAATAATTTTAAGGGTTGATCTCTCGAGGTTTGTGGAGGTTAGAACTATATCTACTCAAACAGATGCTACATTAAGTAAATAAATTTTAGAAAAAAATCCCAAAAATATTTATTGATTACCAAACCATACCGGGAAAATATGGGTTTTTACTATGTTTATCTTATTTTATTCTCATGTATCCTTGATTCTTGAAATTCTATAAAGGATGATTGGTCATTATATAAGGATAATTTCCAAGGAGTTAGCACTTACCACACCCATGTGACATGTCAAACTAGAGGAACAAACACCCTTTGTCATTTTCTGACCTCCCCCTGAGTCATAACCTTCTCCTATAATTGTTTCTAAACAAATTTTACGGGAAGGGCCATATAAATTTTAAGGACTATCGAATTAACGCTCAAGGATCACATCAAGAAAACTCAATTCATAGTAATCTCTTTTAGTGATAGTTGGAGGGTCGGTAATACTTGTGGTTCTTGGGAAATCGTAAAATTTTTATTAGGATTTTAGAAAAATAATTGACCCAATAATGAAAAGATAATTCAGAAAGAACTTCACAATATAATAATAACTTATGGATTTTGTACTTGATTTTTTCCCCCGTTATTGATGTGGGAATGTGGGGTTCTCTTAGTTGATATGTTTTTTAAGGTTATAGTATCTTTTGTAGGAATATAAAATCAACCTAAGTAATCTTCATTAATATAAATTAGAGTGGATATGGATCCCCTAAGGGAGAAGAGAGGTAGATTATTCAATTGATAAACATGGTTGTATGTTTTGTAAACACAAGTACAGGTTGTGATAACTAACATGGAAGAAAGAAATGTTTGGATAATGAATTTTATAGGAAAAAAATTTCATTCAAATTGTGTTAAACTGCTTTCTTCCTTAAAAATACTATTTTTAAGGGGAAGATCAATAATTTCATCCCTCTTCTATTGATGTGTGAGTCTCTATCTCACTAATAACTCCCCTTTTTATATAAGAGATAAACATTCCACACCAATGGGGCTACCCATTTTAGTATTCCATAGTGGTTTTTTAAGAAGTTACTTTTCTTCCTCCATCTAGAGATTGATTTTTTATTATTATAAATAGTTCCCCATTTAAAAAAATATATGAAGAAATAATTATTTATTGTACATACATCCTCGATATCAATAAAATGTTCCCACTCAATAGTCGATCCATAGAACAGCTTTTCAATTTCACACCCCAAGACTATTTTTCTTTTATTTTTTATTTATTTCCTAATGATTGATTTCTTGGTTGAGGTTCAGGTAGAGTTTCAGGTGACAATTTTTTTGTTTAGGATGTTTTGTTGGTTTTTTATCTATTTATTTTTTTTGTTCATTGTTTTTGAGGAGACAGTGTGGATGGTTTGGGGTGATGGTGTTTCCATTTCATTTTTCACTTGCACGGTTTGTCTTACATGACCTATCAATGGTTTGATGAAAACTATATATAGAAAATGAGTAATTGTTCATCATATTAGTGGTGTTTAAGGAATGTTTCATATCTTTCACATGGTTAGGAGAAACCTTGTGAAAAGCATTCATGATTTTCTTTCATTTTGAAAGAACCGTTTTTCATTGTAGGTGAAAGGTTTGCACATGGTTCGGAAAAAAATGTGGCCAAATTGTGCGACATACTGAGTTTTTAAAAGAATTTGAAATTCCCATATTTTCCTCCCAATGTTTTAATCCCAATTGACACCCCCCCACCTCTTACTCAAGATAAAAATATGAAGAGTGCTCCCAAGATCTCTCCCTTAGTTCATCCTCTATTGTTTCTATTCTAATATTCCAAAGTGAGTTTCTCTTGGATTTTTTGGTGTTTTACCCTAATTATCACGTTTTATCTCTATTTTTCCTTGACTATTACTCTATGATATTCTTCTTATGAGGAACCTAGACTGATGGTTGGATATTTTGAGTTGTTTCCTTTGATTCGAGTCTATTTGGTTTGTTCTTTAGACCATGATATTCAATTTTGTAGGGTTTTTTGCAATCTTAAACCATTGAGGAAAGTGTCTAAATCCATTTCCATTTTAAAACATTCCATTTTTTTTATTGTTTCAAATAAATTTATAATTTTTTTGGTCATTCTTGTGATGAATTTTTTTAGGAATTTTAGTGTTTTCTTGTTGGAAATTTCATGAAAATAGGTTATTGATGGATTTATATAATAATGTTTATATTTATATGTATAAAATTTGTTTTATAAAATGTAAATAGATATTTTTATGTGAAATTGAGAACTTTGGGATTGTTTTTTGACTTGGATTTTTGTCTTTTTGTTTTGGTTTTGTTGTGAATTGAGTGTTTGGTGTGTGTTTTGGTGACTTGTATGGTTTGGGACTTATCTATGGACCCTTTTGAATGGTTTTGTGGTCTCATGGAATACTTTGACTGAAGTATTTTTTGTTTTTTATGCGTTAGTGTATGTATATATATAACATTGGATGTGGTAATATCTATATGAGCATGGGGTACACATATGGATAGACACGAAAATGATAATATCTTTCTATAATGATGACTGTGTTAAAATTCATATTTCAAAACCCTTTTTTCACTAATTATTCCCTCCACTCTATATATGTATTTAAATGGTTTATCTAAAACCCCATTGTATCCTTGGTTCCCAAAATATCTCAAATGTGGTTTTGAAATCTAATCCCTAATGTTTTTCTTGTTTGAAAAATTGATTTTTTATTTGGTAACTAGATGAATCAAATGTATAGTTTGTAACCTTGGACTAGATATGGAATTTTAATCATCAGTTTAGAAACAATTCTAAAAAATATAATTGGATTTCTAAACATCAAGTCCTAGTCGGTAGCTTGTGTTAATTTTTGGAAAAAAAATTGAAAACATATGAGGTGTAGTTCTGGTTGGAACATTGAATAGATATATGTGTGATGGGGACCCCTACGGTCATCCTTCTGATGAGAGGGCCTTCTCATAGTTGGTGTTAGGTATTGGTCAAGGAATGCATAGTAGAATATGTGATTTATGTTTAATTCCATGTGTGTATTGACCTCCTCATTCTTCAATGTATTATTATGATGTGATTACTAGATGTAATCTATAGGGTCAAGTGATGGTGGCTTTCTAGTCCCGATTATAAATATTTTTACCCCATAGACCTAGGATATGCAAGGTGGGATTTTACACTAGTGAGGCTAGTTTAGGGAAGTCAGATTGGTTATTGATTATGGAGTTGTACCATTTGCAAGAAAGTGGTTCCAAACTAATTACGTATAATAATTTCTTCTAGATACATTTATGAAATTCCCATTATTGTATATTCATATGTTCCAATTCTATTTTACAGTAGTTTGATTTTTGATTTATCTTATATCTTCCTTTTTTATCTTGTAATAATTTTTTTAATATGGATTGTTTAATGTACTCCATGCATGTTTTTTAGTTTAGATTGAACATTATATTTTTGTTTGTATGTGTTATGATTCTAAACTATTTTATAGTCTTTAAAATGGATTTCAAATGAGATTTTTTTTATAATGTAATACAATGTTTTGATTCTGATGTTGGATTTTTGAAAGTGATGTTGGTTATTTTAAACGAAAAATAATACATTCATAAATTTATATCAAAGAAGAATTTATGGTTTTTTTTGAAAGGATGTGTATAGATTCATATGTGCTTTCCTTTAGAGTTATTTTATGCTCACACCTTACTTGTGCTACTTAGCATCGGTATTCCCAAGATATTTTGTAGGTTCATTTTTCTATTTCAGGTTTCCATTAGAGAAACACGGTTTTATAGATGTTGTTCAATAAATGTCACATGAATATCATGTAAGTTTTAGTTTTCTTTGGTTTTAGTTTTGTTCTAGTTCTTCAGTTTAGATATTTTATAGTTATAATAAGATTCTGTTGTATTTTTTGAGTGCAGTTATTATATGATTATGTTGTGTACACTGTATTAATTCTATTTTATTTGTTTATTTTTGGTAAATATTATTCCCACTTGTTTATATTGGATGTCTGGCACAATTTTACTACCTATGAGGATTGAGAATTCCATGCATGCCTTATCTCAGGCCAGCTTGGGTGACCTGTTCAGGGTCAACCTAGGTTGGTTTGTGACATTCACCAATCCATCACCTCATCATATAATTAACTAATTCCATAATGGGGATCTTGATTTAATTTTCATATATGATCATATACAACTCACAGATGAATTATCCAACATATATAGGACTGGTATCGTAATTAATGTTTGGGGATTCCCAAATATCATCATGTTAAGGAATATACACACCAACCTAAAGAATTTTCCAATGATCCTTGACATTGAAAGGAATATTCTACCAAAATTTATCCTCCTTAGGCCATACATAGTTAGATTATTCCAAAGTATATTATAAATAGGAACATGTATTCTTTGATTCAATTTGTTATATAGGGATTTACACCCCATTCAGATTCTGAATAACTAGGGATTGGGACTCACCCATGTGATGATTTTGTGACCATCATATCCCAATCTATGATCAATTAGGATCTTACTCCTAGGTCACAAACCAACCCATAGTCATGGTCATTTCAGTGACTATGGGACATATTTGTTGTCACTCTCTAGGTGATCCCTTTTTCTACTTTTTCACCATCCTAAATTGATAATAGAAACAATTATTAGAATTATTCTCACAAACCACCTTTATGTTATAATGAAATCAAAAATTGGAATCTCTATGGGGGTTAACATGATATATTCACTTAGAAGTGGTATCTTTTTCACTACATGGGAGATATCCATGACCATTATTTCACAGAGTCATCTTGTAGTCATAAGTTTTTTCTAATATATCATCCATTTGAGGTGATATAGTTGGTTGTTTCACACACGTAATCTATCAAGAATACCTAGAAGGTGTGTAATAATAATAAATTCCCACACAATATTTCCATTCAACCAATACACAGTCCTCCAATACCAACATGTATAACCTATTATCATATTATCCAATGTTTTTTTCAACAATTGTCTTGGTAATAGGGTCAGCATATATATTGAAGACTAACATTATAAATAGAATAAAATTATTTTGTGGTATTCAATACATTAAATGAAAAATATTTATTCCATATAAATCACGAGTAAATGGTAAGACCGGTAATTTAGTAAATCCAAAATCACATAGGACTACATTCATATTTAAATGTGATTCTAACCTCCACCAAAATAAATATAATGACCCTAAAAGGAAAAAATGGGGGTTTCTCATCTAAAAGTGAATCCAGTATTATATATCTCTTCCAATATGGGTGTAGTAAACCAAAAATAATACCCAAATTATAATATCTCTTCTATAAAAAATTATTTTATCCTTATGTATCTATTATAATCATGAACTGAAAGAAATTATGTGCTCAACCACATCACTAGAAAGCCAGCGTGTTTGGTCCTTGTAGGGAAATAGGAATTAATTGTACAACCCCATTTTTCACATTGAACATATTTTAATAAAGAAGATTACTTTCTTGAAATTCCATACTTTTCCATTTTGACAAATTCTATCAGATTTTTATATTATTTTCCTCCACCTAGGGCTTCAAGAAGGTATTAATGCCTACTTTAGAGTGGATTTTAGATTTTGTTTGACGGTCTTTCCGAGTGATATTTAAATGTAGCTACATCAACTTGTGGAATATGATAGTTTCTCATACACAAACCTGTAATATTAATTTTATGGTGTAAATCATAATACATTCTTTTAAGGATCGGTTCTATGATACTCAGTAATCATTCCATAAACTATGTCCATCTTTTTTGTACATTATATGGAAAGTGTTGGTTTGAGAGCTCTATCAAATCAATTACTCTAAGACTATGTTAGAGTGTTCAAATACATATGTTTGAGAGATCTAGATAAATTCTTAAATGTTAATTTCCATAATCTAATCATTAAATTCAATACACATCATACAAAACTAGAATGCCAGAATCCATTAAGGATTGACTCCTGCTACTATATGAGCTTTTTAATCTCCGTTATATCCTTCTGTCTTATCGATAGTAGGAGGATAAGGAATTGACAATAAGAAATGTTTATTTGGATAAAAAAGTTAATATATATCTATAATACACATATGATGGTGCATTAAGAAAAATGGGTTCATTTTTCCCTTATTTTGGTAAATCACCTTAGAAGAAAAATTATTTGTAGTCGTATTCAGATGATTGTTAAATTAGGAAAATGGTGTGTCGTTAGCTAATATTGAGATGAGAACTTCTATAAAAATTACATTGTTTTATAGTGAAAGAAGGTCACATAGGGGATACTCATAATATTAATTCTTTTAGTGATTTATAATGTGCAATAGGAAAGCATCGCATTTGAAGTAAAAGAATGGGCTAATAATATCTAGAATATCTTTGAGGTGATTTGAAGCCTCATTGTCTGAAATAAGGATCATTCTATTTCCCTTTATAAATAATCAATAAATAAAAAATTAATCATTATAAATTAATTATGGTTATTTTGGAAAAATTAGTGAAGAGAATAAAATAACAAACAAAACCCACTGGTAAGAAATTTGTATAAGTATAAATTTTATTTCCAAAGTAATTTTCCCAAAAATCACATTAATAAGAAACTTCACCAAATTGGTTCACCATTATCCCTATCCCTAGTCTATCACCAATGGTGGGACCTTCTAAATAACCTTCACGAAACCACTATTCATAAAACCAATGTTCTAATTTTCGGGTAAAACTCATGGGTGATTTCATACCTTGAGCTAGTGTTGAATACTAGGGTGCCAAAACATGGATAAATATCTTAATTTTGGAAAATTTACAAATGAAGGTGATTACCATCATTCTATATTTATAGGAATTGTGAAAGAGGCTTCTGTGTGATAGAAGAGTTTGAATCTCATGTTGGTGGAATGCACGATTGATTTATGTGTTCCACTAGCTTGGGCTAGACAATTCTTAAGATGAAAATCATTATTCTTAAAAATAATCATTTACATCAATGTAACATTATCCATTAGATTAAATACTCCTTATTTCAATATGATCTAGTCTTAATGGGGTCCATTTTTCTGCTCTCTCTATTCATGAAAATGATCAAGAGAACTCTTCATGGCCTGCTCACCCTAGTCTCTCTCCCAAATATTCAAATATTTCAATTAGACTATTCAATCCTTAAACCAAAGTGAATTAACCAAAAAAGGGTTATTTGAGTTTATTAAAGGACTATAACACCAATAACCATTTCAAGGAACCACTAACTCCATAGTATGATAGTACTTGCAATAAGGGCCCTAACTCTACCATAACTTGTGTGTCATGCTTCCAAAAACATCCATAGTGACCCCCTATAACTAGGGAGGTACTTATTCCAAGTCATGTCACCAAGAGTGTCACTTTTCAATACTATTGTAACACCCCAAGCTTCCATGGTATGTCTCTCTTTCAATAATGCAATAGCTTGAATTATACACAAGTTCGAGATTCTAACACACTACGACAAATCGAAGTAGCCGTTATGAATAGAAATACCCAATTTTTGAAATTATATAAATTTTATATTTCAAAATGGACTTCATTTTTTTATTCGGAATATCGAAATTATCCTAAGTTGAATTTTTGGTAATTTTATGAGAACTTCAAATCTTCTATGAATAGAAAAATACTTAAAAACAACTTTTTTAATAAAAATAATTTATAGTGATAAATTATACTATTCAGTTGTTTTAAAGTATAATTAGAATATATTTTTACCATTTTATCCAATGGTGGTCATTATAATTAATTTCACTTTGAAATTGAATATAAACAATTGTCAATCTTTTGATATATATTGTATCTTAAAAACAAGCTATTTGTTGTGACATTAGGAATTAATTATTAAATTAATTAATTCATCTTATATGTTTTTAATTTTTTAAGATAGACCCCATTTTTGAATTTGGAATATCAAATATATCTTAGAGTGTATTTTTGGTATTTTTCCGAAAAACATCGATTTTTGATGAATAGTGAAACCACTAAGTGGTAGTTAAGAAAAATGATTTTTCATTTAAATGAAATTTTACCACCTCTGTGATTTTAATTTCAAAAATCCAACATACATCATTGTAAGTAGGATTTAAAATGTGGTTCAATTGGATTAAAATAATTTTCAGGGAATAGTAACTGTTAACTTCGATTAATCACGATGAAAGGTAATTAGTGTAATTTAAGGTAAAAATAATGTTATAATAATAAAAAATTACCTTAACACATGTAATAATATTATTGGATGATTCATGGCCGACCAAGACAATCCATGGGTCAACTAGGGGGCCCCATAGAGCCACTTGGGTAAGAAAATGACATTAATAACTTTTATTTAAAGTAAAAATAAAAATGTCACAAACATGTATTGTTTTACAAAAACAATTTTTACATGGGGTTATACAAGTTATCTTTTTCACTATAAATATTAATTGGAAATATAAAAATATTTCTACATCATGATATTTTTTAAAAAATTTAGACATTAAATAAATTAAATTTTTTATGACACCATGATGATGCAGTGATTACCTCATTAATTAATTATTTAAATAAAATGAAATGATAATGTAAAATATAAAACATAAACTTGTCAAAAACCTATTGGATGAGGATATTTATAACCCTTATCACCTTATCCTCTAAATATATAATTTCGGGACCTTTAAAATCCGAAATGCATTATATAATAAAGTAACATTTCTTGACTTTCCAAGAGTGCCCCTTCTCTCCTCTTATAAAAGGCCCCCACCTCTACCACCTTATTCACACAATAAAAGCCATTTGGCTCGACCAAACTCTACCCAAATACTATTTCAACTTCCCTCTCTTACTCCTATAAGCCTCACTTTGGGCAGAAGTCTTTTCATGGAAGCCTTTGGCTCAAATCAAAAAGAGTTACCCGATTTTAAGGTAATGTCTTCTCATAAGTTATTTTGTTTTATTTTGCTTCTCTGACCCCTTAAAATATTTTTATTCCTTTATTTTGTAACAACACAAGTATCTTCAATATACTAGAATGTTTTTATGAGAATTATTTGATTTAAAATTACACCCACCTTCGTCTTATGGTTAGAGAACATACTGTTTCTATGGGTGGCGAATTACTGCCACAGGAAACAATGATTGTTCAATCTTCTCTTAACACCTATTAGGGTGGCCATTAAGATGTCAGTATATTTATATGTGATATATATTATGTTTATTTTTTCTTTATGCTTCTGTATTTTTCATTTATCGCAAACCTTTATGATTTCCATTATGAGTAAACGCGATAATTTCATTTTAGGAAGTGCAGACTACCGCCCCCTCAAAATGATTTGAATCGTTAATGCCATATGTGGAACGTATAAAGGATGGAATAAATGATATTATATATGATATTATACTGGAATTATAATATACATTTATATCATTATAATTTCATTCCATTAAATATGAAATAGAAATGAATGTAGCGTTCATGCGTACCTACAGCTTACAGTCTCCATGAACGGTGCATTTCATTTCATACCTCTAAATGTTATGTAATATTATAAATGAATGTATATACTAGATATATATGATATATATGATATCTAAATCATGAATATAATTTTTTTTTTATTGGATATTTTACCACATGAACAACTTGTAATTATAAGAAGTTTATTTTTGACTCAAATACCAAAGATCGACAAAATGACCGTTATTAACTTAAATAATTACATAATGTTCATAACATAGTAATAAGTGATATAAAAGGAATAATGAACTTGAAAAAGGTTCTTAATAAAGTAGAAATTAACCCTAGTTTAATATTCAGGAGGTTAAAGAACGATCGATTCAAGTTAGATATGAGGTAAAGGACTTCGTCTCAATCTCCTTTCATTGAGGCATATTTTGTTTTATACACAACTTTATTTTATACGGTGTATAAACCCTGTTTAATTTCACGTTTATTCAAAAGTAATCTTTTTATATGAAGCATCATACTAAATGAAAAAAGTTAATGTTTTTTTGTCATACGTATGCGGCGATAACGACTTCTCTGCCTCCATGACTATTATTTGAGTTTCAGCTTCCTCTACGAGCCATAAATTTTTTTAAAAAAATGAAAAATAAATACCAAGTTTTACTTTTCTTTTATTTTGGTATTGAAAATGGTTTTATCATATCAATGTGTTGTTTTGATATTTTTTTATTGAAATGTCTAAATTTTATGTTTCCATTATGCATGTTCTATGTGATACGATTATGTTATGGTTTATGATATGTTTAAACCTTTTCATATAAGGAATGCATTGGACTTAATAAGTGATGGGTGGATCCCTCTATAGCTCATCGATGCATCGGTAGGTCTCATGAGACAAAAATGTGTCTTGGCATGTGGCCTTGACAAAATCTTGTTTGTAGTCTTGGCATGAGGACTTGGCTACGTGGTTATGATCGTCTGGCATTATGCATTCGATCTTTTTGAAAGTGGATATTGATATTGCATGTGATTATTCGACCAGTAAAATATCCATGTGAATAATTAAATGGAATTATTTCATTTTATTTTTTCCATATTATGCTGAAGTTCATGTTTAAACGCCTTTTTTTAGTTATACATTTCCTTAAATGTTTATGTTTATTTATAAAAGTTTCCACTGTATTGTCATCTTTAATGAGCATCTGAGATCACCCCTTTCAATGTTTTATTTTCCCAGTATGTGAAGAAATATTTTATGACTGACCTATAGGGATAGTCTGAAGGGGATAGGAGTGTGGACTATGGATACTATGTTATTGTAGTTTTTCACATTATGATGTAATGTAACATTCATGAATGTATCTAGTGTTTCCAAGGCTACTAAACTAATCGGTCTTTCGAGACTTGATCCTTTGTGATCATGCCAATGTTACGTTATAATGCACCGACTCTGGGTAACTGGGGTTGGGGCATTACAGTTGGTATCAGAGGCAGTTTAGTACTAACTTTGGAATCTAGATTTAGATAAACTCTGATTAGAGCACATAGCTCTAAGATAGACTTTGAGGATTAGTATAGAATAACTTCTTAGAATTTTGTTATTATAGAGATTTTGTGAGTTTTTCGAGCAATACATCCCTGTCTGGATATGAGCAGGTAGAGGCCGCTCAAGCACAAATGTACCTAGGGGTAAAACCCGAATACACCACTTTGAGCTAGACTCGAACCGGAACTGGTGCACGACAACGGGCCTTGCTGCACTCTTGGTTACGAAACTCCCAGGGGATATTCTTAAAATAATTTACAATTTCATTACAAACCATTATAAAGGGTTTATTAGTATATAATTCCTCAAAGAAAACATTTCTTTTTATGATTATAGATTATATCCATAAATGTTTCAATTTATGTTTTGTGTTTTACAAGTATGGAATTATGTATTTCGAATCATAAACTAATCTAGTTTATGACATTGTTTAGAAATGGCGCCTAGTGGAAGGAATAGAAACCGTATCAATGCATTCACTCTGTGTAGGGATTTCCCTCCTGCTCCAGATAATTCTAGTGGAGCTAGTGATACAACTAGTACATATTAGCTAATCACCATACTGGGATAACTCACTCAGGTTATGAATAATAACCTTACTCATATGGAGCACCCTGATTCGCAATATGGAGGATCAATGTTAGACCGCTTCATGAGGCAACAACCACCAACATTCAATGGGAGTACAAATCCATTAGTACTTGAGCAATGGATAAATTCCTTAGAGAAAATATTCCATGCCTTGGGGAGTAGTGAAAGGGAAAAGGTAATCGTGGCAGTTTACCACGTCACTGGAGATGCTGATCAATGGTGGTCCTTGATTCAAAACACAAAGGAAGATGATGAAGTATCAAATATAGAATAGAGGGAGTTCAAAGATCATTTCATAGAAAAATACTTTCCTCGTGACCATTGAGTAGATATGGAAAGGAAATTTCTTAGTCTGAGGAAAAAGGAGGATGAGAATGTTAGAAAGTATGAGTCTAACTTTACAAGGATTGCAATGCATGCTGCAAGTTATATACATATCTCACGAAGTAAGATTTATTGTTTATTTTATGGTTTAAAACCATTTCTCCTTCGAGCTTTTGTATCACAATCATTCTCAACGTACGAAGATATAGTCTCATGTTCTATCAAGACAAAAAAGGAATTCTCTAAATCTTATGACAATAAAGTAAAACAAGAGAAGAAGAGAACGGTGGAACAAGAGACAGATAAAGGGAAAAAGGGAAAGAAGGATTTTCCATTGTGTAATAATTATAGGAAGAATCACCCCGGTAATTTCCTAAAAGGAATGGGAGTTTGTTATAAATATCGAGGAAAAGGTCACCAGGCTCGTGATTGGAATGGAAAGAAAGAGGCTATCAATGTTGAATTCTACAATTGTAGATAAATGGGGAATTATGAAAATTAATTCTCTAATCACCAAGGAAACTTACCTCATAAAAGGCCTATGGAGAAAGTACAATCTTATACTGTTACTACAGTTGTAGTGGAATAATTATTGTATTTGTGTTTTTGGACTCAAGGATTATATTCTAGTTATAAGATTAATGTGATATATATAAGGAGTGTACTGTAGTACTTGTTGTTTTCATTAGGTTTTTAATATGATGAAGGTAATCATATTTTTAGTATGTGATAATAAGAGAAACTTTACTTTGTTTGGGGAATCTGATGAATTGATTTTTGAATTTAGAGACCTTTTAGAGAAAGTCTAGACAGATGTATTTTGGATAACTATAAAGGTTGGAATGGATTAAGTTTAAATTTTGATAGTATTGTTTAAGGTTAAAACATTTATGAAGATTATTTTTGGAATATTATAATACTATAGTTTTAGGAAAAGACAACCCACAGGTTGGGGGATAACCCATCGTGTCAGACAAAGCTGTAGGAATCAAAACCACAACCGTAGTGCGATAGGCCTTTATTACCTAGCACTATCCTACAGGAAGTCCCTGGTTATTAAAAAATAGTTTTCCTAATCTAAATGGTATGTGTTAATATTTTGAACCTTGTACAATTAGGATAAGTATAATAGTTTTGAGTTCTATTATCTTTTTGAATGAAAGATGAGTTTGTGGTAGAAATTAGTTGAAGGTTGAAACTCTACTTGTCAAGAATATATATATATATACCTATCTCTTATTCTATGAATAAATTAATTCTTAAACATTAGGAAATGAATATTAAAACAAAAAATGTGTTATCCCAGTACCTTATGTTTTGTTGAACTGATGATATTTTAAATCAACATAGATTGAATGCTTTGAGGCCCTCAATTTTACACTTGTTTGTGATTGATGACCTCAATCACTCCCTACAAATATTTACGTTTTCCCACCAATTATATGTCATTAATTTCCACCAATGTTCTCCTATTCGAGATCATAATTTGGTGGTGAATTTTTCATTTCCCTTTCCCTCTTATTAAGGCTAAATTTTATTAACTTTATTTCAGATGTGGGTTTTCCACAAAGGTATTTTCTATTTTCAACCTTTTATTTTCGAAGAACATTTTCAAATTACGAGGAAACAATTTATTGAAGGAGGGGAGAATGTAACACCCCAAGCTTCCACGGTATGCTTCTCATTCAATAATGCAATAGCTTGCATTGTACGCAAGTTCGAGATTCTAACACACCACGACCAATCAAAGTAGCCATTATGAATAGAAATACCGAATTTTTGAAATTATATAAATTTTATATACCAAAATGGACTTCATTTTTGTATTCGGAATATCAAAATTATCCTAATTTGAATTTTTTTTAATTTTCTGAGAACTTCCAATTAGGGATGAATAGAAAAATACTTAAAAACATCTTTTTTAATCAAAATAATTTATAGTGATAAATTATACTATTGAGTGGTTTTATTGTATAATTAGAATCTATTTTTACCATTTTATCCAATGGTGGTCATTAAAATTAATTTCACTTTGAAATTGGACATAAATAATTGTCAATCTTTTGATATATAATATTTCTTAAAAACACGGGATTTGTTGTGACATCGGGAATTAATTATTAAATTAATTAATTCAACTTATATTTTTTTTAAAATTTTAAAAAAAACATCATTTTTGAATTTTGAATATCAAATATATCTTAGAGTGAATTTTTTTTTATTTTTTTGAAAAACATCGATTTTTGATGAATAGTGAAACCACTAAGTAGTAGTAAAAAAACTGACTTTTCGTTTAAATGAAATTTTACCACCTATGTGATTTGAATTTCAAAAATCCAACATACATTATTGTCATTATGAAGTAAAATGTGGTTCAATGGGATTAAAATAATTTTTGTTGAATAGTAAATTTTAAGTTCTATTAATCACGATTAAAGGTAATTTCTGCAATTTAAGGTAAAAATAATGTTATAATAATATAAAATTACCTTGACACATTTCCTACTCTTATTGGATGAGACATCGCCGACCAAGACAATCCATGGGTCAACTTGGGGGCCCCATGGAGCCAGTTGGGTAAGAAAATGACATTAATAAATTTTTATTTAAAGTAAAAATAAAAATGTCACAAACATGTATTATTTTACTAAAACAATTTCTACAAGGGGTTATAAAAGTTATATTGTTTACTATAAATATTCATTGGAAAGCTAAAAATATTTCCTACATCATGATATTTTTTCATAATTTCTATAAATTAAATAAATTAAATTTTTTATGACACCATGATGATGTAGCGATTACCTCATTAATTAATGATTTAAATAAAATGAAAAGATAATGTAAAATATAAGCTTTACACTTGTAAAAAACCTATTTTATGAGTATATTTCAAACCCTTATCACGTTATCCTAGAAATATATAATTTTCGGACCTTTAAAATCCAAAACTCATTATATAATAAAGTAACATTTCTTGACTTTCAAAGAGTGCCCCTCCTCTCCTCTTATAAAATGCCCCCACCTCTACCACCTTATTCACACCATCAAATCCATTTGGCTCGGCCAAACTCTTCCCAAATACTCTCTCAACTTCCATCTATTACTCCTAGAAGCCTCAATTTGGGCATAAATCTTCCCAAGGAAGCCTTTGGATCAAATCAAAAAGAGTTACCCGATTTTAAGGCAATGTCTTGTCATAAGTTCTTTTTTTTATTTTTCTTCTCCAACCCCTTGAACTATTTTGATTACTTTATTTTGTAACAACACCAGTATATTTAATATACTAGTATGTTGATATGTGATGTATTTTTTTTACACTTACACACACCTTCGTCTAATGGTTAAAGAACATACTGTTTCTGTGGGTGGCGAATTACTGCCTCACGAAACGATGATTGTTCATTATTCTTTTAACACATCTCATGGTTTCCATTAATATGTCACTATATTTTAATATGATATATATTATGTTTATTTTTTTCATTATGCTTCTGTATTTTTAATTTATGTCCAACCGTTATGATTACCTTTATGGGTAAACGTGATAATTTTATTTTAGGAAGTGCGGACTACCGCCCCCTCAATGTGATTTCAATCGTTAATGCCATATGTGGGACATATAAAGGATGGAGTAAATGATATTATATATGATATTATACTGGAATTATAATATACCTTTATATCATTATGATTTCATTCTATTAAACATTAAATAGAAATGAAAGTAGCGTTCATGCGTACGTACGGCTTATCGTCTCCATGAACGGTGCATTTCATTTCTTACCACTGAATGTTATGTAATATTATAAATGAATGTATATACTAGATATATATGATATATATTATATATACATCATGAATATAATTCTGGATATAATGGATATTTTACCACATGAACAACTTGTAATTAAAAGAATTTTGTTCTTGACTCAAGTGCCAAAGATCGACAAAACGACCGTTATTAACTTATATAATTACATAATGTTCATAACATGGTAATAAGTGATATAAAAGGAATAATGAACTTGAAAAAGTTTATTAAGCAAGTATAAATTAACTCTAGTTTATTATTCAGGAGGTTAAAGAACGATCAAGTCATGTGGGACACTAGGTAAGGGACTTCGTCTCAATCTCATTTCTTTGAGGCATATTTTGTTTTATACAGAACATTCTTTTATACGGTGTATAAACCCCTTTGAATTTTATGTTTATTCAAAATGAATCTTTTTATATGAAGCGTTTTACTAAATGAAAAAAGGGAATGTTTTTTTGTCGTACGTATGCAGTGACAACGACTTCTCCACCGCCGTGACCATTAGTTGAGTTTCATCTTCCTCTGCATGCCATAAATTTTTTTAAATGAAAAATAAATACCAAGTTTTACTTTTATTTTCTTTTTCTATTGAAAATGGTTTTATCATATCAATGTGTTGTATTGATATTTTGTGATTGAAATTTTGAAATGTTATTTTTCCATTATGCATGTTTTATGTGATATGATTATGTTATGGTTTATGATATGTTTAAACCTTTTCATATAAGGAATGCATTGGACTTGATAAGTGACAGGTAGAGACCACTATAGCTCCTCGATGCATCGGTAGGTCTAATGAGACAAACTAGTTTCATGGAACAAGGCCTTGATAAAATCTTATTTGTAGTATTGGCACGAGGCCTTGGCTATGTGGTTATGATTGTCTGTAATTATGCATTCCATATTTATGAAAGTTGTTATTGATATTGCATGTCACTATTGGACTAGTAGAATATCCACGTGAATAAGGAAATAGGATTATTGCATTATATTTTTACCATATTATGCTGAAGTTCAAGTTTAAAGGGATTTTTTTAGTTATACATTGCCATAAATGTTTATGATTAATTATAAAAGTTTTCGTTGTATTGTTATCCTTACTGAGAATCTGAGCTCACCCCTTTCTATGTTTTATTTTCCCAGGATGTGAAGAAATATTTTATGACTGACCTACAGGGATAGTCTGAAGAGGATAGGAGTGTGGACTATGGAGACTATGTTATTTTAGTTTTTCACTTTAGGATGTAATGTAACATTTATGAATGTATCTAGTGTTTCCAAGGCTACTAAATTAATCGGTCATTCGAGACTTGATCTTTTGTGATCATGCCAATGTTACGTAATAATGCACCGACTCTGGGTAACTGGAGTCGGGGCATTACAAGTGTCATTTGGGTGAGTCCCTATTACTTATCCCTAGTATCATTTTGTAAAATCCATGTCATTTTTACCCAGAATCAGTTAGGAGAAACCTTTCCACTGAACCTTGTATTACATGGGTGGAGTCTTCTTCCATCCATTTATGATGGAAACCCAACCTTTTCTTATCCCATACTGAAGTATCCTGAATACCTTGAACTTAAAGGGTGTTAATTAATTCATCCAAATTCCCCATTTTCAAGTCCAATTATTATGTCCTCCTAATAAGATACTGAATTCAATGAATCAAGATATGCATACTAGAATTCCAATATTTCAATCCAATATTCCCTTCATACAATTTTACTATGCTTATAGATAGTTTCCTTAGGGGTCTTTAATTTATACATTTCCGTTAAAATAGGGGTATACATGTTAAGGAAGATAGTGAGAACTACCCTAGAATATGAAATAATACATGGCTGACCAATTTTCGATCTCAATTATCCTGGGTACCATTTGGACTCCTGAGCCCGCCCAAGGAGAGTGGAATACAAAAATAGAATAATCCTAACAAATAACCTAGAAAGGAATGAAAAACTATATTCCAAAAGAAATTGGTTTCATCTACACCTTCAGCTTCCCAATCTCAATTGTGCAGTGGATATGTGTGCCCTGATAGTGGAACTATTGTAGTTGAACACACTATATCAATCTATCCTATTATTTTATGTGGGACTAGGTATCTTAATTCATAAGTCTAAAAATTATGTTTACTATAGATGTAATTAAAGTATATATCATATCATCCTAGGTGCATGAAAATAAACTACATTGAAACATCCTTAGTGTAAGTTTCTATACTAAAACCTTACCCTATGAGAGAAGACTAGGATTACCTATGCGGCCAGAATGGGATTCCTCAAATGAAAAGTATTAGATTATGATCATCACTCTATAGGAATCCTCCTTTGGTATAATCCCCATTAATGATTTATTATACATTGTCATAAAACATCATAATCATTATGTATCTCTTTTTCAAGAAATCAATCATGAATCATGGGGGCTTGGAGATATGAGTTGATAATACCATTGGAATAATTAAGAATGTTACCAATATGGTTATCCTATAAGGTATAAATCCAAAGAATTATATTATTGTATATTTATATTTATAAACCCCACTCAATACGTTATTGTTGAACCTTTCATGACACACATGTCCCTTCAACATGACATTAAACTACTTGTACAATCTCCAAGTCACATGAAAACATTAATTTCCTATAACATTAAACTATATTATATGGTCCTTCTATATGACATTAAACTATTTCACTCAAACTATATGAGTTTTGATACATATTTTATCTAGATTCATATGATGAATCCCTGTGGTTCAAAAACAATATCTTCAACCATGCATTTCTATCCTCAATGACCCATGTTACTCACAATTGTATCCCCATATGTCCCTTTCATGTATGTATTACGAAGAGTCTGTGAGCCATATTCATTTGGGTCATATTCTAAATGTATCATCCTTTATATGAGGCCATATTCCCAATCACATCATACCCCCATGTGGAGGGATATATTCATTCAATAAATTATCATATTATCCTAGTTGGCATATATTCTTAGTAGGGACCATCATCATAGGGATATATCCCTTTTAAAACCAACTAATCCCGATTTCACAATAATCTCTTCAAGGCCAATCATAAAAGGATTCTCTTGTATACTAAATCATTCATCTTTTCATCCTTACTGTATAATGTTAAACTGAATGAATATATCTTTATCATATGACGTCGAATGTTATAACTTGCCCCATTATGTGGAAATGAACTATGTGGGTTTTTATTCTTTTTGCAAGTATATGTAAGAAACTTTTTCATGGGACCAATACCAACCCCACAAACACATACCACCTTCTTGGATGGTGACAAACACTTGAGATCCCATATGTGTGTCTTTAGACCATAGTGACCTATCGACCAAAATTACAATGTAATTACAAATTTAATATATATAACCTCTTATACATATATTTGGTTTCATCGATGGAGAACCTTGGATATAAAAATATGTTCACATTGATTGGATACCATTGATACATACACTCATTCACATTGACACATTTTAGGAATTGATTTCTCACATGGGGGGTAACCAGTCTCACTCTATGATTTAGGAATGATTCATTTAAATGATATAAATATATTGGAGAGTCCACATGTATGAAATAATTCACCACAATAGGGTCTTATGAGCCTGATCTCTCATCCAGTTGACCAATTTTCATTTATTTGTTTCATTGGTCAAAAAATCCATTGATCATCATTTTTTAGAAACAATGCCAATAAAAACATATCTTTTCTTGGATATGAGAGTTATTTGGTGTTTTAAGTACCATAAAAACAACATGTAGTAAAGAATTTCACCCATGAATAGTGATTTTACATGATTTTTTTGATATGATATTCATCCTCTTATAGTCATGTGGCTAGACACTCACACCCCGCATTTTAGAATAAAAAATTTTCATAATGATTTTATTTAATATTAGAGATAATATTTGAATAAAGAGGAGTATAGAAATTTTGTACTTATTGATGAAAGTCAATAAAAAATGATAAAAGTATAAATCAATTTACTAAAATAATGAAATTTAAAAATAGAACCATTACAAAGGTTTTATGTTATTTTCCTTTAAACCCATGATTGTAAATACTCTTTATGTCATATATCCTTTTTTTTCATATAATATTTCATGTTTTATAAAATAATGATGCTAATTTCATATAAAATCCATGAGGCTGAAAATCATGTAAGACATTTTGTTTATTGCATCTGATCTATCCATTATCATAGAAGTTTTTCCATAGGATTAAAATATGATTTATTTAACTATGTTGGGACTTTAAATAGTAGTAATAGAATAGGAACATTCATTTTTATCCCTTATATTTTACCACAATTAATGTGAATGAGAAAAACGTATTTCAATATATAGATAAATATTCCTAGATCTGACATTGATATCTACCTTCAACATTGTATCCATGAATTGTAGGAGATATAGAATAATGGTGGAGAAGAATATAACGTACCAACGGTGACAATGTTTAAAATTCATACTTCCAAAATGATTTCTATCAATGATATTCTTGGATTGAAAACATTTTCTATTTGGAACACACCCACTAGTTAATATTTTCTATTTTTAACATTTTTTTGAGACTCAATAATTCCCATATTGATGAAATTGGTATTTCATGTTTCATCAGAAATTCCTTGATGCATATCACTAATTTTAGTATTAAATTCCATGGTTTAATAGAAAAACATATTTGAGGTATAGACAAAAATTATTATATGAATCAGAGATTGTGGAATAACTATTGAATATTAGTAATATTTAGTAAATGATTTTTAGTTTTATGAATGCAGGGAATTTTTTCAAAAACTATCATATAAAAAAGGACACAAAAAAGGAATAAAATGTACTTATTTTCCAAAAATCATTGTTAGGAAGTTAATTTATTACATAAAAATATTTAAATTACATGAATTTAGAGGAATATTTTTAACATATCCTTTTATATGACTTAATAATCCAAGGAAAATAAAATATCACTTAAGTAATTTTAAGGAAATCAAATAATTAAATATCAATTTGATTTATTAGAAAATGATAATATGAATATTCAAGTAAAAAAGTAATTAAAAATAATAGATAGTTTTTTCCTTTTAAAATTTTAAAAATATGAAAGTATCTATCAAAAATTCAAGAAACATTTCAAGATGTGTTGATTTGAATCATCACAAATTAATAGGTCTAAAATTAAATCACTAAAAAAATATTATTTTTAGACTTATTACCCTTAGAAATAGATAATTGTTTACTTTTAAACATTATTTCAAAATATTTTTATGTAACCCATAAAAAATATTAAACTAGAAAAAATTAAGAAAGCATTTTATATATGACATTTCATTTTAAGGTGATCTATCCACCCTCATTTTTAATGGGGTTGATTTATCTAACTATACACTGAAATTTGGAAAATGATTTTGGATTACCAATATTATAACACCCCTAGTTTCAAAAGAATAAACCTTTTATTATGTATTATGAGATTATATAATGTTTTGGGTAATTTTTTTTGGTTTTTTAATAGGGTTTTAAGGGTCATGAAAGGGTTTGGTAAAATTCATTGTATTGGCTACAACATATAGGCTCTCATTATTTTGTAAGGTGGGTCACCAAGACGTTGAGGTGTGTGTAGAGAAATTCGGTTCTTGGAATAAGGGTTTAGATCCATCATTATTGTGGTGTTGAGGTGCTGGATGCAGCATAGGGGGAATAAAAAGATGAATTTAGATATAATATTAACTTTGGAATAACTTTGGTGTGGAGACGAAATTATGGCATAGAGAACTGATTGGGGAATGGAGTCCTATAGAATTTTATGGGGTGTTACATCTATTTTTGGGGTCCCAACACCATTGATCTTGGTTAATAAATATATCCCCATTCCTTGTCCCTAGTTCATATGATGAAGTGATCCTGGATGCAATCAGAGTGATTTCTAGAGTTTCGGGAGTTGTAGGGTGTATATTTCCCAATATATTAGAGGGGTTTTACTAGAAGTACACTTGAATTGAGCTGTAGGATACATTTTGGTTTGATCTAGTTTTTAGATATTTTGTGACATGATCTCTTGGTTGTGATATGTTTTTATATTTCTATCCTTGGTGAAAAATTAATTTTTGTGGTTGTCAATTTTTTTTGACAACACCAATTCTCTTCACAACATCTAGGTCCACCCTACGAATTTTATAGTGATATTAAAGTTTTTAACTCTGATTCCAAGAGATAATCAAGAATTTTACAATGAAAAATAAATAGGATCATAAAGAAGAGTTGAAATCAGTTTTTTTCATAAGATAATTTTGGTTTTTCTTCTATATCATCCTCCTTTTAGAGTTAGGTGGATTTTATCTCATCCCCACTATTCTAGAACCTGAATAATTATTTTTACTAAATGATTTTTCTTAGATTTTGTTTGGTCAAATTGGGATATTTCTTGATTGAAACCATTTTGGATGTGTTTTTAAGATTTTGTAAAATTGAATTTCTTTTGGAAAACCCCTATTACTTATAATATTAAAATGAGGATTTCCAAATTATAACATGATTTTTAAAAAATTAATTTATTTGATGACATTTTTGCAAATTATGGTTGTTTTCTTAAATAATTTGGTATAGAATTTGGCATGATCAGGTTGGGGTTATGTTCAAATATGATGGGCTTGGTCGGAAGGTCCACCAACAAGGTAGGACAGATTATGGTCATGGAGTACCATCATCAATATTGGACCCAATATTGAGTGTGTTTTGTGTATGTGGATGGTTTTATATGTGAAAATGGGATGGGTAATGAAAAATATGAGTGGGTAGAAATGTGATTTTTTATGGTTTTATCACATTGAATTTTCTTGTGGATTTTAATTAAAGGTTTGACTTCTTTTCAACCATTTTATGTTAAATTTTCTAACTAGTTTTATACCAAGTTCCATGTGTTGAATATTATTTGGGGAATTTATAGTAAGTTTATACTCACCCCTTTCTTGGGTTCTTTGTTTCTGTTTACAAAAATTGTATTCCGAGAGGCTAGGATGGGAAATGTATCATATTTCTCAAGATAAGCATCTTGATACCATGGGTATGGAAATTATTGTTTCAACTTAGAGATTATTCATGTGGTAATTGGGATCTTTCTGTATGATTTATTTGAGTCTTTTTTTGTATAATAACCCTTCATTTAATAACACAGTTAAACATGATTTAATATATAAAATTTCACTTAATACAACCATGAATATTGAGATGTATAGTGTCTTTGGTGCTAGGAACATTACATGACTACTTGAGACATAAAATAAAATATCATTGTTGAAAACTTATTTTACATGACCACAACATTCCCTCGTACTTAGCTGTACATGGGATAACATGAGGATAAACATAAGAAAAGGGTCGGCTATAAAGCCTAGTAAGGGAGAAAACAAGGAATAACATGAATAATATAATACATGTTTTGAAATAGATATATCAATAGATCATAAAATAAACATGAACTTAAAGTCATGATATAACATTATCATCATAGAATGAAAAAATGGAAATAACATAAATCATGTTATTAGCATGATCCAAGGCTCATTGCACATGGATTAACAAGCGTAAACCACCATTTAACATGAATGATCATGAGTAAACCCTAATTGCACATGGTGTATCATGATACTAAACATTACCTAATGCATTGGAGCTCTATATGGGTGCACCCTTCATAATCATTTTAATCTCATGCTTATGTGTGCCACATAGATCATATAACATGGATTCATTGAAAATAATAATTTATTCCGTGATAAAATAATGTGGAATGAGTACTTGAATGTATATAACCAATACGTATACGTGTATAAAGGTTAATACCCTTGACAGAGAAATGGTAATGGTATTCACTACGTGATGATTTTGGCCTGGAAAAATGTGGTCAAATTTCGGTAGGATAATAGCATTAGATTGGGACTCATAAAATGGGTTGATCAGAGTGAAAGGGGTATCTCATAATTTATATAAGAAATAGTAAGTAAGGTGGTCATATGAATACATGTCCCAACATAAGGAATTTGGAAACAGAAAGCGTAACATAAAATAGAAACTTGATGAAAGGGGAGAAATGGAATAACACATGAAAAATTTCGGCATGGTAACTGGTGTGAATGGGAGTGATTAATGATAGATAAAGAGGTCTCCCATCATAGAGACCTAATAATGGATGTATGGGGAGGTAAAAAATCATACCCCAACTTTTTTAATTGAAAAATAAAAGGGTATAACAATATATGGAAACTTGGACAAAAATGAGAAAGGAATGAAACCCTTACTTTAGTGTGTGACTTAAAAATATTGAAGATGGGATTATTGAGAGGTTGGGGCACCTTTCAAGGAATCTAGGGAGCATAAGACAGATTTGGTACATGCACCAAATATTTTTAGTGAATGGAAGTGGGATCTTGTGTGGATTTTGTATAGGAAATGAGAGGGGAATTATTTAATATGTCACAAATTTATGTTTCTAAATCTTTTTAATAAAATATTCAAAACCACAAACCTTCCCATGATTTATTACCATGGTTTTCTCCAAATAAGAGTTGAAAAAATTATTTTATAATAAATTTGTAGGAATATATTATAATATTTCCCTTGCTTATGTGGAGGTGAGTCACACTTTCATGGATATGATTTTTAAATCTTAAAATATAGTATATGTCTTGGAGGATTCACTATGGCTTTATAAAATAAATAAACAATCCAAAATCAAATTATTTTATTGGGAAGACATATATTGGTCCAATAATAACCATTATAGTATTTATTACATTATTTTGGGGTCATTATAATGTCATAAAACACATATTTTATTTATACATTATTTAATTTTTACCCAAAAATTCGACTCTCTCATTAATTCATGAAAAAATCACCATTGTAAAATTTCACTTTCATTATTAAAAAAATAATATTAATTTTATCTAAATAATTTCTAATATATGTTAATTTTCAATTTTAAAATGAAAACCAACTTTTATTATAAATTCACAAATTTTGACAAAAAACATTTTCTAACCTTAATAAAAATTACATTTACTTCATAATAATTTTCTACTCATTTATTTTTAATAAAATTAATTTGATAATAATATTTTTTAAAATATTAATTGTTTCAAAAATTCATTAATTCCTTAAAATAAATTCATTAATTAAAAAATGTAGTTTTTGTTTCATTGTATAAAAATATAACTCTTATTAAACTGATTCCCTAATCATTTACAGATAAGGAATAGATATAATAATAATTTATAAGAATTGTTTTTGTAATATCGTTAATAAAAACATAGTATAATATTATAATTCATATATTTATTAAAAGTACAATTTTAACCAAAATTAAATTGGTCAAACTCATCAATTTATTTATGAATGAATATTCTCATAAAGTAATTGATGGAATAAGACTTATTTTTAAAAAACATATTAAACAATAAGTAACTAATAGCTTATTACATAACCCATTTGAACACCTTCATAAGAACTAAGGGTATGGTCTGTAATGGTGACAGACCCTTGGGGTGGCACAGATTACATCACCTAGGTGGTAATATCTATTAACTTCAACTTCTCCCATAAGTGATTATTCTAATGATTTACATATTGAAGATTGTCTTGGGCTTGGTTAAGAGTGATGCCATGTGGGGCTACCTATTTTATGAGCTCCGATAGATGTGCTTTTTATGGCCTGAGTCTACTGGATGAGGTCATCCTCTCCTTTGTATGTGTCAAAATGATTTTCTTTGAAGCCCTTATATTTATATAGGTTGTGTGATCACTGTGAAAATAATATATCATAAATAGTAATGAAACTCACTAGTCAATTAACCCCAACAATAATAATAAAAGTGTGCATGTATTTCTTATATCCATAAGTCATTTAAATAAAGTGAATTTTATTCAAGAATGGTTAGGTCGTTACAAGATTCCCCCCATAAGAAATTTCAACCTATAAATTTTATTTTATTGCACTAAAAGAGATGAAGGTAACTTTTCCTCTTCACTTCCTCAGGTTCCCACATTTTTACTTCAAACTTGTGGTTTCACCACAACACCTTGATGAGGGACATCGTCTTATTTCATAGAACGTTTTCTCTATGATCTAAGATCTTCAATGGATTCTCTTCATAGGAGTTTTCCTTCTCTAATTGTACCACCTATGGATCGATTACATGTAATTGGTTATTTATGTACTTCCTCAACTGTGATACATGAAATACATCGTGTACTTGAGACAGGTTCACTGGGAGAGCTATTCAATTACACATTGCTCTGAAGCGATAAAGGATCTCAAAAGAGCCGATGTACCTTGGACTAAGCTTTCCCTTATTCACAAATCTCATCACTATATTCCATGGGGATATTTGAAGGAAAACCATATCTCCAACATAAAACTCAAGGTATTTTCGATGGTTTCCTTCATTTCCCTTTGTCGAATCTTAGAAGTTTTGATGTGATGTTGGATGGTCTTAACATTTTGTACCATTTAGTTGACCATTTATGGGCCAAGATATTTTCTCTCCCAAACATCCACCCACCCTGATGGTGTTATACACCTCTTCCCATTATGGTCTTCATAAAGATCCATTTTGATGCTTAGTGGAACTGTTGTTGTAAGAGATCTCCGCAAAAGAAAGATGTTGTATCCGTACTCCTTGGATGTCCTTTGGGAAAGATCTAAATATATACTCAAGTGTTTGGATAGTCAAATCATATTGACGATCACAATAAATAATGATAATTCCTATTTATGTGGAGCTCATTACTTAGATCATGTTGTATACTCTTCAAGAACTTTGTAATGAATCTTGGATGTCGATCAGATACAATTGATAGTGGTACTCCATGTATCCTTAACAATTCTATGATGTATATCCATGCATATTTATCCAATGATGAATCCTCTAAATTATCAATGAAGTGTGAAGCTTTTGAATGATCACCCACCACAACCCAGATAGCATTTTTTTCCTTTGGATGTCTTCTGAAGTCTGGTGACATAGTCCATGGTGACGTTTTCCCATTTCAATTTTGTTATGGGTAATGGTTAAATCACCCCTTAGACTTCTACCTCTCAGCCTTCACTTTCATATATACCACACACTTTAATGTATACTCATTGATATTCTTCATCATGTTATCCCACCAATAATGCTCTTAGCGATCTTGATACATCGTTGTGTTTCCTGGGTAAATTGAGAAATTCTAACAATGTGCATCATCTATAATTTCTTTCTTTACATCCAGAGTTGATGGAATATAGATCCTTGAACAAAATCTCACAATTCATTCTTTATTGACATTGAACTCTAGGGATTTCCCTTTTATGATATTTTCAACTTTCTTCGGAATTCCTACCTCATCATTTTGAGAATCCTTTATCCTTTTCAAAAGAGACAGTTGAGCAATCATTTTTGAAAGGATCCATGATGTCCCCTTCTTTATTTTTCCCATATCCATATTAATCAAATTTATGAATGTTGAATCCTTTTCAATTAACATCAATAAAAGAGTTGTTGGAGCCTTTCTACATAAAGCATCATACACCCTGTTCACTTTCCTAGAGTGGTAATGGATTGAGAATTCATGGTCTTTGATTAGCTCTAACCATCTTCTTTGGAGCATATTAAACTCTTTCAATGAGAATATATACTTGAGGATTTTTGACCTGTATATATTTCACACTTCTCCCCAAAGAGGTAATGTTGCCAAATTCTTAAATTTTAGTTCACTACAACCAACTCTAGATCATGTGTTGTATATTTATGCTCAGGAAATATCAATTGACTTGATGCATAGGCAATGACTTTGTCATTTTGGATCAACACACAGTCCATGCCCTTCTTTAAAGCATCACTAAATACCCCAAAACGTTATCCACTTGTGGGTAGTGTGAGAACAGGTGTAGTGATAAGCCTCCTTTACAGATCCATGATGCATTATTCACATTCATCATTCCAAGAAAACATGACTCCCTTCTGAGTTAGCTTGGTAAGAGGGTTTGAAAGTAGTGATAAATTTCTCACAAATCAGCGATAATTTCTTACTAACCCAAGGAAGTTATGGATATATGTCGTACATGTTGGCCTATACCATCCATCAATGAAATTTTTATTGAAGATATCCATAGATATCTCATTTCTTGTGATGAAATGACCCAAGAATGAGACTTCTTTCAACCATAAATCACCCTTTTGTACTTTTCATAGAGCTTCTCCCTTCGCATTATCTCTAGTACAGTGCATAGATGCTCCTCATTCTCCTCCTTAGTTTTAGATTATATTTGAATATCATATATAATGAGAAATAAAAATTTGTAAAGGTGATATCTAAATACTCAATTCATTATGTCCGTAATTATTTTTGGAGAATTAATTAGTTATAAAGGCATTACTATGAATTCATAGTTCCCATACCTTGTAGGAAAAGAAATCGTGGGGATATCCACCTTCTTCACCCTTACTTGGTAATATCTCAACCACAGATCCACCTCAGATAAGTATTGTGACCCACATATCTGATCGAACATGTAATCAACTTTGGGAAAAGGATACTTGTTCTTTATCGTGATTTTTTTGAACTCATAATAATCAATGAAAAGGAACATTGACCCACCCTTCTTCTTGACAAAAAGGATTGGTGCACCCCATGGTGAAGCACTTGGGAGTATAAACACTTATTGTGATTCTCATATATTTGTTTCTTTAGATCCTCAATCTCCATAATAACCATTATATATGGATTCTTGGATATTTGAAATGTCCCATGTATAATATAAATATTGAATTCAACATCTCTTCTTGGAGGAGGACTAGGAAATTCTTCAAGAAAATATCAGCAAATTCCCTCATAATAGGCATGTCTTCGAGGATGGTTTCTTCCTTGGACTCAATCATCTGAGCAAGATACATGTTCTCATAGGTTTTTAATATCCATGCTTCAAGTTATGGTTCTAAAGAAGATCCATCATTTTCCTTTCACTTGAATAGAATCAGGGGTCGATTCACCATATGAAGATTGATTTCCCTCTCATAGAAAGTTTTTTGGATCTATATAGGGAATGCCAATCCATGCTAAGAATTTTATCAAATTCCACCATAGGGAGTATGAAGAGATGTTTTTTGGAAGTTCAATACAAAAATTGTATTAGGTGAGCAGTTATATTCATGGGATGCAATAATTTTCCCATTTTTCATTCTCACTAACATCTCTAATTCTTTGATTTATAGTAGTGTTTGGATTATTCTACTAAACTTTTTGGGATATAAAAGATTTCATAGAACCATAATAAAAAAATATTTTCACTATTCATGAATAGTTAAGTAGTGTACATATCCCCACATAATATTTGGGATTATCTTCGATAGTATTGATGGAAAAACCTAACCCTTGCTGCTTGGGAGGTAGTTGGTTGCCTTTGAAAAAACTAGGATTAGGGCACTAGTTCACAAGGTGTCATGGTTATTTGTAGTTGTAGAAATAAAAAATGCATTGAGGATCGAATGGATCATTATTTTCCTCTATCACAGTAGCAGTTTTTTCCTTCCAATAGATATTTTCCAGGTTCCATTATTTTCCACAAATAAAGAATTTCCTCATCCCCTTAAGGAAATTTCTGGGGTGGTTCTTTCTATATCTTTGGAAAGTGGGTTGCTAGAAATATTTAGCACCATTGGATTTATCCATCCATCCTCTAGAATTAAAGTCCACTTTCGACTTCATATCCCCATGATACCCATATGTTTCTCTGATCTTCATTTTGACTTTGAGGGCTCATCACACTATTTCCTCATAGCTAACAAAGTTAAGGATTATTAGGGATTTCCATATGTTAGGTTTTATCCAACCCAGGAAGCGGTCAACCTTTCTTTCAGGGGTGACAATAAATCCAGAGTTTTATCATTAAAGCCCTAGGAATGTTTCCTCTTACACTCTAATGGATTGATCATATTTTTTCTTGAGGAAAAGGTAGTACATTTCTAACTTAAATCAGAGGATGTGAGGAATATATTTATTGAAAAACATTTTTTAAAAATCCTTACATTCTAATGCCTCGATCTCTTCCTATGGTCTCGCATTTTTTATCAATTTCCTCCATTCATCAGCTTCACCCTCTATATAATAAGCAGTTTGAAGAAACATCTCTTTTTCAATGAATTGGAGTATGGAGATGATCATTCCAATGGAGTTTATCCATTTTTCGGTGATTGAGCGGTCATATGATCCATTGAAATTAGGAGGTCTTTCTCTCATGAATCCCTCCATCATGGATTGTTCTTTCATAGGGGTTTTGACATTCCTCTTGACCCATGTTTCTATCCAAAACATGAGTTGACTAAAATATTATCATGAAAAAAATTTGATTCCCGCTCCCATTAGATTGGGAATCTCATTAGAACATTCATCACATTGACTAAGTCCTCTTATTACAAGCCATTGTCTAGAATAAAAGGAAAATCCGGGATAAGTATTTTAATCGATGAAACACATAAGCAGAATCCAATGAAAAAAAGGATAACTTATTAATTACATATATTTCTTTAACTTATGAATTTATATGATTCAATATAAGTTATCCATGTTCTATTTCATAGCATATATTCTTAGGGGTATTTTTTCTCACTTAATAATGGTGTATACTGAGATTATGAATTTACCAAATCATATACCTCAAGTGTGTCGAACCAAGAGTTCATCAAGTCCCATTGTCATGCATCGGTACTCATTCACATCAATCTCAAAGTGGTGTTTTTAGGTTTTACCCCTAGATACATATGTCCCAAAGCCACCTCTACTTGTTCGTATCTAAAGAGTGGTGTATTTTCTTGATAAAAAACTTACTAAATACTCACCAAAATTTAATGATTATTTTCTTATACTCAGTCTTATCCCTGTGGATTTCACTAGAGTTTTATAACCCTAATCCAAAAAATAACTTGACCTATCCTTTCATACCAAATATTACAAACTTGATTTTTATTACTCACTTAAACATGATTTGTTAAATAAACTTGTAATTAATAAAACTCAGAATATTGAGTGTTCTAGTGTATTTTGGGATTAGGAACATTACATAAAAACATCAGACATAAAATATAACATCTTTATTGAAAACTTCTTTTACCTGACCATAATATTCTCTTATACTTAGCATTGCATGGGATAACATGAGGATATACATAATAAAAAGGTGAGATATAAATCCCAGTAAGGGAGAAAACAAGGAATATCATGAAGAATACTATACATGTTAGGTAATATAGAAATCAATGGATCAAAAGAGAAACCTGAACACAAAGGAAAGATATATCATGATCATCATAACATGGAAATGTGGCAACAACATACCACATGATATTAACATGAGCTAAGGCTCATTACACATAGATTAGCATGAGTAAAATTTCATTTAAAATTAATTATAATGAGTAAACCCTAATTTCACATGGATTATCATGATTTAAAAAATTTCCAATTTCATTAGAATGTTATCAAGGCGCACCCTTCAAAATTATTTTAATCTCATGATTAAGTGTGCCACATATAACATATAACCTGGATTCATTGAACATCATTTTTTATTACATGATAAACGAATGTATAAATCATACATGATATTATATATTCAATAAGTATAAGTTCATAAAGGTGAACACCCTTTATTGAGAAATAGGCATGGTATTAACTACATGATGATTTCGGCACGGAAAAGAGAAGTTCAATTTCAGCAGCATAACGACATCACATGGAGATTCATTAATTGGATTGATGAGAGATAAAGGGTTCTCTAATCATTTATACATGAAATTGGAAGTAAGGTTCATATAAATTCATGTCTTAACATAATAAATTTGGAAATATAAGGCATAACATAATAATGAAACTTGAAGAATGAGGGGAAATGGAATAACTCTTATGAAATTTAGGCACGATAACGAGTGTACATGGGAGGGATTAATGAGTGTGAAACAGGTCTCCCACCACAAAAACATAATATTTTCAGTTTTGGAGAGTTGATAAAACATAATCCATTATTTTTTATTGAAAAATAAAATGGAATAAAAATATAAGGAAACATGGACAAAAATGAGAATGGAAGGAAACCCTTACATGAGTGTGTGACTTCAAAAACATGAAGAGCGGATTCATGAAAGATTAGGTTAAATTGAGGGATTATAGAGAGAAGATGAAGTATTTGGTATGTGATTCAATTTTTTTGAGTGAAGTGATGTGGGATATTGTGTGGGTTTATATAGGAAATGAGAGGGGAATGCATTAAAATTTCACAAACATAGGTTTTAGAATTTATATAATTAAATATTCAAAACCACAAACCATTCAATTTTTTCCCATGGTTTCTTCCAAAGTGGAGTGTAAAACATTATTTTATACGTAAATGGTCTGAATATATTAAAATATTTTCCTTGCTTATGTGGAGGTGAGTCACACATTCATCGAAATGATTTTAAAATCTTAAAATATTGTATATATCTTGGAGGATTCAATAAGGATTTAAAAAATAAATAAATAATATGAAATAAAATTATTTTAATAGTAAAACATATATTTTTCTGAGAAAACCCATTATAGTATTTATTTCATCATTTTGGGGTAATAATGATGTCATAAAACTCATATTTTATTTATACGGTATTTAATTTTTACCCAAAATTTTGAATGTCTCAAAAAATTATAAAAAATTAACCATTGGATAATTTCAATATCCTGATTGTAAAAATAATATTAATTTTATATAAACAAATGTCTAAATATGAGAATTTTTACTTTTAAAATGAAACCAACTATTTACTCAAAATTCAAGGTATTTGACAAAAACAGTTTACAAACCTTTATAAAAATTACATTTTACTTCATAAAAATTATATATTCTCATTTTTTATTAATAAATTTAATTTCATAATAATATTTTATAAAAAATTAATTATTTAAAAAATTAATTAATTCATTAAAATAAATTCTTTAATTAAAATAATGAACTTTCACTTTTATCGTATAAAAAATTAACTCTTCTCAAACTGATTACCTAATCATTTACGGATAATGAACTGATATAATAATAATTTATAAGAATTTTTTTTATAATATTATTAATAAAACATAGTTTAATATAATAATGCATATATTTCTCCAATGTACAAAATTTACATAAAAATCAATTTATCAGACTCATCATTTTTTAAGAAATATTATTCCCATAAAGGAATTGATGGAATTAATATTTTATTTATAAAATGGGATTACATAAGGAGTAATTAATACATTGTTACATAACCCCTAATAACATCCACATTTGACCTAAGGGTAATGTGTGAGATGGTGACAGACTCTGGGGGCGGATCAGATAACATCGCTCGAGTGGTAATCTCAATTAACTTGAACTTCTCCTGTACGCGATTTTGTTCAATATTAACCTGTTGAAGATCATCATGGGCTTGGTCAAGAGAAAATCCCAGTGGCACTAAATCCTTTTATATCTCTTTCAAATGAGATTTGTATGGCATGAGTCTACTAGATGAGGTCATCCTATCCTTTTTCTATGTTGAAAGGAATTTTTTAAAAAACATATCTTTATATCGGATGTATGATGATTGTTCAAAAACACTATCCTGAACGGTAATGATTCTTAACTATAATTAGACCCAATAAAAAAACAGTTCATGTATTTTCTATATATATTAGTCATTAAAATAAAGTTAATTTTATTCATAAATGATCGGTTCGTTAAATTTTTTTCTTTGATATTTCATGTTCTGTTGTCACATTGATATTGTTGTTATTCTGGATTTTTGATTGCATTGAATTGTTTATACTAATTTATTATTTAATTAGTTGTATGTTTATGTTTTATGTTGTTAGGTTTTATAATTTTATAATAAAAATCATCCCCCCAGTTTTTATTAATCCATTTGTATTTACTGAAATCCTTTTGTGTTTTGGAGTTTTCACCTATGGATAGTAACATATCTATCTCCCACCAGGACACTGAGTTAGGGAGGGATGTTTCAAATGGTATTAGTCTGGGATGGTTAGTATGTCCCTAGTGATTATATCTAGGAGATATGAATGTTTGAACATGAAATATATAGCTTTAAAAGACATATAAATCCATTTTATACTACAATTATTTTTACCTGGGTGTATAAGTAAAAAAGTGTTCTAAAATAAATCTAGATTTGTTCTTATCTCATCATTATGGATTTAGCCAATTAGGGTATCATATCATGAATTTATATTGAGACTAACCAATAGTATTTCATTTCAAATTTTAAATTTAATAAATTATTCACATAACAATACTAGTATTGTTTTAAAAACAATGTTAACTTCATATATATTAGGGTAATTTGAACAAAAATTAAAGCCTTCAGTTTTTTGTGAGTGTTGACAAAAATGTCTATTGTTCTGGTTATAATAATGTAACATTGTAGATTTTTTAAAAATTAACATGATGAAGATGCTGAAAATGTAGTTTCACAAAAACGATAACAAAACCCAAAGTTCGTCCAAATCACCATTCAGAATTTTAAAACCATAGATAGAAGAAAAAAGAATTAAGAACATAGATAAGTGAACCATTCGATTAAGTTTCACAAAGAAACTCAACGTATATTTATGGAAAATTATAAGACATCCAAACTAGAGTCGTTGATGACTTTTGATGAACCAAATCAGTAAATTCATGGGTACACTAGTCGAGTTGAATGTTAAGTTAAAAATTTATACAATGTAATATATTGTGCACCAATGGTGGGTCGTTGCTATCTAAGATAAAGATGACCAGGGTACTACATGGGAGGAAATTAAAAAAATATTCAAAAAATAACTCTATCCTCAATCAATATCAATAATAATAATAACTAATTTATTTAGTTTTAGATAAAAATATATATTCGTCATAGAGTACATAGCTATGTCTATGAATTTTGACATCTTTTCTCTAGAATTTCTTTTTATTACCTCATTTAAGGAACATATATTTGATTATGATTATCGATCTAATAATAAATAGAATATAGTTATTATTTATATTAATGAGTATATGAAAATGGTAAATAGAGTGACCATTATAACAAACCTTCTCTTTATTACACATTTAAACATGATTTATTGTATAAACTTACACTTAATACATACCGTAATATTAAAAGGTCTAGTGTATTTGGGTCTTAGGAACATTACATGACTACTTAAGACATAAAATACAGTAACTTTATTGAAAAATTCTTTTACATGCCCACAATATTCCTTCGTACAGAGCATTGTGTGGGATAATATGAGGACATACATAAGAAAACAGTGAGATATAAATACCATTAAGGGATTAAATAAGGAATAAAATTAATAATTTAATACATTTTAGGAAATAAACATATAAATAAATCATACAAGAAACATGAACATAAAAAAAATAAATAGCATGATTATCATAACATGGAAATGTGGAAACAACATAAAACACTACATCATTAACATAAAGGAATTAGGTAAACCCCTGTCCCAAAATGGTGGACAAATGAACTAAAAGGAATTTAGTGAACACATGTCCTAACATGACATCTCATGATACTAAACATTACCTAATGCATTGGATCGCTATCTGGGTGCACCCTTTATATTCATTTCAATCTCATGATTAAGTGTGCCCATAGATCATATAACATAAATTCATTCAACATCATCATTTATTTTATGAAAAAATAATTTGGAATACATAAATTTAAGTAACATTAAATATTTATATATTCATAAAAGTGAATACCCATGATAGAGAAATCTGTTTGGAATTCAATACATGATGATTTTGTCTTAGAAAATCGGAGTGTAATTTCGACAGCATAACGATGTCAGATGGAAATTAATAATTTGGGTAGATGAGAGGAAAAGGGGTCTCTAATAATTTATACATGAAGTAGATAGTAGGGGGGTCATGGGACATAATAAAACAATTTATGAAATTTAATTTAGATGCCTAATATAGAATAAATTCTTGAATAGATATAATAAGAGGGAAATCCCTTATAGATGTTTGGCATTGTAACAGGGGTAAACGGAAGGAATTAATGGAGAGAAATGGGTCTATCATCATTCAAAAATAGTTATGGTTGTATGGTGGATGTGTTAAATCATACCCCAATATTTTTAATTGAAAATAAAAGGGTATAACAACATAAAGAAACATAGACATTAATGAGAAAGGAAAGTAAGGATCCCTTACTTTGATGTGTGACGAAGAAAGCATGAAGAGGGGATTCTTGAGAGCATGGTGCACCTAGTGGGGATTATATATATGGTACTAATGATTAGGGACGTGATTAAAGGATTTTGTGGGAAGAGAAGTGTGATATTGTATGGGTTTATATAGTAAATGAGAGATGAATTCTTCAATATTTCAGAAACATAGGTTCTGGAACCATTATAATTAAATACTAAATATAAAAAACCTTCCCATGGTTTTTTCCCATGGTTTTAATCCAAATATGAGTGGTAAATTATTCTATATATCCAATAGTAGAAAATATTAAAATATTATCATTTTTTATATAGAGGTCAGTTACATTTTTAAAGAAATGGATCTAAAGTCATAATATATATTTATACATTTGGGAGGATTCACTAAGGCATTATAAAATAAGTAAAAAATATAAAATAACATTATCTTAAAGTTAAATAATATATTGGGCCAATAATACCCATTTTATTATTTAGTACAACATTTTGGGGTCAGTATGATGTCGTAAAACACATGTTTTATTTATACGGTATTTAATTTTTACCCAAAAATTCGACACTAAGAAAATTACAAAAAATTTAACGTTGGGTAATTTTGGAATCCTGATTCTAAAAATAAAATTCATTTTATCTAAATAAATTTCTAAATATGTGAATTTTCAGTTTTAAAATGTAAACTAATATTTATTGAAAGGTCACGGTTTTTGATCAAAAACAATTTTCAAACCTTAATAAAAATTACATTCGACTTTGTAAATATTATATACTCATTTATTATTCCTAAATGTAATTTGATAATAATATCTTATTAAAATATTAATTATTTAAAAAATTCAATAATTCTTTGAAATATATTCTCTAAATATATACTTTTTATTTTATCTTATAAAAAATAAAAATCTTATCAAGCTGATTAAATAATCATTTCCAGATAATGAACTGATATATTCATCAGTTATAAGAATGTTTTTCATAATATTATTAATAAAAACTTTACTTTAATATATTAAGGTATATATTTCTCAAAAATTCCATTTTTACTCAAAAACTCAATTTATCAAATTTATCATTCTTTTAAGAAAGTTTATTATCTTAATGTAATTGATGGAATAATTATTTTCATAAAAAGTTATTACAAAATAAGTAATTAATACATTATTACATAACCCATTATAACACCTCTATAAGACCTACAGGTAAGGTGTGTGATGGTGACATACTCTTGGGGGGCTCATATAGCATCACCCAGGTTGTAATCTCTATTAACATGAACTTCTCTTATAGGTGATTCCATTGAATAATAACATGTTGAAGCTCAGATTGGTCTTGGTCAAGAGTGAATCCTACAAACACTACCTTCCCATGCTCCGAAAAATGATCTTCATACGGCCTGAGTCTACTAGATGAGTTCATCCTATCCTTTTTCTATGTGGAAAGTATTTTTTTAACCCTATATTTATATTAGTTGTGTGATCGTTGTTCAACGACTATATTATCAATGATAGTAATAATTAACGGTAATTTAAACCCAATAATAATAATAAAAATATTTCATATATTATCTATATCCTTAAGACCTTAAAAGAATGGGAATATTATTCATAAATGTTTGGGTCGTTAAAATATTCCCCCTTATGAAATTTCATCATCTAAATTTACTTTTCCCACAATAAAACAGATGAGGGTAACTCTACCTCATCACTTCTTCCAGTTCCTATTTTTCTTATTTGAACTTGTGGTTTCTCCATAACACTTTAAAGAAGAAAATTTCTTCTTCCATTGAACATTTTCCACGTGATCTAAGATCTTTACTTTCTTCTCTTCATAAGAAATTTATTTCTCCAACTGTACCACCTATGGTATGATTACATGTGATGGGTCAGGTATGTACTTCCTCAAAAGTGCGACGTGGAATACATCATATACTTGATATATGTTCGGTGGGAGTTCTAGTCGATAGACCACTGATCCAATGATATCAAAAATCTAAAAATGGATAATGTACCTTGGAATATGAATTTCCTTCTTCCCAAATCACATCACACTCTTCCATGGAGATATGTGGAGAAAAATGATATTTTCAACATCAAACTCAAGGTATTGTCGAGGACTGTTACCATTGCTATTTTTTCAAATTTCAGAATCTTTGATGTGATACTAGATGGTCTTAACCTTCTCCACTATTTCATCCTCCATTTATATACAAAGATTTTTTTCTCTATAATATTTTCTGGTTCTGCACATATTCCCATAAAGGTATTTATATGGATCGATTTGGATGCTTGAGTGTATAATGTTGTTGTAAGATAACTAAACCAGATGAAGATGTTGATTTCATCCTCTTTTGATATCCACTGAGAATTATCTCAACATATACTTAATTGTTTGAATAGTACACTCATATTTTCCATCTATTTGAGGATGATAATCCATACTAAGGATCAGATCAATATTCAAAGTGTGTTGAAGACTCTTCCAGAACATAGAGGTGAATCTTGGTTCTCGATCAGATACAATTGATAGTGGTACATCATGTAGCATTACTAATTCTCAGATGTATATTTATTCTAGTTGGTCTAATGAGAAATGCTCTCAAATTTCTATGAAGTGTGGAATATTTTTATGATGAACAACAAAAACCTAGATAGCATTGTTTCTTTGGGATGACTTTGGAGGTTCGGTGAAAATGTCCATAGTGATGTTCTCCCATTTCCATGTTGGTATTGATAATGGTTGCAACATCCCATTAGAAATCATCCTCTCAGCCTTCACTTTTTTACATACCAGTCGCTTTGACATATATCTGGAAATCTCCTACTTTATTTTATCCCACCAATAATTATCTTGAAGATCCAGATACATCTTTTATTTTCCTGAGTGGATGGAGAAATTCAAAATATGTGAATAATCCAAGAGTTATTTTTTAAAATCTGGATATGATGGAACACATAGTCTTGACCCTAATATCATAATTAATTGTTCACTAACATTGAACTCTGAGGATTTCCCTTTTCTGATAGTTTCCAATTTCTTCTGAATTCCCACATCATCTTTTGGAGTATCCTTTAGCCTTTCCAAAAGATATGGTTGAGAAATCATTTGTGAAAGGATTATTTTTGTTCCATTATTTATTATTACAATGTCTATCTTCATCAAATATAATAAGGTTGGATCCTTTTCAATTCTCATCAATCATAATGTTGTTGGGTCCTTTGTACTAAGAGAATCCACCACATTGTTTTCTTTCCTAGGGTGGTAATGAATTGAGCAGTTGTAATCCGTGATGACCTCTAACCATATTCATTGGTACTTGTTCATCTCTTTCTGTGTCAATATATATTTGAGAATTTTTTTGAACCGTATATATTTCACACATTTCCCCAAAAAGAAAATTCCACCATATTTTCAATGAAAATATCATAGCTTCGAACTCCATATCATTTTTGGGATAGTTTTTCTCATGAATTTTCAACTTCCTTGAGTCATGGGTGATGAATTTTTCATTTTGCATCAGCACACAACCCAATAAATTCTTTGAAGAATCACTGAAGATTATGAATCTCTCCTCACTTGTTAGTAGTGTGAGAACAGGTGTAGTGATAAGCCACTTGTTCGACTCCATGAAGCTTTCTTCACCTTGATAATTCCAAGAAAACTTGACTCTCTTTTGAGTTTTCATGGTAAGAGGGCATGAAAATCATGAGAAATTTCTCAAAAATTGGAAATATTATCCAAATAAAACCATAAATATATGGATATCCATCAAATATGTACCACTCTGTTATACCACAATTTATTTTATTTAGGAAGGATCTACAAATATCTCATTTCATTTGATAATATTACCTAAGAATGAAAATTCCTTCAACCAAAACTCACACTTGATATAATTTTCATAGATCTTCTCCTATTGCATAGTCTCTAATATGATGCTTAGATTCTCAACATTATCCTCTTAGATTTTCGATTATTTTATAATATTATCCATAAAGACTACCACAATTTTTTTAAGGTAATATCTAAAGACTCTATTCATAAGGTCCATGAATTTATTTGTAGCATTACTGAGTCCTAAAGGCATTACTATGAATTCATAGTGCCCGTACCTTATAAAAAAAGCTTTCTTAGGGATATCCTCCTTCTTCATCATTACATGGTAAAATCCTGATCACAGATCAACCTTGGATAAGTATTCTTCCCCACATAGATCATCGAACAAGTCATCAATTCAGGGAGAAGGATACTTGTTCCTTATCGTGTACTTTTTGATCTCACGATAATCAATATAAAGGTTCATTGACCCATCATTCTTTTTGATAAAGAGGATTAGTTCACCCCATGGTAAAGCACATGGGTGTATAAACCCTTTATCAAAATTCTACTACAGTTGTTTCTTCATATCCAAAACCTCCACAACATCGATTCTATGTGATGTCTATGATATTAGTTGTAACGAAACCGATGGGACTAAATCCCAATGAACTCAACCACACCCAAGCCCAGTCCTATAGTAGATAGCAGACCCCCACCCTCAGGCAGATAAAAGGCCCCCACCTCAGACTGTCCTAGATAACACAGCAAAGGAACTATCCCTTACCTGGTGATGATTTAAATCGCCTCCCTCGAATGTCGAACCCAAGACCACAGGCTTAATGACCAACAGAGAAGAATTACGATTTCGTTGGGCTTTAGGCCCAATGGGTTTGTTACATTGGTAATTCCCCAGGTATAAGATCAATTAGGAATTCTATATCTCTTCTAGGTGAAAGACCAGAAAATTCCTCTGGAAACACATTAGAAAATTCCCTTACAATAGGCATGCCATATAGGATAGTTCTTCCTTAGACTAAATCAATAAAGAAAGATATATGCTCTCATAGAGAAGTTATATCAATGATTGAGATTATGGTGTTAAAGAAGATTTATCCTCCTCCTTGCACTTGTGCAATATCAGGGGTCGATTCCCCATATGGAGAGAGATTTACCTCTCATGACTGTTTATGTTGTCCATATATATGGAAATCCATTCCATGAAAATAATTGCATAAAATTACACTAGAGAGAGTATGAAGAGGTTATCCAGGAAGTTTAGTCCACAAAATGTGACATGGGAGGAGTTATATTCATGGGATGAAATAATTTCTCAATTTTCCATTCTCAATGGCATCTCTACTTCAATGACTTTTTTGGTGTTGGGATTATTCTACTAAACATTCGGTATATAAAAGAATGCGTAGAACTAGAATAAAAAAATTATGTTCTCTATTATTGAATGAATAACTAGAAAAACTATCACCACATAATTATCAGGATTCCTTTCATTGGTAGTAATGGAAAAAGCTCATTCTGGATGACTTATAGGTTGGTGGTTGCCTCTAATTACCCTAGGCTTAGGGAATTAGCTCAAAATGGGCCCTTTTTCCTTATATTTGTAGCAATGAACAATGAACTGAGGGTCGACTTGATCAATCATTTCCTCTCCCACATTAGTGGATTTCTCCCATTGGAAATTGTTATCTAGGTGCCCTTATATTAGCCACCTAAAGAATTCTGTCATCCCCTTCAAGAAATTTCCTAAATGCTTCTTCCTATACCTTTGGAAAGTGGGATTCTAGAATTTCTTAGCAACAATGGTTTTTTCCATTGGACCTCCAAAATTAAATATCAATTTCCGCTTCTTATCCCCATGATACCCCAAATATTTTCTGATCTCCATCTGGACTTTGAGGGAACATCAGACAATTTCCTCATATATTCAAAAGTCTTGGATCACCAAGTATTTCAGTAGTCTAGGTTTTACCCCACCAAATAAGTAGTCATCCATGTATATAGGGGTAACAAAAATACCAGAGGTGTATCATGAATTCATGGGGAATTTTTCCGCATACACCCCAATAGATTCATCATCCTTTTTCTTGAGTTCAAGGAAATATCTTTACATCTTAAGAAGAAGGGAGTGAGGAAATTATTTATCAAAAATCATTTTCTAGAAATCATTCTATTTCAACACCTAGATCTCTTCCTCGGGCTTTTTATTTTTATCAATGTCCACCATTGATGAGCTTCACTGTCCATATGATTAGCAGCCAAAAAACATTCTCTTTTTCAGAACATTGAAGGATGGAGAAGATATTTTCAATGGAGTAGATCTACTATTCAGTGATTGAAGGATCAGATGATCCATTGAAAGTAGGAGGCATTTTCCTCATGAAGCTCTCGATTGTGACTTGTTATTTCTTAAGGAAGTTTCAATTCATCTTGACCCATGTTTCTATTAAAAAAATTAGTTAATGAAAGATTATTATGACAATGTTTGTGATACCCTCTCCCATCAGATTTGGCATCTCACTAGAACAATCATCCCATTGATCTTCACATTGGGTGTTAGCTCAAGTCCTTCTTTTAACGAACATTGTCTATAATAAAGGTAAAATAAGGGGTATGTATTTTAAACTATTAAACGCATAAAGGGGAATCCAATGACAAAAAGGGAAAACTTTTTCATTACATTTAACTCCTTAACTTATGAATTTCTAGACTACAATCAATGTTATCCATGATCTATTTCCTATCATATATTATTATGGGATTTTTATATACCTTAATGATGGCTCATAATAAGATTATGAATTTACAAAATAATATCACCCGAGAGTGTCGAACGAAGAGTCCAACAATGCCCATTTTTGTGCACTAGTTCCTGTTCAATTCTAGCTCAAAGTGGTGTTTTTGGGATTTACACCTAGATACATATTTTCCCGAGACACCCCTACTTGTTCATATCCAGATAGGTATGTATTTTCATTATAAACAACATACTATATACTCACCAAAATTTAGGTTTAATTTTCTTATACTTAGTCTTATCCCTAAGGCTTTCACTAGATTTTTCTAATCCTAATCCCAAAGATAACTAAACCTATCCTTCGATACCAACTATAACAACCATGCTATTTATTACACATTTAAACATGATTTATTATATAAACATAAACATAATACAACCCAAAATATTGAGAGTTATAGTTTACTTGGGGATGAGTAACATTACAATACAACTTAAGACATAAATTACAATATATTTTTTGAAAACTACTTTTTCATGATTATAAAATTCCCACATACGTAGCATCGCATGGGGTAACCTGATGATATGCATAATAAAAGGGTGAGATATAAAGCCTAGTAAGGGAGTAAACAAAGAAAAAAATGAATAATATAATACATGTTATGCAATAGTGATGTGAATGGATCATAAGAGGAATATGAACATAAAGGCATGATAAAACATGATTATCATAAAATATAATGTGGACACAACTTAAAACTCTGCATCATTAACATAAAGGAATCTGGTGAACCCATATCCCAACATGGTGGGAAAAGTTCTTAAAAGGAATCAAGTAAACCATTTTACCAACAAGATGTATCATGATACTAAACATTACCCAATACATTGAAGACCTATCAGCGTGAACCCTTCAAATTCATTTCAATCTCATGCTTAAGTGTGCAACATAGATCATCTAACATGGATTCATTCAACATAATCATTTATTCCATGATCAAAGAATGTGGAATACATAAATTTAAGTACCATTAAATAAGTATATATGCATAAATGTGAATACATCTGATAGAGAAATGGGTATAGTATTCACTACAATATTATTTTCTCTTGGAAAATAGAAATGAAATTTTGGCAGCATAATGACGTCATATAGAAATTCATAAATAGGGATGATGAGATATAAAGTGGTATCTCATACTTTATACATTAATTATCTATTATGGGTATCTTGGACCAAAATATCCCAACATATTAAATTGAATTTTGATGCATAATATATAAGAAACGCTTGAATTGAGATTAGAAGAGAGAAATCCCCTACAGAATTTTAGCATGGTAACAGGTCTACAAGGAAAGAGTTAATGAGAGGGAAAGAGGTATATAAAAATTAAAAAATATATAGGGAAGTATGGGGTAGGTTTTAAATCAAACCCCAACATTTGTAATTTTAAATAAAATGGTATAACAATAAAAAGAAACTTGGACAAAAATGAGAAAGAATAGAAGTAAGGATCCCTTACATGGATGTGTGACTACAAAATCTTGAAGAGGGGATTCATAAGATCATGGGGATCCTTGAGTGATTCTAGAGAGGGTAGGATAGATTTATGATGCCATCCATGTATTTTTAATGAATATAAGTGGGATACTGGGTGGGTATATATACGAAATGAGTGGGGAATTTTTAATATTTCACAAACACGGGTTTTGAAACCTATATAATTAAATACTAAAAAAGAAAAACCTTCCCATGGTTTTTTTCTAAATATTAGTGGAAAAAGTTATTTTATATTTCCAATGGCCAAACATATTAAAATATTATCCTTGATTATATGGAGGTGAGTCTTATTTTTAAAGAAATGATTTAGAATCATAAAATATATTATACATTTTGGAGGATTCACTAAGGATTTATAAAATAATTAAAACAAATATAAAATCAAATTATTTTAATGGTAAAACATATATTGGGATGATAATACCCATTATAGAATCTATTACATCATTTTTTGGGTCAATATGATGTTCAAAAACACATTTTATTTATACGGTATTTAATTTTTACCCAAAAATTTGACTGCCTTAAAAAAATTTGAAAAATTCACATATGGATAATTATTATGTCATGATTCTACAAATAATATTTAATTAATCAAATTAATTTTCTATATATGTGAATTTACACTTTTATAATGAAAAGTAACATTTATTGAAAATTCACTAGTTTTGACCAAAAAAATTGCGAACCTTAATAAAAATTTCATTTAGTTTCATAAATATTATATAATAATTTATTTTTAATAAAATAAATTTGATAATAATATTTTTTAATAAATATTTATTATTTCAAAATTTAATTAATTTCTTAAAATAAATTATTTAAGAATACACTTGTTATTTTATCGTATAAATATATAACTCTTACCAAACTAATTACCAAATCATTAATAGATAACGAACTGATATAATCATAATTTATTTCAATTTTTTTATAATATTACTATTAAAAACCTTAGTTTAATATAATAATGTATATATTTCTCAAAATTTCCATTTTTACCAGAAAACTCAATTTATCAAATTTTTCATTCTTTTAAGAAAGACTATTCTCATAAAGGATTTTATGGAATGAGACATTTATTTATAAAAAGGGATTTCACAATAAGTAACTAATACCTTATTACATAACCCCTTATAACCCCCGCATAAGACCTAAAGTTAAGTTGTGTGACGGTGACAGACTCTTGGGGTGGCTCGGATAATATCACACGAGTGGAAATCTCTATTATATTGAACTTCTACTGTAGGCAATTCCGTTCATACTTAACATATTGGGTCTCGGCTTCATCTTGGTCAAGAGAGAATACTAGTGATTCTACCTCTTTCCCAAGCTCCAACAAATGATCATTACATGAACCAAGTCTACTGGATGAGGCCATCCTCTCCATTATCATTATTGAAAGTATTTTTTAAACATTATATTTATATCAGTTGTGTAATCACTGTTCAGAAGCTATATTTTCAATGGTAGTGATACCTAAAAGTAATTTAAACCCAAAAATTATTATTATTATTATTATTATTATTATTATAATAGATTGCATGTATTTTCTATAGACATATTTCATTTAAAGAGATGGAATTTTATGTATAAATTTTTGGTTCATTAGAACCATAGTAGAAATAGATATTTTCAAAATCTGGTTCAGGGAAGTATATTTATCTCCACATGAATAGGAGGGAACACAATGTTGGAGTTGGTGTCCTCGGAACAATTATTTGTACTTTGATTACATGAATATTCAATTAATTTAATATTAATAAAACTTCTTATTTTATATTGTTTATTGTTCTTCATGGATCTAATGTAATAATGTACTAGATTATATGTCATACTGATAAGGTCATATTAGTTCCCTGCAACGATGAGATCCTTGATGTGCTATGATGATATTATAAAATAATTTAATGATGTTGGATAACATACTTTGATGGGACACATAGTACATGTAATATAAGGTGTCAATACTCATATGTAGATGAGGCCTCTTCTCATCATGTTCACACTTGATAATCTTCAAGATGGAAGATTATGGGAATAGTCCCACCAAAAATAATTCCTCATATTTCTGTACCATTGGATATTCTAATCTATGAGTGTGTGGGATGGTATTTAGCCTTTTTGATTACTATTAATGCATGTTACAACTCACATACATAGATTTATTTCGTAACCATGATGATAATATTTCATTTTGAAGTTAAATACATTGGGTTCTTCATTAGTGACACTTCATTAATGAATTATTTGAGGAAGGATTTGTCCCATCAATTTTCATGGATGATGATATCTCAATACTTTGATTGGAATAAAACTATCACATTAAATTCTATGTCCTTGGTGTAATGATGTGTTTGTTTCAGATAGTCATATAAAGACATATCGAGAATATAGGTTGGTGACACATATTTGAAACCTTATTGATGAGATATTAGGACAAAGGGATTATATTGAACAGTGAGTGTTCATTTGTGGCTGTCGACATTGAGACATTAAGTTTATTCTCTTTGGTACCTTGGTCGTTTTTATGTAGTAATCTTGTACTTTAAGAAAGCCCACCTAATTCCAATGAGAATGAATCTTAGAGGATCACACACTGAGTGTTCCATTTTATCTCTATAAAATTTTATTTGAGTTAAATTAATGGAATAAACATTATTCTCCAGTTCAAGGAATAATTTTTTTCATGTTATATTGATCACAAAAATTAAATAAATATTTATTTGTTGTCTTGTGAATAAAATATTTATTTTCTTTATTAAATATTTGAATAAATATTTATTCTATTGATTTTCAATAAAATATTTATTTATGAATAAGATGTTTATTCAATTATTCAATAAATGATAGAGAAGTTTGAATAGATCAAGACTCAGTCAACTGAAAAATATTAATTAACAGAATCATTACATTATATATTTTATTACACTAGCTAAAACACACATTAAATAATAATTATATAATTATTATTATGAGGCATGTGATTTATTAATAGTAATAAATTTTATTTAATGATCAGTATGCAATTAAATAATATCTTAAATCATATCCTAGCTCTATAAATATATGTTTATGTCTATTGTGTAGAACATACCAAAATTGAGAATAGAGAATTGTGCTGCATAATGAATTCTCTCTCAAATACACCTTCTCTCACCATCTCAAGAACGATATGTGCCAGTGATATTTATTCAATAATGAAGAACATGTGATGAATAATGAGAAATATTAGATATTCAACTCATCATTCTAGAACTTGGATATCATGTGGTGTTTCTTAGAGATTATAGGAGCACGTGTGTATCACCACTAGAGAGATTTTGTCCCTGGATCCTCACATGAAACTAGGGTAATTTGAAAGGGTTTTTTTGATGAACAATATTCACCAATGAAGAATGTTCCAAATATGATGTATTTATTTCATCTTATATTAAATATATTGAATATAAATTTGATGTGAAAGATTCATTCCCTTGGTTTCAGAAAACTAATATCAAAACAAATTTTAATATATCGACCACCTCTACATTATTCCACTATTCCTAGAACCATAACGAGGTATCAAAGAGTTCATGTTTAATTTTATAATTATTTATTTTATTGTTGATATATGTGTAGTTTTGGTTATATTTTAATTCCATGTTATATATTAATTAATAATATTTGAATTAAAAATTTATTGACATATTAATCAGGTTTATTTTGTGTTTCATTTTATTTAATGTTTATGATCAAATAAATAATATCTAGAGATGCCATCAAAAAGTGACAAATCATTCTCCAGTAAAACTGTGTTACATGGAATGTATCCAGATCACAAGCCATATAGTAAAGTGCATTGTATCTTGATGCACCGACCAATCAAATTAATGTGGTTCTTTTATTAAACACCTAGTGTTGAACGGGCTAACCTAGAACATAGAAAGTTGATAGGTTATGTGCAATTGCCTTGTATACACCATGTACTCTGATAGATTCAACACACTGATACCCCCAGCATGTGACTTGGATATACGACAACCAAGGTACATGGCATGTAGCTTCATGTACAATCTATGTAGTCTCTCATTTAATGAAAAAATACAAAATTCAATAAATTTTATATAGAAACATGAAAAAAATATTTTATTGATTGAACTTTATTTTATTTTTGACAATTTAATAATAGTTTTATATAATTTTAAATGCTCAATTAATTTATTGTAGCTAATATGTCATTATTGGTTCTACCATTTTTTACATGAATTCCATTATTAATGGGTATCTCCCAATATTTTCAGATTACCATTGAGATGAAAGGGAATAAATAAATTAATTAATTAATAAATTAATGAAATCATGGTAATATTAAATAATGAGATAATGAATAATGAAATGAATTCTGTCTATTTACGTTTGTGTATTTGTTCCATCTAAAGACATTCATTATATTGACCAAGACCTGCGTATGTATTGCATGCTTTAATTAAATTTATTCCATGAGGTTGTAATTATTTAATATTAAATTAAATGACGGCATGTGATTCATGCCTTCCACGATTATTATGTATTACCTACGTATCCAATAATATTTTTAATAAATCTTTTGGTTACACTCACATGTGTGTATTAAATAAAAATTAGTCATTAGTGGATCATCCCAAGGCATGTTGAGGTAGTTCAAGAAGAAACCATAATGATTTCATACCCAGTGATACATTTTTGGATAGGTGGAATGTTTTATATCATGCCAAGATCGTCAATATGAGTTATTTCCCCTAGTTTATTGGTTGATTTAATGTCTTCTTGATAAATAGACCATTAGATAAATCTCATTAATGAGTCGTTTAATTATTTATTTTTTATTATCTATGAAATTATTAACTTTATTTATTCAAGGTCACAATCACATAAATAAATGAAATAATGTGAAAAGAAAGAAATTAAATAAATGACTTGTGCATAAATGTTTTATCCAACATGGTTAATTAATTAAGTATCAACCAAAAAATATTAACAAGAGATGTAAAGGATAAAATCAAAATAAAATTTAGGCATAATTGATTAAAATATCTCAATTAAATATTAATTCATATTTATCCTTCCATTACATAATTGAGAATGAAACCATAGTACTAAGTGTAGTGCATGGCCAAAGCCAAGACAGTTACTTTTATGAGGCAGTTATAATGAGAGTTTTGGGTTTACATAACCAAAATTATATTATGTTTAATGGGAAAAAGTACATTCAATATGAATTTAGAGGAAAGTGTTGAGGAAATCAAATTCACGATTTTAGGATAGGGGAATCTACTCCATGAATTAGGGAGATGCAAGTCTAAATTTGGTAAGAACTCTAAACGAATTACATTCTTATAGATTTCATGGCCAAATTGCTGATCATTACTAAATTAATGTGGACCTTTCTACTAGAATTTAAAAGAAACTATACATTTTGAGTTCATTAGTGAAGTAAATTGAGGCTTTATAATATAGTGGGAGATTTAATAAATAAATATATAAATACATTTAATTTATTATATCTCACTTATTTTGTAATCAAGCAACGTAACAACAATATTCAATTTCTAATTATAGAATAAAATGAAAAGGTCATTGTACATACTATCCCTATGATAAATATTGAAGAAATAAGACCTCTTAACTATAAGTGAATTCTTTTAGTGGTTTAGATGCATTAGGTTGTGTTATTCCATGAATATAAATCTTATGTGCTAGAATTATTATTTCAAAATCCACCTATTAAAAAGGTAAGTGATGAAGAGTTCCTTTTCTAGGAAATACATTTGAGTGACACTGTATTTGTTGAATGATTGATTCTTTCATTGATGTTTACTAAACTAATGAATCTCACAATAACATGTATGTGTATAGAATGCTTGAGAACATCTATGGTATTTACCATTAGAGAGCCAGACATGAATAGTTTGAGATTTCCAAGCTCCTCTCTTAGAGAAATCTTGTGGAGGGTTCCCTAGTTGGACCCCATGTATTCCATCTCATTGGATTCATTGAGCACTTAGACATTATAGGGTTTTAATTCACCAAATAACTAGAAACCTACCTCATTCTAGCATCAATATCTAAGGTCTTCTCTATATGTGTAGTGAATCATAATATGAACAACTTTGAGAAGTCTCTTCTTGATCTCCAAACTCTTCTTCTCCAAGTAGACAAGGGTATGAAGTTTGAAAAACCTCATATCCTTATGGTAAAAATGGAAAGGGAAAGTGAACAGCTTTAAACCAAAAGGTTCTTCACACCCTTCCGATTAGTTTAATATCCAGAGGAAATCAAGAAAATGGGATGTTTTCTATTTTTCATGTGGTATAGAGGGCAACTGGAAGAAAAATTGCACCCAATCATAGAAGAAATGGGAAGCTTCAGGTGAGTCTATTATCAAGTGCAATTAACTGTTTCTACAAATTTTGTATTAGATACATCTTTTAGTGATCACATATGTATTAAAGTATAGGATCCAAGTAGATTCCAAAATATTGACCCATTATAGGTAGATAATTGACCAGAAAATAGATTTAAACTGGTTTTTGTGGCTATTAGGGACTACCACATCACATTTCAAACTGGAATGTTATTGGTTTTAAAGGGTTGTTTTTATGTGCCTCCAATTTCCAAAAACATTATTTCTATATCCATACATGATACAGATGGATTTATTTTCATATTTGGAAACAAATTTATGCACATCATAAGGATAACATTTTTCATGATAAGGCACATTTGTGTAATGGTCTTTAGGTGTTGAATTCCAGAAAACAAATAATGGAAATTGGTAATGAAGTTTTGTCAAATGGTACATTCCACACCAAACATTGTAATCACCAGCAAGGTAATCTAAATGAATATTGTTTGTCTAAATTACCTAAAGATTGAGTTTTATATTCTTTTGAACTAAAACCACTTGGTGTATGTCATGATTATTTACAAAGGAAAATGATCAAATACCAATTTAGTGGAAAAAGTAAATGGGATAAAGATGTTATATAATTTGTTCATATCTAAGTGTGTGGACCATTTCTTATAGAATAAAGTGGTGGGTACTCATATTTCATAAATTTTAATGATTGTTTTATTAGATATTTATTTCTCTACATAAGTAGGTATAATTCATATTCTTTTTAAAAATTCAAGGAATACAAGAATGAAGATGAGAACCATCTTTATAAGAAGATTACCAAACTTCACATGGAATTTGGTGGAAAATATCTTAATCAATACTTAATTGATTATCTATGGGAGTTGAGGATTTTATCTAAACTCACTCATCCTTATATTCCTCAGTGTAATGGGGTATGCAAATAAAGGAACCACATATTTTTTGACATGGGGATATCAACGATGAGTCCTGAGAGACATCCATTATCCTTTTAGGGATATGTGTTATAAATAGTAGCATATATAATAAATTTAATTCCAACTAAATAAACATTAGGTATACCATACAAATTATGGAATAGAAAGAAGACTTTGTTGTCTTACTTTCATGTGAAGGGTTACACAAAATTTGTTAAGCCCTCTTGAGGTAACAAGATTTCACTTTGAAGATGAAATTGTTGGTTTATAGGATATCCTAAAAGACAAAGGGATACTACGTTTAAAATACTTTATACTAAAAGTTTTTGGTTGATATAAATTCCAAATTTCTTGATGAGGTTCTCACCTATCACTGAGATATTGAAAGAGAGATAGACTATGGTGAAGTCTGACCTGACGATACACAGGATTTGGCATATTAACAACTTCCACAAAGCCCCATGGATGACGAAACTGGTCTAGAGACATAGTTACTTTGTATGAGTACTAGATGATTTAGAGAACCAAAATGGTATGGTTTTCTAGTAACCAATGATGGTGACTCATTGTTATTTGATAATAATAATCCTCTAAGCATCAAGGAAGCAATAAGTGGCATGGATGTTGCCAAGTGGAATGAAGCCATGAATTAGGAAATGGATTCCATGTACCGAAACAAAGTCTTGATTTGGGTAGACACTCTAGTAGATATAAATATTTTTATTTGTAATTGTGTATTCAAAAAGATACTAGACAAGGAATTCCATGTTAGTACGTATAAGATATGACATGTTGAAAAGGGGTTTAGACAATGTCAAGGAATTTACTATGAAGAATAATTTACAACCATTTCTATGCTTAAATCCATCAAAATTCAACTTTCCATTGATTCATTCCACGATTATTAGATTTTGTAAATTGATGTCAAAATGACCTTAATTAATTGTAACCTTTAGGAAGAATTTTATATTATACAACATGAAGGGTTTTTGACTCTAAATAATACTAACAATGTATGAAAGTTACAATGATCCATTTTTGTATAAAATAAGGCATCCACGCCTTGTAAAATTCATTTTTATGAGTCCATAATAGAATTTAGTTTCATAAATAACAAATGTGAGCCATGTGTATATAAATTGTTTGGTGGGAGTGTAGTCATTTTCTTAATAGTATATGTTGATGGAATATTACTAATTGGATTAAAAATACTAGTCTTATGATCTTTTAAGTCATGGTTTAATGAATTCTTCTCTATGAAGGAAATTAGAGAGGCATCATATTTTCTTGGGATTGAGATCCATCATGATAGATCCATGAGATTACTCATCCTAAGTCAAAGTTAATACATTGAAAAAAAACTGAAGGTATTCAGTATGGAACAATACATTATGGAATTTATTTCAGTGTCACATGGAATTCATCATTCCTTTAAAATGTTTCCTCGTATAGATGAGGGAATAAATATAATGATAAAGATTCCATATGCATCAGTGATTGGGTCAGTAAAGTATGTTATGTAGTGTACTAGGAGAGATGTCACCTATACGTTAGGTGTGGTAGATGGATATCAAGATGATCCAGGTGACCACCATTGGATGGTAGTCGAGACTATCCTAAAGTATCTATGGAATAATAAATATATGTTCTTGGATTATAGTTGAGATTAGGAACTATTCATCATAGTATTTTTAGATGTTAGTTTCTTAACTTATCAAGATGACATGAAGTCACAAATATGAAACATCTTCACTTTGAATGGAGGTTTTGTGAGCTTAAAGAGATCAAATCTTACTATGATTGTAGATTCTATAGTAGAGTTGCATTATTGTGGATTATAAGTCTGATAAAGAATAAATATATATGTGAAACTTCATCCAAGTGCTTTATGTGGTACCTAGAAGTTAGTATCCCATAACACTCTATTGTTATAACACTACAGTGGTGGATCTTGCAAAAGTGCTAAGGTCACATAAATAGGAAAAAATACTACATCAAAAGTATCATATCTTAAAAGATATTTCATAGAGGTGAAGTTTCTGTAATAAGTATTTACATAGAAGATTCCATGTAAGAACCCCTAATTAATGGATTGACATAGAATAGACATTACTATCATGTGAGGTCTAACATTCTAAAGGTCACATGCAGTTACCTCTAGTCTAAGTAGGAGTTTCTCGGAGTTGGTGTCCAAGGAACTACAGTTTTTAAATTGGTTACATGAATATTAGATGTATTGATTGTTATTAAAATTTATTATAACAAATTTTTTGTTGTTCTACCTGAATCTAATGTTATAATGTCTGATAGTATATGTCACATTTATAAACTCATATAATCTACCTACTATGATGAGAACCTTGATGTGAAATGATGATATCATAAAATAATGTTTTTTGGCTGGATAACATATTATTATGGGACACATAGTACATAGATTAGAAAGTGAGAGTACTTATAAAAATATGAGGCCTCTTCTCATGAAGTTCTCAGTTGGTAATCTTCAATATGAGAGATTATGAGAACCGATCTGGTAGTAGGAATTCCACTTGATTTGGGGTCATCAGACATTCCAATCTATGATATTTTATGATGGCCCTTATTCTTTATGATATTGATTAATTCAAGTTATAACTTATGTACATAAATTTATTTCGTAGACCAAGATGATAATAGTTCTTGGAGAAGTGGGATACATTGGTTTTTTTACTAGTGACACGGTATCCTTGAATATGTAAAGGTAGGATTTTTCCATTCTATATTTATAGAATAAGATATCTCAACCCTTTTATTGGAATAGAACCATTTCTTTGACTTACGTGTTAATGATGTAATGACGTTTTTATTTAAAATGGCCAAAGAAAGACATATCGAGCATATAGATTGGTGACATGGATGTGAAACCTGCTTTATGAGATATTATGTCAAAAGAATAATATTACATAGTGAATATTCTTCTGTGCTTATTGACATTGTCATATTATATTATTTCTCTTTGGTTCCTTGACCCGTTGTTGGGAAATAATATTGGACTTTATTTAAGACCACCTAATGCCAATGACGATGAATCCTAGAGGGTCACACACTAAATGTTTATATTGATCTCAATTAAATTATTTTTTATATTAATTATTGGAATCAATATTATTATCATGTTTTAGGAATAATCTTTTTCATTTTATATTGATCGCATAAATAAAATAAATATTTATTCATCAGGTTTTGATTAAAATATTTCTTTTATTTAACAAAAATTTTAATAAATATTTATTCACTAGATTGTGATTAAAATATTTATTAATGAAGGAAATATTTATTCATTTATTCAATAAATGTCAGAAGATTTCAAATATACCAAGAACAATTCTGGTGAAAAATATTAATTAACAGGATTGATACATAAAATTTTTTATTGTGGAAGTTAGTGCACAAAAAAATTATTATATAATTATTATTTTATGGCATGGTATTTATTAAAGGTAATAAATTTTATTTAATGTTCAATATACAATTAAATAATATTTTACCAAAATTCGAAACTTTCTAAATAGATGACTATGTCTATTCTATATAGAATCTAGAAATTGAGAATTGAGAATTATTGCGCACAAAGAATTATCTCTCAACTCCTAAATCTCTATCCCTCTCAAGAATGAGATGTTCAAGAGAGATTTATTCAAGAATGAAGAACTAGAAATCATTTACGAACAATGTAATACATTTGACTTTCTACGCTAGCACCAGATCATCGAGTGGTGTTTCCTAAAGATCAAAGGATAACAGGTGGACCAATACTAGAGGGATTATATCCTAAGATCTTCACAGTGCAATGAAGGTAATCTGAAAGGGTCTTTTAAAAAGATCCACATTCAATTATGATTAATGTTCCTAATCCTATGTATTTATTTCTTTATATATGAAATAAAGTATTTATAAATTTGATATTCAAGATCCTCACTCTTGGTTTCAAGAAATGATTACTAAAATAAATTTTAATATATATCACACCATCACATGCTTCCACTACACCCAGAACGAACAATCAAGTGATGGGAATAAGTGGAAGAGGTACACTCACTTCCCAGGTGGCGGAGGGTCTAATAATAAGACCATGGGATTATTTAATATTCTTACAAAACCTAACATAATTACTTGTTGTTTCCTAGGTATCTCTAATGAGAATAAAAAACTATACTATATAAGGACACATACATAATTTTACACATATAATCTGATGGGACAACTTGAGAATTATTATCTTAGGACCCCAATGACTAGTGTGGAAGATTCCTCCCATCTGTTTTAGAAATAATATGCTTCAATTTAGATATATTTTCATAATAATCATCCTCCATGTAACTGAGAAAGTCATGGTGATTATAGGAACACCATGACTCCTCAAGTTATGGAACCTCAACAGGGAATCAAGGATTAGGGATAAGATAATAATTAGCAATATGATGCAGATAAGATGATCATGGAAAAAAATTTGGTCCTTTGATAGTGGGTGGGGTGGTTATTTTGAATCTTACCATTTTTAAATGTCTATTTGATACATATTCATCCCATTACATTATTGATTCATGTTTTTTTATCATATGGGGTTGCAAATCAAAATAATTCCTTCTGTTTTTAAACATCAAACACCTATGGAAAATATTTTTGTCCATATTTTAAGTGTATATCATGTTCAATAACAATCAATAGGACTATTTTGGGTTGGTATTTAACTCTTCTTGGGATTTAAATCTATGAATTCATATTGGGAATGGATTAGTTGACATAATTAAAAGACCATATCTACTATTATTCTTGGAAAGTGAGTTTCATATCCTCTATTGTTGATAAATATATCTTTAAAAGAGAATAGACTTTTAATGAAAGTATAGTAAAACCATTCATTAAAGTGGTTGGAAGGAACTATTATCAGTTTTCAACAATAACTTCGGAATCTATTAATATTATTGGGAATAGAGTTTTTTTTAACCATAATTGATCAGTCTCTGGATGTTTTTCTTGATAATTTCTCTGGGCTTCCACTCCAAATATAAGTAGAGTTTATGACTAATTTTGTACCATAGACGTGTCGTATTTACATTCCAATATATAGGATGGAACCAACAGAAATGAGGGAATTTAGAGTCAACCTGGATGAATTAGAAAGTAAAGGGTTCTTTCGACCGAGCCTCTATGTGTGAGAAACATCAGTTTGTTTTGTAAAGAAAGCCAATAGAACTCTTATACATGGTGTGGATTATATTAAGATTAACCATGTTATCATAAAAAATATGTATCATATTTTACACATTAATGAAATAGTTGACCAATTTAGGTGAGTCTATTGGTTCTAAAAAATTGACCTCCGATCAGGTTTTCACTAATTACATGTTTGGAAGGAGGATATTTTAAAAACTACATTCTTTATTCATTATTCTGACTAAGAAATTTTGATCAATACCTATGGTGATAAGAATTTACTAAATGTGTTTATGTAATTTATGGATCAAATATCTCAATTTTATCTTAATTATTTTATGTTTTTTCATTAATAATATGCATGTGTATGTTTGGACTATGTTTGACCATGAGAAACACTTGTCTATTGTGTTGGTTGTCTGGTTGGAACATCTTTTTTATGATAATATTAATATTTGTAATTTAGGGATATAGGAGGTATGTTTCCTTATTCATGTCATTTATAAAAGTTATTTTCAATTTGATCTTGAAAATATAGATGATGTTATCTCTTCACAACCACAAAAGAAGGTTTGAAGATACATGGTTTCTTTTGCTTGGCGGGATATTGTAGATGTTTTTTTTCATGATTTTCCATGTATTTTCCAAAAAATGAAAGATTTAACAAGGAATTGTGTTCCATTATATTTTATTAATGACTACCAAAAATCATTCAAAAACATAAGTTTCAACTGAGATCAACACCTATCCTTACATTTCCAAAGTTTGGATAATTGTATGCCCTCAATTATGACACATCAGTATCTAGGTTGGGTTGTGTTCTCATGTAGGGATATCATGTTGTTTATTATATATGAATACATTTATGAGTTAATGTGATTATCTTTCTGAAACATGACTTGGAATTGGATTTCATGGATTACAGATTGAAAACACAGAATCATTATATTTTAAGTCATAAATTATTAGTTTTTTGTATCATAAGTGTTGGAAATATGATTTCCCAAAAATATTTTTGAATCTATGAAATCATGGATGTATAGAATATCTAAAAATGTTTTACATCGACATGATTTATACATCTGGTAAAGGGTGATAAGTAGTAGATGCATTTAGTAGTAATTCATATAATCAGTTATCTAAGGGGTCTTTAGATTAGCAGTAACTAATATCTGTCATATATGATATGCATATGTATTTTTCATTACAAGGTAATGTTTTTTTTCCTTCCAGGTATGGTTACTCTAGATTTTATTGAGAATGTTATAGGTGCATAGACATATTATCCAGAATTATTAAACATGATCTCAAAACCCAATGTGGTGGAGAGCATTGTGAGATAGAAGATGGATGGGAGATCAAGGATGAGGTTTAGATATCAAAATGTTGTAACTCTATATTATTTATAACTGCTACATTATTCCTACCACAATTTGACATGGGGTGTTCATAGGGCTAAACAAAACAAGTATAAAGTGCTCAAACCATAGTTTTAGTTGGTTGGAAGGAAAATGAAAGTGTAAGAGTTTGTTTGGATATGGCTTAAATATCTGCAAGTCATGGTAGGGAACCAACGGTTAGCTGGTATGTTTCATTAATTAACGGTCCTCATATGTAAATGGGAAAAAATATCTATGTATTTTTTCATAGGTCTAACAAAAATCGATTGATAAAAAGATGTCATATGGTTTATTGTGGATTCGCTCACGAATTTTCCTCACATAATCTATATTTTTGAATCTAATATCCTGTAAAATTTATCCAAAATCTACATTTGGAAAGTTGTGAAGAACCGTGGTGTTCATATTTAAATTATAGCTGACATGTATTGAATGTAAAAATATTAGTTTTGAAAGTCCTTACAACAACCCCATAGATCCCAATTGACCATGATCACATCTTATCATCCTCAAACAGATGGAAAATCCAAAAGGATGATCCATATGTTGGAAGACATGATAAGAGGTTTTGTGATGGATTTTGGAGGCCCATGGTAGGAGAAGACACTATTAGTGGTGTTCTAATACAATAATAGTTATTAGGATTAAATAAAAATGGATACATCCAAAGACTTTTATGGTCATCCTTACCATTATCCACTATTATTGGTGGAAACTAGAAATAATTAACTTATCAAACCTAGCATAATACATGAGGAAATAATGATGATTTAGATGATCCAAAAGAGAATGGTGATGGATTAGGGTAGTCATAAATCTTATACATATCACCATCGGTGAACATTATAGTTAGAGGTGGGTGATCATGTTTTCTCCATAATCTCTCCAATTTTAGGAAATCATTATTTCAGTGAGAAAATAATTTTCTCTCCTCAATACATTATCCCTTTTGAGATACCAGAACGGGTGAGTGATTTGGATTATTGGTTATATTTATCACCAATTTTCATTTTTTTTGGAAACTTTTTTTAAGTGTCTCACTTATAGAAGTACCAAAGTAACCTTAACCATGTGATATTATGGAGACATATTGATATTTAACTATATTATAAATTAATTCAGTTTAAAATAATGATGTTGGATAGGAAAAAGAAGCTCTTTATGGGAAAAATCATTCATCTAGTGTAATTTCTATAGTAATATGGTTTGATTTTGGAAGAGAAATTGGAATGTGAAAAGGACATGTTATAACAATGACCTAAAACACATGTATTTTAATTTATGAGAATGGAAAAAACTAAAGGTGGAGAGACTTCATCACTCTTTTTATAGACTGAAAATTAAATTTTTTATTTCAAAAACACTTTTAAGGAAAAAGTGAGAAACCGCACAAGAACCACATTCGAGACAACCTACCTAAGGGGATCCACCATTGCAGACACGAGTCAAAATATTCCCATAGATCACTTTTATGGTTGAATGGAACTGGAAGTTAAACCCAAAAATCATCTTCAAACATACCTTCAGAATCATCATGTTCCCTCTCATAATCAAGAGCTGACTCAGACACGAGACCAGATTGGCGGCTGATGGAGCGAGTGTGCATCCTACCCAACCTGCCTCCCACCTTCTGGCTGCCAATGACCTGGAGGCTCACACTACACTATAAAGGGATTCATTGTAGTGTGGAGTTGTTTTCTAAAACATAGGGTTCTAGAAATAAGGATTTTCATCCATCATTGTTGTAGTATGGAAGTGGTGGATATAGTTTATAGGGATCAAATGGAATGTTTTGAGATATTATTTATTTTGGCATAGCGACGGCATGGAGACCTGGATATAGTTTAGAGTATTATGGAGCTTTTTAGGGTGCTACATCCATTTTCTATATTCCTACATCATGGATCTGGGATATGGTGTAGCTCCCCCATCCTCATCCCTAAGTCATGTGGTGTATTGGACATGGTTGTGCCACTATCCTTTCATATTTTTCTAGATATAGATCATGGATCTCAACACAGATCATAGAGGTATTTGACTTTCACCACTATGATGTAGAAGAGTAGGTTTCACCTTGCCCTGGTGTAGTTTTCAAAAATTATGCACCATAATTCGTTTTCAACACTATTGTATTATATTTTCAGCCTATGTATAAAATTTCTTCTTGTGTTTATCAATTTTTTTTTTAAAATACCTCTTCTCCTCTAAACATTAAGATCATCCCACAGAATTTTATAGTGATGATCAATGTCTGCACATTGATTCCAATGGAAATTTTGGAATTTCATTATGGAAATCAAATTGGAATATAAGAAATAATTGAGATCCAAGGTTTTTTCTAAGATCTTTTATGCCATTATTGTTTGTCATTATCCATTGATAGGTAGGTGAATTATATCTTATATCCACTATTATCATCTTCATTGGATTGAAAATGCATATCTTCTTCCCCACTCACAGGGAACATATTCCCATTTGTTTGTTTCCCCTCTATTTCTATTGAACCATATTTTTCATTTATGATACATGTTTTCTTGGAAAATTTTATAACATGTCATATTTCAAATAGTATTCCAACACTAATAATGTTGTGACTGATACCTTCAATCACCATGACATCTGCACATATCATATCATTTCTCTAAAACATTGATTTTCATGTTCCATTAATCATAAGGCCTTCATCATTTCCAAATTTGGTAACACCTTCCTTTTCATACATGATTCTTGGGAAAATATATTTATTTCTTATAAAATGGGAATTTTATCCACTATCAAGTATCCTTACATTAGTATAATCTGATGATTTTAGGGAAATATCTATAACAACTACATGCTCATGTATTTTCTTTTTTATCCATGCCTTTAACTTCATACTATATATTGATTGGTATTCTTGATCTTCCAAAGAATATGATGGGACTAATTTATCATGAAAAGGTACAAATTGAATTTTTTCATCTTTTTGATGATTTCTTGATCGTTTTTGTATAGCCACTTTGGGACTAGTTTGAATCATTCTTCCACTTTTGTAGAACTCCAACCCAAACAACCAAGTCTGAGACAAAATGACACATAAACTCACAGATGCTTCCCCATACCCTAGAGTTTTCTAAATAGCAGTGATGGCCAAAGGGACATTGTGGGGAGACTATTCCCTTGGTATTAGGTAAAATAACCATATATAATATAAGTGATAAAAAATCAAAAAGAAGAATAAATATTCTGTGTAACATCATAAAAAAGATATTAAATATAGTAAAAATAGTATGAAATTACTATCACATAACCCAAATAAAGGAAATAGATCTCCATAGGTGGTAGATAAATATACGATATAAAGAAACTAATCACCAATAGTAGCAGACATCCATCTTGATGTTAGTATTGTAACACCCGCATCCTCCTACTTAAATTCTCATCCATCCAATGAAAGTCCTTTTTCATTCATCATATCCCTTTTAAATAATTATACAAGGGTGATAATATTCTTGAATAGGTTGTGATTACAAGACCTCATTGGATACCAATAACGATCTATAATATAATTTCATAAGATATAATACTTTTTTCCATGAAAATTAATATATTTTAAATAAACAATAGATAAATCACATAAGAATAGTGTATATTTCATGTCCGAAGAGACCAATGATAGTTTATTTATCTCTAGGATGGAGGGAACATGCACCATACATGTATGACATATCCTCCTTACAAGAGATAGCCCACAAAATATTTCTACCATTTCCCACTGTGAAGGATATCCTATGTACATGTAGATCAATATTTGACACATTCCTCTTAATTGAATAGTCCATAAGGCTCGAACATCTTTCTCAAATATAGAATACAAACGAAAAACACATGTAATACATTGATATAGAATTACTGATCCCACATGATGTCATATAACAAAATATTCACATCCATAATAAAATTATATATGATCAATCATAAAAAATTATTTAAAAGAAACTTCACACACACCTTGTGTGATCAAAATCAAGTATAAGTCTCACAAGGATACACATATTCCAAATAATCATTCCATGGAACCATATAGGAATGTACATATTATAATAACCGTCTATCTTATATGCAAATAAAATTAGATGATAATGGTTGATGTTCGGGTCCAATTGCACTTAAAAAATCCTAAAACCATCCCCAATACAACATTATTTAAATTATATGGTCAATATTGAAGAGAAACTACGCCTAAAATGTGTGAAAATATCACACTTACCTAAAAAGATCCACTGCCAATAACGGTCTAGGTCCAAATACTGAGAAGATACCAATTCCCCAAATTTGGGGGTTGATTCTATTAATGATATACAATTCCTTTTTTATACCATTTAAACCCCATAGATATTATCAAGATATCAAGGATATAATTATTTTCTATTATGGATAAGGGGATATGATTAATCGGGGACAAGATGGAACTCACTGGATTGGAATCACAGGAATTAATAGTAGTCTAGGAACCTAAGAGTAGATATGTAAAGGGAGGAGAGAGCCCAAATCACCAAAAGATAGACACTAGGGTGTTGGGATTTTAGGGAGGCCTGATAGATTGAAAAACATTAGAGGTGTTTAGTTTAAAAAATTCCATAAAGTTAATTGTCCCCGTTGGGCCCCAAATGTTTCCACCAATGAGCTAGTGACCTCTACATGCAAGCTAAAGGTTATTGGGTAGAAATCATTCTTCCTATAAAATTAAATTTATAGTCAAGGGGATTTATATATTTATGTTGTATTTTGTATTCCCACTATCCTATGCCTTTATGGATGCTGGCCTCCGAGACACCTTTATCTCACCTTAAATCAGTTAAAACACATTCAAAATTCATACACAAGATTAAAATAGGTGTACCTTAAATAAAAAATTTCATAACTCTCTGCAACTTATATATTATCATCCTTGAGAAGTATCTAAAAATTACTTGTTGAATAAATCATATTGTTGTGTCCAAATATTTATCTATTTCCCATTCCTTTTCTTAAATACACCCATGCTACCATTGAACCCAAACAAGAGTAATGGTAATTCCTCTCAAAAACCGATCAATTAGGTAAAAAAATATGAATGGGAAACTGCACAAAACATGAATGTAGTTCATTCTAAATGTCCTCTTAGTTTAGCACATGTGAGGCATTGGGATCATACCTCCACATATCAGACACATGAAACAAATTATTCATTACTTGATATAATGTAGAATGATCTAACCAATAGTTCACCATTCTAATGTGTTTGAAGATCTTGAACAACGAAACAGACTATAGTTACAAATTCACTTAAATTATCAAATTCCAATTTCCTAATTGAGGGGGACCCCACAAGAAAAACTTGTCACCCACTATGAATTCTAAGGTTAATCTCATCAAGTAAACATAGGATACCTATTTATTATGACACATAACTAGTCATTTCCTAACCAACTGCACCCACTCCAATGTTTCATACACCACACTCAGTCCAAAAATGGAATACTCACCTACCTCATGCCAATATAGTAGAGAATAAAATTTCCAGCCATAGTGAACCTAAAATAGATCCATATGAATTTAAAGATGACAAATTTTGTTTTAGGAAAACATGGTAAGATACAAGTGATTATCCCAAACTCCATCGAAATCTAGATCTCACTCCCAAAGAATATTTTATAACTTCTAGATCATTCTCTCTAACATCCCATCATTATGAGGATAGAAATCCACAATCAGCTGAAACTGATCCCCCATCACCTTTTGTATGCCATTCCAAAATATCACTGTGATTTGAGTGTCTCTATCAGACACAATTCTTTAAGTAACATATCAATCCTAACTATCACCCAAATATAGAGCTTTCCATGCTCATCAACTAGGTTATTCTCTCAGATCTATATGAACTGAGCCACTTTGTTCAACATGGGTAGTCTACACAAGTCTGAATAATACCATCTACCTTATTAGATAATAATCCTGAAGCACCTTAAGGGAAAGTTACTGGTCAGATGAATCCTTTAGCCTCAATATATTTAAGTTCTACTGTGTTATCTTTTAATTTAGCTGGTTATATATGATATCGTTGAATCAATATAGGTCACACACTTGGAATTTTCTCAATATTTATCTCAACTCCCCCATGTGGTGGAAACCTTGATAATTCCATAGATAATATTTCTAGAAACTACCCCACCATAGGAGTAAAGGAGAGGAATTAACTGTTAAGTCTACTGAATTGATCTGAATAACCAGCTGAGCTAAAAAGACTTATCTTTTATAAAGTTCCAATCCAATTTTTCCTACCTCAATGTCTCATTGACGGGTCAATATGAATGTTTCCCCTTCATGGTATGTAAATGTCACTTATATACATTAAAAGTTTATATGTGTATAGTAGTTGGTCAACTAGTCTATTCCAAGGATGACATTGAAACTTTTTATCTTCAAAATACTAAAGCTCCAAATATTCTCAAAGCCATTAATCACTATCAGGAGTGTTGGATAGATATGAATATGATCAACATTATTTCCCACAGTTGTATCAATGGATAATAACTCATAAGCGTAATTATGTAGTAATTTTAACCCAAAACCCACTTATGTGGATATATACAAATGGGATGTTCCTTTATTAAACAAATCAATAGAGAGTGTAGAAGTTATCATAATTGAACCTCAAACTATTCAAGGTCTACTACACCATCTTTCAAAGACTGGTTATCTTCATAAGTTCAACTAGAAACCATTCCATGATGCCCAATAGGCTCATGGATCACCTAATTCACCAACCCATGTGGGTTATATATCAACATTTTAGGTCTTATACATTCACCATGTTCATAATCCTATGTGTTCATTCATGAAGCCTTGTGATAGAATGGATTTATATGAACAATATTTTGATACAATTGAAAAGTATTGGAAGATATGAGGCAGTTCATGAGATAGTTCCCCTTACATCTATAGTTATAGCAGCTTGATGTTTCATCTCCCATACAGGGATTCAATGAACCTATGCTCTACTCTGACTATTGAACACCATTATGGTGTCCATACTCTAACTTACTATTCTTATTCCCAATATAATCAAATGGGAGTGCATTGGATAAATCACAATTCAATCCACTATAATTTATAAGAATACCTACAACTATGTCATACATGATTCAATTCTCTATCTTTAATACCTTATGAATCACTACAACATATTTCATTAGATATAAGTTGTTGACCTATAATATAAATTCTAATCTACAATTCATCTTGAATATTATATCATTCTATGCCTCTTTCCCTTATCGAAAAGGAGGAAAGAAAATCAACTTAGTGATTAGATTTGAAGAAGAGGACACTTTCATTGACCCCTCCTATAGCTATAGGAACTATTAAGCAAGGTCCAACATAAATGAAGCAAGGAAGAATGCTATGAAGAAGTGGTCCATTGAGTTCCGTTATTACTTCCCTGCACATCTATTAGAATGTATAATAAATTCCCAATATCACCCATCAGTTATATAGAGTATAAAGTTCACATGCTTCACATTTAGATCCTTTACGGTCTCCACCAGATCAAAGGTCCTCTCAAGGATTCATATTTATTGTTCTTCATCATGAAGGTCTCAGATTCCTTGGAAGGGTAAGGGATACTAAAGATGGAATTCATGAAAATATATGTCCATTTTCATAAATCCTTTTGGGGATCCTCCACTATAAATAATTACTACCTGAAGGAGCCCTAATGTATATCAGTTCAATAGCTTAAACTTTTGGAGGAATCAATGGGGCATGCTCAGTTATATCATCATGCATTAAAGGGGGTGTAATGGTGACTTCACTAACTAGATGTCCAATATTATTATGATATGGAATTTCATGAAATTCCATATCCATCCTTAGAGTGGGATAATAACTAAAAAATTTACTATTAAAAAATCACTGGTACACATAAGGGTTTACAAAATGTTCGACCTAAAAGGTTAGAAACAAGAACAAGTCACGAACCCCTAAGAACTACCCATGGCCCAATCCATTCCTTTAGTAATTGCATGTTAGTAATAGTAATATATATACATTCAATCATTTAATACTCAATTTCAAATAATAAAATTCAAGAAATAATGAACCTAAATCACATACCATAAATTTCAAAAGGAATTTTATTATTTAGGCTCTATTGAAAACAAGAAATAGGAATTTGGGATGTAATCTTACATACCAAGAAAATGATGTATGAACACACACTAAATCATAGAAAATAGTATACCAATATCATGTGTATCACCGAAGGTGAATTGAAATAAAATGTAAAATCAAACAACAAGAGAATAAATTCCCTTTTTCATGGAAACTCAAAAGACCACTATATAGTGTGTTCTAAGAACTAAAATATTTCTCTTTACCAAGTTCCAACTATCCTATATTTTATCTACCATGTACCAAAATGACACAAAGAGAAGAAAAAATTTATTGAACCTGACTCTGATACCATTTTTTCATGTCTTGACTTCCTCAGGCCATGAACCTGATCATCTAACACCATGGATCACCTGTAATACATTCATTTATTTCCAAAAACACCATAAGATATTACACAATAGGGTCACCTATTAGACTAAGAACATACATAGTTTTCCAAAATATGGTCAATTAGTGTGTATTTTTCTCACTCGCGGACACCTTGATAAGCTTCCAAGGAGGACACCCATTGTGACACTACTCGAGGTCAAGCCTCGCTTAACATTGGATTTCTAATACGGTATGATCATTGGTGTAAAAAACCTATATACCATTGGTTTTCATAAAATAGTGGGTATAGGGGTGTATTATAAACCACTACCCACAGTTTTTGGAAAATAGTTGGTATAGGTCTTGGTGAATAAACCATATACCCACGGTTTGAGAGAACAGTGGGTATAGGTTTCCCAAATTAATGTGAAGAAAAACTAGGGCGGGAAAACCCTATACATATGGTTTTCTATCCTAAACCCAGGTTTTAGATTAATATAATTAGTTAAAAATAGATTTATATATATATAAGGTAAGTTACTAGGGGTGGTGAGGCACAATGTGATGGTAGAGAAGTTAACAGGATCGAAACCTGCAGTCAATGTTTTTCTAATACTTACATTTTAAATTAATATATTTAGGTAAATATAGATATATTTTAACAAAATTGCAGTAGCTAGAGTGGTGAGGCACTAGGTTTTTTATGATGAGGTCGCAGGATCGAAACTTGTGGATGGATTTTTTTCTTATACGGATGGTTCAGATTAATAAATTTATTTATATATATATATATACGTAGTTTAAGTAGCTAGATTGGTGTGATAGTGGGTGTTAGTAGAGAAGGACACAAGATCGAAACATCCTCCCTATTTTTTGTCTAATATTTATACCCGCAGTTATAAAACTGTGGGTATAAGGCTATGACATGGTGGAAAGTGGGTATAAGGCTATGACACAGTGGCCAAAAGTTATACCTACAATTTAGAAAATTGTGGGTATAAGCCATGGAGCTATACTGATCCCTCAATTTCCCAAGACACCTAAAACTGTGGATATAATATATACCAACAAGTTTCAACTGTGGGTATAGGTCATTTTTTCTGTATGTGATATTGAAAAGAAAGGTGCATCTTATTGACATTGGTAGTATCATTTATTCGTTTAACTCGCGCTTTTATAAGGTCATTACACTCCCCCTCCCTTAAATATCAATGAAATCATTGTGGACCCATAACCTTAAATCCAGGATGTTCCTTTACACTTCTGGTTGGGTATTAAATTTGATACCATTTTTAACACCCTGACCCAAACCACTTAGAATGAGTCATAATTCCACACAACCTCAAGTTTCCCTCTCCATATGAAAGAGGTTTATGACTAGAAGTGAGGGACAAAGGGACATTATGGAGAGACTGTGTCCTCAGTGTCATGTAAACATCAAATTATATAATAGTAGAAATAATAATAAAATAAATAAAATAAATAATTAACAGATAAAATGACTAGTATAATACATAAATATATCAACCCATGCAGTAATAATTTGGCATGCTAGTTACATAATCTAAAAAAAAGAAAAGTATCCCCACTTGTGGTGGATCAATGTATGAGATAATGTAAATAATCATACCTAATAATAGACAACCATCCAAAATTGTATCATAAAATGCTCGCATCCTCCAACTAACCTACTCAAACATCAACCATATGGAATTTTCCTTTCACTAAATCCCTATTCATAAAATCTATAATCAAAACAAGATTCTTAAATACGGTATGATAACAATACATAGTAGTATACCACCAATAGTCTGTAAAATAAGTGCATATGATATACTGGTGTAGGACATGAAAATAAAAAGACACCAAATAAACAATATATTTATCTCACAAGCATGAAATATATGTCAAGTCCTTATAGACCGACTCTACCTACTTCAGCATCATGATGGAAGGAACAAGCACCATCCATATATGACACTTCCCCCTTAAAATTGATATCCCACAAAACATGTTTGTCACATTCCACTAGAAGAGATAGCCCATGTACTTCCTGATAATTATATGACATATCCATATCAATAGTATATTTTATATGGATCAACCTTCACACTAAACTATAAGATATAGAGGAACATCGTAGGAAATATATAGATACCCGATGAAGGGTAAAATAACACCTCATATCATGAAATATTCAAAGCTATAAAAATCACATGAGAGTAGATATTAAAAATAGGTTATATAGGGATAGATGAACACACCTCATGTAATAAACATCAAGCATAGGTCTCATAGGGCTACACAAACATTCCCAACAATCATGATCAGAACACATATAAACATGTACTAATGATAACAACCACATACCTTTGTTGTAATGATGATTCAATAATATTATTTTATGTATTAGTAAATTTTCACCAAACTAAATACTAACCTAATCCATGATCATCCATTATTAGAATTATAGGATTAATATTCTGGATAAAACAAGCCCAAAAAGGAATGACAAGATCAAAATTGTCCGAGAAGATCTATTTCAAAAAAATAGTCAAGGTCCATACATTTTGTAAATTCCAATTCCCTAAATATGGTTGTTGATTCTATTAATGATCCACATTTCCCATGTTAGAACATGTAAATATCCTTAGATATGATCAAGACATAATGGACATAATTGGTTTTGATTCAGGATAAGAATAGAGGATTAATCTAGATTAAGATAGAACTCACCAAATTGGAATCATAGAAATAAATCATTGCTAGGCAATAATGAGTTGATATGGAAGGGTAGGAGAGATCCCAAATCACTAGAAGAGAGCTCCAATAGTGGGGGTAGTTAAAGGAGTCCACATATATTGAAATAAATTGAGAGGGTGTTGGGATTAAAAAAACTACAAAACATAACATCACCATTAATCCCCAATCAAAGCCACCGGAGAGCCGGTGGCCTCTACCCATAGGTCATTGGATTCCTTCTAATTGAATAGTGTGATCTATATTATTCATATATATTCTATATACTCGATTTGATATATTTTGTAGAAACTATATATTTTTCATCTCAACACACCCACAATCTTATCCCATTTTCATTTCTAGAATCCCGACAACTCTAGAACACCTTAAATCACTTATAAACATATCCAAAATCCATACATAAGATTAAAAGATGCATTCCTTAAATAATGGGTGTCAAAAAATTGTACTTCATAAATGTTTTTCCATGTGTCCAAATACTATACAATAAAAATAGTGACCATCAAAATCATATCTAGAATATTAAACTAAGTTTGTCCTCCCTTGTTCTCTTATTCCATTCAGTACCTCATGGAAATGTAATAGACATTTTGGGAATGTATCATATTTCCAAAAAAACAACTTAGTTGTGTTCCTTTATGATATTATTTTCATCATTATTTACCCCATTTCTTTTCGGAATCATCAAATTATGATTCATTCCCAAATAAATATTCAACCTTTGAGTGGGTGATTTTGGTCAGAAACCAATAATTATTTCTTTTTATTTGTGATCAATAACCATATCAGTTTTCTAATATTAATGTTTAATTTCCCTCCCTTAACAATTCATTGATTTCCCTATTATACCTATATTCTCTAATTCCCTTTTTCTTGGTCCTTTATGGGACCTTATTTCATGATTTCATATCAGGAGTCAAGAGTCTCTCTTGATATTTTACTTTTCCACAATGGATATCAACATCCCCCTCATGTTATTTGATAAATTTGACTCTATTTTTCACAATGTTATCAATCAATAAAAACCACTAGTCTTTTCTTCAACATTGATCTTATACTAAACAATATTTATTTGGTTTTATGTAGCTATATACATATACTTTTCAATATATGACTTCATCATGTGCTACTTCTACGCATGTTGTTACACATAGAGTTTAGCATGAAGAACCACTATGTTGGATTAATTTTTTATATCTAAACATCTATCACCTCATGATAATCTTCTAATTCAACCTAGGGATCAACCCATACCTCTTCTTCTCCTTTATCATTGTTCCCCTCTTCCATTGTTTGGAAATTTCCTACAACCACCACCATAGCAGTTTCTATGCAGCATTTAGAGTTTACAATTTTTTATAACCTCATTTCCATCTAAACTATCATTTTATTGTGAAATAATGTTCTTAATCTTGAAGAAATTTCATGTCCTGATTTTCCTACAAAATTGAAATTGACTGATGAATTATTCATGGGAATGTTTTCATCATCCTCATCATCATCTTGAAACATATTGGGAAACATTACTAAAAGGTGCCTAAATATTCTGTATCAAAAATACATAAGTTAATATTTCCCATTGACCTTTTTTACCCCATTATATATTTTGGGATAATAATTAAATGAAATCATCCACTTCATCTTATTCCTGGTTATCCTTTATAGTTAACTTATTCATGGAATCAAATTTCACCTCCTTAGATATCCCCTTTCACACAACCTTATAATCCTTGTTTGACATCTCATATATAACAATATTACTATGAAAAATATCCAATTAAAAATATTTTTGATCATTATCCTAAACCACATAGACTCATGGATTGAATCAGGGTGGAAATAAATTAAATATGTTTTTAAAAATATTCATTTCATCGAGGATTTATCCAAGACAATGAATATCCTCCAAAATTACATTAAAATGATCAAATAATTCATTAAAGATTAATTAGGGTGCATCCTAATGTCTTCATATTTGTTCTATGGAACATGAAACTCATATTCATGTACCATTTAATCACTTTCATATGTATTTAATAGTTATTCCCACAGGGAGTGTGAGGATTTACATGACATTAATTTCATGTATATTATGTTTTAAAAGGATCTACCTAAATAATTTTTTCCTCTAGATTCTAAATTCATATCTCTTTGTTTAGAATATAATAAATATTACTTATCCATACTAATTAATATAACATGAAATAATACAGTATAAAAATTCATACCAAAATATTGGAACTAGTGTTACATCTAATTCTTCCACAGTTGGAAATTGTTTCCTTTGATGATCAAAATGCATTTGTGATTGGAAGATATCATGGGTTCCATTGAGATAGAAATTCTAACTTTAAACATTCCCTATGATCCTAATTATTGGGCCCACTATGTGTAATAGTATGAGAGTGGGGTTCAATTAGGGTTAGATAGATTAAAACACTCCCATGTTAGAGTCTTATTTCATTTTAAAAAAAAACACCCTACTCTATCTCTCAAGATGAAATATGTGAGGTGATATGAAATAATGTATGAGAAACAAAAAATTTACATGGATCACTCTAAAACAGGATAGTTCAATGAGAATACAAAGTCGATGTTCCAATGTACCAAATTCATTATAAATATTGTTGTTACAATGTTTTTATAGCACTCACTACCCCTTCTAATTCACTACTACACACACTAATTTTTATCGAACAATATTTCCTTAAATGCTTTTAATTCCATATCTACGATTTCTTCTCCATCTATGGTATTCTAGATCAAGTACCACCATTGATTTGAATCGCCCTTGTGACAATATACTGCCAGTACTATCTTTTCATTTTCATTCCATCTTAATACCAGAAATATCTTCTCAAGGGACTTGATCCACTGCTCATCTACCAACATATTATTAGTTCAACTAAAATATGGGGGCTTATGCCTCATTAAATGATACCATATAGGGGTATCATGGTGATTCGTCACATCCTATGTATGTTCTCACAGTATGGTCATGATCTGATCTGCTCCAACATTGACTGTGTGGACTTGCTCTGTAGGGAAATCCCAACATTATATATGGGTATTGATTCCCCTTTTTTCATTAGGTTCCATCATTAAATAATGGCATACACTAAATTAAGTCAGAATTCATAATTTCAAACTAGAAAACAATTAACATATTATGAAAATTTATACATGATGAATCTCATAATCATAAACATTGAATCTATTTACTTTTAAATCCTTCATAATGGTTTGTAATGAAAATGTGAATTATCCTAAGTAAATCCCACTGGACTGTCAAACTAGGTGCATAGTAAGGCCCATTTTCGTGTACCAGGATACCCTGGGTCAATCCTAGAACTCCTTATTGAAGTTGTTACTCTTAGGTACATATGTGCAAGAAAACATCCTCATATAGAATCCAGAAGGTGGTGTATTTTCTAGGAATACCCACATAATCTATAGTTTACCAAAATTATTGGATGCTCTTTTATGATTATCCTCAATGTCTAACTTAGGGTTAAGTACTCTAAACTAGTTTTCCTAAATCTTATTTCCCAGGTTGCTACTAAACTTCTATTTATACCAACTGTAACGCCCTGACCCCATAAGCCCAGATCTAGTGCATTACATATTACATTGTCATGATTACAAGAAATTAAATCACAAATTAATGATCATTTTAGTAGTATTGAAGAATATTGATACATACAAGTAACTAAAATTATAATGGGAAAGGTAACAAAATACAATTAGTAACAAAACCTAAAAAACTACATCCATGATAAATCAATTAATGGTCTCCTCTTTATATCATGTTAAAGGTAGAAAAATGAAAGGGTGATCTCAAATTCTTAGTATGGGTTAAAAAATACTAGAATCCAAAATCAAAAATAATTGAAACATAATCAAATAGGTGGAGTCATTATGACATGGTGAATAAATGAAAAAAAACACCATTAATAAACTGATAATGAAACTGTATCCATAGATTTTGTCATAATGAAAACCTCATGGAAAGTAATAACTTCAAATTAATAAAAAGAATTATTATTAATTGGAAGTTAGATATCTAGAACATGATACCACTATACTATCAAAATAGTTTAAGACTGTTGGTAGATACCCATCTGATTCAGTCTTGGAAACAAACTCAAAGGGGTTTTCACCAACATATTTGTCTCATGAGACCTATCGATGCATAGAGGGGCTATAGCAGGCCCCTTACATCATTTCAAGTCCAAATAATTATTTATACATATATTTAATACAATTAAAATATGCCTTATCAAAATCTGTATAGAGTAGAGGACATAGATTCATCAATATTTCTATAGCTATAACAATATTCCAAATAAACACCCTATGTTAAAGGGTATAGGGATTAAGAAAATAATGATATCCATGAAACGAGAAAATGGGGATAAAATATATTTAAAATTTACAATAAAAATGATCTCAAATGAGAAGTAGGTAATCCACATTAGACTGATTAGGTTCACAATACCTAGTAAATCACAATGAAATAGAAACTGAAACAAATTCCCCTACAAAATTGTAATCAATCGAGTTAATAATCATCAAGTGAATCAGTGAATACTATGAATAAAAATAGAATCATGATATTATATATCAAATGTCACTAAACATACACCACATATAATAAATAGGTGGTGAAAAAATGGAAATATCACGGAAATAAAAGTTAGCGGAGAAACTGTAACGACCCGAAATTTTGAATAAATCTTGTTTCCTAATTTTATGTGTTATTTTATTTTCTTTTTAACTCAACAAAAATGTTTTGTTTGATAACATGAATATAATTAAAATGAGACCGTTGGGTTTTGACTGTTATATGACTATTTGTCAATATGACCGCTGGAAACTAAATGTTTTGATTATTGTCTCTAAATACAAGTAATCGTGGTTAATTAATATAGAAAAAATATTCAATGGCCTCACCCAGTAGTCATGGACCGATCGAAGCCCATCTAACAAAACTTGGGAAGGAGGTAGCACCACTGGGCTTTGCTCTAGACCAAACCCAAGCTGAACTTCATCGTGTGAAGCTAGAAAGGGATCTCCTTCGCGAGAAGTTCAAACTGATAGAAATTACTACTCGTGCGATGTTGGCCGAGCGTCCATCGGATTTTCTCACCTTAGAAAACCTTACACTTAGGTCCTATGCTGGTGTGATAAGGGGCTATGTATGGAGACCGAACTGCCTTGTGTAATCATTTGTTTTAATTAAAAATTGGGATTTCTTCTTATGATGATGTTTATGACTTTTTAAATGTCTGGATAAATTTAGTATGCATATTTTTGGTGAATTTTAGAGAAAGGATATTTTAAAAAATGTTTATGTAAACATTAAATAATTAAAAATGTGTATTGATTTTTAGAAAATGGTCTTCTACAATTATGTTCAGTATGAAATTTAGAGTCTAATAAGATCAACTTAATTTTTGATGAATAGTAAATTATGAATAGTGATTTTATGCTTAGGATTAGTAATGTGACCAAATTGATTATTAATCTCACTTAAAAAGTATTAATATAATCTAGGCACCTTGATTAAGTAATGTGATTCAATAAAATGGTTAAACAACGGTTTCATAAATTATTATTCAAGTATTATTTTTTTTCATGTGAATAGTATTTTTTAATTAAAAATTAAATTAAAAATATTTAGAAAATTATTTTTATAAAATGGATTTCATTTTTGAACTCAGAGCATCGATATTATGTTAAGGTAATTTTTGGAAATTTTTCTAAAAAAATGTATTTTCGGTGAATAGTGTATTTATTTAAAAAATAAATTTAAAATATTTAGGAAATTATTTTTATAAAATTGAGTTCATTTTTGAAATCAGTGCATTGATATTTGGTTAAGGTGAAATTTTGGGATTTTTCTGGAAAAGTTGAATTTTCAGTGAATAGTACAAATATAGTTTTAGGGTTTCTGTATGTTTAATGACATCATAACTGTGTCATGATGATGTCCTGAGATATTTTATGGGATGACTGACCAAAGGTGATGAATTATTATATGGGGGGCCATGTGGCCTAACTTCATGGGAAATATCATGGGAGAGCACATGGTTTTGAGAAACCCACTTATGAGGTGTCCCTTGGCCATTAATGCCTTGTCCCCTCACTTTCCCTATAAATACCAAGTCATTATCTCATCCGTTGGACTCCAAAATCATTCTAAATGAAGCTCTGGTCTCCTTACCTCCCAAAGAGTCCTCCAAAGGTGCCCTCAAGCCTCTCAAGGTAAAAACCTTTGAGTTTTAAGAGTTACGTTTTAAGGTAAGGGATTCGACCCCTCTCTTTCTTTTCAAGTGATCTCTTTTATGTCATTTCTTTTATGCTCCATGTTCTTATGTTGAAGGATATTCTTTTATATTAATTATAATTTCATTTTTATGTTCATATGATGAGAGACCCCCTACTTCTCTAAACTTTCATTTTATGAAAGTTTAAGTAGCCCCATTAGGCTGCCGAAATTTTTGTAACGGATTCTTTCACCCTTCTCATTTTCAAATTCTATTTTCTTGTCAAGTATTTAAAGTTCCTTTTTATTATGTTGGGGTATGATATCTATATCTATAATACTGTTATTTTATGATTATATGATGAGAGACCCAATTTTATCTCTTCAATTCAGTATTTTTAAGTTTTAAGTGACGTTGTTAGGCTGCCGAAATTTTTGTAACGGATTCTTTCGCCCTTCTCATTTTCAAGTTCTATTTTCATGCAAGTCTTTCATGATCCTTTTTCTTATGTTGGCGTATGATCTCTATATCTATAATACTGATATTTTATTATCATATTATTAGAGACCCCATTTTATCTCTTCAATTCAGTATTTTGAAGTTTTAATTGACGCCGTTAGGCTGCCGAATTTTTAAGTGGTTCTTTCCCCCTTCTCGTTTTCAAGTTCTACTTTCATGTCAAGTATTTCAAGTTCCTTTTTATTATGTTGGGGTATGATCTCTATATCTATAATACTGATCTTTTATGTTCATATTATGAGAGACTGTATTTGATCTCATCAATTCATTTTTGGTTGAAGTTTATGTGACGTCGTTATGCTGCCGAATTTTCATAAGAGAAATCTTATTTTTGTCTTCCTTTCATGTTCTTCATTTCATATGGTATATTTTCAAATTTCATTACCATGTTCTTAAATCCCTTATATTATGTCCCTCTACTGTTTTATGGGTCGTTTACGAATATTTGACCCATGTCCTTTCTCTTTTCAAAGTTATCTAAAAACCCGAAATATAGTCGTTATGCTGCAGAACTTTCGTCTCAAAATTCCTCTCTCTTTTCTCAAAATTATTTTATGTTATAAATTGAATACTCAAAACTCTTATTTCTACAAGTTTATTCACATATATATCAATATGTTCTATTTTAAATTCTGGGATTTACATACATGTGACCCTCTCTCCCCTTCTGTGGGTTTAAAGTGACGTAAATATCATGTCTTTAAAGCCATTTTTTTTTTCTAAAAACGTTATGATTATGAAATGAAACCCATTTATTTTATGATATGTGGGTTATTTATGAAATATTTGATGATGATATATGTGGCTCACATAATAATAAAAGAAAATTTATGGGTGAGCCCTAATAGTGCTCCAATGCATTGGGTAATGATGTAACCACTAGAGATTACAATTTTCACGATATCCTGGTGAATAACCTTGGTAATTTTCAAATGACACCTTGGGGATGGACCTTGGTGATATGTTTATAATTTTCTATGTTAAATTATGTAGCCACATCTTAAAGTTATGAAAAATTTTATTTTTATTATGATATTCCACATGATTTCTTTCTCATGCCTTAAAGTTATTTTTCATGAAATAGTTGATGTACCTCAAGTTCACATGTTAAATGTTTCTCTTGTTCCCTTACTGGGCCTTCTGCTCACCCTTTCTTTTGATGTATGTCCCCAGGTTATGAGATGCAGTAATGAACCTAGGATGAACTTAATGATAAGTCTTTCAAGTTATTAAGAAGAATGTTTTATGTTGTTTTCATGTATTATGTTCCTGGTTTCAAAGACATTAAACATTAAAGATCCTCAGTTTTGTGTAATGTAATGAAAGTTTATGTTATAAACAGGTGAGATTCTATAGTTGGTATAAAAGGATGATTTAGTTATTTGTGGAAATTAGGATATGAAAACTTTAGGAATAACCTTATAAAATAGTTTAAATATAGTAAATCTTCCTGGTATTTTGTTGATTATTAAGTAAGGGGTAGCCAAGAAAATACATCCCTGTCTGGATACGAGCAGGTAGAGGCGGATCTGGCACAGATGTACATAGGGGAAAAACCCGAAAACACCTCTTTGAGATAGACTCAAAAAGGATCTGGTACATGACAACAGGCCTTGCTACATTCTTGGTTACGACACTCCTGGGGGATATGCTTTGGTGAATTTATAATATTAGTATGAACCATTATTAAAGGAACAAAGATAAAATAAAATAAAGATTCACATAAGAATATACGATCATGGATAACCTAGATTGGAACCTAGGGATCACAAGTTAGTGTAAACTTTTCTTCTACAAGTTTATCCTTTTATGCTTAAGTTTCCTTTTCATGATTATTGGCTAAGTATTTAAGCCCGCAAATTATACGTTCTTTTCTTAGTTAATGGCGGGAAATGGAAGAGCATGTCCCAACAACCAATGTGATAGGAAATGTGATGATTTCCCTATTAATGTGACAGAGATGATGAGAGATCAAGTTGAACATATTGTGATTATGCCAAACTAGCTATCAAAAATCACAATTAATAATTGGTACCTAATTGAATGCCCAAATTCATCAAGGAAGAAGAAGACAAAGTCTCAATGATGTTCATCTAATAAAGTTGATAAGGGAAAGAAGACCCAATTTCTTTTTTGTAAAAAAGTGTGGGAACAGGCACCAAGGAGAATGTCACAAAGGAACCAGGAGATGTTTTGAGTGTGGTAAGATAGGGCATAAAGTAGCCAATTGCTTTAAAAAATGGATAATGTGATGAATGTAGATAAAGTTAAATCTAATGTACCTTATACATTTTGATTTCATAAATGCGGAGAAGTTAGAAATTATCCAAGTCAATTGTCTCTTGGAATGGGTGAGAAGCATGATGAGCATCAACAATCTTAGAGGAGAAGGGAACAATGCAAGTCCTATGATGAGATGGATCATGATGACTGAAGTACATGTAACTTCTTCGCAATAATTTTCTATGTCATGTTGTATTTTAGTTCGTGTTCTATGAGCAAATAATTTATGTTTTCTAAGATCATTGAGTCACTGCCTAAGATGATTTTATATCATTAAGGAAGACATCTATTGTTATGTACCACATGTTTATGTAGTGAAGCTGTTCTTCTTTAAAAAAAGGTGATTAGGGGATTAAAAGATGATTATTATTTTGGAAGACGTTCACTATTTTGGGAACCCTATTGGATCGAGGTAAATATATTACTACAGTATTTTATTTGAGGAGTAATGGTTGAATTATATTTTGAAGAATCGATGAAATTAAGGTGAACTTATTGTATTATATGTTACTTATGGAAATGATTGACCTATAGTGGGGAAAATATGTTTTCATTATTTACTTTTGTTATAAGATGTTAGGAGTGGTTGAGGTTTTTTGGAGATGAATGATAAAGTTTTTCTTGGAAGACTATGTTATCGAGTCCTTCTTTTATTGGGTTTCAATCTTAGTTTGGGTTATTTTGAGAAATTTTAAGGACAGTTATTTACAGAATGGTCTATGAAGAACTCTGGGTTTTACCGTGGAACTTTGAAGATTTAAAAGTAGATTCCCTTCCTATGGGATTCTTTCTTTTAGAAGAGTTGTTTTATCATACCCTTTTTGTTTTTTGGGACAATGTTTAAAGATAGAATAAATTTATAGTTAATCTTTTGTGGATTACGTGACTCTCAAGAAGATGATTCTTGTGTTTTGATGAGACCAAGTGTTTTTGAATGCTCATCGTTTGGAGAAAAGATTTTTTTTGGTAGAAACTTATTGAAGGATGAAAAAATACTTTGAGGTTAGTATATTTCCTTATGTTTTGTTCTATGTTGTAAATTAATTCCTCAAAATTATGAAAAGGAACTTAAAACAAAAACGTTGTTGGTTTACGTTTCCTACTAGGTAATCAAAGACTGTTTACACACATCATAAGTTTGGGATTTTTTCATGGTTAACTTTCTCCTAATCATGTTTCCTATCACTCTCCCTTAGAACGTGAACCTTGTTTTTTTTCCTCCATGTCCATGTTTTCCTACATGGGATCCTAGTATGGGTTAACTTGGGTGACCTTTGTACTTCCCTTTCTTTCTTTTAAAGTAATAGTTTTACTGACTCCTTTTTCAATGTGGGAATTTAAATGAAATTTCAAAACCCAATTTTAAAAATTGCGAGGACGCAATTTCATAAGGGGGGGAAATGGTAACGACCTGAAATATTGAATAAATCTTCTTTCCTAATTTTATGTGTTATTTTATTTTATTTTTATACTCAACAAAAATGATTCATTTGATAACATGAGTATAATTAAAATGAGACCGTTGGGTTTTGACTGTTATTTGACCATTGGTCAATATGACCGCTGGAAACTAAACGTTTTGATCATTGTCTCTAAATACAAGTAATCTTGTTTAATTAATATAGAAAGTAGATTCGATGGCCTCACCCCATAGTCTTGGATCGATCAAAGCCCATCTAACAGAACTTGGGAAGGAGGTAGCACCACTGGGCTTTGTTCTGGACCAAACCCAAGCTGAACTTCATCGTGTGAAGCTATAACGGGATACCCTTTGCGAGAAGTTCAAACTGATAGAAATTACTACTCGTGCAATGTTGGTCGAGCCTCCCTCGAATTCTCTTAACTTAGCACACCTTACACTTAGGTCCAATGCTGGTGTGATAAGGGGCTGTGTAAGGAGACCGTAACTGCCTTGTGTAATCCTTTGTTTTAAATAAAAATTGGGATTTATTCTTATGATGATGTTTATGACTTTTCAAATGTCCGGATAAATATAGTATGCATATTTTTGGTGAATTTTAGTGAAAGGATATTTTAAAAAATGTTTATGTAAACCATAAATAATTAAAAATGTGTAATGATTTTCAAAAAATGGTCCTCTACAATTATGATCAGTATGAAATTTAGAGTCTAATAAGATCAACATAATTTTTTATGAATAAGAAATTATGAATACTTATTTTATGCTTAGGATTAGTAATGTGACCAAATGGATTAGTAATATCACTTAAATAAAGTATTAATATAATCTAGGCACCTTGATTAAGTAATGTGATTGAATAAAATGGTTAAATAACGGTTTCATAAATTATTATTCAAGTATTAGTTTTTTCACATGAATAGTGTTTTTAATTAAAAATTAAATTAAAAATATTTAGAATTTTTTTTTATAAAATGGATTTCATTTTTGAACTCATAGCATCGATATTATGTTAATGAAATTTTTGGGGATTTTTCTTAAAAAATGAATTTTCAGTGAATAGTATATTTATTCAAAAAATAAGCTAAAAATATTTAGAAAATTATTTTTATAAAATGGAGTTCATTTTTGAAATCAGTGCATTGATATTTGGTTAAGGTGAAATTTTGGGATTATTCTGAGAAAGTTGAATTTTCAGTGAATAGTAAATATAAAGTTTTAGGGTTTCAGTATGTTTAATGACATCATAACTGTGTCATGATGATGTCATGAAATATTTTATGGGTTGGCCGACCAAAGGTGATGAATTATTGTATAGGGGGGCCCATGTGTCCTAACTTCATGGCAAATATCGTGGGAGAGCACATGGTTTTGAGAAACCCACTTTTGAGGTGTCCCTTGGACATTAATGCCTTGTCCCCTCACTTTCCCTATAAATACCAAGTCATTCTATCATCCTTTGGACTCCAAAATCATTCTCAACGATGTTATGGTCTCCTTACCTCCCAATTAGTCCTCCCAAGGTTCCCTCAAGCCACTCAAGGTCCAAACCTTTTAGTTTTAAGAGTTACATTTTAAGGTAAAGGATCCGACCCCTCTCTTTCTTTTCAAGTGATCACTTTTATGTCATTTCATTTATGCTCCATGTTATTATGATGGAGTATGTTATCTTATATTCATTATACTTTCCTTTTTATGTTAATATGATGAGATACCCCCTCTTACTCTCAAATTTCATTTTATGAATGTTTAAGTGGCGCCGTTAGGCTGCCGAAATTTTTGTAACGGATTCTTTCACCCTTCTCATTTTCAAGTTCTATTTTCTTGTCATGTCTTTCAAGTTACTTTTTATTATGTTGGGGTATGATCTCTATATTTATAATACTGGTCTTTTATGATCATATGATGAGATACCACATTTGATCTCGTCAATTCAGTGTTTTGATGTTTTATGTGACGTCGTTAGGCTGCTGAAATGTTTGTAACGGATTCTTTCACCCTTCTCATTTTCAAGTTCTATATTCTTATCAAATCTTTCAGGATCCTTTTTATTATGTTGGGGTATGATCTATATATATATAATACTGATCTTTTATGATCATATTATGAGATAACCCATTTTATCTCTTCAATTCAGTATTTTGAAGTTTTAAGTGACGTCGTTAGGCTGCCGAATTTTTAAGTGGTTCTTTCACCCTTCTCGTTTTCAAGTTCTACATTCATGTCATGTTTTTCAAGTTCCTTTTTATTATGTTGGGGTATTATATCTATATCTATCATACTGATCTTTTATGTTCATATGATGAGATAACCTATTTTATCTCATAAATTCATTTTTTGGTTGAAGTTTATGTGACGTCGTTAGGCTGCCGAATTTTCATAAGAGAAATCTTATTTTTGTCTTCCTTTCAGGTACTTCATTTCATATGGTATATTTTCAAATTTCATTACCATGTTCTTAAATCCCTTATATTCTGTCCCCATAATATTTTATGGGTCATTTATGAATATTTGACTCATTTCCCCTCTCTTTTCAATGATTTCTAAAAACCCGAAACATAGCCGTTATGCTGCAGAATTTTCGTCTCAAGATGCCTCTTTTTTTCAAAATTATTTTATGTTATAAAGTGAATACTCAAAACTCTTATTTCTATAGGTATATTAACATATATATCAATATGTTCTATTTTAAATTCTGGGATTTACATACATGAGACCCGCTCTCCCCTTTAGTGGGTTTAAAGTGATGTAAAGATCATGTCTTTAAAGCAGTTTTTCTCTAAAAACATTATTATTATGAAAGGAAACCCATTTATTTTATGCTATATGGGTTATTTATGAAATTTTTGATGATGATATATGTGTCTCACATAATAATAAAATAAAATTTAAGTGTTTTCTCTGATAGCGCTCCAATGCATTGGGTAATGATGTAACTACTAGAGATTACAATTTTCACGTTATCTTGGTGAATAACCTTGGTAATTTTCAAATGACACCTTGGGGATGGACCTTGGTGATATGTTCATGATTTTCTATGTTAAATTATGTAGCTACATCTTAAAGTTATGAAAAATGTTATTTTTATTATGATATGCCACATGATTTATTTCTCATTCCTTAATGTTCGTTTTCATGACATAGTTGATGTATCTCAAGTTCACATGTCTAATGTTTCTCTTGTTCCCGTACTGGGCCTTCTGCTCACCCTTTATTTTGATGTATGTCCCCAGGTTATGAGACGCAGTAATGAACCTAGGATGAACTTAAGGAGAAGTCTTTCAAGTGTTTAAGAAGAATGTTTTATGTTGTTTTCATGTATTATGTTCCTGGTTTCCAAGACACTAAACCTTAATGATCCTCAGTTTTGTGTAATGTAATGAATGTTTATGTTATAAAAAGGCGGGATGATATATAAACCCCTTAACTTATGCCTGATTTTGTTTTTAGTTTGATCTTTATGATCTGAATAATAAAAATTTTCCTCATTAATTAATAAGTCCAAAACCTCTTATACTTTTAATTGATTTATTTTAACCATATTATTTCGAGACCCAACCTTTTCTTACACTATAGTTACATTATTTAGAATATAGAAACCATAATAGTATTACACAACAAGGATCAAAATGTTTAGTATCTTTGAAAAACTATGACCATACATAAAATTTACAAAACAAAATGTATAAATCTATTTAATCAATTATTATATAGATTCTTATTGTCCCTTGAAAACTCCTTAGTATATATAATCACCTGAGGATATACATCAAAAATGGGTGAGATAAAATCCCAATAAGAGGATAGATATTCACAATATAACAATGGGTTAGCACAATCATAACATAGGCAAAGGATCATGAATATGATAGGAAGCATTCATAGAAGACTTGAAATGTGGCAATGCATAAAAATGAATCATCATGTCTTAGTGGTAAACTACCACACATAGTTGTGAAAAAATATATCACTATGTTCAAACATAATTTCACATTAAATCATGATATTCAGAAATTTACCCAATGCATTGGAGCGTTCTATAATTATGGGCTCACCTGTCACATTCAAACATTCATATTGTGCTATATAATTTAGGGTGCACCTGTCTCATCATAACATTTATATTATCAAGAGTGACGCATTAAAGAAATATAAAACATGTACATAAATTAACCCATGTAATGAAATGGAATTCACATCATTCATTCACAATCATTTGTTTCCAAAAACAAAAATATAATATCATTATTAACATAGAACCATTAATGTTGAGTGGAGAGTGAAACAATATTCACGAAGTAAAAAAGGGTGTCTATTTATTTGAAGGAAGAGTACCTTTGAAATACATTGGATTTTTCATAAAATAATTAAAGAACATGTATAACCCAAAAAGTTAATATAATTATGAATAAATTATTTTTATGTAATATCCATACAGAAAATGGGTTGAAAAGGGAAAACCCAAAGAAAGAGAGTTGGGTTCGAGAATTTCCCCTTACCTTGTATCGAAACATATTATTCACTTCAATTTCCAGTATAACCACATTATATTCATTGATTAACTATTAAAGAACGTTTTAGACATGAATATGGTTCATTATGGTTTCATTGATTTCTTTTATGGGCCTTTGTATGAGTTATTGAGTTTAAATTCACTCTTCGGGACTACTGGTTTTTATAGTTTTCTTGAACGGTTCACTCTTATTTACGAATGGAAGTACACATAAAATGGGGATAAACATCCATAATTTATTTATATATTACTTATAATTTAAAAAAATGAAATTATATTTTAAATATTTTTTTATACCATGGGAATGAATCATTAGATAATAATTTAATGATTATCGTTTGGGTTAATTTGGGTGGTTTTTCGTCCAGAACACACTTGTTTTGTATAATGATTTCAAAATATGTACATAAGTTAGTTCAAGAACATTAAATAGGATATAATACATATAATAATATTTTTTAACATTAAAAATGGTTTCAGTTCCATCTTTGAATTCGGTAAAGGAAAATTATAACATGTCATTCTTGAAGGGGATAAATTAACACCTCATGAAAAGCGTTTTCCTTTATAAAATAAGAAGAATTGGAGAAGGGGGTTGGATAATATATTATCCCATAATTATCATAAAATTCCATTATATTTAAGAAACAAGAGTTAACTTACAACTTTGATGAAGATATTTGGGGATAGATTAAGAAATGTACTTGAAATTGAATGGAAATTAATGAAAAAGAGAGAGAGATGAATTTCCATTTGAATCCTCTTTAAGGAACCTTCGATTTTCATTTAATGAGACCAGAAGCTATTAGACGTGAGGGATAGGCTAGGTAATATTTTTTGGTAGAGTTTATAAATGTATATAAGCTTTATAGGTGTGATTAAATGAGGGTGTGAAGGTTGGTATTTATAGTGGAGGGGAGGGGTGTTTTCTAAATATTATATTCATTAATTTATTATTTATCCACAAGAAAAGAAATAGTGATTATTCCTTGACCAAGAATAGTAATAAGTTCACGTGAGTTTGAAAGAATTGTTCTTAAATTAGTATAATATCATACATTCCTCTATAATTAATTTATTTACCTTATTTTGTAAATTACTGTAATTCACAATTCATCCAAAAATTCATGTATTTCAGAAAAATCCAAAAAATTCACTCCATCCATTTTTTGATGTGTAGATTCCAAAAATGAACTCCATTTTTCAAAAATAATTTTCTAAATATGATTAATTTAATTTTTTTATTAAAATCATATTTTACTTGAAAAATACAAATTTTAAAACTAAAACAGATTTTATAATGCTTTTAAAAATTACAGAAGGTCTTATAAATATTCTTAAAACCAAAACACATAGAGTTATAAATTTATCAAAAAAATTTAGGAAAATAAATTTTCATTTCAACTAATTAATTAATTAAAATTATATATTTTTGACTTATAAAAATTCCAATACTTTTACTATGGTTATATTTTCACATATAAGATGCCAAAATTTTATTTAATCATTCATTGGTGGGGTTAATATTATTTTGGAAGATGTACCATTCATAAGGGTAATATTAATATTAATAAGTGTAGGTTACTATTTTTGAGGGTAGGTTATTATTCAACACCAATTATTTTATTCCTATCGGACACCAAACATCTTACTGATTGCAACCGTGTATGCTAGCTTTTCTATATTCAAAACACTGAAGTGGCAATTTTATGATTTAAGGTCACGTAATAGTTCATTTAAGAATGACGTGGCATTATTTTTCCTAATACTATTTATTATGAAATTAATAAATAATGGATAAGTATTATTGATAAATTTTTGTGTCGTTACATATTAGGTTCATTCATGGCCTTTTTGATGGGTTTAAGAGACCAAATTTTAATGTTTTGGAAGTATTTTCTTCCTTGGTTTTCGTGATCGGTTTACTTGTATTAATGAATGGATGTTCATTTGAAATGAAGTTAAACATAAATTATTATTAATATATATTATTAGTGAAATTACATAGATATAAATGATATTTTAATTATTTTGGTTATATACCATGAGGACGACCTAATAGATAAAAGTTAATGATAAATTTTTGGGTTAACTTGGTGGTTTTGTGTATAAAGAACTTGTTTTGTATTATTATTTTATTTAATGTGGGTGTGAATATTCCCGAACATTACATAATATATAATATATATATTATGATCTAGTTCAACCATTAAATGGTTTCCTGACCTATCTTGAAGATAGTAATGAAAATTGAAAAATCGTCTTCCTTGAACGTGATTAATTAACACTTCTCAAATGGTGTTTTCATTTATAGTGTAAAAGGAAGGAAAAGAAAAGATAATTATGGAATATTCGATTATCATATCAAAATTCCAGTACATATAAGGTACTATAGTTTTCATAACATTTGGATGATAGGTGGTGTGAATAGAAAAGTTAACAAAGGAACTTGAAAATAAAACAAAAGAATTGAAAGGATGAATTTACCTCTTGAATATATATTCTTTTGAGAGCCTCTTTAAAGGAGATGATTTTGTCTTTACAGGAGACCATGGGATAATGAATGTGGGGTAGGATCTTAGGGAGATATTTGAGTATAATTTAGGCTAGTCTTGAAGCATGAGAGATGTGAATAAATAAGGGTGTGGGGGTGGTATTTATAGTGGAGGAGATGAAAGTTTTCTTAATATTTTAATACTTATTTTATTATTTTTCCCTAATACAAGAAATAGCGACAATTCCATGACCCAAAAATTAGTATGTTCATGTGAGTTTGAACTAGTGGTTTCTTAAAGCATCCCTGATGCACGTAATAGTGTATTTATCGCATAATGTATTTATATCGTACTTACTGTATTTTACTATTCACAAAAATCCATGTATTTAATGATAGTCCCAAAAATTCACTATAATAATTTTTCGACATCTAGATTCATAAAATAAACACCATTTTTCAAGAATAATTTTCTAAATATGAGATATTTAGTTTTTAATTAAATTATTCATTTAATTTAAAAATAGCTACACTTAAAATATTCATCTTCATTTTTATTGTGCCTAAATTTTATTTATACTTTCATGGCTAAGGTTACCATTCATAAGTGTAATATTACTATTCATAAAGTTATGTTACTATTCATAAGGGTATGTTAATATTTATAAGGTTAAGTTACTATTCACTAAAAATAAAGTTGATTCTATCTGACTCTAAATATCACCTTAATCACAAATGTGTATGTCTGTTTCTTGAAATTCAAAACACAGAAGTTGAAAATTTAAGTTTAATGGCTATGTTATTACTATATCCTAATAACCAAGTGATTTGTCATAGATACTTGGTGCTTTATGTAATATAGGATATCTAATTAATTTAATTTATTTAAGAGAAACAAACCATAAAATGTTTGGGGTGTTATATTATTCCCAACATCAGAACTTTGATCCTCAAAATTAAATCCTTTTAAAAATATGTGGGTGGTTTTCCTTCATAACATAATTAGTTTCCCATGTTTACTCATACATTTTATAGTTTCTCCAATGAACCCTTACCCGATGAGTCTTCTGATTTCTCAATACATGCTCTCTAGTGTCGAGAATCTAGATAGTCTCTTCACATTATGAAAAATAATGTGCGGGCTCTATATCTTCATAGGTGAGTGCATGCCTTGGGGTATGGCATGTATTTCTTTAACAATGACATGTGGAACACATTATTAACATTGGAGAGACTTGGTGGCATTGCTAATAGGTAATCTAAAGCACCTATTATTTTTATATTTTCAAATGATCTGATTTACCTGGTGCTCAGTTAATATTTCTTACCAAACATTATGACACCCTTCCATGGAGATACTTTCAGAAAGTTGTGGTCTCCCACTTGAAAATTAAATTCCCTTCTTTGGTTTTCCACATAACTCTTCTACCTACTTTGGGCTGATTTTATATAGACATGAATATACTTTACCTTTACAATTGCCTCTTTGATAAGTTCTTGGCCTATAAGTTCCCTCTAACCAACTTCATCCCAAAAAGTTATTGTTTGACACATCTTCCCATATAATGCTTTATATAGAGCCATTTGAGTACTATAAAAGAAACTATTATTGTAGGAAAATTCCACCAATGGTTTGAATTGATCCTATATACCTTGAAATTAAAAGGATCATGATATCAATATTTCTTCATGTGATTAAATAGTTCATTCAAACATTCCTCCAGTTCGGTAGGGATAAGAAGTACTCATATGATTCTTAGTATCCAAAGACTTATGAAGAATTTTCCAGAATTTGATGTAAATTGGGGATTTCGATCAGACACAATCTAATGAGGTACACCATGAATTCTTAAAACATCATTATGATAACATATTTCCAGGCGCTCAAGTGGTAAATCCTCTCTTGTAGCAAGGAAATGTGTTGATTTGGTGAGATGATCAACAATTACCCATATTGCATTATTTATTCTAGGTGTCCTTAGTATTCTTATGAAAAAATACATTCTAATTCCATCCCACTTCTAAATAATAATTGGTAGAGTTTTCATGACCCCTCTATATGTTGTCTTTAGGCCTTCACTTGTTGAAAAACTAGACACCTTGACACATAGTCAACAATTTCTCACTTCATGTTATCATACCAAAAGTTTCCTTCAGATATAAAAATATCTTAGTGATACCTAGGTGTATAGAGAAATTTGAGCTAAGAGTATTGTCCTATAGTTCCTCTTTAAGCTCAGGTACGGATGGAACACATAACCTCTTCCCAAATATTTAACTCCATCCACAAACACAAAGTCTTCCAATATTCAATCCTTAACAACTTTAATTTTATTTTTTAGATTCTCAATATTAGATAGAGATATTTATAAATTATATTATAAAGATAGATTAGAAATCATTTGAAAGAGGAAATATATTTCCCCATCCATCACATTTCCCATATCCATCTTTACTAGATCCATGAAAATATGATCTCTCTCAATGCACATTTGGGTCAAAAGTCCATGATATTTCTTTCATAATGCATCTTCCACCTTATTTTCATTTCCTTGGTGTTAAATTATTGAAAAATAATAATATTTGAGTAACTCAAGCCATCTCTTTTTCCTCATGTTGAGTTAATTCTATCTAAAAATGTATTTCAAACTCCTATGATCCGTATATATCTCGCATCTTTTACCGTAGAGATAATTTCTCCATATATTAAGAGAAAAGATTATGGCTTCTAACCGAAGATCATGAGTTGGATAAATTTTCACATGTTACTTCAACTGCCTTGATGCATAAGCAATAAATTTATCATTTTTCATATGGACTTAACTTAGTCCATTCTTTGATGCATCACTGTATATCACAAATCCATCATTTCCAGGTGAAAGAGTAAAAATTGTAGCATTAACCAATATTATTTTCAATTATTCAAAAAACTTTGTACATTATTTCTTTCATACAAACTTAACCCCTTTACATGTGAGCTTGGTTAGTGGGTTTGCCAGTCGGGCGAAATTATGAACGAAATGTTGATAGTAACCTGCTAAGCCTATAAAACTACGTACCTCAATTATGTTCGTTGGCATGGGCCATTCATGGATTACATTTTTATTCACATGATCAACAAAGACTACATCCTTAGAGATAGTATGTAAAAGAAAATAGACTGATTGAAGCCAGAATTCACACTTTCTAAACTTCCTATATAATTCATTTATTCTATTATTTTTCCGAATAATAAGAAAGTGATTCTTATATTCTCCATAGTTTTTGGAGTATACCAGGATATCATTGATAAATACCACAAAAAAGTGATGAAAATATTCCTTTAAAACACTATTCATTAGATTCGTGAAAATAGATGGTGTATTAGTCAGTCCAAAAGGAATTATTTTAAACTCATAATGCCCATACCTTGGTTGAAATTTTGTCTTTGGAATATCTTCCTTCCTCACACATAACTGATGATATCAAGATCAAAGGTCACTCTTTAAAAAGTATTGCACTCCATGAAGTTGATCAAATAAATCATCAATTTTTGGTAAAGGATACTTGATCTTTACTGTAATAGTATTGACTTTCCTATAATCAATGCATAGCCTCATGGATCAATAGTTCTTATTGACAAAGAGGATAAGGGCTCCCAATGGAGGAACTCAAGGTTGCAAAAATTGTTTTTCACTCAAGTAGTCTAATAGTTTCTTTAGATTCTCTAATTATATAGAGGAAATTCTATAAGGATTCTTGGATATAGGTCTCGTACCAGGAATTAAATCAATATAAAAATCTACTTCCCACTATAGAGGATGTCCAGGTAATTTTTATGGAAATATATTAATGTATTCTTACACAATAGTTACATATTCAATTTTAGGATTCCCTTCTTTAACCATATATATTTTGTTCTCTTAGTCTCCCAAAATTTTATTCAGTAGAGCTACAAGGGGTGGATCTAGATAAGAATCATATGGTGAGGTTTCTTCTCTAAAGATATGGGATTCTACACCATTATCAAAAACTGTAACTTCCTTCTTCTTGCAAAATATCTTCGCATAATAATTGGATATCCAATTCATTCCATGAATTATATAAAATTTATTCATTGTTATTATGATAAGTTTAGAAACTAAATAATTTTTATGTGTCATGAGTGGGACTGATCGACGAATATTGGTTGTAATGATACATCCTCAATGAGTTTTGATTGACAACTCCTTTATTAAATCAAATTGGACATGTTAAATTTTCATAGAAAACTAGGATGATATGAATTAATGCAATGATCCAAAATCAAATAATGCATCTTCTATGTTTGAGGAAACAATTAAAGTACCTACCACCACTTTATTAAGAAATTCAAACTCCACGGTTGTAGTCTCTTAAGCTTCCACTTTCTCCCATGTCCTCTTCTGAGGAAATTTTCCATGGAAATTAGGGAACTCATTTTCATAGAGTCCCATTTCTATACAAACATTTAACATCATTTTCTTGTCTTTTCCCCTTACATTCACTAGACCGATGATCCTTTTCTCCACAATTATAGAAAACTTCCATGCCTTTCAAGTATTTACTAGGATGATTCCTTTCACAGTTCTTGTATAATGGAAATTTCTTCATTCCCTTCTTCTTAATTGGTGATTTTTCTTTTCCATGGTTATTAGAATTCCTCTTCTTATCTTGATTTATGATTAATAAATTTGATCTAGAAAAATCCTTCTCTATTTTGATGTAACTTAATAAAATTTCTTCATATGATGAAATTTTTTGAGCATCTAGTTCCATTTTAAGACATGGATTAATACCTATGAAGAAACTGTCAATCGTATCTTCTGAATAATGTATGTAATCTGTAGCTTATATAGTTGATATTGTGAAGGAACCCTCATACACCACAACACTCTCCTCTTCCCTAAGCTTTATGATAATGAATTTATTCATCATTTCTATTTATTGTTCACGAGGGAAATATTTGTTGAAAAATATTTCCTTAAAAGTTATCTATTAAATATCTTCTATTGTTTCTTCTTCTTTGGTATTCTGGATCAAGGAACACCATTGATTAGCATCACCCTTGAGGAAATATACTACCAGTACTTCCTCTTCATTTTAATTGAATCTAAATACCCGAAATATCATTTCAAGGAACTTAATCCTTTTCTCATCTACAACCATATTAGTAGTACAAGTAAAATATTTCAGTTTCTATGGCATTAAATGATCACATATAGGTGTATCATGGTTATTTGTCACAGCCTAAGTAAGTTGTCCTAGTATGGTCATGATCTGATTTGCTTCAACATTGACTGTGTTGACTTTCTAACTGGGGAAATCCCTAGATTATATATTGGTATTTATTACCCTCCATCGATTATGTTCCATTAATAAATAATGTCATACACTAAACTAGGTCATAATTCATAATTTCAAACTAGCTTACAATTAACATACTATGAAAAAAATTTCATGACTAATCTCATATTCATAAACATTGTTTCTATTTACTTCTAAATCCTTAATAATGGTTTGTAAAGAAAATTTGAATTATCCTAACCATATCCCACAAGATTGTAAAACCAGGTGTGTGGTAAGGATCATTGTTGTCTCCTATGATACCCCAGGTCAAGCCTGGAACTCCTTCTTGAGGTTGTTACTCCTAGGTACATATGTTCCAGAACCACAACCACTAGTAGAATCCAGAACGGGATGTATTTTCTATGAATACCCACATAATATCAACATTAAAAAAATTATAGGATGTTATTTTAGGATTATACTCAAATTTTAACTTAGGGTTATTTACTATAAATTATGTTTCCTAAATCTAGTTTCCAAGGATGCTCTAAACATCCATTAATACCAACTGTAATGCCGCAAATCCAGTAGCCCGGATCTTCAGCATTAGTTATTACATTGTCATTATTACAAGGAATTAAATACCAAAGGAATTATCATTTTATTATTCTTGAAGAATCTAGATACATACAGGAAACTCATATTATAATTGGAAGGTTTACAAAATACAATACGTAGAAAAAACTAAAAAAATACATCTATGAGAACTCAATAAATCGTATCCTCTTCATAACATATTGAAGGTAAAAAATGAAACGGGTGAGATAAAATCCTTAGTAAGGGATAAAAATAGTAGAAATCATGAATCCACAATAATATAATCATATTCAAATTGGCATAGTCAATAAAGAATGGTGAATAGATGAAAAGCACATGCCATTAATAAACTAAAAATAAAACTGCATCCATATATTTATTCATAGTAAAAACCTCAAGGATAGTAATAAATGAAAATGAGTCAAGGTAATTATTATTAATTTTATGTCATTTATCTATAACATGATACCACTACACCATCAAAATTATTTAAGACTATGGGTAGGTACCCGTCTGATTCTCTTTTTGAAACAAACATGAAGGATTCGTCACCAACTGATTTGTCTCATCAGACCTGTTGATGCATCAACGGGATATAGAGGGCCCCTATAATAACTAAAATTCCAAAGAATTCTATATACAATTATTTAACACAATTACAAAATGCCTTCTCAATATCCATATTGATTAGAGAATACAGATTCAATAATATTTCTATATCTAAAATAATATTCCAAATAAATATTGTATGTAATTGAGTATATGGCATAAGAAAATAATCATATTCAGGAAAAAATAATATAGATATATAATATATATAAAATTTAGAATGAAAAATTACCTGAAAGGGGTAATATGTAAACCACATAGGAATGATTTGGTGTACAATACCAAGTAAGTCATAATTAAATGGAAGTAAAAACAAATTCCCTTACAACATTGTAATCAATCGAGTTGATAATCATCAATTGAATAACTAAATATCATGAATACAAAGAGATTAATGAAATTACATATCAAATGGTAGTAAATTTACACCACATACATGAAAAAGGTTTTGAATAATGGAAATCTCATGGAAATAAAAGTTAAATGAGAAACCCCTTAACTTATGCCTGAATGTGTTCTTCATTTGATGTTAATGACATGAATAATCAAATTTAGATTCATTAATTAATAATTATAGAACCACCTATACTATTAATTGATTAATTTTAACCTTATTAGGTTCATTCATAGACTTATTTATGGGTTTAATAGGTTCAATTTTGTTGTTTTGGAAGCATTTTCTTCCTTGGTTTTAATGATTTGTTTACTTTTATTCATGAATGGAAATTCATTTGAAATTTGTTTAAACTTACTGAATTTTTAATATATATTATTAGTGAAATTTCATATATATAAATGATATTCTAATGATTTTGGTAATATACCATGATAATGACCCATTAGATAAATGTTAATGATAAATGCTTGGATTAACTTGACGGTTTTGTGCGCAATGAACTTGTTTTGTTTTATTATTTTATATAATGAGTTTGTACAGATTCAAAAACATTACATAATATAAAATAAAAATATTATGATATATTTAAACCAAAATGGTTTAATTTAATGTCTTTAAGATAATAATTAAAACTGAAAACCTGTCTTCCATGAACGTGATAAATTTACACATCTAGGATGGTGTTTTCATTTATAGAATAAAAGGAGGGAAAATAACATATGATGATGGAATATTACATAATAATAAAAACATTAAAATAAATATATGTTACTGTATTTATCATAAAATTTGGATGATATGAGGTTAGAATAGAACATATAACAGTGGAACTTGAAAATAAAACAAAAGAATTGAAAAGAGAAATTTACCTCTTGAATCTATCTTTCTTAGAGAGCCTCTTTAGGGGAGAGGATTTAGTCTTTTGAAGAGACAAAGGGATGATTAACGTGGGGGAGGAGTATATAGAGATATTTGAGTAGAATTTAGGAAAGGATTGATGCTTTAAAGGTGTGAATAAATAATGATTTGAGGGGTGGTATTTTTAGTGGAGGAGAGGAGGGTTTTCTTAATATTTTGAACCGGAGTATATTATTTTTCCATAAGACATGAAATAGTGATGATTCCATTAAAAAATAGTTATAATTTCATTTGAGTTTGAAATAATGATTTTTTCTATCATCCATGATGCAGGGAATATTGTATTTATCTCATAATGTATTTATACTGTAATTATTGTATTTTACTATTCATCCAAAATCCACGTATTTTGGAAAAATACCAAAAATTAACCCTACCCATTTTTTAATTTCTAGAATCCAAAAATGAGCTCAATTTCTCAAAAATAATTTTCTAAATATGATAAATTTAATTTTTAATTAAATTCGTCATTTAATCGAAAAATACCAACACTTAAAATATTTATCTTCATTTTTAAGGTGCCTAAATTTTATTTATAAATTAATGGGTATGGTTACCATTCATATGGGTACTATTACTATTAATAAGGGTACGTTGATATTAATAATGGTAAGTCTATATTCATCAAAAATTAAGATGATTCTATCAGACTACAAAAATCACTCTGATCGCAACTGTGTATGTTCGTTTCTCAAATTTCAAAACACAAAAGTTGAAAATATAAGTTTAATGCCTAGGTTAAGACTATATTTTTATAACATTATGTTTTTTCATTGATTATCAGTCATTCATGGAATATAATTTATCTAATGAACTGAATGTATTTAAGGGAAACATACCATAAAATGTTTGGTGTGCTATATTAAACATTAATAATTTGACATCACCTTAAGCGTGAAACTCACTACTATGGCATAACCCATATCTATATTTCTTGTATTCATGTAAATCTATCTATTTCATGAAACTATGTCTGTTTCATGAGACTTTGACTTCCAAGAATCAATAAAAGTCACATAAAACACTTCATTTTACATATTTTGAGGAGGTAGCCTCAAATATTCACTTTTTCACAACTTCGCATAACGATTTATTCCTTTCATTAAAATATTTAACTTGCATAAAAATATTTTATTTTGATGGTTTGGAAAATCAATTTTCATGCAACTTCTAATTTTATTGAGTCTTCTTCCTTTTCCTCATTTTTCTATGAAAGGTTCCCTTATGTAATCAAACAATTCATGCCACATTATTCTACACTCCTTTTCAAGGATATCATCAATCTGCCTCTCAATATAGATGATAATAACTTATAAATGTATCCACAAACCTAGATATTTTTCATCATAATTTAACAGAAACCATTCTAGAACTTCGAAACTAAATTTTTCGATAGTATGTATCAAAAAACTCAACCAAACCAAAAGAACACTGTAAAGTCACCTCAAGGGATTTTTTCCCAACACTCACTATCCCAATATCATTATATTCAGGCATCAAGGAACTTTTGAAAAATATTATTTATATATAACTACATGAAAAGTTATTATATCTCAGTATCAAATTTTTTCATATACGGAAAACCCATATCCTTAACCTAGAGAAAGAGATATAACATGTTGTCACCTCTTTGTTTTGAATAGAGTTATCTCACCTTTATATGATTGATATTATTCTATATTTTTTAGTTTTTTTTACTCTTGATGAACCCTTTCAGTAATTTTTGGTATCACATATCTCTTCACATGATATAGATGTAACTGATGAAACAAGACATTCCCCATACTTCTTTTTCACATATATCATAATTTCATACCACGACAGATAGTGATGCAACATATCTTATCAGATGATATTTATAGTGGATTATAGTATCTTACATTATGAGAATATACTATTGATGCGTTTCTAAGAATTTAATTACACTAATTCAACTGTAAAAAAGGCATAAATAACCCATTAAACCAGGATACCCATGCTAAAAAATTGAAACCAAATGAAATATTAAATATAGAACTTATGTACCATACGACAAAGTTGGTTATAGATCCTATTTTGCAACACACTAGATTTTTATGAGTCATATTTTTTTTATACTATATATTTATAGTTCAAAATTACCTTTCTTTCTTTCCCATTTGTTCAAAGGAATTGTAATAGATTAGAGGAGAAGTTATTCAAGATATAAACTAAACTAACAACACATTATTCATTTATAGTATAACATTACAAAAAATGAACATGAAAATAAGTATTCACACCATTGATTATTACTCACCATAGATTATTACACCCTTTAAAAGTGTATAAATTAAAAGGGGATAACAAATATAATATAATAAAATCTTCAACACTAATGAGATATCCAAGATAATCTTCACTCAGTAGGATCATTGATTACCTAATAAAACATATAATAAGGAAGAAACTTATGAAATGATAAATCATATTGCGAGATATAAAATGAAAACTATAAAAATGAGAAGTTTGACTTAAGATGTGTGAATTGAATGAATAAGTGTAATAAGGTTATATATAGGAACAGAATCTAGCTAATTCTAAATATAGTCATTAGAAATATTTTTTTTGGATATACATGCATCTAATAGGTATACTATATTTTTTTATTATTAGTAGTATATTTAAAATAATTCAAGAATATTGAAAAATCAAATAAAAGTTTGATTTTAAAATATTATATGTGTGTGTGTGTGTTTTTGTGTCTGTGAGTGTTGTGTATTAGAAATAAAATTATAATTATTATTATATAATTCCATGTATTTATAAAAAACATATAAATAAATTAATCCTAAAATATTAATAAAATTAATTTTTTAGAATAAAAAAAATTTAATTTTAATGGTGAAAAAAATTAATGTAAAAAATTTATTTTTAAGGAACTATTTTAATTTAGTTGTTTTATATGTAAAACAACTAAATTAAATGAAATAATTTGGGAATGTTATATTAACATTATTTAAATTATAAATCAATAAGAAATAATATTAAAAATATATACCATTCCAAATAAACATTTTTAAATAAAATTAATTTTAGTTTTTAATTTTATCACATGAAAACAAAACTTATAAATTTTATAATTTTAATTAGATAAGATTGAATTCATTTATTAATATATAATGTAAAGAAAATTACTATGAATTTATGGAGTTTTTCTGAAATAGTCAGTTTTAAGTGAATATTGAAAATATTTTTTTCCATTAAACTATAAAATTTATTATATAATAAAGAACTAGAAGTTTAAAAAACCTTTTTAATTGAAAAAATATGTATTTAATAAGTAAAAATATAACATTTTAAAATATTGTAAAAATAATTTTAACATTTTATGAACTCAAGTAATATTTTCCAATAAATGATACTATTGTTGCACTTTTCTTTTAATTAAATGCAATTTTTGGTAAAATTTGGTTTCTACATGCTTTTAAAGCCACATAAATTTTAATTTTTATAATAAAATAATATATATCATTAAAATAAAATTCAGGTATAATTTTATCCTACACATATATTTTATGCATAAAAGTACACTTTTTCTAAAAAGGTGTTTTTATGTGTTCCATGTGCAAATAAAAAAATGATTATTTATCACTTTTATAAATTCAATGAAATAATATAATTTTTATATTATTATTATTACTTTTAAAATTATTTAGTAAATATATTTCATTTTTTGGCCAAAAATTATGTTTCCAATGTAAATATTTGTTACAACGGTCAAAAAGTTATTTTTCCTAGAATGGTACTTTTCTAAATGTTGCATATTTTTTAATACTAAATGGATATATTTTAAATTAATAAAATAATATAAATTATATATATTTATAAATGAAAAAATTAACTCTCAATTAATTTATAATTAATTTTAAATATGATTATGAATTCCTAACAATTAAAACGTCATCTAATTACATAAATGATTTTCTACATGTTATATGTTTTAATTGTAAAGTTGATTTTCTCATATTTAAAATTTTAATTAGGTTAAATGGAGCCCAAATTCATATTCATAAATTATAAAATTGTTAATATAGTGGTCATATTATATTTTTAGTAAAAAAATAAAATTTATGATTAATATTTAATCATTATTAATAAGTGTTAAAATGAGTAATCTAATGTGGTTAAAATTTATCAAAATCAATTTGATACTTATACCTTATGTAAAATACTTTTAATGGTATAAACTCATAACTAAATTACTCAAAAACATTTCACCACATAATTCAACTAACTCACATTTCTCAACTAACCTATTTATGATACCATTCGTACCCCTTAACTAACTTTATTTTCTATGTGAAATACACTTCTGGCCTATAAAATGAACTCACTCCCACCCATTATCTCAACCTTATCCACCCAAAAATAATTGATCATTAATTTATATTTCCTATACATATCTAAATCTATTGAAATGAGTTTCTAATGCTCTATGGAGTCCTCTCAATCTATAATAATCTACTTCATAAGGTAAGGTTTCTCCTCGTCCTTTTGATTCAAGTACTTCTTTTTTTCATAAGAATTTTTTTTCCAAATGTTTAGGCTTACATATGTTCATAATTAATCCTTTAATATTATAACGATGAACTATTTATGAGAGACATGCCCTATCTCTCATTATTCAAATTTCATAAACTCTTTTTTTAGTCATATTTCAACCAAACTAACTCTTTTATCCACTCCCTCCTCCTTTCAATTGAAGCCCTTCCTTTTTTATAAGAGATTTTATTTCCATTTGGTCATTCTTACACATGTTTATAATAAATATTTCTCTATCCAAATTATTTTCTATTATTTAGAGACAACGATTATAACTCATTAAACCCTTTCCATAATCCATTTTTATACTTTTCATGCTTCCAAAGTCACTCCTTGATTTTCTATGTAACACTTTCATGTTGTAAACCATTTTATTTACATGTGATTATTCTCCCATCTGTTTATAATCAATCCTTTACTATCAAAATAATTCCCTATTTAGGAAATACTATCATTACCTCTCATTAATATTATTTCATTTTAATTTTATACACATTAAATGATACTAAAAAAATTCCATGAATTTTCATGTCATGTATTCATTTTGTGACTACCCAACTATAATATCATTCATGTTAATCCTTATAGATGTAACATCATTATTTTTTTCACTTCCATTTCTAAAACCCAAATTCACTACTAATGATTTAATATTATTTTTTATTATGATCATTGATTAGTGTGGCATGCATAATGATATAAATATAAATGTTGAATCTTGATAGTTATCCAATGTATTGGGTAATGAATTAATATTTATAGATTACATGTTCATGATACTATGGTTTCACGTTTTATAAATATTTTATGATACATTGGTTAATGACCTTGGTAATATTATTTTACAAAACCTTAGTGATGAAATTTGGTGATATTATTATGAACACCTCATATTTATGTTGTATCCACACTTATAGGTTATTCATGATGTACTTTTGTTCATGTTCTTATGTTATGCCCCTTATTTTACCTATGATTCAATAATCCTATAATAACAATTTATTATTATTGATTTTATCCATAAATTATTATTGTATTATGAATACATGTTTTATTATGTTTGAATTATTTATGAAGTGTTCATTTTCTTTCATTATATTATCATGCCCATATGTTCATCATATAATCTCTTATAATCTTTGATTATTATTTCTTATGCTTACCCTTACAATGTTTTTCTGCTCAATCATTTCATAGATTTATATATCCATATGGTTATGAGGGAAATTAATACATAATATAATTATATATGAGTATATTTAGTGAGATATTTAATATTTATTCTTAATTAAAAGGTTTCATATATAGTGAGGAAATTTTCCTTTAGTTTAAAAAGTCATCAGTTTTGTCAGTAAATGTTTTTTTCGAACTATCTAAAACTATAAACCTAAAGGTAGTGAAAATTCATGAAATATAATACTTTAAATAATACATTTAATTATATATAAACATATATTTTTTAACTCCCCCATTTTTAATAGAGATAATATTGTTTGATAGCATATGTGATATGCAACACTAAAACCAAACAATGGACGATTATTTAAATATAACTGTTATAACCCAGCTGTTAAATTTGATAGTATTAAAAATATTAAATACATTATAATATATATATAAATTTCCTTCTCAACATAAAAATATTTATAAATTCTTTTTAAATAATCACAATATTTTTAGTGATGTCATTTTATTCTTCAAAAATATGTTTTCTTCGAAAATTATTAATGATTCTTTTTGTGAGAAAATATTATAATTAATTTCTATAACATTTAAAAAATTTATTTTATAAAATTAAAATAATTTCTAAATTAATAATATCAAAAATATCTAATTTTGAAATTTTTTTTATTTTTTGGAAAATATTTATTTTCAAATGAATTTTGAAAATTTAACTAATTTTTTTGTCAAACTGTAATTTATTTTGATAAATTAAGTAATTTAAAAGACCTATTATTATATTAATTTTGTTTTAATGTAAAATATATGTTATTTAATTTTATTTAATATAATTAATTACATTTAAATAATATGTATACCATCTTTTCGTATAAGTTTGTTTTTAGGATTCAAAACACATGTTTCAGAAAAATGTTCTAAAATGCATAATGTTTCGCCATTTTAATTAAATAAAAATATACCATAATGGGGAATGATTTAAATTATATTTATGAATCATATATATATATAATTAACTGAATCGATATAATTAATATTACTATTTATAAATTTAATTTAAAATCAACGCTTCTTTGAAAAATAAATTTTTCAGAAAAAATAGATTTTCGTCGTGCTGGTGGGTTTTATTTTATATTATATTCTTACACTATATGAATTTATTTTATTAAAATGGATTATATATTTTTAATAATCACATTTAATAATAGGTAATAATTTCAGCTTAATTTTTTGACAATATGAGTAGTAACTATATTAATTATTTATTTCCATAATAAAAGGAAAATAGGTTAATTAAGGGTACAAATATATTAATAAGGACTAGAACCAAAGTAACACAATTGTATCAATATTTTTATTTTCATTTAAATGTATTAATTTTTATATTTCTTTTTTTTACTTTAAAAATTAATTTTATAATGTTTTGGTAAAAATTAAATTTTTCATATGTTAAAACATAAATTTTATTTTGGGTAATATATAGTTCTAATCAAGACATGCATTTTTATTAATTCAATAATTTTTTAAATAAATTATATTTTATTTAAATATAATTAATAAATATAATATATTTTTTACAGCAATCAAATTGGAATAAAAAATCTATAAGGGAAGAAATACTGGAAACATGGGTATTATTTTTTCTACAAAGAAAAGGAAGAGAGTGCAACTAGAACACAAGGATCGTTTAAACCCAACATGTAAATCTAATTGAATGACTGTTAGGATTTCATGTGAATGTATCATGAATAATTCATTACCTTCTAGTGATCATGTGGATCCTCTTTTGAAAATCCTCTTATTCTTGCAATGGAATCCATGACATTTTTTGATCATACAATGACTTCCAGATGAGTCTCTCTGAGTCACACAACCTATTAGTCAACATGTACCAAAAAAAATATCCAAAATCCCTATAAAATAAAGAGTAAAATATTTAAATGTTATAATCATTTTTTTGTATATTCGTGTGATGTTCCTCAATAGTTCATAAGACACCATAGAATACCTAGAGACCTGTCCACCTTGACGCACTAGATCCCACAAACATGAAACCTTCATCATGTGAAGGGTCTCAGACATATAAAGTTGATTTTTTTCTCCCCATTTGTATCAATAATACATGGAAATTCATTGTCTACGAAAATACTCATGCATCACTACAAGACCCATTGTTGTCTATGAGGTGCATCATAGGATGAGAGAGTGGTTTTTTGGACAACACTCAGACAACATCCTGAGATCCTCATATCTTATAAAATAAATAGATAAATAAAATTAGAAGAAGAAAAACATTATTATAGAGATAAGATATGTTTATCATCATTAAAAATGGGTTATGAACCCTAGAAAATCACTATGGATCCCATTGAGTCCCCCCTTGACATGTCAGCATCATCCTGTGAAAGAGCTCTTGACAAGTATCCTAATCTTGCGAAGGTCCCATGGAAATCTACCTTTTTCACATACAAGACCCCAGATAGGTCTCCTTCAATCATGATAAATCCTTTCTATAGTCATTTTTATCTCAGGAAGGCCCATAGACATGTTGGCCTAACCTTTTGGAATCACCTTGATATGTGCACATGGTCAGCTAAAATGAGTTTGATCGGGCTAGCTCTAATTAAAAATAGAAAATGTAAAATGTTATCACAATAATTGACTATCACATGATGTTCTGAAAGACTTGTGGTAGGATCTCATGAAGTTCATGATAGTAAATAAATCCATGACTCTAGTCCAAATCTGTGAGATGTGTGTCATGAAAGTAAGAATATAACTAGTGTGAATCCTTATAAATCTATCCCCATCAACACAAAAAAAAATCCACAATAGATTACACATGGAATCATAAGAGAAAACTTCTAAGAGTGGCCAATTATGTGATCACAAGGGGTTTTACCCATTAAAATTCATGGAACAACCTAAGTGACCACAAGTCATGCTTTGGAATATTTCATTTTAACTTGAGATCATGTGAAGGACTTTTAGAATATCCATCCGATTATGAAATGGAGTCTCATATGTCGGATGGGTTACATAAAACCTTAATAATAAGAAAACACTCCAAAAACCAGAGATAAAAACATTATAAAAGGCTAGAATAAAGACTAAAATATGGGATACGTAATACAATAACCTATGCATTGATCCTCATATGTTTCTCTTGACTTACCCAGATAATGAAATAACACCAGGACATGTTGTTCAAATAATGTGATACTTTCTTGAACTGCAATATGGATCATGTGAATTCCCATGAACATATCAAGAAAGTCACATGACTCCCTCCCAGAATTACACCCGATTATTTCTAAACCCTTTGGGCTTTACAGCAAAAACCTTGGGGTTTCTCCTAGACATATCACATAAGTTATGCATCAACAATATGACAAGAAAGATAGGTTTTGCGGTGAAACCAAGAAATGTCAGTCGGGATCATGCAATTACCTCCATAAATTTCATCTTGGATCATGTGATGTCCTCTAGACAAGTCATATAGGTCATGTGGCATCCTTCATATATGTTTTCTAGGATCTTGTGATGTACTCCTAACATATGACCCAAATTATGTGGTGACACCAGGACAAGTCAACTAGGTATCATGGTGACACCGAGACATGTCATATTAGATCATTTGACATTTTCTAGAAAAGTTGGTTTGTTCATTCAACACCCTCTAGACGTGTCATACATTGTCATGAGATTATCTCCAAATTTTTCATTCATATTATGAGATTTTTTTAGGATAGGTTAAATGTATCATGTGATTGTCCTTAGACAATTCCATTATAAAACATGGACATGTCCAAACATCCTCAAACATGTTAGGAAGACAATAAAAATATGTTAGGTAGTTATTTATGATGTGTCAAGCAGATTACATAAGACATGATAACCTTATCCATCAGATATACAAGGGAAACCTTAGTGCGTAAGCCTCAATCCAACAAAACTATGATGAATTTGATTTCATTCGTAATGATGAAATGTTGGAAACATTCCTAAGGCCCAATATCTATATTAAATATCCAAATGGAATACCCAATGTGTATACCCTAATCAGATGCATAATATGATATGTCCCCATATTAGGGAAACCTCAATGTGTATGCCCCATTCAAACTGAACTATGAGAACTCTAATTTTTAACAAATACAGGATACAAAGGATACCATACTAAGGACTATGGTTAAAAGGTAAACATCATTCTGTAATACTTGATCCAACTAAACTATGATGAATATGATTCATTCCATAATGAAGATATGTAGGACACATTCCTATAACCTGAGCTCCATATCAAATATCCAAATGTAAACCTTTTTTATTATGCCTCAATCAAATTGAAATATGTGAACATGGATATATTCGACAACTTGGATATGTAGGATTCCTTCTGAGGGCCCAAGATCCATATAAAAATATCTAAAGGGTTGTACCATCACATAAATCACAAATCTATATGGAGTGATGTTGATTACTAGTTATCCCTTGTTTCTCACACTGAGAATGGATTACATGGTCTTAGAGAGTTTTAGTGATCAAATCATTAATGTAATGAATTTCCATCATCTTGTGAATTCTAAGTATGTAATCTTTGATCATTGGTATGATATAACATCCCTCATACAAGGGAACCTATCATGGAAAAAGTCCCCAAGGTAGTGACTAAAATACGATGAATCTAATTTCTACCATAACTAGGATGCATAGGATCCCTCTTTGAGGCTCGATATCAACACAGTGGCTATGTGTACACATATATATCCCTCTAGGATGTAGTTAAAATTCACAGGTTTAACAAACTATGTGGGTTTGGATTCCAATTATAAATAGGATATTGAGGACGACTCATTAAGGTTCAATACCATCCTCAAGATGATAAATGTGTTTCTTAATGGAAGTAAACTCTACAGTTCCAAGTTATATGGCTTCAAAATATAATCATCTACCCATTAATTGGAAATGGATGAAGAACCTTGGATTCATATAGATGGAATCATTAATAGTCCCTCCTTTGTAAATGGAAGGGACCAGTACTTCATCATTTTATTAGGGTAACCAGTCATGTATCAATATTAGGAAGAGATTATCAAATATATGATAAAACTATAAGAGATTATAGGAATGGGAAACAATAACCACAAAGAGTGTGATAATCCCAACCTTCCATCCTCTGGACTAATGTGAGTTCCTAAGTGCCATTTGGTTTGAAACCCCATCTGAACGCCTACCATTAGAAATCATGTATGTACCCAATTATATACATTGGACCCATTGGGAATTTCAATGTAAGATAAAAATAAATGGTGAGCCTGATGTGAATGGTTTTGTAGACATCAAAACCCCCACAATAAAATCATCAGTCCTAGACATCCACATTATTTTTGAAGAAACTAAAAATGGCGAACCAAATATGAAATCTTTTAGCAATGATGTCTTCTTCATAAAATAAAAATGAAGGACTACCTAGGCCTCATCGAAAAATTTTATTTCCTCCATATGGGTGGTCCTATTATCCTTTCATGAATAAAAAAATGGTTAACCCAATGTTAATTTTAAAAAATATGTTATATACTTCACAAAATAAAAGATTAGATTTCCCGGTTATCATCAAACCATTTTTTCTGCCATATAGGTAGTCTACATATCTTGTCCTGACAAAACAATTGGTGAACCCATTATGAAACTCTCAAAAATAATTATAATCAGTTTACCATCAATCATACCATTTTTTTCATATCATTTGAAAACATAAATGATGTTTCAGACATGAAACTTCTAAATGATAAGAATCGTCACCTGATCCTGTGTATCTAGAGTTCTCCTGAAATAAGTTCATCCTCACTTTGAAAATTCAACACGAGTGGAATGTATGGACTGAGAATAACAAGGAACAATTGTGTTACCCAATCATATTTTGTTGGGAACATATCATTCCAAAAATTATTCACTAATTGGCGAATTTGTTCATTTTTATCTACATAGTTGTTGATACTTCTCTCATGAACAAAACCTAACCCAACATAATGTCATCATCCAGTAACTATTCTGAAAAATCAGCTATGAATGCACCCCCTGTGGGTTTTAGAATGACCCCAAAAACCCAAAACCTCCAGCATTAGGTGTAAAATGCAATGGTCTGGTAATACCATCGACATGGTACGATCCTGACCCTTGAGGGTACCTACAAAGGTCTCCTATATATTAAAACAGATGAGTGGGAATTGTCCAATGAAAACTATAGTAAGTCTAATGGGTTTGATTGCCACCTCTAACCACTTTGGAATCGTATCTAGAGAGGATGAAAATTACCACCTTCGGTATCTGGTGAAGGTGAATCAAGGAGTTAACTACTGCTCGCTTCTAATTCAGGGACCATTAAGTAGGATCCTATCAACCATTGTCCCTAGCACCATCCCACTAGTACCTTTTAGTTTTAATAGTTGGTTTCCTAGAACCAACTATTTTTATATTAATTACAGGAATATTTTAAGTATTAAATATTAAATTAAATATCTTTTTTTATATTTTTCATTTTTCTGCATGACATAAATATAATAATGTCCCAAAGTATTGGTCACATTGATAGGTTCATAGTAATACACCACCGTGATTAGAACCATGAAGTGAAATGAAATTATTCTTAATATTGTTTTTTTGTTGGATAACATACTATGATGGGAAAATAGTATATAGAATGTCAGGTTTGAGTACTCAAAAGAAAATGAGACTTGTTCTCATGAATTTCTCACTTGGTAATATCTAATATGGGAGACTATGAGAACAGACCCACCAGTAGGGATTCCACATGTTTTGGTGTTATCGGATATTATTATATGTTAGTGTGTGTAATAGTCCTTAGAATTTAAAATTATAATTTCTTCATGTCACAGCTTCTGCACTTATATTTTCTAACAAAACCTATCCAACCATATATTGGTAGAAAGTAGTGTACATTGGGTGTTTCATGAATGACATGTTATTAATGGATATGTCAAGGAAGTCTTTGTCCCATCCAACTTTATGGAAGTTTATATCTTATCCCTTCGATTGAAATAGAACTTTCACCCTAAATTCTCTGGCCATGGTGTAATGATGAGTTTATTTTATATAGTTATTGAATGATATATGGATAATATATCTGGATGAAACAGTCATGAAACCTGGTTTATGAGATATTGTTACAAAGGGATTATATTACACATTGATCATTTATATGTGGTTTTCTTCAAAGCAACGTTCTGTTCTCTCTCTTGGGTGCATTGACCTGTTTCTAGACAGTAATCTTGGACATTAGTCAAGCCCGCCAAATACCAATGAGAAATAATCCTTGCGGGTCACACCCTATTTTTTCTGTTGGACTCGATTAAATTATATTTTTATTTAATTATTGTAATTAATTTTATTCTCATGATTTTTGAATAATTTTATTCAAGTTATATATATCACATAAATTAAATTAATTTCAATTAACCAGATTGTGAATAAAAATAAATTTATTTATTTTATTGAATATTTAATAAATATATATTTACTAGTGTGTGAATAAAATATTTATTTAAGAGAATAAAATATTTATTCAAGTGTTTAATAAATTTAAGAGGATTTTGAACGGACCAAGACCGTGTTTGATAATAAAATAATTTTTTATGAGCTGGTGAATATTATTTATCCATTTTCACATGTTGGAACACAACATAATAATATTTTTATTCTGTGGAATGGGATTTCATTAATGGTTATACTTATATTTAATGTTTGTTATGAAATTAAATTTTTAACTGAAATTACATCTACATAAATATACGGATTTGTCTACTGTGTAATTTATTCAAAAAAAAATCTACGTTCAGGAATAGATATTTTTTATGAACAAAAAATTCTCTCTCAACTCATCCTTATCTCTCCCTCTCAAGAATTAGAAACCCAATAGATAATCTACTCATTAATGATGATCGAGTGATCAATAATGAACAATGTAAGACATTTGATTCTCCACGCTAGAACCCAAAGAATGAGGGGTATTGCTCAGAGAACATTGAAGCACATGTAGATAACCATTTTAGGGATTCTACCCTTGGATAACCACAAGCACTATAAAGGCAATTCATAAGGGAATTTTTGGGTGATCAACAGTCATCAAAGATGAAACTTGCTGATCCCAATAATTTATTTCATCATATATTAAATAATATAATAATTAATTTGATGTGGTAGATCCTCACTCATGGTTTCTTGGAATTATTATTAAATGAAATTATAATATATATATATATCCGTCCACTAAAACTCTTATTCTGTGCCCAGAACCAAAAATTGGTATTATATCAGTCACATTTAAATTTATAATTATTTATTTCATTGTTGATCTATGCGTAATCATTGTTATATTTTCATTTCATATTATTCATTCTTTAATCTAATTTGAAATAGCATGTTCTATACATATTAATAATGTTTGTTTAGTGTTTCATTTTATTATATATTTAAGAAAAAATGAAGAATGACTAAATATTTCATCAAGAAGTGCCAAATCTTTGGCCGGTAAAGCTGGATTACACTATGTGCAGTCGTATCACATGTCATATACCCATTTTCATTGTATCTAGATGAACCAATAAATTAAAAACATATAGTTCTTTTATGGATCACCATGTGTTGACTGGGCCAACCTAGAACACATCAAGAAGATATAGGTTGTGTATCTAGCATGTACACATTGTGTAGCCTAGCCGAGTTAACACGATGAATCCCTAGGAATGCAACGTGGATATAGTAAAACTGAGGTACATGGCATGGAAAAAAATGTATATCTATGTAGTCTCCCATTAATGGAAAAAATTTAAAATTACATTGAATTTTAAAAATATCATCATTAAAACATTATTTTATTGATTGGCATAATGTTTTGTGTTTGAAAATGTAATAGTGGAATCAACGTATTTTAAATTCTCAATTAATTTACTGTATAAATTTGTCATTAATGGTTCTTCCGTTTATTTTCCATGAATTCCAAATTGATGGGCATCTCCAATTATGGTTGGATGATCATTAAGATGAAAGGGAATTAATTAATTTACTAATTAATTAATACAAGTGATTTTAGATTAATAAAAAAGAGTGAATAAATAAATAAATTCTATCCCATTACTCTTTGTGTATTTTTTCATGTACAAAAAATCTTGAGTGAGACCAAGGCCTATGTATGTGATGGAATTTAATTAATTAAACTTATTTCAAGGTTTTTCAATTGTTAATATTAAATTAAAACATACCATGTGAGTCATCCCTCCCCCCATTATTTTTCAGGCCCTGTATGTACAAGGATACTTATGTAGTTATCTTTAACTAGTCCTTTATTTCCCCTCAGCTGTGTGTGAGTAATAAATAATTGTAATTAATGAAGCTTCTCAATGCGCATAGTGATAGTTCAAGACTGAACCATAACATCACCATCTTTTTGATACATAGGTGGACATGTGGAATGTTGTCACTCATGCCAAGTCTAGAATAAGGATTTTTTTCCCCTAGGTCATAGGTTGATTTAATGTTGGATCATTAAATCAAACAATTGAGAATCTTAGGATTTCATCATTTATTTATTTATTTATATCTTGTCTAATGCATTAAATTATGTTTATTGATGCAAGATCACGGTCACATAAATAAATTAATATACAAATATGGAATATAATAAAATTGATTGTATGTAAATGTTATTTCCAAATATGGTTAATCCATTAAGTAAACATCCACTTAAATATAAACAACACATTTCAAGGATAAAAAAGATAAATATTCTTAATAATAAAATAAATTCCTTCCAAATTATATAATGTTAGACTAAGCCTTTTGTTACTTGATTAGGAACAAAATTCATGTGTTTGACTAGCCATTGATTGGACTGTTACATTTATAAGGTGAGTTATTATGAAGGTTTTAGGATGAATTCACCATTTTATATCTATAGGTGTATCCCTTTCTATACTAGGTGTAATTTAGAGTTAAGGGTTGAGAAAATACATGTTAGTATTTAATTATTGAGGAGTCTACTCAATGTATTAAAAAGTTGCAGGCCCACTGTTGGAAAATTCTATCCTACATAAATACCTTCCAAATAGCTTAACCAACCCTTTTGGGTTTATGAGAAGGGGAATATGGTTCCTTCCCACTAGAATATCCTATCACCAATAAATTCCCTATTAAATGGTGAGGTCTATTAGGACGTGATAAATTGTGGTTGATTTAATAAAATTTATTAATTTATTATTTCTTAGAAAATTTGTAATAAAGAAAAGTACTAAAAATCTTCTCTTTTTAATGTAACATAAAATGAAAAGATTTTCATCCACACTGTACCTATAATCTTTGTAGGATAAATACAATGTATTTACTGGAATTAACTTTGAAGAGTGCTTTTTATGCATTTAGGTTATTCGATTCCATGAACGGAAATCGTACATTCTAGAATCCTCAATGCCAGATCAGCCAGCTCAAGATGTGAGGGATGAACATTTCCTAGTATATGAAAAACATATGAATGAAATGGTCAACTTTCAATGTTTGATGATTTCCTCTATGTCTGGTGAACTCATGATGTCTCATGAAAACATGGATGTATATAGCATGATTGATCACCTCTATGGTCTTTACCAGGATAGAGATAGATAGGAATGGTTTAATATTTCCTAGGTGTTATTTGAATGTAAGCATGGATGGGGTTCCTCAGAGGGGCCTCATAGAGTCTGCATCATTAGATAAATTGAGCGCCTTGAGGTTATAGGGTTTCAACTCCACAATTAACTGGCCACCAATATCATTTTAGAATCACTGCCATTGAGATTCCTTAGTTTTTTTTGTGAATTTTAATATGAAAAACATTGATATGTATCTACAAGATCGTTCTACTATCCTTCACCTTTTAGAGAAAGATATGAAATGAGAAAAGTTATTTGTCCATATGGTGAAAATGGAAAGTGAAAGAAAACAGATTTAAGCCTAGAGACTCTTCATTCCCTTCTCAGATAAAGAAGATCAATGGGGAAGCTAGGGAACATGGTGTTGTCTATTTTTCATGTGGAATGAAGTGACACTAGAAGAAATAAAATTACATGCTGCTAAAGAGGAAATGGGAAGCTTCGGAATAATTTGTTATCAAGATAAATTTTTCTATTTCCACAAATTGAGTATTAGATACAGCTTCTAGTTCTTTCATGTGTATTCAAATATAGGACCTAAGTAGATTCAAAAAAATTGTCAGAGGGGAGGTAGATATAAGAGCATCCAATGAAGCTAATCATTCTATTGTAGCTATTGGGGACTACCAACTTACATTATCACCCGAAATTATATTGTTTTTAATGGGTTGTTATTATGTTGCTTAAGTTACGAAAAATATGTTATCATTATCTATACTAGATACAGATGGATTCATTTTCAAATTTGGATGTAAATTTTTCTTCTTTTATAAATATTTCTTTTGTTATTATAAGGAGCATTTACATAACAGTCCTTATGTGCTGGATTACATGAACTGTGTAATGGAAGGAAATAATTAAGTTACATCACATAACTCATACTACAACCAAATTTGGCATAACCGATTAGGTCATGTAAATGAAAAATGCTGGAAAAAAATACATCAATATGGATATTTATATTCTTTAAAACTAAAACCACTTAGTGTCTGTCACACATGTTTACAAGGAAAAATTACGTATCCCCATTTAGTGGTAATTGTGAAAGGGCTGAAGAGCTTCTTGAATTAGTTCATACCAATATGTGTGGACCATTTCATGTTGAAGAAAATGGTGGGTACTCATACGTCATATGTTTTACTGATGATTTTATTAGATATGGATATATTTACATAATTATGTATATATAATATTCTTTTAATAAATTCAAGGTATGTAAGAATGATGTTGAGAACCAACTCTATAGGAATATTATGAAACTCCACTCAGACCATGGTGTAGAATATCTTAATCAATACTTCATTGATTACATATGGGATGTTGTAATCCTATTCCAACTAATTATTCCTTACACACCTCTCTAAACTATTTTATATTAATGTAGGAACAAAATCTTATTGGAAATGGGAAGATCAATAATGAGTCATGAGAGTCTTTCATTATCCTTTTGGGGATATGTGTTAAAAATAGAGGAGCACATACTAAACAAGTACCATATAAATTGATAAATGGTATTACATATAAATTTTGGAGTGTAAGGAAAACCATGTAATCAAATTTACATGTTTGGGAAAAAAATAACTTTGTTAAGGCCTCTGCAGGTAACAAAATTTCACACTAAGGCACAAAGTGTACTTTTATAGGATACCCTGAGGAAACAGAAGGATTTTACCTATATGACCCTCCGGAAAAATTGTTATAGTGGAAAGACATTCCATTTTCCTTGAGATGGATCACATCTCCAAAAGAGTTATTGGGTGTGAGATAACCTTTGATGAAGTCAAGGCTCAAGGAACACAAGATTTGGTACATGATCAGATTCTACAAAGCCTCGTGCAAGAAGAAACTATTATAGAGACACAAGTACTATTTAGGATTACAGGAGAGGTTAGAGAAATAGAATTGTATGGTTTTCTACTTATCATGCATGGTGACTCATTATTAGTTGATAATAATGATCATCTGACAAACAATTAAGAAGTAAGTGGAACAGATGTTTCCAAGTGGAAAAAATACATGAATTATTAAATAGATACCATGTACCAAAATCATGTTTTTATTTTAGTATATCCTCTAGTGTATGTAAATTATATTGGTTTTAGAATGTGTATTCAAGATGAAACTGGAAATCGAAGGAAAATTTAGTTCCTATAAGGAACAACAGGATGAAAAAGAGTTTAAACAACATTAATGAATTGACTATGATGAAACCTTTTCACGAGCTACAATTCTAAAATCCATTATAATTATACATGACATTACAGCATACCATGACTATGAGATTTGGAAATTGGATTTCTAAATAGCCTTCCATAATGGGAACCATCAAGGAGATGTTTACATGACACAACCTCAAGGGTTTTTGATTCCAAAGGACTCCAATAAGATATGAAAGTTGAAAAAATAGATTTATGGATTAAAGAAACCATACAGTTCATGGAACTTTCATTTTCGTAAATCCATAATGGAATTGGTTTTATAAAGAATGAATGTGAGCCTTATTTCTACAAATGGATTAGTGGGAGTGTAATAATTTTCTTAATAGTATATATTGATGGAATATTACTTATTAGAAATGAAATACTAGTCTTGCATTCTGTTAAGATATGGTTGAATAAATTCATTTACATTTATAACTTGGTTGAGGAAACATATATTCTAGGGATCACGATCCACCATGATAGATCCAATTGGTTTCTCAGCCTATGTCAAGGCACATACATTGACAAGATACTAAAGAGATTCAGTATGAAAAAATCCAAGGGGAGATTCTTTCCAGAAACACATGGCATTCAACCTTCCAAGAAAATCATTCCTCAGACCCATGAAAAAATAAATATAATTTCAAGGATTCCATAATAAATAGTGATTGGGCATGTATACTATGATATATAAAATTCTAGATGTCTCCCATGAACTAAGGGTGGTAGGCAGATATCAAGATGATCTAGGATACCACAATTGGATGGTAGTCAAGACTATCCTTAAGTATATGAGGTGTATAAGGGATATTTTCCTAGTTTATGGAGGAGATGATGTTATATTCTTTAATGTATATGCATATGATACTTTCCAAATTGTTAATGATGACATTAAGTCACAAACGAGATAGATCATCACATTTAATGGAGGTTTTGTGAGCTGGAAGAGCTCAAACAAAGTATTGCTCATAGATTATATAGTAGATTTTGAGTACATTACATCTTATGATGTACCTAAATAAATGTTTTTAACTCACAATTTCATCCATGAACATGAAGTGATACCTAGAAATAAAGATCCCATCACACTCTAATGTGATAATACTACAGTGGGGGCTCTCGCAAAAAAACCAAGGTCACATTGGTAGAAGAAATACATAATTTGGAAGTACTATCACTTGATGGATTTTTCGTATAGAGGTTAGATTTCAGTGAGTAGTATATCCACATAAGATAATATAGAAGAACCCTTGACTAAAGCCTTGAATCAGTAGAAAAATGATTATCCCATGAGGTATAGCATACTCTAAGTCATAAAATGTTTTCTCTACTCTAAGTGGGAGTTTGTTAGAGCTGGTATCATGTACCAACGGTTTGTACTTTGAAATCATGAATATTTGACATATTAAATTTTATATTAAACAAATTTTTACATATTTTTTATTGTTTGGAATGAATTTAATGTAATAATTTCCTATAGTATTTGTCACATTAATAATTTTATTGTAGTTCCCCTCTATGATGAGAACCTTGAGTTACTATGACAATATTCTTAATATAGTTCTACAGTTGGATAACATACTATGATGGTACATGTAGTATATAGACTGTCAGGTATGATTACCCAAAAGAAGATGAGACTTCTTATCATGAATTTCACACATGGTAATCTCCAAGAAAGGGTATTAGGATAATAGGCCCACCAGTAGGAATTCTACATGTTTTGCTATCATTCGATATTCCTATGTATGAGCATGTGTAATGGTCCTTAAAATTTAATATTATCATTAATTCATGTCCCAAATTTCACACTTAGATTTTATGATGAAAACCATCCCACCATATATTGGTGGAAAGTAGGGTAACTTTGGTTTGTTATGAATGACTTGTTATTAATGGATAATTCAAGGATGGATTTATCCTTTCTATTATTATGGAAGTTAATATCTCATCCCTTTGAATGAAAAAGAATCGACACCCTAAATTCCATTTCCATGGTGTAATGATGAGTTTATTTCAAATAGCCAAATAATGATGTCATGAGCATATATGTTGATGACATAGTCATGAAACCGGCTTGATGACATATTAAGAAAAAGGATTATATTACACAGTGAGTGTTCATTTGTGGTTGTCATTGTTTAGACTTTAAGTTATTTCACTTGGATTCCTTGACCTGTTACAAAACAGTAATCTTGGACATTAGGAAAGCCCGCCTAATGCTAATGAGAACAAATCCTAGAGTGTTACACACTAACTGTTCTTGTGGGGCTTGATTAAATTATATTTTAATTTAATTAATGGAATAAATATTATTCTCCATATTAAAGAATAATTTTATTCATGTTATATTGATTGCATAAACTAAAGAAATATTTATTCACCGGATTGTGAATAAAAATATATTTATTTATGTTATTTAATATTTATTAAATATTTATCTACACCTTTGAGAAAAAAATATTTGTTTTATATATTAAAATATGTATTTGGGTGTTTAATAAATGCAAGACGAGTTCGAACGGACCATGATAGTGTCTAGTGATAAAACAATTATTTGCAATCTAGAAAATATTATTTATTCAATTTGTGTATGTTTTCACACCAAAAAATAATAATATTATTATTATTATTATGTGTAATGGGATTTAACTAATTATTATAGTTATATTTAATGGCTACTATGCAATAAAATGTTGTACACAGAATCCCAGTGCCATAAGTAGATGACTATGTCTGTTGTGTAATTCATTCGAAACCAATTTCATTTTTGGAAATAGATAATTTTTTCACACAAGGAATTCAATCTCAAATCCTCCTTCTCTCTTCCTCTAAATAAAGATAATCCCAATAGTGAATTTTTTTCAAGACTAAAGAACAAGTAATCAAGAACGAATAGTGAAAGACATTCGATTCCCTACGCAAGCACCCAGAGAATGAGTGGTATTGCTCAAAGACCATTGGAACATGTGTGGATCACCACTAGAGAGATTCTACCCTTGTATCCTCACAAACATGGTGAAGGGAATGTAAAATGGCCTTTTTAGATGATCAAAAATCATCAAAAAAAATTCCTAAGCCAAGGTATTTATTTCATCAGATATGAAACAAATTATTTATAAATTTGACATGAAATATCCTCACTGTTAGTTTCAGGCAATAAAATATTAATATAATTTATTATATATCACCCTCCATCACAACACTTTTGTTGTTCCTGGAACCAACAAATATCACCTGATGAGTATACCAACTGACACATTCCAACCTATGACACCCATGCATGGGAATCAAGGAAAACACACATGGAATGAAATGCTATGGGTAATCGAAAGTGGGATTATATCACTGCTCCTGTGGATGATGCTTTTTAACATATTTTGAAGGTATCCAGTGAACAGAATCATATCCATGCTTACATAGAACAAGTCTATGGGAATATTCCTAAAGAAATCATGTGGAAGGTGGATATCCCTACCCCCATGCATGAATCTAATCAGCATATTTTAGTGAAATTAGGAGGTTAGAAGTAGGATCATATCCTTTCTTCAATTGAAGGTACCTTTCAGTGTATAGTATAGATATAAAATGTGAAGGCATACATTATTGTTCACACTTTACTAAAATTACATTACATCATTGAAATACATAAAGAAATTCGCTAGAATATTTCAGAACAAGTACAAATATAGGGATTGGTTCATATTTCTATCCCTATATCCAGGTCATCACAACACTCTAATAAGTATGAATAAGTTTTTTCCCTAGCGAAATTTCAAATTATTTCGCCCATCCATGAATATTATCAACCTATTCCGTTAAAGGATGAGGCACTGGACTAGTCTCATAATCATGTTCTAACCAGGCCTCATCAAGTGATAGTGACACATACCTCAGGATAGGGGAATATCCCTATTGAAAAAGACAGGAAATATATTCCAAATGCCCTAGATCAGGATAATATCACCGTTTTGGCTAGGTCTCACCAAGTGATAGAAGAACATTCATCAAGATAGGATCATATTGCTTTCAAAAAAGACTAGTGGCATACCCTAAAGGCTTTGAATTTGGCTCATATCCCTATTCTAAGCAGGGACCACTATGTGATACTGGCACACTCCTCGAGACAGGCTCATATTACTATCACTAAAGCTATATGACATATTCCACTAGTTCATAGAATCCATGTTCATATTCCTACTTCATCCAATGAAGGATTTCCCCAAAAGAACTCAATGTCTATATAGGATGAAGCACATATTGCTTCTGCTATTCTAAAGCTCTGACGTCATATTTCAATAGGGAACACATACTTGAAATGAGGTCATATTAACGTTCCAACTGGGGAACAACAAGTGAGAGAGGAATATGTCACGGTGCATACTCATATTACTATCAAAAAAGATTGGTGGCATAATGTAAAGGCTCGAGATCAGGTTCATATCCCTATTTTAACCACAGATCACCAAGTAAAAGTAGTACATGCCTCAGAAAAGGTTCATATACATGTTAGAGAAGCTCATTAGAAAACTCTGGTAGCTTCTTAGAAATGGTCTCATCTTCCTGCAACACCAGATAGTTGTCGACATGTTTTGGAATCCATCATAAACCATAAAAATATCCCTAAACAATCCCAAAAGGTATGTTTGGATATCCTATCAATGATAGAGAATGATTCTCATATTCCTAATCTACTCAATTATATTGTCCTTGAGGTTGTTCAAGACACATTATAAACAGCCTAAGGGTACTTGGACTCTTCCGCTGAAGCATAATAAGATGATTATCATTATATTCTTCCTCATTGTAGTGTGGAGATGGATCATAGGAACTCTACTCATGAAATAAATCATGTTAAACCTCTCAACAGACATGTAATTCCTCCCCATTCATATATACATTTGTATACATATGTTTTTGAAACTCAAACACCTTCATATTGAGGAATGATTGAAACATCAAGGTTAACCATATATAGTTTCCCATCAGCTGCCAGCAACACCCAACTCTAGTCCGTAGATAACCACGAGATAATCCTTTTGTGGTATAACTATAGAGAATCATGTAATTCTAAGGAAGAGGAAGATGAAATTTACATATAGAGAAAGAAATATAGAAACAACCTCTCCACCATGTTTTGTACCCTTTCTACTATTGACTATGAGATCCTAGGTGAGCTATAGAAAGAGTTCATGAATTATCTACACCAAAATATGTTTTATAATCCTTGGTGACTATAGGATAGACACCTCCCTTATCTGGTATGTTATGGTCACCATCATACCATCAAGATACAATATTTTCAGCTAGACATGGCTTCGATAATTAGGGCACATGACTCAAAACTAGAAAAGCACAACATAAATATGAAACATGGTTTCTGTCATTGCATCACAACTCTTCAAAAACTAATCGCTAATGAATTATCATGAGTTGATATTATATTATGTGGAATGAATATATTGGTACACTTCACCACACCCCTAGAATAACAGAATACCCTAGATACGATTTCATGTAATGTTATAGCCTCTGACAAAGTCATGGGAATGGGTATCTTGTGAGCCAGTTGGTCACTACAATAGAATTTCCTTACTTTAATGTTGCTAAGACATCACGAATTGAAGGAGAGGATAGCCAACATATCTTTGAACTCATCCCATAAAAGCATTGGGGAAAAAAATTAGACATGGAATCCAATGTTGCAATAAACCAGAAAACTTCCTGTAAAGAATGACCCCCATAGTGGGTTTCCATTGTACCGATCTCATACATGAGAATAGTTTCACAATATTGAGTGGGAAATAATATTAGTTGTCATAGAAACCATCCAGGAGAGAACCCAGCCTGACTGGATGGGGGAATATATACCTCCACCTCCTCCCCTAGAATATTTAATCCCTAAGATGATCTAGTATATATCGGTTGTTGGAGAAAAAAAAATCTATTCCACTAGGTTTGGGGAATTTATATCTAAATTTCTATCACCATGTTTATAATCCCCTAAGATGGTCTTGGATGAATCAATGGTGGGTTCAGATCAACCACATCACATTTGGTTGTGTGAATTTATATCTCAATTCCCATATTATGAGTCATAAAATCCAATATTGGAATCATCTTATCCTTCACAATAAGGTCAAAAAATTCCAATTATATATCGGAATAGTACTTAGTCTACAGGGCTGGGGGAATTTTCATCATCATCATCACCACATAGGGAATCATCCTTCTCAAATATGAGAGGTAAATATTGATGGTCGATATACCATATGTTCCTCCCACTACAAGAGGAACCTCATCTATTTATGGATCGTTCGGTAAACATGATCGAAAACTCCATCAGGGAAACTATTCATAGACCAAGATGGAAGGAACATACGATAAAGGTAATCAGACTCTTCCAAGGTCATAAGAAAAGATGTTCCAATATGGAAAAGAGTTCAAAAACTACCCAGATGGAAGCTGTGTACAATCATCCTGTTAAGTTGTGAGTAATGAGACAAATAACATTTCATGCTATACCTTTTTAAATTTCGTCATCATTAACATAAAAGATAAATTTGAACAATACACAAAATCAGTGGGATGTAATAAAAAATGTACTCCAAGAGGAGGGTCTAGATGCAACAACTAAATTCATTCATCCATGGAACCAAAGGGGGATAGGAAACCTAGAACCTATGTATATTGAGTTTTAATCACTATCGTAGAACACAACCAAAGATAATGTTAAAGGTGTGGACACATTCTAATCACCACCCAGAAGAGTCTTAATTCCTTCTATGGAGGAGAAGTTTAAACAATATGAGAATGGTATATAAAATATCAATCAAATCAATAAGGGGATACTCGAGGTAAACAATCCAATAAGGTATCTTCTTCAATAAGAGGAAAACATTCCTCCTCCCACACATCAGGAAAGAATCAATCCACATATAAGAGAGGAATCTGAGCATCATATCATCTCTTGATTCAAGCCTCTGGTCTATATAAATGAGGAATTTGAAAATAATCGTGACTTCCCCCCATTGAGGAGATAGAATCACCCTCTCTAGGGAGATCAATCAGTCTTAATATAGATAGATAATTATTAGGAGATGAAAAATAGGCCATATCATCAAGCCTCACCTTCTCCCTGTAGATAGGTGGTGACTCAAACAGTAGTGCCTCTAGAACTTCTTGATGTGATTAATTCTTTGACTACATGAATTGAATCCTTGTAATGGTGATGGAAATCATTATTTCCTGAGATAATATCATATCTTGAATGGGTGGATGACACTTTTCCCCAAATTTTTTTCCAATCCTACCTTCTCCACCATTGATGTAATGGAAGATTTAGAACAGTATCTATTGCACATTATTTCATGATGTGGTCTGATGGTAGGACCTTGAGATCAATAGAAGGAAAACTGGTTGAGGAGTTTTTTACATACTTTGATAGTGCTAGACATTTTTTAGTATTGGAGTCTTCCATAAGGATCTGTTAAAGGATATAAATACCTTTATTTTTAATTACAGTACCAGTTTATCTCCACACTAATCAAAAAGAACATTTTCAACCAGAAGAACTAAAATAAAGTAAAAAATGAATGGAATATAGAATTGTATCTAGATGGAAAGGTTTGACCTATTCACTCATCACCCCTCCCTCATATGATAAATTTCATGGTATTTGTACTGAAAATCTATAGGATGAACTACAAAATCATCTGATCCAAATGAAGTATCCAAGTGGATTTTATGTGCTTTAATAAATATCACAACATTTTGAAGAATCCATTTAGTAGATTGGTGATAAGTCTTAAACCATTCCATCAGCACATGATAAATGGATCTACAAGGTCGAGACTACTACTATTAGCCTCAAACCAATAATAGGGCCCTCATAACCACATAGGATAGTTTCAAAAAATCCAGAGCCTCTTATAGAGTATCCCCAATAAAAAAATACCCTATAGACAAAAATAAAAAGAGAATAGGACAACCCAATAGTTGAGGAACTGATGAATAAAACATACTCATTCTAAAATGATCAACTCCCCAAATATTTCTTAGAATCTATCGAAAATAACCTTTTCAATCTTCCATATCCCAAGAAGAACAATGTGGTCAAACTCACTGACCATCTTGACTACTGACCTTCAAATAAAAGTATGGTTCATAATAATCAGTATTGATTCATCTTCAAATATCCCCTTCAAATCATGGTTGATTTGAGAAAGGTGATGTTAAATAACTTGAAGGTACATTTGACCTAAAAAACATTTCCCAATTAAAAAAAGGTGTGGTTGGAAAAAAGTTATGACTAGGTATGGGAAGATGTTTGATAGCTGGATAACTCTAAATATGATTGATTTGGATTAGTATACCATGAGTGAATTAATTTTCATACCCATAATAGTCTTTTCACCAAGGTACATCATAGAAAATATATCTTTCAAAGGTGGATGTGTTCATCAGACATAGTAAGAAACAGAAAAGGATGAATCGTATTTAGCTCTTATATAGGCTCTAACACTTTCATATTTCTTCCTTGCAGCATCTAAAGAACGAGTGGTACCCCAAGAAATATAACCCTCATCATAATAAGATAAGACATTTGGTTTTGTTAATGTAATATGTTTGGAATACTCCTTATCTAATTACTAATATGTCTTCTTATATGAGTACCCCATACCTACTCGAGGAATAGGAGATCGCATGATCATGAACAAAGGATACATGTGACAGCACAGATGTGGTCGGACCTAATATTTTAGCCACATCCCCCACATAGGACATATATATATATGATTCTCATCGGAAAGCGTTCCAGATATCCTAATTGAGTCTTGGAGGTGTCCAATAACCCTCCAGTAGTTGTCTGCTTCTTTTCGTCTTACACGACTTCTATGAAGGGTTTCAATTATCTAGTCATACTAGTCATTTTGTAATCCCAACACTTCATATTCTACTAGAATCCAGTGTCCCCTAATTCTATGCACAACTACCAAGTCCATCATTTTCAAACACCTCAACATCTGATCCATATGATAAGGACCAACCCCACATTACGAAACGTCAATCTTTTGCATGAAAACATGAAATAATAAAATAGATAGAGATTATATCATCTAAGCTCTCAATTCTAGTTGAACTCCAACATTCAAAATAACTTTAATAAGAACTCGTTTAATCCTTCTATATCCCATATGACTTCGAAATATAAGTCACTACAACCAACTTTTATCGAGTGGAGACCATTCCGTTAGAATACCATTTCTCCATCTCCTTCAAAGAACCCGATCAGGAAAAGGTCATCCCAAGACAAATCAGACTCTTATATGTTTCTAGAAGACTCGATAATCTAAACATCCAAAGATATTTTACTGAAAATGGTTTTGGGATTATCCTTATCCCAATCTAAACCCTTCAACATTTGGTATATGGTGAAGTGGACTTATCTACCATAAGGTTATCCATTAAATCTTATGATAATTATGAGAAAATACCACTCGAGAAGATCAAGATCAATGTTTGGTTTAGAGATATCACATATAATTATAATTTAATAGAAATTAAATAACACATTTCATATAATCTACTTCTTACAATGAATTGCCTCTACATCCACGTGGTGGTACCTTCCACATTCCATCATTGTTCTAAATACCACATTGATGGAAATGTCAACATACTACATGTTGAGCATCCCCCATTCAAGAATATTGAAGCCACATATTTTAATGTATGTTTAAATAAAATGGAAGGAAAAAAAACAATGGTGGATGAGGATATATAGGTTTTTCTTTCAATGGATAGGGGAAAAGCCCTGTGAATCCCTATAGAATGATCAATAGTGATTATGTGCTACCCATAAATATTATTGTGGTAATAGACCTAATATCATATTTACAAACTCCTTATTTCCCTAGAGATAGTTTCAATGAATATCATCACTAGATTCTCTTTTCAATGACTCTTTAATTAGGGTATGGTAATTTATTTTCTCTTGGCCTCTCTCACCCCAAATGTGAAAGAGAATCCCTCTGATTTCCAACGTCTTCTGAAAATGAATCCATTGACTCAGAGGTGGAAGAAGAAGAGGATGAAATCATCAAAACCCCTTCTACATATGAGTATGAAAAATCCCCCACCATTTCTGAGGTCATTCATCTAAATCAAGGAATGGAAGATTACCTATGTCATATTATAAATAGTTATTTCATGCCTCTAGATGAGAAAGAGATGTATATTGTGTTTATAAGAGCACATTGATATGTGTCCTCTTGGAATTAAATATAAATTACTCAACATGATATAGATATAGTTATGCACCATCCCATTTATCCTAATCAATATCGAGGTTTCAATTAGTCATCCTAGAGGATGAATCCCTCACATGCCTCTAAAGTTGAGGTGGAAGCTGAAAAATTGATCAAAGTGAATTTTTTATGTGATGTTCAATACCCATGATGGTTTTACAATATCATCTCTATCAAAAAATAGAATTGGTAGATTAGGGTAAGCATTGAGTTTATATACCACAATTGATGTACCCAAAAGGACAACATCCCATTGCTGATCACATAACTCTTGATTAATGAAATTGCTGGCTTAAAATCCCTTTCTTTCATAGATGACTACTTGAGGTGAAATTGGATGTAAATGGCTCCTCAAGACAAGGAATCCATTGCCTTTATATCACCCTATATGATATTTTTCAATCAGGTTATGCTAATTGGATTAAGGAATGTTGGCAGAACATATCAATGAAACTTGAAGCATATCTCTAACCCTTATTGGGATGAATATAAAAATGTTATGTTCATGACTATGTGGCCAAATCTTGATAACAATGTGATCACTTAAAAGGAACGTCAAACAATATTTAAAAAGTTTTGGAAGCATAATTTGATGATGAATATGTTGAAATTTTCATTAAGGGTAACATTAGAAAAGTTCATTGGCTATAATGTATGCCACAATTTTATTAAGGTTGACTATGAAAAGTCCAAAAAAATCAATGAAATTTCACCCCCCCCAGAATCTAAAATAAGTGAAGGGATCCAAGGGAACCTAACCAATATTTGGAATTTCATATCCAACCTAGCCCACAAATATCTCCCATTCACTGAGTTAATGATGAATTAAATCTCCTTTATTTGGGATGAGGACTATCAGAAATCCTTCAGGAGTCTCAATTAGTACCAACTACACCCAACGGTACTAAATCCACTATTTGAAGGAAAGTCACTCATATTATATGTGACTACCATGGAATGATCTATTATAAATCTCATCATAGAGAAAAATAATATGGGGAATTGAAACATTATATACTACTTCATCTGAAAAATTATAGAAACTGAGACAAGATATTTTAATGTCAAGAAGAACTTCCTCACACTCATTTTTGCAGTGAAAATGTGGAGGCATTACTTGTAGCACCATGAACTCCACTTATTCTCTTATATTGATTCGCTCAAGTACTACCTTAATCATCACATGATGACTATGTTTTTTTCTAACAGGAGGTCATTTGGTCAGAGTACAACATTCAGTACATGTTACAAAATTCTATGAATGGTTAGGCCATGCCTGATTTCATCACAGCACATACCACCCTAGAAATCACCCTACTGGACACCCAGATTCTAGAGGAGGAGGTTTTCTATTCCCATGACCATCCCCAGACATGGGAGATGTATTTTTTAGTATTTAAAAGTGATTTAAATATGTCATAAATTTTAATTGTTTTGATAAATAACTATTTAATAATAATTTATTAAATTCTCAAATATTTTAATATTCAACTGTTTTTAATTAAATAATGTTTTTATTTCATTTCAAAAAAAAGTTCTAAAATTTCATTTTCATCCTCCTTCTTAGTTTGTTTGATACTTTATTTTCTGCTCAATATTTTCTAATTGTATAAGCTCTTCTTTATTTTGATCTCTTATAAATAGTTCCTTTTTTCATTTTATTTTTCTATAATTTTATATCAATTGATATTCCTATTCTTTTTTTGTGAAGATTGATGATAGAAGCTATAGAATCTTAAACAAGATCTCCCCTTACACCTTAGATTGGTTGTAGTTTTGTTTATTTATTATGTTTTAATTTGTATTATTATTAAACTTGTAGTAGAATAATTATTTCTATTTGATGTTTTTATATATAATAATTAATTTTATTATTATTATTTTAATATTTTGGTGTTTGTGTAAAAAAAATTAATGAGACACCATCAGACATTTCCAGACATAGGACACGAGCCACAATTGGATTCATCTAATGGTGGGTCGTGAGTCATTGTTGGACTTCCAAGGAAGATAATATTTTTATTGATTCAAAAGAATCATTTTACATCTTATATTCTTGCAATGAAGTATAACACCCCAAAAATATAAAGTAGGGACATTTTCTTCAATAGCATGTATGACAGGAAACACCAAGCCTTTAAGGAAATATAAAACCCTATGTATTTATTATATATTTTATATTTTATATAAATTCATTATATTTTATAGATTTTAATGAATTATACACAAACATTGTATGTCTTACATGAAAGAGTGACAACCTTCAATGTCTTATGTTATACGATAGATTGAGTTTTATAGAACAATAATATATTATTAAAATATAATCATTTAATATAATAATACATAAACTAAATGTTAAATTTAGTGATTATAAATATTATTAGATAACTTATAAAAATATATGGTTTACAAAAATATATTCTGAATTAATAGGTTAGCGATTAATTAGAAAAGAAAATATAAACCAATTGAATAAAAAGGAAATATTATTATTTTTCTTCTAACAAAGGTATTTTTTCTTAAAATTTTAATAAAATAAAATTATTTAATGATATTAATTAATATATATATATGATTTATATTCAATCAAATATTTTTGATAATAATCTAATAGATTGGATAGAGATAAGATAAGAATAAACTCAATATTACACTTAAAAACCCTATATATTTATTAAAGTGATTTACCATATTTTAATAGAGAACCTATTTAAAATCCAATTATTGACACTTTTATGAATCGTATATGTAAAAATAAACTTAAAATTTTAAGGATAAACATTAAAATGTATCTTAGGGTAAATTGTTGGTATTGTTCTGTGAAGGTTCATTTTATAATGAATAGTGAAAATACTGAAATTTAATTCAAAAATGACTTTTCATGTAATTTATTTATAATAATAAATTATACTTTTAATTTTTTTTAAAGTTTAATTTTTTAATATTTTTATTAACTAATAAAAATTTAGTTCATTGAAATCAATCTCACTTTTAAATTGATTATAAAAACTCTGGAAAAATTAAGACATTTTTTCATTAAAAACAAGCATTATCATCCCGTTTGCAGGATTAATATTAATTTCATTTCTACCACTTCTATGATTGGAATTTAGAAATTTTGATTCCATTTTTAGAATCATAAAAATTAAACATTTATACTATTTTCATCTTTTTTTGACCAAAAATATTAGTGAATGTAATTAAAGTTATTTACAACGATTAAGGTTAAATTATGCTTAATAAGAAAATAACCCTAACATTAAGTCCCCAAATGACATATAAACAAGTCAAAAATACATTTTTTAGAAATATATCAATCCTATACTCCATTTTCTAAAATTTGGACCATTATTGTTCCACTTGAAATAAAATAATGTTGGTGGGGTTCCTTTATTTTAAAATATTACAAGAGTGACACTCCTCCTCCATTATAAAAGGCCTACATTACTCCCACTTCCTTACACATATCAACCAAAATAAGTTCAAAAAAATATGCCCAATCCACTCCCCAAAATATGTCCCTTTCATCATATAGCCTCAATTTTTGGATAAATCAATCCAAGGAAGCCTTTTGGTGCAAACCTAAATGATTTACCTAAATTAAGAGGTAACATCTTTCTGAAATATCAATAATTTTAATTCCATTAACCACTTCCTAAATTCATATCATTCCTTGTTTATATGGAATATAAAATATCATCTGTCACGACCCGTCCTCGGGGCTCGTGCCGTGACTACCCAAAGCCCGCCTTCCATAGGCCAGGGGCTGGCGACTAGCACCAAGGCGTAAATCCTTGTAAAAAGGGAAGGCATTGCCTTTGAAATGTAAACAAACACCACAGAGTAAGCAAGAAGAAAAGTAATCACTAAGTAAAAACAGAGTACAACTGAAAGTGCGGAAATGTAAATGGTCCAGTATACAAACCCAAACTGAAATTAAAGTACAACTCGAAAGGGAAAACAGCAACTGTAAAGTAAAAGCCGCTACACCGAGCTGTCCACTGGAAATCCCACCTAAAGGGTGGGTACAGATAGCTCCACTGCTCCACGGGTCCCGCCGTCCGCTCCGAACACGTCCCGCCCAGAGGTCTACCTCCGGGTACCATCCTGCTCTGCAAGCCTCAGCCAAGATCAATGTTGTCCGTCGTCTTCAACCAACACAACGTAGTGCGGGCATAGCCCGTGCATGGGTGAGTATAAGCTACTCAGTAGGGACCCCGAGACCCCCGAAGGTCTCCCAAAAACCACAAAGGATAAACCACAAAGGAAGATACAATCACGAAATAACAACCGACACTGCTTAGGTATATGCCCATACATATACCTAAGTCATCAATTCAAATACGCTCCAACCTCCGAGCCCAAGTACAACTCAGTCCACACAGGAAAGTATACGTATTCCACACAGGAAAGCAAAATGAAATCCACACAGGATAGCACAACACAATCCACACAGGAAAGAAACAAGATTCAGCTCACACAGGTATACTTCTTCGAAAGATGATAAAGATGATCTCTGATCCATTTAAGTCATCGGTCCCACGAAGGATCGACAGGTAACTAACCCCCGCAAAGACCCACACAGGATCGGGCCCACACAGGACCTGTAGGCGCTGGTTCACACAGGACCGTTGAGCGCAAAGACCCACATAGGATCGGACCCACACAGGATCAGGCCCACACAGGACCTATAGCACTGATCCACGTAGGATCGCTGAGTGTTGTAGTCGTCGTCGAATCCACAAAGGATCTATGTACTGTCGTCGTCGCAGTCACAGTAGCAGTAGCAGTATTAGTAGCCGTAGCAGTCACAGACGCAGCCAGCTCTAGGGTTCCCGCACACAGCAAGCTCATTCGGGAGGGTCCTCTCCATGAGCCGAGAGGCTGATACATAAACTATCACAAAGTCTAGAGTTGATGTATCCAAAAGTTCCGTATCGTCAACAGGAACTCAACGCAACTGACGGAGTATCGATCAGACGCCCGGTCTGAGAGTTATTGGCTTTTTCATCCCAGGGGCCCGGTTGGTTTTTAAGGCAAGGCCAACCCAACTCTACTCCACCTGCATCCAAACCTCGGGCGGAGTATTCCAAAAGATCCATCTCACTAAGAGGAACTCAACAAACCTGACGGCACGTCAATCGGACGTCCGTAGCTCAAGATATGAGTGTTTCCGCTCCGAGGGCCCGGTTGGTTTCGTGTACGAACCAACCCGTCCGAACACAAAGTATTCCGAAACATTGAGTGCGATATACCGAATCGACCGTATCAATCCAAGGATCGCATCTCCGCTGACGGTTCATCAATCGGAGGTCAGTAGCTCATGTTATGAGCAAAAGACCGAAGTCAATTCGAAAACGGGGGGTCCGGGTCCAGGCTGACCCGGCCCGACCCCCCCTGGGTCGGCCCGAACCGGGTCGACCCGACCCTGGTCCGACCCGGCCCGGCCAGCGGCACGGTCCGGCATGGCGGCGCGCCCTGGGCGCCGCTTGGGTGCCACGCGCGGGGGGCAAGGCCCCCCCCCTCTTCCCTCTGGCGGCACGGCTGAAGCCGCGCCTTTGAGAATCCGGCCACCCCACGTGGGGGCCTGCTTTTGAGTAAAACGGGGGGGCGCTACCCCCCCTTTGGTGTAACCATGGCCCCCCCTTAATGGGGGGCCGGTTTTTGTCCAGCCGGGGGAATTTATTCCCCCGGTCCTTCTTCCTTCCGGCCGGCCCAACATGGCCGGCCGGTTCTTCCTCAACGGGACCGGCAAGGCCGGTCCCCCTTCCGGATTCCGACACCGGCGGCCCGGCTAGCCGCCGGTCTTCTCGTTCCGCCGTGGCCCGGAACCGTCCGCGGCCTTCATCGTCTGGCGTGGTGCGACGACACCGCGCCCCTCCGCCGTGGCCCCGCTCCGGCCGCGGCGCCTTCGGTTTCCTTCGACGCGGCGCGACGGCGTCGTTTTCTTGATAATCATTCCGCGGCGCGGCGTGACGGCGCCACGCAATTTATAGTCTTGTGATTTCCGCGTGGTGCGACGGCACCACGCCATCTTGTTTCATCTGCAAGAAAAATAATATTCAAGAACAAGGAGGGGGAATTCGGCCGTGTTTGTGTGGTCTGACCCCCCTCTCGTTAGATGATAACACAATATCATTTATCCTCAAGATTGTCATGCTAGAACCAAGAACGAGTATAAATAAATAATCAACAACAAACCCCTACCTCGGTTTCAAGTACGATGTTTGTCAACGACCAGTGGAAGACAAACGTCGTGGAGGTCGGGCGTCGCGGTAATCATTCGTCAATTCTGTTGACGAAGAGGTACGTATGAAGAGGTACGTCGTCGGTGAATCTTCATAAGCCGACGAAGGAAGTCCGAGGAGGAAGCGGTGTTCCCTTTCGTTGACACGGAAGGTGTCTTCGATCTTCGGAAACAAACCGGCTACGAAGAAGAGAGGAGAGGCGTTCTTCGTCGGAGCTTGAGTGTTCTTCGTGTTCTTCGTCAAAGTTTGATGAAGAAGAAGGAGATCTAAAATCCTCTCAAGATGGCTAACAAAAATAAAACAAGCTAAGGCTTATTTTATTTACACAAATATTAACATGAATTTCAAAGGTTTGAAATTCAAATCAACCCACCTTAATTAATTAAACAAAGTTGTCAAACATTAATTAAAGGGGGTTATAGGGGAGTTTTGAGAGAAGATGAGGAGTTGGGGTTCGTGTGGGCCCCACCACACTTAATCCTCCCAAGGGAGGTTAAGTGGATGTGGGTCCCACCCCTAACTCCCTTTGGGAGGTTATAACTAACTAAAAAAGAAATAAAATATGTTTTCACATTTTATTTAACTTTATTTTAAAAACCCAAAAACTAACTCTCAACCCGCAATAAACGCAACCTCGGAAAAGGTCTCCTTAAGCGAATATCGGCGCTGCGAGTTCATTGGTGCCCTCAGAATTTTATTCCAGGCACTGGTTCAAAAGTTAGAAATTCCCGCTCGTTCGTTCACTGAACGTACCTGAGCCAAACTTCGGAAAATGATTCCAGGCACTCTGGGCCTCGAAATTAGGTGTCGTCAGAAACCGCGCTCTTTTAAAATTCCAAAGAAAATTAAGAAAAAATTTCCCTTGAATTTTACGAGTCTTTAAATCGTCATTGTACTATTATTTTTTATGAAAATTATTAGACCTATACTTACACAGACCTTTATCTTATGGGTAACGAACATACTGTTTACATGTTCGATGAACTATCACCTCACGAAACGATGATTGTTCATTTTTCCAGTACCACCTTTCATGGTGGAAATTATGATTTAAAAACTATTAATATATTTTATATAATGTATTTATTATATCTTTATGATTATATAATTTTTTTATAACACATACCCTTATTCCTTCCATTTTGTGTAATTGTGATAACATTGTTTATGGAATTGCGGACTATCGCCCCCTCATAGTGATGTGATTCGTTCACACTATACATGGAATGTATAAAGTATTATTTTAATTAAAATTATATGACATAAAAACATCTATATGATATAAATTAAATAATTACTTTTTGGAAATATAATATATATATCATATTCTTTATTACCCTTTCACACACACTTAAAAAGTGATAACATCGTTCTTGTGCATCTGGAATACCACCTACTCAACAAGATATGATTACTTTTACATCACAAAAATTATATATATAAGTATATATGACTAAATAATATGGTATTATGTTATAATTAGCATTATGGAATGATTTAAGTTTCTTACCTTCTTTCCTAAACGATCATTGAAAAATGGGAACGTTACTCGTGTGTACGTACAGACTACTGTCTCCATGAACAGTGCATTTAATTTATTATCTACAAACAATATAGATTATTATAGATACATATATATTGGATATATATTAAATTAAAATCATGTTTTAAATTTTTTAGATGATGAAACCAGGATAAATTTAATAATTACAACAAATAATAAGTTAAAACAAATTCGGCAAACTAGGCAATTAACGCCCAATATAGTTAAATTAATGAAGGGTTTGTTAACAAACATGTAATAAGACATTATAATAAGTTAATATGTGATATTATATACATTATTATTTTCATTAAATTAGTTTTTAACATATTATAAACCACTATACATGTGGCTAAAGAAACACGAGACAAGTTGAACGCAAGTAAGGCATTTTATCTCATTTTGATTCCGTGATGCATACCTAATTGTTGTGAACCAAATTTCTTATATATGGTGTATGTACTACCAAATTGAAATGTAATATCATGGATAAATATTTATTAATAATATTTTCATTTTCAATTTAAATTATTTATTTTAATCGTATTTGAGTTAAAATTTACCATGTTGGATAGAATTCCATAACTCAATTTCTTTTTATCGAGTTATATTACTTAATAATTGTTTTTAATATACAATTACTATGTGTGTAATCACTTTTTAGTATATATTATTGTATTTAAAAATCCCTTATGTGTATTTACAGTTGATACACATAATATACTCGTTGATTTAATTTCACTTCGATGTTATATCATTTTCATGGGTTTATTTTAAAATCATAGTTTTATTCAAGATTGATTGTACATAAATTTATATTCAAGGAAATTATTTAATAATTGTTCAATTAACCCTTTCAGTTTAATATCCTATATTTCATAATGACCTTTTTCAATTATAGTTCCATTTACTATAAAAAACAATGTTTTTTAAATGTTTTCAAAATGATTTGGTAAATACATTTGTACCATTTTTACTTTTGCACATGTTTTTTAAAAGAATAATTTTTTCACTTTCCCGAAAAGTCTGTTTTAAAAACATTTTATCTTGAAAAGTGAGTGTTCTTTTACCTGTTATGACATTTATGGATTTATCCATCATCGTTTCCTTGAAGCTTCCTTTGCAATGTTAAAATATTTATTTTTAATAAAAAAATTAACGGGGATTTTCAAAGAAAAATTGTTTCATAAGGTTTTTCAAACAAAATGATATTTTCCTCAAGAATATTTTTGTATGTTATCCAATTATTTAATTAATGAAAAAAAACCTCTATTTTTACTAAACATGGTATATTTGGTATTAACACCATCAAAATCCTTTCTCTAGATGTTGTTTGATTTATTTGGACAAGGAATGTAATTATATCCACTTCCATGAACTCTTTCTTATTCCCCTTGAAATATTCAATATCCTATGATTATTGAACATTGAATTTCCTATAACTATAAATTTCATTTATCAAGGATATTAATATTCCCCAAACAATATTCAATTTTTCATATAGTGTTTACTTTGACAATTATTTGATTAATTTGGGAATTATAAATAAATATGTATTTCTCATTCAATACAGTTATTCGATAAGGCTTATTGTTTAATTCAACTGTTAGATATGATGAATTCTTTGGATAGGAAATGAAGGGAGGATCCTAGACTTTATATATCTCCTTGATTCATCAATGGGTTATAATCTGACAAATATGTTGTGAAAATTGATTAAGTTTCTACTATTAATTTAAACTATCTTATTAAAGGTCTAGACAGTGAAGGTTTTCATGTGCCTTAGAGATGACATCCATTATGAAATAATTTCCCTTATTTAGAATGAGTTATTATTAATCTACGATATTTACTGTTGACATATCTATAGATTCATTTATTTTCAGTTCATTGAGTAAATGGAATGTGTTTTAGTTTCATACCTTTTCATATTGATTTTTCTGTATCTAGTTATTTGAATGCCAGGTGTTATCATTTATTTACCATGCCATGGTTATTTATTTTCATTGATTTATTATTAATTCATATTTACATACCCTTACTGAGAATATGAGCTCACCCTTGTTATATTTAATTTCCCCATGATATGAAGAAGAAATCCTTGAATAAGCATTCAAGGACATTATTTATTTATTTTTTTATGTATCATGTTTGTGTTTTCTATCTTCCAATATATTATGGGTATCATGTATGTAATATATATTTACAATTCTTATAAACTAATTGGTCCTTCAGGATTTGATTCCTTGTAATCATTCCAATGTAATATAATAACACACCAGCTCTGGGCATCGGGGGTGAGGGTGCTACATGAAGTTAGTTTAGATTAAATCGTTTTATTTTTCCTTGATTTTTAATGGTAGGTCAAGCTTTATTTTTCAATAATTGGAACCCAGAGATAGGTTATGAGTCATTTTTCTCTTTTCCAATGATAGGTAAATGGCCCACCATTAGTTAAAATTTTATTTTTCTAAAAAATTTATTTATTATTTTCATTTTTTTGTTGTTAAAATAAATATTTAGTTAAAAGTATTATTATTTTATTTTGAAATAAATTTTTTGAATGTTAAATAAGGGTAACATTATTTAATGATCTTATATACATGAGGATTAAATTTTATACGATGCCCTGTTTTACTACACTTTTTCTACACGTATAATATAAATGATTATATTATAATTTAAATTGTTTTAATGAAATATCTCTAGTTTGAGATTAAGGAACAATCATTCACTAATTATACATCAAAGGATAAGACACCACCAATGGGTAAATGATAACCCACCATTAATATCAATGGTCGGTAAAATCACCCACCGTTGATTCCTGGATGGGGGTCACTAACCCACCATTGGCTATAGATACTTCTTCTTATAATATAGTATAAAATATTTCTAATATTCTGATTCAAAAAAAAATTACCATTTCATTGCCAAAACAATTCTCTGGATCAACCTTAGGTAGCTCATAGTGATTTTCCATGTTGGTCTAGTTGTCCATAATCAGTTGTTTCAAGTAGGCTTCCATTCTATCTTTCCAATATCTATAGTTACTCCCATCAAAGAATGGGTGTTTCTATGGTATCCATCCATCATTATAACTAAAACCTTCTACCATAAAAGTAAAATTTTCTTTTGTTCCTATCAATTTTGAAAATTATTTAATTGATTAAAATTGGATTAATGTTATTCATGATGAATTACATCAATTTTAAAGGAATAAAGTGTGACAATTAGTTTCTTCTCATGAACTTAAACCTATTATTGTAACATAAATTATTTTTTGATATAAACTTGATGAAGATAGAAACATAGATAGAAATAAATAAAGACTATTATCTCACTGTTTTTACCAATAAGAGGGAATTAAATATGTAGATTTTTTTTCTATTACTGAAAGGATGGAATACCTCTTAATTATATTAGTTTATTCTAGTTTTCAAAATATAATGTTATTTTTAAATGGAGGTAAAAAAGTTTATTTCTTAAGTGGAATTATTTAATTGGAATTCTATGTTAGAAAACACACTGGATTTGAAAATGATAATTTTTTAGATAATTATTTTAAGATTAATAAAGACTTATTTGGTATTATGAAAGATCCAAGAGTTTGGTAGAAAATAATTACACAGTTTTTATTGAAAAATTATTTGGTTAAAGGGAACATTGATCCAATATTGTTTATAAAAAAGAAATTCAAATGATATCCTAATTATTCTGATATATTTTGATGATATAATTTTTTCCTCAAAAAATGATTCATTATGTATGAATTTAAATTTATTATGACAAGTGAATTCGACATGATATTACTGGGAGAATTAATAATTTTTCTTTTTTACTTATTAATCTATGAAAAGAAGGTATTTTCTTAATTAAATCCAAATATTTTAAAGAACATGTAAATAATTTTTCACTTGATTATAGTAAAAGTATGAAAACACCCATGAAAACTAATTCTAAATTGGATATAGATGAATCTCGTAAGTCAGTTGATATTAAACAACATATAGGCATGATAGGAAGCCTTTTTTATCTCACTACATCTAAACCAGATATCATGTTTGGATTTTTCATGTGTGTTGGGTTTTAGGGAAACCACAAATAATGTCACCTTAAATATATTAAAATATTAATTAGATATATCAATTTTACTATATGTACTTTACTATTCGATTATAATGATAAATATTTTGATATATTTTCTTACATGAATACTGAATTTGGTGGTTTTAGATTTGACTGTAAAAGAACTACATGTATGTGTTAGTTTTAGGGAAAAATTTAATTTCATGGATCTCTAAGAAACAACTATCAGTAGAACTATCAAAAGAGGAGTCTGAATATGTTGTTGTTTTAAGTTTCTATTCATATATAATATGGCAAAAACAAACTCTCTATAATTTAAATGTCAATTTTGATAAAACTCCTATTTACTATGATAAATCAAGTACGATTTCAACTTCTACGAAACCATTTCAACACTCTATAACTATACATATAGATGTATCATCTAACTTTTTAAGGGATCATATAAATAAAGTATATATAATCAAGGTTTTTTCCCTTTGAAATAATAGTTGGATCACATCATTATAAAACCCTTAAATTTAATTAAATTTGAAAATATGAATTTTGAATTGGGTTTTCTATAAGCATAAAATAATTTTTAGTATGACTGTTGTTATTAAAAAAAATTCCACATATGTTCTATAATTTAAAATGTTTTTTATACTCTCATTCAATAATAACTAGTTCACACTATTTATAATTGATTTTTAAAACACTAATATTGTCTTAATTATATTTTTTTACTCTCATTATAGTAATTTATTTTATTAAAAGGGGAATTATTTTATATATTATTTTTAATTTAAAATTTGTTAATTTTTGAAAATGGGGTTAATTTTTTTAAAAAATTAATAATTTTTTTTTATTTTAGAAAAATTGGGAGATTTTTACTATTTAAAATATATTATATATACTTCAATTAAATCATAATCTCATATGCATATCCCAATTTTGTGTCGAGGAAATGAAAGTTTTATTTTGAAATGATAAATGTTCTATTATGAATAATTAAATAGTTTGATTTTATGATAATAAAAAATAAAATTGTATATACCTTTAAATTTTCATATTTAACCCAAAAAGGTTAAATGTTTCAATTTTTTAGAAGTAGATGATATACCTTGGAATATAAGGCTTAGGCATGCAAATTTTGGGTTCTTTGGCTATAAATTTTTCATCTTAAACACAAAAGATAATTTAGGAAAATTTGACTCTAAATTAGATGAAGGGGTATACTTAGGATAGTCCAAAATGAGTAAATCTAATATTGTTTTTGAATAATAATACTTTAGTTTTTAAAGAATCTATATATGTTATGTTCAATGAAAATAATTCTAAGATACATTATTTAAAATCTTTTAAATAAAATTATCAGTTTTTAGAATTCAACATTGATGAAGATGATAACCAATATAATGAAAATGCATCAGTTGTGGAGACAATATTTGTAACAACCTGAGATTTTCTAAAATAAATTTTTCAAATAATTTATTCTTTTTGATATTTTTCATTTCATGCAACACTAAATAGATTTTTCATTATATTAAGGAACTAAGATTGGCTTGTGTTATATGCAAAACAATGTTAATTGTTCACCAAATGAAACACTTAGATTATCTTATGGTATAAGAAACAATGTGTTTTTCTGATATTACACACAATACCAACTCTATTTTTTATTTTTGTTACATGAATGTTTTAGTTTTTACTAAACTACAAGATATTATTAATATGATTATTAAAATATTATTTTAACTACCACCTCATCATTTGAATGGACTTTATGATTAATATTATCTAAATTTTGAAAATATTATCTAAACATGTATATAAAATGAATCCTTTAGTAATAAATAGATATTATTTAATGTAATAACTATTTTAAAATAAAGAAATTACTTTTCTAAGAGAATAATTTTTCTATATACAAAATAATTTTATCTCAATAATTAAAAAAACAACTTTATGTTAATTTTATGGATAAAATTTATATACTACATATTAAATAAACATTTTTATACACATCAAAATGATTTTATAGGTATAAGGTAAGAATAAATCCAATTTTATAAATAAAAATATATATTTTTCTAAAAAGTAATTTTACAACCTTTTAATGGAGAACCCATTTTAAACATTATTTTTTAAATTTTTATAATTATTATTCGGAAAAAAAAACTTCAAATCTAATATAGGAACATAAAAGTTATATTAGTTTTAATTTTGGGTGTTTTTTTGTCAAGTTTCATTTTTTTGATGAATAGTTAGTGACACTGAATTTTAATTCAAAACTGCTTTTTCCTATAATTTATTAATATAGTTAGGTTATATTTTAGCATAATTTTAGAGTTTAATTAGATCAATTTTTCATCAATTAATCCATTATAAATCACTATAATAAATTTTATATTGAAATTGATTATAAAAACATTAAAAACTTTTGAACATTTTTACTTAAAAATATCGATTTATCATCTCGTCTGTGGGATTAAATTTGGTTTAATTTCTACCACTTATTTGATTATAATTTAGAAAATTTGATTAAATATTTTTAACAAGAATTAATTATTATTTTTTTAATATGGTAAACTTATTTTTTGACCAAAAATATTTTTAAATGTTATTAAAATTAATTACAATAATTAAGAGAAAAATTAGCTTAACAAAGGAGTAAACCATAAACATTACTGCTAAGATAACCTAGAAACTAGTAAAAATTCCATTTCATGTAAATATTGAGCCCCTATACTAAAATGGTACGAATTTGGTTCATTATTGAACCACTTTTTATAGTAAAAATGTTGGTGGAATTCCCTTTTCAAAAATTTACAAGAATGACACTCCTCATCTGCTATAAAAAGGCATTAACTCCTCCAACTAATTAAAACCTATAAATCAATTTGTATTGACCAAAATAAAATAAAATAATCTCAAAACATCCCTCAATTCATCCAAGAATACTACCATTTTTAATAAATTAATCCCTGGAAACCCTTTTGTGCAAACCAACAAGAGTTACCCAAAGAAAAGATAACATCCTTCCTCAGGATGCTTTCCTTTATTTTCATTCTTCATCACCTAAATTATTCTTATTCCATTATTAAATAATAAACATATTATAATAAAAATACTTATATTTATTTATATTAATGGTTAAACCGACATTTACATACACTTCTATCAAATGGGTAACGAACTTAAGTTCATGGGTCCGGCGAAACTACCGCCTCACGAAATGATATTGTTCATTTTTCCTTTACCACGTCTCATGGTCGGGAATTATGATTGAAAATATTTTTTTATATCACATTTATCAGATTTTATATGTATTTATTCTTCATTAATTTTTTATATAAAACATACCTTTAGGATTTCCCTATTGTATATATATAATAACTTCATTTATGGAAGTCTGGACTACCGCCTCCTCGAAGCGATGCGATTCGTTCACACATTACATGGATTGTATTGAGGGTATTTTTAGTGAAAAAATATGAAATTTAAGATATAATAAATCTAATTTGATGATATTGTATATATATAAATACATTTCATTTACTTTCTTTCATCAATACGGAAAGAAAACAGAAACTGTGTTCATCCGTACGTAGAGCATATAGTCTCCATGAATGGGGTATTCCATTATATGTATACATATATATATTATTATTATAATTATTAATATAATGAATATATATGATATAAAGATCATTTATTACCTCCTGGGAATAATTAAACCATGATCTATGTAAGAGGATTAAGACAAAAAGACAAAACTTATAAAAATAAACAAAGTGAATACTACTAGAAATGTAACATTAACATGGAGTTGTTAATAAATATGTAATATGGAGTCATAATAAAACCATATATTGTGTTAGATATAATAACATGGTTATTTTTTAGATATATAGTAAAATTATATTTATTATACATGAAGTTTGAATGTGTACAATGAAATTCTAGACTTAATCTAAGGGAATTTCATGTCCCTCTTTATTTCCATGAGATTCATGTCATATTAACAACTCTAATGTTTTGTGTGGTGTATATAATAACTTATTAAATATCATATAATTAATTTAAATTAATTAATTATATTAAAATTATGATTTTTTTTATTATTTCATGGGGATCATGACACAAAAATTAATTATGTAGTAAGGGTTTTATTATCTCGCTTTTATTTCTGTGAGACTTATGCCTTATTCACCACCCATTAATTTTTTGTTGTGTATTTAATACCCATGAATGTATTCTATTATTATTACACCTAAACTTATTTGTATTTACATATCAATTTTCTAACATCAATTTAATGGGGTTTTACTATTCCAATGATACGAAATCTGTAAAGTAGTTTTGTCTCAATTTTCCTTCTTTGAGACACAAGTTTTATTGAGAACCTAAATTCTTATAGGAGGTGTATATAATACCCTTTTACATTTTATTTAACATATATAATTTATTTAATTATATATTAAGATTTATTTAATTTAATTTTCTTACATGTAGATTATGATTCAAAGTTACCACGTGGTAATATTTTATTGAAACGATCTCATCATTTATCTTGATTATTTATGATTATGCATCTGTTAATGAAATTTTAAGATAAATCTCTCATGAATACATGTAAAATTTATTATCTTCTTGTTATTCGAGGTTTATTCATGTACCTAGTTCTTTATTTTCATTATTTTGTGATTAATTTTATTAGGAAATTTTTTTCTATGAAAATAAAACGATATTTCTCTTTTCGGTGAAATCTAATTTCATTCAAAACCGAGTTTTATAAAAAGTTTTTAAAATTGTTTTAAATATTCATTTATTGGTATTCAAGAAATAAAATTTAAACAACATCATTATAATTTTTCAGGGTTATTTTTAAATAAAATGGTATTCAATGTTTTTATGTTCGAAAAATAATTTTTTAAAAGAAGAAATGATATTTTCCAAAAAAATGTTTTTTAAAGATATTTATAAATTATTTCTCATATAATATGACATCCATAAGTGATAATCATTACTAATTGGGTATATCATCCATGTTTCCATCTATATTATTTCTCTAAATTTTTTTATGGCATGTCATTTATGAAACTCTTTTATCATCCACAAGTGATGAGTTTATGGAATCGATTTCTCTTTCATGGGTTAGAAGATTATGAAATCAACTACCATTCATGAGTTATTATATGATGAAATGATTATGAAACATATCTATTTTTTATATTTTGAGATATTATGAATGTTTAATGATACATTTTTCATTTTATGGTTTATGATGTTTATGAAATATAAATATTTTTATGGGTCATGATATGATTAATGCTTTATTGTCTTTTGGAACACATTGGTATGATTCCATTATGTGATAGGGAAGACCTATATCAACTTCCAATTAATTGGGTAATGATAATTGGTATATGAACTCAAAGGGTACATGAGTTGTAACCCAATTACAAAAATAAGAGGGTGCATAGGTTGTAGCCCTAGACTGAAAATAAGAGTGTACATGAGTTGTATCCCAGGATTAACATGTTATGAAAGTCATGGTAAGTTTCCTTGAAATAATATTTTCTTGGATTATGTATATTCCCCAAATTATATGTCTTATTCTTAGTTATGTTTTAATGTCTTATTCTCTTGATTCTATTATGATTCATATCTTGTGAACTACCAATATTAATGTCATGTCTCATGATTATGATATTTGATATGCATGGTATGATCATAAAATGATATTTTCATATTATCATACCCTTATATTCTTGTTTTTCTTATCTGATTCCTTTATTTATCCTTATTAAGAATTCGAGCACACCCCTTTCTTAGGTTTCCTTTCCCTAGGATATTAAGAAAGTTTTATGTATAAGTACTAAATGGGAAGATATTTTTGGGAAATATTAAAGAACATTCACCAAGAGAGAATATTTTGTTCCAAGTTTCTAAAGACACTAAACTATTATGGTCTTCAAGCATGAAATTCTATAATATACTGAATATTCATCTATATTGATGTAATATCAATATATGTTAATCTTGGGTCACTATAGTTTGTATAAAAGGAAATGTTTAGTCAGACTTTGGAAACTAGGATTAGAAAACTATAGTGTGATTCATAGGGATATTTATAGTATATGTCTAGGGATTTCATTATAGATAATTATAAGGATACAATATAAGTAGAGTAAAATGTACTAGAATTTTATTAAAGGATGTAGTGAGTGGTTTCATAGAAATTCATCCTTGTCTGTATATTATAAGTGGATGTGGCTTTAACATAGATGTACCTATGGTAGAAACTCTAAAAAGGTGCATCAGGCCAAACTCTAGAATAACCTGGTACATCCTCCAAATAATTTTTTTCCATTTTCAAAAGTCCTCTTTCAGGGTAAGTAGGAAACCTTACATTTCCAAAGATCACATTTCAAATGTTCAAAAGCTGTTCCAGTCCACAAATAGAAATTCAAATAACAACTTTCATGAAAAAAATACCATCATCCCCCCACGTGAATCTCAAGTCACGCGCCCACCACGAGTCGCACACCTATCGCTCAAACATCATGTCCATCATCACCACGCTGGTGAGACCACAAGAATCCCCATCGTCGTCATTTTCATCTTCACTGATGTCTCACTGAGTTCCGCAATATCATTGTCACTGTCATTGACACCAAACTAGTTCCAATGTCGTCATCATAGACCAAACACCACACCATACAACTAGAGAACGTCACAGATCATCAAGTCGTCATGAAACATTGAGACTTACCTACATCCCTCATCACCGAACCACAAAAAATAGAAGCGCAACAGCATCGTGAACATCACTGATAGCTACCGAAGAGAACAAAAAACAACATCAAAAGAGAAATATGAAACAACATTGTAACTAGAGAAATCCACCATATGTCTTTCCACCTGGGACCTCTTACCACTCCTTAGAAAAAACCAAAAACTCCCTTTGTATCTGGTGCACCCGACCGACCTAGAAGGAAGCAATAGTCCAGGGAGCAAGAGCAGGGAGGAGCGGCAAAGAAAGGGAAAAGACAAAAAAAACCCGATAAGAAACGATAGATATAAACACTGGGATTGAAATCCTAAGTAAAAAAAATATAAATTGATACTAATAACCGGGAGAAAGAGGATCGAAGAAGGTTGAACTGGGATTCAAACCCAAATAAGAAAGTGGGACTGAAACCCTAATGATGAACCCCAAACAAATCCATAGAAACTGAGGACGAATACATTGAAATAGAGGATACCGCTTTTACCTTACCTCCACCACCACAGTCCCAAAAAAATCTTAAAAATTAACACATCCAACCAATATGGGGTTGTGTGTGTCGGACTAGATCGGTAGATTAGGTATAGAAGAGGGGAAAATAGGACAGCTCCATGGAACCTGAAGAGAATGAACCTATGATTATTTTTTCATGATTATGTGGTTTTTTGTTTCGATAAGTGTTTCTCATTCGATGATTTCTAGTTGTAGTTAATGGATGGAACATGAAATAACTATGTCAATTCTAAAATCAATAGAAAATTAAATGATTATCCTATAGAGACACAAAATGTTATGGGATGGGGAATTGAGAACATTGTTTCTATTCCCAGAAAACTTTCCCAAAATATGAATCATGTTGAACATCCAAAACAGAAAAGGAAAGAACCATATTATATTTAGTCCTTAATGAGGCAACATCCACCTTCTTTTAGTTGTTCCACTACTCTACTATTTTCTAAGAAATGAATCTATAACACTAAAATGATATCTTCCATTCTTCAATGTTCAGAGCATGAAAAAGACATTTTTTATTATTTGTATGGTGAATCATATCATTGTTGTAACCTTATTAACAATATGATGGAACAAAATAAAATTTAATCTATGTAATTGTAAGTGTTTAAGAGGATATTTTTTAGTTAGTAATTCCCTCATATTCTATGAACAAATATGAAGAATAAATTATAAGAGCATAACTATAAAGATGATGAATCTATTAAAACATATGAATCAAATTTTTCAGGAAATGTAAGGTTCTACGCAGGTACTATCATTCATTATTAAAGTAATGTTGATTTATTCTTCAATGTCATTAAACCAATTTTTCAAAGGGAGTTTTCCATAAGGGAATCTGGATTACATGAAAAGATTTCTAGATGAACCATTAAGTTGGAAATAGAGGATGGATTTATGTGTCAACATCTCGGTTTGGATAAGAAGAGAAAAATAGAATTTTAAGGATAATCTATGAACTACGGAGAGAATAAGAAAAGATATCTAGTATGATCAATTTTTGGGATGAAACATATAGAGAATTTTCTAAATGAGACTAATAAATGTTTTTACTATGGTATGGAATTACATCATGTAGATGAGCACCTCAGTGATTGAATAAAGTTATCTAATAACATGAATAAAGAGAAATTTCTATAAGATACCCCTTCCACAGTTCAATGTTTTAATTTCATAGAGTTTGTTAATTTTTCTAAAAATATCCCAAATACATGGTTTAATACTGGGGATCAAGGCCATCAAACACTAAAGACATTGGAAAATGTAAATATTATGCAATAATAATGTATGAGGTGAATAATGATAATTAGTGAACATTAATACTTCTCTCCTTATTAAGGAATTTCATGTTTGATATTAAATGAATAAGCCCTTTGAAAATATTATTGTTCATCCTTTAGTGAAATTTCATGTGATTATATCCCTCTACCTGGATTGTAGTATAATAAAATTACATTTTATATTCTATCGATATTATGATAGACACACATTTCCCGTGAAAATGTTTTTGGCATAAGATAATATATTAATTAAGGAATAAACGATAAATTCCATTTTGGAAGTGCTACAAGGTTACCCATTTATGAAATGGATTATGTTAAAATTTAGATGAGTTTATAGAGATTAAATTATTATCTTTCCATATAAATATTTATACATATTTGAAACCATGTGATAACATGTTTTTCATGATAATGATAGAAGGAATGACCCATCATTCTATTTTCAGATCTACTGATCTGTTAATTCTTTATGAAGGACAAATTTACCTTAATTTAATTGAATAAGTGATGTAGTGGAATTTGATAAAGGAAAAAATGGAAAGTTTGTAATAAAATAATTTAATTAAATATTTTCATGAAAATTATTCAAATTTATGAAAAAGGGTCCTCAAATAAAATTCTTTCAAGTTATCATAATTTTTAGTGATTTTGATGTCCTTTTCAAGCCTCATTAGGTTATGGATTCATGATAGTAAAAATTATCATAAACATTTTATCTATCACTCTCCATCAGAAATTAATAGTTATCTTTCAATTCCATCTCCATGTTTTCAATCATCACCTATGTTCTTCTATGTATGATTTTCATTGGGAAACCATTATGGTTTCAACATACCATTTTTAAAGGAAGTTTTCATATGAATTTTTTTATTGTGGGATTCTATGAATGGAACATTCAGGAATTAAACCATTAATAACCTAAATGAATGTCAAGAGATAAATTTAATTTAAATGTGGAGAATGTAACACCCTGAGAATTTTTGAATTTTTTTCTAAATTAATTTAATATTTTTGATATTTTCATTTAATTAAGTAAATGATAAATAAAGTTTTTTTATATTAAATAAATTAGTTCTTATTAAGTTATAAGATACAAAAAATTTAGTGTACACTACATGAAACACTTAGATTATCTTTTAGTACACAAAAATCTTTTTTCCCTTATATTACACACAATAATGACTCCCTTCGATCGCTAGTGTTACATGTAAGGCCAAGATTTTACCAAACTACAATATATTGTTAATAATATTATTTACAAAAATTTATAATTACCACATAGTTGTTGGAATAGAATATATGAATAAAATTAACTAAATTATGAAAATATGAACTACATGTGTATATAAACTTAATCCTTGTGTTATAAATTTGAACGAGTGAATATAAGAGCTTATTAAAAATAAAGAAATTACTTTTCTCAGAAAACTATTTTTCTACGTACAAACACAATTTTATCATAATAAATTAAACAAAACACTTTTGATTAATATTTTCAATAAAATTTATATATTATATATTACATAATTATTTTTTATATACATCCAATATATTTTATAGTTACAAGGTAAGAATAAATCCAATTTTATGAATAAAAAGTAGTATTTTTTTAAAATATAATGTTACCTTATTTTATTGGATAACCCATTTAAAATATAATTCTCTACACTTTTATAATTTTTATTTTAAAAAATAAAATTCATCTTTTAAATTTTATCATAAAAACTATATTATGGTTAATTTTTGGTATTCTATGTGATGTTTCATTTTTTTGATGAATAGTGAATAACACTGAATTTTAATTGAAAACTAATTTTTATCTAATTTATTCATATAGTTAAATTATATATTATTTTTTAAGAGTTTAATTATATCAATTGTACATAAATTAATAAAATTTGGTCATTGAAATTGGAAATAAAAATCATTTCCAACTTTTGAACAGCTTTACTTTTAAAACTGGATTTGTCATCCCATCTACGTGATTAAATTAAAATTATTTTTTGCAACTTATTTGATTAGAATTTGGAAAAATTAATTCCTTTTTTTTAATCATCATTATTTTTAATTTTGAATATTGTAAATGTAGTTTTTCACTTTAAATATTTTTAAAAGTGATTAAAATTAGTTACAGTTATTAAAAGAAAAATTAGCTTAATAAGGATTAAACCATAAAATTAAGGAACAAAATGACCTATAAACTTGTCCAAAATACATTTTATGGACCTATATCCACCCTATACTCCATTTTCTATAATTTGGTTCATTATTATATCTATTTATCATAGAAAAAATGTGGGAGAAATTCCCTTTCCGAAAATTGACAAGAATGCCACTCCTCTACCACTAAAAAAGGTACTCACCCATCCAACTTATTCAAACCTCTCAATATAACACCCCAAAAAACTTATAGTATGTTTCTCTTATATAATATTAATTTATTAGATATTCTATACTTAAAAAATCATTGATTGTCTTTGAAACAACACATGGTTATTTAAGAGATAGAGATAACCTAGCCATTAAACTTAAATTTTCAACTTCTGTGTTTTGAATTTAGAAAAACGGACGTACACAGTTGTGATCAGGGTTATATTTGGAGTCTGATAGAATCAAATTAATTATAAGTGAATAGTAACTTACCCTAATTAATAGTAACTTTCCCTTATGACTAGTAATATTACCCTTATGAATGGTAACCTTACCAACGAAAGTATAACTAAATTTAGGCACCTTAAAAATGATGATGAATATTTTAATTATTGGTATTTTTCTATAAAATAAAGAATTTAATTAAAAACTAAATTTATCATATTTAAAAAATTATTTTTGAAAAATTTATTTCATTTTTTGATTCTACACATCAAAAAATGGTTAGGGTGAATTTTTATGTTTTTTATGAAATACTTGAATTTCTGTGAATCGTAAATTTTTTCTAATTTATGAAAGATGCTAAATAAATGATTTTATGAATCATGCTTGAGTAACGGATGATGTAAATGGAGAATGGTTTTAACTCACATGCACTTTTTACTTGTTTTGGTTATGTAATCATCACTCTTTATTGTCTTATAGAAAAACAATAAACTAATGATAAAAATATCAGATAACCTTCCTCCCCTCCACTATATAAACAACCCCTCACACCCTCTTCCTCCCATACCACTCACGATTTGAGCCTTACCTATGTTCTAAGAAATAAACTTATAAATCAATCAAACACCTTCATGACCTATTGGTCTCAGGATAAGGCCAAAAACAGAGGCCTTAAAAAGATTCTCAAGGAGTACTCAATAAGTTAACCTCTCTTCCTTTTTATTTGAACTTCATTTACATGTTCCATTTTTTGTTACTCTCTCCTCACCACCCCACATCCAAATTCTTTGTTAATTAAAATTAAATAAATTTACAAAAAATATTATTATTCGAATGTAATATTTTATCATCATCTTTCTTTCCCCCTTCCTCTTACACTAAAAACAAAAATACCATCTCATATGTGTTAATTTATCACATTAAAGGATGAAAAGATTTAAATTTCTATTACTATATTAAAAACTAGTCAGGAAACCTTTTAATGGATGAACTAGATCATAATATAAATATTTTACCTTATGGAATGATCTGGAATCCTTACACACTCATAATATAAAATAATAACACAGAACAAGTTCATTATGCACAAAACCGCCAAGTTAATCCAAGCATTTATCATTTACTTTTAACTAACGATGCATCCTCATGGTATATAAACCAAAATAATTATAAAATAATTAATATCTATGTAATTTCGCTAATAATATATATTAATAATTTTGTGTGTCTAACCACATTTCAAAAGAAATTCCATTCATTAATACAAGTAAATCGATCATGAAAAGCAGGGAAGAAAATGATTCCAAAACAACTAAATTGGACCTCATAAATCCAACAGAAAGTCCATGAATGAATGTAATAAGGTTATACTAAATAAATTTCTTGTATAATAGGTTTTTTTAATTATTAATTAATAAATTTAAATCTGATTATTCATGTCATTACTATCAATTGAGAACATATTCAAGAATAATGTTTCGGGTTTCTCATTTCAATTTTTTTTTACGTTAGATTTCCATTGTTCTCCACTTATTTATTTTATGTGGTATATGTTTTCTTCAATTTTATATATAATATCATTATTTTTTTTATATTCATGGTATTAATTGATTCACTTGATGATTATAAACTTGATCTATTATAATTTTTTTAGGGACTTTGTTTAGGATTCCATTTCATTGTGATTTATTTGGTATTGGGCACCTAATCATTATTATGTGGTGTACCTACTAATACTTTGAGATCATTTTTAATTTGAAATTTTAAATATATTATATATCCATATTTTGGATTCAAGGATATTCTTATTTTTTAAAGACTTATACCCTTTTACATATGTTGTTTATTTGGAATGTTTTTTTAACTATGGGAATATTGAAGAATATTTGTACTCTACTCTTTACAGATTTCGAGAATCCATATTTTACTTGTATTAAATATATGTATAAATAATAATTTGGACTTTATGTGATGTTCAGGTCCCTCTATATCCCCTATATGTATCTATAGGTCTCGTGAGACAAATCAATTGGCGATAAACTCTTTGAGTTAGTTTCCAAAATAGAATCAGACAGGTATCTACCAGTAGACATAAACCATTTCGACAATATAGTGGTATCATGTTCTATATACATAACATATAATTAATAAGAATTAAATATGTTCATTTTTAGTTATTACTATCCATGAGTTTTTCACTATAAATAAATCTATGGATGTAGTTTCTTTCTCAGTTTACTAATGGATTGAAGTTTTCATTTTTTTCACCATGCCATATTGACTATGCCAATTTGATTATGATTCAATTATTGATGATTCATAATTCCACTATTTGTAACCCTTAATGGTCATTTGACCTCACCCCTTTCAATTTTTTTACCTTCAACATGTTATGAATAGAAGGTCCTTTGTTAAGTTCTTGTGGATGCAATTCATAAGTTTTTGTTATGAATTTTATTTGGTTACCTTTCCCAATGTACTTTTGGTATCATGTATTTATATAGTTTCTTCAAGATTACTAAACTGATTGTCCCTTTTGGATTTATTTCATTTTAATCATGCCAATGTAATAATTAATACACTAACTTTGGGCTTTTGGTTTCTGGGTGTTATAGTTGTTATCAAAGGAAGTTTAGTAGCAACCATGGAAACAAGATTTAGAAAAAATAGATTAGATGACATTACTCTAAGTTATAATTTAAGGATAATCATAGAAGAACATCCTAGAATTTTGTTAAAGTAGATATTATGTTAGTATTCCAAGAAAATACATACTTTTATGGATACTACTAGCGGGCATGGTTCTGGAACATATGTACCTAGGAGTATCAACTATGACAAGTAGTTTCGGGCTTGACCTATGGTACCCTAATTCATGAAAATAGGCCTTACTGTGCACATATTTTGACACTCCTAGGGTATATTCTTAGGATAATTTTAATTTTATTTACAACCCATTATTAAGGACTTAAATGTAAATAGAAACAATGTTTATGATTATGAGATTAATCATGCCTAAATTTTTAGATTATGTTAATTGTTTTCTAGTTATAAATTAGGAATTGTGAATTAATTTAGTGTATTCCATTGTTTAGTGATGGTTCCCAATTGAATAATGGGAATAAATACCCACAGAAAATATAGGTATTTCCCTATTGAGAAAGTCAACATATTCAATGTTAGAGTTGATTAGATCTTGACCATATTGGGAAAACGTACTCAGGATACGATGAATGATCAGGATACACCTGTATTGGATCGTTTCATATGGATGAAGCCCCCATCTTTTAGTGGGACTACTAATCTGGTGGTAGGCTAGAAGGGGATCAAGTCCCTTGAAAATATATTTCTGGCATTACGATGCAATGAAAATGAAAACGTAGTACTGGAAGTATATTTTCTCAAGGGTGATGCAGATCAATGTTGGTCCTTGATCCATAATACCATGGAGGAAGAAGAAATATAAGATATGGAATGGAGAAATTTTAAGTAAATATTCTTCAACAAATATTTCCCTCTTGAACAATTACCTCAAATAAACAGAAAATTATTTATCCTAAATCAAAGGAAATAAGAGAGTGTTATGGATTATTAGGATACCTTCTCATGATTAGCCAGGTATTCTATAGATTATGTATTTGATTCGGAATAAATGATTGATCATTTATTTAAAGGTCTTAAGCCAAGTATTTGATGGGAACCGTTTTCTCAATCATTTTCGTCATATGATGAAATTTTATTAAGTACCATAAAAATAGAGAAGAAATTTTCTAGATCAATTTTGTTCAAGTGAAATCAAGATATGAAGAGGCATTCTAATAATCATGGAAAAGATGAAGTGTCGATGAAGAATAATGGAATGGTAGAATTTCCATTATGTGAAAAATATGGAAAGAATCATCTTGTGAGATGCTTGAAAGGTATGGGAGATTTCTATAAGAGTGGATAAAAGGGTCCATGATCTAGTGAATTCAAGGGGAAAAGAAAAGTCAATTATGTTCAATGATACAATTGTTGAGATATGGGAAACTATGAAAATGAGTGTCCTAAGTTCTGAAGAAACAGGCCTCAGAAAAGGCTATGAGATAAAGGTAAAGCTTATATGATTACAACCGCGAAGGTTGATGTTCTTAATGATATTATGGCAAGTGAATTAATTGTTTCCTCGAACTTATCCTTTTATTTATTTGATTTTTGATCATCACATTCATTTATTTCTTCCTAGTTTTCCAAGAAAATTATACGTATCTAATTTGATTTAATAGTGGAGTTTTTAGTCAAAACATCTAGGGGATTTATATTTGTAACAAATATGTGTTGATCAGTCCCCCTCATGACTCATAAACATGATTTATGTAACTCTTTGACCCCAGTTACCCATAGTCGATGAATTATTACATAACATTGGCATGATACAAGGAATCATGTCTGGAAAGACCGATCAGTTTAGTAGCCTTGAAAGTACTATATATATTCATATGTTTTACATTACTACATGAAATAAAAACATCAACATCATTTTGTCCTAATTTACCATACTTATATCCTTATCCTATCCCTGAAGGTCAACTATGAAATATTTTTTCAAATCTTGGGAAAAATAAAACATAGAAAGGGTTGAGCTCAGATGCCCAGTAAGGATAACAATATAACGAAAACATTCAAAAATAATCATAAATATTTAGGGAAATTTATAAGAAGAAAACAAAAGCCTTTTAAACATAAACTTCATTAAAATATAGAAAATATAAAATCAAATAATTCCATTTACTTATTCACATGGATATTATACTAGTCGAATAATCACAAGAAATATCAATAGCCACATTCATAATGATGGAATGCGTAATTCTAGACTTCATAACCACATAGTCAGGGGCTTTTCCCAAGACTACAAATAAGATTTTGTCGAGGCCTTTTTCCAAGACAATAGTTTATATCATGATACCTACTGATGCATCGACGAGCTATAACAGGTTCCACCCATCACTTACTATGTCCAATGCATTCCTTATATTAAATGTTTTAAACATAAAATAAACATTCATATTAAAACTAGAACATGAAATGTCAATACATTATCCATAAAACATGAATGGTGTAAAAATAATACATCCACAGTCAAACATATCACAAAACTTTCAATACAATATGTAATATTTTTATCATAAGAAATGAACATCAAACAAGTTTAAAATCCATCAAAGGATACAAACATAAATGAAATGAAAACTATTATAAATAAACACCTCTTTCTATTTTGAAATTATTTAAAAGTCACATAATTATAAAAGAAAACATTTATTTTGAAAAAAAAAATTATAATATTTTATGGGAAGCTTCTATGATGATATAATGATAGAAAATAGCCACACCTTTTGTATAAGTTAAAAAAAGACATTATTACCTTAATTTTGTTGAAAAAGTCATAAAGTACTTTGTTTGGAAAATGACAGAAAGATTATTTTCAACCAATTTTACAAAAAGATAAACAATGGTATAAATTACATTAAACCATAGTCTATTAAATAGTAAAAAAAAAATTGTAAAACATTTTTAAGAATCATCAATGTGGATGATAAAGAGGTCCCAGTAGATACTTATGTAAAAACCACCTCGGATAATAAAGAGATTGGGAAATTAACACTAACCTTGTACTTTTCCTTAGTCGATGGTATTCGAACCTCTTGTATTATAGTTAAAACATTTTTATTAAATTATGTAATAATAATATACATAAATATGATATCATATATGATCTTATAATATTGAGTTGTTAATAATATTTTAGTAGTATCATCGTTTCGGGTGTTAACCGGTTTGTTTTCATTTATATTCTTGGTTACATAAGCCATGTTTTCTATGGATAGGATGTATTTTATTCTTATACAGAAATATATTTTGTTCATAAACATTATTTTTAACCATATAATGAAAATAATTCTTCAATTATTACGATGGGGAATGAATCTCATCGCGTTCGTGGAGATGGTAATCCGTACGTACGCATGAGAAACAATATCATTATATTGATGGTGAAATTGTATGTAATTGAATGATATATAATATATAAATAATAATTAACATGTTATATTTATTATTTATATCAGCTATACTTCTTATTATACCCATCCAAATGATGAAGTGTTTTAATAACAAACACCACCATTACATGGAGATGATAAGGTGTACATACGGACGTATGCTGACTTTGTCATTAATATGATGGATAGAATAATGAATATGGTTGTAACATTTTTATAATAACATCGCAATATATAGAAGATACTATAGTAATTATTTTATAATGGAAACAACAAAGAAAGAGGAAGTGGAAGAAAAAAATAACTTGAAAGAGGTGATGAAATATTTACCTCTTCTTTGGGTTCTTCCTTTATATTTGATAAAAAAGGATCCTTAGGATTGCTTTCTGACCAAATTAAGGAATCTAGGATGAATATAGGAAAGTTGGGAGGATATTGGGGAAGGGTTTGGCCGAGCTAAATGGCTTTGGAGGTGTGAAATTAAGGGAAGGGTAAGTACCCTTTTACAAGAGAGGTGGGGGTCAGTTTTGGAAAAGTTTGAAATATTATATTATAATACAATCATTTCTGGTTTCTAATAGCTCCAAAATGATTTATTTTGACTATAAAGTGGGTATGAGTCTATAAACTCTCAAAAAATAGGTTTTGGATAGGTTTACATCACTATATTAACCTTATCTTTTAGATTTAACTCTTAGTTAAATAGTTTCACATTTACCATGTCTCTTTGTATTTTTATATTATATGGTTAATAAACATACTATAACAAGCCAAGAGAACACGATTTGGTCAATTATTATGATATATAACCATATATAAGTCCTTTGGCCGAACCTTATATTTTAAAAAATATTATATCACTTAAAAATATTGTATTTGTTTTAAAAGCTCAATTATGTAAATATTGACACTATTTAGTATTTGATTTTTTTAAAAGCCATGAAAACATTATCATTTCAAATAAAATATATTTAATAAACCCTAACATGTAATATTAACCAATAAAATTAGTGTAATTCATCATAAGTCTCAATTTACAATTATTTGGATATTTATAATATCAATGATTTTAATATTTCATTATTAAGGAAATTACTGCATCATCATTGTTTCACAAATAAATTAAATTATTCAATGTCTAAAAATTATAAATAAAATATAATTATGTATGAAATAAATTTATCTTTATTATGAATATTTATATTCTAATTTATATTGTGTGTAACCCTATATTAAAATTGGTTTCGTTTTTAAACTTTTAAGTTTACTCTTTTAACTCTTCTTTAAATAAAATAATAATAAATGTCCTAATATAATCCAAGTGGACCAAAAGGATCATATTTTATTTGTATGGTTATTTTTTTGTCAAATTAAACATATCCAGTAGAATTATGACATGTGTTACGGTAATTATAATATAATTTTTACCCTTAATTTGTCAATTGACTTTTAACCGTGGAAAATAAAAGTCTAAAGTTATTATTCACCAAAAAATATTTTCTTCTTATTGAAAAAAATTTTACTTACTGATTTCAACTATGTTTCTTGGTTTTTTTTAATTCAACTCAAAGAAGCGGTAAAATCATGTATTATGCAAATGTCTAAATTCTCCTTAAAGGTGGTTAAAAGATGATGAAATGTTCAATAAAAATTTATATATCAAAACTTATTATAAAATGACTCCAAGGAACTACATTGAACATATATAGGTATTATGTATCTATTTTGAACTAAAATAAATTATAATAATAAAACTAATTATTTATATAAAAATTCAGTTTTAAATAATAACGTAGTGCTTTCAATATTCATCAAAAATTGAAATTTTTCAGAAAAATACCAAAAATTCGACCTAAGCTAATTCCGATAGTCCGAATTCAAAAATGAAGTCCATTTTGAAAAATAAAATTTATGAAATTTCCAAAAGTGGGTGTTACTATTCATAACGGCTAGATTGATTGGTCGTGGTGTGTTATAACTCAAAGTTGCGTATAATTCAAGCTACTAGATTATTTAAAGGGAAACGTACCATGGAAGCTTGGGGTGTTACATTCACCCCTCCTTAAAATAATGTCATCCTAGAATTTTTTATCGTATCACTACATAAAAATATTTGGGTGATTCTTCATCATACGTTCCTCAGGTTCTCACGTCATCTCTTCCATCTTATGGTTTCTCCAAAGAATTTTTACTAGACGAGTCGTCCAGTTTCTCAAGACTTGTTCTCTGGTATCAAGAATATTGATAGGCTCTTCACAATAAGATATATCAGGTTAAAAATCAATTTCTTCATAGGATAGTACATGCATTGGTTCAGGCATGTATATTTTCAATAGTGACATGTGGAACACATCATGATGTTTGGAGAGACTAGGTGGCATTGCCAAACGATAAGCTACAAATCCAATTTGTTCTAAAATTTTACAGGGTTCTCTATACCTGGGACTCAATTTACCCTTCCTACAAAATCATATAACACCCTTCCATGGAGATACTTTCCAGAAAATAAGATCTCCTACTAGAAATTCCAAATCCTTCCTCAAATTATCAGCATATCTCTTTTACCTACATTGAGCTTCTTTGATGTGGGTTTGGATAACCTTCACCTTTTCCATTGTTTCCTCAACATGTTCTGGGCCAACGAGTTTTCTTTCACCAACATCATCCAAAGAAGTTGGTGTGCAACATCCCTTTTCATATAACACTTCATATTGTGCCATCTGTATACTTTAATGGAAGCTATTGTTATAGGAAAATTATAACAGAGGTAAATATTGATCAAACATACCTTGAAAGTCATGTGAGAAAGATCTTAACAAGTCTTATAAGGTTTGAATATTCCATTCTCATTGTCCATCAGTTTGAGGGTGGTAGGCAATGCTCAAATGGAGTTCAGTATCCAAGGCCTTCTAAAGACTTTTCCAAAATATTGATGTAAAATGGGGATCATGATTAGAATCAATCGATAGTGGTACACCATGGAGTCTTAAAACTTTATTAATATATAGTTTTTCTTGACATTAAAGTGGTAAATCTTCTCTTATAGCAAGAAAATGTGCTGACTTGGTAAGATGATCAACAATGAACCATATTGAATAATTCCTTCTAGGAGACTTTGGTAGCCCCTTGACAAAGTCTATCTTCAAATTATCCCATTTCTACCCAGGTATGGGAAGTGGTTTCATGTATCCTCCTAGCTATTGCCTTCCATCTTTCACTTGTTGACAAACCATACATCTTGACACAAAATCAGCAATCTCCCTCTTCATTTTGTCCCACCAAAAATGTTCCTTCAAATCTCTATAAATATTTGTGATCTCAAGGTGTACAGTGAAATTAGAGCTGCGAGAATCATCCAATAATTCCTTTTTTAGATCATGTATGTTAGGAACACAATGTATCTTCCCAAATTTCAAAATTCCATCTTCATATATGAATTCACTTAATCTCCCATCATTCATAGCTTTAATATTATTTTTAAACTCCTCATTATCAGTATGAGAACTCATTATCTTTTCTAGTAAAGATGGTTTGGAAACCATTTGAAAAAGTATCAATGTTTCACCATCAATGGTTATTCCCATATCCATCATTACTAGATCCATGAAAATAGAATCCATTTCAACTCTCATCTTATTCAAAACTCCATGATCCTTTCTGTTCAAAGCGTCTTCCACCTTATTTGCCTTCCCTGGGTGGTAGTGTGTTGTGAAATCATAATCCTTGAGTAGTTTAATCCATCTCATTTTCCTCAATTTGAGTTCTTTCCCTGAGAAAATATAATTTAAACTCTTTTGATGAGTATAAATATCCCATTTTTTCACCTTAGAGATAGTGTATCCATATCTTCAGAGAAAAGATTACAGCTGCTAACTCAAGATAATGAGTGGGATAGTTTTTCTCATGAATTTTTAGTTGTTGGGATGCATAGGAAAGAACTCTATCTTTCTTCATAAGGACACAACCAAGTCCTTTTATTGAAGCATCACTATAAATAACAAACCCATCATTCCCTGATGGTAGATTCAAGATAGAAGCATTGACTAATATTCTCTTCAGTTCTTCAAAACATTCCTCACACTCTTTTTTCCAAAAATAAATATAACCCATTTACATGTGAGCTTGGTTAATGGGTTAGAAAACTGGGAAATATTCTTCACAAAACGTTGATAATAACCTGCTAAACCAATAAAATTAAGTACCTAATTTATACTCTTCAGTGCTGGACATTCTTGGTTTTCCTTATTCTTTGGAGGATCAACAGATATTCCATACTTAGAGACAATATGGCAATGAAAAGAAATATCTTGAAGCCATATTTCACACCTGTTAAACATCCCATATAATTCATTTCTTCTAAGGGTTTTTAGAATAGTGAACAATTGATTTTCCAGATATTTTAATCATTTTGAGTATACCAAGATATCATCAATAAATAGAACTACAAATTAATCAAAATATTACTTGAAAAATATATTCATTATATCCATGAAGACATAGTGTTCATTAGTCAATCCGAAAGGCATTACTATAAACTCATAATGGTCATACCTGGTTCTAAATGTTATTTTTGGAATTTCTACCTTCTTTACGCACAACTGATGGTATCTAGATCGAATGTAAATCTTTGAAAAATAATGATCTCCATGAAGTCGGTCTAATAAATCATTAATTCGAGGTAGGGGATACATGTTCTTTATTGTTATAGCATCGATATCCCAGTAGTTAATGCACAACCTCATAGATCCATCTTTCTTCTTAACAAAAAGGACAGGGGATCCCCATGTATAAACAGTAGGGAGAATAAATCCATTATTACTCAATTCCTCTAGTTTCTTATTTTGTTCCACTAATTCAAAAGTTGTGATTCCATAAGGGGTCTTCTATATGGGCCTTGAACCAGGAATTAAATCAATGGAAAACTCAATTTCTCGTCATGGAGGATGTCCAGGTAAAACCTTTAGAAATAAATCAACATATTCTTGCACAATAGAAACATCCTCTATTCAAAAATTCTTTTCCTCACCCATAATTATTTCAATCTCTTCCTCCACAATAATTGAATGTATTAGAGCTACTGGGGGTGGATCTAGATCCGAATTAGGTGGTGATGTTTCTGCTCTAAACAGAAGGTACTCATTATCATCATCAAAAATTGTAACCTCCTTATTCTTACAATAAATTTTCTCATAATGGCCGGAAAGCCAATCCATTCCAGGGATTATATCATATTCAATCATGGGTATGATAATGAGATCCACAGATAAAGAACATTTATATTTTTTAATGGGAACTGATTCAGAAATTTTTTTTACAATGATACTTACCTTAGAAGTTTTGACTAAAAACTCCAATGTTATTCCAAATAGAAAATATCTAAATTTATTATAAAAATGGGATGATATGAAATAATGTGATGATCCAGAATCAAATAATGAATTGGCTAAGATTGCAGAAACCATTAAATTACCTTCCACTATGTCTTTCAGAGCTTGAACCTCAGCAGTAGTGATCGCATAATCATTTCCTTGCTCCCTTGTTATTTTTGGATGTATGTTCCTTTGGATATTGGTAAATTCATTTTCATAATGTCTATTTTCTCTAAAATTGTATAATTTAGCATTGGCATCCTCTTTCTTTCCCATGAAATCACAATATTGGTTGCATTTTTCACCACACTTGTAATAGACTCCCATTCCCTTCAGGCAAGTACCATGGTGTTTATTCCCACATTTACTGCAGGATGGATATTCAAATTTTCCTTTCTTCCCCTTATTTCCATTTATACAGTGATTAGAATATATCTTCTTCTCTTTCATTTCTTTGAAGTCATAAAACATAGAGAATTATTTTTCTGTCTAGATAGTGCATGAGATAATATCTTCATTCGGTGACACAGATTGTGAGACTAATTCTCGACGAAGAAATGGTTTTAACCCATAAAATAATTGATCAATATTAATCCTTGGGTTACGTATATAATGTTCTACATGCCTTGCTAACCTTGTAAAATTATCCTCATGCTTTGCAACATTATCATCCTCCTTTTGCCTCAGACTCAAAAATTGTATTTCCATATATGCTCGATGGTCACAACAAAAGTATTTTTATAAGAAAATATATTTAAAATCCCTCCATTACATGTTCTATACTTCTTTATATTACTTTTTGTTTGGGATTAATGACCACCATTTATTTTCATCTTCCGTGAGGTGATAAACTACCGTGAAGAATTTTTCCCTTTCGTTACTCCCCAAATCATGAAATATTTTCTCTCAAATAAATTTATCCATAGCTCAGATACTAATGTATTTTTACTCCCATTGAATATTTATGGTTATCGCCTAATGAATTGGTCTAACATTGATGCTCTGCATTGTGTATTAGGGTGCTCTATAAGTGTAAGGTTATTATTCACAACCTGGGTGAGTTGTCCCAGTGTGGTGATAAGTTTATCACCACCAGTTGCATCAAAAACTCCACTATAATTATCTTGAGTAAGAGGGAAATACTTTCATAGATTACATGCATTGATACAGTTTCCATTCCTTCCACTAGGCACCATTTCTAAACAATGGCATACACTAGATTAGTTTATGAATCGCAATACATAATTATAGACTTGTAAAATACTTAACATAAATTGAAAAATTTATGGATATAATACATAATAATAATAAAAAACTCTTTGAGGAGGTATATACTCATAAATACTTCATAATGGTTTGTAAAGAAAATGTGAATTATCCTAAGCATATCCACTAGGATTGTCGTAACCAAGACTGCAGCGAGGACCATTATTGTGTACCAGGATACCTCGGGTCAAGCCCGAAACTCCTTTTCGGAGTTTTCACTCCTAGGTACATCTATGCCAGAGCTACCTCTACCTACTCATATCCATATAGGGATGTATTTCTTTGAAGGTACACAAAATCTCTACGCTTATAGGAAGTTCTTCTATACCAATCCTCAATGTCTATCTTAGGGTAATGTGCCCTAATCAAATTTTATCTAAATCTAGTTTACAAGGTTTTTTCTAAACTTCCTATGATACCTACTATAATGACCTGACCCCAATTACCCAGAGTCGGTGCATTATTACCTAACATTGGCATGATATAAGGAATCATGTCCCGAAAGACCGATTAGTTTAGTAGCCATGGAAGTACTAGATACATTCATAAGTTTTACATTACATCATGAAATAAAAACATTAAAAACATTTGGTCTCAATTGAACACACTTATATCTTTAGCCTATTCCTAAAGGTCAGCCATAAAATATTTCTTCGCATACTTGAAAAAATAAATCATAGAAAGGGGTCAGCTCAGATGCCAAGTAAGGATAACTATATAGAGGAAACATTCATAAATAAGAATAAACATTTAATGAAATGTATAAGACTAAAACAAAATCATTTTAAACATAAGATTCAACAAAATAGGGAAAATATAAAACAAAATAATGTCATTAACCCATTAATATGGATATTCTACTAATTGAATAATCACATGAAATATCAATAGCCACTTTCATAATTATGGAATACATAATTCCAGACTTCATAACCACATAGTCAAGGCCTTATTCCCAGATTAAAAATAAGATTTTGTCAAGGCCTTGTGCCAAGACACTAGTTTGTCTCATGAGACCTACCGATGCATCGATGAGCTATAGCGGGCTCCACCCATCACTTACTAAGTCCAATGCATTCCTCATACGAAAAGGATAAAACATAATATAAACTTTTTTATTAAAACTAGCTTATGAAATATCAATACTTTATCCATAAACCATGAATGGTGTTAAAATAACACATCCAAAGTCAAAAATATAAAAAAAACATCAATACAATATGGAAGATTTTTATCATAATAAATTAACTTCAAACAAGTTTAAAATCCATCAAATGATGTTTACATACATGAAATGAAAACTATTTGAAATAAATACTTCTTTCTATTTTGAAATTATTTAAGTCACCTAATTATAAAAGAAAATATTAATTTTGAAAATATTCATATAATATTTTATGGGAATATTAGATGATTATATAATATCATAAAATAGCCACACCTTCCCTATAAGTTAAAAAAAGACATTCTTACCTCAATGCTTTCGAAAAGGTAAAAAAGTACCTTGTTTGAAAGACAATGAAATGATTCCTTTAAATCCATTTAATTAAAATTCAAACAAGTGTATAAATGACTTTAACCCATATTATATTAATTATTAAAAATGTTATAAAATACATTTTTAAGAAATAAGGATGTGGATGATAAAGAGGTCCCAGTAGATACTTACATAAAAAAACCTTGGATAATAATGATATTGTGAAATCAACCCTTAACATGTAATTTTCTTTATTTGATGGTATGTTAAACTCATTTATAATAGTTAAAATATTGTTATTAAATTATACATGAATCATATACATAAATATGATATCATATATGATCTTATAATATTTCTTTGTTAATAATATTTTAGTCGTATCATCATTTCGGGTGTTAACTGATTTGTTTTCCTTTATATTCTTGGTTGTGTAAGTCATGTTTGTTATGGATAGGATGTATTTGATTCATATACATAATTATATTATGTTTATAAACATTATTTTTAATCATAAAATGAAAATTATTCTTGAATGATTATGATGGGGAATTAATCTCATCGTGTTCGTGGAGATGGTAATCCGAACGTACGCACGATCAACAATATCATTATTTTAATGGTGATATTGTATGTAATTGGATGGTATATAATATATAAATAATCATTAACATGTTATATTTATTATTTAAATTAGTTTTACTTGTTATTATTCCCATCCAATTAATTAAGTGTTTGAATAACAAACTACACCACGACATGGAGACTGTACGCCGTACGTATGCATGTATAGTGACTTTGTCATTTATATATTGAATATAACATTGAATATGGTTGTATAATTTTTATAATAACATCAAATTATATAGAATATACTTGAGATATTATTTTATAATGTAAACAACAAATAAAGAGTAAGTGGAACAAGAAAATAACTTGAAATAGGTGATGAAATATTTACCTCTTCTTCAAGTTCTTCATTTAAATTTGATCAAAATGGCTCCATAGGATGGATATCTGAACAAAGAAAGGTGTCTACGATGAAGGGAGGAAAGTTGAGAGGATATTTGGGCTGGGTTTGGCTGATCCAAATGGCTTTGGAGGTGTGAAATTATGAGAAGGGGAAGTACCCTTTTATAAGAGAGATAAGGGTCACTTTAGGAAAAAACATGAAATTTTATTTTATTATAAAATCATTTTCAGTTTATAATGGCTCCAAAATGATTTACGTAGAGGATAAGGTGTGTATGGGTTGAGAAAATCTCAAACAATATGTTTTTATTGGTTTAGTTCACCATATTAATCTTATATTTGAGATTTAACTCTTGGTTAAATAGTTTGACATTTACCATGTCTCTTTGTATTTTTTATTATATAGTTAATAAGAATACTATAAAAAGCAAAGGGACCCCCATGTGGTTTACTATTAATATATATAACCTTATCTAAGTGCTTTTTCCCAACATTATATTTTTAAAAATATTATATCAATTAATAATATATTATTTTTTTTAAAAACTAAATTATTTCAATTTTGAAACTATTTAGTATTTGATTTTTTTTAAAGCAATAAAAACATTATCACATCAAATAAAATTTATTTAATAAACTCTAACATGTCATATTAAACTATAAAATTATTATAATTCATCATAAGTATCAATTTACATTTATTTGCATATTTATAATATCAATTATTTTAATATTTCATTATTAAGGTAATTATTGCATCATCATTGTGTCATAAATATATTAAATTATATAATGACTAAAAATTATAAATAAAATATCATTATGTAAGAAATATTTTTATATTTCTAATTAATATTTGTAGTCAAATTTAAATTGTGTTTAACCCTATATTAAAAATGTTTTGGTTTTTAAACATTGAATTTAACTCTTTTAACTCTTCTTTAAATAAATTAATAATCAATGTCCTAATCTAATCTGAGTGGACCAGAAGGATAATATTTTATTTCTAAGGTTGTTTTTTGTCTAATTACACTTATAAAATAGAATTAGGACATGTGTGAGGGTAATTATAATATCATTTTTACCCTTAATTCCCCAATTTACTTTTAACCGTGGTAAATAAATGTCAAAAGTTACTATTCAACAAAAAAAATTCATCTTATTCAACCACATTTAACTTACTAATGTCAATATTTTCTCTTGTATTTTTGAAAGTCAATTCACCAAAGCGGTAAAATTAAATTTTATGCAAATTTGTAAATGCTTCTAGAAGGTGGGTAAAAGACGGCAAAAAGTTCAATTACATTTTATATACCTTTACTTATTATAAAATGACTCCAATGAATTATGTTAAAAATATATAGGTATTATGTATCTATTTTGACCCAAAATAAATTAATATACTATTACTAATTGTTGAAATAAAAAGTCAGTTTTAAACAAAAACGTAGTGTTTTTCACTATTCCTGAAAAATTTAATGTTTTCAAAAAAATACCAAAAAATCACCCTAAGCTAATTTCTATATTCCAAATTTAAAAATAAAGTCCATTTTGAAAAATAAAATTTATAAAATTTTAAAAAGTTGGTATTACAATTCATAACAGCTTGTTTGATTGGTCGTGGTGTATTAAAACTCCAAGTTGCGTACAATGTAAGCTATTGCATTATTCACAAGGAAACGTACTGTGGAAGCTTAGGGTGTTAAAATTTAGTTGATAACCTTATCACCATAAAAATGATTGACTGTGATATAGTTATTGGTATGAATTGGTTGTCAAATTATAATGTAAGGATCTATTGCAAGAAGAAGGAAGTTACAATTTTTGATAATGGTATAGAATCCATTATCTTTAGAGAATAAACCTCATTATCCTATTCTTATCTTTATCCACCCTCAGTTGCTCTACTAAATGAAAATTGTTGAGAGTAAGAGAATACAATATCTATGATTGAGGAATAAAAACATCAAATTGAATATGTACTTGTTGTGAACAAATGTGTTGATGTATTTCCAAAGGATTTATCGAGACATCCTCAATCATGGGAATTTGAGTTCTCTATTGATTTAATTCCTGGAGAAATACCTTTATCAAAGACACCCCATAGAATGGACATGATAGAATTATTAGATCGAAAGAAAAAACTAGAGTAATTGAGTGACAAAGGATTTCTTCAATCTAGTGTTTCTCCATGGGGATCCCCTATCCTCATTATCAAGAAGAAATATGAATACTTGTGTCTATGCATTTATTACAGGGAAATCAGCTCTATCACAATAAAAAACAAGTATCCTCTATCAAAAATTGATGATTTATTTGATCAAATTCATTATTCCCAATATTTTTTGAATATTGACCATCGATCTGGATATCATCAGCTATGTGTGAGGAAGGAAGATATTCCAAAGACAACATTTAGAATCAGCTGTGGGAATTAAGATTTTACGGTAATTCCTTCTATACTAACATGTGAACCCTCTGTTTTCATGGATCTAATTAATAGGTATTCAAGGAATATCTTGATTAATTTTTTGTGGTATTTATTGATGATATCTAGGTATATTCCAAAATCTATGAATAACTTGAGAATCACTTGTGGATTATTCTAAAAATTCTTAGAAGAAATGAATTACAGGAGATGTTTTTCATGTGTGATTTTTTGAATTTATAAGTTTCTTTTCATGGACATATTGTCTCTATGGATGGAATCTTAGTTGATCCTACAAAGAGAAAGGAAATCCAGGAATTTCCCACACCAATGAAAATAACTGAGGTGTGTAGTTTAATTGGATTAGAAGTTTACAATTGGTTTTTCATTCAGAATTTCACCCGATTGGATATCCAGCTATCCAATCTCACACGTTAAGTGGTTAAGTTTTTATGGAAAAAATAATGTACAAAATGTTTTGATGAATTTAAAAGAAGATTTTTCAATGCATAAATTTTGACTCTTCCGTCTGGAAATGATGGATTTGTGATATACAGTTTTGTATCAAATAATTTACGAGGTTGTTTCATTATGAAAAAGGATAAATTTATTTTTTATTCATCAAGGTAGCTGAAGAATCATGAGAAAAAACACAGAACTCATGATCTTATGTTATAATCCTTAATATTTGATATGAAAATATGGATACATTTTTTCTATGGTGAAAGATGTGAGATATATATAGATCACAAGAGTTTCAAATAAATTTTTAGACAGAAAGAATTCAACATGAGGCAAAGGAGATGTCTTGGGTTACTTAAAGACTATGATTGTTCAATACACTACCACCCTAAAAGAAAAATAAGGTGAATGATTCATTAATAAGGAATGATCATTGACTTCTGACCCAAATGAGGATTGAGAGAGATCCTATATTCATGGATCTACTAAATATGGATATGGGAATTGTTAAGGAAGTTAGAAAATATTTACTTTTTTAGATGGTTGTTAAACAATATTTACTAGAGAAGATAAAAAGATCTCAATATAATGATGAAAGTATAAAAATGAAAATTAAATATGCTAAGGATTGAAGATTGGAAGACTTCATGTATGAGGATGGAGTTCTAAAATTTAGGAAAATGTTTTGTGTTCCTTCAGTACCTGTGTTAAAAAAGGGAACAATTAGATGATTATTATGGCTAAAATTTTTCTACACAACCTGGTAGCTGTAAGATGTATAGAGATGAGAAGGAACAATTTTGGTGGGATAACATGAAGAGTGAAATTCCAAACTATGTTTCAAGTTGCCTAGTTTGTCCACAAGTGAAGGCCAAGAGACAACATCCTAGAGTGGTCATACAACCTCTTCTATTGCTATGTGTAAGTGGGATGATATTATGATGGATTTTTTATCGGACGTCCATGGACACCTAGTAGGAATGATGCAATATGGGTAATTTCTGATCTTCTCACAAAATCATAACATTTCCTTGCAATAAGTGAGGATTTACCACTTGAGTGCCTAGAAAGACTTTGTATTAATGAAGTGGTAAGACATCGTGGTTAACCGCTATAGATTGTGTTTGATCAAGATCCACAATTTACATCAAAATTGTGGAAATGTCTTCAGAATGATTTGGATACTAATCTTCATATTAGTACTTCATATCTCCCCCCAACTGACGGACAGTTTTAAATGGCTATTCAAGCACAAGAAGACATGTTGAGATCAAGCTCTCATGACATTCAAGGTATGTGGGATCATTACCTACCATTGGTGTAATTTTACTAAAATAGTAGTTTCTATTATAGCATTAAAATGGTACCATATTAAGAATTATATGGTAAGAGTAATTGAACTCTAACTTGTATGGCTGAATTGGGAAAGAGGAAGGATATTGACCTAGAAGTTATGTAAGAAACAACTGCAAAGTTAAAGAAACTTCAGGACCATATTAAAGCAGCCCAAATTGGGTAGAGTAGTTCTACTTACAACTAGTGGAAGGATATATAATTTTATATTGGATATCATGTCTTTATATAATTATCATCTTGGAAGGCTTAATTAAGGTTCAATAGGAAAGGGAAACTGAGCCCCCTGTACATCAAATCGTTCGAAATTATAAAAAGAATTGGAGTTGAATATTACCAATTTGCAATGCCTCCATGTCCCCCCAATGTTTATAATGTGTTCCATGTGTTTTTGTTAAATAAATATATTATATACCCAATACATTTACTCACCTATGAAGAAATAAATATGGAACCTTATTTGAGATTTTTTGAAGAGCCTTGAGAGATTCTTGACACAGGGGAGCAGGTATTGAGAAATTGGACAACTTGACTTGTAAATTTTCTATGGAGAAACCATAAAATGGTGGAAGAAATGTGGGAACTTGAGTATGTTATGAATAAGAACCACCCACATATTATTAAAGGGTTTTATATATGAAAATTTTTTAGGACAAAATTTTCGATGGTGGAAAAAATATAACACCCCAAACATTTTATGGTATGTTTCTCTTAAATACTATAAATTCATTTGATAGCCTATATTTCATAAATACATGACTCTATTTGAAAAAAACATTTTATTTAAAATATTGTAATAACCTATCCATTAAACATAAATTTTTCACTTCTATGTTTTGAATTTCAAAAAACAGACGTACATAGTTCTGATTAGGGTGATATTTGGAGTCTGATTGAATCAACATAATTTTTGGTGGATAGTAACTTATCATTTTAAATAGTAACATAACCTTTTGAATATTAACTTATTATTATGAATATTAATATGACCCTAATGAATGTAAACCTTTCCCATGAAAGTATAAATAAATTTAGCCACCTTAAAAATGAAGATGAATATTCTATGTGTTGGTATTTTTTGATTAAATAATGATTTTAATTAACAAGTAAATTTATCATATTTAGAAAATTATTTTTTAGAAATGGAGTACATTTTTTATTTTACACGTTGAAAAATGGTTAGGTTGAATTTTTGGTATTTTTCAGAAATACTTGAATTTTTTGTATAGTAAAATTTGATAATTTATGAAACATACAAAATAAATGAATTTCTGAATCATACTTGAGTCATGAATGATGTAAATGGAAATTATTTCTAACTTACATGCACTTGTTACTATTTTGGGCCACGTAATCAACACTATTTCTTGTCTTTAGGGAAAAAATATACTCATGATTAAATAATTAAGAAAACCCTCCTCCCCTTCACTATATAAACAACCCCTCACACCCTCTTCCTCCCAAACCACTCAAGATTTGAGACTTACCTATGTTATGAAAAATAAACTTATCAAACCCTTCCCCAACTTCCAAGACCTTTTGGACTCACCAAAAGGTCAAAAAAGCCTTAATGATATTTTCAAGGGGGGTACTGAAGAAGGGAACCTCTCTTCCTTTTTCATTCAACTTCTTTTACAAGTTTCATTTTTTTGTTTCTCTATCCTCACCTCACCACATACAAAATCATTGATCATTACAGTAATATAAATGGAATATAATTTTACTATTATAATGTAATATTTCAACATCATCTCTCTTTTCCCCCTCCTCTTACACGAAAAATGAAAATACTGTCTAAGATGTGTTAATTTATCCCATTCAAGGAAAAAGAGTTTTAATTTTCTATTACTATATTCAATATAGGTCATGAAAACTTTTAATTGTTTAACCAGATCATAATATATTTATTTTACCTTATTAAATTTTTTTTAATCCTTACTCACCCATAATATAAAATAATAATACAAAAAAAGTTCCATATGCACAAAACAGCCATGTTAATCCAAACGTTTATCATTCACTTTTAACTAATGAGGAATACTCATGGTATATAACCAAAATAAATATAAGATCATTTATATATCTTTAATTTCACTAGTTACATATATTAAAAATTCTGTTTGTTTAACTACATTTCAAATGAACTTCCATTCATGAATTCAAGTAAACTGATTATGAAAAGCGCAAAAGAAAATTCTTCCAAAAAAATAAAATTAAACCTCTTAAACCCATCACAAAATACATGAATGAACATTATAAGGTTATACTAAATCTATTAAATTCAGATTAGTTTTTTCAATTATTAATTAATGATGATAAATTTTATTATTCAGGTCATTAAGATCAATCAAGAACACATTCGGGCATAGGGTAAGGGGTTTCTCATCTCACTTTTATCTTCCTGAGATTTCTATTGTTTTAAACTTATTTATTTTATGTGTCATTTGTTTACTACCATTTAATATATAATATCATTATTATCTATATACTCATGGTATTAATTGATTCACTTGATTATTATAAACTCAATTGATTACAATGTTGTAAGGGACTTTGATTTTGTTTCCATTGCATTGTGATTTATTTGGTATTATGCACCTAATAATTCTTATGTCATGTACCTACTTACCAATTTATATCATTATTCATTTGAAATTTTAAATGTATTATATATCCATATTCTAGTTTCACTACTAGAAATATCACCTATACCCACGGTTTAGAACCGTGGGTATAGCCCATGAAATCGTGGGTATAGGCTATACCCACAGTTTCATGGACCGTGGGATAGAGTGGCGTTCCAATAGCTCTATACCCACGGTTACTATAAAACCATGGGCATAGCCCAAGAAAAACATAGATTACCCATGGTTTACAAAAATCGTGGGTATATATCTATATACACGGTTTCGTAACTGGGGGTATACAGTTTTCCAGCACGCAGAATTACCCATGGTTTACTAAACCGTGGGTATAGATATATACCTACGGTTTGGTAACCATGGGTATACAGTTTTCCCCGCACAGCAAAATTACCCACGGTTTAATAAACCGTGGGTATAAACATTTTACCCCAGAAACTGCAGCTTCTAGCTTACCATCCTCCACCTCTGCAACTTCTAGCTTCCTACTATCCTGTACCTATTCCTACCATCCTGCACTTAAAAAAAATAGAAACCAAAATACAAAATAGATGGATTTCAGTCATGGTGGTGGGAAAATTTAAAATTCCATCTTTGATGGGGAAAAAGTGATAAAATTCCAGCATTCCAAAATGATGCATATCTTAAAATGATGAAAAAAAGAAGACATTCTCTATTTTACTAAGGTTATTACTAATCCAAATTCAATATTCTAATCAGTGTTAGAATCAAAAGAAAATTTAGGAAAAATCATGTCACACAGGAGTTCTCAGAACAAAACTGACTTACATTATCAATAATGATTACTACAAGACTAAGTTAAATCTAGGATATTATAAACCAAAAAAATACTAACAATTTATATTGCCTCATGTACAAGATTATGTAACCATCTGTATTGCCTCATACTAACTGCAAGAACATAAAAACAACTAATTATGAACCTTTATTGCAAATGCTAACAAGAATGAAGTACGATAAAATCCAATACTGAACATGCATGAATAATAAAAGATCATTTTTGGTCAAGGATCATGGAAATAAGTGAGGATCTATCCCAAATAAAAAGAAAAAATATAATGGAATTTCTGCTATATCAAAAAATTAAAATCAAAACAATATGACCATGTTTTTAGAAAACTCAAGTGACCATCCAGATTAAGGAAATTTGGAGTGCACTAACTTGAATATAGAAACTACTAAAAAAGTGAAGAAAAATATAGCTAATAATATGTTGAATATGAATATGGAAGATTCAGACGTTCACCAAAATTCTGGTTTTTATAGAGGATCTAAAACTAATTGTGGGAAGAATTTTGATTTGTGTCTGGATGCAGTGGGTACACAGTTAACACTGCCAAAATTTATGATGATATGGTCATGACCGGGTTTACTCAATGTATCAAGACTTATAATGCCCTTCTAAATGAACTGGCTCAATTGGGAAATTGGAAAGTAGTAGAATCCATCTTTCTAGACATGAAAATAAATAACACACTACTCTCAGACACTCAAACTACTCACTAACTCCATGCTTCTTGTTGTCCGACTCTTCACTATCAAAGAATGAATTTACACCAACAGAGGTGTATCAATTCTTCTCCACATTCATCTAATGATGAACTCAATGAATCTCCAATAATAATACCTCCTAGATCCCCTTAATCTAACTTTCCATCCCACATATGGAAATCTTTAGTTCTCTCTTTTTCCATGCTTGTTGTTGTCCTACTCTTCACTAACAATGAATGAATTTACACCAACATAGGTGTATTAATTCTTCTCTAAATTCATCTAATGATGAACTCAATGAAACTCCAATAAGAATACCTCATAGATCTCCTTTCTCTGACTTTCTATCCCACATATGGAAATCCTTAGTTCTCTCATTGTATATTTGAGATCTATTTCTATTGGTATATTCCAAGAGATTTATTCCTTCTTTTGAAAGAGAAATATATCTATTTATTATATCTATAGAATCACCATGTCACCCTCCAAATATCGAGTCATGATCACCAATTTAATCCACTGATATTATTTCTGAAAGATAGAAATTTTTAACCTACAGGCATGTTAAGTCTATTCTAAAATAGTGTGTTCATTACCACCATGGTGTGGAACCTTCATCTTCCAGTAATACATACAAAAACTTTCATGTTCATTTCTTAAAAATAAACCTCTAACATGACTACCACAAACATCAACTCTTTTACTATATGAGTGAACCTCGTTGTATCAAACATAAAAATGATGAAAAAAATCCTTTGATGATGCATTTGTTGGTCGACTTAGAAACCGTATTCCGGACTATTTGGACTTCTGAATTTATGAATACTTTTCTTGGGAAATCTGATTTCAAGTACTTGGGAGAATTTGGAAATATATGTACAGTAGTTGATGTGTTTATATGTTTCCTTTTTGTAACACCTCACTCTTTTCTTGCATTGTAATATAAAGTGAAAGGTAATAATTATCGACATAAAAAGAAAATAATTTCTCAACACACTCATATTAAACCCACCTAGATGATGAGTAATCAATTATAGTACTCAACCCATCATAGCGGTTGAAGCATTATAGAATTTGTTGTCCTAAAGTTACAAGATGAGTTATTGATGCTCATCTAAAGTGAATCTAAAAGATGATAGATGAAGAAAGGTTCACATTTGGAAGATATTTTCAAGTGAAGAAAGAATGAAGATACATTTTCAAAAGATGACTTGTAGACAAAAGCCCTCCACCTGCCCAGCCCTCCCCATCCCTCCCCACTTCCCAGCCCCTCCCCATCCCTCCCCACTACCCAGCCCTCACCCTCCCCCCTGCCCGGACCTCCCCCTCCCCCCTGCCTATCCCTCCACCTGCCCAGCACTGCCCCCCCTGCCCAGCCCTCCCCCTCCCCCTACCCCTCCCCCTCCCCCTCCCCCCTACCCAGCCCTTTCCCTGCCCAGCCCCCCTCCCCCTCCCCCCTGCCCATCCCATCCCCATCCCTCCCCACTACCCAGCCCCTCCCCATCCCTCCCCACCACCCAGCCCTCACCCTCCCCCCTGCCCAGCCCTCACCCTGCCCAGCCCTCCCCCTCCCCCCTGCCCAGCACTCCACCTGCCCAGCCCTCCCCCTCCCCCCTGACCAGCCCCTCCCCCTCCCTCCCCACTTCCCATCCCTCCCCCCCTACACAGCCCTCCCCCTGCCCAGCCCCCCTCCCCCTCCCCCTCCCCTCCCCCCTTCCCATCCCTTTCACTGCCCAGCCCCCCCCCCCTCCCCCCTGCCCAGCCCCTCCCCCTCCCTCCCCACTGCCCAGCCCTCCCCCTGAATCTCCCTGCATGAAATATGTAGATGCATGACATGTTTTATTTGGATGTAGACCCAACCAGGTAAGGTACTGTAACTGTTAGAAAACATCCTAAAATTTTGATAAGGTACTACAACTCACTGTATTACAAAACAGATTATAATAGAAACAAAATCTAAAATTGGATGTCTAACTAAATATGTTCCCCTAAGGTATGTTTACTTAAGGTAATACAACTCACTGTAATACAAAACAGATTATAGCACAAGAAATACCAGTCAAACTCATGAAGAATGTGATTATCACTGTATCATTTACTGCTTGAGTTTTAAACAATATAAACTTCCATACATCTTATCCTGTTAAAGAGTTTGTTGGGAAAAAATACCTTCATCAATACTCGCTGAGACATAAATGATACACATCTCTTAAGTTTCTTCTCCATGATTTTAAATCGAAGGCATTCATTCTATCATCCCATGCACATTCACCAATATTTCGGTTCATCGTTATGCTGGGATGAGAACAATCAATGTATGTCTAGAAACTCTTAGACATGACCCACAAAAATCAATATACAGTGGAGTCAATAGTGAAAACATATCACCTGCATTCATATGTTGGATTAAAGGGAGGTTAACACCATGATTTTACGACCAATAACCTGCATTCATATAGTGTGTAAATGAAAATGAAAAATGATGCATGGTAGGGAGGTTAATTCCACAATTTTAGGAAAACATACCTGTTGTAGAGATCTGGCACTTATTAGTGCAGGATTCCCTTGATCTCTTCATGTGCAGAGTGAGTCACCTACAATATATAAATAAAATATAATCAATATTCATCATAAAAGATGAAGTGCGTAATAACGTATGAAAAATTATTATGCGAAGGGAAATAATGCAAATTGTCTAGGAGATTATTTCAACGATATTACGAGAACATACCTATTGCGGGCTGAGCAAAACATCGGTCAAGATTTGATTTAAGTGGCTACTCTGGGCAGTTTTGTTAACATCCAGCTCACCCGTGCACTTGCTTTGTGTTTCCAGTGCACCCTTCAAGAACACTTTCAGCTTCCAGAATGTTGATTCACTCTGCATCCCACGTACCAATTATGGCCAGAAATAGAGAGGAAACAGAGCATTTGTGCTGCAATGAATAGTCAGAAATTTCAGGTTTAATGATAGCAACCAGAAGTGTTTACCTTGAAGTGGAAGACAGTGCCCCATTGATGATTGTTCAGAAGGCGCTGAAGAAAAGGTAATGTCCTGGGAGTGGTTGATCCTCTAATGCGCCATGGTAATCAACTAAATCAGCTACAAATTCATTTCTGGGAGCACGTGAAGTCCTACTGCATCATATTATGAAAATATGAGTCTGGGGTTAAATTGGATATTTGATGATGCAGTTGAGTAAAAAGAAAACTTGTCATGATGTAAAAAATGGTGTGGTAAAACCATACCTTTAGCGATGGTGGATAAGTCGACACCATGTCCAGCTCCTCCCCTTGCCCCTCCCCCTCCTTCCCCACTGCCCAACCCTGTCCCCTCCCTCCCCACTGCCTAGCCCCCCCTGCCAAGCCCCTCCCCCTCCCTACCCACTGCCCAGCCCCCCCTACCCAGCCCCTCCCAACTGCCCACCCCCTGCCCAACCCCTCCCCCTCCCTCCCCACTGCCCAGCCCCTCCCCACTGCCAGCCCCCCCTACCCAGCCCCTCCCCACTACCCAGCCCCCCCTGCCCAGCCCCTCCCCACTGCCCAACCCCTCCTCCTCCCTCCCCACTGCCCATCCCCTCCCCCTCCCCACCTGCCCAGCCCCTCCCCCTACCCAGCCCCCCCTCCCAACCTTCCCCTCCCAGCCCCCCCCCCCCACCCTCCACTGCAGCCCCCCATCCCAATCCTCCCCTCCACTGTAAAGGACAAGATTAGATGGCAAGATAAAAATTAACACACCAAACCATAAAAACAAAAATTGCATGTGAATATTACCTAAAGAATTGTCAAATAACACCCCCGATGAAAACATAATCCAAAATGCATTTCATTGCATAAAGAAATTCACATAAAAGCAGTCCACCAATACAAACAAAATTAAAACTCCAACACAAGTCTCTCAACTAAGTCAAAAATGGAGGGGATTAATATCCCCCCCATCACCATCATCATCATCCCCATGTCCAGCATCATCATCATCATCAGCAACATCTTCAGCATCATCATCACCAGCAGCAACGTCATCATCATCATCAGCAGCAGTAATCTCATCACCAACAACAGCATCAACAACATCCTCACCAGCTCTATCGCCACCACCGTCATCGCCACTAGGACCCTCATGGGAATCACTCGAGGCATTATGTAAAGAGCGCATTGATGCTATACATGAATCAAAAGTGGCAGCAACCTCTGGTGGCAGTGACTGACTCAACATTGACATAGATTTCATGAAATGTTCATTCATTAGATTACTTTTTTCACACTCCTCTAATACTATTTTCTTTGTCGCAGCTAATTCAGCATGTGTAATTTCCATATCAAAGGCCTTAGAGGCATTAGATTACTCCGATGATGACCAATACCTAGAGGGGACAATGTTTTTTCCTGGTCTACAACGGACTCTTCCTGGATGTTCCACACCTAACACCTGTATCAAATGATCGTTTGGCCCTAAGTTGTCATCATCCTCATCCATGGCCTCCAAGGCAGACTGTTGAAAATATACACATATTAAATTATGAATTTCTTATAAATATTTTAAATATATATAAAAAAACATACAATTTTTTCTTGTGTTTGTGAATTAACTACAGTTACATCTTTTCTTTTCCTACTGAAGCAGAATAATTTGGCATGAGGTACAGGACCTTCAATGCCCCATTCAGCTTGCTGCATATGAGAAATGCACAAACTCTCATTACAACCATATATGATAAATGCAAAAAATTGGATTGAATGTACAAGCCGCTTCTCATGATCGAGCATTGTAGTGCACCCCAATGTGTGTAGATATATCATTTCATCTTTGTTTTTTTGTTTTTCACTGACATTTCCTAAGAAAAAAAACAATAAAAGTAATAAGAATTAAATTTTATATAAAAACCATTAATGATGGGTAGTAGCTTATACTGTTCAGTCTTCCAATGTGCAATCAATTTTTGATATTGACTTTTTGGATAGTCAGGGTTTGTGGGTACACCCTCTAACATGGTACCCACTCTGATCCTCCAAACAATATGTAACTCATACTTGTATGACCTCCAATACTCTCCAAGATCACTCAACCTAGAAGCTTTGGCATCTTCACCATTAGGAAAGTTAAATCGACTCTGCAACGAAAATGTTAAGTCATATAAATACATTACTAATATAAATATAAATTTATAAAATTTCTGTACCCAAATCTGTGCCCATGCCCTATCCTTGATGTTAGCACTGATATGTCTCCATGAGACCGGTTCCACCGGTACGATATCATGATATTTGGCTAAAGTAGCCATGAAACTTCTACACTCCTTAGAATTTTTACCTACCATTTGATTTTGTGGATTGTAATCCACCATAATCTGAGTTTCGCGATTCCAAGCATCCCGCATTCAAGTGTGCCCACATCGCCTACTAGAAGATCCCACTAAATAATAGAAGAGGTGAAAAGAGAAGAGTTAAGTGACAATATAATAAGACAAAAGTGAAATGCTATAATTTGAAACATTTATAATAAAAAACCTGATGCAAGCTCCGGAATAGGCTGTGAGGCATCCGTGGACTGTGCTGGATCAGCATCCTCTGAAGGAAGTATCTGTTCCACAGTATGCTCCAGCTGATCTTCATGAACAGGAGTGGAAACTAAAGGAACAGACTCAATATGTTCATTATTGATGGTAGGAAAAGGAGGTGGTGTAGACATGTCAGATTATAAGTAGTAGGTCTGGGGATACATGAATGGATATGGAAATTTTGGAGGTGAGAACATCGGTCGAGTCAGCGTGGACATGGAATGGGAAAACAGGGTAAATGGGATGATGAAGGCAGTATGTATGAGAACATCCCAGGGGTCTCAAGTGGAGGGCAGACATGTGTGGTAGATGGGATGTCCATTGATGGGTCAGTGTGGGGAGCGGTAAGACGGGAGCTCCGCCTAGGTCTAGGAGGATCCCTGCTCGGTCCCATACTAGGAAGAGGAATCTCTGAAGTTATATATCCCTAAAATAAATTTGATGTAAAATATGAACTTCATATTATATGTAATGAGGAAGATAAATATTAGAATTATTATACTCACTGAAGACAACTCACGCTCGTGTCTAACAGGATCAACATCAAATAATCTTTTCTTGCGATCTTCTGTAGTTTTCTTCATAATCTGTATAAGAATGAAATAAATATTTTTTAGCAACAATTTTTACAAATCATACATACAACTTAGAAGCCAAAGAAGAAAAAAATTTCATAACATCTTTCAGTAATGATAATTTACAACCAATTTATACAATTTTTAAAAGCACATTTTAAACCCAGTTTTCTGAATTGAAATAAATATAATTAAATGAAACGAAACCAAACAATACTAAAACAGACATATCATTTCAAACTAAAACTAAATTATAGTAATGAAATTCGTACCAACCTGAGAAACTCACGTCAATGTAAACTGAATAAACTCTGAATTTATATGGTTGCTTTTATATATTACCCTCCACTACCTCAGGTTCAACATCATCTCTCACAATGGGACAATTTGTGTCATCAAATACAATATTTTGGCTAACACCGATGGGGGTGTCAATGGTGAAAATTTCATCCCTAGCATCGTGAAAAATATGTCTCGGGATTACTTCATTAATGAAACCATAATCAGGTTTCAGATGATCTTTCACATAAAACACTTGTTTTGTCATTGATGACAAAATGTATGGTTCATCGGTATGTAGGAATCGACTCATGTCAATAACTCTAAATATGTAATCATAAATAAATGTACCATGTCGCATCATTGAATCAAACCATTAACATTTCATCATAGTGACTCAACCTTGAGAGTAGTAATCCAATAACAATATCTTCTCAACCAGCCCACAAAAATACACATCTTCGTATCGAGGTCGACTATCTGATGCACCGGCATAACAATTTGTTCTAGAAGTTAACATAACGCCATCATGTTGTGTTCTCATTTTCACCGCTTTATCAGTTGTAACAAATTTATATCCATTGATTATTAAAGATTTGCAGTCACGAACCAAAGAATTGGGACCAAAATCCAATGCTCTTAATTCTTGAGAAATGAAGTCAGCAGGTAAACTCAATACCTGAAATACATATGAGTAATATAATTAAATATATATCTATATTTTAAGGTATATAAAGTAATGTTCATACCTTTGATTTCAACAAAGCTGGGAACTCTTGGCTATGCATATCCTCTCTCCTTCTCAACGGCAAAGACAGATGAACTCTACTTATAATTTGTTTATGTTCTCTACATAAAATGACAATAAAAGTATAAGGTATATGTGATATGATATAGTATTAGATAACATATATATATATTCAAATTAATTACTTGATATAGGCATCTAATAAACCACAATTAAACAAGATTGTTCGATGTGCCATATTCTTCTCTTCAAAGCTCAATGTAACCAATGTATATGTCCCGACAATTCCACCTGTTTGGGGAAGAGATGGAAATGAGGGCTAAATTTCCTCATACTGCTCATCTTCATTTCTCATTGGTCGATTATGTCTTGTGCTCACATCAGAAAAATACGTTGAACAAAAGTCCATACATTCTTGGGCCAGATAACTCCTCACAATGGAACCTTCAGGATAATTCTTATTTAGGACATATGATTTCAAAGTGCACATATTTCTTTCAGTGGGATACATCCCCCAAAAATCGATTGGTCCCCCAAGAAGTGTCTCAGTTGGAATATGAACTGTTAAATGCAACATGCAAGTGAAAAAGGATGGAGGAAAAAAATTTCCAACTCACACTGAATTAACGGAGCCTCTTGCTGCATTTTTATCAACAATGATTTGGATATCCTTTTATCACAAAGGTCTATAAAAAAATGACACAACCAAATCACTACCACTCTTACATTATTGGATAGAAAATTCTGAATTGCTATTGGAATCAATTCATGAAGCAGGATGTGATAATCATGAGTTTTTAGGGATTTCAATTTCAAATGTCTTATGTTGACTTGTTTAGATATTTTGCTGGAATAGCCATCTGGAACCATGATATTCTCCAATATTGCTAGAAATCGATCTTTCTCTACCTATTTCATCACATAATAGGCACAGGGAACTTTCCATTTGTTTTCACCGATACAAACAGGATGTAGTTCTGGTCGAATACCCCAATCCAATAAATCCTGATGAGATCGGAGGTCATCTTTGGCCTTCCCCTTAATATTAAAAAGAATTTCAAGCAACATTTCACATATATTTTTCTCAATATGCATTACGTCTAAAAAATTATGTAACAAATTAGTAGACCAATATGGTAACACAAAAAAAATACTTCTCTTTTTTCAATTGTAAGTGACTTCAGTATCATCATTCTTCCTCTTTCAAGATTTCAACTGACCTTTCCCTATTGAAAAGCTAAAATCATTCAATTCATCAAGCACATCACTTCCTGACATATGTTGAGGTGGTTCTTCAGTGTCAACATTATTATCAAACCTCCAATGATTCTTCCTGTATTGATGATCCATTGGCATGAATCGGTGATTCCCCATGAAACTAAAACTACGACGATATTTAAGCCTTATCGATTGTGTATTCTTCATACAAACAGGACATGATAGTTTTCCCTTCATGCTCCACCCGGACATCATTGCATAGGTAGGGAAATCATTTATGGTCCATAGAAGGGCAGCACGCATCTGAAACGTATTCCTTGAAGAAGCATCAAATGTCTGCACACCTAAATCCCAAAGTTGTTTCAACTCTTTTATTAAAGGCTACAAGTAGACATCTATATCATTACCAGGATCCAAGGGTCCATATATCAATATACTCAAGAAGGGGAAAGGTTTTTTCATACACATCCACGGAGGAAGATTATAAACGTGAATAAAAACCGGCCACGTGCTATGAGCAGTAATCATCTGACCAAACGGATTAAAACCGTCACATGATAGGCCCAATCTGACATTACGCACCTCAGCTGCAAAATCAGGATGTTGTGCATCAAATGTCCACCATGCTAATCCATCTGTAGGATGGAACAGCTCATCATTACCTTTAATTCTCTCAACATCATGCCATCACATATTAACTGAGATTTCTAGAGACATGAATAGATTTTGAAGTCTGGGAATCAATGGAAAGTGCCACATGACTTCTTGTGGCACGCGAGATGGTGTTCCATCTGCATTTGTCTTCCATCGAGATGTACCACATTCTTTACAGTCATTCCGGTCAGCTGTTTCCTCTAAATATAAACTGCAATCATTCAGACAAGCATGGACTTTATTAGTAGAAAATTCAAGCTGCTTAATTAACTTCCATGCCTTGTAATGATTGGAGGGAATATCTGCACCATCATGAAGCAAGTCCTTCAAAAATGTAATAATATAATCAATGTCGGTATTAGAAATCCCATACATGGTTTTTCCATGATATAACTACATTAAAAATTCCAACTTGGTCATTTTAGTACATTCTTGATATATTGGAGTTCTGGCATCGTCCAATATATTTTTCACTCTCTAAAAATCATCGTCTTCAATATTTTCCTCGTGTGTACTGATATCATTGTCTTCTGGCACCGGCATGTTATCTCTCTCGGAATTATGCACATATGGAAACTGATCAAATATCAAATTCTCCATGTCACTTCGTTCATTTCGTTTATGAACAGTCGAAGATTGACTCATCTCTCCATGGTGAAACCAAACAATATAGTTTTCTTGAAATCCAAATTTCGTTAAATGGTAAATAACTTCTTATCGTCTTAACCATGGTCTTCCAACACAATTATAGCAGGGACATTGTATACATCCTCCATCTGACGCATTGTTAAATGCAAAATCTAAAAAATTATCCAAATTACTTTGAAACTCAGTTGAAATCCGATCAGTACGATACAACCAACTTTTATCCATTCTATAATAAGGAAAAAAAAATTAATTCAATCAACAATGTAAATCATATTTAAAAAATTCATTACAACTAATTTTATTATTAAATTAATCAATGCATATTAGTGTCTAGAAAAACATGTTTAATGACAAGAGGAGTCCATGATTGAATAAGTAGCAATAATAAGAATGATCAGGATAAACCATCTTTCCATATTTATTTTCCATGTAAATCTAGAAAGGATCACATTGGATATCATTTTAAATCCTAAACCTGGATAAGAAATCCGAGATCTATTTCCTTTACAAGGATAATAAATAATATCTAGTAATAATATGAATAACAACAAACAAATGATAAATTATTTTAAAATCTCAAGGACTAATTAAATTCTATGTAAATGGTTTGGTTGCTTGGCTTAAAAAATCATGCTCTAAACCGTTAAATGTTGTTCAATTCACCTTTAAATATAACATTGAAATGTTACGTTAATACATAGTAAAAAACTTTAAATTTAAAAAAAATAACTAATTGTTTTTCATAATTTATAGAACATACATATCAAGATTTGAAGATGATTTCCATGTGTTACTGGTCATAAAATTTAGTATGTTAATTATGAATCATTCCATGATTGGTTTAAGAATTTTGTATGTACTCATATAATTATGTTAAAAATAAATTATAAATGGTATTTTCAGATAAAGCACTATATATGATCATAATGTGTCCTATATAGTCTAGCATGCTTAAACAATTAATTGAGCATGATTTTCCAAATACATTCAACTAAAATGTTATTGTACCACTCAATACAATAATGAATTATTTATTTTGAAATACAAACGACTGTTAATTTCTCATTATTTAGGTTGTTCAAAGTAGGTCAATACAGTACAATAATATTTTGGAGTTTGTTTCAGCTTGGTGTTTATTGAGTAGTAAGATATCAAAGAGAAAAAAATTTAGACATAGAAAAAAATCTTGGTGTGTTATAATGAATATTAAATTATTCCTCTCTATTTGTTGTGATCATTATTGGTTTGCAAATCTATTCTATTAGGATGGTATGAGCTTGTTCTTCCTGGTTTCGCATCGGATGGTTTGCAACAGGTCATGACCACATGGAACATCCCCAAGAGATGACTTAGATCTTTCAGTTCATCTATGCAGAGTTTTTTGGATTTGGTCATTTGAGAGGGTATGGCGTCAGCCATCAGATCGAGACTGTGCTCTGACAAAGGACACTTTCTTGTTGAATCACTTTGCAATGGTGGGGAGCTTCATCACATTCAAATGTTGGAGAGGGGAAGTTTTTATGTTGTCAATCTGGTTTTATTTTCCTTGACCCTTAGGGAATTATTTGTCCCAATTCATGATGTCTATGGGTTTTCCCATTCATCCCTTAAAATGCAGTCTTATCTTAATGAAAATTTGAAGGCCTTCAGGCCATTAGAGGAGGTATGAGCTCGGTCAAGTGACTTTCGAGTCCTCTATTTATCGAACATTTTTTCCACACATAGTTAGTTTTTCTTGATAGTCACCCTCTTCTTCTGGTATGGGTAAAGGTTAAATATTCCACCTATTTTGGGGCCTTCTCTAATATCATCTATCTATAATCAACTGCGCACTTCAGAATTTCATTGAAGACAAATCAGCTTTCAATGGTGTGGATCAATCTCCTATAAAAAGAATAGTAGACATGATGATCTGTGAGGTTGACCTCAATAGGTTTCTTAGGTTTTTGTATCTTGATTATGTTATTTTCCATGTATGTAAGGAAATAATTGTAAAACTTCTCCTTTAATAAGTAATACACTTTTTCTATCCGTTCCTCAAGTCATGGGTGACCCAGATCACTTTTTTCTTCCATTCAAGGGAGAATTTATTGTTAATGCCACTCAATGGGAGGTGTCATGTGATTTAGGGCCTTCCTAGGTGCTTGAATTGGAACTACTACTGTTTTTAGGGTAGGATAAGTGTTATCTACCACATTAATTCCTATCTAAAAGGGTGTGGAGACACTTTTCCATTTCATTCAAGTAGGTAGCTACCACATTAGGCTCTTCTTTGGTCAAAATAATATTAGGAGGAATTGCTCCCCAAAAACCTGGAAGGTTGAAACATCCTCCCGGAAGAAGCCTCCAAATATCTTCATGTTAACCAATTACCCTTAATTCATCCTAGTCACTCCAAGCATCCAGAAATGCAACCATGATTGGGATGACCATCATTGGGAGGTTAGTGTAGTGGAGCAGAGTAGGTTTCAACAACCCAAAATGTTTCCTAGGTGTCCCCACAAGCTTAGGACCTCAATAATATAAATGCTTAGAAGATATTGGGTGAAAGTAAGCATCTTTTTCCATAGTATCCACAATAGGAAAGTCTTCAACGTCGTCGTACTCATCACCATTTTCTGGCCGCAGCATGGAAAGTACTCAATGTGAGTATTTGTAGTGGCCACTTTAGGAATGTATGAGGGCATAGAGGTTCCTAAGGTAATGACCCACATTTTCAAGATTCTCAAAAAAAGAAATGACAATGGGCACTAAAACATATCCAATTATATTAAGAGAAACTTCCCTAGTTTAGAGGAGCTTCCATAAAGCACTAGGGGACCGGTCGTGAGTGGATGTGTGGACATTGAAAAGGTCCCATTACGTCCAAGCCATTGGGAAATCAGCCTCAGGGGAATGAATGTTATACTCCAAAAAATAGCTTTAGTAGATTGTTCGGACTCCCATGAGGTCATGACCCCATATTTTAAAATTTTCCTCAGGGGGGGCGAGTGAATTTCAAAGGACTTTTCCTAGACAAGAGTTTCCAACAACTCCCGTTTTTTTATCCTTCAACTTTTCACCATATTCTTTGAAAGTTATCACGATGGGAACTGGATAAACTAATTGGTCATGGGTATATTATTTAACACAGGCCTCAGCATTGCTATTGGTGATGAGGGGTAAGAAATACCCAGAGTTCGGATGTTTGGCCTGGCACTGGGTGTCCTCCTGGGTGAACATCAGCCATAATTGACAAGCTATCATAAGATGCTTCTCTTGAAAGAAACTGTTCAGAGTGGGCGGACACAACTTCAAAACATAGTTAAATTGAAGAATAAATTTATAGGGTGAATATCTGTTTCAAATAAGATCTCCTCCAATATGGGCTACCCAGATGCCTTATCTCAAAGAAAATAAGTAACCTTGGTTGAAAAATTCTTCAGATGCATTATTCGTAATAGTAGCGGTAGGGAAATCATTAGGATGATAATAGAAATGCTAGTAGATTTTGAGATAAGAAATTAATTCCTACTCATTCTTTATAGTTTTCTCATCTTTCTTATCCTTTGAGTCCCAAACTACAAACATAACCCCACTGGTACTCTAGAGATACGGTCAGAGGGTGGAATGCAGAATTAGTAAGGATTTGATAATGTTATAACCTCCTATAATCAACCAAGAATCATTGATATCCTCCCATAACATTAATAGAGTATCAAAAGTAAAATTACCTTTTTTAAGAGATGTCGAGGTAGAGTCGAAGGCCAGGGGGTCCAGGTCGGGAGCTGGGATGCAGAGCCGGGAGGCGGAGCCGGGAAGCGGAACCAGGATGCGAAGCCGGGACGCGGAGCCAGGACACGGAGCCGGGACACGGATCCGGGAGGCAGAGGCCAGGGAGGGGAGTCGGAGAGGGGAGGAGAGGGCCGGGAGGCGGTGGTCGGGGAGGGGAGGACAGGGCCTGGAGTAAGGGTCGAGGAGGTAGGGTTGAATGGGGGGAGCGCCGAGTGAGGAGGATCCCGAGGAGGAGCCCGATAGTTCGGGCAGTATGCTGTTTTAATACCCACGGTTTTAATAAAACCATGAAATACAAGTTTAAACTACATATATAAAGATAATCATTTTAATTTTTAGTTAAAACAAAAAATATGGGAATGGAATTTTAAGGAGGCTAGTAACATTAAAAAATAGTAAATATAAAAAAATGCAAATGAATTAACATGAAATTTCTTAAATTAAAGTAAATTTAAAGCCAAGAACATGCAATATGAGAATACTTGTACTAGGTTCCCCCATGACCTATCATGCAGTATGCTGTTTTAATATCCACTAGTCATGACCTATCATGCACTAGCATGCGCCCGGTGGGAAGTCCAAGTAGCATCCACAACCCATGACCTATCATGCACTTGCATGTTCCCGATGGCCCGTGCAACCAATATTTGTTGGGTCGGGAGGTCTCGTAAACCTAGAGGAGTACTTGTACTAGGTTCCCCCATAAATACCCAAGGCTTCCCATGTGCCACTATTTTGGTACAAGTAATCCAAGATGTTCATCCATGATAAAAGGTACCATCTATAATAACAAAATGCTAAGATTCCTTAAAACTAGTTTTCCTTACATAAAACAAAGTCCTAAGCCCATAATAGACAAAACCAGCATTAATTTGGTCAATACTATCCACTTTGGCCAAACAACAGATTTCCTAAGAAATTTCTGTCCAATTGTTTTTATAAATCATTATAAATCAAGGGTAATCACTCCACTAAAACACAGCCATGTATTTCATGGAAAGTCATATGATGAATTACATCAAACACATGGTGGGCGACATGTAAAACCAATGTGTTTTTATAATTTTAAACAACCCTTACACCACAGATTTAAGAAATCAAGAGTGAAATTATGATTAATAGCAATCCTCATGAACATTAAATACCATAAATTTACATTAAAAATTCATTTAAAATCATCAAGAATGTGTGGTTCGATAAATGACAGAAAATACAAAGAGTCACCTACCTTTATACATAGCGTGATCAATTTCAGAGGGCATAATCCATGTAATAATACTCTTAAAGACCAATGAAGACATCTTTAACTTATTAGAAACCCGGATATAAATAATCAATCAATCTATTGGGACCCCAGAAGTGAGAACACATACCGATAAGCCATGGGTTAAAAGCACCCAACTGGGTGCGGATGACACATATAGGGCTAATCTTACTCCCAAGATAAAAAACCCTATAAAGTTTTGGTCATAGATTGAGTGAGGAAGTCTCTCGACCTAGGAGAAATTGCTTAACTTCAATATGTCGTCAACTGGGGGAGGGGGGGCGCGCGGACTAGAGCAGGAGGGGGGATACGCATGGACCAGAGGAGGAAGAGGATGGGGGATGTGCACCGTCTGGAGGAGGGGTGATGATCTACGACCATAGGTGGGTAAGGGGATTCAATTGAAGGAAACACAGGGGGGGAACTAGTTGGGGGGAGTTGCGGCGCGACGAGTGAAGGAGATCGAGCAGGGGTAAGGCAAAATATCGGACCCTCTATTTCGACGGTTCAATAAAAACCGTTGGGGTAGAATTTCTATAACCAAGGTTATTAATAAACCATAGGTATAGGTTACCTTGAATCAGGTTATTCCCACGGTTTAAAAAACCGTGGGAATAGCTCTGTGGGGATAACCCCTCTTTCTAATAGTGTTTCATGGATATGATTTTTTTTCTTATTTCGTATACCCTTTTACATATGTTGTTTATTTGGAATGTTGTTTTTACTATGGAAATATTGAAGAATATGTATCCTCTACTCTATACGAATATGTATAACTCATAGTATACTAGTATTAAATCTATGAATAAATAATTAATTTGACATTCAGTTATGGGAGGGGCCCATTATAGCCCCTCAATGCATCAATAGATCTCATGAGATAAATCGGTGGGTGACAAACCCATTGAGTTTGTTTCTAAAATAGAATTAGACAGATCTATACACATAGAAATAATGGTAAGTGGTATCATGCTCCAGATACATGACTTCAAAGTAATATAAATTCTCTTTATTCATTTTCATTTATTACTGTCTAAGTGGTTTTCACTTGACTAATTCTATCAATGCAGCTTTCTTCTCAGATTATTAAGGATGTGTGTTTTTATTTATTGACCATGAAATATTTATTATGATAATTTGATTGTGATTCAGTTATTTTTTATTCATTATTCTTCTATTTGTATCCCTTAATGATCATTTGATCTCACCCCTTTCATTTGTTTACCTTCAACATGTTATGAAGAGGAGACCATTTATTGGGTTCTCATTATTTCAATTTATTATTTTTTGTTATGTATTGTATTTTTTAACAATTTCCAATGTATTTTGGGTATCATTTATGTATATAGATTCTTAAAGACTACAAAATTGATCATTCCTATAGGATTTCATTCATTTTAATCCAGCCAATGTAATAAGTAATGCACCGGCTATGGGCTTCTGAGGTCGGGGTGTCACACTCAAGAACTTTGTATCTCATAAAAAATACAAAACTATGATCCCAAAATCCATATATTTATCTTATAATCCTCCCTTTGACTTAAATCTATCCGTGTATTCCCTTTTTTGCAAACAAAAATGAGTTACGCAAAGAAGAGGTAACAGCTTTCCTCAAACTCATTTTCTTTATTTTCTTTATAAAAAACCTCAATTATTATTATTTCTTGATACATAATAACCAAACTATCCTAAATATACTTATATGTCGTTATATTAAGTTTTATAACTACACTTACACACACTAAAATCAAATTGGTAATGACCTTACCATTCTCATGTACGACGAACTACCGCCTCATGAAATGATGTTGTTTTTTTCTATACCACATATCATGGTTGGGAATTATGATGGTAAATATATTTTTATATGATATATATGATATTTATTATGTATTTATTATTCTATATTTATTTATATAAAACATACCTTTATGATTTCCATATTGTGGATATAAGATAACTTTGTTGAAGTGTGGACTATCGCCTCCTCAAAGTGGTGTGACTCATTAACACTTTACGTGGAGTGTATTATGGGTTGTTTGAGTGAAAATATATGATATGTATGACATAATAATTCTTATTTAATTATATTATATATATATATACATTTAATTTAGTTTCATTCTTTTAGTACGATAAAAAATGGAAATAGCGTTCATGAGTACGTACGGTCTATAGTATCCATGAACGGTGTATTCCATTAAATATATATATCATTTATATATAATTATAAATAAAAATATAATATATATATGATATATAAATCATGAATTATATTTTTTAATTATTTAATTATGATCTAAGTAAAAATATCAAGAATAAAAAGTCAAAACTTATACAAAACCCAAAATGCAACATTAACATGTTGTTGTTAATAAATAGGTAATATAGAGTAATAAAAAATAATATATGGATTTAGATATAATAATATTGTTATTTTGTAGAGACCCGAAGCTTGATGTACATGGACATTACATTACTTTTTCGGAATACTATGTACATAACAAAAACAGACACACAAGGACCGTAATAGTTTAGTGTCTTTGGAAACTCAGAATATAATCTTCTAATCGTGGTGAAAGATCTTCAACATATTCCATAAAGATCATCCCATTTTTTTACCTAAAACCATTCCTTATATCCTAGGTAAAAGAAAACAAAAAAAGGGTGAGCTCAAATTCTCAGTAAGAGTAAACATAGTGAACATAAAACAATCCATAAACATTTGAAAGCAAAAACATGAACATGAAATTTAAACATCAAAATCTTGAGCAAAGACATAAATCGTGGAAGTACGTAAGGCATATATCATAATGGAACATCAATCTTGATAAAATATAATGGGAATAAAACATGTAATTGTGGAAACCATTCAGCACTTGTTATGATTTCCATAGTACCCAAGGAATTGCTGCCAAGACCATCTTAGTGGGCAAAGTCCCTTTCTGAATCGATTTCACTCCTCGTTTCAGTCCTGTAACACTGAACTGGATTAACTTACCATTCCAGCCATGTCAGTCTCATGAGATATAAATATTTACCCAATGCATTGGAGGGAGATATAGGTCCCACCCATCTCATAATGAAATCATTCTTACTTGTGCCACAAAATAAACTTAAAACATTCATCATAACCCAAAGAATAAAATGGGTTTCATAAACATCATCCCATCATCACATAATCCATATAAAACAAATGGATATTTCATCATAAGAAAATTTAAACCATGTAAATAATAGAGACATTATAAATGAACCATAAACATATTAAATAATGTCATCTTAGATGCAAATGGTTTTGATAAAACACTTGAAATGAATTCTTGAGGAAAATATCCTTTATTCTTCAAAATCATTTTTGTTTCAAAAAATTCCATGCAATTTTGAATGAAAAGTATTTTTTTGAAAATAGTCATGAAATTTCTTGGAGGAAGACTAATGAAAATAAGGATTTATAAAACCATAAAAATCTGTTCACGCTGTATAAGTTAAAAATATCATTTCTCTCGTACTTTTGTCGGAAAAGTCAAAAAGTACCTCTTATGGTAAACAAAAGAAAGATTTCATCCATACGATGTGGTAAAAGTAGAAAAGGGTAAAAATGACTTTAAACATACATGGAAGAAAAGTAAACATTTTATGAAAACATTTTGAGAACATATGGACATGGATAATAATCTTAACCCTAGTAAATACTTATAAATAAACAATCTCAGATAAGAATGAGATTGGAATAATTATCCCTTACCTTAGATCTGATATGCTTCATATGGATCTGAAACTACTATATAATGATTTAAATAATGTCATTTACTTATTAAATATTTATATTCATTGTTATGATATCATATATGTTTCACTTATGACCTTATATTACCCGTTCTTTTGTAAATTCCATGTAAAATAAGCGTTTTGGGTAAAATCATTTCATTTGTCGTATGTGTTTCGACTTGTCGTTCTTGATATTATTACTTATATCCTGATTTAAATAATTCTAGAATGTAAAACATGATTTATATATAATATATATTGATCATATACATATATATTATAGATCAATAAAAGTAAAGAAATACACTATTCATGGAGACGGTAGGCCGTATGTACGCATGAACGTTGTTTTCGTTTCCTTATTGAATTGAATGGAATTAAGTAGATGACATAAATATATATATATATACATAAATCATGTAGAATTATTATTTCATATATTTCATGATTATTTATTATATATACTTTATAATCATTCATGAATGGATAATCATTGAGAATGAATCTCATCGAGTCGTGGAGACGGTAGTCCGTACGTACGCACGAGCGATGATATCATTCCCATGATCGTGGAACTATATTTAAGTTTATTTATAATATTTCATAATCAATATCACTTTTAAATAATCATATATAATCATTATTTACACCATTATACCCATCCTAGTAAGGTGGTGGTGGAAAATAGATTACACCACGGCGTGGAGATGGTATTTCGTACGTACGCACGCGCGGTGGTTTCGTTTTCCGTAGGATGGATAGATGGTGAAATAGGGTTTTTTCACACTTATAATAACATATCAGTATATGAGTGATACTTATGTTATTACTTCATAATGAAACAACTAAATAAGAAGAAGTAGAAGAAGAAATAAAGTTGAAAGAATTGGTAACGGACATTACCTCTTCTTTGAAGCGCCTCTTTGAGACCTCCTTTTAGGGCACTAAAATTGGTCTTTTATTAAGTCAAGGACCTATAGGATGTTTCTAGGGAAGTGAAGAAGAGTATTAGGCAGTGTTTGGCCGATCTTTAAGGCTCAAAGTTGTGTGAGGAAGAGAGGGAGGAGGTTCCCTTTTATAAGGGAGGAGAGGGGCACCTTAGGAAGAACTAAAAAATGTTAATTTATTATAAAGTCATATTCGGTTTTTAATAGCTCCAAATTGATTTATTTCGAATATAAGGTGGGGATGGGTAGATATCCTATCATCAATTAGAATTTAGACATGTTTAGGTTTCTATTTTAACCTTATCATTTAGATTTAACATTAAGTTAAATAATGTTACTTTTACCGTGTCTTCTTGTTTTCTTACACAATAAGGTTAATAAACTTACTATAACAAGACCAAAGATCCCCAAGTTGTTTATTATTAATATATATTACCTTATCTAAGTCATTTTACCGAACCATAGATTTTTAGGAATAAAATAACAATTAATAATTTAATATTTGTTTTAAAAACTATTTTATGTCAATTTTGACACTATTTGGTAATTGATTTTTGTGAAAATAAAAACAGAATTATTAGTTCGAAATAAGTTAACTAAATCAATAATAAAATGTCATATTAACCTATAAAATTAGTTTAATTCATAAAAAGTCTCAAATTACATTTATTTGGGTATTTATAACATCAATTACGTCAATATTTCATTAATAAGATAATTACTACATCATCATTGTGTCATAAATAAATTAACTTATTTAATGTCTAAAATTTATGAATAAAATACCATTATGTACTAAATCTTTTTATCTTTCTAATGAATATTTATAGTCGAATTTATCTTATTTATAACCCAATATTAAAAATTATTTAGTTATTAAACACTGATTTTAACTATTTTAACCCTTCTTTAAATAAATAAATAATAAATGTCCTAATCTAATCCAAGTGGGCCTAAATGGTCATATTTTATTCCTAAGGTTGTTTTTGGTTGAATTAAACTTATCCAATAGAATTAGGACATGTGTTATGGTAATAATAATATCATTTTTACCCTTAATTATCCTATTTACTTTTAACCGTGGTAAAAAGAACTAAAAAGTTACTATTCACCAAAAATTATTTTCATCTCAATGAACCACATTTTAGTCCTTGATATTAATAGTGTCTCTCGGATTTTCGAAATTCCACTCACAGAAGCAGTAAAATTATGTTTTATGTGAATTTGCAAATTCTCCTAGGAGGTGGGTAAAAGACGGTGAAAAGTTCAATAAAATTTTTATATATCTAAAATTATTATAAAATGACTCCAATGACATAAATTGAACTTATATAGGTATTATGTATCAATTTTGACCTAAAATTAATTTAAATAACATAAATATTTATTTAAATAAAAAGTCGGTTTTTGAATAGTAACCTAGTGTTTTCACTATTCATCAAAAATTGAAAGTTTTTAGAAAAATACCAAAAATTCACCCTAGGATAATTTCGATATTCTAAATCCCAAAATGAGGTCTATTTTTAAAGATAAATTTTATAAAATTTCAAAAAGTGGGTATTACTATTCATAACGACTAGTTTATATAACATATTGTTGTTTAGCGAAACTCTATATTGCGTACAACACACGCTATCGTGGAAGGTCGCGCTTGTGTGTAATGGAAGCCAAGTCAGGGATGTGTGTTGTGAAAGCTCCTTTTCGTGTAGCGTACAACAGAAGACATTAATGAAATTAAAAATAATATTTTTAATAAAATCTCGGGGGGTTACATTCTACCCCCCTTAAAATAAATTTCGCCCTCGAAATTCGTCGGAGTTATAAATGGTTTGTTACTCAAAAGATTCTTTAATAGAAACCCACATCGTAAAAATGAATACCAAAACCAATATTTAAAAACTAAAGTATGAAACGCAACGGTTACCCAAATTAACTAATCACTGGGTTTCCACGTAGGATAACATAGGTGAAAATATAGATATGGAAGAAAAATATAACCATCATGTTCTGATGGAGAGTGGTAGAGGACATGGCTATAAAAAAGCCTATAATCACAAAGCCATAGATTTGCGATGATCTAAGGTACCATCTGATTCGTCGGATATACGAGTGCTAGGACAACTTTTTTGGTTTTCAATATCATTTCCCTAAAGTTGAAAATTTTGAATTAGAAGAAATACTTGCTTGATTTTGGTACAATCTCACTGTTCTTCGTGCTTTGAACAATTTATACTTCATCTCTTAAAGAAATGAAGTTGAATTTGTTATTCGTGAAGTTCTAACAGATCATGTGATAGAATGATTGGTCATTCCATCTATTTCAAACAAAAGTTTAGCAAATGTTATCAAATATACATAAGTCCATCTATGGTGTGGTTAATCATATAAGATTCCAAAAATGAACTTATACTTTATATATCATACCGCATAATAAAATAAATCTAGTTTCTACTAACCAGGGACTTCCTGTAGGCCAGTGGTGTGCGATAAAGGCCAGTCGCACTTCAGTTGTGGGTTCAATTCCCACAGCCTTGTCCGATGCGATGGGTTGTTGTCTGTCCTGTTGGTTTCCATTTTTCTAAAACTACATTACTATAACATCCCATCAATAATATCGAAAAAATTTCTATACTAAAACAATAAAAAATTATGTCCAACATTATCCATTCCAATCATTAGGTTTATCTAAAATACTTCAGTCCAAGCTCATATTATAAAGAAAATGATTACATCAAATGTCACATAACAATCACGTGAATGCCATAATTTATCCCCAATATATCATAAGATATATCTTGTTGGTCAAATTACAAACATTTTAATATCTTAATCATGTATTCTCTTGAAGAATTAATACCCATTGAACCTTAGTGAAAACATGAATGTTGTTAAATTTTAACACTTTCCACATAACAAAATCCCAAAAATTCTATATACTCAAACCATAATATGACATAGTCCTTATATCAGTCATGAGCTCATGAATACAATCAAACATCTCATTATCATTTTATCCTTTCATTATGCGCATATCATCTACTTTCTAAAAATATCTAAATAACCTTTCATGGTTACCAGTACCATTCAACATATACATTCAAATACTTTAGGAAAAACAATAGTGTAACAATCCTTAGATGATTCTTTATTCCATAGTACCATTAACTATACAACATAACATAAATCATTCCATTACCTTCTTAAAACATTGACAAGGATTCAAAACTGCTTTCATCTCATATATCATTTGTAGTCTCCTCATCATCATCCACATAAATACTACTCATATGACCATGCTGATTCTCTTCATGAGATTTTCCCTTAGGGAATTGGTTTGAATAATGCCCATACATTCCACATTTAAAACATCTAATCATTGTTGATGTCGTAGCAATATCATTATCCTTTTCCATGGTGTTAACTGAACCTTTTCCTTTGCACTTACTAGATTTCTGTCCTTCTTTTACACACACAAATCATCTTCGAGTTCCTTTGAAATAATCTCCCCGATGTCTCTTCCCACATGATTTACATAAGGGAAATTGAACTTTCTTTCCTCTATGATCATCATGAAACTCCATATTTCTCTTGTTATCTAAGTTGGGAAACTTACCAAAGTTGAGATTATTGATCATATTATGAGATTTATAATTAGGAATAATAACTATTTTGGACTTCCAAATCCTGTTTCATTTGGTTTCTCATGAAGAATATCATTCCATTGTCCGTCATATCCTCCATTGTCGTGCAGCTTCCTGTTTCTAGGCATTTTCTAAAAACCCAAAAAGAATAGTGTGAGATGAAAAAATCATGCTAGGGAAAAAAAACATATTAAAGGGGGAGTACCCTCAATATATAACATCTTAGGTTAAATTCTAAGATCGTTACCGTAGTTCTAGGACTATATCTTATACGTATACTTATCCTTAGGGACATCCCTAGACATACCTTAGAAATATCTCTAGGGATCTCACTAACGTTTTCGCATCCTAGTTTCCAAAGGTTGACTAAACCTTTCCTCTGATACCAACTGTAGAGACCCTAAGCATGACGTACATGGACATTACATTACTTTTTCAGAATACTTAGTACATAACAAAAATGGACACACAAGGACCGAAATAGTTTAGTGTCTTTGGAAACTCAGAATATAATCTTCTAATCGTGGTGAAAGATCTTCAACAACTCACATAAAGATCTTCCACTTTTTTTACCTAAAACCGTTCCTTATATCCTGGGGAAAAGAAAACATAAAAAGGGTGAGCTCAAATTCTCAGTAAACGTAAACATAGTGAACATAAAACAATCCATAAACATTTGAAAGCAAAAACTTAAACCTGAAATTTAAACATCAAAATCTTGAGAAAAGACATGAATCGTGGAAGTACGTAAGGCATATATCATAATGAAACATCAATCATGATAAAATATAATGGGAATTAAACATTTAATTGTGGAAACCAGTCAGCACTTGATATTATTTCTATAGTATCCAAGGCATTGCTGCCAAGACCGTCTTAGTGGACAAAGTCCCTTTCTGAATCGAGTTCACTCCTCGTTTCAGTCCTGTAAGACTGAACCGGATTAACTTACCGTTCCAGCCATGTCTATCTCATGAGATATAAATCTTTACCCAATGCATTTGAAGGAGATATAGGTCCCACCCATCTCATAATGAAATCATTCTTACTTGTTCCTCAAAATAAACTTAAAGCATTTATCATAACCCAAAGAATAAAATGGGTTTCATAAACATCATCCCATCATCACATAATCCATATAAAACAAATGGATATCTCATCATAAGAAAAGTGAAACCATGTAAATCATAGAGACATTATACATGAAACATACACATATGAAATAATGTCATCTTAGATGGAAAATGGTTTTGATAAAACACTTGAAATGAATTCTTGAGGAAAATATCATTTATTCTTCAAAATCCTTTTCGTTTCACAAAATTCAATGCAATTTTAAATGAAAATTATTTTGTTGAAAATAGTCATGAAATAATTTGGAGGAAGCTTCATGAAAATAAGGCTTTATAAAACCATAAAAATCCGTTCACTCCGTATAAGTTAAAAATAACATTTTTCTCGTACTTTTGTTGGAAAAGTCAAAAAGTACCTCGTATGCTAAACAAAAGAAAGATTCCTTCCATACGATGTGGTAAAAGTAGAAAAGGTTAATAATGACTATAAACATACATGGAAGAAAAGTAAACACTTTATGAAAACATTTTGAGAACATATGGACATGGACAATAATCGTAACCCCAGTAAATACTTATAAATAAACAATCTCGGATAAGAATGAGATTGGAATAATTATCTCTTACGTTAGGTTCGATATGCTTCATATGGATCCAAACCTCCTGTATAATGATTTAAATAATGTAATTGACTTATTAAATAATCGTATTCATTGTTATGATATCATATATGTTTCACTTATGACCTTATATTACCTGTTCTTCTGTAAATTCCATGTAAAAGCAGCGTTTTGGGTAAAATCATTTCATTTATCATATGTGTTTCGACTTGTCGTTCTTGATATTATTACTTATATCCTGATTTACATAATTCCAGAATGTAAAACATGATTTATATATAATATATATTCATCATATACATATATATTATAGATCGATAAAAGGAAATAAATACACCATTCATGGAGATGGTAGGACATACGTACGCATGAACGCTGTTTTCGTTTCCTTATTGAATTGAATGGAATTAAGTAGATTACATAAATATATATATACATAAATCCAGTAGCATTATTATGTCGTATATTTCATGATTACTTATTATATATACTTTATAATCATCCATGAATGGTTAATCATTGAGAATGAATCTCATCGCGTCGTGGAGACGGTTGTCCGTACGTACGCACGAGCGATGATATCATTCCCATGATCGTGGAATTGTATCGAAGTGTATGTATAATATTTCATAATAAATATAAATTTAAAATAATCATATATAATCAATATTTACACCATTATACCCATCCAAGTAAGGTGGTGGTGGAAAATAGATTACACCACGGCGTGGAGACGGTATTCCATACGTACGCACGCGCGGTGATTTCGTTTTCTGTAGGATGGATAGATGGAGAAATAGGGTTGTTTCATACATATAATAACATATCAGTATATTAGTGATACTTATGTTATTACTTAATAGTAAAACAACTAAATAAGAAGAAGTAGAAGAAGAAATAAAGTTGAAAGAATCGGTAACGGACATTACCTCTTCTTTGAAGTGCCTCTTTGAGACCTCCTTTTAGGGAACTAAAATTGGTCTTTGAAGAAGCCCCAGACCTCTAGGATGTTCCTAGGGAAGTTAATAAGAGACTTTGGAAGGGGTTGGTCGAGATTTAAGGCTCAAAGTGGTGTGCGGAAGAGAGGGAGGAGCTTCTCTTTTATAAGGGAGGAGAGGGGCGCCTTAGGAAAAACTAAAAATATTATTTTATTATAAAGTCATATTCGGTTTTTAATAGCTCCAAATTGATTTATTTAGAATCTAAGGTGGTTATGGGTATTAATCCTCTCATACAATAGAATTTAGACAAGTTTAGGTTTCTATTTTAACCTTATCATTTAGATTTAACATTAAGTTAAATAATTTTACTTTTACCGTGTCTTCCTGTTTTCTTAAACAATATGGTTAATAAACATACTATAACAATCCAAAAGATCCCCAAGTTGTTTATTATTAATATAAATAGTTGTATCTAAGTCATGTGGATGAACATTATATTTTTAGGAATAAAATAACAATTAATAATATAATATTTGTTTTAAAAACTATTTTATGTCAATTTTGACACTATTTGGTAATTGATTTTTGTGAGAATCGTAACAGAATTATTAGTTCAAAAACAGTTAACTAAATCAATACTAACATGTCATATTAACCTATAAAATTAGTTTAATTCATAAAAATTCTCAAATTACATTTATTTGGGTATTTATAACATCAATCATGTCAATATTTCATTAATAAGATAATTACTATGTCATCATTGTGTCATAAATAAATTAAATTATTTAATGTCTAAAAATTATAAATAAAATACCATTATGTAGAAAAATATTTTTTTTATTTCTAGTGAATATTTATAGTGGAATTTATCTTATGTATAACCCTATATTAAAAATGATTTAGTTATTAAACTTTGATTTTAACTATTTTAACCCTTCTTTAAATAAATTAATAATAAATGTCCTAATCTAATCCAAGTGGGCCTAAATGGTCATATTTTATTCCTAAGGTTGTTTTTGGTCTAATTAAACTTATCCAATAGAATTAGGACATGTTTTAGGGTAATAATAATATCATTTTTCCCTTAATTAGCCTATTTACTTTTAACCGTGGTAAAAAAAAGTAAAAAGTTACTATTCACCAAAAATTATTTTCATCTCATTGAACCACATTTTAGTCCTTGATATTTACCGTTTCCCTATGATTTTTTAAATTCCACTCACAGAAGTTGTAAAATTATGTTTTATGTAAATTTTCAAATTCTCCTAGGAGGTGGGTAAAAGACGGTGAAAATTTTAATAAAATTTTTATATATCTAAACATATTATAAAATGACTCCAATGACTTCAATTGAACTTATATAGGTATTATGTATCAATTTTTACCTAAAATAAATTTAAATAAAATAAATAATTATTTAAATAAAAAGTCGGTTTTTGAATAGTAACCTAGTGTTTTCACTATTCATCAAAAATTGAATGTTTTCAGAAAAATACCAAAAATTCACCCTAGGCTAATTTCGATAATCTGAATCAAAAAATGAAGTCCATTTTGAAAGATAAATTTTATAAAATTTTAAAAAGTGGTTATTACTATTCATAACGGCTAGTTTATATAACATATCGTTGTTTAGCGAAACTCAGTATTGCGTACAACACACGCTATCGTGGAAGGTCGCTCTTGCGTATAATGCAAGCCAAGTCAGGGATGTGTGTTGTGCAAGCTCTGTTTGGTGTAGCGTACAACTCAAGACATTAATGAAATTAAAAAGAATATTTTTCATAAAATCTCGGGGTGTTACATATTTGGTATATTTATAAAAAAATTATAATAATTTTATAAGTGTTTTTAATGTGTACAAAAAAATCAAGCCTTAAGGTAAGGGAAATTAATCGCACTTTTTATTTTCGTGATATTCATGACATATTCACCAATATCTTATTTTTTGTGGTGTATATACTACCTTATGAAATGGTATAGAATTAATTTAATTAATTTAATTATATTTAAATATTTAATTAATATTATTCTTTCATGAGGATCATGATCCCAAAATTAATCATTTAGTATGTGTTTTCTCATATCACTTTAGTTTATCTGATACTTAAACCTTAATCACCACTCATTTATTTTGGGTGGTATATGTAATAACATTGAATGTATTATATTAATATTATACTTAAATTTATGTTAATTTAAATAACCATTTTATAACCCCTATTTCATGGGTTTTTACAGTTCAAGTGTTACTAAATCTGTAAGGTAGTTTTGTCTCAATATCCATTCTTTGAGACACATGTTTTTCTATGAACCTATATACTTATAAGAGGTGTATATAATAACATTTCACATGTTATAAAATGAATATAATTATTTTAATTATATCTTAATATTCAAGTAATTTATTTATCTTACATGGGGCGTATGGTTCAAAGTAACCATGTGGTAAGGGTTTATTGAAACAGTCTCATCATTTATGTGTATTATTTATGATTATGCTTACATTGAAGAATTATTATGATCATTATCTTGGGAAAACATATTAATTTTCTTATCCTCTAGTTATTAATTATTTATTAATTTATTTAGTAACATATATCCACACTTTGGTTGTCAATATAATTTAGAAGAAAAATTAATAAAATCTGACTATATCTCTCATTTAGGATAGAAATATCTATTCTTTCAAAACCGTGTTTTCTAAAAAGGTTTTAAATATTTTTCATTATTAGTTTATTAATTATCAAGGACAAAGAATTTTAAAAATTTTAAAATATTTCTTATATTTATTCATCATTATTTTTAAATAATATGGTTTCCAATAGGTTTTCTGTTTTAAAAGGAAGTTTCTCAAAGAAGAAAAGATATTTTCCTCAAGAAATATATTTTTTAGAAAAAATATCTTTCAAAATTATTTCCAGTATAGTATATAATCCAATGGTGTAACTCATGAATTATTAAAAATATGATCCAAGGTTCCATCCATATTTTTTCTCTAAATGGTTTATTTTTTGATGGATTGAAATTTATGAAACCCATATCTCCTTCAGAGGTTATGTGTTTATGGAACCTGTTTCCCTTTCATGAGTTATTTTCCTATGAAACCTAATTCCCTTCAGGGGTAATTTTATGATGAAATGATTTTAAAAACCATCCATTTTCCATAGGTTTTTATATGATGAAATTTTTTTGATACCCATTTCATTCAATGGGTTATGATGTTTAGGAAACCTTTCTATTTTTATTGGTCATGATATGATGAATGATTTATTATCTTGTGGAACACGTAGTTATGATTTAATTATTTGATTGTAGGTACCTATATATCAATCCAATTAATGGTGTAATGATAATTGGTATATGAGATTAAAGGGTACATGGGTTGTATACCAATCCTGAAAACAAGAGGGTATGCAGTTTTTAGCCCAACCATAAAAAAGGGGCACATAAGTTATAGCACTATCTCCAAAATAAGTGGGTACATGGATTGTTATCCCAACCCCGAAGTAGGTACACAGATTGTTGACCAATCCAAACATGTTTTTAAAGTCTTGGTATGTTTCATTAACATATGATTTTATATGCTTATGTGTATACCACAAATTCTATTTCTTATTCATCATTTATGATTTTGTGGCTTATTCTCTCGATTCCCTTATGATTCATGTTATATAAAATGCCAAAATTTATGAAATGTATCATGATTATGATCTTTGATATGAATGTCATGATCTTAAAATGATATTATCATGCTCTCAAACCCTTATGTACGTGTTATGCTTACATACTTACTTTATTTACCCTTACTGAGCATTTGAGTGCACCTCGTTCTTATGTTTCCTTTCCCCAGTACTACTACCAAGGGGATTTTTCCCCACGCATCTTTCCCCGTGGTATAGAAAAACAGTGGGGATATTTGTTTTTTATCATCTATTCCCACAGTTTTATTAAATCCATGAGTAACCAATCCCCATTTCTCCTCTTTCATCATTCTCCTCCTCTCTCTTCAATTGTGCACACACCTCTATCACTATTCCACTGTTATCCCCTCTTGAACCCTCAATTCCCACCTCCACCTCCTGGCCCTTTCCCCCCCCCCTCCCTGACCACTGCATCCCAGCCATCCAACCTCCACCTCCTAGACCTCTCATCCCCTCGCCAACCTCTACCTCCTGGCCATCTTACCACTACGTCCCGAACATCTCCTCCCCTCCCTAGCATCTGCCTCTTGTCTCTGCCTTCACCCCCGACCTCAACCTCCTAGCCTTCACCACAGCCTCATCATCCTGGCCTCGCCTCTCTGCCCCCAGATTCAGTGACGTCCCCCCTCCCCACTCTCATCTCCCTATCTTCTAGAAAAATCCTCTCTCATCTCCCTCTCCCCACGCCCTTCACCTCTGCCTCACCTTCCCCCAGCTCCGGAAACATCCCATCTCAGCCTCCGCCTCCCTACCCCTATCTCTAGCATCAAGGTATGAAATTTCTTTTTCATTTACAATGTTTTATACCACTGCATTTTGTGTTCAGGAATTCATAGTGTGGATTTTGTTTAGACCAATAATGTGGGGTGATTCAATGAATATTACAATAAGAATGGTTTTTCAATGTTATATTTCAAATAATAATAGGGAAATAGATGGTTTATAACTACTTGATCACTCTACACATGGTATTATTCATGGTAAAATTTGTTTCCTGAATTCTAACATAATTGCTGATGGGGCCATTTCTGATGGTTTTGACAGTTAAATTAACATCATAAACATCTATATGAAAATTATATGGTGTCCAAATGATTGGGATATGATCTAAAGGATATGATTGAAAGATAAAAGGTTTAATAGCTATTATAGTTTGAATTATAAATTTGAAATTTAAAGTAATCTGGTTAATGGGATTTTTGTTATAGGAAATGTAGGATAATATATATATAATAGGGAATAGCAAGATTTTTATGATCAATAATTAGTGGAGTTTTATCATATTGAAATATATTGAAAAAATTAATAAAATAAAAACCTTTTGAGAATATTATTGATGATCTGTAAATGAAAACGTAGAGAACTATAAAAGTACACCACTGTTGATTGGAGTTACTTATTTTTTGTAAAATATATATAAAACTGACCTAAGTGTCATATCATCATTTTTACCTTATAAAAATGAATGTGTGGGTGACAGAATGGGTTCATGGACCTTTTATTATTAGTGATATATTCTTCTTGTCCCCCGCCCCTGCCTCCCATCCCTCACCTCTGACTCTGCGGCTATCTCCCCCTTCATCGCCTGCAAAACTCCGCCTACTCAACTCTTCCTGTCGGACTCTGCCTCCTCCTGGCCTCTGTCACCTTTCCTCAAGAGGTATTCCTCCTATTATCCTCACCTTTTTCTTTTTTTCATTTCTTTTAATATCTTTCACTGATTTAAATATTTTTAGGTGAATCCCACCTGAGCATGGTTAAATTCATCTTAGTTCAAGGGGATATCTATTATCGTGTATATAGAAGGCTGTTGTGGGTATCCTTCAAACCATTTTTTTATATTTAGATGGAAATTTTCCAATGTATGTTTTTCCCTAGGGTTTTATAGATTTTAGAGTGAATTATTGGGATACTCTATTGAATTTATTTAGTACTTTAGGCTTGTAAAACATTGGGTTAATTTTCTGGAAGTTGATTGCATTGGTTTTCATTAGTTTTTAGTTATTATTTTATTATAGTTGTTATATAATTTAGTTTATTTAGTGTTAGACTTTGTTTTGTTAATTTTTTGGGGATTCTTGAAGGTAGTTTCGAGTATGAAATCCCACCTATGATCTTGGTCTGTGATCTTGAGATTTATTATGATAAATGCATTGGACACATTATGACTCATTTGGATTAGGTGGGTGATTGTTTCAAATAGTTATTATATCTTGATAATGGAATGCCTATGATATTATATATATATATGTGGGTGTGGGTGTGTGTGTGTCTGTGTTAAGTGGTTATGTTGATTTTTAGAAAAATCAATTATAGTAATTGATATTCATTTGATGTAATTAAAAAGATATTAGATGTTCTTTAAAATAGAGTATTGTGTGTGAAATAATTACAATGATTTGAATAATATTTTTAGTTTATGATGATTTTTTTGTGAAATTATAGAATTGATTATAAATTTTTTTATACAAATAGTGATTTGAAAGATAAAAATGAACTCTTTCCTTCTTTTAGTTGTTTTATCAAAATGTGTTTGTAAATGAACTAACTTCTTTTCTCTTTTTATCTTTTATTTTTTATCTTCTAAACCAATGTATTCTAAAATATGATTTGTATCACCTTATTAAAATTTTGATTGAGGAAGTTGGGTTTCAAACATTCTTTTAGGTCATGGGGACTTATAATTTAAAAAATAATTTACTAACGTGTTCTATAGGAGATAAGTTTTCCTTAATGATGAAGTCTTAAATTAAAGAAGTGGTGATTTAAAATATAATATTATGCATTAAAATTTAATACCAACCAACTTCTCATAAATAATAACTTACAACCTTAACTTTTGATTATTGGCAATGTTTTGATACTTTTCCAAACATGAGAGTCAGTCTCTAGTTTATTCCTCATTTTTATTGTCTATACCTTGTGTGATATTGTTCTGTATGATATAAATATAGCATCATTTGACATCTCTATAGTATGTTTTAAGGATTTGAAATGGCATACTGATTCTCTATTTTTATTGAGATTATCATGTTTTATTGTATTATTGTTATATTTTATTTATGGATATTTTAATAGATTCTTCATGGTTAAACAACATCAGGATCCACCACCCAATATTTCATTTCCTTCCCCAATTTCTCCTCATGTCCTAGCCTCCCTGACCTCTCCTACCCTCCCCGGCCTTGATATCCTTCCCTCACCTCTACCACTTGGCCCCTTCCTCCCTCACCCCACTTTCTTGCCTCCCTGGCCACCTTCGCCTCCTCCTGGACACAGCCCCATTTGCATGTGCTTCCCACCCCTCACCTCCTCCTCCACGGCAGCCTCCACCTCCACCACCTCCATGTCACGGCTGCCTCCACCATTTCCTCAGTAGATCGAGTTATAAATGGAAGTGTTTTGGTAAGTTATTATCCTAAAACCCTATCATACCATACAATGAATAATTAAGATCTTTTAGATGAGGGATAAATTGAGAGAGAAGAGGTTTCTCACACTCATATTGTTGCACGGTCTTCCGAAATTCTAGTTCAAGCAACCTGGGAACCTGAATTAACATTAGTTGTTGAATTAGTATGAGAATATGGAACTCCAAAGGGGGAAATAAAGTTCAAAAATCTAATATATTTGGAGTAAATCATAAAAGTTTACAATGTGATGAGGATATGGATCCATATGTTTTAGAGAGTCCACCATTATTTGAGATAGGGGGAGATCTGAATTTTTATTCCTCAACCTTTAGTGAAGCCACTTTAGATTATTTTTCCTATGATATGGTTGTATCTTATCCTTTTGATGTTTATGGAGAGAACATTGATTAAAAATAATAAATTTTATGGTGGATAGGATGAAAAATATGATAAGGAGGATAAGAAAATTGATGATAATTGCTATGATGATGATGATGAAATTCCTCTAAATATAGAAAAACTATTCTTGTGATTATTTAAAGGAATGATGAATTTGTTAATCCAAAGTTTTTTTATACTCTTTTCTTAGAAACATTGGTTTGACCAAGATCTTATGAAGATATATTAATGATTTTCCACTTCATATTCTCCTAGATATATTCTTTTAAATCACTCACAATAATAGAATATCTACAAATCCTCTCAAAAAATAGTTGAGTAATAGAGGATTCAAAAAGAAGAATATGATCCCTCCCTTAGATATATTTATCAACATACTTGTTATTTCCCTCCTAATGTGGAATCATGGAGAAAGACTCATAGGTTATGTTCTCACTATTATAATCTTGATGATGATTAAGCTTATGATGTTTCTCCTACTCAAGCACAAACTGGTCCATCTCAACAAGATGAACACTTTTCTGATCAACCTACTATAATAACTTCTACATATTTTATTTAGATCAAGAATCTCCATTTGAATGTTTTGAAATAAGTTATTTTTTTATTATTTGGGACAATACTCATGACAAATAGGAATATATTTCGTACACTATTAAATTTGTTCCTCCAAAAATCTGGCCAAGAAGGTTCCTAAAAATAGATAATATAACTGAAGTGATTCATTATTTCAAAATATAAATTTTATGTATTATAATCTAAATTATGGCCCTAAAAGTTGAATCATAGATATTTTGTAATGACCAAAACTTTTATTAATGGAAATCCCTCTTGATCTAATTAAATGTCACTTTATGTAAAATGTTTATATAAAATGTCAAATTATTTGGTTTTATGTTAAGAATGGTGACCATTGCTAAAATAGTCGTTGAATAGTTATCACGTGATTAGTATAAATATAGGGTTTAATAAAATACAATTTACTCAGACAAAGGAAGCAATGGCCTCATCCAGTAGATGTGACCCATAAAAAGCCCATTTTTTAAAGATCAGAAAGGAGGTGGCGTTATTGGGATTCTCTCTTGACCAATCCCATGATGTTCTTGAATATGTTAAGCTCGAGAGGTACCTCCTATGAGAGAAGTGGAATTTGATAGAGATTATCACCCGGGCAATGTTATCCAAGCCACCCCAAGATCCTGTCACCATCGCACACCTTACTCTTTAGACTTATGTGGGTGTTATAAGGGGTTATGTAACAAGGCCGCAACATTGTGGTTATGTACATTATTTTTGTATATAATAATGAATATACTTTCATTTTATTATTGCTACCATGTGAATTGTTTTTAAATATCAAATAGTTTTTTAGTTAAAATTCAACTAATAAAACTATTTTGATGAATTAATTCATTTTTAATTAAAGAATATTTTAATAAAATATTTTTATTATTAAACTAATTTTTAGTTAATATAAATGATCATATAATTTAATGCATGCAATTGTAATTTTTACTATTGTTTGAAAGCAATTTTTGTCAAAACACATGAATTTTTGATAAATGCTGGTTTTTATTTTAAAAGTGAAAACTATCATATTTATAGAATTATTTAGATAAAATTAATATTATTTCTGGAATCAAGATGTCAAAATTATACAATGGTGAATTTTTCATAATTTTCTGAGACAGTTAAATTTTTGGGTAAAAATTAAATACCGATTAAATATATAATGTGTTTTATTACATCATAATGACACAATAGTGATGTAATAAAAGACTATAATCCCTATTATTGGCCAATATATGTTTTAACATTAATATAATGTAATTTTGGGTTTTTTGACTTATTTTACAAAGCATTAATGGACCCTTCAAGACTTATTAAACATCTTGTCTTTTTAAACTTCTTTCCTTGAGAGTGTGACTCACCTCCACATAAGAAAACCCATTATTTTAAGAAGTTCGGACTTTGGAATTTTATAATATTTTTTTCCACTTTAATTTTGCAAAAAAAAACGTGGGCAAAAACCATGGGCTTGTTTGTGTCTTGGATTAGTTTAATGTGAGGTGTCCCAAACCTAAATAATAAATAATTCCCTCACCTTTCCTATATAAACCCACCCAAGCTTCCACTTCCTCCTCACTAAAATCCTTTGGTGTTCTTCTAACCTCTGCCCTAATCACTTTATAATCCTCCCAAGGTGCCTCAGGCTCCCAAGAAGCATCTCTCAAGCCTCTCTCAAGCCTTTGGAAGCACACATTCAAGTAAGGGGTTATTCTTCCTTTCTCATTTATGTCCAATATTCTTTAAATTGTTATTCCCTTTTAATTTCAGTTATAAATTTTGGGGTATGGTTTCTCACCTCCACCATACTTGCCTATTTATTTTTGAATGATGGTATACCCCTTTCTCTCTCATTAAATTCCCCCCATGTACACTTGTTACTAAGCCGAAATTCAAAAATGAATTTCTCTCTCGTCATTTACATTCAAGAAATTATTTTGTATCATGAATCTAAATTTCATTAACTTTGATGGGAAATATATCTATATGACCCCCTTATACTCCTAGCCATGTAAATATTATGATACACCCCTTTATCTTCCATCAAACATTTTTATGAGTTATTATGTCACGTCGTTACGCTACCGAAATTGCACCGTGTTTTTCCAAGACAAAGTCTTTGTGTAGTGAATACCATTCCAATTTCTCTATCAAAAGTATTCACCTTTATGAACATTTAATTATTATTTAAAGAGTTTAAAGTATGTATTCCAAATTCTTTTATCATGTAATAAATTATTATGTGGAAATATTTTATGTTTTATGATCCATGTGGCGCACTTATGCATGAAATGAAATGTTTAAGAAGGGTGTTCCCTTATAGCACTCCAATGCATTGGGTAAAGTATAGTATCATGATATGTGATGTGAAATGGGTGTTGACTCATGCTAATTCAAGTGAAACTAGTTTTTACTCGTTCTTCATGTGAAATGAGGATTTACTCATTCTCCTTCTGCAATGAGTCTTGGATCATGCTAATTCCAAATTTAGTGTTGTTTCCACATTTCCATGTTTTGATTATCATGATTTATCATGCCTTTATTTTTATGCTTCTCTTTTACTCTATTTATATACCTATTTTCTAACATGTATTGTATTCCTCATGTTATTCAATGATTATTCCTTTACAGGGATTTATAGCTCACGCTTTTGTTATTCAAGTCCTCAGGTTATCCCATGTAATGATAAGTACAAGGGAATGTAGTGGTCATGTAAAGGAATTTTTAAATAAAGATCTTGTATTTCATATTTTTAATTTATTATGTAATGATCTTAAGCCTCAAAGGCACTAGACCTCTTGATCCTCTATGATGTATCAAGTGAAGTTTATGTATTGAATTCTGTTTATTTGTGTAATAAAATAAAGGGTTGATATATTTTGTATTAGAGGATAGGATTATTTATTTTTGGGATTAGGATTAGAAAACCCTATTTAATCCTTAGAGATAAGACTAAGTATAATGAAAACATCCCTATGTTTTGGTGAGTATTTAGTAAGTGTTTTATCAAGAAAATACATCCCTGTCAAGATATGATCAGGTAGAGGCGGCTCTAGCAGAGATATACCTAGGGGTGAAAACCCCAACAATGAGTTTTGGGCTTCACCCGGGGTTTCCTAGTATATGAAAACGGGCCTTTCTGCACTCTTGGTTTCAACACTCCTTGGAGATATGCTTTGGTAAATTAAAAATCTTATTATGAACCCTTACTAAGGGAATTAGAAAAATGCCCCTAAGAATATATGTTAGAAAGTAGATCATGGATAACATAGATTGAAGCCTATAGATTCATAAGTTAATGAAAAAAAAGTTAGTTATAAGCCATCAACTTTTTTCATTGAATTACCCTTTATATGTTACCACTAACATTGCTTTTATTCCATACAATGGCTGGTAATAGGAGGACTTGGTCTAAAAATTGATTTAAAGATCAATGTGATGACTCTACTAATGAGATACCCAATCCAATTAGAGTTGGAATCGTGAACTTTGCCCTACTTCTCTCTCACCTAACTCATGCTTTGAATAGAAACATGGGTCAAGAGGAACGTTCAACCCCCCCACCCCCCCCCCCCCCAAGAAAAAACAAGTCGCTATCGAGATCTTCCTGAGATGAAGGCCTCTTACTTTTAATGGATCATTTGATCCCTCAATCACCGAGCAATAGATCAACTCCATTTAAAAGATTGTCTCCATCCTTCAATGTTCTGAACAAGAGAATGTTCATCAGGATGCTTATTGAATGGAGGGTAAAGCTGATCAATGGTGGATGTTGATCAAAAATATGAAGCATGAGGAGGAGATTGAGGTGTTTGATGGAAGGATTTTGTGCAGATGTTTTTCGATAAATATTTTTCATTCACCCTCCGGCTTAAGATGGAAAGGGACTTACATTCTCTCAAGCCAAAAAATGATGAATCTGTTGGAGCGTACAAGGAAAAATTCACAAGGCTTGCATGATATTCCTCCATCTTTGTCGTTACCCCTGGATTCAAGGTTGACTGCTTCTTTGGTAAGCTGAAACCTAGACTGTGGAAAGCGATGGCGATCCGTGACTTCGACCGTTGTGAGGAAATTGTCCAATGTTCCCTCAAGGTTGAAATGGAGATTGGATAATCTCAGGGGTATCATGGGGATAAGAAGCATAATGAGAAATTCAATGCTGGAAATCTGATGGATAAATCCAATTGTGCTAAGAAGATCCATCACCCCACATGCCAAAGGTGATGAAAAAATCACCTCGGAAATAGCCTGAAGGAGATGAGTTAATTATTTAGGTGTGGAAGATAAGGGAACGTAGCTGTCAACTATCATTAAGAAAGACCTGAAACTGCGATAAAAGAGAGGAAGGCTCCGTTCAAACCTCAATGCATGGTTAATTTCTATAATTGCAAAGAATCAGGGCATCTTAAAAATCAGTGCCCTAAGGAAACGGTTTTTGGAGGCAACCAATAACTTCCAAGGTAGCAAGGGTGAGCTTTTTCCATAAATACTGCCGATGTGGACCCTGACAATTAAGTGGTCACATTCAGGTTCTATGCATTATTTTATATCTCAAAATTTTAGTAGAACAATCCTAGAACCACCACAAATCATGGAAGTGAAGATATCATTGAGTATGGAAAATGGGGCAATCATTACATCCCATGAATATAACTCCTCCCCTGTCATAATCAGTGGATTGAACTTCCCAACGAACCCCATCATAAACCCTCTTATGGAATTTGATGAAATTCTTGTCATGGATTGGATTTCCCTATATAGAGCCAATATAAATTGACGTGGGAGGGAAATCACTCTCCATGTGGAGAATCGACCCCCGATTCATTATAAGTGAAAGGAGGAATATGAACCTTCTTTATCTCCATCATCTCAAGAGTGGATATTACTTCCCTATGAGAACACGTATCTAGCTCAGATGATTGATTCCAATGAAGAAAACATCGCTGAAGACATGCCAATTCTGAGAGAATTCACTAAAGTAATTATTGAGGAATTGCATTGTCTTCCTCCTATATGAGATGTTGAATTCTCAATTGATCTCATACCTGGGGTGTTTCCAATATCCAAGACTCCATATTGAATGGTTGTTGTGTAGCTTGAGGAGATAAAGAAACAACTACAAAAGAATATGGATAAAGGGTTTATATGAACAACTGCTTCACCATGGGGTGCACGAGTCCTCTTCATCAAGAAGAATGATGGGTCAATGCGCCTTTGCATCGATTATTGTGAGCTCAAAAAAATCATGATAAAGAACAAGTATCCTCTCCCACTAATTGATGACTTATTCATTCAGTTGTGTGGAGAAAAATACTTCTCCATGGTGGATTTTGCGGTCATGATATAATCAAGTAAGGGTAAAGAATGAATATATCCCCAATATTTCTTTTCGTACAAGATATGGGCACTATGAATTCATAGTAATTCCTTTCGGACTCACTAATGATCTAGAAATCTTCATGGACTTCATGAATAGAGTCTTTTGAGATTACCTCGACAAATTTGTGATAGTCTTTATAGATGATATTTTGATATACTCCTAAATCAAAGAGGATCATGAGGAGAATCTTAGAACTGTACTAGAGACCTTGAGGAAGGAGAATCTCTATACAAAGTATAGCAAGTGTGATTTATGGTTAAAGGAGGTCTTATTATTGGGCCGTATCATCACAAGCAATGGGATATATATGGATCCCTCCAAAACAGATGCAATTGAGGGTTGTTTGAGGCCAACATCGGTAATGGATATCCATAGATTCTTGGGGTTATCTAGATATTATCGTGGATTTGTGAGAAATTTTTCACGATTGTCTAACCCTCTTACCAAGCTAACTAGGAAGGGAGTTAAGTTTTATTAGACTAATGAATGCGAAGAAAGCTTCAGAGAGTTGAAAAGGAGGCTTATCATTGCACCCATGCTGACATTACCCACAGATGGTGAACTTTATTGTAGTATTCATGGATTCTTAGAAGAAGGGCATGGGATGTGTGTTGATGCAAAATGAAAAAGTCATTGCCTATGCTTCAAGGAAATTGGAAGTTCATGAACAAAACTATACAACACATGACCTCGAGTTGGTTGTAGTGATCTTCTCTTTGAAAATTTGGTGGCATTATCTCTTTGAGGAGAAGTTTGAAATATATACGGACCACAGAAGACTCACGTATATATTCACACAGAAAGAGTTGAACATGTTCCAATGAAGATGGTTAAATATGATCAAAGACTATGACTGCTCAATCCATTACCACCCTAGGAAAGTGAACAAGGTGGAAGATGACCTAAGTAGAAAGGACCCAGTGATTCTATAATTGATGAGAATTGAAAAGGATCAAAACTTATTAGACATGATGAAGATGGATATTGGAATCATAATGAACGGAAAATCCTCAATCCTTTTCACAAATAATTTCTCAACCATCACTTTTGGAAATTTTAATGGTTGTTCAAAAGAATGATGTGGGAATTCAGGAAAAAGTGGAAGCTATCAGAAAAGGGAAATCCATGGAGATTAATTTTAATGAAGAAGGAATTGTGATATATGGGAAAAACATATGTGTTCTATCAAGTTCTGATAAGAAGAAGGAACTTTTGGATGATTCACATAGTTCAAATTTCTGTATTCACCCAGGAAACACAATGATTTATTGAAATCTCTGATAGCATTATTGGTGGGATAATATGAAAAAGGAGAGCGTTGAATATACATCAATGTTCCTGGTGTGTCAGCAAGTAAAGGCAGAGAGGTAGAAGTATAAGGAGATAATGCAACCATTGCCCATAACAGAATGGGTATGGAAGAAGATCACAATGGACTTTGTCACTAGACTTCTGAAGACATCCTAATTCAAAATGAAATCTGGGTTGTGGTGGATCATCTTACAATGGCTACACACTTCAATTCAATTCGGGAGGATTTTTTATTGGATAAATTGGAACGGATATATATCCAGGAAGTGGTAAGGCTACATGGAGTACCACTATCTATTCTGTCTGATCGAGATCAAAGATTCACCTCTATGTTTTGGAAGATTCTTCAACATGCTCTGAATACTGAACTGAACTGTAGTACCGCCTATCATCCTCAAACTAATGGCCAATCCAAGTGAACTATCCAAACATTTTAGGACATGTTGAGAGCATTCTCTATGGACTTTAAAGCGGGGTGGGATCAACTTATTCTTCTGGTGGAGTTCTCTTATAATAACAGGTTCCACTCGAGAATCCAAATGGAACCATATGAATCTCTTTATAGGAAAAGGTTCAGAACACCGGCATGTTGGGATAAGGTCGGTGATCGTAAGCTTCTTGAACCAAAAATGGTCAAAGAAATGGTGGACAAGGTGAAAACCATTCAGCAGCATATCAAGGTATCCCAGAGTCGATAGAAGAGTTATGAAGATAACCATCGACAAGACCTTGAGACTAAGGTTGAAGACATGGTATTTCTACGCATATCTCCATAGAAGAAGGTCATGAGGTTTGGAAAGAGAGGGAAGTTAAGTCCAAGGTACATCGACCCCTTCTAGATTCTTGGTCATGTCGGGGCTATGGACTATAGACTACCACTTCCACCTACCTTGGCCAAAGTACATGATTTCTTTCATGTATCCCTCTTAAGGAATTACATTTCGGACCCTTCACACATACTCTCTTTAGAGGTGGTACAGTTAGAGGATGATCTTTCTTATGAGGAGAAACTAGTGAAGATATTAGATCATAAGGAAAAAGTTCTATGAAATAAGACAATGCCCCTCATCAAGGTGTTGTGGAGAGACCAAAAGATTGAAGAAGCAGTGTGGGAATTAGAGGAAATAATGAAGTAGAGTTACCAACATCTGTTTTAGTGTGGGAAAAAGAAATTTCGAGGGCGAAATTTCATATGGGGGGAATATTTTAATGACCCAAACATTAATTAATGGAAATCCCACTTGATCTAATTAAATGTATATTTTTGTAGAATGTTTATATAAAATGTGAACTTCTTTGATTTTATGTTAATAATGGTGACCATTTCTAAAATTTCCATTTAATATTGATCACATGATTCGTAGAAATATTTGGTTTTAAAAAATCCAATTTACTCAGACAAAGGATGAAATGGCCTCATCCAGTAGACGTGACTCATATGATGCCCATTTGTCAAAGTTAGGAAATGAGGTGGCCCCATTAGGATTTTCTCTTGACCATGCCCAATCCGAGCTTGAATATGTTACGCTTGAGTGGGACTTCCTACGATAGAAGTGAAAGTTGATAGAGATTACCACCTGAGCAATGTTATTTGATCCACTCTAAGAGCCTGTCATCATCACACACCTTACACTTCAGTCTTATTCGGGTATTATAAGGGGTTATATAACAATACCTTAGGATTATGGTTAGGTACATTATTTTTGTATATAATAATTAATATACATTCATTTTATTATTTTTACATTGTAAATTGTTTTTGAAGCTCAAATAGTTTTTTAGTTAAAATTCCACTAAGAAATATATTTTGATGAATTAATGGATTTTTGAATTGAATAATATATTTAAAAAAATATTATTATTATTAAATTAATTTTTATTAAATATAAATGATCATATAATTTTATGCATGAAATATAATTTTGATTAAGGATTAAAACCCATTTTTTTCAAAACCCGTGAATTTTTTATAAATGTCGATTTTTATTTTAATAGTGAAAATTAATATATTTATAAAATTATTTAGATAAAATGAATATTATTTTGGGAATTAGGATGTCGTATTTATCCAAAGGTGAATCTTTCATAATTTTCTGACACAGTCAAATTTTTGGGTAAAAATTAAATACTGATTAAATATATAAGGTGTTTTATGACATCATAATGACCCAATAGTGATGTAATAAAATACTATAAGCCTTATTTTCGGCCAATATATGCTTTACCAATAAAATAATGTGATTTTGGGTTTGTTTTATTTATTTTACAAAGCATTAATGGACACTTCAAGACTTATTAAACATCATGTCTTTTTAAATTGATTTCCTTGGGAGTGTGACTCACCTCCACATAAGCAACCCCATTATTTTAAAAAGATAGGACCTTGGACTTATAAAAAATAGTTTTCCACTTCCATTTTCCAAAAGAATATTGGAAAAACATGGGATGGTTTTTGGTTTCGATTAGTTTAATGTGAGGTGTCCCAAACCTAAATAATAAATAATTCCCTCACCTTTTCTATATAAACCCGTCCAAGCTCCAACTTCCTCCTCACTAAAAGCCTTGGTAGTTAGTCCAAACTTTGACCTCATCTCTCTGGAATCCTCTCATGGTTCCCCAAGCTCCCAATAATCCTCTCTCAAGCCTTTGGAATAACACTTCCAAGTAAGGGGTATTTCTTCCTTTCTCATTTATGTCCAATATTATTTAAATTGTTATGCCCTTTTAATTTTAATTATAAATGTGGGGATATGGTTTCTAAAATCCACAATACAGCCCTATTTATGTTTTAATGATGGGAGACCCCTTTCTCTCTCATTAAATTCCTCCCATGTACACCCATTATGATGCCAAAATTCAGAATGGAATTTCTCTCACCTCATTTTCATTCAAGAAATTATTTTGGATCACGAATCTAAATTCCATTAAATTTGTTCGGACATGTATATATATGAACCAATTACTGTCAAAGTCGTTCAAATATTATTATACCCCCCTTTTCTCTCATCAACCATTTTTATGAGTTCTTATGTCACGCCATTACGCTGCAGAAATTACACCGCGTTATTCCAAGTCAAAGTCTTTGTGTAGTGAATACCATGCCCATTTCTCTATCAAGGGTATTCACCTTTATGAACATTTACTTATTGTTTAAAGAGTTTCAAGTATGTATTCCACAATTTTTTATCATGGAATAAATTATTATGTTGAATTATTTTATGTTTTATGATCCATGTGGCACACTTATGCATGAAATGAAATGTTTAAGAAGGGTACACCCTTAAAGCATTCTAATGCATTGGGTAAAGTATAGTATCTTGATACATCATGTGAAATGGGTGTTGAATCATGATAATTCATGTGAAACTAGGTTTTACTCGTTCTTCATGTGCAATGAGGATTTACTCGTGCTTCACGTGCAATGAGCATTGGCTCATGCTAATTCCATATTAAGTGTTGTTGCCACGTTTCCATATTATGATTATCATGCTTTATCATGCCTTTATGTTTATGCTTCTCTTGTGACCTATTGATATGCCTATTTTCTATCATGTATTGTATTTTTCATGTTATTCCATGATTATTCCCTTACTGGGATTTATATCTCACCCTTTTCTTATGCATGTCCTCTGGTTATCCCAAGCAATGATAAGTACGAGGGAATGGAGTGGTCATGTAAGGGATGTTTTCAATAAAGATGTTGTATTTCATGTTTTCTGTTGTTATGTAATGATCATAATCCCCAAATACACTAGACCACTCGATCTTCTATGTTGTATCAAGTGATGTTTATGTAATGAATTATTTTTAGTTGTGTAATAAAAATCAGGGTTGTTATATAAGCTAGATATCATGGATATACGATATCTCGTAGTGATAACCACTCAAACTAGACCGTCATGCAATGAGTCGACACCTTATTCTACTCCTTCATTATCTTTTCATGATGATTTTATTTTAATGTTGATGCATGATGAAATTCAAAATATTTTGGACAATGTGAAGGATATTTGAAATCAAGTTCAAATGATCACTTCTTCTCAATGAGAAAAGAAATATGATTTAATTAAAGATGAATCCCTTAACACTGTCAAATATTTTTTTTTCATGGGTGGAATTATTTATTATCTCAAATGGTTTTACACTAAATAATATCCCAAGAATTAGTTCATATCATTGGCTATATATTTTAAGATGTTTCCCCCAAACAAAAACATTTTATTGTATGTTAGATAATTTATTGGTAATGATTTCTCTTATCAATAAATTCAAGTTAGTGAATGATGAGTTTCATAAATTTATGGAACATGGGACTAGGTATGATGCTAATACCACAATGATCCTATATATTTTTATGTATTTTCATAATGTCCTTGTTTTAGACCCACTTTCTCTTCCTTTACCCCACCTCTCCCCCACTAATTATTTAGCCTCAACCTAAGATTCAATTACATCCATGTCATCAATTCCAACATCTACCTCACATATACCTCTTATATTTACTTTTGGTGTGTGTATATATATATCATTGATGGTACCCATCGTGTCATTTTACTTTAACTTTACAAGTTAAATTAATTGGAAATGAAGCTTCACTCATTGTATACAAGTAGTTTTTTGGTTCCTTTTTAGATAACTAGTTCTAGATGATGATTTAATGGGTTCATTCTCCACAAGGTTCCAGCGGATGGGATTCCTTATTTTGTAGTTTTATTTTTTGGTATACGATGGTGGGAATTTAAATTTGTGGAATAAGTTTTTTGTATTTATGTATTTGGTTGGTTCTATATTTTTCTATGCTGTATATATTTTTTTTTATTACATTCATATAGAAATTTGTTTATAATGATATACCAGGTACTTCCATCATACAATTTCTTGTATTCATTATATAAGTCGTATTTATAGTTTTCAGAAATGTACAACATATGTATGAAGAAATTAATTAGATCCATCTCATTTTTTTGATGTACCAATTAGATGATTATGATTAATGTGTTATCTTTTTTTTCAACACTAGATGGAGAAGTTAGAAATGGGGAGACTGGAGACACTAGCAATGAGTTTACTGATGCAAGATTCACGACATCACCAAAATCTGGTTTTTAAACAAATCAGATATCCAATTATCAATTTTTTATGGTTATTCTACGTCTTATGAACGTGTTTCATGGTATTGTTTTGTAAAATTTTGTAGGATAGTAGTGGAGGAATGAATTGAATAGTTAGTTTCATATTTCCTTCATTATTTTCTATGACCGGTTTTTGAGATTGTAAAAAAGAGAAAAGTATTGTTTTAATCCTAGTTTTTTATTTTACTAATTTTATATATGAAATTATTAAAGGAGGAATATATTTCCCCCCATTTTTCATTTGTTATTTTACAGATCCCATGATCCCATATTCTTGGAACATCCTCCTCCTTGAATTGGATCATCAAATTTTCCCAAGAATTTATCTATATCAAAGATCTGATATCATTCCCCAAATATAGTCTTTAAATTATTAGTATTCACTTGGTTTGTACATACTGGGATAGAGTTTTGGTTTTCTGTTGACTAGATCTCATTATTGGATCCGGTGAAAAATTTACATGATGTTTGACTGTCAAATTCTAATAGCCCAACCATTTTGTTAAACCTTAATTGTGAGGATCCATTAATGGGTTGTTAGGGAATGAGAATTATATCTTTAATTCTGGGATCCAAAACCAGTTTATTCTTTTTCATGGATAGTTTCTATAATCCTATACTCTAGTGAACTGTCCACGTAGACATTGAGATTGTATATAGGTAATAAAGATCAAACCCCAATTACCAATGGTCATGTTGCGATTATTACCCATCCATTTAGCAAAATGAGGGGGAATTTCCCTAGGATTTGATAATGTCTTACGAGAGATATTTCAGAATCATGATGTTTCTGGGGTAGTGGTTAACAGATTCACCGAGTTGGTGCATTTCATTCAAATTTAGGTGATGAATTCTATAATGTTCTAGCTATGGGGTATAACTATGAATTATTGATCTTGTATGGTGAATTGATTACCATCATCTATGACCCAAGCCCTAGTTTTTGGAAGTGTTTGGGTGGTCATTTCATTAATTATTGAGAACCATCTTAACCATGAGTTTAATACACCTTTTTATTTTCAAGGGACAATTTTGTTGGAACCACATTGTGTATAGGTTTGTATTTGTTGTCAATAGTTGTCAATGGAATATCAAAATGAAGGAGATCATGAAGTACTCCGATGAAGTAGAGGAGTGGTGATTCAGACGATTGTTGTACTGATCGGAAGTTCAAAGAACATGTGTCAAAGGTGATACATTGTTTAAAAACAATGCAGAATGTGAGGTATAATCCATCCAAGGACGATTAAAGAAGAATGAGGTCTTTGGATGAAGTCCATGAAATTACTCATGATTGCATGAGAACCATGCAAGAGACTTCCTGACGAATTGAATCGGTTTTCATGAAGTACATCATACCGGTTGATGAAGAAGACAATGTGCAAATATTGGACTTCTGAGATAGTCATGAACATCACATTGTCATAGAAGATGATGATGCTAAAGTTGTTCCTTCAAAGACTACATATCACAATAGTGGAGGTTGTGATAAAAGCAGAATAGTTGCTGAAGTATACAGATCACCAAGATGAAGCGCTGTTGAGGTGATCGTCCTTGTCGACAAAGCAAACAAACGACATAAAAATTTGTTGGAAAAAGAGTTTCTATGGAGGCAGGTCCAGTTCGAGGGATGTGGTTAATGATCCATGTTTTGTCAGAGAACGTCGACAAAGGAATGGATGATCTGGAGGCGGTACAAAAAGAGCAGATACAAGGTGGCGCTGTTTCCCAGTGTTTGCCAAATTTTTGGGCCTCAAAATCGGAAAATGAAGACATGGATTGTCTGCAAAAGGAGGTTCGCACAAAAAGGAAGTGGTGCGCGAAATATAAGAGGCTTGCACGAAATACATAAGTTAGGCGCGAAAAACAGCGGGATGCGCGAAATGAGTGGAGCGAAGTTTTTCGCGCAAACAGTGTTTCGGAATCAGAACGCTGTAAAATGGTAAAGGCATGGGCTGCGCGAAAAACTAGAGCTGTGCGCGAAAAACCAGAAATGTGCGCGAAAAATGTTGTGCGCAGAAAAGCTGGGTGAATTTTTCGCGCAATCAGCGTATCGAATCAGAAATATAGAAAATCGGCAAAGGCAAGAGGCGCGCGAAAAATCAGAGATGTTCGCACCATGTGCGCGGAAAATCGAACTGGTGCGTGTAAAGTTAGGTGTGCGCAAGAAGGGGGGTTTTACGCGCAGGATCACAAACGTCTATAAATATGAGGTGAACCCCTCTCATTCTGAGAGGCTCGACACTTAGACAAATCCTGAGCTCCGGCACGCGGAAAAATTAAGGTACAGAGGGTTGCGCGAAAAAGAAGGCGTTGCGCGAAAAAGGGAAGTTTTGCGCGAAAAAGAAGAGTAGCGCGAAAAGCCTTTTACGCGACAAAAGTTATTTTTACGCGCAAGGTTTGAATTTTACCCGCAAGCCCCTGGGAAGGGTGCGCGGAAAATTTGGGGGTCCCGCAGGCCTTTTGACAGGTGCTTAGCACTCTCAAATCTGCTTTGCGAAGAGAAGAAGAACGATCGTGCAACCAAAATCTGATCTGCACAGAGAGAGAAATATTTCGATACACTCAGGTGTCAGAACTGGGAATTGAAGGAAGAGAAGGAGATTTAGTGCATTCAGGTATTGCACTGAAGTAGAATATTGATTTCAAAAGAGCATCAACTTAGGACTCTGATGCAAGCAAAGTCTCATGCTGAACAGGAGACAAAGACTTCAATGCATATCTATTGAAGAGACATTCACGTCTATAAACTGAGTGAGACTTCACCAACGGCAGTGAGCTAGGGGGAGTCAACGGGAGTGACCCGAGGGACGCAGTGAGCTATCCCTGAACAATTGTAAAGGCAGTGAGCCTGGGACAGAGTGTCTGTACCCGAACTTTTGTATCCGCAGCTAGTGAAGCATAGTGGATTTAGGTACGACCGGCAACCTGTCGGCGTATACTCCTTGGACGTAGCCCTCAGTGGTGAACCAAGTAAAAATAGTTGTGTCATCTGTCTCTGCATGTGAATGTTTAATTGCTGATCATATCCATCATACAGGTTTAAGTAGTTCCTACCAACGTGGGAACAAGATCCACAACTTTAAGAAGAAAAAGTTGCCACCCTGATTCACCCCTCCCCTCTCAGGGTGTCTCGGGGTCCTACAAATTTGAGTGATCATAAATTTGTGAATAAGTTCCTGGAGTTCATGTGATGATCTTTGGTAGTTCATGGGAGGACCATTTTCCTTTAATAGATATTTCATATATCTTTAGTTCCCCTAAAATGATTCATATGTCCTTGGTTATAGAATTGTACTGCCCTCTATTTCAAACCCCACTTTTAGGGTGGGGGTTTGGATAAGTTCTTACCTTAGACCAAGTCATGGGTGAGAAACTAATGAATATATTAACTAATGTGAAGAAGCATGGATATGTCTTAGAACATTTTGGTATTTTATTAAGATCATTGTGGTATTCCCATGAATTCTATACAGATTCAAATTGAGTCTTTAATTTTCATCAAGCATCCCATTACCCCCATCTCTTTCTTATACATCAATAAGAATTTGTTTTTTAATATTTTTATTACTGAATATTTACTTGAGCATCAACATTATTTTGATTTCATTATTCATGAAAACTAACCAAGATTATTTTTCATTATAAAGAATCTACCATATTTAATCTTATTAAAACTTAAGCTTGAATCATGACTATAAATAGAATCATTATATTCAAATATCTAATAAAATTCTTTAGTATCTTTGTGTTTCATTTCCATTACAATTATCAATTATAGATACTCCATTTTTAGAATTTAATACTCTTAAAATTATATTTAATTGATGTTATTTCCCATTTCTCAACATATTTCTATTCTTTATTTTATTAAGATAATTAGGTGAGAACATTCTCACCATATTTCTATTACCCCTTACTTGCAAGAACATGAACTCATGTGGAGTTTTTTTTCTTATATGTTGGGCAGTGACTTGTTTAATCACAAGAGACAGGTATGTTGTAGTTTAGTTTTTATTTTATTTTCTTTACAGAATCATCCACATAGGAGGCCTTTGGTCACTTTCTACAGATGGAGGGTACATAAATTATCTGAAGGGGTCCAAAAGGGCATTGGATGCGGCTACGCTATTTTATTTATAGGAGAGGAAGATTGGGGTAGTTGAGGGATTAATTGTGTGTTTTATTTTTTTCTACATTTATTTTGATGCTTCTGGTTATTTTCTTTTCCTTCTTCATGGACATATGACATACATATCAGTAATGCATATTTTTTTAAAAAAATTCCACAGTTTTAATTAATTATTTTCTTGATAAATCAATCCTAATATACTCTCTACTAATATCCTTGTCAAGTACTTCCCATAGTGAGAAAAGTTTAGAGGGGACCCCATCCCTCATCAAGATACACATCAAGTCCATAGATAGGATCCCAGGGTTGAGATGGGTGGTCTTGTGAGTCTTATTCAGTTAGAGGCTAGTGGTGATAGAAAACAACCATGATATGACCCACTTACCACATTTTAACAGTGTGAATTACCTCATTGGGACAATAATCACTACACCACACAATCCAGAAGACCAGTTAGAGCTCTGGTGACTACCAACCCTCACCAAGATAAAATGAAAACTACTCTCTTCACTCACATTAAGGCTATGTATATGAAACATATGTCAATCCTTGAAATGAAAGTTGTATCCAACATGGTTGTAATTCTTGTGATGTCGACTTCTCTATAGTATCCATTACTACTTCAACATACACCACTTGAGACGAAGTTATGATAGTCTTTCCTTAATTTAGTAGGTTTTACACCAATTAGAAGAGCCTTATTGCTAACCTTAAGAACAATTCAATTGCCCAATCTTTATGCTTGCATTGAAGGTCCAGTCCACTTAGTGAAACTTCCCTTATTTCTAGAATCCTTATCCGGGGGGTGTCTAAGGGGCTGGGGGTGCAAGGGGGTGTTCAGGGGGTAGTGTGCGGGGGGGGGGGGGGGGGGGTCTAGTGGTGGTGTCCAGGGGGTCCAGTAGGGGGGGGGGGGGGGTTCTTGGGGGGTGTCCAATGGGGTAGTGGGGGGTAGGGGGCAGTGGGGGTGTAGGTGGGGGAAGTTGGGGTGATGGGGGAAGGTTGTAGAGGGGGTGATGGGGGTAGGGATAGTGGGGGTGAAGGGGGCAGGGGGTATATTTGGGGTACTGGGTTTCCATAGAGGGTGGGGTCCCATGGGTGGTGTCCAGGGGGTGTAGGGGGTTAGGGGTGTTTAGGGGGATTCTATGGGGGGAGGGGGTCTAGTGGGGGTGTCCAGGGGGGTCACAACTCATTCTATTCCTCATAATTCTCATCCTATGGACAAATGATTCAAGGATGGTATTTTCAAACCCAAATTTTATATTGATTTGGCGGAAACTAGATCTTTTTAAGGATGCCTTGTTTCAACCATAGTGGCATCAATTGATTCATTAAGAGTTTTATCTTTACTTAGAAATCATACCTGATCTTTAGTTTGAATTATTATTCTTTGTTTAGTTTGAGCATTCCCTCACCCAACAGATTTTCTTGTATGGTTTGAGTTGATTAATTGTTTAGTTTGATTCATTGTTTATTTTTTGGGGGGGGATGGGTCCCTGGGTGGGGCTTGGTGCAGGGGGAGTGGGGTTGGGTGCAGGGGGATGGGTGTCCAGGGTGGAGGGGTATCCAGTGGGGGAGGCGGTGTCCAGGGGGGTCTATTGGGGGGGGGGGGAGTGTCCATGGGGTGTCCAGGGGGTCCTATGGGGGGGGGTGTCCGGGGGGTCCTGTAGGCGTGGGGGTTCCAGGGGGAGGGTGTCCAAAGGGGGTGTTTGGGTGGTGGGGTGTCTACTGGGGGTGTCTAGGGGGGGTCCAGGGGGTCCAGTGGGGGGTGTTTGGGGGGGGGGGGGTCCAATGGGGGTGTGCAAGTGGGTTTTGTCTAGGGGAGTGGGGGTGTGCAAGGGGGAGGGGCTGTGCTAGGGTGTCTGTCCAGGGTGGAAGGGAGGGGTTGTAGGGGGGACTAGTGGGGTTGAGGGGGTGTCCAGGGGGTGTCCAATGGGGGTGTCCAAGGGGTCTAGTGGGGGGGGGGGGTCCAGTGGGGATGTCCAATGGGGTTGTGAAAGGGGGTTCTATCCCGGGGGAATTGCGGTGTGCATGGGTGGTGTGCAAGGTAGGAGGGGTGTGATAGGGGGTCTGTCCAAGGGGGAAGGTAGAGGCTGCAAGGGGTGTCCACGGGGAGAGTGGGGGTGTGAACGGGGAACGGGGTGTGGTTTCACAGCGGTTTTTATTCTAGTTTGTAGCAGCAAGGTGAAACCAAGGTGGGAAACTACTGTTTCTGGGAAAACCATCTATACCCACGGTTTGAAAACCGTGGGTATATATTCAGGTGAAAAACTATCAATACCCACGGTTTGTTTAACCGTGGTTTTGTGTGTTGTGAAGAAACCCTTCTATACCCATGGTTTACTTAACCATGGGGATATAATTTCTCCTATAAAAATGTACACCTACAGTTCTGTAAATCGTTGTTATAGATATATACCCACGGTTCTGGTAAACTGTGGGTAAGACAAAATTTCAGTGGTCTATACCTAGGTTTTCAACAAAACCATGTGTATAGGGCAACCCTGATGCCTCAAGAGCCCACGATTAATCTAACCATGGGTATAGGGAAATTTTCCAATAGTGGAGGTTATGAAGAAAGGTTATAATTATAAGTACTAAAAGGGGATATAATTATGGAAAAATTTTAATATCTTTCACCGAGATAAAATATTTTTATCCAAGCTTCCAAAGAAACTAAAATATTATGATTCTCGTGACTGTGCTTTTGTAATATGATGAATATTCATCTATATTGATATAGTGTCCCTGAATTTTAATCCTTGGTTGCTATAAAATCTCTTCCAAAACAAATCCAAAAGAATGTAAAAATCTTAAATATCACCCTATTGAAAAAGTAATTGGTAATGTACACTCATGAATTCAAACCAAAAAAATCAATTTTTCATTACTGTTCCAATTTTTCATTTTTTGTTGACGTTGTTCCTATCAATGTTTAAAAAGATATAATTGATTAAAATTGTTTTAATTTTAAGACTAATTCATTAAATCAATTTAAATGGAATAAATTGTGTGATTTAGTTGCAACCAATATCCTCTAGGAGTAGAGGTGATTGAGGAATGGACTAATATCTTTGTGATCCAAAACACAATAAATCTTGTGTTCTTTTATTTTTTTCCATGGTATCATAACTCAAGAACACTACACTCACAAAAGTATGATATTTTATGAACTATTGTTTTTTTATAATTAAATTATCAAATGATTATTCACCCCCACCCACTAGAGTATTTTCCATCAATAATGATCAAATATTATTTTTATGGAACCTACTAATGACCTATCACTAAGTGATTGGAAAACCCAAAACTTAATCGTGTTGGTTTAGAGATTGTATTCATTTCTCCAGTAAAATAAAATTTTTCATGACTTATTATAGCTATTTGAAGGCTTCATGGATAATGAGTCATAATACCAAGCCCTCATCACTATCTTGGAACTAGCTTATAGACATAAATTTCCAACCTATAAATCAAAGGGGACTAAAATCTAATTATAAAGTGGAATAATGGTGAATATTCCATAAAAAGAAAGAAACTCACTCGCTCGCTACGATAGAGGACTAAGAGTGGACTCCCCTTTTGATCCCTCATTATTTCATGTTTTTAATCATATAATTTCCATGCCAATGCATTAGATAATGCATCCGTATTCTTGGTTGACCCTTGACAGGAGGAAGAAATCTTTCGAATCACGCACCAGAGGATAGTCTCAACTATACTCATCTGTGATAGAGAAAAAATAAATCATGTCAACTATTACCTAGAGTGTAATGATTTTATATCAACCCCTAGATAGATGCATCCCATAATTGGTTATCTTTAGAATGGGAATCTCCCAAAAGATCGAGCCTTGATGGAATAGATTCATTATTAAACCGTGAACTTTACCCTCCTGGGTGGTCCAAATGAGCGAAAATATCTCTAAATGTTAGGCTTTGATAGAATCCTCCAATGATTTGTAGTTCAAAGAGAGATTCCTTCCATTATTGAATAAGTCTTTATAGGCTCATGCGACATTCATCATTCTGGGACCATACTCTCCAACCAAATATATAGGTTGGGTTATTACTAGAAAACCATGATACATGGTGTTTTTAAATTTTTTCGGAAATTTTGTGCATGATAGATTCATTAAAATTTCATCCATTAACCCCCACTATTTCTACACACAACTAAATATTCATAGTAATTTTTTAATGGTGAATATATGTTGTGGGGGAATACCCTCCATCCACTACTAAGTAGTTCAACTTAATCCTTATTTCTAACAACTTATTTTCATAGTAGGTTGAGGCAATAACCCTTGAGGAATTCAGAAAAAATAATCTCTTCAACTTCATGAAGTCCCGTATTATAACCAAGTTTGAAGTCCCCCACAAAATATTGACAGATAATGGCAATAAATTTTATGCAACAAATTTGATGAAATTATACTCAGAGAACATCATCGAGTCTAATAAATCACCCCACTATCATATAGTAGGGAATGGATTGATAAAGTTCTTCAATAAGAATTTATCAAATATACTCTAGAAGATGGTGAATGTGAAAAATATGTCCTGGTCTGAAAAGACCCTCCATGATTTATGGTCCTACCATACCACCAAGCATACTACTACCCAAGAAAAATTCTATTAATTGGTGTATATAATTGAGGTATTGTTACCAATAGAATTCCATTTGACCTCGCTTTGAGTAGCTATTTTTGGAAGACTCTCAAATGATGAGAAATTTCAAAATCAGTTGGATGAACATGAATGGATCTATGAGAACATGTTTTGTACATTTCACAACATTTATTTCTATCACATTCATATTGAATATTCCTTCACTAAAAAGGTATGGATCTATTTAATCCTTCAAGGAGAACTGGTATTGAGTTTTAGAACCCTGATGATACTAAGAAACAATCCACTGAATCTAAAACCAAAATGTGAAGTTTCTTATATCATAAATAAAGAAGTTAAAAATATCGATTACTCATTTTCCACAATGGATAGGGAAATTATCACCCCCACCCCCACCAATGTGTGTTTTCTTAAGAAATAATTCACATAATTTTCCACAAGAATTACTTTCACCCTGACCGCATGGTTTTAAAATTCACAAATATATCCTGACCACATGATGAAAAAATGTATGTTCACATCCTAACCTCATGAAATGAAACTATATAAAATATTTTCTAGCCACATGATGTTAAACGACACAGAATATGTCTTCACTATAAGACATTAAACTACATGGGAAGCATTGTCTCACTGATAATTCACCACACATGTGCTATGTCTATGCAAAAGAAAAATGTAGTTCCCATGTCCTTGTTTGAGAGTTAGATCCACGTAGGAAATCAGTTCATCTAAAAACTATTTGTGTGTTGATTCCTACCATCATAGGATACATAGTGATACCCAGACCTTCATTCTTGGGACCAGCTAAAATATTACTTTTCTTCGATGTGGGGTGACCCTCATCATTAATGTAAGATGTTAATCTACTTGGTATATGTACTCAATCCATGAAAATAAATAATAAAATTTCCTAAAAACTATTTTTGGATTGATTTCTACCATCACAGGATATAGAGTGTTACCCATACTTTTATTCATGGGACTATCCTCACTATTTATCTTCTTTCACATCGAGTCACTTTTTTCCTTACCGCATGATGTTAAAATAAATCTCTGACATCCTTGCCACATGACACTAAACTGTATGGATTTTCCAAAACTATATATGGCTTGATTATTATTCAAATTAGATACATAGGGACTCTTAGATCCTATATCATGCCTAATCTACCACTTGATGCAAAATTTCCCTATCCTTTCTCTAATTTCCTCCATGTAATGAAAGGGACCTTTACCATTCCTTTTTTACCACAATGATCATGGCTCACGTGGGATTGGGAATTTTTATGATGGTTTCCCTGCATGATTGATACATATCATCTCACAAAAAAGGTTATAATGGTATTAAATGAAATACCTTAAAAGGTACACCATGATTCCTTATTTCATCATGTTAAATTACATACTTATTGTCCCTTGCTTGACATAAAACTATGAATTACCATAGAATTCACTCAAGTGGACCACTTTCCTTAGTGTTTGTATTCCACCACACCTCTATTCTAGAACTATGTTTGGCTTCATTCCTAAAATCACAAGATACCTGCTGACACTCAGATCTCTAATGGTCTAACTCCAACAATTTATAGGAACAATTCTCCCCTCTATGTATGAGTCAGACCATCATGGAGAGTTTTTTTTTCTAGAACAATGTTTTGATTGATTCCTATCGAAAAAAGATATGTATTGCTGCCCAAATATCCACACCTAGGTCTAACTACAATAACCAATTAGAAAAATTCCCTCAAATTCATATTTTTCAGGCCTGTGTAGTGTGTTTCTTGTTTAAAAACTATGTGTGGATTGATTCCTAACATCACTGGATAATTATTGAATCACATAACTCCATTCTTAGGCTCAGTCATGATATTACCTTTTCATATCGGGGAGCATATTCCATTCCTTGATGATATTAAACTTCATGGTTTATCAAAAAAAATATGGAATGATTCTTATCATCACAGGATACATAGTGACACATGGATCTGTCATTCTTAGGTCCAGAAAGGATAAAAAAATTTCCTTGTGCCCCTACATATGGTTTAGACCTATATGGAGAACCTTCATGGGATGAATACATAGTTATTGATTCCTGTTATCATAGGATTCATAGAAATAACTGAAACATTGATCAAGGGTTCTTTTTTCAACATATTAAATGATAAAAATACACCCCTAACTAAATATAGTATAGACCTCTGTAGTAAATTTCATAGTATCATGAAACTAAACTACATGAAAAAGTATCAAGTTCCTCTTTTTAAAAAGTTTTTGATCCATATAAGCACATTTTTACTATGCATGAGTCATATATATGATTATATTTCTTTTTAATGTGATAAATATATGAAACAAGGACACCAACATATGGTTACCCACAAATAATCTTTTGAATGGATAACAGATAACCCCATGCATCTAAAGTCCCTCAGCTAGTGAAAAGTGTCACTACAGACACCTTGAAGAATTTTTCACATCAATTTCTACAACTTTATACCATGATGTTAAACTTCAAAGAAAGGAACATCCATTTGGAATGACATTAAATTTTATAGAAATTTTCCTAGTCTCATGACATTAAAACTACATGAAAAATTTGATCCTATTATATGATGTTAAAGGTGTATACCATCACCTATCATCATCCCTTGTCAAAGGACCATAAGACCCTGGACCTAGTCAACTAGAGAATGGGGTGCTTCTATTTTTGTATTATCCACTCAATCCAAAAATAAAACTTCATTTATTGAGGGTCATGAATTTCCAAAAACATTTTATAACCCCTATAAAGAAAAGGAGATCTATAATTTTTACCATTCTATATATTAATAAGGGTGTAGACCTACCAACTAGAGACATCATGGCCCTATAAGAAGGGCTTTCTAATCATTGTGATCCTGATGTCACCATGGTAGAACTAAGAACCTGAGAGTGTTCTGGTCTATCTCTGACATGATTTTCTCTTACCATTACCCATTACCTTGGAACCTTAATCCATGATTTACTACATTATCATCCATCACTCTAAAGGATGTTTGAATACTCCCGACACTGGGTCTCCTAATTAGGATCTTGTATAACAGTATGGTAAAATTTTTATGACTTTACACAACTAGAAAATGAGTATATTTCCATGGAGCTATAGACATGGTTTTAAAACTATGGTTATACATGTCTATAGACATGGTTTTTGTGGCCTATTGCCATAGTTTTAAAACTGTGGCAATAGGCCAGTAATCGTGACCTATGGCCATGGTTTTCAGAACTATGTCAATAGGATGTGGGTATGGCCACAATTCTATGGCTTATAGACATGGTTTTAGAACCGTGGCTATATGCAAATTTTTTCAATGGCTCATTTCCATAGATTTTAAAAACCATGGAAATAGGGTTCCAGCGCTTTGGCGGGGAAAAAATTTCTTGCCAAAAAATTAGCTGGAAGACCTACCACCACAGTTTTGAGGATATTAACATGGTTTATATTAATATATATATATCATAATATATATATATATCGTAATATATATATATATATATCTGTAATGTCGCTCAGTATAGTGGTAAGTACTCTGGTTCATAGAGAAAAGGTGTAGGGATTGAACCCTGCTGGTGAAATTTTGTATTTAGGCTATTTCCATGGTTTACCAAGGCTATAGCCATGGTAAAAATAGTGGCAATAGATTCCTATAGCCACGGTTTAAACCGTGGCAATAGGTCAACTGGAACAGTGGCAATTTTTAAGACCTATTTCCAAATTTTTCAAAACTGTGGCCATAGGCATCTATTGCCACTGTTAAAACTGTGGAAATTGGCTGGGACCTACTACCATGGTGATAGTGGCCACGGTTGTCCAAAACTGTGGCCGTATCTTATGGCCACGGTTTTGGGGCCTATTGCCACAGTTTTGAACCGAGGCAGTATGTCTTTTTCCAGTTGTGTTAAATTCTATCATTAGATGGTCTTGATCATTAGATCCTAAACATCTAGTGAAAGAGATACAAAACTTTTTAGGTTCAAAACCCACAAAGGGAATAATGAGAAAAAGTCAAGTCTCTTCACACAAAGATCTTCATCTCAACAGTTATGTTTTTTATCAAGAGGTATATCCAGAAGAAAAGATTCTGACCACTTATTTAGAAGTTTAAAATAAAGTACACAGAAGTAGCGAATGGTTTAAAACAATCATAATTTCACAACACCAAAGTTTAGTAGAAAGTTATAGTGTAACAGAATGTGTCATAAATATCATAAGCCTTAATTTTTAGCCATAATAAAATTTTATCACCACTTTTTGGACCCCCAAGTCCATATAAAAGTTATATTAATGGTTTTTCACATCTCCTTTTCATGATAACATGTTCACATTGAGGTGGAAAAACTTTTATGGTGGTTAAACCATTCCAAAATATTACATTTTCCATAAAATAATACTTCATTACTTTAAGTTTCTTTGGTCACCGAAAACCATTCATGGCACTGAGAGATAAAAAGAGATCACTATGTTGGACCATTATATTGATGCATAACGGATCATACCTACTAACAAAATACAACATCGTCCTATATGAGAGATTTTTTATTCTCATGACTATGACAATATTACTGAAGAACTCGTCACCTTAGTGTGTACTGATCCATTCCTAGCATAATTATCCCATTCCATCCTCATGACCTGAACACATTTGACTGTGATATAAAATCTAAATAGTGAGACTATAATTGTAGATCTGGAATCCTCAACATTAAATCATCGTGTCTTATACCCTTTCTTAATAAAGGAATGAAACACTCCATTCCCCGACATTTTATGTCTCACACCTTGTTACTCAAAACCACAGGGCACAGAGCCCAAGATTCAAAAAAAAGACATACATTTTCATAGGGTTAAATAACCTTCATTGATATACTTTCCTCTATACCAAACCTATTTTTTCAGACATTTCTCCCTCATAAATCTATCATGGCCCTCAGAATATAGTGGGGACACCTTTGATTGACCATGATATCAATGTATAAGGGATTTGACATACCAACTATAGGAATCCCCTCCTTATATTAATGGAACATTGATCCTTGTGATCCTTATTAACATTTTGGTGAAACCCATCACCTCAAGATGTTGTGGGTCATTCCCAAGACATCAGCCCCATCCCATATACAGTAAATCGAACTTTTAGGTTATGTCTTACATCATCCATATTCCAGTTATCCATTTCAACTTATAATCCCTAATATTTCACCCATATATTGTGCTACCCCCATAAATCCTCCATGTCCCATGAAAAAAAGTAGGAAACCTTTTTTGACAATTCTACCAATACATATGGGATGTTCCCTACCACCCAGTGAAATATCCTCCTTAAAGGAAAGTAAATCCAATCCTCCTGATCCCTAGAAAAATAATAGAGGAACTCAGAACCGTATGTTGTTTTGGGTCATCCCCTTCATGCCTACCCCATATTTAATATAGATAAATCAATTCATGGAATCAAGACATTAAACTGCATGGAATCTCTAGTCCCAGCCTAAAACACCCTGAACTATAGAAATAGAAGATCTAAGAAAAAATACCTTAATCTATAGAAACAAAATATCCATCCTAAAAGACCTTAAACTAATGAAAGATATGGTCTGATATAAAATACCCTAAAATAGAGACAAAGAATGTCAAATCCAAAACACCCTAAACTATAGAAATATATGGTCCAATCTAGAGGACCCTAAACTTCAAAAATGGATGTTCTGAGATAAAATCCCCAAAAATTAATCACCAAAACTATTTAGTTTTAATGATAGTGAGAATTCACGAAATAAGTCAGGTAAAAAAAATAGTAGGGTGGCCCAAGAAAAATTAAATTCAATGATGGCTAAGTATTCTTCCATATGAATGATAGGAAAAAGATAGTGAAATATAAAACGAAAAGATTCAATGAATTTAAGTAAGATCCTAAACCCTTAGAAAAAATATATCAATGCTTTTTAAGTCCACTAACATCATAAAAATATTGATAACTCTCCCTTTAGGATATATATTCTACCAGAATTATCCTTTTTTAGAATCAACTAATATCAACATAGTTAGAGAAGATAGATCGATAATAAATATCATGTTGGTGGGATTTCATGGGTATTTCTTGAGGATATTTTTTTATGGTTTAAGAATTAAAATTCAATCATTATAGTTTACTTGATATTATACAAAAGATAGATATTGTTGATGATTTAAAAAACATAAAATCAAGGAAATGACATGTTCATCATGAATGAAAGGCAACTGAACAAAAATGTATAATGTTTGAAAGATCTATTCGTTGACATAATAAAAAATAATACATTGAAGATCAAACAACAGTAACATTTGATCATCAATGATGGCCTAATTGAAAACAGTCTAATGAAAATCATTGATTGACCACCAAAGTGCTACTCTTCCCACCTCTTCTACTTATTCCGTTGTGAAAAAGGATCTCAATAAGAGTAGGAAACTCACCAACTATATTTTGAGGGATTTCTAGTGAGTATTAGGACTTTCAAAGTTCATACATTGAGCGAGATAAGATTTCTTCATATCTCACTATTTGTGCAATCTTGACCTCAATTTGGGTGTGCAGCTAATATAAAAACTGATGGATCTATTCCAATTCCTTTAAAGATTCCTTCATTAATTTGGATAGGGAAGTTCCATTGTCAAGATCCATCAACCCTCTCTCACTGGTATCCAACTCATGTCTCATCAAAATGATTTGTTTCATGATTTCATATAATAGTAGGAGTTCAAATCTGTCCATCCCAAAATCATGAATTAGTGAGAAAAGATTCCATTCGTAATCATTAAATGTTTCTAGTGGAGCCTCAGTGATTAAATAGTAATTCAGATCTCATATTAGATGATGTTTTTTCTGATACTCTGCTACAATTGAAGTAGGTATGATAAAATGTGAAACAACTAGATGAGTTATTGAAGAAGAAAGAGTAGAATCCCCATATACTCTTCTCTAAATGCTTTTTCATTTAAAGGGACAGCTCCCCCAATAAACTCTACCCCACTAAAAATATAGTTTTCATTATGATAAGGATGTTTCGTCAAAGGATTTCTTGAGTCTTGAATCAGATCTGTCATTTCAATAAATATGGGGTCTATGTAGAAAATGGTTTTTCACTTAATGGACCAGTATGTTCATCACACCACTCAGGTAGCCTTCTACCCATTCCTGGTTTTAATCATAATCAAGGAAGACAGGTGTTCTATCATGAGGAAGGATAATCTCAGTATTAGTATCCTCATGTGCTAATATCATCTAAAACTAGCCGATAATAATAATAGGTTATTCTCCCCACACAAAAGATGAGTGGAAGAGGGATACCCTTTCGATGCATCGAAGTTATTGAGAAAACCAGTAAAGGGTTCTCAAATCACAAAAAATAAATTCACCAAGCCGGGACACAACAATCCCATCTCGAAGTGAGATTTTGTATGACTGTTGATCAAGAGAACCACCACCATTATCAATAACTAGTCCAATTAGTGCAGGATAAAGTATGACATCGAAATGATCACACTAAATTAGCATGTCATCCACCTCATAAGGACTTAACAACATTTCTTCAACCATGGAAATTTTCAATATCCTAGCGAGGAATGAGGCTCCAAGTATCCTGATAGTGTTTTAGAATTTATGGTAGTGTAAATTCTCCCATATCCAGCAAAATAAAAACTAAAAAAGACCAATGGGTCTATAAGAGATTTTTTCATGGAGAATATATCTCAGAAGCTAGTAAAGTAATGCAAGATTCAGTACAGCTGGATTAAGAGTCTTTCTCACTTCTAGTCAAGCTACCATTACTAGTATACGATCTCATATTTTTGATAGTGCATCCTTATCTAGAAAAATCCACTCATTTAAGAATATGTCCATGAAACGTGCCAGCATAAGGCTTGGGGATATCTTTGGCCTCACCCAGTAGCCCCATGTGGTATATTCTATGGCTTCTATGATTTCACAATATGAACTAGTGTAATCACCAACCTTTTAGGAAGGAAATTGGTGAATGAGTATAGTGATAGGTCGAGCTCTGCTACAATAGAGAAAAATGTTGATCTAGTACTTAAAAGAGATAAGTGAGCTCATATTCATCTCCTTTCCCAACATTACATTAAAAATGTTGAGAATATACCTTTAAATAATTGATGTTTGTGTGGGATCATCCCAAACGTTTGTAGTAAGGATGAAATCATCATACATTTCCCCCAGTGGGGTATCCCGCCCAGTCAGTAGATATCTCAAAGGAGGATTCAAGTCTCACCATGTGACAAATTTAATGAATTACTACCAAATAACCAATAGAAAATTAGTTTTATGAGAATAGATGATGGATACTAAATGATGAACTCGGAAACCCTTATGTCCTTATAAAGAATAATAGTGTTTAGATGATTGTAGAATTCATAATAGCTCTGTCTAATCTAGAATAGTCATGCCCATTCATCAAAAAAATTACTCCAGGGAACTTGCCACAATTCAAAATCTTCTTTCCACCTAGGGTTTTTGAACAAGAGATGAATAATCCTGAGTAGCTTTAAGAAATGGGTTGATGGGTTAAATTATATTCATCTGGACCCATAAGAGAGTTTTAAAGCATGTAGAAAAACCCATTGGAAAATGCTGCAACCAATTTTCCATCTTTAGAACCTATTGTCTAAATTATATCGAGGGAGGATGATACCCAACAAGATTGAAGATTATAGTCTGCAGAAGGAATTGAAATGTCATCTAGTAGGTTGAATCCATACAGAGGAAGAATGTGTGATAAAGGATAGCTTTGAATATTAGATGATATAAGAATATTCAAATCATTTTTTATAATTCACATAATATTGAGGCTTGACATTTTAGTGCACATCAATCATGTCCCTCTAGATAGCTGTAGAAGAATTCATGTCAGATATGCAATCCATCTAAACAAAAAAATGTATATGTTAGACGAGCATGAAATATCATTAAAAGAAATGCAAAACTCTAGCATCATCAGGTGAATCATATAACCCATAAGGGGGTTCATGTTTTCATTACCTAATGTAGGTATTGTGAACCATATAACCCACGGAGATCTCATATACTGAATAACCTAAAGACATATCAATACACCCAACCAGTCACAATACTCACGATTTCCTGACACAAATATGTTCATACAATATGCATAATAGTATAGTGGTCAAGTGACCAAACAAATGGATCTTGAAAACCTAAAAGATAGAAATATGGATAGAATTAAAGAAATTATTGAATATAAATTTTTGGTTGATTAATATGAGTACTAGAGAAAGGAAATTCCCAAAAATATATCTCATGAAAATAGTTCCCATGAAGAAACCTCTTGAAAATAGATCATGAGATCAGTTCTTATAGAAAATTCTCATGATCAATTCTAATGGAAGGTCTTGTGAAAGGGTAATATGATGGAAGTGGGTCATAAGATCATTATAGAGTAAAAGTATTTGGATAATGATCTATCCTCCACTACCCAATTTATAGGTCACTCCAGAGAACACCAAGAGTCCCATAGGATACCAAATGACACCCCAGACACTAATTGGAAATAACCTAAAGACTACTATGAGAATTTACTTATCTCATAACTGATCCCTTGTCCCTATGGATGTCGCTTCTGTGGGAGGTTATTTTTTGGTTGCCACTAAATGAGCATCAAAAAATCTAAAAGGAAAAAAATACCCAAATAATTTTTATTATTTTCTCATAGAATGTGAAGAGATGGTGGCTAGAACATTAATATCTCATAAACCCTCAAAGGAAATGTGATCTCAAAACCTTCAGATGTTCATGAAAATAGGTCATGCAAAGTTCATGACCTATGGAAGATCATATGGATCCACTTTATAAAATCTTCTACTTTTTTATAAGATATCCAAGAAATTCATTGATCATGTGAATATATTCAAATGAGTCCTCTATGTCATGCAACTTTTCATCTAGAAAGCACCTAATAAACCAATTGATTATCCTAGTAAAATAAAAGGAAGAATACACAAAAGGTTGAAGCCTTCTGGGGTCATTTATATTAATTTGAAGTGCTCTTATGCCTCGCAAGACACCGTGGAAGCCTAGGATACATAACTATCATGATGCACAAGATCTTGTTTACATGTCAACTTCATCATGTGAAGGGTCTCGTACATGTCCAGTTGATTCTATGATCCCCCTTTAGCTTCATAAGACTAGAAAAGGGGTTGTCCATGAAAATACTCATGAATCACTGCATGACGCATTATTAGTCATGAAAGGAATCATAAGTAGAGTTAATAATTGTTTTTGACAACACTCGCGCAACTACAAAAGAACCCCAGTCCTTAAAAAATAAAGAAGGAAATAAAAGGGGAATGGGTGGGAACTTATTGAAGAGAGAAGATATGTTCGGCTCATGCAAAAGGGTTTATGAATCCCTAGGTTATCACTATTTATCCCATTGATTACCCCCCTAATAATTCAATAATGATCCCATAGAAGCCCTATACAATGGTATCTTGTTCTCATGAAGGCCCCATTGTAAGCCAACTTTGTCTCATAGAAGGCCACATAAAAGTCACATTCAATCACGAAAAAGATTTTCCACATGCATGTTTATCTCATAAAGAACCATAGATATGTTGGAATAACCTTCTAGAATACCCTTTATATGTCCACATGGTTAGTCAAAATCCATTTGATCGACCTAGATCCAATTAAAAATGGAAAAGATAGAATTTTCTCACAATCGTTGAATATCACGTGATGCTATGAATGACCTACAGAAGGATATCATGAAGAGCATGGAACCAAGTCCCTCCACCCAATCCATCCAAAATTTAGGATATATATGATGTTATGGGATGAATATTATAGGGGTGGAGAGGCCTATAACTCTCTCTCCCTTAGTATAAAAAATGAATCCATGATCGATCGCACATGGGAGGGCAGGAGTAGACTTCTTAGAGCCTCCAATCATGAGATCCCGAAATTTTCTAAGCAGGTAAAATCTAAAGAAAAATACAAGGGTAATGAAGAATTCATAAGAAAATTTCATTATCGCATTATATCACACGAAGTACTTCCATAATATCAAATGAATTATTCAAAGAAGGTCCTACATTTTGGATGCGTCACATAAAACCAAAATAATAAGTTGAAACTGAAAAAACATGAATCTCAAATGCAATTAAAGTTTGGAATAAAGAATATATGATAGGATACTTATGAGAATAGAAAAAAACTAACACTCAAATGCTTTTTATGACTTACCAATATCATACGACAATAACAAGACATGTCATTAAAATGACCCAACACTCCCTCAACATGTCATTTGGATCATGTGAAGTCCCTTATACAAATCCAGAAAGTCACATGATGCCCTATGAGAATGCCACATGTGTATTAAAAATACCACTGTTATTTTCATCCAAAATGTTTTATTTTTCTCTGGACATATTTTCCATGTTATGTGATGACACCAAGATAAGTCAGCTAAGTCTCATGGTAATGCCAATACATGTCATCTTGGATCATGAGACTTCATCCAAACATGTCATCATAGATTATGTGATGTCCTATAGAGAAGTCATTTGGGTCATTTGGAACCCTCTAGAAATGTCATCTTTGATCTTTTGATGTCCTCCGAACATATCACTAAAGATATGCGGTGACACCAGGACTAGTCAGCTATGTCTCACGTTGAAACTAAAAAATTTCATCGAGGATCATGTGAAATACTCCAGACATGTCATACTAGATCATGTTATGTCTTCTAGATAACTCATCCAAGTTATGTGAAACCCTCCATATGTGTCAAGCATGATCATTTGATGGTCTCCAAACAAGTCATTCTTATTATGTGGTGTCCTTAAAAAAGGTAAAATGGATAATTTAATTTTACTTGAACATTTACAC